>CM060920.1:725109185-729909185 GCA_030737875.1 Allium sativum
TTTCTTTTTCATGTGTTTCTTCATAACTCAACACTTAATTGCATAAGATGTTGATAAAAAAATTGGTGTTCTTAAAACTTACCACTTTGAGCAAACAAGCCATTTGAGTGAAAATCTCATATACATATGTATATCGCTTTTGGGATCATTTACTTATAATAACGAATCATTGAGTAATAAGGATTCATTTATGTCCTATTAGTAAAAGATTTTAAGGAAACAAAATAATGTACAATTATAAACCTATGTTATGTAAATATGAAAATGCAATGCAATATGCTAGCAAATGAATGTCTGCGGTCTGCATTCCCATCCCACCACGTCCATTTTCGTCGAGTTTGCTAAATCATTTAGGATGTAAATAATTCAAGCAACATATAACTTTTTTGAATTTGTTCAGCAAGAAACCGACCGGAAACGTTGAAACTGCTTACTGCACCTAGCCCAGTCCGCAAGCACTACATAAGTAGTTGATCTTAACATATGCACATGATAAGCTCTTAGCATGCCATTATGGGTTTCGAACCCTCACCTCTATTACCACGGTGCAAGTCCTTAACCACTGGGCTAAGGAAAATAACACATATTAATCATACAGTAAAATAATTAAAACAACACCTCAAACTACAAGTTAATTGAACTAATTAAGAAAATAAACACCTGACTAAGAAGATATGAACAAAGTTAATGTGCTAAACCACTACAAAAAAGAGCATTTGCATTTCCTAGCCTATACAAAATACAATGTGACAGTGACATGCATAGGCATATCTCAGAGTTTCCATACCATTTTAGAAAACATAAGGCAACATCTAAAATGAGACAATTATAAAATGCAAACAATACAAATAGGAGACTGTTGCCATGGCATTGAAGATGTACGAACTAAAAATAAATTAAAAATCACACATAGCCCAGTTTAACTGACATGACCCAGATTTCGCTCGGTCCGAATCAATCGCTAAACCGACAGAGACCGTTCGAAGCCCAGATTGCTTTGAGAATATGACGCATCAGAACACAAACACTAGAACATTTCATTGCTATTACAACAATTATATCATAGTACAAGATATCAGAGTACAAAAGATTAATTTACAGCAGAAAAATAATATCAGAGAAATTACAAAGCAGCGGAAAATATATACATAAATATCATACGACGGAAAAATCATCAACTAGCACAACCGAAAGAAATACACGGATACAAAGCTTTCCGAATATAGCTCTATCTATAATCCAGGATCCTGGAAAAAGAAAAATATCTACGAAAACTACTAGCTGCACGTGTGGAAAATATGGACATCCAGAGTTTAGGTAGAAACGATAAACTCCGAGTCAGTCATGAGACTGGTGTGAGAACTAAAACAGTTATTAGCTTTTAATTTTGAAGTTAGGCAAACCACGAGACCACGTCGTATAACACGGAACGGGTTTATCCCCCATGAATACTAGTGCATAAAACAAACAACGCAATGCTAAACAGAAAAATGAAGCTGAAAAATGAATCTATTATAAGACTCAAGTCCCATCACACAATGAACGCAGTCGAGGATAAAGTTTTACATTATAATAGCCAAACATGCTTAAAACGCGAAATTTCATCTTTTATTATTACTGTAAGTGAAGAAATCAACTTCAAATATAAATGTATCAATCATAGGCAGCGTAGGTACCATTATATTACGTCGCCATATAGGTTTACAACTAAAACTGTAAAATCACGTATTGGAAACTGAGTTTCCATCTATGAACCAAGGCAAGCAATCGTTCTTACCGATTCGAGACACACTAGCAATGCCTCAGGATTCCCCGTAGTGAACTCTACGTTAGCCGCATGGCCGGTCATCTATCGATGATTAGTTATACCATAAACTATATGTTAGTCGGTTCTATCGAACCTCCAAAAAACAGGTCAGTACGTCGACCCTGTGAGCGTGTAGCCCTATAAAGAGCCACTAGGGACTCAAATCATATCCGAGGTACCTCGCTTTCCATCAATAAAGTTTTCCAACATCCACATAAGTAAACAGTCTGGGCTCCACACCATGACGTTACTCGTAGCTAGAAACTAACATAAGTCCATTTCCATACGTTCCTCATCCCGTTTTTGATTCATACCGGGGTGTGAAGCCAGCGAATTAACGCTACACAAAGCTATGCTATTTAGAGCTATGTTTTAATCATCAACCAGAAGACTCTGCTTTTCAACAATAAGCCTTGATCATTTGCATCTCAGCATGCCACACTGTCAATCCATACCGTACCTCTGATTTCCACCAATATATAACCTCTAAGCTCGTACGTTTCATATAAGGGTGTTAAGCAAAAGAATAAATTCTCCGCCACCAAACAGATATATATTTAGCAGAGATCAACGAATATAGTATAAAGGAATACAATGTCAGACATACCATCCATTTGCAAGTCCGTTCAGGGTCTGAACGAAACCGGAGGCACCTTATTTAGGAGAGAGTCCCATGCATATCCGATCGATCTCCAAGTACGTCTGCACGATCACCACTTATTACCTTGTCTTGGGTGTTCATTCCAATCAAGACATCAGTAATCATCCAAACAATGTGAAGATCTCCGGTCTTCAACCACCGTCTTCATATTATCGACATTTAGTCGTCGTATCAGTTATTCAAAATGTGTTAAACCCAGTCTTTCTGAATAACTCGCGTATCTTATAATCAAGTGCTATAAAAACACATCATACGCCTCATTCCAATTCAGAATATTCTTTTATTCAAATATTCACATCCTTAGGGAAATGTTCCCGTTAATTTTATCAAAGATAAATTCTTTTAAATTTTCTGTTTAATCTTCCTTTTGATATCGTTTTCAAAAGATTTTATTTTATCCGTCAACAATCCTAAACCAAATTAAGGTTTTATAAACTAGTCAGGATTATCGAGCCTTACCGAAGTAATCATTTATTTTATTTTCCAATCCCAACCTATTCATCCCATGGAGAAAAACTGGTAGTACTCCATATCTAACACCCACGGTGCTATCGGTAAATTTAATTACCATTTCACGTTCAAATCTAATTAAAGATTTAACTATCGCTTGGAATAAAACTGGTGGTACTCCATTCTCGATCATTTCATGAATTCGATGAATTTAATATTCTCATTCCCATTCCAGTCTAATTAAAGATTCATTAAAACTCCATTTAGTTTTGATCTTCCAAAAAATCATTACTTAATGATTGTTCAACTTGTAGGAAAATTAATCCTGTCATTAACTGGGTTAAAGAACTAATGTCATCTAAAACACAGTTCACAATAAAGCCAAATCAGCTTCCATTAACTATGGAATCTTCACGGAAAACAGATTAATATATAATCGATATAAATTTCCGTATCAGACTAATAATATAAATGGAATAACGACAAAACCTTTTAAATTCCATGTATAGTAACGGTCTTCCTTTACAGAAGCTCATCTCGATTATTACCAAATCGAATTCCATTCAATTCCAATTTAATATATTAAATTGCAAAACTTTACTTTGGAAATTTTCCATTAAATCTTAGTTAGAAGATTTATAAATTCCAGATCATAACTTCACAGTTAATTGGGTTAAATAACCAATTTTATTCAAAACACAGTTCACGACCAACTACCATCCAATTTGATATTAAATACAGGGCTCTGAATAGAAATTATATTGGCTTATATTCAATATCAAATTCTAAAATCAACAAATATTGTATTGGGAATAACGATATTTATATCTTCCAAATTCCTCAACAATATCCATATAATCACGGAATCCAATATCGAAATATTCCGAAGATTATTTCTAATCCAATTTATACATTGGAAAATTCTGGTTATATCAAAACCATTTCAAATCCTGTTTATTTATTTAAAAACATTGGATTATTATTCTAGTTATTAACTAGTTCATTTCAATAAAAATATTTTTTTTAATCTTTCCAAAGTTGGAATTTTCATCCAACAACCTTCCAAATCATTTATTATGAATTTACATAATTTTTCCATATTTTTAATAATTTTATTATGACCCTTATAGTCGGTTTCCAATAACGGCCGTCGAACTGCATCCATTTCAAACGTATTTTATAAATCGTTTATAAATTCATTTTAAAACGGTTCGAACTTCATTTTCAATTTTAAATCAAAGTAGAATATTCCATATCATTATGATATTTTCAAAATGTCTAATTTTGAAATCAGATCTTTTCGATATTCAGTATAAAATGAATAAAATCGGCAGAAAAATCTGTTAAAATGACACAAATCTACTTAACTCGGCTTCATTCACTTTAATATTTTCGTGTCCATCTAAAATCGGACATCAAAATCATATTTTAATTATTCACTGGATATTATTTTAAAATATTCGTTATTTTAAAATAATCATCATTTTAAAATATTCCTTATTTCTGAATCGGAATGCGACTCAGTCAATTACCATATAGTTTTAGTTATATGGATTTCATACATCGCATATGTTCAACAATAATGATAAACATTCCAGCAACATCCAAAGTGCACTATACAACTTTATAAGCATTAAAATAAATAAATAACGCTCACAACAGTCTATCAATCAATCAATTGACATACCACTAAACAATTGGGATTAGTGTATGTCAAATATCATCCTAATACCCGTGTGAGGTTTCCATCCAACAAATACTGATTATGCACTTGGGCGATGTGTAAAAATTATCATCCCAATCAATATCACTTAAATAGGCGTATATAAATAAGTCGTCCGACTTGTAAATGGATATTTATTCCAATTTTACTGTTTAAATTATAAATGGATATTTATAATTTTAATTTCAACTACCACAATAATACTAACATTATTTTGATATGTTAATAATCACAATCACAATACACAAATCACTAAATCATCCATATGAATAAATACACAACTACCCAATGCCATTTACGGCGCCACAAGTGGCCACCCGCGAAGTATGAAATGCGAGTGTCGCTAATATCCATACATCACTTTTAAATTTAAACGATTTGTGGGAATTCGTGTGTTGAACTCTAAAAATAACTACATGATAAAATATTGAGTGAGAATAAGTTCTCACGTTGGTTTCCACTCCATCAGTCTTTAATTGACGATTTGGATTTAAATCTGCCCCAAATTCCAACTTGCTCCAAATCGGACCAGGTCAGTTTTGGTGCGAAGCTCTCGACTCCACGATCGTAAGGGATCCTGTTTCGTGGGATTCATTACTAATGTTTTAACGTTGATTTTATAATTAAAATAATTAATTAAATTATAAAATCAAAATTACCTTTCAATTTTCTGTTCAACGTTGCTGCCGTTCCTCCCATCGTCGCTGCACCTCTCCAAAGCCACCAAGGGCCAGATCGTTGCCGCCATCGGCCTTGTCTATGCGAGGCGCGCCTGCGTTGGCCATCTCGCTACCGTTCGCCAGTATTTGGCGATAACCCCAAAATCACGTCGGCCGTGATTTCTGCCACCACCGGCGACACCAGCGTGACACACCACCCCCAATCGACGGAGCGTGCCACCCCCTTCCATCCACCTTCGATGACCTTCGCCTGCCATGGCCCTAGTCGATCGAAAATTGGCAAAAACCCTTCACAGCTTTCCAAAATTGATCACGGACGTTCATCTTGATTTCGCCGCCACCAAAGGTCGATTCAAGCCGAACAATCTGAAGCAAAGTTATAGCCTGACCTCTCCTCTACAATTCTCCCTTTGGTGCCACTATCAAATACTCATCAGTTTGCTCACAATCCTCCAAAAACCAAAACTGAATTTCCGATGTTAACCATTGATTCTGGCAAATCCGTGGTACGATAGGCCATGAAATTTTTGTGGTAGGTAGAGATCATCATGAGCTACAATATTACTTTTATGTGTTTGGGGTAATTGTTTATGGATTGGAAATATAAATTATTTTGTGTTCGGGGACATTTTTGCAAAATTACGAGAGAGAGGGTGAGGGGCTGCTGCCACATTTTGGAGGGAGAAGAGAAGTGAGGGTTTGTGGAGAGAAAAGATGTTATATAGTGGTGGTTTATGATTTTTACTATTTCTCTAGTTCACACGCTCTCTGTTTGATGTTTAGCAATGCCACGGTCACACATAAACTCCGTTGGCGATGATATGTCTTGACGATACGGTCCTAACAAAACTGGTTTTGTCGAATTTCGAGTTTGTTTGCTTAAAAAGTTATGTTTCTGGCTTAAATGGCTATTGATTCATAATTTATTGTGCACGGCTACATACTAGCTCCAAAAATTACGAAAATTGGAATCTAGCAATAATTTGATATTCCGGATCCAACAAAAGTAGTTTCATCTAAAACGAAGGTCGTTTGCAAAATGACTATTTTTAAGGGCTATATATAATATTTAAATATATATATAAATTTCATAGCGACTATTTTGAATTTTAAACTGGACATAACTTAACATTTCTGAAGTGAAATCTCAATTTTTCACATTCGGTAGAAAGATATTATTAAATAGATTCTAACGTTCTTGTTTTACTGAAATTCGATTTATATTGAATTATGTACATTCATTTGAAATTAAAAACCTAATTTTCAAGCTACCGCACCATTTCAAGCTCGTTTTATATTTAAAATAAATTTATACATTCCAACTTCAATTAAAATAAAATTTAAACCATTAATTCTCAAAATAAATCAATTTAAATTCTTAAAATCCATTAAATCAATTAAAAATAAAATTTTAAATTGGTTCTGAAATTACGAGTTGTTACAATCTCCCCCACTTAAAACGTTTTCGTCCTCGAAAAGGAACGGAGCTGAAAGTTGTTTAAGTAACCAACTCAACTTTCATTCTGGCTTCATTCTTCAACTTTTCTGTTTCTAAGAACTTTCTAATTTCTTAAAAATTTGGCTAACACCCTAAATTTTCGAAAAATTTCTCCATAGCCACCTTTGTACGACGAGGGTTTGAAAAATTTATTGGGTCGTATTAGGCACCTAATAAATCAATAGAAAGCATACACAATTTTTGTGACCTATCTATGTCCAAGGGAGACGTGTAAAAAGTCATATTCTCATACCATTCCCAAGTGTTGGAAATAAAATAATCCATGTGCCTTAATTAACAAAAAGAGAGACGTGAATTATTGTCATCTCCAAACCTGTGTAGGGTTTTACTATATCCTGCCCCAAGCACCGTTACATGTGTTCCTTAATTAAGTCCATAATCAGTCTTCGGTTCAACCTGTAATACAATCATCGCCATATAAGCGTCTCGCTCGTATGGAAATCTAAACCTCATCATATAAGCGCCAAATGCTTATATGGAATATGATATGACATGCTGTCTTCATGTAGTATGCCATGCGGTGTAGTTCATAATTTATTTGTTACTATCCTATGGCGTATGTTTATAATCTCACACAAAACAACCATCACAACGCATCCAATTTCATTCACAGGAGTTGATATAATAATAAAATTGCGTAACCAACTCATTAAGATGCACCTTTTTGTCGGGCACATATATATGTCTGTGTATGCAATTCCAATCAATTTTCAACTCAGTTCTACTTTATATTTGACTTGGCTTTACTTATCATTCATTCGTTTATTGGTTTTATCATTCTGATATATTTATTAGTTAAATTAATTATCACACAAGACAAGCAACAACAAATTTGTTAATTAAATTTCTAAATGCATAACTTTTATATATACTCAAAAATATATATTCAATGTCCAATCACAAACAATTCTAACTATGTTTTGGTTCTCACACCAGTCAATTGGAAATATATAGATATCCCACTTTCGAAGCTCGAACATAGATACTGATGATGCCCAGGCATCACCAGAATTACCCCCGGGCGACTAGAGTGTGATTCTATATCTATCCAGTATATTTGAGACATCAAGTACACATGAATCAGACGTGTATTCAAAATCTCCTTATACCCAATAGTCCAAATTCAATATAAAATAAAATACTGAAATACGTATTATAAGATATAATTTTAAAAATTAAATTCATTTTTGAAAATATCACTCTTCAAACTCATTCTAGGGTATTGCTAACCCAATCTCTAACGAGTCATTCTCAAAGGATATTACTAATCCTATCTCTAATGAATTCTTTCATTTGGTTCTAATGTGCCTTGTTCTCGAGCTTTGTAAACCAAAGCTCTGATACCAAGCTGATACGACCTAGATTTCGCTCGGTCCGAATCGATCACTAAACCGATAGAGACTGTTCGAAGCCCGGATTGCTTTGAGAACATGACGCATCAGAACACAAACACTAGAACATTTCATTGCTATTGCAACAATTACATCAGAGTAAAAGATATCAGAGTACAAATGAATAATTTGCAGCGGAAAAATAATATCAGAGATTTAATAAATTACAAAGCAGCGGAAAATATATATACATAAATATCATACAGCGGAAAAATCATCAACTAGCACAAATGAGGGAAATACACGGATACAAAGCTTTTCGAATATAGCTCCAGCTGTAATCCAGGACCCTGGGAAAGGAAAAATATCTGCGAGAACCAAAACTACTAGTTGCCCGTATGGAAAATATGGGAACCCAGAGTTTAGGTAGAAATAATAAACTCCAAGTCAGTCATGACAATGGTGTGAGAACCAAAATAGTTATTAGCTTTTTATTTTAAAATTAGGCAAACCACGGGACCACGCCGTATAACACGGAATGGGTTTATCCCCCGTGAATACTAGTGCTTAAAACAAACAGCGCAATGCTAAACAGAAAAATGAAGCTATTATAAGACTCAAGTCCCATCACACAATGAACACAGTCGAGGACAGAGATTTACCTTATAATAGCCAAACATGCTTGATATGCGAAATTTCATCTTTTATTATTACTATAAGTGAAGAAATCAAATTCAAATATAAAGTATCAATCATAGGCAGCGTAGGTACCATTATATTACGTCCCCATATAGGTTTACTGTAACGACCCACCTTTTTGTCCAATTTCCGTCGGTAATTAAACCAACTCAAACCGTTCATAAAGACGAATTGTTATGGGTACATACATATATTGAACAAAATAACAGAACTTTTCATTGCTCAAAACAATATTACATCAGAATTACATGAATATCAGAGTTACAACATATATACAGCAGAAGAAAAGATATAAATATACTCTTAGCGGAAGAACAAAGTGATACAACGGAAGCTTCAAACTCAAGCGTGGACTCAAACTCGGAAAGCGCTTTGAACCTCGCTCCAATGAATCATAACTGCAAAACTAAACCACTTGCTGCCCGTGTGAAAAATTAATGGGCACCCAGAGTTTAGGAAGGAACAATAAACTCCAGGTCAGTCATGGGACTGCTGTGAGAACATAAAACAGTTGCTTTAAGATTTATTTTAAAGTTGGAAAATTCATCGGACCACGCTGCAAATGCGGAGCGGGTTTTATCCATGTGAATGTCCGTGCATATAAATACGCGATGACTTTAGGAAAAATGAAGCTATCATAAGCTCGTCCCACATTACACAATGCAAGTGCACACCAGATGAGCGAGTTAATCTTATGATAACCAAAAATGCCTTCATACGTGAAAATCCTCTTCTAATATTATTATTACATAGTGTGGAAAACCATTTCGCAAATAAATGTATTAATCCAAAATGGCATAATACCCATAATATTATGTCGTCATATATATATATATATATATATATATATATATATATATATTTACACAAACCAAAACCGTGTGGCGCGTATTGGATATTTGGGTTTCCAACTTGAAGATTCCTGACACAAAAGATCAATCAGGGAAATGAAGTGAAGTGCCTCACGGCTTTTTCGTCCATCACGGACACCAACTGCAAATCGTAGGGCAGATCAACAGTTTTCGACCAGACACAGTCCCCGAAAGTACCCAATTTCCCCAAGTTCATAAGTGGGTTCCCACTGCTGTAGCTTCATCATCAATTCATATATAAGTATACAACCTAACCGCCAGTTTCTCATCAAATCCGGGGCGTGAGACTTGTCGATGTCACATCATACACAAAGCATGCCTAGATAGGCAATGCCATGATCATTCAAGCTCATTTCATATCTTAAATATGTCACATTGTCCACTCACAACATGACCACTGATTTCTATCCATACATAACCACTACGAGCTCATACGTCACAAACCAAATACATATCAAATGGGAATCATTGTTATGCTGTCAATTACAATGTCAAACACACAATCCATACAAGTCCATTCTAGGTCTGAACGGAACAAAATCCAAAAATCTCCAAATATACTCAGACCTCATGCCACTTATAACCTCGCATCGGGTGTACATTCCGACTTGAGACATCGGCAATCAATCCGAATAAATCTAGGGATTCCCGATCTTCATTCATCAATTCCAAGTCTTGAATATGCTTCATGCGTCATATTATTACTTGGAATGGATTTCGGACTTAAATCCGATCCCGGTCTTTCCAAGTAATAAGCGTATTCAAAAACAATGATTATGGATCATATAGCTTTTCAATTCAAATTTCTTTCCAATCATTTCAATTCATTACAAATGTCAAGGTTGGAGATTGTCATAAATTCAGTTATCATCTTAACTCTTTATTTGAAATCAAACATTCGATTTACTAACCTTATATTTCAAAACATACTTTTCAATTCTCATACTTCTTTATCATTCCTCAAGTTGTTCAATTTACCAAATCTCTTTTTGGATTACAATTTCATATATGATAATCCAAGCAATTTATGTTCGGATATAAGTTCGATAGAGTAAATCGACTAATGCTCGATATAAATTCACAACTCAATCAAACACTATCAGAATCCTAAGGTAAATATTTTTAATGCTTCTGTTAGTATTTGTCCAACCTTGGAATTACATATCGAATGTCCGACACAACTCTATCCAACTTATTTCCCTTTTTAAATTCTAACTTTTTAGAATTAGTAAATAATTCCACATTAAATCACTTAAAAATCTTCTAAACCATTTACATTCCCTTTTTAATCGTTTAAAATAATGGTTTACGATTATAAATTTCAAAACCCATTTATCTTCGGAAATGAGATAATAATGTTTAAATGTTTCTAAAAGAGCTACAATAGCCATTTAAATTCAAATAGATTCCAAATCAATTCAAAAATTCAAATAATTCTGTTCCAATCACTTTAAATTAATAAAGTAAGAGTTATCATGAATTTTCTCAGATCTTTAGAACTTTTTTTAGTTGAATTTTTGTTATAATCGCCGAACTGCACGTACAGGGACATTTTCCAAATTTGTTTGGACATAACTTGAAAATCGTATGTTGAAATTTGGAAATTCTCTTTATGTTAAAAAATTGTTGATATTTGAAAATCAACATTTCTTATTTCAAGTCGAGCCGATTTCAAATCATCAAGTTATAATCATTTGAAAATTGAAGTCGATATTTACGAACTGTCGCGCCGTAGCACGTTATAAATCGGTTTAAATATAATTCCTTTAAATCCTTTCAAATTGAATTTAAAATTTCAGAATAACTTAATTTTAAACCGATTATTAAGTTTAAATCCAAAATCATTTCATAATTCCAAATCTTAACTTAAATTTAAATAAGTTGTAAACCATAGGGATTCAAAAAACCCTTTAAATTTAAATTCAAATATAAACTTCATAAATGGTCCTTCGCGACATTTATTATTTAAATTTCAAGTGGTTTTCTAAGTTTTAAAACCACTTCAAATTCAAATTCCAAATTATATTTGAACTAACCATCTCGCCCATCGGACTAGTTAGGGATAGCCCGGGAGAGCAGGAGACTGGATTTCCAAACCCAAGCCTAGACACCATCCTCTCTGTCATCCTAGAACGGTCTGTTATATAATATTATAAAATATTATTTTAAAATTCCAAAGCTCTTTCCAATTTAAATTTGGACTTAAAAGAACAATATTTTAATATTTGAAAATAAATCTTCATTTATATGGAAGGAGGATTGAATCGATTATCTATATGATTCCACAACCATGGTGTTGTGTGTGTATCATGCAAACATAATAAACCAACCATATAAGTCAGATGATCATGAATTATAATCATCATCAATAACAAACAATTTAGCTGTGCACAAGCGTTACTGTCAATAACGCTTATCAGTGTTTTATCTAATTACATGCACATCCATTCACACAATATCATCCATACTCAAACAATTATTGTTAATCATTACATCACATTTTAATCACTACTAGTTAAAATAAATGATTAAATTAATTGTTCTCACCGAAATAGCTTCATAAACTGTTTAGTGAAACCCGTATTACAGCGAAGAAGCCAACAGATGTGAATCCGAGTTAAACCGATTCTAAACCTATATATAATTGGATTATATTTTCTAATACGATTCTAACGAGCTCAACGGCGTGTAAATCCGAGTTAAAACGAGTGAAATATTAGTCGACAAAGTTTCAACTTAAACTTGAAATAATTAAAGGGAAAAATATACCTAAACCATTTGGCCTAAGGCCCAAACAGTTGACCCAAGTCCGCACCGTACTCCTACCTTCTTCTTCTCCTTGCTTACGCTCTCCTCCTCATGCTGGAACCCATCCCGTTCACGTCTTGTGCACTTGCACCATCAAATCTCCACACCATTTTCCTATCTGAAAGCACCAACTAATTTCTCTTCTCCTCTTCTTCTCACTGCACGCATCCCCACGAATTTCGGTTGCCTCCTCCAAAATCAGGCCATCCGAACCCGAAAACTAGAGCGAACAAAACTCGCGTGAACTCCAATGTCGCGACCCCCTTTTGTACACCGAATTCCGCCAATTTTTGCAACATCGAAGCACTCTCCATCCTGGACACCAAGGCACTCTTCGTTTTCCCCATCATCGCATGATTCTCTGATTAAACCCAAACCTAATTTTTAGCTTCCAAAATCATCGACACGGAATCAGACCAAACTCACATTAAAAATACTACATCACCTGCTGATCTCAAAAGCGAAGACGACATCAATTATTTCAAAGCGGATTGGGAGAAAAGATTTTTTGAAGTTCTCTACAAAAAAAATTCCACTTTGCTGTAAATCAAATATCTCTCACTCGATTGTTGATGAAATCTGGATCCGTCAATTTCTGAAAATCAGAAATGATGATCCGGACAATATTCATGTGAATTGTGTTGGCAAAAATCGAATGGATTGTGAGTTATGGATTTTTGATTGAAGAGGGAAAATGGTTTTCTATTTACTGTAAGGTGAAAAGGAGAAAACAGAGGAAGGAGAAGGTCGTAGTATTTCATCTGCAGCTTCACCAGAGAACAAAACAAGGTTTTGTATAGGATTTTAATTATTTAGTTAAGGGACACATGGCTTGTCTCCAAAGTCTTAATAACATGCATGGAGACAACCAAGAAGACACCTAATCTCTATTTTAAAATCCACCAATGCATATTAACATAATTGGCTTATTTATTTAGTTGTTAACTTTTATTTTTTAGACACACCTTAGTAACACTCATAAATATAACAAGTTTCCCATACTTATATGTGCAGCCACTGCATTACTTAAGATTTATATATACTAAATATTTCAAAAATACTTATAAAAATTATTTAGATATCCAACAAATCTTTATGGAAATCATTATATTTATGAAACTAAATAATATTATTACTTATTAATATTTTAAAAATATATTTTTTATATAGGTATCTTAAACGTAATCTTAAAATAAGTTATTCATATCAAAACAAAATATTTATTCAAACATACATATAATATTTTTAAAACAATAATTGCATTTAAACCTTATTAACTTCATTTGGTATTCAAAAATTGAAATTTTATTATATTTTAATTATTAAAAATCCTGGTTCGTTATAATCTCCCCCACTTAAGACTTTTCGTCCTAAAAAAAGAGAGTTCGTAAATTCATACATAAACAAAATAAATCTTACCTACAATTTGTTGAAACAAATTATTTATAAAATTTTATTAACCTTGAAATTTTATCAAAATGATTTATAGGAGCAAAATTTCATATGACTAATATTGGATAAATTATTATATCAAATGTTTATTTATTCAAACAAAAATCATGGTATTAGAAAGATAAAATCTGCTGGAAAAGTTAATTTAGTAAGTTTGAGTTTTTATTAACATTTGTAAGTATTTGAAATCTCAAAAGAATCTCTCGGACCTAGAATCCCATTTTCCTTTTCAACCCATTGAAATACTACGTATTCCTTTCATATAGAAAATCATACTTCGCTTCGGGATTCCAAAACAAAATTTGCTTCCAAAATTTGAAATATATTATGATGAAATCCATATGTTATTAGTTCGAGAAGTTTATCCTCATGACAGGGCAGCTGAGTATCACCCATCGCACGAAATTCAACCTTTCATCACAACCCATTTTTAGTCATGGTTACTCGAACAACCAAAACATTTCATATCCCGAAGTATAACCATAATTTACAATTACTTATTGTTTTCCAAACATTCCAAAATATCGGGATTCTAGTCGTCGAAATTTCTTTTATTCATAAGTCATTCATCATGTCCAAAATAATTGGAAAACTCGTTCAATTGAAGATAAAATTTCAACTTCAAACATACAAAAATTATGCTTCAAAATTTCGAAATCAAGGATCATATTCAACCGTTTCAAATTTTCTCAAGTTGAAAAATTTAGGGATCATATTCATAAGTTCAGTGTATATCGAAACATCTAACTATTTACATAAGTTAATGTTCATATAACCATACAATTTTCCCTTTTAACTTCCTTCACTTCAAACTCTAAATTGTTCAAAGATTTGCCGTAAAACTTCATATCTTCAATGATTAAATTTCATATTTCATTTGTCACATTCGCATAATCGAATAAACCTTTTTTTTAACCGACTTGAAATCCAAAAGATTTTATTTTTCTTTCTTTCTCAATTATTGAAGCCTATTTGGGGAAAATTCCTTTTCTCAACTAGTCAGAAACTCATTTTCATTTAAAAGACACCACGCTTCTGCTATGCTACTCTGATTCAACAGATCTCAAACTACTTTCAAGCATTTATTCAAGCGGTTGAGGTAAATTTCAAAATCAACTAATATTTCAAATCCAATTCCGTACCTAAGTTAGACCTTTTATTTCAATGCTTTTGATTACAACATTTATTTATTAAGATTTCGCTAGCATAATATTTGGATAGATCACCATTTCTAATTTGAATTTAAAACTTGGCTTTGTTTGACAAATCAAATTGCATGTACCCTAAATCGAGTTATAGAAAGAGTTCAGTATCGGAATGAGGGTACGAATCAAATTACTTAACCAAGTTCATAAGACAAAAAGGGTATAAATGATGCTTTCAATAACAAAAGGTTCAAAAAAGGAACTAACGTAGGTCAAGATAGATAAATCGAGTGCACCTAACCATGCGATTAAGGACAATTCAATTAGGGTAAATCTTACTTTAATATTTCCTTTGCGTCATAAGCGATTTCTTGTTAAATAATTTCCAGTTGACTTACTCGTGTTGCCTGAATAGAGAAGAGTAGTTTTCTCCCCTACTTAAGACGTTAGTTATATTTTAAATCATCTTTTTAAACAAATTCTCGCTTAAGTCAAAATTAACTTAAATTTCTTAAAGGGGCTCGCTTCGCAAAATAATTTAACTTACATGTTACCATTTTCAATACATGCTAGGTCTCGATTTTGATTATTTCTTATATTAACCTATTTAACATATATCAAGAAGTATACGACTTATTTGACTACAAAAATTCATATTGAAATATTTGTTATAATTGATTCATTATTTTTGTCACATTTGGGACATGGGTGAATAATCTTTCTTACATGCATTTTCAACAATTCATTTCCCAATTCTTTAAGGGAGATTACTCCTAAAAGATCTTTAATTATTCAAGCACTTATTGTTTACCATATTCAAGTTTTATAGTTCAAAGTCTTGAAGTATTCTTAAGCTAATCTTAATTCCTTTTCCAAACTTCTAGTTTTGTTTTTTCCCAAATTAAATTTCTATATTAATTTACCAAACTATTTTATTAAAGTTTATTCATTGAAACACTTAGTTAGATGATTTTAAATATTCTTCGATGCTTAAATCGGAATTATATAATCATCACACCTTCAAAACTTGAAAATATCAACGATGTCGTGCTTATCCCAGAATTTATTTTCAAGCGACCAGGGTGTGATTCTATATCTATCTAGCATATACTTAAGACTTCATACATACACTGGCCAGGAGTATATTCGAAATCTTCTCATACTGATATTCCAATCTTGACGTTGAATACAATATTCAAAACTCTATTCTTTAATAGTATTTCAAAATAATTGTCATTTTCAAAATTATTTATCTAGTTTCAAAATAATTTATATAGATTTCAAAATACGCTCTCTCAACGGGATATTCCAAAATCTCATTCTAGGGCATTTCTAACCCTACCTTTAATGAGATATTATAACTCTGATGAGTTCTATCTTTTGTCCAAAATATATCGTACCCAAAGCTTTGTATAAACCAAAGCTCTGGTACCAACTGTAGTGACTCGCCTTTTTGCCCAATTTCCGCCGGTAATTAAACCAACTCAAACCATTCATAAAGATGAATTGTTATGGGTACATACATATATTGAACAAAATAATAGAACTTTTCATTACTCAAAACAATATTACATCATAATTACATGAATATCAGAGTTACAACATATATACAGCGGAAGAAAAGTTATAAATGTACTCTTAGCGGAAGAACAAAGTGATACGGTAGAAGCTTCAAACTCTAGCGTGGACTCCAACTCGGAAAGCGCTTTGAACCTCGCTCCAATGAATCATAACTGCAAAACTAAACTACTTGCTGCCCGTGTGAAAAATTAATGGACATCCAGAGTTTAGGAAAGAAAAATAAACTCCAGGTCAGTCACGGGACTGGTGTGAGAACATAAAACAGTGGCTTTAAGATTTATTTTAAAGTTGGGAAATTCACTGGACCACACCGCTAATGCGGAGCGGGTTTTATCCACGTGAATGTCTGTGCATATAATTACGCGATGACTTTTCGAAAAATGAAGCTATCATAAGCTCGTCCCACATCACACAATGCAAGCGCACACCAGATAGGCAAGTATATCATATGATAACAAAAAATGCCTTCATACGTGAAAATCCTCTTCTAATATTATTATTACATAGTGTGGAAAACCATTTCGCTAATAAATGTATTAATCCTAGACTGCATAATACCCATAATATTATGTCGCCATATATATATACACACACAAAAAAAAAACCCAAAACCGTGTGGCACGTATGGGATATTTGGGTTTCCAACTTGATGATTCCTGGCACGAAAGATCATTCAGGGATACGAAGCGAAGTGCCTCACGGCTTTTTCGTCCATCACAGACACCAACTGCAAATTGAAGGGCAGATCAACGGTTTTCGACTAGACACGGCCCCTCGAACATACCCAATTTTCCCAAATTCATAAGTGGTTTCCCACTGCTGCAACTTCATCATCAATTCATATATAAGTATACAACCTAACCGCCAGTTTCTCATCAAATCCGGGGTGTGAGGTTTGTCGATGTCACATCATACACAAAGCATGCTTAGATTGGCAATGCCATGATCATTCAAGCTCATTTCATATCTTAAGTATGTCACATTGTCCACTGACTATATGACCACTAATTTCCATCCATACATAAACACTTTGAGCTCGTACGTCACAAACCAGATACATATCAAATTGGAATCAGTGTTATGCTGTCAATTACAATGTTAGACACACAATCCATACAAGTCCATTCTAGGTCTGAACGCGTAACACCCAGTGAATTCTATAACATTAAGCTTCACAAACTAAAGTGTAATTAATTCTAAATGAAAGAATTAAGGGAAATGGGTTATGCCATTGCGTTCGTCTTGGGATTCTGCTTGAGATAGAGTCCGAGTTTGCGTGAATCGGACTCCGTATGAAGGAGTTATGACCTTCGGAAGTTTCAGAATAAAATTTAAAATTCAAACAGCTCAGTTTCAAATTTGAAATTCTAAAAACAGGTTCAAACTGGGCTGGGCGGGAAAATTCTCGCCCAGAGACCAGGTCGACCATAGGGTCGACCATGGTGTCGACCTGGCCACCCCAGGTCGACCATAGTGTCGACCTGGGTGTCGACCTGCCAATCGACCTACCTGGTCGACCTGGCTGGCTGGGTCTGGCTTTGGCTCGAATTTTTGTGGCTCGGTGTGTTATTAGGGCTTACATGTCACTCTTGATTGGCTCTTTGAACTTTGAATGGTCTGGATTCCTCCTGTCTTCATCTGACGGCTCAAAACAATTTAAAAATCTATAAATACACCCTAAGTCTCTACTAAAAATTCAAATAAAAAAATAAGATGGGAGTCGTCATGCTGCCAGGAAGGAATTTAGCATAGCCGTCAAGAGAGAAAAGATTAGAGACGAATCAAATTAAGAAGAAGATTAAAGCTTAATCAAATTAATCAACGCAACGTTAATCTACCCAAAGGGGCGCATCTCAATTTCAGAATTCAAAATCCAGAATTCAAGATTCTACATTCGTTGGAAGTATAGTGACCTTTCAGAATATGAATAAAAACTGTGACGTGATTTGATGTAAATGAAAATAGAATTGTGTTATTGTATGATAATGATATAAATTCTGTGTATTGTAATGATTCTGTCATGACTTGTGTATTGATATTTGTGGCCTAAGTTGATTGATGCAAGTCTATTGAACAATTGTATATGAAAATAATGGCACTTGCAAGTTTGTGGCAAAAACTAGAATTTGATCCCTTTATGTTTATGTCTATGTCATGGACTATATACATTCACTAAGTCTAAATTAAGGCTTATGTAAACATGTTCTAGATTTGAGACCTTTTATGCCTACATGACCCAAAACCAATGAACACATTTTTTATGTTTATTTGCAGGTATAATTGGATCTATGTTAAGTATCGTTTGGGTTACATAAACTATGCAAGTTTGATGTTGAAATAGGCTATATGATTAGATGTTAAAATTGGACATTTTGGTGAATATACAACATGTTAGTTTTGTGGTTGACATTATGCCAAGTCAAACATGTTTAAACCCAAGTTTGTATAAGCCTAGACTATGTCATTTCATATGTCACCTACTTTGTTATACTTTGATTTGGATGCAAGTTCACATGACCCATAATTTATGTTAGTTGAATCGCTAAATTGCAAGTTCATGCGCCACACACCTTTATGTATTGTGAAATATTACATGTTCTTGATTTCCCCTTTTCTCACGTTCAAAAGTTGGGATGAATTGTGTCGAGCCCAACATTAGTTATAATGTTGCGAACGTACAAACGAGGGTAATAATGTTGGGTGTAAAACATGGAAAAAAAATATATGTTGGCATATTTGGAACATGCCAACGACAATGACATTTAAGCGGTATGAATTGTTGTACCCAAGAATAAAAGACATGACATTTACATAAAATTGAGAAGTAATAAAATATGTAAATTTAGAAAACACGGTATGCTTAACCCGAGATTGGATTGAGTTGTGACGTAAACCTGCCCGGACCCGCCCGACTGTCTAGTAGTCACAACAGTACCTATCCATTGTGGGTGGTTAAGCATTGAGCCCAATAAAGACCCGAGGTTAGACTGAGCTACGGTGTAAACCTGCCCGGAACCGACCAGCACATCCAGTAACCATAGCAATATCTGTCTAATGTGAGTGGTCAGGTGCTCTAAGAGGCTAAGGACAGATGATAGGGTTAAGTCAACTATAAACACTTAACCAAATTCAATATGTTAACAAGAATTGATGGGTGAGGTTAGGTAAATACAGATAGTTAACCACTTAACATGTTTGACTAGAAAACCCTAGTAATGAGGGACCCGTTCAGCAGTAACCCAAGTTAGGTATCATGGTACCCTCAAACTAGGCAGGGTGGGGCACGATTACTAGACTAATTGTAAGTGGTCAAAGCGACGGCGGTGGATGCAATAGTGTAGGTTCTAACGGGGTGCAGGCGTGCACACACTCCGGAGCAGACAAACAGGGCACTGGGGGCACCAGTAGTATAACCTATGCCTTCTAGAACTGTGTCGGGCCCGCCACCATGGGTCTTGATACACCCCATGGTGGGACTAGCATAGGTATCTACAATTCTTGGGGGCCGTATGACACATATTTATGCGAGTAGGAGCCGATCTTTAGAAAATGGGGATCACTTCACCCTCAGCATGGGGTGTCAGTTAGAATAAGCTCAAGTAGGTGTAGAGATATAGTGTGGGTGCGATAGTACATTCGATTCTAAACGTCACTGTCTTAGCTTGTGACACTTTCCTGTTTTCAGTTTATATCTATCATGCCCTTTTCTTATTCACATACTGAAGAGTTACTAGATTTACTCAGGCTTTATGTCTGACTCTATTTTCTTTTCGTCTTCTTTTCTTTCGTTTCCCCCCCAAGTCCACAGGGAGGAAACAACTCAGCTCAGTCAGACTCTTTGCAAGCTCCAAGACCGTAGATGTATCGTTTGGATCTCTTTTGCTCGTATTATGGCTTTGGATATCACTATGGGGATTTTTGTCACTTTATTTATGTTTCATGCTTCTTTAATAATCAAGACAGTAATGGGGTTGTAATGATGGAAGTATTTTGAGACAACTATGGAAAGGTTTTGTTTGAACACGTATTGATGAAATAAATGTCTGTTTTGTTTCCGCTGTTTAAAATATGTGTAATTATATCTGTCTTGTGTATATCTGTGGCTTTTACTTATAAACCTCCACTAAAGTTAAGGCATTCCCTTTGTGAGTGACCTTAACGGAGGTGGGGTGTTTCACTTGGTATCAGAGCATAGGTTTACCAGACTAGATAAAAGTTTTTGAAATTGTTTTCAAAAGAAACTTTAAAGGAGCATTTTTCAAGAAAAAGTGTTACATTTTAAAAAGGCATAATCCCCCAAAGCCATGTGCACTATCCCTCTCTATCCTTCGTTTTGAATATTTCCTTCCTGTTTCAGCATGTCAGGGGACCTTACTCCCCAGCTACAGATGCTTTTACTCCTCCTCCTCCTTTACGTGAACCAGCAACCAGAAGAATCGCTGAACAAGAAGAAATAGTCAAGGAGGAAAGGACCACAACAATAATAACAAGACACGTGAGAAAAGGAAATGTTATTTCTGTGGCATTGTTGGACATGTGGTGAATGACTGCAGAAAGAAGAAGAGGAAGATGAGTGCTACTTGCTTCCATTGCGGTGAGGCTGGACACATGGCTAAGGACTGCCCTAAGAAGCAAGGGCAAGGCCCGCAAGCAGGACCATCTGGGGGTACCTCTTTAACTTCTTCTCCTAGATGCTTTGTTTTGTCCTGCTTATCTTTTCAATCCTGTCTTGAGAACTTTAGGTAGTAATATTTCTGTAGAAAGTGTAGTCTATCTTTATGATCATCTGGTTCGCACATTTTTTGACTCTGGCGCATCACACTCCTTTATTTCATCTGCCTTAGTAGAATCACTACATCTAGACACTAGTATGGTAGAGGATCCCTTAGTAGTTTCAAATCCAATTGGGGGCTCCGCTTACTTGTCAATGGTTTGTTTGGGTTTGAAAATCTCTATTCTCAGCGTTGAATTTAGTTGTAATGGCTTTGTTTTGGGCTTCTCGGGATATGGTCTGATCTTAGGCATGGACTGGTTATCCAGTAATGGTGCCATTCTTGATTGTGGGAAAAGAGTAGTTAGACTCTTGACTCGGCTTGGTAACACTCTAGAAATTTCTTGTAATCCCTTGAATGCTGTTATGATTAGTTATCTAGAGTCGCTTGACGCTTCTGATGAGAATTTGCAGTCAGTTAGAGTAGTCCGGGAATATCCTGATGTCTTTGAGGAGGTGAAAGGCTTACCTCCGAGGCGGGAAATAGACTTCCGCATATATCTTGTGGATAATGCAAAGCCTGTATCTTTACCTGTCAGACACATGGCTCCAAAGGATAGAAAGGAGCTCAGTAAGCAGGTTAAAGAACTTCTCGAAAAAGGATTCATTAGACGGAGCAATTCGGAATGGGGTGCTCCAGTGATGTTCGCAACCAAAGCGGACGGTTCGCTTCGCCTTTGTGTCGACTATAGGGAGTTAAACAAATTAACCAAGAAAAATAGACACCCTCTTCCCCGAATCAACGATTTGTTTGATCAGCTTGTAGGTGCGACGGTCTTCTCCCAAATTGATCTGGCAACAGGGTTCCATCAGCTAAGAGTAGCTGAAGACAACATTGATAAAACCGCGTTTAGAACCCCAGACGGTTTCTTCGAGTGGCTTGTCATGCCTTTCGGCTTGACAAACGCACCTGCTTATTTCGTAGACCTAATGAGCAGGGTGTTCAGAGAATTTCTCAACAAATTCGTGGTTGTCTTCGTAGATGATATCTTAATCTTCTCAAAGAATGAGGAAGAACATGCTCAGCATCTGAAAGATATCATGGATACTCTCCGTGCACATCAGCTAAAATCCAAATTCTCTAAGTGCCACTTTTGGAGAAAGGAGGTAAGATTTCTTGGACATATAGTGTCCAAAGAAGGGTTGGCTGTGGACCCCGCGAAAGTGGTGGCAGTGCAAGATTGGAAGACACCAAGAAATGCAACCGAAGTTCAAAGCTTTCTTGGGCTAGTCGGTTTTTACCGAAAGTTTATTAGGGATTTCGCAAAAATCTCAGCCCCACTTACAAGGCTAACAAAGAAGAATCTGGCGTTCACTTGGGATTTGGACTGCGAGTTTTCTTTTCAACGATTAAAAAGGGCTCTTACAACAGCTCCAGTTCTAACTCTGCCTAATGGAAGCAAAATGTTCACAGTATACACAGACGCATGTGGAACGGGACTAGGCGCCGTTCTAATGCGAGAAGGAAGGGTAGTAGCTTATGGCGGAAGACAATTGAAAGTTCATTTAAAGAACTACCCAACCCACGATCTTGAGTTAGCCGCCATCGTCTTTGTGCTTAAGTCTTGGCGCCATTATCTCCTAGGTGAGAAGTTCGAATTATACACTAACCATAAATCATTGAAATATCTCTTCTCGTAGAAGGATCTTAACTTGAGGCAGCAAAGATGGATGGAGTTTCTTGCCTCGTATGATTTTGAAATTTCCTATACTCCCGGAAAAGGCAACGTAGTAGCAGACGCGTTGAGCCGAAAGAAACCGACCTTAAGCCCGCTCTTTGTAGAGAGGCAAAGCTTGGAGTATACAGTCAGTTTTAACTTTAGGCCCTCCTCTGATTTTGTACCGGGTTTGTTAGCATCTCTCAAAGTACGCCCTACTCTCTTGGACTCAATAGGGTCTGCACAACGTGAAGACCCTCAGCTTGTTGATGTGATTGATAAACTTATTAGGGGTGAGACTTCTAGTCACCTCAGTAGATACGCCATCGATGATAAGGGTTGGCTGAGGCTAGATGGAAGATTATGCGTCCCACAAGCAAGGGAGTTGACAAAGAAGGTTCTCGAGGGAGCGCATCATTCTAAGATGACTATACACCCTGGCGGTGATAAGATGTACAAGGATATAAAAAAAACTTTCTTTTGGAGCGGCATGAAACAGGACGTGGTAGATTTCGTTTCTAAGTGCATAACCTGCCAACAGGTCAAGGCGGAACAGAAGAAGCCTAGAGGACTACTTCATCCTTTAGAGGTCCCACAGTGGAAGTGGGATAGCATTTCAATGGACTTCATTAATGGACTACCTAGGTCGAGAAGAGGCAATACTAGCATTTGGGTAATAGTGGATAGGCTTACTAAAAGTGCCTACTTTATACCCGTTAAAAGTAGAAGGACTGCCGCATCGCTAGCATCTCTTTATCTCAAGGAAATAGTTCGACTCCATGGGATACCCTCCAGCATTGTTAGTGACCGAGACCCTATCTTCACAAGCGTGTTTTGGCGGAGTCTGCAAGAAGCTGTAGGCACACAGTTATGTTTGAGCACGGCCTATCACCCCCAAACCGATGGCCAGACGGAAAGGGTGAATAGAGTTTTAGAGGATCTTTTAAGACTTTGCGTTCTTGACTTTGGAGGGACATGGGAGTATCACCTTCCTTTAGTGGAATTTGCCTACAACAACAGCTACCAAGCTACGATAGGCATGGCAACCTTCGATGCCTTGTATGGAAGACCGTGCAAATCACCAACTTGTTGGTGGGAGTCTACAGATAAACTTTACTTGGGCCGGACATGATTCAAGAGACTTCGGAGAAAGTGGACTTGATACGAATGCAAATGAAGACATCCCAAGACAGAAAAAAATCCTACGCCGACAAAAGAAGGACCGACCTTGAGTTTGAGGTTGGGGACAGGGTTTTCCTTAAGGTATCTCCTTTAAGGAACGCCGTTCGCTTTGGATCCGCAGGAAAGCTAGCACCAAGATTTGTAGGACCGTTTCCTATCATCGAGAAGGTTGGGAAGATGGCCTATAGATTAGAGCTACCCGAGAGACTGGCCGGAGTTCACAACGTCTTTCATGTTTCTCACCTCCGGAAGTTTTTGCATGAGTCTGCGGAAGTAGTGGAACCTAGCATTCTAGAAGAAGCCGAAGTGGAACATGAAGCAACTGTGAGGAGAGTTCCAACCCGCATCTTAGGAACTGAAGTGAAAAAGCTACGCAACCGCGAAGTCAAACTCGTTAAAGTTTAGTGGAGCGACGCCGAGGAAGACACGACTTGGGAAACTGAGGACATAATACGCACTACCTACCCTCTTCTTTTTGAGGGTACATCTTTGATCTCTCTTTTTTCCTTAAGTTATGTTTTATCTATCTTTTTAGGTATATCTCCTCGGTCCTTTTCCTAACTCCTTAGGTAGAAAACAAATGGATGCAAACATGTATTTGAAAACATGTTATGGATGATGGCTGCAAATGGTTGCTAGTGATTGCTAGTGGTTGCTCGTGAATGCATATACACACACACCCTAGGTTTTAGATCGGCTCAGTCACTTCATATTGCATATGCATATATGTATTCTCATTTGTATATGGTTGAAACTTGATATGCTGTCATATGGTTGTCGCATTTGTATGAATAAGTTGTGCACTCATGTAGAATTATGAGTAGGAAGAATTTGCTGAATCCACTTACATGATTCGCATTAAGGAGGTAAACTGAATCTGTAGACCGCCTGATTTCTGCATTTGATAAGGACATGTACACACACTATGCATATGATCATGAAGCATTTGAAGTCTTTTAAGGATAGTGGAGGCCTGCGTTTGTTGGTTGAGTAGATGGACTGTTGGATGGTAGGATAAACATTCTTCCTAACTTGAAGATTTCGGGGACGAAATCCTTTTAAGGGGGGGGGGGGGAATGTAACACCCCGTGAATTCTATGACATTAAGCTTCACAAATTAAAGTGTAATTAATTCTAAATGAAAGAATTAAGGGGAATGGGTTACGCCATTGCGTTCGTCTTGGGATTTTGCTTGAGATAGAGTCCGAGTTTGCGTGAATCGGACTCTATATGAAGGAGTTATGACCTTCGGAAGTTTCAGAATAAAATTTAAAATTCAAACAGCTCAGTTTCAAATTCGAATTTCGAAAAACAGGTTCAAACTGGGCTGGGCGGGAAAATTACCGCCCAGAGACTAGGTCGACCATAGGGTCGACCATGGTGTCGACCTGGCCACCCCAGGTCGACCATAGTGTCGACCTGGGTGTCGACCTGCCAGTCGACCTACCTGGTCGATCTGGCTGGCTGGGTCTGGCTCTGGCTCGAATTTTTGTGGCTCGGTGTGTCATTAGGGCTGACATGTCACCTCTTGATTGGCTCTTTGAACTTTGAATGGTCTGGATTCCTCCTGTCTTCATCTAACGGCTCAAAACAATTTAAAAATCTATAAATACACCCAAAGTCTCAACTAAAAATTCACACAAAAATATAAGATGGGAGTCGTCATGCTGCCAAGAAGGAATTGAGCATAGCCGTCAAGAGAGAAAAGCTTATAGATGAATCAAATTAAGAAGAGGATTAAAGATTAATCAAACTAATCAACGCAACGTTAATCTACCCAAAGGAACGCATCTCAATTTCAGAATTCAGAATCCAGAATTCAAGATTCTGCATTCGTTGTAAGTATAGTGACCTTTCAGAATATGAATAAAAACTATGACGTGATTTGATGTAAATGAAAATAGAATTGTGTTATTGCATGATAATGATATAAATTTTGTGTATTGTAATGATTCTGTCATGACTTGTGTATTGATATTTGTGGCCTAAATTGATTGATGCAAGTCTATTGAACAATTGTATATGAAAATAATGGCACTTGCAAGTTTGTGGCAAAAACTAGAATTTGATCCCTTTATGTTTATGTCTATGGCATGGACTATATACATTCACTAAGTCTAAATTAAGGCTTATGTAAACATGTTATAGATTTGAGGCCTTTTACGCCTACATGACCCAAAACCTATGAACACATTTTTTATGTTTATTTGCAAGTATAATTGGATCTATGTTAAGTAACGTTTGGGTTACATAAACTATGCAAGTTTCATGTTGAAATAGGCTATATGGTTATATGTTAAAATTGGACATTTTGGTGAATATTCAACATGTTAGTTTTGTGGTTGACATTATGCCAAGTCAAACATGTTTAAACCCAAGTTTGTATAAGCCTAAACTATGCCATTTCATATGTCACCTACTTAGTTATACTTTGATTTGGATGCAAGTACACATGACCCGTAATTTATGTTAGTTGAATCGCTAAATTGCAAGTTCATGCTCCACACACCTTTATGTATTGTGAAATATTACATGTTCTTGATTTCCCCTTTTCTCACGTTTAAAAGTTGGGCAGAATTGTGTCGAGCCCAACATTTGTTATAATGTTGCGAACGTACAAACGGGGGTAATAACGTTGGGTGTAAAACATGAAAAAAAATATGTTGGCATGTTTGGCGCATGCCAACGACAATGACATTTAAGCGGTATGAATTGTTGCACCCAAGAATAAAAGACATGACATTTACATAAAATCGAGAAGTAATAAAATATGTAAATTTAGAAAACATGGTATGCTTAACCCGAGGTTGGATTGAGTTGTGACGTAAACCCGCCCGGACCCGCCCGGCTATCCAGTAGTCACAACTATACCTATCCAATGTGGGTGGTTAAGTATTTAGCCCAATAAAGACCCTAGGTTAGACTGAGCTACGGTGTAAACCTGCCCGGAACTGACCGGCACATCCAGTAACCGTAGCAATATCTGTCTAATGTGAGTGGTCAGGTTCTCTAAGAGGCTAAAGACAGATGGTAGGGTTAAGTCAACTATAAACACTTAACCAAATTCAGTACGTTAACAAGAATTGATGGGTGAGGTTAGGTAAATACAGACACTTAACCACTTAACATGTTTGGCTATAAAACCCTAGTAACGAGGGACCCGTTTCAGTAGTAACCCAAGTTAGGTATCATGGTACCCTGAAACTAGGCAGGTTGGGGCACGATTACTGGGCTGATTGTAAGCGGCCAAAGAGACGGCGGTGGGTGCAACAGTGTACGTTCTAACGGGGTGCGGGCGTGCACACACTCCGGAGCGGACAAACAGGGCACTCGGGCACCAGTAGTATAACCTATGCCTTCTAGAATTGTGTCGGGGCCGCCACCATGGGTCTTGATACCCCCCATGGTGGGACCAACATAGGTATCTACAATTCTTGGGGACCGTATGATACATGTTTACGCGAGTAGGAGCCGATCTTTAGAAAATGGGGGTCACTTCACCCTCAGCATGGGATGCTAGTTAGAATAAGCTCAAGTAGGTGCAGAGATATAGTGTGGGTGCGATAGTACATTCGATTCTAAACGACACTGTCTTAGCTTGTGACACTTTCCTGTTTTCAGTTTATATCTACCATGCCCTTTTCTTATTCACATACTGAAGAGTTACTAGATTTACTCAGGCTTTATGTCTGACTCTATTTTCTTTTCGTCTTCTTTTCTTTCGTTTTCCCCCACCCCCCAGGTCCACAGGGAGGAAACAACTCAGCTCAGTCAGACTCTTTGCAAGCTCCAAGACCGTAGATGTATGGTTTGGATCTCTTTTGCTCGGATTATGGCTTTGGATATCACTATGGGGATTTTTGTCACTTTATTTATGTTTCATGCTTCTTCAATAATCAAGACAGTAATGAGGTTGTAATGATGGAAGTATTTTGAGACAACTATGGAAAGGTTTTGTTTGAACACGTATTGATGAAATAAAAGTCTGTTTGGTTTCCGCTGTTTAAAATATGTGTAATATTACTGTCTTGTGTTTGTTTGTGGCTTTTACTTATAAACCTCCACTAAAGTTAAGGCGTTCCCTTTGTGAGTGACCTTAACGGAGGTGGGGTGTTTCAGAACGGAACAAAATCCGAAAATTTCCAAATATACTTAGACCTCATGCCACTTATAACCTCGCATCGGGTGTACATCCCGACTTGAGACATCGACAATCAATCCGAATAAATCAAGGGATTCCCGGTCTTCATTCATCAATTCCAAGTCTTGAATATGCTTCATGCGTCGTATAATTACTCGGAATGGTTTTAGGACTTAAATCTGATCCCGGTCTTTCCAAGTAATAAGAGTATTCATAAACAATGATTATGGATCATACGGCTTTTCAATTCAAATTTCCTTCCAATCATTTCAATTCATTACAAATGTCAAGGTTGGAAATTTTCATAAATTCACTTATCATCTTAACTCTTTATTTGAAATCAAAGATTCGATTTACCAACCTTATATTTCAAAACATACTTTTCAATTCTCATACTTCTTTATCATTCCACAGGTCGTTCAATTTACCAAATCTCCTTTTGGATTACAATTTCTAATAGGATAATCCAAGCAATTTATGTTCGGACATAAGTTCGATAGAGTAAATCGACTTATGCTCGATATAAATTCACAACTCAATCAAACACTATCAGAATACTGAGGTAAATATTTTTAATGTTTCTTATAGTATTTGTCCAACCTTGGAATTACATATCGAATATTCGACACAACTCTATCCAACTCATTTCCCTTTTTAAATTCTAACTATTTAGAATTAGTAAATAATTCCATATTAAATCACTTAAAAATCTTCTAAACCATTTACATTCCCGTTTTAACCATTTAAAAAAATGGTTTACGATTATAAATTTCAAAACCCATTTATCTTCAGAAGTGAGATAATAACGTTTAAATGTTACTAAGCGCTACAATAGCCATTTACATTCAAATAGATTCCAAATCAATTCAAAAATTCAAATAATTCTGTTCTAATCACTTTAAATTAATAAAGTAAGAGTTAACATGAATTTTCTCAGATCTTTAGAACCTGTTTTATTTGAATTTTCATTATGATCGCCGAACTGCACGTACAACGACCTTTTCCAAACTTGTTTTGGACATAACTTGAAAATCATACATTGAAATTGGGAAATTATCTTTCTATTCAAAAATTGTTGATATTTGAAAATCAACATTTCTTATTTCAAGTCAAACCAATTTCAAATCATCAAGTTATAATCATTTGAAAATTGAAGTTGATATTTACGAACTGTTGCGCCGTAGCACGTTATAAATCGGTTTAAATATAATTCCTTTAAATCCTTTCGAATTGAATTTAAAATTTCAGAATAACTTAATTTTAAACCGATTATAAGTTTAAGTCCAAAATCATTTCATAATTCCAAATCTTAACTTAAATTTAAATAAGTTGTAAACCATAGGAATTCAAAAACCCCTTTAAATTTAAATTTAAATATAAACTTCATAAATGGTCCTTTGTGACATTTATTATTAAATTCAATTGATTTTCTAAGTTTTAAAACAACTTCAAATTCAAATTCCAAATTATATTTGAACTAACCATCTCGCTCGTCGGACCAGTTAGGGATAGCCAAAGAGAGCAGGAAACTGGATTTCCAAACCCAAGCCTAGACAACATCCTCTCTGTCATCCTAGAACGGTCTGTTATATAATATTATAAAATATAATTTTTAAATTTCCAAAGCTCTTTCCAATTTAAAATTGGACTTAAAAGAACAATATTTTAATATTTGAAAATAAATCTTCATTTATATGGATGGAGGATTGAATCGATTATCTATATGATTCCACAACCATGGTGTTGTGTGTGTATCATGCAAACATAATAAACCAACCATATAAGTCAGATGATCATGAATTATAATCATCATCATTAATAAATAATTTAGCTATGCACAAGCGTTACTGTCAATAACGCTTTTCAGTGTTCAGTGTTTTATCTAATTACATGCACATCCATTCACACAATATCATCCACATTCAAACAATTATCATTAATCATCGCATCACATTTTAATCACTACTAATTAAAATAAATGATTAAATTAATTGTTCTCACCGAAATAGCTCCATAAACTGTTCAGTGAAACCCGTATTACAGCGAAGAAGCCAACTGACGATGATACCGCTACGCGTACTACTTTTCTTCTTCCAATCCCATTTCTCTTAGCAGTTGGTGATTTTTTGTTAATTATATATATTGGAATTGAATTAATAACATCGTTGTTATATATTATCATATATATATATATATATAAGGACACCTCATTTTAATTTCTATATAAAAATTCTTTGCAAAAGTTCCAAACTATATATAATTGGATTATATTTTCTAATACGATTCTAACGAGCTCAACAGTGTGTAAATCCAAGTTAAAACGAGTGAGATATTAGTCGACAAAGTTTCAATTTAAACTTGAAATAATTAAAGGGAAAAATATACCTAAACCATTTGGCCCAAGGCCCAAACACTTGAACCAAGCCCGCTCCGTACTCCTACCTTCTTCTTCTCCTTGCTCACGCTCTCCTCCTCACGCTGGAACCCATCCCGTGCACGCCTTGTGCACTTGCACCATCAAATCTCCACACCATTTTCCTATCCGAAAGCACCAACTAATTTCTCTTCTCCTCTTCTTCTCACTGCACGCATCCCCGCGAACTCGGGCCGCCTCCTCCAAAATCCGACCATCCGAACCTGAAAACTGGAGCGAACAAAATTCGCGTGAACTCCAATGTCGTGACCCCCTTTTGTAAACCGAATTCCTCCAATTTTTTCAACATCGAAGCACTCTCCATCCTCGACCCCAAGGCACTCTCCGTTTTCCCCATCGTCGCATGATTCTCCAATTAAATCCAAACCTAATTTTCTGCTTCCAAAATCATCGACATGGAATCGGACCAAACTCACACTAAAAATACTACATCACCTGCTGTAACACCCCGAATTTTCTGAGAATATTATAATTAACAAATTCAAGAACACTTAATTTTTAGAAGAAGAATTAAGTGAAATGGGTTGCGCTATTACGTTCGTCTCAAAATTTTGGCCAGATAGACATTTGGTTTGCACAAAACAGATACCTTATAAAGAAGATATTAAGGCTTGAAGTTTGTACATATATGAGAAATATATATATATATATATATATATATATATAAATTAAATAAATAAATATGCAAAAAAGTCCAAAACAGCGAATCGAGAGGGGAAATAACGGAACAGGCCCATTTTTGAGGTTGACCCGAGCTCTGCTGGGTCGACTAGGGGTTGATTCAGGGTGTTTGGTGTCAACCCGTGGGCCGATTCGCTCTAAGGCAGATGTGGCATCTGATTGGTTCTCATGGTTCAGGGTTAATATAATGGTCCTAAAACACTCTCTACAACTATATAAGGACCCTAAACCTAATTCTATTATTCACTCTCATCTAAACCTAGCCGCCACTAAAACCAAAATCAAATTAAATTTAATCTAATTCAACTAAAAGAATTCAACGATCTACATCAAAGGCGAGCAATTCAGTTTTAGAATATAGATCCCTGAAATCAAGTTTTTCCTTTTGATTTTAAGTGTAGTTATCTTTCATATGTGAATAAGTTAAAGACATGATTTGTAGTGAATTGTAAAATAGAATTGTATCAAGTTGTATGTGATGCTGATTCATGTTTATTCATGTCTATTCTATCATATATGCCTATGAACTATTGTGTTCTATCGAACCTATCATGTTATGTGGAAATTGGTGAGTAAACCTATGATGTTGTATAGGAATTTGGGAATGAAATTATCATATGTAAGTTTGGTGATATTATGATTCATACAAGTTTTAGGCTAAGTCATGTTGTTTATGCCTAATTGTTTAGAGCCATTATGCATACATGTTTAGATCTACGACCTTATACGTTTAGATCTACAACTTTATATGTTAGATCCATATGCCTTTATGACAGATCTAATTTTCAAGTTCATCACTACAAGCCAAGTTTAACTTGTATAGTTTTATGTAAATTCATATGCTTGTGGTTCATGTTGCATAGATCAAATTTGCAAGTTCATAATTAAAGGTATATTGTTCTATGCCATATCCATGTGACATATGTGTAGTTAGATCCATACTTTTGTATGATGTTGGAATGTTGCAAAGTTCCTCTTTTCCCCTTTTTGTTTTATAAGTTAGACTAAAATATCGAGCCTAACATTCTACGTAATTTTGCGAACGTACAACGAGGGCAACGTTGGGGAAAACAGGAAATTACATGTAATTGGCATGTTTGACACATAAGCATGATAAGTGGCATGAAAATGGTATAATCTATATACCTAAAATTTTGAACGTGATTTAGAAGGAAAGTGGGCTATGACAATAATTGATTTATAATTTACATGTAAATATGTAGGATAAACATGAAAAATTACATGGCATAGATTAGTTCATGAAATGGTATATTTAGTATACCATTAATTGTGAGCATAATTAAAAGGATAATTATGGCATAATTAAATTAGGAATAATTTACATATGGAATTTGTCATAAATAAGAAATACGTAAATTTAGAAAAGATGAATATGCCTAACCCGAGGTTAGACTGAGTTGTGGTGTAAAACTGCCCGGAACCGACCGGCACATCCAGTGACCACAACAATACCTGTCTAATGTGGGTGGTTAGTGCATTGAGCCCAAAAAGGAATCGAGGTTAGACTGAGTTGTGGTGTGAAACTGCCCGGAACCGACCGGCACATCCAGTAACCACAACAATACCTGTCTAATGTGAGTGGTTGGTGCTTTATTAAAGCTAAGTCAAGATTGGTAGGGTTAAGTCAATTAAGGAAACACTTAACCAATTCAACATGTTAACTAAACTGATAGGTGAGGTTAAGTAAATTTAGAACACTTAACCGTTATAACATGTTAATTAGACAAGTGGGTGAGGTTAAGTAAATTTAGAACACTTAACCGTTATAACATGTTAATTAGACAAGTGGGTGAGGTTAAGTAAATTTAGACACTTAACCGTTATAACATGTTAACTAGACAAGTGGGCTAGGTTAAGTAAATTTGGAACACTTAAACGTTATAACATGTTAATTAGAAAAGTGGATGAGGTTAAGTAAATGTAGAACACTTAACCTTTATAACATGTTAATTAGACAAGTGGGTGAGGTTAAGTAAATTTAGAAACACTTAACCAATATAACTTGATTTATGGAAAGGTTAAGTTCAAATAAGAGGGCAACACTTAACCAATATAACTTGATTTGTAGTAGGGTTGGTGGGTAATATTAGTAAATATAGGCCCACAAAACTTAACCATTAAATAAACATGCTGGAATCAGTAGAAGGGTTAAGTACATATTGGGTTGGTGGGTAATATTAGTAAATATAGGCCCACAAAACTTAACCATTAAATAAACATGCTTGAATCAATGGGAGGGTTAAGTACATATCGAGTTGGTGGGTAATATTCGTAAATGTAGGCCTACAAAACTTAACCATTAAATAAACATGCTTGAAACAGTGGAAGGGTTAAGTACACATCGGGTTGGTTGGTAATATTAGTAAATATAGGCCCACAAAATTTAACCATTAAATAAACATGCTTGAATCAGTGGAAGGGTTAAGTACATATCGGGTTGGTGGGTAATATTAGTAAATATAGGCCCACAAAACTTAACTATTAAATAAACATGCTTGAATCGATGGGAGGGTTAAGTACATCTCGTGTAGGTGGGTAATATTAGTACATATAGGCCCACAAGACTTAACCGTTTATTAAAAATGCTTGAATTAATGGGAGGGTTAAGTACATATCGGGTTGGCGGGTAATATTAGTAAATATAGGCCCACAAACTTAACCAATAGGAAACCCTAGTAACGGGGACCCATTTCAGTAGTAACCCACATGAATGTATCACGGTACCCTGAACTAGGCAGGGTGGGGCATGATTACTGGGCTGATTATAAGTGGTCAATGCAGCGGCAGGGGTACATCAGTGTAGGTTCCAACGGTTTACGGGCGTGCACGTATTCCAGAGTGGGAAAACGCATACACTGGGTACCAGTAGTTATACACTATGCATCTTGAATTGTGTCGGGTCGCTATCATAAGGATTGATACACCTTATGGTGCGACCAGCACAGGGTATCTACATGCAAGAGAGGGCCGATTGACACAAACACATGGAACATGAATACAAGTAGGGAGCCGATCGATAGGGTAGTAAGGGTACATCTAACATGTTCATGGCAATTAGGCTGATTGATGTGGAATCCTCACGATAGACGTACACCTAAAGGCTACCACAATTACGGGGGTTGGGATCCCAATTATCGTTTTATACAGATTACTAGTTGGGACACCAGTTAGGTGGTGCAGAGATAAATATAGAAATTAGATTAACAGAGTAGTAGCGAAACAGTGAAAAAGTAGAAGCGCATTCAGTTCACCTTGTACCTATCTTGTCTTTAGTTACCTTGTTTTTATGGTATTGTCCTATTTTCGGTTTATTCATGTCTTGATCCTTTATCTTGTTTGCATGCTGAAAGATCATTGGACTTACCAGACTTATGTCTGACCTAGTTTGTTTTTCGCCTCTTTTCTTCCGTTTCTCCCCTCCCCCCCATGGTAGTCAGGGAGGGAATAGATCAGCCTAACTTGGACCTCTTCTCTTTCCAAGCTTGAAGATTAGTTGGTGTATCGCTTTGGACTCTCTCTCTTCCACTGCTATGACTGGTTCATGCTTTATCGGGGAATATCATTGTTTTTATGCTTCTTTTATTCTTGGAGGTTTTTAAATCAAGACAGAAGTTTTATGTATTACATTTAAGTATGATTGAGGAAATTGTTGTAAAAGCTTGACTGAATTAAGTTGTTTATAAAATGACTTTATTTTCTGCTGCTTTATTTGTCTGTCTTATAATTCATCTGCATCTTTTACCTATAATGCTCCACCAAAGTTAAGGCATTCCCTCTGTGAGTGACCTTAACGGAGGTGGGGTGTTTCACCTACTGATCTCAACAGCGAAGACGACATCAATTAATTCAAAGCGGATTGGGAGATTTTTTTTTGCGAAGTTCTCTACAAAAAATTCCACTTTGCTGTAAATCAAATATCTCTCTCTCGATTGTTGATGAAATTCGGATCCGTCAATTTCTAAAAATTAGAAATGATGATCCGGACAATATTCATGTGAATTGTGTTGGAAAAAATCTAATGGATTGTGAGTTATGGATTTTTAATTGAAGAGGGAAAATGGTTGTCTATTTACTGTAAGGTGAAAATGAGAAAATAGAGGAAGGAGAAGGTCGTAGGATTTCATCTGCAGCTTGACCAGAGAACAAAACAAGGTTTTGTATAGGATTTTAATTATTTAGTTCAGGGACACATGGCTTATCTCCAAAGTCTCAATAACATGCATGTAGACAACTATGAAGACACCTAATCTCTATTTTAAAATCCACCAATGCATGTTAACATAATTGGCTTATTTATTTAATTGTTAACTTTTATTTTTTAGACACACTTTAGTAACGCTCATAAATGTAACAAGTTTCCCATACTTATATGTGCAACCACTACATTACGTAAGATTTATAAATAATAAATATTTCAAAAATACTTATAAAAATGATTTAGATATCCAACAAATCTTTATGGAAATCATAATATTTATGAAACTAAATAATATTATTACTTATTAATATTTTAAAAATATTTTTTTTATGTGGGAATCTTAAATGTAATCTTAAAATAAGTTATTCATATCAAAACAAAATATTTATTCAAACACATATAATATTTTTAAAACAATACTTGCATTTAAACCTTATTAACTTCATTTGGTATTCAAAAATTGAAATTTTATTATATATTAATCATTGAAAATCCTGGTTCGTTACATTTACAATTAAAACCGTAAAATCACGTATTGAAAATTGGGTTTTCATCTATGAACCAAGGCAAGCGATCGCCCTTACCAATTCGAGACACACTAGCAATGCCCTAGGATTCCCCGCAGTGAAACCTAAGTTAGCCGCATGGCCGGTCATTAGTCGATGATTAGTTATACCATAAACTATATGTTAGCCGGTTCTATAGAACCTCCAAAACAGTTCAGTACGTCGACCCTGTGAGCATATAGCCCTATAAAGACCACTAGGGACTCAAATCATATCCGAGGTACCTCACTTTCCATCAGTAAAGTTTTCCAACATCCACATAAGTAAACCGCCGGGGCTCCATACCATGATGTTACTCGTAGCAAGAAACTAACATATGTCCATTTCCATACGTTCCTCATCCCATTTTTGGTTCATACCGGGGTGTAAAGCTCGCGAATTAACGCTACACAAAGCTACGCTTTATAAAGCCGTACTTTGATCATCAACCACAAGACTCTGTTTTTCAACAATAAGCCTTAATCATTTGCATCTCAGCATGCCACACTGTCAATCCATACCATACCACTGATTTCCACCAATATATAACCTCTAAGCTCGTGCGTCTCAGAGAAGTTGTTAATCAAGAGACTAAATTCTCCACCACCAAACATATACATATTTAGCAAAGACCAACGAATACAATATAAGAAATACAATATCAGACATACCATCCATTTGCAAGTCCATTATGGGTCTGAACGAAATCGCAGGCACCTTATTCCTCGTCCCATATGTCAAATACAGGAGAGAGGCCCTTGCATATCCGGTAGATCTCCAAGTATGTCTGGACGATCACCACTTATTACCTTGTCTTAGGTGTTCATCCCAATCAAGACATCAGTAAACATCCAAACGATGTGAAGATCTCCGGTATTCAACCACCGTCTTCATTTCATCGACATTTAGTCCCCGTATCAGTTATTCAGAATGGGTTAAACCCAGTCTTTCCGAATAACTCACGTATCTTATAATCAAGTGCTATAAAAACACATCATACGCCATATTCCAATTCAGAATATTCTTTTATTCAAATATTCACGTCCTTAGGGAAATGTTCCCATTAATTTTATCAAAGGCAAATTCTTTTAAATTTTCTCTTTAATCTTCCTTTTGATATCGTTTTCAAAAGATTTTATTTTATCCTTTAACAATCCTAAACCTAAATTTGGTTTATAAAACTAGTTGGGATTATCGAGCCATACCGAAGTAATCATTTATTTTATTTTCCAATCCCAACCTATTTGTCTCATGGAGCAAAACTGGTAGTACTCCATATCTAACACCCAAAGTGCTATCGGTAAGTTTAATTACCATTTCACATTCAAATCTAATTAAAGATTTAACTATCGCCTAGAGTACCGGTGGCACTCATTTTTGATAATTTCAGGAATTTGATAAATTTAATTTTCTCATTCTCATTCCAATCTAATTAAAGATTCATTAAAACTCCATTTATTTTTGATCTTCCAAAAAATCATTACTTAACGATTGTTCAACTTTTAGGAAAATTAATCTTGTCATTAAATTGGTCAAAGAACCAATGTCATTTAAAACATAGTTCACAATAAACCCAAATCAGCTTCCATTAACTATGGAATCTTCACGGAAAACAGATCAACATATAATTGATATAAATTTCCATATCAGACTAATAATATAAATGGAATAACGACAAATCCTTTTAAATTCCATATATAGTAATGGTCTTCCTTTACAGAAGCTCATCTCGATTATAACCAAATCGAATTTCATTCAATTCCAATTTAATACATTAAATTGAAAATTTTTTGCTTTGGAAAATTTCCATTAAATCTTAGTTAGAAGATTTATAAATTCCAAATCATAACTTCACTGTTAATTGGGTTAAAGAACCAATGTCATTTAAAACACAATTCATGACCAACCCACAATCCAATATGATATTAGATACAGGGCTCTGAATAGAAAATATATCAGCATATATTCAATATCAAATTCTGAAACCAACAAATATCGTATTGGGAATAGCGATATTTATATCTTCCAAATTCCTCAATAATATCTGCATAATCACGAAATCCAATATCGAAATATTCCGAAGATTATTTCCATTCTAGTCCATTCCAATTCATACATTGGAAAATTCTGGTTATGCCAAAACCATTTTAAATCCAATTTATTTATTTAAAAACATTGGATTATTATTCTAGTTAATAACTAGTTCATTTCGATAAAAATATATTTTTATCTTTCCAAACTTGGAATTTTTCATCCAAAAACCTTCCATATCATTTATTATGATTTTACACAATTTTTCCATATTTTTAATAATATTATTAAGGCCCTTACAGCCGGTTTCCAATAACAGCCATCGAACTGCATCCATAGCGACCTTTTCTAAAATTGATTTGGACATAATTTGAAATACAACCATTCAAATTTAAATCTCTTATATTCATTGAAAAGATCTTTTCGATACGAACCTAACGATTTTGGTTTTAGGAGAATCCGACAGTCAGATCTCCCGTTACATCAATTTAAAGTCAATGATCGAAATTCGCAAACGTTTGTTGCGCGACGCATTCTATTCAAGACATTATATATATAATATGTATCGTCCATTTCCATTTCAAACGTATTTTATAAATCGTTTATAAATTCATTTTAAAACAATTCCAACTTCATTTTCAATTTTAAATAAAAATTGAATATTCCATATCATTATAATATTAAAATGATAATATTTTCATAATGTCTAATTTTGAAATTAAATCTTTTCGATATTCATTATAAAACGAATATAATTGACAGAAAAATCCGTTCGAGTTTAAATTGCGCAAATCTACTTAACTCGGCTTTATTCATTTTAATATTTTCGTGTCCATTCAAAATCGGACATCAAAATCATATTTTGATTATTCACTGAATATTGTTTTTAAAATATTCGTTATTTTAAAATAATCGTCATTTTAAAATATTCCTTATTTCTGAATCGGAATGCGACTCAATCAATTACCATATAATTTCAGTTGTATGGATTTCATACATCGCATGTATTCAACAATAATGATAAACATTCCAGCAACATCCAAAGTGCACTCTACAACTTTATAAGCATTAAAATACATAAATAACGCTCACAATAGTCTATCAATCAATCGATGACATACCACTAAACAACTGGGATTAGTGTATGTCAAATATCATCCCAATACCCGTGTGAGGTTTCCATCCAACAAATACCGATTATGCACTTGGGCGATGTGTAAAAATTATCATCCCGATCAATATCACTTAAAAAGGTGTACATAAACAAGTCGTCCGACTTGTAAATGGATATTTATTCAAATTTTACTGTTTAAATTATAAATGGATATTTATAATTTTAATTTCAACTACCACAATAATATTAACATTATTTTGATATGTTAATCATCACAATCACAATACAAAAATCACCAAATCATCCATATGAATAAATACTCAACTACCCAATGCCATTTACGGTGCCATAAGTGGCCATCTGCGGAGTATGAAATGTGAGTGTCGCTAATATCCATACATCACTTTCAAATTTAAACGATTTGTGGGAGTTTGTGTGTTGAACTCCAAAAATAAATACTTGATAAAATATTGAGTGAGAAGGAGTCCTCACGTTGGTTTCCACTCCATCAGTCTTTAATTGACGATTTGGATTTAAATCTACCCCAAATTCCAACTTGCTTCAAATTGGACCTGGTCAGTTTTGTTGCGAAGCTCTCGACTCCACGATGGCAATGGATCCTATTTCATGTGATTTGAGTTCCTAACAAAAAGTTATTATCGTTTAAACATTGATTTCATAATTAAAATAATTAATTAAAGTATAAAATTATAATTACCTTTCAGTTTTCTGTTCAACGTTGTTGCCCTTCCTCCCATCGTCACTGCACCTCACCAGAGCCACTGGAGGCAGATCGTTGCCATCGTCAACCTAGATTATGCGAGGCTCGCTTGGGCCAATGGTGGCACTGGCCATCTCGCCGCCGTTCGCAATTATTTGGCGATAATCCCAAAATCACTCGGTCGTGATTTCTTCCACCACCAGCTACGCCAGCATCGCACACCACTCCCAATCAACGGAGCTCGCCACCCCCTTCCATCCATCTTTGATGACCTTCGCCTGCCATAGCCCTAGTCGATCGGAATTTGGCGAAAACCCTTCACAGCTTTCCAAAATTGATCACCGACGTTCATCTTGATTTTGCCGCCACCATACGTTGATTCAGGCTAAACAATCTAAAGCAAAGTTGTAGCCTGACCTCTCCTCTACAATTCTCCCTTTGGTGCCACTATCAAATACTCGTCGGTTTCCCACATTCCTCCAAAAACCGAAACTGAATTTCCGGCATTGACCAACGATTCTGGCGAATCCATGCGACGATCGACCATGAAATTTTTATGGTAGGTAGAGATCATCATGAGATACAATATTACTTTATGTGTTTTGGGTAATTGTGTATGTATTGGAAGATATACATTATTTTGTGTTCGGGGACTTTTTTGCAAAATTATGAGAGAGAGGGGCTGCTGCCACGTTTTGGAGGGAGAATAGAAGTAAGGGTTTGTGGAGAGAAAAGATGTTATATAGTGGTGGTTTATGATTTTTACTATTTCTCTAGTTCACGCGCTCTCCATTTGATGTTTAGCGATGCAACGGTCACACAAACTCCGTTGGCGATGAAAATTGACATGCTGCTTTGTCTTGACGATCCAGTCCTAACAAAACTAGTTTCGTTGAATTCCGAGTCTGTTTGCCCAAAAGCCCTGTTTCTGGTTTCAATGGTTGTTCGATTCACAATTTATCGTGCACGACCACATTCTGGCTCCAAAAATTACGAAAATTGAAGTCTAACAATAATTTGACATCCCGGATCCAACAAACGTGATTTCGTCGAAAACGGATGTCTTTTGCAAAATGGCTATTTTTAAGGGCTATATATAATATTAAAAAAAAAATTCATAGCGACTATTTTGAATTTTAAACTGGACATAACTTACCATTTATGAAGTGAAATCTCAAATTTTCACATTCAATAGAAAGATATTATTAAACAGATTCTAACATTTCTTGTTTTACTGAAATCCGATTTATATTGAATTGTGCACATTCATTTGAAATTAAAAATCAAATTTTCAAACTACCGCATTTTATATTTAAAATAAATTTATACGTTCCAACTTCGATTAAAATAAATTTTAAATCGTTAGTTCTCAAAATAAATCAATTTAAATTCTTAAAATCCATTAAATCAATTTAAAATAAAATTTTAAATTGGTTCAGAACTTCCGGGTTGTTACATTAACGAATAACAACATTGAAATATGTCAGACATAAAACTAATGATGAAACTGTTTCAAACCAAATATTTCGGCAATAATTCATAATAGAGAATGAACAGGTATATATGGCTAAATATAGCTAAACAAATAATAGTGATTCAGGCGAAAATGCTAGGATAAGCCGGTAAGATAAGCTCAGCTTTGAGCAAAACACGAGTTAAGCTCCGTGACGATAGTAAACAAGTCTTCAACATCTTCGTCTTCTTGAAAATTGATATCCATTGTCTTAAGGACTGGTGCAGTAGCAAGAAGAATTTTGACAAACTTAAGTTCGAATTCAATTCCAGTGAATTCATTTAACAATACTTCTAGCAAATGATTGAAGCTTATTCCAAGATCCAATCCTCCTTCCCAGAATCCATCAGAGAATATCCTGGCTTCATCCCTTTTAGAATAAAACTTCACAAAACGATTAATTTACAAAGATGGTTTCATGTATAATTTTGTATTGATAGAAGGAATTGGAAGTTTCAGAATGGTGCAAAAATTATGAAGACGGTCTTGATACCATATAAATCAAATATACAAAATCTTGTTTCATTTCGGTAACGCTAAGCATAGAAAAGTAACGGGTGTTACGGGCTAAGTAATAATGGACGTGAATTCTTCCAACATACGTATTACACACAAGCAAGGGTTGTGTGTTTTTCAAATAGTATTAGTTACAAAATGCAAAAATATGTCAGAGCATCTTTTTTGATGTAATATGCATTATTATGTATGTAGTTAAACAAGTTAGAAAAAAGCATTCGAAGCACATTTACCGCTAAGTCTAATGCTTGAAGAAAAGGAGAGCTTTTTAACATGCAAAAGGCAGCCAGCGACTCATGTAAGTCTTCAAAATTAATGCAAACCATCAGATGTCTGATCGGACTACTAATTGAAGACGCTCTGGAAACAGCCAAATCCTTAAAAAAAAACATGAAGGTCCTAGTAGCACAATCGTTGATAATTTCATTACCAACACTTCCAAATATCCAAAACCACCAAAACTAAATTCACAAAAGTAACTTCAGTAAATTTAATACAAATATATTTAGAAAAATAATAATGATTCCAATTTACAAAAGTTGCCAACTAATTTTTATCATTTCGCATTATATTGCAGAGCAAAGCAGGTCAATTAAAAGTGCAAAAATTATCTAGTTTTAAAAACAGTTTTATAAGTTGGGAAGGAGGTTTAGCATTCAGAAAACAATTAATTACACTCAACAATACTGATATTCCGTAATATGTGACCAATTATCAATGCTAACCTTTTTATGTTATGATGTAACCGAGTATGCCTTATACCTGCCATGCATATTCATAAAATCCAAGGCTCCATAGTTTTGGCAAGGAACCAAGAAGTTAGTTTATTCTACAATCTACATTGTCTGCAAGATGTGAAAATGTAGGATTATTCATCCCAAGAGGCACAGAGGTCAACAGTGGAGTGTACTTAAACTGAGAATAGGAATAAAATGACCCTATATGAAGCACCACAAGATTAGGGTCAACGATTGTGAAAGAGGTAAACATACATACTTGTTGCCATACGTACCTCACTATAGTTTTGAAAATATACTAACAAACCTTGCTATCGGTCGGTTTGATAAAAAACCATACATACATGTTGTCACTGCTTTTCAATTTCATTGCTTAATGTCCAGAATGTGAGCCAACCAATTCTTTCTTTACACATTTTCATTCTTCGGGCATGATGGAATTGTTTTGAATGTAGTTCATGATGTTAGGGTTATGCAAGTCCAAGTTTTTTCACACTACTTTTGTTAGTGTGAACAAAACAGTCAGACTGATTGGTGGAAATCAGGGAGTTCCGTAAGGAATCCACTGTTTTCACCAATCGATTGATAGTGTTTTGTTCATACTACATAATGCAGTGTGAACAAAATACTTCACAGGCTTATGCTAGCAAACTGGTAGAGAAATGTCTTATCATATGGAATGAATGTCGAACAACCATAATTTGTATTTTCAGTGCATTTAATACGATATAAAACGAGGCCGGTCAACATAAAATGTGTCCCGAACATATAAAAGACGATTGTTACTTGGATACAGTGCATAAGAGAATTGCTAAATGCTACTTTGCCCGGAATTCGGTAAGTCAGTTTGTGCGAAAATCACGTGTACCCTTGGATCTCTTGCATCTCCTAATTTGCATTTGTATAACAAACTCACATAATGAGATCATCACTTTTTGATTAAAAGCATTTCAGGTTTTCTAGCAAGCTCCAAGAGAATTAGATATTTATGCAAAAAGATTTATCATATGGGAACGACAGCTGTCCTGTTGGAGTGAAAGAGACTTCGCTGCATCATTGCTAATGTATGTCTAATTAAACTATAATTTAGCTTTCATGTAAAATTAAAATTAACAACTTGTGAAATAAGGTGTGTTTGAAATATGGTTTATTACATTGCGATCATATCAAAATGCTCTACATTATGAAATTGATTTGAACTGGATTCCAATAATTTATAATTTTACAATTTATCTATTTTTATAAAATTTTGATACATATTTTTCATAAAAAAATAAATATCTAACTGATCAACCTTATTTTAAAATCCACATTTTAAATACTTCGCTCTGATTCACCACTCGTAGTGCATGAACATATTTTCCATTCATCAATATCATTCGCTCAAATGCACTGCTCAAATTCTCCATTGTCGCTCATCGAGAGCGGATCCTTGGTTGTTTGATAAGCTAAAAAAAATTGAGAATATAGCAATTTTTATTATGTAATTTGTACATCCGATTGCTTTGTAGTTTCCCCTATTCGACAATCTCAGACAATGCTGTTATTGGACACCCCATGTCCATTAATGTCACTCACTAAGGGAATGCATTATGTTTCATGAAGCGTTATAGATAAACAGAACAGAAACATTACAAGACAAAAATAAAATAGCAGTGGAATTAAAAACTTTTATTAATCATAAAGCACGGTTACACCATATGTCTTTAAATACATAAACTCAGTACATCGTTAAAACTTCTGTCTTGTACTTTAAATATCAGAGTACAATAACAAAGGAAGCCAAATCATAAGCCATAGTAGCAAAGATAAAAGCTTGAGCAATACATCTAGAAGCTCCAAGCAAGACGATAGTAGAATCCTGACTAAGCCTGAGAATTCCCTTCCTTGAGAAACTGGGGAGAGGGGGGGGGGGGGGGAGGGGAACGGAAGAAAGAAGTGGAAACAAAAAGGGCCAGTGGCGAGTTTAGATACTTTTAACCAGTAAAAAAATAAAAGTAACATGATAGGCATATAAAGTGTATAAGAGAGAGATAGATATAAAAGATAGGTGTGACAAGGCAGACATGATAAGATGTATACGCTTCTCTAATGATTCCTCTGCACTATTACTAGTATAACTAGAATGAAATGATCTCTTCCACTATAAGACGGTAGACTTAGGCATATGTCCAATTGTATTCTAACTTCTACCCTAATCGATCGGCTCCCTACTCCGTAGATACCCTGTGCTGGTCCCACAGTAGGAATTATCACTTCCTAAAGTGGCAACCCTTCATTTCCCAAGATGTGCACAACCATATCTACTGGTGTCACGGTCGTCCTATCCCATTCTGCCCAGCCCATGCACGCACAAGGCCCGGTCGATTTGCGTTGCCCACATCGTCCGTCATGTTTGGATCTCTTACAGTCAGTCAGTAAGAGTTCCCCTTCTACGCCTAGTACGAAGTACTTTATTTGATACTTATTCCGGGTTACTGACTGAAATGGGTCCCACACAATATGATACAATCTCTTCCCTTTGTCTTGTATCCCCCACTAGGTTTTCACTGACTATGTATACCACTAGGTGTCTTTAATTACGTAGCCCTATACCAGTTATGCTTACCCTAAAGGTTTTTTCAATTACATAACATTTATATTTTCCACCGGTTATGTATACCTCTAGGTGTCTTTAATTACATAACATTTTATATTTTCCACTGGTTATGTATACCTCTAGGTGTCTTTAATTACATAACCTTTTATATTTTCCACCGGTTATGTATACCACTTGTTGTCTTTAATTACATAACCTTATTAGGTTAAGTTCGTGGGACTATATGTAAATATCACTCACCCCCTTAAATCTGATTAACCCACCCACTGAATCAAGCATGTTTATTTATCGGTTAAGTTTGTGGGCCTATATATACTAATATTACCCACCTACCCAAGATTTACTTAACCCATCCACTATTCCAATCATTTTACTTAACCCTAACCTTAGTTCAATATCATACATTCCCTATGGATTAGATTTGGTTAAGTAGTCCAATTCATTACCATGCCCAATTATGGTTTATAATGGGCTAGACCTCCCATATTTGGCCTACAACGTGTGGATGCTGGATATGCCGGTTGGGTCTGGGCTGTAACAACTCAGATTTTGCCTGGACTCAGTCGATCGCAAAATCGACTAATACCGTTCAAAACCCGAATATGTTAACTCTGGGAATACAACACATTAGAACAATAACGACAGACTTTTATAAACATCATAATAATGATACATCAGAGTACATAATATCAGAGTACATCGAATAAAATTACAGCGGAAGATAAATTACAGTAAATTAATACAGTACACAGCGGAAATAAAATAACTAAGGTAGCGGAAGGCAACTGTGCTCTGGACACAGTTTTAGGCTTCGATCCAGGATCCTGCTAAAGATATAAATGTCTGCAAAAAGCTCTTCGACTGCCCGTGTGGAAAAAGGGGGCACCCGAGTTTGCAAAGTGAAACAAACTACGAGTCAGTCATGGGACTGGTGTGAGAATTCTTAACTAATATAACTAGTACCAATAAGGAAAATCCAAGGACCACACCGCTAACGCGGAACGGGTTTTATTCAAATGGATTGCCGATGCATAAATTAAAGTAAATCGTAAAACAACGCAATGCTTTTTAGAAAAATGGAATCATCATAAGACTCAAGTCCCATCACACAATGCAACGCAAACCAGAGGATAGATTTTACCTTATGATAATTAAACATGCTTAGTACAATAAAAACGAATTTGATATTATTATTAGTGTGTATATGTTTCAAAAACATTTCAAAGTAAATGTATCAATCCTAGGAAGCATAGCTACCATATACTATGCCTCCATACTAGTAATACAATCAAGTCCGTAGGGTCGTATTGGGAATTGGGTTTCCATCATGAGTCAAGGCTAGGAACGATCTCCTTACCGATTCGAGACACTCTAGCTAATGTCTCAGGATCCCCCGCAGTGAACCCTTAGAAAACTGCTGGGCCGGTCCGCACATACGATTTTGCGGATTAGTTATTCCTGAACACACGTTTACCGGTCCTATAGGAACTAACATCCGAGGCGCCTCATTCCATCATCCACATAAGTAAAATGTATGGGCTCCATACCATGACACCACTTCTAGCTAGAAAGAAACGTGCTGCTCTTCCTGCGTTCCCTTGCTCCGTTTTAGACTCAACTGGGGTGTGAGGCTCGTGAAGCTACGTAATACACAAAGCTATGCTTTTCAAGCTGTGCTTTGATCATCATCCACAAGGCCTGCTTTTCAACAAAATCCTTGATCATTTGCATCTTAGCATGCTACATTGTCAATCCATACCATACCATTGATTCCTACCAATATATAACCTCTAAGCTCGTACGTCTTAGAGAAGGGTGGTAAACACCAAACAGATATATATTTAGCAGAGATCAACGAATACTGTATAAAGGAATACAACGTCAGACATACAATCCATTTTCAAGTCCGTTCTGGGTCTGAACGAAACTGGAGGCACCTTATTCCTCGCATATCCGAACAATCAACAAGTAGTCTGGACGGCCACCATTGTAGCCCCTTCAAGGTAGCTACTTCAATCATGGGCGTCAATGGTAACTCATCCATTCGACGTGAAGATCGTCGGTCTTCAATCACCGTTTTCAACTCTTCGACTTAGATCGACGAATAATCATTTGAAATGAGATTGAACTCGGACCTTTCAAATGATTCTCGCGTATATATCATTTCAAATCATTTCTTATCGTTAACATTAATTTATAACGATTAATCTCTATTTTTATTTATATAAAAATAATTGAATTTTATTTAACAACACTTCATGTCAATAGGCGACCTTGGCGCTGTTTTCACCCAAATTTATTTTACAAATTTCTCTAAATCTAACCATTGGATTTTAACACAATTCATATCGTTGGAAAGATCGTCCCAAGGCGAACCTAATGGTTTCAGTTTTGGGAAAATCCGACGGTCGGATATTTCAGCATAACTATTTAAAGTTACGCTTGTCGAATTGCGAACTACCTCGCGCGATTTGTTTATAATTATATATACATACAATTTCTTCAGCCATTTCATTATTGTGATTATCATAACAAGTAAAGAACACTTGTTTTCATAACATTTTGATATATAACATAACACACAACAATGTTTATTTTATTTTAATTCACATACACATCCTAAACATAACAATGTATATTTTTCTTTTACCCTCCAATTCACACAAAAATGTATTTTTTGTGTATCATTCCAATTTTACAAAAATGAATATTTTTATGTCTTTTAAATTTTCTAACAAAAATGTAATATATTTTGGTGTCAACCTCAATTCTACAAAAATGAATATATTTTTGTTTGTTTAGTTTCAATGTAACAAAAATAATGGCTTTGTTATTCTTTCAACGTAAAACAAAAATAATAATTTTGTTTATCTCTTTCAATGCAAAATTAAAATGATAATTTTGTGTCAATCTTTTCTATTCACACAAAATGATGATCTTGTGTTTTAATCTTTTCACATGGAAATGCAAATTTCACAACTTTACTCTTTTTAATGAAATCAAATTCATTAAAATGTAAATTTCCATCGTTATGACTTTCATTGAAAATCTATTTACATAAAAATGTAAATTCCATATCTTTAATCTTTTTAATGAAAATCCAGTTAAATAAAATGTAATTTTCTTCTTAATTCTGTAAATTTCACTTCTAAATTCTTTTAATGAAAATCTATTTACATTAAAATGTAAATTTCACTTACTTTAAATCTAATTACATGAAAATGTAATTTTCTTCTTTAAATACTATCTACGTGAAAATGTTAATTAATCCTTTAATCTTAATTACATGAAAATGTAATTTTTCTCCTTAAATCTTAATGTATTAAAAATGCAAATTTTCTTCTTAATCTAATTGCATTAAAAATTCTTTCTTTTAATTACATTAAAAATGTAATTGATATTTCAATTTCAAATACTTTTCTTTTCAGTAACTACAAATGTAATTAATACTACCGTTTCAAAGCCTATCTTTTTATTTCATAAAACTGTAATTAATTTTTCAGTGTCAAAATTTCATTCTTTAATTACATTAAAAATGTAACAAATTTTTCATTGCCAAAACCTCTTTCTTTCATCTCACAAAAAAATGTAATTGATCTTACGGTGTAAAAATCTTAACTTTTTAATTACATTATAAATGTAATTTTTATTACAATGCCAAAATCTTTTTTTAATTACATTAAAAATGTAATTAATATTACGGTGTAGAAATCTTGTCTTTTAATTATACTAAAAATGTAATTTTGATTACAATGTAAAAATCTCCTTTTAATTACATAAAAAAAATGTAATTAACATCATGGTGTAAAATTCTTATCTTTTACTTTGTCTTTTAATTTGCAATGTAAAATCCTACCTTTTAAGTTACATTAAAAATGTAATTTTAATTACACCGCCAAATTCTACTTTTTATCACATTAAAAATGTAATTAATATTACATGTCAAATCTTGTTTTTTTAATTTGCAACGTAAATTTTTATACTTTAATTACACATAAAAATGTTAATTCTTTTAAATGCAACATTTTACACTAAAAATGTTAATTCTTTTAAATGCAACATTTTAGACTAAAAATGTTAATTCTTTTAAATGCAACATTTTGAACAAAAGTGAACCTTTATTCCTTATGCAACATTTTATAAGATAAAAATGTTACTTTTCTATGCTAACATTTTATATAATAAATATGATCTTTTTCTAATGCTAACATCTTAAATAATAAAAATGATCTTTTCATAATGTTAACATCTTAAATAATAAAATTGATCGTTTTATAATGTTAACATCTCATACATAAAATGAGATTTTATTATGCTATGTTTTCATACACTAGAAATGCTACTTTTCTTTTTATATGCTAACATCTTATATAATAAAATGTTCCTTCATATACTGACATAAAAATGAGATTTTATAATGTAAACATTTTATACATAAAAATATTTCATTTCTAATGTCAACATTCTTAACATCAATATGTGATTTTCTAATATTAACATTTCTAACATAAAAATGTGATCTTTATAATGCTAATGTAAAAATGAGATTTTTATTACATTAACATTTATACATAAAAATATGTTCTTTCCAAATGATGACATTTTTAAATAAAAATGTTAATTTTCTATTCTAACAATTTATATAACAAAAATGATATTTTCCATGATGTAAACATTTCATATATTTCATACCATCCATCAACACAATATGGTCAATTCATCACAATACAGTCAATTCAAATAATCTCAAACATCACAAAATGTTCAATTTGGTGTCACATAACTAATGAACAAAAATAGAGATTTTTGTTTTAAATAATTTCTAATCCAAATAAATAACACAGCAAAGTGATTATTTTTTATTGATTTGGATATTCTAATCCAAATAAATAAATAAACAATAATGATCTATTTTATTGAAATGGCGATTCTATTCCAAGTCAATAATATCACAAAATGGTTCATTATTTTCAACACATACAGATCTGTGTTCATATACCACAAACAACAAATAATTCAGCCACAATCACATCACAGTAGATCTCGGACATATAAAAGCAATAGTTAAACAACAATTAAATTAAATAGATTTATTAACTATTTAAAAAGAAGAAATCTCACCTTATTTCAATTCAGATCTAAAATTCCAAGGAGTTCAGAAATTATTCCAATCAGTTTTAGCACGTTCTATTCGACGTTAGGGTCCAACCAGATCTGAAATTTTCAAATTCGGATCTCGTATGAATAAATTATCAATTTTATAAATTAAATCACCACTTGCGACGGAAATAAGTGTCACAATTCCTGTGTTTATCTCATACCGTGTATTTTCAGTTTTGTTCAAAACTTTGGATTCGATTTTCAGGAGATTGGATGATCGGTTGAAGGAGCGGTTTGTTGGAGGTGTTCTGGCTTGGAGTGGCGCACGTGCGCCAGGAAATTAGGAGGGTGGGGTGCAACCTGGTGGCGGTGGCGAGCTGATGAAGGCGGCGGGTTCGAGGATGCGTATCTCGGCGTAGGTGGCACGATAACTAGAGAGTTTGGTATGGAATCGAAGAGGAGGAAGAGATCTTGAAAAAATTCCACATTGGTCAAGTCTAATTCTTCATGGATTGGGAGGAAAAGAAGAGAGAAGGTGGGAGGTATATGGCGGCTGCGGGTTTGAGGAATAGGGAAAGAAGGTCTCAACATCCGTGCTCTTTAAATAATAAAATATTATTTTATTCCTTAATTTTCCAATAAAGGCCCGTTTAGCAACTTTGTCAGATTTCATCCCAACGACTATCGTTCTTACCTATTAACCCCTATTCCAGACTCATCTAGCTATGTCCCGTAGGCCCAAACGACTGTCTTGACCCAGTTTTCTTTATTTTAAAATATTTTTACTTTTATTTTTAATTCAACCGTACGAATAAATTCACTAGGGCTACAAATTAACTCCAAAAATTCCCGAAAAATATAATTAGTTATGTTTGACGCTGCGGACCTGGGAAAATTTATTTCATTCAATTCTGAGCCTATTTGTAAAATGGCATTTTTCAAGTCGATTAAAATTGACCGAAATTGACCAAACTGAAATCTTTTTTCGCCACGGTCACAAATTAATTCTAAAAATTATGAAAAATTAAACTTATCAATAATTTGGCATTCCGAATCCAACAAAAGTGGTTTCATCAAAAACAGAGGTCATTTGAAAAATGTCTATTTTTAATATTAATATATATATATATATATATATAAATCCTACAGCGACTATTCTGAAATTTAAACTGGGAATAGCTTTCGATTCCCGCTATAAAATTTTGATTTTTCGGATTTGTTGGAAAGATATTTTAAAAGAGATTCTAATATTTTTGGTTTCACTAAAATCTGTTAAATTTTGCATCCTGTACGGTCAGTCAAAGTTCAAGTTTGACTTTTCAAACTACCGCGCTATTTGCAACTCCTTTTATAATCAAAATTAAATTATTCATCCTAACTTCGATTTAAATAAATTTTTAATCATTATTATTTTAAATGAATTATTTTAAATATCAAAACCCATTAAAATTAGTTAAAATAATATTTTAAATTTACCCTAAAATTTTAGGGTTGTTACAGTCTCCCTCACTTAAGAACTTTTCGTCCTCGAAAAGGAACGAAGCTAAAAGTTGTTTAAGTATCCTATCTTAAATAATTTTATTTGTTGATTAACTTTTAAAATATATGACTTTATATATTCAAAAATCATATTTCCAAAGATTGGATTATATATAATCAAAAATATGTTAATTATAAACTGGGCACTCTCAACTCATTCTAGGGCATTACTAACACCATCTCTAATGAGTTTTCTCATTCTAGGATACTACTGGTCCTATCTCTAATGAATATTCTTATTGGATATTACTAATCCAATCTCTGATGAGTCTTTTGTTCAGTTCTAAAGATAAATTACAGTAAATTAATACAATACACAGCGAAAATGTAACGACACGGATTTCGCTCGGACCTAATCGATTGCTAAATCGACCAAGACCATTCGAATCCTGTATACGCTAACTCTGGGCATACAACACATCAGAACAAATAACAGAAGACTTTTATAAACATCATAATAATGTTACATCAGAGTACAGAATATATCAGAGTATATCGAAATATAATACAACGGAAGATTAATTTTACAATAAATATAATACAATGCACAGCGGAAATAAATAAATAACACAGCGGAAGACTAACGATGCTCTGGGCGCAGCTTTAAGCTTCAATCCAGAATCCTGCTCATATATCTGCAACATAAACTACTCGACTGTCCGTGTGGAAAATAGGGGCACCCGAGTTTGCAAGGGAAAAACAAACTACAGTTCAGTCATGGCACTGGTGTGAGAAACTCTAAACAGTTATAATTAACTTATTTAATAATATTGCATATCACGGGACCACGCCGCTAACGCGGAACGGGTTTACCCCCATAAATGCCAGTGTATAAACAACAATCAATATAGATATATAGATCTACTATGCATCAATCAACATGCAATAACCCAATCTACACATTTAGATTTATCACCACACTTAGATTTTCCAAATCCAATTCAATTTACAGAAATTATTCCTTTGGATTTTATTCTCGATTTCTTATTTCAAATCATTTGAAATACATATCTAACTTTCTATATCAAAGTAGATTTCACTTCGGGATCTCAAATCAAATCATCTGGAAATATGAATTCCAAAACATAACAATGCATACAAACAAGTATGCAACCAAATATCATGCTCCCCATCGACAAGGCAAAGGGTATGCACCTCGCAACTCGATATATAAATGTGCACCTACCCCACATAGGAGCAGGCTACACCGACGATGCACCTCCCACACATGAAGAGCATGCACCGCCCTCTCACCCATACTTTTAGTCTCAGGGTTACCCGAATCTTTATCCACATACTAAATCATTTCATATCCTGAAGTAGGGAAAATAATTTCACAACATAATAATCACGAGTACTTTCAAAATATAGTACTTCACATCAGTAATTCACACATATGATCCGTCACTATCAATCACATAACCATTGAGGTCGTACGTCTCAAAGAAGGGTGTTAAGCAAGAGAATAAATTCTCCGCCACCAAACAGATACATCATTAATAGTAACTAATCGAATATGTGATGAACTACAATGTAAAACCATAATATATTTCCAAATCATTTCGACAATATCGGGTTTAGGCCCTCGAAATCCTTTCTGTTTTATAAAACATTCCCTGTCCAAAATCGTGAATACATTTCTTTTTACTTAAGAAAAATATATCATTCCAAAATCATTCGTTAAATTTGAAATGAACTCAACAACTTCGCTAACACCTCATAGTCAAATCATGAAGTGTTTCACAAGGCGTTAGCATACCAGTATTTTTACCCAACCCAATGCTAAATATAAAAGCATATTCTAACTAGAAAATTAAATTAAAAGTGAGAATTCTCTCACTATAAATTTTCTTATACAGTTATTTATTTCCTAACTGCATATATGAACTGCTCCCCGTCATCCACAGACCATGGACGACTTGTTTGCTTGTATTCTAATGTAATTGTTGTAATAAACAATGAAATGTTCTTCTGTTTGCGTCCAGATGTGGCATGTTCTCAATTCAATCCGTGCTTTCCTTACCGGGGAAGTTCGGGTCGCTTCAGGAAATAAAATAACTAAGGTAGCGGAAGACAACTATGCTCTGGACACAACTTTAGGCTTCGATTCAGGATCCTGCTAAAGATATAAATATCTGCAAAAAGCTACTCGACTGCCCGTGTGGAAAAAGAGAGCACCCGAGTTTGCAAAGTGAAACAAACTACGAGTCAGTCATGGGACTGGTGTGAGAATTCTTAACTAATATAACTAATAGCAATAAGGCAAATCTAAGGACCACGCCGCTAACGCGGAACGTGTTTTATTCCAATGGATTGCCGGTGCATAAATTAAAGTAAATCGTTAAACAACGCAATGCTTTTTAGAAAAATGGAATCATCATAAGACTCAAGTCCCATCACACAATGCAACGCAAACCAGAGGATAAAGTTTTACCTTATGATAATTAAACATGCTTGGTATGATAAAAACGAATTCGATATTATTATTAGTGTGTATATGTTTCAAAAACATTTCAAAGTAAATGTATCAATCCTAGGAAGCATAGCTACCGTATACTATGCCTCCATACTAGTAATACAATCAAGTCCGTAGGGTCGTATTGGGAATTGGGTTTCCATCATGAGTCAAGGCTAGGAACGATCTCCTTACCGATTCGAGACACTCTAGCTAATGTCTCAGGATCCCCCGCAGTGAACCCTTGGAAAGTTGCAGGGCCAGTCCGCACATACGATTTTGCGGATTAGTTATTCCTGAACACACGTTTACCGGTCCTATAGGAACTAACATCCGAGGCGCCTCATTCCATCATCCACATAAGTAAAATGTATGGGCTCCATACCATGACACCACTTCTAGCTAGAAAGAAACGTGCTGCTCTTCCTGCGTTCCCTTGCTCCGTTTTAGACTCAACTGGGGTGTGAGGCTCGTGAAGCTACGTAATACACAAAGCTATGCTTTTCAAGCTGTGCTTTGATCATCATCCACAAGGCCTGCTTTTCAACAAAATCCTTGATCATTTGCATCTTAGCATGCTACATTGTCAATCCATACCATACCATTGATTCCTACCAATATATAACCTCTAAGCTCGTACGTCTTAGAGAAGGGTGGTAAACACCAAACAGATATATATTTAGCAGAGATCAACGAATACTGTATAAAGGAATACAACGTCAGACATACAATCCATTTTCAAGTCCGTTCTGGGTCTGAACGAAACTGGAGGCACCTTATTCCTCGCATATCCGAACAATCAACAAGTAGTCTGGACGACCACCATTGTAGCCCCTTCAAGGTAGCTACTTCAATCATGGGCGTCAATGGTAACTCATCCATTCGACGTGAAGATCGTCGGTCTTCAATCACCGTCTTCAACTCTTCGACTTAGATCGACGAATAATCATTTGAAATGAGATTGAACTCGGACCTTTCAAATGATTCTCGCGTATATATCATTTCAAATCATTTCTTATCGTTAACATTAATTTATAACGACTAATCTCTATTTTTATTTATATAAAAATAATTGAACTTTATTCAACAACACTTCATGTCAATAGGCGACCTTGGCGCTGTTTTCACCCAAATTTATTTTACAAATTTCTCTAAATCTAACCATTGGATTTTAACACAATTCATATCGTTGGAAAGATCGTCCCAAGGCGAACCTAACGGTTTCAGTTTTGGGAAAATCCGACGGTCGGATATTTCAGCATAACTATTTAAAGTTACGCTTATCGAATCGCGAACTACCGCGCGCGATTCCCTTAATTATAATTTACTTATATATATAATTATATATACATACAGTTTCTTTGGCCATTTCATTACTGTTATTATCATAACAAGTAAAGAACACTTAGTTTCATAACATTTTGATATATAACATAATACACAACAATATTTATTTTGTTTTAATTCACATACACATCCTAAACATAACAATGTATATTTTTCTTTTACCCTCCAATTCACACAAAAATGTATTTTTCGTGTATCATTCCAATTTTACAAAAATGAAGATTTTTGTGTCTTTTAAATTTTCTAATAAAAATGTAATATATTTTGGTGTCAACCTCAATTCTACAAAATGAATATATTTTTGTTTGTTTAATTTCAATGTAACAAAAATAATAGCTTTGTTATTCTTTCGACGCAAAACAAAAATAATAATTTTGTTTATCTCTTTCAATGCAAAACTAAAATGATAATTTTGTGTCAATCTTTTCTATTCACACAAAATGATGATCTTGTGTTTTAATCTTTTCACATGAAAATGTAAATTTCATACCTTTACTCTTTTTAATGAAATCAAATTCATTAAAATGTAAAATTCCATCGTTATGACTTTCATTGAAAACCTATTTAAATAAAAATGTAAATTCCATATCTTTAATCTATTAAATGAAAATCCAATTACATAAAAATGTAATTTTCTTCTTAATTATGTAAATTTCACTTCTAAATTCTTTTAATGAAAAACTATTCACATTAAAATGTAAATTTCACTTACTTTAAATCTAATTACATGAAAATGTAATTTTCTTCTTTAAATATTATCTACGTGAAAATGTCAATTAATCCTTTAATCCTAATTACATGAAAATATAATTTTTCTCCTTAAATCTTAATGCATTAAAACTGTAAATTTTCTTCTTAATCTAATTACATTAAAAATTCTTTTTTTTAATTACATTAAAAATGTAATTGATATTTCAATTTCAAATACTTTTCTTTTCAATAACTACAAATGTAATTAATACTATCATTTCAAAGCCTATCTTTTTATTTCATAAAAATGTAATTAATTTTGCAGCGTCAAAATTTCATTCTTTAATTACATTAAAAATGTAATAAATTTTTCAATGCCAAAACCTCTTTCTTCATCTCATAAAAAAATGTAATTGATCTTATGGTGTAAAAATTTTAACTTTTTAATTACATTAAAAATGTAATTTTTATTACAATGCCAAAATCTTCTTTTAATTACATTAAAAATGTAATTAATATTACGGTGTAAAAATCTTGTCTTTTAATTATACTAAAAATGTAATTTTGATTACAATGTAAAAATCTCCTTTTAATTACATAAAAAAATGTAATTAACATTGCGGTGTAAAATTCTTATCTTTTACTTTGTATTTTAATTTGCAATGTAAAATCCTACCTTTTAAGTTACATTAAAAATGTAATTTTAAGTTACATTAAAAATGTAATTTTAATTACACCGTCAAATTCTACTTTTTATTACATTAAAAATGTAATTAATATTACATGTCAAATCTTGCTTTTTAATTTGCAATGTAAATTTTTATACTTTAATTACACATAAAAATGTTAATTCTTTTAAATGCAATATTTTACACTAAAAATGTTAATTCTGTTAATTGCAACATTTTACACTAAAAATGTTAATTCTTTTAAATGCAACATTATGTGAACCTTTATTCCTTATGCAACATTTTATAAGATAAAAATGTTACTTTTCTATGCTAACATTTTATATAATAAATATGATCTTTTTCTAATGCTAACATCTTAAATAATAAAAATGATCTTTTTATAATGTTAACATCTTAAATAATAAAATTGATATTTTTATAATGTTAACATCTCATACATAAAATGAGATTTTATTATGCTATGTTTTCATACACTAGAAATGTTACTTTTCTTTTTATATGCTAACATCTTATGTAATAAAATGTTCCTTTATATACTGACATAAAAATGAGATTTTATTATGTAAACATTTTATACATAAAAATGTTTATTTTCTAATGTTAACATTCTTAACATCAATATGTGATTTTCTAATATTAACATTTCTAACATAAAATTGTGATCTTTATAATGCTAATGTAAAATTGAGATTTTTATTATATTAACATTAATACATAAAAATGTGTTCTTTCCAAATGATGACATTTTTAAATAAAAATGTTTTTTTTTCTATTTTAACAATTTATATAACAAAAATGATATTTTCCATGATGTAAACATTTCATATATTTCATACCATCCATCAACACAATATGGTCAATTCACCATAATACGGTCAATTCAAATAATCTCAAACATCACAAAATGTTCAATTTGGTGTCACATAACTAATGAACAAAAATAGGGATTTTTGTTTTAACTAATTTCTAATCCAAATAAATAACACAGCAAATGATTATTTTTATTGATTTGGACATTCTAATCCAAATAAATAAATAAACAATAATGATCTATTTTATTGAAATGGCGATCCTATTCTAAGTCAATAATATCAAAAAATGGTTCATTATTTTCAACACATACATATCTGTGTTCATACACCACAAACAACAAATAATTCAGCCACAATCACATCACAGCAGATCTAGGACATATACAAACAATTGTTACATAGCAATTAAATTAAATAGATTAATTAACTATTTAAAAAGAAGAAATATCACCTTATTTCAATTTAGATCTAAAATTCCAAGGAGTTCAGAAATTATTCCAATCAGTTTCAACACGTTCTATTCGTCGTTAGGGTCCAACCGGATCTGAAATTTTCAAATTCGGATCTCGTATGAATAAATTATCAATTTTATAAATTAAACCACCATTTACGATGGAAATAAGTCACAATTCCTATGTTTATCTCATACCGTGTATTTTCTGTTTCGTTCAAAACTTTGGATTCGATTTTCAGGAGATTGGATGATCGGTTGAAGGAGCGGTTTGTTGGAGGTGGTCCGGCTTGGAGTGGCGCACGTGCGCCAGGAAGTGGGGAGGGTGCGGTGCAACCTGGTGGCGACATCGGGCTGATGAAGGCGGCGGGTTCGAGGATGCAGATCTCGGCGTAGGTGGCACGATGGCTAGAGAGGTTGGTATGGAATCGAAGAGGAGGAAAAGATCTTGAAAAAGTTCCACAGTGGTCAAGTCTAATTCTTCATGGATTGGGAGGAAAAGAAGAGAGATGGTGGGAGGTATATGGTGGCTGTGGGTTCGAGGAATCGGGGAAGAAGGTCTCAACATCCGTGCTCTTTAAATAATAAAATATTATTTTATTCCTTAATTTTCCAATAAAGCCGGTTTAGCAACTTTGTCAGATTTCAGCCCAACGACTGTCATTCTTACCTATTAACCCCTATTCCAGACTCATCTAACTATGTCCTGTAGGCCCAAACGCCTATCTTGACCCAGTTTTCTTTATTTTAAAATACTTTTACTTTTATTTTTAATTCAACCATACGAATAAATTCATCGGGACCACAAATCAACTCCAAAAATTCCCGAAAAATATAATTAGTTATGTTCTGACGCTACGGACCTAGGAAAATTTATTTCATTCAATTTTGAGCCTATTTGAAAAATGGCATTTTTCAAGCCAATTAAAATTGACCGAAATTGACCAAACTGAAATCTTTTTGCCACGGTCACAAATTAATTCTAAAAATTATGAAAAATTTAACCTAGCAATAATTTGACATTCCGAATCCAACAAAAGTAGTTTCGTCGAAAACAGAGGTCATTTGAAAATGACTATTTTTAATATTAAAATATATATAAATCCTACAGCGACTATTCTGAAATTTAAACTGGGCATAACTTTTGGTTCCCGCTATAAAATTTCGATTTTTCGGATTCGTTGGAAAGATATTTTAAAAGATATTATAATATTTTTTGTTTCACTAAAATCCGTTTAATTTTGCATCTTGTACGGTCAGTCAAAGTTCAAGTTTCTCTTTTCAAACTACCGCGCTATTTCTAACTCCTTTTATAATCAAAATTAAATTATTCGTCCTAACTTCGATTTAAATAAATTTTTAATCATTATTATTTTAAATGAATTATTTTAAATATCAAAACCCTTTAAAATTAGTTAAAATAAGTTTTTAAATTTACCCCAAAATTTCAGGGTTGTTACATAGGCAGTCTTATTCCACGGTTGGGCCTAATCTCGGTCTTAGCCCGATTGGTATTTGTGTACTTAGACATCTCACATTAGGTTCAACATTAGTGGCTGCTGGATATGCCGGTCGAATCCGGGCAGACTTCTACCACTAATGCACCCTAACCTTGTGTCAAAAGTACAATTATAATTCCTAATTGTAATTCCTAGACATTCCATTTTTAATTAATTAACCAATTAATTAATCCTTTCCCTTTATAGGTGTTAATGCTCTCTTTACCCAATAGTTTGAATTATATGTCCAAAAAATGTTCATATTCAAATTATGCCATTATTAACCCTTTCCCCCATTCCTTAACTAGCGCCCTCACAAAATTGGCTGCATGCCTAGGCTAGACAATAGCCTAATCATAAACGATAATAGGGGAAAAAATGGGAATATAACCAAAGTGATCATCTTGGCATAAACATAAACTTAGCATGATAATAAGGTGAACATTCATACTGGCCTGGACAAGAAATTGTCATCATAACAAGGTGGACATAAAATTGATGAACGGTTGATAGTCAACTAATTCTAACATAATTATGATGTCACAATAAGCATAGTAAGATCTAAATTTGTAATTTAGATGTCCAATTGGTTTAGATCTAACATGATAACACAAGGTGATAAATTAGATCACATAATTCAGATCTAGAGGTTAAAATAGATCTAACATGATAACACAAGGTGATAAAGTAGATCACATAATTCAGATCTAGCGATTAAAATAGATCTAACATGGTAACACAAGGTGATAAAGTAGATCACATAATTTAGATCTAGCGATTAAAATAGATCTAACATGATAACATAAGGGGATAATCTTGATCTGACTAATAGTTTCAATGTCCACATAAATTAGATCTACTAGTTTAGAAATAGATCTACACAAATCCATATCATAGCATGTCATAGAAGTTACAATTTAGATAAAGATTTAGATCCAATCCTAACCATTTCAAGGTGACATATGTTCATGATTTACATAAATGATTATATCTATCCAATGATATAACTGTCCTAATTAACAGATTTATATTAACCACAATATAGTTACAAACCAAGATCCACAATAGTAACATAGTAGAATAAAATTATTGAAATGGGATCTAGAGAAATAGATCTATAATGAAATAGCATAAGATATGATAATAGCATAGATTCATGGTTTACACATATCCAAATCACAATCTTTCATAATTTACTTTTATTTATCTAAACCTAAAAGCAACTAGAAGTCACAACGTTAGGTTTAGAGAATAGAGAGAATGGATCTTGAATTTCAAGATTTGATTTGCAAAACTGAAGTATTGTACGTTGTTGAAGAAAATGAATCCATCTTAGTTCGCACTCCGGTAAAGTTTAGCCGCCATTGTTTCTTTGTGAAGAAAACAAAGGAATTAAGGTATATTTATAGCTGCTAGGGTTACAGAATTCGGATGCCACCTTAGCCCCAGAGCGAATCAGGCCATAGGCCGACACCCAATTGGGTCCGGATGCCCAAAAACATACATGGGCTCATTTTGCAGGTGCGCTAGTGTAAAAATACATGGGCACACTTGTCAAGTGCACCGGGAATTTCTGCTTTTTCTGCAAAACATCTACCATCCATAACTTCTTCATACATTATCCGTTTTATGCAAACCAGGTGTCTATCTTGACCAGAATTTTGAGATGGACGCAATGGCGTAGTCCGTTCCCCTTAGTTCTGAATATTAAATTAATTATTCTTTAATTTATCCACTTTAATGTCATTAAAAATTCGGGGTGTTACATTCTCCCCTACTCAAAGGATTTCGTCCCCGAAATCTCCAAGTTAGAAAGAATGTATCCTACCATCCATCATCCATCTACTCATTCGCCAAATACTGGCATCCATCGTACTTAAAGATTTCAATTGCTTATATAAGTATATGTAAAGGTATGTGTATATGTCCCAATACTAATGCGAAGATCAGACAGTCTACTGATTCAATTGACCTCCTTAATGCAATGTATGTTAGTGCCATGAATCCAGTATGTATGCAAATAATCATATTATAACATGTGAGCTCTATATGTGTGCACACTCATTCATCCAAATGCAACATCCATATGCTAGTTCATCCATTTCCATCCATGAAAGAAAAGAAAATGCACACACATCCATATGCAAAATGAGAGTGATTGAGTCGATCTATTGCTTAATGTGTTTGCATATGCATCCACAGGCAACCAACAACAATCACCTACATCCAATTGCATCCATCAATCATAATATGTCTCAAACACATGTTTACATCCATAGGATTCCTATCTAAAGGTCGAAAATGCTATTGACAGGACATACTCAAATGATAGAAACGAGTACTGATAAAGATTTGGAAAGAGGAGTTAAGAACATACCCTCGAAAAGAAAAGGGTACGTAGCACGAATCTTGTCTTCGGTCTCCCAAATCGCATCCTCTGGGTTATCTCCCCATTGAACCTTTAGCAACTTGATTCTTTATTACATAGCTTCTTAACTTCTGATCCAAGAACATGGGAAGGAATTCGCCTGACTGTTGCCTCCCGTTCCACTTCTACCTCTTCCAATACACTCGGCTCAACGATTACTACAGTGTCATGCAGGTACTTCTGCAGATGGGAAACGTGGAAAACATCATGAACGCCGAATAGATTGTCTAGGAGTTTTACTCTATAGGCCATTTGGCCAATTCTCTCGGTTACGGGAAATGGTCCCACAAACCTAGATGCTAACTTCCCTACTGATCCAAAGCCAACGACATTCCTCAGAGGTGACACTTTGATAAAAACCAAGTCTCCTACTTCAAATTCGAGGTCAGTCCTTCTATTGTCTGCATAGAATTTCTGCCTATCTTGAGCTGTCTTCATCCGTCGTCGAATAAAGTCAATCTTTTCAGATGTTTCCCTAACCATATCTGCTTCAAGTAATAATCTTTCTATAGACTCCCACCAACAAGTTGGTGATCTCCAGGGTCGTCCGTACAATGCTTCGAAGGGTGCCATGCCGATGCTAGCCTGATAACTGTTATTATAGGCAAACTCTACTAAAGGAAGATGCTCTTCCCAAGTCCCTCCGAAGTCTAGGATACACAACCTCAAAAGATCTTCAAGAATTCTATTCACCATCTCCGCCTGCCCATCAGCTTGAGGATGACAAGCGGTGCTCAAACACAACTGTGTACCTAGTGCTTCTTGCAAGCTCCTCCAAAAATTTATTGGTGAAAATGGAATCTCGATCACTTACAATACTGGAAGGTACTACATGAATACGAACTATCTCTCGGACATAAATTGCTACCAACCATGGTGTCATCCTCTTACTCTTAACTGGAAATAAAATGGGTGCTCTTAGTAAGTCTATCTACTAGCACCCAAATGCTGGTGTTGCCCTTCGTTGATCTAGGCAATATCTGTGAAATCCATGTAGACGCTCTCCTACTTCCACTATGGGACCTCTAAAGGATGAAGTAAACCACCTTGCTCCCTTTGCTCAGCTTTGACTCACTGGCAAATCAGACATTGAGAAACAACGCTGCTACATCTTTCTTCATCCCATCCCAAAGAAAACCCTTTCTCAAGTAGCTCCCCTACTTGCTTACCCAACTTCCTCCTTTCCCTTGGAGCCATATGATGCACTGGTAATGCAACTGGCTTTGCATTGTCCACCAGATATATACGAAAATCGATCTCGCATCTGGGAGGTAATCTCCTATTATGCGAGTCTGAGTTTGTTCACATTACTTTTGATAGTGTGAACAAAACAGTCAGACTGATTGGTGGAAATCAGGGAGTTCCGTTTGGAATCCACTGTTTTCACCAAATTGATAGTGTTTTGTTCATACTACAAAAAGTAGTGTGAACAAAATACTTCACAGGGTTATGCTAGCAAATAGGTAGAGAGATGTCTTATCATATGGAATGAATGTTGAACAACCATAATTTGCTTTTTATGTGCATTTAATATGATATAAAACGAGGTCGGTCAACATAAAATGTGTCCAAAACAGATAAAAGACGATTGTTACTTAGATACAGTGCATAAGAGAATTGCGAAATGCTACTTTGCCCAGAATTCAGTAAATCAGTTTGTGCGAAAATCACGTGTACCCTTGGATCTCTTGCACCTCTTGAATTGCATTTGTATAACAAACTCACATAATGAGATCTGTACTTTTTGACTAAAAACATTTCGATTTTTCTAGCAAGCTTCAAGAGAATTATATACCGTTGAGCAAAAAGATTTAGCATATGGGAACGATAGCTGTCCTGTTGGAGTGAAAGAGACTTTGCTGCATCATTGTTGATGTATGTCTAATTAAACTAAAATTTAGCTTTCATATAAAATTAAAACTAACAACTTGTGAAATAAGGTGCGTTTGAAATATGATTTATTACATTGCGATCATATCGAAATGCTCTACATTGTGAAATTGATTTGAACTGGATTCCAATAATTTATAATTTTACAATTTATCTACTATTGTAAAATTTTGATACATATTTTTCATCAAAAAATAAATATCTTTAAAATCTACATTTTAAATACTTCGCTCTGATTCACCCCTCGTAGTACTTCAACATATTTTCCATTCATCAATATCATTCGCTCAAATGCACTGCCCAAATTATTCGTTGTCGCTCATCGAGAACGGACCCTTGGTTGTTTAATGAGCTATTTTTTTTGAGAATGTTGCAATTTTTATTATGTAATTTGTATGTCCTATTACTTCGTAGTGTCCCCTATTCGGCAATCTCAGACAATGCTGTTATAGTAATGCTTACTGCTACCAGTTTACAAAAACTACTATTATACCATATTCAGTGGTAAATTTAAATTATTTATCGTTACCCGCAGGTTTGTATATCAAAAATTGATATTCCGATAATTTGCTAACCTTTACAATGAGAAATTAACATTAACTAAATAAGTCAGCACTTTGACATCTGTTACTTTATGATATCGCTTCATTATACAATTTATAGTGTTATCCAGTAAATGATAAAAATGAGAATGAAAAGATGTATACCATTATATTATCCAATCATTGAACTAAATTCAATCATTTGTTTGGTTTTAAATGTCAGTAATAAAGCATATTGCGTGAATGTACATGTATTTTTTTATAAATTGACGGGTAAAGTTACAATTACTGCTGGTTTTATAGAAATTACCAATGATTTGTCAAAAACCATAATAAAACCATTAACTTATTAATCAAACCTATACACTAATTTTGTTAAAAATGATAGTCTATTAATTGATTATGGTATGATAACGGAAATTTACCAGTATTATAACATCCATAATCTAATATACGTTATTTAGGTAAAAATATCCAACTTCAAACACCATTATATTGTTTGAATTTCAAGATAATCACTTTTGGATTTCTAAGAATCTAAATAATCAATTTCAATATAAACTCTTAGAAGATTTTATATTATGCATCCAATACATGCTTCAAATCTTCGATTTGTCAACCAAAATCGAGCACAATCAACCAAATCAACATTTAAACAATTTTAACATTTTATTTCAATTTTTAATGCTTAAATTTATTGCTTCAATTGAGACTTCTAAAATTTCACATTTAAACTTTTACAATTTCACATTTTCCAAGTTTAAACCATTTTTGTTCTTTATATATTAAAATTTCGAGTTTTAAAGTTTTAATTCTTGATCTTCAAATGATAGACATTTCCGGAATTTTCAGTATATGAGCCAAATATGTAAAACAAAATGTGTAAAGCTATCATTTTTCCAATATTTGTTTTTCAAATATTACCTTTTATAATATCATATTTATTTCATATATAAATATTTCACTTTCAATATTCACTTTGAAAATTTCCTTTTTACATTCCAGTATTTCATATGGTATTTAAAATTCCAAATAACATGACCAGTGTCATCATAATCAATCATAGATTATATATCACATCATATATCACAATATATGAAAACAAACAGTATTATAAATATTAAGGAATCCAGTTGGATCACTCCAACCTGTTTCCCTGCATCCATAGATGTTATACAATATAAATAACATCGATTTCATTTCAATATGAAATATTCTGATAAATAGAATCAATATTTTATTAACGATTTATATATATATCATTATTTATTATTTCAACCAATAAATCAGCAATTTAACCAAACAATCAACACACAACAATCAATCATCATTTATCAATACTAGATTATATTTATAAAAATATAAACTGTACAGAGTTAGTGAGATTTACTTACATTAACGGTAATTGTCGTTAATTCAGATAGACAATTATTTCGCTATAAATTATAACGATCTCCAATTCACACCCAATCAGTTCTGTTGTGTAGCCACCATCTATACGATCCCAATGGATCTTGTTTCACTGAATCCGATGTCGTATGACAAAGATATGTATTTTAGAAGTTTGTATATACATTCATATAATTTAAATTAAATGATTTAAATTATTTTGGGCCCATTCTTTTCTAACCTAGCCCATTGTCATCCCAACCCGCAACCTTCTTTTCCTACAACCGTGCGTTCCTCCTCCAGTTCAAACTCGTGCCATTTCCCTCTTGTTCGATGCTTCCTCAAATCCTCCAACTTCATGGATTCTGAAACTAAAACCACCATCACAGTTCTCATCTCAAACTCTTCAACTTCCACACCATTTAGTTCATCTCACGCTCACCTTACAGTCACGAACCAGTATTCCTGAAGCGTTACTTCCTTATTACCGTGCTTTTTAAATGCATATATCTTCTTCACTCCTCACCCATTCATCGGGTTAGCATCACCAACGCTTCCACCTTTGCAAACACCACACAACCATCACCATTTTACCAAATTCAAACGCAACCTGGATATCGCGACATAGGAAAACTCGAGCTCTACTTATAAACAGATCGACATTTTTATGCATAAATTTTCCCAAAAAAATACCAATAGATGCCATTCGATTCACCTAACTCCAAACTAAACTCTAATTCGCGAATTAATACTTTAACAACCGAAAATTTATAACCCTAGAACACGCTAGGTTATTTCCAACGAATAATTCCAACTGCGCACCCAATAAGAATGGTATAGGAGGAGAGCTCTCTTCATAAGCTACTCAAGCAACATGATTTTAGGAATTTATGATTTTTCTTTGAATTGTTGTTGATTTTTGAAATGGGTTCTACACGTTTGGTTTTCTGCATGAAGAAATGAGCGACAGAGGAATATGTTTTGACCAAAAGAATGGAAATACTAGGGTTAGAAAACATATGGTAAATTTATAGATAGATTTAAATATATTTTTATTCTATTTTATATTGATTTTTAATCAACCGTTATTTGTATTTGTTGTTTAAAAATTAGTGTAATCACATACAACATCAGAAAATCATGAAAATGGGCATACAACTACAGTTCGACATTACAGACCCAACGAAACTGGTTTCGTCGAATTCTTAATCCGTTTGCTCATACAGTGTATTTTTAAAATCAAATTATTGATTGTTTTTCACATTAAAAATCCGTACGTCCACACGCTGACTCCAAAAATTACGAAAATTGAAATCTAACAATAATTTAATATTCCGGATCCAACAAAGTTAGTTTCGTCGAAAACAGAGGTTGTTTGCAAAAATGGCTATTTTTAAAGCTCTAAATAAACCTATTTAATTGTAAATATATTTAAAAATAATTAAATTAAATATTAATAAATTAATATTATCGTATATATTCACATATAATATAATCCGACTCCAAAATAAACATATCAGGATTTATAACTTGACATTTAAAAATATCAGATTAAATCGATATTCAATTTATATTGAAAATCCATTTATAATATAAATAAATCATTATAAATTATAAAGGAATTCCATAGCGACTTTTCGAAAATTTGATTTGGACATAAATCAAAATCTACCTGACGAAATCCCGATTTTTCTCTTCCATTAGAAAAATATAACCAGCTCCGAACGTTTCTTGTTTCACAGAAATCCGGCTTAAAACGAATTCTGTATATTCATTTAAATTTTGAATCGCCAAATTAAGAACTGCAGTGCCATTTCGAGCTCGATTATAATTATAATATAATTATACATTCAACTGTCGTTTATATAATATATTCGTTAATATAATTCAACTTTAAACTGAATTATATATTATAAATGATCCAATTCACACAATATTTTCAATTCACTATTTCGGAAATAAATATATTATTCTATTAATTATATTAATTAAGTATTCAATATAATTTAATTAAATGACCATTAAAATCTCTAAATCACTATTTAAATAATTAAATAAATAAATTATTATATCGTAAAAATACGGGACATTACAAAAATAATAATAACTACAAAATGTGTGTGTGTAATCCAGTGTTTGGGCCAATTTACTAACATGTTCAGTGGCAATAACACTACCATGTAAAATTCATTAGTAAAGATTCACACTGAAGATGGCATCACTATCCACGAAACCAACCATTTCGGTCAACCCAGAAGGGCCTTTAAATATTATTTACTTCTTCGATTGCAAGTTACTACTGCAAATTGGTTTATGGAAAATTATATTTAATCTCATTTATTTTTCGAGTTCCCCCCCAATCAAAATATCAAAATTTGAAGACAAATTTTCCCTTGGTATCCGCAGCCGCTACCTCATTCAAATTGAAACATGGTAAAACCAAACCCGAGAAAGTCCAACCCTAATTATGCAACCTTAAATTGTCTCTCAATCAAATCAAGGAATCTGCAATGGATATTGAAGAGAGCAATGTCGATTATGAAGAGAAAGCATAAGTGTTTCATTGTTTGATTTTTTTTTTGGTCAGTTCATTCTTGCGGAGGTGCGAATGCGTCGTGACAAAAGCTATCATGTAGAGAAAGAACATGGGTGTTTAGCGGGACACGCAATAGTGCATGGTTAAATTGTGAACCACACCTTAACCACGCATGGCCTATGTTGGTTCTCTAGCCACCCACGTAGTGCAGATGCATGATTTTGTTAATTTTTGATTTTCTGCACTCGTGCAGGCACAATCGAGTGAGGATGAAAATTAAAATGAAACTTGATTGGAGCACACAAATGAGTTTACAAAATATGATGTGAGTTTTTTTATTTTTAATTATAAATGTTTGATCATTGCTATATGATAGCGGCAACTTATTTATGTAGATATACAAGTCTCGTGATAAATTGGTTGGTTGAGTCATAGAAATGGTAAAAGTCTCAGTTTTGTGCTTACCATTTTGAAATTCGACATCAATGCGTTTGCTAAACATTTTATAATTTTGTTTGCATGTGAACGTAGTGTTGTATATAAGGGGAGGAAAATTAAAGATCGAACAAATTACAGAATGACGGGTACTAAAAAGTTCAATTGTCCATTTAGACTTAAAGGCGTAAAGCTTGAACATTTAGATGAATGGAAGTTGGTTGTAGTTAATGTCGTTCATAACCACTCGGAGTTGAAGCAAAGTGATTGAAATTAGTGAGGGTCACTCGTGTACGGGTAGGTTAACCAAAGATGAGAAAAAATTAGTGATTGAAATGCATTGAAATATGGTGAAGGCCAAAGAAATATTGCATACACTTAAAAAGAAACGATCCTTCCAATTGTACAACATCAAAATGATTTAAAATGTCATTACCGCACAAAATTTAATTGAATAAGGAGGTCGTTCATAAATTCAACATTTTCTAAGTAAGATAGAAGAGTTTGGTTATTTTGAATGGCATCGAAAAACCGTGGATGGTAGTGTATAATCAAAGACCCTTTTTTGGCACATCCGATGAGTTCCGAATTTTTAAAGACATTTCCTCGAATTATAATTTTGGACTATGCATACAAGACAAATAAATATAAGATTCCATTACTAGATATAGTTGGTGTTACATCTACGGATCATACTTTCTGTATTGTCATTGCTTACTTAGTGGCCGAAAGGGAGGAAAATTACATATGAGCATTGGAACGGTTGTAATCGGTTATGCTTGACTGTGGGGTGGAAATGCCTAATGTGTTTATAAGAGATCGAGAGTTGGCATTGATTAATGTTATCAAGTTAGTTTTTCCAAATTCCGCATGTTGTGCAAATGACATATAAAAAAACAAAATTCCTACTTTTATGGGAAAAAGAAGAACATGAATGAAATGTATATTGACGATAAAAAGTCATTCTTAGGTTATTCTATCCCTAACTTCGTTTTCATCTTCCAACAATCATAAACATCAGCTAATATCTTCGAAATAAAGCCCTATAAAACAAAATAGGATGAACATAGATGGTACAAATCCATAGATTGTACATGGTTACATTAGTTGAGTTTAACTCTGATTGTGTATAATTGCCCATAAGTGGGTTGAAAAAACATGATGCTGCAAGCAAGATATTATTAGGTAAATATTTTGGGTTTTGCACCCTAACTTCACTGTAAAATCGAAACCACTCCATATAATCATCGGTGCAACTCAAACATGATTTATTCAGATGGAATGAATCGATGATCTGCTGCAAGAACAGGATTATACCACTGCATTCATATGCTTTTAAAGAATTGATAATAAACACTACCATACGTAGCAATGTATGCCTCGAGGAGTAGTGGTATTGACATGAGGAATTGGAGGTGCAGACTGTGCTGTTAATGCCCCGCTATTATCCTGCTATTGCCCCGTTATATCTCATAGCGGTTACTACCGCTACGCTTTTTCGAAGTAGCCTCCGATATAAACTTTCTCTTTAAATCTTGTGATATTCCGCCATTTCCCTTACATCCCGCGATTTCCGCTATATTATGTTATTCTTGCTATGTCTTTGATGAAAGAAATTAACCTAAAAAGTGGTATTTATACATCATAAAAATTTGAAACTAGTTTTTTTGCTTGAATTTTTTAACATATATTTTTAGAAATAAAAATAATATAATATTTTACTAAATTCAATTAAGTTAAATAGTACCTTATGTTTATTTGTAGATATTTGCACGTGTTTTAATTTAAAATTAAGAATGAATTAGTTATAGTTAAATTGTGTGTTGGTTTTCATTTAACTATCATTTATATATTCGAAAAACATTAAGGACAAGTTATATGTGCTATTTTAGGGTCATCTGCTATATCGTATTATTTTCTCGCTTTATCCCCGCTATGATTTATCGCATTGACTCCGCTAAGTGCGTTAACTACACAAAGCCCAAGAATATTTTATACTCATTCAAATTGTCTTAGAAACCTATTAGTGTGGTACGACTCAACAATATTAAGAGATAAATGCACCCTGTATACCAAGTAATATCGAAAAAAGGATGATAATCGCGTGTGTATACATATGGGTCAACGATCACCTAACCAAATTTACAATCAAACCCATATTAATAAGATACAAATTGTCATAAGTAAGAATATTAGTGCTAAATTAGAATATTACCCGATCATTCTGAATATTATATAGAAATGTTCGAATATTTTTAACCGATACATGGCTATCGAAAGATGGATCTCATATAGCAGCTCATCGTAGATTCTCAAAATAAATCTTTGTAGAATGATGAAAACATGGGAAGTGCTCAAATATTAACTCAAGTAAGCATAGGTTTCATGCCATCAGCTTTACTCCTATACCGCTAGCTAAACAAACTTGTCTATACATAAATGTAAGTGTCATTGGACCCCACGAGTATGTATTAACTTCATTCAAATATTTTAATGTGTCCAACAGACACATAGGCACATGAGACTTGCTTTTATCCTCAAACAATGTATTACAAAGCAAAAAGAGAAGGAAAGCACAAGAAGCACGTCTAATAGCTCATACAGTCCACTCATCATTAACATCTTTAAATCTATTAAATGCCATAGGCAGACTCAATTTATACCCAACTCGATCGTTCACCTCCATTCTAGCTTCACTATAGTAATGCATAAATGCTTTGAAACAACTTTAACTACTTCCTCCATATCATATGTAATACTATGTACAGACTTAACATCTATTGGAAGGTTTAGTAAAGAAGCTGCGTCATCAAGGGTTATAGTGATCTCACCAAATGACATGTGAAAAGTATTAGTCTCATAATACTAAAGCTTTACAAAAGAGGATATAAGATGTTTGTTTACATTTCTATAACAGCACTGAACGATCGAGAAAAGACCAGATGATTCGGTTATATTTCTAAAAATTGTGGCAATGTCTGGAATTTTCCACTCAGCAATCTTATAAGCATGATTAGCTGCTGTAAGTGGCAGTCACTCTAATAAACAAACAAACATATTATATTTCATTTGTTACCAAGTGAAGGAAAAAAATAAACAAACTGTCAACTAGTTAGTTTATTGTACTTCTCCCATCCATAAAAGTGAAGCTACACGAGTATTGTAGTCTACAATAACATCGGTATACTTCAGACACCCCTCTTTTTTTTATAAGCTCTCCTCTTTCGCTATGAGTGCATTATCTTCACTTTCATGTTGATCAGTCATTGTTTCCTCGTCGTTGGAGCCACTTTCCCCCTCACCGTCGCCACTACCACTCTCATGATCACCATTACCTCCCTTATGATCGCTAGCACGATCTCCTTCATCGATAACATCCTTAGTGGCATTATGACTACTTCCAACACCATCACCCTCATCCACACATTCATGAATTAGTTCTTGATCAGCTTATTCTCCTTTGGCTGATGGTTCTTCTTCTCTTTGCATTGCCAATCTCTCTTCTACTCTTCTACGTCTTTTCAAAACAGTCAATGGCTTTCGAACCAGCTACATAAATGTACAGATGTTAGTTAACCTAATCATGTACAATCTTTTTTCTTCTTCAAGTTATAAACGTGTACAAATTCTAGTTAACCTAATCATGTATAATCTTTTTTTTTAAGTTATAACCATTTACAAATGCTAGTTAACCGAACCACGTACAAATGCACAAATGCTTTATCATCAAGTTATAAATACGAGAATAAATTATCAAATTTTGAAATATAAACCCATATACTTACATACTAACAAGCAATAACCCAAATTTTAATTTAAACTATTTAATTTCCAGTCACAACAACAAAAATTATAAGACATGGAATTAATTATCCTAACCATATACAAACTTTTTTTTCTCTTATAACCTAACCTAACCATGTACGAAATTATAAGATTTGCATAGCCTAACCTCGCTGGAAAAAACTTTTTTTTTTTGGGTACATTTCTGCTACCACGTGCATGCTCTATGCGCTATGCTTACGAACTGATATGCTCTACGTGGTATGCTTGCGAACAATGCATATGCTCTGTGTGGATCATAAGACCACGCCGTATAACACGGATCAATTTTCCTCCCAAGAATACTAATGCATAAAACAAACAGCGCAATGCTAAGTAAAGAAAAATGAAGCTGTTGTAAGACCCAGCTCCCATAACACAATGCAACGTAAGCCGGAGGATAGGGTTTTACCTTATAACAGCCAAAGAATGCTTGATACGCGAAATTTTATCTTTTGATTCTTAATCAGACTCCAATCGTAAATTAGTAAGAGAACGATTCCCTAAGTATTAACCCCGAAGGCCGAAACCAACATCAGACCAATACCCAGGAAACCACCCATCTTAGCTCGTTTCCAGTTAGTTTCTGATTTTATATATGATAAAGATGTAAATTTTATTAATTTTATTATTAAAATATTTCGTTCAACACATGAATCTATATTTTATAATATTCTTTATTTTCCCAATTGGAATGAGGCCCAATCAATTACCATATAATGTTAATTATATGGATTCCATACAACACATGTATATAATAGCAACGATAAATAATCAACCATCACCCAAGGTGCACCACACAACAGCATAAGCATTAAATATAAATAATTAACGCTTACACAGTCTGTCGACCAATCGATTGACATACAACTAAATAATTGGGATTAGTGTACGCCAGATATCATCCCAACACCCGTGTGGGGTTTCAATCCACAAACACCGAATATTATTTGTGCAGTTGAGCGACGTGTAAAATTTATCGTCCCAATCAATGTCCTTCAAATAGGTGTACATAAACAAACTGTTCGGTTTGTAAATGAATATTTATTTATTTACATTCACGTTAAAATTATATTTTTAACGATAAATAATTTATTTCAACACATGAATGTTTTATTATCTATTTCACATCAACATCACAAACGAATTTCACAACACATCAAACAAGCATACAAGTCGTCCATGGTCTGTGGACGACGGGTTTTGGGTGCTGCTAAGCACCGTCTGCATCCTAGTATATATTTTTAACTAGAAAAGAGGATTTAAAGTGAGAAGTTCTCACCGACTAGCTAAACCAAACACCACTACTCTTCATAGGTAGAAATCTTCGTCGTGCTCGCCTTTTGTCAATTCCATTGTTCGTAGCTACTACATGTATAAAAATCACATTTTTATATCGCTACTATATAGATAAAAATTCCATTTTTACACCGTTACTATATAGATAAAAATTCTATTTTTACACCGCTACTATATATATAAAAATTCTATTTTTACACCGCTACTATATAGATAAAAATTCTATTTTTACCCCGCTACTATATAGATAAAAATTCTATTTTTACAACGGTGTTCATATAATAAAGATCATATTTTTATCATGCTAACTTCATAATAAAAATTTTATTTTTATATCGCTTCCACATATGTAAATATCACTCCTTTACAACGCTACTTCCATGATAAAAATTATATTTTTATCTTGCTAGCAATATAATAAAAATTATATTTTTATTACTCTACATGAATAAAAATCATATTTTTATTTCGCTACATATATAAAGATCAAATTTTTACTAGTTATATAATATAAAAATCGTATTTTTACATTAACAAACATCATAACTTTTATCATTAAAAATCCTACCTTTTCTGAACTAAAAATCCAACCTTTTCTATAATAAAAGTCAAATCTTTTCATTTCGTTATTCATAATAAAATCAGCTCTTTGTTTTTTTGAAAATCTTGCCTTTCTATATTTCTCCAAATCAAGTCTCTTATATTTTAGAAATCAAATCTTTCATAATATTAAAAATCAATTACATAATAAGACTGAAAAGAGATTCGAATAAAATAAAATAAGGGACTCACCATTGTTTTTTAGAGGGGGGGCGTTCAGTTCGTCGGAGTCGGGCTGTGGGTGGCTGAGGGCGGCACTGGGCTGCTGGCCGAGGTGGTCTCGGGGAAGGTGCGGTAGCCGTCTTGGTCAGAGGAGCGGCTAGGGTTTCAGGTAGGAGGTGTTTGGGGTTCATGCCGAGCAGAAGGAGGGAAGCGGGAAGGAGAAGAGGAGGAGGGAGAGGGGAGCGACGCGGGGAGGGGGTCTGCGGCGCGGCGCCTGGAGGCGGCGGGGGCTGTCGCGCGCGGCACGATGGCTCCCCCCTTCTTCATTTTTTATTTTTCTTTAGAAAAAGTAAACCGCGGGGGGGGGGGGGGGGGGGCGCTGAGAGTATAAGGGGAGAGGTTTTTTTTAATTATTTGATTTCAAAAAGCAAACTCAAAATCGAACCCACCGACTGTTATTCATAGCTAATTACCCCTATTACGAACACAATGGGATATGTATCGCAGGCTGATTCGATCGTTTCGATCAGTTTTCATCAAAATCAAAATATAACTATATATATATTGAATTTGAACGCACATTTCAATTTACTGGGGTCACATATTAACTCAAAAAATCCTCGAAAAATATTTTCTAGCTTCGTATTGACGATACAGTCCTAACAAAGCTGATTTCATTAAATTCCGAGACCGTTTGAAAAATGGCCATTTTCCAGTCGATTAAAATCAACTAAAACTGGTCAAATGCGTTTTACTTCGCCACGCTCACATATTGATTCGAAAAAATACGAATTTTGAAACCTAGCAATAACTTGACATCACGGATCCAACAAAAGTGGTTTCATCAAAAACTGAGGTCGTTTGCAAAAATTCCATTTTAAGGGCCAGAATTCCATAGCGACTATTTTGAATTTTCAACTGGACATAACTTTTGATTTCCGCTATGAAATTTCAATTTTTCAGATTCGTTGGAAAGATATTCTCAATTAGATTCAATATTTTTTGGTTTCGCTAAAATTCGGTTTATTTTGAATCCTATACATTCATTTGAACTTTGAAATCGAATTATCGAACTACCGCGCCATTTCCAATTCCTTTTATAATTAAAATAAAATATTTATATTCTAACGATGACGTATATAAATATATACGTTCTAATTCTATTCAAAATAAATTTCTTGTTATTATTATTTAAAATAATTCATTTTAAATAATCAAAATTCATTAAAATTGCCAAAATAAAAATTTTAAACTGGCTCGCATTTCCAGGTTATTACAATCTCCCTCACTTAAAACTTTTCGTCCCCGAAAAGGAACGAAACTGAAAGTTGTTTAACTAATCAACTCAACTTCAATTATTTTCATTACGGCTTAAGTTATTCAACTTTTCGGTTTCTAAGAACTTTTTCAAATTTTTCAAAAATTTGGCTAACACCCTAAATTTCCGAAAATTTCGCCATAACCTTCCTTGCACTGGGGACTTCAGGATATTTCATATAGCCTCCCATGGCCTTATTCAATCCAAAAGAAAAAGAAAAAGCCAAGCGGCCAGCCAATCGGCTCATAAAATCATCCAAACCCAATAAATTTGTAAACATGTACGTATTTGTCGAGCAAACAATTTTATTCTTTTGCTCTAGCCACCTTGCTATGACTTGTTCAATGGATATACATGTATATGCTTGCATTTGTAATCATTTTTCAATACAGTTCAATATTTGATTCAATTAGGCATAATGGTTCAAAATTTTAATTAATTAAAACAATAATCAAACGACAACCATCAATCAATTAGTTGATTATCATTTCAAATTCATAATTTTGATATATATATATATAGAAAATCATGTTTTTGATGCCAATCCACAACAATAAACCTATCTATTTTGAATCTAAGAAATAGTGAGAATTCTTGATCTCACTCAATATCTCTCTCAATTCGAAGATCCATGGTTCTCATACCAGTCTAATGGAAATATATAGATATCACACCTTCGAAACACGAACATAAATACTGATGATGTAGCCACATCATCAGAATTATCCCCGAGTGTCTAGAATGTGATTCTATATCTATCCAGTATATTAAAACTTCGAATATACGTTCATGACGCGTATATGTAAAATCTTTATATACTCGATTGTCCAAATTTAATACAAATAAAATATTCAAATACGTAATAAATTTCAAAACAAGATTTGTTTTCATTTGAAAAATATACTCTTCACACTCGTTCTAGGATACTAATGATCCCATCTCTAACGAGTTATTCTAATTGGATATTACTAATCCAATATCTGATGAATTCTTTCGTTCAGTTCTAATGTGTCTTGTTCTCGAGCTCTATAAACCAAAGCTCTTATACCAACTGTAATAGCCCGTAACTTCCCCGGTAAGGAAAGCACGGATTACCTTGAGAACAACACACAAAATAGAATGCAAATAGAAGAACATTTCATTGTGTATTACAACAATTCCATCATAATACAAGAATATACAGAGTATGAATAAATATTACACATTTACTAAATTTCAGAGATTACAATAAATTACATAACAGCCGAAAAATAATACAAAACACAACTAGAAGTGATAACAGATACAGAGCTTTCCGAGCATCATTCCAGTTGTAAATCAGCATCCTGTGAATATAAATCTGCAAAAACCCAACTACTAGCTGCCCATGTCGAAAATAAGGGCACCCAGAGTTTAGGTTAAAACAATAAACTCCAGGTCAGTCATGTGACTGGTGTGAGAACTAAAACAGTTATTAATATTGGTTTTTAAAGTTCGGTAAATCAAGGGATCACGCCGTATAACACGGAACGGGTTTCCTCCCAAGAATACCAGTGCATAAAACAAACAGCGCAATGCTAAGTAAAGAAAAATGAAGCTGTTATAAGACCCAAGTCCCATCACACAATGCAACGCAAGCCGGAGGATAGGATTTTACCTTATAACAGCCAAAGAATGCTTGATACGCGAAATTTTATCTTTTGATTCTTAATCAGACTCCAATCGTAAATTAGTAACAGAACGATTCCCTAAGTATTAACCCCGAAGGCCGAAACCAATATCAGACCAATACCAAGGAAACCACCCATCTTAGCTCGTTTCCAGTTAGTTTCTGATTTTATATATGATAAAGATGTAAATTTTATAGTTAAAATATTTCGTTCAACACATGAATCTATATTTTATAATATTCTTTATTTTCCCAATTGGAATGAGGCCCAATCAATTACCATATAATGTTAATTATATGGATTCCATACAACACATGTATATAATAGCAACGATAAATAATCAACCATCATCCAAGGTGCACCACAAAACTGCATAAGCATTAAATATAAATAATTAACGCTTACACAGTCTGTCGACCAATCGATCGACATACAACTAAATAAATGGGATTAGTGTACGCCAGATATCATCCCAGCACCCTTTTGTGGTTTCAATCCACAAACACAGAATATTATTTGTGCAATTGAGCGACGTGTAAAATTTATCGTCCCAATCAATGTCCTTCAAATAGGTGTACATAAACAAACCATTCGGTTTGTAAACGAATATTTATTTATTCACATTCACGTTAAAATTATATTTTTAATGATAAATAATTTATTTCAACACATGAATGTTTTATTATCTATTTCACATCAACATCACAAACAAATTTCACAACACATCAAACAAGCATACAAGTCGTCCATGGTCTGTGGACGACGGGTGTCGGGTGCTGCTAAGCACCGTCTGCATCCTAGTATATATTTTTAACTAGAAAAGAAGATTTAAAGTGAGAAGTTCTCACCGACTAGCTAAACCAAACACCACTACTCTTCATAGGTAGAAATCTTCGTCGTGCTCGCCTTTTGTCAATTCCATTGTTCGTAGCCACTACATGTATAAAAATCACATTTTTATATCGCTACTATATAGATAAAAATTCCATTTTTACACCTTTACTATACAGATAAAAAACCTATTTTTACACCGCTACTATATAGATAAAAATTCTATTTTTACACCGCTACTATATAGATAAAAATTCTATTTTTACCCGCTACTATATAGATAAAAATTCTATTTTTACAACAGTGTTCATATAATAAAGATCATATTTTTATCACGCTAACTTCATAATAAAATTTTTATTTTTATATCGCTTCCACATATGTAAATATCACTCCTTTACAACGCTACTTCCATGATAAAAATTATATTTTTATCTTGCTAGCAATATAATAAAATTATATTTTTATTACTCTACATGAATAAAAATCATATTTTTATTTCGCTACATATATAAAGATCAAATTTTTACTAGTTATATAATATAAAAATCGTATTTTTACATTAACAAACATCATAACTTTTATCATTAAAAATCCTACCTTTTCTGAACTAAAAATCCAACCTTTTCTATAATAAAAGTCAAATCTTTTCATTTCATTATTCATAATAAAATCAACTCTTTGTTTTTTTGAAAATCTTGCCTTTTTATATTTCTCAAAATCAAGTCTCTTATATTTTAGAAATCAAATCTTTCATAACATTAAAAATCAATTACATAAGACTAAAAAGATATTCGAATAAAATAAAATAAGGGATTCACCGTTGTTTTTCGGGGGAGGGGGGGCGTTCAGTTCGTTGGAGTCGGGTTGTGGGTGGCTGAGGGCGGCACCGGGCTGTTGGCCGAGGTGGTCTCGGGGAAGGGGCGGTGGCCGCCTTGGTCAGAGGAACGGGTTGGGGTTCGGGTGGGGGTGTTTGGGGTTCATGCCGAGTAGAAGAAGGGAAGCGGGAAGGAGAAGAGGAGGAGGGAGAGCGGAGCGATGCGGGGAGGGGGTCTGGGGCGCGGCGCTTGGCGGCGGCGGGGGGTGTCGCGCGCGGCGCGATGGCTCCCCCTTCTTCATTTTTTTATTTTTCTTTAGAAAAAGTAAACCGGGTGGGGGGGGGGGATGAGAGTATAAGGGGAGAGGGTTTTTAAATTTCTAATTTTTTTATTTAATTATTTGATTTCAAAAAGCAACTTTTTATTTCGAACTCGAAATCGAACCCACCGACTGTCGTTCATAGCTAATTACCCCTATTTCGAACACAATGGGATATGTATCGCAGGATGATTCGATCAGTTTTCTTCAAAATCAAAATATAACTCCATATATTGAATTTGAACGCACATTTCAATTTACTGGGATCACATGCTAACTCGAAAAATATTTTCTAGCTTCGTATTGACGATACGGTCCTATTAAAACTGATTTTGCCAAATTCCAAGAACGTTTGAAAACTGGCCATTTTCCAGTCGATTAAAATCAACTGAAACTGGTCAAACGCGTTTTACTTCGCCACGCTCACATATTGATTCGAAAAATTATGAATTTTGAAACCTAGCAATAAATTGACATCACAGATCCAACAAAAGTGGTTTCGTCGAAAACCGAGGTCGTTTGCAAAAATTCCATTTTTAAGGGCCAGAATTCCATAGCGGCTATTCTGAATTTTCAACTGGACATAACTTTTGATTCCCGCTATGAAATTTCAATTTTTTGGATTCGTTGGAAAGATATTCTCAATTAGATTCTAATATTTTTGGTTTCGCTAAAATCCAGTTTATTTTGAATACTGTACATTCATTTGAACTTTGAAATTAAATTATCGAACTACCGCGCCATTTCCAATTCCTTTTATAATTAAAATAAAATATTTATAATCTAACGACGACGTATATAAATATATACATTCTAATTCTATTCAAAATAAATTTCTTGTAGTTATTATTTAAAATAATCCATTTTAAATAACCAAAATTCATTAAAATTGCAAAAATAAAAATTTTAAACTGGCTCGCATTTCCGGGTTATTACAAATTCCCACTAATCTTTAATGATTACTAATTGGTCCGACGTAAAATACCCAAATTGGCCATATTTATCAAGGTCATTTAATTATTCTTACCTTTGGTCCGACCTTGGATTATTCCCACTAATCTTTAATTATTCCGACTTTGTAATGCTATAAAAGTGATTAAAAATATTACTTTATTGTAGTTTTTTAAATTATTTGAAATTACACACGAATGACAATATATTAAAAAAATTACATGTATTGTTACAAATTAGGAATAATTATTCTAACTAATCAAGCACATGCAAATATTAAATACATGAATAAATATTCAACAAAAAAGTCTAGAAGTTTTGATATAATTGATTAAAAATATTATTTTATTATAGTTTTTTAAATTATTTGAAACTACATACGAATGACAATATATTAAAAAAATACATGTATTGTTACAAATTAGGAATATATATTCTAACTAATCAAGCACATGCAAATATTAAATGCATAAATAAATATTCAACAAAAAAGTCTAAAAGATTTAATATAATTGATTAAAAATATTATTTTATTGTAGTTTTTTAAATTATTTGAAACTACATACGAATGACAATATATTAAAAAAAATTACATGTACTGTTACAAATTAGGAATAATTATTAAAAATAATTACATGTATTTTTACAAATTAGGAAAAATTACATGTATTTGGTCCGACCAACAAATGTAAGTAATAATTTTTTTTATTGCTCTTTACTTGTTTCTTATCACATGTATAATTAATAATTTTGTATATTCAAATAATTCTGGAAATGCTTTATTTACATAATATACGTAAACTATTATTTCCAAAATGGCGTAAATTACAATAAATATTTCTTGAAATATTATGTAAAAATAACAAACATAATAACGTTTTCAATAATATACGTGATATGACGAAATGCTTTTTAGTTCTTTTTACAAATGTATATTATACATAATATATGTAAATTTACTAATCTTTTTAAGTTCAGGAAATAACATACATAACATACGTAAATTTACTAATCTTTTTTAGTTCTGGAAATAACGTCTATTTATATTATAATTCCCACTAATCTTTAATGATTACTAATTGGTCTGACCGTAAAATACCCTAATTGGCCATATTTATCAAGGTCATTTAATTATTCTAACCTTTGGTCCGACCTTGAATTATTCCCACTAATCTTTAATTATTCCAACTTTGTAATGCTATAAAATTGATTAAAAATATTATTTTATTGTAGTTTTTAAAATTATTTGAAACTACATACGAATGACAATATATTAAAAATATTACATGTATTGTTACAAATTAGGAATAATTATTCTAACTAATCAAGCACATGCAAATATTAAATACATAAATAAATATTGAACAAAAAAGTCTAAAACGTTTGATATAATTGATTAAAAATATTATTTTGTTGTAGTTTTTTAAATTATTTGAAACTATATATGAATGACAATATATTAAAAAAATTACATGGATTGTTATAAATTAGGAATAATTATTCTAACTAATCAAGCACATACAAATATTAAATACATAAATAAATATTCAACAAAAAAGTCTAAAAGGTTTGATATAATTGATCAAAAATATTATTTTATTGTAGTTTTTAAATTATTTGAAACTACATACGAATGACAATATATTAAAAAATTACATGTATTGTTACAAATTAGGAATAATTATTAAAAAAATTACATGTATTTTTACAAATTAGGAAAAATTACATGTATTTGGTTCAACCAACAAATGTAATTAATAATTTTTTTATCGCTCTTTACTTGATTTCTTATCACATGTATAATTAATAATTTTGTCTATTCAAATATTTCTGGAAATGCATTATTTACATAATATACGTAAACTATTATTTCCAAAATGGCATAAATTACAATAAATATTTCTAGAAATATTATGTAAAAATAACAGACATAATAATGTTTTCAATTATATACGTGATATGACGAAATGCTTTTTAGTTCATTTTACAAATGTATATTATACGTAATATATGTAAATTTACTAATCTTTTTAAGTTCTGGAAATAACATACATAATATACGTAAATTTACTAATCTTTTTTAGTTCTGGAAATAACATACATAATATACGTAAATTTACTAATCTTAAATTCACTAATCTTTTTTACAAATGTATATTATTTGTAAAATAACATACATAATAATAACGTTTTCAGTAACATTTCGGGAAATGCTTTACATAATATGATGATAATAATTTTTTTATTACACTTTACTTGATTTCTTATCATATGTGTAATTAATAATTTTGTATATTCAAATATTTCTAGAAATGTTTTATTTACATAATATACGTAAACTATTATTTCCAAAATGGCGTAAATTACAATAAATGTTTCTGGAAATATTATGTAAAAATAACAAACATAATAACGTTTTCAATAATATACGTGATGAAACGCTTTTCAGTTCTTTTTACAAATATATATTATACGTAATATACGTAAATTTACTAATCTTTTTAAGTTCTGGAAAAAACATACATAATATACGTAAATTTACTAATCTTTTTTAGTTTTGGAAATAACATACATAATATACGTAAATTTACTAATCTTAAATTCACTAATCTTTTTTACAAATGTATATTATTTGTAAAAATAACATACATAATAACGTTTTCAGTAATATTTCTGGAACTGCTTTACATAATATGACGAAAAACTTTATTAGTATATGGAAATGCTTTACATAATATACGTAAATTAAGATTTCTTACTAAATATGATGATGTCATTTAATACATAATATTTCTGGAAACGCTGATATGACGAAAAACTTTCTTATCACATACATGATATTTCTGGAAATGCTTTACATAATATACGTAAATTTAATATTTCTTATTAAATATGATGATGTTATTTAATACATAATATTTCTGGAAATGCTAATTTCTTAACCATTTGTTCTTTATACTACCTGTTCAGCTTTCACATTCTCACCAATTATTTCAACATTTCTTAACCATTTGCATATATATATATATATATATATATATATGCTTATCATAGTAAAATACGCAAGTTTCATTCATTTGCGAGATTTTAATTAGAATCCATAAATTATTTGAAAATAAAATATTTTTGAAATTTAAATATCTCCCTTTTTAAATACTAGAACATTTCTAATGCAGATGTTATAATTAGTTTCATAAAATTCGGATATAGCTACCTCTGTGTATTTAATTTTAATTGTTAAAATGTGTAAAATCTATAAACATATACATATATGCGTATACCTACAATTATCTTCCCTGATTTCTTTCCTTTCTATTCAATGATTAGTACCAAATAATCTCTTGAATTTTGTAAAGTTATTAATATGTTTCAATTAATATAATTAGAATACAACTATTTTTTACCTTTCAGAAATTAAAATTTATTTTAGAATTTAATGTTGAAATTAATTCTTTTAAATTAATTGGAATTCTATAGTTTAAATATAACTAGAAATAAATGCAAACAACGGTTTTAAAGAAATAAAAAGAAAAAACATATGATATGTTTAGTACGAAATCTATTAAATAATAGTAAAACAGAAAAATTTCCTGCTACCTCCTTGATTCTATCTCCTTAATTCCCTCAATTATCTCTATTCTCCTTAATTCCCTCAAGATATTTGTATTAAATCAAAATATTACACAATTTATGCTATACTATAGTTACCCAATTCAAAATAAATAGATCTAAGATATTCCATGTCATACAAGGATTGAATCCTCGGGTTTTCTTTTAATTCCTTCGTGCACCTCACCCCTGTTCCAACTGTAATTTCATCCAGTATTCCAAAGTCAAATTAAACTGGAAAATCGATCGTCGCCTTCTCTAATGTCTTCCACCAATTTGTAGTGGCGGCTCTATTTCCCTTTCTCAGATCTATTTGAGGTGTCATATTGCATAGTTTGTTCCTTTATATTTTTTTCTTAGCTAACGATCATACTCCAGGTAAAAATCCTTTTTTTGCTGGTTTTGTCGATTAGATTTGTTATGCATAACTAAACTTGGTTCTTCCTGGATTTGCTTTGTTTATTTCAACAATAAGGGCGGTGGATCTGGTACAGTTTTCCAACCAGGGTCATTTGCTACAAAGATTTGTTGTTAACAAGTTAAACTCAACTTCGCACTGCTGCGATTTCAAAAAAAAATGATGGTGGTGGATCTGGCACAGTCATACAAACACTGAAATAGTTTAAGACCTTCTTTGATTTTGCCGATAAGTTCAATTTTATTTTGTTATTTTGGGTTTCTCTAAATATTTACAGCATACAAAATGCAGTTTTTGTTTTTCAGTTAAGAAGAACCGCTCATCCAAATATTGATAAATTTAATTATTCCTCAATATAGTACATGGATTAGTTTTATTTTTTTAGATTGCATGTCTGTATTTCAGAATTAATACTCTAGATCTATTTTAGTCTTTCAGATAATATTGACAGCAAATTTCATTTTTAGTGTACCCATTTTCAATCAACCTGATGAACCACTGTTGTTTATTTGTAAACTGTGATGGATACAAGCAGTTAAAGAATTAAAACATAAATATTGTTTTGTGCTTTTTATTGATTTTTTGTGTGCTATTAACTTGGGAATGATTAGGAAAACTCAAGAATACTTTTTTTGTTGAACATGTTGTTGTCAGCAGTGTGTAACATGTTTACGTTTGTTTGAATATACTACCTGTTTCAATCTTTATTGGTTCAATTTTTTAATATATCTACCAATCATCCAATGTAAAATATATTTCCTTTTTAATATGTTGCATAATTATATTGCTAGACTGGCTTTTTTCCATATATACTATATATCATTCTTAGTTGCATATGTATACTTATTTCTATTATTTTTCATTACTACAGTTCTTATTACCTTCGTTTCTATTTCTCTTCGGTCATCAGTTCTTAAACCACTACTTTTACATTAAAAAAATTGCTTATAGTTGATGCCAAACAATCGGTCATGACAAAAACTAAGAAGAAATTAAATGGTAATAACTATTAGAAATCTATATTGTCCATCTATAATTAATAGAAATCTATATTTTAATCATGCTTTATTACTTTTTACTGCCAGTATTTATTGCTTCAACAAGGAAGATAGTGTTGTTTGAACATTTAGATTTATCTTAATTCTTTCTTATATGTAGATTGCATTATATGGTTAACATACATCTTATGTTGTGCGTCTGAACACTTTATTAGAAACATAAAAGGTGGATATCTAGTGCCAAAGGCTCTCGTACACAAGCGCAAGAGGACTTCCCAGGTCAGTCTCTCGTCCCGGTACTATTCTCATGGCTTTCCGGGCTCTGGGGTTGGTCGACTAGTGCGCACAGTCTTTCCCTCACATATGTGAAGAGGCCGGGACTCGAACCTGCGCGCTCCAAATACACTTGTTACATTTTCTTAATTTAGTGCAAACGTTCTAATTATGTTTATTGAATTTAATATAATTTACGATAATTTTTACACGAAATAAATTTATATTGCTTTCAAATACACCTGTTTGATAAACAACCAAAAACACATCAATGAATTGTTAATTCCATTATTGACATGAATTGATTATGAGTCATATTTATTGGCATATGTAATGCTCATGCTTTTAATGGTATGTTATGACATTTTCTATAACGACCCGCATTCTACGTATCGAAGGATTGTAGAATATTTATTTCTTTTTCATACGAAGTCGTATAGTCGTGTAACTTTAGGGAATGACTATTGGGGTCATTTCCCATGTTCACGATTTTTGCCGATTTTAAATGACCGTTTTGCCCCTAGCTGATCTTGTTTCGTCCATAACTTTTGATTGGAAAGGAGTTTTGACCTAAAACCACTTCCATTAGATCCGGATGATGGTTTACCTCTCTACAAAGTGGTCAGATTTGCCAAACGGACTCACATTTGGGAGATATAGCTGAAACAAGTTTTAGAAGGTGAAAAACTGCTTAAATGGGCCTATAACCCATTTCGGGATTTGGGATATGGGAAGGATGAAATGAGTTAGGTTTTCATTCTATTTCAGTTTTCTAGCCGTCATTTTCCTCTCTTCAACCCTAACAATGGCCTCCAACACCCAAATCACCTTCTAATCACCGTTTAATCAAGTATTAGCCTAATCTACATCAAACCAAGGCAAATTAGCACAGAATTTGGGATAGAGCTGCTGGAACACATAGAAATTCAACCCAAAATCAGAGATACTTTCAGATCTATAAATTATTTGTGGCTAAGTTGAGTGATTTGCATTGTTTTTCACTAATTACAGCTAATTAGGGGTGATTAGTGTTAATTAACAAAATTATACATGATTAAATTCTGGAAAAATGTTTAGAAATTCTTAAATATTATTTTAAGCCTCTGTTAGAAATTTGGGTTAATTTAGATATGTTTTGCTAATCCTATCATTAGTTATGCTTAAACATGATTAAGGGAAAATATGGGTTTTGGGTAGGTTTAATCCATTTTAACTTGTAAAATCGTTCCTTTGATGTTTATGGTCACTTCTCTATGTTGCTATGACTGTATGGATGCTTTGTGATTGATTAGGACAGTTAGAATGGTCGTAAACGCCATCATATGGTGTAAAACAGTCGCTGGAAAAGTTGCAAGGAATGTGCAGGGTTTCGGATCGGATCGGATATAGGGCTCGGATCGGATAAGGGAACTGAGCAAGGGGATTCGATTCGGATCGGGACATGGCACAAGAGGCTTGGCAAGAAGGAAGGCCATTTGCACAATAGTTGGAGTTGGATTCAGATCAGAAGCAAGGGTGTGGAGATCGGATCGGACTGAAGCAAGGGCGTGGAGATCGGATCGGACTAAAGCAAGGGAGCAAGGTCGGATCAATGTAAGAGGAGTTGGAAACGAGGGAGCCGAGCCAAACCCCGATGAAGAATCCGAACCAAACCGGATGGGGAAACCCGAGCCGAACCAGAGGACCCAAACCGAATGAGGAACCTCGAGACGATGTATTCAAACCGAACCGAACAGAGAGCTTGAGCACAGTATAGCCAAACCAAACTAGACTTAAACTACTTATACGCGACGACTCTTCTAAAGACCAACTCCAATTCAACCAAAACCCAAGATTCAAAGGTAGTCCAAATAGGAAGTAGAACTCAGGATCCAGTTGGGAACCAACGAGTTAACTTCATGAGTTGGACTTTGCTGCGGGACGTGTGCAAAGGGTTATCGACGTCTATAGCTTTGATTCACCACCAAGACGGATGTTAGGCTATGGATCAGTGCAGCGGGGTACTTATTACTCCATGGGGCAGAGTGATCATAGCATGGCTATGAGCCAGTGCAGTGGAGTCGTCATGACTTCATGGGGGCAGAGTGGACATAGCAAGGGATTAGTGGTTATGGATCAGTGCAGTGGAGCCATCATGACTCTATGGTGCAGAGTGATCATAGCAAAGTATTTGGGTGGTCAAATCGGTGGATATCGTATGCTTTACGCACTGAGTGAGAGATGTAAGGATGGTTGCTATGCTTGATTGTTTGACATCACTATGCCATGCACACCCCCTTCCCCGTATCTTTACACCATATGTTAGTGTCACCTTAGAGTATTGTACATCTTATGTGCTAACTCTTTGGTTGCAGGTCCAGGTTCAGGTATGGTTATGTATACCTGTTATTGTTCTGTTTTGCTGCTTATCGCTCATACTAGACTTTTGTTTGACCCAGAGTTTTATGTCTCTTCTTATTACTCTGGGTGCTCTTAAACGGGGAGACTAGAGACATGTCAGGTGATTATGCATGAGTAGCTGTACCGGAGACGAGCAAGAGGCTTCCACGTATGATATATATAGATATTCTCCCTGTGTTGTTGTTGGTCACTACTTTGGGCATTAGTAGTGCACCTTTTTCTTTGCTTTAGAGACAGTATGTTGGAGTTGTAATAAGCTGTATTTTGAATTTCCGCTGCTATGATGATTATGGTTTAGTTTTCAGCTTATGCACTGTCTCGCCTATTTTATGTCAAGTATGTTATTATTATATTTTATTCCATGCGCTGTGAGATATTCTACAGGTCCCTTGTTAGTACAAATTTCTTTCTTTTCCTTTCTTTGGTGACCATCCCGTGCTAGTCGGGCATTGGCACAACGCACTTCCATTGGAAATGTCGGTTGGTACGGGACGTGCCGTAACACTTGGTATCAGAGCTCTAGGTTGCGTAGTTAACCAAGGAAAAGACACTAGGGAGAGATTTGTACGTATAGAGAGAGCATGTTTGTGATATTTTGGTTTCCAAAAGTTATATATATACTATTAGTTATTTAAGGGTGAAGTCGCACTGCACTGGCACCACTGAAGGGATGGTTAATTGTTTTTTCCTTACAGATTGAACGATGAGCCGATATACTAGGGGCACTGGTAGAGGTGATAATAATGGGAATGCTCCTGATATGAGGAAGATGTTCACTGACTTCATGAGAGAGATGCTTAGAGATGTTCATAGGGCAGCTCGGAATGCTGCAAATGGTAGTGGTGCAGGCATTTAGGGCTGATTTCTCCAAGCTTTGCAAGGATTACACTAGTCTTGGTGGGAAGCTGTTCCATGAAACGGAACCAGCTACAGAAGTTCATGATTGGCTCGATAGTTGTGAGCGCATCTTCGAGGATTTAGGGATCGATGATGCGATGAAAAGGAACCTAGCATCCCGTCAGCTGCAAGGACGGGCAATGAATTGGTGGAACGCTATTAAGGTATCTACACCTGAGGATCAAGTTACTTGGGATCAATTTAAGGCCGGATTCAGTGATAAGTTTATCCCAGCTGCTTAGAAATCAGATTTGTTCAGGAAGTTCTTGGAGATTAAACGGAATGGTAGGGCAGTCTCGGAGTATATTGCTGAGTTCGATACTTTATCAAAGTATGGATTATCCCGTATTGACACTCCCGAGAAGAATTTCTGAAGTACATAACTGGTTTACATCAGTATTTAGGAGAAAGACTTATAAACCATATTGATGAGACTTTTGAATCGATTGTTGGGAAAGCATTGAGGTCAGAGATCCTTTATCCTAAGCCCAAGACTGAAGTCGCTGTTGTATCTACAGGAGAGCCAAAACCGCAAGCAGGCGGTGGAGGCAAGAATAATTCTCAAAATAAAAGGAAGCAGAACCAAGCTAAGGATGGTTAGAGAAAGAAAGACAAGAAAGATGTTGAGTGCTTTAGCTGTGGCAAGAAGGGCCACTTTGCCAAAGAACGTTGAGCAAAGCCAGCGGACAGGAAGTGCTTTAACTACGGTCAAGTGGGACATCACAAGGATAAATGTCTGCAACCCCCTAAAGAGAATCAGATTGTGAAAGCATATGCTATTAATGTCGTTCCTTCTTCATCGAATACCCCAACTGCGGCGGAGAAAGGAAAGAATGTCTTCATTCAAGCTATGCTTTCTGCTTATGATGTTCATGTTCGAGTACTGCTTATTACTGGGGCTTCCCGTTCCTTCATATCTAGTGACCTAGTAGATAGGTTAGGATTGGAACCCGAAATAGTCGATAGACCTTTAGCGGTGACGAACCCGATTGGTGGTTCGACTAGCCTTAATATGATTTGTCGAAATTTGGCCTTATCGAGTCATGGATGCATGTTTGTTTGTGATTGCTTTGTTTTGGGCTTTACTGGGTTTGGCATTATTTTGGGAGTCAATTGACTCCAAAGGTACGTGGTGGTGGTAGACTGTGAGGGCTTTTTGGTGACAGTTAGAGTGGATGATGGGCGGAGGGTAGTGTTTGGTGGTCTACCTAGTGAGGGGGTAATGGATAGTTTTCTAAATTCCCTCGACGTCTCGCATGATGAGTTGTCAGATGTGCCTGTGGATGGCCAGTATCCGGACGTCTTCGAGGAAGTGACCGGACTTCCACCACATTAAGAGATTGAGTTTTAGATTGATTTAGTGAAAGATGTCAGACCTATAATGATGCCACTTTGTCGTATGGCACCAAGGGAGCAGTAAGAGCTCGGGGTGCAAGTGAGTGATCTTTTGAAGAAGGGATTTATCAGAAGAAGTGTTTCCAAGTGGGGAGCACCGGTTGTGTTTGCTGCCAAAGCATGGTTCACTTTGATTGTGTGTGGACTACCGCGAGTTGAATAAGGTGACGAGGAAGAATAAGTATCCTCTACCATGGATAGATGATTTGTTTGATCAGTTAAGTGGCGCGAGAGCGTTCTCCCAGTTGGATCTCGCGACATGTATTCATCAGCTTAGGGTGGAAGCTGAGAGTATAGCTAAAACGGCCTTTCGAACGCCATCTGGATTCTATGAGTGGTTGGTCATGCCATTCGGGTTGACCAATGCTCCAGCATATTTTTTGGATCTTATGAATAGGGTATTCAGATATCAATTGAATAAGTTTGTTCTTGTGTTCGTGGATGATATCTTGGTCTACTCAAGGATAGAGGAAGAACACAAGGAATATTTGAGGATAGTGATGGAGGTGTTGAGAAAACACCAATTGAATGCAAAGTTTTCTAAGTGTCACTTCTGAAGGAGGGAAGTGAGATTCTTGGGCCATGTTGTTTTAGGGAATGATATTGCCGTGGATCCTGTGAAAGTGCCTACGGTACAAGATTGGTCTATGCCTAAGAATGCAACAGACGTAATAAGTTTCTTGGGATTAGCTGGATATTATCGTAAGTTCATCCAAGACTTCTCCAAGATAGCAGCACCGTTGACTCAGTTGACCAAGAAGAATCAAGCTTTCATCTAGGACGAAAAGTGCGAGAATGCATTCAAGAGTCTAAAGGAAAAGTTGACATGTGCACCAGTGTTAGCCATTCCTAAGGGGAATGAAGAGATGACAGTATATACAGATGCATGTGGTACCAGACTAGGTGCTGTATTGATGCAAGGAGGTAGGGTTGTAGCTTATGCAAGTTGGCAACTGAAACCGCATGAGAAAAGATATCCTACCCATGATTTGGAATTGGCAGCGATCGTGTTTGCGTTGAAGATGTGGAGACATTATCTCTTGGGGGAAAGATTTGAGTTGTTTATCGATCATAAATCGTTGAAGTATCTCTTCTCTCAGAAGGATCTAAATCTCCGACAGCAAAGATGGTTAGAATTCTTGGCTTCCTATGATTTCGGTATCGCATATACACCTGGAAAGGGCAATGTGGTAGCTGATGCATTGAGTAGAAGACATGCTATTTTAGGGGCTATGTTTCTTGAGTGGAAGCAATTGGAGTATATCGTAGGTATGATTTCAGACCACAATGCGAATTGGATCTAGAGATGTTAGCAAGTTTGACGATCAGACCCACTTTGATTGAGCGGATTGGTTCTAGTAAGAGGGACGAACCTAACCTATTGGAAATCATCTCCAAGTTAGATATTGGAATCGACGAGGAGATGAATAAGTATAGGCTTGATCGAGATGGATGACTTAGAAAGAATGGGAGATTAGTTGTACCCAATGTCAATGGATTGAGAGATGAAGTGCTTAGAGAATGTCATCACTCAAAACTGACTATATACCTCAGTGGTAACAAAATGTATCGAGGCATGAAGCAGACCTACTACTGGGGTGAAAAGAGATGTTGGGAAGTTTATATCCAAGTGCATGAATTGCAAGCTAGTTAAAGCTGAGCAAAAGAAGCCTAGTGGTTTGTTGCAACCATTAGAAATCTCCAAATGGAAATGGGAATAAGTCTCAATGGATTTCATTGATGGGTTACCAAGGACTAGATCGGGTCATGAGAGCATTTAGGTGATTGTGGACCGACTGACCAAAAGTGCAAGGTTTATACCCGTCAAGTCAAATAGAACAGCAGCTAAGTTAGCAGAACTGTATATGAAGTGGGTAGTGAGATTTCATGGAGTACACAAGGGCATTGTGAGTGACCGAGATCCGTTGTTTACTAGTGCATTTTGGAAGAGCTTACAAGAGGCTTTAGGATCAAAATTACATCTCAATACCACGTACCATCCTCAAACCGACAGTCAGACAGAGAGGGTGAATCTAGTATTAGAAGATCTCTTGAGAGCTTGCACATTACATTTTGGTGGATCATGGGATGACCATTTGCATCAGTGGAGTTCACATATAATAATAGTTATCAGTCCAGTATCGGTATGGCTCCATTTGAAGCTTTGTATGGAAGACCGTGCAACTCACTGTCATTTTGGTTAGAAACCGGTGAGAAATTTGTGCTTGGGCCAGATGTGATAAGATAAACCTTAGATAAGATCAAGGTTATCCAACAACGAATGAAGGCTGCCCAAGATAGGCAGAAGAGTTATGTTGATAAGAGGAGAAGAGATTTAAAATTCTCGGTTGGCGACTTGGTGTTTGTCAAGATTTCTCCGATAAAGAGCGTGATACGATTTGGTAGGAGAGGCAAGTTAATACCAAGATATGTTGGTCCATTCCCAGTTCTCGAGCAAGTTGGGAATTTGGCATATAAAGTTGAGTTGCCAGACAAGATGGTGGGAGTTCATAACATATTTCATGTTTCCCAGTTAAAGAAATTCGTGCATGACCCCGATATAGCTATTTCACCTGATTAGTTGGATGATATCGAAGTAGAACCCGAGGCGGTTGGGAACTGCAAGCCGATTCGTATTGTTGAGCACGATACGAAGAAACTTCGAAGGAAAGCGGTGAATCTAGTCAAGGTTCAGTGGGGCGGGGATGAGAATGACTGTACTTGGGAGACGAAGGAGAGCATTAAGGAGACATATGCAGAACTCTTTGCCCAGTAAGGTTTTGATTTCGATTTAGTCTTTTCGCATATTAGGATAAGTTTGTTTTGTATGGTTGATTGTGAGATATGGCTGGTAGGAATGCGGGACCCATTGGTTATTTCTAAATTGAGGAATTTCGTAGGTGAATTTTTTTAAGGGGGATAGTGTAACGACCCACATTCTATGTATCGAAGGATCATAGAAAATTTATTTCTTTTTCATACGAAGTCGTATAGTCATGTAACTTTGGGGAACGACTATTAGGGTCATTTTCCATGTTCACGATTTTTGCCAATTTTTAAATAACTGTTTTGCCCCTAGCTGATCTTGTTTCAGCCATAACTTTTGATTGGGAAGGAGTTTTGACTTGAAACCACTTCCATTAGACTCGGATAATGGTTTGCCTTTCCGTAGAGTGGTCACATTAGCCAAATGGACTCACCATTTGAGAGAAATGGCTGAAATAAGGTTTAAAAGGTAAAAAACTGCTTAAGTGGGCTGATTAGGATAATTAGCAAATGAGCCCATAACCCATTTCGGAATTAGGGTTTTGGGGAGGCTGAAATGAGTTAGGTTTTCATTCTATTTCAGTTTTCTAGCCGCCATTTACCTCTCTTGAACCCTAACAATGGCCTCCAACACCCAAATCACCGTTTAATCAAGTATTAGCCTAATCTACATCAAACCAAGACAAAATAGCATAGCATTTGGGATAGAGCTGCTGGAACACACAGAGATTCAACCCAAAATAGAGATACTTTCAGATCTATAAATGATTTATGGCTAAGATGAGTGATTTGCATTGTCTTTCACTAATTACGGCTAATTAGGGGTAACTAGTGTTAATTAACAAAATTATACATGATTAAATTTTATTAAAATGTTTAGAAATTCTTAAATATTATTTTAAGCCTTTGTTAGAAATTTTGGTTAATTTGGATATGCTCTGCTAATACTATCATTAGTTATGCTTAAACATGATTAAGGGAAAATATAGGTTTTAGGTAGGTTTGATCCATTTTAACTTGTAAAATCGTCACTTTGATGTTTATGGTTGCTTCTATATGTTGCTATGACTGTATGGAATGCTTTGTGATTGATTAGAAAAGTTAGAATGGTGGAAAACGCCATCGTATGGTGTGAAACAGTCGTTGGAAAAGTTGCAAGGAATGTGCAGGGTTTCGGATCGGATCGGATATAGGGCTCGGATCGGATAAGGGAACTGAGCAAGGGGATTTGATTCGGATCGGGACTTGGCACAAGAAGCTTGGCAAGAAGGAAGGCCATTTGCACAAGAGTTGGAGTTGGATTCGGATCGGAAGTAAGGGCGTAGAGATCAGATCGGACTGAAGCAAGGACGTGGAGATCGGATCGGACTGAAGCTAGGGAGCTGGGTCAGATCAATGTAAGAGGAGTTGGAAATGAGGGAGCCGAGCCAAACCATGATGAAGTATCCGAACTAAACCGGATGGGGAAACCCGAGCCGAACCAGAGGACCCGAACCGAACGAGGAACCTGGAGACGATGTATTCAAGTCGAACCGAACAGGGAGCTTGAGCACAGTATAGCCGAACCGAACCAGACTTAAACTACTTCTACGCGACGACTCTTTTGAAGACCAACTTCAATTTGACCAAAACCCGAGATGCAAAGGTCGTCCAAATAGAAAGTAGAACTTAGGATCCAGTTGGGAATCAACAAGTTAACTTCATGAGTTGGACTTTGCTGCGGGACATGTGCAAAGGGGTTATTGACGTCTATAGCTTTGATTCACCACCAAGACGGATGTTAGGATACGGATCAGTGCAGTGGGGTAGTTATTACTCCATGGGGCAGAGTAATCGTACCATGGCTATAAGCCAGTGCAGTGGAGTCGTCATGACTTCATAGGGCAGAGTGGATATAGCAAGGGATTAGTGGCTATGGATCAGTGCAGTGGAGCCATCATGACTCCATGGGGCAGAGTGATCATAACAAAGTATTTGGGTGGTCAAAGCGGTTGATATCGTATGCTTTATGCACTGAGTGAGGGATGTGAGGATGGTTGCTATGCTTGATTGTTTGACATCACTATGACATGCACACCCCCTTCCCCGTATCTTTACACCATATGTTAGTGTCACCTTAGAGTATTGTACATCTTGAGTGCTAACTCTTTGGTTGCAGGTCCAGGTTCAGGTTCGGTTATGTATACCTCTTATTGTTCTGTTTTGCTGCTTATCGCTCATACCAGACTTTTGTCTGACCCAGAGTTTTATGTCTCTTCTTATTACTCTGGGTGCTCTTAAACGGGCAGACTAGAGACAAGTCAGGTGATTATGCACGAGTAGCTATACCGGAGATGAGCAGGAGGCTTCCACGTATGATATATATAGATATTCTCCCTGTATTGTTGCTAGTCACTACTTTGGGCATTAATAGTGCACCTTTTTCTTTGCTTTAGAGATAGTATGTTGGAGTTGTAATAAGCTGTATTTTGAATTTCCGCTGCTATGATGATTATGGTTTAGTTTTCAGCTTATGCACTGTCTCGCCTATTATATGTCAAGTATGTTATTATTATATTTTATTTCATGCGCTGTGAGACATTCTACAGGTTCCTTCTTAGTTCAAATTTCTTTCTTTTCCTTTCTTTGGCGATCGTCCCGTGCTAGTCGGGTATTGGCACAGCGCACTTTCATTGGAAATGTCGGCTGGTGCGGGGCGGGCTATCACACTTTCCCTTCTTTGACAATTGTTCCCATATTATACTTGATTTACTTGAATACTTAACTTATACATTTACAATTAATTTCAGTTGTTATTTATATATACTTTTTCCATATATTCTCATATGTTTCGTTTCTTTATTTCTTTTTATATTATGTACCACACTGATATTACATTAATACCTTAACTCATTTGACTAAAATATATACCAATTATTTGTATACAATTTTACAATGATTTCTTAACATATGTAAGTAATATCTTAATTTATAACATTTTTCCATATATTCTCATATGTTTCGTTGCTTTATTTCTTTTTATATTATGTATCACGGTGATATAACATTAATATCTTTACTCATTTGACTAAAATAGATACCAATTATTTGTATATAATTTTATGCTGATATCTTAACATATATAAGTAATATCTTAACATATAACATTAATCTAACAATATGGACCATTATGTTTGACCAGCTAAAGAGGTTGTACATATCACAATATAAATCACTTTTGTCCTTACTTCTCCATATTGTCATACCCTCTTCATCTCTAAGCCTCTATGTATTCTTAGGTTAGTACTTCTTAAACTGTCAATATCGTACATAGACATGTAACATCTCTTTTATTTTTTTTCATCCATATATAATTGATTATCAAAACATAGTTTTTTTTTATAAGAACTCATATCAGTGACATATACGGAAAGATTTGATAGCTTAAGCTCTCTAAAACCTATTGATAATAAATATGACTGGAAAATCAGAGTTCGAGTTATTAGAATCTGGGAAAGTTACAGCTGTAAAGGTGACAAGGAATATCTAGGAAGAAATCTCCTATTGTTGACAAGGTAAATAATTATATTTAAACAGTATATTCTTTCTATATATATACATTGCAATCTCATAATTATTCATTTTTTTTCAAATGTTTTTTATTGCATAACATAGCATACCCGAATTCATGCTTTTATATAGGCAAATCATGATGAATATTTGAAGGACAAGTTGGAAGAAGGAAAAATATACATTCTCAGCCATTTGTGTGTCAAATCCTACAAACCAGGATCTATAAAACCTATCCGCAACGATCTACAGATTTAGTTAACAAGACGCACCAAGGTAACCAAATTATTGAACTATGAGATGATGATACGGGAAAATGAGTTTGATTTCTTTGATATTGCTGATGTGAAAGAGTTATCACTAGAGAAAGACCAAGCTCAATTATTAGGTATGATCTAAGATACTTTAGACATGCATACGCATATGTTTTACAATAAGTAGCAAGTTTCATTTATTTATTATTATTATTTATCATATTTTATTGGAGTGCTCAAGTATAAGGATTGTGATATTTCAAAAGATGGTTTAAATGAGTTTGTGAACGCAAATGGCAAAGAGCAACGCAATTTTATATTTGAACTTACAGATGAGAGGTATGTGTATATAACACTTTAAATATTATGGAATTTAAATCTTTATTTTTTTATATGCATAAACAATATTTTGCTTTCCATTTTTATGTTTTGACAGTTCTACTGTGAAATTTTGTTTTTGGGATGATTTTGCCAAATTGTTTGCCACCGCTTTAAAAGAAGCTACTGAGAAAACAGTTATCATCATTGTGGCAAGTTGTAGGTTGAATTCATTTAAAGGTACAATTTTAGTATGACTTTTATGTTATTCATAATTGAGAAAATTTATTAAAATAAGTTTTGGTAGGATTTACCCCTTTTTCCATCATTCTAGCTCAATTCTCTCATCTATCGGTCCAATTATGCTATCGACTATTAATTACTTTAGTATGTGAAAATTTAATAACAAGATCTTTCTTATATTGTAGAGCAACCTAATGTGACCAATGTTGGTGCAACACGGTTTTTCATCGACTACAATCATCACCGTGTTGTTAAAATGAGAAAGAGGTAAATTTGAGTTTTATTGAAATGTAATATAATATATTTTTTAAATATAATATACATCAAAAATTAAACTTATAAAATATGTAGGTTGAATATTATTGATTTCAATGAAGGAAAAGTTAATGTTAATGATATGATTACCGGAGATTATCAAATACTGAGTATTGGTGAGACAACAAACTTGAAATCTGAATATATTGAGGTAAGCTTGCTAGACTTTAATATTTTTTAGTTTTAATTTGTCGTTCCTATTCAAGTACCTGAAGTTACTATATTTTATAAATTTTAGAAAGAAGTTATTTGTCTGGTAACCATTAGGAATGTAAAAGAGAAACAAACTTGGTATTATGATGCTTGCTTAGCATGTAGTAATCAAGAAGTTGAGGATAAAAATGGGAAGTATAAATTTCCTAATTGTAAAAGAAGCATACCCTGTCTAGACATGAGGTAATTTTCTGTAATGTTAGAGAAAAATTTACTTACTTTCCTACTAATAGTGTGTGTGTGTATATATATATGTATGTGTGTGTGTGTTTGTGTGCAAATTTAGATTTTGTGTTATTGTTGAAGATAAGAGTGGCAGTGCTGCAATAATTTTGCAAGACCGTGAGATTTACTGAATAGTTAAGAAAAATGTTTATGACATAATGGGAGATCAAGAAAAGGTACGTATAGCTCCAAATATACTAAAAGAAAATTTTAATACTTTATTTTTTGACAAAATTAAATAAATTATAATATTCTTTGTAGCAAGGAAAGAAAAATGAATTTCCAACAATTTTAAAGTGTTTAGAAGGAAGGCAGTATAGAATTACTATATGTGTTAGTGAGAATAATGTACACAGAGGTTCAAGCATGTACACGGCCATAGACATATATGAAGGTTTTGAGTTGATTGGGAATTCTATGATAGAAAGTGAAGATGGTGAAGTTGCGGTACAAAGCACAGGTATTTTGTTGTCACACACACACACACACACACACATACATATATATATATGTATATATTTGTATAATAAATTTCCCCCCTTGGACAAACAACAAGACAAATAGTGGTTCAGATTTAATCCCGCAAAAACAAATCCACCGTCCTAATTTAAACACATCCCCTGATATTTTGATTGCCACCTCATCCGCATTTGCCTTATATTTAGTTATCATGCGTATCAGTAACTTTGCTCTCCCACTTTCACGTTCCCACGTCTTCCTCCACTCCGTTCTAAACAACCCTTTTTATATACTTGTAGATAACCTCTTCTGTCTTCTCTTCTTGCAAGTCGCAACTTCACCTTCTCTTCTCATTTAATCCCATCTCCACTCAATTCACGCATTCTAATCTTCCCGCTCAACATTTTTCTGCTTACCAATTCACTTATCCACATGATGATTATGTCCTCTGTACACGATATGCGACGACAAGCAGCAAAAATATTTAATAATCTCATCATTCACGGAAATCTTTGGGCGGATGGAGATTATATTGTTTCCAAAATTGTATGTTTGCTACATGAATATGGGGTTAATGTCATTTATTAGCTGCGAATTGATATCGTTTACGGCTTATTTGAATATATTCTGTTGATATGTTTGGTAATTCAAATTGTTTAAGGCTTATTTGAATATATTCTGTTGCTATGTTTGGTAATTTAATTTTTCTCAACATTTATTAGCTGTGAATTGATATTGTTTAATTCATTGGAAATTAGGAAATTGGGATTTATTGATTTCTTTCAGTAGTTACAAGAACCATATCTTTACCATCGTCATACCTTGCATCAGTTGCTGGATTGAAATACGATTGAGCAGGTATTCTCTAAAAAATTCTGTTATATTTATTATTTTTTGGATCTTGGCAGATGCAAATCATTTTCACATATATTACCCTTGATTGATGCACATAAACTGACAATTGCTTTGGATATTTGGGTTCATTACATTCACTTTCACAGTTCATTTTCCTGTAATTTTTATCTCAAATTCAGCTTTTATTTATTTATTTGAATTTGTGGAATTATGTACCATGCAGTTAAAAGGAATAAACAAACAAAAATTCAATGTTAACGTATATTTTGTACACAAAAAATTACATGTTTTGGTTTCTTTCCATTGCTGAAACTGCCTATTTACTCAATCGTAGACATGATTACATTTTATTTGACTGCAATCTAAAATTTGAATTTTTTATTATTTCTCTAATACATTGCTCATCTCCTCAGCATACTATATTTTCCAAGTTCTTTAATTGTTGTTGTTCATATGTGATTTGTTTGACTATGGGAAGATATTTGGATACCAGGAAATAAATTAAATATTGGTCGACATATTTGCTTACCCACTATTTTTATATTAAGCAATCTTATGGACACTCATATTTATGGTGACAAATTATTGCCAGTAATTTGTATTTGACTTTAACGTAAAATAATTGCATGATTCGGTAAAACTATAACACCATAAATTATAATATGACATGGCTTTTTGACCCACTAAGATCAGCTCTCATCTAACCTTTTTTTTTCTTTTTGACTTAAATGTTAACAAATAAGGCATAATGTTAATTCTATATTTATATAGTGCATCCGTTATTGTAAGGTATTAAAAAAAGAAACTATGTGAACCCATTGCTTATAAATATTGAACTACCCTTACGTTCAGGAAAAAACATGAAAAATTAAATATTAAACATCAGATATGCATGATTTCAATAAGTACACGTCTGCTTGCAGCATATACACTAAAAGAAATGTATCATGTAAACTTTCATGGTAAAATACATATTACCTGCAATTAAAGAATTAATTCAGTAGTTATATTACAGCTTATCTACAACATAAATATGCCTTTTCATGTCACATTTCCATTCAAAATATTTCCAACCTATTCTATAAAAATGCGTATTATTCAAAATTCCATTTTTGAAGAAATGTGGGTACCAATAAACAAATTCGTATATTAGTTGACACAATAGTGTTATCCATAACAACAATATCCAAACATCTATTATATGCATAATAATACATACTTCATATCATGTAATTTTAAATATTTTGTCATAGCTCAATTTTTTAAAACATGATAAGCATCTTATTATTCTACACATCAACTAGATTAGACTTTCTTGAATCGCAAAAAATGAATAAACAAATTAGATATTGAAATAATGAGACTGCCCAAATGTAACAGATATTGAACGAGTAAAATTATCTTTATCATTGTTTATGTCTGAATGTTCAGCGACAAATAAGTTGTATTGATATGAGTACTAACCTATATGCCTTCTATACGTATACAGATTAATTTAGTGATTAATTCTCTTCATTATTCTAATATGAGTAAAATTCTCTTTATCATTCTAATGTTTTGATTAATTCTGAAAGCTTGCTGTGTGTATCATATAGGTTGGGTTTTAATTTTATTTTATGATCTTTTTATGGTGCAGTATAGACAAAGTTTTAAAAAAATTAGTTTACCATGACAGACTAAGCATCTTTTCTGTGTAACCAGTGAGTTTTCTTAATTGATTTTTATTTGAATCTTATGGGCCATATTAGAATTTAGTGATTGAAACAATTATATACAATTGAATTTGGTCATATAGACCTTTAATAGTTGGCATTGCTGATCCTTCATTATACAAATCATCTTTGAGTTAAAAAAAATACAGTTTGATATCCTTTATCACATTTTCCTTGCCTTAAGTTAATGTTTTCCAAATTAATTTGCTCAGTTGATGTTTAGTGAAGGATATAAAAAAACGCTGCATATATTCCATATGCTTAAGTAAGAAATGCAATAGACAACTAATATACATATAAACACTGTTTTTATGCTCCTTTTGTTGTGTAGGATAGAAAACTATTGAAGTTTCAGTAAATCTAGCTGACAATGGAAAATTTAGCATATTTTCTCTATATCCATTGAATTTTTTAATTGATTCAGCTACCATAGTGTTTTGTCGGCATCATTTTAGTTATATTACTCAAATTTTCTATCTTCAATCAGGTAATGCCAAACTATAGTAATTTTCTGCACAAAAGGTTTATAGCATTAATAGTTGATTATTCTTCCCTGTACTCAAAATCTTGCATCTTCCTACTAGCATAATGCAAATTATAGTAAACTATATCTTGAATATTATATCACATATCCTTGCGTTAGATTTCCTTAAATAAATTATTTCTTAAGATTGGCTTCCCTTAATTTCACCATGTTTCCCTAACATATCATTGTTCTATGATAACATACCATTGCCTTTTATCCTTGCAATAATCAGTATATTTTTAGAGTTTCAGTTCATGAAAATGTACATTAGTTAGCATTTTGAAAATGATTATGAAATTACGTTATTCATGAATATATTAATTTTTTGACAAGAGTACCATCGAAGGTAACTTTTACTACTTTTACAATTATTTATATAAAAGAATACTGTCTTTTATTATAGCCAAATGCAACTAAATTATATGTTACTAATACTGTATTACATTTCCTTAACTACATCATTCCCTGATGTTAAATCTCCTTAACTTTATTTTATTTCCATATGATATTTGTTATTTCTTGCAGTTTTAAATGATCAATAGTAAAGTAATTGCATTCACATTTAAGAAACTAATGTGAAAAGTAGGCATAATTATGGATTGTTTTCTATAAAAAGCTTTGTTAATTTAGCATTAAGTCAGTTTGAAACAATTTCAATCTCATGGGTAACTGACTACCTGCAAATCAACTTCAACTTCATTTTTGGTTAATGCGTTTTTTTAGTAGAACAGTGAATGGTATTACAATTTTTGATTCAATAGACAATTGTAATTTAAGGCAAGAAGATCCAGTTACATATTATAAAAGAGCAACACGCTAAATTTACATTACATACTACTTAAATCTTGGTGGACCAAATGTAGAGAAGTAAATTTTGTGCAAATAGCATCCTATAAAATTATCACTGATTATTGTAATATCAATGAATATTAAATGTTACACGTGTTCACATTGAAAAGATGTTAACAAAAAAAGAATTAATTAAAACCCATAATTTAACAAGTTTGGAAAATAACAATAATGAAATAGATGTATTCATAAAACATTCTATGGTAGCAGAACTTCTACGAAAAACAAGTCTAATTATTTGGGTTGAGTGCCTATGCACCATAGATTTTATGTTGAGACAGTTGACCGTACTCATATTTCTATCATTATTGTGTTCAACCAATGCAGATTAACACATATATGGTTGTTTAATTCATCATTTCGTACATATATCTTTTCATCAACCCAATAGAGATACATAAAATTTGACACTGTTTATACTATGTGTGTAACACCCCACCTCCGCTAGGGTCACTCACAAAGGGGAATGCACTAGTTTTGGTGGAGCATTATCTAGGTAAACATGCACAGAGATATCACAAGACAGAACATAAATAAAGCAGCGGTAAAAATTAAAAACCAAATCTCATTACTTTCAAGAAAAGAGTCAAAACCTTATATATCCAAAGTACGAATTGTCATTTTTACATTACATCAAGTTCTAGATAAAGAAGCATAAACTTAAAATAACAAAAGTAAATTATTCCCCAAAAAATAGCAGAAGTGCAGTCATAGCATAGCTCAAGACCAAACCTTACATGAGCTGACAGAAAGCAAGCTAAATCCAAGCTAAGAGCTAGAGTTTCTTCCCAGAGAACCTGGGGGGGGGGGAACGAAAGAAAAAGGGGCGAAAGAAAAAGGGTCAGTCATAAAGACGGGTAAGCCCTAGTGACTTTCAATATAAAAACTAGTAAAGTTAACAAGACATGAATAAACGGAGAGTAAACATAAGGATGATGATAAGTCTGGCATGATAACTAAGATAACAAGATAAATCAAGTCTAGCATCGCATATTCAAGATTCGTTGCACCAATTGTACTAGTATTCTAACCCATGTCAAGTATTAACCATGAAATGATCCCTTGGCCCAATATAATGAAATGGCCCATTACGGGGTCCTACATTACGATCTACTAATCTATCGGCTCCCTACAAGTTCTAGGTCGTAATGTGTCTTTGTCATACGGCCCAATCACGAAATGTAGTCACCTGTGCTAGGTCCACCATAGGGTGTATCAAGTCCTATGGTGCCAACCACCGACACGAATCAAGCACGCACCGTGTAAACCTACGGGTGCCCAATGCCTGCTTTTTCAACTCCGGACTACGTGCACGACCATAATCCGCCTGAACCTATAATGGCGCACCTACTCAGCCGTCGTTCTGGTCGCTTACAATCAGCCCAGTAATCATGCCCCACCCTGCCTAGTCCCAGGGTATCGTGATACATCTAAGTGGGTTACTGCTGAAAAGGACCGCGTAACTAGGGTTTCTAATGGGTTAAGTGTTGTCATTCAAATTCGTGACTTAACCCTACCAAATCATGTATCAAGTTGGTTAAATGTGTTTAAGCGGTTCATGACTTAACCCTATCAAATCATCGTGTCAAATTGGTTAAGTATATTCAAGTGGTTCATGGCTTAACCCTATCATGTGGCATTAATTCATTAATGCACCCCAACCTCTCACATTAGACTAGTTGTTGTGGTCACTGGATTTGCCGGGCGGTTTCGGGCATATTTACTCCACAACATAGTCTTACCTCGGGTTTTAGGTGCGATATGACCAACTACCCACATTGGATCCTATTGTTTGCAGTCACTGGATTCGCCGGGCGGTTCCGGGCAGATTTACACTGCAAACTCAACCCAACCTCGAGTTGGCCTTTTTCAAATTCATTCTAGCGTCATGTCCATGTTCAATTTTTCATGTTAAGTTCATGTCCATATCCAAGTTCAAGTTATAATTATGTTCATGTTTCAAGTTCACAGTAAATTCAGGTTTTGCCTAATCTCCCCAATCGCATTCCCATCGCACGTAAACTCGGATCGATACAAACAAATCTAATTAGGGAATGACATAGAAAGAACTGGCATAAGGTGGCAAAAGTGATTGCTAGTCAAGCATTGTATAACTTGAGATAAATGATTACAACAATACTGGCATATGGAATAGTGGTCTCAAATATCAAATCTAGCAAAATAGGGTGATAGTCATGGTGACAGTTGACATAAGATAATAACCTCAAACTTGTGAATAACAACTGTTTCAACATCACACGCATGAATATTATGGACATTAAGGGTATTAGATCTACAACATGTATAGGCCCCAAATCAATTTCATGCAAATATTCCTACAATTTAAGATTCAAGATGAATAGATCCAAGGTGAACAAATAGTAGATCCAAAATAATAGATCCAAAATGAACAATGATAGATCAAAGATATACAATGATAGATCCAAGATAATTATCATACTTACGTTCAATCTCAATTTACAACATGTCCATATTAAGTTTAAAGTTTTGATATAAAAGTAACTGGGGCTTACACATCGTGGTTAGAGAATTAGAAAACAAAGAGGCGATGTTGAATCTCGAGTCTAGCAGAAATCCCCAAAACAACAATACTCTACATGTAACCTTGTTGGAGGAGAAGCAATCCCTTTTCTCTAACTTTTCAACCAGGGTTTTAGCAGCATAAGGCCAGAGAGAATTTGTGTAGAGAGGCTAGAGTTAGGGGCTTTTTATATAGGGTCTGACCAACGAATTTAGATAGAAATCGGACTAGAAACATCAGAGTGAATTCTGACTCAAAAATGGGCTCGGCAACCAGGTCGACACCTAGGTCGACTCTATGGTCTACCTGGTCCTAGGCAGGTCGACACTATAGTCGACCTGGTCCTGGGCGGGAAATTTCCCGCCCAGTCCGTTCTAGGGTTTGAATTCGAATTCTGAGCTGTTTTGAACTGGAAAATTTCTGAAAACTTCGAAGGGTCATAACTTGGTCATACATACTCCGATTTTCGAAAACTCGGACTCGTTTCCTAACAGAATTTCTAGACGAATGTAATGGCGTAACCCATTGCCCTTGATTATTATCTTAAAAATTAATTTTTCCTTGATTTATGGTTATAACACGTTATAAAAATACAGGTTGTTACATTCTCCCCTCCTTAAAGGATTTCGTCCCCAAAATCTCTAAGTTAGAAAGAATATATCCTACCATCCAATCATCCATCTACTCAAAACATCTTAAAAGATTTCTAATGCTGTATGAACATATGCAGTAAGTGTGTGTCTATGTACTAATCTAATGCAAAAGTTTAGGTGGTTACTGATTCAGTAAACCTCCTTAATGCAAAATTTGTTAGTGTAATGAGTCCAACATGTATGCAAATTCCTAACATAATTTTTAATTTCTACATTAGTGCACATAACATTCATTCATATGCAACATCCAAGTGTTAGCATAACAAGTTCCATCCATGTACAAGTATAAGCACTCATGCATATGCAACATGAAAATGTGACTGAGCCGATCTAGTGCCTAATGTGTGTCATGCATCCACTAGCAATCACTTGCAACCATTTGCAAACATCAACCATAACATGTTTCAATCACATGTTTACATCCATATGGTTCTACCTAAGGTTCTCAAGATAAGATCGAGAAGATAACAAGGCAAACATAGGTAGTAAAAGCATGATACAAAAGGTTTTCAAGTTTATAGGAAAAGAGATCGAGAATGTACCCTCAAAAAGAAATGGGTAAAGCGCGCGTATTGTAACACCCCACCTCCGCTAGGGTCACTCTCAAAGGGAATGCACTAGTTTTGGAGGAGCGTTATTGAGGTAAACAAGCACAGAAATATTACAAGATAGAACATAAATGAAACAGCGGAAGAAATTAAAAACCAAATCTTATTACTTTCAAGAAAAGAGTCAAAACCTCATATATTCAAAGTACAAGTTGTCATTGTTTCATTACATCAAGTTCTAAATAAAGAAGCATAAACTTAAAATAACAAAAGTAAATTATTCCCCAAAAATAGCAGACATGCAGCCATAGCATAGCTCAAGACCAAACCGTACATGACCTGACAGGAAGCAAGCTAAATCCAAGCTAAGACTAGAGTTTCCTCCCTGGGAACCTGGGGGAAGAAACAAAAGAAAAAGAGGCGAAAGGAAACGGGTCAGTCATAAAGAATGGTAAATCCAAGTGACTTTCAGCATAAAAATAGATAAAGGTAACATGACATGTATAAAATGATAGTAAACATAAGTATGATGTCAAGATGGATAAGATAGACTAAGATAACATGATAAATCAAGTATAGATCAAATATAGATCAAGTATGGATCAAGTATAGATCAAGTATAGCCTCGCATATTTAAGGTTCGCTGCACCAACTGTACTAGTATCCCAGCCCATGTCAAGTATTAACCATGAAAGGATCCCTTGGCCCAATATCGTGAATGACCCATTTCTAGGTCCAACGGAACGATTCACTAGTCGATCGGCTCCCTACAAGTTCTAGCTTGTTGTGTTTCTGTGTCATACGGCCCTATCACAAATGTAGTCACCTGTGCTAGGTCCACCATAGGGTGTATCAAGCCCTATGGTGCCAACCACCGACACGAATCAAGCATGCACAGATAAACCTACTGATGCCCAATGCCTGCTTTTCCAACTCCGGACCACGTGCACGACCATAGCCCGCCTGAACCTACACTAGCGCACCCACATAGCCGTCGTTCTGGTCGCTTACAATCAGCCCAGTAATCGTGCCCCACCCTGCCTAGTTCCAGGGTACCATGATACATTTAGTGGGTTACTGCTGAAAAGGACCGCGTAACTAGGGTTTCCGTCCAACATGTTAAGTGTTGTCATTTAAATTCGAGACTTAACCCGTCTACGTGTCATGTCAAATTGGCTAAGTGTTGTCGTTCAAGTTCATGACTTAGCCTTACGAATCATGTGTCAAGTTGGTTAAGTATGTTCAAGCGGTTCATGACTTAACCCTACCAAATCATCGTGTCAAATTGGTTAAGTATATTCAAGCGGTTCATGACTTAACCCTATCAAATCATGTCTCAAGTTGGTTAAGTGTTGTATTTCATGTTCAAGACTTAACCCTATCATGTGGCATTAATTCATTAATGCACCCCAACCTCTCACATCTGACCCGTTGTTGTGGTCACTGGATATGCCGGGCGGTTCCGGGCAGAATTACACCACAACTCAGTCTGACCTCGGGTTTTCAAGTGCGATATGACCAACTACCCACATTGGATCCTATTGTTTGCAGTAACTGGATTTGTCGGGCGGTTCCGGGCAGATTTACACTGCAAACTCAACCCAACCTCGAGTTGGCCATTTTCAAGTTCATTTTAGTGTCATGTCCATGTTCAAGTTTTCATGTCAAGTTCATGCCAAGTTTTCAAGGCAAGTTTCATGTCAAGCTTCCTATGATTACCAATTTTTCCCAATGTTACCCCGTCTAAATATTAGGCTAACAATCTTAGCCTAATTTTTCGTTCGCATGATTTTTGGCATATAATATTAGGCTAAAACTTAGCCTAATTTATCGTACGCAAAATTGGCATAAAGCAATTTATTAACATAAGCATGACATAGGCGTAAACTTGTCTTCATCGGCATAGTCAATATGAACATCATTGGTGTGAACTTGCAAAATAATCAACATGAATATCATAGGTGTGATCTTGCAGCGTAGACTGAACCAACATACATATATGTGAATTTGTAACATAGACTAAATCAACTTACATATATGTGAACTTGCAAATCAATCACGAACATATGAATAAGTGTGAACTTGAAATATGACATAGGTTTAACATATACACATAAACATGTAGATCTAACATTTGGTCACATATGTGATATGATTTCACAATCTAGAACTTGCATAACATGATTAACTGCACAACTTGTCATCACGGGTTATATTTCAAGTTCTTATACGTATGAATAGACTTGTTCATTAATTCCCAATTCAATATGATAATAAAATAGAACCACAAGCATAGATCAATATCATTCAACATAATAAACATTATTCTATTATCAATCTATTTTCAAGGCATAACATAACTAAATTGACTAAAACATCGCACGCATATAGATCTGATAACATTATTAATCATGAAAAGGTTTGAATAATAATCTAGTTTCAAGAACATGGATAGATCTAACTTAAATAGAAAAATCCCCAAAATCAAGATCTAAGGATAAATAAAGAAAGTCAAGCTTATATCCAATTTCAAAGTTATAATCCTAGGCAATAACCTCATGTTCATGAATCTTAGGTAATTAGTCACAATTGTCCTTGTCATAGTCATAGGAATAGTCTTATTGTTCATAGTCATAGGCGGTCTTATGTTCACCGTCATAGTCATAGGCATAGTCTAATGTTCACCGTCATAGTCATAGGCATAGGCAAAATATTATGTCCATAGTCATAGTCTTAGGCCATTAACAATAGTTTCAATGTCGTAGGCAATATTTCCAATAGTCAAGATCCAAGAAGAAAACAAGAATAGATATGAATCATACATAAATCAATTCCAATTTATAACATGCCCATATTAGATTTATAGTTTTTATCTAAAAGTAACTGGAACTTACAGATCGTGGTCTAAGAAATTTAGAAGTCAAGTCTAGAAATTAGTCGTCGAATTGTTGCGGTGTCGCTGATCTATTCTCTTAAATTGTTGTAGAAGCGTTGTTCTTTGATTTGAATCGAGTTTGAATGTTTAAGCTTTAATTTGGAGGTGGCGGCCATTGTTCAAGAGGTGAATTAGCTGTATAGCAGTGTAAGAATGATTTGTATGAATTAGGCTAGGTCTTAGGATGTATTTATAGGGGTAGCAACTAGTTTAGGCCCTTAGATTAACCCTAGAATCGATCCGGACCATCAAAACACGTCTCAGGCTTCAAAAATGGGTCCTGGGTCAAAACAAGCCGACCAGGTCGACCTGTAGGGGGGGAGGGGAGGTCGACCACATGGTCGACCTGGGGGGTAGGTCGACCCTAGGGTCGACCACATGGTCGACCTGGTCCCCAGGTCGACCCCCAGGTCGACCTGCCTGGTCCTGTGCTGCCTAAAATTTGCTGAATCTTCTACAGGCCATAACTTCTTCATTCAGACTCCGATTTTCGGAAACTCGGACTCTATTTCATGTAAGATTTCGAGACGAACGCAATGGCGTAACCCGTTTCCCTTAGTTATTATTCTAAAATTTAATTATACTCTGATTTCTAGTTTCAACATGTTATAAAAATACACGTATCTTCCCTTCGGTTTCCTAAGTTGCGTCTTCTTGGGCTTCACTCCACTGTACTTTAACCAGCTTGACTTCTCGATTCCTAAGCTTCTTGATATCCGTTCCTAAGATACAAATCGGAACTCGCCTCAATGTTGCTTCTTTTTCCACTTCTACGCCTTCAAGGATGCTTGGCTCAACCACTTCGGCCGACTCATATAAGCACTTTCGGAGATGCGAGACGTGAAAGACATTGTGTACTCCGGTCAGCTTCTCGGGTAAGTCTACCTTATAGTCCATCTGCCCAATCCTCTCAGTGATAGGGAACGGTCCTACGAATCTTGGTGCTAGCTTTCCAACCACTCCAAAACGAACCACATTGCGTAAAGGAGAAACTTTTATAAAGACCATATCTCTGACTTCGAATTCTAGGTCTGTTCTTCTCTTGTCCGCATAAGATTTCTGTCTATCTTGGGCCGTTTTCATCCGTCTTCGTATCAACTCAATCTTCTCAGAAGTGTCCCTTATCATGTCGGGCCCAAGTATAAGCCTGTCTTTCATCTCCCACCAACAAGTTGGTGACTTGCACGGTCTTCCATACAAGGCTTCGAACGGTGCCATTCCTATGCTGGCTTGGTAGCTATTATTGTATGCAAACTCCACGAGAGGAAGATGGTCTTCCCAAGTACCACCAAAGTCAAGAATGCATAGCCTCAAAAGATCCTCTAGTACCCTGTTTACCCTTTCGGTTTGTCCATCCGTGTGTGGGTGATAGGTCGTGCTTAAACTTAGTCGTGTACCCATTGCTTCTTGTAGACTATTCCAAAACTGGCTAGTGAAAATCGGGTCATGGTCACTAACTATACTAGAAGGAACCCCGTGCAACCATACTATCTCTCGAAGGTAAATAGACGCTAGCCATGATGCGGTCCTCTTGCTTTTCACCAGAATGAAGTGAGCACTTTTCGTGATTTTATCAACTATGACCCATATGCTAGTATTTCCCTTCCTTGACCTACGCAGTCCATCCGCGAAATCCATCGAGATACTCTCCCATTTCCATTGTGGAACCTCCAAAGGATGTAATAGCCCACTGAGCTTCTTCGACTCGGCCTTTAGCTGTTGGCACACCATGCACTTCAAAACAAACTCTGCCACGTCCTTTTTCATTCCAGGTCAAAAGAAATTGCGTTTCATATCCCTGTACATCTTATCCCCTCTGGGATATATGGTCATCTTCGAGTGATGCGCCTCCTCGAGGACTTTGATTACTAAGTCTCCCACTTGTGGGACACATAGCCTTCCATAACGCCTTAGCCATCCCTTGTCATCTATGGCATACCTACCGAGGTGACTTGACGTCTCACCACTAATCAGCTTGTCCATGATTTCGACTATCTGTGGGTCTTCCTTCTGTGAAGTCCCTACTTGATCTAGGAGTGTAGGTCTTAACTCAAGAGATGCTAGCGTAGCAGCCAATGACTCAACAGCAGGTGTAGAATCAAAGGTTGCTATAAACTCATGGCTCTTCCTTTCAACAAACAAGGGGCTCAAGTCAACCTTTTTCTACTTAGCGCGTCCGCCACCACGTTACCCTTGCCAGGGGTATAAGCTATATTGAAGTCATATGATGCCAAGAATTCCATCCACCTCTGCTGCATTAGATTCAAATCTTTTTGCGAAAATAGTACTTAAGTGATTTGTGATCAGTGTACAGCTTGAACTTTTCACCCAGAAGATAGTGGCGCCAAGCCTTAAGCGCAAAAACAATCGCGGCCAAATCCAAGTCATGTATGGGATAGTTTTTCTCATGAACTTTAAGCTGTTTGCCCTTGTAGTATATCACTCTTCCATCTTGCATTAGGACAGTGCCTAATCCCGTGTCGCACGCATCTATATACACCGTAAACATCTTGCCTCCGTCGGGTAATGCCAAAACTGGAGCTGTCGTAAGAGCTCTCTTAAGCCTTTGAAAAGCAACGTCACACTCTATGTCCCATGCAAAAGCTAGGTTCTTCTTTGTTAACTTAGTAAGAGGGGCTGAAATCTTAGCGAAGTCCTTAATGAACTTCCTGTAATAGCCCGCCAAACCGAGAAAGCTTCTCACCTCCGTTGCATTCTTAGGAATTTTCCAGTCTTGCACTGCGACTACCTTCGCGGGGTCCACAGCTATACCTTTCTTAGAAACTACATGCCCAAGAAACCGAACTTCCTTTCTCCAAAAATGGCATTTGGAGAACTTAGCCTTTAACTGGTGTGCTCTAAGCGTATCCATGACTTCCTTGAGATGCCTAGCATGCTCTTCTTCATCTTTTGAGAAGATCAAAATATCGTCCACAAAAACCACCACAAACTTGTTAAGGAACTCCCAAAACACCCTACTCACCAAATATACAAAGTACGCGGGTGCATTCATTAACCCAAACGACATGACGAGCTATTCGAAGAACCCATCTGGAGTCATAAACGCAGTTTTGTCAATGCTATCCTCAGCCACTCTAAGCTGATGGAATCCTGTGGCTAGATCGAGTTGAGAGAAAACAGATGCTCCCACAAGCTGGTCAAACAAATCGTCGATTCTTGGCAGGGGGTGCCTATTCTTCTTTGTCAGCTTGTTTAACTCAAAATAATCTACGCACAGACGAAGCAAACCATCCGCCTTAGTAGCGAATACCACCGGAGCACCCCATTCAGAAATGCTTCGTCTTATGAAATTTTTCTCAAGCAACTCCTTAACTTGTTTACTGAGCTCTCTTCTTTCTCGCGGGGCCATGTGCCTAATGGGCAATGAAACTGGCTTGGCATTATCAACAAGATAAATTCGGAAGTCTATCTCGCATTTAGGGGGTAACCCCTTCACCTCATTAAAGACATCTGGATATTCTCGGACCACTCTTACAGATTGCAAATTTTCTATGGATGAGTCAAGGGATTCAAGATAACACAACATGACCGGACCCTTCGGGTTACAAGAAATTTCAAGGATATTACCAAGGCAAGTCATGAGCCTTACTACCCTTCGTTCACAATCAAGAATGGCTCCATAATTGGACAACCAATCCATACCTAGGATCAAACCGTATCCCATAAATCCGTGAACATAAGCATTACACGTGAATTCTACACTTAAGATAGAAATCCTCAAATCCACATAAATCATAGATAAATGAGCGGATCCCCCAATTGCATTTGTAACACTGACGGGATCCTCAACAAGACTAGTACTTAGGTGCAGATTTTCAACAATATCAGAAGAAATAAAAGTATGCGATGCGCCCAAGTCAAATAAGGTTCGAACAGGAAATTCAGAAATGTAAACAAGGCTTTCTACAGAAATATTACTACCTCGGTCAAGAGCTGGAGTGGTGTTGAGAGCATGCAATTTCCCTCCAGAAGGTCCTACTCGCTGGGTCTGCCCTTGCCCTTATCTTTGCTTCTTAGGGAAATCCTTACTGAAGTGTCCAGTATCTCCACAACGAAAGCATTCACCCAACTTTCTCTTCTTCCTTCTACAGTCTTTAGCTAGATGTCCCGTAATACCACAAAAGTTGCACTTCCTTGTCTCACGTGGTTTGTTAGCATTGTTGTTGTTGTTGTTCTTGTTATTCTTGTTGTCTCCCTTCTTGAAGTCAACCTTCTTATTCTGAGTCTCATTAGACTTAACCTCCTTCTTGCTATTCTTGTCTTCCTCATGAAGTAGGGCCATATCCACCAAGTATTCAAAGGTCGCCCCCATGGGTATATGAGTTATGGCCAAACTGTGTAGTGGCTCATTCAATCCTCAAGCAAAGCGTATAGCCTTCTTCTGAGCCGTATTGACCAAGTCCAAACCGAACCGAGCAAGCTGATTAAACCTATTCACCTACTCCCTAACAGACATGTCCCCTTGCTTGAGTGCTAGGAACCTCTCCATCTGAAGGTTCTCTTCTGCTGAAGATAAGAATTTAAGCCCAAACCTCTCTCTAAAGTCTGCCCAAGTCTCAACTGGCCTGGTAGCGTTGGTAACTTCCCACCAAAATGTAGCTTCCTCTTTCAACAACCATGCTGCCAACTGAACTTTCCTATGATCCTCCACATCGAAGATAACAAACAAGTCTTCAGTCTCCTTTAGCCAGTTTCGCGCCTCAACGAAGGTTTCAGTTCCAACGAAGTTCTTGCCGCCCATTGCTTTAAAGTCTTTGCATATTTTGGCAAAGGCTTTACCAGGAGGAGGAGGAACCGCGACCACTGGGGGAGGAGGAGGGATGTCTGTCGGGCCCGCGCCGTTGGCCGTAGCTTCTAAGTACCTTCGGAACCATCCAGGTACGGGTACTCCCTCAGGAAGGTTAAGATCAGACATGCTGAAAAACGAAAAAGAAAAAGATTCAAACGAGGAAACAAAGGAAAGTGCTAATGGCTTTTGGGGAATAGCCTTTTCAAACATAAAACTTTTATTGAAAATTGCTTCTTTATAAACGGCTTTGGAAAATAGTTTTAGAAGGTTTTTGAAACTTTTTCCCAGTCTGGTAACCATCTGCTCTGATACCAAATGTAACACCCCACCTCCGCTAGGGTCACTCACAAAGGGGAATGCACTAGTTTTGGTGGAGCATTATCTAGGTAAACATGCACAGAGATATCATAAGACAGAACATAAAAAAAGCAGAGGTAAAAATTAAAAACCAAATCTCATTACTTTCAAGAAAAGATTCCAAACCTTATATATCCAAAGTACAAATTGTCATTATTCCATTACATCAAGTTCTAGATAAAGACGCATAAACTTAAAATAACAAAAGTAAATTATTCCCCAAAAAATAGCAGAAGTGCAGCCATAGCATAGCTCAAGACCAAACCGTACATGAGCTGACAGAAAGCAAGCTAAATCCAAGCTAAGAGCTAGAGTTTCCTCCTTGAGAACCTGGGGGGAAAACGAAAGAAAAAGTGGCGAAAGAAAAAGGGTCAGTCATAAAGACTGGTAAGCCCTTGTGACTTTCAGTATAAAAACTAGTAAAGTTAACAGGACATGAATAAACGGAGAGTAAACATAAGGATGATGATAAGTCTGGCATGATAACTAAGATAAGAAGATAAATCAAGTCTAGCATCGCATATTCAAGATTCGTTGCACCAATTGTACTAGTATTCTAACCCATGTCAAGTATTAACCATGAAATGATCCCTTGGCCCAATATAATGAAATGGCCCATTACGGGGTCCTACATTACGATCTACTAATCTATCGGCTCCCTACAAGTTCTAGGTCGTAATGTGTCTTTGTCATACGGCCCAATCACGAAATGTAGTCACCTGTGCTAGGTCCACCATAGGGTGTATCAAGTCCTACGGTGCCAACCACCGACACGAATCAAGCACGCACAGTGTAAACCTACGGGTGCCCAATGCCTGCTTTTTCAACTCCGGACTACGTGCATGACCATAGTCCGCCTGAACCTACAATGGCGCACCTACCCAGCCATCGTTCTGGTCGCTTACAATCAGCCCAATAATCGTGCCCCACCCTGCCTAGCCCCAGGGTACCGTGATACATCTAAGTGGGTTACTGCTGAAAAGGACTGCGTAACTAGGGTTTCTAATGGGTTAAGTGTTGTCATTCAAATTCGTGACTTAACCCTACCAAATCATGTATCAAGTTGGTTAAGTGTGTTCAAGCGGTTCATGACTTAAGCCTATCAAATCATCGTGTCAAATTGGATAAGTATATTCAAGTGGTTCATGACTTAACCCTATCATGTGGCATTAATTCATTAATGCACCCCAACCTCTCACATTAGACTAGTTGTTGTGGTCACTGGATTTGCCAGGCGGTTCCGGGAAGATTTACACCACAACATAGTCTAACCTCGGGTTTTAGGTGCGATATGACCAACTACCCACATTGGATCCTATTGTTTGCTGTCACTGGATTCGCCGGGCGGTTCTAGACAGATTTACACTGCAAACTCAATCCAACCTCGAGTTGTCCATTTTCAAATTCATTCTAGCATCATGTCCATGTTCAAGTTTTCATGTTAAGTTCATGTCCATATCTAGGTTCAAGTTATAACAATGTTCATGTTTCAAGTTCATAGTAAATTTAGGTTTTGCCTAATCTACTCAATCGCATTGCCATCGCACGTAAACTCGAATCGATACAAACAAATCTGATTAGGGAATAACATAGAAAGAACTGTCATAAGGCGTCAAAAGTGATTACTAGTCAAGCATGGTATTACTTGAGATAAATGATTACAACAATACTGGCATATGGAATAGTGGTCTCAAATATCAAATCTAGCAAAATAGGGTGATAGTCATGGTGACAGTTGACATAAGATAATGACCCCAAACTTGTGAATAACGACTATTTCAACATCATAGGCATGAATATTATGGACATTAAGGGTTTTAGATCTACAACATGTATAGGCCCCAAATCAATTTCATGCAAATATTCCTACAAGTCAAGATTCAAGATGAATAGATCCAAAGTGAACAAATAGTAGATCCAAAATAATAGATCCAAAATGAACAACGATAGGTCCAAGATATACAATGATAGATCCAAGATAATTATCATACTTAGGTTCAATCTCGATTTACAACATGTCCATATTAAGTTTAAAGTTTTGATCTAAAAGTAACTAGGGCTTACAGATCGTGGTTAGAGAATTAGAAAACAAAGAGGCGATGTTGAATCTCGAATCTAGCAGAAATCCCCCAAACAGCAATACTCTACACGTAGCCTCGCTGGAAGAGAAGCAATCCCTTCTCTCTAACTTTTCAACCAGGGTTTTAGCAGCATAAAGCCAGAGCGAATTTGTGTAGAGAGACTAGAGTTAGGAGTTGTTTATATAGGGTCTGGCCAACAAATTTAGACAGAAATCGGACTAGAAACATCAGAGTGAATTCTGACTCAAAAATGGGCTCGGCAACCGGGTCGACTCTATGGTCGACCTGGTCCGGGGCAGGTCGACACTATAGTCGACCCCCAGGTCGACCTGGTCCTGGGTGGGAAATTTCCCACCCAGTCCGTTCTGGGGTTTGAATTCGAAATTTGAATTCGAATTCTGAGCTGTTTTGAACTGGAAAATTTCTGAAAACTTTGAAGGGTCATAACTTGGTCATACGGACTCCGATTTTCGAAAACTCAGACTCGTTTCCAAGCAGAATTTCGAGACGAACGTAATGGCGTAACCCGTTGCTCTTGATTCTTATCTTAAAAATTAATTCTGTCTTAATTTATGGTTATAACACGTTATAAAAATACGGGTTGTTACAACGTGCAAGCTGTACCTACTCGCTATACATGCATCATTTACTTTTTGCTATAAAATTTAGTTTCTACAGTAGAATCCTAACACATATATATATCACTTACATTATATATTTTGCTATTATACGGTATGTTCTCACCGCTTATTCATAAACGCAAATTACAACACTCGAAAATCTATGCTTCCGTGCATCGCATGAGTTCCACTCGTCTATATAATAAAATTCCCCCCTTGGACAAACAACAAGACAAAGAGTGGTTCAGATTTAATCCCGCAAAAACAAATCCACTGTCCTAATTTAAACACATCCCCTGATATTTTGATTGCCACCTCATCCGCATTTGCCTTATATGGATTGATGTAATTCTTGATGCTAACCATATTTGCTATGCCAGTAGTCAAATTTACAAAGCATTTCTTCATTTATTAATACATTAATATTAAATTTATATTGTATTAAGAATATTTTCCCACTTTTGAAATGCATAATAACAAACGAACTATATAAATATGGCATATTTAAATATGTATTATTGGCAGAGGCACATGAATAAAGGAGCATTAAGCATATAAAGAAGGATGAACTAATTTTTTTTCCTACTGCGTATTTAATATGACTAAGATGCTGGAATTGCATTTCTCTCCATTGTCTTTCTACTTCTCCTAACCTAAAATGTATTTCATCTTTTATTTAATATAAACTGTGTGAAGTTATTACTGTAAATTAAATAACTGCAGACTAATTGTCAAATAGGAAAAACATGCACACTTATATGAAAGGTAACTCATTTACTGTGTCATAGCTTGATTTAGTTATTCTACTCACTGCTTGCTTCAAATTAAAAATTACTCCAAACCACCGGTTAATTATTTTATCGATTTGTCATATACTCACCTTTAAATTGGCATATAATCAAACAGAATGATTATGTATACATGTTATGTAAATTTGTTTCGTGTAACACACCTTTTAAATATTCAACACGCTAATTACTATAGCGAGAGGAAATGAATTTAGAGTTGCTTCATCTTTATGCCTCTCTAAATACTTCATCTTCCTTCTTCTCATAAGTTAAATAATTAGCTCTTCAAATATTATATCGCTTAATGGAAAGTTTAATTTCTCCATATAGAAATCAAATTGTGTTTATTAGTTTTTACATATTTTTCGTTTAATAATAATTACTTATATTAAAGCTTTAGATGCCATGTAATGCTAATTACAACATATGCAATTATACTAGCCTCGATTATGGAAATTAAATTAAATAAATTCCTTCAATAACTTTGCACTTTGGTTGAATTTATGCGCTCATTTTGGCAACTTCTAAAACTGCTAACAAAATGTTTTTGGGTAAATAAACATAATAAATATCAAATTAGTCCTTTAATTGAATCTCATTTGTGTTGTTCTCCATTTTTTCAACAAGTGTTTCAGATTCAATTAATAATTTTATTCCCATTTATTTCAGTTACTATCCATTGACAAAAATTTCAACTATTATCTGTCGATAACCAAAAACAAATATGTTTTCACATTGACTTTTGGGGTTTACCATGTTAAAATCCATTTTCATTTTGCACTTCAGGCAACATTGATTAGTTAAATTCTCTTCAAATCAAAATGCAGTAAAATCAATTATCATGTCCACGGCAGATTATACCTGAGTTGAGGACTGATCACTTTTGAATTTTACTGAATAGAACTTAATGTGATGTCAACTGATACGACCCGAACTTCCCCGTGAAGGAAAGCATGGATAGAATTGAGGACAAGACAAAATAGAACGCAAACGGAAGAACATTTCATTGTATATTACAACAATTCCATCAGATACAAGAATATACAGAGTATAAATGAATAAATTACACTCGACAAATATCAGAGATTACAATAAATTACATAGCAACGGAAAATAATACAAAAGCACAACTAGAAGTGATACACGGATACAGAGCTTTCCGAGCATCGTTCCAGCTGTATATCAGGACCCTGTGAATATAAATCTGCAAAACTAAAACTACTAGCTGCCCGTGTGGAAAATAGGGGCACCCAGAGTTTAGGTTAAAACAATAAACTCCAGGTCAGTCATGTGACTGGTGTGACGAAAACAGTTATAATTCTTTATTTTAAAGTTCGGTAAATCAAGGGACCACGCCGTATAACACGGAACGGGTTTCCTCCCAAGAATACCAGTGCATAAAACAAACAGCGCAATGCTAAATAAAGAAAAATGAAGCTGTTATAAGACCCAGGTCCCATCACACAATGCAACGCAAGCCGGAGGATAGGGTTTTTACCTTATAACAGCCAAACATGCTTGGTACGTTTAAAACACATTATTTTGATATTATAATAAGTGTATAGTGTCAAAACATTTCAATCATAAATATAAATCATAGACGGCATGAGTGCCCCATCCCACTATGTCGCCATACTAGGCTCTACAAATAAAGCCGAAATACACGTATTGGAAATTGGATTCCGTCATGAGTCGAGGCAAGGGGCAAGCTCCTCTCCGCGTTCGAGACACTCTAGCAAATGCCTCAGGACCCCACTATGATCCTTGGAATCGGCTGGGCCGGTCCTCTCTTACTTTTGAGGATTGGCAATTCCTGAACACACGTTTCCCGGTCCTTACAGACCTATATCCGAGGCGCCTCGTATCCAACAACCACACAGGTGAAAAGTATATAAATGTCAGGGCTGGTAGGTCACTGACACCACCCTAGCTAGAAAGAAACGTCGTGCTCTCCCAGCGGTCCGTCTCCCGTTTTTGACTCATACCGAGGTGTGAGGCTCGCGAATTCACGTTATACACAAAGCTACGCCACACAGGCCATGCTTTGATCATCAACCACAAGACTTTGCTTTTCAACAGAAGCCTTGATCATTTGCCACTTACGCATGCCACACTGGCAATTCACTCCATGCGACTGATGTCCATCGATATACAACCTCTGAGCTCGTACGTCTCAGAGAAGGGCGTTAAGCAAGAGAATAAATTCTCCGCCGCCAAACAGATGTATATTTAATAGAGATCAATCAACACAGAATAAAATCCAATGTCAGACACACAATCCATTTACAAGTTCGTTCTGGGTCTGAACGAAACCGGAGGCACTTTCCTCGCATATCCATCCATCTCCAAGTACGTCTGGACGATCACCAACTGATTCCCTCATCCTGGGTGTACAGCCCAATCAAGATCATCAGTAATCACCCAAACGATGTGAAGACTTCCGGTCTTCAACCACCGTCTTCATCTTCGACATCTCGTCGAATCGATTATTCAGAATGGGTATAAACCCGGCCTTTCTGAATAACCCACGTATATAATAAACGAATGTTACACAAACACAACGAACGCCTCATTCCAATTCAGAATAATCTTTTATTCACAAAATCGCATTTTTAGGGAAATGTTCCCATTAATTTTATCCAAGATAAATTCTTCTAAATTTATTCTTTAATCCTCCTTTGGATATCATTTCAAACTAGTCGGGATTAACGAACCACACCGAAGTAATTATTTATTTTATTTCCCAATCCCAACCTACATATCCCATGGAGAAAACTGGTAATACTCCACAACTAACACCACGGTGTTATCGGTAAAATTAATTACCATTTCACGTTCAAATCTAATTAAAGATTTAACTATCGCTTTGGAGCAAAACTGGTGGTACTCCATTCTCGATCACCTTTCAGATTTGATAATTTAAATTATCAATTCACATTTTAATCTAATTAAAGATTCATTAAAACTCCACTTAGTTTTAATCCTTCTCAAAAATCGATATCTTGCCTTTAACTGGGTTAAAGAACCAATGTCATCTAAAACACAACTCACGATAAACCCAAATCACATTTGATATTAAATACAAGGCTCTGAATAGAAAATATATCAGTTTATATCCAATATCAAATTCTGAAACTAACATATATCGTATTGGAAATAACGATATTAAAATATATCTTTCAAATCCCCATAACAATATCTGTATAGTCACGAAATCCCGCATCGAAATATCCCGAAGAGAATTTCGATTCAACTCCAGTCCAATCCATGTATTGGGAATATTGATTACTTTTAAAATCACTTTCAAATTCAATTTATTTATTTCAAAAATAAATTGATTTTTAATTCCAGCTCAAAACTAGTTCATTTTGATAAAAATCTATTTTTATCCTTTCAAATGTGGAGTTTTTCATCCCAATTCTTTCCAATTCACATATTATGGTTTTACACAAATTATCAATATTTTTAATAATTTTATCAAGGCATGTACAGTCGATTTCCATCAACGGCCATCGAACTGCACTTACAGCGACCTTTTTCGAATTTGATTTGGACATAATTCCAAATCCAACCGTTAGATTTCAAATTTCTAATATTCATTGGAAAGCTCTTTTCGGTACGAACCCAACGGTTCTGGTTTTAGGAGAATCCGACGGTCGGATCTCCCGCAACGTCCGTTTGAAATAAATGGTCGAAATTCACGAACTGCCGCGGCGCGGCGCGTTCTATTCAGGCCATTATATATATATAATATATATATATATATTTCGTCGATTTCCTTTTAAAACGAATTTTATAAATCGTTTAAATTCGTTTCTAAAACAATTCAACTTCTACATTCAATTTCAAATCGATTGGATTTCAATTCAACTCGAATTCATTTCCATTTTATTTAATTCGAATTCAAATTCAAATTCGTTTCAATTCAAATTGATTTCAATTTAATTTTGATTCGAATTCAATTAAATTTCAGTTCGTTTTCAATTCAACTTGAATTTGTTTTATATTCAATTCCATTCGAAGTCTTTTTATATTCAATTCAAATTCGTTTTCTTTTCAATTCGAATTCGCTATAATATTCATTTCAATTTGAATAAAATCGATATAAATATCGTTCACGTCGAAATAACGCATCTCTAATCAACACGGCTTTATATTTTTCAAAACTCCTTTATTCTATCCAACAAATGAATATTTATCCCATTCAACACATGAATCTATATTGCTTTCAACACACGACTAATCTCAACACATGAGTACTGTCAACACATCACTATTTTTGTTATGTAAAATATTTTATAAAACTATGGTATCTATCGTTTGATTTTCAATTAGACTTCAACCGTAAAGTAGTTCTAATTTTAAATATGATAAAGATGTAAATTTCATTGTATAAAATATTTCACTCAACACATGAACATCGTCAACACATGACTATTTTATATTCAACACATGAATTTTCTTTTATAATATTTATTATTTTCCCGATTGGAATGAGGCCCAATCAATCACCATATAATGTTAATTATACGGATTTCCATACAACACATGTATATAATAGCATTGAAAAATAATCAACCATCAACCAAAGTGTACTACACTGTATAAGCATCAAATATAGATATCTTACGCTTATAACAGCCTGTCCATCAATCGATCGACATATTTAATCAATCAGGATGAGTGAACTTCCAAATTTTATCCCAACACCCGTGTGGGGTTTCAAACAATCAAACACAGATTTTATTTGTGCAGTTGGGCGATGTGTAAAATTTATCGACCCAATCAATATCAGTCAAATCAGTGTATATAAACAAATCGGCCGATTTGTTTATAAATATTCATTTATTCACTTTCACGTTAAAAATTATATTTTTAACGATAAAATATTCTATTTCAACATATGAATTTCTATTCAGTTCATTTACACAATAAAAATGATATTTTTATTTTTCTAACATATTTTAGAAAATTTCGGCGGCATAACGGCACGATACTAGAAACGGGACGAGGCCTAGCCTTATCCCCGGTCTAGTGAAGGCCCACGCCATTCACACATCAATCAATCCATTCATTTCACCAAACAATTCAATCTCAAATCAAATCATCTAACTAATCTATGCAACCAAAACAAACAAGTCCATGGTCTGTGGACGATTGTGTCGGGTGCTACTAAGCACCGTCTGCATCCTAGTATATATATATAACTAGAAAAGAAATTGAAAGGTGAGAAATTCTCACCAATAGCTAAATCCAACTCCACGACTCTTCATATGTAGGGAATTTTCATCGTTCTCGCCCTTTGTCACTTTCGTTGACCGCATTCACTACATATATAAAAATCACATTTTTATATTCTCTAGTGTATAAAAATCATATTTTTAATTCGCTATATATATGTAAAAATCGAATTTTTATTTACTTCATATATATAAAAATCGTATTTTTATACTTCACTTCATATATATATAAATCGTATTTTTATACTTCACTTCATATATATATAAATCGTATTTTTATACTTCTAAAAATCAAATCTTTATGATGTTAAAAATCCAAGCTTTATGTTGTCATTCATGTGATAAAAACCATATTTTCATATAAATAAAAATCACAACTTCATACCGATAAAAATCATGACTTTTATAAACTAAAGATCATGCCTTTTTATTAATAAAATATAATCTTTTCTATCTAGATTTTAAAAATCTCTTCTTAAGCGTTATTCAAAAATAAAAAAAAATCAGTTCTTTAGCTTAGTAAAAATCAGTTCTTTAGCTTAGTAAAAATCAGTTCTTTAGCTTAGTAAAAATCAGTTCTTTAGCTTAGTAAAAATCAGTTCTTTTCTTACTCTAATGTATATAAAAAAAACTGATTTACTTTTGCTATAATACAAATAAATAACTGATTTATTTTTGCTATATATATATATATAAAAAAAAAACTAAATAAAAATAACTGATAACTTACAGGTTTTTTCAAAGGGGGGAGGACGGCTTCAGTGCTCCCCGGGTGGAGCGCGTCTGGGTGGAGGTCGGGTGGGTGTCCGGCCAAAGGCGCGGCAGCTAGGGTTTAGTGCGGTGGTCGGTTTGGGGATGTGGGGCGATGTGGATTCTGGTTGGAGGAGGGAGTTCGCGCCAGGCTATCGAGGAAGGAGGTGAAGGTGAGGCAAGATCGACGGGGGAGGAGGAATTTCCGGCGGCGGTGATGGCCCCATTGGGCGGCGACGTAGATCGACGGGCTGCTGCCCCTTTCTTTTCTTTTTTTTCTTTTATTCGGTTTGACTGAGAGAAGAGAGAGAGGGGAAAGTGAGAGTTATATAATTATTTTAATAATATTTTATTTAATTTTCTTATTTAGTCTTCGATCTTCTAACGAACCCCAAATCAGACCCAACGACTGTCGTCCCTAGCGTTTTACCCCTATTCCGAACACAATGGGATATGTATCGTAGGCTGATTCAACTGTTTGAATCAGTTTCCGTTAAATTTACATTTAAATCACTATATTGAATTTTAAACGTACATTTCAAATTACCGGGGTCACATACTAACTAGAAAAATTCCAGAAAAATATTTTCTAGCTTCGTATTGACGATACGGTCCTAACAAAACTAATTTCGTCGAATTCTGAGACCGTTAGAAAAATGGCCAATTTCCAGTCGATTAAAATCAACTGAAACTGGTCAAACGCGTTTTCTTTTGCCACGCTCACATATTGATTCGAAAAATTATGAAATTTGGAATCTAGCAATAACTTTACACTGCGGATCCAACGAAAGCGGTTTCGTCGAAATCCGAGGTCATTTGCAAAATGTCCATTTTTAAGGGCCTGAATTCCATAGCGACTATTCAGAATTTTCAACTGGACATATCTTTTGATTCCCGATATGAAATCTTGATTTTTTGGATTCGTTGGAAAGATATTCACAATTAGATCCCAATGTTTTTGGTTTCACTAAAATCCGGATTGTTTTGCACCCGGTACATTCAATTGAAGTTTGAAATCGAATTATCGAACTACCACGCCATTTTCAATTCTATTTATAATTATATATAATTATTTATATTCTAACGACGACGCGTATAATATATACGTTCTAATTATATTCAAAATAAATTTCTCGTCGATATTATTTAAAATAATCTATTTTAAATGTTCAAAATTCGCTAAAATTGCCAAAATAAAAATTTCAAACTGGCTCGCATTTTACGGGTTATTACATCAACAAGACAAAATAGAATTTTGACGCCAGTAGATTCATGTTTATAATAAATTTTATGATCCTTATGAAGGAAAATCTATGCCAATTATAGTTCATTTATTAGTAACCTATTGTTGTTTGTTAGCCGTAATATTCATAAACTATGCTCAATTGTAGCTATCATTACTATATTATGTAATATATGTCAGTTTAAATGACTGTATTGATTAATAGTCATCGAAAACTCATACAAATAGGATTACTATTTGGAATATCCTACAAATTTAAGTTGTTATATTTTTTGTTTTGTACCAAAGATTTATTTACTACTAAAACTATAAGTTTATCCGAAAATTATTTTGGCTTTTTTTGTATTTTGCTGAAGTTTACTCTTTTTCTATATCATGTAATTATTATGTTAGTCAAAGAAATAAAAGCTAATTATCAATGATTTTTTTTCCTTTAATAACTTTGCACTTTGGTTGAATTTATGCTCTCATTTTGGCAACTTCTAAAACTGCTAACTAGATGTTTATGGTTAAATAAACGTAATAAATCTCAAATCACCTTTAATTGATTCTCATTTGTGTTCACTTCTCCATTTTTTCAACAAGTGTTTCAATTTCAATCAATAATTTTATTCCCATTTATTTTAATTACTATCTATTGACAAAAATTTTTTTGACTATTATTTGTTGCTAACCAAAAACAAATATGTTTTCACATTGACTTTTGGGGTTTACCATGTTAAAATCCATTTTCGTTTTGCACTTCATGCAACATTGATTAGTAGAATTATCTTCATATCAAAATGTAGTAAAATCAATTATCATGTCTACTACAGATTGTAGCTGTTTTTGGACTGGTCACTTTTGAATTTGATTGAATAGAACTTAATAATAACAAGACAAATTAGAATTTTGGCGCCAGTAGATTTATGTCCATAATAAATTAAACGTTCCTTATGAAGGAAAATCTATGCCAATTATAGTTGATTTATTAGTAACCTATTGTAGTTTGTTGGCCATAGTATTCATAAACTATGCTCAATTGTAGTTGTCATTCCTATATTATGTAATATATGTCAGTTTAAATGACTGTATTGATTAATTGTCATTGAAAACTCATACAAATAGGACTGTTTGGAACATCCTACAAATTTAAGCCGTTATATTTTTTGTTTTGCACCAAAGATTTATTTACTACTAAAACTATAAGTTCGTCCGAAAATTATTGTGGCCTTTTTTTTTATTTTGCTGAAGTTTACTCTTTTTCTATATCATGTATTATGTTAATCAAAGAAATAAAAGCTAATTATCAATGATTTTTCTTTTGTATACTTTGTGTTGTTAAAGTGGTAGGTGCATAAATGTGAACATTGTTCTCATCAGAATGCCATTTTTTATCTTTGTGGTAATTGTCATATTTACAAAAAATGGTAAACAAGTTATTTTCTAGTATAAAATTCCCTTTTTCACCGTAAATACTTTCCATATTTACTTTCTACATATATACACATAAAACCATAAACAAACAACATAAAGAATATGTCATGCATTCAAATATGTATATCTACAACAAACCTTCACCCACTTGACATCTTTCAAACGTTGGTTTGCAGTCCCACCACCTGCTGTGTGTGCTGGAATACATATCAGATTAATGCTAATACACTATATTGTACATAGGTTGATATTGAAACTGAAAAATGTAAATTTAGTTCATGTTCTATTGTGTACCTTCATCCACAGTATCATATTGACACAACACATGTGGGGACTAAAGTTAAAGTTGTTGCTTCCATTACTGTTATGCTTGCTTTTTGCAATGGTGACCAGACTATTTTTTAACCTAAAAGCGTTAGCAGTAAAGATAATATTATATCACCAATGCAGAGTTGACAATCCTTTTGATGTTTTTTTGATCTTGCACTGAATTTTACTTTTTTATTTTTATGTGAAGCTTAAATTCTTTATATCCATCAAGCATTCAACAAAAATAATTCAGCTTTTTGTTGGTCTAATTTGTCAAAGAACTTATACTTCACACCTGATTGGAGACTTTTTCCTAATGTATTTGAAGGTTTGATTTATTGTTTGGCATGTATGATATGAAAGAGATAAGTCACTTAATTCAGTGCTTATGTATAGGCCTGTAAAAGACAGCGCAAAATTATGGTTTAAAAGTTTTTTGGCAGCTTCTCTGGACCGTACAAAGCGAGAGATTGCAAAGGCAAGATGGCATAGTAAGACACGAATACTTGAGCTCCCAACTGGCAGATATATGGAACAATAACCTATGTGTGTTTCTTCTTTAGTGTGAAGCTAGCTATTCGTCCATTATCATATATTGTTCTGTTTATGTATGCACATTCAAATATGTTTACTTCTCCTCTAATGGGTGAGAACGGCTTCAATTGACCTGTTATTTATATTTGCCAACAAATCTAATTTTGTTGAAGATGATTTTATTTTGTCAACATTATTAGTTAGGCATTATATATGATTATTGCATGGTTTATAAGATTAACTTTTTCACTTTAGTTTTAGAATAATTGTTATGAACTGTTATTTTTTCAATCATAGTTCCAACATATCTTTCGTTGTTCAGAAAGATTTATGTAAGACATATTTAATGCACACCGATATTCATACTCTTGCTTATATAGTAACATTGGTATTTTCTTATAAGAGGATATTTACTGTTTGATTTGCAAATAGACGTATTTAATGCACACTAATATTTATACTGTTGCACGTTGCATGTTATGGTGCCACCATACACCATCTTGAACTATGCTGACTTTTTAACTACTACAGTTTTTTATCTCCATCTTAAGAATGCTATTTTTTTTTACTACTTACTGCTCTTTTGTTTCAATAATTTTGGTTGGTAACTACTGTTCACTTTGTTATGATGTGGTTAATTTCGTATGACATAACCTTTTATTTCTATGCATATGCTTTTTTCAATCCCGTACTCATATTTCTATGCTCACTATGTTCAATCAATGCAAATTAACACATACATGGTTGTTTAATTCATCATTTCATATATACCTCTTTTCATCAATTGAATAGAGATACATGAAATTTGACACAGTTTACACCATGTCCAAACTGTAGCCACTAACTATACATTAATCATTTACTTACTGGAAAATTTAATGTTTACGGTTGAATCCTAACAAATACATGTATCATTTACATTATATTTCTCACTACCGTACAACATGTTCTCATACCTTATTCATAAATGCAAACTACAACAGTTGAAAGTTTATGCTTCCATGCATCGCACGGATTTCCACTCGTGTGTGTGTGTGTGTGTGTATATATATATATATATATATATATATATAGTTAGTCATGTTCATTGCAACAAGTTATTTTATTTCATTTATGTGTAGATGTCTATACCAAGTTTCAGCACTGAATCTAAAACTAACATCAATATGCAAAGCCCCAGTACTGAAAAATCTACAAACACTAATAGTTTGAAGAGGAAAAGCAAAGAGATTGATAATGATGTCAAGCTGCCATGTATTTTTGATGACTTTAAGGATAAAAAAGATGATGAAAAAGTAAGTTATATATATTTGATGGTTATTTTATATAAGGTGTACATATTATTATTATTTTGGTAAGGAATGACTAATTAATTGTTCATCTATTTAAATGTTTGTTGCACTACAGGAATGAAATCTATTCAAAAAAGTGGAAATCATGAAGTTATGCTGGGAACAAGATTGGACTTGAACATAATTTTCATGTTTATTTTGTTTGAAATGGGAACTACACATGATCTTATATTTATTTTTCTCCGATTTTCATATTTATTTTGTTTGGAAAGAAAACTACTCATGATCTTATATTTATTTTGCTCCGAAAATTGCTATTGATTAATGCATTTTTCTGTTATGGATGTTTATTTTTATGTTGTAATTTGAAATTTTAGTTAGAATTCATATTATACATATACAAATATATTTAAAATTTAATAACAAAGCATACATTGCATTATATATATATCTATATATAATGACATCATCACACTTTTTTGCTTCATCGAAAAAGTTATGATATTGTAGTTTGTATATAATTTATATAATATTACTTGAATTGTATCACTTATATAATTTTAATGATTATTTGTTCAATTTTTCACATTTAAAGATCACAAAATAAGTTTAAATTGTAATGAATTAAGAACATGTTTTCAAAATAAAATCACAAATAAATTTTTTTATATCTATGCCAAAAAATAATCATTCATAACAAAAAAATTAGATGGACAACAGTATAATTAACCAAATAATCATCCATGACAAAATTATTGTTGAAGAACAACATGATAATTAATTATTGCTACTGCATAAATTAATTAGATGGATAACGGAATAATTAATCAAAATAATCATCCATAATAAAATTATTTTTGGATGAACAACAGAACAATTTATTATTGTTGCCGCATAAATTATAATATTTAAAAATATATATGTAACTATTTAATATTAATTACGTTACTTTAGTTTTCTTTTATTTTTGATATTTAATCATTACAGTATTTTTTTAATAAAATAAATTTTAATGCCCAGCAAAGCAGGCAAAAAATACTAGTATTGGTTAAAAGCAAATGTGACTCCGTGGGCAGGTGCAAAAGTTAGTAGGGGTAAAATGGTAAAACGTGGGGAAATTCGATATTCCCAAATGAAGTTTAAATAGAATTTGCCCTCGTTTATTGTTGCCTTAGCTTCTCTCGCAAGCTAAGGCAAATCTCTAAACCCTAATTTACAAAATACGAAATCCAAATCCCACACCAATATCAAATGGAATTAACCTCGACCTCAACTTCGATAATGACAACAGTCAACGGCTCTCTTGATTTCAAAGTAAACGACTACTCCCTGACCAAAGGCATGGGCATTGGGAAATACATCATGTCTGTCGTTCTCACCGTTGAAGGATACGATTGGGCGATTCACTTTTATCCTGACGGCAAAAATACAAAGGATAATTATAGTTACGTGTCGTTGTATATAGCGTTGATTGGGGATGGAAATGATGTGAAAGCTTTGTTTGAGTTGAGTCTTTTGGATCAGAGTGGGAGGGGGATGCATAAGAGTCATTCTCATTTTGGGAGGGTTTTGCACGATAGTCCATATACTATTAAATATTGGAGTATGTGGTGAGTCTTTTCTCTTGGATTCAATTGTCCTGTTGGATTGCTTTTTTGTGTTGAATGTTTGTAGTTAAGCACATGGTATGAGTCTTGCACAATGTCAAAGTGCCTTAACAACCTAGACAATGGTGTTTGTCATAATAATTGATGTTATATATTATAAATTACCCAAGTTAGTGAAATCTATTTGTATTTTTTTTATGGGCATGTAGAGTTAAAATAGCTGGATTGCCTATTGATTGTTACTTTGTTAGTATTTTACATGATTGTCTTTGTTTGTAAATAAATATTATGGATTTGAATTTGGAAATATAGAACCATGTTACGTGCATATTAAGATGCTTTATAATGAATTAATCGAGGTCTTTTTTTTTTTTGAAACAAAAGGGTACTTTATTTACAAAGATAGATTACAAGGAGGAAAAGCTTGCCTAAAATTTACAACAAACACAAAAACAAATACTATACAAACTTAACACCTATAGCCAAGCTAATCCACAAAACACAAATACAAGACATGCGAAATACAGAAAAGAAAACAAAGTTATTCCCAGCATGTCAACCACTTAAACCTCTAGTGTTTGAAAGACAAAAGCCCTACACTGACTCCAGCTAGGATACAAGATAGGAGCCGAACACCAACAACCCACCATCTGCTCCATTGAAACAAGATCACTTGTAACAAGCCCACGGACACATGTCTTCAAACTAAAGCCAGAGCATGATCTCAACGAAGCAAAAATTAAACCGAACATTATCACATAAACCTCATGAAAAAGACCACACCAGAACATGAAAACACTGACTGGAGAGTCATGCAAAAACTCAAAACTACAAGCATTGCAACACTAAAATCGCACATGAACCACCTCAAAAAGAAGAAAAAAACTCGATCACTTCTTAGTAACTCCTCCATAGTTAACTCCATCTAGATTTCTTCTTCCTCCCTTTGCTTTTATGGATTTGGGTCGATTTTGAATTTCTTACATAAGTTTAACCCACTCTGGGTTTTCCTCTACCAAGGGTTCGTCATAAACTAGCTTATTAATCCCTTTGTATTTACTGGGTTTAAATGTTCTCCTCTTTTTGAAGCTATTTGTAAAACTATAAGAACTGTATGAGCTATCAGACTCATTCATAAGAATATCCTTACTTGCTTCATCCTCATAATTTTTAAACTCACTGCAATCCCCTAAGTCATCCATTCTAGAAGCCTTTTCAGTTTTACCAATCTCTTTAATACATTCATGAGTTTGTTAGTCTTTAATATTTCCAACTTGAGAGCTTCCTGCAGCAGTTTGGAATTTTTCATTTAACCTATTACCTACTTCAAACACCTTCATCGCACTCATCTTAGCTTGTTCACCACCAGCATGTATATTCACCTTAATTTTAGATGACTCTTTACCAAGATTAGAAATAACTTCATCATCACAATTATTATCCATCATATTTCCCTCATCTAGATTTTCAGAAATGGTCTTATTCAGTGTTTGAATAGTTTCATCTACATCCATTTCATTCAATACTTTTGAATCAACTTTAGGAGCCCAAACTGTTATAGATCTACATATTTCTTTCTTATGACCAAATACTTTACAAACATAACATATATCAGGTACCCATTCGTACTCCACTTTTTGCCATATAATATCACCATTATGACACTGAATAGGAATATAATCAGGAAACTGAAAATCAACATTCACTTTAACTAGAATTCTAGCATACGAAATTCAATCTACATTTTCAGTAGAATTATCCATTTTCAAAGGCAAACCCATTAATGATGCTATTCTACTAATACCCTCAACAGTCCAAAAATCTAAGTCTAGATTAGGAAGACGAATCCAAATTGGCAATGCATGCAGAAAATCTCTATTTAATTTTAATCTTGGAACCCATTTTTTCATGATAATTAATCTCTTATTATAGTAATAAGGTCCGTTAGCTAAAACTTTATCAACATCCTCTCCATTCTCACATTTAACAATGTAAAACCCGTTATTCCTGGAGAATAATCAAAACTTGCCTTTCAAATCCCAAGTTTTGTCTATATAACTCTTAAGAAAATGATAATACGACCTTCTTCCAAATACATAAAACATGATCGAATTAACCCACCTTTCTCTCGCTGCATGTGTTAATTATTCATTTATTACAACGACTTTTATATTATGCTTTGTTGAGGGTTCAAAAAAACTCAACTGAATCGAAGATTGATGAAAATCATTCTCCTTAACAATATCAATCCAAGATTTTGACTGTTTATAATTAACCAGATTTGCAAGATTTATACTTTGGAGACAAGATTCGGAAAATCAGTATTAGAATTTAGATCGGGGGAAAGTATTTTACTGCGAGCTTGAGATTTGTCAAGAGAAACATGTAGCCCAGTAGATTGCAGATCTGGAGGCACCGCTGACCTTTGATTTGAATCCGAACCATTTGCGATTTTTGATTTGAAATTTGATTTCCTTATTAGTCATTGGTTTGCTGTTTGTTTTCTTTTATGAAATAGTCTGTCAATTTAAAAATAGAAAATTGCATACTAGCTTATCTACGATGTCCAAGGTATTCATTAGTTATCAGTTTCTAGCAATGAACCTATTATTATAGTTTCTCTTTGTGAAATAAAGAATTTAACACTAGCTTTTTTTTTTTTTTTTTTTTTTTGGAGAAAAATTCCGTTTGACAGAACTTGCTTCCAAGATGAATAGAACTAAAGTGAATTGGTAAGTCTCTAAATAGTTGATTCTCATCACAACATATGCTAATAGTTGATTCTCATCACTTTTACATATGATGTTGGATTCTGGAAGTGATTTAATGTCTTGGACCTATTGTGTCATCAACTTACGTAGAACTTTTTTAGATGCTCGTACACACACATACATATACATACATCCCTTTATAGAGGAGCGTTCAATGGCACCCGAACTTCCTCCTGATTTGCACTGCTATTTTCTATTATAATAGAATTAGTAGGGAGAAAGATGCTAGCGTTATTTAAATAGAAACTAATGATGGAAATCAGGGAGTAGTTGGGATGTTGCACTGTTTATGGTGCAATTAAACCTTGTCAATGTCTTTAGACATTTATTCTCTTTCTAGACTTTTATCACATCTCCCGAGGGGCAAAATTTTGCTACATTTTAATCTTTACTCAACTCCCACATAAGATTACATCATTAAGTGAATCGTTAAATATGATTAACTTTATTCAACAATGGGATTCTTATGTCTTCATCCAACTCCTCCAATCAGTCATCTCTTTCTACCTGTTGATGTTACATATTAAATGATTTTTTTCTTCCCATTTTTGACCAAGTTATACATTATTATATGGATCATGCAGGTTATACTCCATTTCATACAGGCCCGGCCCGTATGGTAGGCAACGTAGGCAGTTGCCTAGGGCAACGGAACCAATGGGGGCATCAAATAAAAAAAACGCTTTTTCTCTCTGCAGAAACCGAAAGCGAAAAAAATGCCGATCAGCTTCCGCCTTCCTATGCTGCGATTAGCTTCCGTCTCGCCTTCTTGTTAAAATCGAGATTAGCTACCAGACATCAGTTCCAGCTCTCCTCTCCCTTCTCCCGGCTGTTGCCTGCTACGTTGATTCAGAAGCCTAAACATAGTGTTGAATTTCTAAATTGAAATTGAGGATGTAAGTTATCTTTCATTGTTTTACAATTACTGCACTACAAATAATTGTATACGATTATTCTAAATCAAATTCTAGGGCTGAATATTTACTCTTCTGTTCTAATGTATTTGTCGTTTGATATTGCATTCATTTATCATGTTTTATTTGTCTTAGACATTTAGTGTTTGATCTGCCAGCTTGTTACAAAATAGTGTTGATTGAATAAATCAATTTGGTTGGTTAGGTAGTTTGTCTTTTTGAGGTCTGGACGTTTGGTAGCTTGTTGCACAATTAGATTGTTTTAGACTTTTAGGATCATCAATTTGTAAAAAATTTTGAGGTCTGGTAGCTTGTCTTTTCTTCTGAATAACAAATAATTTTGAGCCTTTGCATTACTTGTCTTGTAATGAAACAATCTAATTGTGCCAGTGTTTCTCTACTTTACTGAGCAACGAGCATCATCTGCAAGCTAGATTAATCTCTTTCCATTTTATCCATTTAGCATAGGTTCCAAAAAAAAAGAGACAATTAAAAGTTACCATATTAATATTATTTTAAAATTTAATTTGAGATAGGAATCGAAGACAAAATTCTGGATATCAAAATAGAAAGAAAAAACAACGAAGAGATGAAGAAGCTAAATCATTAGCTGGCTCGATATCAACTTTGTTTCAAGCGAAAAATAGAAAATCTCAAACATCAAGTCAAATTGAAGAAACCAATTGGGAGCCTATAAATGAAGAGCCTATTGATGGAAATGTTGAAACAGAAATTGGTAATCAACATATTGTAGAAGTCAGAGAGGATGAGCATAATGATGATATTATTTGTAGTTCTAACAATGAAGATGTTCACGATTTTAGTACAATTGATCTTGTCAAGGATGTTGATATCAATTATGATCCGGGATTATGGGGAATAATTAGTGATGCCAAAAGAATAATGCTAATTCAACATGGTCCAATTAATATTATGAAAGAAAATGACACATTTCCGAAAAGCAAGATTGATGGTAGACGCTTTTCTTCTCGACATTACATTGGCGGTTATCCACGTGAAGAAGAACATGAAAGGAAATGGCTTGTATATTCAAATGAATGCGATAAAGTTTATTGTTTTTGTTGTAAGCTTTTTAAGCATACACAAAAGGTATCACAATTGGCTGGTGAAGGATGTAATGATTGGCATAATTTGTCTAAGAATTTAAAAGAGCATGAAGGAAATCCATCGCACAATGCAAATCTTATAAAATGGGTTGACTTGCACATGGGGCTCCAACAACAAAAAACGGTTGATAAAGCAATGGAAGCTCACATTGATAAAGAGAGACAGCGTTGGAAAAAAGTGCTTGTGCGTATCATTGGTGTAGTCAAAACCCTTTCTAGAAATAACTTACCATTCCGTGGATCAAATGAAAAGGTTTATGAGAAAAACAATGGTCTTTTTTGTCAACTTATAGAATTTGTGGCCGAGTTTGATCCAATCATGGAAGATCATCTTAGACGTGTGGTAAACAATGAGATAAATAATCATTATTTAAGCCACAAAATTCAAAATGAATTGTTTAGTTTGTTGGCCAATAAGATCAAAGTAACAATGCTGCCAAAAGTAAAGAAAGAAAAATACTTTTCTATCATCCTTGACTGTACTCCGGATTTGAGTCACATGGAGAAGATGTCCATTATTATAAGATGCGTGAATGTTGATGACACAATTGATATCAAGTTAGAAGAATATTTTTTTGGATTCATAACCGTCGACGATACATCCGGACTTGGCCTTTTTAAAGAACTTGAAAATGTTTTGATTGATCTTCAACTTGATATTAATGATGTACGAGGATAAGTATATGATAATGGTTCAAACATGAAAGGTACATTTTTTAATTAAATCTAATAATTTTAAGCATGATCTTAACTATTACTTGTTATATTAAACATTTCTATTTAATTTTCCATAGGTAAACATCAAGGGGTACAAAAAAGGCTACTTGATGTAAATCCTAGAGTCTTCCACATTTCATGTGGTTGTCATAGTCTAAACCTTACTTTATGTGATATGGCCAAATCATGTATGAAGGCTAGAAACTTTTTCGCATATGTGCAAAAAATCTATACGTTGGTTTCTGTTTCAACTCATCGATGGGAAATACTTCGAGCTCATGTAAAAGGTTTGACTCCAAAACCATTATCTGCAACGTGTTGGGAAAGTTATATTGAAAGTGTTAAAGCAATAAGATTTCAAGCACCGAAGCTTAGAGATGCTTTGATTGATATTGCAAATAATTCCAAAGATGATGCTGCAATGATGGAGGCCAAAGGATTGTGTCAAAACGCTTTGGAAAATTTTGAGTTTCTAATTAGCTTGTGTGTTTGGTACAAGATATTAGATAACATTAATCGAGTAAGTAAAATTCTTCAATGAGAGGAAATGGATCTTGAAGATGCAATCTCAAAAATGAAAGAGCTTGTAGCATTTTTTGAAAAATTTAAAGAAGTTGGGTTTGAACTCATAATGGAAGAAGCTAAAGAACTTGCAAACGATGTTGGCATCGATCCAATTTTTCATGAAAAGAGGATCATACGTAGAAAAAAACAATTTGATGGAGAGATCGTAGAGAATGAAGATAGACAATCACCGGAGGAGAATTTTAGAGTTTGTTATTTTCTACAAGTAATGGATCAAGCTTTGACTTCACTTAGAGACTGGTTTGAGCAATTTAAACATTATGAACAAATTTTTGGTTTTTTGTTAAATTTGAAATTCAAATTTCTTAATGATGAGGAGTTGAAGAACTATTGCATGAATTTAGAAAATTTCTTAACCCATGATGAAGTGCAAGATATTTGTGGTAATGAGTTGTTCTATGAGCTTCAACAATTAAAAGGAATTCTACCATTGGAAGTGACCACATCAATCGGCATTCTTAATTTCTTAAGGTCTTACCGAGATGTAAGTGGATTTCTCAATGTTTGGGTTGCTTATCGAATTTTGATGACTATCCCCGTTACGGTTGCTTCGGCAGAAAGAAGCTTTTCAAAGTTGAAATTGATAAAAACATACCTTCGGACTACTATGTCACAAGAAAGTCTAAGTGGATTGGCTATGATCTCAATCGAAAATGAATACTTGGATTTGCTTAATTATGAAGAGATAATAGAAGAGTTTGCTTACAAAAATGCAAGAAGAAGTTGCTTTCGTTGATATCCATTGCTATAGTATATTAAGTTGACATTTAGACTTTTTGTATATTTAATCTAAATGCTTTTGTTGATCTATATTTTGTAACCGACGACTTTTCTAATGAAGTTTGCATTTTATTTTGGCCGTGTATATTTTTGTTGTTTATTATATGGTGGGGCAACAAAAAACATTTTTTTTTAATGTTGGATTAGGGCAACCGACGCTCGGCCAACCCCTGATTTCATATACTGGGACAGCCTGCCAGATATGGGAGATCTAAGTAGTGGCGTGGCTTCAACTTTAATGGCTCAACATTTGCTTGCATGCGCCGACAGATATTCACTGGAAATACTTAAATTACTCTGTGAAGCAAAATTGTGTGAAGATGTTTCTATCAACACTAGTGTAGCTACTACTTTTGCTTTGGCTGAGCAGCACCGCTGTTTTCAACTGAGAAATGTTTGTCTTAGATATATAGCTATGCCTGAAAACCTTAAAGGCACGTCTAAAAATTTTCGTCCTCTAAACGCTAACTGCAACACTTCTGATAAACTTGGAATATGCATGTGTTTAGAGAGAATGAGAGCAGTGCTCAATGACACCTCCATTTTGCAGCATACCTCATGGCTTCCTAATTTTCATTATTTAAATTGGGATGTGGTAATTTTATTTTTTATTCTTTATTTTTTTGGTGTTTGGGGGGGGGGGGAGGGAGGAGGGGGAAGGGAGGGGGTGTAGGAGTGCTGCAGAATGGGGGTGCCGTGGAGCGCTGCTCACACACGCATTGTATATTAGGAGTGCTTAATGTTGTCTCAGTTGCTACACTGGTTTCCAATGCACAATTCGAATTAAATAATATGGTTGGTGGGAACATAGAGAAAGTTGTCGAATTTTATGGCCATTTGTTTTGCCGTAAACCCATTATTTGATAACATCCCATTTTTTCCTTTAACCACCCACTAATTTTTGTTTTCACTTTGTAACCGTTCCATGATGGCCAAAACGACATAAGAAAACCGTGAATCATTTTTCTGATAACAGGTTCACTAAACCTATTCTCAAAATCGAAAAACACCATCCAAAACTAAGAAGAGGGGTTTGGAAACAAGAATCAGATCATAAAGAATCGAATTGAAAGAAGAAGAGCATACAAACTCATCTGATTTCGCATAGCAATGGCTGGAGGTACTCTATTGATCCCCTTATTTTCTTCCACTTATGATTTATGCAATAGTTTGTTAACTAACATTTGGTATCAAAGCAATAAAGCGCCTCTGCCTTGCTATAAATTAGGTTGCCATCGAATTGCTTTATTCCCCTTGCCGATTTCGTTTTTGGTTGAGAAAATAAGGAGTCTTCTATTTTCGTGGCGGAATAAGTCTTCATGGTGTAGAAAAAAAAAGCAACTAGTCAATCCAGATGAAGACTTATACTGCGTAGAATTTTCTTCAAGCCAATTTTTTGTTGCTGTAGCTGGCTTCTGGGGCCTTTAGGTATAAGCTGCGCCTTATAGGGATGGCGTGTGTTCCATTGTTGGCTTTGATGATAATAATAAAATATGGAACCACTTGCTCAATTAATTATGATTAGAAGCACCTGCATAGTTTTTCATGGAGCATAGTACTATGCAGCACTGACGTTGCTTTATGTCTACATGCAATTTTTATTTGTACTGATAATAATAATAAAAAAAAGGTTCTTTATATATTGCAAGCTAGGTATATGTGTATAAAACAAAGTGAAATGTCAATTAATTGAGCAAATTTTATTAGTTAGGGAGTAGCCACAACATCTCTAATTATTAATAAATTTGATAAACTAAAATCACATGTGGATACTAGACATTGATTGTAATTAATCATGTGTGGCATAATAAGATTTTCCCACAAGAAATTTTATTGTTTTGCATGATTAATTAGGGTGATGTATCATATTGTGTTTCTTAATCTACCCACAGGAGTTAAGAAATAACTATTTGATAGTTTCACTATAAGTTAAATTTATGAATCTGATTTAAGTAGACTTTAGCCCACAGGCAAGTTTTATGTCACTGGATTCATATGTGCATAGTATACATTGGTAAATTGTGATAAAATTACAGTTTCGGTTTACTTTGTTAATAAGCATATATTTTCTATTTGCAGTAATTTTACCTGGAAATATTTCTAATGTTAAATGTGACATTCCTGAATTAAGAGGTGATAACTACAAGGTATGGAAGGAGAGAGTGTTACTGCATTTAGGATGGATGGATATTGACTATGCTATTCGGAAAGACAAACCACCTAGCATAACGGAGGCTAGTACTCCTGAAGCCATTGATCTTTATGAAAAGTGGGAGCGATCTAATCGTCTTTCAATTATGTTCATAAAGACCAAGATTTGTGCTAGTATTAGGGGTTCAGCCGATCAGCATGTTAAAGTCAAGGATCTTCTTGGAGCCATCGATGAGCAGTTTGCATCCTCTGATAAGGCTCTCGCCAGCACCTTGATTATGAAGTTCTCATCCATGAGGCACACCGAGGTTAAAGGAGCGCGTGATTATATCATGCGCATGAGGGATATAGCGGCTCAACTAAAGGCTTTAGAAGTTACCATGTTTGAATCTTTCTTGGTCCATTACATTATATGCACTCTACCTCAACAATATGCCCCATTTAAGATCTCATACAACACACATAAGGACAAATGGTCAATTAATGAGCTTATGACCATGTGTACTCAAGAGGAGGGTAGATTGTTGATGGAAGAGGGCGAAAAGGTGAACCTTGCTACGACTTCTTATTCAAAGAAGAAAAAGGATCACAATAAGGAAAAGGAAAAATGAAAGATTCATGCGAATCAAGTCATGAAGAAGGAGTCAAAGTGTTACTTCTGTAAAAAGAAGAGACACACTAAGAAGGACTGCATTAAGTTTAAAGCTTGGCTTGAGAAGAAAGGTAATTTTCCAACATTTGTTTGTTACGAATCTAATATGGTTAATGTTAATCATGATACATGGTGGATTGATATTGGGACTACAATCCATGTTTTGAATACCTTGCAGGTTATGACAAACCTAAGGAAACCAGTGGACAGTGAAAGACTTATCTATGCAGGCAACAAGATAACTTCACGTGTGGAAACCGTTGGGACATGCAGTTTGGTTTTAAGTAGTGGTTTTACTTTATGTGTAGAAAAAACATTCTGTGTTCCTAATTTTGCAAGGAATTTGATTTCTGTATTTAGACTTTTACCTTTTGGATTTTCCTTTAATTTTTCAGATTCTGGTTTTAGTATTATCAAAAATTCTGAAGTTATTGGCTATGGTACATTGTCTGATAATTTACTTCATTTTGACTTTCAAAATGATACCACTCATAATTCTATGCATGTTGATGTTGGTTTAAAAAGATGTATTATGAATGAGGATTCTTTTATGTTGTGGCATCGAAGATTAGGACACATCTCCATTGAAAGAATTAAGAGGTTAGTAAAGGAAGGGGTACTTGGTACTCTAGACTTTACTGATTTCGACACTTATGTTAGTTGCATTAAAGGAAAGCAAACTAATAAACACAAAATTGGTGCCAAGAGGAGTTCTGACTTATTAGAAATCATACATACGAACATTTGTTGCCCAAACATGAATGCTGATGATCCAAAATACTTTATCACCTTCATAGATGATTATTCACTATATATGTATCTCTACTTACTTCATTCCAAAGACGAAGCTTTAAATGCCTTTAAATATTTAAGGAAGAAGTAGAGAATCAATGTAGTAAGCACATTAAGATCGTTAGATCAGATCGAGGTGGAGAGTATTATGGTAGATACACCGAGAACGGACAAGCACGTGGTCAATTTGCTAAATTTCTTCAAGAGCATGGGATTGTTCTCTAATACACCATGTCTGGTTCTCCAGACTAGAATGGTGTAGATGAAAGAAGAAATCAGACATTAATTGAAATGGTGCATAACATGAGAAGTAATGTTAAACTTCCATCATTTTTGTGGACTAATGCTCTTAAGACGACAGCATATATATTAAACCGGGTTCCATCCAAGGCCGTTCTAAGACGCCTTTTGAGCTATTTAAAGGCTGAAAATCGAGTTTGCGACATATAAGCATTTGGGGATGTCCGTTTGAGGTGAGAATCTATAATCCACAAGAGAAGAAACTTGATCCCAGGACTATTAGTGGGTATTTCATTGGATATGTTGAGAAGTCAAAGGGTTATATATTCTATTGTCCGTCCCATTATACCAGGATTGTGGAATCAAGAAATGCTAAATTTCTTGAGAATGATTTGATCAGTGGGAGTGATCAATTTCAGAATATTATTCCTGAAAAAGACCACTATGAGGCTTTACCCTCTGATTCAAGTGATAGATTGATTGTCATTCACGCTCCTCAAGTTAAGCCGAGTGTTAGACAACCAAATATGGAAATTCCACAAATTATTGATCAAAATCTGATAGATCATGTTGTAAATGAGGATTTGGTTCATAATGAGAATGAACAAGTCCCATTAAGAAGATCTACCTGCGAAAGGCGATCAGTTGTTCCTAATGATTATGAAGTGTACCTACAAGAATCAGATTATAATATTGGAGTCGATAATGATCCTTTGTCATTTTCACAAGCCATAAGTTCTACAGATTTAAACTTATGGATGAATGCTACGAAAGAAGAGATGAATTCAATGGTTTCTAATTGAGTTTGGAATCTTGTTGAGTTGCCTGATGGTATAAAAATCATTGGATGCAAGTGGGTTTTTAACACAAAAAGAGACTCACTAGGCAACATCGAAAGATATAAAGCAAGACTCGTTGCTAAAGGGTCCACTCAAAGAGAAGGAATCGACTACACGAAGACCTTTTCTCCTATATCAAAGAAAGATTCCCTTCGTGTAATTATGGCATTGGTAGCTCATTTTGATTTCGAGCTACATCAAATGGATGTGAAAACGACATTCCTTAATGGTGATTTAGAGGAAGAGGTTTATATGAAACAACCTGAAGGATTCTCCTCTAACGATGGTGAGCATTTGGTTTGTAAGCTAAATAAATCCATATATGGGTTAAAATGAGTCTCCCGCCAATGGTATAAGAAATTCCATGAAGTAATTACTTCGTTTGGTTTCGAAGAAAGTATCATGGATCAATGTATATATCTTAAGGTCAGTGGGAGTAAATTTTTTTTCTTGTATTATATGTGGATGATATTTTGCTTGCAACCAATAATAAAGGGTTGCTACATGAGGTAAAACAGTTCCTTTAAAGAAACTTTGATATGAAAAATATGAGAGATGCATCTTATGTCGTTGGCATTAAGATCCATAGAGATAGATCTCGAGGCATTTTGGGATTGACTCAAGAGGCCTATATCAACAAAGTACTTGAAAGATTTAGAATGAAAGATTGTTCACCAAGTGCAGCACCCATTGTGAAGGGAGACCGGTTCAGTTTGGACCAGTGCCTAGGAATGACTTTAAAAGAGAACAGAAGAAAAATATTCCATATGCTTCAGTTATTGGTAGCATAATGTATGCCCAGGTCTGTACCAGACCTGATATTGCATATGCAGTTGGGGTATTAGGAAGATATCAGAGTAATCCAGGGATTGATCATTGGAAGGCTGCAAAGAAAGTGATGAGGTACCTTAAGGGTACTAAGGATTACATGCTTATGTATAGAAGAAATGATAATTTGGAAGTGGTAGGCTATTCGGAGTCTGACTACGGTGGCTGTAGTGATTCACTAAAATCCACATCAGGATATGTGTTCATGCTAGCTGATGGTGCCGTATCGTGGAGAAGTGCAAACCAAACCTTGACGGCTGGTTCCATTATGGTCGCAGAGTTCATTTCTTTCTTTGAGGCTACCTTGCATGGTGTTTGGTTGAAAAGTTTCATATCTGGACTTAAAGTTGTTGACTCTATTAATCGGCCAATAAGAATGTATTGTGACAATTCAGCTGCTGTCTTCATGACTAAGAATAATAGGAGTGAAAGTCAAAATAATCACATTGACATAAAGTATCTAGTCATGAAGGAACGTGTTCAAGAAAGAAAAGTGATCATCGAGCACATTAGCACTGGTTTAATGATTGCTGATCCCTTGACTAAAGACATGCCAATTAAGATTTTTAGGGATCATGTAGTGAAAATGGGACTTGCACCCCTTATGTAGTACATTCATTATGTGTTTATATTGAACTTTTATTATGTTGGATATTTTCTCCTTTTGGATTTATGCGCATATTTACGTTATTATGTTGAAAAATATCATTTGTTTGAACCTAGAGTAAACATGAGGTTTACTCATTAAGTTAAGTGTGCGTGTGGTTGTTGAGAATTTGATATATTATGATACATGGAAGATTAATTCTCGTACTAAGAGACTTCGTCGCTATGATTCGTAAATCATATCTCATCTCAAATGGGCCAAGTGGGAGAATGTCGGATTTTGTGGCCCATTGGTTTCCATTATTTGATAACAACCCATTTTCCCCTTGAACCACCCACTAATTTTTGTTTTCACTTTGTAACCAGTCCATGATGGCCAAAGCGGTATAAGAAAAACGTGAATCATTTTTCTGTTAATGGGTTCACTAAACCTATTCTCAAAATCGAAAAACACCATCCAAAACTGAGAAGAGGGATTTGGAAACAAGAATCGGATCATAAAGAATCAAATTGAAAGAAGAAGAAGAGCATACAAACTCATCTGATTTTGCATAGCAATGGCTGGAGGTACTCTATTGATCCCCTTATTTGCTTCCACTTATGATTTATGCAGTAGTTTGTTAACAAACAACAGCCATAACATTCAACTCAGATTGTTTGCTGGAAATCAAATGGCTAAAGAGGCGTTGTACTATTTGGGGTGTCATTGGGCGTTCATATTTGTATATATAACACATGCACACGCGCGCGCGCACACACACACACACATATACATACATACATACACATATGGAAAGTCTATTTAAACACAATATGATGACATAACTAATCTGCACCATTAGATTCCTCATTTGAATTCCACCTTTCCAAATAAGGACAAAATGATCCAACGATACAAATCTTCTGTGTCATCATTTGTGTTTTATTTTATGTTCATATAGTCGACCCAATGTGTGTATGCGCACAAGCGTCTGTGTATGTATACGTATGTGTATAGATGTGTGTGTATACACATTTATGGAAAATACATATCTTTATCTTTATTAATAATTGTAATATCTTTGGTGTCACACTTTTTTTGATTTAGCTTGAACTACCAAAAATGCCCTTATATATTAAAAAAGCTCGGTATCACTTAGAATTAAAATCTAATAGTTAAACTTCTTTATATTTCCAAAATATTCATCCATGCTTAAAAATGCGGTCTGTTAAACTTCTTTACAAATTCAAATTGTCCACACTTAAAAATATAATATAATAAATAAGAGATAGGATCAACAACATCCAAAATAGTACAACAAACCTTTAACCTTCTAATTTCCGCCACACAGTTCACTTTCTCTCTTTTCTCGCTAGCTCTCGCTTTCACTCATACATTATTTAAATATAAACGAGTGGCTATTATCGAAGTGCAAAAAGGGTCCTACAAAAAATGATGCAATATAACCCCCTTAATAAGTAAACATCTCTAAATAAGTAAACATCGTCTAAACAAGTAAACATCATTTAAAAAGTTGTTTATTAATTAATAATATACATAAAGTTCAAACTAAATGTTGCAATTTGGAAATATAAATATAATAAATTACCACACACGATTTCAACATAAAAACATGGCTAAATATTTGTGTGGATTAATTGCTCTTGAATGTGTTAGTCATATATATTGTAGAATTATAATTCATGCACGAATTGTACGTCATCCCCACATGCGAAGCGTGTGCCGTAACGCTTGTATATACATACATATATATACACATACACACACGTATGTGTGTGTGTACACACAGATGTAGTGTGTGTACACACACACATGTAGTGTGCTTATACACACGCATACATGTGTGTGTGCACACGTTTGTGTGTATAAAGATATATACACACTCACTCACATACATATATGGGAAATGCTCAGATGCACCTCTTTCTTACTTTGCCTCTATTCCGCCTTGATTTCAACCACTCATTCTAATTTAAATAATTTTTTTCTTCTTCTTTTGTCATCTCATTATATTTTTAAATTTACATAGGACTATGTGGTTAAAATTAGGGAAATAGAGGTGAAGCAGAAATGAGGGGGGTGAAGGAGGTGCAGTCCCCTCGTTTCAGCAGCACCTCTACCCCCTCTTCCCCTCTTATTTCAACCACATTTCAATTTCAAAGTTTATATGTTGATGTTATTCCTAGAGATACCCGTAGGCTGGCTTAAGACAGTTATTCCAATATTGTATGTCTGTATCCACAGATAGTTGTGAGATATCAGATATTATTCTATATAAAGACCCAAAAAAAAAAGAATCATAGTTTATTATAAAATTCTTTCTTGATGGTTATAGAATTACATAAAATAAAATAATTCGGTGATAACAGTTTTTGAGCAGTGATTATCACATGTACACACATACGTACGTACACATATACAAGAGACGCATACATCTCTTTCTCTCTCACACACACATGTGTGTGTGTCTATATACATATACATATGTATATGTATGTGTGTGTATATATATATGTATGTATGTATATGTTATTACCTCAATAAAACACCAAATATCTATCATTACTTGCACTAAAATCACACTTTATAAGTTAGAGCTTCTCCAATGCTTTAAATTGTCATGGCATGTGAACCCATCTTGCCACGTCATTTTTTAGCATGTGAAGACAATGTAATTGCAAATCAAAATGTGGTAAGAAAAAGGTCTCCAATGCAAGTACTTCAACTTGACTGTTTTTCGGGTTATTATTTAACAAATAAATTAAATTTTAACATCAAACGTGGGCATTGTTTGTGAAAATGGATGATGTGTACTAATTTTAACATCAAACATGGGCACTGAGTCTGAAAATGGATGACGTGTACTACTTCACATTGTGAAGAAGGTTGTCTAGAACTAGACATTGAATTCAACAATGTCTAAAAAAATTATTGCCACCTCATGTTATAAATTCATATCACAATAGCATTGGAAAATAAAATTTCTTTGCTGATGTCAAATACTTATGTGTCATTGACATTACATTTCAATTACACCTGCATTGAAGATGCTCTTATTATTTTTTACAAGAAAGAAATTCTTTTCAAAATATCAGATATTTATCCGGTTCTTTGATACAAATGTAGATTGATTTTGGGGTTCTTAGATGTTCATTAAGGGAATTATGTTTATGAGTAGTTGGGATTACCAACCATTACTTGTGCTACTAATTTGCAGCCGTGATGCAAACCGAAGGATTTGAGCATCTAAAAGTGAGTTGCCCGGCTATTTTGATAGAGATGTTGAGAAACTGGAGTTCATTCGGCCAAATTTCGAGTAATCATTAATTTTGAAGCGCTTGATGGCAGTGATGCTTATGGAAGAAGAGTAAAATCTAGACATAGATAAACTGCTGCATTGATATTTTATTCATAATATATTTTTTGTGTGGAAGAGACTTAGTCTTAGATGCCCAAAAAATGTTACTTACTGTTCTGACTTTTTAAGTATGCTTTGTTCCCATGCATTGTAATGTATTCCAGTGATTTCTGTTTATTTGTAATGCTTTTCTTTCCTTGTCAAATTAGCTCATTTCTCTATGTTTATACCAAAATCAGCTTTATTTTAAAACAAAATAACAAATAAAATTTGTGTTGATGCTATAAGAAATTATCTCAATTTAAGTTAATTTGCATAAATATGTCAATTCTGGAACATGCGCCAGTAAGTTTTTTCATTTTATATTTTCTTTCTTCCAGCATGATGGCAATCTCTATTTTGAATGGAGTTTAAGTTAGGACTTAGGCTTAAGCTATAGCAAACTGGTAGAGAAATGTCTTACCGTACGGAATGAATGCTGAACAACCATAATTTGCATTTCCTGTGCATTTAGTATGGTATAAGACGAGGCTGGTCAACATCAAATATGTCCTGAACAAATAAAAGGTGTGTGTATTGTGTTATAATTTGGCCAGTAAGGTAATGATTACTACTGGTTTTGTAGAAGTACTACCATGATTTATCAAAGATCATGATAAATTTTCCATTAACTTATCAATTAAACCTATATACTGATTTCACTAAAAAATGATAGTCGACCAGTTGATAATTGTATTGTAATGGAAAGTAATATTATTTGAATTTCAAGATAATTACTTTTAGTTTTCTAGGGATCTAAATTACCAATTTCAATATAAACTCATAGAAGATTTACATTATGCATTTAATACATACTTTAATTCTTTGATTTGCCAACCAAAATCGAGCACGATCAACCCACTCAACATTTAAATTTTATATATTAAAAGTTTGAGTTTCAAAGTTTCAATTCTTGATCGTTAAACAATAGACATTATTGGAATTTTCAGCATATGAGCCACATATGTAAAATGCAATAACCTGGAATCCGAGCCAATTTAAAATTTTTATTTTGGCAATTTTAATGAATTTTGAATATTTAAAATGAATTATTTTAAATAATAACGATGGGAAATTTATTTTGAATAGAATTCGAACGTATATATTTAATGGAATCATCGATAGAATATAAATAATTATAAAAGGAATTGAAAATGGCGTGGTAGTTTGAAATTTCGATTTCAAAGTTCAAATGAATGTGCAGGATTCAAAATAAACCGGATTTTAGTGAAACCAAAAATATTAGAATCTATTTGAGAATATCTTCCCAACGAATCCGAAAAATTGAAATTTCATAACGGGAATCAAAAGATATGCCCAGTTGAAAATTCAGAATAGTCGCTATGGAATTCTGGCCCTTAAAAATGGAAATTTTGCAAACGACCTTGGTTTTCGACGAAACCACTATTGTTGGATCCGTGATGTCAAGTTATTGCTAGTTTTCAAAATTTATAATTTTCTGAATCAATATGTGAGCGTGGCGAAGTTAAACGTGTTTTAACAGTTTCATTCAATTTTGATCGACCAGAAAATGGCCAATTTTCAAACGGTCTCAGAATTTGATGAAATTAGTTTTGTTAGGACCGTATCAGCAATACAAAGCTAGAAATAATTTTTCGGGAACTTTTAGAGTCAGTATGTGGCCCCGGTAATTTAAAATGTACGTTCAAATTGAATATACACTGATTTATATTTTGATTTTGACGAAAACTAATCGTAACGATCGAATTGGCCTATGAAACATATCCCATTGTGTTCAGAATGGGTGTATTACGCTAGGGACGACAGTCGGTGGGTTCGATTTCGAGTTCGAATAAAAACCCTACTTTTTATGGAAAATAAATAATAAAATAAATAATATATATATATATATATATACACACACATATGCCCCCCTCCATTTTCATTTCTAAACCTAAATCGAAAACAGAAACCGGATCCCCTTCTTTTTTTCCTGTCGCCGTCGTTCTCACCCCCCTTCCACCACTGGCGCGCCGCTCAGGCCATCCGCCGCCCCTCCGACGTCCAACCTCCCCCTTCTCTCCACCACTCCTCTCATTTCCCTCTTAGATCCGATGCCCCATAACTCGCGAGCAGCAGCAGCCAACCTCAACAACCACCGCACCGCCACCCTTCGAAGCCCGCCTCCGTCCACGCCGCTCCGACTCCCCTCCATTTCGAAGCACATACCCTATACCCCCTCTTCCGCAAGCAAGAGAACCCGTGCCCTCCTCCTCCCCTGTGCGCAGCGAGAAACCCTGTCTCCGATGAACAAAAATATATCAGTGAGCCTTCTTCTTTTCCTTTTCCTTCTTCTTGCCTAATTAATTTATAAATTTTGTGTTATAGTAATAAATAATTTTAAATGAAATAACATAATAAAAATAGAATTTTTATTTTTAATATAACATTGTTAAAATCTGTTCTTTATTTATATAAAAGAAATGGTTGTTGAAATATAAAGATATCATTTTTAAGAATGAAAAGACTAGATTTTTATCCAAGAAATGTTTTGATTTTTGTTCATGAAAAGTTATGATTTTTAACATTATGAAGAAGTGTTATTTTAACATAATAAAAGCGTGATTTTTATAATGAAGAAGCGATATAAAAATATAATTTTTATACATGGAGTGATATTATAAAAATATGATTTTGATGTAGCAAGATCGAATTTTTATAAAGTAGAAAGAATGGATTTTTAATAAGAAAAAGATTTGACTTTTCATCTAGCAAAGAAGTGATTTTTAATTATATAAAAATATAATTTTATATATGCAGCGAATTAAAAATATGATTTTTATAAGGTAGAGAAGATAAAAATTCGATTTTTATAAATATGAAGTAGCGGTAAAAATTCGATATTTATATAGGAAGTAGCGTTGTTAAAAATATAATTTTTAACATAAACGGTGTTGAACAGATCTCGTTAAAAGCGAAGTGAAGATTTCCTACATATGAAGAGTCGCGGTGAATTGGTTTAGCTAGTCGGTGAGATATGCTCACTTTTATTTTATTTTATTTTCTAGTTGAAATATATACTAGGATACAGACGGTGCTTAGTAGCACCCGGCACCCGTCGTTCACAAATCATGGACGACTTGTTTGATTTTGTTGTATTGCGAAAATTTATTGTGAGGGTGCAATAAAAATATATATTCATGTGTTGAAGTAAAATAAATATTCAGTTACAAATTGAACGATTTATTTATGTACACCGATTTGACTGATATTGATTGGGACGATAAATTTTACACATCGCCCAACTGCACAAATAAAAATCTGTGTTTGTCGATTTGAAACCCCACACGGGTATTGGGATGATATTTGACGTACACTAATCCCGATTTTTTAGTTGTATGTCAATCGATGGGTTGACAGACTGTGTAAGCGTTAATAATTTATATTTAATGCTTATGCAGTTGTGTGGTGCACTCTGGATGATGGTTGAATATTTATCGTTGCTATTATATACATGTGTTGTATGGAATCCATATAATTAACGTTATATGGTAATTGATTGGGCCTCATTCCAATTTTGAATATAAGGAATATTATAATAGAAAAACTCATGTGTTGAATAGAAAAAAAATAAATATTCATGTGTTGAATAGAAATAAAAATTCATGTTTTGAATAGAAATATAAATTCATGTGTTGAATAGAAAAAAATAAATATTCATGTGTTGAATAGAAATAAAAATTCATGGGTTGAATAGAATAAAAATTAATGTGTTGAATAGAATAAAAATTCATGTGTTGAATAGAATAAAAATTCATGTGTTGAATAGAAAGAAAATTCATGTGTTGAATAAAATAAATATTCATGGGTTAAATAAAATAAATTCATGTGTTGAAATAAAGTGAAAATTCATGTGTTGAATAAAAATATATATTCATGTGTTGAATAAAAATATATATTCATGTGTTGAAGAAAATATTCATTTGTTGAATAGAATAACGAAGTTATTGAAATATATAAAGCCGTGTTGGTTAGATATGCGCCATTTTGACGCGAATGATATTTATATCGATTATATTAGGTTTTATAATAAATATAGAAAAGGAAGTGATTTCAAAATAAAATGTTTTGAAAATATTATCATTTATATATTGATGATATGGAATATTCAATTTTGATTAGAAATTGAATATGAAGTTGAAATCATTTTGAAAATGAATTTAAAACGATTTATAAAATTTGTTTATTTAGGAAATCGACGAAGTATATATTATATATAAAATATAACGGCCTGAATAGAACGTGCCGCGCTGCGGCAGTTCGCGAATTTCGGCCATTGACTTCGAACAGATATTACGGGAGATCCGACCGTCGGATTCTCCTAAAATCGGAACCTTTGAGTTCGTATCGAAAAGAGCTTTCTAACGAATATTAGAGATTTGAAATCTAATGGTTGGATTTGGGATTATGTCCAAATCAAATTTGGAAAAGGTCGTTGTAAGTGCAGTTCGATGGCCGTTGATGGAATTCGACTGCGCGACCTTAATAAAATTATCAAAAATTGTAATAATTTGTGTAAAATCATAAGAAATGATTTGTGAAGAATTGGGATGAAAATTTCCAAATTTGAAAGGATAAAAATAGATTTTTATCGAAATGAACTAGTTTTGAACTAGAATTATAAATCAATTTATTTTTAAAATAAATAAATTGGATTTGAAATGGTTTTAAAAGTAACCAGAATTTCCAATAATTGAATTGGAATGGATTTGAATTGAAATTGTCTTTGGAATATTTCGATGTTGGATTTCGTGATTATACAGATATTGTTATGGAAATTTGAAACATATATTCATATCGTTATTTCCAATACGATATTTTTTGGTCATAGAATTTGATATTGAATATAAGCCGATATATTTTCTATTCAGAGCCTTGTATTTAATATCAAATGGGATTTGGGTTTATCGTGAACGGTGTTTTAAATAACATTGATTCTTTAACTCAGTTAAAGCCAGGATGTGATTTCCCAAGTTAAATAATCATTGATAGCGATTATTGGGAAGATTAAAACTAAGGGGATTCTTAATGAATATTTAATTAGATTGAAATAATCAAGAATGGAGTATCACCAGTTTTGCTCTAGGCGATAGTTAAATCTTTAATTAGATTTGAACGCGAAATGGTGATTGAATTTACCGATAACACCGTGGTGTTAGATATGAAGTATGACCAGTTTTACTTCATGGGATGAATAGGTTGGGATGGAGAAATAAAATAAATGATTACTTCGGTGTGGTTCGCTAATCCCGACTAGTTTGAATTGATATTCAAAAGAAGATTAAAGAATAAATTTAAAGAATTTATCTTTGACAAAATTAATGGGAACCCTTCCCAAAGTATAAGAATATTTGAATAAAAGAATATTCTTAATTGGAATGAGGCGTATGTTGTGTTTGTGTAACACTTGTTTATTATATACGCGAGTTAATCAGAATGACCGGGTTTATCCCATTCTGAATAACTGATACGACGATGTGTGGAGGATGAAGATGGTGGTCGAAGATCGGAGGTCTTCACATCGTTTGGGTGATTACAGATGATCTTGATTGGGCCGTACACCCAAGAGGAGGGAATCAGTTGGTGATCGTCCATGCGTACTTGGAGACCGATGGATATGCGAGGTACAAGGTGCCTTCGGTTTCGTTCAGACCCAGAACGAACTTGTAAATGGACTGTGTGTCTGACATTGGATTTTATTCTGTGTGATTGATTTCTATTAAATATATATCTGTTTGGCAGCGGAGAATTTATTCTCTTGCTTAACGCCGTTCTATGAGACGTACGAGCTTAGAGGTTATATATTGGTGGATATCAATCACATGGAGTAAATTGCCTGTGCGGCATGCCTAAGTGGCAAATGATCAAGGCTTTTATTGAAAAGCAAATTCTTGTGGTTGATGATCAAAGCACGTCCTTTGTGGCATAGCTTTGTGTATGACATTAATTCGCGAGCCTCACACCCCGGTAAGAACCAGAAACGGGAGAGGATCCAGGGAGAACTTGCGTCTCTTTCTAGTTAGAGGTGGTGTCAGTGACCTACCAGCCCTGACATTTATACTATTTTCACCTGTGTGGTTGTTGCTATTGCGAGGCGCCTCGGATATATCGGTGACTGTGTGGAGCCGATGGAGTCATTTGGCTCATTTACGCCACATAGGTCAGGGAGACGTAGTGTTCATGGTTTTATTTAATCCACATCGAGTGGACCGGCCCTGTGTCTCCTATGTGTAGTTGCGGATGTAGCCTGAGACATGGACTAGATTGTCTCGAATTTGGTGAGGACTATCTTTTGCCTCTGTTCATAGATGGAAGTCCAACTTCCAATACATGACTTTGCAGTTTTAATTGTAGAACTAGTATGGCGACATGATATATGGTACCCATGCCGTCTATGATTGATATTTATGATTGAAATTGTTTTGACACTATACACTTATAGTAATAAAAGATGAAATTTAGCGTATCAAGGATTCTTTGGCTACTATAAGGTAAAACCCTATCCTCTAGCTTGTGTTGCATTGTGTGATGGTACCTGGGTCTTATAGTAGCTTCATTGTTCTTTATTTTGCCTTGCGCTATTGTTTTATGCACTGGTATTCTTGGGAGGAAACCCGTTCCGTGTTATACAGCGTGGTCCCTTGATTTGCCTAACTATAAAAATAAAGATTAATAACTGTTTTAGTTCTCACACCAGTCACATGACTGACCTGGAGTTTATTGTTTTAACCTAAACTCTGGTTGACCTTATTTTGACACGGGCAGCTAGTAGTTTTGGGTTTGCAGATTTATATTCACAGGATCCTGATTTATAGCTGGAACGATACTCAGAAAGCTCTGTATCCGCGTATTACTTCTAGTTGTGTCTTGTATTATTTTCCGCTGCGATGTATTTAAATGTAATTTGAATCTCTGATATTTTCTATGTAATATTTATTCATATTCTGTAATATTCTTGTATTTTGATGGAATTGTTGTAATATACAATGAAATGTTCTTCTGTCTGCATTCTTTTGTGTGTTGTTCTCGAAGTATTCGCTCGTTCCTTCACGGGGAAGTTACCGGTTCTTACATTTGGTATCGGAGCTTTGGTTTACAGATCTCGAGAACGAGACACATTAGAACCCAACGAAAGAATTCATCAGAGATTGGATCAGTAGTATCCAATGAGAATGACTCGTTAGAGATAGGATCAGCAGTATCCTAGAACGAGTGTGAAGAGTATATTTTTAAAATAAAAACGAAAACAATTTTTGTTTTGAAATTTAAATCGTATTATATGTATTTGAATATTTATTTTAAATTGATTTGGACAATCTAGTATACGAAGATTTTGCATATACGCCTGGCTAGCGTGTATACGAAGTCCCAAATATACTGGATAGATATAGAATCACGCTCTAATCACTCGGAGATGATTCTGATGATTGCTCAAGCATCATCAGCATTTATGTTCGGGTTTCGAAAGTGAGATGTCTATATATTTCCATTAGACTGGTGTGAGAATCAAAACTAGAAAGGGCTTATTGTTGTGATTTGGCGCCAAAAACAAGATTTTCTGTATATATACCAAAGTTATGAATTTGAAAAGCTAGTCAACTAATTGATTTCTGATTGTGTTGTTTGATCATTGGTTGATTAATTAAAATGTTGAAACTTTAGCCAAATTGTATCAAATAGTGAATTGTATTGAAAATTAGTTGCATTTGCATGCATATACATGTACTTGCATTGAACAGGTCATAGCAAGGAGGCTAGAGAAGAGGAATAAAATTGTTTGCCCGACAAGTAGGTACATGTTTATTGTATTTCTTGGGTTTTTGATGTTTTTATGAGCCGATTGGTTGTTTCTTTTTCTTTTTGGATTGATGAGGGCCATGGGAGGCTATTTGAAATATCCCGAAGCTCCCGGTGCAGGGGAGGTTATGGCGAAATTTTTCGAAAATTTAGGGTGTTAGCCAAATTTTTGAAAAATTTGAAAAGTTCTTAGAAACTAAAAAGTTGAAGAACTTAAGCCGTAATGAAAATAATGGAAGTTGAGTTGATTGGTTAAACAACTTTCGGCTTCGTTCCTTTACGGAGACGAAAAGTTTTAAGTGGGGGAGATTGTAATAACCCGGAAATCCGAGCCAATTTAAAAATTTTATTTTGGAAATTTTAGTGAATTCTGAATATTTAAAATGAATTATTTTAAATAATAACGACGAGAAATTTATTTTGAATAGAATTCTAACGTATATATTTAATTGAATCGTCGGTAGAATATAAATAATTATTTATAATTATAGAAGGAATTGAAAATGGTGCGGTAGTTTGAAATTTCGATTTCAAAGTTCAAACGAATGTGCAGGATTCAAATAAACTGGATTTTAGTGAAACCAAAAATATTAGAATCAATTTGAGAATATTTTTCCAACGAATCCGAAAAATTGAAATTTCATAGAGGGAATCAAAAGATATGCCCAGTTGAAAATTCAGAATAGTCGCTACGGAATTCTGACCCTTAAAAATGGAAATTTTGCAAACGACCTCGATTTTCGACGAAACTACTTTTATTGGATCCGTGATGTCAAGTTATTGCAAGGTTTCAAAATTCATAAATTTCTAAATCAATATGTGAGCGTGACGAAGTTAAACGTGTTTTAACAGTTTTAGTCAATTTTGATCGACCGGAAAATGGCCAATTTTCAAACGGTCTCAGAATTTGACGAAATTAGTTTTGTTAGGACCGTATCAGCAATACGAAGCTAGAAATAATTTTTCGGGAATTTTTATAGTCAGTATGTGGCCCCCGTAATTTAAAATATACGTTCAAGTTGAATATACACTGATTTATATTTTGATTTTAACGAAAACTGATCATAATGATCGAGTTGGCCTACGAAACATATCCCATGTGTTCAGAATGGGGGTATTACGCTGGGGACAACAGTCGGTGGGTTCGATTTTGATTTCGAATAAAAACCCTACTTTTTATGGAAAATAAATAATAAAATAAATAATATATATACATAAATTGGCCCCCTCCCATTTTCATTTCTAAACCTAAATTAAAAACAGAAACCCAATCCCCTTCCTTTTTCCCGTCGCCATCGTTCTAACCCTACTCCACGACTGGCGCGCCGCTCAGGCCATCTGCCACCCCTCCGACGTCCAACCTCCCCGTTCTCTCCACTGCTTCTCTCATTTCCCTCTTAAATCCAACGCCCCACAACTCGCGAGCAGCAATAGACAACCTCAACAACCACCGCGTCGGCACCATTCGAAGCCTGCCTCCGTCCATGCTGCTCCAACCCCCCTCCATTTCGAAGCACAGACCCTAAACCCACCCTTCCGCGAGCAGGAGAACCCGTGCCCTCCTCTTCCCCTGTGCGCAGCGAGAAACCCTATCTCTGACGAACAAAAAAATATTAGTGAGCCTTCTTCTTTTCCTTTTTCCTTCTTGCCTAATTGATTTATAAGTTTTGTGTTATAGCAGTAAATAATTTTAAATGAAATAACGTAATAAAAATAGAATTTTTATTTTTAATATAACATTGTTAAAATCTGTTCTTTATTTATATAAAAGAAATGGTTTTTGAAATATACAGATATCATTTTTAAGAATAAGAAGATAAGATTTTTATCCAAGAAAGGTTTAGATTTTTTTTTCTTGAAAAGTTATGATTTTTAACATTATAAAGAAGTGTTTTTTTAACATGATAAAAGCGTGATTTTTATAATAAAGAAGCAATATAAAAATATAATTTTTATACATGGAGTGATAATATAAAATTATGATATTGATGTAGCAAGATCGAATTTTTGTAAAGTAGAAAGATTGGATTTTTAATAAGAAAAAGATTTGATTTTTAATCTAGTAAAGAAGTGATTTTTAATTATATAAAAATATAATTTTTGTATATGCAGCGAATTAAAAATATGATTTTTATAAGGTAGAGAAGATAAAAATTCGATTTTTATAAATATGAAGTAGCTGTAAAAATTCGATTTTTATATAGTAAGTAGCGTTGTTAAAAATATAATTGTTAACACAAACGGTGTTGAACAGATCTCGTTAAAAGCGAAGTGAAGATTTCCTACATATGAAGAGTCGCGGTGAATTGATTTAGTTAGTCGGTGAGAACTCCTCACTTTTATTTTATTTTCTAGTTGAAATATATACTAGGATGCAGACGGTGCTTAGTAGCACCCGACACCCGTTGTCCACAGACCATGGATGACTTGTTTGATTTTGTTGTGTTGTGAAAATTGATTGTGAGGATGAAATAAAAATATTTATTCATGTGTTGAAGTAAAATAAATATTCATTTACAAATCGAATGATTTGTTTATGTACACCGATTTGACTGATATTGATTGGAACGATAAATTTTACACATCGCCCAACTGCACAAATAAAAATCTGTGTTTGTTGATTTGAAACCCCACACGGGTATTGGGGTGATATTTGACGTACACTAATCCCGATTGTTTAGTTTTATGTCAATCGATGGGTTGATAGACTGTGTAAACGTTAATTATTTATATTTATTGCTTTTGCAGTTGTGTGATGCACTCTGGATGATGGTTGATTATTTATCGTTGCTATTATATACATGTGTTGTATGGAATCCATATAATTGACGTTATATGGTAATTGATTGGGCCTCATTCCAATTTGGAATACAAGGAATACTATAATAGAAAAATTCATGTGTTGAATAGAAAAAAATAAATATTCATGTGTTGAATAGAAAAAAAATTCATGTATTGAATAGAAATATAAATTCATGTGTTGAATAGAAAAAAATAAATATTCATATGTTGAATATAAATAAAAATTCATGTGTTGAATAGAATAAAAATTCATGTGTTGATTAGAAAGAAAATTCATGTGTTGAATAAAATAAATATTCATGTGTTGAATAAAATAAATTCATGTGTTGAAATAAAGTGAAAATTCATATGTTGAATAAAAATAAATATTCATGTGTTGAATAAAAATATATATTCATGTGTGGAAGAAAATATTCATTTTTTGAATAGATTAACGAAGTTATTGAAATATATCGGATTAATTGACATAAATAATCCAAAGTTTAACCCATCCGCCCATATTAATCTGAAGTATGCGTTATTTTTGAATAATCCGAAGTTTGGGGTGTCTTCCCAAATTGATCACACTTACCATTTAACTTGCTATAGCCGGTGACTTTCCCTAACCAATAAATATTTCTCATGTTAAAATCAGTTCAACTCCAAATCACACGTAACTCGCTCCGCCTTTTGTTTCTCAAACACAGTCAAAAACAAGAAAAATTCCCTTTTTTTTGTTTCTAAAGGATCCGAATTCAAACCACAGATTTCAGTTTTTGGGTGTCGATTTTGGCAAGCATTTCAATTTTGATGTGCGTACGTGTGAACTTGATGTTCGAATTCAATCGAAGCTGGGGTTCGATATGGGTGATTTGCAAAGTTGGGGTTCGAAATTTTGTTGGGAGGTCTATTGACGATTGGTATTGGCTGCGGCTTGATGAGTGTCTGAGTTGGGTGAAGCTTTTTGGCCTTCGAGTTTTTGTTAGTTTATGAATATGGTGATTGATGGTTGAAACAGATGGGAGTCCAGAAGTTATTTGTGTTTGAGGGGACGTTTGGCAGGGAAGGCGTCGGTTGAGTTGTGCGAATTGGGCTTGTCTGAGCTGATGAGGTGCGGGATTTTTCTTTTCTAAAGTGCCTGAATTGTAACGTGAAGATGAAACTGTGATTTGGGTGGAAAGATGGAACTATGATTTGGGTTTTGCGTTTTGTAAACAATGGGTTTGAGCTTTCATAGTACTGTTGAGTATGGTGAGGCAGTAATGATTTGTGATGGAATAACCGGGTTGATGAAGATGTAATGGTGATCGAAGATGGTAAAGTTGTGGAGGCTGATGTTGTCGAGTAGTTGTGAAGTAGGTTGGTGTTGTAAAGAGGATCCGTGGTTATGAGGTTGATCGGAACAGAAAGAAACCAAACAGGGGAGAGAAAAAAATTGCAACTTTGTTTGAAAATGAAAGAACATGAAGAACTCCTCCATATCTGAACTTGCAATTTTGTTTTCATCCATTAACAAAGAATTATAGTTACTGTCTACCAGAAACCGTTACAACTGCATACACCACCTCAAAAATGATGGAAACAATTCACATCTCTTACAGTAATCTCCACAAACACGCAAGTTCTTAGTAACAAAAATTGGTTTCTTGTAATTATAGTTACAAGTGCATTCTCTTTCTCTTCCTCATCAACATCTTGCAATACAAAAATGGTATCTGCTTAATACCCCAATTTCTACTCTCAATGAATAAATCCTTTAGCTTGTTATGAGTACTTGAAAACTGAGGATAAGATTGATCTCCACCAACAAAAGCATGCACTTCTCCACCAATCTCAATCCAGCTACTTCCTGGACTTTTCTTGAGTCCCTTCCCCTTTTGCAATATTCTAACATGTGCCACTTCATCATATTTACCGGTTGCACTATAAAATCATGATGAAATTTGTGGTTTGTCTGGCGAGTGCGAGTTGCATGTAATGGGGTGGGGAAGAAAGGACTTGCAGAGAGAAGAATGATGGAGGTGATGGCATGGATTTTAGTGGAGTGTTGAAGGAGGAAGTAAAGATTGAAATTCATGGCTGAATAGCTTCAGGTCGTGGTTTTATTTTGGGGAGGAAGAAGATTATGAATGGGAGTTTAATAGCTTGAACAATTAAAAACGGGTTTATTAAGTTAACAAAGATTATTAATTAACAAAGGCTGTTAATTAGCAAACTATTAAAATTTGAAACCTGCTATAACAGGTCATCGGGGAAATGAGATCAATTTGGGAAGGCACCCCCCAAACTTCGGATTATTCAAAAATAACGCATACTTCAGATTAATATGGAAGGATGGGTTAAACTTTGGATTATTTATGTCAATTAATCCAAATATATAAAGCCGTGTTGGTTAGATATGCACCATTTTGACGTGAACGATATTTATATCGATTATATTCATTTTTATAATGAATATAGAAAAGGAAGTGATTTCAAAATAAAATGTTTTGAAAATATTATCATTTATATATTGATGATATGGAATATTCAATTTTGATTAGAAATTGAATATGAAGTTGAAATCGTTTCGAAAATGAATTTAAAACGACTTATAAAATACGTTTTAAAAGGAAATCGACGAAGTATATATTATATATATAATATACCAGCCTAAATAGAATGCGCCGCGCTGCGGTAGTTCGAGAATTTCGGCCATTGACTTCGAACAGATATTACGGGAGATCCGACCGTCGGATTCTCCTAAAAACGGAACCGTTGGGTTCGTATCGAAAGGAGCTTTCTAACGAATATTAGAGATTTGAAATCTAACGGTTGGATTTGGGTTTATGTCCAAATCAAATTTGGAAAAGGTCGTTGTAAGTGCAGTTCGATGGCCATTGATGGAATCGACTGCACGTGCCTTAATAAAATTATAAAAAATAGTAATAATTTGTGTAAAATCATAAGAAATGATTTGTGAAGAATTGGGATGAAAATTTCCAAATTTGAAAAGATAAAAATAGTTTTTTATCGAAATGAACAAGTTTTGAACTAGAATTATAAATCCATTTATTTTTAAAATAAATAAATTGGATTTGAAATGGTTTTAAAAGTAACCAGAATTTCCAATAACTGAATTGGAATGGATTTGAATCAAAATTGTCTTTGGAATATTTCGATGTTGGATTTCGTGATTATACAGATATTGTTATGGAAATTTGAAAGATATATTCATATCGTTATTTCCAATACGATATTTGTTGGTCGTAGAATTTGATATTGAATATAAGCTGATATATTTTCTATTCAGAGCCTTGTATGTAATATCAAATGGGATTTGGGTTTATCGTGAATGGTGTTTTAAATAACATTGATTCTTTAACCCAATTAAAGCCAGGATGTGATTTCCCAAGTTAAATAATCATTGATAGTGATTATTGGGAAGATTAAAACCAAGTGGAGTTTCAATGAATCTTTAATTAGATTGAAATAATCGAGAATGGAGTATCTCCCGTTTTGCTCCAGGCGATAGTTAAATCTTTAGTTAGATTTGAACGTGAAATGGTAATTGAATTTACTGATAACACCGTGGTGTTAGATATGAAGTATGACCAGTTTCACTTCATGGGATGAATAGGTTGGGAGTGGGAAATAAGATAAATGATTACTTAGGTGTGGTTCGCTAATCCCGACTAGTTTGAATTGATATTCAAAAGAAGATTAAAGAATAATTTATAGAATTTATCTTTGATAAAATTAATGGGAACCCTTCCCAAAGTATAAGAATATTTGAATAAAAGAATATTCTAAATTGGAATGAGGCGTATGTTGTGTTTGTGTAACACTTTCTTATTATATACGCGAGTTATTCAGAAAGACCGGGTTTATCCCATTCTGAATAACTGATACGGCGATGTGTCGAGGATGAAGACGATGGTCGAAGACCGGATGTCTTCACATCGTTTGGATGATTACTGATGATCTTTATTGGGCCGTACACCGAAGTGGAGGGAATCAGTTGGTGATCGTCCAAGCATACTTGGAGATCAATGGATATGCGAGGTACAAGGTGCCTCCGGTTTCGTTCAGACCTAGAACGAACTTGTAAATGGACTGTGTGTCTGACATTGGATTTTATTCTGTGTGATTGATTTCTATTAAATATATATTTATTTGGCGGCGGAGAATTTATTCTCTTGCTTAACGCCCTTCTCTGAGACGTACGAGCTTAGAGATTATATATTGGTGGATATCAATCGCATGGAGTGAATTACCTGTGTGGCATGCCTAAGTGGCAAATGATCAAGGCTTTTGTTGAAAAGCAAATTCTTGTGGTTGATGATCAAAGCACGGCCTGTGTGGCATAGCTTTGTGTATGACGTTAATTCGCGAGCCTCACACCCCGGTATGAACCAGAAACGGGAGAGGATCCAGGGAGAACGTGCGTCTTTTTCTAGTTAGAGGTGGTGTCAGTGACCTACTAGCCCTGATATTTATATTATTTTCACCTATGTGGTTGTTGCTGTTGCGAGGCGTCTCGGATATATCAGTGACTGTGTGGAGCTGATGGAGTCATTTGGCTCATTTACGCCCCATAGGGCAGGGAGACGTAGTGTTCAGGGATTTATTTAATCCACATCGAGTGGACCGGCCCTGTGGCTCCTAGGTGCAGTTGCGGCTGTAGCCTGAGACATGACTAGATTGTCTCGAATTCGGTGAGGACTATCTTTTTCCTTGGTTCATAGATGGAAATCCAACTTCCAATACGTGACTTTGCGGTTTTAATTGCAGAACTAGTACGGCGACATGATATATGGTACCCATGCCATCTATGATTGATATTTATGATTGAAATTGTTTTAACACTATACACTTATAGTAATAAAAGATGAAATTTAGCGTATCAAGCATTCTTTGGCTATTATAAGGTAAAACCCTATCCTCCGGCTTGTGTTGCATTGTGTGATGGGACCTGAGTCTTATAATAGCTTCATTGTTCTTTATTTAGCATTGCGCTGTTGTTTTATGCACTGGTATTCTTAGGAGGAAACCCGTTCCGTGTTATACGGCGTGGTTCCTTGATTTGCCTAACTTTAAAAATAAAGATTAATAACTGTTTTAGTTCTCACACCAGTCACATGACTAACCTGGAGTTTATTGTTTTAACCTAAACTCTGGGTGCCCTTATTTTGACACGGGCAGCTAGTAGTTTTGGGTTTGCAGATTTATATTCACAGGATCCTGATTTATAGCTAGAACGATACTCGGAAAGCTCTGTATCCGCGTATTACTTCTTGTTGTATTTTGTATTATTTTCCGCTGTGATGTATTTAAATGTAATTTGAATCTTTGTTATTTTCTGTGTAATATTTATTCATGCTCTGTAATATTCTTGTATTCTGATGGAATTGTTGTAATATACAATGAAATGTTCTTCTGTCTGCGTTCTTTTGTGTGTTGTTCTCAAAGTATCTGCTCTTTCCTTCATGTGGAAGTTACCAGTTCTTACATAAAATAAAATGCATTATGCTATCCTAGTATAAAGCCTAATAAATGTAATCAAATAAAATCACAAAATAAATTAGCCGTAAAGATGTAATTATCAATTAAAGAACGCACATGAATCAAAACGATTTTCAGTTTGTTAAAGTGATAACTTGAAAATATCATATTGTTATAAATAAAGGGTGGTAATCTTAAATTACATGTTTTAGTTATTCTTCTGATTTCTTCTATAGAAATAATCCAAATTTGTGGTTTATGTCAATTTGAAAGATTATATTCAACTCTTATTTTTTTTTTTGGATATGTCACTTTCTTTTAATTCGTTCATGAAAGAAACAGGCATGATTTAGATAACAACCCGTTATTTTTTTAATGTTTTAAATTCCGATTTAAATCAGTATTTTATTTTGAAAATATTCTATCGTTTTCCATAACGGAAATTTGTAATTTGAAATACGTACAGCGAGATATAGCCGCCGTGAAAATTTCATCGGAAAATTTGAATGTTTGACGATCGCGCATTTTTCAGGGCAAAGCTGTGCATATCAGTTCAAATTTTAGTGATTTTAAAATCTCTTCGGAATTTGTTCGAACAAGCATGAAAAATATTCTACTCATTGTTAGTAATCCAACGGCGAAATTCGTTTTGCGAAAATCAGATGTTTTGACCTTCGTTTTCCGTCTGCATTTTTACGTTAAAGGGGTCCGTAACGCATTTTTGAACGGAGCATCCTGACACTGCGAATTATATACTGTTGTGTCCATCTCGTCGCGTTGATTACCGCAATATATTCATTTGTCAATTTCGGTGTTCGGTTCGTGCTAAAATAGCAAAAATGGCTCGCATAGTTCATTTTTGAAATAGAGCCATTTGAGTTCGATGTGTCCCTTTTCGGATTCAGCATATTTTTTTAGCTGTTTTGGTCTGCAAACCTGAGTTGCAACTTTCACAATGCATTTGAATGTCAAAATTTGTGAAGAGGCATGTCATATAAGGCATGCAAGTTTCCTTTCTAAAGTTCCATTCATTTCCTTTATTTTTATTTTTCAAAACCAACGTCCATTCTTCTTATTCTAATTCTAACGCATGCATGGTGTACATTACAATTCTTATGTCATTTAACCATGCCATGCGTTAGTCTTCCATGCACTACTTTCGATTCCAAAAGCTATGTTTATAATTTTTTTTTCCAAATCCATTCGTTACTTATTTGAGTTCATTCTCTTCTGAATTTTTATCCATTTGTTACCGACTCCAGATCCTTAATTAACGCCGGGTGCTACCTTTTAGATATGAAAAGGTCAAACATTTGTTTCATTCAAAGGCAGGTAACATTTATGTTTCCAATGGCACCACTTCGTTTAACCAAAATTGCTAAGCCATCCGTTCAAAAACTTCATAATCAGTTCATTTCCTTGGAAGCCGTCATTTTCCATTTTCCCCAAAACGTATCATCCATTTTACCGCATCTATTATGCCTTTTAAAATTTAAACTGATGCCATCTAGAATAGTTCAAATCGTTACCTCGTATTTTTCCCAAAGAAACGTTCAATGAACCGGAGGAAGTGGTCAAATGGACTTCCGTGTGTACCATCTCTTTATTTAACTCAGCAGCTTCCCTTCCCTCAACTGCTTTCTTCTCGTTCAAGAACAAATGAAAAAAAAGTTTTCAACATGTCCTCAATCCCAATTGCTTCCATCAGCCTCCGACCCTCCGCCTCCTACAAAGCCGTGCCTGATCCTCTTCCCCTCTTTCCTGAACCCACCGAGCCTCATGAAGCCGACCTCTGCCTGCTCCTCCCTTCCCTTCTGACCTCGCCCACGTTGCTAAACCCGAACCCGCTCCCCTGAAACCGCCCAACCCCTTCAGCCGTGGGTTCACGCAGGCGCCCTCTCCCTCCTCGTGGTGACCTGCTCCACTCCTTTGCCTCACCAAACCCGTCCCACTCAACTCCGACCAAACCCGACCTCCTCCTACGCAATGTCATCACCCCAGCCTTCAATATCGATCCGTTAACACCTCACGTCCATCCAAACCTAACCCAATGTCGAGCTCCGCCCACTGTCCAACCGAGCCACCCCACTTTAACACCTCAGGTCCTCCGCCTTGTCCACCATCCCACTTGAAGCCCTGTCGACAACTCTAGTCTGAACCCCACCCGAAACCCGTAAGTTTTACCCATTTCTTCCCTAGCGGGAGTGGCTGTGAATATATAAAAACTGCTTGTGTTAGGTATATTTGCAGTGAGTTTTATAGTTTGGTGGCGTGGTGTAGTGATTGTGTGTGGCTTTGTTGAGTTTACTATATACAAATGTTATGTAATTTATATTATATAAATTTTATTTGTGGTGCTACTTTATAAGTAATGTGAGTTTGGAAATGCAGGTGTATATATGTAATTATATATGTATGTTTATACGGTTTTATGTGTGAGGGTGTATATGTTGGCATATACTTGTCTGTGTGACTATTTTGAAATTATTTGTTTTGAAAATTTATATGTATGTATATATATTATATTATTGTGTGTGTTTGCGTTGATTTTGTACATATAATTTACATTTTACAATTCTGGTGTGTGATTTTTAAAAATATATATTATGATTTTAGTGTATATACGAATATATAACTATTTATATGCTTTATAAATTTGTTTATAAGTTTTGTTTTGTAAAATTTGTTGGGTTTATTTTGAGTTGAATTTGGTTTTGAATTCAAAACTATTCTAAAACCCAAATACCGTACTGTCCGGAAAAAACCTGATAGCCACACCATAGCCTCCTCTTATTAAAATAAAATATATAATGAGTGATTATCGAGTTGAATCTATTCTGGTTTGTGCCTTGAAGTCGCTGTTTCAACTCAGTATCGATTCATCATCGTCTCCATTTCTGTTCCACGAAAAGGTGAGTTTATCTCACATCTGACTTACATTTTTCCATGGATGTTAGATCAATAATGAACTGTTATATGAAATGTATAGGATTGCGGATAGAAATTGTTTGATTTAATATATATACACATTTCATATGTGACACGATATGTTCATATGACACGTAGTTGCACTGACAATATATATATATGTTGTGATTGTTGCTATGTGATTGTTGATACCCCTAGTTTAGGAAAAAACACTAAGGGTTGAAATGATACATACCCGAACAAACATTAGAATAGGGAAAAATCGTTATGGGTTGAAATGATAGGCCTGAACGTTTTTTTCTTCTTCTGAATTTGGGATCGCGGGTTGAAATGATAGACCCGTTGAAATTTTATAAATTACCGGTTGAAAAGATAAATATCCGTATCACTTGACCATAGGGTAGAAAACTACATACGGACACCGTTGGTCATGTTTTCGAAGAAAAGGGATTTGGAAATTTTGTTTTTTTTTAAATAATTACTTAAGATTTTATATTATATTTTAAAGGATTTAAATTTAAATTATTTTGTAGATTTTAAATTATATGTTTAAAAAGGATTTTATGAGTAACTATGAATTTAAATGTCTATTTAAGAATTTACTTATAATTTATTCATATAAGTATTTTAATTTTATTTTATTTTAATAAATATTTATTTAAATTTATATTATTTCAAACTTATATATGTTTATAATCTATATTCTAATTAATTTTAGAATTTTATCAACTTATATATATACATATATATCTATTTTCAAAGTTAATTTTTCTTTTATATATATATTTATAAACTATAATAAACTGAAGATGGATAAGTTAGATTTCGCGATTTAAATTCAAAGTTTAAAGTTGTAAATTTGTATAATGATGTTTGAATAACGAATGAACTCATATTAAGTTATGAATTCGAATTGATACGAACTTCCAGTAGTGATGAATTTGAATTTTTCGACTTGAGCTATAAATTTTGATATGATTTGTTGAAATTGGAATATAAGGTTTGATTCAAATTATATTAACTGAGTTTAAACTTAAGTATTGGATTCTGGATTCTCCTTAAACGAATTCTTATAAGGGTAAACTGAATTATTTGAATTTATAAATAATGATTTCAAATGTCATGACTTGAATTGCATAACTTGATATGTTTTGTTTAAATTGAAGTGTAAGTTTTGAACTGAATCTTATATTTTTGAATTTCGAACCAAAGTATTGGATTCAAATGAATCGACTTGAAACGATTTCTTATAAAGGAAAATTTTGAATCATTTGAATGGTTTCGAACTTGAATTTTTGTAAATATAAGCCAAACCAAAATTTTAATCGAAGTTAAGGTTTTGACATTGATTTAAATGGAAATTGATATATTTAAGGTATAACTTAAATATAAGTCAATTTGGGATTTGAAAGTTGTTATGCGACTTTGTTGGAAACTTATATAAAATCGAAGTTAAATTGTATAGTATTTGCTTAAACTATATTTTGAAATCTTTTCGATATGGTTTTTAATCGATTTGATTTGAGCGATTCTAGTGAGATGTTTTCTAAATTGAATATAATCGAAGTTATATATTTAAATTTGATTTCAAATTCGAATATGAGAATTCGTATAAACTACTCTGTAAGATGATTTATAAAATAATGACCACGGTGTGAAAAATGTAAACGATTGGTTGTTAAAGAGACCGGGATCGGCTATTGTCATACTCTCTGCCAATACCGAAAACTACTTTAACAACTGTGTACGCGGTGGAGTTTTAGAATGAAGGGGATGATTTGGCGAACGACTCTATTTTGTATTTCATATTAATTACGAGACCCTGGCTACCTTGAGTCAGCTTAATGTGACTAAAACAGGAGTTATGCACGGACCAAGTGAGGTCATACCTCTTATCGAGCACACTTCTTCGATATTATTCTATTATTGTTGAAATTCGATTTGGGCCCTTTTTGATTATGGGAGTGTGTATCGAGGTCGGCGGTAGTAGCTACTATGCGTTACCACCAGTCCGGCTCTGCAAATGGTGAATCCACCCTGGCATTCCTTGCGTGCCTTGTCACATGCCTTATATGAGCCCACTACGACTTTGTTTTGTACTGTTTTATATGAGTGCCCTCTGATCAACCTCCAGTTTACGGAGGAATTACGGTACTGTATATACTATAGGAATATATAAACGGTGTAACGGTAATCATGGTAATCCCGCTTACGCTATATTGATATTTTTACTTTACTGATAGACACTATTGTATATAGCGTATTATACTATATAGTATTAGTTTGACGGATCCTTAGAGGATGGTGATCCCAAACATCCTTTAAATTACTGATTGCATTTCATCGAACATTTCATTTGAATTGATTTACTTCCATGAGAATGTTAGTCCTGATCCGAGTTGTTTTGTTTTGCATTATTGCTCGGGTCAGATCGATTATCACAGTTTCGAGATTTACTTTGGAGTCTGGAGCTTATATTGGATTTTTGCTCATCTATATCTACCTGTTGATCAGTTGTTCCAGTCATCCTGCTATTTCTGTTGTTTCTGTTTCAACCGTTATTGTTTATTTATGTATCTGAAATTTCAGTGTATTTGACTTCCGTTGTATTATTTATGTAAACTCTGATGTAAAATTTATTTAGTACCTTCATGAACTACTATTGTATTTTCAATTTTCCGCTATGAGATATTATATTGCCCTGTATCTATGGCTGTGATTTATTCTATTTACCTCAGAAGCTAATAACAATCTGTTGTTTTGGACGTTTCGAGTTGACATGTTTTGTCGATTTTGACCGTGCTAAATCGACAAAACATGTCAACTCGAAACGTCCAAAACAACAGATTGTTATTAGCTTCTGAGGTAAATAGAATAAATCACAGATCACAGCCTCAGATACAGGGCAATATAATATCTCGTAGCGGAAAATTGAAAATACAATAGTAGTTCATGAAGGTACTAAATAAATTTTACATTAGAGTTTACATAAATAATACAGCGGAAGTCAAATACACTGAAATCAGATACATAAATAAACAATAATGGTTGAAACAGAAACAACAGAAATAGCAGGATGACTGGAACAACTGATCAACAGGTAGATATAGATGAGCAAAAATCCAATATAAGCTCCAGACTCCAAAGTAAATCTCGAAACTGTGATAATCGAACTGACCCGAGCAATAATGCAAAACAAAACAACTCGGATCAGGACTAACATTCTCATGGAAGTAAATCAATTCAAATGAAATGTTCGATGAAAAGCAATCAGTAACTTAAAGGATGTTTGGGATCACCATCCTCTAAGGATCCATCAAACTAATACTATATAGTATAATACGCTATATACAATAGTGTCTATCAGTAAAGTAAAAACATCAACATAGCGTAAGCGGGATTACCATGATTACCGTTACACCGTTTATATATTCCCATAGTATATACAGTACCGTAATTCCTCCGTAAACTGGAGGTTGATCAGAGGGCACTCCATATAAAACAGTACAAAACAAAGTCATAGTGGGCTCGTATAAGGCATGTGACAAGGCACGCAAGTAATGCCAGGGAGGATTCACCATTTGCAGAGCCGGACTGGTGGTAACGCATAGTAGCTACTACCGCCCACCTCGATACACACTCCCATAATCAAAAAGGGCCCAAATCGAATTTCAACAATAATAGAATAATATCGAAGAAGTGTGCTCGATAAGAGGTATGACCTCACTTGGTCCGTGCATAGCTCTTGTTTTAGTCACATCAAGCTGACTCAAGGTAGCCAGGGTCTCGTAATTAATATGAAATACAAAATAGAGTCGTTCGCCAAATCATCCCCTTCATTCTAAAACTCCACCGCGTACACAGTTGTTAAAGTGATTTTCGGTATTGGCAGAGAGTATGACAATAGCCGATCCCGGTCTCTTTAACAACCAATCGTTTACATTTTTCACACCGTGGTCATTATTTTATAAATCATCTTACAGAGTAGTTTATACGAATTCTCATATTCGAATTTGAAACCAAATTTAAATATATAACTTCGATTATATTCAATTTAGAAAACATCTCACTAGAATCGCTCAAATCAAATCGATTAAAAACCATATCGAAAAGATTTCAAAATATAGTATAAGCAAATACTATACAATTTAACTTCGATTTTATATATGTTTCCAACAAAGTCGCATAACAACTTTCAAATCCCAAATTGACTTATATTTAAGTTATACCTTAAATATCTCAATTTCCATTTAAATCAATGTCAAAACCTTAACTTCGATTAAAATTTTGGTTTGGCTTATATTTACAAAAATTCAAGTTCGAAACCATTCAAATGATTCAAAATTTTCCTTTATAAGAAATCGTTTCAAGTCGATTCATTTGAATCCAATACTTTGGTTCGAAATTCAAAAATATAAGATTCAGTTCAAAACTTACACTTCAATTTAAACAAAACATATCAAGTTATGCAATTCAAGTCATGACATTTGAAATCGTTATTTATAAATTTAAATAATTCAGTTTACCCTTATAGGAATTCGTTTAAGGAGAATCCAAAATCCAATACTTAAGTTTAAATTCAGTTAATATAATTTGAATCAAACCTTATATTCCAATTTCAACAAGTCATATCAAAATTTATAGCTCAAGTCGAAAAATTCAAATTCATCACTACTGGAAGTTCGTATCAATTCGAATTCATAACTTAATATGAGTTCATTCGTTATTCAAATATCATTATACAAATTTACAACTTTAAACTTTGAATTTAAATCGCGAAATCTAACTTATCCATCTTCAGTTTATTATAGTTTACAAATATATATACAAAAGAAAAATTAACTTTGAAAATAGATATATATGTATATATATAAGTTGATAAAATTCTAAAATTAATTAGAATATAGATTATAAACATATATAAGTTTGAAATAATATAAATTTAAATAAATATTTATTAAAATAAAATAAAATTAAAATACTTATATGAATAAATTATAAGTAAATTCTTAAATAAACATTTAAATTCATATTTACTCATAAAATCATTTTTAAACATATAATTTAAAATCTACAAAATAATTTAAATTTAAATCCTTTAAAATATAATATAAAATCTTAAGTAATTATTTTAAAAAAAAACAAAATTTCCAAATCCCTTTTCTTCGAAAACATGACCAACGGTGTCCGTATATGGTTTTCTACCCTACGGTCAAGTGATACGGATATTTATCATTTCAACCGGTAATTTATAAAATTTCAACGGGTCTATCATTTCAACCAGCGATCCCAAATTCAGAAGAAAAAAAAACGTTCAGGCCTATCATTTCAACCCATAACGATTTTTCCCTATTCTAATGTCTGTTTGGGTATGTATCATTTCAACCCTTAGTGTTTTTTCCTAAACTAGGGGTATCAACAATCACATAGCAACAATCACAGCATATATATATCGTTAGTGCAACTACGTGTCATATGAACATATCGTGTCACATATGAAATGTGTATATATATTAAATCAAACAATTTCTATCCGCAATCCTATACATTTCATATAACAGTTCATTATTGATCTAACATCCATGGAAAAATGTAAGACAGGTGTGAGATAAACTCACCTTTTCGTGGAACAGAAATGGAGACGATGATGAATCGATACTGAGTTGAAACAGCGACTTCAAGTCACAAACCAGAATAGATTCAACTCGACAATCACTCATTATATATTTTATTTTAATAAGAGGAGGCTATGGTGGGGCTATCAGGTTTTTTCCGGACAGTACGGTATTTGGGTTTTAGAATAGTTAAGAATTCAAAACCAAATTCAACTCAAAATAAACCCAACAAATTTTACAAAACAAAATTTATAAACAAATTTATAAAGCATATAAATAGTTATATATTCGTATATACACTAAAATCATAATATATATTTTTTAAAATCACACACCAGAATTGTAAAATGTAAATTATATGTACAAAATCAATGCAAACACACACAATAATATAATATATATACATACATATAAATTTTCAAAACAAATAATTTCAAAATAGTCACACAGACAAGTATATGCCAACATATACACCCTCACACATAAAACCGTATAAACATACATACATAATTACACATATACACCTGCATTTCCAAACTCACATTACTTATAAAGCAGCACCACAAATAAAATATATATAATATAAATTACATAACACATGTATATAGTAAACTCAACAAACCCACACACAATCACTACACCACGCCACCAAACTATAAAACACACTGCAAATATACCTGACACAAGCAGTTTTTATATATTCACAGCCACTCCCACGAGGGAAGAAATGGGTAAAACTTACGGGTTTCGGGTGGGGTTCTGTAATAACCCGGAAATCTGGACCAGTTTAAAATTTTTATTTTGGCAATTTTAGCGAATTTTGAATATTTAAAATGAATTATTTTAAATAATATCGACGAAAATTTATTTTGAATATAATTAGAACGTATATATTTATACGCGTCGTCGTTAGAATATAAATATTTATATATAATTATAAATAGAATTGAAAATGGCGCGGTAGTTCGATAATTCGATTTCAAACTTCAAATGAACGTACCGGGTGCAAAACAATCCAGATTTTAGTGAAACCAAAAATAGTAAGATCTAATTGATGATATCTTTCCAACGAATCCGAAAAATCAAGATTTCATAGCGGGAATCAAAAGATATGTCCAGTTGAAAATTCTGAATAGTCGCTATGGAATTCAGGCCCTTAAAAATGAGAATTTTGCAAACGACCTCGGATTTTGACGAAACCACTTTTGTTGGATCCGCAGTGTCAAATTATTGCTAGATTCCAAATTTCATAATTTTTCGAATCAATATGTGAGCGTGGCAAAGGAAAACGCGTTTGACCAGTTTCAGTTGATTTTAATCGACTGGAAAATGGCCATTTTTCCAACGGTCTCAGAATTCGACGAAACTAGTTTTGTTAGGACCGTATTGTCAATACGAAGCTAGAAAATATTTTTTGGGAATTTTTCTAGTTAGTATGTGACCCCGGTAATTTGAAATGTACGTTTAAAATTCAATATAATGATTTAAATGTAAATTCAAGGGAAACTGATCGAAACGGCCGAACCAGCCTACGATACATATCCCATTGTGTTCGGAACGGGGGTAATACGCTAGGGACGACAGGCGGTGGGTTTCGTTTCGAGTTCAAACGGAAAGTCAACTTTAAGGGGAACAAAAATAATTAAATAATTAAATGAATATTTATTTTCTCTCACTCCTTCATCACCCCCCCTCCCCCCCGGTCAGTATTAGGTTAGAGAAAATTATAAAATAAAATAAATAACCGCCGCCTTCGTCGATCCATCGCGCCCTCCAATTGCACCCGCGCCGCCGCTGATGGCACCCACCGCCACCTCACTCCGATCGCTACCCCCCCTCGTTCGATTCCCTCCCCTACAAAACCGAACCAGTCACCATCGCATCCCCCCACCCTCGAAGCCGCCTCCACCTGTCAGTAACCGCCACCAGGGAGAGCGCCGCATCCAACCGCGAGCAGGGGAGAAGCGGTTCCGAGCTCTAGGGCTTGCGTTATGGGTTCTGCGTGGAACCTGGAAGGATACAGAACGTGAAGAAGAAGGATTAGAGGAAGGAAAGGCCAGATTTTTCTTTGGAGTAAATTACTTTAACTGATTTACAAATTAACATTGTTTTCTAGTAATATATATATATATAAAATATGATTTTTATATTTTTAAGTATTAAAAATATAGTCTTTACTATGTAGAAGATGTAAAAATATGATTTTGTTTATGTAGAGAATTAAAAATATAGTTTTTACATGATAAGAGTATTAGAAATATCATCTTTATATGTGTAGCAAAATAAAAATATGATTTTTATAATGTTAAATTCGAAAAGGCGAAATCTTTAAAAAGTAAAAATTCGATTTTTATATATTGAATAGTATAATAAAATTTTGATTTTTATATATTGAATAGTATAATAAAATTTTGATTTTTATATATTGAATAGTATAATAAAAATTTGATTTTTATATATTGGATAGTATAATAAAAATTTGATTTTTTTATAATGAATAGCATAATAAAAATTCGATTTTTATATATTGAATAGCGAAGTAAAAATTCGATTTTTACAAATGTAGTGGCTACAACAACGGAGATGACAAGAATGCGATAACGATGAAGATTTATATCAAAGAAGAGTCAAGATGATTGGATAGCTATCGGTGAGAACTTCTCACTTTAAATTTCTTTTTCTAGTTATATATATATATACTAGGATGCAGACGGTGTTTAGTAGCACCCGACACAATCGTCCACAGACCATGGACTTGTTTGTTTGGTTGTGTAGTTGGTTAGATTAATTGGTTTGAATTGAATTGTTTGGTGAAATGGAATGGATTTGATTGATGTGTGAATGGCGTGACCTTCACTAGACCGGGGATAAGGCTAGGCCTTGTCCCGTTTCTAGTATCGTGCCGTTATGCCGCCGAAATTTTCTAAAATATGTTAGAAAAATAAAAATATCATTTTTATTGTGTAAATGAACTGAATAGAAATTCATATGTTAAAATAAAATGTTTTATCGTTAAAAATATAATTTTTAACGTGAAGTGAATAAAATAAAATATTCATTTACAAACCGGACGGTTTGTTTATGTACACCTATTTGAAGGACATTGATTGGGACGATAAATTTTACACATCGCCCAACTGCACAAATAAAATCTGTGTTTGATTGTTTGAAACCCCACACGGGTGTTGGGATGAAATTTGAAGTTCACTCATCCTAGTTGATTAAATATGTCGATCGATTGATTGACAGGCTGTTATAAGCGTTAGATATTCATATTTGATGCTTATACAGTGTAGTGCACTTTGGTTGATGGTTGATTATTTTTCAATGCTATTATATACGTGTGATGTATGAAAATCCATATAATTAATATTATATGGTGATTGATTGGGCCTCATTCCAATTTAGAAAATAAAGAATATTATAAAATAAAGGTTCATGTGTTGACCGTACTCATCCGTTGAGATTAGTCATGTGTTGAACGAAATATTTTAAAAATAAAATTTACATCTTTATCGATATAAAATAAAGGTTCATGTGTTGACCGTACTCATCCGTTGAGATTAGCCATGTGTTGAACGAAATATTTTAAATTATAAAATTTACATCTTTATCGATATAAAATAAAGGTTCATGTGTTGACCGTACTCATCCGTTGAGATTAGTCATGTGTTGAACGAAATATTTTAAATAATAAAATTTACATCTTTATCGATATAAAATAAAGGTTCATGTGTTGACCATACTCATCCGTTGAGATTAGTCATGTGTTGAACCAAATATTTTAAATAATAAAATTTACATCTTTATCGATATAAAATAAAGGTTCATGTGTTGACAGTACTCATCCGTTGAGATTAGTCATGTGTTGAACGAAATATTTCAAAATAGAAATATTTGAAATAAAAATATTTGAATAAGAAATATTTTGATAATAAGAGATATTTGAAATAGAATATCTGAAAATAGAAATATATAAAGCCGTGTTGATTAGATTGACGCCATTTTGACGTGAACGATATTTATATCGATTTTATTCATTTTAAAATGAATATTGAAAAGTGATTTTGAAATCGAATAGAAAACCAATTTGAATTGAATCGAATAGAAAATGAATTAGATTTGAATTGAATTTGAATTGAATAAATAATGAATTGAATTTGAATTGAATAAATAATGAATTGAAATGAATTGAATATAAAACGATTTCGAAATGAATTGAATATAAAACGATTTCGAAATGAATTGAATATAAAACGATTTCGAAATGAATTGAATATAAAACGATTTCGAAATGAATAGAATATAAAACGATTTCGAAATGAATTGAGTATAAAACGATTTCGAATTGAATTGAATAGAAAACAAATTTGATTTCAATGGAATATATAACGAATTTGAATTGAATAGAAAGCGAAATGAATTCAAATTGAAAAGAAAACAAATTCGAATCGAATTGAATTGAAATGAAAATGAATTCGAATCGAATTAAAATCGATTTGAATCGAAATCAAATAGAAATGAAAGTAAAAAGGATTTATAATAGAAAAATTCAATTTTGATTTGAATTGAAATGGAAGTTGAAATTGTTTTTGAAACGAATTCAAAACTATTTATGTAATTCGTTTTAAATAGAAATAGATGAAATATATATAATATATATATATTATATATATAATGGCCTGAATAGAACGCGCCGCGGCAGTTCGTAAATTCCGACCACTTATTTCAAACGGACATTACGGGAGATCCGACCGTTGGGTTCGTATCGAAAAGGGCATTCTAACGAATATTTGAAATTCAAAATCTAACGGTTGGATTTGGAGATACGTCCAGATCAAATTTGAAAAAGGTCGCTGTAAGTGCAGTTCGATGGCCGTTGATGGAAATCGACTGTACGGGCCTTGATAAAATTATTAAAAATATCAATAATTTGTGTAAAATCATAAGAAATGATTTGGGAAAATATGGGGTGAAAACTCCATATTTAAAAAGATAAAAATGGATTTTTATCGAAATGAGCTAGTTTTGTACTAAATTTAAAACCCAATTATTTTTAAATAAATAAATTTGATTTAAAAAGGGGTTTTAAATAATCGGAATTTCTAATATATTTGATTGGATTTGAAATGGGTTTATCGTGAACAGTGTATTAAACAACACTTGTTCTTTAACCCGATAATAAATAGAACGTGATTTGGGTTTGTCGTGAACTGTGTTTTAAATGACATTAGTTCTTTAACCCAGAAAAAGGAGTTTTAATGAATCTACAATTAGATTGAAATGTGAATTGATAATCTAAATTATCAAATATTAAAATGAGCGAGAATGGAGTATCACCAGTTTTGCTCCAAAGCGGTAGTTAAATCTTTAATTAGATTTGAACGTGAAATGGTAATTAATCTTACCGATAACACCACGGTGTTAGACATGGAGTATTACCAGTTTTGCTTCATGGGATGAATAGGTTGGGATTGGGAAATAAAATAAATAATTACTTCGGTGTGGTTCGCTAATCTCGACTAGTTTAGAAAACCATAATTTGGTTTGAAACGACATCCAATGGAAGATTAAAGGATAAATTTTAAAGAATTTATCTTGGATAAAATTAATGGGAACCTTTCCCTAAGAATGTGATTTGGTGAATAAAAGGATATTCTGCATTGGAATGAGGCGTATGTTGTTTTTGTGTAACATTCGTTTTTAATATACGCGGGTTGTTCGGAAAGTCCGGGTTTATACCCATTCTGAATAACCGATTCGACGATATATCGAAGATGAAGACGGTGGTCGAAGACCGGAAGTCTTCACATCGTTTGGATAATTACTGACGATCCTGATTGGGCTGTACACCCAAGAGGATGGAAATAGTTGGTGGTCGTCCAGACGTACTTGGAGACGGATGGATATGCGAGGTAAGTGCCTCCGGTTTCGTTCAGACCCAGAACGGACTTGTAAATGGATTGTGTGTCTGACATTGGATTTTATTCTGTGTTGATTGATTTCTGTTAAATATATATCTGTTTGGCGGCGGAGAATTTATTCTCTTGCTTAACGCCCTTCTCTGAGACATACGAGCTTAGAGGTTATATATCGATAGATATCAATCGCATGGCATGAATTGCCTGTGTGACACGCTGAGTTGCATGGATCAAGGCTTCTGTTGAAAAGCAAAGTCTTGTGGTTAATGATCAAAGCACGGCCTACGTGGCAGCTTTGTGTATAACGTGAATTCGCGAGCCTCACACCTCGGTATGAGTCAAAAACGGGATACGGACCGCTGGGAGAGCACGACGTTTCTTTCTAGCTTTGGTGGTGTCAGTGACTTACCAGCCCTGACATTTATATACTTTTCACCTTTGTGGTTGTTGGAATGGGGCGCCTCGATATTAGGTCTGTAAGGACCGAGAAACGTGTGTTTAGGAATTGCCAATCCTCTAACGTAAGTGAGGACCGGCCCAGCCGAATCCAGGGTTACCCAGAGTGCGTAGTCCTGAGGCATTTGCTAGAATGTCTCGAAGCGGAGAGGAGCTTGCCCCTTGCCTCGACTCATGACGGAATCCAATTTCAAATACGTGTATTACGGTTTTAATTGTAGAACTAGTATGGCGACATAGTAAATGGTAGCTATGCCGCCTATGATTGATATTTATGATTGAAATTGTTTTGACACTATACACTTATTATAGTATCAAATAATTTGTTTTAAACGTACCAAGCATGTTTGGCTATTATAAGGGAAAACCCTATCCTCCGGCTTGCGTTGCATTATGTGATGGGACCTGGGTCTTATAATAGCTTCATTTTTAGAAAAAGCATTGCGCTGTATATTCTATGCACTGGTATTCTTGGGAGGAAACCCGTTCCGTGTTATACGGCATGGTCCTTTGATTTACCTAACTTTAAAACCAATATCAATAACTGTTTTAGTTCTCACACCAGTCACATGACTGACCTGGAGTTTATTGTTTTAACCTAAACTCTGGGTGTACCTATTTTCCGCACAGGCAGCTAGTAGTTTTGGTTTTGCAGATTTATATTCACCGGATCCTAGTTTACAGCTGGAATGATATCCGGAAAGATCTGTATCCGTATATCACCTTCAGTTGTGCTTTGTATTATTTTTCCGTTGTTATGTAATTTATTGTAATCTCTGATATTTATCGAATGTAATTTATTCATTGTACTCTGTATATTCTTGTATCTGATGGAATTGTTGTAATAGCAATGAAATGTTCTTCTGTTTGTGTTTTGATTTGTCCTGTTCTCAAACGATCAGGGGTTTCGAACGGTTTAGATCGGTTTAACGACTGATTAGGATCGAGCGAAATTCTCGGCCGTCACATTTGGTATCAGAGCTTTGGTTTACAGAGCTCGAGAACAAGACGCATTAGGACCATACGAAAGAATTCATCAGATATTGGATTAGTAATATCCAATTAGAATGACTCGTTAGAGATAGGATCAGTAGTATCCTAGAACGAGTGTGAAGAGTATATTTTTCAAATGGAAACAACTTTGTTTTGAAATTTAAATCGTTTTATACGTATTTGAATATTTATTTATTTTGAATTTGGACATTCCAATATATAAAGATTTTGCATATACGCGTCATGAATGTATATTCGAAGTTTTAATATATTAGATAGATATAGAATTACACTTTAGTCGCCTGGACCTGATTCTGATGATTGACGCGTCATCATTAGTAATTATTTTCGTGTTTCGAAGGTGTGATATCTATATATTTCCATTGGACTGGTGTGAGAACCAAAACTAATATAGCTAGAACACTTAGTTGTGAATTGGCATCAAAAACATGATTTTTTGTATATATATCAAAATTATGAATTTGAAACGTTAATCCACTAATTGATTGATGTTTGTATTGTTTGTTTAGTTGTTTGATAATTTTTAACCATTATGCCTAATTGAATCAAATATTGAATTGTATTGAAAATTGGTCGCATTTGCTTGCATATACATGTACTTACATTGAACAGATCATAGCAAGGAGGCTAGAGCAAAAGAATAAAATTTGTTTGCCCGACAAATAGGTACATGTTTACTATAATTTCCTATTTTGTTTGGGTGATGATGATTTTATGAGCCTATTGGCTAGCCGCTTGGCTTTTTCTTTTTCTTTTTGAGATCAGAAGGCCAGTATGGCAATTTCGGGATTTTCCCGTGGCTCTCGGTCCAGGGGAGGTTATGGCGAAATTTTTCGAAAATTTAGGGTGTTAGCCAAATTTTTGAAGAATTAGAAAATTCTCAGAAACTGAAAAGTTGGAGAATGGAAGCCGAATCGAACGTAGAGTTGATTAATCAAACCACTTTCGACTTTGTTCCTTTTCGGGGACGAAAAGTTTTAAGTGGGGGAGATTGTAATAACCCGGAAATCTGGACCAGTTTAAAATTTTTATTTTGGCAATTTTAGCGAATTTTGAATATTTAAAATGAATTATTTCAAATAATATCGATGAAAATTTATTTTGAATATAATTAGAACGTATATATTTATACGCGTCGTCGTTAGATTATAAATATTTATATATAATTATAAATAGAATTGAAAATGGCGCGGTAGTTCGATAATTCGATTTCAAACTTCAAATGAACGTACCGGGTGCAAAACAATCCGGATTTTAGTGAAACCAAAAATAATAGGATCTAATTGATGATATCTTTCCAATGAATCTGAAAAATTAAGATTTCATAGCGGGAATCAAAAGATATGTCCAGTTGAAAATTCTGAATAGTCGCTATGGAATTCAGGCCCTTAAAAATGAGAATTTTGCAAACGACCTCGGATTTCGACGAAACCACTTTTGTTGGATCCGCAGTGTCAAATTATTGCTAGATTCCAAATTTCATAATTTTTCGAATCAATATGTGAGCGTGGCAAAGGAAAACGCGTTTGACCAGTTTTAGTTGATTTTAATCGACTGGAAAATGGCCATTTTTCCAACGGACTCAGAATTCGATGAAACTAGTTTTGTTAGGACCGTATCGTCAATACGAAGCTATAAAATATTTTTTTGGAATTTTTCTAATTAGTATGTGACCCCGGTAATTTGAAATGTACGTTTAAAATTCAATATAATGATTTAAATGTAAATTCAAGGGAAACTGATCGAAACGGCCGAACCAGCCTACGATACATATCCCATTGTGTTCGGAACGGGGGTAATACGCTAGGGACGACAGGCGGTGGGTTTCGTTTCGAGTTCAAACGGAAAGTCAACTTTAAGGGGAACAAAAATAATTAAATAATTAAATGAATATTTATTTTCTCTCACTCCTTCATCACCCCCCCTCCCCCCCCCCGGTCAGTATTAGGTTAGAGAAAATTATAAAAAAAAAACCGCCGCCTTCATCGATCCATCGCGCCCTCCAATTGCAGCCGCGCCGCCGCTGATGGCACCCACCGCCACCTCACTCCGATCGCTACCCCCCCCCCTCGTTCGATTCCCTCCCCCACAAAACCGAACTAGTCACCATCGCATCCCCCCACCCTCGAAGCCGCCTCCACCTGTCAGTAACCGCCACCAGGGAGAGCGCCACATCCAACCGCGAGCAGGGGAGGAGCGGTTCCGAGCTCTAGGGCTTGCGTTATGGGTTCTACGTGGAACCTGGAAGGATACAGAACGTGAAGAAGAAGGATTAGAGGAAGGAAAGGCCAGATTTTTCTTTGGGGTAAATTACTTTAACTGATTTACAAATTAACATTGTTTTCTAGTAAATATATATGTATATATATATATATATATAAATGTGATTTTTATATTTTTAAGTATTAAAAATATAGTCTTTACTATGTAGAAGATGTAAAAATATGATTTTGTTTATGTAGAGAATTAAAAATATAGTTTTTACATGATAGGAGTATTAGAAATATCATCTTTATATGTGTAGCAAAATAAAAATGTGATTTTTATAATGTTAAATTCGAAAAGGCGAAATCTTTAAAAAGTAAAAATTCGATTTTTATATATTGAATAGTATAATAAAAATTTGATTTTTACATATTGAATAGTATAATAAAAATTTGATTTTTATATATTGAATAGTATAATAAAAATTTGATTTTTATATATTGAATAGTATAATAAAAATTCGATTTTTATATATTGAATAGTATAATAAAAATTCGATTTTTATATATTGAATAGTATAATAAAAATTCGATTTTTATATATTGAATAGTATAATAAAAATTCGATTTTTATATATTGAATAGTATAATAAAATTTTGATTTTTATATATTGAATAGTATAATAAAATTTTGATTTTTATATATTGAATAGCATAATAAAAATTCGATTTTTATATATTGAATAGCGAAGTAAAAATTCGATTTTTACAAATGTAGTGGCTACAGTAACGAAGATGACAAGAATGCGATAACGATGAAGATTTCTATCAAAGAAGAGTCAAGATGATTGGATAGCTATCGGTGATAACTTCTCACTTTAAATTTCTTTTTCTAGTTATATATATATATATATATATATATATATATATACTAGGATGCAGACGGTGTTTAGTAGCACCCGACACAATCGTCCACAGACCATGGACTTGTTTGTTTGGTTGTGTAGTTGGTTAGATTAATTGGTTTGAATTGAATTGTTTGGTGAAATGAAATGGATTTGATTGATGTGTGAATGGCATGGCCTTCACTAGACCGGGGATATGGCTAGGCCTTGTCCCGTTTCTAGTATCGTGCCGTTATGCCGCCGAAATTTTCTAAAATATGTTAGAAAAATAAAAATATCATTTTAATTGTGTAAATGAACTGAATAGAAATTCATATGTTAAAATAAAATGTTTTATCGTTAAAAATATAATTTTTAACGTGAAGTGAATAAAATAAAATATTCATTTACAAACCGGACGGTTTGTTTATGTACACCTATTTGAAGGACATTGATTGGGACGATAAATTTTACACATCGCCCAACTGCACAAATAAAATTTGTGTTTGATTGTTTGAAACCCCACACGGGTGTTGGGATGAAATTTGAAGTTCACTCATCCTGGTTGATTAAATATGTCGATCGATTGATTGACAGGCTGTTATAAGCGTTAGATATTTATATTTGATGCTTATACAGTGTAGTGCACTTTGGTTGATGGTTGATTATTTTTCAATGCTATTATATACGTGTGATGTATGAAAATCCATATAATTAATATTATATGGTGATTGATTGGGCCTCAATCCAATTTAGAAAATAAAGAATATTATAAAATAAAGGTTCATGTGTTGACCGTACTCATCCGTTGAGATTAGTCATGTGTTGAACGAAATATTTTAAATAATAAAATTTACATCTTTATCGATATAAAATAAAGGTTCATGTGTTGACCGTACTCATCCGTTGAGATTAGTCATGTGTTGAACGAAATATTTTAAATAATAAAATTTACATCTTTATCGATATAAAATAAAGGTTCATGTGTTGACCGTACTCATCCGTTGAGATTAGTCATGTGTTGAACGAAATATTTTAAATAATAAAATTTACAACTTTATCGATATAAAATAAAGGTTCATGTGTTGACCGTACTCATCCGTTGAGATTAGTTATGTGTTGAACGAAATATTTTAAATTATAAAATTTACATCTTTATCGATATAAAATAAAGGTTCATGTGTTGACAGTACTCATCCGTTGAGATTAGTCATGTGTTGAACAAAATATTTTGAAATAGAAATATTTGAATAAGAAATATTTTTATAATAAGAAATATTTGAAATAGAATATCTGAAAATAGAAATATATAAAGCCGTGTTGATTAGATTGACGCCATTTTGACGTGAACGATATTTATATTGATTTTATTCATTTTAAAATGAATATTGAAAAGTGATTTCGAAATCGAATAGAAAACCAATTTGAATTGAATCGAATAGAAAACCAATTTGAATTGAATCGAATAGAAAACAAATTTGATTTGAATTGAATTTGAATTGAATAAATAATGAATTGAATTTGAATTGAATAAATAATGAATTGAATATGAAACGATTTCGAAATGAATTGAATATAAAACGATTTCGAAATGAATTGTATATAAAACGATTTCGAAATGAATTGAATATAAAACGATTTCGAAATGAATTGAATATAAAACGATTTCGAAATGAATTGAATATAAAACGATTTCGAAATGAATTGAGTATAAAACAATTTCGAATTGAATTGAATAGAAAACAAATTTGATTCCAATGGAATATATAATGAATTTGAATTGAATAGAAAGCGAAATGAATTCAAATTGAAAAGAAAACAAATTCGAATCGAATTGAATTGAAAAGAAAATGAATTCGAATCGAATTAAAATCGATTTGAATTGAAATCAAATAGAAATGAAAGTAAAAAGGATTTATAATAGAAAAATTCAATTTTGATTTGAATTGAAATGGAAGTTGAAATTGTTTTTGAAACGAATTCAAAACTATTTATGTAATTCGTTTTAAATAGAAATCGACGAAATATATATAATATATATATATATATATATATATATTATATATATAACGGCCTGAATAGAACGCATCGCACCGTGGTAGTTCGTAAATTCCGACCATTTATTTCAAATGGACATTACGGGAGATCCGACCGTCGAATTCTCCTAAAACTGGAACCGTTGGGTTCGTATCGAAAAGGGCTTTCTAACGAATATTTGAAATTCAAAATCTAACGGTTGGATTTGGAGATACGTCCAAATCAAATTTGAAAAAGGTCGCTGTAAGTGCAGTTCGATGGTCGTTGATGGAAATCGACTGTATGGGCCTTGATAAAATTATTAAAAATATCAATAATTTGTGTAAAATCATAAGAAATGATTTGGGAAAAATTGGGGTGAAAACTCCATATTTGAAAAGATAAAAATGGATTTTTATCGAAATGAACTAGTTTTGTACTAAATTTAAAACCTAATTATTTTTAAATAAATAAATTAGATTTAAAAAGGGGTTTTAAATAATTGGAATTTCTAATAAATTTGATTGGATTTGAAATGGGTTTATCGTGAACAGTGTATTAAACAACACTTGTTCTTTAACCCGATAATAAATAGAATGTGATTTGGGTTTGTCGTGAACTGTGTTTTAAATGACATTAGTTCTTTAACCCAGAAAAAGGAGTTTTAATGAATCTACAATTAGATTGAGATGTGAATTGATAATCTAAATTATCAAATATTAAAATGAGCGAGAATGGAGTACCACCAGTTTTGCTCCAAAGCGGTAGTTAAATCTTTAATTAGATTTGAATGTGAAATGGTAATTAATCTTACAGATAACACCACGGTGTTAGACATGGAGTATTACCAGTTTTGCTTCATGGGATGAATAGATTGGGATTGGGAAATAAAATAAATAATTACTTCGGTGTGGTTCGCTAATCTCGACTAGTTTAGAAAACCATAATTTGGTTTGAAATGACATCCAATGGAAGATTAAAGGATAAATTTTAAAGAATTTATCTTGGATAAAATTAATGGGAACCTTTCTCTAAGAATGTGATTTCGTGAATAAAAGGATATTCTGCATTGGAATGAGGCGTATGTTTTGTTTGTGTAACATTCGTTTTTAATATACGCGGGTGGTTCGGAAAGTCTGGGTTTATACCCATTCTGAATAACCGATTCGACGATATGTCGAAGATGAAGACGGTGGTCAAAGACCGGAAGTCTTCACATCGTTTGGATAATTACTGACGATCCTGATTGGGCTGTACACCCAAGAGGATGGAAATAGTTGGCGGTCGTCCAGACGTACTTGGAGACGGATGGATATGCGAGGAAAGTGCCTCCGGTTTCGTTCAGACCCAGAACGGACTTGTAAATGGATTGTGTGTCTGACATTGGATTTTATTCTGTGTTGATTGATTTCTGTTAAATATATATCTGTTTGGCGGCGGAGAATTTATTCTCTTGCTTAACGCCCTTCTCTGAGACGTACGAGCTTAGAGGTTATATATCGATAGATATCAATCGCATGGCATGAATTGCCTGTGTGACACGCTGAGTTGCATGGATCAAGGCTTCTGTTGAAAAGCAAAGTCTTGTGGTTGATGATCAAAGCACGGCCTACGTGGCAGCTTTGTGTATAACGTGAATTCGCGAGCCTCACACCTCGGTATGAGTCAAAAACGGGATACAGACCGCTGGGAGAGCACGACGTTTCTTTCTAGCTTTGGTGGTGTCAGTGACTTACCAGCCCTGACATTTATATAGTTTTCACCTTTGTGGTTGTTGGAATAAGGCGCCTCGATATTAGGTCTGTAAGGACCGGGAAACTTGTGTTCAGGAATTGCCAATCCTCTAACGTAAGCGAGGACCGGCCCAGCCGAATCCAGGGTTACCCAGAGTGCGTAGTCCTGAGGCATTTGCTAGAATGTCTCGAAGCGGAGAGGAGCTTGCCCCTTGCCTCGACTCATGACGGAATCCAATTTCCAATACGTGTATCGCGGTTTTAATTGTAGAACTAGTATGGCGACATAGTAGATGGTAGCTATGTCGCCTATGATTGATATTTATGATTGAAATTATTTTGACACTATACACTTATTATAGTATCAAATAATTTGTTTTAAACGTACCAAGCATGTTTGGCTATTATAAGGGAAAACCCTATCCTCCGGCTTGCGTTGCATTGTGTGATGGGACCTGGGTCTTATAATAGCTTCATTTTTAGAAAAAGCATTGCGCTGTTTATTCTATGCACTGGTATTCTTGGGAGGAAACCCGTTCCGTGTTATACGGCGTGGTCCCTTGATTTACCTAACTTTAAAACCAATATCAATAACTGTTTTAGTTCTCACACCAGTCACATGACTGACCTGGAGTTTATTGTTTTAACCTAAACTCTGGGTGCCCCTATTTTCCGCACGGGCAGCTAGTAGTTTTGGTTTTGCAGATTTATATTCAAAGGATCCTGGTTTACAGCTGGAATGATATCCGGAAAGCTCTGTATCCGTATATCACCTTCAGTTGTGCTTTGTATTATTTTTCCGCTGCTATGTAATTTATTGTAATCTCTGATATTTATCAAATGTAATTTATTCATTGTACTCTATATATTCTTGTATCTGATGGAATTGTTGTAATAGCAATGAAATGTTCTTCTGTTTGTGTTTTGATTTTCCTGTTCTCAAACGATCAGGGGTTTCGAACGATTTAGATCGGTTTAACGACTGATTAGGATCGAGCAAAATTCCCGCCCGTCACATTTAGACTAGAGTTGTCGGCAGTGCTTCAAGTGGGATGGACGACAAGGCGGAGGACCTGAGGTGTTAAAGTGGGGCGGCTCGGTTGGACAGTGGGCGGAGTTCGACATTGGGTCAGGTTTGGATGGACGTGAGGTGTTAACGGATCGATATTGAAGGCTGGGGCGATGACATTGCGGAGGAGGAGGTCGAGTTTGGTCGGAGTTGAGTGGGACGGGTTTGGTGAGGCAAAGGAGTGGAGTAGGTCACCACGAGGAGGGAGAGGGCGCCTGCGCGAACCCACGGCTGAAGGGGGTGGGCGGTTTCTGGGGAGCGGGTTCGGGTTTAGCAACGTGGGCGAGGTCAGAAGGGAAGAGAGGAGCAGGCAGAGGTCGGCTTCATGAGGCTCGGTGGGTTCAGGAAAGAGGGGAAGTGGATCGGGCACGGGTTTGTAGGAGGCGGAGGGTCGGAGGCTGATGGAAGCAATTGGGATTGAGGACATGTTGAAAACTTTTTTTTTTCATTTGTTCTTGAACAAGAAGAAAGCAGTTGAGGGAAGGGAAGCTGCTGAGTTAAATAAAGAGATGGTACACACAGAAGTCCATTTGACCACTTCCTCCGGTTCATTGAACGTTTCTTTGGGAAAAATACGAGGTGACGATTTGAACTATTATGGATGGCATCAGTTTAAATTTTAAAAGGCATAATAGATGCGGTAAAATGGATGATACGTTTTGGGGAAAATGGAAAATGACGGTTTCCAAGGAAATGAACTGACTTTGAAGTTTCTGAACGGATGGCTTAGCAATTTTGGTTAAACGAAGTGGTGCCATTGGAAACATAAATGTTACCTGCCTTTGAATGAAACAAATGTTTGACCTTTTCATATCTAAAAGGTAGCACCCGGCGTTAATTAAGGATCTGGAGTCAGTAACAAATGGATAAAAATTCAGAAGAGAATGAACTCAAATAAGTAACGAATGGATTTGGAAAAAAAATTTTATAAACATAGCTTTTGGAATCGAAAGTAGTGCATGGAAGACTAACGCATGGCATGGTTAAATGACATAAGAATTGTAATGTACACAATGCATGCGTTAGAATTAGAATAAGAAGAATGGACGTTGGTTTTGAAAAATAAAAATAAAGGAAATGAATGGCACTTTAGAAAGGAAACATGCATGCCTTGTATGACATGCCTCTTCACAAATTTTGACATTCAAGTGCACCGTGAAAGTTGCAACTCAGGTTTGCAGACCCAAAACAGCTAAAAAAATATGCTGAATCCGAAAAGGGACACATCGAACTCAAATGGCTCTATTTCAAAAATGAACTGTGCGAGCCATTTTAGCTATTTTAGCACGAACCGAACACCGAAACTGACAAATGAATATATTGCGGTAATCAACGCGACGAGATGGACACAACAGTATATAATTCGCAGTGTCAGGATGCTCCGTTCAAAAATGCATTACGGACCCCTTTAACGTAAAAATGCAGACGGAAAACGAAGGTCAAAACATCTGATTTTCGCAAAACGAATTTTGCCATTGGATTACTGACAATGAGTAGAATATTTTTCATGCTTGTTCGAACAAATTCCGAAGAGATTTTAAAATCACTAAAATTTGAACTGATATGCACAGCTTTGCCCTGAAAAATGCGCGATCGTCAAACATTCAAATTTTCCGATGAAATTTTCACAGCGGCTATATCTCACTGTACGTATTTCAAATTACAAATTTCCGTTATGGAAAACGATAGAATATTTTCAAAATAAAATATTGATTTAAATCGGAATTTAAAATGTTAAAAAAATAACGGGTTGTTACATTCTCTCCCACTCAAAACTTTTCGTCCCTGAAAAGGAATGAGGCAGGGAAATAGTAATTAAATAATATAATATGTATAAACCAATAGTTCATATTTATTCACATACGTATATATATATAATTTGAAATACATATATATAAGTCAGAAGTTAAAATATTTTCAAACATTTCAAAATATTTTTAAGTATTCACTCGACGTCTCAATTGGCAATATATTTCTATCCCACTTTCGAAACCTGAGAATAGATATTGATGATGCCGCGGTCATCACCAAAATTATTTTCAAGCGACTAGAGTGTGACTCTATATCTATCTAACACATATAGGATTTAACATATATGTTGATCAGACGTATACCCAAATCACTAAGTATTTGATAGGCCAATTTTAACGTCAAATAAATACTCAAAACAATTTTTCTATATTTTAAAAAGGATATATACCAAGTTTTCAAATAATATATTATAAATAATATATTTCAAATCATTAAACTTTAAGTAAGGAAAATTTTATATCTCTCCCCACTCATTTATTTATTAAAATTTAACTAAAATCCTTAACAATATACAGACAATATTCTTATTAAATCAAATTCATGATAAAAATATTCAATCAATACAAAGTCAATTTTTAACAAAATATTAATCCTTAAGTCTCATTCAAAATATATATAGCTTATAAAATATAACATCTTATAGTATAAACATCAAATCTTTCAAAATATTGGTATTTCAAATATATATATACCTATATATATATATATATATATATATATATCAAAATTGCAATACTACACTAAGGAAATTCTATATTTTAATATTTTCCAATATAGTTATATCAAATCAATATTTAGTAAAATGGACTCGCTAGAAAACATACACTTTCCTTCTACTTCTTACCTTGTTGTGGACAAGGATAAGTTATAGAATTCAGGTTAAAAGCTGAACGAACGAAAGGACCTAATCAAATAGCATCTACGAAGGAGGATGGATTCAAATGAAAATGAAATTTCCGAAAAAGATTTAAAAATTAAAACAAAATTTTTATATTGAAATACTTGTTTAAAACATTTCAAAACCATTTCAGAACTATTTATAAATTAAAAATACGCTCTCTCTCAAGAAGGATTCTGCGACAGATCCCACTCACTCTAGGGTATTGCTACCCTATCTCTAATGAGCTTTTACCCCATAAGCTAAAGCTTTGATAAAACCAAAGCTCTGATACCACAGGTAACGACCCGCCATTTTGACCATGCCAAATCGACAAAACATGTCAACTCGAAACGTCCAAAACAACAGATTGTTATTAGCTTCTGAGGTAAATAGAATAAATCATAGATCACAGCCACAGATACAGGGCAATATAATATCTCGTAGCGGAAAATTGAAAATACAATAGTAGTTCATGAAGGTACTAAATAAATTTTACATCAGAGTTTACATAAATAATACAGCGGAAGTCAAATACACTGAAATTTCAAATACATAAAAAAAATAACGGGTTGTTACAATTTAGATCTATCATTATATCAAGGACTTATGTCAACATACAAAATCAAAACAATTATTCTCTTTCAATAACAAATATGGATTCGTTTAAGGCTTCGTTTATTTCATTTATTTTTCTCCGTTTTATTCTCAATCAAACCAGGTTAGTTAATTAGATGTACAGTTTCACGGGTAGTTGATCAAAAAATATATTGAAATCCTAGCAGATATATCATAGGAAAGAAGATAATGATAACTTTAATATTTCCATTACATTACAGTTGGCAATAAATCGATACAATAATGTTAAATTTACCGCTTATGATGGAAAAACCATCGATAATCAAAACCAGTGATAATAGTAATTTACCTGCTTACTTATGCATTTATTCTATAATTTTATATATATTTTTCTAGTAATAAATATGCAAATGTCAGTTATAGTTTTAAAATTCAGTTTAAATTATGCTAATTTATTGTTGGTGATATTTTTTGTTGGCAGACAATATTAAACGTATATTAAAATAACATCACATTATAGAAAATTTGGATATTTTTTGAGTTTTCAAATTAAATGTTAATTTACCATTATCGGAGTAATGATTAATATTTTAACAATATACCAATTTTCGATATATCATAATCATGTAATGATGACATTATGTGATTTTGAATAACAAGTGAAAATGATGTTGTAATGGGTTTCACAAAATAGTAATGTTACTCATTAACATGAAGTCTTACAGATCAACTAAACAAAATCAACCCCATTCCTCTTCCACGTCCTACATAGCAGCTTTGCTTTTTACACGTATATATCAATAAATTAGATTAAAACAATTTTTTTAATTTAAACTACGATGACTATATTTTGAAAGTTAACTAAAATTAAATTGAATTTCTTTAAAAAAATATAGATTGGATTAAAATTTATGGGCCCAATTAAATTAGCATAACATCCATTTTAATTATTTCTTTAAGTCATTTTTTTGGAAACATCCCTTCTTACTTTTGAGAAAACTTCGGATCACCCTTTAAGAATGGATTTTTTTTAATTTATCCATATTTCAAAAACTTATTACATAAATTGCCTTGCTTTCAAAACTATTTACGTTCACATTTTTTTGGCCAAACCAGCAGAATGCGCTGGCGTGGAATTTGAAATTGCTCCAGTGTTGTCATATTAAACATACATTAGTGTATTTCAATTTGCACCAGTGTCTATCTGAAAAAGAATACAATTGCCACAATTTGAAATTGCACCAGTGCATTCTAGCCAATTTGGTGTTGATTGGCCAAAACAGGGATATGAACGTAAATAATTTTAAAATCAAGCTGTTTTTGTAATAAAATTTTGAAGTACAGATAAATTGAACAAAATCCTTTGAAAACATTAAAAACATGCCTTAATCCATAAAATTCAGAACTCATGAATTAAAAATAAAATAAATGGAGAACATGGTTGTAACATCCCGCATTTTTAATTAAATAAAAAAATCATATAATTTCTGAGTTTAGTTATGAAACTAGCATCATTGGGTCCATGGCGATTTTCTGATCAATTTAGACCTACGGTTTGCAGAAAACGGACATAAAAGGAAGAAGATATTATTTAATGAAGTATTAGAATAAACATGAAAAAGATGAAATAAAAGGAACACACCTAAAACTAAGAGTTTATAATATTCTAATTTTGTGAATAAAATGCATTGCGGTTTAGTGGTTGGGCACTTGCATTCCAAGTTGTAGCGCGTGAGTTCAAATTCCACCAACGTCATGTTTTTAAATTTTAGAGGGACAGCAAAAAAGATGCATGTTTTAAAAGAAAGTTATACATGTACGTACATATAAGGAAAATTATATATTGATGGTTGGGTGTGTGTGTATATACATATATGTGTATGTGTGTGCGTGTGTGTGTGTGTGTATATATATGTGTGTGTGTGTATGTAAGTGTACACACACACACACACATATATATATATATACATGAAATTCAAAAGTAACATGAAATTATCAAAAGACGTAAGAAATAAATAAATGTCAAGATAACGTTGTTTGAATTTTGAAAATTAATGGAGTCCTGCGTAAATATATACGCATAGATTCAAAATTGAAATTTAAAGCGTAGATTTAAAACGAAAGATAATAAATGTGGAATAAATAAAAATATGCAAGAGAATAGCTGCATTTGAAATTTAAACATATATTAAAAAGGAAAGAACTAATGAAATGATAACGTTAATGATAACATTTAAGAAACAAAAATTACACAAATATCAACAAATCAAAATTTTATGAAGTTGAATGCAAATATATACGCACAAATTTAAGTTTTAAATATGAAATGTGTGACATAAATGGAAGATATTAATATAGGAGGAAGAATAATCGGCAAGAATGTAACATTGAGTGTAACGCTAAATTAAAATTAAATAGGTTAGGAAGAAATTAGGCAAAAGAATACCGTTAATAACAACGCTTAAATTATAGCCAAAAATCAAGCAGATCGAAGTATATGATATAAAATCGTATACATGGGTCGACCCGTGCCTAAAGTGGGTCGATCCATTAACGAATGTGATTCTTTTGAGCACCTATAGATAAGCTAGTAGAGGCTGGCCTCCAGCACATGTTTTCTGAGAAGGCGTCAGAGCTGCGCCATTTTCTTTCTTCTCCAAATTCTTCAGAAATAAGAATAAATCAGTTTTAGGGTTCCAATTCAAGTTTTGGTAAAAAAGAGTTTAATTCTAAGCTATAGGTGCTCAGTTTTCTCTTCTATGTGAGATTTATTTAGGAAGACTATGGGTGATAGATCTAAATCAGATTCAAGAATTGGAAAGTAGTCAGGTGAGTATATTTAAATTATATTTTTCGATAATAGGATTTTGTATCATTTGAATCATGTTGGAATTTACAATATGTTCTTCTTTTTTTGCCTTCTTCTGCGTTAAAATGTACAGTTTATGTTAAATTTTAGTTATGCACAATAATGAATAAAATTATAATTATATACAAAGTAATTGAATTGTGGTTATACGTAGAATAATTGACTTGTATATAGACACAAGTTTGTCGAATTGTGATTATGCGCAAAATAATTGGAATTATGAACAAAAAGGGGGAATTTGGTGATTTTGAGCTAAAAGAATCTATTGTGCCAATATTGTAATAAAAAGGGAAATTTTGAAAATTTAATCACTAATTGTAGGAAATCACCTTCTAGATTTAAAATGGAATAATCACAAAGATGAGAAATTGGTGTAAGTCTAAATCTTACTTAGGTACAGAAAATATGTTAGATTTTGAAACAGTAAAAAGAAGAAGACATGGATCCATATATACCTATAAATCTGAAAGTAGATTAATTGATTAGGAAAAAGGGGAATGTATTTGCATAGTTAGGTAAATAAAGAAAAATAGGAAATATTATTGCAAACTGAAATTATGTATAAATGGAAATTAGTGGGAAATTAAGTGTTAACTGTATTGTGCATTAATTCGATAACCTCAAAAGTAAGAAAAGAAATGTTTTGCAATCATAGGTTCCTATTACAGTAATTAGCTGAAACTATGGAATTGAGTTTTATTATGGTTGTAACAACCAGGATTTTTAGAACCGATTAAAATTTTTTATTTTAGTTATTTCAATGAATTTTGAATATTTAAAATAATTTATTTTAAACAATAACGACTAAGAACTTATTTTAATCGAAGTTAGAATGAAATTTTTTAATTTAATTATAAAAGGAGTTAGAGTTGGCGCAGTAGTTTGAAAATTCGATTTTAAATTTCAAATGAACGTACAGGATTCAAAATAAATTGGATTTTAGTGAAATAAGAAATATTTGAATCTGTTTAAAAATAAATTTCCAACGAATGTGAAAAATTCAGATTTCATAACGGGAATAAAAAGTTATGTCCAGTTGAAAATTTGAAATAGACGCTATGGAATTTAATATATATATAATATATAGCCATTTTGCAAACGACCTCCATTTTCGACGAAACCACTTTTGTTGGATCTGGAATGTCAAATTATTACTACGTTTCAAATTTCATAATTTTTGGATTTAATATGTGAGCGCAGTAAATTTAAATGTGTTTGGTAATTTAAATTTGAATTGGATCGATCAAAAATGGCCATTTTTCAAACGGTCTCCAAATTCGATGAAATTAATTTTGTTTGGACTATATCGTTAAAACATAGCTAGATTTATTTTTTGGGAATTTTTGGAGTCAGTATGTGGCCCCGGTAAATTAAAAGTGAAAATTAGGCACACATCCCTAAAATTAAAGTTAATTAATGTGTAATCCTCCCGCTTTAAATTATACTTTTCGCATCCCTATTTTTTTCTGGTATTCTTTTTCCACAAATACCCTTGTTCAAATTAACGCAATTTTCTTTTCATGGCGGCTTCATGGTTTTCTTCATGGATTTGATTCATACGGCTATTATTTAGAGAGAATATTTTCGTTGATTTAATGTTGCTGTCGTCTGTGTTTTTTTTCTGAGATTCAATATTCGATCTAATTGGGATTTGTTGAAGAATCCAATATTCGATTTCTTCAGCGATTGAGAGATATCATGAATGTTTCATCTTCAAGGTAATTTGCACTTCTTTTTTTTTCCATACGTGTGTTATTATTATTTTCGATTTGTTTTGATGTATTTATTATTATTTATAAGGCTTCTTTTGTGAGATTAAATTTCAATACATTTGTGCAACTTTTTTGAATGCGTGCATACAAGTATGCTAATATTTTTATTATGTGCTTACAAGTATGAAACTATTCTGTATTTTGGACAACAAATGTATGCAATTGTCCTGAATATTGCATACAAGTATGCAACTATTTTGTATATGTGCATATAAATATGCAACTTTTCTTAAATAGTGGATAAAATTGTACGCTTCTAATTTGAATATGCGCATACAGATATGCAACTATTCCATATATGTTCATACAGATGTGCAACTATTCTGAATATATGTAATACAACTATTATTAATAGTTGCATAAAAGTATGCTGATATTCTGGATATATGTGTACATGTATGCATATAATTATAATATGCTGCAAATGTGTGTGTAGTTTTATTTGATTAATGCTGATAAGGTTTATTAATAATTCTCTTCTTTGTATAACAGTGTTCCTGCTAATGTTGGTGTATTGGTCTTGTTGAAGTTTGGGAATGATAGCTTTTCTATACGTCTTTATTTTGATAGTATTGTTGATATTGTGAGAGATGCTGTTTGTGGTAAATGGATTGATTTAAGTCCATTGTCATTTGAATTGTATCACATTAGAGATGGCTTGAGAAGGAATATTCGAAGTAATTCTGATCTTCGATCTATTCTATTGTTGGCTGCACATAATCATGAGGATTATTTGGTTTTTTTGTTGAGGTCAATCGTAGTAGTTCTTCAGTTAACAATGCTAGGTCAGATGACGTTTCTTGTGGTAGTGATTCTTCTTTTTCTAGTATATGTGATTCAAACAATCAATTGGAATAATTGTAGAGAAGTGATTTGAATCAACCTGTTTTTTCTGGTGTTGGTCAGCAATTTCCAGGAGGTATTACTGAATTTAGGTTGTATGTGATGATGTATAGTATGACGACTGGATACAAGCTTAATTTGGTTAAGAATGACAAGGAAAGAGTTACAGCCGTTTGTTCTAAGCGAAATTGTACTTTTAGGATTCATGCTTCTGTTAAGTTCAATCTTCCTAGCTATTTTGTTTTAAAGAGATTTCAACCTGATCATACTTGTGGTGCTGGAATTCATGATATAAACAATCCTGTTGTATCCAGCAAATTCATTAAGTTGTTAGTTTATGATCATGTTCATTCTAATCCATTAATGAAGACCAAGGACATTATTAATTTGTTTCAAACCGAGTATAATGTTATTTTGAAGTATTACTATGCTTATAGTGGGAAGAAGTTGGCATTAGAAGAGTTACATGGAAGCGATATAATGTCTTATCGTCATTTGCAGTCATTTTGTGATGTTGTTGTTACTACTAATCCTGGGAGTAAAGTTGTATTGGAGTGTAATGATGATACACGTCAATTTGAAAGGGTTTTTATTGGTTTCGAAGCTTGTGCACATGGATTTCAATATTGTCGCCCTTTAATTTTTGTTGATGCTACTTTTATGAAAGGAAGAGCTCAAGGTTGTTTGATGGCTGCTACTGGTAAAAATGGAAATGAAGGTATGGCGTTTTGTCAGTTTATAACTGTATGTGTGTGCATAAAAGTATGCAGTTATATTTATTATATGCATTCATGTATGCAACTATTCTGGATGAATGCATAGGGATATAATAATCTTCTACATGTATGCATACGATTATGCAGCTATTCTTAATACATTCATAGAAGTATGTAAATATTATGAATACATGCATTCATTTGCATGCATCTATTATGAATAAGTGCATACTTGCATGCATCTGTTTTGAATAAGTGCATATATGCATGCATCTATTATGAATAAGTGTAAATATTATGAATACATGCATTCATTTGCATGCATATATTCTGAATAAGTGCATACTTGTTGCATGCATCTGTTCTGAATAAGTGCATATATACATGCATTCATTTGCATGCATCTGTTCTGAATAAGTGCATACTTGCATGCATCTGTTTTGTAAATTTGCATTCAAGTATGCTACTATTTGGAATACACAATTATGCAACTGATCTAAAAATTTGCAAAAATTATTTATAATTGTTGCTGATTTTATTTTTTGTTTAATAATATGTTTGTTTCTGTTAACAGGTTTTTTTCCTTTAGCAATTGCTATTGTGTCCGGGGAAGATGAAGACAATTGGATTTGGTATTGTGAACAACTGAAAGAGTTTCTTAAGGATGATAGTAGTAGCTTTGTTTTCATTTCTGATCGTCATCCTGGTATTCTTGTTGCTATTCCGAAAGTGTTTCCAAATTTAGTTCATGGTTCTTGTTTTTATCATTTGAACAACAATTTAAAGGTTGCTCTAAAATCTGAATTTTCCAAATCAAACCAGAAGTTGTTGTTAGATTTGTTTGCACGAGTTGCTTATGCTTCTAATTTGATTGATTTTAATGCTGCATTGAAGAATTTTAGAGATGTTGGTGGATCCAAAGTGGTAAATTTTTTGAGCGGAATTCCTTTTGAGAAGTTTGCAAATGTTTTTTTCCTGGTTGTCGTTATGGTGAGATGTCTTCTAATTGTTCGGAGAGTTTTAACAAATGGATTTTGGAGGAAAGACATTTATCAATTACTGCTTGTTTGGATAAAATTAGAATGAAGTTAATGAAACTAATGTCTGACCGTCGTGAAGTTGCTTCTACTTGGAATAGTGTTTTATGTCCTGTGATTGAAACTCGATTAAGAAACCTTTATTTGGAAGGAGCTTCGTGGTTTGTTATCAAATCAAGTGAATATGTGTTTGAAGTTCATTCTCCGGTCCATCAATCCGTTGATTTACATAGTCGAGTGTGTTCTTGTAACATGTGGCAAATTAATGGTTTTCCTTGCACTCATGCTATAAGATGTATTTTAAGTTGTGAGAAGTTGGATGTGTATGACTACATCGAAGATTACTTCAAAGTTTCTTATTTTCGATTAGCTTATTCTCATGCAATCAATCCTATCATAGACTTTATGGGTGAAGATGTTGCAATTGAAGATGCAATTATAGCTCCTCCAAAAGGTAGAAGAATGTCTGGTCGTCCATCGTCTCCTAAAAGGTTAAAATTTGCTGGTGAATTTACAAATACTATTAGATGTGGGTTATGCAAAAAGTTGGGGCATAACAAAAGGACTTGTTCTTCACAAGGAAACTAATTGCAATTTGGTTTAGTATTTTGATATGTTTGTAACTAGTTTGAATTTTTCTGTTTTATTGTTTACTGTTTGTAACCAAGTTGAATATTTCTGTTATGTTTGTAACTTTGGTTTATTATTTTAATGTTTCTGCGCTGAAGTTTGGTTTTGTATTTTGAATATTATTGTCAATATATGTGTTCTGTTTTGCATACATGTATATATGCCTACTGTGAATACTGTGAATGAATGTAAGTAGCCTGTTGTTTTCCTGTATATATGCATACATGTATGCTACTATTTAGAATATTTAGCATTCTAGTATGCAACTTTTCTGTATAGATGCATACATTCCGGCTATAAATTTGTATACAGTACACATATATACTGTGAATTTTTGTTTAGTGTTTCTGTGATGAAGTTTGGTTTATTGTTTATGTCAATACTATGTATGAATGTAAGTAGCCAGTTTTTTTTTTCCTGTATATATGCATACATGTATGCTGCTATTTCGAATATTAGCATTTTAGTATGCCACTTTGCTATATAGATGCATACATTCCGGCTACAAATTTGTATACAGTACACATATATTCAGATTTTCTTAATATGAGCATATGATTATGCATTTATAATGATTAGATGCATACATTCGAGTAATAAATTGGTATAAAGAATATAAATTCACGTTTTCTAAATATACGCATATAAGTATGCAACTATTTTGGATATGTACATAATAGTATGCGGTTTTTTAACAATTAATTGAATCAGCAACAGTAATGTAAGAAATATAAGTAAAATCGAACGAACTTAGCTCAGTACAAAAAATTACACATTGATTTAGCTTGAAAACTAGATAATCTCTTGCCAGTAGTTCATACATTGTACTTTAGTCAGAATATTTACAATACTTTGATCATTGTATTTTAGCCAAAATATTTATAAGAAGTGGAAAGACCATTTTCCACAAATTCAAGCAGAAGGTTTGTTTGCATCTGAAAATATAAAGTTCTGTGTCAGGTCTTCTTCTGGAGTCCAACTATGAGTTTTGCGATTGAGAAGTTCGTAAGCAAGCTTGGCCCGTTGTAGATAAATAGTTGCAGGCTTGTACATTTCATCCTTTTTATCAATTTCTTCGTACTCGCTTCCCTGTTTCATCATGTTAATAATGAACATTCCACAATCGACCCTGCAAAATTTGTAAAACATGATTAATATTATGCTAGTATTTAAGAAAGCTGCATACAAGTATGCACATATTCATACTATATCAGTAAATAATTGTAAATACAAGTATGTAAATACAAGTATGCATACAAGTGTAAAAATAATTGTAAATACAAGTATGCAATTATTTTTATTTACTTACGTGGCGCCTTGTTGTGGGAAATTAGCAATTTCAAGTTGTCCATGTTTCTGAAAATTCTTGTTCTCTAGCTTTTTCAGCAATCCACTGATGTAAATTCTCTGTATTTGTATAAAAAAAAAATACATACATATGACTATTTATAACAGTTTAGATACTAGTTTGAATGTCAATTATCTTCAATTTACATACAAAATCTCTTGCAAGTCTTTGGTGATTTCCTCCTTCACGATGATTTTTGTTGGAATCGTAATGTATCCATCTTCTACTGTCTTTTATAAATTCTAACAATGAAAAATGGTTTCCCTCGTGGATACGAATCAATATTTTTGTGCTTGTGTTGTAGAATGTCTGCACTTTTTTATCTATCAAATACTCTCTGTTTTATGATGATTCATTCTTAATTAATGCCAGTAATTGCAATCATTTTAGTGACCAAAATTTTTGATGTTATAAGAAAATTTTGCTAGAAAATTAATAAAAACTTATAGAAGCAATAGTTCTGATGTACATGATTTCTGGATGGTCGTTGTTGAGCTCATGTGCACACCAGTCAATTATCTGTTTAAATTAGTAGATTGTAAATGTTAAGGAAAACTTCCAGCTAATTATCACCATATGAAACTACATTTGAATTTGACTGCGGCTATACCTGTGAGTCAAGGAATCCTCCAGATATTAAATCAGCCAGTGAAACTCCAAAAATGTATATGTCTGTGTCGCCATTAAGGTATGCGCTTCTACTGTTAATTTATGTAATATATTTAGAGAATTTCTAGAAATATATTAGCACTAATCTATGCATCTAACCTTAATAATTGCATATATATATATATATGTGCAACTTTTATTTTTAATTAAAACATTTAGAAAATTTAATTAAGTTTTTAAGTAGTTTTACCCCAGGCCTGAATTTGAAAAATATGCTTCTAGTTTCTAGATTTGATCCTCTGGTAGTTGCTTAACATTGTTAAATTTCCTGACATCCATTTTTGTTGATACATTCGTTTCTGCTGATGTTGTTCTCATCTCATAATCCGCAACAATCACGGTTCCTGTTTGTTCCTGTTTTTTTTTTTCTGTTTTTTTGGGCTGTAGCTGAGAATAATATAAGATATCAGCAATGTATTGATGGAAACTTTCTATTTGGAACATTATTACCATTAGAAATTATTTTTATTTTTTTTTACCTTTTTGCTTTCTAACATTTTGAAGCTTCAGCTTCTTTTGCTTCCCATTGTCATTAGTCTTCTCCAGCTCCTTTATGTCTTTTGATTTTTCATCATCAATTTTATGATCATTTTTCTTCTCCATGTTATCTATTTACATATTATTAATCTCATCAATAATTGAATAGATGCACATAAGCAAGCAACTATTCAGAAATAGCTGCACACAAACATGCAACTATTTTTGAATAGTTGCAAACAAGCATATAACTATTCTGAACAAATGCACCCAAGCATGCAACAATTAGTAATAGATGCACATAAGAATGCAATAATTTTGTTATACTGTATTGCTTGAAACTAAATAATGTGTTCATTATTTATTACCATCAGAATACTATAATTATTTTTTACCTTTTTCCTTCTCCACCTCCTTCTGTTCTTTCTCCACCTCCTTCTGTTCTTTGTCCACCACGTTCTTTTCTTTCTCCATCTCCTTCTCTGGCTTCTTTGGCTCCTGTTTCTTCTCCACATCTTTCTGTTCTTTCTCCGCCTCCTTCTCTGGCTCCTGTTCCTTCTGTCCAGCCTCATCATTGTTCTTCTCTGTATCTACTTCCATGTTATCAATCTGATCAATATTTCTTGTATCAGCTTTTTTATCTTTATCCTGCATGCCAACATCTAAATTTTTTTGCGGTTCTTCATTTCCTTCATCTTCTGCAGTGTTTTCTTTTTCCACATTATCTCTGTCAACATTTTCATTCTTGTCACCTTCGGCACTTTTATTCTCATCATCATAAGCATTATTATTCTCATCTTCATTTTCATCGTTCATATTAAGCTTTTCCTGCTTTTCATCCTCACTCTCATCATTATTCTCCTTCATCTTCTACAGTGTTTTCTTTTTCCACATTATCTCTGTCAACATTTTCATTCTTGTCACCTTCGGCACTTTTATTCTCATCATCATCAGCATTATTATTCTCATCTTCATTTTCATCGTTCATATTAAGCTTTTCCTGCTTTTCATCCTCACTCTCATCATTATTCTCACTTTCATTGTCATCGTTCATATTATCATTTTTCTGCTTTTCATTCTCACTCTCATCGTCATACTCAGCCTCGCTTTCATTGTCACTTTCATTCTCAATCTTATCCTCATTATCCTTTTTGTGACGGCAGGGTTTTCGCTCGATCCGAATCAGTCGTTAAACCGATCTAGACCGTTCGAAACCCCTGATCGTTTGAGAACAGGACAAATCAGAACACAAACAGAAGAACATTTCATTGCTATTACAACAATTCCATCAGATACAAGAATATACAGAGTATAAATGAATAAATTACATTCGATAAATATCAGAGATTACAATAAATTACATAGCAGCGGAAAATAATACAAAGCACATCTGAAGGTGATATACGGATACAGAGCTTTCCGAATATTATTCCAGCTGTAAACCAGGATCTTGTGAATATAAATCTGCAAAACCAAAACTACTAGCTGCCCGTGTCGAAAATAAGGGCACCCAGAGTTTAGATTAAAACAATAAACTCCAGGTCAGTCATGTGACTGGTGTGAGAACTAAAACAGTTATTTAAAGCTTTATTTTAAAAGAGAGTAATTCAAGGGACCACACCGTATAACACGGAACGGGTTTCCTCCTAAGAATACCAGTGCATATAGATAAACAACGCAATGCTTTTTCGAAAAATGAAGCTATTATAAGACCCAGGTCCCATCACACAATGCAACGCAAGCCGGAGGATAGGGTTTTACCTTATAATAGCCAAACATGCTTGGTACGTTTAAAACAAATCATTTGATACTATAATAAGTGTATAGTGTCAAAACAATTTCAATCATAAATATAAATCATAGACGGCATGAGTGCCCCATACCACTATGTCGCCATACTAGTTCTACAATTAAAACTGAAATACACGTATTGGAAATTGGATTTCCGTCATGAGTCGAGGCAAGGGGCAAGCTCCTCTCCGCGTTCGAGACACTCTAGCAAATGTCTCAGGACTACACACTCTGGGCAATCCTGGATCGGTTGGGCCGGTCCGCACTTACGCTAGAGGATTAATTATGCCTGAACACACGTTTCCCGGTCCTTACAGACCTATAATCAAGGCGCCTCATTCCAACAACCACAAAGGTGAAAAGTATATAAATGTCAGGGTTGGTAAGTCACTGACACCACCAAAGCTAGAAAGAAACGTCGTGTTCTCCCAACGGTCCGTAAACCGTTTTTAACTCATACCGAGGTGTGAGGCTCGCGAATTCACGTTATACACAAAGCTACGCCACAAAGGCCGTGCTTTGATCATCAACCACAAGACTTTGCTTTTCAACAGAAGCCTTGATCCATGCAACTCAGCATGCCACACAAGCAATTCATGCCATGCGATTGATATCTATCGATATATAACCTCTAAGCTCGTACGTCTCAGAGAAGGGCGTTAAGCAAGAGAATAAATTCTCCGCCGCCAAACTGATATATATTTAACAGAAATCAATCAACACAGAATAAAATCCAATGTCAGACACACAATCCATTTACAAGTTCGTTCTGGGTCTGAACGAAATCGGAGGCACTTTCCTCGCATATCCATCGATCTCCAAGTACGTCTGGACGACCACCAACTGATTCCCTCATCTTGGGTGTACAGCCCAATCAAGATCATCAGTAATTACCCAAATGATGTGAAGGTTTCCGGTCTTCAACCACCGTCTTCATCTTCGACATATCGTCGAATCGGTTATTCAAAGTGGGTATAAACCCGGCCTTTCCGAACAACCCGCATATATTAAGAACAAATGTTACACAAATACAACATACGCCTCATTCCAATTCCACATTCTTAGGGAAAGGTTCCCATTAATTTTATCCAAGATAAATTCTTTAAAATTTATCCTTTAATCTTCCTTTGGATGTCATTTCAAACCAAATTATGGTTTTCCAAACTAGTCGGGATTAACGAACCACACCGAAGTAATTATTTATTTTATTTCCCAATCCCAACCTATTCATCCCATGAAGCAAAACTGGTAATACTCCACATCTAATACCACGGAGTTATCGGTAAAATTAATTACCATTTCACGTTCAAATCTAATTAAAGATTTAACTATCGCTTTGGAGAAAAATTGGTGATACTCCATTCTCGCTCAATTTCTAAATTTGATAATTTAAATTATCAATTCACATTTCAATTTAATTGCAGATTCATTAAAACTCCTTTACTGGGTTAAACAACTAATGTCATTTAAAACACAGTTCACAATAAACCCAAATCACATTCTATTTATTATCGGGTTAAAGAACAAGTGGTATTTAAAACACTGTTCACAATAAACCCACAAATCAATTCTATTTACAACCCATTTCAAATCCAATTTATTTATTTAAAAATAAACGGGTTTAATTTTTGTTCAAAACTAGTTCATTTCGATAAAAATCTATTTTTATCTTTTCAAATATGGAGTTTTTCATTCTAATTTTTCCCAAATCATTTCTTATGATTTTACACAAATTATTGATATTTTTAATAATTTTATCAAGGCCCGTACAGTCGATTTCCATCAACGACCATCGAACTGCACTTACAGCGACCTTTTTCAAAGTTGATTTGGACGTATCTCCAAATCCAACCGTTAGATTTCGAATTTCTAATATTCGTTAGAAAGCTCTTTTCGATACAAACCCAACGGTTCCGGTTTTAGGAGAATCCGACGGTCGGATCTCACGTAATGTCCATTCGAAGTCAATGGTCGAAATTCGCGAACTGCCGCAGCGCGGCGCGTTCTATTCAGGCCATTATATATATATATATATATAATATATATTTCGTCGATTTCTATTTAAAACGAATTTTATAAATAGTTTTGAATTCGTTTCAAAAACAATTTCAACCTTTATTTCAAAATTGAATTTTCTATTATAAATCCTTTTTACTTTCATTTCTATTTGATTTAAATTCAAATTGATTTTAATTCGATTCGAATTCATTTTCTTTTTAATTCGAATTCGTTTTCTTTTCACTTCAATTCGAATTCGTTTTCTATTCAATTCAATTCGAATTCGTTTTCTATTCAATTCAATTCAAATTCGTTTTCTATTCAATTCAATTCAAATTCGTTTTCTATTCAATTCAATTCAAATCCGTTATATATTCAATTCAAATCAAATTCGTTTCCTATTCAAATCAAATCCAATTCGTTTTCTATTCAATTCAATTCGAATTCGTTTTCTATTCAATTCAATTCAAATTGGTTTTCTATTCAAATCAAATTCAATTCGTTTTCTATTCAATTCAATTCAAAAACGAATATAATCGATAGAAATATCGTTCGCATCAAAATAGCGCATCTCTAATCAACACGGCTTTATATTCAACAAATGGATCTATATTTCTTTCAATACACGACTCTATATCTTTGTCAACACACGACTAATCTCAACGAATGAGTACTGTCCACGTGTGACTATTTTTGTTATTTAATATATTTTGTAAAAGTTATGGTATCTATCGTTTGATTTAAAATCGGACTCCAACCGTAAATTAGTAAGAGAACGATTCCCTGAATATTAACCCCGAAGGCCGAAACCAACATCAGATCAATATCCAGGAGACCACTCATCTCATCTATTTTCCAGTTAATTTCTAATTTCATATATGATAAAGATGTAAATTTTATTGTTAAAATATTTCGATCAACACATGACTAATCTCAACGGATGAGTACAGTCAACACATGAACCTTTATTTTACAATAATCTTTATTTTCTAAATTGGAACGAGGCCCAATCAATCACCATATAGCGTTAACTATATGGATTCCATACAACACATGTATATAATAGCAACGATAAATAATCAACCATCATCCAAAGTGCACTACACTGTATAAGCATCAAATATAGATATCTAATGCTTATAACAGCCTGTCAATCAATCGATCGACATATTTAATCAATCAGGATGAGTGAACTTCAAATTTCATCCCAACACCCGTGTGGGGTTTCAAATCAACAAACACAGATTTTATTTGTGCAGTTGGGCGATGTGTAAAATTTATCATCCCAATCAATGTCCTTCAAATAGGTGTACATAAACAAACCGTCCGGTTTGTAAATGAATATTTTATTTTATTCACTTCACATTAAAAATTATATTTTTAACGATAAAATATTTATTTTAACACATGAATTTTTATTCAGTTCATTTACAAAATAAAAATGATATTTTAATATTTCTATCTTATTTTAGAAAATTTCGGCGGCATAACGGCACGATACTAGAAACGGGACAAGGCCTAGCCTTATCCCCGGTCTAGTGAAGGCCCACGCCATTCACACATCAATCAAATCCATTTCATTTCACCAAACAATTCAATTCAACCCAAATAATCTAACCAACTACACAACCAAACAAACAAGTCCATGGTGTGTGGACGATTGTGTCGGGTGCTACTAAACACCGTCTGCATCCTAGTATATATATATATATATATATATATATATATATAACTAGAAAATGAAATTGAAAGGTGAGAAATTCTCACCAATAGCTATTCCAACTCCATGCCACTTCATTTATAGAAATCTTCATCATTCTCGCCCTTTTGTCATCTTCGTTGCCCGTATTCTCTACATACGTAAAAATCGAATTTTTACTTCGCTATACAATATATAAAAATCGAATTTTTACTTCGCTATTAAATATATAAATATCGAATTTTTACTTCGCTATTCAATATATAAAAATCGAATTTTTACTTCGCTATTCAATATATAAAAATCACATTTTTACTATGCTATTCAATATATAAAAATCACATTTTTACTATGCTATTCAATATATAAAAATCACATTTTTACTATGCTATTCAATATAAAGGTGATATTTCTAATATTCCTATCATGTAAAAATTATATTTTTAATTCTCTACATAAACAAAAACCATATTTTTACATCTTCTACGTAATAAAGATTATATTTTTAATACTTTAAAAATATAAAAATCATATTTTTATTCTTTTTTATAACATAAAAATCCTATCTTTAACTGAATAAAATCTTTTCTACCCTTACCTCATATAAAAATCATTTTTTTTATTTAATTATTTAATTCAAAAAGTTAACTTTTACATACGACCTCTAAACGAGGTCCACTGCCTGTCGTCCATAGCGTATTACCCCCATTCCGAACACAATAGGATATGTATCATAGGCTGATTCGATCGTTACAATCAGTTTCCGTTAAAATCAACATATAACTCTATATATTGAATTTGAACGCGCATTTCAATTTACTGGGTCACATACTAGCTCTAAAAATTCCCAAAAAAATATTTTCTAGCTTCGTATTGACGATACGGTCCTAACAAAACTAGTTTCATCGAATTCTGAGACCGTTGGAAAAATGGCCATTTTCCAGTCGATTAAAATCAACTAAAACCGGTCAAACGCGTTTTCCTTTGCCACGCTCACATATTGATTCGAAAAATTATAAAATTTGGAATTTAGCAATAATTTGACATCATGGATCCAGCAAAAGTGGTTTCGTCGAAATCCGAGGTCGTTTGCAAAATTTCCATTTTTAAGGGCCTGAATTCCATAGCGACTATTCAGAATTTTCAACTGGACATATCTTTTGATTCCCGCTATGAAATCTTGATTTTTCGGATTCGTTGGAAAGATATTCACAAATATACCCTATTGTTTTTGGTTTCACTAAAATCCGGATTGTTTTGCACCCGGTACGTTCAATTGAAGTTTGAAATTGAATTATCGAACTACCGCGCCATTTTCAATTCTATTTATAATTATATATATATATATATATATATATATATATTATATTCTAACGACGGCGTATATAATATATACGTTCGAAATATATTCAAAATAAATTTCTCGTCGATATTATTTAAAATAATTCATTTTAAATATTCAAAATTTGCTAAAATTGCCAAAATAAAAATTTTAAACTGGCCCAGATTTTCCGGGTTATTACAATCTCCCCCACTTAAAACTTTTCATCCCCGAAAAGGAACAAAGTCGAAAGTGGTTTGATTAATCAACTCTACGTTCGATCTGGCTTCCATTCTCCAACTTTTCAGTTTCTAAGAATTTTCAAATTTTCAAAAATTTGGCTAACACCCTAAATTTTCGAAAAATTTCGCCATAACCTCCCCTGCACCGGGAGCCACGGGAAAATCCCGAAATTGCCATATAGGCCTTCTGATCTCAAAAAGAAAAAGAAAAAGCCAATAGGCTCATAAAATCATCATCACCCAAACAAAATAGTAAATTATAGTAAACATGTACCTATTTGTCGGGCAAACAAATTTTATTCTCTGCTCTAGCCTCCTTGCTATTGTAACAACCCGGAATTTTGGAACAGAAATAAAATATTATTTTTGGTTAATTTAATGGATTTTGGATATTTAAAATAATTTATTTTAAATAATAATGATTAAAAATTTATTTTATTAAAGTTAAAAATTATATTAATTATATTTCGAGCCTGAAATGGCGCGGTAATTTCAGAATTCGATTTTAAACTTTGAAGAAATTATATAAAATTAATTATAAATCGAAATTGGACGAAACAAGAAATGCTAGAACCGTATTGAAAATATCTTTCTAATGAATTTTAGAAATCAAGATTCCAGTTTATAATTTGTAAGTTATGACAAAATTAAATTTTCAGGAAAACGCTACGGATTTATATATAATATATATGGCCCAAAACGCTAATTTTTACATACGAATGAATTTAGACTTGAAACCACTTCCATTGAGTTCAAAATGATGTTTCTGCATTGAAAAAGTATAAACACTTATATATTTCGAGTTTCAGAAATTATTGATTTAAAAATGTATTTTTAATATTAAATATATACGCCTTAAAAATGGAAATTTTGCAAACGACCTCCGTTTTTGACGAGACCACTTTTGTTGGATCCGGAATATTAAATTATTAATAGATTCCAAAATTCGTAATTTTTGGAGTCAGTATGTGGTCGTTATTAATTTTACAGTGAAAAAACGGTCAATTTTCAGACTTTAAAAATTCATAATTTATTCATACGGACTCGGAATTTAACGAAACCAGTTTCTTTGAATCCATAATATCAAGAAATATTTATGTTTCAATTTTCAAAAAAATTGGAATTCGTAGGTGTTAACACGAATTTTTAGAATATGAAAATGGGTGCAAATTGTATAAATAAATACATAAAAGGGTAATTGGGCCTAATAACATTCTTAACCCCATATAAAATATCTTTTCCTCGGCCATTAGCTAAATCATAACCCTAAACCTACCAGCCACCTTCTCCTTCTTCATTTTCATGGCCTCCACTCTAAATAATTCTTTGCAAATAAGCCCCTGAAAACAAAACAATTTATAACTCTCAATCCAAACCAAAACCAGACCAAACCCTTTCTGGGTTTTGTTTATCTTCTTATCCTCTATCTACCACAAAAAATTCAAGACCTATCGTCGCACGGATTCGCCGGAATCTCAATCCAAAGGCAGCAGCCATATTTTCGTTTTTTGGCTATTGCGGGCCCCACGAAGAGAGTTAGGTCGAGTGACTTCAGGCAGAGGTAGAGGGGACCATACGGTTCTTTTGGCGGTGGTGGCATGGTCTCAGGTGGTCGGAGTTGGCCGGAATGTCAATTTTATTGGAGGGGTGCTGAAAACAGGACAGTCACAAAGATGAGCAATTTCCCGCCAATCCGTGCATTTTCAGGTGAAGTGACAAACAGAGAAGTTGTTCGAGAGGTCGAGACCAAGCTACTATAAAAATTTGGGGGCATTTAGAGCACCGAGGCGGCCGCAACACCAAGATGAACGGAAACTGTACTTTTCCGTTCATCTGCAGATCGTGGGCCCCACGTGGCGAATTGGAGGGGGGACAACCAGCCGTGGAAAGAGGGGGAGAAGCCGAAGAGAATGGCGCTGGTTTCGTGCAATTCCGACTTACGGTTTGGCCGTGGCGAGCATTTTAAGTTCAGGGTGCTGTTTGAAAAAAAAAAGGTTAGGGGCTTAAAGCGAAACATTTATGTTCTATGTTCGTAATGCAATATCTTTTACATACGAGATCGAAATTCGACGATTTCAGGTCTGCAGAGATCGTGGCGATGAGAGCTTCGCGTGGACACCAAATTTATCCAATTTGGAGAAAATTGAAATTTTGGGTAATTTTTACAAATTTAAATATTATTTTAATCGATTTGTTAACTTCGCAAGTGCATAACTTTTTGTCACGTTATCGAAATTGCATGAAACTGAATCCGTTGAGATCGTTATGTCAAGAGCTTTGAGCGAGCAGTAATTTTGTCCAATTTGGAGCAAGTTGAAAATTTGGGTAATTTTTATAATTTAAATTAATTATTTAATTATTACAAACTTCGAAAATTCATATCTTTTTGATACGAACACGAAATCGCACGAAACAGGATTTGCTGCGATCAGCGAGTCGGGAGCTACGCATAGACATTAATTTCATCAAATTTGGAGCATGTTGAATTTTGGGCTAAAATTGGGCCCGAACCGTCATTTAAAGCCGGCAAAGGTGAGTACTCTTTTGCTCACTCAATTTTCGAATAGTTATTTATTTTTATAATTAAATGTAAATAAATTATTGGTGATGGAAGTAATTGTTTGTTGAACGGATTGTGGATTTGGATGTCATGTTATGTTTGAAATTGAAAATATTCAACAGGTTAAACTAATGATTTATTATTTATGATAATTTAAAATGATGTTACACTGCCATTGACAAGTTACTTGACTTTTTGATGTTGATTGGGAAGATTATTTTACACCTCGCCCAAGTGCACAAAATTATGTGTTGGCTGAAACCCCACACGGGTCTTGGGTTGATATTTGACTACACATCACCCTTGTGTTTAGTGTAAATTGCACTTTGGCTGTTATGTGAATGGTTGACATTATTATAGAATAAGTGCAATGTTTGAAATCCGTGTAATTAAATTACATGGAAATTGTGTGAGTCTCATACCAATTTTGAGTTAAAGAATATTATAATCCAGTATTCAATTAAAAGAACCAAAGGATGGTTTCCATGTTTTCAAATAGGAAGGTACGTATTGTCAAAGTTACAATAAAAAGAGTGAATTGGAAAGATAACATTTTTATTAGTAAAAAATTTACAATAAGAGATAAGAATAAAAAAGATACCCTTTTTAATTGTCAACATGTTAAATTAAGAAGATTTGTTGCAAAACTGAACATTTTGAAAAGATTAATATTATTGTTATCAATTTTGAATTAATGAATATTTTAATTTATACTCAATTAATGTAATTAATTGGCGTTGATTTAAATAGATTATATCTTTATTGTTTAAAAGTTATAATAAAGGAGATTTAATTATAAAGATTACATATTTACTGTCCACAAGTTAAGATAAGAAAGTTTGATTTCGAAATTTGAACGTTTTGGAAAGATTACATTTATTCGTCATTATGTGGCAATAAATAGATTTGATTTCAAAATAAGACATTTTGAGAAGATTATTATTAATTGTTATAATAATATGGAAAGTTCAGACATTTATAAAGATTTGAAAGGTAAGTTAAGACATTTGAAATCACGTCATTTTAGAATTAAAGAATATTTAAATTTTAGATTCTTTAATGGAAAGGATATTTTCAAAGAGTGCGTTTTAGAAAAGCTATTTATTATTATAAAATTATAATTGTACTTGGGCACGAGGTTAGGTCACATTTGTGGTGGAAGTCTGCCCGGAACCAACCGGCTTATCCAGCAGCCACAAATGTTGGGCCTAATGTGAGAGGTCCAAGTGCGCAAATACGAATTGGGCCATGACACGAGGTTAAGCCCAACTTGTGGGATAAGTCTGCCCGGAACCAACCGGCATATCCAGCATCCACAAGTCGTAGGCTTAATGTGGGAGGTCTGGCCCAGTGTAAAATATAAATGAATAAGATAACGGATTGAGCTTTTTAATCTGTTTTAAATAGCAACACCATTTTAACCCGAACGTGTTTATCGATTTATTTTATACATTTTATAATGCATGTTTTAAAAAGCTAATTACGAAATAAATATTTTGGAAATAATATTATTTTAATATGACAATAGATAGAATATTCAATTTGGATTTAAAATTGAAATAAAAGTTGGAATCATTTTATAAACGAATTTATAAACATTTTAGAATAAAGTTTGAAAGGAAAATATTACATTTTTCAATGTAATAAAGTTGAAATGAAAATATTACATTTTTCAATGTAATAAAGACTGAATTGAAAATAAAGTTGAAATGAAAGTATTACATTTTTCAATGTAATAAAGTTTAAATGAAAACATCACATTTTCCAATGTAATAAAGACTGAAATGAAAATATTACATTTTTCAATGTAATAAAGGTTGAACTAAAAAGATTTCATTTTTATTTAAGATTGATTACATTAGAAAGAATACTTTTTTTTTGTTAATTTGTTCCAAAAGAATGAAAAAGATCCATTTTAATGTAAATATACGTTTCAATGTAAAAGAATGAGTGATTTGTTTATTTTAATAAATTAATTAAAATAAATAAAAGGATTAAAGTGGTTTTAATAAAACCAAGATTTTCCAGTACATATATTGGAATGGATTTGAATGGAAATAATCTTCGGATTATTTCAGTATTGGATTTTGTGATTATACGGATATTATTGTGGGAATTTGGAAGATATTAATATCGTTATTCCCAATTTGATATACGTTAATTTTCAGAATTTGATATTGAACATAAATCGATATAATTTCTATTCAAAGCATGATATTTAATATCAGATTAAAATTTGGGTTTGTCGTGAATAGTGTCTTAGATAACACTGTTCTTAAACCCATTTGGGAAAGAATAAATCTTTTAATTAAGATTTAAATAAGATTTCCAATTATTAAACATAATTGAAATTAAGTGAAACTGACTTTTGGGTTAATTGCGAACAATGTTTTTAAATGACATTAGTTCTTTAAACCCGATTGACAGTGAAATTTAGATTGGTAATTCATGAATATTTTAACTAAGATTTAGTGAAATATTCTAAAGAGAAGTTTCAATTTAACATATTAAATTGAAATACGATTTTGGGTTTATTGTGAACAATGTTTTAGGCAACATTTGTTCTTTAACCCAGTTAAAGGCAAGATTGTTTCTTGAAAGTTAAATAATCATTAAATAATGATTCTTGAAGATTAAAACTAAATATAGTTTTAATAAATCTTTAATTGGATTGAATGAGGATAAAAGTAATTAAATTTACTTAATTCAAGAAATAAACGATAATGGAGTACCACTAATTTTACTCCAAGCGGTAGTTAAATCTTTAATTAGATTTGATTGATAAAACGGTAATTAAGTTTACCGTAACACATTGGGTGTTAGATATGGAGTACTACCAGTTTACTCCATGGGTTGTGTAGGTTGGGAATAGGATATTAATTAATGATTACTTCGGTAAGGCGTTAATCCCGACTAATTGAATATACCTTAATTTGGTTTAAATTAAAATCAAAGAATACTCTTGATTGGAATGAGGCGTTGGTTGTGTTTTAAAGCACATGATTTTAAATTACGCAAATTATTCAGAAAGACCGGGTTTAAACCATTCTGAATAATTCATACGACGATTGAAGATCGATGATGAAGACAGTTATTGAAGACCGGGAAATTTCCATATCGAATGGATGATTATTGATATCTTGATTGGACCGTACACCCAAAATGAGGGGAAAATTGGTGATCATTCATACGTATTTGGAGATCTACCGGATATGGTTTCGTTCAGACCCAGAATGGACTAATAAAAGGATTGTGTGTCTGACATTGTATTCCTTTATATTGTATTCGTTGATCTCTATTTAATATATAGCTGTTTGGTGGCAGAGAATTTATTCTCTTGCTTAACACCCTGTTATATATCGATAGATGAATCAATGATATGGTATGGTCTGATAATGTGGCATGCTAAGATGCATATGATCAAGGCTTTTATTGAAAAGCAGAGCCTTGTGGATGAAGACCAAAGCATAGCTTTTATATAGCGCCGCTTTGGATACAAAGTGACTTCGCGGGCCTCACACACCACGGTATGATGGTGAACGATTTGTTTGATAATGTTCGGTTTGACCAATATACTTTATACGGATTTGGGGTCGGCCGATGGGCTAGGGTGGTCGCTCCACCCTAGAAGTGGGATAGGTCATTTCAGCCGAATCTCATGAGGATAGATCAGATTACTGCTCATCCAAAGTGCACAGTATATGTATTTCGGTGTTTTCTCTTGCCGAGACGTAAGCCGTGGAGATACATTCGTGATTGATCTTTCGAATCAGTAGCCATCATGATGGAATCCAATTTTCCAATACGATCCTACGGTTTTTAGTTGTATACTTATATGGTGATATAACATATTATGCCGCTTACATAACATATTATGCCACCTAATTTTGATACTTTTATATTCGAAATTGTTTTCTACACTGTGCACTCATAGTATAAAAGATGAATTTCGCGTATTAAGCATTTTTGACCATTATAAGGAAAAACTCTATCCTTCGGCGTACGTGCAAGGGATTGAGTCTTATAACGGTTTCATTTTTCTAAAAAGCATTACGTTGTTTTATGCACTGGTATTCTTGGGAGGAAACCCGTTCCGCGAAAGTGGCGTGGTCCCTTGATTTACCTAACTTTAAAAATTAAAGTTAATAACTGTTTTTGAGTTCTCACACCAGTCCCATGACTGAACTGGAGTTTATTGTTTTAACCTAAACTCTGGGTGCCCTAATTTTCCACACGGGCAGCTAGTAGTTTTGGTTTGCAGATATTATATTCACAGGATCCTGGTCTACAGCTTGAGTGATATTCGGAAGGCTCTGTATCCGTGTATTTCTTTCAGTTGTGTTTTGTATTATTTTTCCGCTGCTATTTAAATGTAATTTAAACTCTGATATTATTGTATTTCCAATGTATATTATTATTCATACTCTGGAAAATTCTTGTACTCTGATGTAATTGTTGTAACAGCAATAAAATGCTCTTCTGTTTTGTGTTCTGATGTGTGTTGTTCTCAAAGCAATCCGGCTTTTCTTTACGGGGAAGTTTGGGTCGTTTCAGCTATGACCTGTTCAATGTAAGTACATGTATATGCAAACAAATGCGACCAATTTTCAATACAGTCCAATATTTGATTATATTAAGCAAAAGGGTTCAAAATTATCAAACAATTTAACAAACAACGCAAACATCAATCAATTAGTGAATTAGAGTTTCAAATTCATAATTTGATATATATACAAAAAATCATGTTTTGATGCCAATTCACAACAATAAATCTATCTATATAAGTTTTGGATCTCACACCAGCCTGATGGAAATATATAGATATCACACCTTCGTCACTCGAAAATAAATGCTGATGATGTTTCGAACCACCCTCAGAACATCTCCGGGCTACTAGAGTGTAATTCTATATCTATCCAATATATTAAAACTTCGAATATACGTTCATGACGCGTATATGCAAAATATTTATATATTGGATTATCCAAATTCAAAGTAAATAAATATTCAAATACGTAGAATTGATTTAAATTTTCAAAACAAAATTGTTTTCATTTGAAAAATATACTCTTCACACTCGTTCTAAGATACTACTGATCCTATCTCTAACGAGTCATTCTAATTGGATATTGCTAATCCAATATCTGATGAATTCTTTCGTATGGTTCTAATGTGTCTTGTTCTCGAGCTCTGTAAACCAAAGCTCTGATACCAAATGTGACGGTAGGGTTTTCGCTCGATCCGAATCAGTTGTTAAACCGATCTAGACCGTTCGAAACCCCTGATCGTTTGAGAACATGACAAATCAGAAAACAAACAGAAGAACATTTCATTGCTATTACAACAATTCCATCAGATACAAGAATATGCAGAGTATAAATGAATAAATTACATTCGATAAATATCAGAGATTACAATAAATTACATAGCAGCGGAAAATAATACAAAGCACAACTGAAGGTGATATACGCATACAGAGCTTTCCGGATATCATTCCAGCTGTAAACCAGGATCCTGTGAATATAAATCTGCAAAACCAAAACTACTCGCTGCCCGTGTCGAAAATAAGGGCACCCAGAGTTTAGGTTAAAACAATAAACTCCAGGTCAGTCATGTGACTGGTGTGAGAACTAAAACAGTTATTTAAAGCTTTATTTTAAAAGAGACTAATTCAAGGGACCACGCCGTATAACACGGAACGGGTTTCCTCCCAAGAATACCAATGCATATAGATAAACAACGCAATGCTTTTTCGAAAAATGAAGCTATTATAAGACCCAGGTCCCATCACACAATGCAACGCAAGCCGGAGGATAGGGTTTTACCTTATAATAACCAAACATGCTTGGTACATTTAAAACAAATCATTTGATACTATAATAAGTGTATAGTGTCAAAACAATGACGGCATGAGTGCCCCATAACACTATGTCGCCATACTAGTTCTACAATTAAAACCGCAATACACGTATTGGAAATTGGATTTCCGTCATGAGTCGAGGCAAGAGGCAAGCTCCTCTCCGCGTTCGAGACACTCTAGCAAATGTCTCAGGACTGCACACTCTGGGCAATCCTGGATCGGTTGGGCCGGTCCTCACTTACGCTAGAGGATTAATTATGCCTTAACACATGTTTCCCGGTCCTTACAGACCTATAATCAAGGCGCCTCATTCCAACAACCACAAAGGTGAAAAGTATATAAATGTCAGGGCTGGTAAGTCACTGACACCACCAAAGCTAGAAAGAAACGTCGTGTTCTCCCAACGGTCCGTATCCCGTTTTTAACTCATACCGAGGTGTGAGGCTCGCGAATTCATGTTATACACAAAGCTACGCCACAAAGGCCGTGCTTTGATCATCAACCACAAGACTTTGCTTTTCAACAGAAGCCTTGATCCATGCAACTCAGCATGCCACACAAGCAATTCATGCCATGCGATTGATATCTATCGATATATAACCTCTAAGCTCGTACGTCTCAGAGAAGGGCGTTAAGTGTAACAACCCGAAATTTTGGAACCAATTTTAATATATATGTATTTTTTTTTAGGAAATGCGTCAGAATTTAAAATTTTCTTTTTTTTTAAATTAAATTATTAAATTTAACGGGGTTTTCTCAAAATAAATTTTATGATGTTATTTGTGGAGGAAATTTGTAATTAGATAAACGTTGATTTATAACAATGGAAATTATTGTATATTTGTAATAATTAACTTTTGACTATTGATAATAAAGGAATGTTGATCAAGCAAGCGTGATTTACATTATTAACTAAGACGGAATGTTGTAATCCTTTTGTTGTGTTGATATGAATGTTATAGAAACCAGCGTTACTACTGCTGTTAATTAATTGAATTTCTTCGAAAAGTATATATTGATATATATTTACAAATTTAAAGTAGCTGACTTATTTTAAAGTTTGTTTGAAAGCAAAGTGTTAAGAGATTTGTTTCGCAATGTAATTTATTTTGAATACGATTTCAAGTTGTTTACAATTAAAGAAGCTAATTTATTTTAATATGGATTTGATATTAATTTGGTAAATATAAATTTAAGATTTCAATATATGGTCGGTTGACAAAGCGAAGAGATTAAATTATTTCATTGTTAATAAATTTTGGAATTCATGACATGTTCAAGACAAGTAAACAATGTGTCCAATATCGTCATGTGCCGTTCACTGGTGACAATTTCACAAATTTAGTAAAATTTAAAATTTCTAAATAAAAATTTTCTTTAATTAAATTTCTGAATTTATCGTCCAATATTTTGCATTAGTCTATTTAGCGTTGCATAAACGTAGCGCGCGTAGTTAAAATGTGCGTAAAACGAATTAGCGTTCGCATGTTCGCTGCGTTGTCTGTTCATACGAATAAATAATCAAAAATAATAAATGAGAAAGAATTAATTTTTATTCCTCTAACCGTGTTAGCCAAATAAGGAAGAAAATAAATAATTAACGCAAATTTGAACCATGAAGTAACGGTAGAAAATTTACAGTGTGAACACCAATTTAGACCGTATAATAATAAACAGAATAAATAAATAAACACATAAGAAGAAATTTAACTTATGTTCCCTTAACCGTGTGAGCAAACAAGGAATGTAATGCACGGTGAACACAAATTTAAACTATTTAATGATGGTAGGAGATTTTCAGCCAATAATTAATCCTTATTTCTAGTAATAATGGCCTTTCCTCTGTTAGAATTAGTCATATGCGGTGCCTCTCAGATCTGAAATTCACTTTCCCTAAATTATGGCAACAATAAAGATCCTTCCCTGTCTGTAGCACGTAGATTTGAAATCACTATTCAAGATTTTAAATATCTCCCTCTGTCAATAGTGAATATATGGAAACAGTGCCCCAAGATTTGTAACTGTCCATGAATAGGGAATCCAATGCTATGCTCTAATAGAAAGCGGTCCTTTCTTTCTCTCTCACGTGAAACCATCCCTCATTTTTCTCCACCGTTGCTCCTTATTCTACTTCATTTTTTTTCTTTTCTTCCTACCGCTCATTTCACGCATCTTCCTCCACACTGGGTAAAACCACATCTCCACTTCAGTGCGCCTCTCCTAGCCGGACCACCTCTAACAAACCGCTCCTCCAATCGATACCCAATCTTCTGAAAATTGGAATCAAAGTTTGGAACCTTTTCTGAAACTTACGGTATGAACATTTTCAGAGGATTGTGATACTTATAAGCATTGCAAATCTATTATTTAATTTGTAAAACTTGTAGCTTATTGACACGAAACCCAAATCATATAATTTCAGATCCGTTGGAACCGTGACGTTGAATACGACCTTTTTAAACTGATTGGGACAAATGCTGAAGCTGTTGGAATTTTTAGATTTGCTTTGAACGAAGGTGAGATTCTCTATTTTAAATTTATTAATAAATTAAATCATTTAGATTGCAATGGGATATACATATAATTACGGTCCAGATCTGTTTCGTATGATCGTATTTGTGATGGTTGATTCTGTGTTTGCAATGAATAGTATAGATCCATGTGATTGTCACTTATTCTATGATATACACCTTGTTTAGAATTGAATGAACAAATTTCCAATTCAAAATAAAAGAAAATGTTTGTTATTATTTCTAAATCTAGTTTCGAATTGAATGGACAAATCCTCAATTCAAAATAGAAAGTGTTTACCATTGTTTATACATCTTGTTTAGAATTGAATTGGCAAAGTTCCAATTCAAAACAGAAAATGTTTGTCACCATGTATACACCTTGTTTAGATGTGAATTGACAAATTTTCAATTCAAAATATAAAGAATATATTTGTTACCATTTACAGTTTATCGCTTGTGTTGGAAATTAAATTGATCCAAGATATAGAAATAAAAAGATTTTATTTTGTTACATCCCTCAGTGCGAACAAAATTACTAATACAAAAGAATTATATTTTGTTTACATCCCTCGATGTAGACAAAATTACAGAAGAAAGAAAGAAAGGATTTTATTTTGTCGCATCCCTCAATGCGAACAAAAATATCAAAAATAGAAATTAACAAAATTTACTTTTTAATTTATTTACATTTTCATCATATAAATAACACTTGAAAAAAAATTTACTTTTGTTTTATTTACATTTTCAGAATGTAAATGGCACTTGAAACAAAGATTTACCTTTTTTTTTACACTTATATAGTGTAAATATGAATTGAAACACAGAAATAAAAGTGCGTCTTCTATTTGTACACTCTATTGTAAATGAAAACTTAGAAATAAAAGTTACGTATTTTTATTTACATCCCTCGATGTAAATAAACATGAAAGAAAAGTACAATTTTTATTTGCGTTCCACAACACAAATAAGATTTGGCAATAAAATATGAAATTAAGAATGATATTTCTATGATTGGTAAAACACATTTTATTAGACATTAAACATGAATGTGTGTGTTAGGTAGACAGTTCATTCTTTACGGGACATGTTACCCATGTTAATATTATCGCCAAATCATTTATATTCACAAATATAAATAAGAATAGCGACAAATCATTATTCAATACTATTAATGATATGAAATGGTTTAAAACTTTTTATATATATGATAATCATTTGAAAAGACCGAGTCCATCTCATTTCAAATGATTATAAGGCGATATCCAAATAGAAGAGTTGAAGACGACGGTCGAAGACCGACGATCTTCAAGGCGGATGGTTGTATTGCTATTATTGGCCTTGATGGGAGTAGCTACCTTGATGGGTTGATGGTAGTGATCATCCGGACGTTCTTGTCGATTGTACGGGTTTGGCTTTCGCTCAGACCCAGAGCATAAGCTTATAAATGGATGCATGTCTGACGTTGAATTTCATTTTATGTAAATTGATTTCTATTAATATACAACCGTTGATGGAGGAGAATTTATTCTCTTACTTAACACCCTTAGAGGTTGTGTATTAATAGTTATGAATGGCATGGCGTGAAATGTCAACGTGGCACGCCAAGATGCAAATGATCAAGGCTTTGTTGCAAAGCAGAGCCTTATGGGATGATCAAAGCATAGTCTATTTAGGCATAGCTTTGTGTAACGTGACTTCGCGAGCCTCACAGCCCGGTAGAGTCTAAAACGGGAGAAGGGAACGCAGGGAGTGCACACGTTTCTCTCTAGCTAGAGTGGTGCCAGGGACCTACCAGCGCTGGCATTTATTCATTGTGGTTGTTGGATTTTTCGAGGCCTCGGTTTATGCGGTCGCCACTGGCCGTATTATAGGTCCAAAAGGACCGGGAAGCGTGTGTTCAGGAATTGCCAATCCATTAAGCGTTAACGTATGGACCGACCCTGCAGGATCCAAGGGTTGGACAGAGTACTAATCCTGTGGCATTTGCTATTGTGTTTCGAATTGGTAAGGATCTCCTCCCTAGCCTTGACTCAGATGGAAACCCAAATTTCCAATACGACATCACGCGGTTTTAATTGTATACCTATATATGGCGACATAGTGGGATGGGGCACTCATGCCGTCTAGGATTGATACATTTACTTTGATGTATTTCAAATTGGTTGCACACTATTATTATATAATACCGTGTTTATCGTATTAAGCATCTTTTGATCATTATAAGGTAAAACCCTATCCTCCGGTTTGCGTTGCATTGTGTGATGGGACTTGGGTCTTATAATGGTTTCATTTTTCTAAAAAGCATTGCGTTATTTTGACGATTTACTTTAGTCATGCACTGGCAATCCATAGGAGAAAACCCGTTCTGCGAAGGTGGCGTGGTCCTGTGATTAGCCTTATTATATTATATAGGTTAAGTAGAATTCTCACACCAGTCCCACGACTGACCTGTAGTTTGTCCACTGGCAAACTCGGGTGCCCATATTTTCCACACGGGCAGTCGAGTAGCTATTTTTGCAGATATATTAAGCAGAATTCTGGGTTGAAGCTTAAAGCTGTGTCCAGAGATAGAGAGTCTTCCGCTGTGTTCTTCCGTTGCAGTATATTACATTTTTTTTATTTATCTTCCGCTATAATTATATTCCAATGTACTCTGATATGTGTATTCTGTACTCTGATGTAACATTTATTATAGTGTTATAAAAGTCTTCTGTTATCTGTTGCAATGTGTTGTATGCCCAAAGTTAAAGTATTCGTAGATTTTCACTTTTTGGGTCAGACCTGTGTGGCTTATGGTCGATTCAAAGGGTGGGAATTTGCGGGTCTTTACATTAAGCAAGAGAATAAATTCTCCGCCGCCAAATAGATATATATTTAACAGAAATCAATCAACACAGAATAAAATCCAATGTCAGACACACAATCCATTTACAAGTTCGTTCTGGGTCTGAACGAAACCGGAGGCACTTTCCTCGCATATCCATCGATCTCCAAGTACGTCTGGACGACCACCAACTGATTCCCTCATCTTGGGTGTACAGCCCAATCAAGATCATCAGTAATCACCCAAACGTTGTGAAGGTTTCCGGTCTTCAACCACCGTCTTCATCTTCGACATATCGTCGAATCAGTTATTCAAAATGGGTATAAACCCGGCCTTTCCGAACAACCCGCGTATATTAAAAACAAATGTTACACAAACACAACATACGCCTCATTCCAATTCCACATTCTTAGGGAAAGGTTCCCATTAATTTTATCCAAGATAAATTCTTTAAAATTTATCCTTTAATCTTCCTTTGGATGTCATTTCAAACCAAATTATGGTTTTCCAAACTAGTCGGGATTAACGAACCACACCGAAGTAATTATTTATTTTATTTCCCAATCCCAACCTATTCATCCCATGAAGCAAAACTGGTAATACTCCACATCTAATACCACGGTGTTATCGGTAAAATTAATTACCATTTCACGTTCAAATCTAATTAAAAATTTAACTATCGCTTTGGAGCAAAACTGGTGATACTCCATTCTCGCTCAATTTCTAAATTTGATAATTTAAATTATCAATTCACATTTCAATTTAATTGCAGATTCATTAAAACTCCTTTACTGGGTTAAAGAACTAATGTCATTTAAAACACAGTTCACGATAAACCCAAATCACATTCTATTTATTATCGGGTTAAAGAACAAGTGGTATTGTAACGACCCAGAAAATCTGAACCAATTTAAATTTTTTAAATTGGCTAAAATAATGGATTTTAAATATTTAAAATAAATATTTTAAATAATGGCGATGAAAACTAAGTTTGAATCGACAATTGAAAACGAATATAATTAATTATAATTATATATAGAATTGAAAATGGCGCGGTAGTTCGATAATTCGATTTCAAACTTCAATTGAATGTACCGGATGCAAAACAATCCGGATTTTAGTGAAACCAAAAATAATGGAATCAAATTGATAATATCTTTCTAACGAATCCGACCAATCGAAATTTGATAGCGGGAATCAAAAGATATGTCCAGTTGAAAATTCTGAATAGTCGCTATGTGATTCAGGCCCTTAAAAATGGACATTTTGCAAATGACCTCGGATTTCGACGAAACCACTTTTGTTGGATCCGCAGGGTCAAGTTATTGCTAGGTTTCAAATTTCATAATTTTTCGAATCAATATGTGAGCGTGGCAAAAGAAAACGCGTTTGACCAGTTTCAGTTGATTTTAATCGACTGGAAATTGGCCATTTTTCAAACGGTCTCAGAATTTGACGAAATTAGTTTTGTTAGGACCGTATCGTCAATACGAAGCTAGAAAATAATTTTCTGGGATTTTTCTAGTTAGTATGTGACCCCGGTAATTTGAAATGTGCGTTTAAAATTCAACATAGTGATTTAAATGAAAATTCAAAAGGAAACTGATTGTAACGATCAAATCAGCTTGCGATACATATCCCATTGTGTTCGGAATGGGGGTAAAACGCTATGGGCGACAGGCGGTGGGCCTCGTTTCGAGGTCGTATGTAAAAGTCAACCTATTTGCGAAATTAAATAATAAAAAAAAATATTTTCCCTCCTATATCTCCTGCTTGCCCCCCCCCCCCCCGTTCATTCGATTCAGTTAAACAGAAAAAAAAAACCCTAAAAGCCATCGCGACGTTCACCAGCCCCCCCCCCCCCTCGAGCGAACGCCGCCGACGAAGACGCAGCGCCACCGCACCCCTCGTTCATCAGCGACCCAAGCCCAACCGCCTGTCCCTCCTCCAACCGTTCGAACCTCGAGCCGCCGCCCCCGAAGCCATCGCCTCCCCCGTTCGAAACCCCGAGCGCCGCCCCTTTGAAGCTGCCTCCGTCGATCTGCGAAACCCCCCCTTCTCTGTAAGTTTCTTTTATTCTATTTATTTATTTTAATTTTATTTTAATTCTGATTTTATTTTCTTAAGAAAAGAATGCTGTTTTTTTTAAGTAAATGCTGTTTTTTTTTTTTTGGTTTTAAAACCGATTTTTATAAGTGTTTAAAACTGATTTTAATTAGGTTAAGAAACCGATTTTTATAAGTGTTTAAAACTAATTTTAAATAAGTATTAAAACTAATTTTAATTAAGTATAAAAACTGAATTTTAATTAGGAGTAAAAACTAATTTTAATTAAGTATTAAAACTGAATTTTAATTAGGAGTAAAAACTGATTTTGAAAAAGCATTTAAAAACTGATTTTATTTTTTAGACTTTAAAAAAGTAAAAGATTTAAACTTTAAAATAAAAAAGATTTAAACTTGAAAAGTAAAAGATTTAAACTTTAAAATAGAAAAGATTTAAACTTGAAAAGTAAAAGATTTAGACTTTAAAAAGGAAAAGATTTGAACTTGGGAAAATAATAATAATAATAAAGATCATATTTTTAAAATAGAAAAGACGGAATTTTTAAGTAGAAGAAGTAAGATGTGATTTTTATATTTTTAAAGCAATAAAAATATAATCTTTACATCGTAGGAATATTAAAGATATAATCTTTATTTTTGAAAAGGAAGAATCTATATATTAAAAATATAATTTTTTATATTGAATAACATCGTAAAAATTCGATTTTTACATATGTAGAGAATACGGGCGAAAGCGACAAGAAGGCGAAATAGGCGAAGATTTCTATAAAGGAAGTGTCGTGCAATTGGATAGCTATTGGTGAGATTTCTGATTTAAAAATATTATATATGTGTTGAAGTAAAAGTGAATTGCTATATATAAATATCTATATATATATACGCCCCTCGTCCACAAACCATGGACGATATTTATTGGTTGAAATTGATGTGAAATTGATTGATAGCGAATGATTGTTTGGGAATGTTTGTGATTGATATTGGTTGATTGCGGTTGAAAAATACCCGTTTGTGGTTGAAAAATATTTGGTTGAAACCACATAGGATTAGTTTGTGGAAATGAAATAAATATATACATGCCGCCTGCGTGCGAACTAGATGCATGATCCCCATTGTCAAAAACCGCGAGGTTTTAAGGTAGAGTGAGGAGCCGTACTAGGGACGGTCCCGGTTTAACTACCCTGCCGTTATGCTGCCGAAATTTTGAATAATATTTGTGTGTTTGAATTATTTTCATATGCTTAAACTATATTTATTCATTGTATAGAAAACATTCATGTGTTGAATTGATATTCATTCGTTGTTTAGAAATTCATGTGTTGAATGGTATTCATATTTTGAAATAAATTGTTCGATAATAAAAATCACATTTTTATCTATATATAGAAACTATAGAAAACATTCATGTGCTGAATTGATATTCATTCGTTGTTTAGAAATTCATGTGTTGAATGGTATTCATATTTTGAAATAAATTGTTCGATAATAAAAATCACATTTTTATCTATATATAGAAACTATAGAAAACATTCATGTGTTGAATTGATATTCATTCGTTGTTTAGAAATTCATGTGTCGAATGGTATTCATATTTTGAAATAAATTGTTCGATAATAAAAATCACATTTTTATCTATATATAGAAACTATAGAAAACATTCATGTGTTGAATTGATATTCATTCGTTGTTTAGAAATTCATGTGTTGAATGGAATTCATATTTTGAAATAAATTGTTCGATAATAAAAACACATTTTTATCTATATATAGAAACTATAGAAAACATTCATGTGTTGAATTGATATTCATTCGTTGTTTAGAAATTCATGTGTTGAATGGTATTCATATTTTGAAATAAATTGTTTGATAATAAAAATCACCTTTTATCGACTATATGAACTATATAGAAAAATAGTGTTTTGAAATGAATCGTTTTACAATAAAAATCGCATTTTCATTGTATGCATACATCGTTGAAATGTGAAGTGTTAAAAATAGCCACTTGTTCAAAGTAAACATATATGAGATGAAATATTCATTAATTAGCTAATGAAATGATTTGCACCTATTTATGTAACATTAGAATGAATGGAGTTTTTAAACCAAATAGAAATCAAATATGAAGTCGAATAGAAATTGATAAATGATAAGAACTGTATATATATGTACATGCAATATTCATTGAACAGGTTATAGCAAAGGGGCTAGAGAAGAGGAATAAAATTATGTGCCCGACAAATAGGTACACATTTACTGATTTGTTTGGGTGATGATTTTGAGCCTGTTGGCTAGCCGCTTGGCTTTTTCTTTTTCTTTTTGAGATTAGAAGGACCGGGAACGCTATTTGCAATTTCCCGATGCTCCCGGTGCAGGGGAGGTTATGGCGAAATTTTTCCAAAATTTAAGGTGTTAGAAAAATATTTGAAGTGAAAACGATATTGAAATTGTTGAATGAACTATATTTATATAAATATATAAATATAAATAAAATTAAAACGAAACGAAGCCGTGCACTTCGTATTTTGAAACCGAGATTTCAAACGACTAGTGCGGGAAATCCGACCATTGGATTTTCCCGAAACCTCAACCGTCGGGTTCGCCTTGGAATGATCTTTCCAACGGCACCAACTTTGTAAAAATCCAACGGTTGGATTGTCTGGAATGTTTAAATCAAATTTGATGAAAAACAACGCCAGAAGCGATTATATTTATATATATATATATATAAATATAATTATATATTTAATCGAATAACGACGCTGCAGTTCGTATTTTGAAATCGAAATTTCAAACGATTGTACCGGGAGATCCGACCGTCGGATTTTCCCGAAACTGGAACCGTTGGGTTCGTTTTGAAAAGACCTTTCTAATGATGTAAATTTTGTGAAGATCCAACGGTTAGATTTTCAGATATGTGTAAAACAAATCTGAAGAAAAACAGCGCCACGGCCGCTGTATGGCCCGAAGCGTCGTTTTGAATAAAATGGCTATTTTAAAATAAATAAAAATAGCGATAAATAGTTATAAAATATCATAAGCGATATGGAATGGAAATAAACTGAATTTGCTTGATTTATGTGGCTTTTGATGGTTGAATGTGTTTGGTGTGAAAATTACATTAAAGAACACAATTGGTGTTGTCGAATAATTTAACCATTGAAATAAATTGATTTGAAATTCTAAATATACGTGAATTATTTGAGAAGGCCGAGTTAATTCTCATTTCAAATAATTGACCGACGATTGAAAGTCGAAGATGAAGACGATGGTCGAAGACCGGAGATCTTCACCTCGTTTGGATGGTAACCGAGGTCCTGATTGGGAGGCATCCCGAAATATGGATAATGAGTGGTGATCGTCCAGACGTACGTGGTGATCGATGGGTTTGCGAGGTATTTAGTGCCTCCGGTTTCGTTCAGACCCAGAACGGACTTGTAAATGGACTGTGTGTCTGACTTAGGATTTATTCTGTGTGGCATGCTAAGATGCAGTGATCAGGGCTTCTGTTGAAAAGCAAAGTCTTGTGGTGATGATCAAAGCACCGCCTGTGTGGCGTAGCTTTGTGTATAACGTGAATTCGCGAGCCTCACACCCCGGTATGAACCTAAAACGGGAGAAGGACCTCAGGGAGGGCATGCGTTTCTTCCTAGCTAGGGTGGTGTCAGTGACCTACCAGCCCTGACATTTATATACTTTTCACCTATGTGGTTGTTGCTGTTGCGAGGCGCCTCGGTTTGATCGGACGATCCGGGTCCGATGGAGTCATTCGTTGGCTCGTTTACGCCCCAAAGGGCGGGGAAACGTATTGTTTAGGCATAATAATCCACATCGGTGGACCGGCCCTGACGATCCAAGGGGCAGTGGCTGTTCCTGAGGCTCGGGCTAGGCAGTCTCGAATTCGGTAAGGACTATCTTTTGCCTTGGTTCATGATGGAAATCCAATTTCCAAATACGACATCGTGCGGTTTTGATTGTATACCTATATATGGCGACATAGTGGTATGGGGCATTAATGCCGTCTATGATTGATAGTTATGATTTGAAATTGTTTTCAAAACATATAAACACTAGCAATAATATCAAATGCCTTTGTTTTATTCGTATCAAGCATATTTGGCCGTTATAAGGTAAAAACTCTATCCTCCGGTTTGCGTTGCATTGTGTGATGGGAACTGAGTCTTATAACGGCTTCATTTTTATAAAAAGCATATCGATGTTTAAAAGAAAGATTTGTTTTAAAGCACTGGCAATCCAATGGAGTAAACCCGTTCCACGAAAGTGGCGTGGTCCTGTGATTAGCCAATTATATATGTGTTGAGTGGATTTCTCATACCAGTCCCATGACTGACTCGTAGTTTGTTTCACTTTCAAACTCGGGTGCCCCTTTTTCTACACGGGCAGCCTTGTATTCAGGTTTAGCTGTTTCTTTTTCTGGATAGCTGGAGCTGAAGATGGATTCTATCATTTATTCTTTTTATGCTGTTCAGCTCCTATTGTACATATTTTGTTTATTTCCGCTGTAGACATTTATGTATAGCTGAACTGTATTTGTACCAAGTAAGATCCTGTATACTGTGTAACTCTGATGATTACTTTATCCAGTATATTTTGTTGTTCATCCTGGTGTATTTATTTAATTCTGTTCTGCTATTATCTGTTTCTGTGTTATATTCCAAAGATAACCCTGTTTCCGTCTGAACGGGAATTCGGGTCGTCTCAGGTATTTAAAACACTGTTCACAATAAACCCACAAATCAATTCTATTTACAACCCATTTCAAATCCAATTTATTGATTTAAAAATAAACGGGTTTAATTTTAGTTCAAAACTAGTTCATTTCGATAAAAATCTATTTTTATCTTTTCAAATATGGAGTTTTTCATCCTAATTTTTCCCAAATCATTTCTTATGATTTTACACAAATTACTGATATTTTTAATAATTTTATCAAGGCCCGTACAGTCGATTTCCATCAACGGCCATCGAACTGCACTTACAGCGACCTTTTTCAAATTTGATTTGGACGTATCTCCAAATCCAACCGTTAGATTTCGAATTTTTAATATTCGTTAGAAAGCTCTTTTCGATACGAACCCAACGGTTCCGATTTAGGAGAATCCGACGGTCGGATCTCCCGTAATGTCCGTTCGAAGTCAATGGTCGAAATACGCGAACTGCCGCTGCGCGACGCGTTCTATTCAGGCCATTATATTATATATATAATATATATTTCGTCGATTTCTATTTAAAAAGAATTTTATAAATAGTTTTGAATTCGTTTCAAAAACAATTTCAACCTTTATTTCAAAATTGAATTTTCTATTATAAATCCTTTTTACTTTCATTTCTATTTGATTTCAATTCATATTGATTTTAATTCGATTCGAATTCATTTTCTTTTTAATTCGAATTCGTTTTCTTTTCACTTCAATTCGAATTCGTTTTCTATTCAATTCAATTCGAATTCGTTTTCTATTCAATTCAATTCAAATTCGTTTTCTATTCAATTCAATTCAAATTCGTTTTCTATTCAATTCAATTCAAATCCGTTATATATTCAATTCAAATCAAATTCGTTTCCTATTCAAATCAAATCCAATTCGTTTTCTATTCAATTCAATTCGAATTCGTTTTCTATTCAATTCAGTTCAAATTGGTTTTCTATTCAAATCAAATTCAATTCGTTTTCTAATCAATTCAATTCAAAAACGAATATAATCGATAGAAATATTGTTCGCATCAAAATAGCGCATCTCTAATCAACACGGCTTTATATTCAACAAATGGATCTATATTTCTTTCAATACACGACTCTATATCTTTGTCAACACACGACTATTCTCAACGAATGAGTACTGTCCACGTGTGACTATTTTTGTTATTTAATATATTTTGTAAAAATTATGGTATCTATCGTTTGATTTAAAATCGGACTCCATCCGTAAATTAGTAAGAGAACGATTCTCTGAATATTAACCCCAAAGGCCGAAACCAACATCAGATCAATATCCAGGAGACCTCTCATCTATTTTCCAGTTAATTTCTAATTTCATATATGATAAAGATGTAAATTTTATTGTTAAAATATTTCGTTCAACACATGACTAATCTCAACGGATGAGTACAGTCAACACATGGACCTTTATTTTATAATATTCTTTATTTTCTAAATTGGAACGAGGCCCAATCAATCACCATATAACGTTAACTATATGGATTCCATACAACACATGTATATAATAGCAACGATAAATAATCAATCATCATCCAAAGTGCACTACACTGTATAAGCATCAAATATAGATATCTAACGCTTATAACAGCCTGTCAATCAATCGATCGACATATTTAATCAATTAGGATGAGTGAACTTCAAATTTCATCCCAACACCCGTGTGGGGTTTCAAATCAACAAACACAGATTTTATTTGTGCAGTTGGGCGATGTGTAAAATTTATCGTCCCAATCAATGTCCTTCAAATAGGTGTACATAAACAAACCGTCCGGTTTGTAAATGAATATTTATTTATTCACATTCACGTTAAAAATTATATTTTTAACGATAAAATATTTTATTTTAACACCTGAATTTTTATTCAGTTCATTTACAAAATAAAAATGATATTTTAATTTTTATAACTTATTTTAGAAAATTTCGGCGGCATAACGGCACGATACTAGAAACGGGACAAGGCCTAGCCTTATCCCCGGTCTAGTGAAGGCCCACGCCATTCACACATCAATCAAATCCATTTCATTTCACCATACAATTCAATTCAACCCAAATAATCTAACCAACTACACAACCAAACAAATAAGTCCATGGTGTGTGGACGATTGTGTCGGGTGCTACTAAACACCGTCTGCATCCTAGTATATATATATATATATATATATATAACTAAAAAATGAAATTGAAAGGTGAGAAATTCTCACCAATAGCTATTCCAACTCCACGCCACTTCATTTATAGAAATCTTCATCGTTCTCGCTCTTTTGTCATCTTCGTTGCCCGTATTCTCTACATACGTAAAAATTGAATTTTTACTTCGCTATACAATATATAAAAATCGAATTTTTACTTCGCTATTCAATATATAAAAATCGAATTTTTACTTTGCTATTCAATATATAAAAATCGAAATTTTTACTTCGCTATTCAATATATAAAAATCACATTTTTACTATGCTGTTCAATATATAAAAATCACATTTTTACTATGCTATTCAATATATAAAAATCACATTTTTACTATGCTATTCAATATATAAAAATCACATTTTTACTATGCTATTCAATATATAAAAATCACATTTTTACTATGCTATTCAATATAAAGGTGATATTTCTAATATTCCTATCATGTAAAAATTATATTTTTAATTCTCTACATAAACAAAAACCATATTTTTACATCTTATACATAATAAAGATTATATTTTTAATACTTTAAAAATATAAAAAATCATATTTTTATTCCTTTTTATAATATAAAAATCCTATCTTTAACTGAATAAAATCTTTTCTACCCTTACCTCATATAAAAATCATTTTTTTATATTTAATTCAAAAAGTTGACTTTTACATACGACCTCTAAACGAGGTCCACCGCCTGTCGTCCATAGCGTATTACCCCCATTCCGAACACAATGGGATATGTATCGTAGGCTGATTCGATCGTTATAATCAGTTTCCGTTAAAATCAACATATAACTCTATATATTGAATTTGAACGCGCATTTCAATTTACTGGGGTCACATACTAACTCTAAAAATTCCCGAAAAATATTTTCAAGCTTCGTATTGACGATACGGTCCTAACAAAACTAGTTTCGTCGAATTCTGAGACCGTTGGAAAAATGGCCATTTTCCAGTCGATTAAAATCAACTAAAACCGGTCAAACGCGTTTTTCCTTTGCCACGCTCACATATTGATTCGAAAAATTATGAAATTTGGAATCTAGCAATAATTTGACATCACGGATCCAACAAAAGTGGTTTCGTCGAAATCCGAGGTCGTTTGCAAAACATCCATTTTTAAGGGCCTGAATTCCATAGCGACTATTCAGAATTTTCAACTGGACATATCTTTTGATTCCCGCTATGAAATCTTGATTTTTCGGATTCGTTGGAAAGATATTCACAAATAGACCCTATTGTTTTTGGTTTCACTAAAATCCGGATTGTTTCGCACCCGGTACATTCAATTGAAGTTTGAAATCGAATTATCGAACTACCGCGCCATTTTTAATTCTATTTATAATTATATATATATATATATTATATTCTAACGACGGCGTATATAATATATACGTTCGAAATATATTTAAAATAAATTTTTCGTCGATATTATTTAAAATAATTCATTTTAAATATTAAAAATTTGCTAAAATTTCCAAAATAAAATTTTTAAACTGGCCCAGATTTTTCGGGTTATTACACTTTTCCTCTTCATTATCCTCACTTTCATTGTCATTATCCTCACTTTCATCATTATCTTCATTTTCAATTGCATTCGCATCTTTTATTCGAAGTTGTACTTTTCTTCCCTTTTCTTCACTCTCAGTGCTTTCTTCACTCTCAATAATTTTCTCACTATCAGCGTTTTCGTCACACTCCTTATTTTCCTCACTTTCATCTTCTTCAGATTCATCACTGTCAGCAAGTCCTTGTAGTCTTTTTTTTAACATTAAATTTTCCTGTTTAAGTTGTTTATTTTCTTGTTGTAGCTTTACTATCAAGCTCGTGTAATTTTCCACCCGTTTTTGGTAAACTGCTTCGTACTCTTTGTATTTGCAAATAGCTTGTTCTAACAGTTATAAACCCTTTCTTTGGGACTCCTGAAAACAAAGGTAGCAAATGTTCAACTAATACTGAAAATAAATGCAGTAATGTATGCGTCTGTAAAAAATAAGTGCATACATCCATGCATTTTTTATACAGATGAATACATAGATGCATCTGTTCAAAATATATGCACAAATATATGAAACTGAATTTGATTGTTGTGAATAGACACATAGATGCGTGCAATTGTTATGATTATAATCATACATGGACGCACCTCTTTATAATAAATGCATACAAGTATGTAACTATTCCTATATACCTGCATAGTTGTATGCAACATTTTTAATATGACACTAAAAAAATATTCAAAATTAAATATCACTTACAGTTGTGTATTTGATGTTTATTAACATGTTTGGCTTCAACAATTTTATATCCCATTTTGCAGCCAGGGGATATACATCACTGTATTCTTTCTTTGTATTTTTTAGAACATAGGTTTTTTAGCAAACCCACCAATGGAAAAAAATATATTTATTTATTATTAGAATGAACAATAATTAAATAAGAAACATACCAAAAAGTTCAAAATAGTACCAGCAATAGTGTCACACAAGCATTAATCTTGCGTGGTGTATCACAGTATTTTTCCACCTGGGTTATGAGATGGTTGTGTACGGTTTTTGGCCAAGATATTTTCATTAATTTTTGACTGCATACACAATATGTAATCAAGGTCCATGGTAAGCTGTATTTTGGGTTTGTTAGAAGAAATATTGCGGCCAAATAAAGAAGTATAAGATTCACTGCATCAAATTTTGCTTCGGCTGTGTCTTCTTTTAATGTTAAAAAAATCTGTCTCTTTATATTTTTATTTTAACTGAGGCTTCTCCTTTAAAATGTCTTTCCGTGAACGATTTATATTCTTCATCTTCCTTCTCGTTCTTTTTCAAGTGCCCTGTTGTTTTTATTATCTCACCTTGTATTGGAGCACCTAGTAAATTTGCAACATCTTCTTGTGTAAAAGTTAGCATCATATCACCAAACTGAAAATATTTTTAAGTTCTTCTTGTAGTTCTTGATGATGAGATCTAAAGTTGTAGAATTTTTAATGGTTTCTGCAGGTGAAATGAGCCCATCAAAAATCATGTTAATAAACCCGTAGAGCGGCAGTTTTTTCAAATATTTTGAATGTTGTGCTGTAAATAGTTCATCTTTGTTTATCTTTTCCACCAATTCAATGAACGCCTTAATATTATTTCTGTATACATTGTCCTTCCTGGGAAGCATTGGTTCATCTTCAGTTTTCCTTCATTTGATATTTGGTGCATGTTTTGAAAGGTTTTCTGTGAGAATTATTGCTGTTTCTTTTTGAATGTCTTCTTTATCACCTTGTTCAACATTTGCTCTCTGTAATAAGGGTTAAAAAATTATTTAAATAAGTTTTGAATATATGCAGATATTTGAGCACTTTTGTGCGACTATTCTTAATAAAATTACACAAGCGTGCAACTATCACAAATAATAACACACAAGTGTGCAACTATCCTGAATAATAGCACAGAAGTGTGCAACTATCCTGAATAAAAGCATATAGAAAAGCAACTATCCTGAACAATAGAATACAGGAATCCAACCATCGTGAGTAAAATCATACAAGCATGCAACTATCCTGAATAAAAGAACACAATAACGCAACTATCCTTAATAAAAGCACACAAGCATGCAACTATCCTGAATAAAAGCACACAAGCATGCAACTATCCTGAATAAAAGCACACAAGGGTGCGACTATCTTGAATAAAAGCACACAAGCGTGCGACTATCCTGAATAAAAGCACGCATGCGTGCAACTATCCTGAATAAAAGCACGCAAGCGTGCGACTATACTGAATAAAAGCACGCAAGCGTGCGACTATCCTGAATAAAAGCACGCAAGCGTGCGACTATCCTGAATAAAAGCACGCAAGCGTGCGACTATCCTGAATAAAAGCATGCAAGCGTTGGAATATCCTGAATAAAAGCACGCAAGCGTGCGACTATCTTGAATAAAAGTACACAATCGTGCGACTATCCTGAATAAGAGCACACAAGGGTGCGCCTATCCTGAATAAAAGCACACAAGGGTGCGACTATCCTAAATAAAAGCACGCATGTGTGCGACTATCCTGAATAAAAGCACGCATGCGTGCCACTATCCTGAATAAAAGCATGCATGCGTGCCACTATCCTGAATAAAAGAACGCATGTGTGCGACTATCCGGAATAAAATCACACAAGCATGCCGAAATAAAAGCACACAAGCATGCGACTATCCTAAATAAAAGCACACAATCGTGCGACTATCCTGAATAAAAGCACACTAGCGTGCGACTATCCTGAATAAAAGCACACAAGGGTGCGACTATCCTGAATAAAAGCACACAAGCGTGCGACTATTCTGAATAAAAGCACGCATGTGTGCCACTATCCTGAATAAAAGCACGCATGTGTGCGACTATCCTGAATAAAATCACCCATGCGTGCGACTATCCTGAATAAAAGCATGCATGCGTACGGCTATCCTGAATAAAAGCACGCATGTGTGCGACTATCCTGAATAAAAGCACACAAGCATGCGACTATCCTAAATAAAAGCACACAATCGTGCGACTATCCTAAATAAAAGCACACAAGGGTGCGACTATCCTGAATAAAAGCACACAAACGTGCGACTATCCTGAATAGAAGCACGCATGCATGCCACTATCCTGAATAGAAGCACGCATGCGTGCGACTATCCTGAATAAAAGCACGCATGCGTGCGACTATCCTGAATAAAAGCATGCATGCGTGCGACTATCCTGAATAAAAGCACGCAAGCGTGCGACTATCCTGAATAAAAGCACGCATGCGTGTGACTATCCTGAATAAAAGCACACAATCGTGCGACTATCCAGAATATAAGCACACAAGCGTGCACACAATCGTGCGACTATCCAGAATAAAAGCACAAAAGGGTGCGACTTTCCTGAATAAAAGCACACAAGCGTGCGACTATCCTGAATAAAAGCACATAAGCGTGCAACTATGCTAAATAAAAGCACGCATGCGTGCCACTATCCTAAATAAAAGCACACATGCATGCGACTATCCTGAATAAAAGCACACAAGCGTGCAACCATCCTGAATAAAAGCACGCATGCATGCGACTATCCTGAATAAAAGCACGCATGTGTGCGACTATCCTGAATAAATGCACGCATGCGTGCGACTAACCTGAATAAAATCACTCAAGGGTGCGACTATCCTGAATAAAAGCATGCATGCGTGCGACTATCCTGGATAAATGCACGCATGCGTGCAACTATCCTGAATAAAAGCACACAAGGGTGCGACTATCCGGAATAAAAGCACGCATGCGTGCGACTATCATTAATAAAAGCATACAAGTATGCAACTATCCATAATAAAATCATCCAAGAATGCAACTATCGTGAATAAAATCACACATGTGTGCAACTATCATGAGTAATAGCACAAATGCATGCGTGCCACTATCCTGAATAAAAGAACACATGCGTGCGACTATCCTGAATAAAAGCACGCATGCGTGCGACTATCTAGAATAAAAGCACACAAGTGTGTGACTATCCTGAATAAAAGCACGCATGCGTGCGACTATCCTGAATAAAAGCATGCATGCGTGCGACTATCCTGAATAAATGCACGCATGCGTCCAACTATCCTGAATAAAAGCACACAAGGGTGTGACTATCCTGAATAAAAGTATGCATGCGTGCGACTATCCTGAATAAATGCACGCATGCGTGCAACTATCCTGAATAAAAGCACACAAGGGTGCGACTATCCGGAATAAAAGCACGCATGCATGCGACTATCATTAATAAAAGCATACAAGTATGCAACTATCCGTAATAAAATCATCCAAGAATGCAACTATCGTGAATAAAATCACACATGTGTGCAACTATCATGAATAATAGCACAAAAGTGTGCAACTATCTGGAATAAAATTATGTAATCAAGCAACAAACATTAATAAAACCATATTAATAATTTTATCCGGAGTAAAATTATGAATAACAACATTTACGCATGCGACTATCATTAATAAAACCACATAAACGTGCAAGAATTTACAATAACAACATTCAAGGATGCAACAATTTTAAGTAACAACAAATTTTGATAATAATTCGAAAAATCAGTAAATACTGATGTTTTTTAGTAACTAAGTATAATATTTGCTACAATCACTTTCGATTACTGTTGTTTACAATCTATAATATACATTTTTCATAAACAGTGAAATCTGAAAAAAAGAATACAAAATATACCTTCCCTCGCACCATTGTTGATAAAAACGACAATGATTTTCCAATTTTCAGAAGATCGCGATTAGGGTTTGATTTATTTTGTTGATCGACTGATTTAGAACAATGATTTGTTGTAAGTAGTCGTGGTTAGGTTTATGAGGCGTCGGAAGGGTAAAACTGGAAATAATAGACCCGCATTCAAAAATAGTGACCTAATTTTTAATGTTACAGTGGCTGGACTTTTTTTTAATTTTGAAAGTTAATAGGGATGTTAGCCTAACGTTCTCAAATTAAAATGTATGTTTAAATTAAATATATATTGATTTATATTTTAATTTAAAGAAAAACTAATTGAAATGTTAGAATTGGCTTATGAAACATATCCCATTGTGTCTAAAATGAGGGTATTAAGCTTGGAGCGACAGTCGTTGGGTTTGATTTGGAGTTAGCAGTGATAAACAAATAATATTGGAATTAAATATTAAAATAATATAAAAGTATAATATAAAAGAGAATTTTCTACCCTAACCCTAGACTATACATAGCAGCTGCCATTAGCCATTCGATGGCTTATTTCATTCGAAATAAAATCGATAAATTCCTCCCTCCACGCTCTGAATTAGATTGCAATTTCAAAGCGAAAATCAAGGTGCAAATCGAGATCTTCAAAACCATACCACTTTGGTCGAGATTAGTGGAGTATAGGGCTTGAATTCCTCCCTCAAAAGGGTAGCGTCGAGGGCAATTTACAAGGACAGGGGCCCACCGAGTCGAGCGTCGGGCCAGGCGTAAGGAGAGGGGATTGGCGGCTTCGCAGCGGTGCCCTCCAATCCTCCTCCGACGTGGCGATGACAAAGATGAATCCTAGGTATCAAGCTAAAAAGAAACAACGTCGGCCTAGTGTTTAAAAGAGAGAAGGTGGTTAGTTAGTGTTAATTATTTCATTAATTAATTAATTTTTGAAATAAATATATTAACGCAATAACTCTTTCATACAAGATCGGATTTCAGCGATTTCACTTGCATTGGATTCGTATTAGAAAACTCTATAACATGAGGCTGACTAGAATCAAAACGGAGAAAATCGGAATTTTAGGTAAATTCAAATCCAAATAGAACAAAAATTCAAAAATAAAAGAATGGATGAGTGGAAACGATTGTGAGAACTCTCTCACACTCAAAATATTTTCTAGTTATTATATAATAGGATGCAGACGGGGCTTAGAAGCCCTCGACACTATTTATTGTACAAACCCGTTGATCGTTTGTTTGGATTGTCATGTATTGATATTTTTGTATATCAAAATTATTTATATAAAAAATATATACAAATTATTATAAAATGAAAATAAAATAAATATTCATTTACAAACCAGACGGTTTGTTTATGTACACTTATTTATCTGATATTGATTGGGATAATAAATTTTACACATCGCCCGACTGCACAAATAATAAACAATATTTATTGTTTGAAAACCCCACACGGGTATTGGAATAACATTTGGCATACACTGATCCCAATAATTAGTGATATGTCAATCGATGGGTTGACAGACTGTATAAGCGTTATTTATTTATTTTAATGCTTATACAGTTGTAGAGTGCACTCTGGATGTTGTATGAATTTTTAATGATTGTTTATCATTATTGTGGTATATATGTGATGTTGAAATCCATACAAATAAAATTATATGGTAGTTGATTGAGTTTGATTCCGATACAGAAATCAATGAATACTTTAAAACAAAGAATATTTTAAAATAACGAATATTTTAAAATAAAGAATATTTTAAATTAACTAATATTTTAAAATAATATTCAATTAATATTGAAATGTGAAGTCGTGTTAAGTAGTTAAACGCCATTTTAACATGAACGGGATTTCCTGTCGATTTTATTTATTTTTTAATAAATATAGAAAAGTGATTTCAAAATCTGATATTTTAAAAATATTATCATGTTAATATTATAATGATAAGGAATATTCAATTTTGATATAAATTTGAAATTGAAATGAAATGTAAATCATTTTAAAAATGAATTTGAAACAAATTTAAAAGGAATATTCAATTTTGGTTTTAAAATTTGAAAATAAATGGAAATCGTTTTAAAAATGAATTTGAAACGAACTTAAAAGGAATATTCAATTTTGATTTGAAAATTAAAATCAAATTGAAATTGTTTTAAAATGAATTTATAAGGAATATTCAATTTTTATTTGAAAATTGAAATCAAATTGAAATCGTTTTAAAATGAATTTAAAATGAATTTATAAGAGAAAATTCAATTTTGATTTTAAATTTGAAAATCAAATTGAAATCGTTTTAAAATGAATTTAAAACGAATTTATAATGGAATATTCGATTTTGATTTAAATTTGAAAATCAAATTGAAATCGTTTTAAAATGAATTTATAATGGAAAATTTAATTTTGATTTGAAATTGAAATGGGAGTGGAAATCATTTTTAAAACAAATTTAAAACGATTTATAAAATTTGTTTTAAATGGAAATCGATAATATATATATATATTATAATGGCCTGAATAGAACGCGCCATGCAGTGACCGTTCGCTCGCGAATTTCGGAAGATCCGACCTTCAGATTCTCCTAAATCTAGAACCGTTGTGTTCGTATCGAAAAGAGCTTTCCAATGAATATAAGCGATTTGAAATCTAACAGCTGGATTTTATGATATGTCCAAATCAATTATAGAAAAGGTTGCTATGAATGCAGTTCGGTGACCGTTATTGGAAACCGACTGTACGGGCAATAATAAAATTATTAAAAATATGGAAAAATTATGTAAAATCATAATAAATGATTTGGAAAGATTTTGGCTGAAAATTTCTAGCTTTGAAAAGATAAAAATATTTTTTTATCGAAATGAACTAATTATTAACTAGAATAATAATCCAATTATTTTTAAACAAATAAATTGGATTTGAAAATAGGTTTAAAATAACAAGAATTTTCCATTGATTAAATTGGAATGGATTTGGAATGGAAATAATCTTTGAAATATTTCGATATCGGATTCCGTGATTACACGGATATGTTGAGGAATTTGGAAGATATATATATATATACACACATATATATATATCGTTATTCCCAATACGATATTGGTTAGTTTCAGAATCTGATATTGAATATAAGCCGATATAATTTCTATTCAAATCCTTGTATTTCATATCAAATCGGATTTTAGGTTTGTCATGAATGATGTCTTCATTAACACTGTTCTTAAACCCAGTTGAGAAAAGAATAAATCTTTAAACTAAGATTTTGTGAAGATTTCCTATTAATTAATATTTAATTGGAATTGAATAAAAGAATTGGATTTTTGGGTTTATCGTGAACAGTGTTTTAAATAACACTTATTCTTTAACCCAATTAACAGTGAAGAATATGATTGGAATTTATAATCTTTTAATTAAGATTAATGGAATTTTCCTGAAACGACCCGCAAATCCGTGCTATCTGAGTTGACTAAACACACCATACGTCCAACCCAAATAACACAGAAATACGACTCATTATTAGAAAGAAGATAGAGGGTGAGAATAGATAAGATAGAAAACTTAGAATAGGAGAAAACGAAGATCACAACTCACAGCGGAACGAATAAAATATATTATATAACATAAGTTTTGAAATACAATTTCTGTTTGGTACATATATACATACCATCATCAGAGTACACATAACATTTGATCCAGCGGAAGTAACTCTAAATAACTAACGTTGAAGCCTCCAGCTTCAAGCTCCTCCAAGTGTATCTGTAAAAGCCTGAAACACTTGACTGCCCGTACAAATTTGGGCACCCAAGAGTTTAGGAAAAACAAAACAAAATAAACTCTGGGTCAGTCATGGGACTGGTGTGAGTAAACTCCAACCACTTGTTTAACTTTTAAAAAAAAACTCTTTTCGAAAGAAAAGATAATAGTAAGACCAGCCCACACATAAACATGGATGGTTTTTACCTTACTATAACCCAAAACACTTTGATACGAAAATCCAGTGATATTATAATAATGTCTACATCAAGTAAATAACCAAATAGCAGAACGCTTGCATCTCATGCTCCACATACATAGTATAAAATCAAAAACCGCATGGCGCTTATTGGAGATTGGATTTCCAACATGACAAGGTATGGGACCACCTTCCGACAGTGCATCTCTAGAGGCGAATACACCTGGGTTCAACAAGAACATCTTGCAACCCGGCCCACACATGGCCGACCACTCATTTCGCTTGAGTGTATCGAATGTATATCACCAACGGTTGGACTCAAACCACCGTTCCCGAATGGGCAGAATCGATAGATTTAGAAACAAAAGGAATTCCTCTAGATAGGTGATTATACACCCTAATGGGTGCGACCCACATAGCCATGCTGCCTGCCCGATTTTTGTCCTTTCCCGGTTGTTGAGGCCTGAGGCTACGATTACTTACCATTCCTTGATGACACAATCACTTTGAATGCCACATTGTCAGATCCGTTAATCACTAGTTGAGTTTGCACAAATATTCTGGATATTATGCTAAGGGATAAATCCGTTGCAACCATATATACTTATACAGACCAACCCATTTGATCATTGGAAATACTTTGTCAGACATTCGTCCATTTACGTTCGTTCTGGGATTGAACGAAACCGAAGGCACTATTTCTATAAATAGAAAAGCCCTTGCACTTTACTCCGTCTTCAATATATTCAGCATACTTGGTTCGCAACGCTTATGCCGATACGGAGTGGTTCTTCGGATAATAATCCAACCGGTCTCTCCATATTGACAACGATGGTCAAAAACTTCGATAGTCTGTGATTTAACTATCGAATAAAAACAAGTGTTCATCCAACATATCAAACAAATCACTGGGCCCTTTAATTAATATTTCATTAGTTTAAATCTCTTCTCCATTCCACTATCAATATTTGTTATCCAAATATTTCAAAAATCATCTTGCCTCTTTTCGCTATTTTTGATTTCGTTTCCTTGTCGAATTCTATATATCGATATATAGATTTCTAATTGTCAAATTTCTTAAAAATATTCTAACTCCTTAAATTCCCGGAAAAATTCGCCATAACCTCCCCTGTATCGGGAGCATCGGGAAATTTCAAATAACATCCCGGTATCTTCTAATCTCAAAAAGAAAAGGAAGAAGCCAAGCGGCTAGCCGATACGGCGCATAAAACCTCATATATGAATTAAACATGTACCTTTTTGTTGAGCACATAAATTTAAATCTTCATATATTCCATCCCATATCTGTTTAACACCTGTTCACCTGTTTCCAATTCAATTCAACTCAACCCATTCGTTTGAATTCAATTTTGAATCGTTTGAATTCAGTTTCGCTCGATTATTCTTTAATTAGCTCTTTTTGCATATTTCACTTCTTTGTTGAACATAACATGTTCAAACAAAATATTTAACTTGCTCATAACCAAATTGAATTTCAACTTCAATTCTAGTTTCCTTTTCTATTTCGAATATAAATTTTTTAAATCGAATTCACTTATTCAAAGCCCAATATCAATTCAACATCTCATTTACTAATTACTATTCAAATTGGTTAATTCTATTCAATAATCAAAAATCTGATTTCTGTTTCAAAAATCATATCCATTTACACCAATTGAATTCGCATATAATTTATAACTCAAGTCTGAAATTTTCTAAATAGAAATTCGGATTTCTTTCCGCTTAAAATCCTTTTATAAAATTAAATAAACCATTATGGTTTTAAAACGATTCTGGTGCTGCTTTTCTGAAAATTTGATTTTTACATATCTCAAAATCTATACGACGAAATTCAGATTTTTCTCTTTTATTAGAAAACTATTATCAAACCGGTCCTGACGTTTCTTGTTTCGAAGAATTTCGACTTCAATTGCGTTCTGTATACTCAATTGAAGTTCGAATCGCCAATTTACGAACTGCAGCGCTGCGGCGAGTTCGTTTTAATTATATTTATATATATAAACTTTTAAACCTCTTTAAAACGAATTCAACTCCATTTTTAACTCTATTTGAATTCCTTGATTCAAATTCCAATCTTACTTTTATTTGAATTCTATATTTCAAATCCCAATTCCTTTTCTATTGGATATTCACATTCAATACTTGCATTTCTATTTCAATTCCATATTCAAATTCTATGTTTGAATTCATTTGAATTCTCTTATTCAAACTCTATTTTTAAATTCCATTTTAACTTCTATATTCTCATTTCTATATTTGAATTCTATTGAAGTTCAAACATTCAAACTCCTTTTTAAATTCTATATTCAAATTTTCCATAGTTTAAAACCCATTTGAATTTCATATTCAAATTCCATAGATTAAATCCTATTTGAATCCAAATTGAATCTCTTACATTCAAATTTCATTTTCCATTTGAATTCTAATATTCAAATTCATTTCCAGCCCCATTTGAATTCTAATCTTCAAATTCATTTTCAACACCATTTGAATTTCTTTACTCAAATCCATTTGAATTTCTTTGAATTCAAATTCCATTTCAAAACCATTTGGATTTTCTATTTTGAAATCCTATTTTGAAATTTTATATACCAAATTCTATTTTTCATTCTAATTTCGTCTATTCAAATTCTATTTGAACTTCTATTTGAATTTCTAATATTCAATCTCCTCTTAAAATTCAAATATTTAAACTCCTTTTAAAATTCAAATGTTATACTCAAATTTCACCTGAGTTATATATTTTAAAATTTCATTTCACATCCTGTTTTGAAATTTTATTTCGAATTTCAATTTCACACTTGTATTTCTATTTCTGAATTATCAAATGATAATTCCTTTCACTTCATTTATAACTTTGTTATAAAAGAACTATTTTTAAATTTCGTTATAAAAGAACTATTTATAAACTTCGCTTATAAAGAAACTACTTGTTTTATTTTTCAAAACAAGTTTATATTTTTATTTCCATTAAAAATTCAAATTCTATTTAAAAATAGAATTTTTCCTTTTTATATCTCAAATATCCTTCCACGATATTTTAAATAAATTAACACTTAGCCCAGTGATATTTAAAACAATCAAATCACCCAATTTTCAATCATTTGATTTTTAACACATCATATATGAATAATATATATGGAATCAAGCAACCAACAAACAAACAGATAATATATTTTTGAGGAATCCAGTTGGATTCCTCCAACCTGTTTTCCTGCATCCACAGATGTTAGCACATAAATAATACCTATTCTGCTTCGTGGCAGAATATCGCGGTATAGAAGGTCATCCACTAATCATAGCGTGGGGCGTATAGGGTAATCATCCGCTATGAAACTGCGGGCATCCGCTAATGAGACTGCGGGAATCCAACCAATCAATCAACCCAATATATATATATAGCCTAAATAACTAATATATATAAAACAAGCATAAAACATTCACACAAGCAACAAACAATTATTTTTAATGAAATAAAAATAATTCTAAAGGTGAGTGAGATTTACTCACCGAGATTTCGTTTGCGCTGAATTCCCAGTAAAATTCCATATCATCGCAACCATGGATCTTTCGAATAATCTGTTTTGGACCTATGATTTATTTAATTTAATTACCGATTAACCATTTATTTAATTTAATAAATTTCCACCTTACAACTAGTTTTAAAATAAACATTAAATTTTAAATTCAAAAATACCTTATCACCATGCTTAATCCTTTATGGCATATCATCGGATACCTTACATTCACCATGGCCCAACACTCTCATCTCTTACTACATACGGACAGACCACTTCACCCATACCCTACACCATTCCGACTTCAAGCCCGAATGCAGCAACCATTCCGTGTCCAGAAATCCACCCTGCTTCTCCACAAATCCTTGAACGGAACCACTCCCCTTCATTCACCTCCATTTGCTGATCCATCCCTCAAAAATCCCACTATCGCACCCACTCCAAACATCATCAGACGCGGTCGACTCCACAACGGTCCTCCCATCCCCATCGCAACCTCTAACGCAAAGGTTCTGAAGTCGCGGTGCCCTAAATTGTGATGTTGTTACCCTGCGCACACCCTTCCGCTTGCGAACCCTGGCCTCAGACCGAAATCGATTTCGATTTCCCCTCCCAGCAACATCTAGTCGCCTCAGATGAACGCCGCCCGCCTCCTTCCTGAACGCGACCCCCCCCCACAACCAAGCTTTCGAATCGCGATCCCCGATTTTGACCTGATAGGGAAATAGGGTTTTTTATTGATTAAGGAAAAAGGAAGAAGCAACGGAGGATTTTGAGGGACTGTATTGTTTCGAATGAAGGAATGAAGTTGCGATGGTTTAAATAAGCAAAGGGAGGAGAAACAAATAGTACGTGACATTGAAATGTTGTCTGCTTGATCCTGGAAGGGAGGGACATTTTCTACAGCTCGAGGAGAGTATAGGTCTGCGAGTTGAAGAATAGAGGTCGGCTGAATTAACTCCTTTGATTTGATTTTGTTAAAAATAAAATATTTCACAGTCCCTTAAATTCAAATCTCGAACCATTATTAAATCGTAACGAGTGACGTTGCTAATGTTATTCACCATTCTAAATTCAACGGAATGAGTTCTGAAATTAAATCGTGAGAAAGATGAAAATTTGAATTAACGATTTAAATTAAATTCAATTTAAATGGTTTCGAACAATTTTAAATTATCGATAACTATCGTTATAATTCAATATATAATTTATATTAGATATTTATTCATATACCGATATTAAATTGATAAATTCAATATAAAATCAATTTATTATCCTAATTAAATAATTTAAACAAATTTAAATACTCAATATTAACTGGCTAAAAATCCGGGTCGTTACATTCTTCCCCCCTTAAAATAATTTCGTCCTCGAAATTGCTAAGGTAAGAAAAATACTATAAACTCACTAACTTTTCATAACTTCTTCATGTTGAAACTCATCTCTTCATATTCAACAAATTAACTCCAACCAAAACTTTTGGTCTTCCTTCATTCAATTCGAATGATCGACGATCAATCCATTTATATCCAATCTATATTCTATTAAACCAATTCAAATTGATTCTAATTAATTCATTCGCTTCGACCCATTTAACTTGTTTAAGTTAAATTTCAATTACAGAATTCAAATCCCTGGGTTTTCTTTTCAAATTCTTTTGAATCCCATAAATGTATACTTATATTTATTTTCATCTCAATTCAAAACATTTGAATATTCAAACCAATTTGTTTTCTTTCCAACAAATTCCCATCAAAACTTTCTAAGGTAGCAACCTATCACTTAGAAACTCGGAAATGAACACTGATGATGTTGCAATCATCATCAGAATTATTTCCCAGCCACTGAAATGAGTTCAGTGCTTTATTATTTCAAAATCCATCTAAAATGATTTTCTTTCAAATCTTTCTAAAACGAAGCTATATTATTTTACTATACTTTGAAAAAATATTTTTCAACTTCCCAGGATTTTGAATTCTTAATTCTGGTTTGAATTAAATTCTAATTCATCTCATTTGTATATTTAATTCCTATACAGATTCTACTCTGGTTATAAATAACCATTTTAAATTTATAATCTCATTTGATTATAAAGTCAACATCCAACACATCCATATAATAATAATTCTAGAAAATTATTCTTTCTATATCAAATAGAAATTTTGGGTAAAATTATTTCACCCACTTTAAAACAATACTGTGTCGAATTTCTCTGTTCAAGTGTTTAGAAATTCCTATCGACTTCGTGGCGTCCCACGATTCGATCAGAATTCATAAATCACTCAACAGACTAGTCAACACAATATAAAACAACTTTTATATCAATTTACAAATACGCTCTCTCGTATATACACTCAACTCATTCTAGGGTACTACTGACCCTATCTCTAATGAGCACATGTCACACAAGCCTAGGTATTCGCTCAACCTAAGCTCTAATACCAACTGAAACGACCCGCAAATCCGTGCTATCTGAGTTGACTAAACACACCATACGTCCAACCCAAATAACACAGAAATACGACTCATTATTAGAAAGAAGATAGAGGGTGAGAATAGATAAGATAGAAAACTTAGAATAGGAGAAAACGAAGATCACAACTCACAACGGAACGAATAAAATATATTATATAACATAAGTTTTGAAATACAATTTCTGTTTGGTACATATATACATACCATCATCAGAGTACACATAACATTTGATCCAGCGGAAGTAACTCTAAATAACTAACGTTGAAGCCTCCAGCTTCAAGCTCCTCCAAGTGTATCTGTAAAAGCCTGAAACACTTGACTGCCCGTACAAATTTGGGCACCCAAGAGTTTAGGAAAAACAAAACAAAATAAACTCTGGGTCAGTCATGGGACTGGTGTGAGTAAACTCCAACCACTTGTTTAACTTTTAAAAAAAAACTCTTTTCGGAAGAAAAGATAATAGTAAGACCAGCCCACACATAAACATGGACGGTTTTTACCTTACTATAACCCAAAACACTTTGATACGAAAATCCAGTGATATTATAATAATGTCTACATCAAGTAAATAACCAAATAGCAGAACGCTTGCATCTCACGCTCCACATACATAGTATAAAATCAAAAACCGCATGGCGCTTATTGGAGATTGGATTTCCAACATGACAAGGTATGGGACCACCTTCCGACAGTGCATCTCTAGAGGCGAATACACCTGGGTTCAACAAGAACATCTTGCAACCCGGCCCACACATGGCCGACCACTCATTTCGCTTGAGTGTATCGAATGTATATCACCAACGGTTGGACTCAAACCACCGTTCCCGAATGGGCAGAATCGATAGATTTAGAAACAAAAGGAATTCCTCTAGATAGGTGATTATACACCCTAATGGGTGCGACCCACATAGCCATGCTGCCTGCCCGATTTTTGTCCTTTCCCGGTTGTTGAGGCCTGAGGCTACGATTACTTACCATTCCTTGATGACACAATCACTTTGAATGCCACATTGTCAGATCCGTTAATCACTAGTTGAGTTTGCACAAATATTCTGGATATTATGCTAAGGGATAAATCCGTTGCAACCATATATACTTATACAGACCAACCCATTTGATCATTGGAAATACTTTGTCAGACATTCGTCCATTTACGTTCGTTCTGGGATTGAACGAAACCGAAGGCACTATTTCTATAAATAGAAAAGCCCTTGCACTTTACTCCGTCTTCAATATATTCAGCATACTTGGTTCGCAACGCTTATGCCGATACGGAGTGGTTCTTCGGATAATAATCCAACCGGTCTCTCCATATTGACAACGATGGTCAAAAACTTCGATAGTCTGTGATTTAACTATCGAATAAAAACAAGTGTTCATCCAACATATCAAACAAATCACTGGGCCCTTTAATTAATATTTCATTAGTTTAAATCTCTTCTCCATTCCACTATCAATATTTGTTATCCAAATATTTCAAAAATCATCTTGCCTCTTTTCGCTATTTTTGATTTCGTTTCCTTGTCGAATTCTATATATCGATATATAGATTTCTAATTGTCAAATTTCTTAAAAATATTCTAACTCCTTAAATTCCCGGAAAAATTCGCCATAACCTCCCCTGTATCGGGAGCATCGGGAAATTTCAAATAACATCCCGGTATCTTCTAATCTCAAAAAGAAAAGGAAGAAGCCAAGCGGCTAGCCGATACGGCGCATAAAACCTCATATATGAATTAAACATGTACCTTTTTGTTGAGCACATAAATTTAAATCTTCATATATTCCATCCCATATCTGTTTAACACCTGTTCACCTGTTTCCAATTCAATTCAACTCAACCCATTCGTTTGAATTCAATTTTGAATCGTTTGAATTCAGTTTCGCTCGATTATTCTTTAATTAGCTCTTTTTGCATATTTCACTTCTTTGTTGAACATAACATGTTCAAACAAAATATTTAACTTGCTCATAACCAAATTGAATTTCAACTTCAATTCTAGTTTCCTTTTCTATTTCGAATATAAATTTTTTAAATCGAATTCACTTATTCAAAGCCCAATATCAATTCAACATCTCATTTACTAATTACTATTCAAATTGGTTAATTCTATTCAATAATCAAAAATCTGATTTCTGTTTCAAAAATCATATCCATTTACACCAATTGAATTCGCATATAATTTATAACTCAAGTCTGAAATTTTCTAAATAGAAATTCGGATTTCTTTCCGCTTAAAATCCTTTTATAAAATTAAATAAACCATTATGGTTTTAAAACGATTCTGGTGCTGCTTTTCTGAAAATTTGATTTTTACATATCTCAAAATCTATACGACGAAATTCAGATTTTTCTCTTTTATTAGAAAACTATTATCAAACCGGTCCTGACGTTTCTTGTTTCGAAGAATTTCGACTTCAATTGCGTTCTGTATACTCAATTGAAGTTCGAATCGCCAATTTACGAACTGCAGCGCTGCGGCGAGTTCGTTTTAATTATATTTATATATATAAACTTTTAAACCTCTTTAAAACGAATTCAACTCCATTTTTAACTCTATTTGAATTCCTTGATTCAAATTCCAATCTTACTTTTATTTGAATTCTATATTTCAAATCCCAATTCCTTTTCTATTGGATATTCACATTCAATACTTGCATTTCTATTTCAATTCCATATTCAAATTCTATGTTTGAATTCATTTGAATTCTCTTATTCAAACTCTATTTTTAAATTCCATTTTAACTTCTATATTCTCATTTCTATATTTGAATTCTATTGAAGTTCAAACATTCAAACTCCTTTTTAAATTCTATATTCAAATTTTCCATAGTTTAAAACCCATTTGAATTTCATATTCAAATTCCATAGATTAAATCCTATTTGAATCCAAATTGAATCTCTTACATTCAAATTTCATTTTCCATTTGAATTCTAATATTCAAATTCATTTCCAGCCCCATTTGAATTCTAATCTTCAAATTCATTTTCAACACCATTTGAATTTCTTTACTCAAATCCATTTGAATTTCTTTGAATTCAAATTCCATTTCAAAACCATTTGGATTTTCTATTTTGAAATCCTATTTTGAAATTTTATATACCAAATTCTATTTTTCATTCTAATTTCGTCTATTCAAATTCTATTTGAACTTCTATTTGAATTTCTAATATTCAATCTCCTCTTAAAATTCAAATATTTAAACTCCTTTTAAAATTCAAATGTTATACTCAAATTTCACCTGAGTTATATATTTTAAAATTTCATTTCACATCCTGTTTTGAAATTTTATTTCGAATTTCAATTTCACACTTGTATTTCTATTTCTGAATTATCAAATGATAATTCCTTTCACTTCATTTATAACTTTGTTATAAAAGAACTATTTTTAAATTTCGTTATAAAAGAACTATTTATAAACTTCGCTTATAAAGAAACTACTTGTTTTATTTTTCAAAACAAGTTTATATTTTTATTTCCATTAAAAATTCAAATTCTATTTAAAAATAGAATTTTTCCTTTTTATATCTCAAATATCCTTCCACGATATTTTAAATAAATTAACACTTAGCCCAGTGATATTTAAAACAATCAAATCACCCAATTTTCAATCATTTGATTTTTAACACATCATATATGAATAATATATATGGAATCAAGCAACCAACAAACAAACAGATAATATATTTTTGAGGAATCCAGTTGGATTCCTCCAACCTGTTTTCCTGCATCCACAGATGTTAGCACATAAATAATACCTATTCTGCTTCGTGGCAGAATATCGCGGTATAGAAGGTCATCCACTAATCATAGCGTGGGGCGTATAGGGTAATCATCCGCTATGAAACTGCGGGCATCCGCTAATGAGACTGCGGGAATCCAACCAATCAATCAACCCAATATATATATATAGCCTAAATAACTAATATATATAAAACAAGCATAAAACATTCACACAAGCAACAAACAATTATTTTTAATGAAATAAAAATAATTCTAAAGGTGAGTGAGATTTACTCACCGAGATTTCGTTTGCGCTGAATTCCCAGTAAAATTCCATATCATCGCAACCATGGATCTTTCGAATAATCTGTTTTGGACCTATGATTTATTTAATTTAATTACCGATTAACCATTTATTTAATTTAATAAATTTCCACCTTACAACTAGTTTTAAAATAAACATTAAATTTTAAATTCAAAAATACCTTATCACCATGCTTAATCCTTTATGGCATATCATCGGATACCTTACATTCACCATGGCCCAACACTCTCATCTCTTACTACATACGGACAGACCACTTCACCCATACCCTACACCATTCCGAATTCAAGCCCGAATGCAGCAACCATTCCGTGTCCAGAAATCCACCCTGCTTCTCCACAAATCCTTGAACGGAACCACTCCCCTTCATTCACCTCCATTTGCTGATCCATCCCTCAAAAATCCCACTATCGCACCCACTCCAAACATCATCAGACGCGGTCGACTCCACAACGGTCCTCCCATCCCCATCGCAACCTCTAACGCAAAGGTTCTGAAGTCGCGGTGCCCTAAATTGTGATGTTGTTACCCTGCGCACACCCTTCCGCTTGCGAACCCTGGCCTCAGACCGAAATCGATTTCGATTTCCCCTCCCAGCAACATCTAGTCGCCTCAGATGAACGCCGCCCGCCTCCTTCCTGAACGCGACCCCCCCCCACAACCAAGCTTTCGAATCGCGATCCCCGATTTTGACCTGATAGGGAAATAGGGTTTTTTATTGATTAAGGAAAAAGGAAGAAGCAACGGAGGATTTTGAGGGACTGTATTGTTTCGAATGAAGGAATGAAGTTGCGATGGTTTAAATAAGCAAAGGGAGGAGAAACAAATAGTACGTGACATTGAAATGTTGTCTGCTTGATCCTGGAAGGGAGGGACATTTTCTACAGCTCGAGGAGAGTATAGGTCTGCGAGTTGAAGAATAGAGGTCGGCTGAATTAACTCCTTTGATTTGATTTTGTTAAAAATAAAATATTTCACAGTCCCTTAAATTCAAATCTCGAACCATTATTAAATCGTAACGAGTGACGTTGCTAATGTTATTCACCATTCTAAATTCAACGGAATGAGTTCTGAAATTAAATCGTGAGAAAGATGAAAATTTGAATTAACGATTTAAATTAAATTCAATTTAAATGGTTTCGAACAATTTTAAATTATCGATAACTATCGTTATAATTCAATATATAATTTATATTAGATATTTATTCATATACCGATATTAAATTGATAAATTCAATATAAAATCAATTTATTATCCTAATTAAATAATTTAAACAAATTTAAATACTCAATATTAACTGGCTAAAAATCCGGGTCGTTACATTTCCAAAGTAAAGATTTCAAATTTAATATATTAAATGGGAATTGAATGCAATTCGATTTGGTAATAATCGAGATGAGCTTCTGTGGAGGAAGACTGTTAATATATATGGAATTTAAAAGGCTTCGTCGTTATTCCATTTATATTATTAGCCGGACACGGAAATTTATATCGACTATATATATTGGTCTGTTTTCCGTGAAGATTCCATGATTAATGGAATGCGATTTTGGGTTTATTATGAACTGTGAGTTAAATGACATTGGTTCTTTAACCCAGGTAAAGATAGGATTACATGTCTAACATTGTATTTCAATACTGTATTCGTTGATCTATGCTAAATATATATCTGTTTGGTGGCGGAGAATTTATTCTCTTGCTTAACACCCTTCTCTAAGACGTACGAGCTTAGAGTTTATATATCGGCAAAAATCAATGGTACGGTGTAGATTGTCGATGCGACATGTTTGATATCCCAAAGTTAAATAATCATTAATATTAATTTTTGGGCAGATTAACACTAAGTGGCATTTTAATGAATCTTTAATTTGATTGAAAAGTGAATGTGATAATTAAAATTATCAATTCAAGAAAATGATCGAGAATGGAGCATCACCAGTTTTGCTCCAAGCGATATTCGAATCTTTAATTAGATTTAAACGTGAAAGGATAATTAATTTTTACCGATAACACCTTGAGGTTAGATATGGAGTATTACTAGTTTTGCTCCATGGGATGAATAGGTTGAGATTGGAAAATAAAACAAATGATTACTTCGGTAAGGTTCGCTAATCCCGACTAGTTTGGAAAACCTTAATTTGGTTTAAATCGTGAAAAGAATATTCTGGACTAGATTGAAGCATATGATGTGTTGTTATAACACTTGATTATAAGATACACGAGTTATTCGGAAAGACTGGGTTTAACCCATTCTGAATAACTGATACGACGAAAAGTAGAAGAGTTTGAAGATGGTGCAAGACCGACGATCTTCACATCGAATGGATGGGTTGCTACTGATTCCTATGATTAGAGTAGCTACCTTGAAGGGGCTACAGTGGTAGCCATCTGGACGTATTTGTTGATTGTTCGGGTATGCGAGGGCCTCTCTCCTGTATTGGACATATGTGGCGAGGAATAAGGTGCCTCCAGTTTCGTTCAGACCCAGAACGGACTTGTAAATGGATGGTGTGTCTGACATTGTATTCCTTTAGACTGTATTAGTTGATCTCTGCTAAATATATATCTGTTTGGTGACGGAGAATTTATTGTTTTGCTTAACACCCTTCTTTGAGACGTATGAGCTCAGAGGTTATATATGGCAAAAATCAGTGGTACAGTATGGATTGATAGAGTGGCATGTTGAAATGCAGTGATCCAAGCTATTATTGAAAAGCAGAGCTTGGTGGATGATGATCAAAGCATAGCTTTAAATAGCACAGCTTTGCGTAGCGTTGATTCGCGAGCCTCACACACTGGTATGGTGGTAAACTGATGGTTAGATCAGTATACTTTAGAGATGAGGATAGACATCGTACGGGTTGTCAAGGATTCGGTCGACCGAGGTGATACTGGGTGTGGTCGCTCCACACCAGTAGGGATATGGCACACCCTCGATTTCCAGATGGATAGTGTTAGCAGTGTTTTCCAATGCTTGGACGTAAGCCGCGGTAACTTGTTTCCTGGATAGTGCGGATGTGCATTAAAGTGTTTTCGCATGCCTGCAACGTAAACCGTTGGGAATTGCACTATGCGATAGATCTTTCGGATCATGAGCCACCATGATGGAAATCCAAACTTCCAATACGACATTTTGCTATTTTCATTGTATACTATATATGGCGACATAGTGGGATGGGGCGCTCATGCCATTTATGATTGATACATTTATATTTGAAGTTGATTTCTTCACTTATAGTAATAATAATAGATTTGTTTTAAAACGAACCAAGCATATTTGGCAATTATAAGAGAGAACTCTATACTCGACTGCGTTCATTGTGTGATGGGAACTGAGTCTTATAATAGCTTCATTTTTCTTTGTTTAGTATTGCGCTGTTTGTTTTAGGCACGAGTATTCTTGGGGATAAACTCATTCCGTGTTATACAGCGTGGTCCCTTGATTTACATTATTCTAAAAGTAAAGTTTTAATAACTGTTTTAGTTCTCACACGGGTTGAAACACCCCACCTCCGTTAAGGTCACTCGCAGAGGGAATGGCTTAATTTTGGTGGAGCATTGAAGGTAAAAGACACAGCTAATTTATAAAACACACAAATAAGCAACGGAAAAACGAAATTTATTTCATACGTGGTTCATAACAAAGTCATTACAACATACTATCTTAAAACAACTTCCAAATCATTACATCAAAATACTCTATCTTGATTAAAATATAATGATGCATAAAACGATAATAAAGTAGCATAATCCCCATTAAGAGTGTATCCAATGCCATAGCCCAAGAAGAGAAAGTCAAAGCCATACATCTACTCTCTTCAAGCTTGCAAAAGGTTTGAACTAAGATGAGATGTTTCCTCCCTGCGGACCTGAGGGCGGGGAGGGGGGGGGACGGAAGAAAAGAAGATGAAAGAAAAATGGGTCAGACATGAGTCTGGTAAGCCCAGTGATTATTTAGCATGTAAACAAGAAAAGGATTATGACTTGAATAAACTGAATCTAGGACAACACCTTAGAAATAAGATAATAAGACTGAATATGCTATCGCACTCATTACAACTTCTCTGCACCCCCGTACCAGTATTTCAACTAACACCATGTGTTCAAGATAAATGATCCCCTTTTTATCGATCGAATCCTACTCATGTATGCTTACCACTTGTGTCATTCAGCCCCCGCTTGATTGTAGATACCTGTGCTGGTCTCACCATGGGGTTTATCAAATCCTATGGTGGCAACTCGACACAATTCAATATGCACAGTGCTACTGATGCCCAGTGCCTGCTTTTTCCATTCTGGAGTACGTGCACGCCCGCACTCCGTCGGAACCTACACTGACGCACCACCCGTCGTTGTTTTGACCGCTTATAATTAGCTCAGTAATCTTGCCCCGCCCTGCCTAGTTCAGGGTACCATGGTACATCAATGTGGGTTACTGCTGAAATGGGTCCCCATTACTAGGTTTCGTAATCAACATGTTAAATTGGTCAAGTGTCTTAATTAACCCAACCCCACCCATCAGTTTAGTTAACATGTTGTATTGATTAAGTGTTTCCTTATTTAACTTAACCCTACCATTCCTGTCTTAGCTTTTCATTAAAGCACCAACCACTCACATTAGACAGGTATTGTTGCGGTTAATGGATGTGTCGGTCAGGTTTGGGCAGTTTTACACCGCAACTCAGTCTAACCTCGGGTTCTTTTAGGCTTGATGCACTAACCTCTCACATTAGATTTATATATTGCTACGGTTCCTGGATGTGCCTGGCGGTTCCAGGCAGTCTTACACCGTAACTCAATCTAACCTCGGGTTAGGCATATTCGTCTTTTTCTAAATTTACATATTTACCTTTTGTGTTTATATGTAAATTATTGTCATTCAAGTCATGCCCAATTCCTCTCTAAATCATGTTCATAATTTTAGGTATATAAATTATGCCAATTTTATGCCACTAATCCTTCATATATTTATGGGCCAAATTATACCCTTAATATGAATTTAAGGTTTTCCCAACATTACCCTTGTCATACGTTCGCAAAATTTACATAGAATGTTAGGCTCGTAACTTTGCCTAACTTATATACAAAAGGGGAAAAAAGGGCGCATGTACCATTCACACAACATATAAGGAACTAACTAAACATGTGTCATGTAAACGTGGCATAATATAATGAACTTGCATTTTTGGATCCAACTAACATGAGTCTTTAAGCGTATGAGATTACCCAAATCCAACTAGGCATGTAAATGTGAACTTTTATTTTGGATCCAATGAACATAAACCTTAGGCATATAAAATTGCACAAGTTCAACTAGACATGTGAATGTAAACTTTAATTTGGGTCCAATAATCATGAATCTTAAACATATTGAGTTACACAGGTTTAACAATGCATGTAAATATGAATTTTATCTTGGATCCAACAAACATGAATCTTAAGCATATGGTTTTACACAAGTTTAACAAGGCATGTAAATATGAGCTTTATTTTTTGGATCCAATTTTCATAGATCTAAATTTGAATCTAAACATAATACATGTCTTAGCCTAACAACTTGCATGATTCAATAAACATAGATCTAAATGTAGATCTAAACATAATACATGTCTTAGCCTAATAACTTGCATGATCCAATAAACATAGATCTAAATGTGGATCTAAACGACTTGCATGATTCAATAAACATAGATCTAAATGTGGATCTAAACAACTTGCATGACTCAATAAACATAGATCTAAATGTGGATCTAAACAACTTGCATGATTCAATAAACATAGATCTAAATGTAGATCTAAACAACTTGCATGTTACATAACATGAAAAATCACCAAATTTACATAATATACGATTGGTTTAACATCAACATAATAACCACAATAATCTCACAAGCATATACGATAGAATCGTTACAAGAATAGGCGTAAATCAACATCGTCATTATCTTACAACTAGGAATTACTCTAGTTTTCATTTTATTACAAATCACAACTTTTAATCGTTCACATCCAAATAATAATAGGGCTTACAAAGAAAAGAAAGTCTTTTTTTCTGGAATCTATTTTCTGAATTTGAAAAGCAATCCCTTGAAGAGGACTATCAATTTCTCTAAGTAAGTTTTAATTCAAAGCTTTTGACTCGCTTTCTAATTGAAGAAGAAACGATGGCTAGGAAAGAACATTCATTGACAACATGGTGGCTCCTTGGAATGAATTAGTGTGATTTAGGGTTTGAGGATTAGGGTTGCTTTTATAGAAGTTTAATCTTATGTGAGCCATTAGATTATTTTAGGAGCAATCACAACCGTCCAGACTAGATAGAGTTATCCATAATTGCCACCTAAGCCCTAGTGACTCAGCAATAGGTCAGAAAAGGCTCAGCAACTAGTCAGCATCGTCTCATTTTTGGATCTGGGCGAGGGGGTAGGTCGCCCCGTAGTCGACCTGTGTGACCCAGGTCGACCCCTTGGTCGACCTAATTTCTGGGCGGGAAATTTCCCTCCCAGTCCGCTTCGGGGTTTGAACTTGAATTTTGGATTTTAATTTGAACTGTTTTAATTTATTTAAATTCTAGAATCTTCTGAAGGTCATAACTCCTTCATACGGAGTCAGATTTACGCAAACTCGGACTCTATCTCAAGCAGAATTCCGAGACGAACGCAATGGCGTAACCTATTTCCCTTAATTCTCACATTTATAATTAATTATTCTTTAATTATTTACTGTAATGATTATAGAAAATACGGGGTGTTATATTCTCCCCTCCTTAAAGGATTTCGTCCTCGAATTCTTCGAGTCGAGAAGAACGTATATCCTACCATCCAATTGTCCATCTACTCAACCATAAAACACAGGCGTCCATTGTCCTTAAAAATACTTCTAATGCTTTCATGACTATATGCATAGTGTGTGTACATCTCCTCATCTAATGCAAAATTAGGCGGTCTATTGATTCAGTTGACCTCCTTAATGCAAGTCGTGTCGGTGTCATGAGTCCATTATGTATGCAATCATCCCTAATCATACTTTCTACATGAGTGCATAATCATTCATACAAATGCAACGTCCATATGATAACACATCAAGTTTAATCCATATACAAATACATATATGCATGCAATATGAAAGTGACTGAGCTGATCTAACACATAATGTGTGTGTGTATATGCATCCACGAGCAACCACTTGCAGCCATCAATCATAACATGTTTCAAATACAAGTTTACATCCATTGGTTTCTACCTAAGCATAAAGGATAAGACCGAGGAGATATACTAGAACGATAAATATAAGCATGTATAAACTTAAGGAAAAAGAGATCAAGGATGTACCCTCAAAAAGATAAGGGTGGGCTGCGCGTATTTTGTTCTCAGTTTCCCAAGTCGCGTCTTCCTCGGCATCGCTCCATTGAACTTTAACAAGCCTGACTTCGCGGTTGCGTAGCTTTTTGAATTCTGTACCAACGATACGAGTTGGAATTCTCCTCACAGTCACTTCTCGTTCCACTTCTACTTCCTCTAGTATGCTTGGCTCCACAACTTCTGTAGACTCATGTAAGCTCTTTTGTAGTTGAGAAACATGAAAAACATTATGAACTCCAGCCAGTCTTTCGGGTAGCTCTACTCTATAAGCCATCTTCCCAATCTTCTCAGTGATAGGAAACGGCCCTACAAATCTTGGTGCCAACTTTCCTACGGATCCAAAGCGAACGGCGTTCCTTAAAGGAGATAGTTTAAGGAAACCCCTGTCTCCAACCTCAAACTCAAGGTCGGTCCTTCTTTTATCTGCGTAGGACTTCTGTCTATCCTGGGTAGCCTTCATTCTTCTTCGTATCAAGTCCACTTTCTTTGAAGTTTCTCTAATCATATATGGTCCAAGTATGAGCTTGTCTGTAGACTCCCACCAACAAGTTGGTGATCGACATGGTCTTCCATATAAAGCTTCAAAGGGTGCCATGCCTATGGTGGCTTGGTAGCTATTGTTATAGGCAAACTCCACCAAAGGAAGATGATCCTCCCATGTTCCTCCAAAGTCAAGAATGCAAAATCTCAAGAGGTCCTCTAATACTCTGTTCACCCTTTCCGTCTAACCATCGGTTTGGGGGTGATAGGCCATGCTTAAGCATAGCTGTGTGCCTACAGCCTCTTGCAAGATCCTCCAAAACTTGCTCGTAAATATAGGATCTCGGTCACTCACATGCTGGAGGGTATCCCATGGAGTCGAACTATATATTTAAGATAAACGGATGCTAAAGACGAGGCAGTCCTTCTACTTTTAATGGGTATAAAGTGAGCGCTTTTGGTGAGCCTGTCAACTATCACCCAAATACTGGTATTTCCCCTTCTGGACCTAGTCAACCCATCGATAAAGTCCATTGAAATGCTATCCCATTTCCACTGTGGGACCTCTAGAGGATGAAGCAAACCACCAGGCTTCTTTTGCTCTGCCTTGACTTGCTGGCATATTAAGCACTTAGAGATGAATTTAGCTACATCCCTCTTCATGCCATTCCAAAAGAAAACCCTTTTTACGTCTTTATATATCTTGTCTCCACCTATGTATGGTCAACTTTGAATGGTATGCCTCTTGTAACACCCCGAATTTCAGTTAACACTGATATTCACTAATTACAGAATTAATAATCTCAGATGTGAGAATCAGGGGAAACGGGTTACGTCATTGTGTTCGCCTCGGAAAAATACGCGAAATAGAGTCCGAAATTTTGTAAATCGGAGTCCGTATGACCCGGTTAAGGCCCAAAGAAGTTTTCGGGAAATTTGAATTTCGAAATATGCAGAAATGGGGGCCAGGCGGGAAAAATCCCGCCCATCCAAGTCGACTTGGCTGTCGACAGGGCTGTCGACTGCCATGTCGACAGGCAAGTCGACAGGGCTGTCGACTTGCCCTGTCGGCTGATTCTGGCCTGGTGCACCATTTTAGTGTTTGGGTTGTGATTTGGGGCTGGTTTCTGGAAGCTTCTGAGATCTGATGGCCCTAATCTAATTTAGGGTTAATCTAATGGCCTAAAACACTTGCCTAATCCTATAAATAAGACCCTAAGCTAGCCCTAAATGATCAAAATCCTATCTCATAACTAAACTATGCCAAAATTTTCTATGATCATGGCCTCCACTCAAAACCCTAGCCTCCATCCTATTTCTAAACTATTTCTATGAAGGCTTTCATGTTCATACAAGCATCTTTGAGTTGTATGAGTGATCATTAGCTTGCATTCATCATCAAGTTGCAAGCTTTATGTTCAAGGCTAGAGTTTTTGGGTGATTTTTGGCAAGGGTTTGCTTATGGGAGTTTAGTGGTGAGTTTCTATAGCCTTAATAATCAATTGTTAAATTGATTATGATAGGATATGATAAGATATGGCTATGTTTGTGGATAAATGTGCTTATGCAAGTTTAGTATAGTGTATGTTGTGTGTTTTGCAAGTTTTATGCTATATGCAAGTTTAATGCTATGTTTTATGATGCTCACTATGCAAAACAGTATGTTGAACATGGATGCATATGTAACATGTTATGCAAGCTATATGTGAGATTATATGCGAGTTTATAAGTAACATGTTATGCAAGTTATGTATTTGGTTTTATGCATGCTAAGTATTTGGTTTTGTGCATGCTAAGTATTTGGTTTTGTGCATGATAAGTATTTGGTTTTATGCATGCTAAGTGTTTGGTTTTATGCAAGTTATGATGCAAGTTCATATGCAAGTTATGATGCAAGTTCATATGCAAGTTATAATGCAAGTTCACATGCAAGCTTGTCTCTTTTTATGATATGCATAATATATGCAAGTTTGCCTCTAAGTATGGCATGTTATGCAAGTTCATATGCAAGTTATGATGCAAGTTCATATGCAAGTTATGATGCAAGTTCATATGCAAGTTATGATGCAAGTTCTAATGCAAGTTTGCCTCTATGTATGACATAAGTACATGTGCAAGTTCATCCCTTTTAGACCTATGACATGTATGCAAGTTGACACCTTTATGATAGGTCTATGACATGAACATTTAAGCAAGTTACCATCTTTGACATATGTGGTTCATGCAAGTTTGGGTTGGTTATTTATGCAAGTTGGGTTTATGGTCATATATACAAGTTGACACCTTTTAAACCCATGATAATGCTAATGATATGCTAAGTTGAACCCATTGTGTGTATGATGAATCTTCTCTTTTGAAGTATGTCATGTTAACGTATTTACGTGGGGACGATGGGGTAAAAATTAATGAACACATAAAATTGTGTGAAGTGGGTATGATTAAACATACCGTAAAGTGGATGGACATAATTGGGAATTTACCTATTAAGTTAGGTCTACCCATATTATGGAATTGGGAATTTACCTATTGAGTTAGGTCTACCCATATTCTTAAATATTTGTAATTAATTAGGGATAATTAATACAAATTATGGGGGTGATTAATTAGGTGTAATTAATCTACTAAGACACGAGGTTGGACCCTTTTGTAGCATAAGACTGCCCGGGACCGACCGGCAAATCCAGCGGCTACAAATGATTGGCCCAATGTGAGAGGTCTTAGTCATAAACTAAATAAGTGACAAGTGTAAAGACACGAGGTTAGGCTCTGTTATGGTGTAAGGCTGCCCGGAACCAACCGGCATATCCAGCTGCCATAAAAGACAGTCTAATGTGGGAGGTCTTTACAAAGGTTACGATCTTAATTAATTAAGAAACACTTAACCAAATTAGCATGTAGTGAGGCATGAGGGGTTAAGTGGGTGCCTTGGGTGGCATGTAGTAACTAGTGGGGGTGCCTTGGGTGGCATAAGGAAACTAGTGGGTTGCCTTGGGTGGCAATAGAAAATACGATTAGAATACTTAACCAAAGAGGAACATGTAATTAAACATGATTAAAGGGTTAAGTAAGTGCCTTGGGTGGCATGTGGGAATCAAGTAAGTGCCTTGGGTGGCATGTGGAAATCTAGTGGGGGCCTTAAGGGGCAATTGAAATATAATTAAATGACAAGCTTAAGTAGTAGCTTGTGGGGGCCTTAAGTGGCAATTGAAATATAATTAAATGACAAGCTTAAGTAGTAGCTTGTGGGGGCCTTAAGTGGCACTTGAAATATAATTAAATGACAAGCTTAAGTAGTAGCTTGTGGGGGCCTAAAGTGGTAATTGAAATATAATTAAATGACAAGCTTAAGTAGTAGCTTGTGGGGGCCTTGAGTGGCAATTGAAATATGATTAGATGACTTAACCAAACCTTAACATGTAAGTGGGCATGATTATAAAAGGGGTTAAGTGGGATGCACTAGATAAAATGACAAGCTTAAGTAGTAGCTTGTGGGGGCCCATTTCAACGAATATCCCAAACGTATCTTTGTGGGCTCGACCCAAGTCGAGGACGGGACACGCATATTGGGTTTGCCAATAAGAGGCCAAAACGGGGTAGCGGTGGCAACGCGAGTCCAACAGGTTTCATATGCGTGTGTGGACCCGGGCTGGTAGGTAAGACGTTGTTGCATCGTGTAGGTATAAGCCGTGCACCATTGATTATCGGGTTGCCACTTTGGGGAGTGATACACCCCACTGTGGGGCCAGCACGGGTATCTACGGTAGGGAGCCGATCGCTTGGGAGTAGTGGGTACACCTAGTGGAGATAGGGGCAGACGGCACCTATGTAGTCAGCTAGGGGTACACGAAGCTACTATTAAAAATTACTGAGTACACCTAGTGGAGATAGGGGCAGACGACACCTATGTAGTCAGCTAGGGGTACAAGAAACTACTGGGTAAAATTACCAAGTACACTTAGTGGGATCAACCTTTAAGTAGGAATTACCCTTGGGTGGGTAGAACTGGTGTGGTGCAGTGTAGGAATTACCCTTGGGTGGGTAGATCTGGGGTGGTGCAATCTAGTAATTATCCTTGGGTGGATAAATGCGTCTTTTCGGTTATCTTAGTACATCCTGTGTTTAGTTGGCTACTTAGTGTAGTCATTATCCCCAGAGGTACCGTACCTTGTTTATATCATACCCTAATTACTTTAATGATTGTATTGTTAGGGTTATAGGACTCACTCAGACTTATGTCTGACCCCGTTGTTTCTTTATCTTTTTCCCAACCCTCAGGTTTTCAGAGTGGGCCTAGCACTAGTGGGCTTTGATCAGACTGCTTTATCTATCTTTTGGAGCTTGGACCGGGAATGTAAAGCTCAGTTTATCTTTTCTATTATGGCTATTAGTTTATGTAGTGGGATTATGTACTTTTGTTTTTATCAGGATGGATATTATGTACTTGACTCTTATTTATGGTTTTGGTGTAACCAAACATGTTTTACTTTCCGCTGGAATGAAATGATGTTTTAAATTCTCAAGTATTACTTATATCTGTCTTGTTGTAATTTTTCTGTTCTATATTCACTTAAAATACTCCACCGATGTTATGGCATTCCCTTAGTGAGTGACCGTAGCGGGTGTGGGGTGTTACACGTGGTATCAGAGCTTAAGGTTACCAGAACAGATAAAAATTTTAGAAAAACTGTTTTCTAAGAATATTTTTGAAAGGAGTATTTTCAAAAACATGTCTTTTAAGAGAAAAGTTTTTGAAAGAAAAGCATAATCCCCAATAGCCATATCTATATCTTTCAAATTCTCCGTTTTGAATCGCTTCCTCTCTCGTTTTGAGTTTCCCCTCCGTGTATAGATGATCTATCTAAGATAGATAAGAATGGAAAATCACTTCAAGGGACTTAGACATTAGTCAGACTAGAAGTTGGTTCAAGAAGGAGGAGGACTTGTAGGTACCTATTGGATAGACGATGGGAGGAAGGCTCAAATAGTTGTTTGGTTAATGAAGAGCGAAACCTCATTTTGATGGGAGGTTACGAGTGGAGAATGGGAAGAAGAGGGCTAGTAGTTATCCTTTTGGGAGGAATAGGACACCTTATTAGGATTGTCCAAAGAGGCAAGGGCAAGGTACGGAATCTCCTGGAGGGTAGTTGTATTCCTTCACGGCTAGTGTACCAGATGGGGATAGGACCGTCTAGGTTGGGATTTGGATTTCTTTATTATCCGGTTCGAACTTTATTTGATTCTGACGCATCGAGTTCGTTTATCTCATCATTGTTAGTTAAGTCACTGCACTTAGACACCAGTTTAGTAGATGATCCCTTAGTTGTTTCAAACCCAATTGGGGCTCCATGATGTGTTTGGGTTTGAAAGTTTCTATACTTAGCGTTGAGTTTAGATGTGATGCTTTTTGGGCTTCACAGGCTATGGGTTAGTTTTGGGCATGGACTGGTTATCCAGTAGGGGTGCCGTTCTTGATTTTGAAGGGAGAGTTATTAGGCTTATGACCCCCTTGGGTAACACTCTCGAGATCTCTTGTAATCCCATGGAATCTGTTATGCTAAGTTTTCTAGAATCGCTTGACACGTCGGTCGAGAGTTTGCGATCTGTTAGAGTGGTCCGGGAATACTTGGATGTGTTTGAGGAGGTGAAGGGCTTACCTCCAGAGCGGGAGATTGACTTCCGAATATATCTGGTAGACAATGCCAAACTAGTATCTTGGCCAGGGTGCCACATGGCTCCTCGTGAGAGGAGGGAACTCCATAAGCAAGTAGGCGATTTGCTTGAGAAGGGGTTCATAAGACGAAGTATATCGGAGTGGGGTGCTCCAGTAGTTTTTGCCACGAAGGCGGATGGGCCCCTCAGCTTTGTGTAGGCTAAAGAGAACTAAGTAAACTCACAAAGAAGAATAGACACCCATTGCCGAGGATTGATGATCTCTTTGATCAGTTAGTTGGCGCCTCAGTATTTTCGCAGTTGGACTTAGCCACGGGGTTTCGTCAGTTGAGAGTGGCTGAGGATAGTATAGAGAAGACTGCCTCTAGGACTCTGGATGGTTTTTATGAGTGGCTGGTGATGCCATTTGGTTTGACGAACGCCCCCGCATACTTTGTTGATTTGATGAGAAGGGTGTTCAGGGAGTACCTAAATAAGTACATGATGGTCTTTGTAAATGACATCTTGGTCTTTTCTAGGAGCGAAATAAGTTTTCGTATGTGCTCAATAGGTTGAGCAAAGCCAGTTATGGGATAAACGGTGGTTTTGGAGCAAGACTGGCGAGGACATCCAGAGTTAGACAAGGGCTTAATTATTTAGCCGTTTTTACTAGTATCATCTCACGTAAGTCGTCTGAATTCGAAGGAGGTATCCCTTGGGTGTTTGTCTGATATTGGTTTAGGCCTTTGGGGCTTGCATTTGGGGGATGTCGAGTTCGACTAGGGTGGTCTGCGTGAGAGATGGACAGTTGTGATGATTTTGGATGGGGTAATATCCTGGTTTTCTCTAAAAGAGGAGAAGAGCATGCCCTACATCTTAGGGAAGTGTTGGAGACTCTCCAAGCGCATAGTCTTAGGACAACAAAAGTGGATAGGATTCTTAGCATCCTATGAGTTTGAGATAGCATATACCCATGGCAAGGGTAACGTGGTAGCGGACGCCTTAAGTAGAAAAAGGTTGTCCTCGAGTTCATGGTTCGTTGAATGACGGAGCTTAGAGTTTATTTCTATGTTTGACTTTAGACCTTCTGTTGACTTTGTACCCGATTTGCTAGCCTCCTTGGAGGTTAGGCCTACTCTTTTGGGACGGATTGGCGGAGCACAGCGAGACGACCGACAGTTGGTTGAGTTAGTAGAGAAGCTCATGAGGAGGGGGAGTCGTCCATCCATTTGGGTAGGTACACCCTAGATGATAAGGGGTGGTTGCGTAGTGACGGTAGACTTTGTGTACCGCAAGACGAGGGTTTGAGGAAGGCTATACTTGATGATGCACATCGTTCGAAGATGACCATTCATCCCGGTAGGGACAAGATGTACCAAGACATGAAGCGAGTTTTCTTTTGGGCCGGTATGAAGAAAGATGTGGCCGAGTATGTCGCTAGATGCCTGGTGGGCCAACAGGTGGAAGAAAAGCAAAAGAAACCGGGTGGGTTGCTTCACTCATTGGAAGTTCCGCAATGGAAGTGGGATAGCGTCTCGATGGATTTCATTGATGGGTTACCAAGATCGAGGAAGGGTAATACGGGAATTTGGGTTGTGGTAGATAGACTTACTAAGGGTGCCCATTTCATACCCGTGAAGAGCAAGAGGACTGTTCCATGTCTAGCTTCAGTTTATATTCGAGAGATAGTTCGGTTGCATAGGGAACATGACGTACTCCATGTGTCACATTTGAGGAAGTGCCTACATGAGACCGCAGAGGCGGTAGAGCCGAGCTTGCTTAAAGAAGTAAAGGTAGAGCGTGATGTGATTATTCGACGAGCTCCTACCCGCATCCTTGGGTCAGAGATTAGGAAGTTGAGAAACAGAGAGGTTCGACTAGTCAAAGTAAAAAGGGGATAAGGTGAGAGCAATGCTACTTGGGAGACAGAAGTGAAGATGCGTTCGTTATACCCATTCCTTTTTGAGGGTATGTCCTTTAAACGTCTCCTTTATTGTTTGTCTAGTGCTTATCTTATCTTTAGTATGTCCTCTCATTAGTACCTTTGACCTTTAGATAGGGTAAACCTATGTTTGAAACATGTGTTTGAGACATGTTATGTTTGATGGATGCATGTGGATGCAAGTGGTTGCTAGTGGTTTCTCGTGGATGCATATATACACACTCTAGGCACTAGATCGGCTCAATCACTTCATATTGCATATTGCATATAATTGTGTGTAGGTAGCTATATTTATGGATGTATAATGATTGTGTTATCATATGGATGATGCATTTTGGTGAATGATTGTGCACTCATGTAGATATTGTATGTGTCGATAGGGTTCTCTCGCATACATAATGGATGCATGGCACAATCATGGTTTGCATATGTTCATACATTAGATAGGGAACATATACACACACTTTTTGCATATGCTCATACATCAGTAGAAATTGTTTTAAGGACAATGGATGCCCGTGTTTGATGGATTGAGTAGATGGTTGTTTGGATGGTAGGATATGCATTCTCCTTAACTTGGAGATTTCGGGGACGAAATCCTTTAAGGAGGGGAGAATGTAACACCCCGAATTTCAGTTAACACTGATATTCACTAATTACAGAATTAATAATCTCAGATGTGAGAATCAGGGGAAACGGGTTACGTCATTGTGTTCCTCTCGGAAAAATACGCGAAATAGAGTCCGAAATTTTGTAAATCGGAGTCCGTATGACCCGGTTAAGGCCCAAAGAAGTTTTCGGGAAATTTGAATTTCGAAACATGCAGAAATGGGGGCCAGGCGGGAAAAATCCCGCCCAGCCAAGTCGACTTGGCTGTCGACAGGGCTGTCCACTGCCATGTCGACAGGCATGTCGACAGGCAAGTCGACAGGGCTGTCGACTTGCCCTGTCGGCTGATTCTGGCCTGGTGCACCATTTTAGTGTTTGGGTTGTGCTTTGGGGCTGGTTTCTGGAAGCTTCCGAGATCTGATGGCCCTAATCTAATTTAGGGTTAATCTAATGGCATAAAACACTTGCCTAATCCTATAAATAAGACCCTAAGCTAGCCCTAAATGATCAAAATCCTATCTCCTAACTAAACTATGCCAAAATTTTCTATGATCATGGCCTCCACTCAAAACCCTAGCCTCCATCCTATTTCTAAACTATTTCTATGAAGGCTTTCATGTTCATACAAGCATCATTGAGTTGTATGAGTGATCATTTGCTTCCATTCATCATCAAGTTGCAAGCTTTATGTTCAAGGCTAGAGTTTTTGGGTGATTTTTGGCAAGGGTTTGCTTATGGGAGTTTAGCGGTGAGTTTCTATAGCCTTAATAATCAATTGTTATATTGATTATGATAGGATATGATAAGATATGGCTATGTTTGTGGATAAATGTGCTTATGCAAGTTTAGTATAGTGTATGTTGTGTGTTTTGCAAGTTTTATGCTATATGCAAGTTTAATGCTATGTTTTATGATGCTCACTATGCAAAACACTGTGTTGAACATGGATGCATATGTAACATGTTATGCAAGCTATATGTGAGATTATATGCGAGTTTATAAGTAACATGTTATGCAAGTTATATATTTGGTTTTATGCATGCTAAGTATTTGGTTTTGTGCATGCTAAGTATTTGGTTTTGTGCATGCTAAGTATTTGGTTTTATGCATGCTAAGTGTTTGGTTTTATGCAAGTTATGATGCAAGTTCATATGCAAGTTATGATGCAAGTTCACATGCAAGTTTGTCTCTTTTTATGATATGCATAATATATGCAAGTTTGCCTCTAAGTATGGCATGTTATGCAAGTTCATATGCAAGTTATGATGCAAGTTCATATGCAAGTTATGATGCAAGTTCATATGCAAGTTTGCCTCTATGTATGACATAAGTACATGTGCAAGTTCATCCCTTTTAGACCTATGACATGTATGCAAGTTGACACCTTTATGATAGGTCTATGACATGAACATTTAAGCAAGTTACCATCTTTATGACATATGTGGTTCATGCAAGTTTGGGTTGGTTATTTATGCAAGTTGGGTTTATGGTCATATATACAAGTTGACACCTTTTAAACCCATGATAATGCTAATGATATGCTAAGTTGAACCCATTGTGTGTATGATGAATCTTCTCTTTTGAAGTATGTCATGTTAACGTATTTACGTGGGGACGATGGGGTAAAAATTAATGAACACATAAAATTGTGTGAAGTGGGTATGATTAAACATACCGTAAAGTGGATGGACATAATTGGGAATTTACCTATTCAGTTAGGTCTACCCATATTATGGAATTGGGAATTTACCTATTGAGTTAGGTCTACCCATATTCTTAAATATTTGTAATTAATTAGGGATAATTAATACAAATTATGGGGGTGATTAATTAGGTGTAATTAATCTACTAAGACACGAGGTTGGACCCTTTTGTAGCATAAGACTGCCCGGGACCGACCGGCAAATCCAGCGGCTACAAATGATTGGCCCAATGTGAGAGGTCTTAGTCATAAACTAAATAAGTGACAAGTGTAAAGACACGAGGTTAGGCTCTGTTATGGTGTAAGGCTGCCCGGAACCAACCGGCATATCCAGCTGCCATAAAAGACAGTCTAATGTGGGAGGTCTTTACAAAGGTTACGATCTTAATTAATTAAGAAACACTTAACCAAATTAGCATGTAGTGAGGCATGAGGGGTTAAGTGGGTGCCTTGGGTGGCATGTAGTAACTAGTGGGGGTGCCTTGGGTGGCATAAGGAAACTAGTGGGTTGCCTTGGGTGGCAATAGAAAATACGATTAGAATACTTAACCAAAGAGGAACATGTAATTAAACATGATTAAAGGGTTAAGTAAGTGCCTTGGGTGGCATGTGGGAATCAAGTAAGTGCCTTGGGTGGCATGTGGAAATCTAGTGGGGGCCTTAAGGGGCAATTGAAATATAATTAAATGACAAGCTTAAGTAGTAGCTTGTGGGGGCCTTAAGTGGCAATTGAAATATAATTAAATGACAAGCTTAAGTAGTAGCTTGTGGGGGCCTTAAGTGGCACTTGAAATATAATTAAATGACAAGCTTAAGTAGTAGCTTGTGGGGGCCTAAAGTGGTAATTGAAATATAATTAAATGACAAGCTTAAGTAGTAGCTTGTGGGGGCCTTGAGTGGCAATTGAAATATGATTAGATGACTTAACCAAACCTTAACATGTAAGTGGGCATGATTATAAAAGGGGTTAAGTGGGATGCACTAGATAAAATGACAAGCTTAAGTAGTAGCTTGTGGGGGCCCATTTCAACCAATGTCCCAAACGTATCTTTGTGGGCTCGACCCAAGTCGAGGACGGGACACGCATATTGGGCTTGACTATAAGAGGCCAAAACGGGGTAGCGGTGGCAACGCGAGTCCAACGGGTTTCATATGCGTGTGTGGACCCGGGCTGGTAGGTAAGACGTTGTTGCATCGTGTAGGTATAAGCCGTGCACCATTGATTATCGGGTTGCCACTTTGGGGAGTGATACACCCCACTGTGGGGCCAGCACTGGTATCTACGGTAGGGAGCCGATCGCTTGGGAGTAGTGGGTACACCTAGTGGAGATAGGGGCAGACGGCACCTATGTAGTCAGCTAGGGGTACACGAAACTACTATTAAAAATTACTGAGTACACCTAGTGGAGATAGGGGCAGACGACACCTATGTAGTCAGCTAGGGGTACAAGAAACTACTGGGTAAAATTACTAAGTACACTTAGTGGGATCAACCTTTTAAGTAGGAATTACCCTTGGGTGGGTAGAACTGGTGTGGTGCAGTGTAGGAATTACCCTTGGGTGGGTAGATCTGGGGTGGTGCAATCTAGTAATTATCCTTGGGTGGATAAATGCGTCTTTTCGGTTATCTTAGTACATCCTGTGTTTAGTTGGCTACTTAGTGTAGTCATTATCCCCAGAGGTACCGTACCTTGTTTATATCATACCCTAATTACTTTAATGATTGTATTGTTAGGGTTATAGGACTCACTCAGACTTATGTCTGACCCCGTTGTTTCTTTATCTTTTTCCCAACCCTCAGGTTTTCAGAGAGGGCCTAGCACTAGTGGGCTTTGATCAGACTGCTTTATCTATCTTTTGGAGCTTGGACCGGGGATGTAAAGCTCAGTTTATCTTTTCTATTATGGCTATTAGTTTATGTAGTGGGATTATGTACTTTTGTTTTTATCAGGATGGATATTATGTACTTGACTCTTATTTATGGTTCTAGTGTAACCAAACATGTTTTACTTTCTGCTGGAATGAAATGATGTTTTAAATTCTCAAGTATTACTTATATCTGTCTTGTTGTAATTTTTCTGTTCTATATTCACTTAAAATACTCCACCGATGTTATGGCATTCCCTTAGTGAGTGACCGTAGCGGGTGTGGGGTGTTACACCTCTTCAAGAACCTTCTTCACCAAACCCCTTGCTTGTGGGACGCATAACCTTCCATCCCGCCTCAACTAACCCTTATCATCGACGGAGTATCTATTGAGTGACTAGAAGTCTCACCCCTAATTAGCTTATCCATCACATCAACTAGCTGAGGGTCTTCACGTTGCGCGGTTCCTATTGAGTCCAAAAGAGTTGGCCGCACCTTTAGCAATGCTAACAAACCAGTCACATGATCGAAAGAGGGTCTAAAGTCAAAGTTGTCTATGTACTCCAAGCTCTGCCTTTCTACAAAGAGAGGACTTAAGGTCAGCTTCTTTCTACTCAAGGCATCTGCTACTACATTTCCCTTGCTATGGGTATAGGAAATCTCTAAATCGTAGGATGCCAAGAACTCCATCCACCTTTGTTGCCTCATGTTAAGATCTTTCTACGAGAAAAGGTACTTCAACAATTTATGGTCAGTATACAATTCAAACTTCTCACCTAAGAGATAATGGCGCCAAGACGATAACATCCAACTATAGATCGTGGGTTGGGTAGTTTTTCTCATGTACTTTCAATTGTTTGCCTCCATAAGCTACTACCTTCCCTTCTTGCATCAAGACAACACCTAGTCCCGTACCACATGCATCTGTGAATATGGTAAACATCTTGCTCCCATCCGGCAATATCAGAACTGGGGTTGTCATTAGAGCCCTCTTTAATCGTTGGAAAGCAACATCGTAATCCGAATCCCAATTGAAAGTTAGGTCCTTCTTCGTCAAACTTGTAAGTGGAGCTGAGATTTTCACAAAGTCTTTGATGAACTTTCGGTAAAAGCCCGCTAGCTCGAGTAAGCTTCAGACTTCGGTCGTATTCTGTGGAACCTTCCAATCTTGCACCTTAACTACTATTGCGGGGTCCACCGTTTACCCTTCCTTGGACACCACATGTCCAAGAAACCTTACTTCCTCTCTCCCGAAGTGGCATTTGAAGAATTTGGCTTTCAACTGATGTGCATGAAGAGTATCCATGACTTCTTTTAAATGATGAGCATGCTCTTCCTCACTCTTTGAGAAAATCAAAATGTCATCTACGAAGACCACCCCAAAATTATTAAGGAACTCCTTGAACACCCTGCTCATTAAGTCAACGAAATAAGAGGGTGCGTTTATTAAGCCGAAAGGCATGACAAGCCACTCGAAGATACCATCTGGGTTCTGAACGCGGTCTTATCAATACTTTCTTCATCCACTCTTAGCTGATGAAACCCAGTAGCTAGATCTAGTCGGGAGAAAATCGATGCACCTACAAGATGATCGAACAAGTCATTTATTCTTGGAAGTGGATGCATATTCTTCTTGGTCAGCTTGTTAAGCTCCCTATAATCAACGCATAGGCGAAGCGAACCATCTGCTTTGGTTGCGAATACTACTGGAGCACCCCATTCAGAAATACTCCGCCTTATAAACACTTTTTCAAGCAGCTCTTTAACTTGCTTGCTGAGTTCTTTCCTCTCCCTTGGAGCCATGTCTAACGGGTAAAGCAACGGGTTTTGGATTATCAACGAGGTATATGCGGAAGTCTATCTCCTGCTTCGGAGGTAACCCCTTCACCTCCTCAAAAGACATCCGAGTATTCATGGACTACTCTAACAGACTGCAAATTCTCAATAGACGCATTAAGAGATTCTAGATAGCTAAGCATAACATAGTCCATGGGATTACCAGAAATTTCGAGAGTGTTACAGAGGCGAGTCATGAGTCTAACCACTCTCTTTTCACAATCGAGGATGGCACCATTACTGGATAGCCAATCCAAGCCTTGAATCAGCTCATAGCCCGTGAATCCCAAAACATAGGCATCACATATAAACCCAACGCTTAGTATAGAAATTTTCAAATCCAAACAAATCATTAATAAATAAGCCGAACCCCTAATTGGATTTGAATAAACCAAGGGATCCTCTACTATACTGGTGTCTAGGTGCAGAGATTCAACTAAAGCAGTAGATATAAAAGAGTGCGAAGCGCCAGAATCAAAGAGGGTACGAACATGATGATCAAAAAGATAAACTAAACTCTCAATAGAAATATTTCTACCTTTTCCTTGTGGAGGTGCCATGAGAGCATGAACCTGCCCTCCAGAAGTAGGTCCAGTCCTCTTCCCTTGCCCTTGCTTTCTTGGGTAGCCCTTAGCCATGTGTCCTGTCTTGCCGCAGTGAAAACAACCACCCATCTTCCTCTTCTTCTTCCTGCAGTCCTTAACCAAATGTCCAGGAATGCCACAAAAATTACACTTCCTCTTGTCACGGGGTTTGTTGTTCTTCCCGCCCTTCTTGGAATCTATCCTCTTGCTCTGTGATCCCCCCACTTTCTTATCTTGAGATATTTCCACCTTTGCCTCTTTCTTTCCAACCTTATCTTCTTCTTGTAATAGTGCCATGTCCCCCAGTATCTCATAAGTCGCACCCATAGGTATATAGGACATAGCTACGCTGTGCAGTGGCTCATTCAATCCTTTAACAAAACGGAGAGCCTTCTTATGTGGAGTGTTTACTAACTCCAATCCGAACCTAGCAGCTGGTTGAATTGGTTAACGTATTCCTTGACTGACATACTTCCCTATTTGAGAGCTAAGAACTTCTCCATCTGTAGGCTTCGTTCAACTTATGAGAGGAATTTCATTTCAAACCTCATTCTAAAATCCATCTAAGTTTCAACTGGTCTTTCAGCGGTAGTAACTTCCCACCAATAGGAAGCTTCGTCTTTGAGCAACCATATGGCCAACTATATCTTTTGCCTATCATCCACTTCGAAGATAACAAACAAATCCTCAGTTTCTTTGAGCCAGTTCATTGCTTCCACGAATGATTCAGTTCCATTAAAGTTCTTTCCACCCATGGCTCGAAAGTCTCTACACATCTTTGAGAAAGTATTTGAACAAGGAGGAGGAGGAGGAACCACTGCAGTTGGGGGAGGAGGAACGTCTGCTGGGCCTGCGACATTAGCCCTAGCCTCTAGGTACGTTCTGAACCAGCTAGGTACCGGCATGCCCTCTGGAAGGTTAAGATCCCCAGACATGCTTAAACGAAAAGGGAAAGATTCAAAACAAAGGATAGAAAGATACTGCATATGGCTTTGGGGGATTATGCCTTTTTAAATTAAAACACTTTTTCTTGAAAATTGCTTCCTTAAACTTCTTTTTGAAAAACAGTTTTCAAAAGTTTTTATCTGATCTGGTAAACCTTTACTCTGATACCAAGTGAAACACCTCACCTCCGTTAAGGTCACTTGCAAAGGGAATGCCTTAACTTTAGTGGAGCATTGAAGGTAAAAGACACAGATAATTTACAAGACAGACATATAAGCAGCGGAAAAATGAATTTTATTTCATACGTGGTTCATAACAAGTCATTACAACATACTGTCTTAAAACAACTTCCAAATCATTACATCAAAATACTCTATCTTGGTTAAAAAATAAAGAAGCATAAAATGATAATAAAGTAGCATAATCCCCATTAAGAGTGTATCCAAAGCCATAGCCCGAGAAGAGAAAGTCCAAGCAATACATCTACTCTTTTTAAGCTTACAAAAGGTCTGAACTAAGCTGAGGTGTTTCCTCCCTGCGGACCTGGGGGGGGGGGAATGGAAGAAAAGAAGACGAAAGAAAAATGGGTCAGACATGAGTCTGGTAAGTCCAGTGATTATTTAGCATGTAAACAAGAAAAGGGTTATGACTTGAATAAACTGAATCTAGGACAACACCCTAGAAATAAGATAATAAGACTGAATATGCTATCGCACTCATTTCAACTTCTCTGCACCCACGTACCAGTGTTTCAACTAACACCATGTGTTCAAGATAAACGATCCCCTTTTTGTCGATCGGCTCCTACTCATGTATGCTTACCACTTGTGTCATTCGGCCCCCGCTTGATTGTAGATACCTGTGCTGGTCCCACCATGGGGTGTATCAAATCCTATAGTGGCAACCTGACACAATTCAAGATGCACAGTGTATAACTACTGATGCCCAGTGCCTGCTTTTTCCACTCCGGAATACATGCACGCCCGCACTCCGTCGGAACCTACACTAACGCACCACCCACCGTTGTTTTGACCGCTTATAACCGACCCAGTAATCGTGCCCCACCCTGCCTAGTTCAGGGTACCATGATACATCTATGTGGGTTACTGCTGAAATGGGTCCCCGTCACTAGGGTTTCCTAATCAACATGTTAAATTGGTTAAGTGTCCAAATTAACCTAACTCCACCCATCAGTTTAGTTAACATGTTGTATTGGTTAAGTGTTGCCTTAATTAAATTAACCTTACCATTCCTGTCTTAGCTTTAATTCATTCGTTAAAGCACCAACCACTCACATTAGATAGGTATTGTTGAAGTTACTGGATGTGCCGGTCGGATCTGGGAAGTTTTACACCGCAACTCAGTCTAACCTCGGGTTCTTTTGGGATTGATGCACTAACCTCCACTACGCCATAGATGACCTATCGCAACGAAAAACCATGTTGTTGCTAGCTACAATGTTGTCATTGCTATGCTGTTTTTTGTCTATTGCAACGCACGCTTCAATGTGTTAACATAGATATCAAATTGTGTTGCAGTAGCTATAGATATTTTCAGATTAAAAAAGTTAAAAAATAATGACACCTTAGCGATCCACACCTTTAGTTAAAACAAAATCTCAACCATTCAATCAACACCCTTATCTGCACCTCACCCATTTCTAATTCCTGCTGTTATTTTCTTTTACCCGCTTATTTTCATTTTCCCCAAATTTCCAAAATCAGTCAAAATTTTCATTTGGTTGAAATCCCCAAATATTCAAATTTCGATCCCTAATTTTCGTTCAAATCATCCCGAAATTTCCATTTCATTTTTGCTCTCACCCTCCATCATTATCCGCTGTCTTCAAAGGAAGAAAAGAAAAAGCGTTGAGTTAATTTCCAAACAACTGTGGCCTGCATTTCTTTTCCTCCTACTCGCGAGATACTCCAATGGCGAACGAAGTCTATTTGGAGAAGGCAGATCCTGCATCAAACTTCCAGCTTGCTTCTCACTGACTTACTCCTCGACAAGATCGGGTTTGCAACGGTGCTGCTAACAATTGCCATCATAAATTTTCAGGTTTGAATCTAGATCTGGAAATCTATCAAGCTTAATCCAATTCAAAATCTGACCGTGGGTGTTCTTCAGATCTGAACTTCATTATGCCAGCTACTGCTTCTATTGCCAGAGATCTTTATTTCTTGGATCTAATTGTGTATAAGGTTGATTCTAGTTTAGACAGTAAGTTTTTTATTAGATCTGAAGTTAGTCGAACTTCGTTTTTCTTTTTGTTACTTGGTTCCTGCGAATCAAAATTTATCATGACATGGATTTCTAAGGTTCTTTGAATCGGTTTCTTATGTATGATATGTGAACGGGAAACTTAATTGTTTAAAACTGATGTTTTTAATGTAATTTTACGGCTCATGTAATCCCCAGATTATTTTGGAATTGTTACAAAGTGCACCGTTTTGTTAGCAAATAGAGCTGTTTTCACATGTAAGGAAGCTGGGGCATTAACATTGTTGATTAATATTCATTGCAGCGTTTCTTGATGCCTGATGTTTGATGGTTCTCTTATACAATAGGTACTCTGAACTGGAAAAATTGATTTAACTCAGTTTGAAATTGATCCAGCAAAATGTAAGTGATTTTCATTTTTCAAGTTATACAAATCAAAAGCTTAACACATACTGTCAGTTTTGACCCAATTAACATTCACACTGCTTACAAAATTCTTTGAACATTAAGCAGTAATAAACATTTGGTTAATTTTTTCTGGGAGCAGTAACAGATCCCATGACATGCAAAAAAGAGCTTGTTATGAAAGATGATTGTATTGCCAATGACATTCCCATGAATCATAGCATACTGCTATATTAAATAACATTAATATTAAATGTTTGATCAATGAAGTACAAGGTATTTCCATATAAAATTTACAGTCCAGTAATATAACGTCTAGACTTGAATTATCTATTTGCAGTTTGTTTGTAAATGACTGCTATATACTTGATTAATTTAAGTATCCTTTTTCTAGTTCAGCATGCATGTTTATCATATGAAGCATCGTAGGTGTGTTGCATGCTTAAATCATCACAAAATATTTCTCTATAGCATAAGTTTCATATCGGCAGTTAGGAAGAATAATAAGAAACTAATTTGGAGGAAAAAAGGGAGTTGTGTATCCGGGCAAATCAGGGTGTCACACAATTGAGGTACACCCCTACACATTTTTTATTACTTGTATTATAATTAATAAATTTCATTATAAAAATTGTCAACTGCACTTGTCTGTCTACCAGTCGCACAAAGAACACAGTGTTTGTTCCTTTTGTCTGTCAACTAGTCGCACAAAGAACACAACATTTGTTCCTTCTATAATACAATTGCTAGTACCGATGAACAATGGATGATCGATATTTGTTCATTATTGTACTGATGAACGGTTATTGCTTGTGGGCAGTTTGAATTAAGTGGTGGAACTACTGATGCTCTGTCTTAGAGCTTTGGCAGTTGGAAAAGCCATTCTGAAAGAGATTAGAGCTCTCTTTTACAATTGAGGTAACTTCTTTTACACTGGGATGCAGGTCATTTTCTGTATTTTTTTCTTGCTTATGGTTGTATGTGTGAGTCTGTATATGAGTGAATCGAGTGACAATGTAGCGAGGAAATTATGTAAATATGAATGATTGTGTAATATACGAGTAAACGTACAGTAGTGGAGTCAAAAAATTTGTACAATTTGAAATGTTGAAATAAATTATTTATTTAAATACTGTGTTATAATAATATTTATTATAATATTATGAAATCTTTGATTAATAGCAGTTGAGGTGTAATTACTTTTAGCAGCTATAAAACAAATTTTAACAACTGCGAGAAACAGTTGTAAAAAGGTTGACTTCATTATGATTGCCAGCTATACTAGATATATTACAACTGTTTTTGGCAGTTGTAAAAGTTTTTTTTTTGTTCTAGTGGTACCTGTAGCAACACCTGTACAGATGTTACCATAGGGTTGCAGATGTGTTGCCTTTAACTCTAAGGCAACGCGGCAAAAGGCAACCCAAAAAAGTGTTGCCACAGACCTATAGCAACACTTTTTGGCACCTACTGCGTCATTTCTCAGGGGTTGCCGTAGGCCATATATGGCGTAGGGCTCTCACATTAGATATATATTGCTATGGTTGCTGGATGTACCGGGCGGTTCCGGGCAGTCTTACACCGTAACTCAATCTAACCTCGGGTTAGGCATATTCGTCTTTTTCTAAATTTGCAAATTTACCTTTTGTGTTTATATGTAAATTATTGTCATTCAAGTCATGCCCAATTCCTCTCTAAATCATGTTCATAATTTTTGGTATATAAATTATGTCAATTTTATGCCTTTAATCATTCATATATTTATGGGCCAAATTATGCCATTAATATGAATTTAAGGTTTTCCCAACGTTACCCCCGTCATACGTTCGCAAAATTCACATAGAATGTTAGGCTCGCAACTTAGCCCAACTTATATACAAAAGGGGAAAGAAGGGAGCATGTACCATTCACACAATATATAAGGAACAAACTAAACATGTTTCATGTAAATGTGGCATAATATAATGAACTTGCATTTTTGGATCCAACTAACATGAGTCTTTAAGCATATGAGATTACCCAGATCCATCTAGGCATGTAAATGTGAACTTTTATTTTAGGTCCAATGAACATAAACCTTAAGCATATAGAATTGCACAAGTTCAACCAGACATGTGACTGTAAACTTTAATTTGGATCCAATAATCATGAATCTTAAACATATGGAATTACACAGGTTTAACAAGGCATGTAAATTTGAACTTTTATCTTGGATCCAACAAACATGAATCTTAAGCATATGGTTTTACACAAGTTTAACAAAGCATGTAAATATGAGCTTTAATTTTTGGATTCAATTTTCATAGATCTAAATGTGAATTTAAACACAATACATGTCTTAGCCTAACAACTTGCATGATTCAATAAACATAGATCTAAATGTAGATATAAACAGAATACATGTCTTAGCCTAATAACTTGCATGATTCAATAAACATAGATCTAAATGTGGATCTTAACAACTTGCATGATTCAATAAACATAGATCTAAATGTAGATCTAAACAACTTGCATGACTCAATAGACATAGATCTAAATGTGGATCTAAACAACTTGCGTGATTCAATAAACTTAGATCTAAATGTAGATCTAAACAACTTGCATGTTACATAACATGAAAAAGTCAACAAATTTACATAATATACGATTGGTTTAACATCAACATAATAACCACAATAATATCACAAGCATGTACGATATAATAGTTACAAGAATAGGCGTAAATCAATATCATCATTATCTTACAACTAGGAATTACTCTAGTTTTCATTTTATTACAAATCACAACTTTTAATCGTTCACATCCAAATAATAACAGGGCTTGCAAAGAAAAAAAACTCTTGTTTTTCTGGGATCTGTTTTCTGAATTTGAAAAGCAATCCCTTGAAGAAGACTTTCAATTTCTCTAAGTAAGTTTTGATTCGAAGCTTTTGAATCGCTTTCTAACTGAAGAAGAAACAGTGGCTAGGCTAGAACGTTCATTGACAGCATGGTGGCTCCTTGGAATGAATTAGTGTGATTTAGGGTTTGAGGATTAGGGTTGCTTCTATAGAAGTTTAATCTTATGTGAGCCGTTAGATTAGTTTAGGAGCAATCACAACCGTCTAGACTAGATAGAGTTATCCAGATTTTCCACCTAAGACCTAGTGACTCAGCAATAGGTCAGAAAAGGCTCAACAACTAGTCAGCATCATCTCATTTTTGGATCTGGGCGAAGGGGCAGGTCGACCCCCTGGTCGACCTGTGTGACCCAGGTCGACCCCCAGGCGACCACCTGGTCGACCTGATTTCTGGGCGGAAAATTTCCCGCCCAGCCTGCTTCCGGGTTTGAACTTGAATTTTGGATTTTTATTTGAACTGTTTTAATTTATTTAAGTTCTTGAATCTTATGAAGGTCATAACTCCTTCATACGAAGTCCGATTTACGCAAACTCGACTCTATCTCAAGAAGAATTCCGAGACGAACGCAATGACATAACCCGTTTCTCTTAATTCTCACATTTATAATCAAGTATTCTTTAATTTTTTACTACAATGATTACAGAAAATACGGGGTGTTACACCAGTCCCATGACCTCAAGTTTATTGTTTTAACCTAAACTCTGGGTACCCCTATTTTCCACATGGGCAGCTAGTAGTTTTGGTTTTGCAGATTTATTTATACAGGATCTTGGATTTGCAGCTGGAGCTATATCCAAAACGCTCTGTATCCATGTATTTCTTTCGGTTGTATTTGTTATTTTCCCGCTACGCATTGTATTTGTACATTTTTTTTCCGCTGCTTTGTATTTTAAATCTCTGATATTTTTCTGTGTAATATTTATTCATACTATGATATATTATTGTACTCTGATGTAAATTGCTATAATAGCAATGAAATGTTCTTTTGTTCATGTTTTGATTTGTCATGTTCTCAATTCAATCCGGGCTTTCCCATAAGGGTGAGTTTGGGTCGTCTCAGCGTAGTATCGGAGATTTGGTTTACAGAGCTCAAGAATATGACATATTAGAACCAAACGAAAGAATTCATCAGAGATTGGATTAGTAATATCCAATAAGAGTATCTCGTTAGAGATAGGATCAGTAGTATCCCAGAATGAGTTTGAATAGTGTTATTTTAAAGTCAAATTAGTTTTGAAAATTTATAACTTATTATTCATATTTTAATATTTATATTATATTGAATTTGGACTATCAGGTATAACGAGACTTTTTATATATGTCTGATCCATGTGTATTTGAAGTCTTAAATATACTGGGTAGATATATAATCAATCTCTAGTCGCCCGGAGATGATTCTGATGATCGCCATGGCATCAGCAACATTTATGTTCGAGTTTTGAAAGTGGAATATATATATATTTCCAATCGACTGGTGTGAGAACCAAAACCTTATTTTAAATTTATTGTTCGGAGTTTGACACTAAAAATATGACTTTTGAATATATATATACAAAAGTTATATGTTTTGGAAATTTAATTCACAAATTGATTGATGGTTGTGTTGTTTGATTATTAATTTAAATAATAAAAATATTGGAATAATAAATCCAATATGAGAATGAAAAGTTGAATTAAACTAAATTAAAACCAATTAGAGAACATGAAAGTTAATTTAGCCAAATTGAATCGAATATTGAACCAAACTGGAATTTATTGAAATTGCATACATATGCATATAATGAATAGGTCATAACAAGGAGGCTAGAAAAGAGGAATAAAATTGTATGCCTGACAAATAGTTACATGTTTATTGCATTTAATGGGTTTTGGTGATCTTATGAGCCGATTGGCTTTTTCTTTTTCTTTTTGGATGGTGAGGGCCCTGCATGGCTAGTTGCGGTTATAAATATCAACCCATACAAAGGAGGTTATGGCGAAATTTTTCAAAAATTTAGGGTGTTGGCCAAATTTTTGAAGAATTTGAAATTCTTAGAAATTGAAAAGTTGATGAATGAAAGTTGAGTTGGTTAGTTAAACAACTTTCAGCTTTGTTCCTTTTCGAGGACGAAAAGATTTTAAGTGGGGGAGATTGTAACAATCTAGATTTTCAGAACCAATTTAAAATTTTTATTTTAGTTATTTTAATGAATTTTGAATATTTAAAATGATTTATTTTAAATAATAACGACTAAGAATTTATTTTAATCGAAGTTAGAACGAAAAAATTTAATTTAATTATAAAAGGAGTTAGAATTGGCGCAATAGTTTGAAAATTCGATTTTAAATTTCAAATGAATGTACAGGATTCAAAATAAATCGAATTTTAGTGAAACAAGAAATATTTGAATCTGTTTAAAAATATCTTTCCAACAAATGTGAAAAATCCAGATTTCATGTCGGGAATAAAAAGTTATGCCCAGTTGAAAATTTGAAATAGTCGCTATGGAATTTAATATATATATATATATATATATAATATAGCCATTTTGCAAATGACCTCCATTTTCGACGAAACCATTTTGTTGGATCCAGAATGCCAAATTATTACTAGGTTTCAAATTTCATAATTTTTAGATTTAATATGTGAGCGCAGTAAATTCAAATGTGTTTGGTAATTTTAATTTGAATTGGATCGACCAGAAAATGGCCATTTTTCGAACGGTCTCCAAATTCGACGAAATTAATTTTCTTAGGACTGTCTCGTCAAAACATAGCAAGATTAATTTTTCGGGTATTTTTGGAGTCAGTATGTGGCCCCGATAAATTAAAATGTACGTTTAAATTGAATATATATTGATTTATATTTTAATTTAAAGAAAAACTAATTGAAATGTTAGAATTGGCTTATGAAACATATCCCATTGTGTCCGGAATGGGAGTATTTAGCTGGGGGCGACAACCATTAGGTCTGATTTGGAGTTAGTAGCGATAAACAAATAATATTGGCATTAAATATTAAAATAATATAAAATTATAATATAAAAGAGAATTTTTTACCCTAACCCTAGCGTATGCATAGTAGCCGCCATCAGCCATTCGACGGCTTATTTCATTCAAAATAAAATCGATAAATTCCTCCCTCCACGCTCTGAATTAGATTGCAATTTCAAAGCAAAAATCAAGGTGCAAATCGAGATCTTCAAGACCATATCACTTTGATCGGGATTAGTGGAGTGTAGGGCTTGAAATCCTCCCTCAAAAGGGCCAGCGGCGAGGGCAATTTACGAGGACAGGGGCCCACCGAGTCAAGTGTCAGGCCAGGCATGGGGAGAGGGGACTGGCGGCTTCACAGTGGTGCCCTCCGATCCTCCTCCGACATAGCGTGGCAATGACAAAGATGAACCCTTGGTACCGAGCCAAAAAGAAACAACGTCGGCCTAGTGTTTAGAAGGAAGAAGGTGGCTAATTAGTGTTAATTATTTCATTAATTAATTAATTTTTGAAATAAATGTATTTAACGCAATAACTCTTTCATACGAGATCAAATTTCAGCGATTTCACTTGCGTTGGATTCATATCAGAAAACTTTACAACATGAGACTGACTAGAATCAAAATGGAGCAAATCGAAATTTTAGGTAAATTCAAATCCAAACAGAATAGAAATTCAGAAATAAAATAATGGAGGAGTGGAAATGAATAAGAGAACTCTCTCACGCTCAAAATATTTTCCAGTTATTATATAATAGGATGTAGACGGTGCTTAGAAGCCCCCGACACTATTTATTGTACAAGCTAGTTGATTGTTTGTTTGGATTGTCATGTATTGATATTGTTGTACATCAAAATTATTTATAAAAAAATATATAAAAATTATTATGAAATGAAAATAAAATAAATATTCATTTACAAACTAGACGGTTTGTTTATGTACGCTTATTTAACTGATATTGATTAGGATGATAAATTTTACATATAGCCCAACTTCACAAATAATAAACAATATTTGTTGTTTGAAAACCCCATACGGGTATTGGGATAATATTTGACATACACTAATCCTAATAATTAGTGGTATGTCAACCATTGGGTTGACAAATTGTATAAGCGTTATTTATTTATTTTAATGCTTATACAGTTGTAGAATGCACTTTGGATGTTATATGAATTTTTAATGATTGTTTATCATTATTGTGGTATACATGTGATGTTGAAATCCACATAAATAAAATTATATGGTAATTGATTGAGTTTGATTCCGATTCAGAAATTAACGAATATTTTAAAACAAAGAATATTTTAAAATAACGAATATTTTAAAATAAAGAATATTTGAATTAACGAATATTTTAAAATAATATTCAATGAATATTGAAATGCGAAGCCATGTTAAGTAGTTAAACGCCATTTTAACACGAACGGGATTTCCTGTCGATTTTATTCATTTTATAATGAATATAGAAAAGTGATTTCAAAATCTGATATTTTGAAAATATCATCATTTTAATATTATAATGATAACACTACAAGAAAAACCGAGATTAGCGATTGATTTTTAGCAGTGGAAAATTCGTCGCTAATTAGCGGCAGATTTCCATGGGCTTTGTAAGAGAAAATATTTTAGATTTTATATGTCATCTTATTATTAATTATTACCATCGAATACTATTTCTATCGCTAAATCAATGGAAATTACAGCTCTTTACCGTCATATAATATTTGATGCTAAATTCCGTTGCTAATAGAGTCGGATTACCGTTGACATAATTTTGAAGCTATTTTCCAAGAGATTTGAAACGAACTTTTTTATTTTTTATTTATTAAATGTTTTAAATTTGTGTTATTACTTAGTAATTAATTAGTAAATTTAAATTTTAAATAATTAATTACTAAGTAATACAGTAGTAATTAATAATAAATAATAACTATTAGAAGTAAATAAAATTCAATAGTTAATGCTGATTTTTATTTGAAAATTAATGTTGATTAATTATTAATTACTATATAATATAAATAAGAGGTAACAGTAATTAATAAAATACTTTGTTGTTCGATGTTTATTAAATTTGTTTTGATAAATTATGATTTTTTAGTAGTCGATTAATTAAATAAATATTAAGAAATTATTAATACATATTTGCTTTTAAGAAATTGATTGGTACGTATTATTTGATAAATAATTAGTAATTAAGAAAAAAAATGGTCAAAGTTTAAAAATAAGAAGTTAAATAAATATTAAAGAATTTTCGAAATTTAAAAAATTCAAACATTACCATACAAGTTATTATTTACATGCATATTAATGTACTATTAAATAATTAATAATTGATATGTGATAGTTAATATAAGTATATAATAGTTATTATAAATTAATATCTACTATTAATAATTAGTTGTTGGTAATCTATAATTAATAATAAATATTTAATTAGTGATTAATTACAACTGAGCATAAGATTTAAGTAGTGCACTTATCTCTAATTATTGTGAGACAACACATTTTCAGTTTATAAAGATCAGAATTTAAACTGTAAGATTATACATACATATATAATATCATGTTCTTTTATACTGGTGTATAATGTCATTTAAGTATACATGTTTCCTAAGTTCAATAAGTATTGCAATTATCTCTAATATAATATGAGACAACACATCCTCAGTTTATACAATTCAAAATTATATATATATATAATGTATGTATATATATACACACATACATAATATATATATGTATATACATACATTATATATATACATATATATGTATATATGTGTATTTTTTTTATGAATTTTCAGAATTCTTTACTTAGTCATATAAGATAATTCTTTACTTGGTCATATAAGTATATAATAGTTATTATAAGTTAATATATACTATTAAGAACTAATATTAAATAATTAATAATTAATACTATTAAATAATTGATGATTACTATTAAACTTTAATAATTAATATTTAATAACCAAAGATAAATATTTAACATATTTCACTAATCTACAATTTAATAATAATTATTTAGTAATTATTATAGTTTAATTGTTGAAAATTAATATCAATTATTATTGGTTAATTTACTATTTAGTAATATATTCAATAATTAGTAATTATTGATTTGTAATTTACTATTCCTACAATAATATGTATGTGATAACGAACATTAATTATTAGATTATCCATCAAATTTGATTAGCACATGCATGTTTCTGGTTTCCCACCGTGTTTTTGTCCTCGTTTTCGTTCCCGCTTACCCATTTTCCTTTCCCGCTTACCCGTTATCGTTTAACCTAAGTTACCGCTTTCTCCATTTTCACTTAACCCTAAATCTCATCCGCTGCCTACCTTTCCTTCCCTTTCCTTTGTTTTTCCATTAGCCTCCGATTTCAGATCTCCACCTAAATTTTAGCCAACTTTAATCTTTTAATTCACTCTAGTAGATCAATCGCTCAATTTTCAACTCACTTCATAAGCGATATCAATCGTAGTTTGATTCCTTCTTAGATTTACTCCAGATGCCTCCTTGCCAACACTAAAGTTATTCAACAACATGTAGTTTTTCACTTAGCCCATTGGTCAATTCATTTATCTTCAGTTTATTGATAAGGAAAGTTCTCATGTCAAAATCACCAATTTCGACAGTTAATCAAAATCCAGTGAAGGATGTAAGAGGAAGCTTAAGAAGAATACGCCATCTAATTCTAATCCTGCCCAAAACATTTAATCAGTTAATTGCTATTTCTCCCCCTTCTTTCATTTTTCTAAAGCTATGGTTGTGTTAATACTGGAGCGGTATTCGTACTAACTACATAATAAAATATTAATATAATTTATGATTCATGATTTATGATATTAATGATTTATAATGTATAATAAAGGCTTTAGTTTTATAACTAATATTTTATTGTAATTTCTGATTTATAATTAAATATCAATATAACCAATGATTTGTCACTATATTTGTTGTTATGCACCCGTTTCTAAACCCGATCACGTATACATATGAGATTCTCAAATAATAATTTAACATTTATAATTTATAAAATACTTTTATTATAATATTAATCTAAGATCAACAGATGGCGATATCTGAAATTTCAAGACCCGCCACAACTTTCAGACTTAAATATTGATTGTGCCACTCAGAATTGCCTTAACCCTAAATCCCAAATCCTTTTCTACTCCCTGCATGATCTTTAATTCCAAATCCATCCCCACTTAATCTTGTAATTTCGTTTGCCCTTTGTAAATTGCCTGCCATTTCACAAGCATCAACCTAGATGACGGATCTGAGGATCTTGAAAATAAACGATTAACAGTTACAACTTGCTTTTCTAGTGTGGGCGAAGTTAATCAATTTCAACTCTGTATCGTAGGTAACAAGCCATTCTTTCCTTGCTAGTGTCGAAAAAATCAATTGTTTCAGCATACAGGTTATTGCTTTTTAACTTGTGTTTATGCTTCAGAATACCTAATCGATGACTGCGATCCTGTTATGTTATTAGTAATATAAATTAATTAGTAGCTTTTTGGAAATCAGATCTCTTCTTCTAATAATATTTGGGGAATTACGTTTGAAAATGAGATTTATGTCTGTAAATTGCGAATGTAATAGTCGCGAGTATGGAGGAAGTGTCGGTTGTTCTTTGTGATTCATTCCAGTGACACCTAGCTAAGCATTGTTTTATTTCTCATTTTAAGGCATTGATAGACCACCCAAACTTCTTAACAACATCAGTAGCAGCAGATTCCAACTCCAGACTACCTTTAGATCATCTGATACATCCCATCCTCCATATGTATGATTGGATTCAACCAGAAGATTCTGCAAAATGACATATTCTCCTCTGCACAGCTCCATTTAGTTGGCACTTGATACCATCTGTATAGATCCTACGACTTCTAGGGTGCAGAGGCTGCAGAGCCGTCAGCCTTAGAATTTAGACATAATGTTTGAAAGGTACTATTCTGTGCGCTCTTCTTTTATTCAGCGCACTCACATTTTGCTATTTCTATTTCCATTTTATTCCCATATTATGCCATCTGTTTTTTTGTGTGACGACCCCAAACCCCGATAAGACGGTGACAAGGGTAATCTTTGGAATATAACACATAAACAGATAACAGCAGAACAAAAATAAATAAATACACCAGATAATGTACAATAGAATACACTGGATAAACATAATCATCAGAGTTACACAGTACAGGATCATACTTAGTACAAAATACAGTTCGGCCTTACATAAAATGTCTACAGCGGAAAAGAAAACATAATATGTACAATAGGAGCTGAACAACATAAAAAGAGATAAATGATAGAATCCATCCTCAGATCCAGCTATCCAGAAAGAGTGCTAAAACCTGAACATAAGGCTGCCCGTGTAGAAATAGGGGCACCCGAGTTTGCAAGTGAAACAAACTACGAGTCAGTCATGAGACTGGTATGAGAAATCTACTTTACATATTTTACAATATGGCTAATAACAGGACCACGCCACTTTCGTAGAACGGGTTTACTCCGTTGGATTGCCGGTGCTTTAAAATAAATAAATCTTTTAAACATTACAATGCTTTTTATAAAAATGAAGCCATTACAAGACTCAGTTCCCATCACACAATGCAACACAGACTGGAGGATAGAGTTTTTACCTTATAGTGGCCAAAATATGCTTGATACGAATAAAACAAAAGCATTTGATATTATTACTAGTGTTTATATGTTTCAAAAACAATTTCAAATCACAAGTATCAATCATAGACGGCATTAATGCCCCATACCACTATGTCACCATATATAGATATACAATCAAAACTGCACAATGTCGTATTTGGAAATTGTATTTCCGTCATGAACCAAGGCAAAAGATAGTCCTTACCGAATTCGAGACAATCTAGCCCATGTCTCAGGCTACAGCCGCAACTGCACATAGGAGCCACAGGGCCGGGCCACACACAACGAATTAAAATAAAACCCTGAACAATACATCTCCTCGCCCTATGGGGCGTAAATGAGCCAAATGACTCCATATCCGAGGCGCCTCGCAATCCAACAACTACACGGGTGAAAATAATACAAATGTCAGGTCTGGTAGGTCACTGACACCACCCTAGCTAGAAAGAGACGCATGTTCTCCCTGGATCCTCTCCCGTTTCTGGTCCATACCGGGGTGTGAGGCTCGCGAATCAACGTTATACACAAAGCTATGCCACACAGGCCGCGCTTTGATCATCAACCACAAGACTTTGCTTTTCAACAGAAGCCATGATCATCTGCCACTTAGGCATGCCACACAGGCAATTCACTCCATGCGACTGATTTCTATCGATATATAACCTCTGAGCTTGTACGTCTCAGAGAAGGGCGTTAAGCAAGAGAATAAATTCTCCACTGCCAAACAGATATATATTTAATAAAGATCAATCAACACAGAACAAAATCCAATGTCAGACACACAGTCCATTTACAAGTTCGTTCTGGGTCTGAACGAAACCGAAGGCACTTAATACCTCACATATCCGTACAATCAATAAGTACGTCCGGATGGCTACTACTTCAGCCCCTCCAAGGTGGTTACTCCTATCATGAGCATCAGTAGCACCCCTCCATTCGACGTGAAGATCATCGGTCGTGCACCGTCTTCTTATCTTCGACTTCTAACCGTCGATCAATTATTTGAAATGAGAATTAACTCGGCATTTTCAAATAATTAACGTATATTTAGAATTTCAAATCAATTAATTTCAATGGTTAAATTATTCGATATCACTAATTCTGCTCTTTAATGTAATTTTCGCGCCAAAAACATTCAACCACCAAATATCCCATAAACCGAGCACATTCAGTTTATTTCCATTCCATATCATTTATAATATTTTATCACGATTTATAGCTATTTTTATTTATTTAAAAATAGCCAATTCATTCAAACAACGCTTTAGGCCATAACGCGGCCGTGGCACTGTTTTTTTTTCAGATTTGATTTACACATATCTAAAAATCTAACCGTTGGATCTTCACAAATTTTATATCTTTAGAAAGATCTTTTCAAAGCGAATCCAATGGTTTCAGTTTTGGGAAAATCCGACGGTCGGATCTCCCACACTAATCGTTTGAAGTCACGATTTCAAAATACGAACTGCAGCGTCGTTATTCGATTTAATTTAATTATATTTATATTTATATATAAATATAATCGGTTCTGGCGCTGCTTTTCTTCAGATTTGAATTAAACATTCCATACAATCCAACCGTTGGATTTTTACAAGGTGGGTATCGTTGGAAAGATATTTCCAAAGCGAACCCAACGGTTTCAGTTTCGGGAAAATCCGATGGCCGGATCTCCCGCACTAATCGTTTGAAATCACGGTTTCAAAATATGAACTGCAGCTTCGTTATTCGATTTATTTTATTTATATTTATATAAAAAATATAATTCATTCTTCGGTTTCAAAACCATATTCACTACATATATTTAATAAAATGATATTTTTATCATCAAAAATATTTATTCAACACATGAATATTTTTAGCACTTCATATTCACAATAAAAATATAGATTTTATTGTTCAATCTATATATTCAATACATGAATGTTTTTGACTTCACACATACGATAAAAATATGATTTCTATTGTTTTAGTCCTTTATTCTACACATGAATATTTTCTATAGTTTATATATATAATAAAAATGTGATTTTTATTGTAAAACAATTTATTTCAAAACACGATTATTTTATATAGTTCTTATATGAGGTAAAAATGTTATTTTTATCTTTCAAAGAATTTATTCAACACATGAACTTCATTCAACACATGAATTTCTACCCAACACATGAATTTCTATTCAACACATAAATATAGTTTCAACACATGAAAATAATTTTATAGTTTATATATATAATAAAAATGTGATCTTTATTGTAAAACAATTTATTTCAAAACACGATTATTAAATATAGTTCATATATGAGGTAAAAATGTTATTTTTATCTTTCAAAGAATTTATTCAACACATGAACTTCATTCAACACATGAATTCCTACTCAACACATGAATTTCTATTCAACACATGAATATAGTTTCAACGCATGAAAACAATTCTAACACATGAATATTATTGAAAACTTCGGCAGCATAACGGCAGGGTAGTTAAAACCGGCACCGTCCCTAGTACGGCTCCTCGCTCTACCTTAAAGCCTCGCAGCTTTTGACAATGAGGATTTTCAATATCTAGTTCGTATGCAGACGAATTTTCCCATATACTAATCCTATTGGGATTTCAATCACAATCAATCATTTCAAATCAACCATTCATGATATTCACCAAATTTCACATCAACCAATAATCCAAACAATATCACAACCAATATATATCGTCCATGGTCTGTGGACGAGGGGAGTATATATATATACGTATATAACTATATTACGATTTCATTTCAATATCATTTCAATTTATTTCAACGCATATATCACTTTTACAACGCATATATAACTTATACATCGAACATACAACTTATACAACGCTTATACATGAGGTGTACAATGCTTATATAACTCATACATCGACTATATAATTTATACATCATTGTTTTCTATATCATTTATAAATTAGAAGTCTCACATTGGGTTCCACTCCACCAAAAATTTCAGAAGGCTCAGAAAGATATACGGTCTCTTTTAGAATGTAGAAAACGTCCACACGAGTCCACTGTCTCTTGTTTCACTGGATTTCGAGTTCGTATGAGAAAGATATGGTTTTATAAACGTTAATGACATTTTAAAGTTAATTAATAAATTAATTAATTAAAAATAAACCTTCCTTCTTTAATCCAATGTACAGGCCGCGGTTTTCACGTTTCTGTTCAGAACTAGGTCTTCAAATCTCGAGCCCCACAGCCACCTGGAGGTCGATCATTGGCTTCCACACGATCCGCCTCTGCGAGAGCTGTCAGAGGCTACCACTTGCGCCTAACTCGGTGGAGGTTCTTGGCAAGGAATTAAGGGTAAACGATAAATTTTCATGCCCTGAAATCTCACTCAATACTGAACGATAACTGGTGAATTTGAGATGGATTTAAAGCTCTTGTAAATCTCTTCAAAATCTTTAACTGTATCGGTGGCTTTTATCAAGTGGATCGAACGGATTTGAGGGAGGAAGGGTGGAAGTTGTTTCCGTCATCGGTTATGAACCTGGAGGCGCGATATTTAATGAGCAAGGGTTTCCAGAGAATATGATTGGCTCTTGGGTTTTTTATTATAATTTTTTAATTCTATTAAATCCGAAAATACCCCTCACTCCATATGAACTCCAATTAAAACCCAACGACTATCGCCCCTAGCTAATTACCCCAATTCCGAACACAATGAGATATGTTTTGCAACCCAATTCGGCTGTTACGATTAGTTTTTCTTCATATTAAAATATAAAACATTCAATATTTGATCTGAACGTACATTTCAATTTGCCGAGGCCACATACTGATTCTAAAAATTCCAAAAAAAAATCTGGCTATATTTTGACGATACGGTCCGAAAAAACTTGTTTCGTTGAATTCTGAGACCGTTTGAAAAATGGCCATTTTCTGGTCGATCCAATTTAACTGAAATTGACCAAACACATTTTCCTTCGACACGCTCACATATTAACTTCAAAAATTATGAGATTTAAAATCTAGCAATAATTTACATCCCGGATCCAAAAAAGTGGTTTCGTCGAATTCTGAGGTCGTTTGCAAAATGTCTATTTTCAAGGGCTATATATTCTCTATAGCGACCTTTCTGAAAATTCATTTGGCCATAACTTTTGATTCCCGCTATGAAACTTCGATTTTCCAGATTCTTTAGAAAGATATTCACTAACACATTTAAATATTTTTGGTTTCACTAAAATCCATTTTATTTTGCACCCAGTACAGTCAGTCAAAGTTTGAATTGAAATATTGAAACTATCGCGCCATTCCAGGCCTTGTTTATAATTTAAAATAATTATATTTATTTTCAAACATCGATTCAAACATACTTTTCGTCATTGTTATTTAAAATATTTATTTTAAATATTTAAAATTCACTAAAATAGCCAAATTAATAATTTTAGACTGGCCCAGATTTTCTAGGTCGTTACAATCTCCCCCACTTAAAACTTTTCGTCCCCGAAAAGGAACAAAGTTGAAAGTCGTATAATTAACCAACTCTACTTTCAATCTGGCTTCCATCCTTCAACTTTTCAGTTTATAAGAATTTTCAAATTCTTTAAAATTTTCGCTAACACCCTAAATTTTCGAAAAATTTCGCCATAACCTCCTTTGTACGGGGAGGGGTTTGGAAATTTATTGGGCCGTATTAGGTACCCAATAAATCTTAATAAGCATGCACATATTTTTAGTGATATATTGCGGTGTCCACAGGGGAATGTGTATAGATCGTAACTCCAGAGAATAAATTCTCGTCACCCTATAAATGGTTTTTGTGCCTTAACGACCAGAGAGACGTGTTTATTGTCATCTCCAGACCCGTGTGGGGTTTTTATTAATCTTGCAATTTACCGTTACATTTTATATGATCCATATCAGTCATCAGTTCAACCTATAAAATATAGTCATCGCAATACAAGTCTCTTGCTCGTATGGTAAATCTTCAACCTCGTCACAGAAGCTCCAAATGCTTATGTGGTATATGATGAAGTGTGCCTATCTTTAAGAAGTACGCTATGTAGTGTAGTTCAAAATTAATCTTACTATCCTATGGCGACATTTATTATTACACACAGAACAACCAGCACTCCGCATCCAATGGCATTCACAGGAGTTAATATAATAATAAAATTGCACATCCAACTCATTAAGGTTTACCTATTTGTCGGGCACGTAAATAAATTCTTTACTCAACATCTAGTCCATTTACCTATTCAAACATATATAATGCACATGTATATATTTCTATCTATTCAACGTGTGATTTAATTGCATAAATCTACCATTCATTCCTCTATTGATTAAATTAACTATCCTTCTAATAATTTAATTAATCAAATCCACAATCACACAACACAAACAACAATCAATTTATTTATTAACTTTTCAAATATATATCTTTTATATAATCAAAAATCATATTTCTAAAACCAGACTGTATATATATTCACAAATACATTATTTAAAAACATATAACTCTCAACTCGTTCTGGGGCATTTCTGACCCCATCTCTAACGAGTTATTCTGACTCTGCTATACTTATACTAGGACATCACTGATCCTATCTGTAATGAGTTATTCTATCTAGAACACTACTGGTTCTATCTCTGACGAGTTTGTTAATATGTTATATTCCAGAACTAAGCTTAACCAAAACTCTGATACCACGTTTGTGACGACCCCAAACCCCGATAAGACGGTGGCAGGGGTAATCTTTGGAATATAACACATAAACAGATAACAGCAGAACTAAAATAAATAAATACACCAGATAATGTACAATAGAATACACTGGATAAACATAATCATCAGAGTTACACAGTATACAGGATCATACTTAGTGCAAAATACAGTTCAGCTTTACATTAAATGTCTACAGCGGAAAAGAAAACATAATATGTATAACAGGAGCTGAATAGCATAAAAAGAGATAAATAATAGAATCCATCTTCAGATCCAGCTATCCAGAAAGAGTCTGCTAAAACCTAAACACAAGGCTGCCCATGTAGAAATAGGGGCACCCGAGTTTACAAGTGAAACAAACTACGAGTCAGTCATGGGACTGGTATGAGAAATCTACTTAACATATTTTACAATATGGCTAATCACAGGACCACGCCACTTTCACGGAATGGGTTTACTCCATTAGATTGCTAGTGCTTTAAAACAAATAAATCTTTTAAACATCGCAATGCTTTTTATAAAAATGAAGCCATTATAAGACTCAGTTCCCATCACACAATGCAACACAAACCGGAGGATAGAGTTTTTACCTTATAATGGCCAAAATATGCTTGATACGAATAAAACAAAAGCATTTGATATTATTATTAGTGTTTATATGTTTCAAAAACAATTTCAAATCATAAGTATTAATCATAGACGGCATTAATGCCCCATACCACTATGTCGCCATATATAGGTATACAATCAAAACCGCACAATGTCGTATTTGGAAATTGGATTCCCGTCATGAACCAAGGCAAAATATATTCCTTACTGAATTCGACACAATCTAGCCCATGTCTCAGGCTACAGCCGCAACTACACCTAGGAGCCACAGGGTCGGTCCACACACAGCGGATTAAAATAAAACCCTGAACAATACGTCTCCCCGCCCTATGGGGCGTAAATGAGCCAAATGACTCCATATCCAACAACCACACAGGTGAAAATAATATAAATGTCAGGGCTGGTTGGTTATCGACACCACCCTAGCTAGAAAGAGATGCATGTTCTCCCTGGATCCTCTCCCGTTTCTGGTTCATACCGGGGTGTGAGGCTCGCGAATCAAAGTTATACACAAAGCTATGCCACACAGGCCGTGCTTTGATCATCAACCACAAGACTTCGCTTTTCAACAGAAACCTTGATCATTTCCACCTAGGCATGCCACATAGGAAATTCACTCCATGCGAGTGATTTCTATCGATATATAACCTATGAGCTCGTACGTCTCAGAGAAGGGCGTTAAGCAAGAGAATAAATTCTCCACTGCCAAACAAATATATATTTAATAGAGATCAATCACCACAGAACAAAATCCAATGTCAGACACACAGTCCATTTACAAGTTCGTTCTGGGTTTGAATGAAACCGGAGGCACTTAATACCTCGCATATCCGTACAATTAACAAGTACGTCCGGACGGCTACTACTTCAGCCCATTCAAGGTAGCTACTCCTATCATGAGCATCAGTAGCACCCCTCCATTCGACGTGAAGATCATCGGTCTTGCACCATCTTCATATCTTCGACTTCTAACCGTCGATCATTTATTTTAAATGAGAATTAACTCGGCATTTTCAAATAATTCACGTATATTTAGAATTTCAAATCAATTCATTTCAATGGTTAAATTATTCGATATCAATAATTCTGTTTTTTAATGTAATTTTCACGCCAAACACATTCAACCACCAAATATCCCATAAACCAAGCAAACTCAGTTTATTTCCATTCCATATCGTTTATAATATTTTATCACGATTTATCGCTATTTTTATTTATTTAAAAATAATCAATTCACTCAAACTACGCTTCAGGTCATAACGCGGCCGTGGCGCTGTTTTTCTTTAGATTTGATTCACACATATCTGAAAATCTAACTGTTGGATCTTCAAAAATTGTATATCATTAGAAAGATCTTTTCAAAACGAAGCCAAAAGTTTCAGTTTTGGGAAAATCCGAAGGTCGGATCTCCCGCACTAATCGTTTGAAGTTACGATTTCAAAATACGAAATGCAGCATCGTTATTCGATTTAATTATATTTATATTTATATATAAATATAATCAATTCTAGCGCTGTATTTTTTGCTTTGAATTAAACATTCCAGACAATCCAACCGTTGGATCTTTACAAAGTGGGTATCATTGGAAAGATATTTCCAAAGTGAACCCAACGGTTTTGTATTGGGAAAATCCGATGGTCGGATCTCCCGCACTAATTCTTTGAAATCACGGTTTCAAAATACGAACTGTAGCTTCGTTATTCGATTTATTTTATTTATATATATATATATATAAATATAATTCATTCTTCGATTTCAAAACCATATTCACTTCATATATTTGATAAAAATGATATTTTTATCATCAAAAATATTTATTCAACACATGAATATTTTTAGCACTTCATATTCACAATAAAAATGTAGATTTTATTGTTCAATCTATATATTCAACACACGAATGTTTTTGACTTCACACATATGATAAAAATATGATTTTTATCGTTTTAGTCCTTTATTCAACACATGAATATTTTCTATGGTTTATATGTATAATAAAAATGTGATTTTTATTGTAAAACAATTTATTTCAAAACACGATTATTTTATTAGTTCATATATGAGGTAAAAATGTTATTTTTATCTTTCAAAAAATTTATTCAACACATGAACTTCATTCAACACATGAATTTCTACCCAACGCATGAATTTATATTCAACACATGAATATAGTTTCAACACATGAAAATAATTCTATAGTTTATATATATAATAAAAATGTGATCTTTATTGTAAAACAATTTTGTAAGGACCCGTGACTTCCCCGGTAAGGAAAGAGCGGACACTTCGAGAACAAGCCACAAAAGAACGCAGACGCAAGAACATTTCATTGTTTATTACAATAATTCCATCAGAATACAAGAATATACATAGTATAAATCAATATTACACATTCGATAAATATCAGAGGTTACAATACATTACATAGCAGCGGAAAATAATACAATACACAACTAGAAGAGATATGCAGATACAAAGCTTTCTAGATATCATTCCAGCTCGTGTCAAAATAAGGGCACTCAGAGTTTAGGTTAAAACAATAAACTCCAGGTCAGTCATGTGATTGGTGTGAGAACTAAAACAGTTATTTATCTTTTATTTTAAAATTAGGTAAATCAAGGGACCACGCCGTATAACACGGAACGGGTTTCCTCCCAAGAACACCAGTGCATAAAACAAACAGCGCAATGCTAAATAAAGAAAAATGAAGCTATTATAAGACTCAGGTCCCATCACACAATGCAACGCAAGCCGGAGGATAGGGTTTTTACCTTATAATAACCAAGAATGCTTGATACGTTTAAAACAAATCATTTGATACTATTATAAGTGCATAGTGTATAAAACAACTTTGAATCATAAGTATCAGTCCTAGACAGCATAAGCGCCACATCCTACTATGTCGCCATACTAGGCTCAACAATCAAAACCGCACATGTCATGTTTTGGAAGCTGGATTTCCATCTGTGAACCGAGGCAAAAGATAGTCCTCTACCGATTCGAGACGCCCTAGCCCGTGTCTTAGGTTAGAGCTCGAGTGACCTTTGGAGCGACAGGGCCGGTCCACCGATGTGGATTAGACGAAATCCTGAACACTGCATTTCCCCACCCTTTGGGGTGTCAATGAGCCAACGAATGACTCCATCGGCTTCACATAGCCACCGATATATCAGAGGCGCCTCCAATTCCAATAACCACATGAGTCAAACTCGTCAGCCAGTTCAAGCACTGACGCCACTCCTAGCTAGAAGAAAACGCATGTCCTCCCTGAGGTCCGTCTCCCGTTTTTGGTTCACACCGGGGTGTGAGGCTCGCGAATTAACGCTACACAAAGTTACGCCACAAAGGGCGTGCTTTGATCATCAACCACAAGACTCTGCTTTTCAACAGAAGCCTTGATCATTTGCATCTTAGCATGCCACACTGACAAACCACTCTATGCAACCGATATTAGTCACACAAAATGAAATCCAATGTCAGACACACAGTCCATTTACAAGTCCGTTCTGGATCTGAACGAAACCGGAGGCACCTAGTACCCCGCATACCCATCGATCTCCAAATACGTCTGGACGACCACCAACTGATTCCCTCCTCTTGGGTGTACAACCCAATCAAGATCATTAGTAATTATCCAAACGACTTGAAGACCTCCGGTCTTCAACCACCGTCTTCATCTTCCACTTATCGTCGTATCAGTTATTCAGAATGGGATAAACCCGGCCTTTCCGAATAACTCGCGTATATAATAAACAAGTGTCACACAAACACAATATACGCCTCATTCCAATTCATCAGTCACTAACCGTAAATAAACAAGAGAATAATTCCCCAAATATTAACCCTGAATGCCGAAACCAACATCAGATCAATATCCAGAAAACCATTCTGCTTAGCTAACCGACAGTTAGTTTCTAAATTTCACATTCTTAGGGAAAGGTTCCCATTAATTTTATCAAAGATAAATCCTTTAAATTTATTCTTTAATCTGCTTTTGAATATCAATTCAAACTAGTCGAGATCAGCGAACCTCACCGAAGTAATCATTTGTTTTAATTTCCCAATCCCTACCTATTCATCCCATGACGTAAAACTAGTAATACTTCATATCTAACACCACGGTGTTATCGGTAAATTCAATTACCATTTCACGTTCAAATCTAATTAAAGATTTAACTATCGCCTGGAGCAAAACTGGTGATACTCCATTCTCGATCTTTTCAATCTAATTAAAGATTCATTAAAGCTCCACTTAGTTTTAATCTTTGACTGGGTTAAAGAATCAGTGTCATTTAAAACACGGTTCATGATAAACCCCAAAATCACATCACATTACCATCAGTCCCTAACCGTAAATTGGCAAGTGAGCAATTCCCTAAGTATTAACCCCGAAGGCCGAAACCAACATCAGATCAATACCCCAGAAACCATTCAACTTAACTAATCTCCAGTTAGTTTCTGATTTTCTTAACTCCTTTGGGTCTAAGAACAGTATTATTGAATATACCGTTCACGACAACCCAAAATCACATTCCATTAATTATCGGGTTAAAGAACAAGTGTTATTTAAAACACTGTTCACGATAAACCCAAAAATCAATACCAATTCAATTCCAATTAAATATTATTTAATTGGTACACTTCATTAAATCTAAATAAAAAGATTTAATCTTTTTCTCAATTGGGCTTAAGAACAGTGTTAATGAAGACACCATTCACGACAAACCCAAATCACATTTGATATTTAATACAAGGTTCTGAATAGAAAATATACCGGCTTATATTCAATATCAAATTCTACGACCAACAAATATCGAATTGGAAATAACGATATATACATATATATCTTTCAAATTTCCATAACAACATCTGTATAATCACGAAATCCAACATCGAAATATTCCAAAGACAATTTCGATTCAAATCCATTCCGATTCAATTATTGGAAATTCTGGTAACATTTAAAACCCTTTTCAAATCCAATTTATTTATTTAAAAATAAATAGAATTATAATTCTAGTTCAAAACTAGTTCATTTCGATAAAAATCTATTTTTATCTTTTCAAATATGGAGTTTTTCATCTTGATTCTTCCCAAATCATTTCTTATGATTTTACTCAAATTAATGATATTTTTAATAATTTTATCAAGGCCCGTACAGTCGATTTCCACCAACGGCCATCGAACTGCACTTACAACGACCTTTTCCAAATTTGATTTGGACATAATTCCAAATCCAACCGTTAGATTTCAAATCTCTAATATTCATTAGAAAGCTCTTTTCGATACGAACCCAACGGTTCCGGTTTTAGGAGAATCCGACGGTCGGATCTCCCGTAATATCTGTTCGAAGTCAATGGTCGAAATTCGCGAACTGCCGCGGCGCGGCGCGTTCTATTCAGGCCATTATATTATATATATAATATATACTTTGTCGATTCCCTTTTAAAACATATTTTATAAATCGTTTTAAATTTGTTTTCAAAATGATTTCAACTTCATTTTCAAATTCAAATCAAAATTGAATTTTCCGTTACAAATTCGTTTTAAATTCTTTTCAAATTGATTTCAATTCAAATCGATTTTTAATTCAATTTCAGTTCGTTTTCAATTCAATTTGAATTTTAAATGAATTCAATTTCAATTCGAATTCATTTCTATTCAATTTCAATTCGAATTCACGTCTATTCAATTTCAGTTCGAATTCAATTCAATTCAATTTCAATTCGAATTCAATTCTATTCAATTTCAATTCGAATTCATTTCTATTCAATTTCAATTCGAATTCATTTCAAAATATTCAATTTTGAAATTATTTCCATATTCATTATAAAATCGACAAAATTCTCGTTCGTGTTAAAATGGCGTGTAACTACTTAACACGGCTTCATATATTTTTTTTAAAAATATTCTATTTCAAATATTTCTATTTCAAATATTCTATTTCAAATATTTCTATTCAAATATTTATTTTTGAAATATTTTATTTCAAAACTGGAATGAGGCCCAATCAATTACCATAGATTTTATTTCTATGGATTTCCATACAACGCATGTATATATCAACAACGACAAATAATCAACCATCATCCAAAGTGCATTCTACACTGTATAAGTATCAAATATAAATATTTAACGCTCATAACAGTCTGTCAATCGATCGATTGACATACAACTAATTATTGGGATTAGTGTATATCATATAGCATCCCAATACCCATGTAGGGATTCAAACAATCAAACACAGATTTTATCTGTGCAGGTGGGCGATGTGTAAAATTTATCGTCCTAATCAGTATCAGTCAAATCAGTGTGGATAAACAAATCGTCCAATTTGTTTATATTTATTTCATTTTAAATACACATTAAAAATTCTATTTTCAACTATAAAATATTTTTAACTATATAAATATTTTATTTCATTTCACATCACATCACACAATCAACTACACATCAAAATCAAACAAACAAGCATACAAGCCGTCCATGGTCTGTGGACGATGGGTGTCGGGTTCTACTAAACACCGTTTGCATCCTAGTATATATTTCAACTAGAAAATTAAATTGAAAGTGAGAAGTTCTCACCGACTAGCTACTCCAAACGCCACGACTCATCTCATGTAGAAATTTTCGTCGCGCTCGCCTTTTGTCAATTTCATTATCCGTAGCCACTACATGGATAAAAATCACATCTTTCTTAGTTATAAAAATCTAATTTTTACTTCGCCTCCTATATGATAAAAATCGAATTTTTCCTTATATAAAAATGAAATCTTTTTCATTTTAAAAATCGAATCCTTCTAATGTTAAAAATCAAACCTTTTATGTTATAAAAATCTAACCTTTTATTATAAAAATATAACCTTTAAACATATAAGAATTCAAATCCTTTCATGTTAAACCATTTCCTAAGAAGGATTCAAAAGAAAACCATGATTTTAAATTAAATAAAATACTCACTTTGTTTTTCAGCGAAGAGGGGGGGTTTCAAAAGGATTTTGGGGCTGCTGTGGAGGGGGTAGGCGCGCCTGAGCGTTGGCGGTGGGCGGAGGAGGCGATGAGGGGGTGGTCTCGGCGGCGGAGGGGGTCCCATGATGGAGCTTCGGCCTTGAGGAGGAGGTGCAGGGGGTACAGAGCAAAAGGGGCTTGTTGGTGGGTTTCAAACGATGAAGGGGGGGCGGTTTTGGAGAAGAAGGCGCGGAGAAGAAGAAGGGGGAGGGGCGCGCCGGCTCCGGCGATCTCCAGGTTTGCGGTGTCGACCGTGATAGGGGTGGCAGCTGGCGATTTAGCTAGGTTTTTTTTATTTCGTTTCTGTTAATACATCGGGGAGAGAGAAAGTGTTAAAGGGGGGGGGGTAGAGTTATATATTTTATTTATTATTTATTTTGAATTTTAAATTTTAAATTCTATAAAGTATCCTTTCCATTCGAACCCGAAATTGAACATGCCGACTGTCGTCCCTAGCTAATTACCCCTATTTCGAACACAATGGGATATGTATCGTAGGCTGATTCGATGGTTTCGACCAGTTTTCGTCAAAATCAAAATATAACTCTATATATTGAATTTGAATGCGCATTTCAATTTACTAGGGCCACATGCGGACTCTAAAAATTCCCGAAAAATATTTTCTAGTTTCGTATTGACGAAACGGTCCTAACAAAACTAATTTCGTCAAATTCTGAGATCGTTGGAAAAATGGTCATTTTCCAGTCGATTAGAATCAACTAAAACTGGTCAAACGCGTTTTACTTAACCACACTCACATATTGGTTCGAAAAATTACGAAAATTGGAATCTAGCAATAAATTGACATCACAGATCCAACAAAAGTGGTTTCGTTGAAATCCAGGGTCGTTTGCAAAATTTCCATTTTTAAGGGCCTGAATACCATAGCGACTATTCTGAATTTTCAACCGGGCATAACTTTTGATTCCTACTAGGAAATTTCAATCTTTCGGATTCATTGGAAAGATATTCATAAATAGATTCTAATATTTTTGGTTTCACTAAAATCCGGTTTATTTTGAATTATGTACATTCATTTGAAATTTGAAGTCGAATTATCGAACTACCGCGCCATTTTCAATTCCTTTTATATATATAAATAAATATTTATATTCTAACATCGAGCTATATAAATATATACGTTCTAATTCCATTCAAACTAAATTTCTCGTCATTTTTATTTAAAATAATTCATTTTAAATATTCAAAATTCGCTAAAATTGCCAAAATAAAAATTTTAAATTGGACTAGATTTCCGAGTTATTACAATCTCCCCCACTTAAAACTTTTCGTCCCCGAAAAGGAACAAAGCCGAAAGTTGTTCCAAAAATCAACTCAACTTTCATTATTTTCTCTACGGCTTAAGTTCTTCAATTTTTCAATTTCTAAGAACTTTTCAAAATTTTCGAAAATTTGGCTAACACCCTAAATTTTCGAAAATTTTCGCCATAACCTCCCCTACACCGGGGCCTTCGGGATATTTCGTATAGCCTCCCATGGCCTTCTTCAACTCAAAAGAAAAAGAAAAAGCCAAGCGGCTAGCCAATCGGCTCATAAAATCATCTTCACCCAAACAAAACAGTAAATTATGTTAAACATGTACCTATTTGTCGGGCAAACAATTTTATTCTTCTGCTCTAGCCTCCTTGCTATGACCTGTTCAATGTAAGTACATGTATTTGCAAGCAAATGCGACAAATTTCCAATACAATTTACTATTTGGTTCAAATTGGCTATATGATTCTAACTTTAATCACTCAACTAATAATCAGACAACACAACCATCAATCAATTAGTTGACTATCGTTTCAAATTCATAACTTTGATATATAGTCAAAAATCATGTTTTTGGTGCCAAATCACAACAATAGGCCCTATCTAATTTTGGTTCTCACACCAATCAATAGGAAATATATAGACATCACACTTTCGAAACTCGAATATAAACACTGATGGTGCACGTGCTATCATCAGTACCATCTCTGGGCGACTAGAGTGTGATTCTATATCTATCCAGTATTTTAAAACTTCGAATACACGCGGATCAGACGTATACGCAAAATCTATATATACTGGATCGTCCAAATTCAACATAAATAAATAATCGAATACGAATAGTTGATTTAAATTTTCAAAACAAAATTTGGTTTCATTTTCAAAAATATACTCTACACACTCGTTCTAGGATACTACTGATCCCATCTCTAACGAGTCATTCCATTGGATATTACTAATCCAATATCTGATGAATTCTTTCGTATGGTTCTAATGTGTCTTGTTCTCTAAGCTTTGTAAACTAAAGCTCTAATACCACTGTAAGGACCCGTGACTTCCCCGGTAAGGAAAGAGGGGATACTTCGAGGACAAGCCACAAAAGAACGTAGACGGAAGAACATTTCATTGTTTATTACAATAATTTCATCAGAATACAAGAATATACATAGTATAAATCAATATTACACATTCAATAAATATCAGAGGTTACAATACATTACATAGCAGCGGAAAATAATACAATACACAACTAGAAGAGATATGCGGATACAAAGCTTTCCGGATATCGTTCCAGCTGTATGCCAGGATCCTGTGAATATAAATCTACAAAACCAAAACTACTAGCTGCCCGTGTCAAAATAAGGGCACCCAGAGTTTAGGTTAAAACAATAAACTCCAGGTCAGTCATGTGACTGGTGTGAGAACTAAAACAGTTATTTATCTTTTATTTTAAAGTTAGGTAAATCAAGGGACCACGCCGTATAACACGGAATGGGTTTCCTCCCAAGAACACCAGTGCATAAAACAAACAGCGCAATGCTAAATAAAGAAAAATGAAGCTATTATAAGACCTGGGTCCCATCACACAATGCAACGCAAGCCGGAGGATAGGGTTTTTACCTTATAATAGCCAAGAATGCTTGATACGTTTAAAACAAATCATTTGATACTATTATAAGTGCATAGTGTATAAAACAACTTTGAATCATAAGTATCAATCCTAGACGGCATAAGCGCCCCATCCCACTATGTCGCCATACTTGGCTCTACAATCAAAACCGCACATGTCACATATTGGAAGCTGGATTTCCATCTGTGAACCGAGGCAAAAGATAGTCCTCTACCGATTCGAGATGCTCTAGCCCGTGTCTCAGGTCAGAGCTCGAGTGACCTTTGGAGCGACAGGGCCGGTTCACCGATGTGGATTAGACGAAATCCCGAATACTGCGTTTCCCCACCCTTTGGGGTGTCAATGAGCCAACGAATGACTCCATTGGCTTCACATAGTCACCGATATATCAGAGGCGCCTCCAATTCCAACAACCACATGAGTCAAACTCGTCATCCAGTTCAAGCACTGACGCCACTCCTAGCTAGAAGAAAATGCATGTCCTCCCCGAGGTCTGTCTCCCGTTTTTGTTTCACACCGGGGTGTGAGGCTCGCGAATTAACACTACACAAAGCTACGCCACAAAAGGCATGCTTCGATCATCAACTACAAGACTCTGCTTTTCAACAGAAGCCTTGATCATTTGCATCTTAGCATGCCACACCGGCAAACCACTCTATGCAATCGATATCAGTCACACAGAATGAAATCCAATGTCAAACACACAGTCCATTTACAAGTCCGTTCTGGGTTTGAACGAAACCGGAGGCACCTAGTACCCCGCATACCCATCGATCTCCAAATACGTCTGGACGACCACCAACTGATTCCCTCCTCTTGGGTGTACAACCCAATCAAGATCATCAGTAATTATCCAAACGACGTGAAGACCTCCGGTCTTCAACCACCGTCTTCATCTTCGACTTATCGTCGTATCAGTTATTCAGAATGGGATAAACCCGGTCTTTCCGAATAACCCGCGTATATAATAAACAAGTGTCACACAAACACAATATACGCCTCATTCCAATTCATCAGTCACTAATCGTAAATTAACAAGGGGATAATTCCCCAAATATTAACCCCGAAGGCCGAAACCAACATCAGATCAATATCCAGAAAACCATTCTGCTTAGCTAACCGACAGTTAGTTTCTAAATTTCACATTCTTAGGGAAAGGTTCCCATTAATTTTATCAAAGATAAATCCTTTAAATTTATTCTTTAATCTACTTTTGAATATCAATTCAAACTAGTTGAGATCAGCGAACCTCACCAAAGTAATCATTTGTTTTAATTTCCCAATCCCTACCTATTCATCCCATGAAGTAAAACTGGTAATACTTCATATCTAACACCACGGTGTTATCGGTAAATTCAATTACCATTTCACGTTCAAATCTAATTAAAGATTTAACTATCGCCTGGAGCAAAACTGGTGATACTCCATTCTCGATCTTTTCAATCTAATTAAAGATTCATTAAAACTCCACTTAGTTTTAATCTTTGACTGGGTTAAATAACCAGTGTCATTTAAAACACGGTTCACGATAAACCCCAAAATCACATCACATTTCCATCAGTCTCTAACCATAAATTAGCAAGTGAGCAATTCCCTAAGTATTAACCCCGAAGGCCGAAACCAACATTAGATCAATACCCCAGAAACCATTCAACTTAACTAATCTCTAGTTAGTTTCTGATTTTCTTAACTCCTTTGGGTCTAAGAACAATATTATTGAAGATACCGTTCACGACAACCCAGAATCACATTCCATTAATTATCGGGTTAAAGAACAAGTGTTATTTTAAACACTATTCACGATAAACCCAAAAATCAATACCAATTCAATTCCAATTAAATATTATTTAATTGGTACACTTCATCAAATCTAAATAAAAAGATTTAATCTTTTTCTCAACTGGGCTTAAGAACAGTGTTAATGAAGACACCATTCACGACAAACCCAAATCACATTTGACATTCAATACAAGGTTAAGAATAGAAAATATACCGGCTTATATTCAATATCAAATTCTACGACTAACAAATACCGTATTGGAAATAACGATATATATATATATATATCTTTCAAATTTCCATAACAACATCTGTATAATCACGAAATCCAACATCGAAATATTCCAAAGACAATTTCGATTCAAATCCATTCCGATTCAATTATTGGAAATTCTGGTAACTTTTAAAACCCTTTTCAAATCCATTTTATTTATTTAAAAATAAATAGAATTATAATTCTGGTTCAAAACTAGTTCATTTCAAAAAAAAAGAATTTTTATCTTTTCAAATATGGATTTTTTAATCCCGATTCTTCCCAAATCATTTCTTATGATTTTACACAAATTATTGATATTTTTAATAATTTTATCAAGGCCCGTACAGTCGATTTCCACCAACGGCCATCGAACTGCACTTATAGCGACCTTTTCCAAATTTGATTTGGACATAATTCCAAATCCAACCGTTAGATTTCAAATCTCTAATATTCGTTAGAAAGCTCTTTTCGATACGAACCCAACGGTTCCGGTTTTAGGAGAATCCGACGGTCGGATCTCCCGTAATATTCGTTCGAAGTCAATGGTCGAAATTCGCGAACTGCCACGGCGCGGCGCGTTCTATTCAGGCCATTATATTATATATATAATATATACTTCGTCGATTCCCTTTTAAAACGTATTTTATAAATCATTTTAAATTCGTTTTCAAAACGATTTCAACTTCATTTTCAAATTCAAATCCAAATTGAATTTTCCCTTACAAATTTGTTTTAAATTCATTTCAAATTGATTTCAATTCAAATCGATTTTTAATTCAATTTCAGTTCGTTTTCCATTCAATTTGAATTTCAAATTAATTAAATTTCAATTCGAATTCATTTCTATTCAATTTCAATTCGAATTCACTTCTATTCAATTTCAATTCGAATTCAATTCTATTCAATTTCAATTCAAATTCCATTCTATTCAATTTCAATTCAAATTCATTTCAAAATATTCAATTTTGAAATTATTTCCATACTCATTATAAAATCGACAAAATTCTCATTCATGTTAAAATGGCATGTAACTACTTAACACGGCTTCATATATTTTTATTTTCAAACATTCTATTTCAAATATTTTTATTTCAAATATTCTATTTCAAATATTTCTATTCAAATATTTCTTTTTCAAATATTTTATTTCAAAACTGGAATGAGCCCAAATCAATTACCATAGATTTTATTTCTATGGATTTCCATACAACGCATGTATATATCAACAACGACAAATAATCAACCATCATCCGAAGTGCATTCTACACTGTATAAGCATCAAATATAAATATTTAACGCTCATAATAGTATGTCAATCAATCGATCGACATACAACTAATTATTGGGATTAGTGTATGTCATATATCATCCCAATAACCGTGTGGGGTTTCAAACAATCAAACACAAATTTTATTTGTGTAGGTGGGCGATGTGTAAAATTTATCGTCTTAATCAATATCAGTCAAATCAGTGTGTATAAACAAATCGTCCGATTTGTTTATATTTATTTCATTTTAAATACACGTTAAAAAATCTATTTTCAACTATAAAATATTTTTAACTATATAAATATTTTATTTCATTTCACATCACATCACATAATCAACTATACATCAAAATCAAACAAACAAGCATACAAGCCGTCCATGGTCTGTGGACGACGGGTGTCGGGTGCTACTAAACACCGTCTGCATCCTAGTATATATTTCAACTAGAAAATTAAAATAAAAGTGAGAAGTTCTCACCGACTAGCTAATCTAAACGCCACGACTCATCTCATAAAGAAATTTTCGTCGCGCTCGTCTTTTGTCAATTTCATTGTCCGTAGCCACTACATGGATAAAAATCACATCTTTCTTAGTTATAAAAATCTAATTTTTACTTCGCCTCCTATATGATAAAAATCGAATTTTTCCTTATATAAAAATGAAATCTTTTTCATTTTAAAAATCGAATCCTTCTAATGTTAAAAATCAAACCTTTTATTTTATAAAAATCTAACCTTTTATTATAAAATTATAACCTTTAAACATATAAGAATTCAAATCTTTTCATGTTAAATCATTTCCTAAGAAGGATTCAAAAGAAAACCATGATTTTAAATTAAATAAAATACTCACTTTGTTTTTCAGTGAAGAGGGGGGTTTAAAAAGGATTTTGGGGATGTTGTGGAGGAGGTAGGCGCGCCTGAGCTTCGGCGGTGGGCGGAGGAGGCGATGAGGGGGTGGTCTCGGCGGCGGAGGGGGTTCCACGATGGAGCTTCGGCCTTGTGGAGGAGGCGCAGGGGGTACGGAGCAAAAGGGGCTTGCTGGTGGGTTTCAACGATGAAGGGGGGCGGTTTTGGAGAAGAAGGCGCGAAGAAGAAGAAGGGGGAGGGGCGCGCCGGCTCCGGCGATCTCAAGGGGTGCGGTGGCGACAGTGATAGGGGGTAGCAGCTGGCGGTTTAGCTAGGGTTTTTTATTTCGTTTTTGTTAATACATCGGGGAGAGAGAAAGTGTTGAAGGGGGGTAGAGTTATATATTTTATTTATTATTTATTTTAAATTTTAAATTTTAAATTCTATAAAGTATCCTTTCCATTCGAACTCGAAATCGAACATGCCGACTGTCATCTCTAGCTAATTACCCACATTCCGAACACAATGGGATATGTATCGTGGGCTAATTCGATCGTTTCGATCAGTTTTCGTCAAAATCAAAATATAACTCTATATATTGAATTTGAACGCGCATTTCAATTTACTAGGGCCATGTACGGACTCTAAAAATTCCCGAAAAATATTTTCTAGCTTCGAATTGACGATACGGTCCTAACAAAACTAATTTCATCAAATTCTGATATTTTTGGGAAAATGGTCATTTTTCAGTCGATTAAAATCAACTAAAACTGGTCAAACGGCGTTTTACTTCACCACGCTCACATATTGGTTCGAAAAATTACGAAAATTGGAATCTAGCAATAACTTGACATCACGGATCCAACAAAAGTGGTTTCGTCGAAATCCGAGGTTGTTTGCAAAATTTCCATTTAAAGGGCCTGAATTCCATAGCGACTATTCTGAATTTTCAACTGGGCATAACTTTTGATTCTCTCGAACTACCGCGCCATTTTCAATTCCTTTTATATATATAAATAAATATTTATATTCTAACGTTGAGCTATATAAATATATACGTTCTAATTCCATTCAAACTAAATTTCTCATCATTTTTATTTAAAATAATTCATTTTAAATATTCAAAATTCGCTAAAATTGCCGAAATAAAAATTTTAAATTGGCCCAGATTTCCGGTTTATTACAAATTTATTTCAAAACACGATTATTTTATATAGTTCATATATGAGGTAAAAATGTTATTTTTATCTTTCAAAGAATTTATTCAACACAAGAACTTCATTTAACACATGAATTTCTACTCAACACATGAATTTCTATTCAACACATGAATATAGTTTCAACACATGAAAATAATTCTACCACATGAATATTATTGAAAATTTCGGCAGCATAACGGCAGGGTAGTTAAAACCGGCACCGTCCCTAGTACGGCTCCTCGCTCTACCTTAAAGCCCCGCAGCTTTTGACAATGGGGATTTTCACTATCTAGTTCGTACGCAGACGAATTTTCCCATATACTAATCCTTTTGGGATTTCAAATCAACCATTCATGATATTCACCAAATTTCACATCAACCAATAATCCAAACAATATCACAACCAATTTATTTCAATGCATATATCACTTTTACAATGCATATATAAATTGTACATCGAACATACAATTTATACAACGCTTATACATGAGGTGCACAACGCTTATATAACTCATATATCGACTATATAATTTATACATCGTTGTTTTCCATATCGTTTATAAATTAGAAGTCTCACATTGGGTTCCACTCCACCAAAAATAACATAAGGCTCAGAAAATTATACGGTCTCTTCTAGAATGTAGAAGACGTCCACACGAGTCCACTGTCTCTTGTTTCACTGGATTACGAGTTCGTATGAGCAAGGTATGGTTTTATAAACGTTAATGACATTTTAAAGTTAATTAATGAATTAATTAATTAAAAATAAACCTTCCTTCTTCAATCCAATGTATATGCCGCGGTTTTCAAGTTCCTGTTTAGAACTAGGTATTCAAATCTCGAGTGCCGCAGCCACCTGGAGGTCGATTAGCGGCTCCAACACGATCCGCCTCTGCGAGAGCTGTCGGCGGCTACCACTTGCGCCTAACTCGGTGGAGGTTCTTCGCCAGGAATCGAGGGTGAACGACAGGTTTCACGCCCTAAAACCTCACTCAATACTGAACGATAATTGGAGAAGTTGAGATGGATTTAAAGCTCTTGTAAATCTCTTCAAAATCTTCAACTAGATCGGTGGCTTTTATCAAGTGGATCAAACGGATTTGAGGGAGGAAGGGTGGAAGTTGTTTCCGTCGACGGTTATGAACCTGGAGGTGCGATATTTAATGAGCGAGGGTTTCCAGAGAATATGATTGGCCCTTGGGTTTTTTTATTTTAATTTTTTAATTCTATTAAATCCGAAAATACCCCTCACTGCATATGAACTTGTGACATCCGGGAGTTTCGCTCGATCCGAATCAGTCGCTAAACCGATCTAGACCGTTTGAAATGCCTGATTGTTTTGAGAACACGACAAAATAGAATGCAGACGGAAGAACATTTCATTATATATTACAACAATTCCATCAGAATACAAGAATATACAGAGTATAAATGAACATTACACAGAAATATCAGAGATTACAATACATTACATAGCAGCGGAAAATAATACAATACACAACTAGAAGAGATATACGGATACAAAGCTTTCCGGATATCATTCCGGCTGTAAACCAGGATCCTGTGAATATAAATCCGCAAAACCAAAACTACTAGCTGCCCGTGTCAAAATAAGGGCACCCAGAGTTTAGTTAAAACAATAAACCCCAGGTCAGTCATGGGACTGGTGTGAGAACTAAAACAGTTATTAATCTTTATTTTGAAGTTAGGTAAATCAAGGGACCACGCCGTATAACACGGAACGGGTTTCCTCCCAAGAACACCAGTGCATAAAACAACAGCGCAATGCTAAATAAAGGACAATGAAGCTATTATAAGACCCAGTTCCCATCACACAATGCAACGCAAGTCGGAGGACAAAGTTTTTACCTTATAATAGCCAAAGAATGCTTGATACGTTTAAACCAAATCATTTGATACTATTATAAGTGTATAGTGTATAAAACAACTTCAAATCATAAGTATCAATCATAGGCGACATGAGTGTCCCATGCCACTATGTCGCCATATAGGCTCTACAAATAAAATCGCAAATGTCACGTATTTGGAAATTGGATTTCCTTCTATGAACCGAGGCAAAAGATAGTCCTCTACCGATTCGAGACTCTCTAGCCCGAGCCTCAGGCAAGTACTCAGTCAAGCCTTGGATCCTCAGGGCCGGTCCACCGATGTGGATTAAAATTCCTGAACACTGCGTTTCCCCGCCCTATGGGGCGTAAATGAGCCAACGAATGACTCCATCGGACCCGGATCGTCCGATCTAACCGAGGCGCCTCGCAATAGCAACAACCACATAAGTCAAACTCGTCAGGGCGTGTAAAACCACTGACGCCACTTTTAGCTAGAAAGAAACGCATGCCCTTCCTGATGTCCTCTCCCATTTCTAGTTCACAACCGGGGTGCGAGGCTCGCGAATTCACGTTACACAAAGTTGTGCCACACAGGCTGTGCTTTGATCATCACCACAAGACTTTGCTTTTCAACAGAAGCCTTGATCAATTGCCACTTAGGCGTGCCACATAGGCAATTCACTCCATGCATTTGATATCCATCAATATATAACCCTTGAGCTCATACGTCTCAGAGAAGGGCGTTAAGCAAGAGAATAAATTCTCCGCCGCCAAACAGATATATATTTAATAGAAATCAATCACACAGACTAAAATCCAATGTCAGATACACAGTCCATTTACAAGTCCGTTCTGGGTCTGAACGAAACCGGAGGCACCTAGTACCCCGCATATCCATCGATCTCCAAGTACGTCTGGACGATCACCAACTGTTTCCATCTTCTTGGGTGTATAGCCCAATCAAGATCATCAGTAATTATCCAAACGACGTGAAGACCTCCGATCTTCAACCACCGTCTTCATCTTCGACACCACGTCGAATCAGTTATTCAGAATGGGATAAACCCGGTCTTTCTGAACAACTCGCGTATATATATAATAAACACGTGTTACACGGACACAACATACGCCTCATTCCAATTCAGAATATTCTTTTGTTCAAATATTCTTATAATTTGGGAAAGATTCCCATTAGTTTTATCAAAGATAAATTCTTTGAATTTATTCTTTAATCTCCTTTGAATATCAATTCAAACTAGTCAGGATTAGCGAACCACACCGAAGTAATCATTTGTTTTAATTTCCCAATCCCATCCTATTCATCCCATGAAGTAAAACTGGTAATACTTTACATCTAACACCACGGTGTTATCGGTAAATTCAATTACCATTTCACGTTCAAATCTAATTAAAGATTTAACTATCACCTGAAGTAAAACTAGTGATACTCCATTCTCGATCTTTTCAATCTAATTAAAGATTCATTAAAACTCCACTTAGTTTTAATCTTTGACTGGGTTAAAGAATCAGTGTTATTTAAAACACGGTTCACGATAAACCCAAAATCACATTCCATTAATTATCGGGTTAAAGAACAAGTGTTATTCAAAACACTGTTCACGATAAACCCAAAAATCAATATCAATTCAATTCCAATTAAATATTATTTAATTGGTACACTTCATTAAATCTAAATAAAAAGATTTAATCCTTTTCTCAACTGGGCTTAAGAACAGTGTTAATGAAGACACCATTCACGACAAACCCAAATCACATTTGATATTAAATACAAGGCTCTGAATAGAAAATATATCGGCTTATATACAATATCAAATTCTACGACCAATAAATATCATATTGGAAATAACGATATATATACATATCTTTCAAATTTCCGTAACAACATCTGTATGATCACGAAATCCAACATCGAAATATTCCAAAGACAATTTCGATTCAAATCCATTCCAATTCAATTATTGGAAATTCTGGTTATATTTCAAAACCATTTCAAACTCACTTTATTTATTTTAAAAATAAATAAATTACTATTCTAGTTCAAAACTAGTTCATTTCGATAAAAATCTATTTTTATCTTTTCAAATATGGAGTTTTGCATCCCAATTCTTCCCAAGTCATTTCTTATGATTTTACACAAATTATTACTATTTTTAATAATTTTATCAAGGCCCGTACAGTCGATTTCCATTAACGGCCATCGAACTGCACTTACAGCGACCTTTTTCAAATTTGATTTGGACATAATTCCAAATCCAACCGTTAGATTTCTAATTTCTGACATTCGTTAGAAAGCTCTTTTCGATACGAACCCAACGGTTCCGGTTTTAGGAGAATCCGACGGTCGGATCTCCCGTAATATCCGTTCGAAGTCAATGGTCGAAATTTGCGAACTGTCGTGGCGCGGTGCGTTCTATTCAGGCCATTATATATATATATATATATATATATATATATATATATATATGTGTGTGTGTGTGTGTGTATATAATATATATAATATATACTTCGTCGATTTACCTTTAAAACGTATTATATAAATCGTTTTAAATTCGTTTTCAAAACGATTTCAACTTCTTTTCAAATTCAAATCAAAATTAAAATTTTCCTTATAAATTCGATTTAAATTCATTTCAAATTGATTTCAATTCAAATTGATTTCTAATTCAATTTCAGTTTGTTTTCAATTCAATTCGAATTCATTTCTATTCAGTTTCAATTCGAATTCTTTTATATTCAATTTCAATTCGAATTCTTTTCTATTCAATTTAATTGAATTCTTTTCTATTCAATTTAATTCGAATTCTTTTCTATTCAATTTAATTCGAATTTCAATTCTTTTCAAAACATCAAATTTTGAAATCACTTTCGATATTCATTATAAAATGAATAAAATCGATATAAATATTGTTCTCGTCGAAATGGCGTCAATCTAATCAACACGGCTTCATATATTTCTGTTTTCAAATATTCTATTTCAAATATTTCTTTTTCAAATATTTCTATTTCAAATATTTCCATTTCAAAACTTTCTTTTTCAAATATTTCTATTTCAAAACTTTCTTTTTCAAAACTGGAACGAGGCCCAATCAATTACCATATAATGTTAATTATATGGATTTTCTACAACACATGTATACAATAACAACGATGAATAATCAACCATCATCCAAAGTGCATTCTACACTGTATAAGCATCAAATATAAATATTCGACGCTTATAACAGTCTGTCAATCAATCGATCGACATACAACTAATTATTGGGATTAGTGTACGTCAAATATAATCCCAATACCCGTGTGGGGTTTCAAACAATCAAACACAGATTTTATTTGTGCAGTTGGGCAATGTGTAAAATTTATCGTCCCAATTAATATCAGTCAAATGTGTGTATATAGACAAATCGTCCGATCTGTTTATTTTTGTTTCATTTCATATACACGTTAAAAATTCTATTTTTAACTATAAAATATTTTCCCCTATAAAATATTTTATTTCAACTATATAAATGTTTTATTTCATTTCACATCACATCACACAATCAATTATACATCAAAATCAAACAAACAAGCATACAAGTCGTCCATGGTCTGTGGACGACGGGTGTCGGGTGCTACTAAACACCGTCTGCATCCTAGTATATATTTCCACTAGAAAAACAAAATTAAAAGGTGAGAAGTTCTCACCAAAGCTATCCCAACTCCACGACACTTCAAATGTAGAAGTCTTCGCCGTTCTCGCCTTTTGTCACTTCCTTTAACCGTATCCTCTACATATGTAAAAATCGACTTTTTACTTCGCTATTCAATATATAAAAATCGAATTTTTTTACTTCGCTATTCAATATATAAAAATCGAATTTTTACTATGCTATTCAATATATAAAAATAGAATTTTTACTATGCTATTCAATATATAAAAATCAAATTTTTACTATGCTATTCAATATATAAAAATCGAATTTTTACTGCATTAAAAATCATATTTTTATATTGTTCACTTCACAATAAAGATCATACTTTAATATTCTTCTCTATACGATAAAAATTATATTCTATCACTTCATACATAAGAAAGTTCATATTTTTTCTTCTAATCAAAATCGAATCTTTCTATTTTAAAAATATAATCCTTTTGCTATAAAAATCAATTCTTTAACTAATTAAAAATCAGAAATTTAACTAATGAAAAATCAGAAATTGAACTAAAGAAAAATCAGTAATTTAACTAATTAAAAATCTGAAATTGAACTAATCAAATAAACCGCAAAAACTCACCTTTTGTTGAACGAAGGGGGAGGAGGAAGGAGGGAAGAAGAAGAAGTAGCGGCCGCAGGAGGAGGAGGAGGGGTCACGCGCGTCGCGCGGCAGGAGAGAGGGAGGGTGCGCGGTCGGCTCCAGACGGGGGGGGGGGGGGTGTGTGCGGTCGGCTCCAGTAGGAGGGGGTGTGCGGTCGAGCAGAAGGGGTGGAAGGAGAAGAAGAGGGAGGAGGTGCGGCGGATCTGGAACGGGGGGGGGGGGGCGCGTGTTTTTTTTCTTTTCTTTCTGAATTATGAAAGGGGGGGGTCTAATGGTATAGAGAGAGAAGGGATATTTTTTTTATTTGTTTAATTAATTTCAAAAAACAACTTTTTATTCCGACCTCGAAACGAGACCCACCGCTTGTCGTCTATAGCGTTTCACCCCCGTTCCGAACACAATGAGATATGTACCGTAAGCTGATTCGACCGTTTCGATCAGTTTCCGTTAAAATCAACATATAACTCTATATATTGAATTTGAACGCGCATTTAAATTTACCGGGGTCACATACTAACTCGAAAAATTCCAGAAAAATATTTTCTAGCTTCGTATTGACGATACGGTCCTAACAAAACTAGTTTCGTCGAATTCAGAGACCGTTGGGAAAATGGCCATTTTCTAGTTGATTAAAATCAACTGAAACTGGTCAAACACGTTTTCCTTTGCCACGCTCACATATTGATTCGAAAAATTATGAAAATTAGAATCTAGCAATAACTTTACATCACCGACCCAACAAAAGTGGTTTCTTCGAAATCCGAGGTCATTTGCAAAATTTCCATTTTTAAGGGCCTGAATTCCATAACGACTATTCAGAATTTTCAACTGGACATATCTTTTGATTCGCGCAATGAAATTTCAATTTTTCGGATTCGTTGGAAAAATATTCACGAATAGATTCTAATATTTTTGGTTTCACTAAAATCCGGTTTATTTTGCACCCGGTATGTTCATTTGAATTTTGAAATCAAATTATCGAACTACCACGCCATTTTCAATTCTATTTATAGTTATATATAATCATTTATATTCTTACGACGATCTATATAATATATACGTTCGAATTTCATTCAAAATAAATTTCTCGTCGTTATTATTTAAAATAATTCATTTTAAATAATCAAAATTCGCTAAAATTGCCAAAAATAAAAATTTTAAACTGGCCCAGATTTCCGGGTTATTACAATCTCCCCCACTTAAAACTTTTCGTCCCCGAAAAGGAACGAAGCCGAAAGTTGCTTCACAAATCAACTCAACTTCCAGTGTTTTCATTACGGCTTAAGTTCTTCAACTTTTCAGTTTCTAAGAACTTTTCAAATTTTTCAAAAATTTGGCTAACACCCTAAATTTTTGAAAAATTTCGCCATAACCTCCCCTGCACCGGGAGCACGGGAAAATCCCGAAATTGCCATATAAGCCTTCTGATCTCAAAAAGAAAAAGAAAAAGCCAATCGGCTCATAAAATCATCATCACCCAAACAAAACAGTAAATTATGGTAAACATGCACCTATTTGTCGGGCAAACAAATTTTATTCTTCTGCTCTAGCCTCCTTGCTATGACCTGTTCAATGTAAGTACAAGTATATGCATGCTAATGTGACCAATTTTCAATACAATTCACAATTTGATTCAATTTGGCTATATGGTACAAATTTTAATAAATCAACCAATAATCAACAACACAACCATCAATCAATTAGTTGATTAGCTTTTGAAATTCATAACTTTGATATATAGTCAAAAATCACATTTTTGATGCCGAATCACAACAATAAGCCCTATCTAATTTTGGTTCTCACACCAATCAATAGGAAATATATAGATATTACACGTTCGTCACTCGAATATAAATTCTGATGATGATATATCAATCATCAGAATCACCCCCGGGCGACTAGAGTGTAATTCTATATCTATCCAGTATATTAAAACTTCAAACACCGTGGTGTTAGATATGAAGTATTACCAGTTTTACTTCATGGGATGAATAGGATGGGATTGGGAAATTAAAACAAATGATTACTTCGGTGTGGTTCAATAATCTCGACTAGTTTGAATTGATATTCAAAGGAGATTAAAGAAAAAATTTAAAGAATTTATCTTTGATAAAATTAATGGGAATCTTTCCCAAATTATAAGAACATTTGAATAAAAGAATATTCTGAATTGGAATGAGGCGTATGTTGTGTCTGTGTAACACGTGTTTATTATATATATACGCGAGTTGTTCAGAAAGACCGGGTTTATCCCATTCTGAATAACTGATTCGACGTGGTGTCGTAGATGAAGATGGTGGTTGAAGACCGGAGGTCTTCACGTCGTTTGGATAATTACTGATGATCTTGATTGGGCTGTACACCCAAGAAGATGGAAACAGTTGGTGATCGTCCAGACATACTTGTAGATCGATGGATATGCGGGGTACTAGGTGCCTCCGGTTTCGTTCAGACCCAGAACGGACTTGTAAATGGACTGTGTGTCTGACATTGGATTTTAGTCTGTGTGATTGATTTCTATTAAATATATATCTGTTTGGCGGCGGAGAATTTATTCTCTTGCTTAATGCCCTTCTCTGAGACGTACGAGCTCAGGGGTTATATATTGATGGAGATCAAACGCATGGAGTGAATTGCCTGTGTGGCACGCCTAAGTGGCAATTGATCAAAGCTTCTGTTGAAAAGCAAAGTCTTGTGGTGATGATCAAAGCACAGCCTGTGTGGCACAGCTTTGTGTAACGTGAATTCGCGAGCCTCGCACCCCGGTTGTGAACTAGAAACGGGAGAGGACGTCAGGGAGGGCATGCGTTTCTTTCTAGCTAGAAGTGGCGTTAGTGGTTTTACACGCCCTGACGAGTTTGACTTATGTGGTTGTTGCTGTTGCGAGGCGCCTCGGTTAGATCGGACGATCCGGGTCCGATGGAGTCATTCGTTGGCTCATTTACGCCTCATAGGGCGGGGAAACGCAGTGTTCAGGAATTTTAATCCACATCGGTGGACCGGCCCTGAGGATCCAAGGCTTGACTGAGTACTTGCCTGAGGCTCGGGCTAGAGAGTCTCGAATCGGTAGAGGACTATCTTTTGCCTCGGTTCATAGAAGGAAATCCAATTTCCAAATACGTGAAATTTGCGATTTTATTTGTAGAGCCTATATGGCGACATAGTGGCATGGGACGCTCATGTTACTTATGATTTGAAGTTGTTTTATACATTATACACTTATAATAGTATCAAATGATTTGTTTTGAACGTATCAAGCATTCTTTGGCTATTATAAGGTAAAAACTCTATCCTCCGGCTTGCGTTGCATTGTGTGATGGGAACTGGGTCTTATAATAGCTTCATTGTTCTTTATTTAGCATTGCGTTGTTGTTTTATGCACTGGTGTTCTTGGGAGGAAACCCGTTCCGTGTTATACGGTGTGGTCCCTTGATTTACCTAACTTCAAAATAAAGATTAACAACTGTTTTAGTTCTCACACCAGTCCCATGACTGACCTGGGGTTTATTGTTTTAACCTAAACTCTGGGTGCCCTTATTTTGACACGGGCAGCTAGTAGTTTTGGTTTTGCAGATTTATATTCATAGGATCCTGGTTTACAGCTGGAATGATATCCGGAAAGCTTTGTATCCGTATATCTCTTCTAGTTGTGTATTGTATTATTTTCCGCTGCTATGTAATGTATTGTAATCTCTGATATTTCTGTGTAATGTTCATTTATACTCTGTATATTCTTGTATTCTGATGGAATTGTTGTAATATACAATGAAATGTTCTTCCGTCTGCGTTCTATTTTGTCGTGTTCTCAAAACAATCAGGCGTTTCGAACGGTCTTGATCGGTTTAGCGACTGATTCGGATCGAGCGAAACTCCCGGATGTCACAAAACTCCAACTAAAACCCAACGACTGTCGCCCCTAGCTAATTACCCCAATTCCGTAAACAATGGGATATGTTTCGCAACCCAATTCGGCTGTTACGATCAGTTTTTCTTCAAATTAAAATATAAAACATTCAATATTTGATTTGAACATACATTTCAATTTGCCGAGGCCACATACTGATTCTAAAAATTCCAGAAAAATAAATATGGCTATATTTCGACGATACGGTCCCAAAAAAACTAGTTTCGTCGAATTCAGAGACCGTTTGAAAATTGGCAATTTTCTGGTCGATCCAATTTAACTGAAATTGACCAAACACATTTTCCTTCGCCACGCTCACATATTAACTTCAAAAATTATGAATTTTGAAACCTAGCAATAATTTGACATCTCGGATCCAACAAAAGTGTTTTCATCAAATTTTGAGGTCGTTTGCAAAATGTTTATTTTCAAGGGCTATATATTCTCTATAGCGACCTTTCTGAAAATTAATTTGGCCATAACTTTTGATTCCACTATGAAACTTCGATTTTCCAGATTCATCAGAAAGATATTCACTAATAGATTTAAATATTTTTGGTTTCACTAAAATCTGTTTTATTTTGCACCCGGTACAATCTGTCAAAGTTTGAATTGAAATTTTAAAACTGTCGCGCCATTTCAGGCCTTGTTTATAATTTAAAATAATTATATTTATTTTCAAACATCGATTCAAACATACTTTTCGTTGTTGTTATTTAAAATATTTATTTTAAATATTTAAAATTCACTAAAATAGCCAAATTAAAAATTTTAAACTGGCCCAGATTTTCCGGGTTGTTACAAGGTTAAGTTTAGTGAATGAGAGTAAAAGGGATGGCAGCGATGATTTATCTAGTTAGGATGTTAATGTACCTATTTTCAGAGGGTTTACAATTTAAACATAGTTTCTCTTTTTTTTTTCATTTTTAAAATTCGTTTATACCACTTCCCAAAACATATTATGTTTTTTTGACATGGTGTTTGTTAATACCACTGATTTTTTTATTAAGAAAAGAATATTACTTAAGTGGAATCTTCTCTGGATTCTATATACGATACTAATTATTATATTCAGTCCTAATTTCTTCACAAGACTAACTAAACATTTTGCTACTTTAAGTAGAGCAGTTTATTTCCTTATGCTTTAATTTTTGATTAGTCAAGTAGAACACATGGTTTGTTGTATTGTCTAAAACAAAAGAAAAAAAAGGATGAGAAAAAGTTTAGCTTAATTTATCAAGGCCCTTGCACACCCAAATGTCTAGTGGTTCTAGTCTTTTTTTCTCACCTCTGTATCATATTTACCAGAATAGTTTTAACTTGTTCTTCATTTATTTTCAAGTCCTTATCTTCTTAACTTTGTCAAATTCATAAAACTTGTCATTTCACGAGCAGGAATCATTTGCAATTTGGGAGCCAAGATTTTCGAAAAATTGCCACCAATATCCATTGCACTTGTATGTGAAGCTTGGAGGAGTACCTAGGCATTTTGAGTGTACGCTGTTGCTCTTCACAGGTGCTTAGAGTCAGAATTACAGGTTCAATTTTTCATTACCTTATCAGTTCATTAGTTATAAAAGTATGTTTGGAGTAACTTTTAGTTGTTGAATCAACAATATTCCAAGTCAAGTTGTAGTACCTTATCAGTCCATTATGAAAGACAAGAATATATTGATTATGGATGCTTTCTAGCGATTTTGAATGGCCCTAAGATTTTTAGCTATTGAGCCAACAACATATATTGATATTTGTGGTCTTGGACATTTGAAGTTGCACAAGTGTCTAAATATTAAGGGGTGATTATTTTAACATGAATTATTTGTGTTGTTGTATGTTATGTACTGTCTGAAATTGCTAATAGCAAGACTTCAAACATATGTTCTGCCTGAAAAGTGTTATTTGCGAGAATAGAAACAACCAACATGTGTTAATTGTTTAGGGATTTTGCTAAATAAGATTGCGTGTTTTATCTTGCAGAAGTTTACTTATCTTTCTATTTATGATCTTGAAGTTGTGCCAGAGTTGAATATGTAACTGAAATTGGCTAAAAATTCCTTATTTAGATGGAGATGTTTTCTTTCTTCAACGTCTTTTGTTCAGTTGTTCAGTTTTTCCACCCAGTGTAATCGATGATTCAATCTTTAAGAAAGTGTCTTATTGGAAGTTTTTATTGAAAGTTGTTTTGTTGTAGTGACACCTGAAAGGCACTGTATAATATATGGTAATTAATTAAGATAAGTGGCTCACAATAAATGTAAATGTTTTCTAGTTTAATTTGTTGCATATGAGATATCCATTCAAATAAACTTTGTATTTATGTTATTGATTACACTTGTAAAGATTGGATTTGATTATTTATAATCTAACATGAAATTTTACTTTGATTGTTAGGAATACGTTCAAAGCTGTTGAATGAAGCAAAGCCTACCAATAACTTGGAAAAGAAATAGGATTCGGAATATGTTCAAAGCTGTAAACTGAAGCAAAGCCTACCAATAACTTGGAAAAGAAATAGGATTCTCGTTTGTTGGCAACTTGTTGTACAGTTTTACAATTACCTCAGGAGCTACGTTCAAAGCTTTCGAATGTTTCACAGTTTTAGTTTAGATTTTCTTATGTTTTTGTTTGGATTTCGCATGTAACCAAAATCCAAAAACATGTGTATTAAGTCGTACTATTTTGTGTTAAGTAGTAACAAATTTGTATATTGTATTCATAACTACATTCTTTATTTTATTTTGTTGGGTTATGCTATTTATTTTGCTATTGATAGTTGAATGATTGTATTTGGTAAAGTTGTAAGCAGGAAATATGCAAGAATGTTTATTGGCAGAATAGAAAGGGAATAGCGACGGACTACCTACAGAAGAAGATTGATCGAAAAAATGTTTTGTTGCTAATACCTTGCTAATTAGCAAGGTTTTACCGACGTTTTTGTATAAATAATAAATTGTTAGTAAATACTTGTCCGTCGGTAAATAGTTGGTAATTAAATTAAAATTAAATTAATAATTAAAAGTATATTTTTATAATATAAATAGTAAAATGACGGAAAACTGTTGGAAAACTCATGCTAAATTCCATTGCTAAAATCTAACACAATTACCATCATGGTTTTTACTGACCACCGTGTTATGCAGGAAATCTGTCGCTAAGGCCAATATAGCGACGGATTAGCAGCGGATTCGGCCGTCGCGATATGCGATTTTTTTGTAGTGTAAGCAATATTCAATTTTGATTTAAATTTGAAATTGAAATGAAATGAAAATCGTTTTAAAAATGAATTTGAAACGAATTTAAAAGGAATATTCAATTTCGGTTTTAAAATTTGAAAATAAAATGGAAATCGTTTTAAAAATGAATTTGAAATGAATTTAAAAGGAATATTCATTTTGATTTGAAATTTGAAATTAAATTGAAATTGTTTTAAAATGAATTTAAAACGAATTTAAAATGAATATTTAATTTTGATTTGAAAATTGAAATCGTTTTAAAATGAATTTAAAGCGAATTTATAAGGGAAAATTCAATTTTGATTTAAATTTGAAAATCAAATTGAAATCATTTTAAAATGAATTTAAAACGAATTTATAATGGAATATTTGATTTTGATTTAAATTTGAAAATCAAATTGAAATCGTTTTAAAATGAATTTAAAACGAATTTATAATGGAAAATTCAAATTTGATTTGAAATTGAAATGGGAGTGGAAATCATTTTTAAAACAATTTATAAAATTCATTTTAAGTGGAAATCGATAATATATATATATATATATATATTATAATGGCCTGAATGGAACGCGCCGCGCAGCGACTATTCGTGAATTTCGACTATTAACTTCAAATTGATGTTACGGGAGATCTGACCATTGGATTCTCCTAAAACCAGAACCGTTGGCTTCATATCAAAAGGAGCTTTCCAACGAATACAAAAGATTTGAAATCTAACGGCTGGATTTTAAGATATGTCCAAATCAATTTTAGAAAAGGTCGCTATGAATGAAGTTCGGTGGCCGTTATTGGATAGCGACTGTACGGGCGATAATAACATTATTAAAAATATGGAAAAATTATGTAAAATCATGATAAATGATTTGGAAAGATTTTGGATGAAAAATTCCAGTTTTGAAAAGATAAAAATGTATTTTTATCGAAATGAACTAGTTATTAACTAGATAATAATCCAATTATTTTTAAATAAATAATTTGGATATGAAAATAGTTTTAAAATAACCAGAATTTTCCAATGATTTAATTGGAATGGAAATAATCTTCGAAATATTTCGGTATTGGATTCCGTGATTATACGAATATAGTTGAGGAATTTGGAAGATATATATATATAGTTATTCCCAATATGATATTGGTTGGTTTCAGAATTTGATATTGAATATAAGCTGATATAATTTCTATTCAAATCCTTGTATTTGATATCAAATTGGATTTTGGGTTTGTCGTAAACGGTGTCTTCATTAACACTATTCTTAAACCCGGTTGAGAAAAGAATAAATCTTTAAACTAAGATTTAGTGAAGATTTTCAATTAATTAATATTTAATTGGAATTGAATAAAAGAATTGGATTTTTGGGTTTATCGTGAATGGTGTTTTAGATAACACTTGTTCTTTTACCCAATTAATAGTGAAGAATATGATTTGGAATTTATAATCTTTTAATTAAGATTAATGGAATTTTCCAAAGTAAAGATTTCCAATTTGATATATTAAATTGGAATTGAATGGAATTCGATTTGGTAATAATCGAGATGAGATTTTGTGGAGGAAGACTGTTAATATATATGGAATTTAAAAGGCTTCGTCGTTATTCCATTTATATTATTAGAAGGACACGGAAATTTATATCGATTATATATATTGATCTGTTTTCCGTGAAGATTCAATGATTAATGGAATGTGATTTTGGGTTTATTGTGTATTGTGTTTTAAATGACATTGGTTCTTTAACCCAGGTAAAGACAGTATTACATGTCTAACATTGTATTTCGATACTATATTTGTTGATCTCTGCTAAATATATATCTGTTCGGTAGCGGAGAATTTATTCTCTTGCTTAACACCCTTCTCTAAGAAGTATGAGCTTAGAGGTTATATATCGGCATAAATCAATGGTACGGTGTAGATTGTCAATGCGACATGTTTGATTTCCCAAAGTTAAATAATCATTAATATTGATTTTTGGAAAGATTAAAACTAAGTGGAGTTTTAATGAATCTTTAATTAGATTGAAAAGTGAATGTGATAATTAAAATTATCAATTTAAGAAAATGATCGAGAATGGAGTATCATCAATTTTGCTCCAAGCGATATTTGAATCTTTAATTAGATTCGAACATGAAATGGTAATTAATTTTTACGGATAACACCGTGGTGTTATAAATGGAGTATTACCAGTTTTGCTCCATGGGATGAATAGTTTGGGACTTGAAAATAAAACAAATGATTACTTCGGTAAGGTTCGCTAATCCCGACTAGTTTGGAAAACCTTAATTTGGTTTAAATTGTGAAAAGTATATTTGAATAAAAGAATATTCTGGATTGGAATGAGGCGTATGATGTGTTGTTATAACATTTGATTATAAGATATGCGAGTCATTCGGAAAGACCGGGTTTAACCCATTCTAAATAAATGATACGACGAAAAGTCGAAGAGATTGAAGATGGTGCAAGACCGACGATCTTCACATCGAGTGGATGGTTTGTTGCTGATGCCCATGATTGGAGTAGCTACCTTGAAGGGGCTACAGTGGTAGCCGTCAAGATGTATTTGTTGATTGTTCGGGTATGCGAGGGCCTCTCTCTCCTGTATTGGACATACGGGATGAGGAATAAGGTGCCTTCGGTTTCGTTTAGACCCAAAACGGACTTGTAAATGGATGGTGTGTCTGACATTGTATTCCTTTATACTATATTCATTGATCTCTGCTAAATAGATATCTATTTGGTGGCAGAGAATTTATTCTCTTGCTTAACACCCTTCTTTGAGACGTACGAGCTCAGAGGTTATATATCGGTAGAAATCAGTGGTACAGTATGGATTGATAGTGTGGCATGCTGAGTTGTAGTGATCCAAGCTGTTGTTGAAAAGCAGAGCTTGGTGGATGATGATCAAAGCACAGCTTTGTGTAGCGTTAATTCGCGAGCCTCAAACACCGGTATGGTGGTAAACTGATGGTTAGATCAGTATACTTTACAGATGAGGATAGACATCCTATGGTTTTCATGGATTCGGTCGACCGAGGTGATACTGGGCATGGTCGCTCCACACCAGTAAGGGTCAGGCACACCCCCCGATTCCTAGATGGATAGACTTAGCAGTGTTTTCCAATGCTTGGACGTAAGCCGTGGTAACTTGTTTCCTGGATAGTGTAGATGTTCATCGTAGTGTTTTCGCATGCCTATGATGTAAACTGTTGGGAATTGCACTATGCGATAGATTTTTCGGATCAGGAGCCACCGTGATGGAAATCCAAACTTCCAATACGACATTTTGCGGTTTTCATTGTATACTATATATGGGGACATAATGGGATGGGGCGCTCATGCCGTCTATGATCGATACATTTATATTTGAAGCTGATTTCTTAGCTTATAGTAATAATAAAAGTTTTGTTTTAAAAAGTACCAAGCATATTTGGCTATTATAAGGTAAAAATCCATCCTCGACTGCGTTTATTATGTGATGGTGCCTGAGTCTTATAATAGCTTCATTTTTCTTTATTTATCATTGCGATGTTTGTTTTAGGCACTGGTATTCTTGGGGGTAAACCTGTTCCATGTTGCATGGCGTGGTCCCCTGATTTACCTTATTCTAAAAGTAAAGCTTTAATTACTATTTTAGTTCTCACACTAGTCCTATGACTGACCTGGAGTTTATTGTTTCAACCTAAACTCCGGGTGCCCTTATTTTCCACACGGTAGCTAGTAGTTTTGGTTTTGCATATTTATGTATATAGGATACTGGATTTATAGCTGGAGCTATATTCGGAATCATCTGTATCCGTGTATTTATTTCGGTTGTATTTGTTATTTTCCGCTACACATTGTATTTATACATTTTTGTTTCCGCTGCTTTGTATTTTAAATGCCTGATATTTTTCTGTGTAATATTTATTCATACTATGATATATTCTTGTACTCTGATGTAAATTGTTGTAATAGCAATGAAATGTTCTTCTGTTCGTGTTCTGATTTGTTGTGTTCTCATTTCAATCCGGGCTTTCCCGTAAGGGTGAGTTTGGGTCGTCTCAATAGTTTTAGTAAATAATCAATTTAGAATGGACCTAACTTCCTAAGAAAAATGAATTGTAAAGAAGAGAAAGAAGGGTGACATAACTGAAAGTGGTTATGAAAAGAAAAGAGATATAAAAGGTTTATTGTGTAAACTTACAATGATGATAAGTAGATTAATGTCCTCACTATAAATGTTATGTTAAATAATAAAAAAACCCATGAAGTATGAATTGAATGGGTAACCTATTATAACAAATTATATCAGACGAGAATGTAATATAATAGGTAGACTTGTCATCGGGACAAAAAGGATAATAACACATGTTACAATTAAAAGATGAAATGGGAAGTAAGAGGCTTATTCCGAATAGACAAATAACTTGAATGCAGAATAAACAATATAATGCTCAAGTTTATTAGCAAAATTAGACATAGGGTCTGATAATGTAATGATGAGATGCGCTTGGACCAGCCCGTACGTATTTCGAATGAAGATCTTAACGGGGCAAGTCATCGTAGGTATTGGAGACACGAGGGGAGAATGTCCAGCTTATTCGATGAGACTGGAAGGACGTGCGAGACTTCTATGGAACATGAGAATACTCCATGGTGGTCCTCTATGGTAGGCCTAATGAAGCTATACCCATAGAGGAATGGTCTGTACGGTTCCATCTAATGAGTATGCCTTAACTGCATCTTGGATGGTGGGCAACTTAAAGGATGACCTTAGGATAATTCCGCGACTGCTTCAAGGAGGGAGGCTTCGTGGTCGGGACCCAACAAAGATAGTAGATCTCTAGATACCAGTCATCGTAAGTCAGAGTGTGTGCGATAAAGACCGGAGCTAATTCAAGAGGCCAGTGATCTTTTACTATCGGCTCACTGGATGAGGACTACATGTTTGTTTAGATTGGATGGTAGGGCAGTCATTTAGCTCTTTGAATTGTCTTTCATTAGTAGGGATTGGTTGGGTGGGGGCGTTGAAAGCCACCGAAAGAGACATACCTACCTTTGAATATCTGTATTATAGTCCAAACGAGGTTGCCCTTTTTAGATATGTGTAAATCTCCCAATTGAGTTCCATGGAGGACCTTAGATATTAGGGCTCCCTTATGGTGCAACGTTAGAGGCTTATTATTTTTCGCAGCGTAGCCTAGTACGCTTTCATGGCGTAGCGTTGGAGGTCAAGTACGTTTTCGCTGTAGGACTATGGGGACCACTCGAGGAGGGTGTGATGGGAAGTGCCTCGATATTTGGCATATAGCTACATATATATTATTTGTTAGGTTAATCAATCGGGGAGTAGATGGGTACGATTTATGTAGAAAAATCGAAAGTATATGGTGAGATAGACCTGAATAGCTTAATAAATATGAATCAGTGATAGAACGGTATATGTAGTGCCATTTATAGAAAGTATAATTTATCCATTCAACAGAACCTTTGTTCTGACCCCCTTCCATAATAAACCCGCAGGTTAGACAAGTGGTATATATTCTGCAGCTTAGGGACATTTGTTAGATAGTGTCATTATATTGGTAAGTGTTTCCCTACTATTATATCTTGTTCCCTTTTGGTGTGAGATCTTTTTATGAGCACTGATATAATTATTTTTGACTTTCAGCAGGATACTAGACAAACCAACTCGAGCTTCGGTAGGTTTGGATTTTAAAAAAAAAAATCCAATATGTTGAAATTCGGGTTGTTGCATTTGGTCTTAGAGCTTTGGTTTATGATTCCTATATAGATAGCGAATGAAAGTATATTTTTCTAAAAATATTATATACACACACACCCCTATATCCATAGAGAAATCCAGTAATTAAGTCAACGACACATGTAAAAAGTTGGATGTTAATTTTGTACACTTAGGAAATGATTATGGAAGTTTGAGGATTACAGACCCATAAGTGGCTAGGGTGGAAAGTGTACAAAATGTTTTAAATAAAAAGAGAGAAAAGATTCCATGTGTTAGTATTTGAAATTTTGGTATTTCAGATTAGTGGATTCGACAATAAGGCCTTGCAAATAGAGAAAGGATTAAGAAAGGGAAAAATGAATTTTGAATTTGTATATGTATACACACATTTAATGTAAAAGTGACGCTAGTCTTATTCTTCAGTTTAGACATAGTTTGGTAGAAATTTATGTAAAGAAAATTTAGGACAAAGAGATGTAATTTCACGCAAAGAGTGTGGAAAATGCTAAAGTTAGAAATCACTTTGTAATCATCCCCACAATTAGAACTTTTAAAAAGAATTTAAAAAGAAAATGCAAATTAGGAAAAAGATTACTAGAAAATTTTTCAAGTTTCACAAATTTAAAAGTTTACAATTTTAGAAATTTATTGGTTTGCAATATTAAGAGATGTAATAATTGGATTTTTGAGAAAATTATGCAAACTTGTTTTGAAAAGTATTATATTCATAAGCAAGTTGTGGGGTTAAGCGATATAAGTGGTTAAGAGAAAGCGCAAATAAATGAATTGGACTTATGGGTGCATAGGTGACCTTTGATGAAGTAAAATATAAAAAGTTTCAAAAACGGATTGTGAAAACACTTTAACTTGTTGGAATAAGAAGAATTATAAGATAATTTTTTGTGAATCATTCAGTTTATAAGTAAACATGTTATGTTTAAGCGGCAAGGAAATGTGCAGCGAAAGAGGTGCACAAAATATGGGGGAAGCAACATATTTTGTGCTATCTATTTCAATAAAGAAATGAAAAAGAGCTTTGAAGCTTCCTTGTTACTTTATACAGATAATAAAAGTCCTCTTTTGAAAAAGGTTCGTAGAAACTGAATCTTATTTAATTAGAAATAATTTGGTGAGAAATTGTTCCAATAGGATGCATGAAAAGTTGGTAAAGATTTGAGAAAATTTTGAAAAGATGTTTCAAGTTGTTACTGTTTAGTAGAAAAAAAGTAAGTTTAAATCTTGCATGATTCAAGGGCAGAGGACAATGAGGGACTGAATAGGGGAAAAAATGAGTTGAAATTTTTAATTGTAAGTAAATATATGACGTAATTAGTAATTAATAGAAATCTTTTTTAGCACCCTTTGAGGAAATATTAAAGTTTTCTTTTAGTATAGATTTGCATTCCTATATATGGAGTGTTCTATTTTAGAAAATAGAATAATTTAGTAGGATATTTCCTTCCTAGACATTCGTAGTGATCGCTAGGTAAGAACAAAAACATAGGATATTGTGAATAAAATGAAAATGAAGGTAACAAATGAACAGCTAAAAGAAAATCAAACAGAGATAGCAACTCTAAAAATTGAGAATAATAAAAGCAAAATGAACTATTCCATGTAAGTTTGGACAACTAAAAAGAAAATTTTCTTATGTAAACTATGCTTGGAATGTAAAAATACAAAAAAAAAAAAAAAATTAAGATTAGCAATTAAGGTTTCCAAGTATGGGAAAAAGGGGAGTAAAACTGGATGGGGACTATGCAATTTTCCATTTTCTACCTCTTTCTAACATAAGAAATCGAATTCAAAAAATTAGACTTTTCTGAAATCCACAAATTTAAAGTTGGCTGGTAGGATTTGGATGCAAAAATTATATGAACTACGCTGTTACTCTATAAGAGAGAAAAACTGGATGAAAAACGTATTTTTGATTTTAATTTATTGCATATAGAAATTATCAGTATATTTAGGATGTATGCATCATGTTTTCATGAAGATTTGCAATCATATAACAGGTACCGCTTAGGAATTCATTGCATTCGTATATTTTTATATTATGTTACACATTGCACAAGTGCACAAATAGTTGCAAAAATGGATGTACACATGACGGTTGTAAATTATGCATGAATTACATAATTCTACCCTTATCAAATTTCGAGAAAGAAATTTCTTATGCAGGGGAGAATGTAACACCCCATATTTTTAATTAAATAATAAAATAAAATTCTTATATTTTTTTGAATTTAGTCATGGAACTAGCGTTATTGCATCCGTGGCGATTTTCTGATCAATTTAGACCAATGATTTGCAGAAAACGGACTTAAAACGAAGAAGATATTATTAAATATAGTTTTAGAACAAATATGAAGAAAAAAGAAATAAAAGGAACACACCTAAAAGTAAGGGTTTCTAATGTTCTAATTTTGTGAACAAAAAGCATTGTGGTTCAATCGTTGGACACTTGCCTTCCAAGTTGTAGCGTGCAAGTTCGAATCCCACCAACGTCATGTTTTTAAATTTTAGAAGGATAGCTAAAAATATGCTTGTTTTAAAAGAAAAGTATACGTGTGCGTACATATAAGGAGAAATTATATATATGTATATATATACACATATATAAGGTGTATGTGTATATGTGTGTGTGTGTGTGTATATATAGGTGTGTGCGTGTGTGTATATGTATGTGTATAATTTTCAAAAAAGTATATGTGTGTGTATATATATGTAAGTGTGGGTGCATGTGTGTATGCATATATACATATATATATATATATATATTGACATGAAATTCAAAAGTAACATGCAATTAATCAAAGTAAGTAACAAATAATTGTAGGGAAAGCACTGTTTGAATTTTGAAAATAAATGGAGTCGCGCATAATTATATATACAGAGATTCAAAATTGAAATTTAAAGCGTAAACTTAAAATGGAAGGTAATAAATGTGGAATGAATGAAAATATGCAAGAGAATAGATAATTTTGAAATTTGAACATATATTAAAAATGAGAAAATTAATGAATCCATAACGTTAGTAATTACGTACGAAACAAAAATCACGCACCTATTAATGAATGAAAATTTTATGAAGTTGTACGCAAATATATACGCGCAGATTTAAGTATGAAATCTGAAACGTGTGATATAAATGGAAGATATTAATATAGGGGAAGAATAATAGGAAAGAATGTAACGTTGAATGTAACGCTAAACTAAAAATTAGATAGATTAAAAAGAAATTAGGCAAGAGAATAATGTTAATAACAACGTTTAAATCATAGCCAAAAATCGCCCAGTAGACCCGAAGTATATTATTTAAAACTGTATACATGGGTGGACCCTGGGGTGATTATACCCCAACTTGATTGATTTCATTATTAACCGATAAACCAAAGATTCAGTATTGAAGATAAATGTTTATATAAAATTTAGTTGAATGCGGTATTTTGAGTTGTTGTAATGATGTTTTACACAACATTCATTTTAACCCAAGTAAGAGGAATTTTGGAAATATAATAATAAATATTTCCTTAGTATAGAAACAAGTGAGTTCGGGAGAGAGATAAGTAATTGGAATATTTTCCAATCATAAATAGAAGATATTTTCTAAGCATAGAAAATAAAAGAAGGTGACATATGGAAATGTTTTCGAAATAGTGTAAGAGGCTAAGATGATTGTTGAAAATATTGGATTAACGAATATTGACAAGGAAATGGAGAAATGATTTAATTAATAAAATATTAATTAATGGGCCCAGTGGTTATTTGATGCTTTAGATGAATGTTTGTTTTTCTTTGATATTTAAATAACCGACTATCGAAGTATTTGCCAATTATAGAGAGACCGGTTGGATTATTATCCGAGAACCGCTCCGTATTGGCGGTAGCATTGAGAATCAGATTATATAAGACAAATCTAAGACGGAAAAAAGTGCAAGGGCTTTTTCTGTTAATCCTATGTATAAATTGCCTAAGATGGATTAATGGAAATTGTGCCTTTGGTTTCGTTCAGTCCCAGAACGAACGTGTATGAACGTGTAATAACCCGGAAAATCTGGGCCAGTTTAAAATTTTTATTTTGGCAATTTTAGCGAGTTTTGATTATTTAAAACGAATTATTTTAAATAATATCGACGAGAAATTTATTTTGAATTGAATTCGACGTATATATTTATACGCGTCGTCGTTAGAATATAAATATTTATATATATAATTATAAATAGAATTGAAAATGGCGCGGTAGTTCGATAATTCGATTTCAAACTTCAATTGAACGTACCGGGTGCAAAACAATCCGGATTTTAGTGAAACCAAAAATGATAGGATCTAATTGATAATATCTTTCTATCAAATCCGAATAATCGGGATTTCATAGCGGGAATCAAAAGATATGCCCAGTTGAAGATTTTGAATAGTCGCTATGGAATTCAGGCCCTTAAAAATGGACATTTTGCAAGCGACCTCGGATTTCGACGAAACCAGTTTTGTTGGATCCGCAGTGTCAAATTATTGCTAGGTTTCAAATTTCATAATTTTTCGAATCAATATGTGAGCGTGGCATAGGAAAACGCGTTTGACCAGTTTCAGTTGATTTTAATCGACTGGAAAATGGCCATTTTTCCAACGGCCTCAGAATTCGACGAAACTAGTTTTGTTAGGACCGTATCGTCAATACGAAGCTAGAAAATATTTTTCGGGAATTTTTCTAGTTAGTATGTGACCCCGGTAATTTGAAATGTACGTTTAAAATTCAATATAGTGATTTAAATGTAAATTAAACAGAAACTGATCGAAACAGTCGAATCAGCCTGCGATACATATCGCATTGTGTTCGGAATGGGGGTAAAACGCTATGGATGACAGGCGGTGGGCCTCGTTTAGAGGTCGTACGTAAAAGTCAACTTTTGCAAATTAAATAAATAAAAAAAAACAACATCTCTTCCCTTAAACCCGCTCTGCCCCCTCCCCCTCTATCATTTTCGATCCGATCAGAAAAAAAAAACAACTGCGGCTCCTCCTGGCGATCGACGCCAGCACCACCGCCGCCCCGTCCACCTTCCGTCCAGCTCCCCAAGCCAGCGACGCCCTCCACCTCCTTCTCCGTTCAATCAACCACGCCCGAAGACCCCCCAAAACCCAAGAACCCGAAGCCCTAACTGAAGCCGCCCTCCGCCGCCGCCAGTTGCTGCTGTGGGCCCCCCTTTTCTGCGCTGCTGACCTGAAGCCGACGCCAACCACGAGCTCCCCTCCTCCGTCAACGTCCAGCACTCTCCCCCACCCCAAAACGCGGCTGTAAGGTTTGGATACTTTGTGTATTTGCTTATTTATACTTATCTAAAGGAATTGGCTTATCAAATATAGTTTTAGTTTATTAAAATCTGAATTTTCAGTTTATAAAATCAGTTTTTAAAACGTTAAAATATATTTTAAATAAAATCAGTTTTATACGTTTAAACATAGCGGTATAAAAATAGGATCTTTCGTCGGGTAAAAGATAAGATTTTTAATCGTGAAGAGATTCGATTTCTAAATGTATAAAGAAGCGATTTTTTTTAAAATGTACAAAGAAGTGATTTTTAACTAGATAAAAATATGATTTTTATATATTGAACTTCGAAATAAAAATATGATTTTTATATATTGAACTTCGAAATAAAAATATGATTTTTATATATTGAACTTCGAAATAAAAATATGATTTTTATATATTGAACTTCGAAATAAAAATATGATTTTTATATATTGAACTTCGAAATAAAAATATGATTTTTATATATTGAACTTCGAAATAAAAATATGATTTTTATATATTGAACTTCGAAATAAAAATATGATTTTTATATATTGAATAGCGAAGTAAAAATTCGATTTTTACATATGTAGAGAATACGGGCGAAAGCGACAAAAAGGCGAGTTGGCGAAGATTTCCTGCATTAGAAGTGCCGTGGAGCTAGGATAGCTATCGGTGAGAACTTCTCACCTTTCAATTTCTTCTTCTAGTTCTATATATATACTAGGATGCAGACGGTGTTTAGTAGCACCCGACACAATCGTCCACAGACCATGGACTTGTTCATTTGGCTGTTTGGTTATTGATTACGATATTGGTTTGAATGTGGTTTGTGGTGTGAAAAAAATCGAATCGATAAATTGGTTAGGATTAGACGTGCGCCGTTATAAGGCGAAGGAGTAAGGCTAGGTTAGACTCTTACTCCAAATTTTGTGGTTTGCATAACGAAAGTGATTTGATTGATATGGGTATGGCGGTGGCCATTATTAGACCGGGGAAAAGGCTAGGCCTTATCCCGTTTCTAGTATCGTGCCATTATGCCGCTGAAATTTTCTAAAATATGTTAGAAAAATAAAAATATCATTTTATTGTGTAAATGAATTGAATAGAAATTCATAGGTTGAAATAAAATGTTTTATCGTTAAAAATAATTTTAACGTGAAGTGAATAAAATAAAATATTCATTTATAAACCGGACGGTTTGTTTATGTACACCTATTTGAATGACATTGATTGGGACGATAAATTTTACACATCGCCCAACAGCACAAATAAAATATGTGTTTGATTGTTTGAAACCCCACACGGGTGTTGGGATGAAATTTGAAGTTCACTCATCCTGATTGACTAAATATGTCGATCGATTGATTGACAGGCTGTTATAAGCGTTAGATATCTATATTTGATGCTTATACAGTGTAGTGCACTTTGGTTTATGGTTGATTATTTTTCAATGATATTATATACATGTGTTGTAAGGAATCCATATAATTAACTTTATATGGTGATTGATTGGGCCTCATTCCAATCGTGAAAATAAAGAATATTTTGATAATAGGAAATATTTGAAATAGAATATTTGAAAATAGAAATTTATGAAGCCGTGTTGATTAGATTGACGCCATTTTGACGTGAACGATATTTATATCGATTTTATTCATTTTAAAATGAATATTGAAAAGTGATTTCGAAATCAACGATTTCGAAATGAAATGAATTGAAAACGATTTCGAAATGAATTGAATTGAAAACGATTTCGAAATGAATTGAATTGAAAACGATTTCGAAATGAATTGAATTGAAAACGATTTCGAAATGAATTGAATTGAAAACGATTTCGAAATGAATTGAATTGAAAACGATTTCGAAATGAATTGAATTGAAAACGATTTCGAAATGAATTGAATTGAAAACGATTTTGAAATGAATTGAATTGAAAACGATTTCGAAATGAATTGAAAACGATTTCAAAATGAATTGAAAACGAATTCAAATTGAATTGAAAGCAAATTGAAATGAATTCAAATTGAATTGAAATTTGAATTGAATAGAAATGAATTTTAAAACGAATTTATAGAGAAGAATTCAATTTTGATTTGAATTGAAACGGAAGTTGAAATTGCTTTTGAAACGAATTTAAAACTATTTATATAATTCGTTTTAAATAGAAATCGACGAAATATATTATATATATATATTATATATATAATATAATGGCCTGAATAGAACGCGCCGCGTCGCGGCAGTTCGTGAATTTCGACCATTTATTTCAAACGGACATTGCGGGAGATCCGACCGTCGGATTCTCCTAAAACCGGAATCGTTGGGTTCGTATCGAAAAGAGCTTTCTAACGTATATTAGAAATTAGAAATCTAACGGTTGGATTTGGAATTATGTCCAAATCAAATTTGAAAAAGGTCGCTGTAAGTGCAGTTCGATGGCCATTGATGGAAATCGACTGTACGGGCCTTGATAAAATTATTAAAAATAGTAATAATTTGTGCAAAATCATAAGAAATGATTTGTGAAGATTTGGGATGAAAAACTTCATGTTTGAAAAGATAAAAATAGATTTTTATCGAAATGAACTGGTTTTGAACTAGAATTATAATTCTATTTATTTTTAAATAAATAAATTGAATTTAAAAAGAGTTTTAAAAATAACCAGAATATCCAATGATTGCATTGGAGTGGATTTGAATCGAAATTGTCTTCGGAATATTTCGATGTTGGAATTCGTGATTATACAGATGTTGTTATGGAAATTTGAAAGATATATATTTATATCGTTATTTCCAATACGACATTTGTTAGTCGTAGAATTCGATATTGAATATAAGCCGATATATTTTCTATTCAGAGCCTTGTATTGAATATCGAATGTGATTTGGGTTTGTCGTGAGTGGTGTCTTCACTAACACTGTTCTTGAACCCAGTTGAGAAAAGATTAAATCTTTTTATTTAGATTTAATGAAGTGTAACAATTAAATAATATTTAACTGGAATTGAATTGATATTGATTTTTGGGTTTATCGTGGACAGTGTTTTAAATAACACTCGTTCTTTAACCCGATAATTAATGAAGGTGATTTTGGGTTTATTGTGAACTGTGTTTCTAAATGACACGGATTCTTTAACCTAGTTAACGATTAAAACTAAGTTGAGTTTTAATGAATCTTTAATTAGATTGAAATGGTCGAGAATGGAGTATCACCAGTTTTGCTCCAGGCGATAGTCAAATCTTTAATTAGATTTGAACGTGAAATGGTAATTGAATTTACCGATAACACCGTGGTGTTAGATATGAAGTATTACCAGTTTTACTTCATGGGATGAATAGGTTGGGATTGGGAAATTAAAACAAATGATTACTTCAGTAAGTTTCGTAAATCCCGACTAGTTGAATCGAAATTCAAAAGTAGATTAAAGAATAAATTCAAGGAATTTATCTTTGATAAAATTAATGGGAATCTTTCCCTATGAATGTGAAATTTAGAAACTAACTGTCGGTTAGCCAAGCAGAATGGTTTTCTGGATATTGATCTGATGTTGGTTTCGGCCTTCGGGGTTAATATTTGGGAAATTATTCTCTTGATTAATTTACGGTTAGTGACTGATGAATTGGAATGAGGCGTATGTTGTGTTTGTGTAACACTTATTTAAAATATACGCGAGTTATTTGGAAAGACCGGGTTTATCCCATTCTGAATAACTGATACGACGATAAGTCGAAGATGAAGACGGTGGTCGAAGACCAGAAGTCTTCACGTCGTTTGGGTGATTACTGATGATCTTGATTGGGTTGTACACCCAAGAAGATGGAAACAGTTAGTGATCATCCAGACGTACTTGGAGATCGATGGATATGCGGGGTACTAGGTGCCTCCGGTTTCGTTCAGCCCCAGAACGGACTTGTAAATGGACTGTGTGTCTAACATTGGATTTTAGTCCGTGTGATTGATCTCTATTAAATATATATCTGTTTGGCGGCGGAGAATTCATTCTCTTGCTTAACGCCCTTCTCTGAGACGTACGAGCTCAGGGGTTATATATTGATGGATATCAATCGCATGGAGTGAATTGCCTGTGTGGCATGCTAAGATGCAAATGATCAAGGCTTCTGTTGAAAAGCAAAGTCTTGTGGTTGATGATCGAAGCACAGCCTTTGTGGCGTAGCTTTGTGTAACGTTGATTCGCGAGTATCACACCTGGTATGAACTAAAAACGGGAGACGGACATCAGGGAGGACATGCGTTTCTTTCTAGTTAGGAGTGGCGTCAGTGCTTGAACTGGCTGACGAGTTTGACTCATGTGGATGTTACTTATTATTACTTGCTGAAAAGCGAGGCGCCTCGTGATATCGGTTTCGGCCGATGCTTCTGGTCGGCTGACGGGCCAGGCTTACGCCCCAAAGGGCGGGGAAACGTAGTGTTCAGGCATAATAATCCACATCGGTGGACCGGCCCTGACGATCCATGGGGCAGTTGCGGTTGTTCCTGAGGCTCGGACTAGACAGTCTCGAATCGGTAGAGGATCTTGCCCCTAGCCTCGGTTCATACCATAAATGATAACCCAACTTCCAATACGACATTGCGGCTTTGATTGTAAACTTATATATGGCGACATAGTGTTATGGGGCATTCATGCTGCCTATGATTGATACTTATGATTTGAAGTTGTTTTATACACTATGCACTTATAGTCGTATCAAATGATTTGTTTTAAACGTATCAAGCATTCTTTGGCTGTTATAAGGGAAAACCCTATCCTCGGCTGCGTTGCATTGTGTGATGGGACCTGGGTCTTATAACAGTTTCATTTTTCTTTATTTAGCATTGCGCTGTTTGTTTTATGCACTGGTATTCTTGGGAGGAAACCCGTTCCGTGTTATACGGCGTGGTCCCTTGATTTACCTAATTTTAAAAATAAATATTAACAACTGTTTTAGTTCTCACACCAGTCACATGACTGACCTGGAGTTTATTGTTTTAACCTAAACTCTGGGTGCCCTTATTTTGACACGGGCAGCTAGTAGTTTTGGTTTTGCAGATTTATATTCACAGGATCCTGGTTTACAGCTGGAATGATATCCGGAAAGCTTTTTATCCATATATCTCTTCTAGTTGTGTATTGTATTATTTTCCGCTGCTATGTATTTAAATGTAATTTAAATCTCTGATATTTCTGTGTAATATTTATTCATTTATACTCTGTATATTCTTGTAATCTGATGCATTGTTGTAATATACAATGAAATGTTCTTCTGTATGTGTTCTGTTGTGGCTTGTTCTCGAACTATCCGCCACTTTCCTTTACGGGGAAGTTACGGGTTTTCACATTTGGTATCAGAGCTTTGGTTAACAAAGCTAGAGAACAAGACACATTAGAACCGTACGAAAGAATTCATCAGATATTGGATTAGTAATATCCAACGAGAATGACTCTTTAGAGATGGGATCAGTAGTATCCTAGAACGAGTGTGAAGAGTATATTTTTCAAATGAAAACAAATTTTGTTTTGAAAATCTAAATCAATTATTCGTATTTGATTATCTATTTATATTGATGTGGACAATCCAGTATATACAGATTTTGCGTATACGTCTGATCCGCGTGTATTCGAAATTTTAATATATTGGATAGATATAGCATCACACTCTAGTCGCCCGAAGATGGTACTGATGATTGTCATGACATCATCAGTATTTATGTTCGTGTTTCGAAGGTGTGATTTTCTATGTATTTCCTATTGACTGGTGTGAGAACCAAAATTAAATAGGGCTTATTGTTGTGATTTGGCACCAAAAATCTGATTTTTGACTATATATCAAAATTATGAATTTGAAACTCTAATTCACTAATTGATTGATGTTTGTGTTGTTTGTTTATTTGTTTGATAATTTTGAACCATTATGCCTAATAGCATCAAATATTGAGTTATATTGAAAATTGGTCGCATTTGCTTGCATATACATATACTTACATTGAACAGGTCATAGCAAGGAGGCTAGAGCAGAGAATAAAATTTGTTTGCCCGACAAATAGGTACATGTTTACTACATAATTTACTGTTTTGTTTGGGTGATGATGATTTTATAAGCCTATTGGCTAGCCGCTTGGCTTTTTCTTTTTCTTTTTAAGATCTGAAGGACCGGGGAAGCTATTTGAAATTCCCCGATGCTCCCGGTGCAGGGGAGGTTATGGCGAAATTTTTCGAAAATTTAGGGTGTTAGCCAAATTTTTGAAATTTCGAAAATTCTCAGAAACTAAAGAGTTGGAGAATGGAAGCCTGATCGATCTTAGAGTTGATTAATCAAACCACTTTTGACTTTGTTCCTTTTCGGGGACGAAAAGTTTTAAGGGGGGAGATTGTAATAACCCGGAAAATCTGGGCCAGTTTAAATTTTTTATTTTGGCAATTTTAGCGAGTTTTGATTATTTAAAACGAATTATTTTAAATAATATCGATGAGAAATTTATTTTGAATTGAATTCGACGTATATATTTATACGCGTCGTCGTTAGAATATAAATATTTATATATATAATTATAAATAGAATTGAAAATGGCGCGGTAGTTCGATAATTCGATTTCAAACTTCAATTGAACGTACCGGGTGCAAAACAATCCGGATTTTAGTGAAACCAAAAATGATAGGATCTAATTGATAATATCTTTCTATCAAATCCGAATAATCGAGATTTCATAGCGGGAATCAAAAGATATGCCCAGTTGAAGATTTTGAATAGTCACTATGGAATTCAGGCCCTTAAAAATGGACATTTTGCAAGCGAACTCGGATTTCGACGAAACCAGTTTTGTTGGATCCGCAGTGTCAAATTATTGCTAGGTTTCAAATTTCATAATTTTTCGAATCAATATGTGAGCGTGGCATAGGAAAACGCGTTTGACCAGTTTTAGTTGATTTTAATCGACTGGAAAATGGCCATTTTTCCAACGGCCTCAGAATTCGACGAAACTAGTTTTGTTAGGATCGTATCGTCAATACGAAGCTAGAAAATATTTTTCGGGAATTTTTCTAGTTAGTATGTGACCCCGGTAATTTGAAATGTACGTTTAAAATTCAATATAGTGATTTAAATGTAAATTAAACAGAAACTGGTCGAAACAGTCGAATCAGCCTGCGATACATATCCCATTGTGTTCGGAATGGGGGTAAAACGCTATGGGCGACAGGCGGTGGGCCTCGTTTAGAGGTCGTATGTAAAAGTCAACTTTTGCAAATAAAATAAAAAAAAAACAATATCTCTTCCCTTAAACCCGCTCTGCCCCCCCCCCCCCCCTCTCATTTTCGATCCAATCAGAAAAGGAAAAAAAAAACAACCGCGGCTCCTCCTGGCGATCGACGCCAGCACCACCGCCGCCCCGTCCACCTTCCGTCCAGCTCCCCAAGCCAGCGACGCCCTCCACCTCCTTCTCCGTTCAATCAACCACGCCCGAAGACCCCCCAAAACCCAAGAACCCGAAGCCCTAACTGAAGCCGCCCTCCGCCGCCGCCAGTTGCTGCCGTGGGCCCCCCTTTTCCGCGCTGCTGACCTGTACCCGACGCCAGCCATGAGCTCCCCTCCTCCGTCAACGTCCAGCACTCTCCCCCACCCCAAAACGCGGCTGTAAGGTTTGGATACTTTGTGTATTTGCTTATTTATACTTATCTAAAGGAATTGGCTTATCAAATATAGTTTTAGTTTATTAAAATATGAATTTTCAGTTTATAAAATCAGTTTTTAAAACGTTAAAATATATTTTAAATAAAATCAGTTTTATACGTTTAAACATAGCGGTATAAAGATAGGATCTTTCGTCGGGTAAAAGATAAGATTTTTAATCGTGAAGAGATTCGATTTCTAAATGTATAAAGAAGCGATTTTTTTTAAAATGTACAAAGAAGTGATTTTTAACTAGATAAAAATATGATTTTTATATATTGAACTTCGAAATAAAAATATGATTTTTATATATTGAACTTTGAAATAAAAATATGATTTTTATATATTGAACTTCGAAATAAAAATATGATTTTTATATATTGAACTTCGAAATAAAAATATGATTTTTATATGTTGAACTTCGAAATAAAAATATGATTTTTATATATTGAATAGCGAAGTAAAAATTCGATTTTTACATATGTAGAGAATACGGGCGAAAGCGACAAAAAGGCGAGTTGGCGAAGATTTCCTGCATTAGAAGTGCCGTGGAGCTAGGATAGCTATCGGTGAGAACTTCTCACCTTTCAATTTCTTCTTCTAGTTCTATATATATACTAGGATGCAGACGGTGTTTAGTAGCACCCGACACAATCGTCCACAGACCATGGACTTGTTCGTTTGGCTGTTTGGTTATTGATTGCGATATTGGTTTGAATGTGGTTTGTGGTGTGAAAAAAATCGAATCGATAAATTGGTTAGGATTAGACGTGCGCCGTTATAAGGCGAAGGAGTAAGGCTAGGTTAGACTCTTACTCCAAATTTTGTGGTTTGCATAACGAAAGTGATTTGATTGATATGGGTATGGCGGTGGCCATTATTAGACCGGGGACAAGGCTAGGCCTTATCCCGTTTCTAGTATCGTGCCGTTATGCCGCCGAAATTTTCTAAAATATGTTAGAAAAATAAAAATATCATTTTATTGTGTAAATGAATTGAATAGAAATTCATAGGTTGAAATAAAATGTTTTATCGTTAAAAATAATTTTAACGTGAAGTGAATAAAATAAAATATTCATTTATAAACCGGACGGTTTGTTTATGTACACCTATTTGAATGACATTGATTGGGACGATAAATTTTACACATCGCCCAACAGCACAAATAAAATATGTGTTTGATTGTTTGAAACCCCACACGGGTGTTGGGATGAAATTTGAAGTTCACTCATCCTGATTGACTAAATATGTCGATCGATTGATTGACAGGTTGTTATAAGCGTTAGATATCTATATTTGATGCTTATACAGTGTAGTGCACTTTGGTTGATGGTTGATTATTTTTCAATGATATTATATACATGTGTTGTATGGAATCCATATAATTAACTTTATGTGGTGATTGATTGGGCCTCATTCCAATCGTGAAAATAAAGAATATTTTGATAATAGGAAATATTTGAAATAGAATATTTGAAAATAGAAATTTATGAAGCCGTGTTGATTAGATTGACGCCATTTTGACGTGAACGATATTTATATCGATTTTATTCATTTTAAAATGAATATTGAAAAGTGATTTCGAAATCAACGATTTCGAAATGAATTGAATTGAAAACGATTTCGAAATGAATTGAATTGAAAACGATTTTGAAATGAATTGAATTGAAAACGATTTCGAAATGAATTGAATTGAAAACGATTTCGAAATGAATTGAATTGAAAACGATTTCGAAATGAATTGAATTGAAAACGATTTCAAAATGAATTGAATTGAAAACGATTTCAAAATGAATTGAATTGAAAACGATTTCGAAATGAATTGAATTGAAAACGATTTCGAAATGAATTGAATTGAAAACGATTTCGAAATGAATTGAAAACGATTTCGAAATGAATTGAAAACGAATTCAAATTGAATTGAAAGCAAATTGAAATGAATTCAAATTGAATTGAAATTTGAATTGAATAGAAATGAATTTTGAAACGAATTTATAGAGAAGAATTCAATTTTGATTTGAATTGAAACGGAAGTTGAAATTGCTTTTGAAACGAATTTAAAACTATTTATATAATTCGTTTTAAATAGAAATCGACGAAATATATTATATATATATTATATATATAATATAATGGCCTGAATAGAACGTGCCGCGCCGCGGCAGTTCGTGAATTTCGACCATTTATTTCAAACGGACATTGCGGGAGATCCGACCGTCGGATTCTCCTAAAACCGGAACCGTTGGGTTCGTATCGAAAAGAGCTTTCTAACGAATATTAGAAATTAGAAATCTAACGGTTGGATTTGGAATTATGTCCAAATCAAATTTGAAAAAGGTCGCTGTAAGTGCAGTTCGATGGCCATTGATGGAAATCGACTGTACGGGCCTTGATAAAATTATTAAAAATAGTAATAATTTGTGTAAAATCATAAGAAATGATTTGTGAAGATTTGGGATGAAAAATTTCATGTTTGAAAAGATAAAAATAGATTTTTATCGAAATGAACTGGTTTTGAACTAGAATTATAATTCTATTTATTTTTAAATAAATAAATTGAATTTAAAAAGGGTTTTAAAAATAACCAGAATATCCAATGATTGCATTGGAGTGGATTTGAATCGAAATTGTCTTCGGAAGATGTTGGAATTCGTGATTATACAGATGTTGTTATGGAAATTTGAAAGATATATATTTATATCGTTATTTCCAATACGACATTTGTTAGTCGTAGAATTCGATATTGAATATAAGCCGATATATTTTCTATTCAGAGCCTTGTATTGAATATCGAATGTGATTTGGGTTTGTCGTGAGTGGTGTCTTCACTAACACTGTTCTTGAACCCAGTTGAGAAAAGATTAAATCTTTTTATTTAGATTTAATGAAGTGTACCAATTAAATATTATTTAATTGGAATTGAATTGATATTGATTTTTGGGTTTATCGTGGACAGTGTTTTAAATAACACTCGTTCTTTAACCCGGTAATTAATGAAGGTGATTTTGGGTTTATTGTGAACTGTGTTTTTAAATGACACGGATTCTTTAACCCAGTTAACGATTAAAACTAAGTTGAGTTTTAATGAATCTTTAATTAGATTAAAATGGTCGAGAATGGAGTATCACCAGTTTTTCTCCAGGCGATAGTCAAATGTTTAATTAGATTTGAACATGAAATGGTAATTGAATTTACCAATAACACCGTGGTGTTAGATATGAAGTATTACCAGTTTTACTTCATGGGATGAATAGGTTGGGATTGGGAAATTAAAACAAATGATTACTTCAGTAAGTTTCGTAAATCCCGACTAGTTGAATCGAAATTCAAAAGTAGATTAAAGAATAAATTCAAGGAATTTATCTTTGAAAAAATTAATGGGAATCTTTCCCTATGAATGTGAAATTTAGAAACTAACTGTCGGTTAGCCAAGCAGAATGGTTTTCTGGATATTGATCTGATGTTGGTTTCGGCCTTCGGGGTTAATATTTGGGAAATTATTCTCTTGATTAATTTACGGTTAGTGACTGATGAATTGGAATGAGGCGTATGTTGTGTTTGTGTAACACTTATTTAAAATATACGCGAGTTATTTGGAAAGACCGGGTTTATCCCATTCTGAATAATTGATACGACGATAAGTCGAAGATGAAGACGGTGGACGAAGACCAGAAGTCTTCACGTCGTTTGGGTGATTACTGATGATCTTGATTGGGCTGTACACCCAAGAAGATGGAAACAGTTAGTGATCGTCCAGACGTACTTGGAGATCGATGGATATGCGGGGTACTAGGTGCCTCCGGTTTCGTTCAGCCCCAGAACGGACTTGTAAATGGACTGTGTGTCTGACATTGGATTTTAGTCCGTGTGATTGATCTCTATTAAATATATATCTGTTTGGGGGCGGAGAATTTATTCTCTTGCTTAACGCCCTTCTCTGAGACGTACGAGCTCAGGGGTTATATATTGATGGATATCAATCGCATGGAGTGAATTGCCTGTGTGGCATGCTAAGATGCAAATGATCAAGGCTTCTGTTGAAAAGCAAAGTCTTGTGGTTGATGATCGAAGCACGGCCTTTGTGGCGTAGCTTTGTGTAACGTTGATTCGCGAGTATCACACCCGGTATGAACTAAAAACGGGAGACGGACATCAGGGAGGACATGCGTTTCTTTCTAGTTAGGAGTGGCGTCAGTGCTTGAACTGGCTGACGAGTTTGACTCATGTGGATGTTACTTATTATTACTTGCTGAAAAGCGAGGCGCCTCGTGATATCGGTTTCGGCTGATGCTTCTGGTCGGCTGACGGGCCAGGCTTATGCCCCAAAGGGCGGGGAAACGTAGTGTTCAGGCATAATAATCCACATCGGTGGACCGGCCCTGACGATCCATGGGTCAGTTGCGGCTGTTCCTGAGGCTCGGACTAGACAGTCTCGAATCGGTAGAGGATCTTGCCCCTAGCCTTGGTTCATACCATAAATGATAACCCAACTTCCAATACGACATTGCGGCTTTGATTGTAAACTTATATATGGCGACATAGTGTTATGGGGCATTCATGCTGCCTATGATTGATACTTATGATTTGAAGTTGTTTTATACACTATGCACTTATAGTCGTATCAAATGATTTGTTTTAAACGTATCAAGCATTCTTTGGCTGTTATAAGGGAAAACCCTATCCTCGGCTGCGTTGCATTGAGTGATGGGACCTGGGTCTTATAACAGCTTCATTTTTCTTTATTTAGCATTGCGCTGTTTGTTTTATGCACTGGTATTCTTGGGAGGAAACCCGTTCCGTGTTATACAGCGTGGTCCCTTGATTTACCTAATTTTAAAAATAAAGATTAACAACTGTTTTAGTTCTCACACCAGTCACATGACTGACCTGGAGTTTATTGTTTTAACCTAAACTCTGGGTGCCCTTATTTTGACACGGGCAGCTAGTAGTTTTGGTTTTGCAGATTTATATTCACAGGATCCTGGTTTACAGCTGGAATGATATCCGGAAAGCTTTGTATCCATATATCTCTTCTAGTTGTGTATTGTATTATTTTCCGCTGCTATGTATTTAAATGTAATTTAAATCTCTGATATTTCTGTGTAATATTTATTCATTTATACTCTGTATATTCTTGTAATCTGATGCATTGTTGTAATATACAATGAAATGTTCTTCTGTATGTGTTCTGTTGTGGCTTGTTCTCGAACTATCCGCCACTTTCCTTTACGGGGAAGTTACGGGTTTTCACATTTGGTATCAGAGCTTTGGTTTACAAAGCTAGAGAACAAGACACATTAGAACCGTACGAAAGAATTCATCAGATATTGGATTAGTAATATCCAACGAGAATGACTCGTTAGAGATGGGATCAGTAGTATCCTAGAACGAGTGTGAAGAGTATATTTTTCAAATGAAAACAAATTTTGTTTTGAAAATCTAAATCAATTATTCGTATTTGATTATCTATTTATATTGATGTGGACAATCCAGTATATACAGATTTTGCGTATACGTCTGATCCGCGTGTATTCGAAATTTTAATATATTGGATAGATATAGCATCACACTCTAGTCGCCCGAAGATGGTACTGATGATTGTCATGACATCATCAGTATTTATGTTCGTGTTTCGAAGGTGTGATTTTCTATATATTTCCTATTGACTGGTGTGAGAACCAAAATTAGATAGGGCTTATTGTTGTGATTTGGCACCAAAAATCTGATTTTTGACTATATATCAAAATTATGAATTTGAAACTCTAATTCACTAATTGATTGATGTTTGTGTTGTTTGTTTATTTGTTTGATAATTTTGAACCATTATGCCTAATAGCATCAAATATTGAGTTATATTGAAAATTGGTCGCATTTGCTTGCATATACATATACTTACATTGAACAGGTCATAGCAAGGAGGCTAGAGCAGAGAATAAAATTTGTTTGCCCGACAAATAGGTACATGTTTACTACATAATTTACTGTTTTGTTTGGGTGATGATGATTTTATGAGCCTATTGGCTAGCCGCTTGGCTTTTTCTTTTTCTTTTTGAGATCTGAAGGACCGGGGAAGCTATTTGAAATTCCCCGATGCTCCCGGTGCAGGGGAGGTTATGGCGAAATTTTTCGAAAATTTAGGGTGTTAGCCAAATTTTTGAAATTTTGAAAGTTCTCAGAAACTAAAGAGTTGGAGAATGGAAGCCTGATCGATCGTAGAGTTGATTAATCAAACCACTTTTGACTTTGTTCCTTTTCGGGGACGAAAAGTTTTAAGTGGGGGAGATTGTAATAACCCGGAAAATCTGGGCCAGTTTAAAATTTTTATTTTGGCAATTTTAGCGAGTTTTGATTATTTAAAACAAATTATTTTAAATAATATCGACGAGAAATTTATTTTGAATTGAATTCGACGTATATATTTATACGCGTCGTCGTTAGAATATAAATATTTATATATATAATTATAAATAGAATTGAAAATGGCGTGGTAGTTCGATAATTCGATTTCAAACTTCAATTGAACGTACCGGGTGCAAAACAATCCGGATTTTAGTGAAACCAAAAATGATAGGATCTAATTGATAATATCTTTCTATCAAATCCGAATAATCGGGATTTCGTAGCGGGAATCAAAAGATATGCCCAGTTGAAGATTTTGAATAGTCGCTATGGAATTCAGGCCCTTAAAAATGGACATTTTGCAAGCGACCTCGGATTTCGACGAAACCAGTTTTGTTGGATCCGCAGTGTCAAATTATTGCTAGGTTTCAAATTTCATAATTTTTCGAATCAATATGTGAGCGTGGCATAGGAAAACGCATTTGACCAGTTTCAGTTGATTTTAATCGACTGGAAAATGGCCATTTTTCCAACGGCCTCAGAATTCGACGAAACTAGTTTTGTTAGGACCGTATCGTCAATACGAAGCTAGAAAATATTTTTCAGGAATTTTTCTAGTTAGTATGTGACCCCGGTAATTTGAAATGTACGTTTAAAATTCAATATAGTGATTTAAATGTAAATTAAACAGAAACTGATTGAAACAGTCGAATCAGCCTGCGATACATATCCCATTGTGTTCGGAATGGGGGTAAAACGCTATGGACGACAGGCGGGGGGCCTCGTTTAGTGGTCGTATGTAAAAGTCAACTTTTGCAAATTAAATAAAAAAAAAACAATATCTCTTCCCTTAAACCCGCTCTGCCCCCCCCCCCCTCTCATTTTCGATCCAATCAGAAAAGAAAAAAAAACAACCGTGGCTCCTCCTGGCGATCGACGCCAGCACCACCGCCGCCCCGTCCACCTTCCGTCCAGCTCCCCAAGCCAGCGACGCCCTCCACCTCCTTCTCCGTTCAATCAACCACGCCCGAAGACCCCCCAAAACCCAAGAACCCGAAGCCCTAACTGTATCCGTATATCTCTTCTAGTTGTGTATTGTATTATTTTCCGCTGCTATGTATTTAAATGTAATTTAAATCTCTGATATTTCTGTGTAATATTTATTCATTTATACTCTGTATATTCTTGTAATCTGATGCATTGTCGTAATATACAATGAAATGTTCTTCTGTATGTGTTCTGTTGTGGCTTGTTCTCGAACTATCCGCCACTTTCCTTTACGGGGAAGTTACGGGTTTTCACAGAACGAGTGTTTGACAGAGTATTTCCAATGATTGCATATGTTGGTATGTAAAAATTATACATCTGGTGGCGGAGAATATATTCTCTTAACATAATATCCAGAATATCTTTATGCAAATCAATTAGTGATTAACGAATCTGACAATGTGACATTGAAAGTGATTGTACTATCAATAAAAGGTAAGTAATCGTAACCTTAAGCCTTGCAACCGGGAAATAGTATAATATCGAGTAGGTCGCATGGCTAAGTGGGTCACACCCAAGTAGGGTGTATTGTCACTTGATCTAGAGAAAATTCTTTTGTTTCTTAAATCTTTCGATGTTGTCCCTTTTGGGAAACGGTTGCTAATCCTACCCAATGGTGACAATACATTTCGTACTCTCAAGCGAGGTAAGGGGTCGGTCATGTTTAGCCTAGGTTGCAAGATGTTCTTGTTGAACCCGGTGTATTCCTCTCTAGAGATACACTGTCGGAAGGTGGTCCCATACCATGCCAGTTGGAATCCATTATCCAATAAGTGCCCGCGATTTTGATTGTATACTATGTATGTAGAGCGTGAGATGCAAGCGTTCTGCTAGATTGTTATTTACTTGTTTTAGACACTATTATAATATTAGAAAAGTATTGATTTCAAAGAATATTTTGGGTTGTCATAAGGTGAAAACCATATGTGTTTATGTATGGATTGGTCTTACGATTATCTTTTCTTTTGAATATGATTTTTTTAAAAGTTAAACTAAGTGGTTGGAGTTTACTCACACCAGTCTCACGACTGACCCAGAGTTCATTTTGTTTTGTTTTACCCTAAATTGTTGGGTGCCCAAATTTGTACGGCCAGTCAAGTAGTTCAGGTATTTACAGATATAGTTGGAGGAGCTTAGAGCAGGAGGCTTCATCGTTATCTAGTTATTGTTATTGCAGCTGTGTTGTACTCTGATAGTGATACTCTGATAATGATATGTTTGTTCAGTTAAAATTTTATATTCTAAAAGTTTTGATATATATTATATTTTGTTCCACTCCGATTGTGAGATTCTGTGTTGTTGTTTCTGTTCTTCTTCTACCTTTTACTTCTTTATTTCATAATGACTCATATTGCAACAACCCGAAAATCTGGGCCAGTTTAAAATTTTTATTTTGGAAATTTTAGCGAATTTTGATTATTTGAAAGGAATTATTTTAAATAATATCGACGAGAAATTTATTTTGAATATATATAGAACGTATATATTATATACGTCGTCGTTAGAATATAAATATTTATATATATAATTATAAATAGAATTGAAAATGGTGCGGTAGTTCGATAATTCGATTTCAAACTTCAATTGAATGTACTGGGTGCAAAACGATTCGGATTTTAGTGAAACCAAAAACATTAGAATCTAATTGATGATATCTTTCCAATGAATCCGAAAAATAAAAATTTCATAGCGGGAATCAAAAGATATGTCCAGTTGAAAATTCTGAATAGTCGCTATGGAATTCAGGCCCTTAAAAATGGAAATTTCGCAAACGACCTCGAATTTCGACGAAACCACTTTTGTTGGATCCGTAGTGTCAAATTATTGCTAGGTTTCAAATTTCATAATTTTTCGAATCAATGTGTGAGCGTGGCAAAGGAAAACGCGTTTGACCAGTTTCAGTTGATTTTAATCGACTGGAAATTAGCCATTTTTCCAACGGTCTCAGAATTCGACGAAACTAGTTTTGTTAGGACCGTATCGTCAATACGAAGCTAGAAAATATTTTCTGTAATTTATAGAGTTCGTATGTGACCCCGGTAAATTGAAATGTACGTTTAAAATTCAATATAATTATTTAATCGTAAATTTGATGGAAACTAGTCGAAACAGCCGAATCAGCTGACGATACATATCCCATTGTGTTCGAAATGGGGTTATTACGCTAGGGACGACAGTCGGTGAGCTCAATTTCGAGTTCGAATTTCAAAGTTGTTTTTTTTAGAAATAAATAAATTAAAATATATATTTTCATTCAAGTCCTTACCCTCCTCTCTCTCTCTTCATTTAAACCGAAATAAAAAAAAGAAAAAAAAAAGAAAAAGGGGATCGGCGGAAAATCGCGCCTCCCCTTCCAGTGGCGGCGCCGCCTCCCTGACCCCCTCCCCCCACGGACGCGTGCGCCCTCTCCCTCCTTCCTCCATCTCGAAAGCCCCCCCCCCCCAGAGCGATCCTCCATCTTCCCCAAAACCGAACCCTAGCCCCCATTTCCACCTGAAAACCGCTCCACCACTGCTCCTCCTCCTGACGCGCCCCACCCCCGACTCCGACTACGAGCTCCCCCTCCAGACCGCGCAACCCACCTCCGTTCAAGACCCCACCGCCTGCACTGCTTCCCACTGACGCCTCCCCCTCCTCTCCGATTCAATGTAAGCCCTTATTTTCTTTATTTAACTTTGTTTCATCATTTGCTTTTTAATTGTTGTTTATTTCTCTAACTAAGGTAATTAGTTTATTAGAAAGAAAATGTAGGATTTTTATTTTATATTGATAGTTTCGATTTTTATCGATAGAAAAGATTATATTTTTAATTTAGAAAAGATTATATTTTTAATTTAGAAAAGATTATATTTTCAATTTAGAAAAGATTATATTTTTAATTTAGAAAAGATTATATTTTTAATTTAGAAAAGATTATATTTTTAATTTAGAAAAGATTATATTTTTAATTTAGAAAGATCAGATTTTTATATATTGTATAGCATAGTAAAAATTCGATTTTTATATATTGTATAGCATAGTAAAAATTCAATTTTTATATATTGTATAGCATAGTAAAAATTCGATTTTTATATATTGAATAGCATAGTAAAAATTCGATTTTTATATATTGAATTGCATAGTAAAAATTCGATTTTTATATATAGAATAGCGAAGTGAAAATTCGATTTTTAATTGTATGAAGCGATTATAAAAATATGGTTTTCAAATTGAACGTGAACAAATAAAAATTTGATCTTTATTTTAAAGACATCAAAATATAAAAATATGTGATTTTTATATATGTAGTGAATACGGGCAACGAAGGTGACAAAGAGGCGAGAACGATGAAGATTTCTATAAAAGAAGTGCCGTGAAGTTGGATAGCTATAGGTGAGAATTTCTCACCTTTCAATTTCTTTTCTAGTTATATATATATATATATATATATATACTAGGATGCAGACGGTGCTTAGCAGCACCCGACACCCGTCATCCACAGACCATGGATGGCTTGTTTGTTAAATTGTTTGGTTGTGTAGTTGGTTAGATTATTTGGTTGGAATTGAATTGTTTGGTGAAATGAAATGGATTTGATTGATGCGTGAATGGCGTGGGCCTTCACTAGACCGGGGATAAGGCTAAGCCTCGTCCCGTTTCTAGTATTGTGCCGTTATGCCGTCGAAATTCTCTAAAATATGTTAGAAAAATAAAAATATCATTTTTATTGAGTAAATGAACTGAATAGAAACTCATGTGTTGAAATAAAATATTTTATCGTTAAAAATATAATTTTTAACGTGGAAGTGGATAAAATAAAATATTCATTTACAAACCAGATGGTTTGTTTATGTACACCTATTTGAAGGACATTGATTGGGTCGATAAATTTTACACGTCGCCCAACTGCACAACTAAAATCTGTGTTTGATTGTTTGAAACCCCATACGGGTGTTGGGATTAAATATGAAGTTCACTCATCCTGATTGATTAAATATGTCGATCGATTGATTGACAAGCTGTTATAAGCGTCAGATATCTATATTTGATGCTTATACAGTGTAGTGCACTTTGGTTGATGGTTGATTGTTTTTCAATGCTATTATATACGTGTGATGTATGAAAATCCATATAATGAACATTATATGGTGATTGATTGGGCCTCATTCCAATCGGGAAAATAATGAATATTATAAAAAAAAATTCATGTGTTGAATATAAAAATAGTCATGTGTTGACGATGATCATGTGTTGAAACTATTCATGTGTTGAGTAAAATATTTTAAATAATATAAATTACATCTTTATCATATTTACAATTAGAATCTACTTTACGGTGGAGTCTAATTAAAATCAAACGATAGATACCATAGTTTTATAAAATATTTTACATAACAAAAATAGTGATGTGTTGTCAGTACTCATGTGTTGAGATTAGTCGTGTATTGAAAGAAATATAGATTCATGTGTTGAATGGGATAAATATTCATTTGTTGAATAGAACAAAGAAGTTTTGAAAAATATAAAGCCGTGTTGATTAGTTTTGCGCCATTTTGAAGTGAACGATATTTATATCGATTTTATTCCAATTGAAATGAATATTATAGCGAATTCGAATTGAAAAGAAAACGAATTTGAATTGAATATAAAATGACTTCGAATGGAATTGAATATAAAACAAATTCAAGTTGAATTGAAAACGAACTGAAATTTAATTGAAATCAATTCGAATTTAAATCAAATAGAAATGAATTCGAATCGAAATTAAATTGAAATTAATTTGATTTGAAACGAATTTGAATTTGAATTGAAACGAATTTGAATTCGAATTAAATAAAATTGAAATGAATTCGGATTGAAATCAAATCGATTTGGAATTAGAAATAGTGCTGAAATGATTTTGAAAACGAATTTAAAACGATTTATAAAATACGTTGAAAAAGGAAATCGATGAAATATATAATATATATATATATATATATATTATATATATATATATATATTATATATATATAACGGCCTGAAAAGAACGCGCCGCGCCGCGGTAGTTCGTGAATTTCGACCATTTATTTCAAATGGATATTACGGGAGATCCGACCGTCGGATTCTCCTAAATCCGGATACGTTGGGTTCGTATCGAAAAGAGCTTTCCATTGAATATTAGAAATTTGAAATCTAACGGTTGGATTTGGATTTATGTCCAAATCAAATTTGAAAAAGGTCGCTGTAAGTGCAGTTCGATAGCCGTTGATGGAAATCGACTGTACGGGCCTTGATAAAATTATTAAAAATATTGATAATTTGTGTAAAATCATAATATGTGAATTAGAAAGAACTGGGATGAAAAACTCCACATTTGAAATGATAAAAATAGATTTTTATCGAAATGAACTAGTTTTGAACTAGAATTAAAATCAATTTATTTTTGAAATAAATAAATTGAATTTGAAAGTGATTTTAAAAATAATCAATATTCCCAATACGTGAATTGGACTAGAGTTGAATCGAAATTATCTTCGGAATATTTCGATGTTGAATTTCGTGACTATACAGATATTGTTATGGGAATTTGAAAGATATATTTTATATCGTTATTTCCAATACGATATTTGTTGGTTTCAGAATTTGATATTGAATATAAGCCGATATATTTTCTATTCAGAGCCTTGTATTTAATGTCAAATGTGATTTGGGTTTGTCGTGAATCGTGTTTTAGATGACATTGGTTCTTTAACCCAGTTAAAGGCAGGATGTTGATTTTTGAGAAGATTAAAACTAAGTGGAGTTTTAGTGAATCTTTAATTAGATTAAAATGTGAATTGATAATTTAAATTATCAAATCTGAAAAGTGATCGAGAGTGGAGTATCACCAGTTTTGCTCCAAAGCGATAGTTAAATCTTTAATTAGATTTGAACGTGAAATGGTAATTAATTTTACCGATAACACCGTGGTGTTAGAAATGGAGTATCACCAGTTTTGCTCCATGGGATATATAGGTTGGGATTGGGAAATAAAATAAATAATTACTTCGCTGTGGTTCGTTAATCCCGACTAGTTTGAAATGATATCCAAAGGAAGATTACAGGATAAATTTAGAAGAATTTATCTTGGATAAAATTAATGGGAACCTTTCCCTAAGAATGTGATTTTGTGAATAAAAGAATATTCTGAATTGGATTGAGGCGTTCGTTGTGTTTGTGTAACATTTGTTTATTATATACGTGGGTTATTCAGAAAGGCCGGGTTATACCCATTCTGAATAACCGATTCGACGAGATGTCGAAGATGAAGACGGTGGTTGAAGACCGGAAGTCTTCACATCGTTTGGGTGATTACTGATGATCTTGATTGGGCTGTACACCCAAGATGAGGGAAACAGTTGGTGATCATCCAGACGTACTTGGAGATGGATGGATATGCGAGGAAAGTGCCTCCGGTTTCGTTCAGACCCAGAACGAACTTGTAAATGGATTGTGTGTCTGACATTGGATTTTATTCTGTGTTGATTGATCTCTATTAAATATACATCTGTTTGGCGGCGGAGAATTTATTCTCTTGCTTAACGCCCTTCTCTGAGACGTACGAGCTCAGAGGTTGTATATCGATGGACATCAGTCGCACGGAGTGAATTGCCAATGTGGCACGCGTAAGTGGCAATTGATCAGGGCTTCTGTTGAAAAGCAAAGTCTGGTGGTTGATGATCAAAGCATGGCCTGTGTGGCGTAGCTTTGTGTATAACGTGAATTCGCGAGCCTCACACCTCGGTATGAGTCAAAAACGGGATAGTGACTGCAGGGAGAGCATGACGTTTCTTTCTAGCTAGGGTGGTGTCAGTGACCTACCAGCCCTGACATTTATATACTTTTCACCTGTGTGGTTGTTGGATACGAGGCGCCTCGGATATAGGTCTGTAAGGACCGGGAAACGTGTGTTCAGAAATAATTAATCCTCAAAAGTAAGAGAGGACCGGCCCTGAAGATCCAAGGATCATAGTGGGGTCCTGGGACATTTGCTAGAGTGTCTCGAATGCGGAGAGGAGCTTGCCCCTTGCCTCGGCTCATGACGGAATCCACTTTCCAATACATGTATTGCGGTTTTAATTGTAGAACTAGTATGGCGACATAGTAGATGGTAGCTATGCCGCCTATGATTGATATTTATGATTTGAATTGTTTTGACACTATACACTTATAATAGTATCAAATAATGTGTTTTAAACGTATCAAACATGCTTTGGCTGTTATAAGGTAAAAACCCTATCCTCCGGCTTGCGTTGCATTGTGTGATGGGACCTGGGTCTTATAACAGCTTCATTTTTCTTTATTTAGCATTGCGCTGTTTGTTTTATGCACTGGTATTCTTGGGAGGAAACCCGTTCCGTGTTATACGGCGTGGTCCCTTGATTTACCTAACTTTAAAAATAAAGATTAATAACTGCTTTAGTTCTCACACCAGTCACATGACTGACCTGGAGTTTATTGTTTTAACCTAAACTCTGGGTGCCCCTATTTTCCACACGGGCAGCTAGTAGTTTTGGTTTTGCAGATTTATATTCACAAGGTCCTGATTTACAGCTGGAACGATGCTCGGAAAGCTCTGTATCCATGTATTACTTTCAGTTGTGTTTTGTATATTTTTCCGCTGCTATGTAATTTATTGTAATCTCTGATATTTGTTGAATGTAATTTATTCATTTATACTCTGTATATTCTTGTATTCTGATGGAATTGTTGTAATAACAATGAAATGTTCTTCCGTCTGCGTTCTGATTTGTCCTGTTCTCAACGATCAGGGGTTTCGAGCGGTCGAGATCGGTTTAACGACTGATTCGGATCGAGCGAAATTCCTTGCCGTTACAGTTGGTATTAGAGCTTTGGTTTACAGAGCTCGAGAACAAGACACATTAGAACCATGCGAAAGAATTCATCAGATATTGGATTAGAAAAATCCAATTAGAATGACTCGTTAGAGATAGGATCAGTAGTATCCTAGAACGAGTGTGAAGAGTATATTTTTCAAATGAAAACAATTTTGTTTTGAAAATTTAAATCGTTTAATACGTATTTGAATATTTATTTATTTCGAACATGGACAATCGAGTATATATAGATTTCGCGTATACGTGTCATGAACGTATAGTCGAAGTTTTAATATACTAGATAGATATTGGATCACATTCTAGTTGCCTGGGAATGATTCTGATAATGTTGCAGCGTTACTAGTATTTATTTTCGAGTGACGAAGGTGGGATTTTCTATATATTTCCATTAGATGGTGTGAGAACCAAAACTAATATAGCTAGAACACATTGTTGTGAATTGGCATCAAAAACATGATTTTCTGTATATGTATCAAAATTATGAATTTGAAACGTTAATCCACTAATTGATTGATGTTCGTGTTGTTTGTTTATTTGTTTGCTAATTTTGAACCATATGCCTAATTGAACCAAATATTGAATTGTATTGAAAATTAGTCGCATTTGCTTGCATATACATATACTTACATTGAACAGGTCATAGCAAGGAGGCTAGAGCTGTAGAATAAAATTTGTTTGCCCGACAAATAGGTACATGTTTACTACATAATTTACTGTTTTGTTTGGGTGATGATGATTTTATGAGCCTATTGGCTAGCCGCTTGGCTTTTTCTTTTTCTTTTTGAGATTAGAAGGACCGGGGAAGCTATTTGAAATTCCCCGATGCTCCCGGTGCAGGGGAGGTTATGGCGAAATTTTTCGAAAATTTAGGGTGTTAGCCAAATTTTTGAAGAATTTGAAAATTCTCAGAAACTGAAAAGTTGGAAAATGCAAGCCAGATTGAATGTAGAGCTGATTAATCAAACCACTTTCGACTTTGTTCCTTTTCGGGGACGAAAAGTTTTAAGTGGGGGAGATTGTAACAACCCGAAAATCTGGGCCAGTTTAAAATTTTTATTTTGGAAATTTTAGCGAATTTTGATTATTTGAAAGGAATTATTTTAAATAATATCGACGAGAAATTTATTTTGAATATATATAGAACGTATATATTATATACATCGTCGTTAGAATATAAATATTTATATATATAATTATAAATAGAATTGAAAATGGCGCGGTAGTTCGATAATTCGATTTCAAACTTCAATTGAATGTACCGGGTGCAAAACGATCCAGATTTTAGTGAAACCAAAAACATTAGAATCTAATTGATGATATCTTTCCAACGAATCCGAAAAATCAAAATTTCATAGCGGGAATCAAAAGATATGTCCAGTTGAAAATTCTGAATAGTCGCTATGGAATTCAGGCCCTTAAAAATGGAAATTTGGCAAACGACCTCGGATTTCGACGAAACCACTTTTGTTGGATCCGCAGTGTCAAATTATTGCTAGGTTTCAAATTTCATAATTTTTCGAATCAATGTGTGAGCGTGGCAAAGGAAAACGCGTTTGACCAGTTTCAGTTGATTTTAATCGACTGGAAATTGGCCATTTTTCCAACGGTCTCAGAATTCGACGAAACTAGTTTTGTTAGGACCGTATCGTCAATACGAAGCTAGAAAAAATTTTCTGCAATTTATAGAGTTCGTATGTGACCTCGGTAAATTGAAATGTACGTTTAAAATTCAATATAATTAATTAATCGTAAATTTGATGGAAACTAGTCGAAACAGCCGAATCAGCTGACGATACATATCCCATTGTGTTCGAAATGGGGTTATTACGCTAGGGACAACAGTCAGTGAGCTCAATTTCGAGTTCGAATTTCAAAGTTGTTTTTTTTAGAAATAAATAAATTAAAATATATATTTTCATTTAAGTCCTTACCCTCCTCTCTCTCTCTTCATTTAAACCGAAATAAAAGGGGATCGGTGGAAAATCGTGCCTCCCCTTCCAGTGGCGGCGCCGCCTTCCTGACCCCCTCCCCCCACCGACGCGTGCGCCCTCTCCCTCCTTCCTCCATCTCGAAACCCCCCCTAGAGCGATCCTCCATCTTCCCCAAAACCGAACCCTAGCCCCCTTTTCCACCTGAAAACCGCTCCACCACCACTCCTCCTCCTGACGCGCCCCACCCCCGACTCCGACTACGAGCTCCCCCTCCAGACCACGCAACCCACCTCCGTTCAAGACCCCACCGCCTGCACTACTTCCCACTGACGCCTCCCCCTCCTCTCTGATTCAATGTAAGCCCTTATTTTCTTTATTTAACTTTGTTTCATCATTTGCTTTTTAATTGTTGTTTATTTCTCTAACTAAGGTAATTAGTTTATTAGAAAGAAAATGTAGGATTTTTATTTTATATTGATAGTTTCGATTTTTATCGATAGAAAAGATTATATTTTTAATTTAGAAAAGATTATATTTTTAATTTAGAAAAGATTATATTTTTAATTTAGAAAAGATTATATTTTTAATTTAGAAAAGATTATATTTTTAATTTAGAAAGATCAGATTTTTATATATTGTATAACATAGTAAAAATTCGATTTTTATATATTGTATAGCATAGTAAAAATTCGATTTTTATATATTGTATAGCATAGTAAAAATTCGATTTTTATATATTGTATAGCATAGTAAAAATTCGATTTTTATATATTGAATAGCACAGTAAAAATTCGATTTTTATATATGGAATAGCGAAGTGAAAATTCGATTTTTAATTGTATGAAGCGATTATAAAAATATGGTTTTCAAATTGAACGTGAACAAATAAAAATTTGATCTTTATTTTAAAGACATCAAAATATAAAAATATGTGATTTTTATATATGTAGTGAATACGGGCAACGAAGGTGATGAAGAGGCGAGAACGATGAAGATTTCTATAAAAGAAGCGCCGTGAAGTTGGATAGCTATAGGCGAGAATTTCTCACCTTTCAATTTCTTTTCTAGTTATATATATATATACTAGGATGCAGACGGTGCTTAGCAGCACCCGACACCCGTCATCCACAGACCATGGATGGCTTGTTTGTTAAATTGTTTGGTTGTGTAGTTGGTTAGATTATTTGGTTGGAATTGAATTGTTTGGTGAAATGAAATGGATTTGATTGATGTGTGAATGGCGTGGGCCTTCACTAGACTGGGGATAAGGCTAAGCCTCGTCCCGTTTCTAGTATCGTGCCGTTATGCCGCCGAAATTCTCTAAAATATGTTAGAAAAATAAAAATATCATTTTTATTGAGTAAACGAACTGAATAGAAACTCATGTGTTGAAATAAAATATTTTATCATTAAAAATATAATTTTTAACGTGGAAGTGGATAAAATAAAATATTCATTTACAAACCGGACGGTTTGTTTATGTACACCTATTTGAAGGACATTGATTGGGTCGATAAATTTTACACGTCGCCCAACTGCACAACTAAAATCTGTGTTTGATTGTTTGAAACCCCACACGGGTGTTGGGATGAAATATGAAGTTCACTCATCCTGATTGATTAAATATGTCGATCGATTGATTGACAAGCTGTTATAAGCGTCAGATATCTATATTTGATGCTTATACAGTGTAGTGCACTTTGGTTGATGGTTGATTATTTTTCAATGCTATTATATACGTGTGATGTATGAAAATCCATATAATGAACATTATATGGTGATTGATTGGGCCTCATTCCAATCGGGAAAATAATGAATATTATAAAAGAAAATTCATGTGTTGAATATAAAAATAGTCATGTGTTGGCGATGATCATGTGTTGAAACTATTCACGTGTTGAGTAAAATATTTTAAATAATATAAATTACATCTTTATCATATTTACAATTAGAATCTACTTTACGGTGGAGTCTAATTAAAATCAAACGATAGATACCATAGTTTTATAAAATATTTTACATAACAAAAATAGTGATGTGTTGATAGTACTCATGTGTTGATATTAGTCGTGTGTTGAAAGAAATATAGATTCATGTGTTGAATGGGATAAATATTCATTTGTTGAATAGAATAAAGAAGTTTTGAAAAATATAAAGCTGTGTTGATTAGTTTTGCGCCATTTTGACGTGAACGATATTTATATCGATTTTATTCAAATTGAAATGAATATTACATCGAATTCGAATTGAAAAGAAAACGAATTTGAATTGAATATAAAATGACTTCGAATGGAATTGAATATAAAACAAATTCAAGTTGAATTGAAAACGAACTGAAATTTAATTGAAATCAATTCGAATTGAAATCAAATAGAAATGAATTCGAATCGAAATTAAATTGAAATCAATTTGAATTGAAACGAATTAGAATTTGAATTGAAACTAATTTGAATTCGAATTAAATAAAATTGAAATGAATTCGGATTGAAATCAAATCGATATGGAATTAGAAATAGTGCTGAAATGATTTTGAAAACGAATTTAAAACGATTTATAAAATACGTTGAAAAAGGAAATCGACGAAATATATATAATAGATATATATATTATACATATAATGGCCTGAAAAGGACGCGCCGCGCCGCGGCAGTTCGTGAATTTCGACCATTTATTTCAAATGGATATTACGGGAGATCCGACCGTCGGATTCTCCTAAAATCGGAACCGTTGGGTTCGTATCGAAAAGAGCTTTCCAATGAATATTAGAAATTTGAAATCTAACGGTTGGATTTGGAATTATGTCCAAATCAAATTTGAAAAAGGTCGCTGTAAGTGCAGTTCGATAGCCGTTGATGGAAATCGACTGTACGGGCCTTGATAAAATTATTAAAAATATTGATAATTTGTGTAAAATCATAATATGTGAATTGGAAAGAACTGGGATGAAAAACTCCACATTTGAAATGATAAAAATAGATTTTTATCGATATGAACTAGTTTTGAACTAGAATTAAAATCAATTTATTTTTGAAATAAATAAATTGAATTTGAAAGTGATTTTAAAAATAATCAATATTCCCAATACGTGAATTGGACTGGAGTTGAATCGAAATTATCTTCGGAATATTTCGATGTTGAATTTCGTGACTATACAGATATTGTTATGGGAATTTGAAAGATATATTTTATATCATTATTTCCAATACGATATTTGTTGGTTTCACAATTTGATATTGAATATAAGCCGATATATTTTCTATTCAGAGCCTTGTATTTAATGTCAAATGTGATTTGGGTTTGTCGTGAATCGTATTTTAGATGACATTGGTTCTTTAACCCAGTTAAAGGCAGGATGTTGATTTTTGAGAAGATTAAAACTAAGTGGAGTTTTAATGAATCTTTAATTAGATTAAAATGTGAATTGATAATTTAAATTATCAAATCTGAAAAGTGATCGAGAGTGGAGTATCACCAGTTTTGCTCCAAAGCGATAGTTAAATCTTTAATTAGATTTGAACGTGAAATGGTAACTAATTTTACCGATAACACCGTGGTGCTAGGAATGGAGTATCACCAGTTTTGCTCCATGGGATATATAGGTTGGGATTGGGAAATAAAATAAATAATTACTTCGGTGTGGTTCGTTAATCCCGACTAGTTTGAAATGATATCCAAAGGAAGATTACAGGATAAATTTAGAAGAATTTATCTTGGATAAAATTAATGGGAACCTTTCCCTAAGAATGTGATTTTGTAAATAAAAGAATATTCTGAATTGGAATGAGGCGTTCGTTGTGTTTGTGTAACATTTGTTTATGATATACGTGGGTTATTCAGAAAGGCCGGGTTATACCCATTCTGAATAACCGATTCGACGAGATGTCGAAGATGAAGACGGTGGTTGAAGACCGGAAGTCTTCACATCCTTTGGGTGATTACTGATGATCTTGATTGGGCTGTACACCCAAGATGAGGGAAACAGTTGGTGATCGTCCAGACGTACTTGGAGATGGATGGATGTAACACCCCGCGAATTCTATAACTGTGAAATCCATAAATTAAAGTATAATTGATTTTAATCAAAGAACTAAGGGAAACGGGATACGCCATTGCGTTCGTCTCGGAAAAATACACGAAATAGAGTCCGAGTTTTCGAAAAACGGAGTCCATATGAAGAAGATATGGCCTTCGGAAGTTTTTGAATTAAATTTAAAATTCAAACAGAATAAAATAAGCTCAGAAAACAAAAATGGGGCCCAATGGGCCAGGGCGGAAAAAGTCCCGCCTGACGCACCCAGGTCGAGTGGGCTGTCGACCTGGTCTAACCAGGTCGACAGGGCTGTCGACAGGGGTGTCGACCTGGTCCAGACCAGGTCGAACCCAGTCCAACCCGGCTGGCCTATTCTCTGTTAGTCGATTTTCTGTGGTCTGCTTTGTCATTAGGGCTAGGTGGCAGGCTCTAATTGGTCTCTCTTGCGAATGAATGGCTATGATCAATCCAGGCAACATCAATGGCTCTAATCAATTCATAAACCCTATAAAAAGGACCCTAGACTAAACCCTAATCTATTCATTCATAAATAAAAACAAAGCCGCCATGTTGCTGAGGAGCGTCTAGGAGTAGCCACCAAATTGGAGAGAAGATTAGGAGGAAAATTCTAAAGCCTAAAGCAATTCAAGCAAATCAAATCAAACCGCATCTTCTTATTCCTAAATTAGAGAATTCGCCGCAACGATTGTAAGTAGAGTATTACTTTGGTATGAACAAATGATTGTGTAGATATGTATACTCGATTTGTGGCGATAAAGTAATTCATATTTGTGCGTTGGAATATTGTATACGTTTGGATATTCTTGAATTATGTTGTTCATTATGAAAAACTACATGCGGTAGTTTTATGCAAGTATGACGTTTGGATATTCGCAAAATATGTAATTTATGTTGAAGCTACATGTATGTAGTTGTTAAATTGAAAATCATGCAAGTTTGGGGATTTGCTACTATGCCATCATAATGTGTATTTTTACACAAACATCATTTTTGTGAGGAAATTGGAATAAGTTTAGGTTGTTATAATCCATATGAAATTATGTTGATAATTGGGCATCATGGTCTATGTATTAAGCCATGCTTTGTATTAGAAAACCTATGTGCAAACTTATGAATATGACTAGGCTATGATTGATATTTGACCATGTTAGTTCTATATTGTTAGCAAGAATTATATGATGACATATGTGAGACATGGCTAGGTTAGACTCAAAAATCCCTTTTTGCAAGTTTAAAGCAAACACCATGTTTAGGAATATTTATGCATAAGTATATTTATACCATCGTTATGTGATTAGACTTAAATCATGATTAAGTTGAACTATGCTTTTGTGTTAGTAACAAAGTATCCCCTTTGTAAACATGTAGAAACCTTATGAACATGATTTGTTTATGTTTGACATTATGCCTAAATAAGAACATAGGTCTATGTTGTAGTTAAGACTATGTGACACCTAATTTAGATTCTTATCTTAAGTTTACATGGTTTGATGCATGTCACCTATGCTTTATGACCAAAGTATATATGCAAGTACACCAGTTTCTATTCTGTATTTCCAACGTCATATTGCAAGTTCATGCGCTCACCTTCCCCTCTTTGTGTATGTAATCACGTTTTAAGCCTCCCCTTTTCGCATGGCTAAATTGGGCTTTAAAAGGCTAAGCCCAATATATATATAAACGGACGTGTAAAACGGGGGAAAATAACGTTGGGTTAAAATTAATTAATGAAAATATAAAATAGAAGGGCCCAAGTTCAAGTATGGGTTGGGCCCATGATTGGTGTAACCTTTACACCATTAACTTAATAATGGGCCGCAAATATTTACATATAAGAAATAAAGAAGAATGACAAAATATGTAAATGTAGAAAATACGATGTGTTTAACCCGAGGTTGGATTGAGTTGTGATGTAAACCTGCCCGGAACCGCCTGGCTGTCCAGTAGTCACAACAATACCTATCCAATGTGGGAGGTTAAACATGGAGCCCAATAAGGACCCGAGGTTAGACTGAGTTGTGGCGTAAGACTGCCCGGAACCAACCGGCAACAGGCAGCCACAACAATACCTGTCTAATGTGAGAGGTCAGGGCCTTAATAAGACAATTAAAGCTGAGTCAGGATTGTTAGGATTAAGTGAACTAAAGATTTAATCAAAATGGAACATGCTAAACTAAACGGACTGGTGGGGGTTAGGTTAGAAAACACTTAACCAACTTAGCATGTTGGCTAGAGATAGAAAACCTAGTAACGGGGGACCCTTTTCAGCAGTAACCCTAGAAGGTGTATCAGGATACCCTGAAACTAGGCAGGGTAGGGCACGATTACTGGGCTGACTGTAAGAGGTCAAATCGACGGCGGTGGTGTAGCAGTGTAGGTTCTAACGGGGTGCGGGCGTGCACACACTCCGGCGCAGAAAAATAAGGCACTGGACACCAGTAGCATACCTGTGCATTCTAAGGTTGTGTCGGGCCGCCACCATGGGACTTGATACACCCCACGGTGGGACCAGCATAGGTAACTACAAACATCGGGGGCCGTAAGACACATGTAACTATGCGAGTAGGAGCCGATCATCATTGAATGGATCACATCACCCTGATTATGGGGTGCCAGTTGGAAACTAGTTTATAAGGGTTTAGAGATTTACATGGAGTACGATAGTATATTCGACCCTAGACAACTTAACCAAGTTTATAGTGCTTGCCCACTTCTTGTTTATGCTTATCATACCCAGTTCTTTATTCATAGACAAAATAGTACTAGACTTACTCAGGCTTTATGTCTGACTCTACTTTTCTTTCGTCTTCTTTTCTTCCGTTCCCCCCCCCCCCCCCCAGGTCCACAGGGAGGAAACACAGTAGCTTGACCAACCTTAACATCCAGCTTGAAGAAGAGAAATGTATTGCTTGGACTTTCCTGTTTTGGACTATGGCTTTGGACAATCCACTATGGGGACTTTTGCAGTTTATCTATGTTTTATTTATGCTTCTTTAAATAATGTACTCAAGACAGATTATGAAAGTGTTATGTTATGTTTTTGGAAAAAAATGTAAGACAATCATGGTGATGTTTTGTAACACGTATTTGCTTTGATGAAATAAAAGTTGTTGTTTTTCCGCTGTTTACAAATATGTGTTCTTATATCTGTCTTGTATATCTGTGACTTATACTTATAAACCTCCACCAAAATTAGGGCATTCCCTTTGAGAGTGACCCTAACGGAGGTGGGGTGTTTCACTTGGTATCAGAGCATAGGTTTACCAGATAAGATAAAAAGTTTTGAAAAATTATTTTCAAAAAGGAAATTTAAAGAAGCATTTTTAAAAGAAAAAAATGTTATTTTATTTTAAAAAGGCAAAGTCCACTCCCCAAAGCCATAGGTACTATCTCTTATCCTTCGTTTTGAATCTATCCTTTTTGTTTCAGCATGTCCGAAGATCTTAACTTGCCGGAAGGGGTGCCAATACCTGGTTGGTTTAGACAGTTCTTAGAAGCAAGAGCCACTCAGCCAGGTCCTACCATTCCCCCTCCCCCAGCTGCCGGAAATCATCCAGCTGCAGCGGCACCTTTTCCTCCACCTCTTCCACGGGGAAACACGTTTGCTAAGATATGTAAAGATTTTAAAGCTATGGGAGGAAGGGATTTCCATGGAACTGAGTCCTTCGTAGCAGCTAGGAATTGGCTGAAAGAAACGGAAGACCTATTCATCATCTTTGAGGTAGAGGATAGACAAAAAGTACAATTGGCGGTGTGGCTATTGAAGGGCGAGGCTTCCTACTGGTGGGAAGTCGCTAATGCTGAAAGACCAGTGGAGACATGGGAGGACTTTAGGGTAAGATTTGAGACTAAATTTCTCTCAGATGCGGAAAGAAGTTTGCAGTTGGAAAAATTCTTATTTCTTAAGCAAGGGGACAAGACAGTCAGAGAATATGTGAATCAGTTCGATGAGCTGGCTAGGTTTGGGCTTGACCTAGTCAACACCCCGCACAAGAAGGCTCTCCGTTTCGTCAAAGGGTTGAATGAGCCATTACACAGTTTGGCCATGACCCATATACCCATGGGAGCCACGTATGAAAGACTGGTGCAAATGACATTGCTGAATGAAGAGGACAAGGGCAAGAAGGAGACAAAGGCAGAAAGCTCTCAAGGGAAGAAAGAGGGTTTGCAGCCTAAGAAGACAGACTTTAAGAAGGGCGGGAAAGGCAACAAAGAGAAGAGGAAGTGCAATTTCTGTGGCAAAGTGGGGCACTTAGTAAAGGACTGCCGGAAAAAGAAGGCCAAGGAGAATGGTGGGTGCTTTTCTTGCGGTGAGACGGGCCACAGGGCTAAGGACTGCCCAAAGAAACGGGGACAGGGGCAGAGGGCTGGATCCACCCCAGGGGCACAGGTTCATGTGCTGGAAGCGCCACCTCTGCAACAGCGAGGTATAAGTACTTCTGTAGAAAGTGTAGTTTATCTTTATGATCACCCCGTTCGCACTTTATTTGATTCTGGCGCATCACACTCCTTTATCTCATCTGCTCTAGTAGAATCTCTGCACCTAAAAACTAGTATGGTAGAGGACCCCTTAATTGTTTCAAACCCAATTGGGGGCCCAACTCATTTGTCTATGATCTGTGTGGGATTGAAAATTTCTATTCTAAGTGTAGAATTTCAATGTAGTGCCTTTGTTTTGGGCTTTTCGGGTTATGGTTTGATTTTGGGTATGGATTGGCTATCCAGTAATGGGGCCATCCTTGATTGTGAGAAAAGGGTTGTTAGGCTCCTAACCCAACTCGGTAATACTTTGGAAATTTCTTGTAATCCCTCGTATGCGGTTATGCTTAGTTATCTTGAATCGCTAGATGCCTCTGTTGAAAATTTGCAATCAGTTAGAGTGGTCCGGGAATATCCGGATGTCTTTGAAGAGGTGAAGGGCTTGCCTCCGAAGCGGGAAATAGACTTCCGCATATATCTTGTAGATAATGCAAAGCCCGTTGCGTTGCCCGTTAGACATATGGCTCCACGAGAAAGGAAAGAGCTCAGTAAACAGATTAAAGAGCTTCTAGAAAAGGGGTTCATTAGGAGAAGCATTTCAGAATGGGGCGCTCCAGTGGTGTTCGCTACAAAGGCGGATGGTTCACTCCGTCTATGTGTTGACTATAGGGAGCTCAACAAGCTAACGAAAAAGAATAGGCACCCTCTCCCTAGAATTGACGATTTGTTTGACCAGCTTGTAGGAGCGTCTGTTTTCTCCCAACTCGATTTAGCAACCGGTTTTCATCAGCTAAGGGTGGCTGAAGATAACATCGATAAAACGGCGTTCAGAACCCCAGACGGCTTCTTTGAATGGCTTGTCATGCCTTTCGGCTTGACAAATGCACCTGCTTACTTCGTGGACCTGATGAGTAGGGTATTTAGAGATTTCCTCAACAAATTCGTCGTGGTCTTCGTAGATGATATCCTTATCTTCTCAAAGAGTGAAGAGGAACATGCTCAGCACTTAAGGGCAATCATGGAAACTTTGCGAGTCCATCAACTAAAAGCCAAATTCTCCAAATGCCACTTTTGGAGAGAAGAGGTGAGGTTCCTTGGGCACATAGTATCCAAACAAGGGTTAGCAGTGGACCCTGCTAAGGTAGTGGCGGTACAGGATTGGAAGACACCAAGGAATGCAACTGAGGTCCGAAGCTTTCTAGGACTAACAGGTTTCTATCGGAAATTTATAAGGGATTTTGCGAAAATCTCAGCTCCGCTCACGAAATTGACTAAGAAGAATCTAGTGTTCAATTGGGATTTGGATTGCGAATTTGCTTTCCAACGACTGAAAAGGGCTCTCACAACAGCCCCAGTTTTGACGCTGCCAGATGGGAGCAAGATGTTCACTATTTATACGGATGCATGTGTGACAGGGCTAGGCGCCGTCTTAATGCAAGAAGGAAGGGTAGTAGCTTATGGCGGGAGGCAGTTGAAGGTGCACGAAAAGAACTACCCAACCCACGATCTTGAGTTAGCCGCCATCGTCTTTGCACTCAAGTCTTGGCGACACTATCTCCTAGGTGAGAAGTTCGAACTTTACACTGACCATAAATCGTTGAAATATCTTTTCTCGTAGAAGGATCTTAACTTGAGGCAACAAAGATGGATGGAGTTTCTTGCCTCGTACGATTTCGAAATCTCCTACACTCCGGGCAAAGGCAACGTAGTAGCAGACGCGTTGAGCCGAAAGAAATTGACCTTAAGCCCGTTGTTTGTTGAAAGACAAAGCCTAGAGTTTATAGCCAGCTTCGACTTTAGGCCTTCCTCCGATTTCGTACCAGGCTTGCTAGCATCTCTCGAAGTGCACCCAACTTTAATGGATTCAGTAGGGACAGCACAACGCGAAGACCCTCAGCTTGTGGAAATAATTGATAGGCTAATTAGGGGTGAGACTTCAAGTCACCTCAGCAGATACTCCATCGACGATAAGGGTTTGCTAAGGCGAGACGGAAGACTATGCGTCCCACAGACAAAAGATTTAATAAAGAAAGTTCTCGAGGAAGCGCATCACTCCAAGATGACGATACACCCAGGCGGAGATAAAATGTACAAAGATATAAAAAGGACTTTCTTCTGGAACGGCATGAAAAAGGACGTGGCAGAGTTCGTTTCTAAGTGCATGGTGTGCCAACAGGTTAAGGCGGAACAGAAAAAGCCTGGCGGACTACTACATCCTCTGGAGGTCCCGCAGTGGAAGTGGGATAGCATCTCAATGGACTTCGTCGATGGGCTGCCTAGGTCTAGGAGAGGCAACACTAGCATTTGGGTAATAGTGGATAGGCTTACTAAAAGCGCCCACTTTTTACCTGTCAAAAGTAAAAGAACTGCCTCATCCCTAGCATCACTTTACCTTAAGGAAATCGTTCGACTCCATGGAATACCATCTAGCATTGTTAGTGACCGAGACCCCATCTTCACCAGTGAGTTTTGGCGGAGTCTGCAAGAAGCAGTAGGAACGCAGTTATGCTTGAGCACAGCCTATCATCCCCAAACCGACGGCCAAACTGAGAGAGTGAACAGAGTTTTGGAAGACCTTTTAAGGCTATGCGTCCTTGACTTCGGAGGGACATGGGAAGACCACCTTCCTTTGGTGGAATTCGCCTACAACAACAGCTATCAAGCAACCATCAGAATGGCGCCCTTCGAAGCTTTATATGGAAGACCGTGCCGATCGCCCACTTGTTGGTGGGAGTCTACTGATAAGCTCGTACTTGGACCAGATATGATCCGAGAGACTTCAGAGAAAGTAGACTTAATACGAAGAAGGATGAAGACGGCCCAAGACAGACAAAAGTCCTATGCCGACAAGAGAAGGACCGACCTTGAATTTGAGGTTGGAGACAGAGTTTTTCTCAAGGTATCAGCGCTAAGAAACGTTGTTCGTTTTGGAACCACAGGAAAGCTAGCACCAAGGTTCGTAGGGCCATTCCCCATCATCGAGAAAATTGGGAAAATGGCCTATAGATTAGAGCTACCCGAGAAGTTGGCTGGAGTCCACAACGTTTTTCACGTTTCACATCTCCGAAAATGTCTACATGAGTCTGCTGAAGTGGTAGAGCCAAATATCCTCGAAGAGGCCGAAGTGGAACGCGAAGCAACCATAAGGAAAGTTCCAACCCGCATCTTAGGAACGGAAGTGAAGAAGCTACGCAACCGCGAAGTCAAGCTCGTCAAAGTTCAGTGGAGCGACGCCGAGGGAGACGCGACTTGGGAAACTGAAGCTAGAATCCGTACAGCCTACCCTTTTCTGTTCGAGGGTACATCCTTGATCTTTCCTTTTCCTTAAGTTGCGCTTTTATCTATCTTTTTAGGTATATTTCCTCGACCTTATCTTTTAGGTAGAATCTTTTTGGATGAAAACATGTAGTTGAAACATGTTATGGATGATGGTTGCAAGTGGTTGCAAGTGATTGCTAGTGGTTGCTCGTGGTTGCATACACACACACAATCTAGGGTTTTAGATCGGCTCAGTCACTTCATATTGCATATGCATATATGTTTGCATTCATGTGTGGTTGAACTTTAATGTGTTGTCATGTGGATGCTGCATTTGTATTGAATGATTGTGCACTCATGTAGAATCAAGAATAGGAAAATTTGCATACATAATGGATTCATGGCACTTACATAATTCGCATTAAGGAGGTCAACTGAATCAGTAGACCGCCTGATTTTGCATTAGATAAGTACATGTACACACACACTTCGCATATGATCATGAAGCATTAGAAGTCTTTTAAGGACAATGGATGCTCGTGTTTGATGGATGATTGGATGTTAGGATATACATTCCTCCTAACTTGAAGATTTCGGGGACGAAATCCTTTTAAGTGGGGGAGAATGTAACACCCCGCGAATTCTACAACTGTGAAATCCATAAATTAAAGTATAATTGATTTTAATCAAAGAACTAAGGGAAACAGGATACGCCATTGCGTTCGTCTCGGAAAAATACGCGAAATAGAGTCCGAGTTTTCGAAAAACGGAGTCCGTATGAAGAAGATATGGCCTTCGGAAGTTTTTGAATTAAATTTAAAATTCAAACAGAATAAAATAAGCTCAGAAAACAAAAATGGGGCCCAATGGGCCAGGGCGGAAAAAGTCCCGCCTGACGCACCCAGGTCGACTGGGCTGTCGACCTGGTCTAACCAGGTCGACAGGCCTGTCGACAGGGCTGTCGACAGGGGTGTCGACCTGGTCCAGACCAGGTCGAACCCAGTCCAACCCGGCTGGCCTATTCTCTGTTAGTCGATTTTCTGTGGTCTGCTTTGTCATTAGGGCTAGGTGGCAGGCTCAAATTGGTCTCTCTTGCGAATGAATGGCTATGATCAATCCAGGCAACATCAATGGCTCTAATCAATTCATAAACCCTATAAAAAGGACCCTAGACTAAACCCTAATCTATTCATTCATAAATAAAAACAAAGCCGCCATGTTGCTGAGGAGCGTCTAGGAGTAGCCACCAAATTGGAGAGAAGATTAGGAGGAAAATTCTAAAGCCTAAAGCAATTCAAGCAAATCAAATCAAACCGCATCTTCTTATTCCTAAATTAGAGAATTCGCCGCAACGATTTTAAGTAGAGTATTACTTTGGTATGAACAAATGATTGTGTAGATATGTATACTCGATTTGTGGCGATAAAGTAATTCATATTTGTGCGTTGGAATATTGTATACGTTTGAATATTCTTGAATTATGTTGTTCATTATGAAAAACTACATGCGGTAGTTTTATGCAAGTATGACGTTTGGATATTCGCAAAATATGTAATTTATGTTGAAGCTACATGTATGTAGTTGTTAAATTGAAAATCATGCAAGTTTGGGGTTTTGCTACTATGCCATCATAATGTGTATTTTTACACAAACATCATTTTTGTGAGGAAATTGGAATAAGTTTAGGTTGTTATAATCCATATGAAATTATGTTGGTAATTGGGCATCATGGTCTATGTATTAAGCCATGCTTTGTATTAGAAAACCTATGTGCAAACTTATGAATATGACTAGGCTATGATTGATATTTGACCATGTTAGTTCTATATTGTTAGCAAGAATTATATGATGACATATGTGAGACATGGCTAGGTTAGACTCAAAAATCCCTTTTTGCAAGTTTAAAGCAAACACCATGTTTAGGAATATTTATGCATAAGTATATTTATACCATCGTTATGTGATTAGACTTAAATCATGATTAAGTTGAACTATGCTTTTGTGTTAGTAACAAAGTATCCCCTTTGTAAACATGTAGAAACCTTATGAACATGATTTGTTTATGTTTGACATTATGCCTAAATAAGAACATAGGTCTATGTTGTAGTTAAGACTATGTGACACCTAATTTAGATTCTTATCTTAAGTTTACATGGTTTGATGCATGTCACCTATGCTTTATGACCAAAGTATATATGCAAGTACACCAGTTTCTATTCTGTATTTCCAACGTCATATTGCAAGTTCATGCGCTCACCTTCCCCTCTTTGTGTATGTAATCACGTTTTAAGCCTCCCCTTTTCGCATGGCTAAATTGGGCTTTAAAAGGCTAAGCCCAATATATATAAACGGACGTGTAAAACGGGGGAAAATAACGTTGGGTTAAAATTAATTAATGAAAATATAAAATAGAAGGGCCCAAGTTCAAGTATGGGTTGGGCCCATGATTGGTGTAACCTTTACACCATTAACTTAATAATGGGCCGCAAATATTTACATATAAGAAATAAAGAAGAATGACAAAATATGTAAATGTAGAAAATACGATGTGTTTAACCCGAGGTTGGATTGAGTTGTGATGTAAACCTGCCCGGAACCGCCCGGCTGTCCAGTAGTCACAACAATACCTATCCAATGTGGGAGGTTAAACATGGAGCCCAATAAGGACCCGAGGTTAGACTGAGTTGTGGCGTAAGACTGCCAGGAACCAACCGGCAACAGGCAGCCACAACAATACCTGTCTAATGTGAGAGGTCAGGGCCTTAATAAGACAATTAAGGCTGAGTCAGGATTGTTAGGATTAAGTGAACTAAAGACTTAATCAAAATGGAACATGCTAAACTAAACGGACTGGTGGGGGTTAGGTTAGAAAACACTTAACCAACTTAGCATGTTGGCCAGAGATAGAAAACCTAGTAACGGGGGACCCTTTTCAGCAGTAACCCTAGAAGGTGTATCAGGATACCCTGAAACTAGGCAGGGTGGGGCACGATTACTGGGCTGACTGTAAGAGGTCAAATCGACGGCGGTGGTGTAGCAGTGTAGGTTCTAACGGGGTGTGGGCGTGCACACACTCCGGCGCAGAAAAATAAGGCACTGGACACCAGTAGCATACCTGTGCATTCTAAGGTTGTGTCGGGCCGCCACCATGGGACTTGATACACCCCACGGTGGGACCAGCATAGGTAACTACAAACATCGGGGGCCGTAAGACACATGTAACTATGCGAGTAGGAGCCGATCATCATTGAATGGATCACATCACCCTGATTATGGGGTGCCAGTTGGAAACTAGTTTATAAGGGTTCAGAGATTTACATGGGGTACGATAGTATATTCGACCCTAGACAACTTAACCAAGTTTATAGTGCTTGCCCACTTCTTGTTTATGCTTATCATACCCAGTTCTTTATTCATAGACAAAATAGTACTAGACTTACTCAGGCTTTATGTCTGACTCTACTTTTCTTTCGTCTTCTTTTCTTCCGTTTCCCCCCCCCCCCCCAGGTCCACAGGGAGGAAACACAGCAGCTTGACCAACCTTAACATCCAGCTTGAAGAAGAGAAATGTATTGCTTGGGCTTTCCTGTTTTGAACTATGGCTTTGGACAATCCACTATGGGGACTTTTGCAGTTTATCTATGTTTTATTTATGCTTCTTTAAATAATGTACTCAAGACAGATTATGAAAGTGTTATGTTATGTTTTTGGAAAAAGATGTAAGACAATCATGGTGATGTTTTGTAACACGTATTTGCTTTGATGAAATAAAAGTTGTTGTTTTTCGCTGTTTACAAATATGTGTTCTTATATCTGTCTTGTATATCTGTGACTTATACTTATAAACCTCCACCAAAATTAGGGCATTCCCTTTGAGAGTGACCCTAACGGAGGTGGGGTGTTTCAATGGATATGCGAGGAAAGTGCCTCCGGTTTCGTTCAAACCCAGAACGAACTTGTAAATGGATTGTGTGTCTGACATTGGATTTTATTCTGTGTTGATTGATCTCTATTAAATATTCATCTGTTTGGCGGCGGAGAATTTATTCTCTTGCTTAACGCCCTTCTCTGAGAAGTACGAGCTCAGAGGTTGTATATCGATGGACATCAGTCGCATGGAGTGAATTGCCAATGTGGCACGCGTAAGTGGCAATTGATCAGGGCTTCTGTTGAAAAGCAAAGTCTTGTGGTTGATGATCAAAGCACGGCCTGTGTGGCATAGCTTTGTGTATAACGTGAATTCGCGAGCCTCACACCTCGGTATGAGTCAAAAACGGGATAGTGACTGCAGGGAGAGCACGACGTTTCTTTCTAGCTAGGGTGGTGTCAGTGACCTACCAGCCCTGACATTTATATATTTTTCACCTGTGTGGTTGTTGGATATGAGGCGCCTCGGATATAGGTCTGTAAGGACCGGGAAACGTGTGTTCAGGAATAATTAATCCTCAAAAGTAAGAGAGGACCGGCCCTGAAGATCCAAGGATCATAGTGGGGTCCTGGGACATTTGCTAGAGTGTCTCGAAAGCGGAGAGGAGCTTGCCCCTTGCCTCGGCTCATGACGGAATCCACTTTCCAATACGTGTATTGCGGTTTTAATTGTAGAACTAGTATGGCGACATAGTAGATGGTAGCTATGCCGCCTATGATTGATATTTATGGTTTGAATTGTTTTGACACTATACACTTATAATAGTATCAAATAATGTGTTTTAAACGTATCAAACATGCTTTGGCTGTTATAAGGTAAAAACCCTATCCTCCGGCTTGCGTTGCATTGTGTGATGGGACCTGGGTCTTATAACAGCTTCTTTTTTCTTTATTTAGCATTGCGCTGTTTGTTTTATGCACTGGTATTCTTGGGAGGAAACCCGTTCCGTGTTATACGGCGTGGTCCCTTGATTTACCTAACTTTAAAAATAAAGATTAATAACTGCTTTAGTTCTCACACCAGTCACATGACTGACCTGGAGTTTATTGTTTTAACCTAAACTCTGGGTGCCCCTATTTTCCACACGGGCAGCTAGTAGTTTTGGTTTTGCAGATTTATATTCACAGGGTCCTGATTTACAGCTGGAACGATGCTCGGAAAGCTCTGTATCCGTGTATTACTTTCAGTTGTGTTTTGTATATTTTTCCGCTGCTATGTAATTTATTGTAATCTCTGATATTTGTTGAATGTAATTTATTCATTTATACTCTGTATATTCTTGTATTCTGATGGAATTGTTGTAATAACAATGAAATGTTCTTCCGTCTGCGTTCTGATTTGTCCTGTTCTCAACGATCAGGGGTTTCGAGCGGTCTAGATTGGTTTAACGACTGATTCGGATCGAGCGAAATTCCTTGCCGTTACACATATTTTTGTGCAATTTGGGTTGAATGTGTGGTGTATTTGTTCAACTCAGATAGTACGGAAATTCGGGCCATTACAAGACGGGTCGAGCCATTTCATGAAATTTCCTTTGAGAATCGCAAGATTTGGGCTGTTTTTTCCAACTTTTTCAATTGATTCATATAAAATTTCATAGCATTTGCTGATATCTGTTTCTCTGGTGTTAGGATAAGAAAGTGATATTTTACAGATAGCTACATTAGTTACATGCTGGTTGCATTCAACTAACTATGTTTGGGGTCCTGCAACAAAATTAGCTCATACCATAAATTAAGAAATAGAATATATGATGAATATGGTTTATTTTTCTAAAGAGGAGGGACAATAATTAATTTTAGTCTGAAGCAAATTTATGCCTAAGCCATAACCTATGCAGGAACATGTAAACATTCAAACAATTAAACTTCGGTTTTCACTATGATATCAATATGTACAGTTGATAGATAGATCCCAACAAAATACCTGAAATTTTCGGAGAATGTATATTGTTCCAGTTAAACTAGGTGAGAACTTGAGCTACATTAGTTTATTATATGCTTTTTTAACATAGTTGCTCATGTAACTAGTCTATTATAGTTCTCACAGATCAAATATAGGAGTTTCCAGTGTTGTCAGTGGGAGTATCTTAAAAATCGAATATCCATCTGTATCTAATAAAAATGAAAATTTATGAAGCGTTTGGTAGGAAATAGGCTGTCTTTTGTGTTTTCAATCATCCACATTAAAATGTATGAAAGAGGAAAATATGGAAAACGGTCGATCTACAAAATGGTTAACACCTTGAAATGAAATTATTTTTTCTTGTTTTTGCATTTTAGGAAATATAAACATATATGTTCTTCTTTTTCCATTTATCCCTTTGTTGGAATGGGTATGATTCTTCAACTCCTCATCCTCTTCATGTCATATGACATGCATACTGAAAATGCAAAATTCATTTTCTAACTAAATACTACCTTGAAAGTCTGAGAGGAACGAAACCATAAGGATAATGATAATACCCGCATCTAAATGTTGTCCGTTTGACTTTTATGAAGGTTGTAGCTGAGAATTTGACATTATTCATATTTTGGTATATGAAATGATTCATTTTAACTGTTTTCTCAAGTTGATCTTACCATGTGCATGTAAAACCATTAACAAATATTTTTTGTCCATAGCTGGTTTTTAATCATCATATTTTTTTTGTTTCTTGTATTAACATTAGCATTATTACTAAAAATCATTCATGTTCGCTCAAGCAAATTCATCTACCTTTTTTTGTTAATTAATTATGAGCGGGGAGAAAATATAATCTATTGTTCCATCCTCTCGATTATTCATGTTTGAGACTTCGCAATTATCAAATCTATGCCAAACACTGGTGCTTCTTTATTTCAGTAGTGAGATGCAATCTACTTATCTTCATATGACCTTCACTACTTAATCTACTTCTCTTTCAATAGCTGGAAAATAAATAGTAAATCAGCTGTAATGCTTTGAAAAAATAAAAATAAAAGTGATAAATTCGAATTGAACACTTATGATATAATATTTTCTTATGCAGTGTGTCTTTGGCATTTGCACATGGATTGGAGTTGGATGCACATTGTGAAACACAGCGATGATTAGCTCCTAAACAAAATGGAAGAATTCATCAAGTGTACCTTGAATGATCAATTAGTAAGAAGGAAAGAGACTATTTTTTGTCCTTATAGACAACGGTGAAATAAGAGAAGATTGTGTAACACAGAGTTAGGGACTGCATAATTCATAATGGGTTTAAGCTGAATTGTACTCGGAGGATTTGACGTGGTGAAAGCATAGATAGTTGAACTCTAGTAATCATCATCATCATCATTACAATAATGAAAATGACCTAGAAGAAAATGTGAGTAATGAGGTGAATGATCAGAATGACCATGTTAATGGATGTATGGTGATGTTGAAGAATGTTTGATGGACAAGCCAAAATTGTACGAAAAAATATTAAATGATGTTGAAAAGCCTTTGTTTTCTGGTTGTGCTAAGTTCTCAGTATTAACTGATGTGCTCAAGCTTTTCAATCTTAAAGCAAAACATGGATAAAATGATAAAGTTTTACATCATTGTTGGAACTTTTGAAAGGTATGCTTCCAGAAGATAACGGGTTTCCTATTTCTAACAACGAGGCAAAAAAAATTAAGTGTCTAATTGGTATAGGATACAAAAAGATATATGCATGTCCAAATGATTGTATATCGTATGGAAATGAATACGAGAGCATACGTGAGTGTCTCAAGTGTGAATTGCCCCATTATAAGTCACGAGGAATGTTCATAACGACCCGAATAAGCAATGACCTCCAAAAAGGTCTTATGATATTTTCTCATTATACTAAGGTTTAAATGCTTATCTGCAAATAAAGAAAACACAAAAAACTTAAGATGGTATGCAGATGTGAAGAAGAATGATAGACTACTAAGGCATCCACTGGATTCTCCGCAGTTGCGGAATATAGATACAACGTGTTCTAGTTTTCATGAAATATTAGGAATCTTAGACTTGCTCTTTACATAGATGACATAAACTCATTTGGTAACCTTAGTAGTCAACATATTACTTGGTTGGTTCTTTTTGATAATTTACAACATTCCATCTTACTTGAGTATGAAACACTAGCACATCATGTTGTCTCTTCTAATCCTAGGACCACGACAACCAGGAAATGACATTGATGTTTACCTTACTCCTCTTATTGATGATCTAATTTTTTATATGGGATAATGGAGTGCACGTGTCTAATGGAATAGAAAGTGATTTTACATTGCGTACCATGTTTTTTTGTTTTTTTACCATCAACGATTTCCCCGCATATGGTAACTTATATGGATGTAGTACAAAAGGTGCCAAAGCATGTCCAATGTATCAAGATGATATGGTTGTTAAGCGCTTATATTTTTGCAAAAAAAATGTATACATGCATCCTCGTAAATTCCAATCATCCTTATCGTAAAGAAAAAGCCTTTCAATGGGGAGATAAAAGGTGGAGTTTCTCAATTACCCTTAACAGGAATGATGCTTATGAACGGGTGAAAAACATTCAAAATGTATCTGGCAAATCCTCTCCTCTTACAGAAGGTACGTGGAAAAGGAATTCTATATTTTGGGAACTTCTATATTGGATAAATTTATAGGTCATACATTATCTAAATGTAATGCATATAGAAAAAACATTTGTGATAGTATCATTGTGATACTTCTGAATATACCTGGAAAGACAAAATATGGTGAGAAAGCTAGACAAGTGTGCTAAAAAAGGGTATTCGAAAGGAGTTAGCACCAGTGGAGAAAGGTAAACATACTTATTTCCCTCTTACATGTTATACATTACCAAAAACGAGAAAATTTGTTTACGCGAGTGTCTTCACGGTGTCAAGATTCCAACAGGTTAGTATTCAAACATTAACGGTCATGTATAAATGAAAGGTTAGAAATTGAATGGCATGAAGTCTCATGATTGTCGTGTGTTGATGCACCACTTGTTGCTTATTGCAATTCGAGGTATATTGCCGAAATGTACTACAAATGTTGTTACAAAGCTTTATATATTTCTAATGTAATTTGCAGTAAGATGATTGATCCTGATATGCTGGATGATCAAAAAGACAATATTATTGTCACCCTATGCTAATTAAAGATGTATTTTCCCCTTAATTTTTTACGTTGTGGTGCAGTTGGTTATTCATCTAGTAAGTGAAATCAACATTTGTGGTCCTGCCTTTATGGGACATGTGTATCCATTTCAAACGCACATGGGGACTTTGGAAAGAAAAACAAAGAATAGATACAGACCTGAAGCTAGTATCATAGAAAGTACTGTAGTCGAAGAGGTTATTGAATTTGTCGCTCAATACTTAACTGGCGTTGAAGATATTGGACTTTGCAAGTGTCATCATGAAGGCCAACTTGACGGTCATGGTACTGTTAAGGGTAAATTTATTTCAATAGCTGATGAAATGTTTCACAAAGGACACCTACTTATTTTACAACACCTTAGTGAGGTTCATCCTTACTTAGATGAGCACATGACTATTTTAAAGTCTCAAAATCCTTCAAAATCGAAAGGTGGTTAACAAATGAACATAGCAACTTCTTTGTGATATGGTTTAAAGATAAGGTGGTGTCTTAATTGTCCCCAACAGATTATAATTACTCTGATACAATAAAATGGTTGGCATATGGGCCTAAATTTCAAATCAACTTTTATGAAGGATACAATATTAGTGGGTATTTTTTTTATGCAAAGCGCCAAGATGAGAAGAGCAAAATGCAAAATAGTGAAGTTAGTGTCTGACATCTTCTAGAGAATTTGCCACTGCCAAAGGTAGCAGACCAATAAATTCGACAATGCCATATTACAAGGTAATTGAAAATATTTGAGAATTTGAGTACAAGGATTTCACGGTTCCTCTATTTCTATATAAACGGGCCGACAACCATCGTGTCGTACGAGTGGATGAACATGGATTCACACGTTGTCAATTTTAACCGAGCGAGTCATGATAATGATCCCCTCATCTTGGCATCTCAAACAAGACAAGATTTTTACGTGACTAACCCAGCTGATCATAAATGGTCTATTGTTCATTTGGGTAAAAGATGCATTGTTTTGATTAGTGATGCAGTAGATGAAGAAGATTACAATCAATTTGATGAGAGCCCACCTTTCTTCGTTGGCATAAGACCAATAGAAGAAGAAGTTGATTTAAATGTAAATTATGCTAGTTCTGATCATGATAAAGGAGTTTGGATAGTGGGGTAATTTTTCACATGCTCATCATGCTTTGTTTTCCATTTGATCATCTCCTTTGATACTTCTAGTTTTTAGGAAATAATTAAACTATATTACCATTTACAAGGATACTGGATTGATCAATACTTTGTTCAAATCAACGGTCAAACATGGTATGAGAAATAGTATGTTGTTATTCTCTAAGCTAGCAATACAAGTGTGTAAAAAAGAACTGGAATACATTTTATCTTAAAATGGGGTTTAAGGTAATTTTTAGGATAAATAAGTAAAATAAAACAAAATTTTCCAAATACAAAATCTATAAAATATCATTAGCTAGCTAGTTTAATCTAACTGCTTGGTTAATTAATGTATGTAACGCGTATAAAAATGATGATTAAATAAGAGCTTATTTGTTATATTTGTTTTGTTTTTGGTTTTAGACTATTGAGGGCTTTATATTGCCATTTAGCACGACGATTCTAGTCTCTGTTTAAACTGTAGACTATGGATACAACTACACAACAGCCTGATTAATATCTTATTATCTCTTGTATTGCCATGTTCGCCATTTAGCACGATGATTCTATCTTTGTATCGCCGCGTCTATGTTATCCTTGAGATTAATATAGATCACTATTCTTTTACGTTTTCAATATCAAAGAAAGATAAACAAATCCTTAACCTAAACTTTGCTCCATTCCTTGAATATACAATATATGCTCCGTATTATTCTTCCTTGACGTTTCAGACTTAGGGAAGATATACATTTAGACTGAGTTCGAACTAGCTCAATTTGTACACATTTATATACTATACAAGTCATAACAAATTACCTAGTTTTTGGTCATTATAGTCTTAGACTTGCACAGAGTTAGACGAACTGTACATTTTGTAATGAAAATTAGTCTCTTTTCCTTGAGCTGTGAAATCATGACGCCAAGTCCAACCTGCAGATTTATGAAGTACAAGACAAACTAAATAAACTAGTTAGAAATCTTAATGTGGCATATAAATTTATCTTCTTCCACATCAATGATCAGTAATTATGCTCGTTGGAGTCGCATTTTTCTCTTCTTTGAAAGCTATATCTTTGCCTGTAAATTTTTATCTAATGGTCAGCTTATATGCAAAATTTTCTTGATAAAGCATGAAGTGTATGTCCTTGTATAATATCGATCAGTAGCAGCAATTTTACTTGCACTTTCGTTCATTCTGGGATGTTATACCTGTTTTATAGGTCAAAGGAAAATTTGCATTTTCCATATAAATATAGCAAATAATCCATTTTATGCGGTTCCATACCAAGGTGCCATCCGACACTACATTTATATCATTATATTTTCATCTCATATAGGCATTTTATGCCATCATTTACTGATAATATAACCACATCATACATGGATATCTATATCTATCTATTACTTAAACATAAAAGCTCAATTCCAACTATGCTTACGTGGCATCACAGAATGCGGCATTTTCTACATAATCCACATCCCCTTGAATCCCTCATCCATCCACGTTTACTAATAAACCAAAAAAACTCAAATAAATTAAAAATAAAACAAATCATGCCACGTTACCACGTTATCAGCATCTATTTTCCCAATTTTCAGCAATTTCAAACGAATCGTTCTCCTAACCCCACTCCATGCTTTCGATTCCCTTCCGATCTTAAAATCAGCACAATATTCTACCAGAGTATCAACAACTGAAACCAAAATCCCCTTCCTCTAATTTCATCTACGCTCGATATGAATTTCCAACCCGATTTGTGAGGACGTTTTTGATCGGACTACAATTCAAACGTCGATTTTTGGGTCTAATTCTAAGTTCTATCTCAGGTACTCATTTCTAACTTGAACCACTTTTTTTGATTTTGAAAATTTTAGGGTTCATACTTATATCGTTTTTTATTGCCCGAAATCTATTTCTATTCAAACTTGGTTTTAAGTGTATTGCATTCTTTTATAAAATTTATAACATATTATTTTTTCTCATCCGACGAAGAGTCGATTCAGACCTCTTTTTGTGTTTTAAACCAATTCGAACGTCAATTTTTATGTTCGATTCAAAGTTTGATTACAAGCACTCATTATTAGCCTAAATTTCTTTCATTATGATTTTTGATTTTTTTTGTTCTTGTTTTTTTTTATACATATTATTTTTTTTTGCTTCAGATCTACTCAAACGCCGTTTTGAGTTTATTGCTGTTGAAGATCAACTGCTCCTAACTGCTTAGGTATTTCAGTTGATTAAACTATTGCTATCCATTTAACATATAGCTAGCCTATTAATGATTGTAGTGCTTAGTTTCATGTTTGTTTCTGTTGTTGTGCATCATGTTCAATAGTTTTATGCTTTGTTGTTTGTACAAAAATCAATTTGTATCCTTTTTTTTTCATTTTATCATAGTGATAGCTAAGCCAAATGATAATGTTCGTGCTGTCTAACACCAATGGTTTCCATAGTTCCACTTACCATGTACAATGCTTAGCGATTTTAACAGATTCCATATGTTAGTCATGAATTTTATATTAACAAATACCTCTTCTTATCACAAATTATATAAGTACATGTTACTTTTGATTTGGCATAGCTTTTTTGTGCATTAATTGCTTAACTTTTTGCCAGTTTCTCAAGCGAATGAACTCTGTATAAAAAATAGAACTTGATGTAAATTAATAACCATAACGGAAAAATATGTAGTTTTATATAACCAGTATCATTAATTAAAACTATTTTTCTGTCATTGTTTATAGTCTTTTGGCTCTTTGTTACGGGAAAATTGGACCCAGAAAAACCAAAACATTTTTAAAAAGTGGTGGGGATTAAAACAGTTTATGATCTATGGGTTAATAATATGAAAAGAATAATTATGGCGTTTTTTAGCTCATCAAAAGATTATAAAGTATTAGCTCCTGAATAGGTAGGTGATATTATATCAGGATTACGTTAAACAATCTTTAACACTAACGTGATAAACCAAACATGTTACGGCTTCACATTTACATATTCGTGACATATATATTGAATCTGAAAAAAGGAGTTTTATTTAATTAATGGAATATAATTGCACATATTGGGCTAATTTACCACTGTTTTTCATAAACCAAAATAATAGGTTTATTAAACAAAATCCTAATTGCATCATATAGCATATGAAGCACTAGCCTCAACTAATAAAATAGTATCTCCATAAACCTTTAAATATTGATATATCAAAATGTTATAGTGTGGTATAATACATAGACAGAAAAAATACCAATGTTTTCCATAAACCAAAATAATGAGTTTACTCTAAAAAAAAAAGTTCCCAAATGTATCGTGTTGTCTATGAAACACTAACATCAACTTATAAATAGTACATTGGTATTGGTACTCTATAGTACATTGGTATTGATACTCTCCGTCGATTCTCAAACATTAATATTTTTAATGTTCTACAAGTGTAAAACATCCAAAGTTATACTATAACTAAATTTTATTTTCTTATTCTTTAAGTTGATATACTAATGATGATAAACTACATGATATTTTCATGTAAAATTCATTATTGAGTGTCATCCTTCCTTTACTTTTATTATTTTAGTTTGGTCGTAAATTAGAATCCAGTTAGTTGATGCTAAATTGCAGGATAATCGAAAAGCTGTAAAAGATAAGGTGTCTCTGTAGTCTATTGTGTTGTTTCTCTTTTATTCAAGTAAAAAACAAGTCAGAAATGGACGCTTTACTCAAACATATTGATAATCACGAGGAATTCTGGAAATTATTATTGGTCATATGTATCTAGATTTGGGAACTTTCCAATCCATACTTGTACATTGTAATGTCATATTATGCATTTCTAATTGATTGTTGTTAAATACAATTTGCTAAAATTATAATTTTTCTTCCATTGAAAACCACCAAATTCTTTATCTATTTTCTCGAGTATATTATTACATTTGTAGCCAAACAATTTATTGTAATTTCATACTAATCTTAAAATTGTAACAGATTCATTATCTATTCATTCGAAACAAAAAGTAATGATGCTTAAGAACTTGGCTATTATAAAAAAAATAGTTCCTAAAATTGAAGAATATACTTGATAGTATTATGTCTCATGGATAGGTTACTTAATTGGTATGTTCCACTTCCAACATTCAATAGTCATCATATTAACCAAAAAAAAACAAATATTTTAGGTGGTCTTACTAAGAATTGTCGATAGATTTTTTAATGTTTTGTTTATCTTACTCAAGATTTTCATTAGGAAGAAAAACAATATATCGTTTGTATTTCTTTGCATACGATAATTAAATGATTTCTTTTTGGTAGCCACAGGAGTGGCAAGTCGTTCAATACAATAGGTAGTAGTTCATAATTATCAAGCATGTCAAATTTTGATATAAGCTAAAGGCAATTTAGACACTTTTAATATGACTATTACCCTAGGTCATGGGCTAGGGATAAATAATTTTTCCATACCGGCTAACCCATCTATTTCCCTTTATGTATACCTTAGCATGCCTAATCGTTTGCTGGTAGTCAAAGAATTCCATGAAAAATATAGAGAAACAAGTTTCAGATTTCACTTTTTATTATATATTTTTTCCATATATATATATATATATATATATATATATATATATATTGGTAAATTGACTATGTTCCATTAGAGAACTCATGACGCAATTGTTACTTAAATGGCTCTTAGGATTGGGTTCTTCGAATTTTATCAGGCTAGGAATATAAGTCTAAAATTGTGGCATAACACCCATAATTATGTAGTATACCTCCTTTTGTTATATATTGTTTATTATTACCTATCTTTGTTGAGTTGCCATATGCATGAATATGTTTTAGGTTTGTGATTATTTTCTAACCTTTTGATATCTATTTCTAATTTTATTCTTTTTGGTAATGCAATATATTTGTAGTTTGTGTGTTCCACTTGTGATTAATCTCACAACTGGGAAGTTTGAAACTCAGGCAACCATATTTAGTTTGTCAAAGCCAAAGATTTGGAGATTGATAGATTCTTTTCAAATGCTTTGCTAACCTGATTAGCCATTGAGAAAAAACATGATAAAGCACCCCAGAAATTATTATCCACGAGCAGATTAATAAATGGATAGGGTCTGTAAAAGATAGCTGTTGATAATAGGACGTTTACCATTGTTTCAAAAATTACCGTAGCGATGATTTTGGCACATGGATCACCTGTATATAAGGATACAATTACGTTACTATAGTGATGATTTTGGCCCATGGATAACCTATACATATGTTAATTTATGTTTATGTTTATGTTTATGTTTATGTTTATATGGTATAACATATTGATTTACAGTGGACTGAATTTTGAAAGCCCTACTCCCAATCAACCGTAGTTAATCTCTTTCCACAGAATGTAAGGGTGTGTTCGGCGGAGGAAACGGAGAGAGAAATGGTCCGTTTCCTCTTTGACACGTCCGACGCCTTTTAGCGGATCAGTTTTGATTAATTATGGTTTAATTAGTTAATTTTGGCATTTTACAGATTTTAAAAATTAATAACTTGTGCAAACGAGATCCGTTTGAGATGCGGTTTTTTGCGTGTGATCGTGTTCAAGTGCTTTACGTAATGGAGTTGGTTTGAACTGAATTGGAGTAATTTACAATTTTTCTATTCTACTAACACACTATTAACATTCTCCGCTCAAATGGTCCGCTTAACTCGCCAAATGCATCCTCCGCTAACTCCAATACTCCGCTGTCTGCTTGCAAAGAACACACCCTAAACAAACTGTAACAACCCGGAAAATCTTAGCCAATTTAAAAATTTTAATTTGGCTATTTTAGTGAATTTAAAATATTTAAAGTAAATATTTTAAATAATAGAGACGAAAAGTAAGTTTGAATCGATGTTTGAAAATGAATATAACTATTTCTAATTATAAACAAGGCCTGAAATGGCGCAGTTGTTTCAAAATTTGAATTCAAACTTTGACTGACTGTAGTAGGAGAAAATCAAAACGGATTTTAGTGAAACCAAAAATATTTAAATCTGTTAGTGAATGTCTTTCTAACGAATCTGAAAAATCGAAGTTTCGTAGCGGGAAGCAAAAGTTATGGCTAAATGAATTTTCAAAAAGGTCGCTATAGAGTCTATATAGCCCGTGAAAATGGCCATTTTACAAACGACCTCAGAATTCGACGAAACTACTTTTGTTGGATCCAAGATGTTAAATTATTGCTAGGTTTCAAATTTCATAATTTTTGAAGCTACGTGAGCGTGGCAAAGGAAAATGTGTTTGGTCGATTTCTGTTAAATTGGATCGATCAGAAAAGGGCCATTTTTCAAACGGTCTCAGAATTCGATGAAACTAGTTTTGTTGGGATCGTATCGTCAAAACATAACTAGATTTATTTTTTGGGAATTTTTAGAATCAGTATGTGGCCTCGGCTAAATATTGAATGTTTTATATTTTAATCTGAAGAGAAACTGACTAAAACAGTTGAATTGGCTTACGAAACATATCCCATTGTGTTCGGAAGGGGGGTATTTAGCTAGGGGCTTCAGTCGTTGGGTTTGGATTGGAGGTCGTGTCGGAAAACCCTCTTTTAAAATTTTATATAGCTCTCAGCCAATCAGATTTTTTTATATAAAAAAAATTTTCTCTCTCCCCGACAGCCGACTAAAGGCGGAAACCCCTTTAATCCTTCCCATCCATTTTCTGGTCAAACCACTTCGATTCAGACCTGGACCCAGTTGAGGATTTTGTAGAGCTCGAGACGTGCTTCAAATCCATACCAACTGAAGATTTTTTCGCTGTGTATTTAGAGGGGATCGATGCCAAGAAGTTGCGGCCTTTCAACCACTGCCGCTCGCGCCAGGGACCACCGGAATCCGCCGCGTTTCAGGCGCCAGAGCGCCTCTCCGTCCTCTTCGATGCAGCGCCCTCCGATCATCGTAATACTTCACGGATTTGCGTGAAAATCAATCCCTAGTTTTGAACTAATTTGCTGAGGTACGGGTTTATTAATTTAAACTGATTTAAACTCTTTAAAACCGTCGCAAAATTCGATCAACTTCTAATCATATCTTTTTGCTTTGTGGTTGAAATCCAGTGAAACAAGAGACACCGAGACCGTGAGGACGTCTTCTACATTCTAGAAGAGACTGCAAATTTTTCTGAGCCTTCTGCTATTTTTGGTGGAGTGGAACCCAATGTGAGATTTCTGAATTATAAGCGATATAGAATCAACGATGTATAAATTATATAGTCAATGTATGAGTTATATAAGCATTGTACACCACATGTATAAGCGTTGGATAAGTTGTATGTTCGATGTATAAGTTATATATGCATTGTAAAAATGATATGTGCGTTGAAATAAATTGAAGTGAAATTGAAATGAAATCGAAGTATAGTTATATACGTATATCTACATATATATATATATATATACACACTCCCCTCGTCCACAGACCATGGAGGATATATATTGGTTGTGATATTGTTTGGATTATTGGTTGATGTGGAAATTTGGTGAATATCATGAATGGTTGGTTTGAAATGATTGACTGTGATTGAAAATCCCAATAGGATTAGTATATGGGAAAATTCCTCTGCGTACGAACTAGATATTAAAAATCCCCATTGTCAAAAGCTGCGAGGCTTTAAGGTAGAACGAGGAGCCGTACTAGGGACGGTCCCAGTTTTAACTACCATGCCGTTATGCTGCCGAAATTTTCTGAAATATTTCTGTGTTTGATTTAAATTCATGTGTTGAATGTTGAAATAAAATTCATGTATTGAATGTTGAAATAAAATTCATGTGTTGAATGTTGAAATAAAATTCATGTGCTTAATGTTGAAATAAAATTCATGTGTTGAATGGAGTTCATGTATTGAATACATTCTTTGAAAGATAAAAATAACATTTTTATCATATATATAGATTATATAAAATACTAGTGTTTTAAATAAATCGTTTTAACACCAAAAATAACATTTTACCTTATATATAAAATATATAAAATAATCGTGTTTTGGAAATAAATTGTTTTTACAATAAAAATCCCATTTTTATTATATATATGAACTATAGAAAATATTCAAGTGTTGAAATGAAATTCATGTGTTGAATGAAGCTCATGTGTTGAATAAAGGACTAGAACGATAAAAAACATATTTTTATCGTATGTGTGAAGTCAAAAACATTTATGTGTTGAATATATAGATTGAACAATAAAATCTACATTTTTATTGTGAATATGAAGTGCTAAAAATGTTCATGTGTTGAATAAATATTTTTGATGATAAAAATATCATTTTTATTAAATATATGAAATGAATATAGTTTTGAAATCGACGAATGAATTATATTTATATATAGATATATAAATATAAATAAAATAAATCGAATAACGAAGCTGCAGTTCGTGTTTTGAAACCGTGATTTCAAATGATTAGTGCGCGAGATCCGACCATCGGATTTTCCCAAAACCGAAACACTTGGGTCCGCTTTGGAAATATCTTTCCAATGACACCCACTTTGTGAAAATCCAACGGTGGGATTGTCTGGAATGTTTAATTCAAATCTGAAGAAAAACAGCGCCAGAATCGATTATATATATATATATATATATAATTAATTAATTAAATTAAATTGAATAACGACGCTGTAGTTCGTATTTTGAAATCGAAACTTCAAACGAGTGTATCGGGAGATCCGACCGTCGGATTTTCCCAAAACTGAAACCATTGGATTCGTTTTGAAAAGATCTTTCTGATGATATCAAATTTGTGTTGGATTCATTTTGAAAAGATCTTTCTAATGATATCAAATTTGTGAAGATCCAATGGTTAGATTTTCAGATATGTGTAAATCAAATCTGAAGAAAAACAGCGCCACGGCCGCGTTATGGCCTGAAGCATCGTTTGAATGAAATTGGCTATTTTTAAATGAATAAAAATAGCGATAAATTGTTATAAAATATTATAAACAATACGAATGGAAAATAAACTGAATTTACCCGGTTTATTAGATATTTGATGGTTGAATGTGTTTGGCGTGAAAATTACATTTAAAAACAGAATTATTGGTGTCGAATAATTTAACCATTGAAATGAATTGATTTAAATTCTAAATATATACGTTAATTATTTGAAAAGGCCATGTTAAATCTCAATTCAAATAATTGATCGGCTATAAGAAGTCGATGATGAAGACTGTGGTTGAAGACTGGAGATCTTCACCTCTGATGAATGGTAACTAATGTCTTGGTTAGGAGGCATCCTGAAATATAGATAATAAGTGGTGATCGTCCAGACGTACGTGGAGATCGATGGATATGGGAGGTATATAGTGCCTCTGGTTTCGTTCAGACCCAGAACGGACTTGTAAATGAACTGTGTGTCTGACACTGGATTTCATTCTGTGTGATTGATAGTATTCAGTTGCATGGCGTGAATTTCCTGTGTGGCATGCTAAGATGCAGTGATCAAGGCTTCTGTTGAAAAGAAAAGTCTTGTGGTGGATGATCAAAGCACTGCCTGTGTGTCATAGCTTTGTGTATAACGTTAATTCGCGAGCCTCACACCCCGGTATGAACCAGAAACGGGAGAGGACATCAGGGAGGACATGCATTTCCTTCTAGCTAGAGGTGGTGTCAGTGCTTAAACTGGCTGACATTTATATTATTTTCACCTATGTGGTTGTTGCTGTTGCGAGGCGCCTCGGTTATATCGGTCGATCCGGGACAGATGGAGTCATTCGTTGGCTCATTTACGCCGCCAAAGTGTGGGAAAACGCAGTGTTCAAGCATTTTAATCCACATCGAGTGGACCGGCCCTGATGATCCAAGGGCCTACCTGAGTCTGGGTCCTGAGACACGGGCTAGAGCGTCTTGAAAGCGGTGAGGACTATCTTTTGCCTTGGTTCATGATGGAAATCCAATTTCCAAATACGTGACTTTGCGGTTTTGATTGTATACCTATATATGGCGACATGATATATGGTACCCATGCCATCTATGATTGATATTTATGATTGAAGTTGTTTTTGAAACATATAAACACTAGTAATAATATCAAATGCTTTTGTTTTATTCGTATCAAGCATATATTGGCCATTATAAGGTAAAACTCTATCCTCCGGTTTGCGTTGCATTGTGTGATGGGAGCTGAGTCTTATAATGGCTTCATTTTTAGAAAAAGCATTGCGATGTTTAAAAGATTTACTTGTTTTAAAGCACTGGCAATCCAATGGAGTAAACCCGTTCTGCGAAAGTGGTGTGGTCCTGTGATTGGCCATATTATAGAATGTGTTAAGTAGATTTCTCATACCAGTCCCATGACTGACTCGTAGTTTGTTTCACTTGCAAACTCGGGTGCTCCTTTTTCTACGTGGGCAGCCTTGTATTTAGATTTTAGCAGGCTCTTTCTGGATAACTGGAGCTGAAGATGGATTCTATCATTTATCTCTTTTTATGCTGTTCAGCTCCTGTTGTACATATTATGTTTTGTTTTCCACTGTAGACATTCATGTATAGCTGAACTGTATTTTGAACTAAGTATGATCCTGTATACTGTGCAACTTTGATGACGATGTTTATCCAGTGTATTATTTGTACATTATCTGGTGTATTTATTTAATTCTATTCTGCTATTATCTGTTTATGTGTTATATTCCAAAGCTTACCCTTGCCACCATCCTACGGGGTTTTGGGGTCGTCACAAAGTGGTATCAGAGCTTTGGTTAAGCTTAGTTCTGGAATATAACGTATTAACGAGCTCATCAGAAATAGAACCAGTAGTGTTCTAAGGCGAATAACTCATTTCAGATAGGATTACCAGTATCCTTGAATGAGTAAAGCAGAATGAAATACACCCCAGTAGACACATTTACATTCAAGTATTTGTCTCTATGTTTTGAAATATCTTTTCTGTTGACCTGACACTTTGTCTGCTAATTGCAAACGCACTAGAAAATGAGTGGCAGGAATAGAACAAATAATCGTATGGCTCGACAAGCTATTAAGCCGGTTGTGCTCCCACAACCAGAAACAGATATAGAAGCTCTAGTAAAGAGATATCGAAATCTGGGTGGATCACCATTCTTGGGCAAAGAATCCATTATGGAAACACAAGCTTGGATTCGTTCTGTTGAGAAAATCTTTGAACGTTTCCAGCTAAGAGATGATCAGAAAAGATTACTGGCCTCTTGGGTACTTAAAGAAGAAGCTTTGTTTTGGTGGGATTCGATTATTAAAGATAATCCAGAAGGTAATATTACCTGGGATAGATTTAAAGAGATTTTCCTAAACAGAATTACTCCTCCTGAAGCAACTGAGCGGTTATGTGATGAATTCTCTTATCTGATACAAGGAGATATGACCATTCCAGAATATCATAAGAGATTCAATGAACTTTCTCATTTTTCCCCGCATCTGATTTAAGATCTAAAGAGGAAGAATCTGAGGTTTATTTATGGCCTTCGAAGAAGGTACCAAAATAGTGTAATGGGTCATGTGAAGCTTCCTTTTTCTAAAATGATATACATGGCTTACCAGTATGAGGATCTCGACAAGAAAGGCCTTTTGCGCTTCGAACAGGAGGTCAGTTCTAGTAACAAGAAGGAGTTTGAAACTGATAGTCCCGAGGCCAGTACGATGTCTGAGGTCAGTAAGAAGCCCAAAGTCAGTCGAAAAAAGGCCAGGTCTGGGAAAGAACCAGTAACAACAGCCATATGCAATAACTGCCATCAGAAAGGGCATTTGTCGATAAATTGCGGACCCTTAAAGAAACGAATCAAGAGTGGATTTAAACCCGGTAAGAAGGTTCATGAGGGAAGAGGATGCCATAAGTGCCATCAGGCTGGTCATATTGCGAAAAATTGTCATCTATCAAAGAAATCTGAAAAGGTACATGTAAATGAAGTGGCAGAAACTTCAACACCCTCAGCTAGTCAGGGAAGGTCAGATGTTTTGGAAGGCACGCTTACTGTCAATGGTATTCCAGTTAAAGTACTGTTTGATACAGGCGTGTCACGAAGCTTTATTGCAAAGAATGCAGTTAAGAAGTTGGATTTGAATTTGAAAAAGCTCAAAGAACCCATCACTATCCATAATCCGATTGGGGGTTCCCTTAATCTTAGTTGGCTTTGTGGGGTGTCTGTCTCTTTTTCCTGTTATAAGTTCCCTACCATCTCGATCGTCATGAATTTTACCGAATTCGATCTTATTTTGGGATTGGATTGGTTAACCAAATATGAAGCGGAGGTTAAATGTGCCGAGAGAGTGTTTAAGGAAAAGATTAAATCAGGGGATTATATCACCATACCATGTGAAGGTCCGAATTTGGATAGAAAAGACTTCTAGTCAGCTCTTGATGTTTCTCCTGCTCAAATAGAAAATATCCCTGTAGTCACAGAGAATATTCCAGATCTCATAAAAGATATTCTTATCGTCAAGAATTATGCAGATGTGTTCGAAGAAGTTGTTAGTTCACCTCCGAAGAGAGAAATTGACTTCAAGATTGCTTTAATCCCGAATGCAAGGCCATTAGTGCATGCTATTTGGAGAATGACTCTAAAGGAGAAAGAAGAGTTAGACAATCAAACTCAACAGCTTGTATGGAAGGGTCTGATCAGGCCTACTTTCTCTGATTGGGGAGCAGCAGTGGTGTTTGTCCCAAAGTCAGACGGTACTCTTCGACTATGTGTAGATTATCGTGACTTGAATAAGCAGATATTAAAGAACAAATATCCATTGCCGCAGATAGATGATTTGCTGGATCGATTGAACGGTGCATAAGTGTTTTCAAGGATGGACCTAGCTACAGGTTTCCATCAGCTTCGTAATGCCGAAGAGTGTGTTCCTATGACAGCATTCAGAGGTCCCGATTTATTCTATGAGTGGTTAGTAATGTCGTTCGGCTTATGTAACGCTCCTGCCTATTTTGTGGATTTAATGAATCGAGTATTCCGCGATGTCTTGAATAAATTTGTTCTGGTTTTCATTGATGACATATTGATCTTCTCTAAGTCAGAGAGTGAGCACGCGAAACATTTGGAATAAGTGTTAGAAATTCTGCAAAAGAATGTTTTAAAGGCCAAACTGTCCAATTGTATATTCTGGCAAGATGAAGTAAAGTTTCTTTGTCACATTGTATCAAAAGAGGGAATTGCTGTGGATCCAGGTAATATCACCGCTATTCAAAATTGGAAGCAGCCTAGTACTCCCACAGAGGGTCGAAGTTTTCTTGCATTGGCTAATTATTATCAGAAGTTCGTTCAAGATTTTTCGAGGATATCTTGTTCCTTAACAAAGCTTACCAAGAAGCACGCGAAATTCAAGTGGACTCCCGAATATGAGGAGGCTTTTCAGAAGCTAAAATTAAGATTAACAACTTCTCCAGTGTTAACGATAATCAATGGCAATCAAGACCTGAAAGTCTGGACAGATGCCTATAGAGAAGGCCTTGGTGCAGTATTAATGCAAAGAGGTCAAGTGGTTGCTTATACTAGCCGCCAGCTGAAACCGCATGAGAAAAATTACGTCACTCATGATCTTGAGTTGTTGGCCATCGTATTTGCTTTGAAAATCTGGAGATATTACCTTTTGGGTGAGAAATTCGAACTGTATACAGATCATCAATCGCTAAAGTATCTGTTCACCCAGAAAGACCTGAATCTGAGGCAGCAACGTTGGCTAGAATTTCTTGCAGCATACGATTTTGAGATTTTATACACTCCATGGAAAGCCAATGTTGTGGCCGATGTGCTAAGTAGAAAGAATGTGATGATCGCTAGTTTTATTATTATGACTTCATTAATTGATAAAATATCTGCTCTTCAGAGGGACGATCACTTCATTCAGAGGATCAAAGAAAGAATACATAAAGGTGAACCCTTGAGTTTCCAAATTGATAATCAAGGGGTTCTAAGGCTAAATGGTCGAATTTGTGTTCCTAACATTTCTGAGCTCCGAAAGGAAGTGCTGGATGAATGCCACAAGTCAAAACTTAGTATCCATCCAGGAGTGAGCAAAATGTATAATGACATCAAACGCACTTTCTGGTGGAGATCTATGAAAAGAGACATTTCTTTATATGTTAGCAGGTGCTCTACTTGCCGACTAGTCAAAAGCGACCAACAGAAACTTGCTGGATTATTGCAACCGCTGGACATTCCAGGTTGGAAGTGGGAACATATTTCCATGGACTTCATAGATGGTTTGCCTAGAACCAGGAAAGGAAATGACAGTATTTGGGTGATCGTAGATCGCTTCACGAAGACCGCCCATTTCATACCTATCAGATCGAACAGAACTGCTCAGAGTCTGGCGCCGATATATTTCAAGGAAATTGTTAGGCTACATGGAGTGTCGATCAGTATAATTAGTGATAGAGATCCAATATTTACTAGCAAATTCTGGGAGGCATTTCAAGTAGAACTGGGAACGAAGCTGAATCTAAGCACCGCCTATCATCCTCAGACAGATGGTCAGACTGAGAGGGTGAATCGCATACTAGAAGATTTATTGCGGGCTTGTGTTCTTGATTTTGGTGGATCATGGGAAGACCATTTGCATTTGGCTGAGGTCTCATATAACAACAGCTACCAAGCGAGCCTGACAATGTCACAATTCGAAGCATTGTATGGGAGACCATGCCGATCTCCTGCTTGTTGGGTTGAACCTGGAAATAGACTTGTATTGGGACCTGATATGATCCGTGAAGCTTCAGACAAAGTCGATTTCATTAAGAAACGATTACTCACCGCTCAAAGCCGACAGAAGAGCTATGCTGATTCGAGAAGAAGAGATTTGGCTTTTTCTGTTGGTGATTATGTGTATCTAAGGGTTTCTCCGATGAGAGGAGTGATTCGATTTGGCAAAACCGGGAAGTTGGCGCCCAGATTTATTGGTCCATTCCCTATTCTTGAACGGATTGGAATTCTCGCTTATAGAGTTCAATTACCTGATTGGTTGCCTAGAGTGCATGATGTATTTCACGTATCCCAACTTCGAAAGCATGTTCATGATCCAGACTTGGTTGTGGAAGAATCCGCACAATAGGATATAGAAATTACTCCAGAATTGACTGTGAGAAGAGAGCCGCTAAAGGTTGTTGGCAAAGAAACCAAAGAGCTGAGGAACAAGAAGGTTCACTTAGTCAAAGTGCAATGGAGTGGAGATCCGCGAGATTGTACTTGGGAAACAGAGTAAAACATTAAGAAAGCCTATCCTAAGTGCATGGTGGATATATGTGATTAACTCTGGTGCAAGGTACATTTACCATACTTTGCATTACCATTTTGTTCTCTACTTTGTTGTTATCTTCTTTTCATGGATGTGAACTTTTAATTCTATAGTCTGATTATTTTAGAAGAGTATATGAATCAATTAGTATATTTCTGAAAAGTTAAAAACAAATTGTTTGTTGTTTGTGTGGTGTGATGGTGGATTTGATTAATTAAAATGATAGTTAATGTAATCAAGAAGAGAATGATGGTAAATTTATGAAATTAAATCAAGTATTGAACTGATTTAAAAATAGATAGAAATATATACATGTGCATTATATATGTTTGAACAGGTAAATGGATTAGCTGTTAAGTAAAGAATTTATTTGCATACCCAACAAATAGGTAAACCTTAATGAGTTGGATGCGCAATTTTATTATTATATCAACTCCTGTGAATGTCATTGGATGCGGAGTGCTGGTTTTTCTGTGTGTAATAATAAACGTCACCATAGGATAGTAACAATTAATTTTGAACTACACTACATGGCATACTTCTTGAAGATAGGCATACTTCATCATATACCACATAAGCATTTAGGGCTTGTGTGACGAGGTTGAAGATTTACCATACGAGCGAGAGGCTTGTATGGCGATGACTATATATTACAGGTTGAACTGATGACTGATATGGACCATATAAAATGTAACGGTAAATTGCAAGATTAATAAAAACTCCACACGAGTCTGGAGATGACAACAAACACGTCTCTCTGGTCATTAAGGCACAAAAACCATTTATAGGGTGACAAGAATTTATTCTCTGGAATTATGATCTATACACACTCCCCTGTGGACACCAGAATATATCACTATAAATATGTGCATGCTTATTAGGATTTATTGGGTACCTAATACGGCCCAATAAATTTCCAAACCCCTCCTCGTACAAAGGAGGTTATGGCGAAATTTTGGGTGTTAGCCAAATTTTTGAAGAATTTGAAAATTCTTAGAAACTGAAAAGTTGAAGAATGGAAGTCAGATTGAAAGTAGAGTTGGCTAATGAATCCACTTTCGACTTTGTTCCTTTTCGAGGGCGAAAAGTTTTAAGTGGGGGAGATTGTAACAACCCGGAAAATCTGAGCCAATTTTTAATTTTTAATTTGGCTTTTAGTGAATTTAAAATATTTAAAATAAGTATTTTAAATAATAACGACGAAAAGTAAGTTTGAATCGATGTTTGAAAATGAATATAATTATTTCTAATTATAAACAAGGCTTGAAATGGCATGGTAGTTTTAAAATTTGAATTCAAACTTTGACTGACTGTACCGGGAGCAAAACAAAACGGATTTTAGTGAAACCAAAAATATTTAAATCTGTTAGTGAATATCTTTCTAACGAATCTGAAAAATCGAAGTTTCGTAGTGGGAAGCAAAAGTTATGGCTAAATGAATTTTCAGAAAGGTCGCTATAGAGTCTATATAGCCCGTGAAAATGGCCATTTTGCAAACGACCTCAGAATTCGACGAAACCACTTTTGTTGGATCCGGGATGTTAAATTATTGCTAGGTTTCAAATTTCATAATTTTTGAAGCTAGTATGTGAGGGTGGAAAAGGAAAATGTGTTTGGTCGATTTTTGTTAAATTGGATCGACCAGAAAGGGCCATTTTTCAAACGGTCTCAGAATTCGACGAAAATAGTTTTGTTGGGACCGTACCGTACAAACATAGCTAGATTTATTTTTCGGGAATTTTTAGAATCAGTATGTGGCCCCGACAAATTGAAATGTACGTTCAAAATAAATATTGAATGTTTAATATTTTAATCTGAAGAGAAACTGACTGAAACAGTCGAATTGGCTTACGAAACATATCCCATTGTGTTCGTAAGGGTGGTATTTAGCTAGGGGCGTCAGTCGTTGGGTTTGGATTGAGGTCATGCCAGAAAACCCTCCTTTAAAATTTTATATAGCTCCCGGCCAATCAGATTTTTTATAAAAAAAATTCTCTCTCCCCGACAGCCGATTAAAGGCGGAAACCACTTTAGTCCTTCCCATCCATTTTCTGGCCAAACCACTTCGATTCAGACCTCGACCCAGTTGAGGATTTTGTAGAGCACGAGACGAGCTTCAAATCTGTACCAACTGAAGATTTTTTCGCTGTGTATTTAGAGGGGATCGACGCCAGGAAGTTGCGGCCTTTCAACCGCCTCAGCTCGCGCCAGGGACCACCGGAATCCGCCGCGTTTCAGGCGCCAAAGCGCCTCTCCGTCCTCTTCGACGCAGCGCCCTCCGATCGTCGTAATACTTTACGGATTTGCGTGAAAATCGATCCCTAGTTTTGAACTAATTTGCTGAGGTACGGGTTTATTAATTTAAATTGATTTCAACTCGTTAAAACCGTCGCAAAATTCAATCAACTTCTAAAAATCGTATCTTTTTACTTTGTGGATGAAATCCAGTGAAACAAGAGACACCGAGACCGTGAGGACGTCTTCTACAATCTAGAAGAGACCGCATATTTTTCTGAGCATTCTGCTATTTTTGGTTGAGTGGAACCCAATGTGAGATTTCTGAATTATAATCGATATGGAATCAACGATGTATAAATTATATAGTCGATGTATGAGTTATATAAGCATTGTACACCACATGTATAAGCATTGTATAAGTTGTATGTTCGATGTATAAGTTATATATGCGTTGTAAAAATGATATGTGCATTGAAATAAATTGAAGTGAAATTGAAATGAAATTGAAATATAATTATATACATATATATATATACACACACACACACACTCCCCTCGTCCACAGAACATGGACGATATATATATATTGGTTGTGATATTGTTTGGATTATTGGTTGATGTGGAAATTTGGTGAATATCATGAATGGTTGGTTTGAAATGATTGATTGTGATTGAAAATCCCAATAGGATTAGTATATGGAAAAATTCGTCTGCGTACGAACTAGATATTAAAATCCCCATTGTCAAAAGCTGCGAGGCTTTAAGGTAGAGCGAGGAGCCGTACTAGGGACGGTCCCGATTTTAACTACCCTGCCGTTATGCTGTCGAAATTTTCTGAAATATTTCTGTGTTTGATTTAAATTAATGTGTTGAATGCTGAAATAAAATTCATGTGTTGAATGCTGAGATAAAATTCATGTGTTGAATGTTGAAATAAAATTCATATGTTGAATGGAATTCGTGTATTGAATAAATTCTTTGAAAGATAAATACAACAACTTTATCATATATATAGATTATATAAAATACTAGTGTTTTAAATAAATCGTTTTAACACCAAAAATAACATTTTACCTTATATATAAAATATATAAAATAATCGTGTTTTGGAAATAAATTGTTTTTACAATAAAAATCCCATTTTTATTATATATATGAACTATAGAAAATACTCAAGTGTTGAAATGAAATTCATGTGTTGAATAGAAATTCATGTGTTGAATGAAGCTCATGTGTTGAATAAAGGACTAGAACGATAAAAATCATATTTTTATCGTATGTGCGAAGTCAAAAACATTCAAGTGTTGAATATATAGATTGAACAATAAAATCTACATTTTTATTGTGAATATGAAGTGCTAAAAATATTCATGTGTTGAATAAATATTTTTGATGATAAAAATACCATTTTTATCAAATATATGAAATGAATATAGTTTTGAAATCGACGAATGAATTATATTTATATATAGATATATAAATATAAATAAAATAAATCGAATAATGAAGCTACAGTTCGTGTTTTGAAACTGTGATTTCAAGCGATTAGTGCGAGAGATCCGACCATCGGATTTTCCCGAAACCGAAACCGTTGGGTTCGCTTTGGAAATATCTTTCCAACGACACCCACTTTGTGAAAATCCAACGGTGGGATTGTCTGGAATGTTTAATTCAAATCTGAAGAAAAACAGCGCCAGAATTGATTTTATATATATATATATATATATATATATATATATATATGTAATTAAATTAAATCGAATAACGACGCTGCAGCTCGTATTTTGAAATCGAAACTTCAAACGAGTGTACCGGGAGATCCGACCGTCGGATTTTCCCAAAACTGAAACCGTTGGATTCGTTTTGAAAATATCTTTCTAACGATATCAAATTTGTGAAGATCCAACAGTTAGATTTTCAGATATGTGTAAATCAAATCTAAAGAAAAACAGCGCCACGGCCGCATTATGGCCTAAAGCGTCAATTGAATGAAATTGACTATTTTTAAATGAATAAAAATAGCGATAAATCGTTATAAAATATTATAAACAATATGGAATGGAAAATAAACTGAATTTACCCGGTTTGTTAGATATTTTATGGTTGAATGTGTTTGACGTGAAAATTACATTTAAAAACAGAATTATTGGTGTCGAATAATTTAACCATTGAAATGAATTGATTTAAATTCTAAATATGTACGTGAATTATTTGAAAAGGCCGAGTTAAATCTCATTTCAAATAATTGATCGGCGATAAGAAGACGATGATGAAGACGGTGGTTGAAGACCAGAGATCTTCACTTCAGATGGATGGTAACTGATGTCTTGATTGGGAGGCATCCCGATATATAGATAATGTGGTAATCGTCCAGACGTACGTGGAGATCGATGGATATGCGAGATATATAGTGCCTTCGGTTTCGTTCAGACCCAGAACGGACTTGTAAATGAACTGTGTGTCTGACATTGGATTTCATTCTGTGTGATTGATTGTATTCAATTGCATGGCGCGAATTGCCTGTGTGGCATGCTAAGATGCAGTGATCAAGGCTTCTGTTTAAAAGCAAAGTCTTGTGGTGGATGATCAAAGCACCGTTTGTGTGGCATAGCTTTGTGTATAACGTTAATTCGCGAGCCTCACACCCCGGTATAAACCAGAAACGGGAGAGGACATCAGGGAGGACATGCGTTTCCTTCTAGCTAGAGGTGGTGTCAGTGCTTAAACTGGCTGACATTTATATTATTTTCACCTATGTGATTGTTGCTGCTGCGAGGCACCTAGTTATATCGGTCGATCCGGGACCGATGGAGTCATTCGTTGGCTCATCTATGCCCCAAAGGGTGGGGAAACGCAGTGTTCAGGCATTTTAATCCACATCGAGTAGACCGGCCCTGACGATCCAAGGGCCCACCTGAGTCTGGGCCCTGAGTCACGGGCTAGAGTGTCTCGAAGCGGTGAGGACTATCTTTTGCCATGGTTCATGACGGAAATCCAAATTCCAAATACGTGACTTTGCGGTTTTGATTGTATACCTATATATGGCGACATGATATATAGTACCCATGCCGTCTAAGATTGATATTTATGATTGAAGTTGTTTTTGAAACATATAAACACTAGTAATAATATCAAATGCTTTTGTTTTATTCGTATCAAGCATATTTTGGTCATTATAAGGTAAAACTCTATCCTCCGGTTTGCATTGCATTGTGTGATGGGAAATGAGTCTTATAATGGCTTCATTTTTATAAGAAGCATTGAGATGTTTAAAAGATTTACTTGTTTTAAAGCACTGGCAATCCAATGGAGTAAACTCGTTCCGCGAAAGTGGCGTGGTCATGTGATTGGCCATATTATAGAATGTGTTAAGTAGATTTCTCATACCAGTCCCATGACTGACTCGTGTTTGTTTCACTTGCAAACTCGGGTGCCCCTTTTTCTACACGGGCAGCCTTGTATTCAGGTTTTAGCAGGCTCTTTCTGGATAACTGGAGCTGAAGATGGATTCTATCATTTATCTCTTTTTATGCTGTTCAGCTCCTATTGTACATACTATGTTTTGTTTTCCGCTGTAGACATTCATGTATAGCTGAACTGTATTTTGAACTAAGTATGATCCTGTATACTGTGTAACTCTGATGATGATGTTTATCCAGTGTATTATTTGTACATTATCTGGTGTATTTATTTAATTTTGTTCTGTATTATCTGTTTATGTGTTATATTCCAAAGATTACCCCGCACCGTCCTATGGGGTTTTGGGGTCGTCACATAAACAAAAGAAAGACCAAGAAATCAAAGAAAGAGGAGAACAATAAACCGGAAGAAATAGAGACATATGGCCATTCACCAAGAAAGGAGGTTCTAGGTTCAATTGGTATTCAGCCGCAGAGCAAGTCACAGAAGGACTAGATGGATCTGGACTAACTGCTATCGTCACTGGTGCTTCAAGTGGTATTAGTGTGGAAACAGCTCGTGCTTGCACTATGTAGTGTGCATGAAGTCATGGAAGTAAGGAATGTCTCTACTGGTAAAAGCGTTAAAAGAAGATTTTACAAAGGGAAATCCAAATGCTAAAGTTGATGTCATAGAGCTGGACCTAACCTCGATGGCATCTGTTAGGAAATTTGCTTCAGAATTCAGTTCTATGAATATTACTCTCAATATTATCATTAATGATGCAGAAGTCATGGCTACTCCATTTTTGCTTTCAAAAGGTGCTATAGAGCTTCAATTTGCAACAAACCATGTTGGTCATTTTCTCTTAACCGCCTTTTACTTTAGAACATGAAAGGCACATCGTAAAAGTTGAATTGAAGGAAGAATTGTTTAATTTATCATCTGACGGGCATAGATTTGCATATAGTGAGGGAGTTCGATTTAACAAATTAAAGGTGAATCACAGTACAATAGCTTACGTGCTTATGGGCAGTCTAAACTTGCAAACATATTGCATGCCAATATGCTTTCTAGACAATTCAAGGAAGAGGGAGTCGAGAATACTGCTATTTCTCTTCACCCTAGATCAATAATTACGAATCTTCTTCGCTATCACAGCATTATGGATGCTCTTTCTTGAACTATTGGGAGATTGTTCCTTCAAAATGCTGAGCAGGGAGCTGCAACAACATTCTACGTAGCACTGCATCCTCAAGTTAAAGGCGTGACAGGAAAATATTTATGTGATAGCAATCTTTTGCCAAGCACCAAAGCTAAAGATGCAGATTTGGCAAATGAGTTATGGGCTGGATTATTACGGTGTTGCTCATCTTATGTGTTTGCAACTTTGCATCAATATATACATATATTGATCAATAATATGGTGCAAGCTTTAGACGTGTTATGGAATATCAGAGGAAATATTTCATTTAGAAGAACGATAATAAAAAGTTATATCTGTCCGAATATTCTGTCTGAGTATTATGATAAAAATGTTTCGATTGTATTGAAAAAAGGAATATTGATTTATAATCAATATTACTACGTTATTGCAGGGTTTGATTTCAAGGGCGCACAAGCCTCCAAGAGGTTCGCAGTGGAAAATTAGATACTAACCGCCTCCCATCTTTCTATCCAGTTTCCTCCGCCGCATTTCACCGCTCTTCCGTTCCACACAGAAAAGGGAAAAGGGATAATTTACCTCGGCACCTCACTTCCCAGTCCTCCAAATTCACCCCCCCCCCTCCCCCGGTTATTCTCCCGTTCACCTCTACGAGGCTCACTCTTTGCTCTCCCCATGCATCTCCCCACCCTAGATGCATTTAGCGCTTATATCTTATGCGTCTCCGTCTCTAAGATATGTGGTTAGATCGGCATGTTTTTTCCATATATCTAACCTATGCAAAAATGTATTTTTGTGCCTTCTGTGTTATTGCATGTTTGGTCTCAATTCCATTCTTCATACGTATAAACGCATAGTTAAATACATTGGCCAACTACATTAATTATCCAATTTTCTTAGCACTTTAAAAACTGATTAAAGGCTAGAAGAAAGTTGCGTGTGGACAGGAAAAGATAAAGCCGAAATGAAATTAAGTGGATTTTTGAAGACATTTCATTTGGGCTTTATCGTAGTAATCCAAGCAAGTACTTTGTTGTTCGAAACCTAGATTGACTAATTCATTGCTGAAGATCGAAAATATAGTCGATACTACTTGACGACATCTTTGGTTTATTTATCAAAGAGCTGGTACAATTTTATCTTCGGTCATAAGACTGGATATTATTTAATAACTCAAAAAAGGAAACATGATTAGTCAAACCAAGTATGATGAATGTATGAGAAACAAAATCATTTTCTAAACTCATCACATGACGATCGGATTTATTTCGTATGCATGTACCATAAGTTAAACACACAAGTGCAATCATGCCTACGCACGCGCACACACTCATTTGTGTATGTACGTACGTACATATGTGCCTACAAAGAGTGAGAACATGGGAGAACCTAATATTCCTCACCACTTTAGTCACTTTTTAAATGATTTAGTTTATGATATGCATCATATGAACCGAAGTTCTTATCAGCTGTAAGAACTACCAACTTTTAATGTTAGTATTTTTGCATGTTCACTGGATTTTGTGTGGATATATTCTTAGTTTGTTTACAAGTGTATTAGAATTCATTGTAAAACAATATCTTTTTACACCACTAAATATTCAACAAAAATGAGAGCATCTGCAAGTTAAAAGAGCATGCTTTAGTCGCATGAACATTTTTTTGACCTTTTTGTTTTAGTGAAATTTCTTTCCTTAATATCCACTCACTTGATCCGCTTCCACACACACGTGCGCACAAAAAAAAAGCTTGGTTCTTGAGAATAACCAATATACGAAATAGCTGGATATATATATATATATATATATATATATATATATATATAAGTAATTTACTATCACAGTCTCTCAATTAGGTGAAGAAAACATAGAAAAAAACCGGTTGCATACTAGACCACTGCCCATATTAATATGACAGAACTATGGATTTAAAATATATACGTGTCGTATGTTAATGAAATACTTAATTTGATTGTGCAATTGATTATCAATTTATTCTATTTTTAATCCCACAAGTGCTAAAATTTTACATGTCTTCAGGTTGTAGTTGTAGCGGACTCCGTTGACCAGTGGCGGAGCCAGGACTTGAGGCTAGAGGGGGCCAAAAATGCACAAACATAATAATAAAATAATAGTTTATAACCAAAAGCACTAAACTTTATATAACTTACAATATTAAAGTAACATTCTCATATTCTTCATATCTTGGAATCTTTGCATAATTGCTTCATTGTTTATGTTCTCAAAAATATCTCTTTCTATATATGTCACGAGACAATCATTCAGCTAAGTATCTCCCATTGTATTACGAAGTACACCTTTTATAAGATTCATAGCAGAAAAAGCTCTTTCAACAGTAGCTGTTGCAACCGGCAAGATCAGTGCTAACTTAACTAACATATAAACCAAAGGAAATCCAATATCCTTTTGCTTTTGAACCATTCTTTGACCAAGTTCTCCAACCCCCTTTAGATCTCTAAAATCTTCATTACTTCTCATATCTCGAATATAGTTTTCAAGTTGATCCTCAAGTGCAAGGAGATGTGGTTCATCAAATTCGAAAGGATAAAATTTAGCAAGTTGAATCAACTTTTGTTTGTCGAAAGCTACGAAAGAATGACGGGGATCAAGGCATGATATACACGTAAGTAGTTCGACATTCACATTATCAAAACGCTCATTCATCTCTTTAAGTTGAAAATCAACCAAGGCAACAAGTATTTGAGTCTTAAAATGATGATGATTTGTAACTTTATGAACGTTGCGCTTTGATCTTCCACGAGGGACATAAGGTTCATCCATGTTTAGAATATCAATCTCATTCTTGTCACAAAAATCATTAACCTCTACTAACAAATTATCCTAACCATGTTCTCTTAGTTCTTGTAACCTTCCTTTAGCTACTTTAACCAAACCCATAGCATTTGGAAGGTCTTGATCCTTTCTTTGTAATGCTTGTGATAAATCATTGGTAATTCCTAGCACTTTCTTCATTAAAAATAGTAGGAATACAAATTCAAACTCACACATTACTTCAATAAGTCGGCTTATTTCACCTTTGTGGTTAGAAAATGATGGCAATTTTTTCATTTCCTCAAGCACTTCAAGTGTAGAAGAAAATAGAGCAGTCACACTAATAATAGTATTATAGTGTGAACTCCAACGTGTCTCTCCTGAACGTTTTAGAGTAATTACTTGATTCATGCCTCGTCCCGTATCCAAAGTTCCTTGAGAAATTCCTTCCACTACTTTTTCAATTTGTTTCAGTCGAAGTAATTCTTTTCTTTTACAGGACGCACCAATAAAATTGACCAAAGATGCCAAATAATCAAAGAATGAAGAAAGCTTATCATTCTTTCTTGCAACCGCAACAAGTGTCAATTGTAGTTGATGTGCAAAACAATGAACATAGTAAGCACTTTGATTATCTTCTAGTATCAAACTTTTAAGCCCACCAATATTGCCACTCATGTTACTTGCGCCATCATAACATTGTCCACGAATTCTCGAAATGCTTAATCCATGTGTAGCAAAAAGTGATTCAATAGCAATTTTGAGAACTCGAGAAGTAGTTTCTTGAACATGCACGATGCCTAAAATGCGCTCCACTATGCACCCTTGTTTGTTTACATACCTCAAACACACGACCATTTGTTCCTTAATTGCAGAATCACGAGCTTCATCAGCTAACAAAGAGAAAAAATCATCTCCAATATCTTCAACGATAGCTTTTGTAGTAAGAAATGATGCAGCATTACAAATGTCTTTTTGGATTGTAGGCGAACTCAGTTTGTTGTTCTTCGGAGCATTGTTTAAAGAAGCTCTATTTACTTCATCGTCATGCTTGCAAAGAAATTTTAGTAATGCAAGAAAATTGCCTTGATTTTTCGAATGCTCCGACTCATCATGACCACGGAAAGCCAAAGCTTGCATTAAAAGCATCCTAACACATTCAATTGTCGCATTAAGTCGAAATCGGTATTCAAGTTTAGCTTGAGTTGATATTCCGGCTATCATGATGTCAACATGTTGCTTTTGTTTCAACAAATCCTCACAAGCTTTGAAGCATTTATTGTGACTACTACTATGATCACCCACGTGCGTCTTTAATCTATCTTTCTTTTTCCAATTTCGAAAACCTTCACCAACAAATGAGTCATGATTAAATTTGTGATCCCCTAATTCGGTATTGAAAAGGTAACAACATAGACAGAAGACTGCATCTTTGCTTTCACTATACTCCAGCCAATAACGATATTCTTTATACCAACTAGGATTAAACTTGCGTGGCTTTCCCGAAAACAAAGTAACAGGAAATCTTGTGAGTATTGGTTGACAAGGGCCTTTAGTTAAGTACGCCCTTCGGATTTTTTCACGCTCCATAGAATTAAAGCCAATTGAAGACATAGAAGGTCGTAATCCAGGATCAGCTATCATTTGATCAGCGTTAATCGCATTATTATGAATTGGAATGTTACCTTCCATTGGTGAATTTGCAGTAGTTTGATTTTGACTAGGTAGAGATTCTACCTGATTAGCTTCCTGATTTTGACTGTGTTCGCCTTCAGCTCGGGGAAGTTTAGTTCTTATAATATATTTATCCATGCCTAACAATTAAGTGAATTAACAAAAAACAAATTGAATCAGTGTTGTGTTGAAGTTGAATCACAATTTCAGTTTAAAGAAGAGACATAAAATGGTAAAAAGAAGGAACAGCTGCATACCTAAATTGAAGAATCTGGATAATTTTGATTAATTCCCCCTGTTCATTTGCAGCAAGCAGCCTTGATAAATAAAACAACAGTAAAACAACAGCAAGCAGCTCTGATACTGTACGGTGGCCTGAGCAGTTATATGAAACAAAGAATTGGACCGGTTTAAATGCACGTATTTAGTTTTTTCTAAAATTTTGATGTTTACCCAAATTTTTCCTAAATCAAATTGAATCGGTGTTGTGTTGAATCACAATTTCAGGTTAAAGAAGAGATATAGAATGTAAAAAGGAGCAGCTGCTTACCTAAATTGAAGAATCTTGACAGTTTTGATTGATTATCCCTTTTCGTTTGCAGCAAGAACAAGAAGCTTTGATAAATAAAAGAACAACAAAACGTAAATAGGAGAGGGAGGTGAGCACAGCACGCAAGATATATCACTAGTAAAAAAAAAAAAAAAAAAAAAATTAAAAGTCTAGTGGGGTCCGGTGACCCCACTAGCCCCCTTTAAATCCGCCACTGCCGTTGACTATTTCTATAGTCTGCCATTGTAAGCACATCAAGTATGCAATTTGTTTCTCCCTGCCTTTTGTTCATGTTAGTTTGAAGTTTTATTTACTAATTACTAGTTCTTGGCTAGGACGCTTCAAACCAAGCAGCTGCAAATGAAACACATTCTACTATCAGTCAGCATTTTCAAATGTGAATTTTGTATTCTTCTATTATAAGGTGCTTTTTTTTTCTTTGTATAGCTAAAGCTTTGTGTGGAAGGAAGCTTATTGAGTGTTGAAATTTAGCTTGAGGAAATTAAGCTGAGAAGCTCAGAAGCCCTCATTAGAGCTTGAAGAGGATAATAACATGCATACTGTAGATGGTAAATGGTGCATGATTATGACTATGGTAAATGTTTAAGAACGAATTTTTTTTAATTAATTCAGTTTGTGTCATTTTAATTCATGTTTTTTTATAAAAAATATACGAAGAGATAAGCAGCTAAACTTGGTATTGGGTATAAGTTAAATATTTTTGGTGTGTATATGATGCCATTGTATTAGTTCAGGTTCTTCTATTTTTTAGAACTTCTCATAGGATTTTTTTTCTTTTTTTCTTTTTTCAATAGTTGACTTGCTGGTTTATTTTAAATTCTGTGCATATAATGTTAAATTTACCTTATATATGTGAACATTCATACAAATCGTGCAATATATTCTGACCTGCTTTCACCTTTTATCATTTCTATTATGTCGTATGCATAAATTAAGCCTATACCATGTGTATATATTTATTAATTTATTGACCACCATTTTGCAACTGGAAAATATATCTGAATGTGACTTAAATGCATCTTCAACATAAATTCATATGCTTGGAAGTGCTAGAGCCTGTAATGTACTTATCATAAATTAGTTTAGATTACCTCCGGTAGCTTGGTATTTTATTCTCAGTCCAGATCTTGACTCAATTTTGTTATCCATTTAAGCAAACGAGTTCATGAATTTCTTTGTTGTATTTACGGACGAGGAGTAGAAGGTTCTAATTAGTTGTTTTTGGTTCTTTAGAAGCTGTGTTGATTATCATTTTTGTATGCCAGCTAAAACAGATGAGTCGGTGATTCTCAATGTCAATAGTTAGGAAAGACATTGACACACTGAATGACTCTTAATTGAGGTCTATAGTTACGTAGTAGACAGAGGAAGGAAAAAAAGAATATATCCAAAAAGGACGCTTCAACATATGGTACGTACATGAATCTTTTCGACCATTTTCCTATCTAATTATTCTTAACCATGTAAAAAATAAATGACATTACAAATTATCTTGAATTATATTCAACTATACATCAACATGCTAAGAAAAACATATATTCTAACTTTATATGAATAACATCAACACTTACATACATCATTAAAGGCAGAAATGTAATGCTTTAAAAATAAATCACATTTGTCTATATCTTCATGCAATAAACATGCATTGCATCTACGGTGATTTATATCACCTACCACAAAATGTATGTCCAGCATATTATTAATTCACACATCTATCTTGATTACACCACAAACATTATCATATAACTGTCCGTGTGCGAAGCACGAGATTCAGCCTAGTAGCTATTAGCCGTGCATCCGGTCATACATCCATTTATCCACACACCAAATAGCCAGTGCCCTTATTTCCTAACACGATTAAATCATCAGTTCATAATTTTTGCATTGTTTTGGTTACACTATTTATGAAATTGTTATACTATGATTTTGGTATCCCATGATGATATCTAGGGCTGTTACGGTTAACCATTCAACCGTCGAACCGTTCAAACCGTTCACATGGTTGCCGCCTTCTACGGTACCGGTGACGGTAACGGTTGTGGATTTTGATAACCACGGTAAAATATATCGAACCGTACATGATTTTTTTGTAGTATTTCGTAATAAATATATGTATTTTTAATAACTTAAGCTAGAGAAATAACATATGTATAAATAATTTGTGTTTTTATTTATAGACAACATGCATATGGATGGTTTGTTTCATAAATAAACAAACTAACTCTTAAGAAAAAAGTTTGAATCTGAATTATTTATGGATAACAATGTAAATTTACGATAATGGTAACGATTAGACGGTTACAGTAACGACTATAAAATTTGCTAACCGTCAACAACGGTTGCGGTTACGATTGCTGTTAAAATTGGCGGTTGCCGTAACCGTAACACCCCTGATGAGCTCCACTTCCAACAGTATCTCGTGCCAGTAATGCTTTTTAATTAATCTTTTATTCATCGGGTAACATTTTTCATGACATTGTCAAGCATGAGTTCGCCAGCATGAGGACGATAATAAATACTATCACAACCTTCATCTTTCTTTTTTCACCTGCAAAAGTAAACTTTATCAATCAAGAAAATATGCTTACTATTTATACGGAAAATTAAGTTGGTAACTTGATATTTCAGTTGAATGAAATGAAAAATATTCTGTTTAAACGATGATTCAAAAAATGAAATTTAGCCTACTACCTCTTGTTATAAAAATCTATTTGTTTGAAATTTATATGATCACAGGAACACATTACTCCATTATATCCTTAGCAGTTTGATTCTTTCACGTTAAGTGGACAGGGAGTATGCATTCCTTTGCAATTCTCTCGGCCCTGCTAAGTGTTGATGGAACCGGATTCTAACTTGACCGATAAACATTCTCTTGATGCACACAAAGATCAACCGAACCAGGTCTGAGACCGAGAACATCACTACCTAGACCTCGCAGGCTACACAACTCGACATCAGGAATATAAGTAGACGCCACGCTAGCATCCAGAAGATCAGCTCCCATTAAAACAGAGAAGGAATTGGAAAGATCGAGCACAGGGGGAGCTTTTGAACCAACCATCGAAGAGAACAAAGAAGACTCAGCCCATAAAGACGAGCAACTCGAACCAACAACATGAGCTATAGTGCTATGACTCCGTGTATGACGAAACTTATGTCTGCGATGTCGAAAGCCAACCTGTTGCACAGCAACACCAGCAAACCAAGGGTCCACTAAACTAGCAGACCGACTGACATTGGGCGGGGTGATCAAAACCCCCAACACCACATACATCGGCTGAAACCATATTGCCCAAACCTGGCCCAAAGACACCTCCGCAGATCAAAGATCCAACATAAAAGCCATGAAAAGCCACAATAGGGGAAGCTTCAGTGACCTTGACACTCAGAGGAGGCTGAAAAGAGGTGATTAAATCCCTCTTTTGTTGACTGATTTCAAGGCTACGGAGAGGGCTAATCTCCCGACTAGCCATCGATCTGTGTAAACTCCCACGTAGGGGAAGTTTAGACACAAGATCCGATAAGAAGAGTGGGGACAGCTCCAGAAAACTGTCCGCAGCCACCAAGAAACGGTGGCGTAGAATTCCGCCAAACGATTCCAACGAGAGAAGCCTAACCTCGATAGAGAATTCACCAGTAAACACAACTGAGATCGGGCCATCTGCTACTGACAAAAGAGAGCTCGCTATTGCTTCGAAGCTAGGACAAGGCCGTAGAAATGAGCCTGTCACCACAAACTCTTCGGCAACAGAGCTCAGAACCATGCCAAAATTTAGGGTTTTCCGAAACGTGTAAACCACGAGAGCCACCTCACAAACAACAATCGGAAATACAGTAGAGAGTCGAGCGAGCAAAAGAGAAACAAGAGATTCGCAGGAGAGTAGAAGTAGATTTAGAAGACAGACGCCATTATTTGACCGTTGGGAGCCTTTTGTTTTGAAATCAAAATACATACGCAGAAACCTTGTTTTTTTTGCGCTACTTCACTTTTTTTTATTTATATTACATACAAAATCTTAAGATCATAATATACTTAATCTTAAGATCATAATATACCGTATATAATAATTTTACTGAAAACTAATGACAAGGACAATCAACCCTAATATTTTATCGATAAGAACACGCGTTTAAAAATTTATCCAAAATAACATAACCCTAAAACTTTCCGTCGCTCCTTTCTCTCTTCTCCGATTTTAAATCCGCGGAAATTAATGAAATCAGCAAATCAAAATTAACGAAATCATCTCAACTGGAAATCAAACGAAATCAAATCCGCGGCATGTTGTATAATCGAAGCCAAAATATCAATCGAAACAGCAAAATTCGAGACGAAATCGGTCTCAAAAATCAATTTCAACTGATTTTTTATTTTTTTGCTACAATCATTATAATTTAATGTTCATTTCTGCCGATTAGGTTTTTTTATTTAGCAAGGTGATTCGTGGTTTTTTTTTCACTCCAATTTTAATGTTCAACTTTTCAGTAGTTTTTAAGTAACAGTTTTCTATTTTTTTTTAGGTATCATTTTTGTTTATTTGACACTGTTTTGTATTAGTTTGTTGGGTTTTTAATGTTGTATTTATTTTGTAGTTGTATTGTTGCATTATCTATGTATTACAGTCGAACTTATTTCGTTATAATCAACCAAACTGTGATGTAACATTTTTTTTGCATTAGTTTTAGTTTTTAATTAGTGCAGCATTTTTTAGATATCATTTTGCTATTTTTTTAGGGATCAGTTTTCTTGTATTAATAGTGTTATGCTGTTTTGTTTATAGTTTTGGTGCTATTTTACTTTTGTTCTTGTACTGCTGCATCATTTTTGCTACTCAAACGAATTTATTTCATTTTAAACAATCAAATTGTGATTCGAACATTTTCTGCATTACTTTTGTCATTAAATATTTTAGCAGTTTTTAGGTATCAGTATTGTATTTGTTTAGGTATCAGTTTTATGGTTTAGTGTATGAGAACTGTTGCAAGTAGGTAGACTTGTGTTGTTTGCTTTGGTAATTAACTTTTTTTGATACACAACATTAATTCCAACCGGTACTCACTGATAAAAAAAAAACACTCGCCTACTCAATTCATATCTCACAAAAATAATATTTATTCTCATAATACCTACTGATTAAAAAAAAAAATAGCAATCAATTCAATTCAATTATCACAAAAATGAAATTATTCTCAGTAATACACAATAATACCCACTTGTATCATATGATTCCTACAATGATACATAACTGATTTAATAGGATACATTGTTTTCCTACACAATCTAAGTACATAGAACACTGCTCACATTTCAAGCATGCATTCATGCATTTACTTTTACTTGTACTCAATCCAGTCTTGAATTCAAGTAAATTCCAACAGCATGCAGTATATGCAAGTATTTCATACACAATCAAAATTTATACCAATATGATACTGTAAATTCAACTAGACAATATAAAACTGATACCTAAAAAAATATAAAACTGATACCCAAAAACTGCTATGATGTAAATTCAACTGGAAAAAATAAAACTTATACCTAAAAAAAAATATAAAATTGATACCTAGAAACTGCTAAGATGTAAATTCAACTAAAAAAAATATAAAACTGATACATAAAAAAATATAAAACTGATACCTAGAAACTGCTAATCTCCCGACTAGCCATCGATCTGTGTAAACTCCCACGTAGGGGAAGTTTAGACACAAGATCCGATAAGAAGAGTGGGGACAGCTCCAGAAAACTGTCCGCAGCCGCCAAGAAACGGTGGCGTATAATTCCGCCAAACGATTCCAACGAGAGAAGCCTAACCTCGATAGAGAATTCACCAGTAAACACAACTGAGATCGGGCCATCTGCTACTGACAAAAGAGAGCTCGCTATTGCTTCGAAGCTAGGACAAGGCCGTAGAAATGAGCCTGTCGCCACAAACTCTTCGGCAACAGAGCTCAGAACCATGCCAAAATTTAGGGTTTTCCGAAACGTGTAAACCACGAGAGCCACCTCACAAACAACAATCGGGAATACAGTAGAGAGTCGAGCGAGCAAAAGAGAAACAAGAGATTCACAGGAGAGTAGAAGTAGATTTAGAAGACAGACGCCATTATTTGACCGTTGGGAGCCTTTTGTTTTGAAATCAAAATACATATGCAAAAACCTTGTTTTTTTGCGCTACTTCACTTTTTTTGATTTATATTACATACAAAATCTTAATATCATAATATACTTAATCTTAAGATCATAATATACTGTATATAATATATTTTACAGGAAACTAATGACAAGGACAACCAGCCTTAATATTTTATCCAAAATAACATAACCCTAAAACTTTCCGTCGCTCCTTTCTCTCTTCTCCGATTTCAAATCCGCGGAAATTAACGAAATCAGCAAATCAAAATTAACGAAATCATCTCAACTGAAAATCGAACGAAATCAAATCCGCGGCATGTTGTATAATTGAACCCCAAACTTCAATCGAAATAGTAAAATTCAAGACGAAATCGATCTCAAAAATCAATTTCGACTGATTTTTATTTTTTTGCTATAATCATTATAATTTAATGTTCATTTCTGCCAATTAGGTTTTTTTATTTCGCAAGGTGATTCGTGGTTTTTTTTTCTCTCCAATTTTAATGTTCAACTTTTCAGCAGTTTTTAGGTATTAGTTTTCTATTTTTTTAGGTATCAATTTTGTTTATTTAACACTGTTTTGTATTAGTTTGTTGGGTTTTTAATGTTGTATTTATTTTGTAGTTGTATTGTTGTATTATCTATGTATTACAGTCAAACTTATTTCATTATAATCAATCAAACTGTGATGTAACATTTTTTTGCATTAGTTTTAGTAATAAATTAGTGCAGCAGTTTTTAGGTATCATTTTGCTATTTTTTTAGGGATCAGTTTTCTTGTATTAATAGTGTTATGTTCTTTTTTTTATAGTTTTGGTGCTATTTTACTTTTGTTCTTGTACTGCTGCATCATTTTTGCTACTCAAAAAATTTATTTCATTTTAAACAATCAAATTGTGATTCGAACATTTTCTGCATTACTTTTGTCATTAAATATTATAGCAGTTTTTAGGTATCAATTTTGTATTTTTTTATGTATCAGTTTTATGGTTTAGTGTATGAAAACTGTTGCAAGTAGGTAGATTTGTGTTGTTTGCTTTGGTAATTGATTTTTTTTGATACACAACGTTAATTCCAACTGGTACTCACTGATAAAAAAAAACACCCACCTACTCAATTCATATCTCACAAAAATAATATTTATTCTCAATAGTACCTACTGATTAAAAAAATAATAGCAATCAATTCAATTCAATTATCACAAAAATGAAATTATTCTCAGTAATACACAATAATACCCACTTGTATCATATGATACCTACAATGATACATAACTGATTTAATAGGATACATTGTTTTCCCAACAATCTAAGTACAAAGAACACTGCTCCCCATTCCAAGCATGCATTCATGCATTTACTTTTACTTGTACTCAATCCAGTCTTGAATTCAAGTAAATTCCAGCAGCATGCAGTATATGCAAGTATTTCATACACAATCAAAATTTATACCAATATAATACTGTAAATTCAACTAGAAAATATAAAAATGATACCTAAAAATAAAATAAAACTGATACCTAAAAACTGCTCTGATGTAAATTCAACTAGAAAAAATAAAACTGATACCTAAAAAAATATAAATTAATACCTAGAAACTGCTATGATGTAAATTCAACTAAAAAATATAAAACTGATACCAAAAAAATATAAAACTGATACCTAGAAACTGCTACGATGTAAATTCAACTGGAAAATATAAAACTGATACCTAAAAAAATATAAAATTGATACCTAAAAACAACTATGATGTAAATTCAGCTAGATAATATAAAACTGATACCTAAAAAAAATATAAAACTGAAACCTAAAAACTGTTATGATTTAAATTCGACTAGCAAATATAAAACTGATATCTAACAAAATATAGAACTAATACCTAAAAACTGCTTTGATATTTTAAAGTAAAACTAATAGAAAAATGTATACATCCCACTTTGATTGATTAAAATGACATAATTTCGATTGAGTTGCAAATCTAATGCAACAATACAAGTACAAAACTGATATAGCATCAAATTTACAAACACAAAAGCATAACACTGTTAAAACACGAAAACTGATACCTTAAAAAATAACAAACTGATACCTAAAAACTGCTGCTAACTTCACCATAAAAAAAGGGTTTTCAAGCGATTTTTTTCTTGTTCATCTCTTGTTCGATTTTCTACGATGAATTCAAGAAATCAAAAAATCACGAAATCATATTTACTGCCAAACGAATCAAAATCCACAGCACCTTCATGAATCGACGAAGACGATTGAAACGATAAAATTCGGGCAAATCGAATTAATAGAGGAGCTCGTACAATTCTGAAGATGATTAAACGGGAGAGATGTTTGAAGATCAAATCATTGAGAAAAACTGTGTTGGAGGAAAATAGAACGAGAAAAAAGTCACGCGAGACAGGAGTGACGAAGAAGAAAAGGGTACGTGATTTAGGGAATTAAAATATAATTAGTGTATTGTCCTTTTGGTTAAATTTTTAATGGGCTGTCCTAATGATTAAAAAACCCCTTAATTTTGTCTTTGTCGTTAATTGTCCCTACATTTTAAACCTATTAATTTATAATACAAAAATCTTACAAATTAGATCATAAACGTATATAAACATTAAAAGAAGAATCAAGTGAATCAGATGCAAAAACTAAGAATTTCACAACACCTTAAGCCTAACTTTCATTGTTCAAATAACGCAAACCCAATTATATCAATATTAATTGACCATTTCAACAGATAAATAAATCGTAAAGGGTTTATAGTATTTTATCCTTGTTTTATCCAAATCCCATATAGGCATAGTAATCCAAATTCAAATGACAAAAGATAGAAAATAGCAACTTATAGGGTTTCCACTCACAGTGATTTCAGAGGGAAGAACAACAGGATTTGTGCAAAATTATATTTAGATTCAGCCTTCGAAATTGTGCTCAAATATTGGAATCTCATATATATATATATATATATATATATATATAACTGAATTCGAGAACTTAAATATAAATCTAAAATAGAAAGGATAGTATGGATGTTAGAGGAATAAAAGCGTATCCTAACCTTTTTATGATATTAGAAATGGCAGAAGGATAGTATAGAGATGTAGAAAGAAATGCAAGTAGGTCTTAGAGTGAGGCTAGGGAATAGTTGCAAGTGTGTGTATAGACCGCTAGATTATTTCAATTTAATCTGGATGGTCTATTTGAAGCAAAACTATATATATCTACCTATAAAAACATACCCACTCACCACCCTCCTCCAGGAGTGTGGTCAATCCTCTCTATAGGAGGCTGGTTGACCTCCTGGTCGACCCCCTTCTGGGGTCGATCTAGGAAATTTGAATCTACTGTAACATCGTTTTTATTAAATTATGAATTTATGGATGTGATTCATTTCCTTACGTTTATTATCTTTGTCCCCTTTGCATATGAATATATACACATAAATTCAAATCCTTTAGGAATATTTTTTTAATGCCAATCTATAATTAATTATATTTTGGATTTATATTTAATCTATCTGAATTTCAAACCGTATGTGTCAATATTTACTTATAAATTGTTTTATTAATATCTTCTTCGTATCGACTCTGTTTTTAGTAAATAAAATATGAAAATGGATCAGAATCTTGCCACGAACGTGGCCAGGGAACCATTCAAGACTTACTCGAACTGCTACTGAAAAGAAAATGAGAGCTTTGGTTTCTATCTTTCTCCCCGGGTTATATTATCACATCATACTTCCATGGCCCAATTCCCAGTTATTACAAATTCCATTTTTCAGCCAATCAATTTATTACTGATTATTATTGTTTATTTTAAATTAAATTATCTTATGTCTAATTTAGGTTTATTTTGCAGGTTGTTACACATATAGTTTTTGAGATAGGCCCATGTTTTGTCTTTGTTTGTTTATGTCATAACAACTCTTGGATACTTGACTGAGTAGTTCGAGAGTCAGGTGCTTTCGAGGATATGAAATTGGAGTGTGCAACTAGAGCATTTTGGGGGCATGACATTAATGCTTTGAGATTTATACTTAGTATATTTTTTTTACATGACAAATATTACTTACATTCGAGTTTGTTGTATTATATATTTATTCATGACTCCATGTACCAAAGTTGATGTATTTTGACTATTCTGCACTGATATTCATTTGTTAATTTCTTCCGCTATAGGTCTCTTATATACACGTATCATTATTTTATTTTTGTTCATATATATTATGTATATTATATGTTGTCATTCCATCATGAGACCTTATCAATGTCATGATTTTTACGTTTTGTTCTAATTTTACCCAACAATCTGTCTTATATGGTATTTAAAAGCAAGTTGATGTTGTAAGGCGCAAGCTTTTAGGTATCATGAAGTGCTAGTCGTTACACTTGGTATTAGAGCTTAGGCACAAAATTCGGACAAATTAGACCAAGTTGACTAGTTTGAGTTAATCAATCCGGTAGGAGGTGATACGTCTTGAGAATGTATTGTATATTTTTATTATATGATTATGTATATGATGCTAGTCTTTTGGACATAATTTCTTTTACCGCTAATGACTACGGTATTTTCGTCAAGCTACCCGTATAAGCAGATGAACTATATGAGCAACTATAGATTTTTAGTTTGATATTTTTAATTAGTTCAATGATTATTCGACTACCATAATAGATGTTAAATCACTTGTGAACATTTCCAGTTGATTATGATTTATGCTAGAAGTGGTATGGCGCTTTGGGTATCAGTATTTATAACTCCACTAACTTTAGACTCTTTGAAGTAGTGTCGGGATATCCTTAGCCTTGGGGAGAGTTGTTGACTTTTACCCTCATATGTCCCTTTTTAAGGTTGGTTTGGTCGTAAGGCTGGCTGTAAGATCATTCACTACTGCAAAACAAGCCTGTTGCATCACCTTAATTGCGTCTGTTGTATAAACAACTAATGCAAATAACATCAATTGGGTTGATTTCCTCTTAACTTCCGAAGCAATTGGCATAGGAGAAGCAGTAGAGGAGTCAAAAATGTAGTTAGCATCAGTTATGTACCATTGTCGTAGCATCAATTATGTACCATTGTTGAAGCAATTAATCAGAAGCAAATGTTTTTAGTTGCATCGCCAACGTTAAAACCGATGCAAGTATATTAATTTGCATCGGTTGCTTATTTTTGAAGCAAATAAGTTAAAGCAAATGTATCTAAAATAAAAATTACTACCGCATCACCATTTTGTTATGTGGAACCAAGTAATGTTGCTTTTAACCTAAAGCCATGCTTAACACTCTATTTCCTTCCCTTTTCTCGTGTTTATCTTCATTTTTGCGCCAATAAGAAGGAAAAACAATGACCCTCTTTCAACGTTCGATTGACTCGATTTTGGTTATGATTACATATTTCAATTTCGGTTACAAATTTCGATTGTTTCTCTTTTAGATACTATCTTTTGCCGATTTGTCGTATTTTGATTTCAATTTCGATTTCATGCCTTATTTTGAGTTCAAGTTTGTTCATGCTGTTAATTATGCACATTTAATGTTGATTCTGGAGGTTTATATATTTCGATTTCATGGCTTTATTCGATTTTTTAAAAAAAATGGAAGTTTATGTTTATCGATTGGTCAACAAATAATGTTAATTCTGTGCTCTGGTTCGACAAAACCATATACGAATGTTCATCATTTCAAAATATATTGTTGTATGAACCTACTTTGACCCTAAATATATTGTTGATTATGATTCTATTATCAATAAGTTGATTGCGATTGTTAATATGATTTCTTACTATTTGATCCACATAGAAATATGTTATTTTATGCCCCTATATTTTATCTTGTTGTATGTAAATGAATATTACGTTGGATATTATTTTGTTGTTTTTACAGATAAGTTGTTCAAGCCTTATACAACCTTAAAAGTGAAGAATATACGCCATATACATGTAGAATTACATAGGGAGCTGTCACTGGAGGCTAATTATTTTCACAATGGGCTAGCATATTTGCTTTTGAAAGAGATTAAAAGAAAAGATCTTTGAAAATCATCTAATGGACACATGGCAAACAGGGAGAAGTTGTGGATCATACCACAATCTTTGATGAGGAGGCCCATCTAGATGATTAGTTTTGCAACTCAGCTATAAATACACATGTGTACCCATTATACACAAGAGAACTTTCTTCTGTACCTTCTTCTACCATTAATCTAGTATAGTTTTCTTCTTTTCTCTTTTCTGCATTTTTATTTTCTTAGCAATTAGCGCTTTCTACACAATTAGATTTGATAGACCACTAGTTGTAATTTTCATTAGTGATTGACTATCTGATTAGATTCAACGGTAATCCTAATTTTATTCTCTGTTTGTTATTTTATTTCTTCAATTTTAATTTTTGCTTTTTATTTGCTTTCTAAGTCATATTGGATTGAATATAGATTTGATTAGATTCAGATCTGTACTTAATTCAATAATTGTTTTATTGCTTTTCTGTTTCAATTGATTTTTATGATTTGATCATCGGTTCAATTAGATTTGTTCTGAATCAAATTGCAGTTCAATTTTTATTGTTTTTCAACCCAACCTCCAAATTTCGTCTAGCTTTCCCAAGAAATTATATAAATAATTTGATTTTATTTTCCTTTCTGTGTTCGACCTGAATACTATACACCTGTGCGCTTGCAGTTATTATTACATAAATTGCACTTTTTTAATTCATAGAAAGCGCTAATCAAGTTTTTGGCGCCGTTGCCAGGCAGTTAACAATTAAATTTTATAATTTATTTAATTTTTGATTCATGTTAGTTTTTATTTTTTTTCCTTTTCATTTCTTGTATATATAGAAAAAAAAAATCTTGATTGGTTAGATTTGGTATTGTTCAATGATGCCATAATCTTCTAAACAAGAGAAAAAAATCTTGCTACTTTTTGTTTCAATTTCTTTCCCTTTTTCATTAATTTCTTTCCCTTTTTCATTAATTTCTGTCCTTTTCCAATTTCTTTTTACATTTTTTTCCTCTCCTTCTTTCTACAACTTTCAAAAAAAAAAATCCTTTACAATTCTTCTTGCATTTCTTTTTTCCGCTTGCCTGATTTTGTTCTGCTTTATTCTACCTCCTACGATCTTCATCGTTTGGACAATTCCCGATCGTCACCCCGTCCACCAAAACTACAATCCATCATACCACATACATCTTCCTTCCATCGCATATTCTAACCAAGAAATCCTCTCCACTACTCGCATCGCATGCCAGCACCATATCGTCAACCCTATATTCAATCACCATCTAACAATCTGAATTATCTATCACTACCTCCGATCACACAATCAACCAAATGCCACCGACCAGTTCAAAACAATCATCACATCTTTCATTGGTTTCCTGTTCGTGCCCATCCATCTCTTTCTACAGCCCTCCACCACAAGCACTGCCTTCCCATTACATCAACTCGTTTCAATACCCAAAAACCATCAACCTCACGCAATCCCCTACTGCCACAACTCACTACCCATTACTATTTCAGCCACACTTCCCCAAATAGCAAAAAAACAAGTGCAAAACCCACTATTGATCACCCAAACTACATCGCAAAAACCACCCATCAGCAATCACCCTTCACCGAAACTCGTTCAACACCATTCACCTCACATACCCCGACTCATTCACCATCATTAACATGAACTCGGAACCGCTGTCATAATTTCGAACACCTCGTTAAACCCAAATTCACATCCACATACCCATAACCGCAACTTGAATCTGAACCGCAACCAGCAAATTGATCATCGAATTCCAGAAATACCCAAAACAGAATGCCAAAATCGCAAAATTGAAACATGAGAACACCAATACCCGAATATTAGAAATCCCCACAGTCTGATTCAGAAACCCCAATTATTATCTCCGTGATTCGTTCCAGAGTAATGAAATTTTTTGGTGATTTATTGGCCTGTTTAATACGTGTCTGATTTGTTTCCAGAAAAATAGAAGGGGGCGTGTTTAAGTATTGAGAACCTGGTGGCACTAAAATTTCCTTGACAACTGTATTGTTCCTAGTTTTTCTTTGGCATGGTCTTCGGTTTGTTTTGAAAAGCTATTTTTGCATAAATTGAGGCAATTGATTTGTTTCCATTTGTTTGTGTGGACTTTGGTTTTTAAAAAGAAAAGGAAAAAGAAAAACGGCAATTGATTGGTTTGAGAAATATATTTGTTGTGAGCGCGTGGCTTGATTTTGGAGTGCACTAGCCTATTTGTTTGAGTAGTTCTAATGAGTCTAGCGTTGTTTTATTTTACTCCTTTGGTCTTTTTGTTTAATTTAGTTTTTATTTCCCTTTTTTTTTCTGAGTTTAGTTTTTTTAGTTGAGTTAGTTTAATTTACTTATTTTATTTAGTTTCTTTTCCTTTCTTTTGGTTTAGTCCTAGTCAGTTTTATTTTCTTTTAGTTTGTATTATTTATTTCCTTTCAAAAAAAATTCAAAATCAGGATCAAGGTGAAAATATTGGGATTCAAGCTACTCAATTGCACTGGATGGACATCCATACACCACTGTAAAATTTTCTAAACTCTACAGGGTCTGTTGCCGCTTGAAAAATATATAGAAATTGCTTGTGAAGATTTCCTGCATGTGCCGCGTATCACTTGTATTAAATTTATTTCTACAATTTATTATTCTATGATTGAAATTTCTGAATTTATTTGTTAGGAATTAATTTCCATAACTTAATTCATCACTTTCATTGGTTTTCAACTTTAAAATACATTAAAAGTTGATTCTAGGAAAATACGAGCTCATATAAAATAATATAATTGAAAAGTGGTGCTTTGTGAAGTTGATTGTCTCGTATAATTGGATTGCGGATATATAGTAGTTCAATTTATTGAAATATTAGCAAAAGAGATTGCATACTACCCTAAAACATTGGTTGTATCCCTTAGTTTTTATACTATACATGAACGACCATAAGACCCTCTTCCCCTTCTAATTGAGTCAGTTAATTAATAAAGCACAACTCAGTATTTTATACTATTTTGATGTGAGAATAATTTCTGTCTTGTCTCGACTTCATTCAAATATCTGATTCAAAGAAATCCTTGAAAGAATTATGGGTTAATAAACTGATAGGATCTCGTCGACTCAAGGATTATGAGTATGATTTACAATTCATAAGGCAAAAAATTTCGAAATTTCATGAGCCAAATGATCAACATTTTCAAAATCTTAGATGTAATCGAAATGGAGATTTCAATTCAAATTTCATTAATTTTGAGTATGAGCCACATCCATATCAAAATAGGTTTGAATCACAATATACCTTTGATCAACATCGATATGGGGTTGTAAACCAATTCGAAAATAATTTTGAAAATGAAAATGATTTTCAAATCGATCAAAATTACAACCTATATCCACATCTTGAGAATGACTAAAATTGCAATTTTTTCTCTAACTTTAACAGTTTTTGTTATAAATCTAATTTTCAAAATCGAAATGATTTCCAACATCATTTTCACTTTTCTGAAAATTCAAACAATTTTGAGAATCATGGAATCCAAAACGAGAGCTCTCAAATCAATGATTCTGAAGAATATCATCTTTACATTCCTAGAGAGCGGGTCGAAAGGCTAGATAAACAACTTGATGAACTTCTTTGTTTAATGACATCTTTTGGAGAACAACGCAAGCAACAAATCAAATAGGCATTAAATTAGAAAATAATCCAATTTCTACTAACAATGAAAAGTTTCAAATAAAAACTTTGGAAATTGAGAATAACGATCTAAATGAAGTTGTTTAAGATTCAATAAATGATTTGGACTTCAACTCTTTTTAGAAAAAAGATTTAAGCTCAAATTTTTATCTTTCTCTTTCAAGCTGCGAGAAACTTGAAATTTTAGAAATTGAACAAAATAAAAATGTTGAATTTTTCAAAAACTCAGGATTAGAGAAGGATTTTAATGAACATAAATTTTTTGAATTGGAAGAGGATGAGTTGCCAAACGAGGATGAAACAGAATCAAGTCACCAGTCCAAGTCTAAAAAAAAAAAATCAATTTTGAGGTTTCAAGCGAATTGAAATTGTCAGTGTCGAAAATACGCTGTCTACTAATAAAATTGAGAAATGTGATCATATAGTCTTGAACAATAATCAGAATTTAAATTTCACGATTGCAACGAAGTTTATATACGATCACAAATTTTTGGACAACTACACTGATAAATTTGTGGAACACATGAACTATCTTGGAGACATTATTTATGTAGGAAAACTTTGGGTTAGGATGACACTAGACATTTATCTACTGGACTATAAATCTAGGTATAAAGACGAGACGGTTTTCAAAACCTTTGCTTATTAGAAAACATGCTTAGACATAATGGGAATAGGATTCATCGGGCTAAAACGAAGTGTGGGGGAAAAATTTGGTGGCATTCTTTGCATCGCAAACACATATTTCATTGTACATGTGATCCATTCTTACATATAGTCAGACTACATTTCATTCTACAAATAATTTTGCATCTCATCCATCTTTGGGTGCTATCTTTCACATTTAGAAAACATGTTTGCAGTGTGGACAGTATTTAGATCAAGTGTGGGGGGGGGGGGGGGGGGATTTTGCATTACGTCCTTTTATTTTTCTTTAATTTTCTTTCTTTCTTTTCATATAGGACCATCTTGCATTTTAGATCGTAGTAACATGCCATTTTTTTTGAAACATGACACATTTTAGATTGATTCAATAAAATAAATTAACAATTGTTAGTCAGTTGATAGTACTTTTTTTCTCTCAACTAAAACCGAATAAGAATATAATGAAAAGTTGAATTTTGAGGGATAATAGTGTAACCGGTACATAGGGAGATTCTTAGGTGATGGTCATGAAATTTATTCTAAATTGTAGTCTTTGTTTAATGAGTGGAGAACTTAAAAATACTCATATAGGCTTTTCGAATCTTTAAACTAAGTAGTGTTAAGCTGAATTCGTGTAACTCTCTCTTGTTCTTATATTTTCAGTAATAATAATAATAGTAATCCAAGGGTATCCAACATTGCTTGTAAATCTAGCGTTCGTGTGCAAACCCTCAAAGCTCTATCTGACATGTTGTTCACAAAGTCAGCGTCGATATATCTTGGTCTCATTTTATGGGTTGGACACCTAAGGATTACTGACATGTTGTTGGCAAAGTCAGCGTCGGTCTGCATAATCTGCCAAGCTCTGTTTCATCTGTCATGAGTGGTACACCTTGGTCCTTTAAGTTAGGTGTACGTAATTAATCATAAATTTTAATTTTTATAGAGATAGAGAATAAGTGATGATGTCCAAGAACTTCTTGACCTTATTGATTTGAGTAATCATACACAAGGAAATTAGAATACCACTTTGCGAACTGTGACAAGCAAACTAAGAATTTATTTCATGGCTGCACTATGTTATCAATCGAACCAACTGGCCAAACTAGAGCATAACATTTGAAAACTTGAATTATATTGAAAATTTGTGACAAGTTGAGGTATGTAAAATAAAATCAACTAACTTGAAATTGTTAATTTAATTTGTTATACCACTTTTCTGAAATAAGCCTTGTTTTCATTTTTTGTTTTCAATTGCATATGTCCATTGCATTTATGTAGTTACATTATAACCACAACATACTGCATTTGGATTTTGTGGGTAGTATCCGTTGAAAACCCTCACGATACACCACTCGTCCTACTAGGGACACCTAGAGGTTTAACGGCTTGTTGCATACGCTCAATGCAATCGTGTTTCCTACGAAAGTGTGACCTATCTAGTTAGTTTTGTTCATTTTTATTTTACTCGAGGACGAGTAAAAGATAAGTGTAGGGGTATTTGATCAGCATAGAAATATTTTATTTTATGCACCTATGTTTTATTTTTTTGTATATAAATAAATATTACGTTGGGTATTATTTTGTTTTTTTACAGATGAGTTGTTCAAGCCTTATACAGCCTTAAAAGTGAAGAGTATACGCCATATACATGAAGAATTGCATAGCGAGCTGTAATTGGAGGCAAATTGTGTTCACATTGGGCTAGCATATTTTCTTTTGAAAGAGTTTGAAAGAAAAGATCTTTGAAAATCTTCTAATGGACACATTGCAAAGAGGGATAATTTGAGGATCATACCACAATCTTTGATAAGGAGGCCCATTTAGATGATTAGAGTTTGCAACTCAATTATAAATACACATGTATACCCATTGTAAACTGGAGAACTTTTTTCTGTACCTTCTTCTACCATTAATCTAGTTTAGTTTTATTCTTTTCTCTTTTCTGCAATTTTATTTTCTTAGCAATTAGTGTTGTCTACACAATTAGATTTGGTAGACCACTAGTTGTCTTTTTCATTTGTTTTTCGATAGTGATTGACCATTTGATTATATTCAATGGCAATCCTAATTGTATTCTCTATTTGTTATTTTATTTTTGTAGTTTTACTTTCTACTTTTTATTTGATTTCCTAGGTCATATTGGATTGAATATAGATTTGATTAGATTTAGATCTGTATTCAATTCAATAGTAGTTTTATTGCTTTTCTGTTTCAATTGATAATTGTGATTTCATCGTCGGTTTAATTAGATTTGTTCTGAATCAAATTGCAGTTTCATTTTTTATTTTTTTCAACCCAAACTTCAAATTTCGTCTAGCTCGCCCAAGAAATTTTATAAATAATCTTATTTAGTTTTCCTTCCTTTATTCGACCTGCATACTACACACTTGTGCGCTTGCAGTTATTATTACATAAATTGCACTTTTCTAATTCATAGAATGCATCGATCGCTATCCTTTATACCATTTCTTTGGTGTTGCAAGTTGTAACATATTAAGCACATTATTAACATATAAAGAATGGTATCATTTTTATGTAAATTCACACGACAGTTTACAACTTATGACTATTTAACATGAAAATTGGTAATGTGTTACATGTAATATTGTTGTGGTATAGATAACTTTTGTAGGTAAAATTATTGTGAATGGATTAAGTTGTATATGTACATAAATGTGTGTATATATATACACACAAAGAATTAAATGAGGAGTTTAAGACGATATGCATGTAAAGGTGAAACCGAATTAGTTTAGCGAGGCTTCGTTTGCTATTACTGGTATCATAAGCTGATATGCACATTTTGTATGATCTATTAACTTTATGCATTCCGTTAGTTGAGAATACAATGCCTAAGCAGTGTAAGGGTCTGTTCGCAGCCGATATATGCCACGCTAGGCATTGTGTTCACGTCCGAGGCGTCTGACGCGTCGGACGCCAACAAAATTCTCCCCGTTCAGAAGAAGCGCTGGAGGAACTTTGGAATTCAAGCCGTTGGCGTCCGATGCGTCCGATGCCAATGGCTTTAATTCCAACATTCCCCTTCTTTGCATATAAAACAACCCCAAAACCTTACCTTCTTCACCTCCTTACCTTCTTCACCTACTTATTCTTCTTCTTTAACATAAATAATGTCTTCTTCTGATTCATCCTCCAATTACGATGACGATATTGATCTCTACAGGACATCATTATGTCTGAATGCCAGTAGAAATCATATGACTCGAATTAATACTTCAGAGTTTACTGGATTAGCTTGAATCAACGATATTCTAAATGGTCACCAACAACGTTGTCAAGTTAATTTTCAAATGAAAAGACTTTGTTCTTACTCATTATGTGAAAACCTGGAGCATCATGATCTCTCTTCCACGCGAGATATTTGTGTCCTCGAAATGGTTGGAATTTTGGTTTACACAATGGTTACTGGGATTTCAAATAGACAACTTAGCGAAAGGTTTTAATGGTCAGGTAGCACAATTCCGTTTGTTTTCATGCAGTTCTTAACGCTTTTCAATTCCTAGCTGCTGATGTAATAAAGCCAGGGGATCAACAATTTCATACCATTCCACAACACATGAGAACTTCAAACTGATATTATCCTTTTATCAAAAACTGTATTGGTGCTATAGATGGTACACACGTATCTGCACATTTAACTGCTGATCAGATTATCCCTTATATTGTAAGAAAGGGGTTCACAACTCAAAAATATATTAGCAGTTTGTGATTTCGATTTACAGTTTACGTATGTTGTGGCTGGTTGCAAAGGGACTGCAACGATAGTAGAATTTTTAATGATGTTACAAATGATTGAAACTCTAACTTCCCTAAACCTCCAACTGGTTAGTATTATTTGGTTGACTCCGATTACCCACTATAGACTGGATACTTACCACCATATCGGAATATGAGGTATCATATTCCACATTTCCATGAAACTGTGGATCAACCAAAATCAACCAATGAAGTGTTTAATTTCTACCATTCTAGTTTACGGATGGCCGTAGAAAGAACTTTTGGCATCTGAAAAAAATTACCATTATGAACCGTATGCCTATGTATCGATTTAAAACTCAAGTCAAAGTTGTTGTATCTACAATGGCCTTACACAACTTTTACGCAAATGTAATAGTGGTGACCCAGATTTTATGGCTTTTGATGATGATCCTAAAAATCTCCGTTTAGTACTTGGAGGAATATTACGCTATGTGAAATACAACGAATAGAGGCACTGAAAGGGTATATCGAAATGGGTACCAGGAAATATCACTACTTCGAGATACCATTAGAGATGAGTTAGTTGTTGCTGGACTACACTAATTTTATTTGTATCCATAACTGTACTTGTATTTGTATCTGCAGTTGTAACTATATTTGTATTTGTAGCTGTATTTGTATCCGTAAGAAGGTTTAAGCATGCCAAATCCTATCTATTTATATCTTATTTTAAAAATACCACGCTCAAATACCCCGCTCATTTACCATGCTCAAATGTCCCGTTCGCAGCAAAAAACACATTACCTGTTCGCTACAGTACCCCGCTCAAAGCCTCAAATACCCCGTTTCCGTTCGTCGGGAACGCACCCTAATATTTATCTTGCATGCAACTCTTTGATGGATAAGGATTCAATAGGAATAAAAAAACAAGTTAGATATAAGGAAGAAATATGGATTAAAGTTACTACAGAAAGTGAAAAAGTGATTGTTGCTAAAAATCTAGATAAAAATGTTTTTGGTGGTTTATTGCAGATGATGAGAAGTCCTCAAAATTCTACTACCAACAAACATTTTAGTAGCACAACATTCAATTATTGATGGTTTTATCATTAGATTTTTGTTTTTAACAATTAATCATTTCAGATTTTTGAATATATCATACAGGATTTGTAAAAATGGCCCTGAATTGGTTCTTGCAAACATCAGGTTTTTGTTTTTTTTAATATTGGAAGGTAGGTTCCGTATTTAACGTTTAATGATTTTGTCTGTTTTAATTGTTACACTCTATTACATCTTATATTTATTTTATTACATGCGAACTATAATGCTACGATTATGCAACTTCTTACTTTCCGTAATAAGAGTATTTGGAAAGGTTATTAAATTTATTTTTCTATTAACGGAGTAAGCGTTGTTTATTTTTGGTAGATACGTACATGTACTGATATTATCATATAAAAATAGATTATAATATTTTGTACATATCCATTTATAGCTAGCATCAAGTTCCTTTGGATGTAAGTTAGGATTAGCATAACAACATCTCCAACAACGAAGCTTATTCATGTTAGGAGCTGAATATGAGGTGTTTTTGCATCCAACAGACATTCATATTCGTAAAATTCAGCAAGATATTACGGGGGCAATTCAGATTCCTGAATAGGGACGCGCGAGCCGATTTTTTCGGCTTGTGAAGTCGAGAGCTGATTTTTTCGGTGCGCGCTGGATAAATCGGCTCGCGACTTCACGAGCCGATAAAATCGGCTTGTGACTAGTTTAGAAATTTTTTTTGTTTCCCCTATCCTACCTTATTTTCTAATATGACAAAAAAATCGTTATTATTTTCGTAAAGTAAACAAATTTGAAACATAATAATAGATGATTAATAACCCTTAAGAATACAAGAGAACGCGATGGTACAATAGAAAAGAACAACATCTTTACTGTATACATGATCAATAAGTTCAGACAAGCATAAAATAAAACACAAATTCGGATAAGTGTGCTTCGTAACTAGGTATCGCTGTAGTGGTTCCATAATTGATTCATAAGATCCTTCTACAGCCGGTTACGGAGTTCTGCATCTCTAAACATAACCTGATGGGTCAAATGAACGTTGAAGTCCTCCTCTGTTAGTGGATGGTTTGGTCGGAATACTTGCGGTGGTTATGAAGTACCCCCGTAATCGCAGTGACGTTGCTCTTCATCCATATCTCTTTCATCTTCTATAATCATGTTGTGAAGAACGATGCAAGCAAACATGATCGTAGACATCTTTTTCCTACACCACAACTGACATGGATTACTTATCATTGCAAATCTAAATTGTAAAACACCGAAAGCACGTTCTACATCTTTCCTTTACGCCTCCTGCATCACCACAAATCTGACTTGTTTCGGAGTCAATGGATTTGGACATGTTTTAACAATGGTGCTCCATTTCGGGCAAATGCCGTCACTTAGGTAATAGCCATGCTCGTAAGTATTTTGACCGAGGGTAAATGTTAAAGGAGGTACCTGGCCTTGAGCAAGATCATTAAACAGATGGGATCTTTCTACAACATTTAAGTCGTTATTCGAACCAGGGATTTCGAAGAAAGCGTGCCATATCCACAGATCGTACGATGCCACAGCTTCCAAAATGATGGTTGGTCGCCTTTCCTTACTGTTGTACACACCTTGCAATCCCTTAGGATAGTTCTTTCATTCCTAACGCATAAAGTCCAGACTTCCAAACATTCCCGGCCAACACCTGCTTTCGTGCATCTCTCTGATTCACTCTACATCTGCTTCGTTTGGAGATCGTAAGTATTCTTCCCCATAGACGTCCACCACTGCTTGACCGAAAGTTTTAAGTGTTTCAAGTGCCATGCTCTCTGTTATGCGGTACGCATCATCCAAAGCATCGGCTGGAGTGACATAAGGTAACATTCTCATAACGGCCGTCATTTTCTGTTCACCGGACAACCCCTGTGTCTTCGATGCGTTTTGTTTGTACTTAAAGTAATCATTGTTTCCTTGAATACTAGCCAATATCCAAAGAAATAGATTTCTCCGCATCTTGTATCTTCTACGAAATATATCAGGCCCGTAAGTGCGATCGTCTTCGGAGTAATCTTGCATCAAAAACTTATGGTATTTAGCATGATTTAGGTGAACGAACCTCCTTCCAGCAACCGATCCCCCTCTAGTGTTGGATGGTGAACCATACGCTTCACGGTATAGGTCCCGTATTTCTTGTATTCCTTCTCCTTCCTCTTGAAGGATTTCATCTTCCTCTGAATCGCTATCAAAAGCCAGCACACATTTCGTAAAACTGGAATCCATTTATATTTGTGAATAATTTTGATTTGAGATATGGATTGCAATGTTGCTGTTATATATAAGGTATGCGGTATTGGTAAGTGGGTAGCTTTATTGGGTGGAGTGTTCTCCTTTATTGGATTAAGTGCTTATTTATAGGACAGAGTGTTCCATTATCGACATGGTGCTCCTTTATTGGTACGATTGCCTCTTTATTGGACAGAGTGTCCTTTATTGGAAAAAGTGTTCCTTTATTGGATAGAGTGTTCCTTATTGGATAAAGTGCTCCTTTATTAGTAAGAGTGTTCCTTTATTGGATGGAGGCACCTTTATTGGACATAGCCCTCGTTTATTGGTACGAATGGTCTTTAATTGGATAGTAAATAGCACACAGTGTAGATTCTCTGTCATGGCTCCAGTAAATTGGTTCGAATGGTCTTTTGTTGGTATGAATGGTCTTTAATTGGACAGTAAATAGCGCACAGTGTTCCTTTAAGGGAGTTTCTCCATCTTAGACTTTTAGAGCGTGGGACTTTGCATTACATAAATATTTTGCATTACATAACTTAGAAGCTTACAACAACGACAATTACAACATGAATAAATGCCAAAGTACAATTGAAGGAAGTACAACAAGTGAACATATAAACATCATATTTAAAGTACAGTAATAAACGATACGATAGTTTCCACCCACACCTACCACGGATGTGGGTAAAATCCAGCTCTAGCTGCCTCAACAACATTCTTGGTCAAACGTCGTATTTCGGCTTGCGCTTCCAATGCATATTGAACACCACGTTCGCACATCGGTGGGCCAATCCAATGCTTAAAGTAACAACAGTCAATTTCGTCAAGAAAACGGTGTGATCCTGGTAGGCTGCACAACCAAAAAATCGGCGCCTAGCATTTTTTTGGGTCTTCGAAACAACGACGACCGATTCTTCTCCACAACGGCACACAGGGTTGGATCCACCTAGACGTACTGGATTGAGAACGCGTCCTTCAACAATCATTTCTTTTCCAGGTCTTTTATTTGCTAACCCCTCATCGTCATTTTCCCATTTGTCCATGTTGGAGGCTACACTTTCTTTTCCCTGTTCTGACATACTCCAAAAAGGGAACTATACTCTTTTCTTACCAACTTGGCTCCTTTAGGGAAAGAGGAAGGAGGTGGCGGTTGGAAGAAAATAAATTGTGATTAAGGGTTTCAAAGAAACTGCTATATATAGGGAAAACAAGAGTGTGGGTCCGGGGTCGTCCACTTACCCGTATTATTTACACATATTGAAGTTCGGAACGTTATAAAACGTGGGTCGTCCACTTACCCGCATAATTTAAACATTTCAGCACACGAAGGAATTAAAAAGGAGGTCGTCCCCATTTGATTTTATAAAAATCCATTAACTTATGTATGTAAACCATACATTTTATAAACCATTTCTGCGGTGACTTTTTGAAATTTTGATTTGGATGTAAAACAAAATCTACAACATGAAAACCATTTTTTTCTCTTCAACTAGAAAAATATTGTCGATTAGATGCAAACATGTCTTGTTGAGGAAATCCGACTTAGACAGGATTTCGTAGAACCAATTGAAGTTCAAAACGTTATAAAACGAACTGCAGTGCCACTGCACTTCATTTTATAATTAAATTATAAACCAGATTTGGCACTTGGCAAATACAACGCCATTGCACTTCGTTTTATAATTAAATTATAAACCAGATTTGGCACTTGGCAAAGTACCAGATTTGGCACTTGCCAAAGTACCAGATTTGGCACTTGGCAAGGTACCGGATTTGGCACTTGCCAAAGTACCAGATTTGGCACTTGGCAAAGTAACAAATTTGCCACTTGCCAAGGTATCAGATTTGGCACTTGCCAAAGTACCATATTTGGCACTTGGCAAGGTACTAGATTTGTCACTTGCCAAAGTACCTGATTTGGCACTTGCCAAAGTACCAGATTTGGCACTTGGCAGATTTGACACTTCGTAAAGTACCAGATTTCCATGGAACATAATAAATGAGTAAACATTACACAGAACATATGAAACGAGCAAACATTACACAGAACATATGAAACGATGAAACATTACACAGAACGTAATAAACGAGCAAACATTACACAGAACATAATAAATGAGACAGCCCGAACTTCCCCGTGAAGGAAAGCCCGGATTGAGTTGAGAACACGACAAATCAGAACACAGACAGAAGAACATTTCATTGCTTATTACAACAATTTCCATCACAGTACGAGAATATAACAGAGTATGCATAAATATTACATGTTTAATAAATATTATAGAATTAAATTACATTTAAATACATCGCAGCGGAAAAATAATATAAAACACAACTGAAAGTAATACATGGATACAGAGCTTTCCAAATATCGCTTCAGCAGTAAATCAGGGTCCTGTGAATATAATATATGCAAAACCCAACTACTGGCTGCCCATGTGGAAAATAAGGGAACCCAGAGTTTAGGTTAAAACAATAAACTCCAGGTCAGTCATGTGACTGGTGTGAGAACTAAAACAGTTATTATTTTGATTCTTAAAGTTCGGTAAATCAAGGGACCACGCCGTATTACATGGAACAAGTTTCCTCCCAATAGTACCAATGCATAAAACAAACAGCGCAACGCTAATTAAAGAAAATGAAGCAATTATAAGACCCAGGTCCCATCACACAATGCAACGCAAGCTGGAGGATAGGGTTTTACCTTATAATAGCCAAATAATTATTGGTACGTTTAAAACAAATCATTTTGATACTATTATAGTGTAAAGTGTATTAAAACAACTTCAAATATAAATGTATCAATCATAGGCGGCATGGGTACCATCTATCATGTCGCCAGTACTAAGCTCTACAATCAAAACCGAAATGTCACGTATTGGAAATTGAATTTCCATCATGAGTCGAGGTAAGGGATCATCCTCACCGGCTTCGAGGGACTCTAGCAAATGCCTCAGGGTTCACACGTTGGCGAACCCTTGGATCTTCAAGGCCAGTCCACACATAGCGGATTGGTTATACTTGAACACACGTTTCTCGGTCCTATAGGACCTATCCATCGGCTCTGTAGAGACCGATATATCCGAGGCTCCTCGCATTCCAACAACCACATAGATAAAAAGATATAACAATGTCAGGGCTTGTAAAACGCTGACACCACCCATAGCTAGGAAGAAACATCGTGCACTCTCTGCAGTCACGATCCCGTTTTTGACTTATACCAAGGTGTGAGGCTCGCGAATTAACGCTATAAAAAAAGCGGTGCTATATTAAAGTTGTGCTTTGATCATCATCCACAAGACTCTGCTTTTCAACAAAAGCCTTGATCACTGCATCTCAGCATGACACACAGGCAATTCATGCCATGCGACTGATATCTATCGATATATAACCTCTGAGCTCGTACTTCTCAGAGAAGGGTGTTAAGCAAGAGAATAAATTCTCCGCCGCCAAACAGATATATATTTAATAGAAATCAATCAACACAGAATAAAATCCAATGTCAGATACACAATCCATTTACAAGTTCGTTCTGGGTCTAAACGAAACCGAAGGCACCTTATTCCTCGTCCCATATGTCCAATACAGGAGAGGGGCCCTTGCATATCCGTCAATCTCCAAGTACGTCTGGATGATCACCACTTATTACCTCGTCTTGTGTGTACAGCCCAATCAAGACATCAGCAATCATCCAAACGATGTGAAGACCTCCGATATTCAACCATCGTCTTCATCATTGACTTATCGTTGAATCGGTTATTCAGAATGGGTATAAACCTAGCCTTTCCAAATAACCCGCGTATATAATATACAAGTGTTACACAAACACAACATACGCCTCAGTCCAATTAAGAATATTCTTTTATTCAAATATTCACATATTAGGGAATAGGTTCCCATTAATTTTATCAAAGATAAATTCTTTCAAATTTATTCTTTTATCTTCTTTTGGATATCAAACCATATCAAGGTTTTCCAAACTAGTTGGGATTAGCAAACCACACCGAAGTAATAATTTATTTCATTTCCCAATCCCAACCTATTCATCCCATGGAGCAAAACTGGTAATACTCCATATTTAACACCACGGTGTTATCGGTAAATATTAATTACCATTTCATGTTCAAATCTAATTAAAGATTTAAGTATTGCTTGGAGAAAAACCAGTGATACTCCATTCCCGATCATTTCATGAATTTGATAATTTAAATTATCACATTCATATTTCATCTAATTAAAGATTCATTAAAACTCTAATTCAGTTTTAATCTCCCCGAAAATCAATATTAATGATTATTCAAATCTAGGAAATGAATCCTATCTTTAACTATGTTAAAGCACTATTGTCATTTAAAACATGTTTCACGATAAACCCAAAATCACATTCCATCTGTCTCTAACCGTAAATTAGTAAGAGAACAACTCCCTAAGTATTAATCCCGAAGGCCGAAACCAACATCAGATCAATACCCAGGAAACCATTCAATTGAGCTAATCTCCAGTTAGTTTCCAATTTTATTGACTCTATTGGGTTTAAGAATAGTATTATTAAAGAAACCATTTACGACAAACCCTAATTGGGTTAAAGAACAAGTGTTATTTAAAACACCATTCACGATAAACCCAAAATCCACTTTGATATTAAATACAGGGCTCTGAATAGAAAATATATCGGCTTATATTCAATACCAAATTCTCATATCAATAAATATCGTATTGGAATATATATATATCTTCCAAATTCCTCCACAATATCCGTATAATCACGAAATCCAATATCGAAATATTCTGAAGATAATTTCGATTCAGATCCATTCCAATTCATATATTGGAAAATTCTGGTTATATTAAAACCACTTCAAATCCAATTTATTTATTTAAAAATATTGGATTATAATTCTAGTTCATAACTAGTTCATTTCGATAAAAATATATTTTTGTCTTTTCAAATATGGAATTTTTCATCCCAATTCTTTCCAAATCATTTATTATGATTTTACACAAATTATAGATATTTTAAATAATTTTATCAAGGCCCGTACAGTCGATTTCCATAAACGGCCATCGAACTGCACTTACAATGACCTTTTCCAAATTTGATTTCGACATAATTTCAAATCCAACAATTAGATTTAAAATCTCTAATATTCGTTGGAAATCTCTTTTCGATACGAACCCAACGGTTCCAGTTTTAGGAGAATCCAGCGATCGAATCTCCCGTAACGTCAATTCGAAGTCAATGGTCAAAATTCGCAAACGGTCGCTGTGCGGCGCGTTCTATTCAGGCCATCATAATATATATATATATATATTATATATTTCATCGATTTCCATTTAAAATGAATTTTATAAATTGTTTTAAATTCGTTTTAATAACGATTTCCACTTCCATTTCAATTTCAAATCAAAATTGAATACTCCACTATAAATTCGTTTTAAATTCATTTTTTAAAACGATTTCAATTTTATTTTCAAATTCAAATCCAAATTGAATATTCCATATATATTCATTTTAAATTCATTTCAGATCAATTCAATTTAATTTCAGTTCATTTTAAATTCAATTCAAATCGATTTCAATTCTATTTCAATTCGTTTTAAATTCCTTTCAAATCGATTTCAATTCCATTTCAATCGTTTTATATTCATTTCAAATCGATTTCAATTTGTTTTAAATTCATTTCAAATTGATTTCAATTCCATTTCAATTCGTTTTAAATTCATTTCAAATCGACTTCAATTCTATTTTCAAATTGAATATTCCATACATTTCAATATTAAAATGATAATATTTTCAAAATATCAGATTTTGAAATCACTTTTGGATATTCATTATAAAATGAATAAAATCAACCAAATTCCCGTTCGTTTTAAAATGGCGTTTAACTACTTAACATGGCTTCACATTTAAATATTTTCTAAATATTATTTTAAAATATTCGTTAGTTCTGAACTGGAATCAGACTCAATCAATTACCATATAATTTTAGTTATATGGATTTCAACATCACGTATATACAACAATAACGATAAACAATCATTAAAAATTCATACAACATCCAGGCTACATTTTACAACTGTATAAGCAATAAAATAAATAAATAATGCTTATACAGTCTGTCAACCCATCGATTGACATACCACTAATTATTGGGGTCAGTGTATGTCAAATATTATCATAATAACCTTGTGGGGTTTCAATCAACAAACACAGATTTTATTTGTGCAGTTGGGCGATGTGTAAAATTTATCGTCCCAATCAATGTCACTCAAATGGATGTACATAAACAAATCGTCCGATTTGTAAATGAATATTTATTTTATTCGTATACACATTAAAAATTATATTTTTAACTCTAAAATATTTATTTCAACACATGAATATTTTATCCAGTTCTTTTATACCATAAAAATGATATTTTTATTATTCAAATATTTTATTCAACACAGGAATATTTTATACAGTCATTTAAATATATATAAAATTGATATTTTTAGTATTCAAATATTTTATTCAACACAGAAATATTTTATACAGTCCATTTCACATCACAAACAATTTTCATAACACAGTCAAATAAATAAGTCGTCCATGGTCTGTGGACGACAGGGAGCGGTTCATACATGCAGTTATAAAATAGATAACTATATAGAAATAATTTTAGTGAGAAGTTCTCACTTTGACTGGTTTTAATTTCTGAGTTTCTGTTCACGTTCAAATTTCCCTGAAATACTGATTTGCTCCATTTTGATTCTAATCAGTTCTGAAAGGAAGTGTTCATCGCTGCGAATCCAACGCAACTAGATTCATCCGATTTCGTCCTCTTATGAAGAAGATATGGGTGTTTATAAAATGGATAATTAAACGAGATTATTAATTAAATTAAAACCCTAATTACTTTGGAATTTTTTTGCTGTTGTTTCCCTTTCACCCTCGCCGTGCCCAGAAAGTTGCTTCCCCCCAGAACCACAGTCGCACGCCACCAGAGGCCTTGCGCCTCCGATCTGAACCCACCACGACCATCCGCGATGAACCTTCCCCAGCACCATGAACGGTGGCGCCTCCAATCGCCCCTCCTTCACTAGAAAGTGCCTCAAGCGGCAGCGCTTTGACGAATAAATCCTCCCCATCGGCGCTGCCAAGATTGATCACCCTATACTAATTCGAAGAGCATGGAAAGCTCTTCAACTTCGTTAAAGAAGTTGTGAATTTCATTATGCAGATTTCAGGAAATTAAGGGAGGAAATTCGGAGAATCATGGCCCTTAATTCATCACTGGAGGCTGAATGTTTGGGAGGGAAATAGGGTTTTAGTGGAGATATATTTATATATTATTTTTATTATTATTTTAATTCTCTAAATAGTTGCTAATCAATCCGAACCCCAAATTGAACCCAACGACTGTCACACCTAGCCTAATACCCTCATTCCGAAAACAATGGGATATGTTTCGTAAGCCCATTCGACTGTTTCGATTAGTTTTCTTTAAATTAAATATAAATCAATATAAATTGAATTTGAACGTACATTTTAAATTATCGGGGCCACATACTCTGTAACACTCCGTAATTTTAGAATGGGACATAAGATAATTAAAGAATAGTTAATCTTTAAAAGAAGAATTAAGGGAAATGGGTTGCGCCATTGCGTTCATCTCGGAATTCTACTTGAGATAGAGTCCGAGTTTGCGTAAAACGGATACAGTATGAAGAAGTTATGGAGGTTAGAAGATTTCAGTTTAAACCAGAATTAAAATAAAATATTCAAAATAGCGAAGGCGGAAGGAGGAAACGTGGAACCGACTACGTTTGGGGTGTCGACCCGAGTCCCACTGGGTCGACACATATGTCGACTCAGGCTCTTTGGGGTCGACACCGGGGTCGACATAGGTGTCGACCCCCTTGCAGGGGTCGACCCCATCAGCCAGATCTGGGCAGTGACGATTTTTGGTGTCTTAGGGCATATGTGGCTTGTTCTGATTGGCCTGGTGAGGTGTCTTTGTGACTTGGATGGTTTAGATTGATCCTAGATTAATCTAAAGGCTAGAATTAATCCTATACATCTATATATACATCTCTAAACCTAAACCCTAATTCATAACAATTCCTTATGATGATTCCATGCTGCTGAAATCTCAATTCTCTTAGCCTCCGCCTCAAAAACCTAATCATATTAGAAGTTCTTCATCAACTTTGAAACTTAATCAACATCAAATTAGAGTTTCTACACTTCACGTTATTTTCAGATTTAAATACCAAATTTTAATCTTGGCATGTAATAAAATGAATCTACGTCCATGCTTGATGATAAGACAATCTTTTCAGATTTATTCCAATCTTTCTATCGAATCCATGATTTTACATGCCTAAGAAGTTATTATATCGATACAATCATGCCTATCTTTGTTGTACATCAGGCATATAATCCTTTTTGGTTCATAATGTTATTCTTATATCTGCGATAACGATTGTATCAGTTTATTCAAGAATCTATCTTTGTTGGATCTGAACTTCCTGTATTAGGTCTATTGTTACATGCCTATTTTTATGCCTATTTTTATGCTCCTTCTCTCTCTTCCCCTATTTCCTTTTTCTTTTATGAACCTGGGTTACCTTCGAACCTAGGCTGAAATCTCGAAATACGAACGATTGGAATACGGGGAGTATTTGGGTATAACCTATTTTGGTTAAATATTGGGCACAATGTATTTGATGAAATAATTGGGCATAACATATTCGGTGAAATTATTGGGCATAACTTGTAATTGCTATTGGGGCATTATTATCATCATAACTGCAAGTTTGGGTTAATTGGAATGTAAACCAAGTTTTGGGTGTAAACTGCAAACTGAAATATTAAAACTAGAATGGGCATAACTATTGGTTGGGACGCCATGCATGATGTATATTGTGATTTTGGAGCATGACTATTATTGTAAATTTGGGAGGATTGGGTGTAGCCTATTTTGATCAATAACTTGTAATTGAATTTGTCGGTATAACTTGAGAATTGAAACATGACTAGTTTTGTGAAATTGGGATAATTAGCATGTAAAATCTAGGCTTGGACATGTACGGTAAATATGTAATTTAGCTAAAAGATGAACATGCCTGACCCGAGGTTAGATTGAGTTGCGGTGTAAAACTGCCCGGAACCGCCCAACACATCCAGTAACCGCAACAACACAGATCTAATGTGAGAGTTTAGCGCATTTAGCCCAAAACCCGAGGTTAGAATGAGTTTGCGGTAGAAGTCTGCCCGGAACCGCCCGGCACATCCAGCAACCGCAAACAACAGTTCTAATGTGAGAGGTTGGGGGCATTAATAAATTAATTAATGCCAATAAACAGACATGCTAAAAATGGTAAGGTAAAGTAACATATCAATAGGCGACACTTAACTAATACAACATGTTAATTAGACAACTGGGTGGGGTTAAGTAAATTTAGAACACTTAACCATTATAACATGTTAATTAGACAAGAAGGTGGGGTTAAGTAAATTTAGAACACTTAACCGTTATACATGTTAATTAGACAAGAAGGTGGGGTTAAGTAAATTTGGAACACTTAACTGTTATAATATGTTAATTAGAAAAGTGAGCAGGGTTAAGTTAACCAATATAACATGATGAATGAACAGGGTTAAGTTAATAGGAAACACTTAACCAGTACAACATGATGAATGAGAAGGTTAAGTTAATAAGAAACGCTTAACCAATACAGCATGATGAACGATTGGGGTTAAGTTAATATGAAACAATTAACCAATATAACATGATGAGTGAACATGGTTAAGTTAATAGGAAGCACTTAACCAATACAACATGATGTGTGGGCGGGTTAAGTTAACATGAATGGACAACACTTAACCAATATTACATGAACAAAGTGGATAGGGTTAAGGCAAGCTTAACCAATAATACATATTGACTTGATAAGTGGGAGGGTTAAGTAAACCTTGGGTAGGTAGGTAATATATGTATATTTGTATATATAGGCCCACAAACTTAACTGTTAAATAAACATGTTTGAATCAGTAGGAGGGTTAAGTACATCTTGTGTAGGTGGGTAATATTTGTATATATAGGCCCACAAACTTAACCAGTAGGAAAACCTAGTAACGGGGACCCATTTCAGCAGTAACCCACAAAGATGTATCATGGTACCCTGAACTAGGCTGGGTGGGGCATGATTACTGGGCTGATTATAAGCGGTCAAAGTAGCGGCAGGTGGTGTAGCAGTGTAGGTTCCGGTGGGATCACGGGCGTGCATGTATTCCGGAGTGGAAGAATTAGCCACTAGGCATCAGTAGATATAAAGCTGTGCGTCTTGATCGTGTCGGGTTGCCACCTTAGGGCTTGATACACCCTACGGTGGCACCAACACAGGTATCTACAAGCAGAGGGCCGAGCGACACAAATTTAGAACTAGATTGATACGAGTAGGAGCCGATCGGTTATTCTAGTAAGGATACATGTAACATCTCGATGGCAATTAGGCTGATTGAGGTAAGATTCTCATACTAGATGTACACCTGAAGGCTACCACAATTGCGGAGTTGGGATCACCTTATTATATAACACAGGGTACTAGTTGGAACACTAGTAGGGAATACGAACCATTCTATAAAAGACACTAGTTAGGATACTAGTTGGTGGTGCAGAGATATAAAAACCAGAATAACAGGGCAGTAGTGAAGCAGAGAAAGAGTAGAAGCGCATTCGGTTTATCTTGCCTTATCATATCTTATGCTAATCTTATGTTATCTTATTATCCTTGTTATCATGGTATTGTCTTATATTCAGTTTATTCATGTCATGTTACTTTTACCTATTTACATACTAAAAGTCACCGGACTTACCAGACTTATGTCTAACCTAGTTTGTTTCGCCTCTTTTCTTCCATTTCCCCCAGGTAGTCAGGGAGGGAATAGCTCAGCTTAGTTTGGACCGTTTCTCTTTCTAAGCTCGAAGATAGTCGCTGTATTGCTCTCTTATCCACTGCTATGGCTGGCTCATGCTTTATTGGGGAATATCATTGTCATTTTATGCTTCTTTGTTTTGTTAAACAAGACAGATACTTTATTTTACTGGGTATTGGTGTTTAGGTATTGGAAAAGCTGCTGTTTTATCAATGAAGTGAAGTTTTATTTATTTTCGACTGCCGTATTTGTCTGTCTTGTAATTTATCTGCATCTTTTACCTATAACGCTCCACATAAGTTAATGCATTCCCGTTGTGAGTGACCTTAATGGAGGTGGGGTGTTAGATGTGGTATCAGAGCTGAAGGTTACCGGATCAAATAAAAGATTTGAAAAATTATTTTCAAGACAGTTTTAAAAGAAGCATTTTCTAAAGAAAAGTTTTGTTTTAAAGGCATATTCCCCAAAGCCATATGCACTATCTTTTGATCCTTTGTTTGAATCCTTGTTTTCCTTCTTTACCGAGTCCCTGTTGCTCCTGGCTTTCTGGGCGGTGACCTAATCGCAGCATGGTTCTGTAGGCTTGATGAGACTACGACACCTGTCAAAGGGCGAAGAAGTGCCCAACTTCCATATAGCCGTAGTAGTTTCACCTGCGGCTAGTTTTCTTTCAAGCTTTCTAGGGTTTTCCATGTGATGGAGGCAGCTTTCAAGAGACTTGTCAACAAGCCACACAAGGATGGAAAAGATGAGAATGAGGGAGTTTATCTAAGGAGCACAACCCAAGGATGAGAAACTCATGGATATGGACTTGGTTCACAAAGGAGGAAAGAATAGAAAAATCTAAGATAAGAGGAAGTGTCGTTATTATGGTATAACGGGTCATATAATCAAGGACAAGGGAAAGAAAAAGGATAGGATTTTCAGGAGGGCAAGTGCATGCTCTCACCACCAGCATACCTGAGAGAGAGGTAGTAAAGTTTCTGTTGAAAAAGTCTAGTTTTTCTTTTTATTCATCCTGTTAGTACTCTTTTTGATTTTAGCGCTTCACATTTGTTTATATCTGCTTCCAGTTGATGAAGAACTTATAATATGATTTAGGTTTTTGAGGCGGAGGCTAAGAGAATTGAGAGTTCAGCAGCATAGAGTCGTCATAAGGAATTGTTACGAATTAGGGTTTAGGTTTAAAGATGTATATATAGATGTCTAGGATTAATTCTAGCCTTTAGATTAATCTAGGACCAATCTAAACCATCCAAGTCACAAAGATGCCTCACCAGGCCAATCAGAACAAGCCATATATGCCCTACGACACCAAAAATCGTCACTGCCCAGATCTAGCTGATGGGGTCGACCCCTACAGGGGGGTCGACACCTATGTCGACCCCGGTGTCGACCCCAAAGAGCCTGAGTCAACATAGGTGTCGACCCAGCGGGACTCGGGTCGACACCCCAAACATGGTCGGTTCCACGTTTCCTCCTTCCTCCTTCGCTGTTTTGAATATTTTATTTTAATTCTAGTTTAAACTGAAATCTTCTAACCTCCATAACTTCTTCATACTGTATCTGTTTTATGCAAATCAGACTATATCTCAAATAGAATTCCGAGATGAACGTAATGGCGCAACCCGTTTCCCTTAATTCTTCTTTTCAAGATTAATTATTTTTTAATTTTCTCTTATGTCCCTTTTTAAAATTACGGGGTGTTACATTCTCCCCTCCTCAAAGGATTTCGTCCTCGAAATCTCTAAGTCAAGAAGAATGTTTATCCTATCATCCAACATCCATCTACTCAACCATTCAATCACAAGCATCCATTGTCCATAAAAGGTCTCTAATGCTTTTCATGAACATATGCATAGTGTATGTATATGTCCTTATCTAATGCAAAATCAGGCGGTTTATTGATTTAGTTGACCTCCTTAATGCGAATTATGTTAGTGCCATGAGTCCATCATGTGTGCAGTTACTCCTAATCGTATTTTATAACTTCTACATGAGTGCTCAGTCATTCATACAAATGCAACATCCATATGATAACACCTCAAGTTTCAATCCATATACAAATACATATATGCATATGCAATATGAAAGTGACTGAGCCGATCTAGTGCCTAATGTGTGTGTATATGCATCCACAAGCAACCACTAGCAACCACTTGCAACCATCAATCATAACATGTTTCAAAAACATGTTTAAATACATTGGCTTCTACCCAAGGATCGAAGATATGACCTAGAGGATATACCTAAAAAGATAAAAACAAGTATGCATAAAATTCCTAGAAAAAGAGATCAAGGATATACCCTCAAGAAAAGGGTATGATGTGCGTATCTAGTCTTCAGTCTTCGAAGTTGCGTCTTCTTGAGCTTCACTCTATTGTTCTCTGACTGTCTTAACTTCATGATTGCGTAGCTTCTTAATTTCTGTTTCCCAAATATAAGTTGGGACTCATCTCACTGTCGTCTCTCATTCCACCTCTTCTCCTTCTAGTTTACTCTGCACTACAACTTCTGCTGTGTCATGCCCACATTCCAAGAACTATCTCTTGAAAATAAACAGATGCAAACCATGTTACTAAGTGTATTTATTAAGGTGACTAGGGGTCTGTTCTCCACTTAACTTATCCATTGCGTCAACTATCTGAGAGTCTTTTGTGAAGTCCCTATTTGATCCAAAAGCGTAGGGCTTACTCCTAACGATGTCAACTACTAATTTCACTGAAGGTTTTAAAATCAAAGTTTGATATGTATTCTGAACTTTTCCTTTCAAAAAAAAAGAGGACTTTAAGTCAACCTTTTCTTCTTAAGGAATCCGCTATGACCTTACCCTTCCTTCTTATATCAAAATGGCGCCTAGCCCCGTGCCACATGCATCGTGTATACCGTAAACCTTTTACTACCGTAAGGTAAAAGTCAAAACTGGGGCCGTTGTAAGAGCCCTCTTCGATTGTTGGAAAGTGACATCACAACCAATATCCCGAGCAAAGGTTAGATTCTTCTTCGTCAATCTTGTAAGTGGGGCTAATACCTTCGCAAAGTCCTTAATGAACCTCCTATATTAGTCCGCTAGTCCTAGGAAACTTTTACTTCCGTTGCGTTCTTAGGAATCGTCCAACCTTGGATTGCCACCACCTTTTCAGGATCCACTGCTATCCTTTCCTTAGAGACCACGTATCTTAAGAAGCTCACCTCATTCCTCCAAAAATGTCATTTGGAGAACTTAGCTTTGAGTTGATGTGCTTGGAGGGTATCCAAGACTTCCCTTAGATGCAAAGCATGTTCTCTTCACTCTTAGAGAAAACCAAAATATCATCTATGCACAAGCGAAGTGAACCATCCGCATTTGTAGCGAAAACAACTAGTGCACCCCTATTCAGAAATACTTCTCCTTATGAACCCTTTCCCAAGTAACTCTTTTACTTGTTTACTGAGCCCTTCCTTTCCCTAGGAGCCATGTGTCGTACAGGTAATGCAACTGGCTTTGCATTGTCAACTAAATATATGCGGAAGTCTATCTCATGTTTTAGGGGACAAACCCCTAACTTGATTAAAAACATCTGCGTACTCATGGACTATTCTAATGGATCGCAAATCGTCGATAGATGCATCAAGTGATTCTAGGTAGCTGTTAGATCAAAATTTGGCTCTAACACCCAAATTGTTCTGATTCGTAGAAAATTATAACTGAAAAATGAGGAAAAAGCAGAGAACACACAAGGTTTATAGTGGTTCAGCGTTAACGAGCCTACGTCCACTTTATATGCTATTGATTATACTTTGAACGCTAGTACAACCGATGATTTCCCTCAAACTCACTCTTACAATTATGATTTCTCTTAGTAATCTCAAAGTAAAACTGATAAGAAATAGTGGTATGACATTAATGGTGGAAATTATACTCAATACTGTCCAAAGATCCTAAAAAAGCGCCAATCTCTGGGCTATTTATAGCTGATTCTGTCAGGCGGATCGCGGCCACACGTGGCGCAAATCCCGAGAATATCGGATCGGATCGTAGCTTGAGGAAGAATTGTTCAATATGACAGTTGTGGACAGGTGTTGCGAGATCCATGTATCTCGGATCGTGATAGAATGGGTCAAATTCTTCACTGTATCTTTAGGAATCGGATCGGAACGAGCTTACAGGGATGGATCGGTTTGTATGGGCTCGTAGCGAACCGATAGGGCGAACCGAAGGGGGGGCGATTCGACCTGTGGATGGTTGAACGTCTGTGATCTGACTTTTCGTGAACTAGAGGGATGAGACTTCATATTTTCTTCTTGTGTGTGAACCTTGGTGGCTTGGTCAAAAAGCTAGCCAACATTTTGCTCCCTCGAAGTATGTTTTATCGAGAATGGAACATGCTTCGAAGCTGCAGGGACGTCTCTTCATATGGAGATGCAAATCAATGGTCACGTCCATCTGAAATGTCATGTTTCTTCAAAGAGTCGTATCCTTTGACAATTATAATTATTAGTTAAATCTTCAATCATTTCCCTGCTTTCCAGAAAATTCTTATCTTTGGAATTTTTTGGAGACATTTCTGAATTTTCACTTCGGTACACTGCTCGATGGTTCGGATCGCCCCAGCGTTTCACGATTCATGGGAGCGCCCCTTGTCACGGTCCAGCGATACGAGGTGCTCGTTTCATTACAACCTTCGTGTGGGCTTTATGCATGGTGGGCCATCCTTCGTAGCGAACCGACCCAGGGATCGACCTTTTCTTCTTTGCTGGGCCCGGTGGGCTTGTATCTGCGATCCACCGAAGCCCACGGTTCGTATAAGACAAAAACAGAGAGACTAACGGTCACGAGTTTGGCTATATAAACCCGAACCCACTCCATTCTTCCCCTTCTTTTTCCTTCGCTACCGCCCCTCTTTCCGGTTCAGACCCCAATCTTCGTTCTTCGAGGCAATACTTACTCGTTTTCTCCATTTTCAAGAAAGGTAATCTCATTAAAACTCTCTCCCTCATTTTCTCTGAGTTTTTTTTGCTGATTTGAGGAAGGAAAGGGCGGAATTTGATGGTTTTTGAGGTGTTGGAGATCGTGGAGATGCCATGGCCGATGGGTTTCAGTCGCTTGAGGGGAAGAAGAAGAAGAAGGTGAAGGAAGGGAAAGGGAAGGTCGGTTCGGTTCGTGTGCGAGTTGACCGGAGAGGAGATAACGATGAAGTATGGATTCAGCTATTGGATCGGATCGTGTCCGAGATTTGGGAGCAAATCGTGGTGAAAGTGAAAAGGAAAAAAGGAAGAGCAGGTGGCGGATCGCGGTAATGGCAGGAGCACGGTTCGCTATGATCTCACGGCGATCCGAACCGATACACTCCCATGAGTTTGCGCTTCCGCTGCGGATCCATACTTGCCTCGCGAATCCAGGAACACGCCACGATCCAAACTCCAACTCGCGACCCGAAAGGGTATCATGAACCAAATAATGAATGATCCAACGAACTCGTAAAATAAGTAGCGCAACTTAATTCCAGTACATCAATGGACAGTTAGGCTAGAGCCTTCAAGACTGACTTTCTGGAATGACCAAATGCATAACTTGACCGCATATGACGACTAATACTTCGATGATCTTGATAACCTTTACGTTTTTTCTTTGAGATACACATATGCACACACTTGCACTTGCACACACGGTGGACGGGTAATTATATTCTTATTTCTCATGTTTACTCGCCTAAACAGTAATGTCGGATAACCGTTCCCCTTCAAGATCTGAAACAGAGACGGATCCCGAGGTGTATGAGTACCACAACCCCGAGGTTCTTCCAATAAATCTAGAGGGTGTGGATTCTGGATCCGAATATGAGGCAGAAACAGGATCGGATCCGTCTGAGAGTACCTTGCTTGATGAGGAGTCCGAAGTAGACGACCGAGCTCCCGACGAAATTCCTGGTGCAATAGAAATAGAGAAATTCACTGACTCTTTAGCTTCCAAACTTGATGACATAAAGCTTAAGAGAATTTTCTTGAGACACGGGATCCCCTAGGATGATATGAGGACACCCAGTAGCGAAGATAGACCTCATTTGGCTCCGGAGGGGTATATGACAGTTAGCCGACTTATGTGCTGGGTAGGCGCTATTCCTCCATTTCCTCCAATCGTCATTGAGACCCTAAAACGATTGGGTATTGCTCCGATGCAGCTTCATCCCAATGCCTACGCAGCCCTATACACCCTATACATCACATATGCGGAAATCCTGCAAACTGAGCTCACGTTTAAAGATTTGAATTTTTTTTACCTTTTCAAGCATCGCTCCTCGGCAACCCCAAATTTTTCTTTCTTCGAATCGGTAGCAAATAGGAAGGTTTTGTCTGACGGGTAAAGAAACATAGGGGATCCCAATGCCGGTTGGTTCTATATAAAGAGACAGGCCGGGTGTTCAAGAAGATGGCTTAAATCAAGTAAATTTTAAACCTTTGAACGAATAACTTGTTTAGGAAATCGAAGCGCTAACATGCTTCTTTTCTCTAAGCAGATCACGCCTTTTCAAAGACGGAAGGCTCGGTGTACAATAATCGACTGTCCCTTCTTCTGCAAAGCAAATCCGATTTCCTAAAGATCAAGAAATGTATTACTGACGAGAATCTTCACAAGCACCGCCTTCTGGATATAAGGTTTGGACTTGGTGCAGGCGGCAAACCCTACAAATACGTGCCCCCGACTAAGCGAGAAGGAACGTCACGGGCAACAGAAACAACTAAATTTCGTAAGAGTCCTTCGCCGATAATCATCCAGGACGACGAAGACCTAAACATATATAGAGGAGATGAGGCCCGTGCTGACAAGTCTAAGGAAATCCCAGTCTCTCCGGGGGGTTTGCCCTCAAGGGCCTCTCTACCGGTTGAACCTGCTGCTCCCGATGATTTAACAGAGGAGCAGTTATTTAAAGAACTGAGCAAGATTCCTTTACCTGATGATGTATATACACAGGGAGACTTTGAAGGGGAGCCATTTTTCCCTGTTTCTGAGGAAAAAACTGTTCCAGTTGGAGAACGAGAGACTACTCAGATGAGCCTGACTTCGGGCCCTGGTCTGTTAGGGGGAATTATATGGGATGCACAAATCACATGCATTGCCTGACCCCACACTTTTATATTAACAGTATTCAAGGTTTTAATATGTTCTTGTTTCTTTTGCAGGAAAGATGTCTCGCAAACGATCTTATTCCTATCGTTCTCTTCGTGAAGGCACACCTAGTCTTCATCCAAATCCTGAGCGGGCTCGTAGCAGCAACCAAGGGGGAGATAGTCATTGGCCCCGGGATTCTCACAAGCCTACTTCTTCACAGTCCAGATCTCCATCTAAACAAGCCTCTGGAAAGCCTCCCAGCCATCCGGTGCCACCTACAGGGGGAAAACAACTTCCCAAAGACTTAACCCCTCCGAAGAGTGCACCCTCTCACAACAGATCATCCAAAAAGCGCCATGAGCCTAAGGATAAAAGCAAGGATCCCAACAAGGATTCTGAGAGGGAGAAAATTGACATTGTCCCTTCCAGCCAACAAAGTTTGAGTGCCCCTGGGTCACGAGACCATATCCATGGTCCAGAGACTCAGGCCAAGCTGGAAAAATTACGAGAACAATTCCCCGATATCTTCTTTGAAAGGATGATGTTCGTTCCAACCTTGGAACCAGTCCCTAGGAATTGGGATACCGAAGTCATCGGACATGTTCACCATGTAGCCAAGCAGTATGAGGCGATGAAGAAACATGCTGTCAATCTTTCAGACGTCATCTGTACGCTTGAGATGGAAGCACATAGGTCCAAAGTGAAGATAGATAACAATGAAAGGGCCAGGGCAAAAATGGAGAAGGACTTAGAGGATGCACAATCTTTGCTTGCCTTGGCTCAACGAGATGCTAAAACTTACAAAACAGAGCTGGAGGAGGCCAGGCAACATTTTCATAATGAGCTCGATTCTAACAGCAAAGAGCGAGCATTATTGAAGAAAGAGGTGGAAGATCTCAGGGTGGCCAACGCCGAACTGAAAACAACACAAGATCATTTCGAGGCCAAAAGAGCTGCTTGGGAGAAAGAAAAGGCAAGTTTGAAAGATAGCTTAGCTCTGGCCGAAAAGGAGAAGGCGATTCTGAATGATCAACTCGCGCGTGCAGAGAAGCGCGCTATTCTTGCTGAAAATAATGTGGAGAGTGACATTGAAATGGCTACTGTTTCTAATGAAAAGCTCCTCGAGAGAGAGAAGGAGATCGAAGGATTTGAAGAAATGTTGTTCGACTTCCTTGGTCAGGTCATCAAGACCCGGAACATCTCCTGGATCCCAGACTACCATGTCACTCTAGCCAACATATGGGATGCAATCGTTGAGAGCGAGAAACAACGATTAGGAGTTGATGAGATTGATGAGAATGAGTTGATGCAGACCATTCTTAGGGATAGTGAACCTGAGGATTTAGAGAAAGGCAGACGACTACTCCAAGAAGAAATTGAAAAAGAGAAAACTCAGGCGAAGGGCAAAGAAAAAATGGAAGAAGGCCCGAGCTCAGCTGCAGAGCCCAAGGCCTCCGAAATTGAGAAATACAATCCAGATTATCCATTGATTCCTCTGGGTCCAACTCCTCCAGCTGTCGGGGGTTCTACTGCTAGCTTGGATGGAGGATCAGCGGAAGGTATCTCTATATTTTCTCCGCAACTTGCCAAAGCAATTGTCACTTGTCGTCGTCTTGTCGGACAATCAACCGAGCAAACCGCATTTTCTCCCAAAATAACATTTGTTTCTCATGATACAGGTGGTGGGCCAGTTGACAAAGATGCTGAAAAGAAGGCAGAGGCAGAGAAGATTAACATCCTACCAAGTGTTGGTGCTGATGTCCCCCCAGATGCTGAGCCCATCGAGGCTTTGAGAGACATGGACGGACGCCACGACGGCAATGAAGAGGAAGTCGTCATTACCAAAGAAAGCAGAGGTGATGATGAGGAAACCATGGCTGAACAACCGACCGAAGAGGAGGAGCAGTTGCTCCTAATGAGAGGGGGACAGGATCCAGTATATGTGCCCCCTATTTCCAAGATCGACCCCAAAACTGGGTTGGTCGTAAGATTTTCCTCCCGAACAATAACTTCACAACTAGCCTCTCAATCCTCTAGTTCTTCACCGGAGCCTCTTGTTGATAAAAGGAAGAGGAAAAAAGGTGGTCGTTCGGATGTTGACAAGGAGGAGTCGGGAAAGCAGAAAAAGAGCAAGAAGTCTACATAGCCCCCTCCCCTCAACATGAGTAGGATGCAGATATCAGTTCATATTTTGTCCTTAGGATTTTTAGGCTTTCCACTGGCCATGAAATGTAATTGTGAGAATGGCCCTCACTTTTGTTTAGGTTCTACTTTATCTTGTAGGTTTGCAGTTTATGAATGGAAGTTTATTTCTTTTGCGTCATCGTGTACCTGCAGTCAATAAACTCTTCATATTTAGTCATAAGTCATTTGGCTATAACCAAACTAAAATTATATCACAAATCATTCAAACAACAGAAAGAATTTAACAATTTCTATGCATGTTGCCCCCTATATTTGAGCACGGGGGACTTGGAATTTTTTTTTAGTAGAATTATAGTCCTTGAGGCGCTGAATCTCCGGTGCCTCTATGCTTTCCCGATCCATCAGCGGGTTAAAGTTCGAACTCGTATCATGATCTTCTCACTGATCCTTTAACGGGGCAGGAATTCTGGGGATGTTGAGTCTCCAGCATTCTTGTAAGCGCTTAATCGCAGATGTTTTTATACTCTCCTGGCGGTCGCCAAGGTTAGAGCTCGAGCTCGGCCATTCAGTCGCCCCCCGATTCTTCAGCGGGGTAAGAGCTCTTTCTCAGCGCTCAATCATGGACGCTTTTATACTCTCCTGGTGGTCGCCAAGGTTAGAGTTCGAGCTCGGCTGTTCAGTCGCCCCCCGATCCTTCAGCGGGGTAAGAGCTCTTTCTCAGCGCTCAATCATGGACGCTTTTATACTCTCCTGGCGGTCGCCCAGGTTAGAGTTCTGTCAATGATGTGATTCACTCCATTGTACCTTCAAAGTTCTAGCTGCGGATTGCTCTCCGTCCCGATGGAAGGCACCTGAAGTCACATGTTCCTGTGATTGCCGCATAGTTCATAGAAAATTTCATAAAGATAGAAAAACGGATAAATAACAATGCAATAACGGTAAACGACACACAGTATTTTTATAGTGGTTCGTTCAAATCGTAACCTACATCCACTTTATAATCCTTTGCTAAAAAAATTGGACTATTCTAGGCAAGTCGTGCCTTTTACATGGTCCTATGAAACAAAAGAGTAAATCCGACATTTTTATGTCAGATAAGGCCGCAAATGTTGGGCATTCCACACTCTGGGGATTTCTTCTCCATCCACTGTAGCTAGCTTGAAGGTTCCATTATCAAGCTTTCGTAGAATGGAGTACGGTCCTTCCAACTTCGCACTCATATGAGTCGGGGGTGGAAAGACACGCTTCAGAACCAAGTCTCCGGGTTCAAAGGTTCGGGCTCGAACCCATTTGTTATAGTATCGAGCGACCTGTTGCTTGTGTTTCAAGGCATGCAAGTCTACTTCATCCCTCTTCTCTTCTACTGAATCTAGGGATTCAAGGAGCAACTCGTTATTAGTCATCAGATCGTAATAAGTAACTCGGTGAGATGGTACTTTTAGCTCAACCGGGATGACTACTTCAGCTCCAAAAGCAAGGGAGAAGGGGGTATGGCCTGTTGCCGATTTATATGTCGTCCTATACGCCCATAATGCCAAGGGTAACTCATCGACCCACATAGCTTTGGCCCGCTTCAATCTTCTTTTGATAATGGACTTAATCACTTTATTTGCTGCTTCGATCTGTCCGTTCGACTGTGGATGTGCCACAAAAGTGTACCGTTTCTCAATGTGGTATTTCTGGCAGAAGTTCCTGAATTCGCTGCTGTCAAATTGGGTTCCATTGTCAGTTACGACGATCTTCGGAATCCCGAACCGGCAAATAATGTTACTAACAACGAAATTGATCACTCGCTTGGTTGTAATTGCAGTCAACGGTTCGGCCTCAACCCACTTGGTGAAGTAGTCTACAGCTACAATGGAGAACTTTGCTCCGCCTTTTGCTATAGGGAGGGTTCCAATGATATCAATTCCCCACATAACGAAAGGCCACGGACTTGTCATTGTTTTTAACTGACCAGGAGGTGCCCTGGGAATCCTCGAAAATCTTTGGCAAGCATCGCAACGCCGCGCGTACTTTGTTGCGTCTTTGTTTATGGTAGGCCAGAAATAACCATACCTCAACACCTTTTTTGCCATAGCTTGTCCTCCAGTGTGATCGCAACATTCACCCTCATGCACTTCCTGCAGTACACGTTTGATGTCGTCATGGGCTGTACACCGAAGGAGAGGCATCGAAAATCCCTGTCTATACAGGACTCCGTCTTGCAGAACATATCGGGAAGCTTTACGAATTACCTTACGCCTCTCGCTCTTCTTGGTCGGAAGCGTTCCATTCATTAGGAAATTCTTTAGTGGGGTCATCCGTGACTCCCTTTCCGGTTCAGTTTCTAGTACCAGATCAATTTCCATCTGATCTATACTAGGGAACCGAAGCACTTCAACTGGGGCTAGTCTGATCTCTTCAGGATCGTCGGAACTAGCCATCTTAGCTAACTTATCTGCCTGTTGGTTCTCTGACCGCGGAATATGAGAGATAGTGTAGTGATCAAAACCTATCAGCAACTCCTTTACTTTCTCCAAATACGAAATCAATCTTGGGATCTTAGCTCGAAATTTTCCAGAAACCTGATTTACAACCAACTTGGAGTCACAAAATATGTCCAGCTTCGCGATCTTTAATTCCTTTGCGATCCTCAACCCGGCTATCAGGGCTTCATATGCGGAGTCATTGTTAGTGGCGTGAAATTCCAACCGGATAGCATAAGATATCAGTCTTTTCTCAGGAGTTTCAAACACCACTCCGGCACCAGATCGTTTATCATTCCTAGCACCATCAATATACAATTTCCATGCACTAGGATCGAGAAGTAACTTTGGTGGGTCAGTCTCTTCGTTTACCATGTCGTCCTCCGAGGAAGTAAATTCTGCTATGAAATATGCCAACACTTGCCCCCGTATTGACCGTCGGGGCTGAAAATTTAAATCAAATTGACTCAGTTCAATGTTCCACTTGATCAACCTTCCAGAAGCTTCTAGTCTCTGTAGAACTTGCTTGAGCGGATGATCTGTGTACGCGGTGATAGGATGAGCTTGGAAATAATGTCGAAGTTTCCTAGATGCAATCAATAAACTGTACGCCAGCTTTTCGATCCTCGGATAATTGCGTTCAGCTGCCGCCAATTTTTTACTCACGTAGTACACTGGCCTTTGAACCTTGTCTTCTTCTCTCACTAACGCTGAGCTGATCGCGTGGGATGACACCGCAAAGTACACGAATAAATCCTCGTGATCCACCGGCTTAGACAGTATCGGAGGTCTCTCCAGATGATTCAGTAGGTTCTGAAATGCTTCAATGCAATCAGGGGTCCACTTAAAATTGCGTTTTCCTCGCTTTATCAATTCAAAGAACGGGATGCATTTGTCTGTCGCCCTAGAGATGAATCTACTTAATGCCGCTACTTTCCCCGCAAGGCTCTGCACATCTTTGATTTGTCTAGGCTCCTGAATGTCTCTGATTGCTACAATCTGGTCTGGATTTATTTCAATCCCGCGCGAGCTGACAATGAATCCCAAGAACTTCCCGGATGCAACCCCAAATGAGCATTTTGTTGGGTTGAGTTTCATCCCATACTTTCGAAGAATACCAAACATCTCTGCCAAGTTTGTAGTGTGATCGGACGATTGTCTGGACTTAACCAACATGTCGTCAACGTACACCTCCATCGTTTTCCCAATCTGGTTATAGAACATTCTGTTCACTAACCGTTGATATGTAGCGCCTGCGTTCTTCAAACCAAAAGGCATTACCACGTAGCAGTATAATCCCAGATCAGTAATGAAGCTGGTGTGTTCTTGATCTGGAACATGCATAGGAATCTGGTTATATCCTGAATAAGCATCCATGAAAGAGAGAAGCTCATGACCTGCCGTTGAATCTACCAACTAATCAATTCTGGGTAACGGAAAGCTATCTTTTGGGCAGGCTTTATTCAAATCCAAAAAATCAATACACGTACGCCACTTTCCATTGGCCTTCTTTACCAAAACTCGACTTGAAATCCAATCTGGGTAGGTTGAGTCTCTGATGAACCCGTTACTCCTTAACTTTTCAACTTCTCCTTTCAAGGCTGCGGACCTCTCTGGGCCCAACATTCGCCTTTTTTGTTTTACAGGGGGTGCTTTGGGTTAATGTTCAATGAATGGCTCATGATTGATGGAGATATCCCACACATGTCCGCGTGGGTCCAAGCAAATACATCCAAGTTATCTTTCAGGAAATCCGCCAGTTCTTTAGCTTGAACTGGATCCAACTGGGATCCAATCTTCAGGACCTTCTCTGGGTCGCTATCATCGATTGGTACATCCACAGTCGTTTCGTTGGGAGCTGCCATTCTGCCCCCAGTCTCTTCATCCTCTCTGGGATCTATATCCTCGGGTAGTTCTCTGGGCGACTCGCCTATAGTGATTCTCTTTAATTGCTATGACGTCTCCTCCCTCGTGGGGGAAGAAGCGTCTTTAATCTCAATATCTTTTCCTTTACGGAGTAGCTTTAGCTCTGCAATGTAACATGCACGTGCAGCAACCTGATCTCTTATGACTATGCCAACACCAGCTTCCATAGGAAACTTCAGTAACAAGCACCAGGGGGCTATACAAGCTCTAAACTTTGCTAGGGCCGGTCAGCCCAAGAAGGCAATATAAGGCGATTCAATATCCAAAACTACGAAGGGAAGAATTCTCACTCTCTAGCGTTCTCCTTCCCCAAGTGTCACCGGCAGTTCTACATATCCCATTGGAGTAGTTGAAGCCTCGTTAAATCCACGGATCCATCCTTTACATGGCTTTAAATCTTTCAATTCAAGGTTCATTAAATCGAACGTCTTTTTGAATAGAATGTTGACTGAACTCCCGTTATCCACTAAAACTTTATGGACAGTGGCTGGGCCAATAGGAACTTTGATTACAAATGGATCTTCGGTCGGAGCGTGGACTCCAATACTCTCTCGGTTGCGAAAAATGACGTCGTCTGACATTATCTTTTGTTGTTTTACCGAAACATTGTCTTCAGGGTTGCCGCAATCTTCTGCCTCGAGATGATGCTTTGTTGCGTTTACGTACTGGTCTATCGCCTTTAAACTATGCCCGGCTAGGTGAAGCCCTCTGATTATGGTATTGATAATAAGATCCTTTCCTTTTTGCTGGACAGTTGGCCTGGCGGTAGGTTGATTCTGGTTTTGGTTCGGGGTTTGAATAGCTTACCCCCTGTCTCTAGGAGTCACCCGGTACTCATCCAACTTCCCTTCTCGGAGCAACCTCTCAACTACGTCTCTCAGATGACGGCATTCATTTGTAGAGTGGCTGTGAGTCTGATGGAAGAGACAAAACTTCCCCGTCTCACGTTCTTTCTCCGTCGAATCTCTTGGAGGAGGCCTTTTATGTTGGAGAACGTTGTATGAGTCGACGAATATATTCTCCAAAGTATCATTTATTGGCGTATAACTTTCGAAAGACCTGGGACGGGTCCTTCTCTGGGAATCGTTCCCCCGGTTTCTCTTTCGATTATTGCCATTACTGTTGTTACCATTGTTTTCCTTATTGGCGGCCGCCACCCTGGTTTCGGTTTCTAACGTTGACTTCAACCTTTCCCGAGCTGTCTCCGGTTTGCTTGATGGCGACATTACTTTGGATTTCCTCCTTATTTGCCTTTTTCATCTCCCGGTTAGCATATACCTCCTCCTGACGTAAGCGTACGTTTGCTTTCTCGTAAAACAATTCTCTAGTATGAGGTGGTTTGCCGGCCAGGTATCTCCCAAATTCAGTATCTTTATCTACACCATCAATTAGGGCTGCCAGAACAGTCGGCTCATGGGGATCCTTCACTTCGGTGGCGGCTAGGTTGAAACGATCCAGATACCCCCTCAAACTCTCACTTAGTCGTTGTTTGACAAGAACAAGTCAATTACACTTTTCGACCTTTGTGCGTAAATGCGGAACTGTTCTACGAACTTTTCACTCAATTCCCTGAAACTGGAAATTGATCTTGCCGGTAAGCGAGTAAACCATAATAACGCTACATCCTCCAGGAATATAGGGAATGCTTTGCACTTTACAGCGTCGGAAGCTGCGGCAGCGGTTATTGACCAAGAATATCTCATTAGATGTTGGATTGGATCAGATCTACCCGCGTAACGGTTCATTTGAGGCATGTTGAAGCGCCTCGGGAATGTTACTTCTAGAATGTCGTCGGTAAAAGGGGTGTGGCTGCGATCAATTCCCAAGTCTTCATTCCTTTGTCCACGGCTATCCGCCAGGATTTGATGGACCATAGCTGCAACATTTGCACTGGTCATCGGAGGCTCGGGGTCAGTGCTTCTAGCTCGGTGGAATTCTCCGATCTCTCTTCTAGGAACATCCATGAAGTCCGGAGCTCGGATTGGGCTTCGCTGCCCCCTGTTACTATGAGTATTTGCATGGCGGAGGAGCTGAGGTGGTCTATTCTCAACAGGATTATTCACAACTCGAGCTCTAGGAGTTGCGGCATGATTATTCAAGTTGCAATTTGAGGGTCCTTCACCAAGTTTCTCTTCCTCTCGTGATGGCAAGGTTCCAAATCAGAGCTGCCCTATGTTTTCAGCCCGCTCATATGGTCGCCGCGGAGGTCTTGGCGATTCCTCCGATGAAGAAGAGTACTCTGGGGTGAGAGGAAGGACTGAGGAGGCGTTCATTGCCTTACAAGATCATCCGGACGTCTATCCATAGCAGTCAAATTCTGTCGCAGCATGGAGTTTTCCTTCCTTTGAGCAGCTATTTCATCAAACAACCTATCCCACATTTCAACGAAGCGAGAGAGATCTCCTTCAGTAACTGGAGCAGAGGGGTCATACTGATCATCAACATTTTCCCTTATGCGCAGAGAGCTTGAGACAGGTCGAACAGAGGGACCAGGACGGGAAGAGCGAGCCATAAGCTCCTTTTCAGGTCGAGTTGTAATTTGGTCATCACCTCGGATCGTGGTGGATCGGTGTCGGTGGCTCGCAGCACCCCCTGGGATCGGATCGTGGTAACATTGGGAGGGGGTTCGTGGTGTTATCGTGGGACCGGGTGACGACCCCTTCAACGGTTTGGTTCGGATCGCCCTACATGGTTCGGTTCGCCATCTCCGTTCCGTGATCCAAGGGTCTTTCGTTGACCTGTTCATGCACGCTTTCTTCAATCGCTTCATTCGCAACTTCACTCGCCTGTGAAGCTCGCACTTCCTTAGACTTCTTTCCAGCCATGATATCAGGTATTGTTGAAATCTTCAAAGGTCTGAACAGTGAGGTTTCGGGACTGTTTTCTTCGGACTTGAATATCCAAACAACAGAGAAACAATCCAATATCCTGAGTTCAATTCTCAGTGAAAGCACCAAAATGTTAGATCAAAATTTGGCTCTAACACCCAAATTGTTCTGATTCGTAGAAAATTATAACTGAAAAATGAGGAAAAAGCAGAGAACACACAAGGTTTATAGTGGTTCGGCGTTAACGAGCCTACGTCCACTTTATATGCTATTGATTATACTTTGAACGCTAGTACAACCGATGATTTCCCTCAAACTCACTCTTACAATTATGATTTCTCTCAGTAATCTCAAAATAAAACTGATAAGAAATAGTGGTATGACGGTAATGGTGGAAATTATACTCAATACTGTCCAAAGATCCTAAAAAATGCCAATCTCTAGGCTATTTATAGCTGATTCTGTCAGGCGGATCGCGGCCACACGTGGCGCAAATCCCGAGAATATCGGATCGGATCGTAGCTTGAGGAAGAATTGGTCAATATGACAGTTGTGGACAGGTGTTGCGAGATCCATGTATCTCGGATCGTGATAAAATGGGTCAAAGTCTTCACTGTATCTTTAGGAATCAGATCGGAACGAGCTTACAGGGATGGATCGGTTCGTATGGGCTCGTAGCGAACCGATAGGGCAAACTGAAGGGGGGCGATCCGACCTGTGGATGGTTGAACGCCTGTGATCTGACTTTTCGTGAACTAGAGGGATGAGACTTCATATTTTCTTCTTGTGTGTGAACCTTGGTGGCTTGGTCAAAAAGCTAGCTAATAGTAGCTAAGCCAAATTGATCCCTTAGGATCGCATCTCAAGGGTATTCCCAAGGCAAGTCCAAAGTCTAACTACCCTCCTTTCACAGTTACTAGCTAACCAATCCATGCCTAGAATCAACCCATAGCCCATGAAACCAAAAAAAAAAACATAAGCATTACACTTAAAGTCAATACTTAATATAGTTATTCTCAAATCCTCACAAACCAAAGATAGATGAGCCGAACCACCAACTGGATTTGAGACAATAATGGGATCTTCTACTATACAAGCACTAAGGTGTAGAGACTCAACTATTTGAAGCTTAATCAACATCAAATTAGAGGTTCTGCAACAACAACGATTCAATTCTCTTTTTTAATCCTAGCAATGTAAATTCACGTTATTTTCAGATTTAAATACCTAATTGTAATCTTGGCATGTAATAAAATGAATCTAAGTCCATGCTTGATGATATGACAATCTTTTCAGATTTATCCCTATCTTTCTATCAAATCCATGATTTTACATGCCTAATAAGTTATTATATCGATACAATCATGCCTATCTTTGTTGTACATCAGGCATATAATCCTTTTTGGTTCACAATGTTATTCTTATGCCTGCGATAATGATTGTACCAGTTTATTCAAGAATTTATCTTTGTTGGATCTAAATTTCCTGTATTAGGTCTATTGTTACATGCCTATTTTATGCCTATTCTTATTTTTATGCTCCTTCTCTCTCTTCCCCTATTTCCTTTTTCTTTTATGAACATGGGTTACCTTCGAACCAGGCTGAAATCGCGAAATACGAACGATTGGAATACGGGAATATTTGGGTATAACCTATTTTGGTTAACTATTGAGCATAATGTATTTGGTGAAATAATTGGGCATAACATATTCGGTGAAATTGTTGGGCATAACTTGTAACTGCTATTGGGGCATTATTATCATTATAACTGCAAGTTTGGGTTAATTGGCATGTAAACCAAATTTTGGGCGTAAACTGCAAACTGAAATATTAAAACTAGATTGGGCATAACTATTGGTTGGGACGCCAAGCATAATGTATATTGTGATTTTGGAGCATGACTATTATTGTAAATTTGGGAAGATTGGGTGTAGCCTATTTTGATCAGTAACTTGTAATTGAATTTGTGGGTATAACTTAAGAATTGAAACATGACTAGTTTTGTGAAATTGGGATAATTAGCATGTAAAATCTAGGCTTGGACATGTACGGTAAATATGTAATTTGGCAAAAAGATGAAAATGCCTAACCCAAGGTTAGATTGAGTTGCGGTGTAAAACTGCCCGGAACCGCCCGACACATCCAGTAATCACAACAACAAAGATCTAATGTGAGAGGTTAGCACATTTAGCCCAAAATCCGAGGTTAGAATGATTTTGCAGTAGAAGTCTGCCTGAAACTGCCCGGCACATCCAGCAACTGCAAACAACAGTTCTAATGTGAGAGTTTGGGGCATTAATAAATTAATTAATTCCAATAAACAGGCATGCTAAGAATGGTAAGGTTAAGTAACATATGAATAGGCGGCACTTAACCAATACAACATGTTAATTAGACTTGTGGGTGGGGTTAAGTAAATTTACAACACTTAACCGTTATAACATGTTAACTAGACAAGAAGGTGAGGTTAAGTAAATTTATATCACTTAACCGTTATATATGTTAATTAGACAAGAAGGTGGGGTTAAGTAAATTTAGAACACTTAACCGTTATAACATCTTAATTAGACAAGTGAGCATGGTTAAGTTAACCAATATAACATGACGAATGAATAGGGTTAAGTTAATACGAAACAATTAACCAATACAACACAATGAATGAGAAGGGTTAAGTTAATAAGAAACGCTTAACCAATATAGCATGATGAACGAGTGGGGTTAAGTTAATAAGAAACACTTAACCAATATAACATGATGAGTGAACAGGGTTAAGTTAATAGGAACACTAACCAATAAAACATGATGTGTGGGTGGGTTAATTTAACATGAATGGACAACACTTAACCGATATTACATGAACAAAGTGGATAGGGTTAAGGCAAGCTTAACCAATAATACATATTGACTTGATAAGTGGGAGGGTTAAGTAAACCTTGGGTAGGTGGGTAATATTTGTATATTTGTATATATAGGTCAACAAACTTAACCGTCAATTAAACATGTTTGAATCAGTGGGAAGGTTAAGTACATCTCGTGTAGCTGGGTAATATTTATATATATATAGGCCCACAAACTTAACCAGTACGAAACCCTAGTAACGGGGACCCATTTTAGCACTAACCCGCATAGATGTATCATGGTACCCTGAACTAGGCAGGGTGGGGCATGATTACTGGGCTGATTATAAGCGGTCAAAGTAGCGGCAGGTGGTGCAGCAGTGCAGATTCCGACGGGATCACGGGCGTGCACGTATTATGGAGTGGAAGAATTAGCCACTGGGCATCAGTAGATATAAAGCTGTGCATCTTGATCGTTTTAGGTTGCCACCTTAGGGCTTGATACACCCTACGGTGGGACTAGCACAGGTATCTACAAGCAGAGGGCCGAGCGACACAAACTAGAACTAGATCGATACGAGTAGGAGCCAATCAGTTAAGGTAGTAAGGATACATCTAACATCTCCATGGAAATTCGGCTGATTGAGGTAAGATCCTCATACTAGATGTACACCTAAAGGCTACTACACTTGCAGGGTTGGGATCACCTTATTATATAACATAGGGTACTAGTTGGAACACTAGTAGGGAATACGAACCATTCTATAAAATACACTTGTTAGGATACTAGTTAGTGGTGCAGAGATATAAAAATCTGAATAACTGGGTAGTAACGAAGCAGAGAAAGAGTAGAAGTGCATTCGGTTTATCTTGCCTTATCATATCTTATGCTAATCTTATGTCATCTTATTATCCCTGTTATCACGGTATTGTCTTATATTCAGTTTATTCATGTCACGTTACTTTTACCTATTTACATACTGAAAGTCACTGGACTTACCAGACTTATGTCTGACCTAGTTTGTTTCGCCTCTTTTCTTCCGTTTCCCTCCCAGGTAGTCCGGGAAGGAATAACTCAGCTTAGTTTGGACCGTTTCTTTTTCCGAGCTCGAAGATAGTCGATGTATTGCTCTCTTTTCCACTGCTATGGATGGCTCATGCTTTATTGGGGAATATCATTGTCATTTTATGCTTATTTATTTTGTTAAACAAGATAGATACTTTGTTGTACTGGGTATTGGTGTTTAGGTATTGGAAAAGCTATTGTTTTATCAATGAAGTAAAGTCTTACTTATTTTTCGCTGCTTTATTTGTCTGTCTTGTAATTTATCTACATCTTTTACCTATAATGCTCCACATAAGTTAATGAATTCCCTTTGTGAGTGACCGTAATGGAGGTGGGGTGTTACATACTGACTTCGAAGATTCTGGAAAAATTATTTCTAGCTTCGTATTGACGATACGGTCCTAACAAAACTAATTTCATTGAATTTGAAGACCGTTTGAAAAATGGCCATTTTCTGGTCGATCCAAATTGATTGAAACTAACAAACACATTTTCTTTTTCCATGCTCACATATTGATTTCAAAAATTATGAAAATTGGAATCTAGCAATAACTTGACATCCCGGATCTAACAAAAGTGGTTTCGTCGAAAACGGAGGTCTTTTGCAAAATGGCTATTTTTAAGGGCTTATATATTATGTAAAATATATATAAATTCCACATTGACTTTTCTAAATTTTAAACTGGACGTAACTTTCATTCTATAAAGTGAAATATCGGTTTCTTATATCCGTTAGAAATATATGATTAAACAGATTCAAATATTTCTTGTTTCGCCCAATTCTGACTTATATTGAATTCTGTATATTCATTTGAAATTAGAAATCGAATTTTCGAACTACCACGTCATTTCAGGATCGTTTTATAATTAAAATAAATTTATTCGTTTTAACTTCATTAAAACTAAAATTTTAGTCGTTATTATTTTACATATTCAAAAGCCATTAAAATTGCCAAAATAAAATTTTTAAATTGGTTCTGAGTATCCGGGTTGTTACAATCTCCCTCATTTAAAATGTTTTCGTCCTCGAAAAGGAACGGAGCTGAAAGTTGTTTTACTAATCAACTCAACTTTCAGTTTGGCTTTCATTCTTCAACTTTTCAGCTTCTAAGAATTTCTAATTTTTCAAAAATTTGGCTAACACCCTAAATTTTCGAAAAATTTCGCCATAACCTACTTTGTATGGGGAGCATTGGGAAAATCCCCAAACCGCCACACAGGCCCTCTCGTCTCAAAAAGAAAAAGAAAAAGCCAAGCGGCTCATAAAATCATCCAAACTCAAGAAATTATTAAACATGTACCTATTTGTCGGGCATATAATTTTATTTCTCTTCTCTAGCCTCCTTGCTACGACCTGTTCACACATATATATGTACATGCATGCGTTTGCAATTAATTTTCAATTCAGTTCAATATTTGATTCAGTTTGGCTAAATTTACCTTTCATTCACATAATGGTTTAAAGGAATAATCATACAACACAACCAGCAATAAATTAGTTGATTATCGTTTCAAATTCATAATTTTGATATATATATATATATATATATATATAGAGAGAGAGAGAGAGAGAGAGAGAAAATCATGTTTTTGGTGCCAAATCACAACAATAATCCCTATCTAGTTTTGGTTCTCACACCAGTCAATTGGAAATATATAGATATCCCACTTTCGAAACTCGAACATTAATTCTAATGATGCATGTGATCACCATTAGAATCATCTCCGGGCGACTAGAGTGTGATTCTATATCTACCCAGTATATTTGAGACTTCGAATACATGTTAATTATGCGTATATTCAAAATCTTCATATACTCGATTGTCCAAATCAATACAAATAATATATTTAAATACGTATTATATGATTTAAATTTTTAAAACAAAATTTGTTTTCATCTTTGTTTGAAAAACAACACTCTTCCGACTCATTCTAGGATACTACTGATCCCATCTCTAACGAGTCATTCTCATTGGATATTACTAATCCAATCTCTGATGATTCCTTTTGTTTGGTTCTAACGTGACATGTTCTCAAGCTCTGTAAACCAAAGCTCTGATACCAAAATGAGACAGCCTGAACTTCCCCGTGAAGGAAAGTCCGGATTGAGTTGAGAACACGACAAATTAGAACACAGACAGAAGAACATTTCATTGCTTATTACAACAATTTCCATCAGAGTATGAGAATATAACAGAGTATGCATAAATATTACATGTTTAATAAATATTAGAGAATTAAATTACATTTAAATACATCGCAGCGGAAAAGTAATACAAAACACAACTGAAAGTAATACATGGATACAGAGCTTTCCGAACATCGCTTCAGCTGTAAATCAGGATCTTGTGAATATAATATATGCAAAACCCAACTACTAGCTGCCCGTGTGGAAAATAAGGGCACCTAGAGTTTAGGTTAAAACAACAAACTCCAGGTCAGTCATGTGACTGGTGTGAGAACTAAAACATTTATTAATTTGATTCTTAAAGTTCGGTAAATCAAAGGACCACGCCGTATAACACGGAACGGGTTTCCTCCCAGGAGTACCAGTGCAAAAAACCAACAGCGCAATGCTAATTAAAGAAAATGAAGCTATTATAAGATCCAGGTCGCATCACACAATGCAATGCAAGCCGGAGGATAGGGTTTTGCCTTATAATAGCCAAATAATGCTTGGCACATTTAAAATAAATCATTTTGATACTATTATAGTGTAAAGTGTATTAAAACAACTTCAAATATAAATGTATCAATCATAGGTGGCATGGATACCATCTACAATGTCGCCAATACTAGGCTCTACAATCAAAACCGAAATGTCACGTATTGGAAATTGGATTTCCGTCATGGGTCGAGGCAAGGGATCATCCTCGCTGGCTTCGAGACACTCTAGCAAATGCCTTAGGGTTCAGACGCTAGAAAACCTTTGATCTTCACGACCGGTCCAAACATAGCGGATTGGTTATACCTGAAAACACGTTTCCCGGTCCTGTAGGACCTATCCATCGGCTCCGTAGAGACCGATATATCCGAGGTGCCTCGCATTACAACAACCACATAGGTAAAAAGATATAACAATGTCAGGGCTTGTAAAACGCTGACACCACCCATAGCTAGAAAGAAATGTCGTGCACTCCCTGCAGTCACGATCCCGTTTTTGACTCATACCGCGGTGTGAGGCTCGCGAATTAATGCTATACACAAAGCGACGCTATATTAAAGCTATGCTTTGATCATCAACCCAAGACTCTGCTTTTCAACAAAAGCCTTGATCACTGCAAATCAGCATGCCACATAGGAAATTCATGCCATGCGACTGATATCTATCGATATATAACCTCTGAGCTCGTACGTCTCAGAGAAGAGAGTTAAGCAAGAGAATAAATTCTCTGCCGCCAAGCAGATATATATTTAATGGAAATCAATCAACACGGAATAAAATCGAATGTCAGACACACAATCCATTTACAAGTTCGTTCTTGGTCTGAACGAAACCGAAGGCACCTTATTCCTCGTCCCATATGTCCAATACAGGAGAGGGGCCCTCGCATATACTTCGATCTCCAAGTACGTCTGGACGATCACCACTTGTTACCTCGTCTTTGGTGTACAACCCAGTCAAGACATCAGTAATCGTCCAAACGATGTGAAGACCTTCGGTCTTCAACCACCGTCTTCATCGTCAACTTATCGTCGAATCGGTTATTCAGAATGGGTATAAACCCGACCTTTCCAAAAATCCCGCGTTTATAATAAACAAGTGTTACACAAACACAACATACGCCTCATTCCAATTTAGAATATTCTTTTATTCAAATATTCACATCATTAGGAAATAGGTTCCTATTAATTTTATCAAAGATAATTTCTTTCAAATTTATTCTTTAATCTTCCTTTGGATATCAAACCATATCAAGGTTTTCCAAACTAGTCGGGATTAGCGAACCACACCGAAGTAATCATTTATTTTATTTCCTAATCGCAACCTATTCATCCCATGGAGCAAAACTGGTAATACTCCGTATCTAACACCACGGTGTTATCGGTAAATATTAATTACCATTTCACGTTCAAATCTAATTAAAGATTTAACTATCGCTTGGAGCAAAACTGGTGATACTCCATTCCCGATCATTTCCTGAATTTGATAATTTAAATTATCACATTCATATATCAATCTAATTAAATATTCATTAAAACTCTAATTTAGTTTTAATCTTCCTAAAAATCAACATTAGTGATTATTCAAATCTAGGAAATGAATCCTATCTTTAATTGGGTTAAAGAACCAATGTCATTTAAAACACGATTCACGATAAACCCAAAATCACATTTCATCAGTCTCTAACCGTAAATTAGTAAGAGAACAATTCCCTAAGTATTAATCCCGAAGGCCGAAACCAACATCAGATCAATACCCAGGAAACCATTCAATTTAGCTAATCTCCAGTTAGTTTCTAATTTTCTTGACTCTATTGGGTTTAAGAACAGTATTATTAAAGATACCATTCACGATAAACCCAAAATCTCATTCCATTGTTAATCGGGTTAAAAACAAGTGTTATTTAAAACACCGTTCACGATAATTCCAAAAACCACTTTGATATTAAATACAAGGCTCTGAATAGAAAATATATTGGCTTATATTCAATATCAAATTCTCAAATCAACAAATATCGTATTGAAATAACGATATATATATCTTCAAAATTCCTCCACAGTATCCGTATAATATCGGAATCCAATATCAAAATATTCCGAAGATAATTTCGATTCAAATCCATTCCAGTTCATATGCTGGAAAATTCTGGTTATATTAAAACCACTTCAAATCCAATTTATTTATTTAAAAATATTGGATTATAATTCTAGTTCATAACTGGTTCATTTCTGTAAAAATATATTTTTATCTTTTCAAATATGGAATTTTTCATCTCGATTCTTTCCAAATCATTTATTATGATTTTACACAAATTATTGATATTTTTAATAATTTTATCAAGGCCCGTACAGTCGATTTCCATAAATGGTCAACGAACTGCACTTATAGAGACCTTTTCCAAATTTAATTTGGATGTAATTCCAAATCCAACTGTTAGATTTCAAATCTCTAATATTTTTGGAAAGCTCTTTTCGATATGAACCCAATGTTTCCGGTTTTAGAGAATTCGATAGTCGGATCTCCCGTAACGTCAATTCGAAGTCAATGGTCGAAATTCGCGAATGGTCGCTGCGCGACGCGTTCTATTCAGGCCATTATAATATATATATAAAAAATACTTCGTCGATTTCCATTTAAAACGAATTTTATAAATTGTTTTAAATTCGTTTTAAAAACGATTTCCACTTCCATTTCAATTTCAAATCAAAATTGAATATTCCACTATAAATTCGTTTTAAATTCATGTTTTAAAACGATTTCAATTTTATTTTCAAATTCAAATCCAAATTGAATATTCCTTATAAATTCATTTTAAATTCATTTCGAATCGATTTCAATTTGATTTCAGTTCTTTTTAAATTCATTTCAAATCGATTTCCATTCAATTTCAGTTCATTTTAAATTCTTTTCAAATCGATTTCAATTCCATTACAATTCATTTTAAATTCATTTCAAATCGATTTCAATTCATTTTAAATTCATTTCAAATCGATTTCAATTCCATTTCAATTCGTTTTAAATTCATTTCATATCGATTTCATTCCTATTTTCAAAATTAAATAAAAATTGAATATTCCCTATCATTTCAATATTAAAATGATAATATTTTCAAAATATCAGATTTTGAAATCACTTTTCGATATTCATTATAAAATGAACAAAATCGACCAAATTCCCGTTCATTTTAAAATGGCGTTTAACTACTTAACATGGCTTCACATTTCAATATTTTCTGAATATTATTTTAAAATATTCGTTAATTCTGAACTAGAATCCGACTCAATCCATTACCATATAATTTTAGTTATATGGATTTCAACATCACATATATACAACAATAACGATAAACAATCATTAAAAATTCATACAACATCCAGAGTGCATTTTATAGCTATTAAGCATTAAAATAAATAAATAACGCTTATACAGTCTGTCAACCCATCGATTGACATACCACTAATTATTGTGGTCAGTGTATGTCAAATATTATCCCAATACCCGTGTGGGGTTTATATCAACAAATACAGATTTTATTTGTGTAGTTGGGTGATGTGTAAAATTTATCGTCCCAATCAATGTCACTCAAATGGGTGTACATAAAAAAATAGCCCGATTTGTAAATGAATATTTATTTTATTCATATACACGTTAAAAATTATATTTTTAACTCTAAAATGTTTATCAACACATGAATATTTTATCCACTTCTTTTATACCGAAAAAATGATATTTTTATTATTCAAATAATTTATTCAACACAGGAATATTTTATACAGTCCATTAAATATATATAAAAATGATATTTTTATTATTCAAATATTTTATTCAACATAGAAATATTTTATACAGTCCATTTCACATCACAAACAATTTTCACAACACAATCAAATAAACAAGTCGTCCACGGTCTGTGGACGATGAGGAGCAGTTCATATATGCAGTTATAAAATAGATAACTGTACAGAAATAATTTTAGTGAGAAGTTCTCACTTTGACTGGTTTTAATTTCTAAATTTCTATTCACGTTCAAATTTTCCTGAAATTTTGATTTGCTCTGTTTTGATTCCAGTCAGTTCTGAAAGGTAGTGTTCGTCGCTACGAATCCAATGCAACTTGAATCATCCGATTTCGTCCTCGTATGAAGAGGATATGGGTGTTTATACAATGGATAATTAAACGAGATTATTAATTAAATTAAAACCCTAATTACTTTGGGGAAAAAATTTGGCTGTTGTTTCCTTTTCACCATCGTCGTGCCCAGAAAGTCGCTCCCCCCAGAACCACAGTCGCATGCCACCAGAGGCCTTGTGCCTCCGATCTGAACCCACCACGGCCATCCCCGATGGACCCTCCCCTAACGCCATGAACGGTGGCGCCTTCGATCGCACCTCCTTCACCAAAAGATGCCTTAAGCGGCAGCGCTTTGACAAAGAAATCCTCCTCGTCGGCACAACCAAGATTGATCACCCTATACTGATTCGAAGAGCATGGAAAGCTCTTCAACTTCGTTCAAGGATTTCTAACTTTCATTGCACGGATTTCATGAAATTAAGGGAGGAAATTCGGAGAATCATGGCCCTCAATTGATCGCTGGCGGCTGAACGTTTGGAAGGGAAATAGGTTTTAGTGGATATATATATAAATATTATTTATTATTTAATTCTCTAATTAGTTGCTAATCCGAATCCCAAATCGAACCCAACGGTTGTCACCCCTAACCTAATACCCCCATTTCGAAAACAATGGAATATGTTTCGTAACCCAATTCGATTGTTTCGATTAGTGTTTCTTTAAATTAAAATATAAATCAATATAAATTGAATTTGAACGTACATTTTAATTTACCAGGGCCACATACTGACTTAAAAAATTCTAGAAAAACTATTTCTATCTTCGTATTGACGATACAGTGCTAACAAAACTAATTTCGTCGAATTTGAAGATCGTTTGAAAAATGTCCATTTTCTGGTCGATCCAAATTGATTGAAACTGACAAAACACATTTTCTTTTGCCACACTCACATATTGATTTAAAAATTATGAAAATTGGAATCTGGCAATAACTTGACATCCCGGATCCAACAAATGTGGTTTCGTCGAAAACGGAGGTTGTTTGCAAAATGGCTATATTTAAGGTCTTATATATTATATAAAATATATATAAATTCCACGGCGACTTTTCTAAATTTTAAACTGGATGTAACTTTCATTCGATAAAGTGAAATCTCGGTTTCTTACATCCGTTAGAAAGATATGATTAAACAGATTCAGATATTTCTTATTTCGTCCAATTCTGACTTATATTGACTTCTGTATATTCATTTGAAATTAGAAATCGAATTTTTGAACTACCACGCCATTTCAGGCCCGTTTTATAATTAAAATAAATTTATTCGTTTTAACTTCACCGAAAATAAAATTTTAGTCATTATTATTTGAAATAAATTATTTTAAATATTCAAAATCCATTGAAGATGCCAAAATAAAATTTTCAAATTGGTTCTGATTTTCCGGGCTGTTACAATAAATGAGCAAACATTACACTAAACACATTATAAAATAACATAAAGTCCAAAACATCGAGGCATGCACATATATACATCAAGCCATACATATATATACATCGTGACATACACCAGTGTACATCATGATAAATCTGCGGCATCATCATCAACACCATCAAAAGACATGTCGTCCCCGCTATCAGAAGGGTCATAGTATGGAATATCGTCGTCATCACTACCACCTCCCGAACCGCCACCACCACCTAGTCCATCACCACCTCCTAGTCCTCCATCACCACCTAATCCATCACCCCCTCCTACTCCGCTATCACCATCTAATCCATCACCCCCTCCTAGTCCGCCACCCCCTCCTAGTCCGCCATCACCACCTGATCCGTCACCCCCTACCAGTCCGTCACCCCCTCCTAGGCCGCCATCACCACATCCGTGAACACCTCCTAGTCCTCCTCCTGAACCTCCACCAGTACATGACCCTATAGCGGTACTTGATGCTGCTATATCAGCACCCCTTGCTGCAGCTAATCTGGCCTGTAAGTCATCGATCTGCTCTTGCAATCCCTGAACAATCGCCTGGTGTTCCTGATTAAAGGACTGAGAATGTAGCAGGGCCATCTCCTGAATAGCCGCAATATGTATCCTATGCCGGTCTAACCGGGTGCATACTGCATATATAGAACATATAAAATCAATTTCTATAGCGTATAACATACAATGTAAATTCACAAGCATAAATTTTACCTCATGTGGCGGATATAATCCAGCAGTAGCGACACCGTGTACTATGTGTGCAGGTGGGAAAACAATAGGCTGGAATATCTGTGCACCGCTAAGATCAAATGTCTGAAATGTATCGGCCAGAGCGAAATCTGAAACACCCCACCTTCGTTAAGGTCACTCATAAAGGAAATGCCTTAACTATGGTGGAGTATTATAGGTAAAAGATACAGATAATTTACAAGACATGCATATAAACAATGGAAAAAGGAATTTTATTTCATAAGTACGTGGTTCAGTTAAAACATTACAACAACTATCTCAAACCAACTTCCAAATTATTACAAAAAAATCTTTGTCTTGGATTAAAACATAAAGAAGAATTAAAACAACAATAAGGCAGCATAAATCCCCAATAAGATAGTATCCAAAGCCATAGCCCAAGGAAAGAGAATCCAAGCAATACATCTACTTTCTTCAAGCTAGAAATGGGACGAACTAAGATGAAGTATTCCCTCCCTACGGACCTGGGGGGTGAAACGACCCGAACTTCCCCGTGAAGGAAAGCATGGATAGAGTTGAGAACAAGCCAGATCGGTGCATAAACAGAAGAACATTTCATTGTTTATTACAACAATTCCATCAGAATACAAGAATATACAGAGTAAGAATAAATATTACACATTTAAAATGTCAGAGATTACAATTCATTACATAGCAGTGGAAAATAATACAAAACACAACTGAAGGAGATATACGGATACAAAGCTTTTCGGATATCATTCCAGCTGTAAACCAGGATCCAGTGAATATAAATCTGCAAAACCAAAATTACTAGTTGCCCATGTCGAAAATAAGGGCACCCAGAGTTTAAGTTAAAATAATAAACTCCAAGTCAGTAATGTGACTGGTGTGAGAACTAAAACAGTTATTAATCTTTATTTTAAAGTTAGGTAAATCAAGGGACCACGCCGTATAACACGGAACGGGTTTCCTCCCAAGAATACCAGTGCATAAAACAACAGCGCAATGCTAAATAAAGAAAAATGAAGCTATTATAAGACCCGGGTCCCATCACACAATGCAACACAAGCCGGAGGATAGGGTTTTACCTTATAATAGCCAAAGAATGCTTGATACGCTAAATTTCATCTTTTATTATTACTATAAGTGTATAGTGTCAAAACAATTTCAATCATAAGTATTAATCATAGACGACATAAGTGCCCCATACCACTATGTCGCCATATATATGTTCTACAATCAAAACCGTAGAGTCACGTATTGGAAGTTGGATTTCCATCTGTGAACCGAGGCCATGGATCATCCTTACTGCTTCGAGACAATCTAGCCCATGTCTCAGGATCAGAGCTCGAGTGACCCTTGGATCATCAGGGCCAGTCCACTGATGTGGATTAAACTTAAACCCTGGACACTGCGTTCCCCCGCCCTATGGGGCGTAAGTGAGCCAAATGACTCCATCGGCTCCACATAGTCACCGATATATCCGAGGTGCCTCGCAATTAAACAACCACACAGGTGAAAATAATATCAATGTCAGGGCTGGTTGGTCACTGACACCATGGCTAGAAGGAAACGCATGCCTTCCCTGCAGTCCTCTCCCGTTTCTGGTTCACAACCGGGGTGTGAGGCTCGCGAATTAACAGTACACAAAGCTATGCCACACAGGTGGTGCTTTGATTATCAAACACAAGACTTTTCTTTTCAACAAAAGCCTTGATCATTTGCATCTTAGCATGCCACACAGGCAAACCACTCCATGCAACCGATATCCATCAATCACACAGAGTGATATCCAATGTTAGACACACAGTCCGTTTACAAGTCCGTTCTTGGTCTGAACGAAATCAGAGGCGCCTTGTACCTCACATATCCATCGACCTCCAAGTACGTCTGGACGATCACCAACTGATTCTCTCCTCTTGGTTGTACAGCCCAATCAAGATCATCAGTAATTATCCAAATGATGTGAAGACCTCCGGTCTTCAACCACCGTCTTCATCCTCGACGCATCGTCGAATCAGTTATTCAGAATGGGATAAATCCGGTGTTTCTGAATAACTCGCGTATATAATCAACAAGTGTTACAAAAACATAGCATACGCCCCATTCCAATTCAGAATATTCTTTTATTCAAATATTCTTATACTTTGGGAAATGTTCCCATTAATTTTATCAAAGATAAATTCCTTAAATTTATTCTTTAATCTTTCTTTGAATATCAATTCAAACCAAATTATGGTTTATCCAAACTAGTCGGGATTAACGAACCTTACCAAAGTAATCATTTGTTAAATTTCCCAACCCCAACCTATTCATCCTATGAAGTAAAACTGGTGGTACTTCATATCTAACACCACTTGTTATCGGTAAATTCAATTACTACTTCATGTTCAAATCTAATTAATGATTTAACTATCGCCTGGAGCAAAAATGGTGATACTCCATTCTCGATTTTGTTAACTCCATTGGGTCTAAGAACAGTATTATTAAAGATACCATTCACGACAACCCAAAATCACATTCCATTTACAATGGAATCTTCATGGAAAACAAATCGATATATATATATATATATAATTGATATAAACTTCCATATCCGACTAATAATATAAATGGAATAACGGCAAAGCCTTTTTAATTCTAGATATATTAGTTGTCTTCCTCCACAGAAATTCACTTCGATTATTACCAAATCGAATTCCATTCCATTCCAATTTATTTTATTAAATTGGAAAACTTTACTTTGGAAAATCTCCTTTAAATCTTAACAAAAGATTTATAAATTCCAAATCACATTTTACTGTAAATCGGGTTAAAGAACGAATGTCGTTAAAACATAGTTCACGGTAAACCCAATTCACATTCCATTAATTATTGGGTTAAAGAACAAGTGTTATTTAAAACACCATTCACGATAAACCCAAAAATCAATTCAAATTCAATTCCAATTAAATACCATTTAATTGGTATACTTCATTAAATCTAAATAAAAAGAATTAATCTTTTTCTCAACTAGGTTTAAGAACAGTGTTCATGAAGACACCATTCACAACAAACGTAAATCCCATTTGATATAAAATACAAGGCTCTATAGAAAATATATCAGCTTATATTCAATATCAAATTCTATGGCCAACAAATATCGTATTGGAAATGACGATATAAATATATCTTTCAAATTTCCATAACAATATTTGTATAATCACGAAATCCAGCATCGAAATATTCCAAAGACAATTTCGATTCAAATCCATTCCGATTCAATTATTGGAATTTTTGGTTACTTTTAAAACCCTTTTAAATCCAATTTATTTATTTTAAAAATAATTGAATTATAATTCTAGTTCAAAACTAGTTCATTTCGATAAAAATCTATTTTTATCTTTTCAAATATGGAAATTTTCATCCCAATTCTTTCCAAATCATTTCTTATGATTTTACACAAATTATTACTATTTTTAATAATTTTATCAAGGCCCGTACAGTCGATTTCCATCAACGGCCATCGAACTGCACTTACAGCGACCTTTTCCAAATTTGGTTTGGACATAAATCCAAATCCAGCTGTTAGATTTCAAATCTCTAATATTCGTTAGAAAGCTCTTATATATATATATTATATTCAGGCCATTATATATATATATAATATATAAATATTATATATATTTCGTCGATTTCATTTTAAAACATATTTTATAAATCGTTTTAAATTCGTTTTCAAAACGATTTCAACTTCATATTCAGTTTCAAATCAAAATTGAATATTCCATGTCATCGATATATAAATGATAGTATTTTCAAAATGTTATATTTTGAAATCAATTCCTTTTTTATATTCATTATAAAAATGAATAAAATCGATATAGATATCGTTCATGTCAAAATGGCGCATACCTAATCAACACGGCTTGATATATTTCAGTAACTTCGTTATTCTATTCAACAAATGAATATTTTCTTCAACACATGAATTTTCTTTTATTCAATACATGAATATTTTTTTTAACACATGAATATTAATTTTATTCAACACATGAATATATATTTTCCAAATTGGAATGAGGCCCAATCAATTACCATATAATGTTAATTATATGGATTCCCTACAACACATGTATATAATAGCAACGATAAATAATCAACCATCATCCAGAGTTCACCACAAAACTGCATAAGCATTAAATATAAATAATTAATGCTTACACAGTCTGTTAACCCGATCGACATATATCTAAATAATTGGGATTAGTGTACGCCAAATATCATCCCAACACCCATGTGGGGATTCAAATCAACAAACACAGATTTTTATTTGTGCAGTTGGGCGATGTGTAAAATTTATCTCCCAATCAATATCAGTCAAATGGGTGTACATAAACAAACCATCTGATTTGTTTATAAATATTAATTTTATATACACGTTAAAAATTATATTTTTAACTATAAAATATTTTATTCCATTCCACATCACACAATCAATATTCACACCACAAACAAACAAGTCATCCATGGTCTGTGGACAACGGGTGTCGGGTGCTGCTAAGCACCGTCTGCATCCTAGTATATATTTCAACTAGAAAACAAATTAAAAGTGAGAAGTTCTCACCTTGGAGATTCCACTAAGCATTTCATTTCTGAATTTCTGAATGGCTTAGATTTGCCCGAAATTCCACGCAATCCTTTACACGCTGTTCATATTAAAAATCACATTTTTATCATCACTACATGTACATAAAATCATATTTTTATTTCCACTTCACATATATAAAAATCGAATTTTTATCGCCACTTCATATATATAAAAATCGAATTTTTTATTGCTACTTCATGTACAAAAATCACTTCTTTATTTGATTGAAAATCCAAAATTTTCACGATTAAAAATCCCGTCTTTACATCGTTAAAAATCTAATCATTTCTTTGTTAAAAATCTAATCTTTCCTCTCATAAAAATCGAATCTTCCCTTGTTTAAAAATCTAAACTTTTCTCGTTTAAAAATCTAAACTTTATCGCCATAAAGATCTCGTCTTTACCATATAAAAAATCTCGTCTTTACCGTAGAAAAAATCTTGTCTTTACCATAGAAAAAATCTCGTCTTTACCATAGAAAAAAGAAAATAGGACTCACATTGTTTTCCGATCGAAGGAGGGGATGCTCATGGGTGTTGCAGGCTCGAGACGGTGGTTCGCAACAAAGAAAAACCGGGGGTTTTCGGACAATGGGGCCCACAACGGTTGATGTGGCGGATAGGGTTGGTAGTGGGGGAGCTGACGATCAAGAGGAGGCCCTAGTGGCCGGCGGCGGTGGCCCTCAGGCGCGGTTGCGCTAGTTTTTGGGGTGGTGGGGCTATGGCACTCGGGTTTGAAGAGGAGGTAGAGGAGAACGAGGGGAGGAGGAGATGAGGAGGGGGAGGTTGGCTGGGGGGCTACGGTGGTGCAGCACCACCTAGGGAGGGTCGCGACGCGGGGGTGCGAGGCCCAAGGGCGACGACAGGCTAGGGTTTTCTTTGATTTTGGTACTTTGGGTTTGACTGAATGAGATAAGGGAGGGAGGTTTATATAATATAATATATATTTAATTATTTTAAATTTCCTAAAAGCAACTTTTTATTTTCAACTCGAAATCGAACCCACCGACTATTGTTCCTTGCTAATTAACCCCATTCCGAAAACAATGGGATAGGTCACGTAGGCTAATTCGATCGTTACAATCAGTTTTTGTCAGAATTAAAATATAAATCTATATATTAAATTTGAACTCACATTTCAATTTACTGGGACCACATACTGACTCTAAAAATTCCCCAAAAATAGTTTCTAGCTTCATATTGACGATACAGTCCTAACAAAACTAATTTCATCGAATTCTGAGACTGTTTGAAAAATGGCCATTTTCTGGTCGATCGAAATTGACTAAAATCGTTAAAACACGTTTTCTTTTTCCACGCTCACATATTGATTTCAAAAATTATGAATTTTGAAACCTAGCAATAATTTGACATTCCGGTTCCAACAAAAATGGTTTTGTTGAAAACGAAGGTCGTTTGCAAAATTTCCATTTTTAAGGGCCTTTTATATATATTAAAATATATATAAATCCCACAGCGACTTTTCTGAATTTTAAACTGGACGTATCTTTCAACTTCTAATGTGAAATCTCAGTTTCTTACATCCGTTAGAAAGATATCGTCAAATAGATTCAAATATTTCTTGTTTTGTTCAATTCTGATTTATATTGAATCCTGTATATTCATTTGAAATTAGAAATTGAATTTTCAAACTGCCGCGCCATTTTAGGCTCGTTATATAATTAAAATAAAATTATTCGTTCTAACTTCGTCGAAAAAATATTTTTAGCCGTTATTATTTAAAATAATCCATTTTAAATAATCAAATTTCATTGAATTCGCCAAAATAAAAATTTTAAATTGGCTCAGAATTTCCAGGTTGTAACATTCTCCTCCACTTAAAATCTTTTCGTCCTCGAAAAGAAACAAAGCTGGAAGTTGTTTAACTAACCAACTCAACTTTCATTATTTTCACTATGGCTTCAGTTCTTCAACTTTTCAGTTTCTAAGAACTTTTCAAAAATTTGGCTAACACCCTATATTTTTGAAAAATTTCGCCATAACCTCCCCTGCTCGGAAGTACTGCAAAAATCCCGAAATTTCCATACAGGCCTCTCCAATCCAAAAAGAAAAAGAAACAGCCAATCGGCTCATAAATCATCCAAAACCCAAGAAATTAGTAAACATGTACCTATTTGTTGGGCAAACAATTTTGATTCCTCTTCTCTAGCCCCCTTGCTATGACATGTTCAATGTAAGTACATGTATATGTATGCAAATGCGACAAATTTTCAATAGAATTCACTATTTGGTTCAATTTGGTTAAAGGTGCAACATTTAGTTAATCAAACAATACAACCAGCAATCAATTACTTGATTATCTTTTCAAATTCATAACTTGGATTCATAGTCAGAAAATCACATTTTTGGTGCCAAATCACAACAATAGACCCTATCTAATTTTGGTTCTCACACCAGTCAATTGGATTCATATAGAAATCCCACTTTCGTCACTCGAACATAAATTATGATGATGTTTCGAACCACCATCAGAACATCCACGGGCGACTAGAGTGTGGTTCTATATCTATCCAGTATATTAAAACTTCAAATACACGCGGATCAGACGTATACTCAAAGTCTTTATATACTAGATTGTCCAAATCAATATAAAAACAATATTCATATACGAATAATTGAATTTATTTTTTCAAAAAAAAATTTGTTTCCAATTTTATTTTAAAAATATTACTCTTCACACTCGTTCTAGGATACCATTGATTCTATCTCTAACGAGTCATTCTCATTGGATATTGCTAATCCAATCTCTGATGAATTCTTTCGTTTGGTTCTAATGTGTCTTGTTCTCGAGCTTTGTAAACCAAAGCTCTGATACCAAGGTGAAGCGACCCGAACTTCCCCGTGAAGGAAAGCATGGATAAAGTTGAGAACAAGCCAGATCCGGACACAAACAGAAGAATATTTCATTGTTTAATACAACAATTCCATCAGAATACAAGAATATACATAGTAAGAATAAATATTGCACATTTAAAATGTTAGAGATTACAATTCATTACATAGCATCGGAAAATAATACAAAACACAACTGAAGGAGATATACAGATACAAAGCTTTCCGGATATCATTCCAGCTGTAAACTAGGATCCTGTGAATATAAATCTGTAAAACCAAAACTACTAGTTTCCCTTGTCGAAAATAAGGGCACCCAGAGTTTAGGTTAAAACAATAAACTCAAGGTCAGTCATGTGACTGGTGTGAGAACTAAAACAGTTATTAATCTTTATTTTAAAGTTAGGTAAATCAAGCGACCACGCCATATAAGACGGAACGGGTTTCCTCCCAAGAATACCAGTGCATAAAACAACAACGCAATGCTAAATAAAAAAAATGAAGCTATTATAAGACCCAGGTCCCATCACACAATGCAACACAAGCAGGAGGATAGGATTTTAGCCAAAGAATGCTTGATACGCTAAATTTCATATTTTATTATTACTATAAGTGTATAGTGTCAAAACAATTTCAATCATAAGTATCAATCATAGACGGCATAAGTGCCCTATACCACTATGTTGCCATATATAGGTTCTACAATCAAAACCGCAGAGTCACGTATTGGAAGTTGGATTTCCATCTATGAACCAAGGCCAGGGATCGTCATCACCTCTTTGAGACAATCTAGCCCATGTCTCAGGATCAGAGCTCGAGTGACCCTTGGATCTTCAGGGCCGGTCCACCAATGTGGATTAAACTTAAACCCTGGACACTGCGTTTCCCTGCCCTATGGGGACGTAAATTAGCCAAATGACTCCATTGGCTTCACATAGTCACCGATATATCTGAGCCGCCTTGCAATCCAACAACCACACAGGTGAAAATAATATAAATGTCAGGGCTGGTAGGTCACTGACACCACCCTAGCTAGAAGGAAAAGCATGACCTCCCTGCAGTCCTTTTCCGTTTCTGGTTCACAACCGGGGTGTGAGGCTCGCGAATTAATGGTACAAAAAGCTATGCCACACAGGCGGTGCTTTGACCATCAACCGCAAGACTCTTCTATTCAACAATAGTCTTGATCATTTGCATCTTAGCATGCCACACAGGCAAACCACTCCATGCAACCGATATCCATCAATCACACCGAATGATATCCAATGTCAGACACACAGTCCGTTTACAAATCCGTTCTGGGTCTAAACGAAACCGGAGGCACCTTGTACCTCGCATATCCATCGACCTCCAAGTACGTCTGGATGATCACTAAATGATTCCCTCCTCTTGGGTGTACAGCCCAATCAGGATCATTAGTAATTATCCAAACGATGTGAAGACCTCCAGTCTTCGACCACCGCCTTCATCCTCGACACATCGTCGAATCAGTTATTTAGAATGGGATAAACCTGGTCTTTCTGAATAATCGCGTATATAATCAACAAGTGTTACACAAACACAACATACACCTCATTCCAATCCAGAATATTCTTTTGTTCAAATATTCTAATACTTTGGGAAAGGTTCCCATTAACTTTTTCAAAGATAAATTCCTTAAATTTATTCTTTAATCTTTCTTTGAATATCAATTCAAACCAAATTATGGTTTATCCAAACTATTCTGGATTAACGAACCTACTGAAGTAATATTTGTTAAATTTCCTAACCCCAACCTATTCATCCCATGAAGTAAAACTGGTCATACTTGATATCTAACACCACGGTGTTATCGGTAAATTCAATTACCATTTCACGTTCAAATCTAAATAAAGATTTAACTATCGCCTGCAGCAAAACTGGTGAAACTCCATACTCGATTTTCTTAACTCCGTTGGGTCTAAGAACAATATTATTAAAGATACCCTTCACGACAACCCAAAATCACATTCCATTTACAATGGAATCTTCATAGAAAACAAATTGATATATATATAATCGATATAAACTTCCATATCCGACTAATAATATAAATGGAATAACGGCAAAGCCTTTTTAATTCCAGATATATTAGTTGTCTTCCTCCATAGAAATTCACTTCGATTATTACTAAATAGAATTCTATTCCATTCCAATTTATTTTATTAAATTGGAAAACTTTACTTTGGAAAATCTCCTTTAAATCTTAAAAAAAGTTTATAAATTCCAAATCACATTTCACTATAGATTGTGTTAAAGAACGAATGTCGTTAAAACACAGTTTACGGTAAACCCAATTCACATTCCATTAATTATCGGGTTAAAGAACAAGTGTTATTTAAAACACCTTTACGATAAACCCAAAAATCAATTAAATTCAATTCCAATTAAATACCATTTAATTGGTATACTTCATTAAATCTAAATAAAAAGATTTAATCTTTTTCTCAACTGGGTTTAAGAACAGTGTTCATGAAGACACCATTCACGACAAACCCAAATCCCATTTGATATTAAATACAAGGCTCTGAGTAGAAAATATATCGGCTTATATTCAATATCAAATTCTGTGACCAACAAATATCGTATTGGAAATAACAATATAAATATATCTTTCAAATTTCCATAACAATATCTATATAATCAAGAAATCCAACATCGAAATATTCCAAAGACAATTTCGATTCAATTCCATTCCGATTCAATTATTGGAAATTCCGGCTACTTTTAAAACCCTTTCAAATCCAATTTATTTATTTTAAAAATAATTGAATTATAATTCTAGTTCAAAACTAGTTCATTTCGATAAAAATCTATTTTTATCTTTTCAAATATGGAATTTTCATCCCAATTCTTTAAAAATCATTTCTTATGATTTTACACAAATTATTGCTATTTTTAATAATTTTATCAAGGCCCGTACAGTCGATTTCCATCAACGGCCATCGAACTGCACTTACAACGACCTTTTCCAAATTCGATTTGGACATAGTTCCAAATCCAACTTTTAGATTTCAAATCTCTAATATTCGTTAGAAAGCTCTTTTCGATATGAACCCAACGGTTCCGATTTTAGGAGAATCCGACGGTCGAGTCTCCCATAATGTCCATTCGAAGTCAATGGTCGAAATTTGCGAACTGCCGCAGCGCGGCGCATTCTATTCAGGCCATTATATATATATATATTATATTATATATTTCATCGATTTCCTTTTAAAACGTATTTTATAAATCGTTTCAAATTCGTTTTCAAAACGATTTCAACTTCATATTCAATTTTAAATCAAAATGGAATATTCCTTATCATCGATATATAAATGATAGTATTTTCAAAATATTATATTTTGAAATCAATTCCTTTTCAATATTTGTTGTAAAAATGAATAAAATCGATATAAATATCGTTCACGTCAAAATGGCTCATATCTAATGAACACGGCTTGATATATTTCAATAACTTCATTATTCTATACAACAAATGAATATTTCTTCAACACATGAATTTTCTTTTATTCAACACATGAATATATATTTTATTCAACGCATGAATATTTATTTTATTCAACACATGAATATATATTTTCCAAATTAGAATGAGGCCCAATCAATTACCATATAATGTTAATTATATGGATTCCATACAACACATGTATATAATAGCAACGATAAACAATCAACCATCTTCCAGAGTGCACCATACAACTGCATAAGCATTAAATATAAATAATTAATGCTTACACGGTCTATCAACCAATCGATCGACATACATCTAAATAATTAGGATTAGTGTACGCCAAATATCATTCCAACACCCATGTGGGATTTCAAATCAACAAACACAGATTTTTATTTGTGCAGTTGGGCGATGTGTAAAATTTATCGTCCCAATCAATATCAGTCAAATGGGTGTACATAAACAAACCGCCCGACTTGTTTATAAATATTTATTTTATATACACGTTAAAAATTATATTTTTAACTATAAAATATTTTATTCCATTTCATATCACACAATCAATATTCACACCACAAACAACAAACAAACAAGTCGTCCATGGTCTACGGACAACGGCTGTCGGGTGTTGCTAAGCACCGTCTGCATCCTAGTATATATTTCAACTAGAAAACAAATTAAAAGTGAGAGGTTCTCACCTTGGAGATTCCACTCCACCATTTCATTTCTGAATGGCTTGGATTTGCCCGAAATTCCACGCAATCCTTTACAAGCTGTTCATAGTAAAAATCACATTTTTATTATCACTACATGTACATAAAAATCATATTTTTATGTCCATTTCACATATATAAAAATTGAATTTTTATCGCCACTTCATATATATAAATATCAAATTTTTTATTGCTACTTCATGTATAAAAATCACTTCTTTATTCGATTAAAAATCCAACCTTTTCACGATTAAAAATCCCATCTTTACATCGTTAAAAAATAATCTTTTCTTTGTTAAAATTCTAATCTTTCCTCTCAAAAAAATCAAATATTCCCATGTTTAAAAATCTAAACTTTTCTCGTTTAAAAATCTAAACTTTATCGCCATAAAGATCTCATCTTTATCATATAAAAAATCTTGTCTTTACCATAGATAAAAAATCTCATCTTTACCATAGAAAAAATCTCGTCTTTACAATAGAAAAAAGCAAATAGGACTCACGTTGTTTTCCGATCGAAGGAGGGGATGCTCATGGGTGTTGCGGGCTCGAGATGGTGGTTCGCGATGAAAAAAACCAGGGGTTTTTGGACAATAGGGCCCACAGCGGTTGAGGTGGCGGATAGGGTTGGTAGTGGGGGAGCTGACGGTCAAGGGGAGGACCTAGTGGCCAGCGGCGGTGGCCCTCAGGCGTGGTGGCACCGGTTTTTGTGGTGGTGGGGCTATGGCACTCGGGTTTGAAGAGAAGGGAGAGGAGAACGAGGGGAGGAGGAGATGAGTAGGGGGCGGTTGGCTTGGGGGGGCACGATGGTGCAGCGCCACCTGGGGAGGGGCACGATGCGGGGTGCGAGGCCCAAAGGCGACGACGGGCTAGGGTTTCCTTTGATTGGGGGTACTTCTTGTTTGACGAATGAGACAAGGGAGGGAGGTTTATAAAATATAATATATATAGTTATTTTAAATTTCCTAAAAGCAACTTTTTATTTTCAACTCGAAATCGAACCCGCTGACTGTCATTCCTAGCTAATTACCCCCATTCCGAACACAATGGGATATGTCACGTAGGCCAATTCGATCGTTACGATCAGTTTTTGTCAAAATTTAAATATAAATCTATATATTAAATTTGAATGCACAATTCAATTTACTGGGGCCACATACTAACTCTAAAAATTCCCGAAAAATATATTCTAGCTTTGTATTGACGATACGGTCCTAACGAAACTAATTTCATTGAATTCCGAGACCATTTGAAAAATGGCCATTTTCTGGTCGATCGAAATTGACTGAAACTGTTAAAACACGTTTTCTTTTTCCACGCTCACATATTGATTTCAAAAATTATGAATTTTGAAACCTAGCAATAATTTGACATTCCGGTTCCAACAAAAGTGGTTTCGTAAAAAACGAAGGCCATTTGCAAAATTTTCATTTTTAAGGGCCTTTTATATTTATTAAAAAAAATATAAATTCCACAACGACTTTTCTGAATTTTAAACTGGACGTGTCTTTCAACTTCTAATGTGAAATCTCAGTTTCTTACATCTGTTAGAAAGATATCGTCAAACAGATTCTAATATTTCTTGTTTCGTTCAATTCTTATTTATATTGAATCCTGTATATTCATTTGAAATTAGAAATCGAATTTACAAACTACCGTGCCCTTTCAGGCTCGTTATATAATTAAAATAAAATTATTCATTCTAACTTCGTCGAAAATAAATTTTTAGCCATTATTATATAAAATAATCCATTTTAAATAATCAAATTTCATTAAATTCACCAAAATAAAAATTTTAAATTGGCTCAGAATTTCTGGGTTGTCGCAGGGTGGGAACATAAGAAAAGAAGATGAAAGAAAATGGGTCATACATGAGTCTAGTAAGTCCAGTGATTATTTAGCATGTAAACAAGAAAAAGGATTATGACATGAATAAACTGAACCTAGGACAGTACCCTAGAAATAAGATAATAATTCTGAATATGCTACCGCACTCATTTCTATTTCGCTGCACCCACTTACAAGTGTTTCAACTAGCACCATGTGTTCAAGATAAATGATCCCCTTTATCGATCGGCTCCTACTCGTATACGTTTACCACTTGTGTCATTAGGAATCGTTTGATTGTAGATACCTATGCTGGTCCCACCTTGGGGTGTATCAAGTCCTATAGGGGCAACCCGACACAATTCAAGATGCACAGTGTATAACTACTGATGCCCAGTGCCTGATTTTTCAACTCCGGAGTACGTGCACACCCGCACTCCGTCGGAACCTACATTGACGCACCACCTACCGTTGTTTTGACCGCTTATAATCATCTCAGTAATCGTTCCCTACCATGCCTAGTTCAGGGTACCATGATACATCTATGTGGGTTACTGCTGAAATGGGTCCCCGTTACTAGGGTTTCCTAATCAACATGTTAAAATGGTTAAGTGTTCTCAAATTAACCTAACCCCACCCATCAGTTTAGTTAACATGTTGTATTGGTTAAGTGTTGCCTTAATTAACTTAACCCTACCATTCCTGTCTTAGCTTTAATTTATTCATTAAAGCACCAACCACTCACACTAGATATGTATTGTTGTGGTCGCTAGATGTGCCGGTCGGTTCTGGGCAGTCTTACACCGCAACTCATTCTAACCTCTGGTTCTTTTGGGCTTGATGCGCTAACCTCTCACATTAGATCTATATTGTTACGGTTGCTGGATGTGCCGGGCGGTTCCGGGCAGTCTTACACCGTAACTCAATCTGACCTCGGGTTAGGCATATTTGTCTTTTACTTAATTTACATATTTACCCTTCATATTTATATGTAAATTATCCACAATTATTTCCGTTCAAGTCATGCCCCATTTACCCTCTAAATCATATTCAAACTTTTTAGGTATATAAATTATACCATTTTTATGCCACTAATCATTCATGTGTTTATGGGCCAAATTATGCCAATTTAAGGTTTTCCCAACGTTACCCCCGTTATACGTTCACAAAGTTAACACAGAATGTTAGGCTCACTACTTAGCCTAACTTATATACAAAAGGAGAAAGAAAGGAGCATGTACCATTCATACAACATAAAATAATAAGGATCTAACTAAACTTGTGTCATGTAAATTTGGCATAAAACAATGAACTTGCATTTTTGGATCCAATTAACCATGAGTCTTAAGCATATAGAATTACAAAAGTCCAACTAGGCATGCAAATGTAAACTTTTATTTTAGATCCAATAAACATGAATCTTAAGCATATAGAATTGCATAAATCCAACTAGGCATGTGAATGTGAACGTTTATTTTGGATCCAATAAACATGAATCTTAAGCATATAGAATTACACAAATCCAATTAGACATATAGATATGAAATTGTATTTTGGATCCAATAAACATGAATCTTAAGCATATAGAATTATACAAATCCAATTAGACATGTAGATATGAACTTGTATTTTGGATCCAATAATCATAGATCTAACATATGAAATTGTATTTTGGATCCAATAAACATGAATCTTAAGCATATAGAATTATACTAATCCAATTAGACATGTAGATATGAACTTGTATTTTGGATCCAATAATCATAGATCTAACATATGAAATTGTATTTTGGATCCAATAAACATGAATCTTAAGCATATAGAATTATACAAATCCAATTAGACATGTAGATATGAACTTGTATTTTGGATCCAATAATCATAGATCTAACATATGAGAATGTAGATCTAAACATATATACAACTTATCCTAAAAACTTGCATGTAACATAACATGAAAGAGTCGCCAAATTTGCATAATACATGATCGGTTTTACATACATAATAAGTCCAATAAACCACAATAGTCTCATAGGCATATATGATAGAATCGTTACAAGAATAGACATGAATCAGCATCACCATTATCTTACAACTAGGGATAACTCTAGTTTTCACTTTATTACAAATCATTACTTTTAATCGTTCACATGTAAATAATAACAGGACTTACAAACAAAAGAAAGTCTTGTTTTCTGGGATCTGTTTTCTGAAACTGAAAAGCAATCCCTTGACGTAGACGATCTAATTTTTATTTGATTCGTAGCATCTAACTTGCTTTCTAGATTGAGATGAAATGGTGGCTAGGCTAGGACGATCATGGACAGCGTGGTGGCTCCTTGGAATGAATTTTTGTAATTTAGGGTTGAGGACTAGGGTTGCTTTTATAGAGGTTTAAACTTATGTGAGCCGTTAGATCATCCTAGGAGCAATCGCAACCGTCCAGACTAGATAGAGTTATCCAGAAATTGCCACCTATGCCCTAGTGACTTAGTGACAAGACAAAAAAGTCTCAGCATCAAGCCAGAAAATCGTCATTGTTTGGATCTGGGCGAGGGGGTCGACACCCCTCTATGGGGGGTCGACACCTATTTCAACCCCCCCGGGGGAGTCGAACCCTATGGGCAGGATTTTTCCCGCCTAGCTGTGCCACATGATTTTCAAAATTTAATCTGTTTTTGTTTTATTAATCATTTAATTATGTAAAAAATTTTGTTTAAACATGAAATCTTATGAACTCCATAACTTCTTCATACGGAGTCCGATTCACACAAACTCGGAATCTAACTCAAGCAGATTTCCGAGGCGAACACAATGGCGTATTCTATTTCCCTTAATTCTCACTTTTACAATTAAGTGTTCTACAATTCGTTACTTTAATAAACATAGAAAATACAGGGTGTTACATTCTCCCCTCCTTAAAGGATTTCGTCCCCGAAATCTTCAAGTCACGAAGAATGTATATCCTACCATCCAATCATCCATCTACTCAACATCAAACACTGGCATCCATTGTCCTTAATAGATTTCTAATGCTTTCATGATTGTATGGGAAGTGTGTGTATATGTCCTTATCTAATGCAAAATCAGGCGCTCTACTGATTCAGTTGACCTCCTTAATGCAAATTATGTCAGTGCCATGAGTCCATTATGCATGCAGTTATTCCTAATCATACTTTCTACATGAGTGCTCAATCATCCATACAAATGCAATGTCCATATGATAACATTACAAGTTTCAATGCATACACAAATACATATATGCATATGCAATACGAAAGTGACTAAGCCGATCTGACACCTAATGTGTGTGTATATGCATCCACGAGCAACCACTTGCAACCATTAATCATACCATGTTTCAAATATGTGTTTACATCCATTGGTTTCTATCTAAGGATCAAGGAGATATACTTAAAACGGTAGATACAAGCATGTATAAACTTATGGAAAAAGAGATCAAGGAGGTACCCTAAAAAAGAAAAGGGTAGGCGGCGCGTATCTTTCTCTCAGTTTCCCAAGTCGCGCCTTCCTCAGTGTCACTCCATTGAACTTTAACAAGCTTGACTTCATGGTTGCATAGCTCTTTGACTTCCGTACCTATGATACGAGTTGGAACTCTTCTCACAGTTGCTTGTCGTTCCACTTCTACTTCCTCTAGTATACTTGGCTCCACAGCTTCTGCAGACTCATGTAAGCACTTTTGTAGTTGAGAAACATGAAAAACATTATGAACTATAGCAAGTCTTTCGGGTAGCTCTACTCTGTAAGACATCGTCCCAATCCTTTCAATGATAGGAAATGGTCCTACAAATCTTGGTGCCAACTTTCCTGCGGACCGAAAGCGAATGACATTCCTCAAAGGAGATACTTTAAGGAACACCCTATCTCCAACCTCAAACTCAAGGTCGGTCCTTCTTTTGTTTGCGTAGGACTTCTGTCTGTATTGTGCAGTCTTCACTCATCTTCTTATCAAGTCCACATTCTCTAAAGTTTTTCTAATCATGTCTGGACCAAGTACGAGCTCGTCTGTAGACTCCCACCAACAAGTTGGTGATCGGCATGGTCTTTCATATAAAGCCTCGAAGGGTGCCATGCATATAGTGGCTTGGTAGCTATTGTTGTAAGTGAATTCCACCAAAGGAAGATGATCTTCTGATGTTCCTCCAAAGTCAAGAATGCATAATCTCAAGAGGTCTTCCAATACTTTGTTCACCCTTTACGTCTAACCATCGATTTGGGGGTGATAAGCCATGCTTAAGCATAGTTGTGTGCTTACAGCCTCTTGCAAACTCTTCCAAAACTCGCTCGTAAAGATAGGATCTCAGTCACTCACTATGCTTGAGTGTATCCCATGGAGTCGAACTATCTCTTTAAGATAAATAGATTCTAAAGACGAGACAGTCCTTCTAATCTTAATAGGTATAAAGTGAGCGCATTTAGTGAGCCTGTATGCTATTACCCAAATACTGGTATTGCCCCTTCTTGACCTAGGCAACCCATCAACAAAGTCCACTGAAATGCTATCCCATTTCCACTGTGGGTCCTCTAGAGGATGTAGCAGACCGCCAGGCTTCTTCTGCTCCGCTTTGACTTGCCGGCATATCAAGCACTTAGCAACGAACTCAACTACATCCCTCTTCATGCCATTCCGAAAGAAAACCCTTTTTTGTCTTTATACATATTGTCTCCACCTGGGTGTATGGACAACTTATAATGGTGTGGTTCTTTGAGAACCGTCTTCACCAAATCCCTTGCTTGTGGGATGCATAGTCTTCCATCCCGTCTCTACCAACCCTTATCATCGATGGAGTATCTATTGAGGTGACTAGAAGTCTCATCCCTAATTAGCTTATCCATCATATCAACCTAGCTGAGGGTCTTCACGTTGCGCAGTTCCTATTGAGTCCAAAAGAGTAGGCCGCACCTCTAGCGATGCCAACAAAACAGGTAGAAATTCAGAGGAGGGTCTAAAGTCAAAGTTTGCTATGTACTCCAAGCTTTGCCTTTCTACAAAGAGGGGACTTAAGGCCAGCTTGTTTCTACTCAAGGCGTCTTCTACTACATTGCCCTTACCAGGGGTATAGGAAATCTCAAAATCATATAAGGCCAGAAATTCCATCCACCTTTGTTGTCTTAAGTTAAGATCTTTCTGTGAGAAAAGGTACTTTAATGATTTATGGTCAGTAAACAATTCAAACCTTTCTCCTAGTAGATAATGATGCCATGACTTAAGAGCGAAAACAATGGCAGCTAGCTCCAAATCATGAGTTGGGTAGTTATTCTCATGTGCCTTCCACTGCCTTCCCCCATAACAAACCACCTTGCCTTCTTGCATCAAGACAACGCCTAATCCTGTACTGCATGCGTCTGTGTATACAGTAAACATTTTGCTCCCATCGGGCAATGTCAAAACTGGGGCTGTTGCTAGAGCCCTTTTCAAACGTTGGAAAGCAACATCGCAATCCAAATCCCAAACAAAAGTTAGGTTCTTCTTTGTCAATCTTGTGAGTGAGGCTGAGATTTTCGCAAAGTCTTTAATGAACTTTCGATAAAAGCCCGCTAGCCCGAGAAAGCTTTGGACTTCGGTTGCATTCCGTGGAATCTTCCAATCTTGCACTGCAACTACTTTTGCGGGGTCCACAGCTATCCCCTCTTTGGACACCACATGTCTAAGAAACCTCACTTCTTTTCCCCTGAAATGGCATTTGGATAGTTTGGCTTTCAGCTGATGTGCACGAAGAGTATTAATGACTTCCCTTAAATGCAAAGCATGCTCTTCTTCATTCTTTGAGAAAATCAAAATGTCGTCCATGGAGACCACCACAAACTTATTAAGGAACACCCTGCTCATCAAGTCAACGAAATAAGCAGGTGCGTTTATCAAGCCGAAAGGCATGACAAGCCATTCGAAGAAACCATCCGAGGTTCTGAACGCGGTCTTATCAATGCTGTCTTTAGCCACTCTTAACTGATAAAACCCGGTAGCCAGATCTAGTTGGGAGAAAACCGATGCACCTACAAGCTGATCAAACAAGTCGTCTATTCTTGGAAGTGGGTGCCTGTTCTTCTTGGTCAGCTTGTTTAGCTCCCTATAGTCAACGCATAGGCGAAGTGAACCATCCGCATTGGTTGCGAACACTACTGGAGCACCCCATTCAGAAATACTCTGCGTTATAAAACCCTTTTCGAGTAGCTCTTTAATTTGCTTGCTAAGCTTTTTCCTTTCCCTTGGAGCCATGTGTCTAATGGGTAGAGCTACGGGTTTTGCATTATCAACAAGTATATGCGGAAGTCTATCTCCCGCTATGGAGGTAAACCCTTCACCTCTTCATGTACATCTGAGTATTCATGGACTACTCTAACAGACTGCAAGTTTTCAACAGATGCATCAAGAGATTCTAGGTAGCTAAGCATAACAAAATTCATAGGATTACAAGAGATTTTGAAAATGTTATCGAGATGAGTCATAAGTCTAACCACTCTCTTTTCACAATCGAGGATGGCACCATTACTGGATAACCAATCCATGCCTAGAATCAACCCATAGCCCGTGAAGCCCAAAAAATAGGCATTACATCTAAACCTAATGCTTAGTATAGAAATTTCCAAATCCAAACAAATCATTGATAAATAAGCCAAGCCCCCAATTGGATTTGAAACAACCAAGGGATCCTCTACTATACTGGTGTCTAGGTGCAGAGATTCAACTAAAGCAGTAAATATAAAAGAGTTCGATGTGCTATAATTAAAGAGTGTACGAATAGGATGATCAAAAAGATATACTAAACTCTCAACAGAAATATTTCTACCTCGTTCTTGAGGAGGTGCTATGAGAGCATGAACCTGTCCTCCAGAAGTATATCTAGTCCTTTGCCCTTGCCCTTGCTTTCTTGGGCAGTCCTTAGCCATGTGTCATGTCTCGTTACAGTGAAAACAACCACCTATCTTCCTCTTTTTCTTTCTGCAGTCCTTAATCAGATGTCCTGGAATGCCACAAAAATTACACTTCCTCTTGTCATGGGGTTTGTTGTTCTTCCCTCCCTTCTTTGAATCTGTCCTTTTATTCTCGATCCCTCAACTTTCTTATCTTGAGGTACTTCCACCTTTGCCTCTTTCTTGCCATCCTTGTCTTCCTCCTGTAACAGTGACATGTCCACCAGTCTCTCATAAGTTGCACCCATAGGTATATGGGACATAGCTAGGTTGTGCAGTGACTCATTCAACCCTTTGAAAAAACGGAAAGCCTTCTTATGGGGAGTGTTTACTAACTCCAATCTGAATCTGGCCAGCTGGTTGAATTGGTTGACGTATTCCTTGACCGACATACTTCCCTATTTGAGAGCAAAGAACTTCTCCATCTGTAGGCTATGTTTAGCTTGTGAGAGGAATTTCATTTCAAACCTCATTCTGAAATTCTCCCAGGTTCCAACTGGTCTCTCAGCATTAGTAACTTCCCACCAATAAGAGGCTTCGCCTTTAAGCAACCATACGGCCAACTGTATCTTCTGCCTATCGTCCACTTCGAAAATAACAAACAAGTCCTCGGTTTCTTTGAGCCAATTTCTTGCTTCTACAAATGACTTAGTCCCATAAAAGTTCTTTCCACCCAGGGCTCTAAAGTCTCTACATATCTTTGAGAAAGCATTTGCATGAGGAGGAGGAGGAACAGCTGCAACTGGGGGAGGAGGAACGTCTGCTGGATCTGCAGCATTAGCCCTAGCCTCTAGGTACCTTCTGAACCAGCCAGGTACCTGTACGCCCTATGGAAGGTTAAGATCCCCAGACATGCTGAAACGGAAAAGAAAAGATTCAAAATAAAGGATAGAAAGATAGTGCATATAGCTTTGGGGGATTATGCCTTTTAAAATAAAAAAACAACACTTTTTCCTGAAAATGCTTCTTTAAACTTTTTTTTTGAAAATTAGTTTCCAAAATTTTATCTGATCTGGCAACCATCAACTCTGATACCAAGTGAAACACCCCACCTTAAGGTCACTCACAAAGGGAATGCCTTAACTTCGGTGGAGTATTATAGGTAAAAGATACAAATAATTTACAAGATAGACATATAAACAGTGGAAAAAGGAAATTTATTTCATAAGTACGTGGTTCAATTAAAACATTACAACAACTGTCTCAAACCAACTTCCAAATTCCGTCTTGAATTAAAACATAAAGAAGCATTAAAACAACAGTAAGGCAGCATAAATCCCCAATAAGAGAGTATCCAAAGCCATAACCCAAGGAAAGAGAATCCAAGCAATACATCTACTTTCTTCAAACTGGAAATGGTCTGAATTAAGCTGAAGTATTCCCTCCCTGGGGACCTAGGGGGGATGGAAGAAAAGAAGACAAAAGAAAATGGGTCAGACATGAGTCTGGTAAGTCCAGTGATTATTTAGCATGTAAATAAGAAAAAGGATTATGACATGAATAAACTGAACCTAGGACAGTACCCTTGAAATAAGATAATAAAATTGAATACGCTATCACACTCATTTCTATTTCTCTGCACCCACTTACAATTGTTTCAACTAGCACCATGTGTTCAAGATAAATAATCCCCTTTATCGATTGGCTCCTACTCGTATACGTTTACCACTTGTGTCATTCGGCCCCGCTTGATTGTAAATACCTGTGTTGGTCCCACCATGGGGTGTATCAAGTCATATGGTGGCAACCCGACATAATTCAAGATGCACAGTTTATAACTACTGATACCCAGGGCCTGCTTTTTCCACTACGGAGTACATGCACGCCCGCACTCCATCGGAACCTACACTGACGCACCACCCGCCGTTGTTTTGACCGCTTATAATCATCTCAGTAATCGTTCCCCACCCTACCTAGTTCAGGGTACCATGATACATCTATGTGGGTTGCTGCTGAAATGGGTCCCCGTTACTAGGGTTACCTAATCAACATGTTAAAATGGTTAAGTGTTCTCAAATTAACCTAACCCCACCCATCAGTTTAGTTAACATGTTGTATTGGTTAAGTGTTGCCTTAATTAACTTAACCCTACCATTCCTGTCTTAGCTTTAATTTATTCATTAAAGCACCAACCACTCACATTAGATATGTATTGTTGTGGTCGTTGGATGTGCCGGTCGATTCAGGGCCGTCTTACATCGCAACTCAATCTAACCTCGGGTTCTTTTGGGCTTGATGCGCTAACCTCTCACATTAGATCTATATTGTTACGGTTGCTGGATGTGCCGGGCGGTTCCGGGAAGTCTTACACCGTAACTCAATCTAACCTCGGGTTAGGCATATTTGTCTTTTAATTAATTTACATATTTACCCTTCATATTTATATGTAAATTATCCACAATTATTGCAATTCAAGTCATGCTCCATTTACCCTCTAAATCATATTCAAAAATTTTAGGTATATAAATTATACCATTTTTATGCCACTAATCATTCATATATTTATGGGCCCAATTTTGCCAATTTAAGGTTTTCCCGATGTTACCCCCGTTATACATTCGCAAAGTTAACACAGAATGTTAGACTCGCTACTTAGCCTAAATTATATACAAAAGGTGAAAGAAAGGAGCATGTACCATTCATACAACATAAAATAATAAGGATCTAACTAAACATGTTTCATGTAAATTTGGCATAACACAGTGAACTTGCATTTTTTTATCCAATTAACCATGAGCCTTAAGCATATAGAATTACACAAGTCCAACTAGGCATGCAAATGTAAACTTTTATTTTAGATCCAATAAACATGAATCTTAAGCATATAGAATTACACAAATCCAACTAGGCATGTGAATGTGAACGCTTATTTTGGATCTAATAAACATGAATCTTAAGCATATAGAATTACACAAATCCAATTAGACATGTAGATATGAACTTGTATTTTGGATCCAATAAACATGAATCTTAAGCATATAGAATTACATAAAGCCAATTAGACATGTAGATATGAACTTGTATTTTGGATCCAATAATCATAGATCTAACATATGAGAATGTAGATCTAAACAAATATATATATATATATATATATATATATATATATATATATATATCTTAGCCTAAAAACTTGCATGTAACATAACATGAAAGAGTTGCCAAATTTACATAATACATGATCGGTTTAACATACATAATAAGTCCAATAAACCATAATAGTCTCATAGGAATATATGATAGAATCGTTACAAGAATAGACATGAATCAGTATCACAAATATCTTATAACTAGGGATAACTCTAGTTTTCACTTTATTACAAATCATAACTTTTAATCGTTCACATCTAAATAATAAAAGGACTTACAAACAAAAGAAAGTCTTGTTTTCTGGGATCTGTTTTCTAAAACTTAAAAGCACCCCTTGATGTAGACTATCTAATTTTTATTTGATTCATAGCTTCTACCTTGCTTTCTAGTTTGAGAAGAAATGGTGGCTAGGCTTGGACGATCATGGACAGCATGGTGGCTCCTTGGAATGAATTTGTGTGATTTAGGGTTGAGGACTAAGGTTGATTTTATAGAGGTTTAAACTTATGCGAGCCATTAGATCATCCTAGGAGCGATCACAACCGTCCAGACTAGATATTGTCATCCAGAAATTGCCACCAATGCCCTAGTGACTCAGCAACAAGTCAGAAAATCGTCACTGTTTGGATCTGGGCGAGGGGGTCGACACCCCAGTCGACACCCCTCTTGGGGGGGTCACCTATGGCGGGACTTCCCGCTCAACTGAGCCACGTGATTTTCAAAATTTAAATTGTTTTTGTTTTATTAATTATTTAATTGTATAAAATTTTCTGTTTAAACATGAAATCTTCTGAACTCCATAACTGCTTCATAAGGAGTCCGATTCATGCAAACTCGGACTCTATCTCAAGTAGAATTCCGAGACGAACGCAATGGCATAACCCGATTCCCTTAATTCTCAAATTTACAATTAAGCGTTCTACAGTTCGTTACTTTAATAAACATAGAAAATACAGGGTGCTACAAAATCCATAGGAGGGTCGGAGATCTGTGAAGTGGTCAGGTCAAAAGTATACAGTGGAGGATGAACTCTACCATTAACCAATCGAGGACCAATGTGATCGGGGTTCACACCCCGCATATAATCCGGCAGCAAGTACCGTCTAGGAGCTACCCGAACACAATAAGGACCAAACTCTGCGTCAGGCAAGTGAAAATCGGTCGTATCAACCCATCCTGCCTGTCTCAGACCATCCACATACTGTCTCCTAATAGAACGCTGCGGCCCAAACATATCAATTGTTAGATGGATCTCCAGGTACTCGCAACTGACCAGGACCCTAGTAATAACATCGATCTCCCAAGTACCAAATAGAAAGGTAGGCTGGTGGGAACAAGAGGACACGTCGAGTAGATAAGCGACATGCAATGGCTAATAGATGGGCATTAGGTAGTGGGCCATCTGCTGCAAGTAACAACCAATAAGAATTCCATGGTGCTCGTAATATGTTCCCCCTTTCCCTCATGTCTAACTGAGTATGAGCCTCCATCAGGTCATGTCTCAAACCAGCAGGAGCACGCCGAACTCTGTGAGTCCTCTCGCATCTACGCATGCATGGGAAGAAGGTCTCAGCAGCATGATTGGCGGTAGGCTATATGCGTGGATATAGGTTGGCCGTGTACTCGTAGTACCAGCACGACAATATATACCAAAAACCGAACATCTGGCGAACCTCTCCAAAAGCATAGGAGTCAAGAGCGGCGTATAGATAACCCAATATGGAAGAGCCCCAATCAATCATATGCAGTTGCTCTAACTTGACTAGTGCTGCTAGGTAGCCCAGCCTAATCGTAATTCGTTGGTTCGAAAAGATTGTCGAACCAAGGAGGTATAAAATGGTAGCCCTGTATACTATGTCATGGAAATCTACCATATCGAGATGCGCTGTAATATACTGAAGTAAATATGTGACGGAAACGGCACCATTAGCTATATGAGCCGCTGACAAATCTGGCAAATACTGTAGGTAGGAATCGGGTGACTCAAAAGAGGCATCAAATGGACAAGTGACTCTATCTGGAAGGCCTATGTCAATCCCCGTAAACATGTAAAAATCAGCTGAGGTGATACCTAGCTCAAAATATGGAAAGTGAAAAGTGTGTGTCGTAGGCCACCATCTCTCTGCTAAGGCGTCTGCTAAAGTTCGATCGAAGGACTGGGGAGGTATAATATGTAAAAAGTGTCTGAACGGACTTACAGGTAGCCTCTCCCGAATATGCAATGGTAATATGTCAAGGGCGTGTGAAACAAACTTCATCTAACTCTCACAAAGTTAGACGTACTCAGTCTATTAAAATTATACTAGTTAAATGAGTATAATGCTAACAGTTCATACTATTAAAATGTATAACGTACATGCACTAAACTATAACGTAAAACCAATAGGGCATACTTTTTAACAGTTCAGTAACTACAAATATTAAAAAAATTAAAATTAATACTTGAACAGTGGCCAGCGCGGTAAAAGATCGATGAGTGAATCCCTATGGCAGCTCGTGGAGGATACATAAGTCCTCAATCGTCGTCCCCACTAGTAAGGGAAGGTGAGCTGGACCAGATGCGTCGTCTGACATAACTGGAACTGTCCGTCTCCCCGTTTTCGTTACACGTGGCGGCATCCCGGCATCGTAATGAATAAAAAAAAATTAAAAAGTAAGAAATAAGGAAAGTATACCAACCCTCTTCCCCAGCCATATATAGGCGCGGGAGCCTCGCGAGCCGATAAAATCGGCTCGCGCCTGTTGGGAGATTTCCAAGATATCTCCCAACATGTTACGGGTCATAATGTTACGACTCGTAACCTTATTTGAGATGCTGTAAGGGAGAAAGGCATTAACTGAATTCTCCTTTACTTAATACGACAAGAACGACGGAAAATTTTCAATTAAATAATAAAAGTCAACAAAACTTTTTCACTAAATCGTATTTTGGTATATTCCCATTAATATGTTTCCTCAATAATAAGACATATAATGTTATTTTCAAACTAATTATAGTTGGACATCCACTATCAAATCCTACGTGCCCTTTTTCGTCGCCTTGAGTATCGAAAATAATTAAACTTACGGTACATTTTAGAATTTGAGACTCAAAACTGCATTAAATTTTATCTATTGAATTAATGTCGCACAGTAAATCTATTTGCAAATCTTCTAATTCATATTAAAAATAATGAATATGAAGATATTTGCATATTGTGTTAAATAATGACTTTAAATGTTTATTTAACATTATGCTACAATCCATTGAATGTTGTTTGATATGTAATGGCATTGCAATAGGTTGTAAATTTTGAATGCTATTTTATATGGTAATCCCCATTCGGTCATCATTTAATTGGAAAAAAAATGTTGACATGTAAAACAATTTACACAACTAAATATAATTTTATGACTATGCAACTTCTGATATTCAATGAAAATAATATTTAGGAAGTATATTAACTCATTTTTTTCTTTTAGGTGTAAAAATATCGTTTATTTTTGTGCATACGTATATATACTGATGTCATAATAGAAAAATAGATTCTGATCACTTCAAAATGTAAAATATAAGATGTATACCATCAAGTTTTACATAAAACAAATTAAGGTTTGCATAAGGGAAAAAGGCATTTAGTGAATTTAAAATAATATTACAGAAACAAAGGAAAAGTTTTTATTACATGTTAGTAAACCTTCTTTGATTTATTACAAACCATTTTCAACACTGCTGATGTCGATAATATTATTAAGATACAGTCAATTGTATGTTGACCATTTCTTATTTATCTGTTTCCTTGATAACAAGTCGTATAGTCAATTGTATGTGTGCTAAATCATAACATTAGCAAATCTTCTAATTACAGCAGTGTAAAAATTATTGACTAATCTGAAATCATAATTTACTTATTTTGAACCATAAATTCTAAAACTAAATTATAAATTTTAAAACCATCTTAATTATGGTCCTATACAAATTTATTATACTACTACTATCATAATAATAAGTAGTTGTTACTGAACCTTAGGTGACCAAGAAGCAATAGAAGAAAATTACAAAATCTGCAGAGGAGAAAAAAAGCTCAACAAGCATAAAAACGTGCACAGCAGAACTAGAAACACTGCCCAAAAGGATACACAGTTATGAAGTTGTTTTGTAACGACCCAGATTTTTTGGCAATTTGTATTCGTATATTTAAATTGGTTTTAAATATTATATTATAAATATTAATGGGTTTAAATATTAAATTCATTTATAAAATGACAAATGAACGTTTAAATTTATATTTAATTATAATGCGAACTCAAAATGGCGCGATAATTCGTAATATTGAATTTTGAACTTCAATTGAATATACAGAATCTGTTTTTAGTCGGAATTCTGTGAAACAAGAAAAGTTAGAATTGACTTGATTTTAATATGCTAATGAAAGAGAAAAATTGGAAATTCAGCTTATATATTATCAGATATGTCCAAATCAAATTTTCAAATAGTCGCTGTGGAATCGTCTATAAACCATAACGATTTATTTAATATAATTAAATATTGGATTCGAATTTGGATGAGATCATTGAGGCACAGTTATAATTTAATTTTTAAAATTTTACTGTAATTTTTAGTTTGGAAAATAAGCAACTTTTTATTTGGAGTATTTTGCACCCTATATCAGCATTTTGGGGTTACACATAATACGTTAACTTGTCTATATTATAATATTTTTGGGATCCTGGCACATCACCCGACCCGACCATATCCTTATTTCTGTCCGTAATGGTCCGGACATGAACGTGACATTACGAAATGTGGTACCCTAAACTTTTAGAATATGAATATATATGAAAGAGTTTTTCAACTTGTTTACTTATTTAGCTCTTTTCTCTCCACATTTATATGGCATACTTAAAAGAAAATGTAAAGTAATATATATATATATATATATATAAAGATTTAACCATGCTTTCCTTCAAAGTAAAGGAAAGGTCTACTTCATTTCCAAGCAGTAGAATAAAGCCATCGACACTAGCTTAAGGTATGAACATACATCACCCTAACCTAACCCTTACATGCCTACACTGATGTTTTGTAACACCCCGTATTTTCTATAAACATTATAGTAACGAATTAAAAAATAATTAATTACAAATATGAGAATTAAGGGAAATGGGTTACGCCATTGTGTTCGTCTCAGAATTCTGTTTGAGATAGAGTCCGAGTTTGCGTAAATCGGACTTCGTATGAAGGAGTTATGACCTTCAGAAGATTCAAGAACTTAAATTATAAAACCAGCCCGAAATTCAAATTTAAGTTTCGAAATTCAAAAACCCCGAAGCAGGGTGGGCGGCAAATTTCCCGCCCAGAAACCAGGTCGACCAGGGGGTTGACCTGAGTCACATAGGTCTACCAGGGGGTCGACCTGGGGGTCGATCTAGGGGTCGTCCTGGGGGTAGACCTAGGGGTCGACCTCCCCCTAAGGCCAGATCTGAAACATGACGTATTTCTTTGAGTGACGATTTGTTGTGTCATTAGGGCTTGTGTGGCAAGTTTTGGTGGGTTCTCCTAGGTTTGAATGGCTTTGATTGGCACTAGGTTGATCTAATGGCTCCTATTAAATCAAACTTCTATATAAGCAACCTAAATCTAAACCCTAAGCCACACAAAAATATTTCTAGAACCGTCATGCTGACAATACTCAACCTGGAGTAGCCGCCATTCTCCTTCAACTAGAAAGCAAGTTAGAAATTACAAATCAAATCTAATTCAACTAAGAGAATTCAACGTCTACAACAAAGGAGAGCTATTCTGTTTCAGAATACAGATCCCAGAACACAAGACTACTCTCCTTTTTGTAAGTCCAGTTATCATTTAGACCTAAATGATATTAGAATCGTGACTAAAATAACTGGATGTAGAACAACGCCTAATGTAAATTTATGCCTATCCTTCTTGTTAAAACTGGATTGATTAAGACTAAGACTCTTATCATGTAAAGTTTGTGATCATGTTGTATGTAATTTGATGATAAATGATAAATGTTAAATGTTTGGCAATGAACCCATATGTTGTATAATTTGGCGATGACATATCATGTTGTATAATTTGGCGATGGCATATCATGTTGTATAATTTGGCGATGACATATCATATTGTATAATTTGGCGATGACACATCATGTTGTATAATTTGGTGATGATACCTATATGTTGTATGTCAAATTTGGGGAATTTTGCTATGTTTATGCAAGTTCAACCATGTTCACATATATGACTAGAACTACATGCTAATTTGCAAGTTCACAACCACATGCCTAATTTAAGTTTATGTAGTTCTATGTAAAACTCCTATTTTACGATTCATGTTGAGTAGATCTATTTACAAGTTCATAATTAGATGTATATTGTTCTATGCCGAATTCATATGACACATGTGTAGTTAGATCCATATTTTTATGATGTTGGAATATTACCTGTTCCACTTTTTCCCCTTTTATGTATGAGTTAGGCTATGTAGCGAGCCTAACATTTTATGTGATTTATGCGAACGTTTAGCGGGGGTAACTTTGGGGAAAAAACATGAAATTACATGTAATTGGCATATTTGACTAATAATCAGGTAAATGGTTTATGGTATAAAGTGGTATAATTTTTATACCAAAAATTATGAACTTGATTTAAAGGGAATGTGGGTCTTGACTTGAATGACAATCATTTACATATAAACATAAAGAGGCAAATATGTAAATTTAGAAAAGATGAATATGCATAACCCGAGGTTAGATTGAGTTACGGTGTAAGACTACCCGGAACTGCCCAGCACATCCAGCAACCGTAATAATATATATCTAATGTGAGAGGTAAGTGCATTGAGCCCAAAAGAACCCGAGGTTAGACTGAGTTGCGGTGTAAAACTGCCCGGACCCGATTGGGACATCCAGTGAGAACAATACCTGTCTAATGTGAGCGGTTGGTGCTTTAATGAATGAATTAAAGCTGGGTCAGGAATGGTAGTGTTAAGTTAATTAAGGCAACACTTAACCAATACAACATGTTAACTAAACTGATTGGTGGGGTTAGGTTAACTTAGACACTTAATCAATTTAACATGTTGATTAGGAAACCCTAGTAATGGGGACCCATTTCAGCAGTATCCCACATAGATGTATCATGGTACCCTGAACTAGGCAGGGTGTGGCACGATTACTGGGCTGATTATAAGCGGTCAAAACAACGGCGGTTGGTGTGTCAGTGTAGGTTCCGAAGGAGTACAGGCATGCATGTACTCCGGAGTGGAAAAAACAGGCACTGGGTATCAGTAATTATACACTGTGTATCTTGAATCGTGTCGAGCTGCCACCATAGGATTTGATACACCCCATGGTGGGACCAGCACAGGTATCTACAATCGAGCGGGGCCATATGACACAAGTAGTAAATACGTGCGAGTAGGAGCCGATCGATAAAAAGGGATCGCTGGGTTTGAACTCATGATGATGGTTGAAATATCTAGTAGGTGCAGAGAATATGGATTTGAGTGCGATAGTATGATTAGTTTACCTTGCCTTGTTTATCTTGCCTTATCCTATGTTACCTTATTTCTTTGTTATTGTCCTGCGTCCAGTTTATTCATGTCATGGTTCTCTTACCAGTTTACATGCTGAATAATCACTGGACTTACCAGACTTATGTCTGACCCATTTTTCTTTCGCTCTCTTTTCTTCCGTTTCACCCCTCAGGTAGCCAGGGAGGAATAGCTCAGCTTAATTTGGATCGTTCATCTTTCCAAGCTTGAAGAGTTTCTGATGTATGGCTTGGAACCTCTTATCTTTGGCTATGGCTTTGGATACACAACCACTTGGGGATTTATGCAGTTTTATTTGCGTTTTATGCATCTTTATGTTATAATCAAGACAGAGATTTTGATGTAATGATTTGGAAGTTGTTTTGAGACAGTTTACTGTAATGTTTTTGTTATGAACCACGTATGAAATAAATTTAGTTTTTCCGCTGCTTATATATGTCTGTCTTGTAAATTATCTGTGTCTTTTACCTATAATGCTCCACCAAAGTTAAGGCATTCCCTTTGTGAGTGACCTTAATGGAGGTGGGGTGTTTCACTTGGTATCAGAGCAAAGGATACCAGATCAGATAAAAATTTTGAATATTGTTTTTCAAAAAGAAGTTTAAAGAGGCAATTTTCAAGAAAAAGTGTTTTATTTTAAAAAGGCATAATCCCCCAAAGCCATGTGCACTATCTTTCTATCCTTTGTTTTGAGTCTTTCCTTTTTCGTTTCAGTATGTCTGGGGATCTTAACCTTCCAGAGGGCGTGCTGGTACCTAGTTGGCTCAGAAGGTACCTAGAGGCTAGGGCTAATGTCACAGGCCCAGAAGACGTTCCTCATCCCCCAGCTGCAGCGGTCCCTCCTCCTCCCCCTTCACATGCAAATGCTTTCTCAAAAATATGTAGGGACTTTCGAGCCATGGGTGGAAAGAACTTCAATGGAAATGAATCCTTCGTGGAAGAAAGAAAATGGCTCAAAGAAACTGAGGATTTGTTTGTTATCTTCGAAGTGGACAATAGGCAGAAGATACAATTGGCTGTATGGTTGCTTAAAAATGAAGCCTCCTATTGGTGGGAAGTTACTAATGATGAAAGACCAGTTGAAACTTAGATGGATTTCAGAATGAGGTTTGAAATGAAATTCCTCTCACAAGCCGAACGAAGCCTACAGATGGAGAAGTTCTTAGCTCTCAAACAGAGAATTATGTCGGTCAAGGAATACGTTAACCAACTCAACTAGCTAGCTAGGTTCGGATTGGAGTTAGTGAACACTACACATAAGAAGGCTCTCCGTTTTGTTAAAGGATTGAATAAGCCATTGCACAGCGTAGATATATCCCATATACCTATGGGTGCGACTTATGAGAGACTGGTGGACATGGCACTGTTACAAGAAGAAGATAAAGTTGGCAAGAAAGAGACAAAGTTCGAAGTACCTTAAGATAAGAAAGTGGAGGGTCACAGAGCAAGAAGACAGATTCCAAGAAGGACGGGAAGTACAACAAACCCCGTGACAAGAGGAAGTGTAATTTTTGTGGCATTCTTGGACATCTGGTTAAGGACTGCAGAAAGAAGAAGAGGAAGATGGGTGGTTGTTTCCATTGCAGCAAGACAAAACACATGGCTAGGGACTGGTGAAGAAAGCAAGGGCAAGGGAAGAGAGCTGGATCTACTCCTGGAGGGCAGGTTCACGCTCTCATGGCACCTCCGCAAAAACGAGGTAGAAATATTTATGTTGAGAGTTTAGTTTATCTTTTTGATCATCCTATATGTACACTCTTTGATTCTGGCGCATCGCACTCTTTTATATCTACTGCTTTAGTTGAATCTCTACACCTAGACACCAGTATAGTAGAGGATCCCTTGGTTGTTTCAAATCCAATTGGGGGTTCGGCTTATTTATCAATGATTAATGTGGATTCGAAAATTTCTATACTAAGCGTTGGGTTTAGATGTGATGCCTATGTTTTGGTCTTCACGGGCTATGGGTTGATTCTAGGCATGGATTGAATATCCATTAATGGCGCCATCCTCGATTGTGAAAAGAGAGTGGTTAGACTCATGACTCGCCTCGGTAACGCTCTCGTAATTCCTTGTAATCCCGAGAACTCTGTTATGCTTAGCTATGAATCTCTTGATGCGTCTATTGAGAATTTGCAGTCTATTAGAGTAGTCCGTGAATACGCGAATGTCTTTGAAGAGGTGAAGGGGTTACCTCTGAAGCGGAAGATAGATTTCCACATATACCTCGTTGATAATGCAAAACCCATTGCTTTACCCGTTAGACACATGGCTCCAAGGGAGAGGAAAGAACTCAGCAAGCAAGTTAAAGAGCTACTTGAAAAAGGGTTTATAAGGCGGAGTATTTTTGAATGGGGTGCTCCAGTAGTATTCGCAACCAAAGCGGATGGTTCACTTCGCCTATGCGTTGACTATTGGGAGCTAAACAAGCTGACCAAGAAGAATAGGCACCCACTTCCAAGAATAGATGACTAGCTCGATCAGCTTGTAGGTGCATCGGTTTTCTCCCAACTAGATCTAGCTACCGGGTTTCATCAGCTAAGAGTGGCTGAAGATAATATTAATAAGACCGTGTTCAAAACCCCAGATGATTTCTTCGAGTGGCTTGTCATGCCTTTCGGCTTGACAAACGCACCTGCTTATTTCGTTGACTTAATGAGAAGGGTGTTCAGGGAGTTCCTTAATAAGTTTGTAGTGGTCTTCGTAGCTGACATTTTGATTTTCTCAAAGAGTGAGGAAGAGCATGCTCAGCATGTAAAAGAAGTCATGGATACTCTTCGAGCACATCAGTTGAGAGAAAAATTCTCCAAATGCCACTTCTGCAGAGAGGAAGTAAGGTTTCTTGTACAATTGGTGTCCAAGGAAGGGTTAGCGATGGACCCCGCAAAAGTAGTTGCGGTGCAAGATTGGAAGGTTCCACGGAATGCGACCGAAGTCCGAAGCTTCCTCGGGCTAGCGGGCTTTTACCGGAATTTCATCAAAGACTTTGTGAAAATCTCAGCTCCGCTTACAAGGTTGACGAAGAAGAACCTAACTTTCAATTGAGATTCGGATTCCCATGTTGCTTTCCAACGATTGAAGAGGGCTCTAACAACAGCCCCAGTTCTGACATTGCCGAATTGGAGCAAGATGTTTACCGTATACACGGATACATGTGGTATGGGACTAGGTGTTGTCTTGATGCAAGAAGGGAAGGTAGTAGCTTATGGAGGCAGATAGTAGAAAGTACATGAGAAAAACTACCCAACCCACGATCTAGAGTTGGCTGCGATCGTTTTTGCGCTTAAGTCTTGGCGCCATTATCTCCTAGGTGAGAATTTTGAATTGTATGCTAACCATAAATCGTTGAAGTACCTTTTCTCGTAGAAAGATCTTAACTTGAGTCAAAAAAGGTGGATGAAGTTCTTGGCATCGTACGATTTCGAGATTTCCTATACCCCTGGCAAGGCAATGTAGTAGCAGACGCCTTGAGTAGAAAGAAGCTGATCTTAAGTCCTCTCTTTGTAGAAAGGCAGAGCTTGGAGTACATAGCCAACTTTGACTTTAGACCCTCTGTCGATCATGTGACTGGTTTGTTAGCATCACTAGAGGTGCGGCCTACTCTTTTGGACTCAGTAGGAACCGCGCAACGTGAAGACGCTCAGCTACTTGATGTGATGGATAAGCTAATTAGAGGTGAGACTTCTAGTCACCTCAATTGATACTCCATCGATGATAAGGGTTGGTTGAGGCGGGATGGAAGGCATTGCATCCCACAAGCAAGGGATTTGGAGAAGAAGGTTCTCGAAGAGGCACACCATTCCAAGTTAACCATACACCCAGGTGGAGACAAGATGTATAAAGACGTAAAAATGGTTTTCTTTTGGAATGGCATGAAGAGGGATGTAGCTGAATTCTTTTCTAAGTGCTTAATATGCCAGCAAGTCAAGGCGGAGCAAAAGAAGCCTGATGGTTTGCTTCATCCTCTAGAAGTCCTACAGTGGAAATGGGATAGCATTTCAATGGACTTTATCGATGGGCTGCCTAGGTCCAGAAGGGGCAATACCAGTATTTGGGTAATAGTGGTCGAGCTCACAAAAAGCGCTCACTTTATACCCGTTAAAAGAAGAAGGGCTGCCTCATCTTTAGCATCTGTTTATCTTAAAGAGATAGTTCGACTCCATGGGATACCCTTCAGCATTGTGAGTGACTAAGATCCTATCTTTACGAGCGAGTTTTGGAGGAGCTTGCAAGAAGCTGTAGGCACACAGCTTTTCTTAAGCATGGCCTATCACCCCCAAATCGATGGTCAGACGGAAAGGGTGAACAGAGTATTAGAGGACCTCTTGAGATTATGCCTACAACAATATATACCATGCCACCATAGGCATGGCACCCTTCGAAGCTTTATATGGAAGACCATGCCGATCACCAACTTGTTGGTGGGAGTCTACAGATAAGCTCATACTTGTACTAGATATGATTAAAGAAACTTCAGAGAAAGTGGACTTGATACGAAGAAGAATGAAGACTGCCCAAGATAGACAGAAGTCCTACGCAAAAAAAAGAAGCACCGACCTTGAGTTTGAGGTTGGAGACAGGGTTTGCCTTAAAGTATCTCCTTTGAGGAACGTCATCCACTTCGGATCTGCAGGAAAGTTGGCATCAAGATTTGTAGGGCCGTTTCCTATCATTGAAAAGATTGGAAAGATGGCTTACTGAGTAGAGCTGCCTGAAAGATTTGCTGGAGTTCATAATGTCTTTCATGTTTCTCACCTACGAAAGTGCTTACATGAGTCTGCGAAAGTGGTGGAACCAAGCATATTAGAGGAAGTAGAAGTAGAATGAGAGGCGACTGTGAGAAGAGTTCCAACTCGTATCTTGGGTACAGAAGTCAAAAAGCTATGCAACCGCAAATTCAAACTTGTTAAAGTTCAATAGAGTGCTGAAGAAGACGCGACTTGGGAGGCTGAGGCCAAGATACGCGCAGCATACCCTTTTCTTTTTGAGGATACATCTTTGATCTCTTTTTCCATAAGTTTATTCATGCTCATATCTATCTTTTTTTAAAGTATTTCCTCAGCGCTATTCTTGACCCTTAGGTAGAAATCAATGGATGTAAACATGTATTTGAAACATGTTATGATTGATGGTTGCAAGTGGTTGCTCATGGATGCATATACACACACATTAGGTGTTAGATCAGCTCAGTCACTTTCATATTGCATACGCATGTATGTACTTGTATATAATTGAAACTTGATGTGTTATCATGTGGATGTTGCATTTATATGAATGATTGTGCACTCATGTAGAAAGTATGATTACGGATGATTGAATAATGGATTCATGGCACCGACATGACTTGCATTAAGGAGGTCAACTGAATCAGTAGACCGCCTAATTTTGCATTAGATAAGGACATGTACACACACTATGCACATGATCATGAAGCATTAGAAGTCTTTCTAAGGACAATGGACGCCTGTGTTTGATGGATGAGTAGATGGATGATTGGATGGTAGGATATACGTTCTTCTTGACTCGAAGATTTCGGGGACGAAATCCTATAAGGAGGGGAGAATGTAACACCCCGTATTTTATGTAAACATTATAGTAATGAATTAAACAATAATTAAACACAAATCTGATAATTAAGGGAAACAGGATACACCATTGCGTTCGTCTCGGAATTCTGCTCGAGATAGAGTCCGAGTTTGCGTAAATCGGACTCCGTATGAAGGAGTTATAACCTTCAGAAGATTCAAGAATTAAAATAATAAAACCAGCCCGAAATTCAAATTCATGTTTCGAAATTCAAAAACCCCGAAGCAGGATGGGCGGGAAATTTCCCGCCCAGAAATCAGGTCGACCAGAAGGTCGACCTGGGTTACATAGGTCGACCAGGGGGTCGACCTAGGGATCAACCTGGGGGTCGACCTCCCCCTCGGGCCAGATCTGAAACATGACGTATTTCTTTGAGTGACAATTTGCTATGTCATTAGGGCTTTTGTGGCAAGTTCTGGTTGGTTCTCTTAGGTTTGAATGGCCTTGATTGGCACTAGGTTGGTCTAACGGCTCCCATTAAGTCAAACTTCTATATAAGCAACCTAAATCTAAACCCTAAGCCATGCAAAAATATTCCTAGAACCGTCATGTTGTCAATACTCAACCTAGGGTAGCCGCCATTCTCCTTCAACTAGAAAGCAAGTAAGAAATTACAAATCAAATCTAATTCAACTAAGAGAATTCAACGTCTAAAACAAAGGAGATCTATTCATTTTCAGAACACAGATCCCAGAACACAAAACTAGTCTCCTTTTTGTAAGTCCCGTTATCATTTAGACCTAAATGATATTAGAATCGTGACTAAAATAACTGGACGTAGAACAACGCCTAATGTAAATTTATGCTTATCATTCTTGTTAAAACTGAATTGATTAAGACTATAACTCTTATCATGTTAAGTTTGTCATCATGTTTTATGCAATTTGATGACAAATGTTAAATGCTTCGCAATGAACCTATATGTTGTATAATTTGGCGATGACATATCATGTTGTATAATTTGGCGATGGCATATCATGTTGTATAATTTGGCGATGACATATCATATTGTATAATTTGGCGATGACATATCATGTTGTATAATTTGGTGATGATACCTATATGTTGTATGTCAAATTTGGGTAATTTTTCTATGTTTATGCAAGTTCAACCATGTTCACATATATGACTAGAACTTCATGCTAATTTGCAAGTTCACAACCACATGCCTAATTTAAGTTTATGTAGTTCTATGTAAAAACCCCTATTTTACGGTTCATGTTGAGTAGATCTAAATTTGCAAGCTCATAATTAAATGTATATTGTTCTATGCCGAATTCCTATGACACATGTGTAGTTAGATCCATATTTTTATGATGTTGGAATATTACATGTTCCTCTTTTTCCCCTTTTGTGTATGAGTTAGGCTATGTAGCGAGCCTAACATTTTACGTGATTTATGCGAATGTTTAACGGGGGTAACATTTGGGAAAAAACATGAAATTGCATGTAATTGGCATATTTGACTCATAATCATCTAAATGGTTTATGGTATAAAGTGGTATAATTTTTATACCAAAAATTATGAACTTGATTTAAAGGGAAAGTGGGGCTTGACTTGAATGACAATAATTTACATATAAACAAAAGAGGCAAATATGTAAATTTAGAAAAGACGAGTATGCCTAACCCGAGGTTAGATTGAGTTGCGGTGTAAGACTGCCCGGAGCCGCCCGGCACATCCAGCAACCATAACAATATATATCTAATGTGAGAGGTTAGTGCATTGAGCCTAAAAGAACCCGAGGTTAGACTGAGTTGCGGTGTAAAACTACCCAGACCCGACCGGCACATCCAGTGACCGCAACATATCTGTCTAATGTGAGTGGTTGGTTCTTTAATGAATGAATTAAAGCTTGGTCAGGAATGGTAGGATTAAGTTAATTAAGGCAACACTTACCCAATACAACATGTTAACTAAACTGATGGGTGGGGTTAGGTTAACTTGGACACTTAACCAATTTAACATGTTGATTAGGAAACCCTAGTAACGGGGACCCATTTCAGCAGTAACCCACATAGATGTATCATGGTACCCTGAACTAGGCAGGGCGGGGCACGATTACTGGGCTGATTACAAGCGGTCAAAACAACGTCAGGTGGTGCGTCAGTGTAGGTTCCGACGGAGTACGGGCGTGCACGTACTCCGAAGTGGAAAAAACAGGCACTTGGCATCAGTAGTTATACATTGTGCATCTTGAATCATGCCGGGTTGCCACCATAGGATTTGATATACCCCATTGTGGGACCAACACAAGTATCTACAATCGAGCGGAGCCGTATGACACAAGTAGTAAATACCTGCGAGTAGGAGCCGATCGATAAAAAAGGATCACTGGGCTTGAACTCATGATGATGGTTGAAATATCTAGTAGGTGCAGAGAATATGGATTTGAGTGCGATAGTATGATTTGTTTACCTTGCCTTGATTATCTTGCCTTATCCCATGTTACCTTATTTCTTTGTTATTGTCCTGCATTCAGTTTATTCATGTCATGGTTCTCTTACCAGTTTACATGCTGAATAATCACTGGACTTACCAGACTTATGTCTGACCCATTTTTCTTTCGCTCTATTTTCTTCCATTCCCCCCCTCAGGTAGTCAGGGAGGGAATAACTCAGCTTAATTTGGACCGTTCATCTTTCCAAGCTTGAAGACTTTGTGATGTATGGCTTGGAACCTCTTATCTTTGGCTATGGCTTTGGACACACTACCACTTAGGGATTTATGCAGTTTTATTCGTGTTTTATGCTTCTTTATGTTATAATCAAGACAGAGATTTTGATGTAATGATTTGGAGGTTATTTTGAGACAGTTTGCTGTGATGTTTTTGTTATTAACCACATATGAAATAAATTTAATTTTTCCGCTGCTTATATATGTCTGTCTTGTAAATTATCTGTGTCTTTTACCTATAATGCTCCACCAAAGTTAAGGCATTCCCTTTGTGAGTGACCTTAACGGAGGTGGGGTGTTTCATGTTTCCTACCCACTTTTCTTCTACATGCCTAACATGATGTAGAACTGCTAATCAACAATGAAATCATACGCATGCTCACGCATGCTTTAGCGAACCTAAAAATTCTTAAGCCCATACATATTTGGAAAAATGCATCCTACAATTGTACCCAATTTAGCCAACCAGACCTATCAATGCAGACTAATGGAAATTAAACATGCAGTACTATCAAAGAAAAATTAATATATATATATATATACACTAACGTGCTACCCTATATTTTTTATTTTAGTATGCTAATTCACATGCTATTCCTTATTTCCGCAGCTAATATGACACCGTTGAGACAAAGTAAATAAAATAAAATATCAGTTTACGTTACTTGGCTGTCACACTACCCCAAACCGTGATGCCCAAGCTACGAACCATGATAGCCAAGGCATAAATTCCTTGATGGCCAAGGACCATCTGGGTATAAATACATACCAAGCATCCATTTTCATTCTCAGAAAAATCAAGGAATCAAGTTCCAAATACTTCTGTGATTTTTAAAAAATCCCATGCACATCCTAGAATCCCGAGACCAACTCCGTTAGAGTCGCATCGATGCAAGGTTCGACCGGGTAAAAATTACTGGTGGTGTGATTGTAACCAGGGAGGGAAGTAGGAATGTAGGTTTAAGCTTATTTCCATATACAGTAAGGTTTGAGCGAATTCGTGAATTGTATGGAGGTCAGCAAAGTGTCACGGGCTTGTGGGTAATTTTTATCAAAATCTGGTGATATGAGAGTCGTGCCTGGAAGCCGTGGAGCAGCGTCCGATTTTGGAGGAGGACATCGGGATGGGTGCGCAGGGTGCTCGCAATTCGAGGGGAGGAGGATAATTCAAGTGGTGTAATTTTTTTCGATGGTTTGTGGAGGGATTAGTGGTGTCAACGTTGTGTGTGTACACTGTGTACACGAGGAGGACTGTTTCATGAAGATGTTGATTAGGGAAGAAAGACTTTAGGCGGTGCAGGTGGTTTTGAAGTGGGCTGGGTGCGTGGGCCTCAAACCTTGTTAGTTAAAAAAAGGAAAAAAAAAGAAAAAATTGAACGAAAAAGAAAGGAGTGGGTATGCGAAGAAGAAGGATGAGGTAATTAGCAGGATAAGGGAGAGTATATGCGGGAGAGAATGAGGTGTACAGGAGGGCTAAGCGGTGGGCTTGTCCAAGATAAAAAGGAAAAAAATGGAAGGTTCGAATTGTACAAAAAAAGTAAAGGAGAAATGAAAGGAAGAGAAAAGAAGAATGGAGAGTGGTGTGCGGGATACTGAACATTGCTTTTGGAAAAAATAGTAGTAATGTTGGGCGAACGTGTGGATTAACATGGGCTTGGTCTATGGCCCATTCATAAAAAAAAGATGAAAAAAATATATATAACCGTTGAAGCCAGTTCAGAAGGGACAGATGGGAAGGGTTGTTTGAAGCTTCAACTAGTTTCCATTTTTACTCAAGGGGATGGTGAGGCATGGGGCGTGTTATAGTATGGACGAGGAAATAGGACAGTACGTCAAGAAGGGGAGCACAGATATTATCGGGTCTGAATTGGTAAATTAAATAATAATTAGATAAGTTAATGTCAATTAGAGAATTAATTGTGGCAGTTAAAGCGTATACTTACAATTTTTACACCCTGTGCATATATCATCAGAAATGAATAAATCAAGAGACACCGGAAGGGAAGTGCAGTACTAGACACCGCATGCTGAAGCAGACTGAGAGGATGTGGAAGCAATTGGAAATCCTAGTTAAATTAAATGCTGTTAAATTCAACCGAAAGCTGAACGCTACAATGATAAATGGAAAAAAACAAGGTGAGTTAAACTCACTCAGTTCTACCACTTATAATTATAAGTCGGGTTTATTATTTGTATGATATGTTTGCTAATCATTGGTTGATTTAATGATTGTTTGGATGGCTGATAAATATTTTATACCTATTATTTAAATTAAACAGTTGTTTAATTTAAATGAAATGACATCGTTATTTTTAACGATGGTTACCAAACAAGTTAACTTAACTTGTTGGTTACGGTTATAATAATATAAACGTTTTAAATTGAATAGATGCTCGAATTGTTATTATTGGTTGACCACTGTCAGATGAATTGGTTATTTATTCACATATGATCGTTACATAAACTATTTCACCGATATGATTTGATATTGATTTGATTATGGAGTGTTGAATATGAACTCAATGGTTATTTGGTATTAACCAATGGGTGTTATTAATTGAAGAATTAATAGCAGATGGCCAATTATACACTGTTTTATAAAGTTTGATTCCCCGTCAGGTGAATCGATAGAAATGTAGTTATGAAATTTATTTATGATGGAATATAGATTTTTAAAAATATTATTTTGATTCGGTTTATAAAAAGGAAATAAACCAACCATATGTACATTGATTATTTTAATCATCAATCACCATATTTATACCAAAAATCTATTCGTGTGCGAAGCACGTGCCTCATTTTAATTATCAAATGATTTACCAAGTAAATTCTTATATTTATAAAATTGATAAGCAAGTAAGAATGAATTAATGTGATGAGTAATAACCATGATAAATTGTTTCAAGTAACAATTAATTGAGATATTGGGATTATTTAAATTAATTTAATTTGTAATTTATTTAAATGGAAAGATAAATTAAGATTTAATTAATGAGTTGATCATGCTTAGAGTTGACTAAGCCAACTGTGGTAACTGAAATGGATTTATTATATTAATTTATTTATTTAATAGTTAAGTAAAACATTTTCAAAAATGTTGATATTTAATAATAGTTGAAGGGGTAAATCATGGGATTTAAAAGGGTATTAATTTAGGTTTATGAAACGAGAAGGCTTATTTATAATAAAGTCATATTTTAAAGAAATTCATATTAATGATAATATAAGAAGTTTAAATTGCGATTTAAAGCGAATCCTTATTTGAGATTCTATTTAACTGGATTTTTGAAATCCAAAATTTTAATGAAGTTACAAACCCGAGTTTAGTGAATATTAGGGTAAAGAGTTATGAGAAATGGGTTTTTGGAAATGGAAATAAAAGCTGGGATACAAAATTAAAGAATTAGAATTTAACTGAAGATCGGTTGAGATGAATGGTTTTTCGAGTATTGATCTGATGTTGGTTTCGGCCATCAAGGTTGATATTTAGGGGATTTTTTTTCTTACTGATTTACGGTTAAGAACTGAAGGAGATATGAAATGGAAATAAAATGAAAACCCAAGTTTGAATTAGAATAGTTAAACGAGCGGAGTTATAAAGATGAAATATAGATCCATGATTTTAAATAAAAGACGATGTTGCATCAAGATAGAATTAAAATGGGATGTGTCTGGTATGGGGAATAAATATCAGTTTTGGGTATTGCAATTGACATCTGTCTTAAGATAAGAATGTTGTTGATCAATATCTGAGAGGTAATTAAAATACCCCAACTTGAACAACTGCAGGATTGTCGAAGGATGATATTAGTTGTAGCGGTGAAGGTGTTAAAAGTGATTTATTTTGAGAAATGATAGGGTAATGTTATTGGAAGAATTTGGAAATATATATATATATATATATATATATATATATAATGGGATGCAGAAATAAATGGAAAAAAAAGAGGCTTAAGAATATGAAGTGATATTTCTATAGTAAGTGAATTAAAAGTAGATTTGTGAAAATATAACGATAGTTTCAAAAATTAAGAAGATGGGATTTGGGATGAGTTATTCTAAAAAGGGAAGTGATGATTATGGCGTTCAAATAACGAAACACGAAGATATCATAACGATTGTTTAAGAAGGATAAGTTGAATCGGACTTCCAATTATAGATAATAAATATTGTGTAACAAATGTTTTGAAAGGATAGTTAACAAGAAACATTGGATAGGAATTTATGACATTTTTCTAAGTATATAAATAAATGATTTGAGACTACTAATATATTTAAAATGATACATTATTTTGGTATTACAACTGATATACTGAACCAATGTATTTATTTTATTGATTGTTTATTTTGATAGTTAAATAGCCGACTATCAAAATCTGACCCAACGTTGTTGGTACGGAAAGACCGGGATCGAGTTTATATTCGAAAACCATTCCAAACCATTAAATACGTAAACGAAGAAGATATTTGAAGCTGATCGAGATGGAGCAATTGAAGACCGCATATCTTCATGAAAGAAAGAACTATTGTTGGATTTCTCTAGCTGATCCCTAGAGATATTTGACTGCGATTCTGTCATAACTGAAATCTACAGATTGCAAGGACTATTCGCTACTGATCCATAGGGAAATTCAAGGATGCGGTAGGATGGTACCTTCGGTTTGTCCAGTCCCAGGACAACTTGTATGGACGAGGGTTTGATAGAGTATTTCCAAAGGAATCACGTACGTTGATTTCCTCAAACGTATATCTGTTGAGGTGGAGAAGACACCTTCTCTTAGCTTAACAACTAGTATTTTTATGGATGCCAATTAGTGATATTTGGCGGATCTGACGATGCGACATTCAAAGTGAATGGTGGCCAGATATTCCAAAAGTCGATTATAAACTCAAGCATCATCAAATGGGAAATGACAAAAATCGGGCAGGAAGCATGGCTATGTGGATCGCTCCGATTAGAGTGTATTATCACTGTTCGTCGCTTTCCTATGAACTAGAAAAGTGCGATATTTAAATTAAATTCTGCAAGAATACAGGTGTGTAGCATACAGGTCGAACAAAGGGAGGTAGATTAAAATCAAATTATTTATTTAATCTCTTGGGCGAGTTAGACGATTTTCGAGGTTGGTTTTTGAAAACAATAAAAATTGAAACTGCGATCCGATTCAGAAAAAATCTAATTGAACCGACGATCAAATCACAACTATCAATTGGAAATTAAAATGCAAAACAGAAATAAAATGCAGAAAGTAAAATTGTAGGAAAAGAAGAACAACAAAAAGTAAATTAGGATTATCGTTGAAACTAATCAAACGACTAATCACTAACAAAAAATGTAAAATACAATTGGTGCTCTTCCAAAACTAATTTTGAAGACAACGCCGATTGCTAAGAAAGAAAAATGCAGAAATAGTAAAAAGAAGAAGAACTTTTATTTATGGAGAAGAGAATACAGAAAAATGGGGATGCCCGTTACAATGGGTATACATGTGCTTATATAGGTTAACTAAAAAACCCTAATCCTCTAATGGGCCATGACTCAACCTCTTGAAAATTATATATTCACAAATAAAAGAGATAAGATAAACTTGAAATATTCCATGCAGCTTTCCTCTTTTGATTGGTCATGTGGCAAATTGATTGGCATTTTCCAAGAGATTTGAAGTTAATTGGTAAGTTAATTAGCATCACGATTGGCATCTATCTAATCAAATCTTCATCTTTATGGAGAGTAAAAAATGAAAGATTCCCTTTGATTTATCTATGAAGAATACTTCCAATTCTTGAAATATTTATTAGTGTATATCATATATTCATACATATGAATATATATATATACACCATAAATCACTAATCCATAAATTCTTCAAAGCAAGGGAGGCAGTGTGAACACGTTCCATTCTTCAGCAAAAAGAGAGTTTGATGGGAATCGAACCCAGGTCTTTCTATACAGATTTCCATGCCTTAACCAATGTGCTACGACTTCCTTTGTGATTGAAAACTTGTTGAGATGGGAAAGTAGCTTCTTTTTCTTATCAGTGGTCTTTTATTTAATGAAGGAGACAATTAATCAATGACCTGTAAAAACACACAAAATACCCAAAGTAGCATTTATTTATACACAACAAAGATAAGATATAAGCATAAAAATAAACACATTTTTGTGCCAATCAAATACCCCCACACTTATCTTTTACTCGTCCTCGAGTAAAACAAGAAATGAAAAACTAAACTAGATAGGTCACACTTCCGTAGGAAACACGATTGCATTGAGCGTATGCAACAAGCCGTTAAACCTCTAGGTGTCCCTAGTAGGACGAGTGGTGTCTCGTGAGGGTTTTCAGCAGATACTACCCACAAAATCCAAATGCAGTATGCTATGATTCTAATGAAACTACATGAATGCAATGGACATATGCAAAATAAAAACAAAAAAATGAAAACAAGACTTGTTTCAGGAAAGTGGTACAACAAATTAAGTTAACAATTTCTAGTCAGTTGATTTTATTTTAGATACCTCAACTTGTCACAAATTTTCAATATAAATCAAGTTTTCAAATGTTAAAATCCAGTTTGGCTAGTTAGTTCGGTCGATAACATAGTACAGCCATGAAATAGATTCTTAGTTTGCTTGGCACAGTTTGCAAAGTGGTATTATTATTTTCTCATGTATGGCTAGTCAAATCAATAAGGTCAAGAAGTGTTTGGGCGTCATCGCTTATTCTTTATTCTATAAAATTTTAAAATTTATGATTAAGTACATACACCTAACTTAGAAGACCAAGGTTTACCACCCATGCACTGCCTTGCGGACTAACGGAGAGTGGGTAAAGAGCTTGGCGGATTGTGCAGGCCGACTTTGACTTTGTCAACAACGTGTCGGTAATCCTTAGGTGTCCAATCTCATGAAATGAGACCAAGATATTCCAACGCTGACTTTGTCAACAACATGTCGGATAGAGCTTGGCAGGTTTGCACACCAACGCTAGATATACAAGCAATGTTGGATACCCTTGGATTACTATTATTATTATTATTGAAATTATAAGTACAAAAGAGAGTTACGCGAATTCAACTTAACACAACTTAGTTTTAAAGATTTGACAAGCCAATATAAGTATTTTAAGTCCTCCACTTATTTAAACAAAGTCTACAATATAGAATAGATTTCATGGCCATCACCTAAGAATCTCCCTATGTACCGGTTACACTATTATCCCTCAAAATTAAACTTTTCATTATATTTCTTATTTGATCTAAGTTGAGAGAAAAAAAATACTATCAACTGACTAAAACTCCTTAACTTATTTTGTTGTATCAATCTAAATTGAGTCGTTTTTCAAAAAAAAATGGCATGTTACTACAGTCTAAAATGCATGATGGTCCTATTTAAATGGCTGAAATTGAAAAAGAAAGAAAAATAAAGAAAAAACGAAAATGAGTGAAATGCAGACTCCCCCCACACTAGAACTAAACAGTGTCCACACTGTAAACGTTTCCTAAATTTGAAAGATCGTACCCAAAGGTGAATGAGATGCAAAATTATTTGTAGAATGAAATGCAATCTAACTATATGTAAGAATGGATCATATGTACAATGATATATGCGTTTGCGGTGCACGCGATGCAAAGAATACCACCATCTTTTTCCCCCACACTTGATTCTAGCCCTATGAGTCCCATTCCCACTATGTCTAGGCATGTTTTCTAACAAGCAAAAGTTTTTGAAAACCATCTCATCTTTATACCTCGATTTATAGTCCAGTAAATAAATGTCTAGGGTCATCATAACATGAAGTTTTTCAAACAAGCCAACATTCCAAAAATAGTTCATGTGTTCAACAAATTTATCTGTGTAATTATTCAAAAATTTGTGATCTTATATAAATTCAGTGAAATTTGAAATCTGAGTGTTGTTCAAGACTATGTGATCACTTTTCTCAACTGACAATGTATTTTTGACACTGACAGTTTCATGTTCGTTTGAAATTTTCTCAATGTTAAAATTTTTGAACTCGTGTCTTGAATCCACTTCTTCCTCATTTGGCAACTCATCCTCATACAATCCAAAGAATTCATGCTTGTTAAAATCCTTTTCCAAATTTGAATCGAAAAATTCAACATTTTTATTCTGTTCAATTCCTAGAATTTCAATTTTCTCACAGCCTGAAAGAGGAAGATCAAAATCTGAGCTTAAATCTTTTTCCTGAAAAGAATTGAAGTCTAAATCATTTGCTGAATTGTGAACAACTTCATTTAGATCGTCATTTTCAATTTCCAAAGTTGTAATCTAAAAATTTTCAATGTCAACAAAGAATGGATTATTTCCTGATTCATCGCATTGAATTTGATTTTGTTGCTCGAGTTGTTCTTTAAAACACGTCATTAAACAAAGAAGTTCATCAAGCTGTCTATCTTTTCACCAAGCTGTCTATCTTGCTTTTCTACCCTCTCTCTAAGAATGTTAAGGTGATATTCTTCAGAATCATTGATTTGAGCTCCCTCGTTTTGGATTTCTTGATTCTCAAAATTATAGTCCATATCAATTTCATGATCAATATTATTTCCAAAGTGGTAGTTGTTTGAATTTTCAGAAATATGATATTGGAAATCATTTTGATTTTGAAAATTAGGTTCATAACCAAAATTGTCTAAATTCAAGGGAAAACTGCAATTTTGGTCATATTCAAGATGTGGAAATGGGTTGTTATTTTGAAGATTTTGATCGACTTGATCGACTTGAAAATCATTTTCATATCCAAAATTATTTTCGAATTGGTTTCCAACCCCGTATTGATGTTGATCAAAGGTATATTGTGATTCAAAGCTATTTGGATGTGGATGTGGCCCATAAACGAAATTATTGAAATTTGAATTGAAGTCGCCATTTCGATCATAACTTTGAAAATGTTGGTCATTTTGAAAATTTTGAAAATTGTTGACATTTGGGTTGCGAAATTTTGGAGAATCTTGGTTCATGAGTTGTAATTCAAAATCATACTCTTCAAGAGGACGTCTACTTCGATTATTATCCCACATATCTCTCAATGATTTTTTTGAATCAGACATTTTAAAGAAGTCACGGCAAAACAGAAATTATTCTCGTTTCAAAATAGTATAAAATACTCAGTTGCACTCTATTAATTAACTGACTCAATTGGAAGGGGGAAGAGGGTCTTATGGCCGTTCACGTACAGTATAAATACTAATGGATACGACCAATGTTTTACGGGTAGTATGCAACCTCTTTTGCTAGAAGTTCAATAAATTGAACTAATATATATCCGCGATCCAATTATATGAGACAATTAACTTCACAAAACACCACTTTTCAATTATATTATTTTGCAAATCAAGTCAAGTGTTAAAATTGAAAATCGACAAGAGTGATTAATTATGGAAATTCGTTTCTCACCAATAGATTCAGAAATATCAGCCACAGAACAGTCAAAAAATAATAACCGAAAATTAAAATATTGTACAAGCAAGCCGCTGTCCCTGCAGAAGATTTTTGCAAGAAATTTCTATATTTTTGCAGCACCTGTAGAGTTCAGAAATTACTACAGTGGGGCGTGGCTGTCCATCCAGAAAAAATGAGTAGCGTCAATGCTTGAAATCTCACTATTTGCAATTTCTTTTGATTTCTGAAATCTTGATTTGTTGCTTGAACTCCAGTCACCTTGTCCTTAGTTCGAAATCTCTTTTTTTCGGATTTTTTTTAAATGAATTGAATAACAAAAAAAGCACAAGAAAAAGAAACAAAGGAATTAACAAAAAAAAGCTAACTTTTTGGAGAAGATGGTGCTGAAGTGTGGATTGAAAAAAACTGTGGTGAAATGAGATTATGTGAGAGGAAGGGGTATTTGATCAGAGGGAAGAAATGAAGCAGGGAAAAATAATTGAAAAAAAAAGAATAAATCATTTTATGACCTTCCCTTTTTTTATTATTGTTGAAAAAGTGGACAAATAGGAAAGAAACAAATGACAAAAAAAAATGGGAAGAGAGATTTCAGGAAAGAAAGAGAATTGTAAAGGAAGGAAGGAAAGTAATTGTAAAAGATTTGGAAAAGAAATTGAGAAGGGAAAGCAATAAAAGAGAAGAAAAAAACAAAAAGAATTTTTTTTCTTTTGTTTATTGTTGTAAAATTAGAAGAGGATTTTTATTTTTTGAAAAGAAAGGGAATTTGTAAGAGAAGAAAAGAAATCAAATGTATTGAGAACAAGAAAGACAAAAGAAGAAAGGGAAAAAAAATTGCAAAAGAGGAATCTTTTTTTTTTTTTTTGAATTTTGTAAAAAGAAAAAGAATGTAGATGATTGGAAAGAAAGTGGAAAGATGGAAAGAATAAAGGAAAATTGAAAGTTGTTTTTTTTAATGAAGGAGAGAGCTGGAAAGAAATAAATGAAAAAAAATGGAAAGAGAGATTGTAGGAGGTGAATGAGAAATGCATTTGGAAAGAAATAAAAAAAAAGATTGCAAGTTTTTTTTTTATGAAAATTTGAACAAGAAGAAAAGGAAAGAAATGAAAACCCAAACAAAAAAGGAAAAAAAAATAAAAGAGGAAGGAAATAAGAGAAAAAAAAGCAAGGTTTTTTGAGTAGAGAGGAAGGGTAGAAGAAATTGAGGAAAGAATAAAAGCAGACAAAAACAAGAAAGAAATCAAAGTAGACAAAGAAGAAATTGCGAAAGTTTTTTTTTTTTTAGAAAGTTGTAGACAAAAGATGGAAACAAATAAAAAGAAAAGGAAAGGGAAAAGAAAAATGTGAAAATCAGCGAGGTGGTAGAAAGATGGAAAGAAATTGAAGAAAAATTAGCAAGTTTCTTTTTTTGTATATATTTTTTTTCTTCTTGAAGGAATTAGATTGGAAGAAATGCAAAATAAAAAAAAGGAAAGAAATAAATGAACAAAAAAAGGAAAATTAAAAGAAAAAGTGGCAAGATTTTTTTTCCTTGTCTTAGAGATTATGATATCAATATGTGATACACAATCAACTAATCAAGATTTTTATCTATATATATCTACAAGAAAACAATAGGAAAATAAAAGAAAATTTGGCAAGATTTTTTTTTACAAAATCAAACAAAAAGAAAAAAAACTAACACGAATCAGAAATTAAATAAATAATAAAATTCAATTGTTACCTCCCCGGCAACGGCACCAAAAACTTGTTCGTCGCTTTCCTATGAACTAGAAAAGTGCGATATTTAAATTAAATTCTGCAAGCGTACAGGTGTGTAGCATACAGGTCGAACACAGGGAGGTAGATTAAAATCAAATTATTTATTTAATCTCTTGGGCGAGTTAGACGATTTTCGAGGTTGGTTTTTGAAAACAATAAAAATTGAAACTGCGATCCGATTCAGAACAAATCTAATTGAACCGACGATCAAATCACAACTATCAAATGGAAATTAAAATGCAAAACAGAAATAAAATGCAGAAAGTAAAATTTCAGGAAAAGAAGAACAACAAAAAGTAAATTAGGATTGTCGTTGAAACTAATCAAACGACTAATCACTAACAAAAAATGTAAAATACAATTGGTGCTCTTCCAAAACTAATTGTGAAGACAACACCGATTGCTAAGAAAGAAAAATGCAGAAATAGTAAAAAGAAGAAGAACTTTTATTAATGGAGAAGAGAATACAGAAAAATGGGGATGCCCGTTACAATGGGTATACATGTGCTTATATAGGTTAACTGAAAAACCCTAATCCTCTAATGGGCCATGACTCAACCTCTTGAAAATTATATATTCACAAATAAAAGAGATAAGATAAACTTGAAATATTCCATGCAGCTTTCCTCTTTTGATTGGTCATGTGGCAAATTGATTGGCATTTTCCAAGAGATTTGAAGTTGATTGGTAAATAGATTAGCATCATGATTGGCATCTATCTAATCAAATCTTCATCTTTATGGAGAGTAAAAAATGAAAGATTCCCTTTGATTTATCTATGAAGAATACTTCCAATTCTTGAAATATTTATTAGTGTATATCATATATTCATACATATGAATATATATATATATATATATATATATATATATATATACACCATAAATCACTAATCCATAAATTCTTCAAAGCAAGGGAGGCAGTGTGAACGCGTTCCATTCTTCAGCAAAAAGAGAGTTTGATGGGAATCGAACCTAGGTCTTTCTATACAGATTTCCATGCCTTAACCAATGAGCTACGGCTTCCTTTGTGATTGAAAACTTGTTGAGATGGGAAAGTAGCTTCTTTTTCTTATCAGTGGTCTTTTATTTAATGAAGGAGACAATTAATCAATGACCTGTAAAAACACACAAAATACCAAAAGTAGCATTTATTTATACACAATAAAGATAAGATATAAGCATAAAAATAAACACATTTCTGTGCCAATCAATCACCTATCTAGAGAAATTCATTTTTGTTTCTTTAATCTAATTTTCGATGTTGTCCCTTTTCGGGAAACGGTGGTTTGATCCCAACCATTGGTGATATACATTCGATACACTCAAGCGAAATGAGTGGTCGGTCATGCGTAGGCCGCGTTGCAAGACGTTCTTGTTGAACCCAGTGTATTCCCTCCTAGAGATACACTATCGGCAGGTGGTTCCATACCTTGTCATAGTTGGAATCCAATCTCCAATAAGCGCCCTCGGTTTTGTTTGTATACTATATATGTAGAGCTTGAGATGCAAGCGTTCTGCTAGATTTTATTTATTTGTATTTAGACACTATTATTATATCAGAAGATATATATGATATCAAAAATGTTTGGGTTATAGTAAGGTAAAAACCGTCCGTGTTTATGTGTGGGTTGGTCTTACTATTATCCTTTTCTTTCAAAAGGATTTTGAACCTTAAAATCAATATGGGTGTTATTAAACTTAGCGAGTTTCTTTCACTCTGGTTCACCAGACTAACCCGGTATTTGTAATGCTCGGGTTAGACCGGGTCGTACAGGTTCAGGTTATCGGATGCTGTGAAATCCAAAGACGAGCCGAAGGAGTTCAGACGTATGTCGTTATACCGTTATTTTCTGCCGTGTGTTACATATATGAGGACATGCTATTATAACTGTCTAGATGTATGGATGAACTCTTATGTTGTAAGTATTATTTCAAGCTCTCAATAAAAGTTATTTCTATAAATTATATTTTGTTCTGCTGTGATGTGAGACTCTGTATTGTGTTGGTTCTTCTTATTCTTCTATTCTAGTATTCTTTCTTTCTTATCTCACCCCCTAACTTCTTTCTTCTAGATTTCTGGGATTTTCGGTACTTGAGTTTTGAACATAGGTTGTATAAATGTCAAGATTCGAGTGTCCAAATTCCCTGGATGCTACAGTTGGTATCATAGCAATGGTTTACCTTGGCTCTGTGGTGTAACTCGATAGAGATGGGGTTAGTAATACCCTAGATCGAGTTGAGCATATATATATGAGAGAGCGTATTTGTAAATTTTATGTACGCAAATGTTTTGTATAGTGTTGTTTGATCGGTTCAAGTTGAATTGACAAATTGATAAAATATTGTTTTGTAAAGAGGGTAAATGAAATAATTTTGCCCAAAATTTTGCAAAAAGAAATTAAATTTCAAGTTATTAGTATATTGGTTTAATGATTGATTTGAATGGGAATCCAAATGAGATTGAAAATTTGAAGGGTTTAATAAAACCAGAAGGGAATTAAAACTATAGAATTTAATATGAAATTAAATAAATCAGGAATTTAACTGAAGATAAGTTAAATAAATTAGAAACAGAAATAAAATGATTTGATTGTTTGTTTATTGTATAATAACTTGGGTGAATACTAAAATTCGTCAACAATGGAATGAATTGGAAACTAATGGAATAAGTATCTATATAATAAATCTGAGAAATAATTCACTCATGAGATGAAACTGAAATGATTTAACCTTGTATCTGTTATTGGCATTGGATATTGAGTTAAGTGCAGGAATTGTAAGAAGAGAAACAGCTATTAGTTGCTTTGCTTCGGGTTAGAGTACAGGTTGCCTGACAAATAGATAAACCTTAATATATTGATTTGGTGTTTGATTTTATACCCCTGATTTGGCCAGCCACTTGACTTTGTTTTCTTTTTATCGATGTGGGGCCCAGCGTGGCGAGTTGTAGTTGTTGGATCGATCAGTACTAAGGAAGCGCTAGCAATTTTTTTTTGAAAATTTTAAACTTTGAAATTTATTTTATAATATTTTAATATAATTATTTTGGGAATAATTGGGCTTGAATCGTTCTTCTTAATTAGTAATTTCGAGGACGAAATTTATTTAAGGAGGGAAGAATGTAACGACCCAGATTGTTCAGCTATTTAATTCGAATATTTAAATTGGTTTTAAATATTATATTAGAAATATTAATGGGTTTATATATCTAATTCATTTATAAAATGACAATTGAACATTTAAATTTATATTTAATTATAATATGAACTTGAAATGGCACGGTAATTCGTAATATTGAATTTTGAACTTCAATTGAATATTCAGAATCCCTTTTTAGTCGGAATTCTGTGAAACAAGAAACGTTAGAATTGAATTGATTTTAATTTGCTAATGAAAGAGAAAAATTGGAAATTCAGCTTATATATTGTCAGATATGTCCAAATCAAATTTTCAAATAGTCGATGTGGAATCGTCTTTAAACCGTAACGATTTATTTAATATAATTAAATATTGGATTCGAATTTGGATGAAATATTTGAGGCGTAGTTATAATTTAATTTTTAGAATTTTACTGTGATTTTTAATTTGGAAAATAAGCAACTTTTTATTTGGATTATTTTGCACACTATATCAGCATTTTGGGGTTACACAGAATACGTTAACTTGTCTATATTATTATATTTTTGGGATTGTGTCACATCGCCCAACCTGACCATATCCTTATTTTTGTCCGTAACAGTCCGGACATGAACATGACATTACAAAATGTGGTACCCTAAACTTTTAGAATATGAATATATATGAAAGAGTTTTTCAACTTGTTTACTTATTTAGCTCTTTTCTCTCCATGTCTATACGACATACTTAAAAGAAAACGTAAAATAATATATATATAAAGATTTAACCATTCTTTCCTTCAAATCAAAGGAATTGCTACTTCATTTCCAAGCCGTAGAATAAAGCCATCGACACTATCTTAAGGTACGAACATACATCACCCTAACCTAACCTTTACCTGCCTACAGTGATGTTTCCTTCCCACTTTTCTTCTACATGCCTAACACGCTGTAGAACTGCTAATCAACAATGAAATCATACACATGCTCACGTATGCTTCAACTAACCTAAAAGTAATTGAGCACACGAAATATTTGGGAAAATCTGTCCTACGATTGTACCCAATTTAGCCAACCAGACATATCAAGGCAGAATGATGGAAATTAAACATGCAGTAGTATCAAAGAAAAATTAATATATATATATATATATGTATGTATATATATATATACACTAACATGCTACCTTATATTTTTTATTTAAGTACGCTAATGTATATGCTATTCCTTATTTCCGCAACTAATATGACACCGTGGAGACAAATTAAAAATAAAATATCATTTTACGTTACTTGGTTGTCACACTACCCCAAACCGTGATGCTAAGCTACGAACCATGATAGCCAAGGCATAAATTCCCTTATGGCCAAGGACCTTCTGAGTATAAATACGTACCAAGCGTCCATTTTCATTCTCAGAAAAATCAAGGAATCAATTTTCAAATACTTCAGTGATTGTTAAAAAATCCCATACACATCCTAAAATCCTGAGACTAACTCCGTTAGACTCGCATCGATGCAAGGTTCGACCGAGTACAAATTACTGGTGGTGTGATTGTAACCAGGGAGGGAAGTCGGAATGTAGGTTTAAGCTTATTTCCATATACAGTAAGCTTTGAGCGAATTCATGAATGGTATGGAGGTCAGCAAAGTGTCACGAGCTTGTGGGTAATTTTTATCAAAATCTGGTGATAAGAGATGTCGCGCCTGAAGGCCATGGAGCAGCGTCGGATTTTAAAGGAGGACACCGGGATGGGTGCGCATGGTGCTCGCAAGTCGAGGGGAGGAGGATAATTCGAATGGTTTAATTTTTTTAATGGTTTGTGAAGGGACTAGTGATGTAAACGTTGTGCATGTACACTGTGTACACGAGGAGGACTGGTTCAAGAAGATGTTGATTGGGGAAGAAAGACTTTAGGCGGTGCAGGTGGTTTTGAAGTGGGCTGGGTGTTTGGGCCTCAACCTTGTTAGTTAAAAAGAAGAAAGAAGAAAAAATATAAACGAAAAAGAAAGGAGAGGGTATGCGAAGAAGAAGGATGAGGTAATTAGCAGGATAGGGGAGAGTATATGCAGGAGATAATGAAGTGTATAGGAGGGCTAAGCGGTGGGCTTGTCCAAAATAAAAAGGAAAAAATGTAAGGTTCGAATTATTCGAAAAAAGTAAAGGAGAAAAGAAAGGAAGAGAAAGCAAGAATGGAGGGCGGTGTGCGGATTACTGAACATCGCTTTTGGAGAAAACAGTAGTAATGCTGGGCGAACGTGTGGATTAACATGGGCTTGTGCTATGGCCCATTCATAAAAAAAAGATGAAATATATATGTATATATATATATAATCGTTGAAGCTAGTTCGGAAGGGAAAGATGGGAAGGGGTGTTTGAAGCTTCAACTAGTTTCCATTTTGACTCAAGTGGATGGTGAGGCTTGGGGCGTGTTGTAGTATAGACGAGGAAATAGGACAGTACGTCAAGAAGAGGACATGGACATTATCGGGTCTGAATTGGTAAATTAAATAATAATTAGATAAGTTAATGTTAATTAGAGAATTAATTGTGGCAGTTAAAGCGTATACTTATAATTTTTACAACCTGTGCGTATATCATTAGAAATGAACAAATTAAGGGGCACCGGAAGGGAAGTGCGGTACCAGACACCGCATGCTGAAGCAGATTGAGAGGATGTGGAAGCAATTGGAAATCCTAGTTAAATTAAATGTCGTTTAATTTAACTGAAAGCTGAACGCTACAACGATAAATGAAAAAAACAAGGTGAGTTAAACTCACTCAGTTCTACCACTTATGATTATAAGTCGGGTTTATTATTTGTATGCTATGTTTGCTAATCATTGGTTGATTTAATGATTGTTTGGATAGCTAATAAATATTTTATACCTATTATTTAAATTGAACAGTTGTTTAATTTAAATGAAATGACATCGTTATTTTTAACAATGATTTCCAAACAAGGTAACTTAACTTGTTGGTTACGGTTATAATAATATAAACGTTTTAAATTAAATAGATGCTCGAATTATTATTATTATTATTATTGGTTGACAACTATCAGATGAATTGGTTATTTATTTGCATATGATCGTTACATGAACTATTTCACCGATATGATTTGATATTGATTTGATTATGGAGTGTTGAATATGAACTCAACGGTTATTGGGTATTAACCAATGGGTGTTATTAACTGAAAATGATTTACCAAGTAAATTATTATATTTATAAAATTGATAAGCAAGTAAGCATGAATTAATGTGATGAGAAATAACCACGATAAATTGTTTTAAGTAACAATTAAAATTAGATAATAGGATTATTTAAATTAAATTAATTTGTAATTAAATTAAATGGAAAGATAAATTAAGATCTGATTAACGAGTTAATCATGCTTAGAGTTGACTAAGCCAACTGTGGTAACTGAAATGGATTTATTAAATTAATTAATTTATTTAATAGTTAAGTAAAACATTTTCATAAATGTTGATATTTATTTAATAATAGTCGAAGGGGTAAATCATGGGATTTAAAAGGGTATTAATTTAGGTTTATGAAACGAGAAGGCTTATTTATAATAAAGTCATATTTTAAAGAATATCATATTAATGATAATATAAAAAAATTAAATTGCGATTTAAAGCGAATTCTTATTTGAGAATCTATTTAACTGGATTTCTAAAATCCAAGATTTTGACGAAGTTACAAACCCGAGTTTAGTGAATATTAGGGTAAAGAGTTATGAGAAATGGGTTTTTGGAAATGGAAATAAAAGCGGGGATATGGAATAAAAGAATTAGAATTTAACAGAAGATCGGTTGAGATAAATGGTTTTCTAAGTATTGATCTGATGTTGGTTTCAGCCTTCAAGGTTGATATTTAGGGGATTGTTTTCTTACTGATTTACGGTTAAGAACTGAAGGAGATAAGAAATGGAAATAAAACGAATATCCAAGTATGAATTAGAATAGTTAAACGAGTGGAGTTATAAAGATGAAATATAGATCCGTAATTTTAAATAAAAGATGATGTTGCATCAAGATAGAAATAAAATGGGATTTGTTTGATATGGGGAATAAATATCGGTTTTTGGTATTGCAACTGACATGTATCTTAAGATAAGAATGTTGTTGATCAAGATCTGAGAGTTAATTAAAATACCCCAACTTAAACAACTGTAGGATTGTCGGAGGATGATATTAGTTGTAGCGGTGAAGGTGTTAAAAGTGATTTATTTTGAGAAATGATAGGGTAATGTTATCGAAAGAATTTGGAAATATATATACATATATAATGGGATGTGGAAATAAAAGGAAAAAAAAAGAGGCTTGAAAATATGAAGTGATATTTCTATAGTAAGTGAAATAAAAGTAGATTTGTGAAAATATAACGATAGTTTCGAAAAGTAAGAAGATGGGATTTGGGATGAGTTATTCTAAAAAGGGAAGTGATGATTATGGCATTCAGATAACAAAACAAGAAGATATCATAATGATTGTTTATGAAGGATAAGTTGAATAGATTTCCAATTATAGATAATAAATATTGTGTAGCAAATGTTTTGAAAGGATAGTTAACAAGAAACATTGGATAAGAATTTAATACATTTTTCTAAGTATATAAATAAATGATTTGAGAATATTGATATATTAAAGATAATACATTATTTTGGTATTACAACTGATATACTATTTTTGATAGCCAATTGATGTTGTGTACTGAACCAATGGATTTATTTTATTGATTGTTTATTTTGATAGTTAAATAATCGACTATCAAAATCTGACCCAACGTTGTTGGTACAGAAAGACCGGGATCGAATTTATATTCGAAAACCATTCCAGACCAATAAATATGTAAACAAAGAAGATATCTGAAGCTGATCGAGATGGAGCAATTGAAGACCGTATATCTTCATGAATGAAAGAACTATTGTTGGATTTCTCAAGCTGATCCTTAAAGGTATTTGACGATGATTCTGTCGTAATTGAAATCTACGGATTGCAAGGACTATTCTCAACTGATCCACAGGGTAATTCAAGGATGCGGTAGGATGGTACCTTCGGTTTGTCCAGTCCCAGGACAACATGTATGGATGAGTGTTTGATATAGTATTTCCAAAGGAATCACGTACGTTGATTTCCTCAAATGTATATCTGTTGATGCGGAGAAGACACCTTCTCTTAGATTAATGACTAGTATTTTTGTGGACGTCCATTAGTGATATTTGGCGGATCTGACGATGCGACATTCAAAGTGAATGGTGGCCAGATATTCCAAAAGTCGATTTTAAACTCAAGCATCACCAACGGGGAAATGACAAAAATCGGGCAGGCAGCATGGCTATGTGGGTCGCTCCCATTAGGCTGTATTATCGCTACCTAGAGAAATTGCTTTTGTTTCTTTAATCTAATTTTCCATACTGTCCCTTTTCGGGAAACGGTGGTTTGAGCCCAACCGTTGGTGATATACATTCGATACACTCAAGCAAAATAAGTGGTCAGTCATGCGTAGGCCGGGTTGCAAGACGTTCTTGTTGAACCCAGTGTATCCCCCTCTAGAGAAACACTATCGGCAGGTGGTTCCACACCTTGTCATAGTTGGAATCCAATCTCCAATAAGCGCCCGCGGTTTTGTTTGTATACTATATGTGTAGAGCGTGAGATGCAAGCATACTGCTAGATTTTATTTATTTGTATTTACACACTATTATAATATCAGAAGATATATATATATATATATATGATTTGAAAAATGTTTGTATTATAGTCAGGTAAAAACTGTCCGTGTTTATGTGTTGGCTGGTCTTACTATTAACCTTTTCTTTCAAAAGGATTTTGAACCTTAAAATCAATACGGGTGTTATTTAAACTTAGCGAGTTTCTCTTACTCTAGTTCACCAGACTGACCCGGTATTTGTAATTCTCGGGTTAGACCGGGTTGTACAGGGTCAGGTTATCGAATGCTGTGAAATCCAAAGATGAGCTGAAGGAGTTCAGACGTATGCCGTTATACCGTTATTTTCCGCTGTGTGTTACATATATGAGGACAAGCTATTATAAATGTCCAGACGTATGGATGTACTCTGATGTTTTAAGTATTATTTCAAGCTCTCAATAAAAGTTATTTCTATAAATTATATTTTGTTCTGCTGCAATGTGAGACTCTGTATTGTGTTGGTTCTTCTTATTCTTCTATTCTAATATTCTTTCTTTCTTATCTCACCCCCTAACTTCTTTCTTCTAGATTTTTGGGGTTTTCGGTACTTGAGTTTTGAACATAGGTTGTATAAATATCAAGATTCGAGTGTCCAAATTCTCGGGACGCTACATGTCTATCTTCATATTTATTTTTATATTAAAATAAATATTTGTAAATATACAAAGGTGTAGGTCATATGCTTGTTTCTCAATATGATGCCAAACCAGTAAAAAGATACTCTTCCCTTGATGTCAATCGTGAAATAATAGTATAATATAAATAATATTTGTTAAAATTATTGTACTTATCATATTTTTTATGAGTCAGTCGATTCGTCACAAATAATACTCCATCTTTACTAATAATTGTCATGAAAGTGCAAACTTTTGGTCCAACCATGAAGTACTAAAAATGTCCTTATATAGAATATTTAAAAATTTAAACCCTTAAAATTTGTTTGTTTGATCTTTTTAACCACAAATTGCAGTCGCAAAACATAACTGTTTGATATATTCAAAACTTTTTTTAGCAACTCATCAACTTTTATAAGATTAAGATCCTAAAAATTTATTCGTTTGATCTTTTTAACCATAAATTGTAGTCGAGAAAACATAGTTATATGACATTTTCAATATACTTTTTAAGCAAATGATCAACAAAAACAAACATGTAACTGTTGCTTCTTTAACTATTTCATATGATTATTAAATTTCCTCATTCACCATTGTTGCTAGGAAATTGCGCTTCTGTACATGTACATAAACATAATATGAATTACCTTGGATTTTCTTATGTTTTTTTATATATATATATATATATATATATATATATATATAACACAGTATATGTGGCACAACGGTCCACGCGCGAAGCATGTGCCTTGATCACGCGCGAAGCGTGTGGCGTCATCACATGTGAAGCGCGTGCTGTTACACTCGTATAAATATAAACGAGACCAACAAGGTAAGTTACCTTTATTGGTTCCATTCCAATCATTAAAATCACGATTTGGTTTTTCACTGAAATTAAACAACGTTTAATTTTATCAGTTGAATCAATATTTAAATATATATTTAACAAACAATCAACCATTAGCAACCATAACATACAATTATAAAAACCTGACTTATATAAAATATAAGTGGAAAGTACTGAGTGGGTTTTACTCACATTAGGCTTCCATTTGTCGTCAAAATGGTTTGTTTTAGTTAAACTAAACCATCATTTAATTTAATTGAAAATTCCAGCTGCTTCCAACCCCATACCAGCTCCATAATTATATGCTCGTTGACATGGTTCCAACGTTCCTTGTTTCGTCCGATCTTGTGTACGCATGAACGAGTTACACATATTGTAATATACGATTTTATTTAAACAAACATTTTATTTTTTCATTAATTAAAATAAACTAATGTACTAATATTTTAAACATGGTATCAACAAATTACTCATTTCGTATTATTTCAGCCATGTTAAAAATCTTGACGATATGAATTGGTACGTTTTAAAAATGGTTAGGCAATGTTCAACTAAAATGGCCATGTTATTATACTTCGGTACATTATATAAAGTTTATTGTTTCATGTAATAATCTAAACAGCAGCGGACACACATAGCTTTGAGGTAGGGCCAATGCCCTATGTGGATGTTCTAAAATGAATTAGAAAGAACCAGATTTTCACACTTGCCCATGCTGAAATTTAGAGTGTGCCCCAGCTGTACTTCATTCCCATACACATTTCACCAGCTTTTGTTTTTGTTTTCTACTGTTTACTGCCTACTTTTTTGCTACTTCCTTTCTCAACCTCCTACACGCATCCCCTTTCAAATAAAAGCTTTTTTTCAATTTCAGTTCTAAACCTAATTTCAGATCTAACATTTTAAAAATTAAAATTTTCGTCTTAGCTGAACAATTATGCTAGATCCGCCACTGAGTCTAAACACCGAAACTGCGACAGTTCTACCCATATCTTTTTTTTCAAAACTGTTGTGACCTTCAATAATATACCCTCTTTTCTATTATATTTATTGTTATGTTCTGAAAGGCAAGAACCTATGCAAATATCAATGATCATCAAGCTACACCCTTCAACGAGACCCCTGACCACCAGCGAACGAACTCCGTCACCTTCTAGTCGCATCCTCGCCTAGCTCCCCTCTATACCACGACCGCGTTGATGCTTTTGGCTTTTTGTTCGTGGATGTAAGCTTCGGTTTATATTTGTAGAAAGTGAGTTTTTATTTGTTGGTGAAGAGAGAAAATGGTTTCCATTGAGTTTGATTTTGATGGAAGGCACAGACAAAAATAGGAAAGGAAAGTTTTGGTTGTTTGTGGAGAAGAAAAGGGAACTTCAAATTTTATTTTACTCGAAATGAAATGATCAATGAAGAAGTAGTATTTATAGAACAAGAAAAATTTAGATAAGTGTTGTAATATATAAGAGTGAATAAGCTTGTGTGATATTTTATTAGTCCTACATCATGGGGATAAGTTTAACATCAACTCCAAAGCCTATATATAAAGGAGCCAATGTAATAGAAATGTACATACTTGAAGTAATAGAAATAAAAGTCTCTCCCCTATCTTTTCTGTTCTCTCTAATGGTTTCTTGTTTAACATACGTTCTGTTTTATTTTATAACACGTTATCAGCACGAATTCAATTAGATCTATTTGTTGAAATCTTCTAGATCTACGTCTATGAATTTGCCATGTATGTAATTTTTAATTGAGGATTGTTATTTCTTAGATTTCTAGATTTGTTCTACAGTTATTTTCTATTCGAGAATCTTTGATTAATGGATCTATGAATTTGTTGTATCTTCTGCTCTTTTAGATGTGATTCATACATCTAGATCTCTTTTCTTTTTCATTTTTTGTAGATTGCGTTATAGTGGACCTAACTTTTTAGATCAAATTATCCATATTGATCCCAAATATGTGTAGATATATTCTTTCAATTCTTTGCGGGATCTAATTTTGAGTTTTCCAAATCCAAATGGAAATTTGATTATATATGTATTGTTTACATTATTGATGATGTAGAGGTAGATCTAGTTTTCCGATCTACTATTACTATTCGTATGTAATTTTACTGGATAGACTAAAGACGAAATATCTCTTGAAAGAAAAAAAATCAATTTTTTCAAATGAGGAACCTGAAGTTCATCTGAAAATGAGGAACCCGAAATTCATAAACAAATGAAAAATCATAAAGTATATTAATTCTTTGGAATCTGAAATAATATGAACCTGAAGTTCATTTGTTGAAGAAGACAAAATTGAAGCCCGGAGCTTTCTTAAATGTTGTGACATGAAAAGATTATACTTCCAAAAGAAGTTAAAAGAGAGAGACACACATCATAATATGTGACAGTAACATTGGATTCAATAGAAAATCTCTAAACATGTTTCATCTAACTGACATCTTTCATGTATAGTTTATATTAACTAAATATCCTGAAGATATAGTATTCATATTAATCTCTTGAAGAGATATTTTAGAGATTTAATTTTATATAGCAAATCCCACATCCGAGAAGAGATGTTAGAATTTTTTTTGTTGCATTACAATTACATAAATAAAAGATATGTTCCCTGAAGGAATATCATATACCCCAAAATTAGTGTTTTCTTTTCTCTCTTGAATCTTATTTTTATTTAATGCACCTAATTTTGTTTCTGCATTTGAGGTTTGATATGTATTTTTGTATATTGATATGACATTTAAGTAGTTTGTATATATTCATTTCTAGAGGAGATAAATTCATCTCAGAAGCGGTGATAACAAAATATCTTTAAAGGATATTTGCATATTTGGAAATGGTAAAATATCTCTAGAAGAGATCTGTTTATTTGAAAATGATAAAATATCTCCAAAAGAGATTTCTACAATAAAAGGTGATAAAATATTTATAGAAAAAAATTCATAAATTTTTCCTAAATGGTGTTTATGGAATATCCCAGAAGCGATATTATATTTTGATATGTCTATAAAAGAATTTTCATTGATATATTTTAAAATATCAAAGATGATAAAGCAAATTAAATGACTAAAAAAAATATGCATCTCGAATATCATAAGTTAAGATTTAAATAGTAATCTTAATTTAGCATACCTGAAGTGTATGCAGAAGCAATTTTTGTTATAAAAATGGAAAATCTAGAACCTGCAGTTCCTATAATGATAGGAGATAGTTTGGATGTAAAAAATCTAAAAGATCTATATATGGATTGTATAATTTGAATCTAAAACATATAAAAAAAATAATGTTTGTGAATTTTACGTATATATTTGCAAGTTTTTCGAATCATTCTTATTAAAGAATGTAAGATCGCAGTTCTATAATTATGCACTTCTACTTAATTCTCGATTAGATATTATACATATATATGGTATTTTAAAAAAATATGATTATTGAGAATGCAGTACAACTATAAGTTGTTTATTTTAGTTCTGTCCTTGATCAATACTGTAGCTAGATCCAAATTTTATTATGTTGATTTAAGTAAAATATATTTATTTGATTCATATATTTAGATCGTTGTTGGCTAGCTTTTTGACCAAGCCACCAAGGTTCACATACAAGAAGAAAATGCGAAGTTCCATTCCTCTCAGTATTCAGAAATCTGGTCGCGATCGCTCAACCCTTATCGGATCGCTACGCACCCCTCGGATCGCCACTAGCTAGCGCGAATCGAACCACCTCCGTCAGCACGATCCGATCCAATTCCAGAAGACACCATGGAGCCATGACCAAGTCCAGGACGATACGCAAATGAAGGATCTCGCGGCATCTGTCACCAACTGTCATATCGACCAATTCTTCATGAAGCTATGACCTGATCCGAGCTGGAAGACACGATGATGGCAACAGACTTGGTCATCCACGATTTGATGTTTAAGGAGATCGCGACACCTGTCCACAACGGCTAATTTGACTAATTCTTCATCAAGCTATGAACCGGTCTGAGATCTTCGTGATGTGGGCCACGTATGACCACGATAATCACCAGAAATCAGCTATAAATAGCCCAGAGCTTGGCATTTTTCAGGATCTTTTGGCAGTTTTAAGGATTGATTCCACCATTACTGTCATACCACTATTTCATACCGGATTTACTTCGAGATAACTGAGAGAAATCGTAATTGTAAGAGTGAGTTTGAGAGAAATCATTGGTTGTACTAGCATCCAAAGTATAATCAATGGCATATAAAGTGGACGTAGGCTCGTTAACGCCGAACCACTATAAACCGTGTGTGTTTTTCTGCTTTTTTCTCATTTTCCAGTTATAATTCCCTACGAATCAAACCAATTTGGGTGTTGGAGCCAAATTTTGATCTAACATTTTGGTGCTTTCACTGAGAATCAATTTCTCGGCATATTTGATTGTTGCTCCGTTGTTTGGATATTCAAGTTCGAAGGAAACAGTCCCGAAACTTCACGGTTCAGATTCTTGAAGATTCCAGCGGCATCTTATATCATGGCCAGAAAGAAGTCTAAGGAAGTACGAGCTTCGCAGGCGATTGAAGTCGCGAATGAAGCAGTTGAAGAAAGTGTACATGAGCAAGTTTAGGAGGGCTTCGCGGATCGCGGAGACATAGGGGCGAACCGACCCGAATGCGGCGTCACGAACCAGTTTGAAGGGGGCGCCACGATCCAAATTGAGGGCGGAACGAACCGAACATCTGAAGGGGTTGTCACTCGATCCCGAGACAACACCACGAACCCTCCCCCTAATGTTACCACGATCCAACCCCAGGGGGGCGCTACGAGCCACAGACACAGGTCCACTGCGATCCAAAGTGATGACCAGACTACAACTCGACCTGGAAAGGAGGTTATGGCTCACTCTTCCCATCATGGTACCTCTGTTCGACCTGGCTCAAGTTCTCTGCGCATAAGAGAAAATGTTGATGATCAATATGACCCCTCTGCTCCGGTCACTGAAGGAGATCTCTCTCGCTTCTCTGAAATGTGGGATAGGATGTTTGATGAATTAGTTGCTCAAAGGCAGCAAAGCTCTGTGCTGCAGCAGAACTTAACTACTATGGATAGAAGGATCGATGATCTCGCAAGACAAAGAACACTCCCAGTTCGCCCACTCACCCCAGAGTACTCTTCTTCGCCAAAGGAATCGCCAAGACCTCCGCGGCGACCGTATGAGAGGGCTGAAAACATAGAGCAACTCCTATTTGGAACCTTGCCATCACGAGAGGAAGAGACACTTGGTGTAGGACCCTCAAACTACAATCTGAATAATCGTGCCGCAACTCCTAGAGCTCAAGTTGTTTATAATCCTGTTGAGAATAGACCACCTCAGCCCCTTCGTCGTACAAATACTCATGGTAACAGGGGGCAACGAAGCCCAATCCGAGCTCCGGACTTCGTGGATGTTCCTAGAAGAGAGATCGGAGAATTCCACCGAGCGAGAAGCGCTGATCCCGAGCCTCCGATGACCAGTGCAAATGTTGCAACTATGGTCCATCAAATCCTGGCGGATAGCCGTGGACAAAGGAACGAAGATTGAGGAATTGACTGCAGTCACACCCCTTTTACTGATGACATTCTAGACGTAACATTCCCGAGGCGCTTCAACATGCCTCAGATGAACCGTTACGCGGGTAGATCTGATCCAATCCAACATCTAATGAGATATTCTTGGTCAACGACCGCTGCCACAGCCTCTGACACTGTAAAGGGCAAAGCATTCCCTATATTCCTGGAGGATGTAGCGTTATTATGGTTTACTCGCTTACCAGCAAGATCAATTTCCAGTTTCAGGGAGTTAAGTGAAAGGTTCGTGGAACAGTTCCGCATTTATGCACAGAGGTCAAAGAGTGTGATTGATCTGTTCCTTGTCAAACAACGACCAGGCGAGAGCTTGAGGGTGTATCTGGATCGTTTCAACCTAGCCGCCGCTGAAGTCAAGGATCTCCATGAGCCAACTGTTGTGGCAACCCTGATTGATGGGGTAGATAAAGATATTGAATTTGGGAGATGCCTGGCCGGCAAGCCACCTCATACTAGAGAATTGTTCTACGAGAAAGCAAATGTACGCTTACGTCAGGAGGAGGTATATGCTAACCGTAAGACGAAAATGGAAAATAAGGAGGAAATCCAAAGTATTGTGTCCATCAAGCAAATCGGAGACAGCTCGGGAAAGGTTGAAGTCAATGTTGGAAACCGAAACTAGGGCGGCGGCCACCAGTCAGGAAACAATGGTAAAAACAGTAATGGCAATAATCGGAAGAGAAATCGGGGGAACGACTCCCAGAGAAGGACCCGTCCCAGGTCTTTCGAAAATTATACGCCAATAAATGATACTTGGGAAAATATATTCGTAGACTCGTACAACGTTCTCCAACATAAAAGGCCTCCTCCAAGAGATTCGATGGAGAAAGAACGTGAGACGGGGAAGTTTTGTCTCTTCCATCAGACTCACGGCCACTCTACAAATGAATGCCGTCATCTGGGAGACGTAGTTGAGAGGCTGCTCCGGGAAGGGAAGTTGGATGAGTACCGGGTGACTCCTAGAGACAGGGGGCAAGCTATTCAAACCCTGAACCAAAACCAGAATCAACCTACTGCTAGGCCAACTGTCCAGCAAAAAGGAAAGGATCTTGTTATCAATACCATAATCGGAGGGCTTCACCTAGCCGGGCATAGTTTCAAGGCGATGGATCAATACATAAACGCAGCAAAGCAGCATCTTGAGGCAGGAGAGTGTAGCAACCCTGAGGACAATGTCCCGGTAAAACAACAAAAGATGATTTCAGATGACGTCATTTTCCGCAATCGAGAGAGCATTGGAGTCCACGCTCCGACCGAAGATCCATTTGTAATCATAGTTCCTATTGGCCCGGCCACTGTCCATAAAGTTTTAGTGGATAACAGGAGTTCAGTCAACATTCTATTCAAAAAGACGTTCGATCAAATGAACCTTGAATTGAAAGATTTAAAGCCGTGTTAAGGATGGATCCGTGGATTTAACGGAGCTTCAACTGCTCCAATGGGATATGTAGAGCTGCCGGTAACACTTGGGGAAGGAGAACGCCAGAGAGTGAGAATTCTTCCCTTCGTGGTTTTCGGTATTGAATCGCCTTATAATGCCTTCTTGGGCCGACCGGCCCTAGCAAAGTTTAGAGCTTGTATAGCCCCCTGGTGCTTGTTATTGAAGTTTCCTACAGAAGCTGGTGTTGGCATTGTCAGAGGAGATCAGTTTGCTACACGAGCATGTTACATTGCAGAGCTAAAGCTACTCCGTAAAGGAAGAGATAAAGAAACTAAAGATGCTTCTTCCCCCACAAGGGAAGAGACGTCATAGCAATTAAAGAGAATGACTACGGGTGAGTCGCCCAGAGAACTGCCCGAGGATATAGATCCCAGAGAGGACGAAGAGACTGGGGGCAGAATGGCGGCTCCCAACGAAACGACTGTGGATGTACCGATCGATGATAGTGACCTAGAGAAGGTCCTGAAGATTGGATCCCAGTTGGATCCAGTTCGAGCTAAAGAACTGGCGGATTTCCTGAAAGATAACTTGGATTATTTGCTTGGACCCACGTAGACATGTGTGGGATATCTCCATCAATCATGAGCCACTCATTGAGCATTAACCCAAAGCATCCCCCTATAAAACAAAAAAGGCGAATGCTGGGCCCAGAGAGGTCCGCAGCCTTGAAAGAAGAAATTGAAAAGTTAAGAAGTAACGGAACGAAGCAACAGTGAGAGAAGAAGACAAGGTTCAAAGGCCAGTGTACTACGTGAGTAAAAAATTGGCGGCAGCTGAGCGCAATTATCCGAGGATAGAAAAGCTGGCGTACAGTTTATTGATTGCATCTAGGAAGCTTCGACATTATTTCCAAGCTCATCCTATCACCGTGTACACTGATCATCCGCTCAATCAAGTTCTACAGAGACCAGAAGCTTCTGGAAGACTGCTCAAATGGAACGTCGAATTGAGTCAATTTGATCTGAATTTTCAGCCCCGACGATCGATACGGGGGCAAGTGCTGGCAGATTTCATAGCAGAATTTACTGTCCCGGAGGATGACATAGTAAACGAAGAGGCTGACCCACTAAAATTACTTCTCGATCCTAGTGCATGGAAATTGTATATTGATGTTGCTAGGAATGATAAACGATCCGGTGCCGGAGTGGTGCTTGAAACTCCTGAGAAACAACTGATATCCTATGCTATCCGATTAGAATTTCACGCCACTAACAACGACTCCGAATATGAAGCCCTGATAGCCGGGCTGAGGATCGCAAAGGAATTAGAGATCGCGAAGCTGGACATATTTTATGATTCCAAGTTGGTTGTAAATCAGGTCACTGGAAAGTTCCGAGCTAAGAGCCCAAGATTGATTTCGTATTTGGAGAAAGTGAAGGAGTTGCTGACTGGCTTTGATCACTACAGTATATCTCATATTCCGCGGTCAGATAACCAACAGGCGGACAAGTTAGCGAAGATGACTAGTTCCGATGATCCTGAAGAAGCCGGGCTAGCCCCAGTTGAAGTACTTCAGTTCCCTAGCATAGGTCAGATGGAAATTGATCCGATACTAGAGACTGAGCCGGAAAGGGAGTCATGGATGACCCCTCTAAAGAATTTCTTGATGAATGGAACGCTTCCGACCAAGAAGAGCGAGAGGCGTAAAATAATCCGTAAATTTTCCCGATACGTTCTGCAAGGTGGAGTCCTGTACAGACAGGGATTTTCGATGCCTCTTCTCCGGTGTATAGCCCATGACAACATTAGGCGTGTACTGCATGAAGTACATGAGGGTGAATGTGGTGACCATACTGGATGACAAACATTGGCAAAAAAGGTGTTGCAGTATGGTTACTTCTGGCCTACCATAAACAAAGATGCGGCAAAATACGCACGACGTTGTGATGCATGCCAAAGATTTTCAAAATCTCCCAGGGCACCTCCTGGCCAGTAAAAGACAATGGCGAGTCCATGGCCTTTCGCTATGTGGGGAATTGATATCATCGGAAGCCTCCTTATAGCAAAGGGCGGAGCAAAGTTCGTTATTGTAGATGTAGACTACTTCACCAAATGGGTCGAGGCTGAGCCGTTAACTATAATCACAACCAAGCGAGTGATTAATTTTGTTGTTAGGAACCTTATTTGCCAGTTTGGGAACCCGAAGATCGTCATAACTGACAATGGAACCCAGTTTGATAGCAACGAGTTCAGGGACTTCTGCCAGAAGTACCACATTAAGAAACGGTACACCTCTGTGGCACATCCGCAGTCGAACGGACTGGTCGAAGCAGCAAATAAAGTGATTAAGTCCATTATCAAAAGAAGATTGAAGCGGGCCAAAGCCATGTGGGTCGATGAATTACCCTTGGCATTATGGGCCTACAGGACAACGTATAAATCGGCGACATGCCATACTCCCTTCTCTCTTGCTTTTGGAGCAGAGGCAGTCATCCCGGTTGAGCTAAAAGTACCATCTCACCGAGTCACTTACTACGATCCGATGACTAATAACGAGTTTCTCCTTGAATCCCTAGATACAATAGAGGAGAAGAGGGATGAAGCAGACATGCGTGCCTTGAGACACAAGCAACAGGTCGCTAGATACTACAACAAAAGAGTTCGAGCCCGAACCTTTGAACCTGGAGACTTGGTTCTGAAGCTTGTCTTTCCACCCCCAACTCATATGGGTGGAAGTGGGAAGGACCATACTCGGTTCTACGAAGGCTTGATAATGGAACCTTCAAGCTAGCAACTGTAGATGGAGAAGAAATCCCCAGAGTGTGGAATGCCCAACATTTGCGGCCTTATCTGACGTAAAGTCATCAGATTTATCCTTTTGTTTCATAGGACCATGTAAAAGGCATGACTTGCCTAGAATAGTCCAATGTCTTGAGCAAGGGATTATAAAGTGGACGTAGGTCACGATTTGACCGAACCACTATAAAAATATTGTGTGTCGTTTACCTTTATTAGCACTATTATTTATCTGCTCTTCTATCTTTATAAAGTTTGCTGTAAAATCATACAGCGATCACAGAAACGTGTAATTCTAGGTGCCTTCCATCAGAATGGAGAGTAATCTGCAGCCAGAACGATGAAGGTGCAATAAAGTGAATCACACCATTGATTGCGTTCTAACTCTCCAGAGCCGAGAGAAAACGTAAAGGACGCGAAAATAACGTCCACATGGCAAGGCGATGCACCATGATAAGAACCGCCTTGACCGAACTCTAACCTTGGCGACCGCCAGGAGAGTATAAAAGCATCTGTGATTAAGCGCTGAGAAAGAGCTCTTACCCCGCTGAAGGATCGGGGGGCGACTGAACAGTTGAGCTCGAATTCTAACCTTGGCGACCGCCAGGAGAGTATAAAAGCGTCTATGATTAAGCGCTGAGAAAGAGCTCTTACACCGCTGAAGGATCGGGGAGCGACCGAACGGCTTAGCTCGAACTCTAACCTTGGCGACCGCCAAGAGAGTATAAAAGCGTCTATGATTAAGCACTGAGAAGGATGCTGGAGACTCAGCGCCCCCAGAATTTCTGCCCCGCTGAAGGATCGGTGAGCAGATCATGATACGAGTTCGAATTCTAACCCGCTGATGGATCGGGAAAGTATAGAGTTACACGATGACGCAAAAGAAATAAACTTTCAATCATAAACCACAAGATTACAAGATAAAGAGGAACCTAAACAAAAGTGAGTGCCATTCTCACAATTACATTTCATGGCTAGTGGAAAGCCTAAAAATCCTAAGGACAAAATATGAACTAATATCTGCATCCTACTCATGCTGGGGGGGCTATGTTGGCTTCTTGCTCTTCTTCTTCCTCACCGAATCCTCCTTATCAACATCCGAACGATCACCTTTTTTCTCTTCCTCTTATCAACAAGAGGCTCTGGCGAAGAACTAGAGGATTGAGAGGCTAGTTGTGAAGTTATTGATCGGGAGGAAAATCTTATGACCAACCCAGTTTTGGGATCGTTCTCAGAAATAGGGGGCACATATACTGGATCCTGTTCCCCTTTCATAAGGAGAAACTGCCTCTCCCCTTCAGCCTGTTGTTCAGCCAAGGTTTCCTCATCATCACCTCTGATTTCTTTGGTAATGGCGACTTCCTCTTCATCGTCTTCGTGGTGCCCGTCCATATCTCTCAAAGCCTCGATGGGCTCGGCATCTCAAGAAATATCAGCACTAGGTGCGAGAATGACTTTCTCCATCGTCGCACCTTCGGACTGCTTGGGAGCGTCAGTACTAGCACTTGGCGGGATGTCAACCTTCTCCGCCTCTATCTTCTTCTCAGCGTCCTTATCGGCTGGCCCACCACCTGTAACATGAGAAACAATGTTATTTCAGGAGAGAATGCGGTTTTCTCAGTTGATTGTTCGGCAAGACGGCGACAAGTGACGATTGCTTTGACAAATTGCGGAGAGAATATAGAGTAACCTTCCGCTGATCCTCCATCCAAGCTAGCAGCAGAAGCTCCGACAATTGGAGAAGTCGGACCCAGAGGAATCAATGGATCATCGGGACTGTATTCCTTGATTTCGGAGGCCTTGGGCTCTACAGCTGAGCTCGAGCCTTTTTCAATTTTATTTTTGCCCTTGGCCAGAGTTTTCTCCTTATCCATCTCTTCTTGGAGTAGGTGTCTGCCTTTCTCTGAATCCTCGGGTTCATTATCCTTAAGAATGGTCCGCATCAACTCATTCTCATCAATCTCATCGACTCCTAATCGTTGTTTCTCTCTCTGGACGATTGCATCCCATATGTTGGCTAAAGTGACATGGTAGTCCAGGACCTAGGAGATGTTACAGGTCTTGATGACCTGGCCAAGGAAGTCAAACAGCATTTCTTCAAATCCTTCAATATGTTTCTCTCTCTCGAGGAGCTTTTCATTAGAAACAGTAGCCATTTCAATGGCACTTTCCACATTATTTTCAGCAAGAACCGCGCGCTTCTCTGCACGCGCGAGTTGATCATTCAGAATCGCCCTCTCTTTTTCGGCCAGAGCTAAACTATCCTTCAAGCTTGCCTTTTCTTTCTCCCAAGCAGCTTTTTTAGCTTCGAAATGATCCTGTGCTGTTTTCAGTTCGTTGTTGGCCATCCTGAGATCTTCCACCTCCATCTTCAATGACGCACGCTCTTTGCTGTTAGAATCGAGCTCATTATGAAAACGTTGCCTGGCCTCCTCCAGCTCTGTCTTGTAATTTTTAGCATCTCGTTGAGCCAAGGCAAGCAAAGATTGTGCATCTTCCAAGTCCTTTTCCATTTTCACCCTGGCCCTTTCATTGTTATCTATCCTCACTTTGGACCTGTGCGCTTCCATCTCTAGTGTTCGGATGACGTCTGAAAGGTTGATAGCGTGTTTCTTCATCGCCTCATATTGCTTGGCTACATGGCAAACATGTCCGATGACTTCGGTATCCCAATTCCCAGGAACTGGTTCCATAGCTGGAACGAACATCATCCTCCCGAAGAAGATATTGGGGAATTGTTCTCGTAATTTCCCCAGTTTAGCTTGAGCCTCAGGACCATGGATATAGTCTCGCGCCCCGGGGGCACTTAAACTTTGTTGACTGGAGGGGACGATGTCAGTTTTCTCCTTCTCAGATTCCTTGTTTGGATCTTTGTTTTTATCCTTAGGCTCGTGTTGTTTTTTGGATGATCTGCTGTGAGATGGCGCACTCTTCGGAGGAGTTAAGTCTTTGGGAAGTGGTTTTCCCCTGTAGGTGGCACTGGATGACTATGAGGCTTTCCAAAGGTTTGTTTTGACGAAGATCTGGACCATAAAGAAGGAGGCTTGTGAGAATCCCGGGACCAATGGCTGTCTCCCCTCGGCTGCTACTACGAGCACGCTCAGGATTTGGATGAAGACTAGGTGTGCCTTCACGAAGAGAGCGATAGGAATAAGATCGTTTGCGAGACATCTTTCCTGCAAAAGAAACAAGTACATATTAAAACCTTGAATACTGTTGGTATAAAAGTGTGGGGTCAGACAGTGCATGTGATTTGTGCATCCCATATAATTCCCCCTAACAGACTAGGGCCCGAAGTTAGGCTCGTTTGGGTAGTCTCTCGTTCTTCAATAGGAACAGTTGTTTCCTCAGAAATAGGGAAAAATGGCTCCCCTTCGAAGTCTTCCTGTGTATATACATCGTCGGGTATAGGAATCTTGCTCAATTCTTTAAATAACTGCTCCTCTGTTAAATCATCGGGAGCAGCAGGTTCAACCGGTGGAGAGGCCCTTGAGGGGAAACCCCCCGGAGAGGCTGGGATTTCCTTAGACTCATCAGCACGGGCCTCATCTCCTCTATATACATTTAAGTCTTCGTCGTCCTGGTTAATTATCGGCGAAGGACTCCTATGAAGTTTAGTTATCTTTATTGCCTGTGACGTTCCTTCTCCCTCGGTCGGGGGCACGTATTTGTAAGGTTTGCCACCCACGCCAAGTCCAAACCTTATATCCAGAAGCCGATGCTTGTGAAGATTGTCATCAGTAATACATTTCTTAATCTTTAGGAAGTCGGATTTGCTTTTCAGAAGAAGGGATAGTTGATTATTGTACACTGAGCCTTCCGTCTTTGGAAAGGTGTGATCTGCATAGAGAAAAGAAGCATGTTAGCGCTTCGATTTCTTAAACAGGTTATTCATTCAAAGGTTTAAAATTTACTTGATTTAAGCCATCTTCTTACACACCTAGCCTGTCTCTTTATGTAGAACCAATCGGCCTTGGGATCCCCTATGTTGCTGTAACCGTCAGATAAGACCTTTCTATTTATTACCGATTCAAAGAAAGAAAAATTTGGGGTTGCCGTAGAGCGATGCTTGAAAAGGTAATAGAATTTCAAATCTTCAAACGTGAGCTCAGTTTGCAGGATTTTCGCATATGCGATGTATAGTGTATAGGGCTGCGTAGGCATTGGGATGAAGCTGCATTGGAGCAATACCCAATCGTTTTAAGGTTTCAATGACGATTAGAGTAAACGGAGGAATAGCGCCTACCCAACACATGAGTCAGCTAACTGTCATATACCCCTCCGGAGCCAGATGAGGTATATCTTCACTACCAGGTGTCCTCACATCATCCCAGGGGATCCCGTGTTTCAAGCAAATTTTCTTATGCTCTATGTCATCAAGTTTGGAAGCTAAAGAGTCAGTGAATTTCTCTATTTCTAGTGCACCAGGAATCTCGTCAGGAGCTCGGTCGTCTACTTCAGACTCCTCATCAAGCGAGGTACTCTCAGATGAATCCGATTCCGTTTTTGCCTCATATTCTGATGCAGAATCCTCACCCTCTGGATTAATTGGAAGAACCTCGGGGTTGTGGTGCTCAGATGTCTCGGGATCCATCTCTGTGCCAGATCTTGAAGGGGAACGGTTATCCAACATTACTGTTTAGGCGAGTAAACATGAGAAATAAGAATATAATTACCCATCCCCCGTGTGTGCAAGTGCAGGTGTGTGCCTGTGCATGCATTAAGAAAAGCATAAAAGTCAACAAAATCATCGAGATATTAGTCGTTGTTCACTGATAAGTTATGCATTTGTTCAGTCCAGAAAGTTCGTCTCAAAGGCTCTAACCTAACTGTCCATTGGTATGATAGAATTAAGTTGCATTGAGAATTTAACAAGTTCATTGTATCACTCGGATCGCATAGAAGGGTTCGAGTCGCAATGCATGATCGGATCGCGAGACAAGCAGGGACTCGCAGCGAAGTCGCCAGATCATGAAAGAGTGTCGGATCGCGAAACTGTAGCGGATCGCAAAGACTACCCACGATCCGTTCCCGTCCTCCTGTGAATTACAGATTAGCCGCGACCCGATCCGTCACTTGACTTAGATACCGGCTTCACACCAGCATTACCACGACCCGAACCGGTGCCTCGCCCATGATCCATTTTGTTTCCTGCCCTCACGAACCGATTCTTCTTCACCCTAACGATCTGATCCGCCTATTAAATTGATACTCCGTCATTTCTCCAACCATTCCTCTATCACCATGAAGCGAATCTAAACCTCACCCGCGACTCGAGCTTATCAGCTCCTCCTCCTTCATTTTCTTCTATTCTATCCATGTTTGAACTCGAACGAAGAGATTTACGGCGACTCATCAACCTCCATAACCTCGAATACTACGGATTACGACACTCTCTCCTCTCCATTCATTAAAAATCCAAGATAAATGAGAGCGAAATCGCATAAGAACTTTTTCGAGCATAATTACCTTTCTCAAAACAATGAAAACAATTGGGTAATCGGAGGATGAAAAAAAAATTAGGGTTTCAGATAGCCGGCGGCGGCGAAAGAAGAAGAAGGGAAAAGAAGAGGCGGGTCCAGATTTATATAGCCATAACCCGTGACCGTTAGTCTTCATCTTTTTGTCTTACTCGAATCGTGGAGATGGATGGGCTGCGAGCTAAAGCCCAACATGCTTCGTGGAAAAGCCCATCATGATCCAAAGCCCTAATACTCACGTCTGACCGAATCCAGCGTTTCGCCCCATAGACCGTGGTGAGCTGAAGCGATCCGAACCGACAAAACATGTACCGAAGTGAAAATTCAGAAATGATTTGCAAAAAATTAAGAAGTTTACCTGGCGAATTTGATTGTGAGGTCTCCAAAGATTCCAGAAATGAATTATCTAATGAACAAGGAAATGAGAGAAGAATTAATTGGAGATTTATACTTGTCAAAGGATACGACTCTTGTATCACCCCACCTCCGTTAAGGTCACTCACAAAGGGAATGCCTTAACTTTGGTGGAGCATTTTAGTAAACAGAACAGAAACTTACAAGATAGCTAAAATAGTACTTGAAAAATTTATAACTTTATTTCAACAGAAACCGAGATAAACTTGGTTACATCCTTTCAAATCACATTATCAGAATTCAAGTACAAAATATCAGTCTTGTACAAAAGCCTTCAGAATGCATAGTTTAAAATCATAATCCCCATAGAACGGAAGCTATACAGAGCCAGGCCATACTTTAAGCACTTCAAGCAGAAGAAATCCGGATCAAGCTAATGTATTCCTTCCTTGGATAACCTGGGGGAAACGGAAGAAAGGAGGCGAAACAACAAGGGTCAGACAAAAAGTCTGGCAAGTCCAGTGATTTTCAGTTATGAACAGATAATAATAACATGACGTGAAAATAAAACTGGATGAGAGATAACTGTAACAGGTGTAACAGATATAACAGAAGAACAGAATGATATAAGCTATTGTTTTACACTTATCTGTACTAGTACTAGTATAACAGAATTTGGTGTCACCGTAATGTCTAAACTGAAACAGAAACGGGTACAGAATAATTTAACAGAAACAGAATGCTAATAATGGGCCTTTACTACCCGATCAGAAACAGATTAATCCCTACGGAAACAGAATGTAGAATTAGGTGTACACTAGTAATAGGCCTTTACCACCCGAACAAACGGTATCACGCAGAAACAGACAGGTGTTACCACCCAACAGAAACAGACGGTACCAACAGAAACAGACAGAACTAAGTGTACCCTACAACCCTACCCCAAGCGATCGGCTCCCTAATACATAAATATCCTGTGTCGGCCCCACAGTAGGGTGTATCACTCCCTAAAGTGACAACCAATTGGGACAGACCTATTTACATATGTCACGACGTCTTACATCCTCAGAGGCAGACCGGGATCCATGCACGCACATGACCCGGTTGGAACGCACCATCAACACCCCTCGCCATTATCAGAATGAACCGCTTATAATTAGTTCAGTAAGCGTGCCCGGACCCTACTTACTGTTGGGTCAATGTTTTGATACCAGAAAGGGTTACTGACTAATATGGGTCCCAAACAACATATGACACAAGTAATTCCCCTTCTAACCTTGTGTCCCCAAACTAACAGATTTCAGCTTAACTTGTCTACAAGTTTCAGATATACAAAATTTATATTAACTAGTTCACAGATCAGACAATCAAGTTAACAGGTTTTCAGACTAACGGATCAGATGTTCGGATTAACAGGCTTACAGATTAACTGGTTACAGATTAACTAACTTTGTATTGGGCCTACGGATTCACGAAACGGGTTTATCAGATTCATTGGTCCAATTGGTTTAACCTTACCCAATACGTTTTAGACATCATAATTATCTCAGATTTTCATTAATTAAATATAAATGCCCAAACCTCTCACATTAGACTGACAGTTTGCGGCTACGGGTTAGGCCGGTTGGTTTCGGGCAGGTTTCTGTCGCAAACTGTGTCTAACCTCGAGTTTCAAGCACGTTATGACTAACTTCTCACATTAGAACCTATTGTTTGCGACCACTGGAATATGCCGGGCAGTTCCGGGTAGAATTACGCCGCAAACTCATTTTAACCTCGAGTTATCCATGTTTATCTTTGCGGCCAATTAATTAATGATTTACCATTTATACCCACGCCTAATATACATGTCAATTATTCATAACTATAGCCAATTCCGATTATGTCAATAGCGGACTAATTATATCAACTCAACAGTTATTGTAGATAACAGATTTTTCAGATTAGGCGACTTAACGGATTTAGCAGATTAGGCAAACTACCAGATCTTAGCATTTTCAACAGACTTAGCAGACGACAGATTTGGCAGATGAACAAATCTAGCAGACTAGGCAGTAGAGCAGAACTAGTAGATTAAGCAATATAACAGAACTAGCAGATTAAACAATATAGCAGAACTAGCAGATTAGGCAAATATAACAGATTTAATCATTCCTTAAAGTTTCACAAACATATCTTGCCTAATTTTAAATTTGGCCTAAGCATGCCTAAATAATTGTCATGATTCACACTATGATCATATACCAAATATAACCATCGAATACTATGCATGTCATATATCCCAAAGATCCCTTACTTAGGTGTTTATTTACATTTAATAGATGTCCTACCTTAATGTAAATCTTTATACCTAAGCCATATTTTCTTTGTCTCAAGTCATATGTTAACATACCATGGTTCCTCTTCTTCCAATTCCCAGAATATGCATAGATCTAAATCTAGTTTACAACCTATGTCCTTTTTCTTAAATCAGTCACAGATTAACCATGTCCAATTATTCCACATTCAATATTTGTCCCAAACATTTTAGCGTTCCTGCGTTAATCTCTTAGGAGATTGGCGCAGGCTCGTAGTAGCCTGGCTATAGAACAGAAAGAAGAAGAGATACAGAATAAAATAGATCAGAACAGAACATACACAATCTCAAATTCAGATTTACAATCATGTCACAATTATGATTAAAGTTTATATCGGAAAATAACTGCACTTGCCTTGGTTGGATTAAAGAAAGAACTTTAATTGTTGTAGAATCGTTGCAGAAGCTTTAATCTATAATTTGAATTGAGTTGCTTAGGTTGATGTTGATTAGCTTGTAGTTTTGATTCCAGCAGAGTAGCGATCCCATTTTTATTTTTATTTAGAACAGAGGCAGAGAAGAAGCAGAATAGAATTGTGTGTAGAGAAGGCTAGGTCTTAGGTCGTTTTTATAGGTGTAGCAGTTCATTTCAGCCATCAGATTAACCCTAAAACCAATCCGGACCATCAAAAATCGTCCCTGGGCTTCAAAAACGTGTTCTGGACCGAAACAGGCCGACCAGGTCGACCTGTAGGGGGGAGGTCAACACTATAGTCAACCCCCATGGGGGAGGTCGACTCCCAGGTCGACCCCCTGGTCGACCTGGACCCAGGTCGACCCCCGGGTCGACCTGCCAAGTTTTGTGCTGACCGAAACCTTCTGAATCTTCTACAGGCCATAACTTCTTCATCCGGACTCCGATTTTCGAAAACTCGGACTCTATTTCATGTAAAATTTCGAGAGGAACACAATGGTGATGTCCATTTTACCTAATTCCTGATTCGTAAATTAATTATCCTCATTTTACTATCTTTTCCGTTACACACACCGTTATCGAACTAATTTTTCTTCTCTTTCATGTATTAATTAATTCTTCTTATGCATCGCCATTATTTACCTATCATAAGCATATTTTCATATATTTTATTTCATTTTTAATTATACTTAAAAATGCGGGGTGTTACATTCTCCCCTCCTTAAAGGATTTCGTCCCCGAAATCTTCAAGTTAAGAAGAATGTGTCCTACCATCCAATCATCCATCTACTCAATCACCAATCACAGGCATTCATTGTCCTTAAGAGATTTCTAATGCTGTATGAACATATGCAAGAAGTGTGTGTATATGTTCCTTGTCTAATGCAAAGATCAGGCGGTCCACTGATTCAACTGACCTCCTTAATGCGAATTATGCCAGTGCCATGAGTCCAACATGTATGCAATTTTCCTACTCGATACATATCATTTCTATATGAGTGCACAACCATTCAGTCATATGCAACATCCATGTGCTGAGTCAATCATTTTGCATCCACAAAAATTAAAAATGCTCACACATCCATATGCAGTATGAGAGTGTTTTCGAACCGATCTAGTGCCTAGTGTGTGTATATGCATCCACGGGCAACCACTAGCAACCACTTGCATCCACTTGCAACCATCAAACATAACATGTCTCAAACACATGTTTACACCCATTAGTTTCTACCTAAAGTTCGAAGATTCAATCGATAGGATATAGTCGAATGATGGAAGCGAGTACAGATAGAACAAAAACTTGGTTCCCATTAGGCATGGGTCCTAAGTATCGGCCCCGAAGACCGAAACCAACATCAAATTGACACCCAGAGGATTACCCTCTTTATACAATGTCAAAACTGGAAATCTTATCAGAAGTATTCAGATATTTACAGACTACTGGTACAGATCAGGTTCCCTAATGGCTCTTAGGAAGTTAAGCATGATAAAATCATATCCCACGAAAACTCAGAATGTATGCGTCATACTTGACGCCTAACACAGACTTCCCTCAAACCCCAATCTCAAACGGATGAGCCATAACCCTTATGGGTCTGAGTCTACAGCGGAATTCAGAAATAATACTAGTATTAAAGCGCAGAGTATCGATTACAAAATCAAAATAACAGAACCAGAAAAAGTCTTAACTCCATAATCAGATAAAGAAATTAAACCTACTATAGAAATTTTCCTATTTCTATCCTAGCCACTAGCCTCGAGAGTGTTCGCCTGCCCTCCCTGCCCTCGTCTCTTCGGGCAGTCCCTAGTGAAGTGTCCCATCTCTCCACAGTTGAAGCAAGTGCCTTTCCTTTTTCTGCAATCCTTGTTCAGATGAGTCGAGCTCCCACAAGTAAAGCACTTTTTCCCCTTCTTATCTTCAGACTTCTCATCCTTCTTTTGTGTTTCCTTTTTGGGCCATGCTTTCTTATTCTGTGGTTCTTCCTTCTTTGTCTCTTTCGGGCCCTTGTCTTCCTCGTGCAGTAGTTCCATGTCCACCAATTTCTCGTAAGTCGCTCCCATGGGTACGTGGGTCATGGCTAGGCTGTGCAGTGGCTCGTTCAATCCTTTAACAAAGCGGAGAGCCTTTTTATGCTGAGTGTTGACTAAATCCAATCCGAACTGTAACAACCCGTATTTTTCGATAACACGTTAAATCAAGAATCAAGACAGAATTAAATTATAAATTCTGAATCAAGTGAAACGGCCTGTGCCATTGCGTTCGTCTCGGAAAAATACGCGAAATAGAGTCCGAGTTTTTGAGAATCGGAGTCCGTATGACCCGTTAAATGCCCAAAGAAGATTTCTGGGAATTTGAATTTCGGAAAACAGTTTTGGAAATCAGATCTGGGGCTAGGCAGGAAGTTTCCCCGCCTAGGCCATGTCGACAGGGTTGTCGATAGGCCTGTCGACTTGGGCCAAGACCAAGTCGACAGCCCTGTCGACTTGCCTGTCGACAGGGGGTGGCCGGGGCAAGTTGCCTGGCGCACCTGTTTGGCTCACCTGGTCTTGTTCTTGGGCTGATTCTGGAAACTTCCGAGATCTGATGGTCCTAATCTATCCTAGGGTTAATCTAAGGGCCTAAAACTATCCTAATCTCTATAAAAAGACCCTAAACCTAACCTAAATCCCTAAAAATCAAACCTAGCAACTAAATGCTGCCAAAATCAATTTTGATCATGGCCTCCATCTCAAATCCCTAGAGCCTATGCATCCAAATCAAGTTCAAATCAAAGGGTGCAAGCTTGCTACACCAAATCAAGGCCAAATCAACATTGCTATGCGAGTTCCATGACGATTCTTCTACAAAGGAGGCACCTTTCTTAGCCAAGATGATTCATGCTCCTTTCCCTAGGCCTAACTATGTAAGTTCTAGCTACTTTTAGATGGAAACGGTAGTTTTGATAATGACATGGGATAAAATGAGGCTAAACATGATTATGCGAACCTATATGAACCTTACCATGCCTCTTGTGTTCATATTTATGATCTTAGGCCATGTGAGTGACTTAATCATGCCTCTCATGCTATGCATAACCTAGTTTAACTTGCAAGATTTTCTCTTGTGTTGCCTTTCATTAGTTGAGGGAGGGGTCTCGTGGGACCATAGCCACGTGTAGAAAAGCAGACCTTAGTATCTGCATCGGCAGATAAATCTAAAGCTCCCGACCGAGTCCTGTATTTCTGGTATTGCCCTGTGACAGGACTCGGATGGCACGATGTGATGCATGTGCATACAGTTATAGAAAAACGATTCACAATGAATGCGTGGGAAAAAGGGCGCGGTTGAGGGTTAGCGTAATCCCTAGTGGCCTAGGTGGTTTAACCCAAACCGAAATACGAAAGCTTGCAATAGGTAAGCGTAATCCCTAGTGGTGCTAGGTGGCGTAATTCCTAGTAGTTCAAACGATGATTCATATGGAAGAGCCTAGCTAGAACAAGGGTGACAGTCCAAACGGTTTCAAGGATAATACGACATGAGGAAGCCCGTACGAGGTACGGCAAAGGACTGAACTTATATACATGGAACGAAACATATGATTTGAGTAACCTATATATGCGATATATTAGGTTGACATGGACCATTTCATGACATGGGGCAAGGGACATTCATGGTTAACACATGACGCGGGTAGGGATACTAGTATGAGAGGTGCATAGCAAATATACATGTTAGAACTAGGAAGAATATACATAATAGATACCGTGGGATGTTAGACGGGGTAGATACCTTGGGATAATGTACTCGATAGAAATCTAACGATGTGATACCTTGACTTATCATAACACCGTAGTATATCATGATACCTTAGCTTACCTTGCCGTAGTAGTTCAACCGGTTATCCTGGTTTATCTATCTTGTAGTTATCCTTATGTTTACTTTCAGTTTATGCATGTCATGTTACCTTTACCTGTTTTTATACTGCAAGTAGATAGGACTTACTCAATCTTTTTGACTGACCCGTTTTGTTTCGCCTCTTTTCTTCCGTTCCCCCCAGGTTTAAGGGAGGAAACAATGCTGTTTAGTTCGGACTTCTTCTGCTTGAAGGTCATCATGGATGGCTTGGACTTCTCTTGGCTATGGCTACTTTACTGTTTTACTTGGGGAATAATTTATTAAAAAGTCTTTATGCTTATTTACTATTGCAAGACAGGTTTTGATGTACTCTGATGTAAAAGGCTTTAGACCTTATTTATTCATGTTATGAAAGTTTGATTTTACTTCCGCTATTTATATATGTTCTGTCTTGTGATATTTCTGTGCATGTTTACCAATAATGCCCCTCTAAAGCTAGTGCATTCCTTTGCGAGTGACCCTAGCGGAGGCGGGGTGTTACATTTGGTATCAGAGCAGAAGGTTACCAGACTGGGCAAAAGTTTTTAAAGACCTTCTGAAAACTATTTGAAAACCGTTTACAAAGAAGCATTTTTCACGAAAATTTTCTTTTAAAAGAAAAAGGCTATTCCCCAAAGGCCATTAGCACTATCCTTGTTTCCTTGATTGAGTCTCTTTTCCTTTCTTTCCTCCATCTGTAGTCACAGTAGTTTTAACTGCAACTAGTCTTTTCTACCTACGAAAGTGTTTTCTATACGATGGAGGTGGTTCTCGAGAGACCAGTGACTGCGTTATAAGAAAGGATCGTGAGAAAGAAGGATAAAGGATACGAGCTTAAGGATGAGCAACTTGTTGGTATGGCTTAGTCCTCAAAGGAGGGAGAAAGATGAACAATGAAACCCATGACGAGAGGGTACCTTTGGCATAGTGAAACGGGATAGATAGTTAAGTATCATGGAACAGGGACAAGATCATTCGGAGGGCAGTAGTATGCTCTCATTTCTAGAGTACCTCGGAAGGAGGGTAACGATCTTGTCAAAGGTTTAGCTTTTCTTCTCTATCTTCCCGTTAGGACTTCGTTGTTCGTATCATTTAAGTCTGCTTCGGTAGTTGAGTCTCTGCACCTTAGTACTAGCGTAGTAGAGGATCCCGTTTTGTCTCAAGTCCTATTGGAAGATCGGTCCATTTACTCATGACTTGTTTTGGATTTGAGAATGACATGCCTCGGTTATGGATGGATTCTAGGGATGAAGTGGTTATCCAGTAAGGGGTGCCACTCTCGGTTTTGATAGAAGGGTAGTTGGACTCTTGACTAACCCTCGAAGTCTCGTGTAACCTTTTGGGTTCGGTCATGGTTAGTTACTTAGAATCCCTTGATGCCTTTATGGGAAATTGGAAGCCCAATCGAGTGGTTTTCGCCGATAAGACGGATGGTTTATTTCACTTATGCATGGGTTATAGAAATCACCTTAGTAAGTGCGCTTGATAACCTGGTTGGCATCTGTTTACTTTCAAGAGAAAGTTCCTTTATGTGGTATACCTTGTGGTACGAGGTCCGAGATTCATTAGTGAATTTTGGAAAAGCTTGCATGAGATCATGAGTACGCAGTCATGTTTGCATCAAGTATTTTAGAAAAAAGGATAAGTGCAAGTGGAACGAGAGGCGACGAAGGAATGAGTTCCAGCTCATGTTATGGAAACAGAAAATAAGAAGCTACGGAATCGAAAAGACGGTCAAGGCACAAGGAAATTGAGCTCAAGGAAGTACGACTTTGATGGTCAAAGACTAGATACGCGCATGATATCTCTTTTTGGGAGTATATCCTTGATCCCTGTTTTCTGTAGAGCTTACTTGTAGGCTATCTTTTGTGGACATCCTCTCGGTCCTATTTTCTGTTACAAACCCCGTAAGGAGTTTGTCCTGTTTATCTTCTCGACCCTGTTTCAGGGAATCTTAGGTAGAACCCTATGGATGTAAACATGTATTTGAAACATGTTATGATTGATATGGTTGCAAATGGTTGCAAGTGGTTGCTCGTGGATGCACGAATTTACATTAGATATTAGCTCGACTCGGTCACATTTCATATTGCATATGCACGAGTATTTATACTTGTTTATGGATGAAATTGAATGTGTTATCATGCGGATGTTGCATATGGTTGAATGTTTGTGCACGCATATAGTGTATATGACTAGGACTATTTGAATACATGATGGATTCATAGCACTAAACATATTTTTGCATTCAAAAGATTTTTCAGGCCTGATCATTAGCATTAGCTAAGGAACATGTACACACACGTTTTGCATATATTCATACAGCATTAGAAATCATCTAAGGACAATGGTTGCTTGTGGATGTTGTTTTGAGTAGATGGATGATGGATGGTAGGATATGTTCTTCCTAACTTGGAGATTTCGGGGACGAAATCCTAAAAGGTGGGGAGAATGTAACAACCCGTATTTTTCGATAACACGTTAAATCAAGAATCAAGACAGAATTAAATTATAAATTCTGAATCAAGTGAAACGGTCTATGCCATTGCGTTCGTCTTGGAAAAATACGCGAAATAGAGTCCGAGTTTTCGAGAATCGGAGTCCGTATGACCCGTTAAAGGCCCAAAGAAGATTTCTGGGAATTTGAATTTCGGAAAACAGTTTTGGAAATCAGATCTGGGGCTAGGCGGGAAGTTTCCCCGCCTAGGCCATGTCGACAGGGCTGTCGACAGGCCTGTCGACTTGGGCCAAGACCAAGTCGACAGCCCTGTCGACTTGCCTGTCGACAGGGGGTGGCCGGGGCAAGTTGCCTGGCGCACCTGTTTGGCTCACCTGGTCTTGTTCTTGGGCTGATTCTGGAAACTTCCGAGATCTGATGGTCCTAATCTATCCTAGGGTTAATCTAAGGGCCTAAAACTATCCTAATCTCTATAAAAAGACCCTAAACCTAACCTAAATCCCTAAAAATCAAACCTAGCAACTAAATGCTGCCAAAATCAATTTTGATCATGGCCTCCATCTCAAATCCCTAGAGCCTATGCATCCAAATCAAGTTCAAATCAAAGGGTGCAAGCTTGCTACACCAAATCAAGGCCAAATCAACATTGCTATGCGAGTTCCATGACGATTCTTCTACAAAGGAGGCACCTTTCTTAGCCAAGATGATTCATGCTCCTTTCCCTAGGCCTAACTATGTAAGTTCTAGCTACTTTTAGATGGAAACGGTAGTTTTGATAATGACATGGGATAAAATGAGGCTAAACATGATTATGCGAACCTATATGAACCTCACCATGCCTCTTGTGTTCATATTTATGATCTTAGGCCATGTGAGTGACTTAATCATGCCTCTCATGCTATGCATAACCTAGTTTAACTTGCAAGATTTTCTCTTGTGTTGCCTTTCATTAGTTGAGGGAGGGGTCTCGTGGGACCATAGCCACGTGTAGAAAAGCAGACCTTAGTATCTGCATCGGCAGATAAATCTAAAGCTCTGGTATTGCCCTGTGACAGGACTCGGATGGCACGATGTGATGCATGTGCATACAGTTATAGAAAAACGATTCACGATGAATGCGTGGGAAAAAGGGCGCGGTTTAGGGGTAGCGTAATCTCTAGTGGCCTAGGTGGTTTAACCCAAACCGAAATACGAAAGCGTGCAATAGGTAAGCGTAATCCGTAGTGGTGCTAGGTGGCGTAAGTCCTAGTAGTTCAAACGATGATTCATATGGAAGAGCCTAGCTAGAACAAGGGTGACAGTCCAAACGGTTTCAAGGATAATACGACATGAGGAAGCCCGTACGAGGTACGGCAAAGGACTGAACTTATATACATGGAAAGAAACATATGATTTGAGTAACCTATATATGCGATATATTAGGTTGACATGGACCATTTCATGACATGGGGCAAGGGACATTCATGGTTAACACATGACGCGGGTAGGGATACTAGTACGAGAGGTGCAGAGCAAATATACATGTTAGAACTAGGAAGAATATACATAATAGATACCGTAGGATGTTAGACGGGGTAGATACCTTGGGATAATGTACTCGATAGAAATCTGACGATGTGATACCTTGACTTATCATAACACCGTAGTATATCATGATACCTTAGCTTACCTTGCCGCAGTAGTTCAACCGGCTATCCTGGTTTATCTATCTTGTAGTTATCCTTATGTTTACTTTCAGTTTATGCATGTCATGTTACCTTTACCTGTTTTTATACTGGAAGTAGATAGGACTTACTCAGTCTTTTTGACTGACCCGTTTTGTTTCGCCTCTTTTCTTCCGTTCCCCCCCCCAGGTTTCAGGGAGGAAACAATGCTGTTTAGTTCGGACTTCTTCTGCTTGAAGGTCATCATGGATGGCTTGGACTTCTCTTGGCTATGGCTACTTTACTGTTTTACTTGGGGAATAATTTATTAAAAAGTCTTTATGCTTCTTTACTATTGCAAGACAGGTTTTGATGTACTTTGATGTAAAAGGCTTTAGACCTTATTTATTCATGTTATGAAAGTTTGATTTTACTTCCGCTATTTATATATGTTCTGTCTTGTGATATTTCTGTGCATGTTTACCAATAATGCCCCTCTAAAGCTAGTGCATTCCTTTGCGAGTGACCCTAGCGGAGGCGGGGTGTTACACGAACCTAGTAAGTTGGTTGAACTGGTTGACGTATTCCTTGACCATCATACTTCCTTGCTTAAGAGATAAGAACTTTTCCAGTTGTAAACTCCGTTCAGCTTGCGAGAGAAATTTTGTCTCAAACCTTGTTCTGAAATCCATCCATGTCTCAACCGGCCTCTCGGCGTTAGTGACTTCCCACCAGTAGGAAGCTTCGTCTTTGAGCCGCCATACCGCTAACTGTACCTTCTGCCTATCATCCACCTCGAAGATAACGAATAGATCCTCAGTTTCTTTGAGCCAGTTCCTCGCTTTGACGAATGATTCAGTTCCCTTGAAATCCTTTCCACCCATGTCCCTAAAATCTCTACAGATCTTTGAGAAAGCAATTGCACGAGGAGGGAGCGGAGGAGGAGGGGGGTCATTTGCTGGACCTGCGGCGGCGGTCCTAGCCTCAAGATATTGACGAAACCAACCGGGTACATGAAAACCTTTTTTATCTCAGATGCTTCAGACATGATGAAACGAAAAAAAGGAAAGATTCAATACAAAAAGGACATAAGGAAAGATATATGGCTCTTGGGGATCATGTATTTCAAAATAATCTTTATTTTTGAAAATACTTCCTTTCAAAACCTTTTTGAAAATAGTTTTCCAAAAACTTTACCCAATCTGGTAACCTTCAGCTATGATACCAAGTGTAACACCCCACCTCCGTTAAGGTCACTCACAAAGGGAATGCCTTAACTTTGGTGGAGCATTTTAGTAAATAGAACAGAAACTTACAAGACAGATAAAATAGTACTTGAAAAATTTATAACTTTATTTCAACAGAAACCGAGATAAACTTGGTTACATCCTTTCAAATCACATTATCAGAATTCAAGTACAAAATATCAGTCTTGTACAAAAGCCTTCAGAATGCATAGTTTAAAATCATAATCCCCATAGAACGGAAGCTATACAGAGCCGAGCCATACTTTAAGCACTTCAAGCAGAAGAAATCCGGATCAAGCTAAAGTATTCCCTCCTTGAATAACCTTGGGGGGAAACGGGAGAAAGGAGGCGAAACAACAAGGGTCAGACAAAAAGTCTGGCAAGTCCAGTGATTTTCAGTTATGAACAGATAATAATAACATGACATGAAAATAAAACTGGATGAGAGATAACTGTAACAGGTGTAACAGGTGTAACAGATATAACAGAAGAACAGAATGATATAAGCTATTGTTTTACACTTCTCTGTACTAGTACTAGTATAACAGAATTAGGTGTCACCCTAATGTCTAAACTGAAGCAGAAACGGGTACAGAATAATTTAACAGAAACAGAATGCTAATAATGGGCCTTTACTACCCGATCAGAAACAGACAGAAGAAGAAACAGATTAATCCCTACGGAAACAGAATGTAGAATTAGGTGTACACTAGTAATGGGCCTTTACCACCCGAACAGACGGTACCACGCAGAAACAGACAGGTGTTACCACCCAACAGAAACAGACGGTACCAACAGAAACAGACAGAACTAAGTGTACCCTACAACCCTACCCCAAGCGATCGGCTCCCTAATACATAAATATCCTGTGTCGGCCCCACAGTAGGGTGTATCACTCCCTAAAGTGACAACCAATTGGCACAGACCTATTTATAGATGTCACGGCGTCTTACATCCTCAGAGGCAGACCGGGATCCATGCACGGACATGACCCGGTTGGAACGCACCATCAACACCCCTTGCCATTATCAAAATGAACCGCTTATAATTAGTTCAGTAAGCGTGCCCGGACCCTACTTACTGTTGGGTCAAAGTTTTGATACCAGAAAGGGTTACTGACTAATATGGGTCCCAAACAACAGATGACACAAGTAATTCCCCTCCTAACCTTGTGTCCCCAGACTAACAGATTTCAGCTTAACTTGTCTACAAGTTTCAGACATACAAAATTTAGATTAACTAGTTCACAGATCAGACAACCAAGTTAACAGGTTTTCAGACTAACGGATCAGATGTTCGGATTAACAGGCTAACAGATTAACTGGTTACAGATTAACTAACTTTGTATTGGGCCTACGGATTCACGAAATGGGTTTATCAGATTCATTGGTCCGATTGGTTTAACCTTACCCAACACGTTTTAGACATCATAATTATCTCAGATTTTCATTAATTAAATATTAATGCCCAAACCTCTCATATTAGACTGACAGTTTGCGGCTACTGGTTAGGCCGGTTGGTTCCGGGCAGGTTTCTGTCGCAAACTGAGTCTAACCTCGGGTTTCAAGCACGTTATGACTAACTTCTCACATTAGAACCTATTGTTTGCGACCACTAGAATATGTCGGGCGGTTCCGGGCAGAATTATGCCGCAAACTCATTCTAGCCTCGAGTTAGCCATGTTTATCTTTGCGGCTAATTAATTAATGATTTACCATTTATACCCACGCCTAATGTACATGTCAATTATTCATAACTATAGCCAATTCCGATTATGTCAATAGCGGACTAATTATATCAACTCAACAGATATTGCAGATAATAGATTTTTCAGATTAGGCGACTTAACGGATTTAGCAGATTAAGCAAACTAGCAGATTTTAGCATTTTCAACAGACTTAGCAGACGACAGATTTGGCATATGAACAAATCTAGTAGACTAGGCAGTAGAGCAGAACTAGCAGATTAAGCAATATAACAGAACTAGCAGATTAAGCAATATAACAGAACTAGCAGATTAGGCAAATATAACAGATTTAATCATTCCTTAAAGTTTCAAAAACATATCTTGCCTAATTTTAAATTTGGCCTAAGCATGCCTAAATAATTGTCATGATTCACACTATGATCATATACCAAATATAACCATCGATTACTATGCATGTCATATATCCCAAAGATCCCTTACTTAGGTGTTTATTTACATTTAATAGATGTCCTACCTTAATGTAAATCTTTATACCTAAGCCATATTTTCTTTGTCTCAAGTCATATGTTAACATACCATGGTTCCTCTTCTTCCAATTCCCAGAATATGCATAGATCTAAATCTAGTTTACCACCTATGTCCTTTTTCTTAAATCAGTCACAGATTAACCATGTCCAATTATTCCACATTCGTTATTTGTTCCAAACATTTTAGCGTTCGTGCGTTAATCTCTTAGGAGATTGGCGCAGGCTCGTAGTAGCCTGGCTATAGAACAGAAAGAAGAAGAGATACAGAATAAAATAGATCAGAACAGAACATACACAATCTCAAATTCAGATTTACAATCATGTCACAATTGTGATTAAAGTTTATATCGGAAAATAACTGCACTTGCCTTGGTTGGATTAAAGAAAGAACTTTAATTGTTGTAGAATCGTTGCAGAAGCTTTAATCTCTAATTTGAATTGAGTTGCTTAGGTTGATGTTGATTAGCTTGTAGTTTTGATTCCAACAGAGTAGCGATGCCATTTTTATTTTTATTTAGAACAAAGGAAGAGAAGAAGCAGAATAGAATTGTGTGTAGAGAAGGCTAGGTCTTAGGTCGTTTTTATAGGTGTAGCAATTCATTTCAGCCACCAGATTAACCCTATAAAACCAATCCGGACCATCAAAAATCGTCCCTGGGCTTCAAAAACGTATTCTGGACCGAAACAGGTCGACCAGGTCGACCTGTAGGGGGGAGGTCGACACTATAGTAGACCCCCATGGGGGAGGTTGACTCCCAGGTCGACCCCCTGGTCGACCTGGACCCAGGTCGACACCCGGGTCGACCTACCCAGTTCTGTGCTGACCGAAACCTTCTGAAACTTCTACAGGCCATAACTTCTTCATCCGGACTCCGATTTTCGAAAACTCGGACTCTATTTCATGTAAAATTTCGAGAGGAACGCAATGGTGATGTCCATTTTACCTAATTCCTGATTCTTTAATTAATTATCCTCATTTTACTATCTTTTCCATTACACACATCGTTATCGAACTAATTTTTCATCTCTTTCATGTATTAATTAATTCTTCTTATGCATCACCATTATTTACCTATCATAAGCATATTTTCATTTATTTTATTTCATTTTTAATTATAACTAAAAATGCGGGGTGTTACATTCTCCCCTCCTTAAAGGATTTCGTCCCCGAAATCTTCAAGTTAAGAAGAATGTGTCCTACCATCCAATCATCCATCTACTCAATCACCAATCACAGGCATTCATTGTCCTTAAGAGATTTCTAATGCTGTATGAACATATGCAAGAAGTGTGTGTATATGTTCCTTGTCTAATGCAAAGATCAGGCGGTCCACTGATTCAATTGACCTCCTTAATGCGAATTATGCCAGTGCCATGAGTCCAACATGTATGCAATTTTCCTAATCGATACATATCATTTCTATATGAGTGCACAACCATTCAGTCATATGCAACATCCATGTGCTGATTCAATCATTTTGCATCCACAAAAATTAAAAATGCTCACACATCCATATGCAGTATGAGAGTGTTTTCGAGCCGATCTAGTGCCTAGTGTGTGTATATGCATCCACGGGCAACCACTTGCATCCACTTGCAACCATCAAACATAACATGTCTCAAACACATGTTTACACCCATTAGTTTCTACCTAAAGTTCGAAGATTCGATGGATAGGATACAGTCGAATGATGGAAGCGAGTATAGATAGAACAAAAACTTGGTTCCCATTAGGCATGGGTCCTAAGTATCGGCTCCGAAGACCGAAACCAACATCAAATTGACACCCAAAGGATTACCCTCTTTAGACAATGTCAAAACTGGAAATCTTATCAGAAGTATTCAGATATTTACAGACTACTGGTACAGATCAGGTTCCCTAATGGCTCTTAGGAGGTTAAGCATGATAAAATCATACCCCACGAAAACTCAGAATGTATGCGTCATACTTGACGCCTAACACAGATATCCCTCAAACCCCAATCTCAAACAGATGAGCCATAACCCTTATGGGTCTGAGTCTACAGTGGAATTCAGAAATAATACTAGTATTAAAGTGCAGAGCATCGATTACAAAATCAAAATACCAGAATCAGAAAAAGTCTTAACTCCATAATCAGATAAAGAAATTAAACCTACTATAGAAATTTTCCTATTTCTATCCTAGCCACTAGCCTCGAGAGTGTTCGCCTGCCCTCCCTGCCCTCGTCTCTTCGGGCAGTCCCTAGTGAAGTGTCCCATCTCTCCACAGTTGAAGCAAGTGCCTTTCATTTTTCTGCAATCCTTGTTCAGATGAGTCGAGCTCCCACAAGTGAAACACTTTTTCCCCTACTTATCTTCAGACTTCTCATCCTTCTTTTGTGTTTCATTTTTGTGCCATGCTTTCTTATTCTGTGGTTCTTCCTTCTTTGTCTCTTTCGGGCCCTTGTCTTCCTCGTGCAGTAGTGCCATGTCCACCAATTTCTCGTAAGTCGCTCCCATGGGTACATGGGTCATGGCTAGGCTGTGCAGTGGCTCGTTCAATCCTTTAACAAAGCGGAGAGCCTTTTTATGCTGAGTGTTGACTAAATCCAATCCGGACCTAGCTAGTTGGTTGAACTGGTTGACGTATTCCTTGACCGTCATACTTCCTTGCTTAAGAGATAAGAACTTTTCCAGTTGTAAACTCCATTCAGCTTGCGAGAGAAATTTTTTCTCAAACTTTGTTCTGAAATCCATCAATGTCTCAACCGGCTTCTCGGCGTTAGTGACTTCCCACCAGTAGGAAGTTCGTCTTTGAGCAGCCATATCGCCAACTGTACCTTCTGCCTATCGTCCACCTCGAAGATAACGAATAGATCCTCAGTTTCTTTGAGCCAGTTCCTCGCTTCGACAAATGATTCAGTTCCCTTGAAATCCTTTCCACCCATGGCCCTAAAATCTCTATAAATCTTTGAGAAAGCAATTGCACGAGGAGGGAGCGGAGGAGGAGGGGGATCATTTGCTGGACCTGCGGCGGCGGTCCTAGCCTCAAGATATTGACGAAACCAACCGGGTACATGAACATCCTCTGGTATCTCAGATGCTTCAGACATGCTGAAACGAAAAAAAGGAAAGATTCAATACAAAAAGGACTGAAGGAAAGATATACGGCTCTAAGGGATCATGTTTTTCAAAATAAGCTTTATTTTTGAAAATACTTCCTTTCAAAACCTTTTTGAAAATAGTTTTCCAAAAACTTTACCCAATCTGGTAACCTTCAGCTCTGATACCAAGTGTAACACCCCACCTCCGTTAAGGTCACTCACAAAGGGAATGCCTTAACTTTGGTGGAGCATTTTAGTAAATAGAACAGAAACTTACAAGACAGATAAAATAGTACTTGAAAAATTTATAACTTTATTTCAACAGAAACCGAGATAAACTTGGTTACATACTTTCAAATCATATTATCAGAATTCAAGTACAAAATATCAGTCTTGTACAAAAGCCTTCAGAATGCATAGTTTAAAATCATAATCCCCATAGAACGGAAGCTATACAGAGCCAAGCCATACTTTAAGCAATTCAAGTAGAAGAAATCCGGATCAAGCTAAAGTATTCCCTCCTTGGATAACCTGGGGGGGAAACGGAAGAAAGGAGGTGAAACAACAAGGGTCAGACAAAAAGTCTGGCAAGTCCAGTGATTTTCAGTTATGTAAAGATAATAATAACATGACATGAAAATAAAACTGGATGAGAGATAACTGTAACAGGTGTAACAGATATAACAGAATAACAGAATGATATAAGCTATTGTTTTACACTTCTCTGTACTAGTACTAGTATAACAGAATTAGGTGTCACCCTAATATCTAAACTGAAACAGAAACAGGTAAAGAATAATTTAACAGAAACAGAATGCTAAAAATGGGCCTTTACTACCCGATCAGAAACAGACAGAAGCAGAAACAGATTAATCCCTACGGAAACAGAATGTAGAATTAGGTGTACACTAGTAATAGGCCTTTACCACCCGAACAGACGGTACCACGCAGAAACAGACAGGTGTTACCACCCAAAAGAAACAGACGGTACCAACAGAAACAGACAGAACTAAGTGTACCCTACAACCCTACCCCAAGCTATCGGCTCCCTAATACATAAATATCCTGTGTCGGCCCCACAGTAGGGTGTATCACTCCCTAAAGTGACAACCAATTGGCACAGACCTATTTACAGATGTCACGGCGTCTTACATCCTCAGAGGCAGACCGGGATCCATGCACGCACATGACCCGGTTGGAACGCACCATCAACACCCCTTGCCATTATCAAAATGAAACGCTTATAATTAGTTCAGTAAGCATGCCCGGACCCTACTTACTGTTGGGTCAAATTTTTGATACCAGAAAGGGTTACTGACTAATATGGGTCCCAAACAACAGATGACACAAGTAATTCCCCTCCTAAAGTTGTGTCCCCAGACTAACAGATTTCAGCTTAACTTGTCTACAAGTTTCAGACATACAAAATTTAGATTAACTAGTACACAGATTAGACAACCAAGTTAACAGGTTTTCAGACTAACGGATCAGATGTTCGGATTAACAGGCTTACAGATTAACTGGTTACAGATTAACTGGTTACAGATTAACTAACTTTGTATTGGGCCTACGGATTCATGAAACGGGTTTACCAGATTCATTGGTAGAATTGGTTTAACCTTACCCAACACGTTTTAGACATCATAATTATCTCAGATTTTCATTAATTAAATATTAATGCCCAAACCTCTCACATTAGACTGGCAGTTTGCGGCTACTGGTTAGGCCGGTTGGTTCCGGGCAGGTTTCTGTCGCAAACTGAGTCTAACCTCGGGTTTCAAGCACGTTATGACTAACTTCTCACATTAGAACCTATTGTTTGCGACCACTTGAATATGCCGAGCGGTTCCGGGCAGAATTACACCGCAAACTCATTCTAACCTCGAGTTAGCCATGTTTATCTTTGCGACCAATTAATTAATGATTACCATTTATACCCACGCCTAATATACATGTCAATTATTCATAACTATAGCCAATTCCGATTATGTCAATAGCGGACTAATTATATCAACTCAACAGATATTGCAGATAACAGATTTTTTAGATTAGGCGACTTAACGGATTTAGCAGATTAAGCAAACTAGCAGATCTTAGCATTTTCAATAGACCTAGCAGACGACAGATTTGGCAGATGAACAAATCTAGCAGACTAGGCAGTAGAGCAGAACTAGCAGATTAAGCAATATAACAGAACTAGCAGATTAAGCAATATAGCAGAACTAGCAGATTAGGCAAATATAACAGATTTAATCATTCCTCAAAGTTTCACAAACATATATTGCCTAATTTTAAATTTGGCCTAAGCATGCCTAAATAATTGTCATGATTCACACTATGATCATATACCAAATATAACCATCGATTACTATGCATGTCATATATCCCAAAGATCCCTTACTTAGGTTTTTATTTACATTTAATAGATGTCCTACCTTAATGTAAATCTTTATACCTAAGCCATATTTTCTTTGTCTCAAGTCATATGTTAACATACCATGGTTCCTCTTCTTCCAATTCCCAGAATATGCATAGATCTAAATCTAGTTTACAACCTATGTCCTTTTACTTAAATAAGTCACATATTAACCATGTCCAATTATTCCACATTCATTATTTGTCCCAAACATTTTAGCGTTCGTGCGTTAATCTCTTAGGAGATTGGCGCAGGCTCGTAGTAGCCTGGCTATAGAACAGAAAGAAGAGGAGATACAGAATAAAATAGATCAGAACAGAACATACACAATCTCAATTTCAGATTTACAATCATGTCACAATTATGATTAAAGTTTATATCGTAAAATAACTACACTTGCCTTGGTTGGATTAAAGAAAGAACTTTAATTGTTGTAGAATCGTTGCAGAAGCTTTAGTCTCTAATTTGAATTGAGTTGCTTAGGTTGATGTTGATTAGCTTCTAGTTTTGATTCCAGCAGTGTAGCGACGCCATTTTTATTTTTATTTAGAACAGAGGCAGAGAAGAAGTAGAATATAATTGTGTGTAGAGAAGGCTAGGTCTTAGGTCATTTTTATAGGTGTAGCAGTTCATTTCAGCCATCAGATTAACCCTAAAACCAATCCGGACCATCAAAAATCGTCCCTGGGCTTCAAAAACGTGTTTTGGACCGAAACAGGCCGACCAGGTCGACCTGTAGGCGGGGAGGTCGACACTATAGTCGACCACCATGGGGGAGGTCAACTCCCAGGTCGACCCCCTGGTCGACCTGGACCCAGGTCGACCCCCGGGTCGACCCCTGGGTCGACCTGCCCAGTTCTGTGCTGACCGAAACATTCTGAATCTTCTACAGGCCATAACATCTTCATCCGGACTTCGATTTTCGAAAACTCGGACTCTATTTCATGTAAAATTTCGAGAGGAACGCAATGGTGATGTACATTTTCCCTAATTCCTGATTCTTAAATTAATTATCCTCACTTTACTATCTTTTCCGTTACACACACCGTTATCAAACTAATTTTTCTTCTCTTTCATGTATTAATTAATTCTTCTTATGCATCACGATTATTTACCTATCATAAGCATATTTTCATATATTTTATTTCATTTTTAATTATACTTAAAAATGCGGGGTGTTACAACTCTTCGACATTATACGACATTTTAGATAGGCGTGACCACTGGTTTGCATCGTTTTATGAAAAGATATCTTTGCGATTTCGAAGCATGTTCCATTCCCGATAAAACATACTTCGAGGGGGCAAAATGTTGGCTAGCTTTTTGACTAAGCCACCAAGGTTCACATACAAGAAGAAAATGCGAAGTTCCATTCCTCTCAGTATTCAGAAATCTGGTCGCGATCGCTCAACCCTTATCGGATCGCCACTGGCTAGCGCGAACCGAACCACCTGCGTCAGCACGATCCAATCCAATTCCAGAAGACGCCGTGGAGCCATGACCAAGTCCAGGACGATCCGCAAATGAAGGATCTCGCGGCATCTGTCACCAACTGTCATATCGACCAATTCTTCATGAAGCTACGACCCGAGCCGAGCTGGAAGACACGATGATGGCCACGGACTTGGTCATCCACGATCCGATGTTTAAGGAGATCATGACACCTGTCCACAACGGCTAATTTGACTAATTCTTCATCAAGCTATGAACCGGTCCGAGATCTTCGGGATGTGGGCCACGTATGACTGCGATCCGTCACCAGAAATCAGCTATAAATAGCCCATAGCTTGACATTTTTAGGATCTTTTGGCAGTTTTAAGGATTGATTCCACCATTACTGTCATAACACTATTTCGTACCAGATTTACTTCGAGAAAACAGAGAGAAATCGTAATTGTAAGAGTGAGTTTGAGAGAAATCATTGGTTGTACTAGCATCCAAAGTATAATCAGTAGCATATAAAGTGGACGTAGGCTCGTTAACGCCGAACCACTATAAACCGTGTGTGTTTTTCTGCTTTTTTCTAATTTTTCAGTTATAATTCCCTATGAATCAGAACAATTTGGGTGTTAGAGCCAAATTTTGATCTGACAACCGTATAATGGTTATTTCCGTTATTTTTATAATAAATGGATTGAATGTATCGTTATGTTAATATATATTGTATTACCATATTATTATAAATGTATTAAAAGCATTGACTATTTTAAGTTAAATGATGTATGTTTGGGTTTGGAATAAGAATAGATGTGTGCATTATTAGTCAATGTATTTGTAAACTAATATCTAATGTAATGGAAGAAGTTTTATAAATCTGATCTGAGACCTGAATTTTTGGATATGAAAAAAAGAAACTTTTTGATGAAGTTCACAAGTTTGAAATCTTGACAATTAGCAAGAATGTAAAAGCTTCTAAATTAGAAGTATGTTAAAAGGTTGAGAACCGGAAGTTCATCGTAAATTAATAAACTAGATATAGTATGTATATTTATATATATGCATAAGAACTTAAAGTTCCTTAATCAATGAACTTGAAATACTTCATAATTTAAAAGCCTGAAGCTTTATTGAAACTGTGTGAAATAATAACATTAATAAAATTGATTTCCAAAGATTTCACATTTTCAAAATGAGTTATATCTTGCTTATATATTTATATTTACATGTTATGTTGAGGAATAAATTTTTAACAACTTGAAGTTGTTTATATATTTTATTTGAACTGGAAGTTCAGTACAGTGGAACCAGAAGTTCAATACAGTTGAACCAGAAGTTACAACACAATTTAACAAACTTGAAATTGTTTATATATTATTTGAACCAAAAGTTCAATATGGATTAACAACTCGAAGTTGTTCATATATTGCATTTGAACCAGAAGTTTAATACAGTTCCAAATCAATATTATGGATATTATGAAATGATATTTAAGATTCACGTTGACATTGTTTGATAAACAAAAATTAATGATTGGAACATTATAAACAATTTGTTCTAAAATCAATAACTTGAATGAGAGAGAATATGCAAATCAATTGCATATGTAATACGTGGACGCACATATATACACATATATGTGAATATTTAATTAACAACCTGAAGTTGTCATGGGCTCGTATTATAAATTATGCATATATTTTTTTATATTTCAGAAAGTCGACTGACATCAATATTGAATAACCTGAATTCATGTGCATGTTCAAATGATAGAAAATTTCTCCAAGTCATTAGATCATTAAAGAGAATAAACAATAAAATATGAATGCATCTTATCAACTAATAAGAGCATTATCCTCCTACAATCGGAATACATCTAATGTATTTACTAGCTATGATGATATAATGTATCAAAAATGAAACCAAAGTAGGTTTATTATTTAAATTGACAATGTTTGTCAACATTAAGGGGAGGATAAAGGAATCATTGATGTTAAATATTTGCTAACATATAGAATTATGCAAAGTATTAAGTAACTTGCATAAATTATCAATTATATCCCTAATCGACTTTCTCCAATATACATTTAAATCCCGAAGGATCAAAAGGTGTAAATCACAGCTGAAAATGTGGTATAAATGTCAGTTCAAAATATCTTCGGAGTAATTTCAAAATAAAGAAGGTGTGTTTTCCTGAAGAAACACTTAACGGTACTTTGAAAGAAACCCATGACATGATTGTCAAAATAACCCCAGAAGTGGTTTATGTACCTAAAGCATGATAATTTTTGAGATCTTAATAAATCATGTATAGAACTGACAAGAAACAATCATCAATGATAAATTAATAAATAATAAATCTCTTATATTTATAAATGGATTAAAAATCCCATATTAGAGAGAAACATGATTGGCCATCATAAAATTCTCCTAAATAAGATATATGGACCTGCAGTCCATAAGATATGAACCTGTAGTTCATAAAATAAAAATAGAAATATATATAATGACAAAAGCACATGGAAGTTACTAAAGCACCATAGAGCATCAACAACATGTTAAGTGCCATGAGCATCGTATTTTCAGAGATAATTGAATTGATTAAAGTGGTGAAAGTGTTTAAAACGCTTACAATACCCTGAAGGTATAAACGATGAAAGTATACAAATTCCAAAAGAATTTAAATAACTCCGGTAGTGATAAAGAGCAAGAAATATATATTACAACATTCTTTTAAGTATTGTTGTGATGAAAATTTTGAAATAACTCATGATGAGTAGATCACTTCCTGCTTTGAAGAATTGTGCTAATAAAACTCTTAATATCCATTGAAGTGGTAGTTACGATATGCAAACTTATTATAATATATAAGTTCTTGAAGAACATAAATAACATTTGTTATCATAAAGAATACAAAGAACATGAACGATAGATTACAACATTCTTCTAAGTATTGTTGTAATGAAAATCTTAATATACTTCAAGATGAGTAGATTACTTCCTGCTTAGTGTTGTTGTAATGAAAGCTGTCTTATTCATCAAATGTGTATTGCAATATGCAATCCTGATTGAAACAGAAAATTATAAGCACCTGAAGTGTATTCATAAATGAATATTAGTAACATACAAATCAAAAAGGAAGGCGTTTTAAATAAGAAAACATGTCTGAATCATGGAAATGCACATGAAGTTTTTAAAAGAAAAACTTCATTAAGAAGTATTTGTAAGCAATTTGAGTTATTGAAAGAAGAATACGAAATCAGAGGAAATTATTAAATCAAGGGGAGCATCCATAAGTACGTTATAATGCACTCTTTTTCTTTAACTAAGTTTTTCCCCACTAGGTTTTCTTAGTAAAGTTTTAATAAGGCATGGGTCATGACCCAGAAGTATCAACCCAAATGTAACATACAAAAAAAGTTATAATGTACTCTTTTTCCTTATTTAAGATTTTTCCCACTAGGTTTTTCTTATTAAGGTTTTAATGAGGCATTATCTTAATCTTGAAGTATCAACCCTTACTGTAACATTGTAAAACATGTTACCTAAAGATGAAATGAATTTGCACAATTTTCCTTGTTTATGATTTTTCCCATAGGGTTTTTCATAAAAAGTTTTTAATGAGGCATTATGTTATCCACCAAATTCACATAGCATTGGATCAGGCCTTTCATGTAGTTTTGGATCGGTCTGAATCGAATAGAAGCACTATGGAATGGTCCGAGAAGCAGCTGAATCTGCCTGCTTGTACGATGGTGAATCGACCTACCTCATAGTAAAGTGGATTGGCCTCAGCTGATCTGGATCGGACCGAACTGCTGCAGTGTGATTTGAATCAACTCGAGATGAACTGGATTGGGCTGAAGCGCGCTACACTGGCTCGAGACGAGCTGGACCGGGTTAAAGCGCGTTACACTGGCTCGAGAGGTTCTGGATCGGGTAGAAGTATGTTGAATCGGCTCGAGATTAACTGGATCGGGCATAAACACTCTGGATCGGATCGGAAGCTTGGAAACTGGAAATTAACCTCAGTGGCATTTCCGTAAATACTTAACATACTGATCCAAAACCTGATAACTATATTACACTCATCCCTCACTCCTATAAATAGAGCTTCACATCCACTTTAATGGGGGGCCTTTTTAGATAATCCCGAAGGGATGTCAAACACAATTCTCAACTTCTTTTAAGTAATTTGATCATCTCAAACACTTCAATTCAAAGATCCATCCCTGAATTCATTACAAAGATATGAAGATTCATCAAAACTTGTAAGAGAGTTCGGATTGGTTCCATCGACATCCATTCTTGGAGGATCTCAACCATTTCTCATAGGAAATTTCACTAAGTATAAGAGTCAGAAAAGTGAGGTGAATAGTGGATGTATTGAGAGTGTATGTTTGTTTTGTAATCCAAAAGGTAATAAAGGAATCATTTGATAAAGTGGATGTAGATCATGCTTGATCGAACCACTATAAAACTTTATGTCTTTCCTTACGTGCATCTTCCTAGTTTTTCGGCTCCATTTTTACTATTCTAGAGGATACTATGAAGTGCATCTTGCATCTTTGGTGTTGACTCAAGTTTTGGGATCAACATTTGGCGCCCACCATGAGGCCGATTCAATCCTCCGTCTTCTCTCATTCCTCCACAAGTTTTGAAGCCTTGCATTAGAAAAGATCCAATCCTATTTCACTACGATCTACTCCAAGCCCTTGCCTAAGCTATGTGTAAATCAGGTAGACCACCAAAGAGGCTCATGGATCAAAATGCCAAGAATGGTGATAATATCGCCGATCGTGAAACTACTCCTCCTACCACCCGATTTGAGGTTGGAGAAGGTTCCGGGGCTGGAGCTGCCATAACAAAATGAGAGTTAGATGAAGTGGCCGCAAATTTAACTAAGCAGATGAACATTGCAAATGAGGCCATGATGAAGAGACTCGAAATGATGTTCACCATGCAAGCCGCTACGACAAAAGTCACCATGAAGACCGCCTATGCTAATTCCATATAGACTCCGCATATAGGAAACACTGGTTCCTCTTCTTCGAGCCCAATCCGAGAAAATTTTGTCCAAGAGATGATGAATCCTAAGCATAAGGAAGCAAAGCTGCCCGCTCGCGACCATCCTAATAAAGCGACTGCTCAACAAGTGCTTGGTTCCGCCAAAGGGGCACCTCTCCAAGTGGGAGGTTCAGGGCCTCGAAATCCAAACCATGACCGCTTTCTTAGGAAGACATCCGGTAAGGAAGACGGCTTCTGCCCCGCGGACCAACACAATGAGGAGGAGCGAATATCAGAAATGATCCATAAAATCATGGAGAGAAATCAGAAGAAGCAGGATAATGAAAAAGAATGGGGATTTTCTCCCACAAAAACTCCGCTCATCGAAAGAATCAAAATGGCACCATATAAGAAAAATTTCAAGCCTCCATTTGTTCAAGCCTATAATGGGACGACTGATCCAAATGTGTTTCTTCTCAAGTACGACCAACACAGGTATGGGGATCATGCCACTGATGAGTTGATGTGTTTGTACTTTCCGACTTACCTTAAGGGGGTGGCATCGCTTTGGTTCACCAAATTGCCACCGAGGTCAGTGGACGATTTCGCTACCCTGGCCAAGTTGTTCAGAGAGCAATTCAGACTTCAAGACACAAAAGTGCGAGATGTTATGAAATTGAATGAATTTGAGCAAAGACCAGGAGAATCCATTAGGGCCTTCCTTACTCGGTTTAACACCGTTGCGGCTGAGGTGGGAAACTATGAGCCTCGCTTGGCTTTGATGGCATTAAAGGGGGCTAAAAGTAAGAAGACTTAGCTCGGATTGTGGATTAAAAAGAAAAACCAAGTACTCTGGAGGAGTTGTTTGATAAGGTTGAGGAATACATAGGTGTGGATGAGGATCCTGCCTATGCTATAGATATCCTGGAAAGCAGCGTGCAATCTAAAAAGAAGAATAATGATGCACCAAGCGATCAGAAAACCCTAAAGGTCAGAAACGGGGTAATGATGGGAAGGATAACCGAGTCAACAAAAAGTTCCGCTTCTTCAAGAACTCGGAGTTGACTCCATTAAATGAAACGGTAGAGAATATTTTCATAGCCACTAAGAAGACTGAAGAGTACCCAATACCAAAGCAGATAAAGGTTAGCGATGCTGCCATAAAATCCGGGAGATTTTGTCAGTTTCATAACTAGCCCGGCCATAGCACAAATGAGTATAGGCACCTAAAGAGTCTAATCGAGGAACTAATAAGGAAGAACAGACTTCAGCAATACACAAAGAATCCGCAAAATACTCAAGCTTCACAAGGTCAAGGAACTTCTATAACACAAGCAAAGCAAAGGGAAAATGCTGCAAATGTTGTCATGCCAAGGCTGATCATTAACACCATTTCAGGAGGTCCACATCCTACCGGGAAAAGCTGGGGGAATATTGTGAAATATGCTAATGAGATGAAAGACCTTCCGAGAGGAGAAGAACTCATGATTATGGGTGAAGCCTCTTTAGCAAAGGTACCTAGGTCTCCCTAGGATGACATTGTGTTCAAGGATTGGGACTCAGAGGGATTGATAACTCCAACCGAAGATCCTATGGTAATAACTGTAGGCTTGGGTCCTGCCATTGTTAGAAGAGTTCTAGTTGACAATGGAGCATCCATTAATGTTCTTTTCGTTAGTGCATTCCAAAGGATGAAGCTCTCCATGGAGGATGTGAAAGCTTGTCAAAGCAAAATTCATGGTTTCACAGGACAAACTATTTAGCCAATCAGAGTCATTAATCTACTTGTTGAGCTCGGAGAAGGGATAAACAAGGCGACGTAGAAGCAAGATTTTGTCGTAGTCGATGAGTGGTCTGCTTATAATTCTTTCCTTGGAAGACCAACCCTCGCGGCTTTTAGAATAACGATGGCGCCATGGTGCCTAACAATAAAATTTCCCATTGAAAACAGGGTTGCAGTGGTCAAAGGCGATCATCAAACAACAAGGGAATGCTACCAATTGGAACTTGCTGAGGCGAGGAAAAAGAAGTGGGAAAGGATGTGGAGCTCCCGCCCCGCATTCATCGATCCCCCTCGTAGCAATAAAGGTGGGTCCCTCATACTGGTGAACATAGTGGTAACGACCCGGTTTTTCGCGACCTTGGTTATCGACACCAAACACAATGTCGACTAATCAAGCATCGGAAACACCGGTTAGTCCATGAAAGAAATTAGAGGGCGAGGATAGATAAGATAGAATCTTAGAATAGAAGAAGAAGAACATAAAACATCAGAGTAAACACGAATCTCACAGCGGAACGAATAAATATATTTCGTAACATAACATTGAAATATAAATCTGTACTTGAATATACATATCATTTCCAAAGTACAACACTTACAACACAGCGGAAAAACCATAGCTATATAATTATGAAGCCTACTGCTCCAGTTCTTCAAGTATCTGTAAATCCCGACTACTTGACTGGCCGTACAAAATTGGGCACCCAAGAGTTTAGGGAAAACAAAACAAAATAAACTCTGGGTCAGTCATGTGACTGGTGTGAGTAAACTCAAATCATTTGTATAACTTTAAACATCCTTTCAAAAGAAAGAATAATCGTATGACCAATCCACACATAAACATGGATGGTTTTTACCTTACGATAACCCAAATCATTAGTAAAACAATATTATTCTGATATTATAATAATGTCTACCACAAGTAATATCAATCTAGTAGAAACGCTTGCATCTAACATTCTACATATATAATATACAATCAAAACCGCGGCCTCTTATTTGGGGAATGGATTCCAACTATGACAAGGTATGGATCCACCTTCCGCTCAGTGTACTCTAAAAGCAATACACTGGAGTTCAACAAGAACATCTTGTAACTCGGCCACACATGACCGACCACTCATTTCGCTTGAGTGTATCGAATATATTGTCACCTTACAGTTGGTAAACCAACATAACCATTCCCGGGAGATACAGAATTGAAAGAAGTAACAAATATGAATATTCTCTAGACGGTGACAATATACCCTACTTAGTTGCGAACCACTTAGCCATGCTGCCCGCCCGATTTCTGTCATTCCCAGTTGATGAGGCTAGAGGTCATAACGTATCTTTCAATAGATTACTCATTCATTCACTTTGAATGCCACATTGTCATACCCATCAAACCACAATTGAATTCCCTAAAAATACCACGGGTATAAGCTAAGAGAAACGAATTCCTCCGCCACCAACGTAAATATGTTTGAAACTATCAACTCACGTGATCCACCAGATATACTATGTCAAACATTCTTCCATACAGTTTTTCCTGGGACTGGATAAACTGAAGGCACTATTCTGTAAACAGGATAGCCCTTGCATTACTCCATCTTCAATTTGTCTTCGATCTATTTGATTCGAGACGCTAACGCCCATACGGAGTGGTTCTCGGATAATAATCCAACCGGTCTCTCCGTATTGAGGACGGAAAAATGGTCAAAACTTTGATAGTCTGTGATTTAACTATCAATGAAAAACATGTGTGCAAACAACGATATTATTTCCTGATGGAAATTATATCGATCAATCATCATTTAACATTTATCTCTTTAGTTCATTAATTTACTTGTCTCCTGTTTCCATATATTCTAAATTCTTGTTTTCTATTATCCGAAAACATTTCTGATTCTTATTTGGAAAACATTTCCAAAACTCCTTCACTAGATTTAAACTGATGTTTGAATCAAACATCGCCATGCCAACTCAACCATTACCTTTATTACTAAATTCACTTAACCAACCTTCATTATCAAACCTTGCCATTCCTTAGTTAAGAAGGAAGTCAATCAATTTTGGGTATAATTACCTGTCAAACCTTAACTGAACAACGTTTTAACTTTGAAATAGTCAAAGTTTATCTTTTAAATCTTTAACAACTTCCTTAATTAACTTTTTTCTGAATAAATCTCTATTCGATAACTCTAACTGATTTTCTCTATCGATGAACCCATTTTGATTTAACTCCTTTTTGAATAAGTAATATTTGATTAACTCCTTTTGATTTAACTCCTTTTACTTTATTCGAATAAACTATATTTGATTAAATCCTTTCGATTAACTCTAATTTAATTTAAATCTAACTTGATTTACTCACTTTCACCAAACACCTTCGAATGATTTACATTCGATTAACTCTCTTTGAATGATTTACATTCGATTAACTCCTTCGAATTATTTACATTCGCTTAACTCCTTCAAATGATTTACATTCGATTAACTCCTTCGAATGATTTACATTCGCTTAACTCCTTCGAATGATTTACATTCGATTAACTCCTTTTTAACTCTATTCGAATAACAAATATTCGATAACTCCTTTTTAACTCTATTCGAATAACAAGTATTCGATAACTCCTTTCTTCGAATAACTTATTTCGATTTAACTCTAATCGATTAACTCTAATTCGATTAACACTAACTCCATTTACTCTAACTCGATTAACTCTAATCGATTTACCTAACTCGATTAACTCTAATCGATTTACCTAACTCGGTTAACCCTAATCGATTTACCTAACTCGGTTAACTCTAATCAATTTACCTAACTCGATTAACCCTAATCGATTTACCTAACTCGGTTAACTCTAATCGATTACTCTTTTATATCTCCTTAATTCCCTTTTATCATCCTATTTGTCTCCCATATAAATATTCCTTTAATAATTTTATTTATTTAACAAATAAATATTTCCTTTCAATTCCTTTTCAATTCTATTTGATTCACAAATATTTCCTTCCCTATTTGTTTCACAATTAATTTCCTTTCTATTCTATTCTATTCTATTTATTTGACAAATAAATATTCCCTTTTCAATTCTATTTATTTAACAAATAAATATTCTCCTTTTATAATCTATTTAATTTCTGAATAAACATTTCCATTTATATTCTATTTGTAAATGTTTTATAATTATTTCCCTTCAATTCCATTTGTTAATGTTTTACAAATATCTCCTTTTTAATCTTATTTGTAAATGGTTTACAAATATCTCCTTTTTAATCCTATTTGTAAATGGTTTACAAATATCTCCTTTTTAATCCTATTTGTAAATGGTTTACAAATGTCTCCTTTATAAAATCCTTTGATTTTATAAATAGTTTCTTTTACAAATTCTTTTTATTTCTTTTAAATAAATATTCCCTTTTTATTTGTTCTATTTATGTTCTAAATAAATATTTCCTTTCCTAGTCTATTTGTAAATGTTTTACAAATATTTCCCTTTCTATTTTATTTTACAAATATTTTCCTTTATATTTATATTCACAAATATTTTTCCTTTATATTTGTTTTACAAATAATGTCCTTTATATTTTTTTACACATAATTTTCTTTATAAAATCCCTTGATTTTATAAATATTCCTTTATATAAAATCCTTAGATTTTATAAAGATTTCAATTTCAATATAACATTGAAAATTCCTTTTCATATTCCATTATTTGTTATGGTATTTAACATACCATATATTACTGATCAATATTATTCAAACACGCACAATCAACAACAGATTGTATATCACATCATATATCACAATATATGAAGAACAGTAAAATTAATGTTGAGGAATCCAGTTGGATTCCTCCGACCTGTTTCCCTACATCCACAGATGTTAAACAATATAATTAATATCAACTTCATTTCAATATGATATATACTGATAACAAAATCCATATTTGATTGTTGATTTCTATATATAACTATATCTACGTTTTCAATCAAATCTATTTTACAGTCCAAACAATCAACACACAGCAGTAAATCATCATTTATCAAATCTATTTTACAGTCCAAACTACTTTCACTTGTTTAAAACTCCATCCGCCTCCAGCACCGTACGTGCTCATGCCATGGCCTTCCGTTTTCAGCAACAACCACTGTACGAGGCCGCTTCCTCTCTCACCCGCGGTTCCCTTTATCACCATTCCTGTGACTTTCAAACCTATTATCTCCTCCATCACTTAGCAAATACAAAGCACCATCATTGAACTCCTTACTTCTAACTTGACAACGTCCCCTCGAAAATGATCAACTCGAACACTCCCTGTAAACCGCGACACCCAATATTCTCGACTATTACAGTACCACCGAAACCCACAAAAAGTTGGGTACAACTACTAAACCCCATCTCCAACAACAACACAATATCCGCTTCATGCCTTAATGCCTCAAATCCCCAAAACATGAATTGCACCACCCAAACATGATTCCAAAATGAGGAGAAACAGTCGAGGAACCCACGCATATAGATTTCATGATTTAGGATTTTTGTATGTTTTATTTTGAATTTATAAACTCTCGTTTTTCTTTTGCTGAAGAAGGAAGTCGGCGGAGGAAAGAGAAATTGACTAATGAATAAAAGGATTTAGGTTTAGAGAGAAATTGTTGGTGTATTTATAAGCTTTTGTGGGGATTTCCTTTTTGTTTTGAGGATGAAGAACTTCCACGTTTTCTTTGTTTTTCTGTGGAAGAAAAGAAAATGGCGTGGCCCCTTTTTATTATGTGGAGTTATAATATAACGTTTTCGCATACCACCACGTGATAAAGAATTTCCTTCCTTTACAAACTGTTGTCGATAGAAGTAAACATACCATTGTGATGGACAATGTGTCAGGATCCCAAAAATATAATAATATAGGTCCGTTAACTTATTCTGTGAAACCCCGAAATGTTGATATAGAGTGTAAAATACTCCAAAATAAAAAGTTGCATATTTAATTAATTAAAAATTACAGTAAAATTCTAAAAATTAAATTATCACTACATCTCAAAGGGCTTGTCTAAATTCGAGGCCAATATTTAATTATAATTAAATATATTGTTATGGTTGATAATGATTCCATAGCGACTATTCTAAAATTTGATTTGGGCATAAATCAAAATCTACACAATGAAATCTCGATTTTTCTCTTCCATTAGAAAAATATACTTCCCCAGCTCTGAACGTCTCTTGTTTTACAGAAATCCGATTTAAAACGGCTTCTGTATATTCGTTTAAATTTCGAATCGCCAAATTATGAACTACTGCGCCATTTCGAGCTTGATTATAATTATAATATAATTATACGTTCAAACTGTCGTTATTTAAATATATTCGTTAATATAATTCAACTCCAAACTGAATTATATACTTTATTTTGTCTAGTTCACATTATATTTCCATTTCAGCTAATTCTGATTATTTCAGAATTTAATATACTATTCTATTATTTATATTAATTAAATATTCAAAGTTATTTAATTAAATGACCATTTAATTCTCTAAATCACTATTTAAATAATTAAATTAATTAATTATTATATCGCTAAAATACGGGACATTACATTCTTTCCCCTTAAAATAATTTCGTCCTTGAAATTGCTAAGGTAGAAAACAAACCCTATTTAACTGGTTTAAAATTATTTGTTCACTTCTTAACTTCAATCTCAACTGAACCAATTTAATTTTAATTAAAATATTAATTTATCCTTATCAACGAAAATTATCAAAAATCCTGAAAATTATCTAACACCTTAACTTTTCGAAAAATTTCGCCAGCACCTCCTTTGTACTGGTCAATAGGTCAAACTCCAACTCGCCTCTCTGGGCCATCTCCAACCCAAAAGAAAATCAAACAGCCAAGCATCTTGCCAATTCAGCTCATAAATCTTATATCCAATAGAAATATAAACTTGTACCTTTTTGTCGGGCACATCATTATATCCTTTCCACCTGTTATCAATTCCGCATATATAAGGGTCATCCCAATCAAATTCCGATCTGTTTTTATCCACAAATCCAACCATTCGCTTATACCTAAGTCGACGTCAATTTCAAATCAAAGTTCCATTTTCGATTTTTAAATTCTTAACTCATCAATCCAATACCATTTCAGATTCTATCTTCATAATTCAAAATCTGATTCTACTTGATATATCATATCCAATTCAATTTCCAGCTAATTGGTTTCAATTCAGTTCCAGCTCGGTTTCACAAATTTCTATTTAAATTTATTTTTAATTCAAACAGTCTCTTCCTGAGAGTTTTGAACAGCTTTGCTTTTCACACAAGTCAAACTTTCCTTTTCAGGATTCAAAACAACTAGCTTTTTCAAAATAATTCAAAGACAAAATCTTTGGTAGTAATCCAACACTTAGCAACTCGAAAATGACACTGATGATGTGGCCATCATCATCAGGATTATTTTCTAGCTTATCGAAGTGAGTTCAATACTATATCACTTTTTAAAACTCATATTCAAATACTTCCATTTTGAAATCAGTTCAAAATAACATTATCAATGCCTATAACAAAATTAAAATCTCCCAGGATTTTAAAATTCCCATATACCTAATTCAAATCCATTTACAAACACTTCTACAAGTTTCCAGAGTTTTAATTCCAATTCTGATTTAATTTCAGATTTAATTCATTTCGATTTCCATACATTTCACTTATATGAATTCTGATTGGTTATTTACATAACCATTTAATTTATAATCTTACTCGATTATAATAACAACCCATATATCCAATATTATAATTCCGATATATATATTTCCTCTATATATAAATACACTTTGGGTAAAATTATTTTTATTTACCCTCTTTTCAAAACATATCGTGTTGACCTATCGTATTCGAGCATTTATAAACTCCTGCCGATACAGTGGATCAAACTGATCGACCAGAATCCATAAATTACTCAACCAATGCATCTCCACAATATAAAACCATTTTTATATCAAATAACAAGTACGTTCACTCGTATATATACACTCAACTCAATCTAGGGTATTGCTAACCCTATCTCTACCGAGTCACGCCACAGAGCCAAGGTAATTACTTAACCTTAAGCTCTGATACCATTGTAACGACCCTGGTTTTCGCGACCTTGGTTATCGACACCAAACAAAATGTCAACTAATCAAGCATCGGAAACATCGGATAGTCCATGAAAGAAATTAGCGGGTGAGGATGGATAAGATAGAAACTTAGGATAGAAGAAGAAGAACATACAACATCAAAGTAAACACGAATCTCACAGCGGAACGAATAAATATGTTTCATAACATAACTTTGAAATATAAATCTGTACATGAATATACATATCATTTCCAACATACAGCACTTACAACACAGCGGAAAAATCATAGCTATATAATTCTGAAGCCTCATGTTCCAACTCTTCAAGTACCTGTAAATCCCGACTACTTGACTGCCTGTACAAAATTGGGCACCCAAGAGTTTAGGGATTACAAAACAAAATAAACTCCAGGTCAGTCATTGACAGGTGTGAGTAAACTCGAATCATTTGTTTAACTTTAAACATCCTTTCAAAAAAAAAGAATAATCGTAAGACTGATCCACACATAATCACGGATGGTTTTTACCTTACGAAAACCCAAATCATTAGTAAAACAATATTATTCTGATATTATAATAATGTCTAACAAAAGTAATATCAATCTAGTAGAAACGCTAGCATCTAATGTTCTACATATATAATATACAATCAAAACCGCGGGCTCTTATTTGGGGATTGGGTTCCAACTATAACAAGCTATGGATCCACCTTCCGCTCAGTGTACTCTAAAAGCGATACATTGGAGTTCAACAAGAACATCTTGTAACTCGGCCACATGACCGACCACTCATTTCGCTTGAGTGTATCGAATATATTATCACCTTACAGTTGGTAAACCAACATAACCATTCCCGGGAGATACAGAAATGAAAAAAGTAAAAAATATGAATATTCTCTAGATAGTGACAATATACCCTACTTGGTTGCGAACCACTTAGCCATGTTGCCTTCCCGATTTCTGTCATTTCTCAGTTGATGAGGTTGGAGGTCATAACGTATCTTTCAACAGATTACTCATTCATTCACTTTGAATGCCACATTGTCATACCCGTCAAACCACAAATTAATTTCCCCAAAAATACCATGGGTATAAGCTAAGAGAAACGAATTCCTCCGCCACTAACATAAATATGTTTGAAACGATCAACTCTCGTGATCCACAAGATATACTCTGTCAAACATTCTTCCATACAGGTTGTCTTGGGACTGGACAAACCGAAGGCACTATTCTATAAACAGGATAGCCCTTGCATAAATCCGTCTTCAATTTGTCTTTGATCTATTTGATTTGAGACGCTAACACCCATACGGAGTGGTTCTCGGATAATAATCCAACCGGTCTCTCCATATTGAGGACAGAAAAATGGTCAAAACTTTGATAGTCTATGATTTAACAATCAATGAAAAACACGTGTGCAAACAACGATATTATTTCCAGATGGAAATTATATCGATCAATCATCATTTAACATTTCTCTCTTTAGTTCATTAATTTACTTGTATCCTGTTTCCATATATTCTAATTTCTTATTTTCTATTATCAGAAAACATTTCTGATTCTTATTAGGAAAACATTTCCAAAAATCCTTCACTAGATTTAAACTGGTGTTTAAATCAAACATCACAATGCCAACTCAACCATTACCTTTATTAACTAAATTCACTTAACCAACCTTCACTATCAAACCTTACAATTCCTTAATTAAGAAGGAAGTCAATCAAGTTGGGGTATAATTACCTCTCAAACCTTAACTGAACAGCGTTTTAACTTCGAAATAGTCAAAGTTTATCTTTTAAATCTTAAAAACTTCCTCAATTAACTTTCTTTTGAATAAATCTCTATTCGATAACTCTAACTGATTTACTCTATCGATTAACCCCTTTTGATTTAACTTATTTTCGAATAAGTAATATTCGATTAACTCCTTTTACTCTATTCGAATAAACTATATTCGATTAACTCCTTTCGATTAACTCTAATTCGATTTAACTCTAATTCGATTTACTCACTTTCACCAAACTCCTTCGAATGATTTACATTCGATTAACTCTCTTCGAATGATTTACATTCGATTAACTCCTTCAAATGATTTACATTCGCTTAACTCCTTCGAATGATTTACATTCGATTAACTCCTTCGAATGATTTACATTCTCTTAACTCCTTTGAATGATTTATATTCGATTAACACCTTCGAATGATTTACATTCGATTAACTCCTTCGAATGATTGACATTCGATTAACTCCTTTTTAACTCTGTTCGAATAACAAATATTCGATAACTCCTTTTTAACTCTATTTGAATAACAAATATTCGATAACTCCTTTCTTTGAATAACTTATTTCGATTTAACTCTAATCGATTAACTCCAATTCTATTAACACTAACTCCATTTACACTAACTCGATTAACTCTAATCGATTTACCTAACTCGATTAACCCAAATCGATTTAACTAACTCGATTAACTCTAATCGATTTACCTAACTCGATTAACCCTAATCGATTTACCTAACTCGGTTAGCTCTAATCGATTACTCTTTTATGTCTTGTTAATTCCCTTTTATCATCCATTTGTCTCCCAAATGAATATTCCTTTTATAATTTTATTTATTTAACAAATAAATATTTCCTTTCAATTCCTTTTCAATTCTATTTGGTTCACAAATATTTCCTTCCCTATTTGTTTCACAAATATTTTACTTTATATTCTATTCTATTTATTTGACAAATAAATATTCCCTTTTCAATTCTATTTATTTAACAAATAAATATTCTCCTTTTATAATCTATTTATTTTCTAAATAAACATTTCCATTTATATTCTATTTATAAATGTTTTATAATTATTTCCCTTCAATTATATTTGTTAATGTTTTACAAATATCACCTTTTTAATCCTATTTGTAAATGGTTACAAATATCTCCTTTTTAATCCTATTTGTAAATGGTTTACAAATATCTCCTTCTTAATCCTATTTGTAAATGGTTTACAAATATCTCTTTTATAAAATCCTTTGATTTTATAAGTAGTTTCTTTTACAGATCCTATTTATTTTTTTAAATAAATATTCCCTTTTTATTTGTTCTATTTATATTCTAAATAAATATTTCCTTTCCTAGTCTATTTGTAAATGTTTTACAAATATTTCACTTTCTATTTTATTTTACAAATATTTTCCTTTATATTTGTTTTCACTAATATTTTTCCTTTATATTTGTTTTGCAAATAATGTCCTTTGTATTTGTTTTACAAATAATTTCCTTTATAAAATCCCTTGATTTTATAAATATTCCTTTATATAAAATCCTTTGAATTATAAAGATTTCAATTTCAATATAACATTGAAATTTCCCTTTTCATATTCTAGTATTTGTTATGGTATTTAACATACCATATATTACTGATCAATATTATTCAAACACACACAATCAATAACAGATTGTATATCACATCATATATCACCATATATGAAAAACAGTAAAATAAATGTTAAGGAATCCAGTTGGATTCCTCCGACCTGTTTCCCTGCATCCACAGATGTTAAACAATATAATTAACATCAACTTCATTTCAATATGAAATATACTGATAACAGAATCAATATTTGATTATTGATTTCTATATATAACTATATCTGCGTTTTCAATCAAATCTATTTTACAGTCCAAAAAGTCAACACACAGCAGTAAATCATCATTTATCAAAAATAAAGTACAATTTATAAAAATATAAACTGAGCAGAGTTAGTGAGTTTTACTCACATTGGACGATCATCGTTAATAACGATAACCATCGCTTGATTCAGACAGACAAATTATTTTGCTGTAAATTGTAACGAGCTCCAATTGACTTCCAGTCAGTCCCATCGTGTAGCCACCATCCAGACGATTTCAACTTGACCGACGGTTTGTCATTCAATATAATTCGGCCCAACTTCTTTCTGCTCAGAGTAAATGGTCCAACCTCTTTCTTTTACCTTAATAATCTTTCCTCCCATGCAACTATTTCGTCCAGGATTACCAGTCGTATCATCCTTTTGTTTGGAAACTTCCCATGCACAAATCATTTTCATCATCATTTTTTTTTATCTCGCCTTGGGCTTTACCCATTAACGAAAGGCCCTTCTCCACTTTAAAGACCTGCGTCTATTTCTTCCACGTTTACACTTCCGTGAATGCCTGTATATGAAACTCCATGGCCGACATCTTTAACAAATCCAAGGTCCATCCACACACCAAAAACAAACAATGCCACCACCATTTAAATCCTCATCAAAACTACTTTCACTTCTTTAAAACTCCATCCGCCCACAGCACAGTGCGTGCCTATGCCATGGCCTTCCGTTTTCAGCAACAACCAGTGTACGAGGCCGCTTCCTCTCTCACCCGCGGTTCCCTGTATCACCATTCCTGTGACTTTCAAACCCATTATCTCCTCCATCACTCAGCAAATACACATCACCATCGTTGAACTCCTCACTTCTAACTCGACGGCCTTCCCTCGAAAATGATCAACTCGAACACTCCCTGTAAACCACGACACCTAATATTCTCGACCATTACAGTACCATCGAAACCCACAAAAAGTTGGGTACAAGTGCTAAACCCCATCGCCAACAACAATACAATATCTGCTTCATGCCTTAATGCCTCAAATCCCCAAAATATGAATGCACCACCCAAATGTGATACCAAAATGAGGAGAAACAGTCGAGGAACCCATGCATATAGATTTCGTGATTTTAGGGTTTTTTGTGCGTTTTGTTTTGAATTTATAAACTCTCATTTTTCTTTTGCTGAAGAAGGAAGTCGACGGCAGAAAGAGAAATTGACTAATGAATGAAAGGATTTAGGTTCAAAGAGAAATTGATGGTCTATTTATAAGCTTTTGTGGGGATTTCCTTTTTGTTTTGAGGATGAAGAACTTCCACGTTTTCTTTGTTTTTCTGTGGAAGAAAAGAGAATGGCATGGCCCTTTTTATTATGTGGAGTTATAATATAACGTTTTCGCATACCACCACATGATAAAGAATTTCCTTCCTTTACAAACTATTGTCGATAGAAGTAAACATACCGTTGTGATGGACAATGTGTCAGGATTCCAAAAATATAATAATATGGGTCCATTAACATATTCTGTGAAACCCGAAAATGTTGATATAGGGTGTAAAATACTCCAAAATAAAAAGTTGTGTATTTAATTAATTAAAAATTACAGTAAAATTCTAAAAAATAAATTATCATTACGTCTCAAAGAGCTTGTCTAAATTCGAGGCCAATATTTAATTATAATTAAATATATCGTTATGGTTGATAACGATTCCATAGCGACTATTCTAAAATTTGATTTGGGCATAAATCAAAATCTACACAACGAAATCTCGAATTTTCTCTTCCATTAGAAAAATATACTTCCCCAGCTCTGAACATCTCTTGTTTTACAGAAATCCGATTTAAAACGGCTTTTGTATATTCGTTTAAAGTTCGAATCGCCAAATTATGAACTGCCGTGCCAGTTCGAGATTGGTTATAATTATAATATAATTATACGTTCAGACTGTCGTTATTTAAATATATTCGTTAATATAATTCAACTCCAAACTGAATTATATACTTTATGTTGTCCAGTTCACATCGTATTGCCATTTCAACTAATTCTGATTATTTCATAATTTAATATATTATTCTATTATTTATATTAATTAAATATTCAATGTTATTTAATTAAACGGCCATTTAATTCTCTAAATCACTATTTAAATAATTAAATTAATTAATTATTATATCACTAAAATACGGGACATTACAATAGTGGGGCCCAGAAGGAAATCGATCCGAGGAAAACCAGTATGAGGGAAGACAAAGTAGCACCGGCGGAAGATACCATTTCCATTTCAGTACATGACAAAGATCCTGACCGACTCTTAAAGATAGGTTCTCAGTTGGGCTATAAGCTGCAGAACGACCTTCAAAGTTGGGGATCTCGTTCTTAAGAGAATCATGACAGGAACCAGAGTACTGGAACCCAACTGGGAGGGGCCATATGTGATAGGCAAAAAATTCTCGGATGGTACATTTGAACTAAAGACGACAGACGGATTCCAACTCCCAAGAGCATGGAATGCTATACATCTCCGTCGCTACTTCTTTTAATGTTTCTTTCCTAGTATTTGTAAACAACATGCATTGTACATACCATGTAATGCTATTGCAAGTTTTGTAAATATAAATCGAATTACTTGCCTAAATCGTACATTTGCAAATTACTCGCTAAAGATCGATTTTGATTGCAGGTCCTCTAAAAGATACACTGATATCACTATAACCTAATTAGTCCTTGAGGCTATTGGATAATCGCTTATTGCTCAATAACCTCATTCGCAATTAACTCGGTGACATGGAAAGCATAGCAGTGCAAGTACAAGACAACAAGGTTAGGTCTGCCATGACATAACGCTTAGATCACAAACAAAACTGCAAGTTTCGCCAAAGGAACACCTTCTTAATTGCAAGGTCTCAAGCCTTAGTACTAACAAATCGTGGTAAAACCCGATAAAAGAACTAGCGTCTGCCCCGTGGAACAGCGCAGCAATTAAACTAAAGTCCTCCCCGAGGGGAACTCGGTCAATCGCCAGTACCATTAATACATAGTCCAGCTACGACATGTACTGGGCCTTTAAACCAAAAACCTCCCCGAGGGGCACCCGGTTCATCGTCGATGACAATAGAACATGGCTGGATAGCGATATAAATACTGGGTTCAAAAAGACCTCTTCGGGGGCATCCGATCAGATGTTGGGTCTTCCAAACCCAACTATTAATTCTGGATCTTTCAAATCCAGTTACTGGAGGACTTTGAAAGACCCCTAATGGGGCATCCGATCACAAGCCGGGTCTTCCAAATTCGATTAGCGATGGACCCAAAGGACTTTACGGAGGCACCCTACAGATTCTATAAGCGACTGGGTCATTCAATCACAATGAATAACGGGTTTACAAATATTCCTTTAGGAAAGCGAAAAATATAAGACCTCTCAAATAGGGGCACGAAGGACCGAAAACTTATCCTCCTTTAAAGGGTATGATTTGAAACAGTTAAGCCAGAATCCCTTAATCATGATTACGCTAAAAATCGGTGATAGCAAGAATGCGTGGTTTAAAGGTTCCGGAGAAAATCAACCACAAAGTACGGTTTCTAAAACTCTAAGAAACCTGTGACAAACCTTGGTATAGGGGCAATACCACTGCATTAAAGAAATTCAATATACCACCGCATTAAAGAAATTCAATAATGCTTGTTTCTCAAACATACCACAGATTTGTCACAGCTTGAGATTGAAAGTTCAACCTAAGTTGAACCCCGAAATGGCTGTTGCAAACCCAAGAACTTCAATACCATGACAAACATAAAGGTGGTTGTTCACGGGGAAGAAGTTTTAGGAGTTGATTTGGCCTAAATAAAGAAGGGGCAACAGAAAAATCGGTTGAGCAAATTCATCTAGCTATAACTCATGGCTACGGTCAGAAATAACTTACCAAAATGTCGCAGGTTCATTCTTATACGAAGTATTACAAGTAATTTACAGTGTAAAATTTCTGTGATGCAATCATGAAAGGATGATAAATGCAAAGTGCAAAGCAGCAAAGTAAGACAAAGCTCGACTACAATAAGAAGAACACAGTTTCATTCTATCAGCACAGAATCAGATCACGGAATTACAAAGTCAAACACAAACAACAAGTTATAAGAATGCGCAGAGTAACAAGCGTAAAAGTAGGTGAGCGAGGGCCGGCACTTGCATATACAACCGATCTAAATACAGTGCATAAAAGGGAAATAACAGAATAGGGGAAAATGGTTTGAGGCATTATTTCTTCTTTCCGTTCTTCGAGCCCCCAAATCTTAATGTCGGTCCTGCCGATCGATCTCCATCTTTGATCACTATTCCACCGGGACTCTCTTAGTAAGATATAATAATGGCCTTCATCTTCTTTTTCCTGTCTTTCATTTTTCCCTTACGGCCCAAAGACGTCCCCCGTTTTTCTTGAATCTCAGTGTCTTGTGCGGGGGACTCGTTAGTACGCTCTGAATCCTCCTCGCTTACGAAACAATCAACATCCTTGTCTAGGTCTGCAATTGCTCCAATCTTGGTGTCCAGGGACACCGAGGTCGTAACATTAACCAGGGACTTGTCACCCTGGCTTGGAGGAAGAGATGGGGTAGGGGGTATCGATATTAGAATTGAGTCGGTGGTTGTGGCTTCAGTCATCATCGCAGTAAATCCACCAACAGGAAGTGTTGGTGAGATCAAACCTAAGGAAGACAAACAGTGAGTTAAGTACATGGTTGTACCGGGAGAAGCGAACAAGCGGTCTAAGTTTGGTACGAGTTGAGCAACCTCAGGTTTACCTACATCTATGAGACTTGCCTCGATATTCGTACGTGCTTCGACTTCAAACCCGATTGCATTAAGAGGGCTACCAGCATCGATACCTCCACTTTTGTCTTTTTGAGGGTCAGAAGGATCAAAAAGAGTCTGCGGATCAGAGGGCTCAACATTGACAATTTCCGCATGGGTTTCCACATTTGTATTGATAATGGTGTAATGACCCGAAAATCCGGTCCAATTTGAGCTGACCAAAAACACAAGTCCAACCCCAAATTAAACTGAAAATCAGGAAATTAATAGAAAGAAATTAGAGGGTGAGGAAAGATAAGATAGAAACTTAGAATAGAATAAGAAGAAGAACAACACAACATCAGAGTAACACGAATCTCACAGCGGGACGAATAACATATAATATATATAACATAACTTGAAATATACATCTGTACTTGAATATACATCATTATCAAAGTACAACACTTACAACACAGCGGAAATAACTATAGCTATATAATCCTGAAGCCTCCTGCTCCAAGCTCTTCCAGTATATCTGTAAATCCTGACTACTTGACTGCCCGTACAAAATTGGGAACCCAAGAATTTAGGGAAAACAAAATAAACTCCGGGTCAGTCATGGGACCGGTATGAGTAAAACAGTTTTAAACGGCTTGAACAAGTAAACGATATCTCATAAGACCACGCCGTATAACGGAACGGGTTTTTCCCTTATGAGAATCCAAAATATCTTTATATCAAAAACCTTTTGATATTATAATAATGTCTATCAGTCACAATATAATAATCATCTAGTAGAAACGCTTTCATATCACGTTCTACATATATAGTATACAATCAAAACCGCAAGCACGTATTGGGTAATGGATTTCCAACTATGACAAGGTATGGAACCACCTTTCGCTAGTTTACCTCTAGAAAGGAATACACTGGGTTCAACAAGAACACCTTGCAACCCGGCCACACATGACCGACCACTCATTTCGCTTGAGTGTATCGAATGTATATCACCAACAGTTGGGATCAGCAACCGTTTCCCGAATGGGACAGCATCAACAATAGATTTTTAGAAGTAAATGAAACTCTAGATCAGGTGATTATACACCCTACTTTGGAGCGACCGACTTAGCCATGCTGCCTGCCCGATTTCTGTCATTTACCGGTTGATGACGCTTGAAGCTACGCTTTATCATCACACCAGATTCACTTTGAATGCCACATCGTCAAATCCATCAAATCACCGATTGACGTCCTCAACCATACATTATGTGTTAGCTAAAAGAAGTTTCCTTCTCCGCTTCCACTCTTGGTATGGTTGGAGAAATCAATGTACGTGATCGTCTGGAAATACTCTGTCAGACATCCATCCATACAAGTCACCCAGGAACAGGATGAACCGAAGGCACTATTCAGTATATCCATCTTAGGCACTGTTATCTAAGATTTATACAATAGCCCTTGCACTTTACTCCGTCTTCAAATTTTCTTTGGCATATATGATTCGCAACGCTTATGCCAATACAGAGTGGTTCTTTGGATAATAATCCAACAGGTCTCTCCATATTAACAACGTTAAAATGGTCAAAACTTTGATAGTCTGTGATTTAACTATCGAAGGAAAATACATGTGCAAACAACGATATCATTTCCAGAAGGAAATTCTGTCGATCAATCATCAATCACTACCATTCCACAACTATTAGACTCTAACTGTAAACTAATAAGAGAACAATTCTCTAAGTATAAACCTGGAAGGCCGAAACCAACATCAGATCGACACTTAGAAAATCATTCCATTTACTAATCTCTAGTCAGTTTCTAATTTTGCTTAACTCTATTTCTTTAACTCTAACTGGTTTGCTTTAACCGATTAACTCTAACTCATACCCTATTCGATTTACTCTAATCGAACAACTAATATTCGATTAACTCATTTCAATTAACTCTTTTGAATTAACTCCTTTAATTTATTCCCTTTCTATTTGTTTACTTAACAAATAACTATTCCCTTTTCAATTCTATTTATTTAACAAATAAATATTTCTTTTATCTTTCCTATTTATTTAACAAGTAAATATTTCCTTTTCTATTCTATTTATTTAACAAATAAATATTTCTTTTGTCTTTCCTATTTATTTAACAAATAAATATTTTCTTTTCTATTCTATTTATTCTAACAAATAAATATTTCCTTTATTATAACTTATCCTTCGATTTTATAATTATTTCCTTTTATAAAAACCCTTTTCCTTTTCTATATAAAATCCATCGATTTTATATAAATAATTCATATTCAAAATACACTTTGAAAATCCCCTTTCCCACATCCAGTATTTCTTATGGTATTTAACATCCCATACAACAACGATAAATATCGTCCAAACACATATAATCAACGTCAGATTATATATCATATCATATATCAAAATATATAAATCACAGTAAAATAAATGTTGCGGAATCCAGCTGGATTCCTCCAACCTGTTTCCCCGCATCACAGATGTTAAACCATATAATTAACATCAACTTTCAGTTCCATATGATATATTCTGTTAAACAGAATCAATATAGAAATTCAACTAACTGACTAACAGTTCAATCAAACAGTCAACACACAGTCAATCAACCAATATTTAACAGTCCTAAAAATACAAGATGAAATTATAAACTGTTCAGAGTTAGTGAGATTTGCTCACATTGGCGCGTTAGCCGTTAAATAACGGTTTGCGTTATTTAATTCAGTCGGACAATTTATTTCTCCATAAATTGTAATGAGCTCGGATTCACTCCCAGTCAGTTCCATGGTGTAGCCACCGTCCATACGATCCCAGTGGATCCTGTTTCGCTGAATTTCGAGGTCGTATGGTCAAGTTATATGATTTACAAGTTCGGTTGAATTAAAATTAAACATAACTATATATATTAATTAGATGGGCATTCACCTTTGTTTCAAGCCCACATCCCACCAATTTAACCCATCCCGAGCCCACACGTCTTCTTCCCGAACAAAACATCGTGTTCCAGAAATCCACCACCGAACACCATTTCTCCATTTCAAACACAAAACGATCTCCCACCACTTCACGAAATCCCAAACAAAAATCACCAAGATGCTTCTCGTCACACCCTCTTCAACCTTGACCCAAAAACACAAAGTTCGCACTACCATTTGACACTGCGTCGATCAGTACCAGTACCCAACTTCCGACAGAACTCCCATCGCACCCCTTAGGACTGAGCGCGCAAGTGGTATTAAGTGCCAGGAATCCAAATACCAACTCATTTTCACCAACGGATGCTCTTGCTTCAAGAATAACCTAACCCTAGTTACCACGGCCAAAACCCAGCAAACCCATGACCTCGTTCGAATCCAGTAAAACCACCATCGGCTTGAAGAAGAAATCCCCCTGAGCTCAGAAATGTTAGTGTGGAAATTTAAAACCTTTTATTTTATTTTTGTTTGAATTTCCTAAGCCACGAACTAGTTTTTCTGAAGAGAATGGTGGCGCGATTTTTGTTCTTGACCAGAGAATTTGTGATTTAGGTTTAGGGAAGTAAAAGTTATTATATAGAATTTATTTAATAATTTAATATTCGATTATTAAATTCCTTTTTAAGCAAATGCTGTAGATATTCGTCCTCTAAAATTCCTGTGACCATATACGATACCTAAAAATCACGAAACTGGACATGCAGCTACAGTTCGACATTTCGGTCCCAACGAAACTGGTTTTGTCCAATTCCGACTCCGTATGCTCACACAGCGTATTTGTAATTGTCAAAATACTGACTGTTTTTCAGTCTAAAAATCCGTACGGCCACACAGTGACTCTAAAAATCACGGAACTTGGAATCTAGTAATAATTTGATGTTGCGGATCCAACAAAATTAGTTTCGTCGAATTCCGATGAAACGACCCGAACTTCCCCGGTCTCCGAAGAGAAGAGAAAGAACTAATTATTTTGAGAACACGACAAAGTAGAACGCAGGCGGAAGAACATTTCATTGTATATTACAACAATCCATCAGATTACAAGAATATACAGAGTATAAATGAATAAAATACATTCAATATAAATATCAGAGATTACAATACATTACATAGCAGCGGAAAATAATACAATACACAACTAGAAGAGATATACGGATTACAAGAATATACAGAGTATAAATGAATAAAATACATTCAATATAAATATCAGAGATTACAATACATTACATAGCAGCGGAAAATAATACAATACACAACTAGAAGAACATTTCATTGTATATTACAACAATCCATCAGATTACAAGAATATACAGAGTATAAATGAATAAAATACATTCAATATAAATATCAGATATTACAATACATTACATAGCAGTGGAAAATAATACAATACACAACTAGAAGAGATATACGGATACAAAGCTTTCCGGATATCATTCCAACTGTAAACTAGGATCCTGTGAATATAAATCTGTAAAACCAAAACTACTAGTTGCCCGTGTCAAAATAAGGGCACCCAGAGTTTAGGTTAAAACAATAAACTCCAGGTCAGTCATGGGACTGGTGTGAGAACTAAAACAGTTATAAATCTTTATTTTTAAAGTTAGGTGAATCAAGGGACCATGCCGTATAACACAGAACGGGTTTCCTCCCAAGAATACCAGTGCATAAAACAACAGCGCAATGCTAAATAAAGAAAAATGATGCTGTTATAAGACCCAGGTCCTATCACATAATGCAACGCAAGCCGGGGGTTTGGGTTTTCCCTTATAACAGCCAAAGAATGCTTGATACGTTTTAAAACAAATCATTTGATACTATTATCAATGTATAGTGTATAAAATAACTTCAAATCATAAGTATCAATCATAGGTGGCATGGGTACCATATATCATGTCGCCATACTAGGTCTACAATTAAAACCGCAAATTCAACGTATTTGGAAATTGGATTTCCAGCTATGAACCGAGGCAAAAGATAGTCCTCAACCGATTCGAGACAATCTAGCCCATGTCTCTGGATCAGAGTTCGAGTGACCCTTGGATCGTCAGGGACGGTCCACCGATGTGGATTAAAATACCTGAACACTGCGTTTCCCCGCCCTTTGGGGCATAAATGAGCCAACGAATGGCTCCATCGGACCCGGTTCGTCCGATCTAACCGAGGCGCCTCGCAACAGCAACAACCACATAAGTCAAACTCGTCAGGGCGTGTAAAACCACTGACGCCACTTTTTAGCTAGAAGGAAATGCATGCCCTCCGTGAGGTCCGTCTCCTGTTTTTGGTTCATACCGGGTGTGAAACTCGCGAAGTAAACGTTACACAAAGCTACGCCACAAAGGTCATGCTTTGATCATCAACCACAAGACTTTTCTTTTCAACAGAAGCCTTGATCATTTGCCACTTAGGCATGCCACACAGGCAATTCACTCTATGCGTTTGATATCCATCAGTATATAACCCCAAAGCTCGTACGTCTCAGAGAAGGGCGTTAAGCAAGAGAATAAAACCTCCGCCACCAAATAGATATATATTTAATAGAAATCAATCACACAGACTAAAATCCAATGTCAGACACACAGTCCATCTACAAGTTCGTTCTAGGTCTGAACGAAACCGGAGGCACCTAGTACCCCGCATATCCATCGATCTCCAAGTACGTATGGACGATCACTAACTATTTCCATCTTCTTGGGTGTACATCCTAATCAATATCATCAGTAATTATCCAAACGACGTGAAGACCTCCAGTCTTCAACCACCGTCTTCACCTTCGACTTATCGTCGTACCAGTTATTCAGAATGGGATAAACCCGGTCTTTCCGAATAACTCGCGTATATTATAAACAAGTGTTACACAAACACAACATACGCCTCATTCCGATTCATTAGTCACTAACCATAAATTAACAAGAGAATAATTCCCCAAATATTAACCCCGAAGGCCGAAACCAACATCAGATCAATATCCAGAAAACCATTATGCTTAGCTAACTGACAGTTAGTTTCTAAATTTCACATTCATAGGGAAAGGTTCCCATTAATTTTATCAAAGATAAATTCCTTGAATTTATTCTTTAATCTTCTTTTGAATATCGATTCAACTAGTCGGGATTAACGAACCTTACCGAAGTAATCATTTGTTTTAATTTCCCGATCCCAACCTATTCATCCCATGAAGTAAAACTGGTTATACTTCATATCTAACACCACGGTGTTATTGGTAAATTCAATTACCATTTCACGTTTAAATCTAATTAAAGATTTAACTATCGCCTGGAGCAAAACAGGTGATACTCCCTTCTCGATCTTTTCAATCTAATTAAAGACTCATTAAAACTCCACTTAGTTTTAATCTTTAACTGAGTTAAAGAATCAGTGTCATTTAAAACACGGTTCACGATAAACCCAAAATCACATCACATTTCAATCAGTTCCTAACCATAAATTAGCAAGTGAGCAATTCCCTAAGTATTAACCCAGAAGGCCGAAACCAAAATCAGATCAATACCTCTGAAACCATTCAACTTAACTAATCTCCAGTTAGTTTCTGATTTTCTTAACTCCTTTAGGTCTAAGAACAATATGATTGAAGATACCGTTTACGACAACCCAAAATCATATTTCATTAATTATCGGGTTAAAGAATAAGTGTTATATAAAACACTGTTCACGATAAACCCAAAAATCAATACCAATTCAATTCCAATTAAATATTATTTAATTAGTACACTTCATTAAATCCAAATAAAAAGATTTAATCTTTTCCTCAGCTGGGCTTAAGAACAGTGTTAATGAAGACACCATTCACGACAAACCCAAATCACATTTGATATTAAATACAAGGCTCTGAATAGAAAATATATCGGCTTATATTCAATATCAAATTCTACGACAAACAAATATCGTATTGGAAATAACGATATAAATATATCTTTCAAATTTCCATAACAATATTTGTGTAATCACGAAATCCAATATCGAAATAATCCAAAGACAATTTCGATTCAAATCCATTCCAATTCAATTATTGGAAAGTCTGGTTACTTTTAAAACCCTTTTCAAATCCAATTTATTTATTTAAAATAAATAGAATTTTAATTCTAGTTCAAAACTAGTTCATTTTGATAAAAATCTATTTTCATCTTTTCAAATATGGAGTTTTTCATCCCAATTCTTCCCAAATCATTTCTTATGATTTTACACAAATTATTACTATTTTTAATAATTTTATCAAGTCCCGTAGAGTTGATTTCCATCAGTGGCCATCGAACTGCATTTACAGCGACCTTTTTCAAATTTGATTTGGACATAATTCCAAATTCAAATGTTAGATTTCAAATTTCTAATATTCGTTAGAAATCTCTTTTCGATACGAACCCAACGGTTCCGGTTTTAGGAGAATCCGATGGTTGGATCTCCCGCAATATCCATTCGAAGTCAATGGTCGAAATTCGCGAACTACCGCGGCGCGGCGCGTTCTTTTCAAGCCATTATATTATATATATATATAATATATATAATATATACTTCGTTGATTTCCTTTTTAAAACGTATTTTATAAATCGTTTTAAATTCATTTTCAAAACGGTTTCAATTCGAATTTATTTATATTCAATTTAAATTCGAATTTATTTATATTCAATTTCAATTCGAATTCATTTATATTCAATTTCAATTCGAATTCATTTCTATTCAATTTCAATTCGAATTCATTTCTATTCAATTTCAATTTGAATTCATTTATATTCAATTTCAATTCGAATTCATTTCTATTCAATTTCAATTCGAATTCATTTCTATTTAATTTCAATTTGAATTCATTTATATTCAATTTCAATTCGAATTCATTTAAATTCGAATTCATTTCGAATTCATTTATATTCAATTTCAATTCGAATTCATTTATATTCAATTTCAATTCGAATTCATTTATATTCAATTTCAATTCGAATTCATTTCTATTTGAAAAAACAGATTTTGAAATCACTTTCGATATACATTATAAAATGAATAAAATCGATAAAAATATCGTTTACGTCAAAATGGCGTCAATCTAATCAATACGGCTTCATATAATCCTATTTTCAAATATTCTATTTCAAATATTTCTATTTCAAAATTTTCTATTTCAAATATTTCTATTTCAAATATGGAATGAGGCTCAATCAATTACCATATAATGTTAATTATATGGATTTTCTACCACACGTATATAACCACAACGATAAATCATCAACCATCATCCAAAGTGCGTTCTACACTGTATAAGCATCAAATATAAATATTCAATGCTTATAACAGTTTGTCAATCAATCGATCGACATACAACTAATTATTGGGATTAATGCACGTCGTATATCATCCCAATACCCATGTGGGGTTTCAAACAATCAAACACAGATTTTATTTGTGCAGTTGGGCGATGTGTAAAATTTATCGTCCCAATCGATATTAGTCAAATGTGTGTATATAAACAAACTGTCCGATTTGTTTATTTTTATTTCATTTCATATACACGTTAAAAATTCTATTTTTAACTATAAAATATTTTTGACTGTATAAATATTTTATTTTATTTCACATCACATCACACAATCAACTACACAGCAAAATCAAACAAACAAGCATACAAGCCGTCCATGGTCTGTGGACGATGGGTGTCAGGTGCTACTAAACACTGTCTGCATCCTAGTATATATTTTAACTAGAAAATAAAATAAAAGGTGAGAAATTCTCACCGAGGGTTCCACTCCGTCGTGCTTTGCTTCTGAACTGCCGAACTATCTGAATTCCTTTTTGATTTCTATCAGTTCCATCTCACTTCTTTTCACGCTGTTCATAATAAAAATCATAATTTTTATGTGATGTTCAATTTAAAAATCACGTTTTTATAATGGCGCTTTATATAAAAAAAATTATATATTCTTACAACGCTTCCTTTTATATAAAGATTACATCTTTACATCGCTACCTCATATATAAAAATCGTATTTTTATATCGTTATATATATAATAAAAATCGCCTTTTTATTATATCGCTACCTATACAAAGATCAAATTTTTACTTCACTACTCATATAAAAATCGAATTTTTATATACTCTAACTTATAAAAATCATATTTTTAATATTTCTATAATATAAAAATCAAATCTTTATATTCGCTACTATATAAAAATCATATTTTTAATATTTCCACCTTATAAAAATTATATTTTTATTACTTCTACTTAATAAAGATCGAATTTTTATTATCTATATTATATAAAAATTATATTTTTCTACTTTTAAAAATCGTTCCTTTTTGTAAATAAAAATCTAATTTAATCTAAGTAAATAAATAAAAGTCAGTTTATATATATATATATATACTAACAAGTTTTAAAGAACTCATTGTTGCTTTTGGAGGAGGGAGAGGAGCGCATGGGGGTGTCCATGTGACGATCCCAAAATCCGAGGGGCGGTATTAAGGATAATCATTGGAATATAACACATTAATCATCATAGCAGAGAACAGATAATAGCAAAAAAAAAAAATAGAATAATTTTACGTGGATATGACAGCGGAATCACAACATGTAATAACATCAGAATAGCATAGCGTAGGATATAACTTAGTAAATAAAAAGGAAAGTGATCAGTCATCATCGCCAGAGGCGGAATACATACATGCAGTGAGACATAACAAGGGTATCAGTCTACATCGCCGAAGGCGGAACATATACATAATATAAGAAATACGGAAAGTAAATCAGTCTGCATCGCCCGTGGCGGAATCATAATATAAGAACAATAATGGCGGAAAATGTCGAAGTCGTCTCTGTGAAGTCAGCCTCACCATGAGCCAAAAATGCACTCTATGCAGCAGTGCAGAGCCAAAAACAACCTGTCACCTGTGTACTAGGCTGCCCGTGTGAAAATAAGGTCACCCGCGTTTGCAAAGTGAAACAAACAACGAGTCAGTCATGGGGACTGGTATGAGAAATCTATTTAACAGTTAAACAACAGTAATAGCAAATCATAGGACCACGCCACTTTCGCGGAACGGGTTTACTCCAGTGATTGCTAGTGCGTTTAAAAACAAAGTAAATTCTTTTAAAACAACGCAATGCTTTTTGAAAGAATGAAGCCATTATAAGACTCAAGTCCCATCATACAATGCAACGCAAGCCGGAGGATAGAGTTTTACCTTATAATAGCCAAATATGCTTGATACGTATAAAGCAAAATCATTTGATATTATTACTAGTGCATATATGTTTCAAAAACGAATAGCATCATAAATATCAATCATAGGCGACATGAGCGTCCCATGCCACTATGTCACCATACTAGTTCTACAATCGAGTCCTTTGGTTCGTATTGGAAATTGGATTTCCATCATGAGTCGAGGCAAGGGGCAAGCTCCTCTCCGCTTCGAGACATTCTAGCAAATGCCTCAGGACTACACACTCTGGGCAACCCTGGATTCGGCTGGGCCGGTCCTCTCTTACGTTTGAGGATTGGCAATTCCTGAACACACGCTTCCCAGTCCTTACAGACCTATAATCGAGGCGCCTTGCATTCCAACAACCACAAAGGAGAAAAGTAGATATAAATGTTAGGGCTGGTAAGTCACTGACACCACCATAGCTAGAAAGAAACGTCGTGCTCTCCCAGCGGTCCGTATCCCGTTTTTAACTCATACCGAGGTGTGAGGCTCGCGAATCTACGAAATACACAAAGCTAGGCCACGTAGACCGTGCTTTGATCATCAACCACAAGACTTTGCTTTGCAACAGAAGCCTTGATCACCGCATCTTGGCATGCCACATAGGCAGTCCACTTCATACGATTGATTTCCATCGGTATACAACCCCTGAGCTCGTACGTCTCAGAGAAGGGCGTTAAGCAAAAGAATAAATTCTCCGCCGCCAAACAGATATATATTTAACAAAGATCAATTAGTATAGAACAAAATCCAATGTCAGACACACAGTCCATTTACAAGTCCGTTCTGGGTCTGAACGAAACCGGAGGCGTCAAATTCCTCGTATATCCGTCCAATCAACACATACGTTCAGACGGCTACTACTTCCAACCCCTTCCGGTAGCTACTCCGGTCAGGAACCTCAGTAGCGCCCATCCATCCGATACGAAGATCGTCGGTCTTGAATCGTCTTTGCATTTTCCAATTCGAATCGCTCGATAAATTATTTGAAATGAGGGTTAGCTCGGCCTTTTCAAATAATTCACGTCATTAGAATTTAAATCGATTCTTTCTATGGTTATATTATTCGACATCCATCTTTCAGTTATTTAGTGTTATTTTCGTGTCTAACACATACAACCATCAAATATCAAACAATTCAAGCTCAATTGGTTTATTTGCAACCTATGTTGCTTATAATATTTTATAACGATTTTTCGCCATTTTTATTTATTTAAAAATGGCCATATTTAATTAAACGACGTTTCAGGTCGTGTCGTGGCACTGGCGCTGTTTTTCTCCTAATTTGTTTTACACATATCGAAAAATCTAACCGTTGGATTTCTACAAAGTCTATATCAGTGGGAAGATATTCCCAAAGTGAACCCAACGGTTCCAGTTTCGTGAAAATCCGACGGTCGGATCTCCCACACTAGTCGTTTGAAGTTACGGTTTCAAAATTCGAACTGCAGCGTCGTTATTCGATTTAATTTAATTATATTTATATTTATATATAAATATAAACGATTCTGGTGCTGTATTTCTTCAGATTTGAATTAAACATTCCGGACAATCCAACCGTTGGATTTTTGCAAGGTTGGTGCCGTTGGAAAGATATTTCCAAGGCGAACCTAGCGGTTGCGGTTTCGGGAAAATCCGATGGTCGGATTTCTCGCACTAATCGTTTCAAATTACGATTCCGAAACACAAACTGCACGGCCTCTATTCCTTTTAATTATATTTATATTTATATATATAAATATAGTTCATTCTATAATTTCAACTATAGTTCATTCTATATTTTCAACTTCGTTTTCACTTCAAATTTTTCACTAACGCCTTAATATTTCGAAAAATTTCGCCATAACCTCTTTTGTATGGGGAGGGGTTTGGAAATTTATTGGGCCGTATTAGGTACCCGATAAATCCTAAAAAGCATTCACATAATTATAGTGATATATTCTGGTGTTTACGGGGGAGTACGTACTGATAATCACTCCAGAGAATAAATTCTCGTCACCCCATTTCCGTGTGGAAATAAATAGTCCATGTGTCGTATCTAATAACTAGAGCGACGTGATTATTGTCAACTCCAGACCCGTGTGGGGTTTTTATTAATCTGGAAATTTATCGTTATATTTTATATTGTCCATATCAGTCATCAGTTCAACCTGTAGTATATAGTCATCGCCATACAAGCCTCTTGCTTGTATGGTAAATCTTCCACCTCGTCACACAAGCTCCAGTTGCTTATGTGGAATATGATGAAGTATGCCTATCATCAAGAAGTATGCCATGTAGTGTAGTTCAAAATTAATTGTTACTATCCTATGACGACGTTTATTATTTCACACAGAATAACCAACACTCCGCATCCAATGGCATTCACAGGAGTTGATATATAAATAAAATTGCGCAGCCAACTCATCAAGGTTTACCTATTTGTCGGGCACGCAAATAATTTCTTTACTCTACATCTAACCATTTTTCATGTTCAACACACACACACACACACACACAGATATATATATATATATATATATATATATATATATATATATATACGCAGAACAAAGCTAATAATAATATTTCTAGCAAACTATTATTTATTATAACACGTGTGTATTTTTATCTAAGCGTATACATGATAAAAGAAATATTTTTATCATCAAAAATATTTATTCGACACGTGTGTATATTTAACTCTTCATATTTACAATAAAGGTGTAGTTTTTATTGTCGATTCATTTTATTTTTAAAAGATGATAACATTCAACACATGAATTTCAACTCGACGAACAAATTGCAATTCAACACATGAATATTCTATATAGTTTGTATATATATAAAAATGTGATTTTTACTGCTAAAGCCAGTTGTTTAAATTCAAATAATATTCAACACATGAATTTCAACTCAACGAATGAATTGCAATTCAACACATGAATATTCAATATAGTTTGTATATATATAAAAATGTGATTTTTATCGCTAAAGCCATTTGTTTAAATTCAAATAATATTCAACACATGAATTTCAACTCAACGAATGAATTGCAATTCAACACATGAATATTCTATATAGTTTGTATATATATAAAAATGTGATTTTTATCGCTAAAGCTATTTGTTTAAATTCAAATAATATTCAACACATGAATTTCAACTCAACGAATGAATTGCAACTCAACACATGAATATTCGATATAGCATATGTAAATTTATTTCAACGAATGAAAATTATTCTAACACATAAATATTTCAAAAAATTTCGACAGCATAACGGCAGGGTAGTTAAAACCGGGACCGTCCCTAGTACGACTCCTCGCTCTACCTTAAAACCTCGCGGTTTTTTACAATGGGGATCATGCATCTAGTTCGCACGCAGGCGGCATGTTTTATTTTCAATCCCTCAATCCTATTCTATTTTTTTCAACCACAAGAGGGTATTTTTCAACCACAAAGGTATTTTTCAACCATACAGGTATTTTTCGACCATAATATCAACCACAAACGATTATTTCCAACCATTCGTCATACCATATAATATCACGTCAATCATAAGCAATAAATATCGTCCATGGTTTGTGGACGAGGGGAGTATATATATATATATATATATATAATATAGTAATTCACTTACATTTCATCACAATTCAAAGCATATATGTTTCATTCAACGCTTGTATAATTTATACATCGCTAATATAACTTATACAACACATGTACATGAGGTATACAATGCGTATATAATTTACACTTCGCTTATATAATTTATACAACACGATTTCATTCACACAAATAGTTTAGATTCCTCACATTGGTTATTGCAGTGCTAAAAATCGTAGGAAGGTCAGAAAAATCCGCGGCTTCTTCTAGAATGTAGAGAGCCTCCTTGCGGTCACGGTGTCTCCTGTTTCATCGAATTTCGTTAAAGAACGAAAAAGATATTATTTTTCAAAGTTTTGCAACACTTAAAAGTGTTATTTTCATTTCAGAAATTCACATTAGAAAAGTTTTTAAAACTTCAAAACTAGGTCTCGATTTTTAAGCCAAATCGTACCTCGTTGCTTCGATCAGACCACACGGCGTCAGAGAGCTACGAATCACCTTCAGATCGGCGGTGGTGGCGATGGGTTCGGTGGCTCTTGTAGGTCGCGGCGGTGCTCTAAAAGGCGCGACTTCCTGGTCGAATTCCGACGTCTACATTTGATGGATGGAGGCGTGGCTTGGTCGGATTGATAGAGGAGGCGAAGGCGGTCAGAAGCTTCAACAGGCGGAGGCGGCGAAATCGACTGAGGTTTATAGGAAGTTTTAAATAGTGTTTTTGCAAACGGACTCCTTTTTAAACCCAACGACTGTCGCCCCTAGATAAATACCCCCATTCCGGACACAATGGGGTATGTTTCGTTGGCCAATTCGACTGTTACAGTCAGTTATTTTTCAATTTAAAATATAAAACATTCGATATTTATTTTAAACGTATATTTCAATTTTCCAGGGCCACAAACTGAATCGAAAAATTCTAGAAAAATAAATCTAGCTTTGTTTTGACGATACGGTCCTAACAAAACCAGTTTCGTCGAATTCTGAGCTCGTTTGAAAAACGGCCATTTTTAGGTCGACCCATTTTAACAGAATTTGACCAATCACATTTTCTTTTGCCCCGCTCACATACTAGCTTCAAAAATTATGAAATTTGAAACTTAGCAATAATTTGACATGCCGGACCCAATAAAAGTGGTTTCGTCGAATTCCAAGGTCGTATGCAAAATATCAAATTTCAAGGGCTATATATGCTATATAGCGACCTTTCTGAAAATTCATTTGGCCATAACTTTTGATTTCCGCTATGAAACTTCGATTTTTCGGATTCGTTAGAAAGGTATTCATAAACAGATTTAAATATTTTCAGTTTCGCCAAAATCCGTTATATTTTCCACCCGGTACAGTCAGAGAAAGTTTGTATTCTAAATTTCAAACTGCTATACCATACCCAATTCTATATTTTATTAAAATAGGCTATTCAATTATTCAAATTCTTTGGTAATAACCTAATTTAAAATTTTTAAACTGGTTCATATTTTCCGGGTTATTACAATCTCCCCTACTTAAAACTTTTCGTCCTCGAAAAGGAAATAACAGCTAAGCAGGAAATAAAATGTAAATGCAAAGTATTGTGAAGGTACCTTGCACCGGAGTTAGTCAGAGATGTCCACTCTGCATTTGGGATAGGCTTGTTTAATGCTTTCCTCAGTCTCCCAAGTACAGTCTCTAGGATCACTACTCCACTGCACTTTGACTAAATGAATCTTTTTCCTCCTTAGCTCTCTAGTTTCTTTGCCAACTATCTTTAATGGCTCTCTTCCGAGTGCTAATTCTGGAGTTATGTCAATATCATGTTGCGCTGCTTCTTCCACAACAAGATCTGGATCATGAACATGTTTTCTGAGTTGAGATACGTGGAACACATCATGTATACCAGGCAACCAATTAGGTAATGAAACCCTATACGCAAGAGTTCCAATCCGTTCAAGTATAGGAAAGGGACCAATAAATCTCGGTGCCAACTTCCAAGTCTTGCCAAATCTGATTACTCCTCTCATTGGAGAAACCCTTAAATAAACATAATCGCCAACGGCAAACGATATATCCCTTCTTCTCGCATCAGCATAACTTTTCTGTCGGCTCTGCGCGGTTTTTAATCGTTTCTTAATGAAATCGACTTTATCCGCTGCTTCTTGAATCATATCGGGCCCCAACACAAGTCTGTTGCCAGGTTCTACCCAACATGCGGGAGATCTGCACGGTCTACCGTATAATGCTTTAAATGGAGACATTTCCAAACTTGCTTGATAGCTATTGTTGTAAGAGAATTCGGCTAAATGTAAGTGATCTTCCCATGAGCCTCCAAAATCGATAACGCAAGCCCGTAGTAAATCTTCTAGGATCCTATTCACCCGCTCGGTTTGGCCGTCTGTCTGAGGGTGATAAGCGGTGCTTAGATTTAATTTGGTTCCCAATTCTGTCTGGAATGCTTCCCAGAATTTGCTAGTAAACAGGGGATCTCTATCACTAACTATATTGAGCGGCACCCCATGTAGTTTAACTATTTCTTTGAAGTAAATCTGTGCTAGACTTTGAGCCGTTCTGTTGGATCGGACAGGTATAAAATGGGCAGTCTTCGTGAAGCGATCTACGATTACCCATATACTGTCGTTTCCTTTTCTAGTTCGAGGCAAGCCATCAATGAAGTCCATCGAGATTTGTTCCCACTTCGATCCTGGAATTTCTAATGGTTGCAATAGTCCAGCTAATTTCTGTTGATCACTCTTAACTAGCTGGCAAGTGGAGCATCTACTAAAATATATTGAAATATCTCTTTTCATCGCCTTCCACCAGAATGTGCGTTTGATATCATTATACATTTTGCTCACACCGGGATGGATACTCAATTTGGATTTGTGGCACTCATCAAGTATTTCTCTCCTGAGCTCTGGAATTCCAGGCACACAAATTCGCCCTTTTAATCTTAGGACCCCTTGGCTATCAAGGCTAAAATCTGAGGGTTTTCCTTCTCGGATCCGCTGGCTAATCCTTTTAATGAATTCATCGTCCTTCTGTAGAATAGTAATCTTATCTTCTAAGGAAGAAGTAATGATAAAACTGGCAATGATTTCATTCTTTCCGCTGAGAGCATCTACGACAACATTGGCTTTCCCCGGAGTGTATAGAATTTCAAAATCGTATGCTGCAAGGAATTCTAACCAACGTTGTTGTCTCAAGTTTAGATCTTTCTGGGTGAATAGATATTTCAAGGATTGATGATCGGTGTATAGTTCGAATTTCTCGCCCAATAAATAATGCCTCCAGATTCTTAAAGCAAACACGATAGCTAATAACTCAAGATCATGAGTTGCATAGTTCCTTTCATGCGGCTTTAGCTGACGGCTAGCATAAGCGATCACTTGGCCGTTTTGCATTAACACTGCGCCTAGCCCTCTAATAGAAGCATCTGTCCATACAGTCAAGTCTTGGTTGCCTTCTATAATTGTCAATACTGGAGCGGTTGTCAATTTCAGTTTCAGCTCCTGGAAAGCTTCTTCACATTCGGGAGTCCATTTGAATTTCTCATGCTTCTTTGTAAGCTTTGTCAATACTCCTGATATCTTTGAAAAATCCTAAACGAATTTCCGATAGTAACTAGCCAATCCAAGGAAACTTCGAACTTCTGTGGGGGTAGTAGGTTGTTTCCAGTTCTGAATCGCTGTAATTTTGCTTGGATCTACAGCAATTCCTTCTTTTGATACGACATGGCCTAGGAATTTAACTTCATCCTGCCAGAAGACACACTTAGAAAATTTAGCTTTCAAGAAATTTCTCCTTAGAATTTTCAACACTTGATCTAAATGTTTTGCATGTTCGTCTTCCGACTTAGAGTAGATTAAAATGTCATCTATGAAGACTAGAACAAATTTATTCAATACACCACGGAACACTCTGTTCATAAGATCGACGAAGTATGCCGGAGCGTTACACAAGCCGAACGACATTACTAACCATTCGTAGAATAAATCGGGACCCCTGAAGGCTATCAAAGGAACACAGTCTTCGGCTATACGCAATTGGTGGAAACCTGTAGCTAGGTCCATTCTGGAGAATACTGCTGCTCCATTTAATTGATCTAACAGATCATCTATACGGGGCAAGGGATATTTGTTCTTCAGTGTCTGTTTATTGAGATCTCGGTAATCAACACAAAGTCTTAGAGTACCGTCTGATTTCGGGACAAATACTACTGCTGCTCCCCACACTGAAAAGCTCGGTCTGATCAGACCTTTCCAAAGTAATTCTCGGGTTTGACTACTTAACTCTTCTTTTTCTTTCGGGGCCATTCTTCTAATTGGATGTACTACTGGTCGGGCGTTAGGAATTAGATCTATTCTAAATTCAATTTCTCTTTGCGACGGTAAGTTTTCTACTTCTTCGAACACATCCGCGTAGTTTTTAACGACCAGTATCTTTTCTAATGAAGGGGGAATAACTTCTAAAGAAGACCAAAATTCTGTTCTATTAATTTCTGCACCAAGACATGGTATATATATTGGTCCAAGCTTCGTTTCGACTTTGACTATCCTTTCGGCACATCTAACTTCGGCCTTATATTTTGTCAACCAGTCCAGCCCCAGTATAACATCAAATTCGGAAAGGTCCATGATAATCGAATCAAAAGGAAATCGGTATCGAGAAAAGGAAATAGGTAATCTACAATATATACTGAGACTAACAGAACCTCCTATTGGGTTTCGAACTTTAATTGGTTCCTTAAGCTTTCTTCGTTTCAATCTTAATTTGTGAACAAGGTTACCAGAAATGAAGCTACGTGATGCACCAGTATCAAAAAGTACAGAAACAGGAATATTTTTAATGGTAAGCGTACCTCCCAAGACGTCGGGTTTACCTGATCCATCGGTGGTAGCTGGCGGGGTCTTCCTGTCATACACATGAGCCACTTGTGCATTCTGCTTCAGAGGACAGTTCCTGCTATAGTGCCCCTTCTTATGGCAATTGTAGCATTCGGCTGAGTCATTTGCCTTTGGCTTCCTCGGGGCTTTGCATACATTAGAAAAGTGACCTGGCTTCCCGCAGTTGTAGCAATTTCCTTTAGGGATCTTTGCAAGTTTCTGAGTAGCGGCCGCGGTAATGCTGGACTCGGGTTGATCTGTTGAAGCCTTGCGCTTATTCCCAGCTTGGCTTTTGGCGCGGTCTTGGCTAGCGTGCCTTTCATCCATGTCTTCATAATTGCAAGCCATTTCTACTAATTCTGAAAAGGAGAGTTTGATGTTGCTCATAGCTCTGTCGTGGTACTTGCGCTTTAGCCCAAATATGAATCTCTTGTTCTTTGCTTTGTTGGTCAAAATCAGCTCTGGAGCATAGCGCGACAACTGGGTGAACTTATTAAGGTAATCCTGAATAGAGAGATCTCCTTGCTGGAGATTAGCAAACTGCTCTCGCATCCTCTCTAGACCCTGCTCATGTACAAACTTCTCATTGAACATAGTTTTGAATTGCTCCCAAGTTCTGACAGTACCCGCTGCATCCTCTGAGGTAATGGCATGCCACCACAGCTCTGCTTCCTCCTGAAGGAGCCAAATGCCAAGTCGTGCTTTGTTGTTGGTTCCCATACCCATGCCTTCAAAGATTTTCTCACAGGTCTTCAACCAAGCTATAGCCTCGGTCACTGTACCAGTGCCAGTAAAGGGTTTTCCCCAAAGGTTCCTGTACCTCTTTGCTACTTTATCTAGCTCAAAGTCCTCAGGTGCTGGTGGCTGAACAATAGGGCCTTCCACAACTATGGGGATATTCCCCCGTCCTCCTGCTGCATCTCCTCGGCCTCCACGGCCTCCTCTAGCTGCTGCTGCTCGTGTAGCCATCTAACAGAATACTGTATAAGCAAGAAAAGAGTCAAGCTCACAGATTTGATAATTTTCATAAATGATAAAGCAGGGGAATATAAGGAAAGATAATGGTGATGTACTGATCAAATTATTTTGCTAATCTGCTTAGCTCATTCTAGGACATTGCTAATCCAATCTCTAATGAGCTACTCGCATTAGAACACTACTGATTCTATTCTGACGAGGTGTTTAATGTGTTAGATCCCGGAACTAAGGTTAACCTGGCTCTGATACCAACTGTGACGATCCCAAAATCCGAGGGGCGGTATTAAGGATAATCATTGGAATATAACACATTAATCATCATAGCAGAGAACAGATAATAGCAAAAACAATAAATAGAATAATTTTACATGGATATGACAGCGGAATCACAACATGTAATAACATTAGAATAGCATAGCGTACGATATAACTTAGTAAATAAAAAGGAAAGTGATCAGTCATCATCGCCAGAGGCGGAATACATACATGCAGTGAGACATAACAAGGGTATCAGTCTACATCGCCGAAGGCGGAACATATACATAATATAAGAAATACGGTAAGTAAATCAGTCTGCATCGCCCGTGGTGGAATCATAATATAAGAACAATAATGGCGGAAAATGTCGAAGTCGTCTCTGTGAAGTAATGTAAAAACCCGTAACTTCCCCGGTGAGGAAAGCGCGGATAGTTCGAGAACAAGCCACAACAGAACGCAGACGGGAGAACATTTCATTGTATATTACAACAATGCACCAGAATACAAGAATATACAGAGTATAAATGAATATTACACAGAAATATCATAGATTTAAATTACATTTAAATACATCGCAGCGGAAAATAATACAATACACAACTAGAAGAGATATACGGATACAAAGCTTTCCGGATATCATTCCAGCTGTAAACCAGGATCCTGTGAATATAAATCTGCAAAACCAAAACTACTAGCTGCCCGTGTCGAAAATAAGGGCACCCAGAGTTTAGGTTAAAACAATAAACTCCAGGTCAGTCATGTGACTGGTGTGAGAACTAAAACATAATAAATCTTTATTTTAAAGTTAGGTAAATCAAGGGACCACGCCGTATAACACGGAACGGGTTTCCTCCCAAGAATACCAGTGCATAAAACAAACAGCGCAATGCTAAATAAAGAAAAATGAAGCTGTTATAAGACCCAGGTCCTATCACACAATGCAACGCAAGCCGGGGGATAGGGTTTTCCCTTATAACAGCCAAAGAATGCTTGATACGTTTAAAACAGATTATTTGATACTATTATAAGTGCATAGTGTATAAAACAACTTCAAATCATAAGTATCAATCATAGGCGGCATGGGTACCATATATCATGTCGCCATACTAGTTCTACAATTAAAACCGAAAAGGTCGTATTGGAAGTTGGGTTATCATTTATGGTATGAACCGAGGCTAGGGGCAAGATCCTCACCGATTCGAGACGCTCTAGTCCGCCCCTCAGGACCCAGACTCAGGTAGGCCCTTGGATCGTCAGGGCCGGTCCACCGATGTGGATTAAAATGCCTGAACATGCGTTTCCCCGCCCTTTGGGGCGTAAGCCTGGCCCGTCAGCCGACCAGAAGCATCGGCCGAAACCGATATCACGAGGCGCCTCGCTTTTCAGCAAGTAATAATAAGCAACATCCACATGAGTCAAACTCGTCAGCCAGTTCAAGCACTGACGCCACTCCTAACTAGAAAGAAACGCATGTCCTCCCTGATGTCCGTCTCCCGTTTTTGGTTCATACCGGGTGTGATACTCGCGAATCAACGTTTCACAAAGCTACGCCACACAAGGCCGTGCTTTGATCATTAACCATAAGACTTTGCTTTTCAACAAAATCCTTGATCCATGCAACTCAGCATGCCACATTGTCAGTCCATACTGTACCACTGATTTCTGCCAATATATAACCTCTAGGCTCGTACGTCTCAGAGAAGGGTATATAGCAAGAGAATAAATTCTCTGCCACCAAACAGATATATATTTAGCAGAGATCACCAAATACAGTATAAAGGAATACAACGTCGGACACACTATCCACTTACAAGTCCGTTCTGGGTCTGAACGAAACCGGAGGCACTTTCCTTGCATATCCATCCATCTCCAAGTACGTCTGGACGACCACCAACTATTTCCATCCTCTTGGGTGTACAGCCCAATCAGGATCGTCAGTAATTATCCCAACGATGTGAAGACTTCCGGTCTTCAACCACAGTCTTCATCTTCGACATATCGTCGAATTGATTATTCAGAATGGGTATAAACCCGGCCTTTCCGAACAACCCGTGTATATTAAGAATAAATGTTACACAAACACAACATACGCCTCATTCCAATTCATCAGTCACTAACCGTAAATTAGTCAAGAGAATAATTCCCCAAATATTAACCCCGAAGGTCGAAACCAACTTCAGATCAATATCCAGAAAACCATTCTGCTTAGCTAACCGATAGTTAGTTTCTAAATTTCACATTCATAGGGAAAGGTTCCCATTAATTTTATCCAAGATAAATTTCTTGAATTTTTTCTTTAATCTATTTTTGAATATCAATTCAAACTAGTCGGGATTAGCGAACCTTACCGAAGTAATCATTTGTTTTAATTTCCCAATCCCAACCTATTCATCTCATGAAGTAAAACTGGTTATACTTCATATCTAACACCACGGTGTTATCGGTAAATTCAATTACCATTTCACGTTCAAATCTAATTAAAGATTTAACTATCGCCTGGAGCAAAACTGGTGGTACTCCATTTTCGATCTTTTCAATCTAATTAAAGATTCATTAAAACTCCACTTAGTTTTAATCTTTAACTGGGTTAAAGAATCAGTGTCATTTAAAACACAGTTCACGATAAACCCAAAATCACATTCATTAATTATCGGGTTAAAGAACGAGTGTTATTTAAAACACTGTCCACGATAAACCCAAAAATCAATATCAATTCAATTAAATATTATTTAATTGGTACACTTCAACAAATCTAAATAAAAAGATTTAATCTTTTCTCAACTGGGTTCAAGAACAGTGTTAATGAAGACACCATTCACGACAAACCCAAATCACATTTGATATTCAATACAAGGCTCTGAATAGAAAATATATCGGCTTATATTCAATATCAAGTTCTACGACTAACAAATGTCGTATTGGAAATAACGATATAAATATATATCTTTCAAATTTCCATAACAACACCTGTATAATCACGAATTCCAACATCGAAATATTCCGAAGACAATTTCGATTCAAATCCACTCTAATGCAATCATTGGAAATTCTGGTTATTTTTAAAACCCTTTTCAAATTCAATTTATTTATTTAAAAATAAATAGAATTATAATTCTAGTTCAAAACTAGTTTACTTCGATAAAAATCTATTTTTATCTTTTCAAATATGGAGTTTTTCATCCCAATTGTTTTCAAATCATTTCTTATGATTTTACACAAATTATTACTATTTTTAATAATTTTATCAAGGCCCGTACAGTCGATTTCCATCAACGGCCATCGAACTGCACTTACAGCGACCTTTTTCGAATTTGATTTGGACGTATCTCCAAATCCAACCGTTAGATTTTGAATTTCAAATATTCGTTAGAAAGATTTTTTCGATACGAACCCAACGGTTCCGGTTTTGGGAGAATCCGACGGTCGGATCTCCCGTAATATCCGTTCGAAGTCAATGTTCGAAATTCGCGAACTGCCGCGGCGCGGCGCGTTTTATTCAGGCCATTATATTATATATATATATTATATATAATATATACTTCGTCGATTTTCTTTTCAAAACGATTTTTAATTCAATTTCCATTCATTTTCCATTCAATTTGAATTTCAAATTAATTCAATTTCAATTCAAATTCATTTCTATTTAATTTCAATTCGAATTCATTTCAAAACGATTTCAATTCTATTTCAATTCTATTCGAATTCATTTCAAAACGATTTCAATTCTATTCGAATTCATTTCAAAACGATTTCAATGTAGTTCGAATTTCAAATCTTTTCAATATTCATTTTAAAAATGAATAAAATCGATATAAATATCGTTCACGTCAAAATGGCGTCAATCTATCAACGCGGCTTCATATATTTCTATTTTCAAATATTCTATTTCAAATATTTCTATTTCAAATATCTCTATTTCAAATATTTTTATTTCAATTATTTCTATTTCAAATATTTTTATTTCGAAACTGGAATGAGGCCCAATCAATTACCATATAATGTTAATTATATGGATTTTCTACAACACATGCATATATCAATGATGACAAATAATCAACCATCATCCAAAGTGCATTCTACACTGTATAAGCATCAAATATAAATATCTAACGCTTATAACAATCTGTCAATCAATCGATCAACATACAGCTAATTATTGGGACAAGTGTATGTCATATATCATCCCAATACCCGTGTGGGGTTTCAAGCAATCAAACACAGATTTTTATTTGTGCAGTTGGGCGATGTGTAAAATTTTATCGTCCTAATCAATGTCCTTCAAATAGTTTTACATAAACAGACCGTCCGGTTTGTAAATGAATATTTATTTATTCACATTCACGTTAAAAATTATATTTTTAACGATAATACATTTTATTCAACCCATGAAAATATTCTATTCAGTTCATTTATTAAATAAAATGATTTCTTTATTTTTCTAACTTATTTTAGAAAATTTCGGCGGCATAACGGCACGGTACTAGAAACGGGACAAGGCCTAGCCTTATCCCCAGTCTAGTGAAGGCCCACGCCATTCACAAATCAATCCAATCAATTTCATTTCACCAAACAATTCAATTCAAACCAAATAATCTAACCAACTACACAACCAAACAATTAAACAAACAAGCCATCCATGGTCTGTGGATGACGGGTGTCGGGTGCTACTAAACACCGTCTGCATCCTAGTATATATTTATAACTAGAATAATTAAATTGAAAGGTGAGAAGTTCTCACTGATAGCTATCCAACTTCACGACACTTCATTTGCAGAAACCTTCGTCGCTCTCGCCTTTTTGTCATCTTCGTTTCCCGTATTCTCTACATATGTAAGAATCGAATTTTCACTTCGCTATTCAATATATAAAAATCGAATTTTTACATCGATGTTCAATATATAAAAATCATATTTTTACTTCGATGTTCAATATATAAAAATCATATTTTTACTTCGATGTTCAATATATTAAAATCATATTTTTACTTCGATGTTCAATATATAAAAATCATATTTTTACTTCGATGTTCAATATATAAAAATCATATTTTTACTTCGATGTTCAATATATAAAAATCATATTTTTACTATCTATACTTTATAAAAATATAGTCTTTCTCGTGAACGAAAATCCTGTTCATTTTCTACAAACAAAACCCAATCTTTTTATTTTTCAACAAAAATCAGATTTTTACTTGCTAAAAATCTAAACTTTGTATAATTATAAATCTAAACTACATATAACTATAAATTTAAACTGCTCTCTCTAATAAAAAATCAAGAAAACTCACCTTTTATCAATAAAAACCGGATCTTCGTTGCCGGAGCGGATCTACCTCGACTGGAGGACGAGCGGTGCCATCAGCAGGTGGAAGGGGAGGCTGCGACAGGTCGGAGGAGGGTGGCGGCTCGATTTAGGGTTAGGCTTGGGGTTGGGCTGTATTGGGTTCGGGTTTGGGCTCTTGGGGGGTACGGTTTGGGATTTCGTGCGTCAGAGGGAGGGGATCGTCACGAGGTGGGAGGGCTTCAGGTGGCGCTCGGTGGTCGACGCGGTGGCTTGGATGGTGGCGGTGCGTCGCTTAGCTGCGGAGCTCGAACAGAAAGGGGAAGAGAAGGCGAGGCGAGGGGCGGTGGGGGTATCTGCGGCGCGATGTCGATTGGGGGGGGGGGGACTTCGTCGAAGTGGCGGCGGCATGGAGGAGGCCGCTCGCGCCCCTCCTCGATTCTTTTTTTTTTCCTGATTCTGCTAAATGAAGAAATAGGGCGGGGCAGAATGAAATAAGTGGGAGGGGAGAGAACTTTAAATTTTAAATTATTTAATTATTTATTTACTAAAAAAGTTGACTTTTACATACGTCCTCAAAACGAGGCCCACCGGCTGTCGTCCATAGCGTTTCACCCCCATTCCGAACACAATGGGATGTGTATCGCAGGTTGATTCAATCGTTTGAATCAGTTTCCATTGAATTTACATTTAAATCACCATATTGAATTTTAAACGTACATTTCAAATTACCGGGGTCACATACTAACTAGAAAAATTCCAGAAAAATATTTTCTAGCTTCGTATTGACGATACGGTCCTAACAAAACTAGTTTCGTCGAATTCTGAGACCGTTTGAAAAATGGCCATTTTCCAGTCGATTAAAATCAACTAAAACTGGTCAAACGCGTTTTCCTTTTCCACGCTCACATATTGAATCGAAAAATTATGAAATTTGAAACCTAGCAATAACTCGACACCACGGGCCCAACAAAAGTGGTTTCGTCGAAATCTGAGGTCGTTTGCAAAATTTCTATTTTTAAGGGCCTGAATTCCATAGCGACTATTCAGAATTTTCAACTGGACATGCCCTTTGATTCCCGCTATGAAATTTTGATTTTTCGGATTCGTTGGAAAGATATCATCAATTAGATCCTAATGTTTTTGGTTTCACTAAAATCCGGATTGTTTTGCACCCGGTACGTTCAATTGAAGTTTGAAATCGAATTATCGAACTACCGCGCCATTTTCAATTCCTTTTATAAATATAAATAAATAATTATATTCTATCGTCGATCTATATAACTATATACGATTTAATTTTATTCAAAAGAAATTTTCTCGCCGATATTATTTAAAATAATTCATTTTAAATAATCAAAATTCGCTAAAATTGCCGAAATAAAAATTTTAAACTGGCCCAGATTTTCGGGTTGTTACAATCTCCCCCACTTAAAACTTTTCATCCCCGAAAAGGAACAAAGTCGAAAGTGGTTTGATTAATCAACTCTAGGTTCGATCAGGCTTCCATTCTCCAAATTTTCAGTTTCTGAGAATTTTCAAAAATTTGGCTAATACCCTAAATTTTTGAAAAATTTCGCCATAACCTCCCCTGCACCGGGAGCCACGGGAAAATCCCGAAATTGCCATATAGGCCTTCTGATCTCAAAAAGAAAAAGAAAAAGCCAAGCGGCTAGCCAATAGGCTCATAAAATCATCATCACCCAAACAAAACAGTAAATTATGTAGTAAACATGTACCTATTTGTCGGGCAAACAAATTTTATTCTCTGCTCTAGCCTCCTTGCTATGACCTGTTCAATGTAAGTACATGTATATGCAAGCAAGTGCGATAAATTTTCAATACAATTCAATATTTGATACAATTAGGCGTAATGGTTCAAAATTATCAAACAATTAAACAAACAACACAAACATCAATCAATTAGTGAATTATCATTTGAAATTCATAACTTTGATATATAGTCAAAAATCTCATTTTTGATGCCAAATCACAACAATAAGCCCTATCTAATTTTGGTTCTCACACCAGTCAATAGGAAATATATAGAAATCTCACTTTCGTCACTCGAATATAAACACTAATGATGAGGCCTCATCATCAGAATCATCTCCGGGCGACTAGAGTGTGATTCTATATCTATCCAATATATTAAAATTTCGAACACACATTTGCAAGACGTATATGCGAAATCTCTATATACTGGACTGTCCTAATCAATACAAATAAATAATCAAATACGAATAATTGATTTAAATTTTCAAAACAAAATTTGTTTTCATTTTTTAAAAATATACTCTTCACACTCGTTCTAGGATACTACTGATCCCATCTCTAACGAGTCATTCTAATTGGATATTACTCATCCAATATCTGATGAATTCTTTCGTAATGTTCTAATGTGTCATGTTCTCTGCTTTGTAAACTAAAGCCCTGATACCAACTGTGACGAGAACGCGAAATCTGGTAGGCTTTGCAACCATCCCTTCATCCTCCATTCCAGCAGGTAAAACCCACCGCGACTCACACATGGTCCCCCAGTCCCTTGTTTTACGGCGACCCTCTCGAGTCTCGCGCCTATTGGTGAACCAACGCCCTCCCCAGCGACCTGTAGGGGTAAGATTCTCCCGTTCGCCACCAAACCGCGAAGCGAGAACCCCCTATCATGCGTACCTGGCCTACTCAGGGCCAACAACAAGAACTGGTAATACTTCATATCTAACACCACGGTGTTATCGGTAAATTCAATTACCATTTCACATTCAAATCTAATTAAAGATTTAACTATCGCCTGGAGCAAAACTGGTGGTACTCCATTTTCGATCTTTTCAATCTAATTAAAGATTCATTAAAACTCCACTTAGTTTTAATCTTTAACTGGGTTAAAGAATCAGTGTCATTTAAAACACAGTTCATGATAAACCCAAAATCACATTCATTAATTATCGGGTTAAAGAACGAGTGTTATTTAAAACACTGTCCACGATAAACCCAAAAATCAATATCAATTCAATTAAATATTATTTAATTGGTACACTTCATTAAATCTAATAAAAAGATTTAATCTTTTCTCAACTGGGTTCAAGAACAGTGTTAATGAAGACACCATTCACGACAAACCCAAATCACATTTGATATTCAATACAAGGCTCGGAATAGAAAATATATCGGCTTATATTCAATATCAAGTTCTACGACTAACAAATGTCGTATTGGAAATAACGATATAAATATATATCTTTCAAATTTCCATAACAACATCTGTATAATCACGAATTCCAACATCGAAATATTCCGAAGACAATTTCGATTCAAATCCACTCTAATGCAATCATTGGAAATTCTGGTTATTTTTAAAACCCTTTTCAAATTCAATTTATTTATTTAAAAATAAATAGAATTATAATTCTAGTTCAAAACTAGTTTACTTCGATAAAAATCTATTTTTATCTTTTCAAATATGGAGTTTTTCATCCCAATTCTTCTCAAATCCTTTCTTATGATTTTACACAAATTATTACTATTTTTAATAATTTTATCAAGGCCAGTACAGTCGATTTCCATCAACGGCCATCGAACTGCACTTACAGCGACCTTTTTCAAATTTGATTTGGACGTACCTCCAAATCAAACCGTTAGATTTTGAATTTCAAATATTCGTTAGAAAGATTTTTTCGATACGAACCCAACGGTTCCGGTTTTGGGAGAATCCGACGGTCGGATCTCCTGTAATATCCGTTCGAAGTCAATGGTCGAAATTCGCGAACTGCCGCGGCGCGGCGCGTTCTATTCAGGCCATTATATTATATATATATTATATATAATATATACTTCGTCGATTTTCTTTTCAAAACGATTTTTAATTCAATTTCCATTCGTTTTCCATTCAATTTGAATTTCAAATTAATTCAATTTCAATTCAAATTCATTTCTATTTAATTTCAATTCGAATTCATTTCAAAACGATTTCAATTCTATTCGAATTCATTTCAAAACGATTTCAATTCTATTTCAATTCTATTCGAATTCATTTCAAAACGATTTCAATGTAGTTCGAATTTCAAATCTTTTCAATATTCATTTTAAAAATGAATAAAATCGATATAAATATCGTTCACGTCAAAATGGCATCAATCTATCAACGCGGCTTCATATATTTCTATTTTCAAATATTCTATTTCAAATATTTCTATTTCAAATATCTCTATTTCAAATATTTCTATTTCAATTATTTCTATTTCAAATATTTTTATTTCGAAACTGGAATGAGGCCCAATCAATTACCATATAATGTTAATTATATGGATTTTCTACAACACATGCATATATCAACGATGACAAATAATCAACCATCATCCAAAGTGCATTCTACACTGTATAAGCATCAAATATAAATATCTAACGCTTATAACAGTCTGTCAATCAATCGATCGACATACAGCTAATTATTGGGACTAGCGTATGTCATATATCATCCCAATACCCGTGTGGGGTTTCAAGCAATCAAACACAGATTTTTATTTGTGCAGTTGGGCGATGTGTAAAATTTTATCGTCCCAATCAATGTCCTTCAAATAGGTGTACATAAACAAACCGTCCGGTTTGTAAATGAATATTTATTTATTCACATTCACGTTAAAAATTATATTTTTAATGATAATACATTTTATTCAACCCATGAAAATATTCTATTCAGTTCATTTATTAAATAAAATGATTTCTTTATTTTCTAACTTATTTTAGAAAATTTCGGCGGCATAACGGCACGATACTAGAAACGGGACAAGGCCTAGCCTTATCCCCGGTCTAGTGAAGGCCCACGCCATTCACACATCAATCCAATCAATTTCATTTCACCAAACAATTCAATTCAAACCAAATAATCTAACCAACTACACAACCAAACAATTAAACAAACAAGCCATCCATGGTCTGTGGATGACGGGTGTCGGGTGCTACTAAACACCGTCTGCATCCTAGTATATATTTATAACTAGAATAATTAAATTGAAAGGTGAGAAGTTCTCACCGATAGCTATCCAACTTCACGACACTTCATTTGCAGAAACCTTCGTCGCTCTCGCCTTTTTGTCAAGTTCGTTGCCCGTATTCTCTACATATGTAAGAATCGAATTTTCACTTCGCTATTCAATATATAAAAATCGAATTTTTACTTCGATGTTCAATATATAAAAATCATATTTTTACTTCGATGTTCAATATATAAAAATCATATTTTTACTTCGATGTTCAATATATAAAAATCATATTTTTACTTCGATGTTCAATATATAAAAATCATATTTTTACTTCGATGTTCAATATATAAAAATCATATTTTTACTATCTATACTTTATAAAAATATAGTCTTTCTCGTGAACGAAAATCCTGTTCATTTTCTACAAACAAAACCCAATCTTTTTATTTTTCAACAAAAATCAGATTTTTACTTGCTAAAAATCTAAACTTTGTATAATTATAAATATAAACTATATATAACTATAAATTTAAACTGCTCTCTCTAATAAAAAATCTAGAAAACTCACCTTTTATCAATAAAAACCGGATCTTCGTTGCCGGAGCGGATCTACCTCGAGTGGAGGACGAGCGGCGCCATCAGCAGGTGGAAGGGGAGGCTGCGACAGGTCGGAGGAGGGTGGCGGCTCAATTTAGGGTTAGGCTTGGGGTTGGGCTGTATTGGGTTCGGGTTTGGGCTCTTGGGGGGGTACGGTTTGGGATTTCGTGCGTCAGAGGGAGGGGATCGTCGCGACGTGGAAGGGCTTCAGGTAGCGCTCGGTGGTCGATGCGGTGGCTTGGATGGTGGCGGTGCGTCGCTTGGCTGCGGAGCTCGGACGGAAAGGGGAAGAGAAGGCGAGGCGAGGGGCGGTGGGGGTATCTGCGGCGCGATGTTGATTGGGGGGGGGGGGCGACTTCGTCGAAGTGGCGGCGGCATGGAGGAGGCCGCTCGCGCCCCTCCTCGATTTTTTTTCCTGATTCTGCTGAACGAAGAAATGGGGGGGGGGGAATAATGAAATAAAGGGGAGGGGAGAGAACTTTAAATTTTAAATTATCTAATTATTTATTTACTAAAAAAGTTGACTTTTACATATGTCCTCAAAACGAGGCCCACCGCCTGTCGTCCATAGCGTTTCACCCCCATTCCGAACACAATGGGATGTGTATCGCAGGTTGATTCGATCGTTTGAATCAGTTTCCGTTGAATTTACATTTAAATCACCATATTGAATTTTAAATGTACATTTCAAATTACCGGGGTCACATACTAACTAGAAAAATTCCAGAAAAATATTTTCTAGCTTCGTATTGACGATACGGTCCTAACAAAACTAGTTTCGTCGAATTCTGAGACCGTTTGAAAAATGGCCATTTTCCAGTCGATTAAAATCAACTAAAACTGGTCAAACGCGTTTTCCTTTGCCACGCTCACATATTGAATCGAAAAATTATGAAATTTGAAACCTAGCAATAACTCGACACCACGGGCCCAACAAAAGTGGTTTCGTCGAAATCCGAGGTCGTTTGCAAAATGTCTATTTTTAAGGGCCTGAATTCCATAGCGACTATTCAGAATTTTCAACTGGACATATCCTTTGATTCCCTCTATGAAATTTTGATTTTTCGGATTCGTTGGAAAGATATCATCAATTAGATCCTAATGTTTTTGGTTTCACTAAAATCCGGATTGTTTTGCACCCGGTACTTTCAATTGAAGTTTGAAATCGAATTATCGAACTACCGCGCCATTTTCAATTCCTTTTATAAATATAAATAAATAATTATATTCTATCGTCGATCTATATAACTATATACGATTTAATTTTATTCAAAATAAATTTTCTCGCCGATATTATTTAAAATAATTCATTTTAAATAATCAAAATTCGCTAAAATTGCCGAAATAAAAATTTTAAACTGGCCCAGATTTTCGGGTTGTTACAAGTCAGCCTCGCCATGAGCCAAAAATGCACTCTGTGCAGCAGTGCAGAGACAAAAACAACCTGTCACCTGTGTACTAGGCTGCCCGTGTGAAAATAAGGGCACCCGCGTTTGCAAAGTGAAACAAACAACGAGTCAGTCATGGGCACTGGTATGAGAAATCTATTTAACAGTTAAACAACAGTAATAGCAAATCATAGGAACACGACACTTTCGCGGAATGGGTTTACTCCAGTGATTGATAGTGCGTTTAAAAACAAAGTAAATTCTTTTAAAACAACGCAATGCTTTTTGAAAGAATGAAGCCATTATAAGACTCAAGTTCCATCATACAATGCAATGCAATGCAAGCCGGAGGATAGAGTTTTACTTTATAATAGCCAAATATGCTTGATACGTGTAAAGCAAAATCATTTGATATTATTACTAGTGCATATATGTTTCAAAAACAAATAGCATCATAAATATCAATCATAGGCGACATGAGCGTCCCATGCCACTATGTCCCCATACTAGTTCTACAATCGAGTTTGTTGGTTCGTATTGGAAATTGGATTTCCATCATGAGTCGAGGCAAGGGGCAAGCTCCTCTCCGCTTCGAGACATTCTAGCAAATGCCTCAGGACTACACACTCTGGGCAACCCTGGATTCGGCTGGGCCGGTCCTCTCTTACGTTTGAGGATTGGCAATTCCTGAACACACGCTTCTCGGTCCTTACAGACCTATAATCGAGGCGCCTCGCATTCCAACAACCACAAAGGTGAAAAGTAGATATAAATGTTAGGGCTGGTAAGTCACTGACACCACCATAGCTAGAAAGAAACGTCGTGCTCTCCCAGCGGTCTGTATCCCGTTTTTAACTCATACCGAGGTGTGAGGCTCGCGAATCTACGAAATACACAAAGCTAGACCACTTAGACCGTGCTTTGATCATCAACCACAAGACTTTGCTTTGCAACAGAAGCCTTGATCACTGCATCTTGGCATGCCACATAGGCAGTCCACTCCTTACGATTGATTTCCATCTATATATAACCCCTGAGCTCGTACGTCTCAGAGAAGGGCGTTAAGCAAAAGAATAAATTCTCTGCCGCCAAACAGATATATATTTAACAGAGATCAATCAGTATAGAACAAAATCCAATGTCAGACACACAGTCCATTTACAAGTCCGTTCTGGGTCTGAACGAAACCGGAGGCATCAAATTCCTCGTATATCCGTCCAATCAACACATACGTTCAGACGGCTACTACTTCCGTCCCCTTCCGGTAGCTACTCCGGTCAGGAACCTCAGTAGCGCCCATCCATCCGATACGAAGATCGTCGGTCTTGAATCGTCTTTGCATTTTCCAATTTGAATCGCTCGATAAATTATTTGAAATGAGGGTTAGCTCGGCCTTTTCAAATAATTCACGTCATTAGAATTTAAATCGATTCTTTCTATGGTTATATTATTCGACATTCATCTTTCAGTTATTTAGTGTTATTTTCGTGTCAAACACATACAACCATCAAATATCAAACAATTCAAGCTCAATTGGTTTATTTGCAACCTATGTTGCTTATAATATTTTATAACGATTTTTCGCCATTTTTATTTATTTAAAAATGGCCATATTTAATTAAACGACGTTTCAGGTCGTGTCGTGGCACTGGCGCTGTTTTTCTCCTAATTTTTTTTACACATATCGGAAAATCTAACCGTTGGATTTCTACAAAGTCTATATCAGTGGGAAGATATTCCCAAAGTGAACCCAACAGTTCCAGTTTCGTGAAAATCCGACGGTCGGATCTCCCACACTAGTCGTTTGAAGTTACGGTTTCAAAATTCGAACTGCAGAGTTGTTATTCGATTTAATTTAATTATATTTATAATAATATATAAATATAAACGATTCTGGCACTGTTTTTCTTCAGATTTGAATTAAACATTCTGGACAATCCAACCGTTGGATTTTTGCAAGGTTGGTGCCGTTGGAAAGATATTTCCAAGGCGAACCCAGCGGTTGCGGTTTCGGGAAAATCCGATGGTCGGATTTCTCGCACTAATCGTTTCAAATTACGATTCCGAAACACGAACTGCATGGCCTCTATTCCTTTTAATTATATTTATATTTATATATATAAATATAGTTCATTCTATAATTTCAACTATAGTTCATTCTATATTTTCAACTTCGTTTTCACTAACGCCTTAATATTTTGAAAAATTTCGCCATAACCTCCTTTGTACGGGGAGGGGTTTGGAAATTTATTGGGCCGTATTAGGTACCCAATAAATCCTAAAAAGAATTCACATATTTATAGTGATATATTCTGGTGTTTACGGGGGAGTATGTACTGATAATCACTCCAGAGAATAAATTCTCGTCAGCCCGTTTCCGTGTGGAAATAAATAGTCCATGTGCCGTATCTAATAACTAGAGCGACATGATTATTGTCAACTCCAGACCCGTATGGGGTTTTTATTAATCTGGCAATTTATCGTTTTATATTGTCCATATCAGTCATCAGTTCAACCTGTAGTATATAGTCATCGCCATACAAGCCTCTTGCTTGTATGGTAAATCTTCCACCTCGTCACACAAGCTCCAGTTGCTTATGTGGAATATGATGAAGTATGCCTATCATCAAGAAGTTTGCCATGTAGTGTAGTTCAAAATTAATTGTTACTATCCTATGGCGACGTTTATTATTTCACACAGAATAACCAGCACTCCGCATCCAATGGCATTCACAGGAGTTGATATATAAATAAAATTGCGCAGCCAACTCATCAAGGTTTACCTATTTGTCGGGCACGCAAATAATTTCTTTACTCTACAGCTAATCCATTTTTCATGTTCAACACATATATATATACGCAGAACAAAGCTAATAATAATATTTCTAGCAAACTATTATTTATTTCAACACGTGTGTATTTTTATCTAAGCGTATACATGATAAAAGAAATATTTTTATCATCAAAAATATTTATTCGACACGTGTGTATATTTAACTCTTCATATTTACAATAAAGGTGTAGTTTTTATTGTCGATTCATTTTATTTTTAAAAGATGATAACATTCAACACATGAATTTCAACTCGACGAACAAATTGCAATTCAACACATGAATATTCTATATAGTTTGTATATATATAAAAATGTGATTTTTACTGCTAAAGCCAGTTGTTTAAATTCAAATAATATTCAACACATGAATTTCAACTCAACGAATGAATTGCAATTCAACACATGAATATTCAATATAGTTTGTATATATATAAAAATGTGATTTTTATCGCTAAAGCCATTTGTTTAAATTCAAATAATATTCAACACATTAATTTCAACTCAACGAATGAATTGCAATTCAACACATGAATATTCTATATAGTTTGTATATATATAAAAATGTGATTTTTATCGCTAAAGCTATTTGTTTAAATTCAAATAATATTCAACACATGAATTTCAACTCAACGAATGAATTGCAACTCAACACATGAATATTCGATATAGCATATGTAAATTTATTTCAACGAATGAAAATTATTCTAACACATAAATATTTCAAAAAATTTCGACAGCATAACGGCAGGGTAGTTAAAACCGGGACCGTCCCTAGTACGGCTCCTCGCTCTACCTTAAAACCTCGCGGTTTTTTACAATGGGGATCATGCATCTAGTTCGCACGCAGGCGGCATGTTTTATTTTCAATCCCTCAATCCTATTCTATTTTTTTCAACCACAAGAGGGTATTTTTCAACCACAAAGGTATTTTTCAACCATACAGGTATTTTTCGACCATAATATCAACCATAAACGATTATTTCCAACCATTCGTCATACCATATAATATCACGTCAATCACAAGCAATAAATATCGTCCACGGTCTGTTGACGAGGGGAGTATATATATATATAATATAGTAATTCACTTGCATTTCATCACAATTCAAAGCATATATGTTTCATTCATCGCTTGTATAATTTATACATCGCTAATATAACTTATACAACACATGTACATGAGGTATACAATGCGTATATAATTTACACTTCGCTTATATAATTTATACAACACGATTTCATTCACACAAATAGTTTAGATTCCTCACATTGGTTATTGCAGTGCTAAAAATCGTAGGAAGGTCAGAAAAATCCGCGGCTTCTTCTAGAATGTAGAGAGCCTCCTTGCGGTCACGGTGTCTCCTGTTTCATCAAATTTCGTTAAAGAACGAAAAAGATATTATTTTTCAAAGTTTTGCAACACTTAAAAGTGTTATTTTCATTTCAGAAATTCACATCAGAAAAGTTTTTAAAACTTCAAAACTAGGTCTCGATTTTTAAGCCAAATCGTACCTCGTTGCTTCGATCAGACCACACGGCGTCAGAGAGCTACGAATCACCTTCAGATCGGCGGTGGTGGCGATGGGTTCGGTGGCTCCTGTTGGTCACGGTGGCGCTCTAAAAGGCGCGACTTCCTGGTCGAATTCCGACGTCTACAGTTGATGGATGGAGGCGTGGCTTGGTCGGATTGATAGAGGAGGCGAAGGCGGTCAGAAGCTTCAACAGGCGGAGGCGGCGAAATCGACTGAGGCGGCGGCAAAATGGATGAGAAGTTTCGAGCTCCCTACGTCGTCCAGATCGCTGGCGGCTAGGGTTTCTTCGTATTTTTTTTATATAAAAGAAAAATTCCTATTGGCCAGAGCTTTATAGGAAGTTTTAAATAGTGTTTTTGCAAACGGACTCCTTTTTAAACCAAACGACTGTCGCCCCTAGCTAAATACCCCCATTCCGGACACAATGCGATATGTTTCGTTGGCCAATTCGACTGTTACAGTTAGTTATTTTTCAATTTAAAATATAAAACATTCGATATTTAATTTAAACGTATATTTCAATTTGCCAGGGCCACAAACTGAATCGAAAAATTCTAGAAAAATAAATCTAGCTTTGTTTTGACGATACGGTCCTAACAAAACCAGTTTCGTCGAATTCTGAGCTCGTTTGAAAAACGGCCATTTTTAGGTCGACCCATTTTAACAGAATTTGACCAATCACATTTTCTTTTGCCCCGCTCACATACTAGCTTCAAAAATTATGAAATTTGAAACTTAGCAATAATTTGACATCCCGGACCCAATAAAAGTGGTTTCGTCGAATTCCGAGGTCGTATGCAAAATATCAAATTTCAAGGGCTATATATGTTATATAGCGACCTTTCTGAAAATTCATTTGGCCATAACTTTTGATTTCCGCTATGAAACTTCGATTTTTCGGATTCGTTAGAAAGGTATTCATAAACAGATTTAAATATTTTCGGTTTCGCCAAAATCCGTTATATTCTCCACCCGGTACAGTCAGACAAAGTTTGTATTCTAAATTTCAAACTGCTATACCATACCCAATTCTATATTTTATTGAAATAGGCTATTCAATTATTCAAATTCTTTGGTAATAACCTAATTTAAAAATTTTAAACTGCTTCTCATTTTCCGGGTTATTACAGTCCACCACCATCAATTGAAGGGAGGGGGATCTCGGCATTGTCGGCGGTCGGAGGGAGGTTTGCAGGCTGGCGGCACGATCATTGAACTCCGGTGCAGCTAGTGTTCGGCTTGCCTTCGATTGGGGGCTCATCGATTAGCTGAAGAGGAGGAGAGGGGTTCGGCGAGGTGCTAAGAGAGGAGGGCGAGGGCATCTATGGCGGTGGGCGGAGGCGATGGAGGCTAGGGCGTCGATGCGAAGCAGCGGGTTTCGTTTTTTTTCCTTCTGATGTTGAACGATAAAGGGAGAGAATGGCCAGGGTTGACTTCATATATATAATATTATATATTTAATTTAATTATATTCTATAAAGTTACTTTTCCAATTTAATCCCAAATCGAACCCAACGATTGTCGTCCCTAGCTAATTACCCCCATTCCGAACACAATGGGTTATGTATCGTAGGCTGATTCGATCGTTTGAATCAGTTTCCGTTGAATTTAAAGTATAATTCTTTATATTTTCAATGTAAACACACATTTCAAATTACCGGGGTCACACACGAACTCTAAAAATTCCCGAAAAATTATTTCTAGCTTCGTATTGACGATATGGTCCTAACAAAACTAGTTTCATTGAATTCTGAGACCATTTGAAAAATGGCCAATTTCCAGTCGATTAAAATCAACTAAAACTGGTCAAACGCGTTTTCCTTTGCCATGCTCACATATTGATTCGAAAAATTGTGAAATTTGAAACCTAGCAATAACTTTACATCACGATCCCAACAAAAGTGGTTTCGTCGAAATCCGAGGTCGTTTGCAAAATGACTATTTTTAAGGGCCTGAATTCCATAGCGGCTATTCTGAAATTTTCAACTGGTCATATCTTTTGATTCCCGCTATGAAATTTTGATTTTTCGGATTCGTTAGAAAGATATTCTCAATTAGATTCTATTATTTTTGGTTTCACTAAAATCCGGTTTATTTTGAATCCTGCACATTCATTTGAAGTTTGAAATCGAATTATCGAACTACCGCACCATTTTCAATTTCTTTTATAAATATAAATTAATATTTATATTCTAACGTCGAGCTATATAAATATATACGTTCGAATTATATTCAAAATAAATTTCTCGTCGATATTATTTAAAATAATTCATTTTAAATGATCAAAATTCACTAAAATTGCCAAAATAAAAATTTTAAATTGGCCCGGATTTTCGGGTTATTACAATCTCCCCCACTTAAAACTTTTCGTCCCCGAAAAGGAACGAAGCCCAAAGTTGTTTAACTAGTCAACTCAACTTTCCATATTTTCATTACGGCTTAAGTTCTTCAACTTTTCAGTTTCTAAGAACTTTTCAAAAATTTCCAAAAATTTGGCTAACAACCTAAATTTTCGAACAATTTCGCCATAACCTCCCCTGCACCGGGAGCACGGGAAAATCCCGAAATTGCCATACAGGCCTTCATATCTCAAAACGAAAAAGAAAAAGCCAAACAGCTAGCCAATCGGCTCATAAAATCATCATCACCCAAACAAAACAGTAAATTATGATAAACATGTACCTATTTGTCGGGCAAACAAATTTTATTCTCTGCTCTAGCCTCCTTGCTATGACCTGTTCAATGTAAGTACATGTATATGCAAGCAAATGCGACTAATTTTCAATACAATTCTATATTTGATTCAATTTGGCTATATGGTTCAACATTTAATTAATCAAACAATAATCAAACAACAAAACCATCAATTAATTAGTGAATTGTCATTTGAAATTCATAACTTTGATATATAGTCAAAAATCAGATTTTCGATGACAAATCACAACAATAAGCCCTATCTAGTTTCGGTTCTCACACCAGTCAATTGGAAATATATAGAAATCTCACTTTCGAAACTCGAAAATAAATACTGGTGACGGTGCCCCATCACCAGAATTATCCCCGGGCACTAGAGTGTGATTCTATAACTATCCAGTATATTAAAACTTCGAATACACGTTTGCAAGAAGTATATGCAAAACCTTTATATATCGGATTGTCCAAATTCAATATAAATAAATAATCAAATACGAATAATTGATTCAAATTTTCAAAACAAAATTTGTTTTCATTTTAAAAATATACCCTTCACACTCGTTCTAGGATACTACTGATCCTATCTCTAACGTGTCATTCTAATTGGATATTACTAATCCAATATCTGATGAATCCTTTCGTATGGTTCTAATGTGTCTTGTTCTCTAAGCTTTGTAAACCAAAGCTCTGATACCACGATGAAACGACTCGAACTTCCCCGGTCTCCGAAGAGAAGAGAAAGAACGAATTGTTTTGAGAACACGACAAAGTAGAACGCAAGCGGAAGAACATTTCATTGTATATTACAACAATCCATCAGATTACAAGAATATACAGAGTATAAATGAATAAAATACATCCGATATAAATATCAGAGATTACAATACATTACATAGCAGCGGAAAATAATACAATACACAACTAGAAGAGATATACGGATACAAAGCTTTCCGGATATCATTCCAACTGTAAACCAGGATCCTGTGAATATAAATCTGCAAAACCAAAACTACTAGCTGCCCGTGTCAAAATAAGGGCACCTAGAGTTTAGGTTAAAACAATAAACTCCAGTTCAGTCATGGGACTGGTGTGAGAACTAAAACAATTATAAATCTTTATTTTTAAAGTTAGGTGAATCAAGGGACCACGCCGTATAACACGGAACGGGTTTCCTACCAAGAATACCAGTGCACAAAACAACAGCGCAATGCTAAATAAAGAAAAATGAAGCTGTTATAAGACCCAGGTCCTATCACACAATGCAACGCAAGCCGGGGGATAGGGTTTTCCCTTATAACAGCCAAAGAATGCTTGATACGTTTTAAAACAAATCATTTGATACTATTATCAGTGTATAGTGTATAAAATAACTTCAAATCATAAGTATCAATCATAGGCGGCATGGGTACCATATATCATGTCGCCATACTAGTTCTACAATTAAAACTACAAAGTCAACGTATTTGGAAATTGGATTTCCATCTATGAACCGAGGCAAAAGATAGTCCTCAACCGATTCGAGACAATCTAGCCCATGTCTCAGGATCAAAGCTCGAATGACCCTTGGATCGTCAGGGCTGGTCAACCGATGTGGATTAAAATGCCTGTACACTGCGTTTCCCCGCCCTTTGGGGCGTAATTGAGCCAATGAATGGCTCCATCGGACCCAGATCGTCCGATCTAACCGAGGCGCCTCGCAACAGCAACAACCACATAAGTCAAACTCATCAGGGCGTGTAAAACCGCTGACGCCACTTTTTAGCTAGAAGGAAACGCATGCCCTCCCTGAGGTCCGTCTCCCGTTTTTGGTTCATACCGGGTGTGAAACTCGCGAAGTAAACTTTACACAAAGCTACACCACAAAGGCCATGCTTTGATCATCAACCACAAGACTTTGCTTTTCAACAGAAGCCTTGATCATTTGCCACTTAGGCATGCCACACAGGAAATTAACTCTATGCGTTTGATATCCTTCAGTATATAACCCCTGAGCTCGTACGTTTCAGAGAAGGACGTTAAGCAAGAGAATAAATCCTCCGCCGCCAAACAGATATATATTTAATAGAAATCAATCACACAGACTAAAATCCAATGTCAGACACACATTCCATCTACAAGTTCGTTCTGGGTCTGAACGAAACGGGAGGCACCTAGTACCCCGCATATCCATCGATCTCCAAGTACGTCTGGACGATCACTAACTGTTTCCATCTTCTTGGGTGTACATCCCAATCAAGATCATCAGTAATTATCCAAACGACGTGAAGACCTCCGGCCTTCAACCACCGTCTTCACCTTCGACTTATCGTCGTATCAGTTATTCAGAATGGGATAAACCCGGTCTTTCCGAATAACTCGCGTATATTATAAACAAGTGTTACACAAACACAACATACGCCTCATTCCAATTCATCGGTCACTAACCATAAATTAACAAGAGAATAATTCCCCAAATATTAACCCCGAAGGCCGAAACCAACATCAGATCAATATCCAGAAAACCATTCTGCTTAGCTAACCAACAGTTAGTTTCTAAATTTCACATTCATAGGGAAAGGTTCCCATTAATTTTATCAAAGATAAATTCCTTGAATTTATTCTTTAATCTTCTTTTGAATATCGATTCAACTAGTCGGGATTAACGAACCTTACCGAAGTAATCATTTGTTTTAATTTCCCAATCCCAACCTATTCATCCCATGAAGTAAAATTGGTTATACTTCATATCTAACACCACGGTGTTATTGGTAAATTCAATTACCATTTCACGTTTAAATCTAGTTAAAGATTTAACTATCGCCTGGAGCAAAACTGGTGATACTCCCTTCTCGATCTTTTCAATCTAATTAAAGATTCATTAAAACTCCACTTAGTTTTAATCTTTAACTGGGTTAAAGAATCAGTGTTATTTAAAACACGGTTCACGATAAACCCAAAATCACATCACATTTCAATCAGTTCCTAACCGTAAATTAGCAAGTGAGCAATTCCCTAAGTATTAACCCCAAAGGCCGAAACCAACATCAGATCAATACCTCTGAAACCATTCAACTTAACTAATCTCCAGTTAGTTTCTGATTTTCTTAACTCCTTTAGGTCTAAGAACAGTATTATTGAAGATACAGTTCACGACAACCCAAAATCATATTTCATTAATTATCGGGTTAAAGAACAAGTGTTATATAAAACACTGTTCACGATAAACCCAAAAATCAATACCATTTCAATTCCAATTAAATATTATTTAATTGGTACACTTCATTAAATCCAAATAAAAAGATTTAATCTTTTCCTCAACTGGGCTTAAGAACAGTGTTAATGAAGACACCATTCACGACAAACCCAAATCACATTTGATATTAAATACAAGGCTCTGAATAGAAAATATATCGGCATATATTCAATATCAAATTCTACGACCAACAAATATTGTATTGGAAATAACGATATAAATATATCTTTCAAATTTCCATAACAATATCTGTGTAATCACGAAATCCAATATCGAAATAATCCAAAGACAATTTCGATTCAAATCCATTCCAATTCAATTGTTGGAAAGTCTGGTTACTTTTAAAACCCTTTTCAAATCCAATTTATTTATTTAAAAATAAATAGAATTTTAATTCTAGTTCATAATTAGTTCATTTTGATAAAAATCTATTTTTATCTTTTCAAATGTGGAGTTTTTCATCCCAATTCTTCCCAAATCATTTCTTATGATTTTACACAAATTATTCCTATTTTTAATAATTTTATCAAGGCCCGTACAGTTGACTTCCATCAATGGCCATCAAACTGCATTTACAGCGACCTTTTTCAAATTTGATTTGGACATAATTACAAATCCAACTGTAAGATTTCAAATTTCTAATATTTGTTAGAAAGCTCTTTTCGATACGAACCCAACGGTTCCGGTTTTAGGAGAATCCGACGGTCGAATCTCCCGCAATATCCATTCGAAGTCAATGGTCAAAATTCGCGAACTGCAGTGGCGCAGCGCGTTCTATTCAGGCCATTATATTATATACATAATATATATAATATATACTTCGTCGATTTCCTTTTTAAAACGTATTTTATAAATCGTTTTAAATTCGTTTTCAAAATGGTTTCAATTCGAATTTATTTATATTCAATTTAAATTTGAATTCATTTATATTCAATTTCAATTCGAATTCATTTATATTCAATTTCAATTCAAATTCATTTCTATTCAATTTCAATTCAAATTCATTTCTATTCAATTTCAATTTGAATTCATTTATATTCAATTTCAATTCGAATTCATTTCTATTCAATTTCAATTCGAATTCATTTCTATTCAATTTCAATTTGAATTCATTTATATTCAATTTCAGTTCGAATTCATTTATATTCAATTTCTATTCGAATTCATTTATATTCAATTTCAATTCGAATTCATTTATATTCAATTTCAATTCGAATTCATTTATATTCAATTTCAATTCGAATTCATTTCTTTTCAAAAAATCAGATTTTGAAATCACTTTCGATATTCATTATAAAAAGAATAAAATCGATATAAATATCGTTCACATCAAAATGGCGTCAATCTAATCAATATGGCTTCATATATTCCTATTTTCAAATATTCTATTTCAAATATTTCTATTTCAAATATTTCTATTTCAAATATGGAATGAGGCTCAATCAATTACCATATAATGTTAATTATATGGATTTTCTACCACACGTATATAACCACAACGATAAATCATCAACCATCATCCAAAGTGCGTTCTACACTGTATAAGCATCAAATATAAATATTCAACGCTTATAACAGTCTGTCAATCAATCGATCGACATACAACTAATTATTGGGATTAGTGTACGTCATATATCATCCCAATACCCGTGTGGGGTTTCAAACAATCAAACACAGATTTTATTTGTGCAGTTGGGCGATGTGTAAAATTTATCGTCCCAATCGATATCAGTCAAATGTGTGTATATAAACAAACCGTCCAATTTGTTTATTTTTATTTCATTTCATATACACGTTAAAAATTCTATTTTTAACTATAAAATATTTTTAACTATATAAATATTTTATTTTATTTCACATCACATCACACAATCAACTACACAGCAAAATCAAACAAACAAGCATACAAGCCGTCCATGGTCTGTGGACGACGGGTGTCGGGTGCTACTAAACACCGTCTGCATCCTAGTATATATTTTAACTAGAAAATAAAATAAAAGGTGAGAAATTCTCACCGAGGGTTCCACTCCGCCGTGCTTTGCTTCTGAACTGCCGAACTGTCTGAATTCCCTTTTGATTTCTATCAGTTCCATCTCACTTCTTTTCACGCTGTTCATAATAAAAATCATATTTTTAATGTGATGTTCAATTTAAAAATCACGTTTTTATAATGGCGCTTTATATAAATTTTTTTTTATATATTCTTACAACGCTTCCTTTTATATAAAGATTACATCTTTACATCGCTACCTCATATATAAAAATCGTATTTTTATATCGTTATATATATAATAAAAATCGCCTTTTTATTATATCGCTACCTATACAAAGATCAGATTTTTACTTCACTACTCATATAAAAATCGAATTTTTATATACTCTAACTTATAAAAATCATATTTTTAATATTTCTATTATATAAAAATCAAATCTTTATATTCGCTACTATATAAAAATCATATTTTTAATATTCCACCTTATAAAAATTATATTTTTATTATTCTACTTAATAAAGATCGAATTTTTGTTATCTATATTATATAAAATTATATTTTTCTACTTCTAAAAATCGTTCCTTTTTGTAAATAAAAATCTAATTTAATCTAAGTAAATAAATAAAAGTCAGTTTTTTATATATATATATAAAATAACAAGTTTTAAAGAACTCACTGTTGCTTTTGGAGGAGGGAGAAGAGCGCAGGGGGGTGTCCACCACCATCGATCGAAGGGAGGGGGATCTCGGCATTGTCGGCGGTCGGAGGGAGGTTTGCTGGCTGGCGGCGCGATCATCGAACTCCGGTGCAGCTAGGGTTCGGCTTGCCTTCGATTGGGGGCGCATCGATTAGCTGAAGAGGAGGAGAGGGGTTCGGCGAGGTGCTAGGAGAGGAGGGCGAGGGCATCTGCGACGGTGGGCGGAGGCGATGGAGGCTAGGGCGTCGATGCGAAGCAGCGGGTTTTTTTTCCTTTTGATGTTGAACGATAAAGAGAGAGAATGGCCAGGGTTGACTTCATATATATAATATTATATATTTAATTTAATTATATCCTATAAAGTTACTTTTCCCATTTAATCCCAAATCGAACCCAACGACTGTCATCCCTAGCTAATTACCCCCATTCCGAACACAATGGGTTATGTATCGTAGGCTAATTCGATCATTTGAATCAGTTTCCGTTGAATTTAAAGTATAATTCTTTATATTTTCAATGTTAACACACATTTCAAATTACCGGGGTCACACACGAACTCTAAAAATTCCTGAAAAATTATTTCTAGCTTCGTATTGACGATACGGTCCTAACAAAAATAGTTTCATCGAATTCTGAGACCGTTCTAAAAATGGCCAATTTCCAGTCGATTAAAATCAACTGAAACTGGTCAAACGCGTTTTCCTTTGCCACGCTCACATATTGATTCGAAAAATTGTGAAATTTGAAACCTAGCAATAACTTTACATCACGGTCCCAACAAAAGTGGTTTCGTCGAAATCCGAGGTCATTTGCAAACTGGCTATTTTTAAGGGCCTGAATTCCATAGCGACTATTCTGAAATTTTCAACTGGACATATCTTTTGATTCTCGCTATGAAATTTTGATTTTTCAGATTCGTTAGAAAGATATTCTCAGTTAGATTCTATAATTTTAGGTTTCACTAAAATCCGGTTTATTTTGAATCCTGCACATTCATTTGAAGTTTGAAATCGAATTATCGAACTACCGCGCCATTTTCAATTTCTTTTATAAATATAAATTAATATTTATATTCTAACGTCGAGCTATATAAATATACACATTCGAATTATATTCAAAATAAATTTCTCGTCGATATTATTTAAAATAATTCATTTTAAATGATCAAAATTCACTAAAATTGCCAAAATAAAAATTTTAAATTGGCCCGGATTTTCCGGTTATTACATCCGACTTCATTTGCAAAAGTGGCTATTTTTAAAGCTCTGGATGACCCTTTTAAATATATAAATATATTTAAATAAAATTAAATTAAATATTAATAATTTAATATTATCGTATATATTCACAGTGGAATACCATACGGCTCTACTGGGATTTATAACTTGATATTTCAAATCCCGATTAAATCGATATTCGATTTAAAATGAATTTCCTTTTTAAAATATAAATAATTCCTTTATAAATTATAAAGGAACTCCACAACGACTTTTCTAAAATTTGATTTGGACATAAATCAAAATCTACATGACGAAATCTCGATTTTTCTCTTCAACTAGAAAGATATACTCCACACGTTTCTTGTTTCATGGAAATCCAGCTTAAAACGAATCATGTACATTCAGTTGAAGTTCAAATCGCCAAATTACGAACTGCAGCGCCATTGCAAGCTCCTTTTTAATTATATTATAACTCTACGTTCAAGCTGTCGTTTATATAATATATTCGTTATTGAATTTCAATTCCAAGCTGAATTAAATATCACAGATGATCCCGTTCACACCATATCGCCATTTCAGCCAATTTTGATTATTTCAGAATTAAATATATTATTTAATTTATTGGTTTAATTAAATATTCACCATAATTAAACCACCATTTAATTCGCTATATCACTATTTATATAATTAAATAAATTAGTTATAATACCTCTGCCAATGCGGGTCATTACAATGTTTCCCACTTAAAATAATTTCGTCCTCGAAATTGTTAAGGTAGAGAATGACCCTATCGACTGGTTAGAACATATTTGTTCAATTTTTAACTTCCGTTTCAACTGAACCAATTTAATTTCAATTAAAAATTTATTTAATTCTTATCAACGAAAATTTCCAAAAATCTTGAAAATTTTCTAACGCCTTAACTCTTCGAAAAATTTCGCCAGCACCTCCTTTGTACTGGTCACTCGGTCAAACTCTAAATCGCCTCTCTGGGCCATCTCCATCTCAAAAGAAAATCAAACAGCCAAGCGGCTTGCCAATTCGGCTCATCAAAATCTCATACCATATGAAATATAAACATATACCTTTTTGTCGGCATATCATTTTATCCTTTCCACCTGTTATCAATTTAGCGGATACAAGAGTCATTCCAATCAAATTCCAATCTGCTTTTATCCACAACACAACCATTCGCTTATACTCAAGCCAAATATCATTTCAACTCGAGTTTCCTTCTCGATTCCCAACTCCTAACTTGATTATCACATTACACTTCAAATTTGAGTCTCACAACCCAATTTGTCTTGATATCATTCTAATTCAATCTCAGTTACCACTTTAATGGCTTTACTTCTAATTCCACTTTGCTTTCACAAATTTCTGTTAAATTTGTTTTTAATTCAAAAAGTCTTTCCCTAGGAGTTTTTAATAGTTTACTCTTTTCAAAATCAATTTTTCCTTTTGAACATGTCACTGAGCCCTTAATTAATATTCCATTAGTTAAATCACTTCTCTATTTCTTTATCAATATTTGTTAACCAAATATTTTCAATAACCATATTGGCCCTTTTATGTTATTTGGAAAACATTTCCGAATATCGCCTTCCCTTTTTCTAAACTTTAGAAAATATATGCTATTTATAATTGGAAAATATTCCAATTACTTATCTCTTTTCCGATCTCGTTTATTTCTATACTTAGGAAATATTCTTTATTATATTTCCAAGCTTACACTTATTTGGGTTAAAACGGATGTTGTGTAAAACATCATTACGACAACCCAAATACTATATTCAAGTAACTCTTATTCAACATTGACCTTCGAGCTTGAAATCTTACTATTTATTTGTTAATAATGAAATCAATCAAGTTGGGGTATAACTACCTCTCAGACCTTGACTGAATAACATTTATAACGTCAAAACAGATATGACTACTTACTCGAATAATCAATACCATACAACTACTTATTTACTTTTAAACACGTATACGCTTCCTCTTTCTATTTTTACTAGAGTTTATTCTTAGTCCTCCTTTTTGATTTTACTATTCTATTTCTAAGTTCGTTTCCTTATCGACTTATATATATATATATATATACACGTTGATTTCTAACAGTATCTCTGGTAGTAATTCGTCACTTACAACTCGAAAATGAATACTGATGATGCAGCTGTCATCATCGGAATATATTTTCCAGCGATCGAAGTGAGTTCAATACTATAAAACCATTTCTAAACATTTCCACTTTGAAATTCATTTCACAATATAATTCACACAACTTGTAAAACGAATTAATATCTCCCAGGTTCTTAAATTTTCCTTATTTTTAATCCAAATCCATTTACAAACACTTATCCAATTTTCCAGAATTTTAATTCAATTTCTGGTTTAAATTTCATTATTAACTCATCTGATTTCACGTATTTTACTTACATGAATTCTGATTGGTTATTTACATAACCATTTAATTTATAATCTTACTCGATTATAATAACAACCAATATATCCACTATATTATAATTTTGATATATATATCTTCTCTATATCGAGATATACCTTGGGTAACTTATTTTAATTTACCCTTTTTTTAAAAACATATCGTGTCGACCCATCGTATTCGAGTGTTTATAAAATCCTACCGATACAGTGGATCAAACTGATCGACCAGAACCCATAATCAACTCAACCGATAAACCACCACAATATAAAACAATTTTTATATCAATAACAAATACGCTCACTCGTATATATATACACTCAACTCAATCTAGGGTATTACTAACCCTATATCTACTTAGTCACGCCACAGAGCCAAGGTAATTCACTTAACTTAAGCTCTGATACCAATTGTAATGACTCGAAAATCTGGTCCAATTTGAGCTGACCAAAAACACAAATCCAACCCCAAATTAAACTGAAAATCAGGAAATTAATAGAAAGAAATTAGAGGGTGAGGAAAGATAAGATAGAAACTTAGAATAGAAGAAGAAAAACAACACAACATCAGAGTAACACGAATCTCACAGCGAAACGAATAACATATAATATATATAACATAACTTGAAATATACATCTGTACTTGAATATACATCATTATCAAAGTACAACACTTACAACACAGCGGAAATAACTATAGCTATATAATCCTGAAGCCTCTTGCTCCAAGATCTTCTAGTATATCTGTAAATCCTGACTACTTGACTACTCGTACAAAATTGGGCACCCAAGAGTTTAGGGAAAACAAAATAAAGTCCGGGTCAGTCATGGGACTGGTATGAGTAAAACAGTTTTAAACGGTTTGAACAAGTAAACGATATCTCATAAGACCACGCCGTATAACGGAACGAGTTTTTCCCTTATGAAAATCCAAAATATCTTTATATCAAAAACCTTTTGATATTATAATAATGTCTATCAGTCGCAATATAATAATCATCTAGTAGAAACGCTTTCATCTCACGTTCTACATATATAGTATACAATCAAAACCGCAAGCACGTATTGGGTATTGGATTTCCAACTATGACAAGGTATGGAACCACCTTTCGCTAGTGTACCTCTAGAAAGGAATACACTGGGTTCAACAAGAACATCTTGCAACCTGGCCACACATGATCGACCACTCATTTCGCTTGAGTGTATAGAATGTATATCACCAACAGTTGGGATCAGCAACCGTTTCCCGAATGGGACAGCATCAACAATAGATTTTTAGAAGTAAATGAAACTCTAGATCAGGTGATTATACACCCTACTTCGGAGCCACCGACTTAGCCATGATGCCTGCCTGATTTCTATCATTTACCGATTGATGAGGCTTGAAGCTACGCTTTATCATCACACCAGATTCACTTTGAATGCCACATCATCAAATCCATCAAATCACCGATTGACGTCCTCAACCATACATTATGTGTTAGCTAAAAGAAGTTTCCTTCTCCGCTTCCACTCTTGGTACGGTTGGAGAAATCAATGTACGTGATCGTCTGGAAATACTCTGTTAGACATCCATCCATACAAGTCACCCAGGAACAGGATGAACCGAAGGCACTATTTAGTATATCCATCTTAGGCACTTTTATCTAAGATTTATAAAATAGCCCTTGCACTTTACTCCGTCTTCAAATTTTCTTTGGCATATATGATTCGCAACGCTTATGCCAATACAGAGTGGTTCTTTGGATAATAATCCAACCGGTCTCTCCATATTAACAACGTTAAAATGGTCAAAACTTCGATAATCTGTGATTTAACTATCGAAGGAAAATACGTGTGCAAACAACGATATCATTTCCAGAAGGAAATTCTATCGATCAATCATCAATCACTACCATTCCACAACTATCAGACTCTAACTGTAAACTAATAAGAGAACAATTCCCTAAGTATAAACACCGAAGGCCGAAACCAACATCAGATTGACACTTAGAAAACCATTCCATTTACTAATCTCTAGTCAGTTTGTAGTTTTGCTTAACTCTATTTCTTTAACTCTAACTGGTTTACTTTAACTGATTAACTCTGACTCATACCCTATTCGATTTACTCTAACCGAACAACTAATATTCGATTAACTCATTTCGATTAACTCTTTTGAATTAACTCCTTTAATTTATTCCCTTTCTATTTGTTTACTTAACAAATAACTATTCCCTTTTCAATTCTATTTATTTAACAAATAAATATTTCTTTTATCTTTCCTATTTATTTAACAAATAAAAATTTCCTTTTCTATTCTATTTATTTAACAAATAAATATTTCTTTTATCTTTCCTATTTATTTGACAAATAAATATTTCCTTTTCTATTCTATTTATTCTAACAAATAAATATTTCCTTTATTATAACTTATCCTTCGATTTTATAATTATTTCCTTTTATAAAAACCCTTTTCCTTTTCTATATAAAATCCATTGATTTTATATAAATAATTCATTTTCAAAATACACTTTGAAAATCCCCTTTCCCACATCCAGTATTTCTTATGGTATTTAACATCCCATATAACAACGATAAATATCATCCAAACACATATAATCAACGTCAGATTATATATCATATCATATATCAAAATATATAAATCACAGTAAAATAAATGTTGAGGAATCCAGTTGGATTCCTCCAACCTGTTTCCCTGCATCACAGATGTTAAACCATATAATTAACATCAACTTTGAGTTCCATATGATATATTCTGTTAAACAGAATCAATATAGGAATTCAACTAACTGACTAGCAGTTCAATCAAACAGTCAACACACAATCAATCAGCCAATATTTAACAGTTCTAAAAATACAACATGAAATTATAAACTGTTCAGAGTTAGTGAGATTTACTCACATTGGCACATTAGCCGTTAAATAATGGTTTGCGTTATTTAATTCAGTCGGACAATTTATTTCGCCATAAATTGTAATGCGCTCGGATTCACTCCCAGTCAGTTCCATGGTGTAGCCGCCGTCCATACGATCCCATTGGGTCCTGTTTCGCTGAATTTCGAGGTCGTATGATCAAGTTATATGATTTACAAGTTTGGTTGAATTAAAATTAAACATAACTATATATATTAATTAGATGGGCCTTCACCTTTATTTCAAGCCCACATCCCACCAATTTAACCCAGCCCGAGCCCACACGTCTTCTTCCCCAATGAAACATCGTGTTCCAGAAATCCACCACCGAACACCATTTCTCCATTTCAAACCCAAACCGATCTCCCACCACTTCACGAAATCCCAAACAAAAATCACCAAGATGCTTCTCGTCACACCCTCTTCAACCTTGACCCAAAAACACAAAGTCCGCACTACCATTTCACACTGCCTCAATCAGTTTCAGTACCCAACTTCCGACAGAACTCCCATCGCACCCCTTAGGACTGATAGCGTAAGTGTTATTAAGTGCCAGGAATCCAAATACCAACTCATTTTCACCAACGGATGCTCTTGCTTCAAGAATACCCCAACCCTAGTTACTACGGTCAAAACCCAGCAGACCCATGACCTCTTTCGAATCCAGTAAAACCACCACCGGCTTGAAGACGAAATCCCCCCGTGCTTAGTAATGTTAGTGTGGAAATTTAAAACCTTTTATTTTATTTTTGTTTGAATTTCATAAGCCACGAACTGGTTTTTCTGAAGAGAATGGTGGCGCGATTTTTGTTCTTGACCAGAGAATTTGTGATTTAGGTTTAGGGAAGTAAAAAGTATTATACAGGATTTATTTAATAATTTAATATTCGATTATTAAATTCCTTTTTAAGCAAACGTTATAGATATTCATCCTCTAAAATTCCTGTGACCACATACGATATCCAAAAATCACGAAACTGGACATGCAGCTACAGTTCGACATTACGGTCGCAACGAAACTGGTGTCGTCAAATTCTGACTCCGTATGCTCACACAGCGTATTTGTAATCATCAAAATATTGACTGTTTTTCACTCTAAAAATCCGTACGTCCACACAGTGACTCTAAAAATCATGGAACTCGGAATCTAGTAATAATTTGATGTTGCGGATCCAACAAAATTAGTTTCGTCGAATTCCGACTTCGTTTGCAAAAGTGGCTATTTTTAAAGCTCTGGATGACCCATTTAAATATATAAATATATTTAAATATAATTAAATAAAATATTAATAAATTAATATTATCGTATATATTCATAGTGGAATACCATACGGCTCTACTGGGATTTATAACTTGATATTTCAAATCCCGATTAAATCGATAATCGATTTAAAATGAATTTCCTTTTTAAAATATAAATAATTCCTTTATAAATTATAAAGGAACTCCACAGCGACTTTTCTAAAATTTGATTTGGACATAAATCAAAATCTACATGACGAAATCTCGATTTTTCTCTTTCACTAGAAAGATATACTCCACCAGCTCCACATGTTTCTTGTTTCACAGAAATCTGGCTTAAAACGAATCTTGTACATTCAGTTGAAGTTCAAATCGCCAAATTACGAACTGCAACGCCATTTCAAGCTCGTTTTTAATTATATTATAACTCTACGTTCAAACTGTCGTTTATATAATATATTCGTTATTCAAATTCAAATTTAATTCCAAGCTGAATTAAATATCACAGATGATCCCGTTCACACCATATCGCCATTTCAGCCAATTTTGATTATTTCAGAATTAAATATATTATTTAATTTATTGGTTTAATAAAATATTCACCATTATTTAATTAAACCACCATTTAATTCGCTATATCACTATTTATATAATTAAATTAATTAATTATAATACCTCTGCCAATGCGGGTCATTACAAATGGGTTCCCCCTAACGTCCAGTTTTGTCTCCAAGAAGGCCTCTTGCTGCTGCCAACTGAGCCTTCCCCACGGTTAGAGAATCGCGAGACTCTGGATCAAGGACATCCTCAATGAGATCATCCTCACTACGAAAGCCTTCATTGATTTCTAAAATTCTCTCCTAAACACGAGCTAGAGTAGTCTTGAACTTTTCCTCCAAGAAACACAAGCTTCCTTTGTTCATGACGCTATAAACATAAAAGTTAAAAAAGGAATCTTCATCTTCTGAACGAACACTCTCAAGATCAGCAGCAACTTTAAGCTTCTCTTCCTCAAGGGCTATGCTAAGTGAAGCAATCCTCTCACGAAGAGCAGCATTCTCTTGTTGGTAGGAAGCTGATGAGTCCTTTTCCATGGCTAACAGAGTTTCAGTCATCTGTCTAGCAGTTTGAGCTCCATGTAGTTGTGCTGATAGAGCATTTTCATTCAGCTTCGCAGCAGCAAGTTCCTCTTTAAGCCTTTTATTTTCCATCTCCAAGTTTGATAATTCTAAGTCCTTCTCAGAATGGGAAGCAATAATTTTCTCTTGTGATTTTATGGCTTTAATTAGTACGGCCTTGTCACTCTGTAAGGTGGCGATGCGATCGAGGTTAACCCCGTTAACTCTTGAAAGTTCCTGAGCAAACATCCGCCACTGTCCTAATTGCTTCTCGGCTTCAGTTTTAAGCTTGTCCAATTTCATGTCAAATTGGTCCCAAGCTGTTTACAACTGATTCTGAGCCACATCAAAATGTGTAGATGCACTAACTTTCAAGCTATCAAACTGTTCAAGTAAATCTCGCTTGTCACTGGGATAGATATCCAGATCGAGATGTGTTCCTCTGAGATTCCAACCTCGGAACCGGTCAGCAAGGCCAAAATCGGCCTGACCAGAAATATAAGGCCGCCTGTTCATGATGGTCTCGAGGTCAGCAGAGATAGGAGTGATTGATGGAGAGGCCAGGGACATTTCCTTGAAGGTGGAGTGAGCGTTTGGCATAGAAGAGTCATCTGACTTGTGGCTCTTTGGAGAATTACTCTTATTCCCTTCACTTGCAGCGTCTTTTCACTTGGATTTCTTCTTTTTCTTTTCGATCTTTTTCCTCTCCTTTTCCTCCCGCCGATCTTCATCATTCTTCCTCCATCGCCTTTGTTCTTCGATTTTAGGAAGCTAGGGAAGTGGCCGAGAGTCGTGGAATGTTTGTGAATGCTGAGGAGGATTGGGCTGACGGGGATGTTCTGAAGGACGAGGTTTGTTTAGAAAACGCTTTGGATCTTGCTGATTTCTCTTTTCTTTGAAATCTTGCAAAAATGAGGACTTTATCATTGCTCTTGTACCTGTAATAAAGGAAGCAACGAGAATTCAGTACTCATCAGTAGGGGATAAAACACTTTCAAAAAGGAAAGTTTGGGAAAGCAATAAGCAATGTAGTAACAAACCAATGTTAAGAGAGACATTGGTAGCAGTTGTACCGAGATGGAGATCCTTGCAAAAAGCATCTAGTGAGATTCCTATGTCAATGACCCTATTAGCTTTATCCTTTGCAGATAATGCAGGAACTGATAATGAAACATCTCAAGGAATAATATGTTTAGAAGAGCTAATGTCACTTAAATCCTTAAAGGTGTCTGAAGAATAACCTTTAGGTGTCATCGGTGTGGAGGGTTCTTCAGAAGTCTTCTTAGCACCAGTATTGTCATGAGAAGTAACTTCAGCATCTCCTTCTATTTTATCTCCCTTAGCCAGATCAGAAAGGGTTCGCAAAGAAGTCAAGTCCTCCTCACCTTCCTCAGTCGCTTTCCTAACATTTCCACCTCGCCCCTTCTCATGATCGGACTTCCCTTCCTTAATAGAAGATAGCTTGGCTTTAGGAGGTGTCTTACATCTTCCTGCAGTACTAAGGCATTTTTGCGAGGGAGACCTAAGAGTAAGGCCTTTACCCGCAATTCTTGACCTAGGGAACAATTGCATTTTGAGAGTATGGGAAGGATCGAGCAAACGATATTGGTAAAGAAATTCCTCGGTGATCAAATATCTCCTTCTTCTCTATGTATTGGGTATAGTTAGTAGAGTAATGTACAACTCGTCGCCGATATTATCATTTGACTTAGAAGAGGGCAGTTCTGCAAAATAAAAAAGGATGATTTCATAGACGGAAGCTAATTGAAAGGATATAAAGAAAATGTACGAATATACTATTACCTCCTTCCATCCATCTTCCATAGAAACTTTCGCGGCAGAGCACGAAGCAATAGTTTTCTAAGTAGCCTTTGACACTTTTCATGCGATAATTTTTAATTATTGTTTATCATTATTGTTGTATACATGCGATGTATGAAATCCATATAACTGGAATTATATGGTAATTTATTGAGTTTGATTCCAGTTTAGAATTGATGAATATTTTAAAATAATACTTGGTGAATATTGAAATGTGAAGCCGGGTTAAATAGTTAAACGCCATTTCAACACGAACGAAATTTTCTGTCGATTTTATTCATTTCATAATGAATATCGAAAAGTGATTTCAAAATATGATGTTTTAAAAATAATATCATTTTAATTTTATAATGGTATGGAATATTCAATTTTGATTTGAAAATTGAAATGAAGTGGAAATCATTTTAAAATGAAATTAAAACGAATTTATAAAGGAATACACAATTTTGATTTGAAAGTTTGAAAGAAGTGAAAATAGTTTTAAAATGAATTTATAAAGGAATACTCAATTTTGATTTGAAAATTGAAATGAAATTGAAATGAAATTGAAATCATTTTAAATAAATTTAAAACGAATTTATAAAGAAATATTCAGTTTTGATTTAAAATTGAAATGAAAGTGGAAATCGTTTTTAAAACGATTTATAAAATACGATTTAAAACGAAATCGAATTAATGGCTTGAATAGAACGCGTCGTGCAGCGACCATTCGTGAATTTCGACCATTAACTTTAAATGGATGTAACGGGAGATCAACCATCGGATTCTCCTAAAACTGGAACCATTGGGTTCGTATCGAAAAGAGCTCTCCAATGAGTATAAGGGATTTGAAATCTAACGGTTGGATTTGGAATTATGTGCAAATCAATTTCAGAGGACGCTATAAATGCAGTTCGGTGGCCGTTATTGGAAACCGACTGTAAAGGCATTAATAAAATCATTAAAAATATGGAAATATTATGTAAAATCGTATTAAATGATTCGGAAAGTTTTTGGATGAAAAATTCCAGTTTTGAAAAGATAAAAATTTATTTTATCGTAATGAACTAGCAATTAACTAGAATAATAATTTAATTATTTTTAGAAATAAATAAATTGGATTTGAAAATGGTTTAAAAATAACCATAATTTTCCAAAGAATAAATTGGAATGGATTCGAAATGGAAATAATCTTCGGAATATTTCGATATTGGATTCCGTGATTATACATGTTAGACCCAAATGTGGTTCTAACACCCAAATTGATTAGAAACAAGATAAAGTAAAGCAGAAATAAAAAAGAACACACAAGGTTTATAGTGGTTCGGCGAAGAAATGCCTACGTCCACTTAGTTTTCACTATATTCAGTAATTCAATTACAAATACAATGTAAGATTCGCTCACAACTCACTTTTGTTCACTCAGAAAGATAAAAACAGGAATTGAAAGATGGTTTGGATTTTCCGGGAGTGAAGGAATTCGAATGATGGAGGTACTTGGATTCTCAAAAGTGCTGAAAAGATCCTTCTCTTTGTCTCTAGTTGGGGTATTTATAGGTGTGAATTTGCCTGAGATGCAATCCGGGTCGGAACACGTGTCATCCATCGCCCTCTCTTCGGGTTCGGATGGGCCATCAAGCAGACAACGCATCAATGAGATGGACGTTAGGGGTAGGAATTGGTCACATCCGGTCCGGTTCTCCAGGCGACTCTATAGGAGATTTTCCTGGATCATGGGTGCGGGTCGGAGACATGCAGGTTGGGGGTTCGGATCGGAATACCCGACCCGAACCGGAGTAGCTTGAACGTCTCTTCTTCTCTAATCATACTCCGCTCCGCTCCGAAGTCGTGGCAAGCAGGCGGCTTTCCGATCCACCTGAGATTCATTGGCCTTCCGATCCGATCAGGTATGCTTTGCCAATTTATCCAGTAAGAGATATCCGATCCGAACAGAGAATTTTACCCGATCCGAACCGATACGCTGCTATCAATCTGAATTGTGGAGCTTCCTTCCGATCCGAACCGGAGTCGCATAACTTGAAATACTCTTCAACGGTTGGTTTCTTGACTTTGTGTTGCCTAGTTCACAAAGTAGGCTAACATTTTGCCCCCTCAAAGGATGCTTTCGTTGTACAAAGCGTCCTTTGATGTCGTTCAACCAGAATTGTCAAGAGTAATGCATTGATTTCCATTCGGTTCGGCGTCCGATCCGAAGCGTATTCGTGGATTTAGTTCTTAAACACTGGGCCTTCAGAGAAAGTTGTGCTATTGGGCTTCCACCCCGGTCCGATCGGGCGAGACAAAATAGGGAGACGAAGAGCCAACTCCATTCTTTATATAAACTCATCACCGTCTTCACTTCTTTCTTCTTCGTTTCTATTGCGGCTCGGACCCAAGCATCGAAAATCTTAAAAACTCTAAAACTCCGAACTCCTTTCTTGTTGATTCCTCAAATCAATCGCATATGTAGCTTTTTAATCTCGAATAACATCGTAATAAACGTTCTTGATTTCAATTAGCGTTGGATTAAGATGGTTTGGCCATAAGCGTCACTCGAACCCTCCGCCGCTGCTGGTGGACGCGCCATTGCTTCGAGGCGTTGCGAGGCTGAATAGGGCGAACATTTGTTCTTCACGGCGGCTTCGGTGATAAAGTGGACTCATCTGTGAGTAGATGGGAAAAAAGGAAAGAGATGAAGAGTGGGGTGACAGGCTGGAGTCGATTCGGGTAGACGACGAAGGAGCAAAAAGGAAAAGGAGGGAAAGGGAATCGGCTCGGGTCTCGTTCTTAGGAAAAATGGAAAGGAAAGGAAAAGGCGGTTCGGGTCGGAAAAGTGAATGGGATAAGAGGCTGAAGTAAACGGATCGGTTAGGTGATGCTGGTTCGGTTCGGATCGGGCTACCCGATCCGAACGGATCAGTCCTGCTTCCGCACCCGTTGCTTCCCTTGTCTTGAACTGACCATGCTTTAGTGAGGCATCCGAACCGACTGTTATCTTTGCCTGCGTCGAGCTAGTCATCATATGCATATCCGAACCGACCCGAACATATTGAACTTGACACATAAAGACCACTCAACTAATTCAACTAACACTCATTCTAGACGAATATGCCTCGCGGACAGTTAGGATAGTGCCTTGTAAACATAGACGAGAATTAAGAACAATTCTGACTATCACCTTCTCTTTAAAGCTTCGTCTTACATTGCTGTACTCTTATTTTGTACTTCCTGCATTTGTTGCACACACTTTAGTTCACACACATACACAAAAAAGGGGAACACGGGATAATTCACTCTAATCCGTGCTATTGCTTCTTCAATAGTTCCATGACCATGAGGCCCAGACGCTCTTCTCGTTTAGCTGAGAGGAAAGAAGCTCCAGAAACTTCCCACAAAACCACTCTCGAGGATATATCTTCTTCATCTGACCCAGAATGGGACAGCGAGGGTCCGGATTACGGAGCTGGTCATCGGGAAAGCGGTGAAGTGTCTTCAGAAAATGAAGTTTCCCTAGGCTTTGAGGAGGAAGGAGGGATTGGTGACACCCGAGCACCCGATGAATTCGACTCAGCCATTATATTGGAGTCACCTCCAGATTCCGTAGAATCAACAATTGACAACGACCGACTCGTGAGAATTTGCTTGAAGTATGGAATAATGAAGAGAGACACTCTAGTGCCCTCACGTTCTGACCGTCCACATAACCCTCCAGAAGGATATATGACGGTCACTCGTTTGATGTGCATGGTTGGCGCCATTCCTCCTTTCTCGCCTTTCATCGTCGACTTCTTAAGACAAATGCGGATTGCCCCCATGCAGCTACATCCCAATTCATACGCCTATTTGCATACCTTATTCATAGCATATCGTGAAATTCTAGGCGTGGAGCTTACGTTTGACGATGTTCATTTCTTCTATAATTTCAAACATCGGACTAGGGAAACCCCTTCTTTCTGTTACTTTGAGTCGGTCCCAAAGAGGAAGATAATCTCTACACCGTTTAGCAGCAAGGCTGGAGATTCCAGATTGGAGTGGTTCTATATAAAGCAACAGCCTGGATGCGCCAGAAGATGGATAAAATCAAGTAAAGCACTGATTTTCTGACCCTGGATTCTAGACACTTGAATCATCACCCTGACCTGTTTTTCCTTTTTATTTGCAGTCGATAATCCCAAACAGGTATCAGACCAAGTGTTCTTTGATCGAATGCACCGTCTCCTCAATGGCGACCAAAAATTCCTTACTATTGACGAGGTTCTTAAAGATGAGTACCTTCATTTTCACGGGCTGCTATCCGTCCACCGTAGCATCGGTCATGGGACAGTTCCTTATGCATATATCCCTCCAGTGGAAACAGTTCCAGAAATAGGAGAAGGCTCGGGGATTCCTGCAGCTTCTCTTCAAACTTCACCCTCTCCCTCTTCCACTCAAGACGATGAGCTGGCTAATCTGGCCAAAAAACATCGTGAAGGGTACGTTGCCCCCGAGGAAACTACCTCGGTAAACAAATCAAAATCTCCCCAAGGGTCACCACTTCACGCTTCCGAAGGGGATGTTCCTAGCGCCGACGAGCACATATTTCAGGGTTTGGGGGATCTCCCTTTACCCGAGGCTATATACACTTCGGAAGATTTCAGAAAGGACCCTCTAGTCTTCACTTCTTCTGAAGAGACTACTCCTGCTAAGGCCAAAGAGCCTGCCCGCACCACTTTAGCTTCAGACTCGGGTTGGTTGGGGGGACACATACACTACATAGGATGCACTTTGCACCGTAGCACTAGCATTCATTGCACTTCTTTTTCCATGGATCCGCTGATTCTAAACTTCGTTTAACTTATCGTGCAGGTACAATGTCTCGATCCTCTTATGACATAAGAAAGCTTCGCCGCAGCATGTCTAATCCTCCCCAGGATGCCGAATATAACCGCCGGGATGACCACGGCAGGGAGGAAAGGAGACCCTATGATCCTTATCGATCTCGATCCTCACGCTCCCGCTCACCAGTTCGACCGGAACAGGAAAAATACAAAAGCTATCAAGGTCGTAGGGAGGAGGATAGACCACAATCTAGGGATTCCACTTCCTCCCATGAAAAGCGAAGCAGAGAGAAAACACCTCCAAAGGAAACTGGGTCTAGAAGCAAGCAAAAAGTCCCTGCTACTAAGCGACCTCGGACAGACAAGGGTTCTACAGAATCTTCTTCGAGAAGGGACGCTGAACTAACAATCCTAGCCCCTCCTCCACCAGATGCGGGAACCACCGTAAGGCTGGCATACTTAAAGGAGCAATTTCCCGAGCACTACTTCGAGACTCTGACCTTTCTACCTTCCCTTGAACCTATTTCTTCTAATTGGGCAGAAGAGGCCAGAGCAAAGATTGATTTGGTGGAAAAACAATATACCGAAATGTTCAAGTATTCCCGCACTCTTTCTAGAATCATTCGCACGCTACTGACAAATGCTGACTCAATGCACAAAACTGCAGAGGAAGATGCTAAGGCCCTGAAAACCTTAGGAAAAAATTTAGAAGATACTCAAGCTCAACTAGCTATCGCTCAGAAGAACGCTTCTAACTTCAAACAACAGTTTGAGGACATGCAAAAGCGCTATCATGATTTGCTAGAATCCCACACTCAGGAACGTTCCGAGTTGAAGAAGCAAGCTGACGAAGCCAAGTCAGAGGCTGCTAAAACACGTCTCGCTTATGTTGAGCTTGAGCAAAAGAATGCCGAGTTAGCGAAAAGGAGTGCTGAGTTAGAAAAGAAAAACGCTGATTTGGCTTCAAAATTGTTAGAGGCGGAAAACAGGGCTGCTCTGGCTGAGGGCAACGTTGAATGCGCTATTAAATCTGCGGAGGAAACCCGCAAACAGCTATCAGAGGCGGAGGCTGATATTCAGGGCTTCGGGGAGCTAATGATCGAATTCTTTGCGCACATTATTCGTCGTCGAAACATTTCCTGGATCGAGGACTATCCATCCACCTTGGTTCATGTGTGGAATCAAATCGTTGAGTGGGAAAAAGAAGAGCTTAAGGTCGATTCCCTCGATGAAGATAAGTTGATGGAGAAGTACTTGAGAGACGACGAACCAGAGCGCCTAGCTGAAGGTCGCCGTTTAATTGCTGAGGCCATGGAAGAAGAGAGGCGGAAGTCTAAACAGAAAACCATTCCTGAAGCTGGCTCCTCTTCTTCTGCTCCTGTAACTCCTGAAGTGGAAGGGTATGATCCCGAAAACCCGGGAATTCCCCGATCAACTTTACTATCTCCCATTCCTGAAATAACTCCAGAGGTAGTAGTCACCCCCGCTGAGAAGTCTTCAGAAGGTATCCCTGTCTTTTCTCCTCAACTTGTCAAGGCTACTACTACCTTTGGCTACATGATTGAACGTTCAATGAGAAATCCTTTGCTCTCGCCTGAGTTGATAACCGATGTTTCTCATTTTGTAGGCGTTGAATCCTCCGCGAAGACAGATGTGATTCAAGGAGCTACCACTGGGACAAAGCCCGCTGATAGGGTCAAAGAAGGAGAAGACAAGGCTGCTTCCACAGACTTGGGGGAAAGGAGTGAATCAACTAAGGTGACTACTCCCCATGACGAAGAAATGATTGCAGCGCTAAAAGACGACGGAGGAGACGAGGGGCATGATGAGGAACCAGAAGTTACAATAACCGGGGAGTCGAAAAGCGCTGAGGACATTACCTTGGCTGCCATGAAGGCTGACCAAGACAAGCGCTTGCAATTAAAGGCTGAAGAATTAGACCCTGAGGTCCTCAAGCCCCTCGCTGTTGTGGATGCAGGTTCAAGGTTAGTTGTTAAGCTTTCCACTAGATCTATTACCGAAGAACTTGCTAAAAAATCTTCTCTCGATTCCAGTGCCCCGCCCTCCGGGAAAAAGTCTGCTGGCCCCAGTACTACATCTTCAGGGAAAAAGAAAACAAAGCGGATCTTGACTGAAGCCGAGAAGGAAGCAAAAGATGCAGAAAAAGCTGTCAAGAAATCAAAGGCTCATTCCAAGCCCAAATAGTGGGTTCTTCTGTGTCCTTTTAGCATCTTTGTAAATCAATAAGTGCTACTACACCAGCAGCTTTCGCACTTTCTTTTTCAGTTATTTCCCTGTACAAATTCATTCATTCGTAAATAAAAATAATTCACTTTCTGCAATGTTTATTTGTTAGCAGTTCTGCACTTATGTAAAAATGCATATCTATAGTTATGAAACAAAGTTATGAAGAGGGGAGATATGTGTATGGGCATGGGTCCCCAGTCAATCTCCGTAAGTTATTCAGTGCCTAACTATGCAATCTGGATGCTCCCGATTCTCTAACGGGATAGCGTTTCCTGTATCATCAATACCTGTTGTTTTTCCTGGCATTTCTTTTATACTCTTTCTCACTCTCTTGAGAGTTAGAGTTCGAGTTCAGTTATTTGTTTATCCCCCGGTCGTTCAACGGGAAAAGATTTCTTTCTCGGCGCTCGGTCGGAGACGCCTTTATACTCTCTTTCTCTCTGGAAAGTTAGAGTTCGGAGTTGAAACTCTTTCTCAGCGCTCAGTCGGAGACGCTTTTATACTCTCTCTCTTTCTCTGGAGAGTTAGAGTTCAGAATAGAATTTCTTTTTCAGCGCTCAGTCTGAGACGCTTTTATACTCTCTCTCTTTCTCTGGAGAGTTAGAGTTAAGAATGTCGCTTTCTCATTCTTTTATGTCTTATTGCACAAATAATCATTGTGCTTCTTTTTATGCCCAAACTGTTTCAACCTTTTTAGGTTCTAAGTTGTCCTGTATTTTATAATCACAACAGAATAACTAACGAATGTAAATGCATAAAAGTAAATAACACACAATATTTTATAGTGGTTCAGCTAAGTCATAGCCTACGTCCACTTTATAGTCCTTTATTCATATCGTCATATTTTCCAAAGGCAAATCGTGCCTTATTATAGAGTTTACAGGAAGAACAGCAAAAAGTATAGCATTTCTAATCCAAATATCGCATTAAGTGTTGGGCATTCCATGCTCGAGGGACTTCTTCGCCATCTACGGTCGTTAACTTGAATGTTCCTTTATCAAGTTTCCGTTGGATGACAAAGGGTCCCTCCCATTTTGGGCCGAGGTGAGGAAGGGATGGAAAAACTCTCTTGAGCACCAAATCTCCGGGTTCAAAAGTTCTGAGGCGAACTTTTTTGTCATAATAGCGCGCCATCTGACGCCGATGTCTTGCTGCACGCAAGTCTGCTTCGTCTCTTTTCTCTTCGACTTCATCAAGAGACTCAAGTAAAAGTGCCCGATTCGTCATCGGGTCATAATATGTCACCCTGTGGGAAGGAACTTCCAGTTCAACTGGAATTACTGCTTCTGAACCAAAGGAGAGGGAGAAAGGGGTATGACCAGTAGCCGTTTTAAACGTTGTTCGATATGCCCACAAAGCTAGGGGCAGTTCATCCACCCATTTTGCCTTTGCATGCTCTAATCGCTTTTTGAGGATGGATTTTATTACCTTGTTTATTGCCTCTACTTGCCCATTAGATTGTGGATAGGCAACTGCAGTATATCGTTTGTCTATCTTATATTTCTGGCAAAAGTTTCTGAATTCAGTGCTATCAAATTGGGTCCCGTTATCGGTAATAATCGTCCTTGGGATCCCGAATCGGCATATAATATTTCTGACCACAAAACTTATCACCTTTCTTGTGGTGATCTTAGTCAAGGGTTCAGCTTCCACCCACTTTGTAAAATAATCCACGGCTACTATGGCATACTTAGCCCCTCCTTTAGCGATCGGTAAAACTCCAATGATATCGATTCCCCATGTGGCAAATGGCCAAGGACTCACCATTGATTTAAGCTGGGTTGACGGTGCCCTGGGGATTTTGGCGAATCTCTGGCACTTATCGCAGCGTCGTGAATAATCAGCTGCATCTTTGTTGATTGTAGGCCAGAAGTATCCGTATCGCAATATTTTCTTCGCTAAAGTTTGGCCTCCTGTATGATCTCCACACTCACCTTCGTGCACTTCTCTCAGTACACGCTTGATGTCGTCGTGTGCGATACATCGTAACAGGGGCATAGAAAATCCTTGCCTATAGAGGGTATCGTCTTGCATAACATATCTGGCAGCTTTGCGAACTACAGCTCTCTTCTCACTCTTCTTCGATGGGAGAGTCCCGTTCTTAAGAAAACTCTTGATTGGAGTCATCCATGACTCCTTCTCTGGTTTCGCTTCAAGAACGAATTCAATTTCCATTGATTCGAAGCTTGGCGATTCCAATGTTTCAATTGGAATTACCTCAGTCCCTTCTGGATTGTCGGAACTAGCCAACTTTGCTAATCTATCCGCTTTCTGGTTTTCTGCTCTGGGAATATGTGTTATGTTGTACCGTTCTAAGCTATTCAATAGCTCTTTTACCTTCTTGAGGTATGTGATTAGTCGAGGTCCTCGAGCCGCGAATTCCTCTCGCACTTGACAAACAACAATCTTAGAGTCACAAAATATGTCCATCATTTTTACTCCGAGGTCTTTAGCAAGTTTCAGCCCGGCAATCAAGGCTTCATACTCAGAGTCGTTGTTAGTGGCCGAAAATTCTAAACGTAGGGCGTAATATAACGACCGTCCCTCCGGAGTGACTAAGACAATTCCTGCTCCGGATCTTCGGTCATTTTTAGCTCCATCTGTATATAGTCTCCACGGATTCATCTCTAGCTTATCCTCAGATTTGACCACTTGGTCATTGATTATTTCTTCCTCTGGAATGGTGAACTCCGCAATAAAGTCTGCTAGAGCTTGCCCCCTGATTGACTTTCGTGGTTGAAAATTCAAATCAAACTGGCTTAGTTCTATGTTCCATTTAATCAACCTTCCCGACGCTTCGGGTCTCTGCAACACTTGTCTTAACGGCTGATCGGTGTATATGGTTATTGGATGGGCTTGGAAGTAGTGACGAAGCTTTCGGGATGCAATCAGGAGGCTATAAGCAAGCTTCTCGATCTTTGGGTAGTTGCGCTCTGCCGCTGCTAATTTCTTACTCACATAGTATACTGGCCTTTGTACTTTGTCTTCTTCTCGAACCAGAACTGTGCTGACAGCGTGAGCCGAGACTGCTAGATAAACAAATAGTTCTTCATAGTCTACGGGCTTTGATAAGATTGGCGGTTTTTCTAACAGTTCTAACAGATTTTGAAAAGCCTCGACACAATCGGGAGTCCACTGGAAGTTCTTCTTTCCCCTTTTTATCAAATCAAAAAATGGAACACATTTATCGGTGGCTTTAGAGATGAATCTACTTAGCGCCGCTACCTTTCCTGCCAGACTTTGGACGTCTTTAATTTTCCTTGGTTCTTTGATATTTCTAATCGCCGCTATCTGGCTAGGGTTGATCTCAATTCCTCGGGAACTCACAATGAAGCCAAGGAACTTTCCCGACGCCACTCCAAATGAACATTTTAAAGGATTCAATTTCATACGGTATTTTCGCAAGATACCAAACATTTCTGCTAAGTCTTGCGTATGACTGGAGGACTGCTTCGATTTAACAAGCATATCATCCACATAAACTTCCATAGTTTTTCCTATTTGATCATAAAACATTCTATTTACCAACCGCTGATAAGTAGCTCCAGCGTTTTTTAATCCGAACGGCATTACAACATAACAATATAATCCTAAATTCGTAATGAAACTCGTATGCTCTTGGTCTGGCACATGCATAGGAATTTGATTGTATCCAGAATACGCATCCATGAAAGAGAGAAGTTCGTGACCTGCTGTCGAGTCTACAAGCTGGTCAATTCTGGGAAGCGGGAAACTATCCTTTGGGCAAGCCTTATTTAAATCTGAAAAGTCAATACAAGTTCGCCACTTTCCGTTTGGCTTCTTTACCAAGACAGGATTCGATATCCAGTCGGGATAAGTCGAATCTCGAACAAATCCATTTTGCTTCAATTTCTCTACTTCTTCTTTGAGAGCAACCGACCTCTCTGGGCCCAGCATGCGTCTCTTTTGCTTCACAGGCGGATGCTTCGGATTTACATTCAATTTGTGACTGATAACGGAAGGCGATATCCCACACATGTCAGCATGGGTCCAGGCGAACACATCTAAGTTCGCCTTCAAGAAGTTCGTCAGCTCTTCAGCACGACGTGGATCCAATTGGGAACCAATCTTCAAAACTTTCGTCGGATCAGCTTTATCAACAGGAATTTCCACTGTTGCTTCATTAGGAGTTGCATTTCTAGCCTCTGGTTCCTCGTCTTTTCTAGGATCCAGGTCTTCAGGCGTTCCTTTTCGCAACTCCCTTGGGTTCAACCTCTCTAATTGCTATGCCGAGTCCCCCTTTGAGGGAGATGAGGCATCCTTATTCTCAGCATTATCTCCTTTCATCAACATCTTCAGTTCGGCCACATAGCAGGCCCGTCCAGAAACCTGATCCCCCCTTATTACTCCAGTCCCGGCTTCGGTTGGGAACTTTAGTAACAAGCACCAAGGGGCGATACAAATTCTAAACTCAGCGAGGGCAGGCCTCCCTAAAAATGCGTTATATGGCGAATCTACATCCAGTACTACAAACTGAAGCATTCGCACTCTTCTACGTTCTCCTTGCCCTAGGGTCACAGGCAACTCTATATATCCCATAGGAGCTGTCGTCGCTCCGTTGAAACCTCTAATCCATCCTTCACAAGGTTTCAGATCTTCAGGCTCAAGCTTCATCTGATCAAATGACTTCTTGAACAAAATATTAACGGAACTTCCGTTGTCTACTAATACCTTATGGACCAACGCTGGCCCAATAGCGGTAGTAATAACCAACGGATCATTGGTGGGAGATTGTATCCCCGTGTTGTCTCGGCTGCGAAACACCACGTCATCGAACATGGTTTTTTGTTGTTTGATGGGGGTAACATCTTCCAAATCGTCACCTTCATTCACATCTAGATGCTTGGCCGCATTCACATATTGGTCCATTGACCTAAAGCTTCGGATTGCCGGGTGAGGTCCGCCTACTATGGAGTTGATGACGATCCCTTTACCTTTCTGCTGCGCGGTAGGCTTAGGAGCAGGTAGGATTTGCTTTGGAGCCTGTTCTCCTTGCCCCCTGTCCCTCGGGGCAACCTTGTACTCATCCAACTTTCCTTCACGCAGCAGCTTTTCAATTACATCCCTCAAATGTCGACACTCATTGGTCGAATGTCCATGCGTTCCGTGAAACAAGCAAAATTTCCCTGTCGCCATTTCTTTCTCGGTCGAATCACGAGGTGGCGGTCTTTTGTATTGCAACACATTATACGTGTCCAGGTAAATATTTTCCAACGTGTCATTCAGTGGTGTGTAGTTCTCGTAGTTCTGGAATCGAGGCCTTTTGTTTGGGTCGCTCCCCCTATTTCTGTTTCTCCTGTTACCGTTCGAATTACGGTTGTTGTTGTTTCCCCCGCTTCCAGTATTGCTGTTTCCACCCTTGTTTCCTACATTTACTTCAACCTTGCCAGAACTTTCCCCAGACTGCTTCACTGCAATATTACTCTGCATATTCTCCTTTGAAGCTGTCTCAGACTTTCTCTTCCGGGTTGCCCGGGCCTCCTCTCGTCTTAGATAAATATCAGCTTTTTCGTAGAATATCGCCCTTGTGGGGGGTGTCTTCCCAGAAAGGTAGTCTCCAAACTCAGATTCGGGATCGACTCCTTCCTTCAATGCCATCAGAATAGTGGGCTCATGCGGGTCACTGACCTCAGTTACAGCTTGGTTAAAACGATCTAAATATGCCCTTAAAGATTCTCCTGGTGCCTGTTTGATCCTCGACAATTCAATAACGCTCTTGGACTTTCGAGCATGTAGTCGGAACTGGTTCATGAAACGCTCGCTTAGTTCTTTGTAATTAGAAATTGAACGAGGAGGAAGTCGGGTAAACCAAAATAAAGCCACATCTTCTAGGTAGATTGGGAACGCTTTGCATTTTACTTCATCGGGGGCAGCTGCTGCATTCATAAGCCACGAATACCGCATCAAGTGCTGTCCTGGATCAGTCCTTCCGTTATATTTATCCATCTGTGGCAAGTTAAAGCGTCGGGGGAACTGGAAGTCTAGGATGTCGTCAGTGAACGGAGTATGGCTTCGCTCTATACCGTAGTCTTCATTTGTATAATTCCGGCTTTCGGACATAATTCGACGAACCATCGCCTGCACATCGGCACTAGTTAGGGGCTGCTCAGGTTCCCTGGCCCTAGTGTCCGAGTTCCTCCGGGGCTCTTGCTCAGGAGACGCCCTTCTTCTTCGAGCTGCCTCTGCTCGATTCCTTTCCCTGCGTTCCCGGTCGATCTCGGGAAGAGGGGACTGGAGTCTTTGCCCCCGAGAGGGGCTATCGTTTCCTAATGCTCGTGCGATATCCTCGCGAGATCCCAAAGATCCAAACGTTAGCTGCTCCACGTTCTGAGGTCGCTCGAGTGGCCTTCGTTCACGGGGCCTCTCTTCCTCAGAAGATGAAGATTGATCTACTGGTGTATGACGAATTGGCGATGGAGTTCTTTGCCGGCGGAGCTCACTGATTTCCCGACTCATGAGCCTCATATTTTCCTGCATCATGAGATTGGTGCGCTCATGAACTCTCATAGCTTCCCTCGTGCTCTCAAGCATATCAAGCAAGCGCGAGAAATCTCCTTGAGTGATGGGAGCAGATGGATTGGCCTGGTCTCCAACCCTGGCAGCTGGAATTGGAGCATTCGCGGGGACTCGAGTAGATGTTCCAGCTTCACCAAGCATCGGGTCGGATCGGCGGTAGGAAGTCGGGTCGGATCGGAGCTGGGGTGCCTGGTCGGATCGGTGTGCAGCGAGCAAGTCGGGTCGGTTCAGACTGGGGGAGTGCACTGCTTCAGAGTCTCCAACCCGGATCGGATCGGAACTTTCCCCTTGCTGTCGGTTCGGATTTCCTGCATTGATTCTCCCTGCTGCTGAACTCTGCCCCCTAGACCTTGTTACAACAGCCTGTTGCTGATCTTCACCAGCTCCATTTCCTTGAACAGACTGGACTTCCTTGCCTTTTCCTCTGGCCATTAGTCTTTGACAATTACTTCAACGAATGTAAGAAAGTGGAGAAACTTAAGGATTCACTTCTTTGAACTCAACGGTCCAAAAAGTAGAAAGAGATCCCGGAAAATAGAGAATTTAGATGAGGGTTCTCAGTGAAAGCACCAAAATGTTAGACCCAAATGTGGTTCTAACACCCAAATTGATTAGAAACAAGATAAAGTAAAGCAGAAATAAAAAAGAACACACAAGGTTTATAGTGGTTCGGCGAAGAAATGCCTACGTCCACTTAGTTTTCACTATATTCAGTAATTCAATTACAAATACAATGTAAGATTCGCTCACAACTCACTTTTGTTCACTCAGAAAGATAAAAACAGGAATTGAAAGATGGTTTGGATTTTCCGGGAGTGAAGGAATTCGAATGATGGAGGTACTTGGATTCTCAAAAGTGCTGAAAAGATCCTTCTCTTTGTCTCTAGTTGGGGTATTTATAGGTGTGAATTTGCCTGAGATGCAATCCGGGTCGGAACACGTGTCATCCATCGCCCTCTCTTCGGGTTCGGATGGGCCATCAAGCAGACAACGCATCAATGAGATGGACGTTAGGGGTAGGAATTGGTCACATCCGGTCCGGTTCTCCAGGCGACTCTATAGGAGATTTTCCTGGATCATGGGTGCGGGTCGGAGACATGCAGGTTGGGGGTTCGGATCGGAATACCCGACCCGAACCGGAGTAGCTTGAACGTCTCTTCTTCTCTAATCATACTCCGCTCCGCTCCGAAGTCGTGGCAAGCAGGCGGCTTTCCGATCCACCTGAGATTCATTGGCCTTCCGATCCGATCAGGTATGCTTTGCCAATTTATCCAGTAAGAGATATCCGATCCGAACAGAGAATTTTACCCGATCCGAACCGATACGCTGCTATCAATCTGAATTGTGGAGCTTCCTTCCGAACCGGAGTCGCATAACTTGAAATACTCTTCAACGGTTGGTTTCTTGACTTTGTGTTGCCTAGTTCACAAAGTAGGCTAACAATACAGATATCGTTTAGGAATTTGGAAGATATATATATATATATATCGTTATTCTCAATACGATATTTGTTGTTTTCAGAATTTGATATTGAATATAAGCCGATATAATTTCTATTCAGAGCCTTGTATTTGATGTCAAATGGGATTTTGGGTTTTTTGTGAATGGCGTCTTCAGTAACACTGTTCTTAAACCCAGTTGAGATAAAAATATCTCTTTTAATTAAGATGTAGTGAAGTTTTCCAATTAATTAATATTTAATTGGAATTGAATAAAAGAATTGGATTTTTGGGTTTATCGTGAACGGTGTTTTCAATAATACTTGTTCTTTAACCTGATTAACAGTGAAGTTAAGATTTGGAATTTATAAATTTTTATTCTAAGATTTAATTGAATTTTCCAAAGTAAAGTTTTCCAAATCTTAACTTCACAGTTAATCAGGTTAAAGAACAAGTGTTATTGAAAACACCGTTCACGATAAACCCAAAAATCTAATTCTTTTATTCAATTCCAATTAAATATTAATTAATTCGAAAACTTCACTAAATCTTAATTAAAAGATTTATTTTTATCTCAACTGGGTTTAAGAACAGTGTTACTGAGGACACCATTCACGACAAACAAAAATCCCATTTGTATAAAATATAAGGCTCTGAATAGAAATTATATCGGCTTATATTCAATATAAAATTCTGAAACCAACAAATATCATATTGGAAATAACAATATAAATATATCTTCCAAATTCCCAAAACAATATCTGTATAATCACGGAATCCAATATCGAAATATTCCGTAGATGATTTCCATTCCAATTTGATCACTGGAAATTTTTGGTTATATTAAAACCATTTATAAATCCAATTTATTGTATTTAAAAAATATTGGAATTCAAATCTAGTTAATAACTAGATCAATTTCATAAAAATATATTTTTACCTTTGCTAACATGGAATTTTTCATCCAAATTCTTTCCAAATCATTTATTATGATTTTACACAAATTATTAATATTTTTAATAATTTTATTAAGGCCCTTTCAATCGATTTCCATAAACGGTCATCGAACTGCACTTACAACGACCTTTTCCAATTTTGATTTGGACATAATTCCAAATCCAGCCATTAGATTTCAAATCTCTTATATTCGTTGGAAAGTTATTTTCGATACGAACCCAATGGTTTCGGTTACAGGAGAATCCGATTGTCGGATCTCCCGTGATGTCAATTCGAAGTCAATGGTCGAAATTCGCGAACGGTCGCGGCGCATCGCATTCTATTCAGGCCATTAAACATGTATAATATAATATATATATATTATATATATTTCATCGATTTCCATTTAAAACGTATTTTATAAATCGTTTTTAATTCATTTTAAAAAGGATTTCTACTTCATTTTCAATTTTAAACCAAAATTGAATATTTCTTATCATTAATATATAAATGATAATATTTTCAAAACATTAGATTTTGAAATCATTTCCTTTTCGATATTAATTATAAAAATGAATAAAATCGATATAAATACCATTTATGTCAAAACGCCATTAATCTAATCAACATGGCTTCATATATTTAAATATTTTCATGTCCATCCCAAATCGGATATCAAAATCATATTTTAATCCTTTATAGAATATTATTTTAAAATATTCTTTCTTTCCGAATTGGAATCAGACACATTCAGTTAACATATAATGTTATTTATACGGAATTGATACATCATATGTATACAACAATAATGATAAACCATCAACCATCATCCATAGTGCGTTACAAAACTGCATAAGCATTAATTATGAATAATTAATGCTTACAACAGTCTGTCAACCAATCGATTGACATATAACTAAATTGGGATTAGTATGTCGAATATCATCCCAATAACCATGTGGGGTTTCAATCAACACACACATGGAGAATTTATTTGTGCAGTTGGGCGATGTGTAAAATATATCATCCCAATAAATATCAGTCAAATGAGTGTTTATAAACAAATCATCCGACATGTAAATGAATATTTATTCTCATTCATATACACGTTAAAAATTATATTTTTAACGATAAAATATTTATTTCAACACATGAATATTTTATATAGTTCATTTATACAATAAAAATGATATTTTTATTGTTCTAACATATTTTAGAAAATTTTGGCAGTATAACGGCGCGATACTAGAACTGGAATAAGGTCTAGCCTTATCCCTCGCCTAATACTAGCTCACGCCATACACATACCAATTCTAATCAATTCCATTCACATCCCAAACCAAATTCAAACAAATAAATCCATCAAAACAAACAATCAAACATCCATGGTTTCAATCAAAGGTGTCGGGTGCTACTAAGCACCGTCTGCATCCTAGTGTATATTTAAATGTAAACAAAATTAGAGTGAGAAGTTCTCACCTTTGGTTTCCAATCCTCCATTCTTTATTTCTAAACGGTTTGGATTTGGATTTGTTTCCAATGCGCAGTGTACTTCACCGTGGTCCCAACGTAATCTGTTTCATGTAACTTATATTAAAAATCACATTTTTAATACGATGCTTACATTTTAAAAATCACATTTTTATAACGCTATTGCATATATAAAAATCATATTTTTACATCGCTATCTTTATATAAAAAAATCATCTTTTATGTTTCTACTATATAAATAAAAATCACATTTTTATTTTGCTACTTTATAAATAAAAATCATATTTTTATTTTGCTACTTTATTAATAAATATCACATTTTTATTTTGCTACTTTATAAATAAAAATCACTTTTTTTATTTATTAGTTTCCTATATAAAAATCATATTTTTATATCACCATATGAAAAAAACTAATTTTTAACAACAATGCCTCTTTATTTTATTAAACTAATTACTTAGAATAAATAAAATAAAACTTACTGTATTCGATTTATTTCAGACGAGGGGTCCCTCCGTGTTCGTTGACAAGGCGGGGTGATGGCGGTGGGACGATGAAGGTCGGGGTTGGCGCTGCTTAAGGTAGAGGAAGCTCGGATTTGGGGGCAAGGGTTTTAGGGGTTGTTTGAATCGGAGCGAGGGAGGAGGAGCGATAGGAGGTCAGAAAGGGGAGGAGACAACGACTTAAGAGGCAGCGCACGGCGGTGGGTCACCTCTGGCGTGGCAGCGGCAGGTTTGGAAGTTGATTTCGTCATCGTCGTTTTCGTTTTTTTATTTAATTTCGAATTGAAAGTGAACGGGGGGGTAGGGGAAAGGATAAAGAGGGTTGACCAAATTTTTATATAAATATATAATTATTTTATTTTCACCAAAAAGTGATTCTGTGTACGAACTCCAATCGAGACCCAACGACTGCCACCCCTAGGATGAACCAAAGGCACCCTCCGACTGCACGATAGGAATCACCCAAAGGATCAGTAGCGAGTAGTCCTTGCATTCCGTAGATTTCAATCACGACATGATCACTACTGAAATATCTCTAGGGATCAGCTAGAGAAATTCAACAAGTAGTTCTTCCACTCATGAAGATTTACGGTATTCAGTGCTCCATCTTTATACATTCCCTCCAGATTAGTTTCGTATGCAACATTTATTCGAAGTGGTTTTGGGTCTAGTTCCCATCCCGGTCTCTTCGAAACAACATGTCAAAAAGGTCCAATAATATTTCATTGATAATCAGTGTTTTAACTATCAATCTCAAAACAATGCAGTCAAGTTCATGGCTATTATTTAAAATCATTCACTAAAAACTCTTCTTGATCATTGAAAATCCATTTCGTTGATTTGATATCGATTTCGTTCAGTTATCTTAACAAACATCCTTTGCTTCCGTTACTCGGAATGATAAATATATTCTTAATTTTTTAAGAATATTATGTTTCCGAAACACCCTCTCATACCATACTTTAAGAAATCTCTTTTTTATTTCTTAATTTGGAAATATATCGTAAAATCAAAGTCACATAGCCCAAAATGATGTCAAATGCCACATTCATTTGTTTTATAAACCCAAAACGACTTCGTCGAACTTCAAACTTTGAAGACTATACTTAGGTAAATATACAGTTGAATCTCGAATATTATATTCCTCAAAACATCGCAACTAACAGTGCAATATATTATATTTAATTCAAATCTCTCAAATTACGTTGTAATATATTATACTCTTTTCAATTTCAGCAACTAGTGCCACAATATCCCTTTTGAAAATAAAATTAATACCAACATCCTCTTCCATTACAAGCCAATACCATTCTTCGACAATAGTGAATCCATTCAAGTTGGGGTATTTTATTTACCTCTCGGACCTTGATTGAAAACATTCTTATCTTAGAATAGGTAGAAGTTCGTAACTCAAAACTCGTCTTATTGATAATATCAATAAAATCTTATTTCTCTATTTTATATAAACTACAGTTTTATAAACTGTATCTTTACTTTGAAAATCTCGGTCAATTATGATCTTCTTTTTTTTTTAAAAAAAACCCTAACTTTTTGCCTTGTTACACAGTTCCATTCAAAACTTGAATTATATTAATTCACTTCCCAAATACCCAGTCCATTTTATACCATATTATAAACAACTCTGGGATTTTAGAAATAAAATCCATTTATTAACTTCTTCTCACAAACCATTTAACATCTTATTATAACTTGACTTGGATTATTTTAATAATCCATTAAACTATTTCCTTTCTCAAAGTCGATCATTATTTTTAAAAGAACTTTTCATTTCACTTCATGTTTTAAATTAACTATTTAATAAAATATTAAACTACCACATTAGCGAAAACCTCCTCTTTATAATTTCATTCATGAACTCGGGTTCTTATTTAGAAAACCACTTTTAAATTCTATTTAAAGTTAACTGGATTTCAATTCAAATCTAATTACTTCTTAAGAAAATTTGTTTAAGAAGTAACTACTTTAATTACACTTAACTTCATTTGTTAATCGAAGTAAAAACAATTTACTTGTTGCATTTACTGAAATAGATCAGTTAACTTCCTTTGAAATTATTAAATTGTAACTAATCACATTTTTAACTTTTAACATTGGTTATATAAAAATTAATTATATTTAAGAGATCTTATTTAATTCAAACAACTATTCATTGCTTGTGATCAAATAGTTGACTTGGTCAACCTACACTCATCGGTCAATTCGTTAACCGGTTTCAGTTACTTCTTCTTATTATATTAATAAAATTAATCTAATAATATTATTTAATTATTTACTTAAAAATTATTATTTAAAATATTAACACGTATGTTAATTACAATATTATTGCTTATAAGACTAATTTAAACATCGAACCCTTATGATATAATCATTTTATAATATCATATAAAACCCAATTTATAAACATCGCTTTATTTTCAAAACTTCATTATAATGTATAAAATATAATTAAAAAGATTTATTTAGTTATAAATAAATTTTATAACTAAAGTTTGTCGACTCACTTGACGGCAAATCAAAGTTTAACAAAAATATGGATTTTAGGCCTATTTGCTGCCAATCCCTCAATCAATACCATTTACCGATTTAAATCAAAAGAACATTGAGTTATAATTCAAAATCAATATCCTAACAGGTTTCCAATGACAGTGGGATTCAATCAGTTCATAAATAAATAATATAAAACAAACAAGTCACATAATATTTGAGGAATCCAGTCGGATCCCTCCAACTTGTTCTTCCCTGTATCACAGATCATTGTAACATTATATATATGAAAATAGAAATTTAATCCAATATATTTCAAATGACGTAAATATATTTAATGTCAACCAATAATAGACAAATAACATCCAAGGAAACCAATATATGTTTTCAACGATAAATTTTAATTATATGAATTTAATCACATCATAGGATTCCAGAAATATGTGAGAGTTAACTCACCATTGGTTTCAATTGACGGGGTTGATATAATTTTAAACAATGTTTAAAATTACGTGAATTTCCAACTACATCAATTCTAACCGAGCCTGCTCAGCAATATAATACTTTTCCTTATGATTCCAACGAGCCCAGTTTTGCGTAATTCTGACAATATATTATCGCGTTACAGTCATTAGAATTTTAAATGATACAATATTAAATTTAAAATTAACACACATATTACCCTTTCTAATTACTGATCCACGTCAACAGGAAATCTCACGCATTTTCTCCAGAGCAATCCTTCGTGTCTAATTCCTTCTTCTGTTAATGTATTATGTATGTGATAATTATACCATTTATAATGTAACCATTCATATATAAATTATAATTGGAAAATCATGTAATCAACTTATGTTAATTGTCGGTTTTAGGCCCCTAATCCAAACTTAATCACACTACTCCATGTTGCATTACTTCTCCTTTATTCAATATTTTTTAGGAACCCGCATCCAGATCTTCAAACTGACATGCACCTTGCTCAGACAATCGGTGTTCAACTCCGCCACCGTGCCCTGATGACTGCCACACTGGCTGCCTTCCCCCAGATCACCACCATCCAACCCAAGTCTCCGGTCATGTTACAACCCGGATTTTCAGAACCAATTTAAATTTTTTATTTTTGCAATTCTAAAGGATTTTGAATATTTAAAAATGATTTATTTTAAATAATAACGACTAAAAATTTATTTAAATCAAAGTTAGAACGAATAAATTTATTTTAATTATAAAACAAACCTGAAATAGCACGGTAGTTTGAAAATTAGTTTTCTAATTTCAAATGAATGTACACATTCAAAATCGGATTTCAGTAAAACTAGAAATATATGAATCTGCTTAATATATCTTTCTAACAAATGTGAAAAATCCAGATTTTATAACAGGAATAAAAATTTATGTCCAGTTAAAAATTTAAAATAATCGCTATGGAATATATATATATATATATATATATTATAATATATTGCCATTTTGCAAACAACCTTCATTTTGGACGAAACCACTTTTATTGGATCCGGAATGTTAAATTATTGCTAGATTCCAATTTTCATAATATTTGGAACTAATATGTGAGCGTGGTGAATTTAAACGTGTTTGGCAATTTCAGTTTGAATTTAATCGACTGGAAAATGCTGTTTTTCAAACGGTCTCCAAATTCGATGAAGTTAGTTTTGTTAGGACCGTATCGTCAAAATATAGCTAGATTTATTTTTCGGGAATTTTTGGAGTCAGTATATGGCCCCGGTAAATTAAAATGTACTTTTAAATTAAATATGTATTGATTTATATTTTATTTTAATGAAAACTGGTTGTAACAGTCGAATTGGTATACTGGACATATTCCATTGTGTTCGGAATGGGTGTAGTTAGCTGGGGGCGACTGTCATTGAGCTCGATTTGCAGTTTAAATGAAAATTTAAGTTTTTTTTGGAAAATTAAGTTAATTAAATATATAATAACATAAAGCGGTCAACCCTCCTCTATTCTCCCCCATCGTTCATAATGGAGAAAAAATAAAGAAACCGCTCTTTCGATTCCGTCGCCTCCCCTCCCCACCTACACCACCACCGCCGACGTCAGGACCGTCGCCCACCTCCCCAAGTCACGTCATCGCATATCATCCTCCCTCCTCCCCCAATTCAAACGCAGAGCCCAAAATCCCCAAATCTCGTCGCTCCAACAATCCCTAAACCACCGCCGCTCCCTAGTCAGTGCTCCCTCCTCCTCCGACGCCCCCTCAGCACCCCTCTTCACCTCCAGAGCGCAGCAAATTCCCTCCCCCCACTTTTATTGGATCCGGAATGTCAAATTATTGCTAGATTCCAATTTTCATAATTTTTGGAATTAATATGTGAGTGTGGTGAATTTAAACGCATTTGGCAATTTCATTTTGAATTTAATCAACTAGAAAATGACCGTTTTTCAAACGGTTTCCAAATTCGACAAAATTAGTTCTGTTAGCACCATATCTATAACACCCCATATTTCCTGTGAATATAAAAGTAACAAATTGAAGAATACCTAATTTTAAAAGTGGGAATTAAGGGAAATGGGTTATGCCATTGCGTTCGTGAAACACCCCACCCCCGTTATGGTCACTCACAAAGGGAATGCCTTAACTTCAGTGGAGCATTTTAGGTAAAAGATGCAGATAAATTACAAGACAGACAAATCAAGTAGCGGAAAATAAAGTCATTTTATAAACAATATGGTTTAGTCAAGAATTTACAATAGTTGCCTCAATCATACTTAAAAGTAATACACAGAACTTCTGTCTTGATCTAAAAACTTCGTAATATAAAAGAAGCATAAAAACAACAATGATATTCCCCAATAAAGCATGAACCAGCCATAGCAATGGAAGAGAGAGAGAGTCCAAAGAAGTATATCGACTATCTTCGAGCTTGAAAAAAAAACTGAGCTAGGTGGTAACATTTCCTCCCTATGAACCAGGGGGAGGGGGGAAATGGAAGAAAAGAGGCGAAACAAAACTAGGTCAGACATAAGTCTGGTAAGTTCTGTGACTTTCAGCATATAAACAGGAAAAAGTATCATGATATGAATAAACTAAATATAAGACAATATCATGATAACAGGGATAACATGATAACAGAGGGTAAGCATTAGGTATGATAAGGCAAGATAAACTGAATGCGCTTCTACTATTTCTCTCCTTCGCTACTACTTTGTAATTCTGATTTCTATGCCTATCTCTGCACCACCTAAGTAGTGTCCCAACTAGAAATCTGTATAAAATGATAACGTGATCCCAATCCCTGCAATTGTAGTAGCCTTTAGGTGTACATCTATCGTGAGGATTCCACCTCAATCTGCCTAATTGCCATGAACATGTTAGACATACCCTTACTACCCTATCGATCGGCTCCCTACTTGTGTTCATTTCTCTTGTGTCTGTGTCAATCGGCCCTCTCTTGCATGTAGATACCCTGTGCTGGTCCCACAATAAGGTGTACAATCCTTATGATAGCGACCCGACATGATTCAAGATGCATAGTTTATAACTATTGGCACCCAGTGCCTGCTTTTTCCCACTCCGGAGTATGTGCACGCCCGTAAACCGTCGGAACCTACACTGACTTACCCCATGCCGTTGTTTTGACCGCTTATAATCAGTCCAGTAATCGTGCCCCACCTTGCCTAGTTTCAGAGTACCATGATACATCTATGTGGGTTACTGCTGAAATTGGTCCCCGTTACTAGGGTTTCCTGTCGGTTAAGTTTGTGGGCCTATATATACAAATATTACCCACCTACACGAGATGTACTAAACCCTCCCACCGATTCTAGCATGTTTTCTTAACGGTTAAGTTTGTGGGCCTATATGTACTAACATTACCCACCTACACGAGATGTACTTAACCCTCCCATCAATTCAAGCATGTTTATTTAACGGTTAAGTTTGTGGGCATATATTTACTAATATTACCCACCAACCCGATATGTACTTAACCCTCCCGCACATTATGTCATATTGGTTAAGTGTTGTCCATTCATGTTAACTTAACCCACCCATTAATCGTGTCATGTTGGTTAAGTGTTTCTTATTAACCTAGCCCCGTTCATTCATCAAGTTATATTGGTTAAGTGTTTTCTTGTTAACTTAACCCCACGTATTCATCATGTTGTATTGGTTAAGTGTCATCAATCAATTCAAGTTAACTTAACCCACCTACTTGTCATGTTACTTTGGTTAAGTCTCGCCTTCTTGTGTCAACTTAACACTTCCACAAATCAAGTTATATTGGTTAAGTGTTGCCCTCTTGTTTTAACTTAACCTTACCACAAATCAAGTTATATTGGTTAAGTGTTGCCCTCTTGTTTTAACTTAACCTTACCAGAAATCAAGTTATATTGGTTAAGTGTTTCTTATTACTCAACCCTACCATTCATCATGCTATACTGGTTAAATGTTTCCTATTAACTTAACCCTAGTCGTTCTTCTTGTTATATTGGTTAAGTGTTTCTCATTAACTTAACCCTTGTCATTCATCTTGTTCATTAGCATTAATCGATTTATTAATGCACCAACCTCTCACATTAGATATGTGTTGCTGCGGTTACTAGATGTGCCGGGCTGTTCCGGGCAGTTTTATACCACAACTCAATCTAACCTCGGGTTTTTCTTGGGCATGATGCACTAACCTCTCACATTAGATAGGTGTTGTTGTGGTTATTGGATGTTCCGGGTGGTTCCGGGCTGTTTTACACCACAACTCAATCTAACCTCGGGTTAGGCATATTCGTCTTTTCACATATTTACATATTTACATATTTACAATTTATATGTAAATTATTCACAATTGTTGTCAATTTCAGATGGTACCACATTTTCCATAAATGTCCTAGTCTAGATTTATATGCTAATTATCCCAACCAGTCATATTCCAATTCTCAAGTTATGCCCAGCAAAACTAGTTGCAAGTTATAGCCCCCAAATTCAATTTCGATTTATTACTCAAAATAGGCTACACCTAATCTTCCCAAGTTTGTGATAATAGTCATGCCCCAATACCCCAATATACATTATTCTTTGGCGTATCAACCAATGGTTATGCCCAATCTTGATTAATATCCTAATTTACAGTTTTGCGCCTAATCTAGATTAATATTCCAATTTGCAATTTGCGCCAAATCTAGATTTAATATTTCAATTTACCCCAAGTTCGCAACAAAGAAAAATTATGCCCCAAATCATAAGTTACAAAATTATGTTCCACCATTACCAAATAGACTATTCCCCATTACCCCCGCATTCCAATCGCACATACAATAAATTTCAGTCTAGATTCGAGGTTAATCTAGATTCATAAATAAAAAGGGGAAGAAAGAGGAACATAAACGAGTGTAGGCATAAAACAGACATTAAAATAGTGGATATGTCAAATATTTTGGACCTAAGAGGATTACAGATCTGTTAGAGTTGGGGTATAACAAAGATAGATCTGAAACAAACTGGTAGAAATGACCTCATAGACGTATAGATCTGATATAAATAATATCATGAACTTAAAAAGGATTATATATCATATGTCCAATAAAGATAGGCATGATTGAATAATAACTTCCTAGGCATGTGAATCATTGATTCAATAGAAAGATAGGAACTAATTTGAAAGATTTGTATTATGGACTTAGATCCATTTCAGTACATGCCAAAATCACTATTAGGTGTTTAAATCTGAAATTAACTTGTACTTACATGTTTACAGTTCGATTTACGCCCCAAATCCCAAGTCATATGTCCAATACTTTATGCCTCAAATCTCAAGTCATATGTCCAATACTTTATGCCTCGAATCTCAAGTCATATGTCCAAAACTTTATGCCTCAAATCTCAAGTCATATGTCTAACATTTTATGTTTTGAATACAACATGCGTTATGTCCTCATATCAGTTACAACTCAATTATGCCCAATTTTATTTCTAACGTACGTTCGTCTCTTATGAGATCTGGCTCAGGCTCGCAGTAGCCTTGGTATAAAACAAAAAGGGAAGAAGGAAAGAAGAGACAAAGAATAGACATAATATTATCAACGAGATAGATCCAAAGGATATAGAAAGACAGGCGTAATCTCAGATCCAGATTTATTACAATATCAGAACAATAATTAACTTTTATTTTTGAAAGTGATGTGAACTTACAAATTATAGAACGGTCTTGAATTCTGGGATCTGTACTCTGAAACTGAATAGCTCTCCCTTGAAGTAGACTATTTGTTCTTCTAATTTAGATTTGATTCTTAGAGGTAATTGTTGAAGTCGTTGAATTAGCTTTTGAATCTCTACATGAATTCTAAACTTGATTTCTACGAAGAGCTTGAGCAGCATAACCACGTCTTAGATTTATTTTGATATGAGTTAGGGAATAGTATAGGCAAAATGAAGTTGTGTGGAGAGAAAGTGAGGTTTGGGGGTGCTTAAATAACTTAGGAGTAACGAATCTGATCAGAATGGGCGTCTAAATGCAGAAAAATGAATCTGTCCACGGATCTGGAAAAGGAGGGAGGTCGACCCCATGGTTGACCTGTTCTACCCGGGTTGACCCCTAGGTCGACCTGGGTCCTGGGTGGGAAATTTCCTACCCAGCCCGGGCTGTGATTTGAATTTTGAAACTTTAAATTTGAATTCGGGCTGGTTTTTATTTTAAATCCCTGAAACTTCGAAAGGTCATAACTTCTTCATACAGAGTCCGATTTACGCAAACTCGGACTCTATCTCAAGAAGAATTTCGAGACAAGCGTGATGGCGGAACCCGTTTTCCTTAATTCGTCTTTTAAAATTAGGTATGCTTTAATTTTTTACTTTGACATTCACAGAAAATACGGGGTGTTACATTCTCCCCTCCTTAAAGGATTTTGTCCCCGAAACCTTCAAGTTAAGAAGAATGCATATCCTAACATCCAATATCCATCTACTCAACCATTTAATCACAAGCACCCATTGTCCTTAAAAAAATTCTAATGCTTTCATGATCATATGCATAGCGTGTGTACATGTCCTTATCTAATGCAAAATCAGGCGGTCTACTGATTCAGTTGACTTCCTTAATGCAGATTATGTTAGTGCCATGAGTCCATCATGTATGCAATTATTCCTAATCGTACTTTATAACTTCTAAATGAGTGCATAGTCGTTCATACAAATTTAACATCCATATGATATCACATTAAGTTTCAATCCATATATATAAAAGTCCACCCATGCATATGCAATATGAAAGTGACTGAGCCGATCTAGTGCCTACTGTGTGTATATGCATCCACAAGCAAACACTTGCAACCACTTAAATCCACCAAACATAACATGTCTTAAACACATGTTTACATCCATTGGCTTCTACCTAAGGATCGAGGATAGGACCGAGAGAGTAACACCCTGTATTTCTATTAACACTAATGTTCACAAATTAAATAATAACTAGTCTTAGACTTGAGAATTAAGGGAAACGGGTTGCCCACTGTGTTCTTCTCGGAATTCTAGTTGAGATAGAGTCCAAGTTTGCATGAATTGGACTTCGTATGAAGGAGTTCTGGCGATCGGAAGTTTCAGAAAATTCAAAAACAGATTTCAGAAAATTCAAATTACAGAGTCAGACAGGCTAGGCGGGAAAATACCCTCCAGGGCCAGGTCGGCCTAGGGGTCAACCTACCCTGACCAGGTCGACCATAGGGTCGACCTGGGGGTCGACCTGCCCCCCGGGGTAGAATTTTTATGACCTGTTGATGACTAGATGCTGACTCATTAGGGTTTCTAATATGCTCTGATTGGCTGGGATTAATTCTGGGTTGATCGGACGGCATAAACTAATCCTAAACTCTACAAAAACACCACTAGACTCAAACCCTAAAATCAAAACAAAATTAGATTCATGTCCTCCATGCCGTCACCTAGCAACTCAGCATAGCCGCCACCAATTAGAGAGGAAGAAAGCTAATCTAATTCAATTCTTTTCAACATAAAAAACGAATCTTCTTCAAGGGAAAGCTAATACAACTTCAGAACTCAGAATTTAGAACTCAAGACCTTCTTTGAGTTGTGAGTTCGATAATTTTAATAAAATAATTAGCAAATTAATTGGATTGAGTTATGATGTAGACTATTTGGATATGATGTGAGTTATTGACCGCATGTTATTATTCATGTAGTAAAATTGTGATGTTTATGTTGTAAATTCTATGATGCTATCTTGTAAAGTTGTGATCATCTATATTGTAATTTTATGATTGGCTTATGTATAATCGAATCACCATGTTGTTGATATGCTAATTTGGGTATGTTGATTCATATGATAAATAATAAGCATATATGCAAGTTGGGTAAAATTATAAGTGACCTTACATGTTCATGACACCTAGTTTATGTGAAAGTTTTATCCAAAGTTAGGCTATGACATATGTGAGTTTTATGATAAATTCTACATGCTAGTTTACATGTTTAGATGTAAGTTTATACCATTGTTATGTTGCATAAATCACATATGCAAGTTTATCTGAATACATGTGTTTGAATATGAATCATGTTATGCAAGTTTTTGGTTACTGCCTATGCAAGTTTACATCTTTAGATGTAGATCTATGACATACATGATTTATGCAAGTTTGTGACCATTATCCCAACAAGTTCACACCTTTAGATTTGGGTCTATGACATATGTAGTTTTATGCAAGTTGTAACTTTGGCCTATGCAAGTTTTAGATGTAGAACATCATTCACACGTGCAAGTTCACCCCTTATGTTTAGATCTAGTTTTAATTATATGTATGTTGTGATGTTTTCTCTTTATTCCATGAGTTAGACTATTCGAGTCTAACGTATATTTTACGTTAAACGTACAACGTGGGGTAAAAGGGGATAATATTAAAAGATTGAATTGGCGTAGATGCCTTAAAAGGCATAAAATAAATTTGTGATGAAAATTGGTATGATTTTACATACCATAAATAGATGGACATAATTGAGTCAATTATGGCCATAGTTAAATTTGGAATTAATTGATAATTTGAATAGGGAAAGTAATTCAAATTGGGGAATGATTAATTAGGAGTAATTAATCGTCTAAGACACGAGGTTAGGCTCTTTTGTGGTGTAAGACTGCCCGGACCCGCCGGGCAAATCCAGCTGCCACAAATTCCAGTCTAATGTGGGAGGTCTTAGGCATAAATTAAACACGTAACAATTATAAAGACACGAGGTTAGGCGCTTTTGTGGTGTAAGACTGCCCAGACCCACCCGGCAAATCCAGCTGCCACAAATGCCAGTCTAATGTGAGAGGTCTTTATGTGGTTATGGTCCTAATGAATTAAGAAACACTTAATCAAATAAACATGTAGTGGGACCTGAGGGGGTTAAGTGGGTGCCTTGGGTGGCATGTGGAATCTAGTGGGTGCCTTGGGTGGCATTTGAAATACGATTAGAAACACTTAACCAAAATTGAAACATGTAAGTGAACATAAATAAGAAGTGGGTTAAGTGGGATATACCAGAGGGGACCAAGCTTAGGTGGATAGCTTGTGTCAAGTAATGGGGGTCCGTTTCAACCAGTAACCCATACGTATCTTTGTGGGCTCGAACCAAGTCGAGGACGGGACACGCATACTGGGCTTGACTGTAAGAGGCTAAAACGGGTTAGCGGTGGCAACGCAAGTCCAACGGGTTCATATGCATGTCTGGACCCGGACTGGTAGGTAAGACGTTGTTGCATCGTGTAGGTATAAGCGTGCATTATTTGTGGTATCGGGTTGCCACTTTGGAGAGTGATACACCACACTGTGGGGCCATCACGGGTATCTACGAGTTAGGGAGCCGATCACTTGGGGGTAGTGGGTACACCTCGTGGAGATAGGGGCAGTAGGCCCCTATGAAGGCAGCTAGGGGTACAAGAAACTACCATTATCATTATTTAAGTTTGTAGGCGGGATCAACCTTAGGGTGACTAGTGGTGGTGCAGTATAGCAATTATCTTATAGTGTTGGTGTAGTTTAGTGATTATCTTATAGTGGTTTAGGTGCGCTTTAACGATATCGTTGTTTATCTTGTTTACTCTGTCATACTCAATGGTTCATGGTCACTTCCTGATTTTCCAACTCATGCCTTAGCCTAGTTACTTTGGTAATTATATTGTTAAAGTTATCGCACTCGCCAGACTTTATGTCTGACCCCTTTGTTTCCTCCTCTTTTCTTCCTTTCCCCCCAGGTGCTTAGGTAGGAACTAGCACCAGTGGAGCTTGATTTTGGACAGCTGTGCTTCTTTCTTTTAGAAGATTGCTTGGATCGCTGAAGTAAAGTTCAGCCTCTCTTTTATTTATGGCTATTTTGTATTGGGGATTATGTCTTTCAATTTATGTACTTTGAGTTGGTCAAGATGGATATTATGTACTTTGACTCTGGTTTTGATGATGTAATCAAACTTATGTATTTTCCGCTGCATTATAATAAAGTTTTAAAGTTTTAGTACTATTTATATCTGTCTTGTTGTTAAGTTTCTGTTCTATACACACTTAAAATGCTCCATGAAAGTTAATGCATTCCCTTTGAGAGTGACATTAATGGACGTGGGGTGTTACACGTGGTATCAGAGCTAAAGGTTATCAGAACAGATACGAATTTTGAAAAGCTGTTTTTCAAAAACAAATTTTATAAAGAAGTACCTTCAAAAGTATGTTTTAAGGAAGGTATTTTAAAGAGGAAAGCTTATTTTAGAAAGCATAACCCCAATGGCCGTATATCTTTCCTTCCGTTCTTTTGTATTGAATCTTTACTTTTTCGTTTCAGCATGTCTGAAGCATCTGAGATACTAGAGGGTGTTCATGTACCCAGTTGGTTTCATCAATATCTCAAGGCTAGGGCCTCCATCGCAGGTCCAACAAATGCTCCTCCTCCTCCTCGCGTCGATACTTTTGCTAAGATATGTAAATACTTCCGGGCAATGGGTGGAAAACCATTTCACGGGATGGAGACATTTGTTGAAGCTCGAAACTGGCTAAAGGAGGTGGAAGAATTGTTTGAAATCTTTGAAGTGGAAGATGGAAGGAAGGTTCAGCTGGCTGCCTGGCTAATGAAGGATGAGGCCTCGTTTTGGTGGGAGGTCACTAATGTAGAACGTCCAGTTGATACATGGCCAGATTTTAGGCGGAGGTTTGAGGAGAAGTTTCACTCACGGGCTGAAGAGAATCTACACATGGAAAGGTTTCTAGCATTGAAGCAAGGAAATCTATCGGTGAAAGTGTACGTCAACAAATTCAATCAACTGGCAAGATTTGGCTTGGACTTGGTGAATACTCCTGAAAAGAAGGCCCTGAGATTTGTTAAGGGTTTGAACGAGCCGCTTCATGGGTTAGCTATGACCCACATCCCCATGGGGGCTACCTTTGAGAAGCTTTGACATGGCGCTTATGCATGAAGAAGAGAAGGGCGCCAATACTAATAAGGCACCCGAGAAGAAAGGGGATCGAAAGAAGCTGCAACAACAACAACAGAACAAGAAAGGTGACAAAGGCAACAGTGGTAAGGGAAAGAAAATATGCTTTAACTGTGGGACACCCGTCCATCTAAGCAAAGATTGTAGGAAGAAAAAGAAGACTGGTTGTTTCCACTGTGGCGAGGCGGGACATATTATTAAGGACTGCCCAAAGAAAGGGCAGAGGGCAGGGTTTACCTCGGGAGGACAGGTGTAGGTTCTTATGGCACCAGGGCAGGCAAGGGGACAAGTTCAGGCTCTCATGGTCCTACCACTGCAAGAACGAGGTAGACCAATTTACGTTGAAAGTTTAGTTTTTCTGTTTGATCATCATGTCCGTACTTTATTCGATTCTGGCGCATCACATTCGTTTATCTCTACATCATTAGTTGAAACACTGCACCTAGATACTAGTCTAGTTACGGATCCCTTAGTAGTCTCAAATCCTATTGGTGGTTCGGCTGATCTTTCTATGATTTGTCGGGATTTGAGAGTGTTTATCTTGGGCGTTGAGTTTGAATGCAACGCCTTTGTTCTTGGCTTCAGGGGCTACGGTTTAATTCTAGGTATGGATTGGCTAGCTATATACGGGGCCATCCTAGATTGTGAAAGAAGGGTAGTTAGATTGTTGACTCATTTTCGAAAGACCCTTGATATTTCTTGTGACCCTAGAGGTCCAGTAATGCTTAGCTACCTAGAATCCCTTGACGCATCTGATGATGATTTACATTCTATTCCCATAGTCCGTGAATATGTTGATGTCTTTGATGAGCTGAGGGGTTTACCCCCAAAACGTGAGATAGACTTTCGAATATATCTAGTAGATAATGCAAAGCCAGTTGCATTACCAGTGCGACACATGGCTCCAAGAGAGAGAAGAGAACTCAGTAAGCAAGTGAAGGAATTGCTTGAGAAGGGGTTCATCATACGTAGTATATCGAAGTGGGGTGCTCCAGTAGTATTTTCCACGAAGGCAGATGGGTCGCTTAGACTTTGTGTGGACTATAGAGAACTTAATAAGCTTACTAAGAAGAATAGACACCCACTGCCGAGGATTGACGATCTCTTCGATCTGTTAGTATGCGCCTCAGTGTTTTCGCAGTTGGACTTAGCCACGGATTTCCATCAGTTGAGAGTGGCTGAGGATAACATAGACAAGACTGCCTTTAGGACTCCAGACGGCTTCTTCAAGTGGCTTGTGATGCCCTTTGGTTTGACAAACGCCCCCGCATACTTTGTTGACTTGATGAGTAGGGTGTTTAGGGAGCACCTTAATAAATTCGTGGTAGTCTTTATGGATGACATCTTGATCTTTTCTAAGAATGAGGAAGAGCATGCCCTACATCTTAGGGAAGTATTGGAGACTCTTCGAGCGCATAGCCTTAAAGCTAAATTTTCTAAATGTCACTTTTGGAGGAAAGAAGTCTGATTCTTAGAGAACGTGGTTTCCAAAGAAGGGATAGCCGTTGATCCTGCAAAGGTAGTGGCCATCCAAGATTGGAAGGTCCCTAAAAATGCTACCGAGGTGAGGAGTTTCTTAGGGTTGGTTGGCTACTATAGGAAGTTCATCAAAGGCTTCGCAAAAATATCATCCCCATTAACACGCTTGACGAAGAAGAACCTAGTTTTCACATGGGACGTAGATTGTGATGATACGTTCCAACGTTTGAAGAAAGCTTTGACCACAGCCCCAGTCTTAGTGTTGCCAGATGGGAGTAAGCCATTTATCGTTTATACCGATGCTTGTGGGAGAGGACTAGGCGCAGTCTTAATGCAAGAGGGAAGGGTAATAGCCTATGGTGGAAGGCAGTTGAGAGTGTATGAGAGAAATTACCCTACACATGACCTAGAGTTGGCCGCTATTGTTTTTGCACTTAAGTCTTGGCGCCATTAACTTCTTGGCGAGAAATTCGAATTATTCACTGAGCACAAATCGCTAAAATACTTATTCTCTCAAAAGGACTTGAACTTAAGGCAGCAAAGGTGGATGGAATTCTTAGCATCCTAAGACTTCGAAATAGCATATACCCCTGGCAAGGGTAACGTGGTGGCAGACGCCTTAAGTAGGAAAAGGTTATCCTTGAGTCCGTTGTTTGTTGAGCGGCGAAGTTCATCTCTATGTTTGACTTTAAACCTTCTGTTGACTTTGCACCCGGTTTGCTAGCATCCTTGGAGGTCAGACCTACGCTTTTGGGATGGATTGGCGAGGCACAACGAGATGACCCACAGTTGGTTGAGTTAGTAGAGAAGCTCAAAAGAGGAGAGTCATCGAGCCATCTCCGTAGGTATACTCTAGATGATAAGGGTTGGTTACGTAGGGACGGTAGGCTTTGTGTACCAAAAGACGAGGACCTAAGGAAGACCATCCTTGATGATGCACATCGTTCGAAGATGATCATCCATCACGGCGGGGACAAGATGTACATGGACATGAGACGAGTTTACTTTTGGGCTGGCATGAAGAAGGACATGGCCGAGTTTGTCGCTAGATGCTTGGTGTGCCAACAAGTAAAAGCAGATCAAAGGAAGCCCGGTGGATTGCTTCACCCATTGGAGGTCCCACAATGGAAGTGGGAAAGTGTCTCGATGGACTTTGTGGACGGGTTATCGAGATTGAGAAAAGGTAATACGGGGATTTGGGTCGTGGTAGACAGACTTACCAAGAGCGCCCATTTCATTCCCGTGAAAAGTAAGAGGGTTGCCCCATGGTTAGCCTCCGTATACATTCGAGAAATAGTTCGTTTGCATGGTGTTCCTTCTAGCATAGTAAGCGACCGCGATCCTATCTTTACTAGCGAATTTTGGAAGAGCTTGCAAGAGGCGGTAGGGACTCAGTTATGTTTGAGCACCACATATCATCCTCAGACGGACGACCAAACCGAGAGGGTGAATCGTATTTTAGAGGACCTATTGAGGTTGTGTGTCTTAGATTTCGGAGGTACATGGGAGGAACATCTTCCGTTGGTGGAGTTCGCATATAATAATAGCTTTCAGTCTAGCATTGGCATGGCACCGTTCGAGGCTCTTTATGGACGGCCGTGTCGTTCGTCTACATGTTGGTGGGAGTCTACAGATAAGATCTTACTTGGGCCTGATATGATTAGAGAGACTTCGGAAAAGATCGATTTGATTCGAAGGAGGATGAAGACGGCGCAAGATAGGAAGAAATCTTATGCGCACAAGAGGAGGACAGATCTTGAGTTTGATATTGGGGACATGGTCTTTGTCAAGGTGTCTCCATTACGGAACGTCGTTCGCTTTGGGTCCGTTGGGAAGTTAGCACCAAGGTTCATAGGGTCGTTTCCTATTATGGAGAGGATTGGGCAGATAGCATATAGAGTGGAGTTGCCCGAGAGACTAAGTGGTGTACACGATGTATTCCATGTATCACATTTGAGGAAGTGCTTGCATGAGACCGCGGAAGTGGTGGAGCCGAGCTTGCTTAGAGAGGTGGAGATCGAGCGTGATGCGACGATTCGACGAGCACCTACGTGCATTCTTGGGTCGGAGATTAAGAAGTTGAGGAATTGAGAGGTCAAGCTAGTCAAAGTGCAATGGGGAGATGATGAGAGCAACGCTACTTGGGAGATGGAAGAGAAGATGCGTTCATTGTACCCTTTTCTTTTCGAGGGTATGTATTTTAATAATTCCTTTATTGTTTACCTTGTACTTATCTTATCTTTAGTATGTCCTCTTGCTAGTACCTTTGACCTTTAGATAGGGTAGTCCTATGGTTGCAACATGTGTTTGAGACATGTTATGTATGATGGATGCATGTGGATGCAAGTGTTTGCTAGTGGTTGCTCGTGGATGCATATACACACACTTTAGGCACTAGATCGAATCATCCACTTCATATTGCATATTCCATATGAATGTGTGTGCATATTTAAGCTAATGGATGTATAAAGGTTGTGCTATCATATGGATGCGACATTTTGGTGAATGGTTTTGCACGCATGTAGAGGTAATATGTATCGGTTGGATTCTTTCGCATACATAATGGACGCATGGAACTATCATGGTTTGCATTAAGGAGGTCAACTGAATCAGTAGACCGCCTGATTTCGCATTAGATAAGGAAAATATACACAAACTTATTGCTTGTTCATGCAGCATTAGAAATTTTTAAGGACAATGGATGCCTGTGTTTGATGGTTGAATAGATGGTTGTTTGGATGTTAGGATATGCATTCTCCTTAATTTGAAGATTCCGGGGGCGAAATCCTTCAAGGAGGTGAGAATGTAACACCCCGTACTTCTATTAACACTAATGTTCACAAACTAAAGAATAACTAATCTCAGACTTGAGAATTAAGGGAAACGGGTTGTGCCATTGTGTTCGTCTCGGAATTCTGGTTGAGATAGAGTCCGAGTTTGCATGAATTGGACTTCGTATGAAGGAGTTATGGCGATCAGAAGTTTCAGAAAATTCAAAAACAGATTTCAGAACATTCAAATTTCAGAGTGAGACAGGATAGGCGGGAAAATTCCCGCCAAGGCCAGGTCGACCATAGGGTCGACCTGGGGGTCGACCTACCCTAACCAGGTCGACCTGGGGGTCGACCTGCCCTCCCCGGGCAGATTTGTTTTATGACCAGTTGATGACTAGATGCTGACTCTTTAGGGTTTCTAATATGCTCTGATTGGCTGGGATTAATTCTGGGTTGATCGGACGGCTTAAACTAATCCTAAACTCTATAAAAACACCTCTAGACTCAAACCCTAAAATCAAAACAAAATTAGATTCATGGCCTCCATGCCATCACCTAGCAACTCAGCACAGCCGCCACCAATTAGAGAGGAAGAAAGCTAATCTAATTCAATTCTTTTCAACTTAAACAACGAATCTTCTTCAAGGGAAAGCTAATACAACTTCAAAACTCAGAATTCAGAACTCAAGACCTTCTTTGAGTTGTGAGTTCGATAATTTTAATAAAATAATTAGCAAATTAATTGGATTGAGTTATGATGTGGACTATTTGGATATGATGTGAATTATTGACCGCATGTTATTATTCATGTAGTAAAATTGTGATGTTTATGTTGTAAATTTTATGATGCTATCTTGTAAAGTTGCGATCATCTATGTTGTAATTTTATGATTGGCTTATGTATAATCGAATCACCATGTTTTTCATATGCTAGTTTGGGTATGTTGATTCATATGATAAATCATAAGTATATATGCAAGTTGGGTAAAATTATATGTGACCTTACATGTTCATGACACCTAGTTTATGTGAAAGTTTGATCCAAAGTTAGGCTATGACATGTGTGAGTTTTATGATAAATTCTACATGCTAGTTTACATGTTTAGATGTAAGTTTATACCACTGTTATGTTGCATAAATCACATATGCAAGTTTATATGAATACATGTGTTTGAATATGAATCGTGTTATGCAAGTTTTTGGTTACTGCCTATGCAAGTTTACATCTTTAGATGTAGATCTATGACATACATGATTTATGCAAGTTTGTGACCATTATCCCAACAAGTTCACACCTTTAGATTTGGGTCTATGACATATGTAGTTTTATGCAAGTTGTAACTTTGACCTATGCAAGTTTTAGATGTAGAACATCATTCACACATGCAAGTTCACCCCTTATGTTTAGATCTAGTTTTAAATATATGTATGTTGTGATGTTTTCACTTTATTCCATGAGTTAGACTATTCGAGTCTAACATATATTTTACGTTAAACGAATAAACGTACAACGCCGGGTAAAAGGGGATAATATTAAAAGATTTAATTGGCATAGATGCCTTAAAAGGCATAAAATAAATTTGTGATGAAAATTGGTATGATTTTACATACCATAAATAGATGGACATAATTGAGTCAATTATGGCCATAGTAAAATTTGGAATTAATTGATAATTTGAATAGGGAAAGTAATTCAAATTGGGGAATGATTAATTAGGAGTAATTAATCGTCTAAGACACGAGGTTAGGCTCTTTTGTGGTGTAAGACTGCCGGGACCCGCCCGACAAATCCAGCTGCCACAAATGCCAGTCTAATGTGGGAGGTCTTAGGCATAAATTAAATACGTAACAATTGTAAAGACACGAGGTTAGGCTCCTTTGTGGTGTAAGACTGCCCGTACCCGCCCGGCAAATCCAGCTGCCACAAATGCCAGTCTAATGTGAGAGGTCTTTATGAGGTTACGGTTTTAATGAATTAAGAAACACTTAACCAAATAAACATGTAGTGGGACATGAGGGGGTCAAGTGGGTGCCTTGGGTGGCATGTGGAATCTAGTGGGTGCCTTGTGTGGCATTTGAAATACGATTAGAAACACTTAACCAAAATTGAAACATGTAAGTGAACATGAATAAGAAGTAGGTTAAGTGGGATATACTAGAGGGGACCAAGCTTAGGTGGATAACTTGTGTCAAGTAATGGGGGCCCGTTTCAACCAGTAACCCATACGTATCTCTGTGGGCACGACCCAAGTCGAGGACGGGACACGCATACTGGGCTTGACTGTAAGAGGCCAAAACGGGTTAGCGGTGGCAACGCAAGTCCAACGGGTTCATATGCGTGTGTGGACCCAGGCTGGTAGGTAAGACGTTGTTGCATCGTGTAGGTATAAGCCGTGCACTATTTGTGGTATCGGGTTGCCACTTTGGGGAGTGATACACCCCCGCTGCGTGGCCAGCACGGGTATCTACGAGTTAGGGATCCGATCGCTTGGGGTTAGTGGGTACACCTAGTGGAGATAGGGGCAAGCGGCACCTATGAAGGTAGCAAGGGGTGCACGAAACTACCATTATCATTATTTAAGTCTGTAGGCGGGATCAACCTTAGGGTGACTAGTGGTGGTGCAGTATAGCAATTATCTTATAGTGTTGGTATAGTTTTGTAATTATCTTATAGCGGTTTAGGTGCGCTTTAACGATATCGTTGTTCATCTTGTTTCCTTGTCTACTCTGCCATACTCAATGGTTCATGGTCATTTCCTGATTTTCCAACTTATGCCTTAGCCTAGTTACTTTGGTAATTATATTGTTAAAGTTATCGCACTCGCCAGACTTTATGTCTAACCCCCTTTGTTTCCTCTTTTCTTCCTTCCCCCCCCCCCCCCCCAAGGTGCTTAGGTTGGAACTAGCACTAGTGAAGCTTGATTTTGTGCAGCTGTGCTTCTTGCTTTTAGAAGATTGCTTGGATCGCTGAAGTAAAGTTTAACCTCTCTTTTATTTATGGCTATTTTGTATCGGTGATTATGTCTTTCAATTTATGTACTTTGAGTTGGTCAAGATGGATATTATGTACTTTGACTATGGTTTTGATGATGTAATCAAACTCATGTATTTTCCGCTGCATTGAAATAAAGTTTTAAAGTTTTAGTACTGTTTATATCTGTCTTGTTGTTAAATTTTTGTTCTATACACACTTAAAATGCTCCATGAAAATAATGCATTCCCTTTGTGAGTGACATTAATGGACGTGGGGTGTTATAGAAAGGATATACTTTAAGGATAAAGACTAGCATGCAAATAAATTTTACAGAAAAAGAGGAATCAAGAATATACCCTCAAAAAGGGTATGATGCACGTATCTAGTCTTCAGTCTTCTAAGTCGCATCTTCTTGAGCTTCACTCCACTGTACCTTAACTAATTTAACTTCATGGTTGTGAAGCTTCTTGACCTCCATTTCTAAAACCCCCTAGTAAAGGTAGGACCACTATCACTTACTATGCTAGAGGGTATCCAATGTAGTTGAACTATCTTTCCAAGATAACCAAATGTTAACCATGATACCAAGAATATATACTAAGATGATTAGAGGTCTCTTTTCTACTTAGCCTATCCATCATATCACAATTCTGAGGGTCTAAAGCTAAAGGTTGCTATGTACTTTTTAACTCTCTTAAGGTCAGTCTTACTTAAGGCGCCTGCCACAACCATTTATTTCTCACGCAAACCATCCTAGTCGAACTTGACATCCCTCAAGTACAAGCCCCAAAAGCCTAAACCAATATCAGACAAGCATCCAAGGAATACCTCCTCTGAATTTGGACGATTTATGTGAGATGATACTAGCAAAACAACCAAACAATTAAGCACTTAACCGATTTTAGCTATCCTCGCCAATCTTGTTCCAAAACTATCGTTGATGGCATAACTAGCTTCGCATTGTCAACTAGATATATGAGAAAGTCTATCTCGAGTTTTAGGGGGAAAACCCCAAACCTAATCAAATCGTCCTCGTACTCATGGACTATTCTAACGGATCGCAAATCGTAGATAAATACATAAAGTGATTCTAGGTAGCTAAGACAAACTGATCCCTTAGGATCGCATGAAATTTCGAGGGTATTCCCGAGGCAAGTCGAAAGTCTTACTACCCACCTTTCACAATTACTAGCTAACCAATCCATGCCTAGAATCAACCCATAGCCTATGAAACCAAAAACATAAGTATCTCAAATCCTTACAAACCAAAGACAAATGAGTTGAACCATGAATTGGATTTGAGACAATAATGGGATCTTCTATTATACAAGTACTAAAGTGCCGAAACTCCACTATGGAAGCAGATATAAACGAATGTGAAGCGCTAAAATCAAAAAGAGCACTAACATTATGATCAAAGAGGAAAAACTAAACTCTTTCAACAGAAACCTTAATCCCTCTCTCAAGTACGCTAGCGGTGAGAGCATGCACTTGCCTTTTGGAAAATCCAATCATTTGTTCTTGCCTTTGTCCTTAATAATGACACTTCCTCTTGTTTTAGGTTTTACTATTCTTTCCTTTTTACCTCCTTTGTGAACCAAGTCCATATCCATGAGTTCCTCATCCTTGGGTTGTGCTCCTTAGCAAAACTCCCTTAGTCTCATCTTTACTATCCTTGTGTAACACGTTGACAAGTCTCTCGAAAGCAGCCTCCATCGCACGGAGAATCCTACAAAACTAGAAAGAAAATTAGCCACAGGTGAAACTACTGCGGCTATAGATGGAAGTTGGGCACTTATTTACCCTTCGACAAGTGTTGTAGTCTTATTGAGCCTACGGAACAATGCCGCGATGAGGTTACCTCCCAGAAAGCCAGGAGCCCCGGAGACTCAGGAAAGAAGGGAACAAGGATTCAAACAGAGGATCAAAAAGATAGTGCATATGGCTTTGGGGAATATGCCTTCAAAACAAAACTTTTCTTTTGAAAATGCTTCTTTTAAAATCGTTTTGAAAATAATTTTTCAGAATCTTTTATCTGATCCGGTAACCTCCATCTCTGATACAAAGCGAAACACCCCACCTACATTAAGGTCACTCACAAAGGGAATGCCTTAACTTTGCTGGAGCATTTTAGGTAAAAGATGCGGATAAATTACAAGACAGACAAATAAAGCAGCGGAAAATAAAGTCATTTTATAAACAATATGGTTCAGTCAAGCTTTTACAACAGTTGCCTCAATCATACTTAAAAGTAATACATAGAACTTCTGTCTTGATCTAAAAACTTCGAAATATAAAAGAAGCATAAAAACAACAATGATATTCCCAATAAAGCATGAACCAGCCATAGCAGTGGAAGAGAGAGTCCAAAGAAATACATCGACTATCTTCGAGCTTGGAAAGAAAACTGAGCTAGGTGGTAACATTTCCTCACTGTAAACCGGGAAGGGAACGGAAGAAAAGTGGCAAAACAAAACTAGGTCAGACATAAGTCTGGTAAGTTCAGTGACTTTCAGCATATAAACAGGCAAAAGTATCATGACATGAATAAATCGAATATAAGACAATACCATGATAACAGGGATAACATGATAACAGAGAGTAAGCATAAGGTATGATAAGGCAAGATAAACTGAATGCGCTTCTACTCTTTCTCTTCTTCCCTACTACTTTATTATTCTGATTTCTATACATATCTTTGCACCACCTAAGTAGTGTCCCAACTAGAAATCTGTATAAAATGATAACGTGATCCCAATCCCCGCAATTGTGGTAGCCTTCAGGTGTACATATATCGTGAGGGTTCCACCTCAATCTACCTAATTGCCATGAACATGCTAGATGTACCCTTACTACCCTATCGATCGGCTCCCTAGTTGTATTCGTTTCTCTTGTGTCTGTGTCAATCGGCCCCCTCTTGGGTGTAGATACCCTGTGCTGGTCCCATCATAAGGTGTATCAATCCTTATGATAGCGACCCGACACGATTCAAGATGCACAGTGTATAACTACTGGTACCCAATGCCTGCTTTTTCCCACTCCGGAGTACGTGCACGCCTGTAAACCGTCGGAACCTACATTGACGTAACCCCTGCCGTTGTTTTGACCTCTTATAATCAGTTTAGTAATCGTGCCCCACCCTACCTAGTTTTAGGGTACCATGATATATCTTGTGGGTTACTGCTGAAATGGGTCCCCGTTACTAGGGTTTCCTTCTAGTTAAGTTTGTGGGCCTATATATAAATATATATATATATATATATACACAAATATTACCCACCTATACGAGATGTACTTAACCCTCCCATCGATTCAAGCATGTTTATTTAACAGTTAAGTTTGTGGGCCTATATTTACTAATACTACCCACCAACCCGATATGTACTTAACACTCCGGCATATAATGTCATATTGGTTAAGTGTTGTCCATTCATGTTAACTTAACCCACCCATTCATCATGTCATGTTGGTTAAGTGTTTTTTATTAACTTAACCCCGTTTGTTCATCAAGTTATATTGGTTAAGTGTTTTCTTGTTAACTTAACCCCACATGTTCATCATGTTGTATTGGTTAAGTGTCATCAATCAATTCAAGTTAACTTAACCCACCTACTTGTCATGTTACTTTGGTTAGGTGTCGCCATCTTGTGTCAACTTAACCCTTCCACAAATCAAGTTATATTTGTTAAGTGTTGCCCTCTTATTTTAACTTAACCTTACCACATATCAAGTTATATTGGTTAAGTGTTGCCCTCTTATTTTAAATTAACCTTACCACAAATCAAGTTATGTTGGTTAAGTGTTTCTTATTACTTACCCCTACCATTCATCATTCTATACTGGTTAAGTGTTTCCTATTAACTTAACCCTAGTCGTTCTTCCTGTTATATTGGTTAAGTGTTTCTCATTAACTTAACCCTAGTCATTCATCTTGTTTATTAGCATTAATCGATTTATTAATGCACCAACCTCTCACATTAGATATGTGTTGTTGCAGTTACTGGATGTGCCGGGCGGTTCTGGGCAGTTTTACACCACAACTCAATCTAACCTCGGGTTTTTCTTGGGGATGATGCACTAACCTGTCACATTAGATAGGTGTTGTTGTGGTTACTGGATGTGCCGGGCGGTTCCGGGCAGTTTTACACCACAACTCAATCTAACCCCGGGTTAGGCATATTCATCTTTTCACATATTTACATATTTACAGTTTATATGTAAACTATTCGCAATTGTTGTCAATTTCAGATGGTACCACATTTTCCATAAATGTCCAAGTCTAGATTTATATGCTAATTATCCCAACCAGTCATATTCCAATTCTCAAGTTATGCCCAACAAAACTAGTTGCAAGTTATGGCCCCCAAATTCAATATCGAGTTATTACTCGAAATAGGCTACACCTAATCTTCCCAAGTTTGTACTAATAGTCATGCCCCAATACCCCAATATACATTATTCTTTGGCGTCTCAACCAATGGTTATGGCCAATCTTGATTAATATCCTAATTTACAGTTTTGCACCCAATCTAGATTAATATTCCAAATTACAGTTTGCACCAAATCTAGATTTAATATTTCAATTTACCATAAGTTCGCAAAAAAGACAAATTATGCCCCAAATCATAAGTTACAAAATTATGTTCCACCATTACCAAATAGAATATTCCACATTGCCCCCGCATTCCAATCGCACGTACAATAAATATCAGTCTAGATTCGAGGTTAATCTAGATTCATAATTAAAAAGGGGAAGAAAGAGGAACATAAACGAGCGTAGGCATAAAACAGGCATTAAAATGGTAGATCTGTCAAATATTTTGGACCTAAGAGGATTACAGATCTGTTAGATTTGGGGTATAACAAAGATAGATCTGAAACAAACTGACAGAAATAATCACATAGACATATAGATCTGATATAAATATTATCATGAACCTAAAAAGGATTATATATCAGATGTCCAACAAAGCTAGGCATGATTGAATAATAACTTTCTAGGCATGTAAATCATTGATTCAATAGAAAGATAGGAACTAAATTGAAAGATTTGTATTATGGACTTAGATCTATTTCAGTACATGCTAAAATAACTATTAGGTATTTAAATCTGAAATTAACTTGGAGTTACATGTTTACAGTTTGATTTACGACCCAAATCCCAAGTCATATGTCCAATATTTTGTGCCTCAAACCTCAAGTCATATGTCCAATATTTTATGTTTTGAATACAACATGTTTTATGTCCTCAAATCAGTCATAACTCAATTATGCCCAATTTTATTTCCAATGTACGTTCATCTCTTATGAGATCTGGCTCAGGCTCGCAATAGCCTGGCTATAAAACAAAAAGGGAAGAAGGAAAGAAGAGACAAAGAACGGACATAATATTATCAATGAGATAGATCCAAAGGATATAGAAAAATAGGCATAATCTCATATCCAGATTTATTACAATGTCAGAATAACAATTAACTTTTATTTCTGAAAGTAACGTGAACTTACAAATTACAGAACGGTCTTGAATTTTGGGATCTATATTCTGAAACTGAATAGCTCTCCCTTGAAGTAGACTATTTTTTCTTCTAATTTAGATTTGATTCTTAGAAGTAGTTGTTGAAGTCATTGAATTAGCTTTTGAATCGCTACATGAATTCTAAACTTGATTTCTACGAAGAGCTTGAGCATCATAACCCCGTCTTAGATTTATTTTGACATGAATTAGGGAATAGTATAGGCAAAATGAAGTTGTGTGGAGAGAAAGTGAGGTTTGGGGGTGTTTAAATAGCTTAGGAGTAACGAATCTAGTCAGAACGGGCGTCTAAATGCAGAAAAAAGAATCTGTCCACGGATCTGGAAAAAGGGGGAGGTCGACCCCCAGGCCGACCCCATGGTCGACCTGTTCTACCCAGGTCGACTCCTATGTCGACCTGGGTCCTGGGCGGGAAATGTCCTGCGCAGACCGGGTGTGTGATTTGAATTTCGAAACTTTAAATTTGAATTCGGGCTGGTTTTTATTTTAAATCCCTGAAACTTCTGAAGGTCATAACATCTTCATACGGAGTCCGATTTACGCAAACTCGGATTCTATCTCAAGTAGAATTTTGAGACGAACGCAATGGCTTAACCCATTTCCCTTAATTCTTCTTTTAAAAATTAAGTATACTTTAATTTGTTACTTTGACGTTCATAGAAATTACAGGGTGTTACAGTTCGTCTTAGAATTATGCTTGAGATAGAGTCCAAGTTTGCGTAAATCTGACACCGTATAAAGAAGTTTTAAGCCTTAGAAGTTTGTATACGCCCAAGGAAGTATATACATACATATAAAATAAATCCAGAAGTCAAAATAGGGTTCAAATCTCAAATTTGGGTCAAAGTAGGCTGAGCGGGAAATTTCCCGCTCAGAGGTGTCGACCCTCTAGGGGGAGTCGACATAGGTGTCGATTCCCCTATAGAGGAGTCGACTCCTGTTGGCCCAGATCAGGCCGATGATGTGTTTCTCCACGTATCGCTTTCTGATTCGCTGTGTGACGTGGTATTCAGCCTTGGACGATTTTGATGACTTTTAGACTGATCTGAAGGCTCTAAATCTTCCTATACACCTATAAAAAGACCCCTAAACCCATTTTTTCGCCACACGAATTCGTAGGCATTTATATACTGCTAAAACCTGAAGTGACCTAGCCTCCACCTTAATCAATCATATTAGATTTTATAAGTTAACAATCAAAGTCTACATCAAAGGAATAACTAATCAAATTTAGTAATCAGATCCTAGAATTCAAGACCGTTTTGTAATTTGTAAGTTCATGTTACTTTCAGAAATAAAATTTAATTATGATTCTGACATTGCAATAAATCTGAATCTAAGATTATGCCCATTTCTAACTGTCTTTCTATATCCATTGGATCTATCCCATCTATATTATTATGTCCATTCATTGTCTCTTCTTTCCTTCTTCCTTTTTTTTTGTTTTTATAGCTAGGCTACTGCGAGCCTAAGCCATATCTCATAAGAGATGAATGTACGTTGGAAAAAATTGGGCATAATATATGATTTGGACATGACCAGCACTAAAATTGGGTGTAACCTATTTTGAGTAATAACTTGAATTTGAATTTGTGAGGCATAACTTGCAATCAACTTTGTTGGGGGTATAACTTGAGAATTGGAACATGACTAGTTTGGTGAATTTGGGATGATTAGCATATAAAATCTAGACTTGGACATGTATGGTAAATATGCTGAAAGATAAACATGGCTAACCCGAGGTTAGATTGAGTTGTGGTGTAAAACATCCTGCAACCGTCCGGCACATCCAGTAACTGCAACAACACAGGTCTAATGTGAGAGGTTAGCGCATTTAACCCAATACCCGAGGTTAGAATGAGTTTGCAGTAGAAGTCTGCCCGGAACCGCCCAGCACATCCAACAACCGTAAATGACAGTTCTAATGTGAGAGGTTGGGGGCATTAATAAATTAATTAATGCCAATAAACAGACATACTAAGAATGGTAAAGTTAAGTAAAATTTAGAACACTTAACCGGTATAACATGTTAATTAGACAAGTAAGCAGAGTTAAGTTAACTAATATGGCATGATGAATGAGAAGGGTTAAGTTAATAAGAAACACTTAACCAATATGACATGATGAATGAGAAGGGTTAAGTTAATAAGAAACACTTAACCAATACGACATGATGAATGAGTAGGGTTAAGTTAATAAGAAGCACTTAACCAATATGACATGACGAATGAGTAGGGTTAAGTTAATAAGAAACGCTTAACCAATATGACATGATGGATGGGTTGGATTAAGATAAAATAAGAGAGCAACACTTAACCAATATAACGGGATTCGTGGAAGGGTTAGGTTAACAAAAGAAGGCAACACTTAACCAATGTAACATGATAAGTGGGTGGCTTAAGTTAACTTGAATTGATTGATGACACTTAACCAATGCAGCATGATGAACGCGTGGGGTTAAGTTAATAAAATACACTTAACCAATGTAAATTGATGAACGAATGGGGTTAAGTTAATGGGAAATACTTAACCAATATAAAATGATGAATGAATGGGGTTAAGTTAATAGTAAACACTTAACCAATTCCAACATGCCGAATGAGAAGGGTTAATAAGAAACACTTAACCAACGTGACATGATGAGTGGGTGGGTTAAGTTAACATGAATGGACAATACTTAACCAATATGACATAATGTGTGGGAGGGTTAAGTACATATTAGGTTTGTGGGTAATATTAGTAAATATAGTCCCACAAACTTAACCATTAAATAAACATGTTTGAATTAGTGGGAGGGTTAAATACATCTCGGGTAGGTGGCAAATATTTGTATATATAGGCCCACAAACTTAACCAGTAGGAAACCCAAGTGACGGGGGCCCATTTCAGCAGTAACCCACATAGACGTATCATGGTATACTAAACTAGGCAGGGTAGGGCACGATTATTGGGCTGATTATAAGTGGTCAAAATAGCGGCAGAGGTTACGTCAGTTTAGGTTCCAACGGATTATGGGCGTGCATGTACTCCGGAGTGGGGAAAAAGCAGGCACTGGGTACTAGTAGTTATACACTGTGCATCTTGAATCATGTCGGGTTGCTATCATAAGGATTGATACACCTTATGGTGGGACCAGCACAGGGTATCTACATGCAAGAGAGGGCCGATTAACATAGACACATGGAACATTAATACAAGTAGGGAGCCGATCGATCGGGTAGTAAGGGTTCATCTAACATATCCACGGCAATTAGGCTGATTGAGGTAAGATCCTCATACTATACGTACACCTGAAGGCTACCACAATTGCGGGGTTGGGATCACCTTGTTATATAATATAGGATACTAGTTGGGACACAGGTAGGGAATACGAAACATTCTATAAAAGACACTAGTTAGGATGCTGGTTGGGTGGTGCTGAGAAAGTTGGAAGTCAAAGGAAGAATCGAAGCTCATTCAGTTTATCTTGCTCTTATGCTAATCTTATGTTATCTCGTTATTATGGTATTGTCCTATGTTCAGTTTATTCATGTCATGATCCTTTTCCTGTTTAAATGCTAGTAATCACTGGACTTACCAAACTTATGTCTGACCTAGTTTTTTTTCGCCTCTTTTCCTCCGTTTCCACCCCTCAAGTAGTCAGGGAGGGAATAACTCAGCTTAGTTTGGACCGTTTCTCTTTCCAAGCTTGAAGATTAGATAGTGTATTGCTTTGAACTCTCTTTTCCACTGCTATGGCTGGCTCATTCTTTATTGGGGAATATCATTGTTAGTTTATGCTTTTTTATTTTGTTAAAAAAGACAGATGCTTTGTAGTAATAGGTATTGGTGTGGGAAAACAATCTTTGTACAAGTTGTTTTACCAAGCTGTTGTTTTATCAATAAAGTAAGGTTTTATTTATTTTCCGCTACTTTATTTGTCTGTCTTGTAATTTATCTGCATCTTTTACCTAAAACACTCCACCGAAGTTAAGGCATTCCCTTTGTGAGTGACCTTAATGGAGGTGGGGTGTTTCACTTGGTATTAGAGCTGAAGGTTACCAGATCAGATAAAAGATTTGAAAAATTATTTTCAAAACGGTTTTAAAAGAAGCATTTTCAAAAGAAATGTTTTAAAGGCATATTCCCCAAAGCCAAATGTACTATCTTTTGATTCTCTATTTCAATTCTTGTTTCCTTCTTTCCTGGATCTCCTGGGCTCCTGGCTTTGTGGGAGGTAACCTCATCACGGCATGGTTCCGTAGGCTTGATGAGACTACGACATCTGTCAAAGGGAAAAGAAGCGCCCAACTTCCATCTATAGTCGCAGTAGTTTCACCTGCGGCTAATTTTCTTTCAAGCTTTGTAGGGTTTTTCGTGAAATGGAGGCAGCTTTCAAGAGACTTGTCAACAAGTTACACAAGGATGGAAAAAATGAGAATGAGGGAGTTTGGCTAAGGAGCACAACCCAAGGATGAGGAACTCATGGATATAGGCTTGTTTCACAAAGGAGGTAAAAAGAAAGAGGTGTAAGTGGAAGAATCACAGGACAGGAAGGGATGAAAGAATAGGAAAACCTAAGACAAGAGGAAGTGTCTTTATAATGAGTCATATAATTAAGAATAAGGGCAAGAACTAAGGACAGGATTTTCAGGAGGGCAAGTGCATGTTCTCACCACCAGCGTACCTGAGAGAGAGGTAGTGAAGTTTCTATTGAAAAAGTCTAGTTTTTCTTTTTGATCATCCTGTTAGTACTCTTTTGATTTTTGCACTTCACATTCGCTTATATCTACTTCCATAATTGAGTCTCTGCACCTTAGTACTTGTATAATAGAGGATCCCATTCATGTATCAAATCCGGTTGGTGGTTCGACTAGTTTACCTTTGGTTTGTAAGGATTTGAGAATAGCTATGTTAAGTATTTAGTTTAAGTGTAATGCTTATGTTTTTGGTTTCATGAGCTATGGGTTAATTCTAGGCATGGATTGGTTAGCTAGTAATTGTGAAAGGAGGATAGTTAGACTTTTGACTTGCCTCGGGAATACCCTCGAGATTTCATGCGATCTTAAGGGATTAGTTAGGCTTAGCTACCCAGAATCACTTGATGCATCTATCAACGATTTGCAATCCGTTAGAGTAGTCCATGAGTACGCAAATGTTTTTGATCAGGTTAGGGGTTTATCCCCTAAAACGGGAGGTAGACTTCCGCATATATCTAGTTGACAATGCAAAACCAGTTGCATTACCTGTACGACATATGAATCCAAAGGAAAGGAAGGGCTCAGTAAACAAGTAAAAGAGTTACTAAAAAAAGGGTTCATAAGGCGAAGTATATCTGAATGGGGTGCTCCAGTCATTTTCGTTACAAAGGCGGATGGTTCACTTCGTTTGTGCATAGATGATATTTTAGTTTTCTCTAAGAATATGGAAGAACATGCTATGCATCTAAGGGAAGTCTCGGATACCCTCCAAGCGCATCAACTTAAGGTGAAGTTCTCCAAAAATGTCATTTTTGGAGAGAAGTAAAGTTTCTAGGGCATGTGGCGCCCAAAGAAGGGATAACAGTAGATTCCGCAAAAATAATTGTGGTGCAAGACTAGAAGTCCCAAGGAATGCAACATAAGTAAGAAGCTTTCATGGACTAGCGGGCTAATATAGGAAGTTAACAAAGGACTTTATAAAGGTATCGGCCCCACTTACTAGATTGACGAAGAAGAATCTAATCATCTTAGTATATACACTTGGTAACATAGTTAGCATCTATTTATTTTCAAGAGATAGTACTGGGAATGTTAGCATGACACGGCAGAAGTTGTAGTGCCAAGTGTACTATAAGAAGAAAAGGTGGAACGAGAGGCGACAGTGAAATGAGTTCCAACACATATTCTGGAAATAGAAATTAAGAAGCTACGCAAATCGTGAAGTTAAGACAGTCAGAGCAATATAGAGTGAAGCTCCAGAAGATGCGACTTAGAAGACTGAAGACTAGATATGCGCATCATACCCTTTTTGAGGGTATATCCTTGATCTCTCTTTTTCTGTAAAGTTTATTTGCTAGTCTTTATTTTTTAAGTATATCCTCTCGATCCTATCCACGATCCTTAGGTAGAAGCCAATGGATGTAAACATGTGTTTGAGACATGTTATGTTTGGTGGATGCAAGTGGATGTTGTTTGCTAGTGGTTGCTTGTGGATGCATATACGCACATTAGGCACTAGATCGGCTCCGTCACTTCCATATTGCATATGCATGAGTGAATTTTTATATATATGGATTGAAACTTGATGTGTTATCATATGGATGTTGCATTTGTATGAATGATTGAGCACTCATGTAGAATTTATAAAGTACAATTAAGAATAATTGCATATATGATGGACTCATGGCACTAACATAAATTCGCATTAAGGAGGTCAACTGAATAAGTAGGCCGCTAGATTTTGCATTAGATAAGGACATGTACACACACTATGCATATGATCATGAAAGCATTAGAAATCTTTTTAAGGACAATGGACGCCTGTGATTGAATGGTTGAGTAGATGGATGTTGGATGGTAGAATATACATTCTTCTTAACTTATAGATTTCGGGGATGAAATCCTTTAAAGGAGGGGAGAATGTAACACCCCTTATTTCCTATGAATATTAAAGTAACAAATTAAAGAATACTTAATTCCAAAAGTGGGAATTAAGGAAAATGGGTTACGCCATTGCATTTATCTCGGAATTCTACTTGAGATAGAGTCCTACTTTGCGTAAATCGAACACTGTATGAAGAAGTTATAAGCCTTAGAAGTTTGTATACACCCAAGGAAGTATATATATATACACATATAAAATAATTCCAGAAATCAAAACAGGGTTCAAATCTCAAATTTGGGTCAAAGCATGCTGAGCGGGAAATTTGCCGCTCATAGGTGTCGACCCCCATATAGGGGTGTCGACATAGGTGTCGACCCCCCCATAGGGGAGTCGACCCCTGTTGGCCCAGATTTGGCCGATGATGTGTTTCGCCACGTGTCTTTCTGATTTGCTTTATGACGTGGTATTCTGCCCTGGACGATTTTGTTGACTTCTAGAATGATCTGAAGGCTCTAAATCTCCCTATACACCTATAAAAAGACCCCAAAACCCATTTTTTCTCCATACAAATTCATAGGCGTTTATATGCTGCTAAAACCTGAGGTGACCTAGCCTCCACCTTAATCAATCAAACTAGATTTTTCAAGTAAACAATCAAAGTCTACATCAAAGGAATAGCTTATCAAATTCAGAAATTAGATCCGAGAATTCAAGACCGTTCTGTAATTTGTAAGTTCATGTTACTTTTAGAAATAAAATTTAACTATGATTCTGACATTTTAATAAATCTGAATCTGAGATTATGCCTATTTCTATCCATCTTTCTATATCCATTGGATCTATCTCATTGATATTATTGTGTCCATTCATTGTCTCTTATTTCCTTCTTCCTTTTTTTGTTTTTATAGCCAGACTACTGCGAGCCTGATCCAAATCTCATAAGTGTTGAACGTACGTTGGGAAAAATTGGGCATAATATATGATTTAGACATCACCAGCGCTAAAATTGGGTGTAACCTATTTTGAGTAATAACTTGAATTTGAATTTGTGGAGCATAACTTGCAATCAGCTTTGTTGGGGTATAACTCGAGAATTGGAACATGACTAGTTTTGTGAATTTAGGTTGATTAGCATATAAAATCAAGACTTGGACATGTATGGTAAATATGCTGAAAGATAAACATGCCTAACCTGAGGTTAGATTGAGTTGCATTGTAAAACTATCCGGAACCACTCGGCACATCAAGTAACCTCAACAGCATAGATCTAATGTGAGAGGTTAGCGCATTTAGCCCAAAACCCGAGGCTAGAATGAGTTTGCGGTAGAGGTATGCCCGGAACCGCCCGGCACATCCAGCAACCGTAAACGATAGTTCTAATGTGAGAGGTTGGGGCATTAATAAATTAATTAATGCCAATAAACAGGCATGCTAAGAATGGTAAGGTTAAGTAAAATTTAGAACACTTAACCGTTATAACATGTTAATTACATAAGTGAGCAGGGTTAAGTTAATCAATATGACATGATGAATGAGAAGGGTTAAGTTAATAAGAAACACTTATACAATATGACATGATGAGTGAGAAGGGTTAAGTTAATAAGAAACACTTAACCAATATGACATGATGAATGAGTAGGGTTAAGTTAGGAAGAAACACTTAACCAATATGACCTGATGAATGAGAAGGGTTAAGTTAATAAGAAACACTTAACCAATATGACATGATGAATGGGCAGGGTTAAGTTAAAACAAGAGAGCAACACTTAACCAATATAACGGGATGCGTGGAAGGGTTAACACAAGAAGGCAACACTTAAGCAATATAACATGACAAGTAGGTGGGTAAAGTTAACTTGAATTGATTGATGACACTTAACCAATACAGCATGATGAACGTGTGGGGTTAAGTTAATAAGATACACTTAACCAATGTAACTTGATGAACGAATGGAGTTAAGTTAATGGGAAATACTTAACCAATATAAAATGATGAATGAACGGGGTTAAGTTAATAGGAAACACTTAACCAATTCCAACATGATGAGTGAGAAGGGTTAATAAGAAACACTTAACCAACATGACATGATGAGTCGGTGGGTTAAGTTAACATGAATGGACAACACTTAACCAATATGACATAATGTGTGGGAGGGTTAAGTACATATCGGGATGGTGGGTAATATTAGTAAATATAGGCCCACAAACTTAACCATTAAATAAACATGTTTGAATCAGTGGGAGGGTTAAGTACATCTTGTGTAGGTGGGTAATATTTGTATATGTAGGCCCACAAACTTAACCAGTAGGAAACCCTAGTAACGGGGGCCCATTTCAGCAGTAATCCACATAGATGTATCATGGTACCCTGAATTAGGCAGGGTGGGGCACGATTACTGGGCTGATTATAAGTAATCAAAATAGCGGCTGGGATTACATCAGTGTAGGTTCCGATGGATTACGGGCGTGCACGTACTCTGGAGTGGGAAAAAGAAAGCACTGGGTACCAGTAGTTATACACTGTGCATCTTGAATCGTGTCGGGTTGCTATCACAAGGATTGATACACCTTTTGGTGGGACCAGCACAGGGTATCTACAAACAAGAGAGGGCCGATTGACACAGACACATGGAATATTAATACAAGTAGGGAGTCGATCGATCGGGTAGTAAGGGTACATCTAACATATCCACAGCAATTAGGCTGACTGAGGTAAGATCCTCATATTAGATGTACTCCTGAAGGCTACCACAATTGCGGGGTTGGGATCACCTTATTATACAATACAGGATATTATTTGGGGCACTAGTAGGGAATACGAAAAATATATAAAAGACACTTGTTAGGATGTTGGTTGGGTGGTGCAGAGAAAGTAGGAAGTCAGAGAAAGAATCGAAGCGCATTCAATTTATCTTGCTCTAATGCTAATCTTATGTTATCTCGTTATTATGGTATTGTCCTATGTTCAGTTTATTCGTGTCATGATCCTTTTTTTGTTTAAATGCTAGTAATCACTCGACTTACCAGACTTGTGTCTGACCTAGTTTGTTTTCGCCTCTTTCCTTCCGTTTCCCCCCAGAAAGTCAGAGAGGGAATAACTCAGCTTAGTTTGGACCGTTTCTCTTTCCAAACTTGAATATTAGTTGGTGTATTGTTTTGAACTCTCTTTTCCACTGCTATGGTTGGCTCATGCTTTATTGGGGAATATCATTGTCAGTTTATGCTTCTTTATTTTGTTAAACAAGACAGATGCTTTGTAGTAATGGGTATTGGTGTTGGAAAACAATCTTTGTACAAGCTGTTTTACCAAGCTGTTGTAGTAATGGGTAATGAGTACGCAGTTATGTTTGAGCCGAGTATACTAGAAGGAGAATAAGTGAAAGTGGAACGAGAGGCAACATGAAATGAGTTCCAACTCATATTTTGGAAACAAGAATTAAGAAGCTATGAAATTGTGAAGTTAAAGACGGTCAAAGCACAATGGAGTTAAGCTCAAGGAAATGCGACTTAGAGGATTGAAGACTAGATATGCGCACCATATCTCTTTTTTAAGAGTATATCCTTGATCCCTCTTTTCCTGTAGAGCTTACTTGCATGCTATCTTTTAAGTATATCCTCTCGGTCCTATTCTCAATCCTATTTCTGTTGCAAACCCCATAGGGGGTATGACTCATCTATTAGTAATACATGTTGGGGTTTGATGGTGTCCATTGTGTTGACTAAACTTTTTGGGTTTTATAGGATACAGGTTGGTTTTAGGAAGGGATTTCTTGTGACCTAAAAGGAGTCCATCATGCTTAATTTACTAGAATCATATATTGGTTAGGTTGAGTAATTCTTTAGGTGTCAGTCTGATGTTGATTTCGTTCTTCGGGGCTGGTGCTTAAGGAGTTCTTCTCCTAATCAGTATATATATGACGTAGATTTCCAGTTTTGACATTGCCTAATGGGCACAAAGTTTTTACTTGCTTCTATCATTCGACTATACCTTTAGGTAGGAACAATTGGGTGTAAACATGTTTTTGAGACATGTTATGATTGATGGTTGCAAGTGGTTGCTAGTTGTTGCTCGTGAATGCATATACACGCACATTAGGCACTAGATCGGCTCAGTCACCATTCATACTGCATATGCATGAGTGTTTATACTTGTTTATGGACGAAATTGAATGTGTTATCATGTGGATGTTGCATATGGATGTATGTTTGTGCACACATATATTGTTTATGTGACTAGGACTATTTGCATACATGTTGGACTCATAGCACTAAACATATTTTTCATTAAGAAGATCAATCAGGCCTGATCATTTGCATTAGATAAGGAACATATACACACACTTTATGCATATGTTCATACAGCATTAGAAATCTCTTAAGGACAATGGATTCCCGTGATTGATGATTGAGTAGATGGATGATTGGATGGTAGGATACATTCTTCTTAACTTGAAGATTTGGGGGACGAAATCCTTGGGAGAATGTAACAAGCCGAATTTTTATAACAAATTAAAACAAGAAATCAGAGTATAATTAATTTTTAAAATGAGAATCATGGGAAATGGGTTGCGCCATTACGTTCGTCTCGGAATTTTGCTTGGAAAAGAGTCCGAGTTTTTGAAAATTGAAGTCTGTATGACCAAGTTATGACCTCTAGAAGTTTCACCAATTTTCAGAATCAAAAACAGCTCAGAAATTCGAATTCAAATTCAAATTCAAAACCCCGAAGCGAGTTGGGCGGGAAAATTCCTGCCCAAAGCCCAGGTCGACCAGGGGGTCGACCTGGGGGTCGACCAGGCCAGACCAGGTCGACCATAGGGTCGACCTGGGGGTCGACCTCCCTGCTCGGGCATGGGTGCGACTGGTTGGCTGGGTGGGTCTGTTGTGGGCCTGTGACGTTTTTTTGATGGTTCAAATCAGTTCTAGGGTTAATCTAAGGGCCTAAATAAGTTTCCTACATTTATATAAACACCCTAAGACCTAACCTAATTCACAACAAATCACTCTTACACCGTTATGCTGGTGAATTCCCTCTTGAACCATGGCCGGCGCCTCCAAATTAAAGCTTAAGCATTCAAACTCGATTCAAATCAAAGATCAATGCTTCTACAACAATTCAAGAGAATAGATCAACGTTACTGCAACGTTCTACGACAATTTCAGTTCTTAATTCGTTAGCCATGCTCTGTAAGTTCTATTGCTTTTAGATTTAAATATTTAATTATAATATGGCCATGGAATAAAGTGGAATTTGATTTAAGAGCATGTTTATCGATTCAGACCTATTTATGTTGCTTCTTGAATCTTGAGTTTTGTGACTTGTCTATCTTTTCTCACGTCAAGTTCATGATCAGTTCAGCCTGTTGTAAATCAGTTTTCTTGATTCATGTTGATATTATTATCAAGTTGTAATCTTCATGCCTGTGATGATGTTTTTCTCTCTGATCTTATTTTTATGCAAAATTCTATCTTCCCCTATTTATTTTCTTTTGATAAACCTTGGTCAATTTCGGACTTAGGCCTAAATCGTGATTTGCGTACGATTGAATACGGGGAAATATTGGGATATTACCTATTTGGATATATGTGTTTGGTGGAATTGATGGCATAACATGAAATTGGAAATTTAGGTATTGTCAATATAATTGAAATTGCAAGTTTGGGCATTTCCATAAGTACTTTGGCATGAAGTGAGCATACATGAATTGGCATGTAAATTAAATCACAAGTTTGGGACTATGTAAATTAAATCAAAAGATTGGGCTTATGTTAATTAGGCATATGTAGAATTGGGAATTTGAACATGAAAGCGATTATAAACTTGATAGTTGGCATAAACATGTATTATGAACTTGGCAACTGGCATGTATTGTAATAAAAAATTATAGTTTAGGATAACTACATCATGAATCATGATTTGGGTTTATTTGGGTATGAAACTCGATACATGTAATTTTGGCTAGAACTTGATATGGGTAAAATGGCATAAACTTGGCATACATGTAAATAGGCAAGAATTGGACATATGTAAACTGACTAGAACTGGGTACATATATTAATGGGCATGTAATTTGGAACTTGGGCATATGTTTATTAATATGTAAAGTTGGGAATTTTGACTTATATGACACATATGTAATTAACAATCTAACGGATGCCTTTGACACGAGGTTAGACTTGAGTTGTGTTGTAATTCTGCCTGGAACCGCCCGACATATCCAGTGACCACAACAATAATAATCTAATGTGAGAGGTCGTAGGCAAAGACTAGGTTGTGGTGATGCCTAGCGCGAGGTTAGACTGAGTTGTGGTGTAATTCTGCCCGGAACCGCCCGGCATATCCAATGACTACAACAATATGTCTAATGTGAGAGGTTAGTGCATTGAATGCTTGAACCCGAGGTTGTAATGGGTTTGCGGTGTAATTCTGCCCAGAATTGCCCGACATATCCAGTGGCCGCAAATAAGTCCAATGTGACAGGTTGATGCATTAGTAAATAATAAATGATAATGAAACCTGTTAAGTAGGGTAAGGTTAAGCTAATGCGACTGGACTAATGACATTTAACCAATATAACACATTAATTAGACAAGTGGAGGGGGTTAAGTAAACTAAGAACACTTAACCAATACAACATGTTAGTTATACAAGTGGGTGGGTTAAGTAATATGACTAGACTAACGACACTTAACCAATATAACATGACGCGTGGCACGGTTAAGTCAACTTGAACATATAGATAATACTTAACCAACTTGACATGATACGTGGGCGGATTAAGTCATGAACCGCTTGAATATACTTAACCAATTTGACACGATGATTTGGTAGGGTTAAGTCATGAACCGCTTGAATATACTTAACCAACTTGACACATGATCCGTAGGGCTAAGTCGTGAACTTGAATGACAACACTTAGCCAATTTGACATGACACGTAGGCGGGTTATGTCACGAACTTGAATGGCAACACTTAACCAACTTAACATGCTAGACTGTTAAGGGTTAAGTCATGAATTTAAATGACAACACTTAACCTATTGGACGAAAACCCTAGTTACGCGGTCCATTTCAGCAGTAACCCACATAGATGTATCAAGATACCCTGGAACTAGGCAGGGTGGGGCACGATTACTGGGTTGATTGTAAGCGACCGGAACGATGGTGCGCCAGTGTAGGTTCAGGCGGACTATGGTCGTGCACGTAGTTCGGAGTTGAAAAAGCAGGCACTGGGCATCAGTAGGTTTACACTGTGCGTGCTTGATTCGTGTAGGGGGTTGGCACCGTAGGGCTTGATACACCCTATGGTGGACTCAGCACAGGTAACTACATTCGTGGTAGGGCCATATGACACAGAAATATGAACGAGCTAGGACTTGTAGGAAGCCGATCGATTAATAGATCATTTCATGGGACAAGTAATGAGTCATTTCATGACATTGGGCAAGGGATCATTTTATAGTCAACACATGACATGGGTTGGGATACTAGTACTGGTGGTGCAGAGCAAATAGATATCATAGAAATATTTTAATGGTGAAGCAGAGAAATCATGCGATGCTTGATAGAAATATTGCGAAATTTTACTTAGTTTATCTTGAATCGGAACCTTGTGATGTTATACTTGACAAAAATCATATGATATTATTCTTCTTTATCTTGCTTGTTGCTTATCTTATCATCATGCTTATGTTTACTTTCAGTTTATTCATGCCATGTTATCTTTACCTGTTTTTATGCTGAAAGTCACTAGGACTTACTCAGTCTTTATGACTGACCGTTTTGTTTTGCCTCTTTTTCTTCTGTCCCCCCCCCCCCAGGTTCGTATGGTGGAAATACAACTTAGTTCGGATCTTACCAAGCTCCAAGGCTCTTTCATGTACGGCTTGGTTTTCTCTTGGCTATAGCTTGCTTTGCTTTATTGAGGGAATACTACAATTTATTTTTATGCTTCTTTGTTTTTGAGCAAGACAGATATTTTGACTATGTAATTGGTTATTGGAAGTTGATGGGCTTTTATTGTAAATAATTATATTTAATAAATGATTTGAAGTACTTCTACTTTACTTTCCGCTGTTTTATATATGTCTGTCTAGTAATATTTCTGTTCCAGTACCCATAATGCTCTATTGAAGTTAAGGCATTCCCTTTGTGAGTGACCTTAACGGATGTGGGGTGTTACACTTGGTATCAGAGCATAAGTTTACCAGACTGGGCAAAAGCTTTTAAAAACCTTCTGAAATTATTTTCAAAACGTTTACAAAGAAGCATCGTTCTGTTGTGTTAAAAGGCACATTCCCCGAAGCCATATGCACTATCTTTTGATTCTCTCTTTGAATCTCCTCTTTCTCTCTTTTCACCATAGTTTTGTAGGCGTACGACACATGTCAGAGGGAAAAGGAGTGCCCAACCTCCATCTGTAGTCGCAGTAGTTTTACTTGCGACTAATCTTATTTCAAGCTTTGTAGGGTTACCGTGCGATGGAGGTAGCTTTCGAGAAACTTGTCAACAAGCTATACAAGGATAGTAAGAACGAGGATAAAGAACACAAGCCTAAGGATGTGAAACTTGTTGATATGGCTTAATCCACGAAGGAGGAAAAGGTGAAAGGGAAGAGGCCAAAGTGAAAGAATAATAAAACCCATGACAAGAGAGAGTATCTTTAGTATGGTAAAAAGGGACATGTAGTTAAGTGTTATAGGACAAGGACAAGGGCAAAGGACAAGATCGTCGAGGGGGCAATTGTATGCTCTCACTACTTGCATACGTAAGAGAGGTGGTAATGTTTCTGTTAAAAGTTTAGCTTTTCTTTTCTATCATACCGTGGGAACTTTGTTTTTGTACATCGCATCCTTTTAATTTTGCTTCGATAGTTGAGTCTCTGCACCTTAGTACTAGCGTGGTAGCGGATCCCATTTTTTGTCTCAAATCCTGTTAGGGAATCGACTTATTTATTCATGACTTGTTTGGATTTGAGAATGTCTATGCTAAGTGTTGAGTTTAGAAGAAATGCTTATGTTTTTGGGCTATGGGTTGATTCTAGGGATAGAGTGGTTATCCAGAAATGGTACAATTCTCGAGTATGAAAAGAGGGTAGTTAGACTCTTGACTGGCCTCGGTAATGCCCTCGAAGTCTAGTGTAACCCTTAGGGTTCTGCCATGCTTAGTTACCTAGAATCTCTTGATACATTTATTGATCCGATCGAGTAGTGTTTGCCACTAAGGCGGATGGTTCATTTCGCTTATGCATGAGTCATAGAAAATCAACTTAGTAAGTACATTTAGCAACATGGTTGACATCTGTTTATTTTCAAGAGATAGTTCTTCTGCGTGGAATACCTTATAGTGAGTAAACGAGATCCAGGATTCACTAGTGAATTTTGGAGAACTTGCATGAAACCATGAGCACGCAGTTATGTTTGAGTCGAGTATACTAGAAGGAGAATAAGTGAAAGTGGAACGAGAGGCAACATGAAATGAGTTCCAACTCATATTTTGTAAACAAGAATTAAGAAGCTACTAAATTGTGAAGTTAAAGACGGTCAAAGAAGAATGGAGTTAAGCTCAAGGAAATGCGACTTAGAGGATTGAAGACTAGATACGCGCATCATATCTCTTTTTTAAGAGTATATCCTTGATCCCTCTTTTCCTGTAGAGCTTACTTGCATGCTATCTTTTAAGTATATCATCTCGGTCCTATTCTCAATCCTATTTCTGTTGCAAAACCCATAGGGGTTATGACTCATCTGTTAGTAATACATGTTGGGGCTTGAGGGTGTCCGTTGTGTTGACTAAACTTTTTGGGTTTTATAGGATAAGGTTTGGTTTTAGGAAGGGATTTCTTGTGACCTAGAAGGAGTCCATCATGCTTAGTTTCCTAGAATCATATATTGGTTAGGTTGAGTAATTCTTTGGGTGTCAATCTGATGTTGATTTCTGTCTTCGGGGCTGGTGCCTGGGGAGTTCTTCTCCTAATCAGTATATATGTAACGTAGATTTCTAGTTTTGACATTACCTAATGGGCACAAAGTTTTTACTTGCTTCTATCATTCGACTATACCTTTAGGTAGGAACAATTGGGTGTAAACATGTTTTTGAGACATGTTATGATTGATGGTTGCAAGTGGTTGCTCGTGAATGCATATACACGCACATTAGGCACTAGATCGGCTCAGTCACCTTTCATACTGCATATGCATGAGTGTTTATACTTGTTTATGGATGAAATTGAATGTGTTATTATGTGGATATTGCATATGGATGGATGTTTGTGCACACATATAGTGTTTATGTGACTAAGACTATTTGCATACATGTTGGACTCATGGCACTAAACATATTTTTCATTAAGAAGATCAATCAGGCCTGATCATCTGCATTAGATAAGGAACATATACACACACTTTCTGCATATGTTCATATAGCATTAGAAATCCGTTAAGTACAATGGATGCCTGTGATTGATGATTGAGTAGATGGATGATTGGATGGTAGGACACATTCTTCTTAACATGAAGATTTCGGGGACGAAATCCTTAAAGGAGGGGAGAATGAACAAGTCGAAAATTTATAACATATTAAAACAAGAAATCATAGTATAATTAATTTTTAAAATGAGAATCATGGGAAAGGGTTGCGCGATTGCGTTCGTCTCGGAAGTCTGTTTGGAATAGAGTCCGAGTTTTCGAAAATCGGAGTCCGTATGACCAAGTTATGACCTTAGAAGTTTCACGAATTTTCAGAATCAAAAACAGCTCAGAATTCGAATTCAAATTCGAATTCAAAACCCAGAAGCGGGCTGGGCGGGAAAATTCCCGCCCAAAGCCCAGGTCGACTAGGGGGTCGACCTGGGAGTCGACCTGGCCAGACCAGGTCGACCATAGGGTCGACCTGGGGGTCGACCTCCCTGGTCAGGCCTGGGTGGGTCTGTTGTGGGCCTGTGACTTTTTTTGTAGGTTCAGATCAGTTCTAGGGTTAATCTAAGGGCCTAAATAAGTTTCCTACACCTATATAAACACCCTAAGACCTAACCTAATTCACAACAAATCATTCTTACACCGTTATGCTGCTGAATTCCCTCTTAAACCATGGTCGCCGCCTCCAAATTAAAGCTTAAGCATTGAAACTCGATTCAAATCAAAGATCAACACTTCTACAAAAATTCAAGAGAGTAGATCAACGTTCACTGCAACATTCTACGACAATTTAAGTTCTTAATTGATTAGCCATGCTCTGTAAGTTCTAGTTGCTTTTAGATTTAAATATTTAATTATAATATGGCCATGGAATAAAGTGGAATTGGATTTAAGTATGTTTATCGATTCATACCTATTTCTGTTGCTTATTGAATCTTGAATTTTGAGACTTGTCTATCTTTTCTCACGTCAAGTTCATGATCTATTCAGCCTGTTGTAAATCAGTTTTCTTGATTCATGTTGATATTATTATCAAGTTGTAATCTTCATGCCTGTGATGTTGTTTTTCTCTCTGATCTTATTTTTATGCAAAATTCTATCTTCCCCTATTTATTGTCTTTTGAAAACCTTGGTCAATTTCGGACTTAGGCCTAAATCGTGATTTGCGTACGATTGAATACGGGGAAATATTGGGATATTACCTATTTGGATATATGTGTTTGGTGGAATTGATGGCATAACGTGAAATTGGAAATTTGGGTATTGTCAATATAATTGAAATTGCAAGTTTGGGCATTGGCATAAGTAATTTGGAATGAAGTGGGAATACATGAATTGGCATGTAAATTAAATCACGAGTTTGGGACTATGTAAATTAAATCAAAAGATTGGGCTTATGTTAATTAGACATATATAGAATTGGGAATTTGAACATGAAAGCGATTGTAAACTTGATAATTGGCATAAACATGTATTATGAACTTGGGCAACCGGCCTGTATTGTAATAAAAAGATTATAGTTTAGGATAACTACATCATGAACATTGATTTGGGTTTATTTGGGTATGAAACTTGATACATATAATTTTGGCTAGAACTTGATATGGGTAAAATGGCATAAACTTGGCATACGTGTAAATAGGCAAGAATTGGACATATGTAAACTGACTAGAACTGGGTACATATATTAATGGGCATGTAATTTGGAACTTGGGCATATGTTTATTAATATGTAAAGTTGGGAAGTTTGACTTATATGACACATATGTAATTAACAATCTAACGGATGCCTTTGACACGAGGTTAGACTTGAGTTGTGGTGTAATTCTGCCCGGAACTGCCCGGCATATCCAGTGACCACAACAATAATAGTTTAATGTGAGAGGTCGTAGGCAAAGACTAGGTTGTGGTGATGCCTAACGCGAGGTTAGACTGAGTTGTGGTGTAATTTTGCCCGGAACCGCCCGACATATCCAGTGACCGCAACAATATGTCTAATGTGAGAGATTAGTGCATTGATTGCTTGAACCTGAGGTTGGAATGGGTTTGCGGTGTATTTTTCCCTGGAACCGCCTGGCATATCCATTGACCGCAAATAAGTCCAATGTGAGAGGTTGATGCATTAGTAAATAATAAATGCTAATGAAACCTATTAAGTAGTGTGAGGTTAAGCTAACGCGACTGGTCTAATGGAACTTAACCAATATAACACATTAATTAGACAAGTGGAGGGGGTTAAGTAAACTAAGAACACTTAACCAATACAGCATGTTAGTTATACAAGTGGGTGGGTTAAGTAATATGACCAGACTAACAACACTTAACCAATATAAGATGACGCGTGGTAGGGTTAAGTCAACTTGAACATATAGATAATACTTAACCAACTTGACATGATACGTGGGCGGGTTAAGTCATGAACTACTTGAATATACTTAACCAATTTGACACAATTATTTGGTAGGGTTAAGTCATGAACCGCTTGAATATACTTAACCAACTTGACACATGATCCATAGGGCTAAGTCATGAACTTGAATGACAACACTTAGCCAATTTGACGTGACACGTAGGCGGGTTAAGTAACGAACTTGAATGACAACACTTAACCCACTTGACATGCTAGACTTATAAGGGCTAAGTCACGAATTTAAATGACAACACTTAACCTGTTGGACGGAAACCCTAGTTACGCGGTCCATTTCAGCAGTAACCCACATATATGTATCAAGATACCCTGGAACTAGGTAGGGTGGGGCACGATTACTGGGTTGATTGTAAGTGACCAGAACGACGGCTGAGTTGGTGCGCCAGTGTAGGTTCAGGCGGATTATGGTCATGCACGTAGTCCGGAGTTGAAAAAGCAGGCATTGGGCATCAGTAGGTTTACACTGTGCGTGCTTGATTCGTGTCGGGGGTCGGCACCCTAGGGATTGATACACCTATGTTAGACTCAGCACAGGTAACTACATTCGTGATAGGGCCGTATGACACAGACACATGAACGAGCTAGGACTCATAGGGAGACGATCGATTAATAGATCGTCTCGTGGGACCAAGTAATGGGTCATTTCATGACATTGGGCAAGGGATCATTTTATAGTCAACACATGACACGGGTTGGGATACTAGTACGGGTGGTGCAGAGCAAATAGGTATCATATAAATATTCTAATGGTGAATCAGAGAAATCTTGCGATGCTTGATAGAAATCTTGCGAAATTTTACTTAGTTTATCTTGAATGGGAACCTTGCGATGTTATACTTGACAAAATTCATATGATGTTATTCTTAGTTATCTTGCCTGTTGCTTATCTTGTCATCATGCTTATGTTTACTTTCAGTTTATTCATGCCATGTTATCTTTACCTGTTTTTATGCTAAAAGTCACTAGGAATTACTCAGTCTTTATGACTAACCCGTTTTGTTTCGCCTCTTTTTCTTCTACCCCACCCCGGTTCATAGGGTAGGAATACAGCTTAGTTCGGATCTTACCAAGCTCCAAGGCTCTTTCATGTACGGCTTGGTTTTCTCTTGGCTATGGCTTGCTTTGCTTTATTGGGGAATACTACAATTTAATTTTATGCTTCTTTGTTTTTGAGCAAGACAGATATTTTGACTATGTAATTGGGTATTGGAAGTTGATGGGCTTTCCATGGAACTGAGTCCTTCGTGGCAGCTAGAAATTGGCTGAAAGAAACTGAGGACTTATTCATCATCTTTGAGGTAGAAGATAGACAGAAAGTGCAACTGGCAGTATGGCTACTAAAGGGCGAGGCTTCCTACTGGTGGGAAGTCACTAATGCTGAAAGACCAGTGGAGACATGGGAGGACTTTAGGGCAAGGTTTGAGACTAAATTTCTCTCAGATGCGGAAAGGAGTTTGCAGTTGGAAAAATTCTTATTTCTTAAGCAAGGGAACAAGACAGTCAGAGAGTATGTGAATCAGTTCGATGAGCTAACTAGGTTTGGGCTGGACCTAGTCAACACCCCGCACAAGAAGGCTCTCCGTTTCGTCAAAGGGTTGAATGAGCCATTACACAGTTTGGCCATGACCCATATACCCATGGGAGCCACGTATGAAAGACTGGTGCAAATGGCATTGCTGAACGAAGAGGATAAGGGCAAGAAGGAGACAAAGGCAGAAAGCTCTCAAGGGAAGAAAGAGGGTTTGCAGCCTAAGAAGACAGACTTTAAGAAGGGCGGGAAAGGCAACAAAGAGAAGAGGAAGTGCAATTTCTGTGGCAAAGTGGGGCACTTAGTAAAGGACTGCCGGAAAAAGAAGGCCAAGGAGAATGGTGGGTGCTTTTCTTGCGGTGAGACGGGCCACAGGGCTAAGGACTGCCCAAAGAAATGAGGACAGGGGCAGAGGGCTGGATCCACCTCAGGGGCACAAGTTCATGTGCTAGAAGCGCCACCTTTGCAACAGCGAGGTATAAATACTTCTGTAGAAAGTGTAGTTTATCTTTATGATCACCCCGTTCGCACTTTATTTGATTCTGGCGCATCACACTCCTTTATCTCGTCTGCTTTAGTAGAATCTCTGCACCTAAAAACTAGTATGGTAGAGGACCCCTTAATTGTTTCAAACCCAATTGGGGGCCCAACTCATTTGTCTATGATCTGTTTAGGATTGAAAATTTCTATTCTAAGCGTAGAATTTCAATGTAGTGCCTTTGTTTTGGGCTTTTCGGGGTATGGTTTGATTTTGGGTATGGATTGGCTATCCGGTAATGGGGCCATCCTTGATTGTGAGAAAAGGGTTGTCAGGCTCCTAACCCAGCTCGGTAATACTTTGGAAATTTCTTGTAATCCCTCGTATGCGGTTATGCTTAGTTATCTTGAATCGCTAGATGCCTCTGTTGAAAATTTGCAATCAGTTAGAGTGGTTCGGGAATATCCGGATGTCTTCGAAGAGGTGAAGGGCTTGCCTCCGAAGCGGGAAATAGACTTCCGCATATATCTTGTAGATAATGCGAAGCCCGTTACGTTGCCCGTTAGACACATGGCTCCACGAGAAAGGAAAGAGCTCAGTAAACAGATTAAAGAGCTTCTAGAAAAGGGGTTCATTAGGAAGAGCATTTCAGAATGGGGCGCTCCAGTAGTGTTCGCTACAAAGGTGGATGGTTCACTCCGTCTATGTGTTGACTATAGGGAGCTCAACAAGCTAACGAAAAAGAATAAGCACCCTCTCCCTAGAATTGACGATTTGTTTGATCAGCTTGTAGGAGCGTCTGTTTTCTCCCAACTCGATTTAGCGACCGGTTTTCATCAGCTAAGGGTGGCTGAAGATAGCATCGATAAAACGACATTCAGAACCCCAGACGACTTCTTTGAATGGCTTGTCATGCCTTTTGGCTTGACAAACGCACCTGCTTACTTCGTGGACCTGATGAGTAGGGTATTCAGAGATTTCCTCAACAAGTTCGTAGTGGTCTTCGTAGATGATATCCTTATTTTCTCAAAGAGTGAAGAGGAACATGCTCAACACTTAAGGGCAATCATGGAAACTTTGCGAGTCCATCAACTAAAAGCCAAATTCTCCAAATGCCACTTTTGGAGAGAAGAGGTGAGGTTCCTTGGGCACATAGTATCCAAACAAGGGTTAGCCGTGGACCCTGCTAAGGTAGTGGCGGTACAGGATTGGAAGACACCAAGGAATGCAACTGAGGTCCGAAATTTTCTAGGACTAGCAGGTTTCTATCGAAAGTTCATAAGGGATTTTGCGAAAATCTCAGCTCCGCTCATGAAATTAACCAAGAAGAATCTAGTGTTCAATTGGGACTTGGATTGCGAGTTTGCTTTCCAACGACTGAAAAGGGCTCTTACAACAGCCCCAGTTTTGACGCTGCCAGATGGGAGCAAGATGTTCACTATTTATACAGATGCGTGTGGGACAGGGCTAGGCGCCGTCTTAATGCAAGAAGGAAGGGTAGTAGCTTATGGCGGGAGGCAGTTGAAGGTGCACGAAAAGAACTACCCGACCCACGATCTTGAGTTGGCCGCCATCGTCTTTGCACTCAAGTCTTGGCGACACTATCTCCTAGGTGAGAAGTTCGAACTTTACACTGACCATAAATCGTTGAAATATCTTTTCTCGCAGAAAGATCTTAACTTGAGGCAACAGAGATGGATGGAGTTTCTTGCCTCGTACGATTTCGAAATCTCCTACACTCCGGGCAAAGGCAACGTAGTGGCAGACGCATTGAGCCGAAAGAAATTGACCCTAAGCCCGTTGTTTGTTGAAAGACAAAGCCTAGAGTTTATAGCCAGCTTCGACTTTAGGCCTTCCTCCGATTTTGTACCAGGCTTGCTAGCATCTCTCGAAGTGCGCCCAACTTTAGTGGATTCAGTAGGGACAGCGCAACGCGAAGACCCACAGCTTGTGGAAATAATTGATAGGCTAATTAGGGGTGAGACTTCAAGTCACCTCAACAGATACTCCATCGACGATAAAGGTTTTCTAAGACGAGACGGAAGACTGTGCGTCCCACAGACAAAAGATTTAATAAAGAAGGTTCTCGAGGAAGCACATCACTCCAAGATGACAATACACCCAGGCGGAGATAAAATGTACAAAGATATAAAAAGGACTTTCTTCTGGGACGGCATGAAAAAGGACGTGGCAGAATTCGTTTCTAAGTGTATGGTGTGCCAACAGGTTAAGGCGGAACAGAAAAAGCCTGGCGGACTGCTACATCCTCTGGAGGTCCCGCAGTGGAAGTGGGATAGCATCTCAATGGACTTCATCGATGGGCTGCCTAGGTCTAGGAGAGGCAACACTAGCATTTGGGTAATAGTGGATAGGCTTACTAAAAGCGCCCACTTTTTACCTGTTAAAGTAAAAGAACTGCCTCATCCCTAGCATCACTTTACCTCAAAGAAATTGTTCGACTCCATGGAATACCATCCAGCATTGTTAGTGACCGAGACCCCATCTTCACCAGTGAGTTTTGGCGGAGTCTGCAAGAAGCAGTAGGAACGAAGTTATGCTTGAGCACAGCCTATCATCCCCAAACCGACGGCCAAACAGAAAGAGTGAACAGAGTTTTGGAGGACCTTTTAAGACTGTGCGTCCTTGACTTCGGAGGGACATGGGAAGACCACCTTCCTTTGGTGGAATTTGCCTACAACAGCAGCTATCAAGCAACCATCGGAATGGCGCCCTTCGAAGCTTTATATGGAAGACCGTGCCGATCGCCCACTTGTTGGTGGGAGTCTACTGATAAGCTCATACTTGGACCAGATATGATCCGAGAGACTTCAGAGAAAGTAGACTTAATACGAAGAAGGATGAAGACGGCCCAAGACAGACAAAAGTCCTACGCCGACAAGAGGAGAACCGACCTTGAATTTGAGGTTGGGGACAGAGTTTTTCTTAAGGTATCTCCGCTAAGGAACGTTGTTCGTTTTGGAACCACAGGAAAGCTAGCGCCAAGGTTCGTAGGGCCATTCCCTATCATCGAGAAAATTGGGAAAATGGCCTATAGATTAGAGCTACCCGAGAAAGTGGCCGGAGTTCACAACGTTTTTCACGTTTCACATCTCCGAAAATGTCTACATGAGTCTGCTGAAGTGGTAGAGCCAAATATCCTAGAAGAAGCAGAGGTGGAACGCGAAGCAACCATAAGGAAAGTTCCAACCCGCATATTAGGAACGGAAGTGAAAAAGCTACGCAACCGCGAAGTCAAACTCGTCAAAGTTCAGTGGAGCGACGCCGTGGGAGACGCGACTTGGGAAACTGAAGCTAGAATACGCACTGCCTACCCTTTTCTTTTCGAGGGTACATCCTTGATCTTTCTTTTTCCTTAAGTTGCGCTTTTATCTATCTTTTTTTTTAGGTATATCTCCTCGACCCTATCTTTTAGGTAGAAACTCTTTGGATGAAAACATGAAATTGAAACATGTTATGGGTGATGGTTGCAAGTGGTTGCAAGTGATTGCTAGTGGTTGCTCGTGGTTGCATATACACGCACAATCTAGGTTTTAGATCGGCTCAGTCACTTCATATTGCATATGCATATATGTTTGCATTCGTATATGGTTGAACTTTAATGTGTTGTCATATGGATGTTGCATGTGTATGAATGATTGTGCACTTATGTAGAATCATGAATAGGTGGATTTGCATTCATAATGGATTCATAGCACTTACATAATTCGCATTAAGGAGGTCAATTGAATCAGTAGACCGCCTGATTTTGCATTAGATAAGTACATGTACACACACACTTCGCATATGATCATGAAGCATTAGAAGTCTTTTAAGGACAATGGATGCTCGTGTTTGATGGATGAGTAGATGGATGATTGGATGTTAGGATATACATTCCTCCTAACTTGAAGATTTCGGGGACGAAATCCTTTTAAGTGGGGGAGAATGTAACACCCCGTGTATTCTATAACCGTGAAAGTCATAAATTAAAGTATAATTAATTTCAAATCAAAGAATTAAGGGAAACGGGATACGCCATTGCGTTCGTCTCGGAATTCTGCTTGAGATAGAGTCTAAGTTTGCATAAAACGGATATCGTATGAAGAAGTTATGGACGAACGAAGTTGGGCGAAAAACCGGAAAACGGGTCAGAATGCACTGGCGCACTTGGGAAGTGCGCCAGTACATTTTTGACCTGGCGCACCTGCCAAGTGCGCCCAGGTCAAAAATGACCTGCTGGCCAGGTCTGGTCTAGTCCTGGCTGGCCAGGTCTGTGTTTGGTCGATTTTCAGAAGCTTGCTTTGTCATTAGGGCTAGGTGGCAGGCTCTAATTGGTCTCTCTTTCGAATGAATGGCTACGATCAATCCAAGCAACATCGATGGTCCTAATCAGTTCATAAACTCTATAAAAATGACCCTAGACTCTACCTAATCTATTCATTCAAAAATAAGAACAAAGCCATCATGCTGCTGAGGAACGACTAGGAGTAGCCACCAAATTGGAGAGAAGGTTAGGAGGCAAATTCTAAAGCATAAAGCAACTTAGACAAATCAAATCAACGCCTACGTCAAAAGGAGACGCATCTCCAAATTCCTAAATTGGAGAATTCGCCACACAATTGTAAGTAGAGTATTATTTTGGTATGAACAAATAACTGTGTTGGTTTGTATACTTGATTTGTGGTGATAAAGTAATCCATATTTGTGCGTTACTATGATTCTTATCGATTTGGAATATTGTATACGTTTGGATATTCGCAAAGCATGTTATTCATTATAAAAACTACATGTTTGCGGTAGTTTTATGCAAGTATACGTTTGGAATATTCTCAAATTATGTAATCCATGTTGAGGCTACATGTATGTAGTTGTTTAATTGAAATTCATGCAAGTTTGGGGTTTTGCTACTATGCCATCATAATGTGTATTTTTATACAAAAATCATTTTGTGAGTAATTGGAGCAAATTTGGGTTATTATAATCCATATGAAATTATGTTGAAAATTTGGCATCATGATCTATGTATTAAGCCATACTTTTGTACTAGAAAACCTCTTTGTGAATTTATGAATATGACTAGGCTATGATTGATATTTTGCATAATTAAAAACCATGTTAGGTCTATATTGTTAACAAGAATTATATGATGACATATGTGGTACATAGCTAGGTTAGATTCAAAATCCCATTTGCAAGTTTGTATGACTAAAGTAAAAATCATGATTTCATGTTAGAAATATTTATGCCATAAGTATATGTGTGCCATGGTTATGTGAATAGATTTAGAATCATGATTAAGTTGGATTAATTCTAGTGGAATTATACTTTTGTATTAGTCACAAAAGTAAGCACCTTTGTAAACATGTAGTAATCTTATAAACATGATTTGCTTATGTTTGACATTATGCCTAAATAAAATATAGGTTTTTGTTGCAGTTAAGCCTATGTGTCAATAGTGATATTCTTAACTTAACTACAAGTTTACATGGTTTGATTCATGTCACTTATGCTTTATGACCAAAGTATATGTTACTACTATGCAAGTACACCAGTTTCTATTTTGTAGTTCCAACGTCACGTTGCAAGTTCATGCGTTCACATTCCCCTTTTTGTGTATGTAATCACGCTTTAAGCCTCCCCTTTTCGCATGGCTAGGTTGGGCTTAAAAAGGCTAAGCCCAACATATATATAATAAACGGACGTATTAAACGGGGGAAAATAACGTTGGGTTAAATTTATTAATAAATGAAAATATAAAGAAAAGGGGCCCAAATTCAAGTATGGGTTGGGCCCATGATTGGTGTAACTTTCACACCATTGATTTTAATGGGCCGCAAATATTTACATATAAGAAAAATAAAGAAGAAAGACAAAATATGTAAATGTAGAAAATACGATGTGTTTAACCCGAGGTTGGATTGAGTTGTGATGTAAACCTGCCCGGAACCGCCCGGCTGTTCAGTAGTCACAACAATACCTATCCAATGTGGGTGGTTAAACATGGAGCCCAATAAGGACCCGAGGTTAGACTGAGTTGTGGCGTAAGACTGCCCGGAACCAACCAGCAACAGGCAGCCACAACAATACCTGTCTAATGTGAGAGGTCAAGGCTTTAATAAGACAATTAAAGCTGAGTCAGGATTGTTAGGATTAAGTGGACTAAAGACTTAATCAAAATGGAACATGCTAAACTAAACAGACTGATTGGGGGTTAGGTTATAAAACACTTAAACAACTTAGCATGTTGGCTAGAAATAGAAAACCTAGTAGCGGGGGACCCTTTTCAGCAGTAACCCTATAAGGTGTATCATGATACCCTAAAACTAGGCAGGGTGGGGCACGATTACTGGGCTGATTGTAAGAGGTCAAATCGACGGCGGTGGTGTAGCAGTGTAGGTTCTAACGGGGTGCGGGCGTGCACACACTCCAGCGCAGAAAAATAAGGCACTGGGCACCAGTAGCATACCTGTGCATTCTAGGGTTGTGTCGGGCCGCCGCCATGGGACTTGATACACCCCATGGTGGGACCAGCATAGGTAACTACAACATCAGGGGCCGTAAGACACATGTAACTATGCGAGTAGGAGCCGATCATCATAGAATGGATCACTTCACCCTGATTATGGGGTGCCAGTTGGGAACTAGTTTATATGGGTTCAGAGATTAATATGGGGTACGATAGTATATTCGACCCTAGACAACTTAACTAAGTTTATAGTGCTTTCCTATTTCTTGTTTATACTTATCATACCCAGTTCTTTATTCATAGACAGAATAGTCCTAAACTTACTCAGGCTTTATGTCTGACTCTACTTTTCTTTCGTCTTCTTTTCTTCCGTCCCCCCCCCCCCCAGGTCCACAGGGAGGGAACACTGCAGCTTGACCAGCATTCATATCCAGCTTGAAGAGGAAAAATGTATTGCTTGGACCTTTTCGTTTTGAACTATGGCTTTGGACAACAACTATGGGGCTTTTGCAGTTTATTTATGTTTTCTTTATGCTTCTTTAAATAATGTAATCAAGACAGTTATGAAGGTGTTATGTTATGTTTTTTTTAAAGGATGTAAGACAATCATGGTGATGTTGTTGTAACACGTATTTGCTTTTATGAAATAAAAGTTACCGCTTTTCTGCTGTTTACAAATATGTGTTTTTATATCTGTCTTGTATATCTGTGACTTATACTTATAAACCTCCACCAAAATTAGGGCATTCCCTTTGAGAGTGAACCTAACGGAGGTGGGGTGTTTCACATCACAATCCCTCCATCGTTGATTACAACGATTCTAGTATTATCGCGATTCTCGAAAACACACCAGGTACGATTGACGTTGAACCCTCAAAACCAAATCTCATGAGCTTTAATTCGATACAAGGACTTATTTTTTTACTCCACCCTTTGCATGCAAGTTCACTTCTATTTGGATTTGGAAGGATTTAATAAAAAGAAATGGGGACTTTGATTTCTTTCGGTGTATGGATAAAATGAAAGGGGTTCGAATGACGGGTAACGGCTGGGGGTTTTCGATTTCAATTTGGGATTTGATGAAGGATTAGGAAGGGGAAGACATTGATTTTTTTTTTGCAGAGGAATGGGAATTTAGAAGAGAAAAAGAAAGGGGGGCCATGGTATTATAGAAGAAAAGGATAACATACCGTACGTTTTCAATTAAGGGATGTCTCCTCAAGTACGAGCACCTTTATTTTGATTTGATTTTTTCTATTAAATCGATTCGATATAAAGGGATCTTTATTTTATTTGAAATGATATCGATTTGATTTCGAGCTTGTCTATTAAAAACATCTCGTGTTCATAATTTTAAGTCACGAACCGCTATTTTAACATTACGACTGACATGTCAATGTTATAACGCTACTCTGAACCCAGCGGAATAGATTCTGAAATTTAATTTGAAATTATGTATAAAGTAAACATATTAAATCGATATAATATAATTTAAATTCAGAAATAATCAATTCTTCGATAATAAATTATTACTATTATCGTTTATAAAAGAATAAAATTTATATTGATTATTTGAATCGTTTCGATTTAGTTTTATCTTTGAATTCAATTATTAGTTGTTATCGTTATTACGATAATAAAATATATTTTAAATTTAATCGTATATCTATTATTAAATCAATAAGTCAATATAAAAATCCATTTATAATTTCAACTCAACATTTAAAAATATTAAATATTCAAAATTAATTGATCAAAAATCTAGGTCAATACAAAGGTAAGTAACTCTATTGGTTACAATCGTTAAAAATAACGATTGATTTCAATTAAATTAAATAAATGTTTAATTTAATCAATTCAGCCAACATACAAATAAACAACATTCAGTAGCCATCCAAAAATGAACGACTGAAGTACAAAAATATTAAACCCAACTTATATAAAATGTAAGTGGGATAATCTGATTGAATTATACTTATCGAATTCATTTGTCGCTTAAGCAGTTTCGTTCTAGTTAAATTAAACAGACATTTAACTTAACTATAAATTCTAGCAGCCTCCGGTTCTGTCCAAGTCAATTCCAAAATATAGATCTCATTACCACGATCCTGATGCAAGATGATTCATTCAGTTCCGATGTCATATGCCCAAGTTATACAATCATAAGTAAACAATATTTTAATGCAAAATAATCAATCCCTTAATTAAATATCGATTAGGCTTAATTACTTAGATTAATCGCATGTTCAGGTTGATAATATATCCTCTGCTCCTTTAGTTGTTGCATTCCTTCGTATATTTCCAGTTTATCACCTAAACAGAAGGTTATAATTAAAATTCTTAGTTATAAATTTATAACATTAATTATATTAAAAGTTGCTAATTACTTGGGATTAGGCCGATTATTACCTATCCAGCTTCGTTCAAAAATACGTCTTTGTTGCTCATGACAACACCCAGCTCTCAACTCCCATCCATTCGTTTTCGTTCCCTGATACATTGTTCCACATCCAAAATCCACACACCGTGCCAATTCTTGATCACCCAGCCACAAATCGCCCATCAGCAACTGATCAGAGACCGCCACCTGAAACTACTCAACCACCTCATCCAACGCCCCAAAAATCTTTCCATTCAATTACCCAGCTGCCCACCAGCTGTTTTCGAACGAAATGGCATTAAGCTGCCGAATTCGATCACCTCTTTTCATAGAATTAGATCTCAACCGGTCAAATTCCAGGTCTCGCTGAGCTGAACCGTTTCTTTGTTGAGAGGTTTTCGAATCGATGATCAGAGTTCGTGATATTCAAGGAAAAAGATGGGAAAATATTGGTCTATGGTTTGCTTAGTAATAATCTGGGTTTCGAAAAAAGTGAGCGAGGCAAGTTTAAAAACCGAGACGCTGCTTTCATGAACATGATACGTGTTGGACTAGGTGCAGACAATTTTTTTATATATTTTCTTTTGATCGTAGGGGTAGCCGACTTTCTTGACCCTACTACACATCCCCGGTTTTTTTTTTCTTATTTCCTTTATTTATTCATTAAGGATTAAAAGGATTTTGGATACCTGGGCTGATTATATGATAATTGTTGTTTTTCAATGGAGACAAATCGGCTGAAATGTTGATTGTCCAAAGTGATTTTTAAAGAGATGTGCAGATATATATTTATATCGGATTGGATTCTCTGAAGATTTGATTACATTTTGTACAACGAGAATTTGTTTGGAGAGGTTAGTTGAGAGGATCATAATGGGTTGAGTTTCTCAAAGTTGTTGCGCTGTGCCTTGGATTAGATATGATAAGATTTAGTGCAGTGTTTGAACGATTTTTTGAGATTTCTAAAGCACGAGATTTTTCCAAGATTTTTGAAGTGACGTTCAAAGGAAACGACTCTTATAAAATATAGCACAATTTTGAATTCTAACCAAAATACCACAACTGAAGTTTCTAGAATTAACTGATTATTTTAAACATGATGAACATGTTTCTGAGATTTAATTCGAATATTTGGAGTAAATATAAATTTTAATTAATATTTAAATCATTTTCAATTAAATGACTTATAAGCATTTCCAGTTCATAAGGCAAATGGTAACTCCAAATGTTATGAAATTTAAAATCGATAATAGTATAATATTACTGACCTAATGGAACTGATTTCGTTGAAATCCGTGATTGTTTCAAAATTGACTATTTTTAACTGGATTAAATTAATATAAAATTCACATTTTTTTTCCAACTTAATATTATACTAAATTTTTTAAAAACTCTGTTAGCTCCTATTATATATCAGTAGTATGCATAACCATTCAGAAACCATTTTGATCAAATTCCGAGTTAAAACGATATTCAATTCATTAAAAACCCTTTTTATTTATTAAATAAATCATTTTAATTTATAAATGATTCCATAGCGACTATTTAAAAATTCGAATTGGACATAACTCAAAATCTACAGTATGAAAACTTGATTTTTATCAGCCATTAAAAATTACAATCGAATAGATTTTGATGATTCTTGTTTCAAGGAATTCCGACTTAAATTGAATTCTATATATTAAATGAAGTTCAAAACATATTATCACGAACTAGCGTGACATTAGGAGCTCGTTTTTAATTATATATAAATTATACGTTCGAACTTCATTTTATAAATAAATATATATCCATTTATATTCCCAAATCAACATTTACAACCAAATTAAACATTTTAAACAAAACTGTTAAAAATTTGGGTCATTACATTTCTCACCCCATAAAAGAATTTCATCTCCGAAATTACTAAGGCAGGAAAAATGTTACAATCCCATTATCTCTTCAAAAATATATTCAGCTAAAATATTTTGTCCTATTTTTTGAAGAAACCCAATTAGTTTTTATTGAAAAACCAATTCAATCTTGTTAATAAAAATCTCAAAAATATTTTATCACCTTAAATTTTGGAAAAATTCTAGTAGAGTCACCCCAGTACGGAGGGACTTCTGCAATAGTATTGCAGGAATAATAAATATATATACAATGACCCACATGGTCGATAAACAAATTTTAAAACGAAAATTTTATATTTTTGCGTTGGCGTACCTTGTATGAGCGCTATTAAATATATTTGCTCAATTTATATGCGATTCACGCAACCAGAACCAATTCTCATAGCCTTCTGGTACCTATACTCAACTCAATTTACCATATAAGTAATTATTACATATGAAGTTTAAATATGAATCAATAAGTGTAACAGTACAGTTCCCAGAACTAATTTAGTTCCAATTCACATGCTATTCCATTCAATTTATTATTCTGGAATTCATTCCTAGTTTTTAATTTATTGAATTTTTTATTAAGCTCCCGATGAATTTTATTCAACCATCTAATATATACCAAGGAACAATAAATTTAACCCAACCATCCAATTATTTATTAAATTCAATTGGCTTGGATAATTCCAATTAATATTTAATATTAATATTTACACATTTGCCTTCATTTTGGTTTAACATACTTTAACATCAATTGGTTTATATTTGATTGAATTCATCCAGCTATTATTTATTCAATTTCCAAATCCAATTTGAATTCCATCTAAATCAATCAAACCAATACAAGCTTTAAACAATCAAATTAATAACTTGAGAGAATTATTTCTTTTTCTTATACAAAAATATGGTTTGGGTAAAATTGTTTCATTTACCATCTTTACAAAATAATTAAAGAATAAATTTTATATTCAATTACAAATACGCGCTTTCAAATATATACACTCAAACTCAATCTTGGGTTGTAACAACCTGGAAATGCGGGCTAGCATAAATTTTTTATTTTGGCAATTTTAGCGAATTTTGAATATTTAAAATGAATTATTTTAAATAATAATGACAAGAAATTTATTTTGAATAGATTAGAACGTATATATTTATATACATCGTCGTTAGAATATAAATAATTATATATAATTATAAATAGAATTGAAAATGGCACGGTAGTTCGATAATTCGATTTCAAATTTCAATTGAACATACCGGTTGCAAAATAAACCGGATTTAAGTGAAACCAAAAATATTAGAATCTAGTTGAGGATATCTTTCCAACGAATACGAAAAATCAAAATTTCATAGCGGGGATCGAAAGATATGTCCAGTTGAAAATTCAGAATAGTCGCTATGGAATTCAGGCCCTTAAAAATAGCCATTTTGCAAACGACCTCGGATTTCGACGAAACCACTTTTGTTGGGTCCGTGATGTCAAGTTATTGCTAGGTTTCAAATTTCATAATTTTTCGAATCAATATGTGAGTGTGGCAAAGGAAAACATGTTTGACCAGTTTCAGTTGATTTTAATCGACTGGAAAATGGCCATTTCTCTAACGGTCTCAGAATTTGACGAAACTAGTTTTGTTAGGACCGTATCGTCAATACGAAGCTAGAAAATATTTTTCTGGGATTTATAGAGTTAATATGTGACCCCAGTAAATTGAAATGCGCATTCAAATTCAAAATATAGAGTTATATGTTGATTTTGACGAAAACTGATCGAAACAGTCAAATCAGCTTACGATACATGTCCCATTGTGTTAGGAATGGGGGTAATTAGCTATGGCGACAGGCGGTAGGTTCAATTTCAAGTTCAAAAATAAAAGTTTCTTTTTGAAATAAAATAAATCCCTCTCTCCCCTTATCTCCTCAGCCCCCCGCCCCCCACCTGTTAGAATTCATTTCGAAAAAAGGAGAGAAAGAAAACGAAGGGGAGGAGGAGCGCCGTCGCTCCTCCCATCGGGGCGCCACCGCGCCCTAGGGTGGCGCCGCCCACCACCACTGCCATGCAGTGTCAGCCCTCCATCCCTCTCTCATTTCTCTCTCCTCCTTCTTCTGAATAAAACAGCCCCCCCCCTCAAATCGCCGCCGCCGTCCAAGGCAAGGCCGCCCCCGCCCCAAACCCTTGAGCCACCCTGCCGCGTCGCCAGAGCACCATTAGCCACCTCTGACCCTCCACCAAGCTCCAGGCGCCTCCCTTCCTACCCATTTCCCCCTTGTAAGTCTTTATTTCAATTTATTCGTGTAATTAAAAATGAAGAGTTCTAATTTTTATTTTCTTATTAGAGAAAGACCATATTTTTAATTATTAAAAGCTAGGATTTTTGCATTGAATAAAAATATTGAATTTTCATATGACGTAAAGGTTAAAAATATGATTTTTATATTTTTATAAGAATAAAAATATGATTTTATATAATGTAGAGTCATAAAGATGTGATCTTTATAGTAGTAGCACTGTAAAGATATGATTTTTATAGTATAGGAAGTATAAAAATACGATTTTCATATTATATAGATAGTAAAGGCGAAATCTTTAGGTAGAGAATAGCGGTGTAAAAATATATTTTTTATCTATATAGTAGCGGTGTAAAAATAGCATTTTTATCTATGTAGTAACGATGTAAAAATATAATTTTTATCTATATAGTAGCGGTGTAAAAATAGAATTTTTATCTATATAGTAATGATGTAAAAATTGAATTTTTATCTATATAGTAGCGGTGTAAAATTAGAATTTTTATCTATATAGTAACGATGTAAAAATAGAATTTTTATCTATATAGTAGCGATGTAAAAATAGAATTTTTATCTATATAGTAGCGGTGTAAAAATAGATTTTTTATCTATATAGTAGCGGTGTAAAAATAGAATTTTTATCTATATAGTAACGATGTAAAAATAGAATTTTTATCTATATAGTAGCGGTGTAAAAATGGAATTTTTATCTATATAGTAACGATGTAAATACAGAATTTTTATCTATATAGTAGCGATGTAAAAATAGAATTTTTTTCTATATAGTAGCGGTGTAAAAATAGAATTTTTATCTATATAGTAGCGATGTAAAAATAGAATTTTTATCTATATAGTAACGATGTAAAAATAGAACATTTATCTGTAAAAATAGAATTTTTATCTATATAGTAGCGGTGTAAAAATAGAATTTTTATCTATATAGTAACGATGTAAAAATAGAATTGTTATCTGTAAAATTAGAATTTTTATCTATAGAGTAGTGGTGTAAAAATAGAATTTTTATCTGTAAAAGTAGAATTTTTATCTATATAGTAGCGGTGTAAAAATAGGATTTTTATATACATAACAACAATATAAAAATGTGATTTTTATATTTGTAGTGACTACGGGCAACGAAAGTGACAAAAGGCGAGAACGACGAAGATTTCTACATAAGAAGAGTCGAGATGATTGGATTAGCTATCGGTGAGAATTTCTGACTCTTCAATCTCTTTTTCTAGTTATATATATATACTAGGATGCAGACGTTGTTTAGCAGCACCCGACACCCGTCATCCACAGACCATGGATGGCTTGTTTGTTTGATTGGTGTGTTGTGAAATTTGTTTGTGATGTGGATGTGAAATGAAATAAAATATTTATATAGTTAAAAATATTTTATCATTAAAAATATAAATTTTAACATGAACGTGAATAAATAAATATTTATAAACAAATCGGCCGATTTGTTTATATACACTGATTTGACTGATATTGATTGGGACGATAAATTTTACACATCGCCCAACTGCACAAATGAAAATCTGTGTTTGTTGATTTGAAACCCCGCACAGGTGTTGGGATGAAATTTGGGGTACACTAATCCCAATTATTTAATTGTATGTCGATCGATTGGTCGACAGGCTGTGTAAGCGTTAATTATTTATATTTGATGCTTATGCAGTTGTGTGGTGCACTTTGGATGATGGTTTATTGTTTATCGTTGCTATTATATACATGTGTTGTATGGAATCCATATAATTAACGTTATATGGTACTTGATTGGGCCTCATTCCAATCGGGAAAATAATGAATATTATTAAAGAAAATTCATGTGTTGAATATAAAAATAGTCATGTGTTGACGATGTTCGTGTGTTGAAACTATTTATGTGTTGAGTAAAATATTTTAAATAATAAAATTTACATCTTTATCATATTTAAAATTAGAACTACTTTTCAGTAGGAATCTAATTGAAAATCAAACGATAGATACCATAATTTTATAAAATATTTTACATAACAAAAATAGTCGTGTGTTGACAGTACTCATGTGTTGAGATTAGTCGTGTGTTGAAAAAATATAGATTCATGTGTAGAATAGAATAAATATTCATTTGTTGAATAGAATAACGAATTTATTGAAATATATAAAGCCGTGTTGATTAGAGTTGCGCTATTTTGACGTGAACGATATTTATATCGATTATATTCGTTTTTATAATGAATATAGAAAAGGTAGTGATTTCGAAATATAACGTTTTGAAAATATTATCATTTATATATTAATGATATGAAATATTCAATTATGATTTGAAATTGAATGTAGCGTTGAAATGGTTTTGAAAACGAATTTAAAACGATTTATAAAATGCGTTTTAAAAGGAAATCGACTAAATATATATAATATATATATTATATATATAATGGTCTGAATAGAACGCGCCGCGCTGCGGCAGTTCATGAATTTCGACCATTGACTTCGAAATTCATGACGTATATAAATATATACACCCTATCCTCCGGCTTGCGTTGCATGCTTTGGTTGTTACAAGGTAAAAACCCTATCCTCCGGCTTGAGTTGCATTGTGTGATGGGACCTGGGTCTTATAACAGCTTCATTTTTCTTTATTTAGCATTGCGCTGTTTGTTTTATGCACTGGTATTCTTGGGAGGAAACCCGTTCCATGTTATACGGCGTGGTCCCTTGATTTACCTAACTTTAAAAATAAAGATTAATAACTGTTTTAGTTCTCACACCAGTCCCATGACTGACCTGGAGTTTATTGTTTTAACCTAAACTCTAGGTGCCCCTATTTTCGACACGGGCAGCTAGTAGTTTTGGTTTTGCAGATTTATATCCACAGGGTCCTGATTTACAACTGGAACGATGCTTGGAAAGCTCTGTATCCGTGTATCACTTTCAGTTGTGTTTTGTATATTTTTCCGCTGCTATGTAATTTATTGTAATCTCTGATATCATTCGAATGTATTTTATTCATTTATACTCTGTATATTCTTGTATCTGATGGAATTGTTGTAATAACAATGAAATGTTCTTCCGTTTGCGTTCTATTTTGTCTTGTCCTCAATTATATCCGTGCTTTCCTTCACGTAGAAGTTCGGGTCGTCTCGGTTTAGTATCAGAGCTTTGGTTTATAGAGCTCGAGAACAAGACACATTAGAACCATACGAAAGAATTCATCAGATATTGGATTAGTAATATCCAATTAGAATGACTCGTTAGAGATTGGATCAGTAGTATCCTAGAACGAGTGTGAAGAGTATATTTTTCAGATGAAAACAATTTTTGTTTTAAAATTTAAATCATTTTATACGTATTTGAATATTTATTTATTTTGAATTTGGACAATCGAGTATATAAAGATTTCGCGTATACGCGTCATGAACGTATATTCGAAGTTTTAATATACTGGATAGATATAGAATCACATTCTAGACACTCGGGGATAATTCTGATGATGTGGCCACATCATCAGTATTTATGTTCGTGTTTCGAAGGTGTGATTTCTATATATTTCCATTAGACTGGTGTGAGAACCAAAATATAGCTAGAATACATTGCTGTGAATTGGCATCAAAAACATGATTTTCTGTATATGTATATATATCAAAATTATGAATTTGAAACGTTAAATTCACTAACTGATTGATGTTTATGTTGTTTGTTTATTTGGTTGATAATATTGAACCATTACGCCTAATAGAACCAAATATTGATCTGTATTGAAAATTGGTCGCATTTGCTTGCATATACATGTACATACATTGAACAGGTCATAGCAAGGAGGCTAGAGCAAAAGAATAAAAATTGTTTGCCCGACAAATAGGTACATGTTTATCATAATTTACTGTTTTGTTTGGGTGATGATGATTTTATGAGCCGATTGGCTAGCCGCTTGGCTTTTTCTTTTTCTTTTTGAGATCAGAAGGCCTATATGGCAATTTCGGGATTTTCCCGGTGCAGGGGAGGTTATGGCGAAATTTTTCGAAAATTTAGGGTGTTAGCCAAATCTTTGAAAATTTTGAAAAGTTCTTAGAAACTGAAAATTTGAAGAACTTAAGCCATAGTCAAAATATTGAAAGTTGAGTTGGTTTTTAAAACAACTTTCGGCTTCGTTCCTTTTCGGGCATGAAAAGTTTTAAGTGGGGGAGATTGTAACAACCCGGAAATGCGGGCTAGTTTATTTTTTTTTTTTTTGGCAATTTTAGCGAATTTTGAATATTTAAAATGAATTATTTTAAATAATAACGACGAGAAATTAATTTTGAATAGATTAGAACGTATATATTTATATATGCTCGGAAAGATCTGTATCCGCGTATAACTTTCAGTTGTGTTTTGTATATTTTTCCGCTGCTATGTAATTTATTTAATCTCTGATATCATTCGAATGTATTTTATACATTTATACTCTGTATATTCTTGTATCTGATGGAATTTTTGTAATAACAATGAAATGTTCTTCCGCTTGTGTTCTATTTTGTCTTGTCCTCAATTCTATCCGTGCTTTCCTTCACGGGGAAGTTCAGGTCGTCTCATGGGTATTACTAACCCAATCTCTATTGAGTTACGCCACAGAGGCAAGGTTATTACTAAACCATTAGCTCTGATACCAATTGTATTATCCAGAAAAATACGATGCTCGAATTTTTGACACAAATGCATCTTGTGAGACAAAAATAAATTTCGCTCGATCTGAAACGATCACTAAACCGACCAAGACCATTCGAAACCCCTGATTGTTTTGAGAACACGACAAATTGGAACGCAAACAGAAGAACATTTCATTATTAATTACAACAATTTCATCAGAATACAAGAATATATAGAGTATAAACAAATAATATACATCCCAAAAAATCAGAGATTTAAATTACATTTAAATACATCGCAGCGGAAAAATAATACAAAACACAACTGCAAGAGATATATGGATATAGAGCTTTCCAGATATCATTCCAGCTGTAAACCAGGTTCCTGTGAATATAAATCTGCAAAACCAAAACTACTAGCTGCCCGTGTCAAAATAAGAGCACCTAGAGTTTAGGTTAAAACAATAAACTCCAGATCAGTCATGTGACTGGTGTGAGAACTAAAAAAGTCATCATTTGATTTTAAAATTAGGTAAATCAAGGGACCACGCCATGTAACACGGAACGGGTTTCCTCCCAAGAATACCAGTGCATAAAACAACAGCGCGATGCTAAATAAAGAACAATGAAGCTATTATAAGACCCAGGTCCCATCACACAATGCAACTCAAGCCGGAGGATAGGGTTTTTACCCTATAATAGCCAAAGAATGCTTGATACGCTAAAAACAAATCATTTGATACTATTATAAGTGCATAGTGTATAAAATAGTTTCAATCATAAGTATCAGTCATAGACGGCATAAGTGCCCCATCCCACTATGTCGCCATACTAGGCTCTACAATCAAAACCGAAAAGTCACGTATCGGAAGTTGGATTTCCATCTGTGAACAAAGGCAAGGGATCGTCCTTATCTAATTCGAGACACTCTAGCCTGCCCCTCAGGTCAGAGCTCGAGTGACCTTTGGATCGTCAGGGCCGGTCCATCGATGTGGATTAAACTTAAACCCTGGACACTGTGTTTCCCCACCCTATGGGGTGTCAATGAGTCCACTGACTCCATCGGCTCCACATAATCACCGATATATCCGAGGCACCTCGCAACAGCAACAACCACATAAGTCAAACTCGTCAGGGCGTGTCAAACCACTGACGCCACTTCTAGCTAGAAGGGAACGCATGTCCTCCCTGAGGTCCTTCTCCCGTTTCTCGTTCATAACCGGGGTGTGAGGCTCGCGAATCAACGCTACACAAACTTATGCCACACAGGTCGTGCTTTGATCATCCACCACAAGACTTTGCTTTTCAAAAAAGCCTTGATCAATTGCCACTTAGGCCTGCCACACAGGCAATTCACTCCATGCGATTGATATCCATCAATATATAACCCCTGAGCTCGTACGTCTCAGAGAAGGGCGTTAAGCAAGAGAATAAATTCTCTACCGCCAAACAGATATATATTTAATAAAAATCAATCACACAGAATAAAATCCAATGTCAGACACACAGTCCATTTACAAGTTCGTTCTGGGTCTGAACGAAACCAGAGGCACCTTGTACCTCGCATATCCATCGATCTCCAAGTACGTCTAGACGATCACCGGTTGGTTCCCTCCTCTTGGGTGTACAACCCGATCAAGATCATCAGTAATCTCCCAAACGATGTGAAGACCTCTGGTCTTCGACCACGTCTTCATCCTTGACACCATGTCGAATCAGTTATTCAGAATAGGATAAACCCGGTCTTTCTGAATAACTTGCGTATATAATAAACAAGCATAACACAAACACATCATATGCCTCATTCCTATTCAGAATATTCTTTTATTCAAATATTTTTATACTTTGGGAAAGGTTCCCATTAATTTTATCAAAGATAAATTCTTTAAATTTATTCTTTAATCTTCTTTTGAATATCAATTCAAACTAGTCGGGATTAGCGAACCACACCGAAGTAATCATTTATTTTATTTCCCAATCCCAACCTATTCATCCCATGAAGTAAAACTGGTAATGCTTTATATCTAACACCACGGTGTTATCGGTAAATTCAATTACCATTTCACGTTCAAATATAATTAAAGATTTAACTATCGCCTGGAGAAATACTGGTGATACTCCATTCTCGATCATTTCAATCTAATTAAACATTCATTAAAACTCCACTCAGTTTAATCTTCCCAAAAATCACTACCAATGATTATTTAACTTGGGAAATCATATCCTGTCTTTAACTGGGTTAAAGAACCAATGCCATTTAAAACACGGTTCACTATAAACCCAAAGTCACATTCCATTCCAATTCAATTATTGAAACTTCTGGTTACTTTTAAAACCCTTTTCATATCTAATTTATTTATTTAAAAATAAATAAATTATTATTCTAGTTCAAAACTAGTTCATTTCGATAAAAATCTATTTTTATCTTTTCAAATTTGGAATTTTTCATCTCAATTCTTCACAAATCATTTATTATGATTTTACACAAATTATTACTATTTTTAATAATTTTATCAAGGCCCGTACAGTCGATTTCCATCAACGGCCATCGAACTGCACTTACAGCGACCTTTTCCAAATTTGATTTGGACATAATTCCAAATCCAACCATTAGATTTCAAATATCTAATATTCATTACAAAGCTCCTTTCTATACGAACCCACAGTTCCAGTTTTAGGAGAATCTGACGGTCGGATCTTCCGTAACGTCCATTCGAAGTCAATGGTCGAAATTCGCGAACTACCGCGGCACGGCTCGTTCTATTCAAGCCATTATATATATAATAAATATATTATATATATTTCATCGATTTCCTTTCAAAACGTATTTTATAAATCGTTTTTAATTCGTTTTCGAAACGATTTCAACTTCATATTCAATTTTGAATCAAAATTGAATATTCCTCATCATCGATATACAAATGATTATATTTTCAAAATGTTATATTTTGAAATCACTTTCTTTTTTATATTCATTATAAATGAATAAGATCGATATAAATATCGTTCACGTCAAAATGGCGTCAATCTAGTCAACATTGCTTTTATTCAACACATGAATGTTTATTCTATTCAACATATGAATATTTATTCTATTCAACACATGAATATTTATTCTATTCAACACATGAATTTTTATTTCTGTTCAACACATGAATTTATCTTCTATTCAACACATGAATATATTTCTATTCAACACATGAATTTATTTCTACTCAACACATGAATTTTTATTTCTATTCAACACATGAATTTATTTCTATTCAATACATGAATTTATTTCTATTCAACACATGAATTTATTTTCTATACAACACATGAATATATTTTCTATTCAACACATGAATATATTTTTATAATATTCCTTATTTTCCAAATTGGAATGAGGCCCAATCAATTACCATATAATGTTAATTATATGGATTTTCTACAACACATGTATATAATAGCAACGATAAATCACCAACCATCATCCAGAGTGCACCACACAACTGCATTAGCATTAAATATAAATAGTTAAAGCTTACACAGTCTGTCAACCCATCGATTGATATACAACTAAACAATCGGGATTAGTGTACGTCAAATATCATCCCAATACCCGTGTGGGGTTTCTCATCAACAAACACAGATTTTTATTTGTGCAGTTGGGCGATGTGTAAAGTTTATCGTCCCAATAAATATCATTCAAATTGGTGTACATAAACAAATCATTTGATTTGTAAATGAATATTTATTTTACTTCAACACATGAATATATATTTTACTTCAGCACATGAATATATATTTTACTTCAACACATGAATATGTATTTTATTTCAACACATGAATATATATTTTATTTCAACACATGAATATATATTCTATTTCAACACATGAATATATATTTTATTTCAACACATGAACATATATTTTATTTCAACACATGAAATTATTTTATTTCAACACATGAAATTATTTTACTTTCAACACATGAATATATACTTTTCACATCACAATCAACAGTCAAATTTAACAACACAGCAACCAAACAAAAAAGTCATCTATGGTCTGTAGACGACGGGTGTCGGGTGCTGCTAAGCACCGTCTGCATCATAGTATATATTTCATCTAGAAATTAAAATAAAAGTGAGGAGTTCTCACCTTGGGGATCCACTCCGCCATTTCAGTTCTGAACGGTTCGGATTCGCTTGATATTCTAACTCAAACCTTTCCACGCTGTTCACAACAAAAATCATAATTTTATTCTCTACCTTATAGAAAAATTATATTTTATTATTCTTCATATCATATAAAAATTATATTTTTATTCTTCACATCATATAAAAATTATATTTTTATTTATATTGATTCTACTTTAAAAAAACGAACTTTTCGTATATAAAAATATAATCTTTTCTATTTATAAAATCAGATCTTTTTATTTTTTTCAAAGTTAAATGTATTCTTTGTATTGACAAAAATGAAATCTTTGCATTGATAAAAAATCAAACCTTTCTCATATTAAAAATCAAACCATTTCATGTTGAAAATCAAATGGTTTCATATTTAAAAATCATTCCTTTTAATTTCTAAAAATAGATCCTTTATTATATTCAAAAATCACTTCTTTGATTATATAAAATCTCTTCTCTGATTATAAAAATCGAATCTGTATACATTATAAAAATCAAATCTTTTCACATGCTAGACAATGTATTTTCTTATTCGAAAAAAATCAGATTTTTCTATCGGTTAAACTAAACTAAATAGATAAAATAAATAAGAACAAAATAAATTAAATAATAAAGAACTTACAGCGAAGGAAGGGGGGTGATTCACGGCGGCCTTGGTAGTGGGGGGAGGCGCGCGGGCTGGAGAGGGTGTTGCGATGGTGCCAGCGATGTGGAGGGGCTAGCGATTGAGGGCGGTTTCCAAGTGAAGGGGGCGGATCTCGTAGAGGCTAGGGCCCCACGGGTTTGGATTTGGGGCGCGGTTTTTGAGAAGAAGGAGGGAAGAGAGGGGAGCGGCTGTGGAAGGAGGGGGTCCGGCGGAAGCGATGCGCGGTGGTGGCAGCTGAACTGGGGGGGGGGGACGAGGGTGGTTACGGTATTTTTTTAATTGGGTGGGCTCGAGGTTATGAGGAGAGAACTGATGACCGGGGGGGGGGGGTTATATATTAATATTTTATATTAATTAATTAATTTTCTTTAAAAAGTTGCTTTTAAAATCGAACTATAAATTGGACCCAACGACTGTCCTCCGTAGCTAATTACCCTCATTCCGAACACAATGGGATATGTATCGTAAGTTCATTCGATCGTTTCGATCAATTTTCGTCAAAATCAAAATATAAATTCATGTATTAAATTTGAACGCGCATTTCAATTTACCGGGGCCACATACAGACTCTATAAATTCCAGAGAAATATTTTCTAGCTTCTTATTGATAATACAGTTCTAACAAAACTAATTTCGTCAGATTCTGAGATCGTTTGAAAAATGGCCATTTTCCAGTCGATTAAAATCAACTAAAACTGGTCAAATGCGTTTTCCTTTGCCACGCTCACATATTGATTCGAAGAATTATGAATTTTGGAATTTAGCAATACCTTGACATCACGGATCCAATAAAAGTGGTTTCGTCAAAAACCGAGGTCGTTTGCAAAATTTCCATTTTTAAGGGCCAGAATTCCACAGCGACTATTCTGGAATTTCAACTGGGCATAACTTCCTATCCCCGCTATGAAATTTCAATTTTTCGGATTCATTGGAAAGATATTCTCAAATAGATTCAAATATTTTTGGTTACTCCAAAATCCGGTTTATTTTGAATCCTGCACATTCATTTGAACTTTGAAATCGAATTTTCAAACTATCGCGCCATTTTCAATTCCTTTTATAAGTAAAACAAAATATTTATATTCTAATGACGATTCAAATAAATATATACGTTCGAATTCTATTCATAATAAATTTCTCATCGCTATTATTTAAAATAAATCGTTTTAAATATTCAAAATTCACTAAAATTGCCAAAATAAAAATTTTCAATTGGCTTAGATTTCCGGGTTATTACAATCTCCCCCACTTAAAACTTTTCATCTCTGAAATGGAACGAAGCTGAAAGTCATTTTACAAACCAACTCAACTTTCATTATTTTCATTACGGCTTAAGTTCTTCACTTTTCAAATTTTTCAAAAATTTGGCTAACACCCTAAATTTTCGAAAAAATTCGCCATAACTTCCCCAGCACCGGGGACTTCGGCATATTACAAATAGCCTCCCATGGCCCTTACCAATCCAAAAAGAAAAAGAAACAGCCAAGCGGCTAGCCAATCGGCTCATAAAATCATCCAAAACCCATGAAATTAGTAAACATGTACATATTTGTTGGGTAAACAATTTTATTATTCTGCTCTAGCCTCCTTGCTATGACCTGTTCAATGTAAGTACATGTATATGTATGCAAATGTGACAAATTTTCAACACAACTCACTATTCGATCAATTTGGCTAAATGGCTAGAATTTTAATTAATCAACAAATAATCAAAAAACACAATCAGCAATCAATTAGTTGATTATCATTTCAAACACATAATTTTGTTATATAGTCAAAAATCACATTTTTGGTGCCAAATCACAACAATAAGCCCTGTCTATTTTTGGTTCTCACACCAGTCAATAGGAAATATATAAATATCACACCTTCGAAACTCGAATACCAATTCTGATGATGTTCGAACTATCATCAGAATCATCTCCGGACGCCTAGAGTGTGACTTTATATCTATCCAGTATATTAAAACTTCGAATACACGTGGATCAGACATATATGCAAAATCTATATATACTTGATTTCCCAAATCAATACAAATAAATTATTCAAATACGAATAATTGAATTTAATTTTTCAAAAAAAAATGTTTTCAGTTTTATTTTAAAAACATCACTCTTCACACTCGTTCTAGGATACTACTGATCCTATCTCAAACGAGTCATTCTTAATGGATATTACTATTCCAATCTCTGATGAATTCTTTCGTATGGTTCTAATGTGTCTTGTTCTCCAAGCTCTGTAAACCAAAGCTCTGATACCAAATGAGACAAAAAAAAATTTCGCTCGATCTGAATCGATTGCTAAACCGACCAAGACCGTTCGAAACCCCTGATTGTTTTGATAACACGACAAATAGGAATGCAAACAGAAGAACATTTCATTATTAATTATAACAATTCCATCAGAATACAAGAATATACAGAGTATAAGCAAGTAATATACATCACAAAATATCAGAGATTTAAATTACATTTAAATACATCGCAGCGGAAAAATAATACAAAACACAACTGCAAGAGATATACGGATACAGAGCTTTCCGGATATCATTCCAGCTGTAAACCAGGTTCCTGTGAATATAAATCTGCAAAACTAAAACTACTAGCTGCCCGTGTCAAAATAAGGGCACCTAGAGTTTAGGTTAAAACAATAAACTCCAGGTCAGTCATGTGACTGGTGTGAGAACTAAAGCAATTATCTTTTGATTTTAAAGTTAGGTAAATCAAGGGACCACGCCGTATAACACGGAACGGGTTTCCTCCCAAGAATACCAGTGCATAAAACAACAACGCGATGCAAAATAAAGAACAATGAAGCTATTATAAGACCCAGGTCCCATCACACAATGCAACGCAAGCCGGAGGATAAGGTTTTTACCTTATAATAGCAAAAGAATGCTTGATACGCTAAAAACAAATCATTTGATACTATTATAAGTGCATAGTGTATAAAACAATTTCAATCATAAGTATCAATCATAGACGGCATAAGTGTCCCATTCTACTATGTCACCGTACTAGGGTCTACAATCAAAACCACAAAGTCACGTATTGGAAGTTGGATTTCCATCTGTGAACCAAGGCAAGGGATCGTCCTTACAGAATTCGAGACGCTCTAGCCCGCCCCTCAGGTCAGAGCTCGACTGACCTTTGGATCGTCAGGGTCGGTCCACCGATGTGGATTAAACTTAAACCCTGGACACTGCGTTTCCCCACCCTATGGGGTGTCAATGAGTCCATTGACTCCATCGGCTCCACATAGTCAGTGATATATCTGAGGCGCCTCGCAACAGCAACAACCACATGAGTCAAACTCGTCAGGGCGTGTCAAACCACTAATGCCACTTCTAGCTAGAAGGGAACGCATGTCCTACCTGAGGTCCTTCTCCCGTTTCTGGTTCATAACCGGGGTATGAAGCTCGCGAATCAACGCTACACAAAGCTATGCCACACAGGCAGTGCTTTGATCATCCGCCACAAGACTTTGCTTTTCAACAAAAGCCTTGATCAATTGCCACTTAGGCATGCCACACAGGCAATTCACTCCATGTGACTGATAGCCATCAATATATAACCCCTGAGCTCGTACGTCCCTGAGAAGGGCGTTAAGCAAGAGAATAAATTCTCCGCCGCCAAGCAGATATATATTTAATAGAAATCAATCACACAGAATAAAATCCAATGTCAAACACACAGTCCATTTACAAGTTCGTTCTGGGTCTGAACGAAACCGGAGGCACCTTGTACCTCGCATATCCATTGATCTCCAAGTACGTCTGGATGATCACCAACCGATTCCCTCCTCTTGGGTATACAGCCCAATCAAGATCATCAGTAATCACCCAAACGATGTGAAGACCTCCGGTCTTCGACCATCGTCTTCATCCTCGACACCACGTTGAATCAGTTATTCAGAATGGGATAAACCCGGTCATTCTGAATAACTCGCGTATATAATAAACAAGTGTTACACAAACACAACATACACCTCATTCCTATTCAGAATATTCTTATATTCAAATATTCTTATACTTTGGGAAAGGTACCTATTAATTTTATCAAATATAAATTCTTTAAATTTATTCTTCTTTTGAATATCAATTCAAACTAGTCGGGATTAGCGAACCACACCGAAGTAATCATTTATTTTATTTCCCAATCCCAACCTATTCCTCCCATGAAGTTAAACTGGTAATGCTTCATATCTATCACAACGATGTTATCGGTAAATTCAATTACCATTTCACGTTCAAATCTAATTAAAGATTTAACTATTGCCTAGAGCAAAACTGGTGATACTCCATTCTCGATCATTTCAATCTAATTAAAGATTCATTAAAACTCCACTTAGTTTTAATCTTCCCAAAAATCACTATCAATGATTATTTAACTTGGGAAATCATATCCTGTCTTTAACTGGGTTAAAGAACCAATGCTGAAACACCCCACCTCTGTTAAGGTCACTCTCAAAGGGAATGCCTTAATTTTGGAGGAGGTTTATAGGTACAAGTCACAGATAAAACACAAGACAGATATTAAACACAAGTATAAGCAGCGGAAAATAAACCAAACTTTCATTTCACAAGTACTTGTCCATGCAAATCACTTCCATAAAATAAAACATTCCATTATTACAACAAATACTGTCTTGAATTTAAAACAACTTAAAGAAGCAACATAAACCAAAAACTGCATAAATCCCCACAACGTGTCCAAAAGCCATAGCCATGCAAAGAAGGTCCAAACCGTACATCACTATCCTGAAGCTTGCAAAGAGTCTGACTAGGCTGAATTGTTTCCTCCCTGTGGACCTGGGGGGGGGGGGGGGGGGACGAAAGACAAAGGGGAGAAAGAAAAGTAAAGTCAGACATAAAGCCTGGTAAGTCTAATGGTACTTCGGTATATGAATAATTAAAAGGATATGACTGACATAACTGAAAATGGAAAAATTACTATAAGCTAAGACAAGCGGTTTAGAACCGAAATTTCTACCGCACCCCATATTAATCTCTGCACCCACTAGTACTTGTTCCGACTGGCACCCCATAAGTCTGGGTGAAATGATCCCTTTCTAATGATCGGCTCCTACTCGCATAAACACCTATGTCTAACAGCCCCGAAGAGTGTAGCTACCTATGCTGTTACCACCATGGGGTGTATCAAGTCCCGTGGTGGTGACCCGACAAAATTCTAGAATGCAAAGGTACACTACTGGTGCCCAGCGCCTAATTTTTCAACGCCGAAGTGTGTGCATGCCAGCGCTCCATTTGAACCTACACTACTGCACCACCGTCGTCGCTTTGACCGCTTACAATCAGGCCAGTAATCGTGCCCCACCTTGCCTAGTTTCAGGGTACCCTGATATACCTTATTGGGTTACTGCTGAAATGAGTCCTCGTTACTAGGGTTTTCTAGTCTACATGCTAAGTTGGTTAAGTGTCCATATGAACCTAACCCCCAATCACTAGTTCAGTTAGCATGTGAATTTGGTTAAGTATTTTCTTAAGTGACTTAACCCTACCAGTCCTGACTTAGCTTTTTAATTAAAGCACCAACCACTCACATTAGACAGTGTTGTTGCGGTAACTGGATATGTCGGTCGGTTCCGGGCAGGTTTACACCGCAACTCAGTCTAACCTCGAGTTCTTATTGGGCTCAATGCCTTAACCACCCACATTGTATAGGTATTGTTGTGATTATTGGACGGCCGGGCGGGTCCAGGCAAGTTTACATCACAACTCAATCCAACCTCGGGTTAAGCATACTCGTATTTTTCTAATTTACATATTTGTCACTATTCATTTTGTATGTAAATGTTTATGGCCCAATTATCCAAATTCACCAGTTTTGGGTACAACAATTTATACCGCTTAATATGTCACTAGTCATTGGCATGTGCCAAACATGCCAATACAGGTATTTTATTATAAATCCAATGTTATTACCCCTGTCCAAACGTACGCAACATTATAACATATGTTGGGCTTAACAATTTAGCCCAACTTATAAACATGAAAAGAAAAAAAAAAAAAAAAAAGGAACACAGAATCATGACATATTCTTGAATTACATAAAAGTGTGTGGTGCATGAACTTGCAGTATAGTGTTTACACTAACATAGATTATGGATCAGGTAAACTTGCATTCAAATGAGAACATAGCTAACTTGATGTCACATGAAATGGCATACTTTTAAACTTGCCTAAACATGGTTCTATACACATATAACTAGGCATAATGTCAAGTATGTTACATGTCATAAATTTGTCCACTATTTGTCATGAACCAAGGGTGCAAACTAACTTTACATCAAGTAGTCTATTTTTAACATGAAACTAGCATAGTTTGTGTAACTAGAAGGTACTTACATAAACCAAGTTATGACTTGCAAATAAACCCAAGAATATATATACAAGTTTTGGAGTCATGTGGGCATAAAAGGTCACAATTCTAGAACATGTTTACATAAGCCTTAATTTAGACTTAGAAAATGTGTACAGCTCATACTAGTTACATAATCACAAAGGTGTCGATTTTAGTTTTTGGTCACAAACTTGCAAGTGTCATTATTTTCATACCCAATTATCCAATAGACTTGCATCAATCAACTTATGCCACAAACGTCAGTCACAAACTATGACAGAATCATCACAGAACATAGAATTTACATTATTATATACAAGTAGAAAAGCCCTAATTTAATTTATAACAAATTACATCGCAATTTCTATTCGTACTCAGAAATTCCATTATACTTACAATGGGCGCTGAAACTTGTTTTCTGATTTCTGTTATTCTGAATTTGCCAAGCATTCCCTTGAAGTAGAAAACAATGCGTAGAAAATAGATTAGATTGTTGTGTTCTTATTTGAGTTGGCTTGTCTTTAAGTTTTTCCTCTTGACGGCTATTCTCAAACTCCTCTCAGCAGCATGTCGGCTCAAGGTTTATTTCTTTGTGTGAACTTTAGTTGAGACTTAGGTTATGTATATAGAATTTTAAGTTGATTTGAGCCGTTCGATGAAGACAAAGGAATCCAAGCCATTCATGCCAAGAGTAGCTAATCAAAATTTGACACGTAAGCCCCAGTGACACACTGGAGCTCAAGAATTCAACCAGAACACAGACCAGGCCAGCCAAGTCGACCAGGCAGGTCGACACTATGGTCGTCCTGGGGTGACCAGGTCAACACCATGGTCGACCCTATGGTCGACCTAGTCCCTGGGCGGGAAATTTCCCGCCCAGCCCAGTTTGAACCTATTTTTTCGAAATTTGAACTTGAAACTGAGCTGTTTGAATTTTCAATTTAATTCTGAAACTTCCGAAGGTCATAACTCCTTCATACGGAGTCCGATTCACGTAAACTCGGATTCTGTCCCAAGTAGAATTCCGAGATGAACGCAATGGCGTAAGCCATTTCCCTTAATTCTTAAGTTTTGAATTAAGTATACTTTAATTTATCAGTATACTGTTAACCGAAAACTCGGGTTGTTACATTCTCCCCTCCTTAAAGGATTTCGTCCCCGAAATCTTTATGTTTGGAAGAACATATAACCTACCATCCAATCGTCTATCTACTCAACCATCAAACACAGGAAACCATTGTCCTTAAAAGACTTCTAATGCTTCATGATCATATGTAGAGTGTGTGTATATGTCCTTTATCTAATGCAAAATCAGGCGGTCTACTGATTCAGTTGACCTCCTTAATGTGAATTATGTTTGTGTCATGAATCCATTATGTATGCAAATTTTCCTACTCAAGATTTTCTACATGAGTGCACAGCCATTCGTACAAATGCAACGTCCATTTGACAACTCATCAAATACAATCCATATACAAGTGTATGCAAATGCAAGATGAAAGTGACTTGAGCCGATCTTACCCCTAATTGTGTGTGTATGTGCAGCCACGAGCAACCACTTACAACCACGTGCAACCATCAACCATAACATGTTTCAAATACATGTTTACATCCAAAAAGGGTTTCTACCTAAGGATAACAGATAGGACTAAGGAGATACACTAAAAGATAGGTATAAGTATAAACTTGTTGAAAAAGAGAGGTTATAGATGTACCCTCAAAAAGAAAAGGGTAAGCCGCGCGTATTCTGTCCTCAGTTTCCCAAGTTGCATCTTCCTCGGCGTCGCTCCACTGAATTTTGACGAGCTTAACTTCGCGGTTGTGTAGCTTTTTGACTTCAGTTCCCAAGATACGAGTTGGAACTTTCCTTACAGTTGCTTCTCTTTCTATTTCAACCTCTTCTAGAATGCTAGGCTCCACCACTTCTGCAGACTCGTGCAAACACTTCTGTAGATGAGAGACATGAAAGACATTATGAACTCCTGCCAACCTTTCGGGAAGCTCCACTCTATAAGCCATCTTCCCAATCTTCTCAATGATAGGGAACGACCCTACAAATCCTGGTGCTAGCTTTCCTGCTGATCCAAAGCGAACGACGTTCCTTAAAGGAGATACCTTAAGAAAAACTCTATCCCCAACCTCAAATTCAAGGTCGGTCCTCCTTTTATCGGCGTAGGACTTCTGCCTATCTTGGGCAATCTTCATTCTCCTTCGTATCAAGTCTACCTTTTCTGAGGTCTCTTGAATCATGTCTGGTCCAAGTATAAGCTTGTCTGTTGATTCCCACCAACAAGTTGGTGATCGGTACGGCCTTCCATATAAGGCTTCGAAGGGTGCCATGCCGATGGTGGCTTGGTAACTGTTGTTGTAGGAAAATTCCACCAAAGGAAGGTAGTCCTCCCACGTCCCTCAGAAGTCAAGGACGCATAGTCTTAGAAGATCTTCCAATACCCTGTTCACCCTTTCTGTCTGACCATCCGTCTGGGGGTGATATGCCGTGCTCAAGCATAACTGTGTGCCTACAGCTTCTTGCAGACTCCGCCAGAATTCACTTGTAAAGATAGGATCCCTGTCACTCACTATGTTGGAGGTTATCCCATGGAGTCGAAAAATTTCCTTGAGATAAAGAGATGCTAGAGATGAGGCAGTCCTTCTACTCTTGACAGGTATGAAGTGAGCGCTTTTCGTCAGCCTGTCTACTATTACCCAAATACTGGTATTGCCCCTTCTGGACCGAGGCAATCTATCAATAAAGTCCATTGAAATGCTATCCCACTTCCACAGTGGGACCTCCAGAGGATGAAGCAGTCCTCCAGGCTTTTTCTGCTCTACCTTGACTTGTTGGCATATCATGCACTTGGAAACGAACTTAGCCACATCCCTTTTCATGCCGTTCCAAAAGAAAACTCTTTTAAAATCCTTGTACATCATGTCTCCGCCGGGGTGTATTGTCATTTTGGAGTGGTGTGCTTCCTCAAGAACCACCTTTACTAAATCTCTTGCTTGTGGTACGCACGGTCTTCCATCCCGCCTTAGCCAACCCTTTTCGTCGACGGAGTACCTATTGAGGTGACTAGAAGTCTCACCCCTACTTAGCTTATCAATCACTTCAGCAAGCTGAGGGTCCTCACGTTGTGTTGTCCCTATCGAGTCCAAAAGAGTGGGCCGCACTTCTAGTGATGCTAACAATCCGGGTACCAAATCAGGTGAAGGCCTAAAGTTAAAACTTGCTATAAACTCCAGGCTTTGCCTTTCTATGAAGAGAGGACTTAAGGTCAGCTTCTTCCTACTCAGAGCGTTTGCGACCACATTGCCTTTGCCAGGAGTATAGGAAATCTCAAAGTCATACGAGGCAAGAAATTCCATCTGCCTTTGCTGCCTCAAGTTAAGGTCTTTCTACGAGAAGAGATATTTCAGAGATTTATGGTCAGTGTATAGTTCAAACTTCTCTCCTAGGAGATAATGGCGCCAAGACTTAAGCGCAAAGACAATGGCGGCAACTCAAGATCTTGGGTTGGGTAGTTCTTTTCGTGGACCTTTAACTGTCTCCCACCATAGGCTACTACCCTCCCTTCTTGCATTAATACAGCACCAAGTCCCGTACCGCACGCATCTATATACATTGTAAACATTTTGCTTCCATCTAGCAAGGTCAGAACTGGGGCTGTTGTAAGAGCCCTTTTCAATCTTTGGAAAGCAAACGCACAATCCAAATCCTAAGCGAACGCTAAGTTCTTCTTTGTCAAACTCGTGAGTGGGGCAGATATTTTTGCAAAATCTCTTATGAACTTTCTGCTAGCCCGAGGAAACATCGAACCTCGGTTGCATTCCTTCGCGTCTTCCAGTCCTGCACCGCTATTACTCTCGCGGGGTCCACTGCTAACCCCTCTTTGGACACTACATGCCCAAGAAACCTCACTTCTTCTCTCCAAAAGTGGCACATGGAGAATTTGGCCTTTAACTGATGCACTCGAAGAATCTCCATGATTTCTTTCAAATGCTGAGCATGATCTTCCTCATTCTTGGAGAAGATCAGAATATCGTCTACGAAGACAACTACAAACTTGTTGAGGAATTCCCTAAATACTCTTCTCATCAGATCCACGAAGTAAGTGGGTGCGTTCGTCAAGTCGAAATGCATGACAAGCCACTCAAAGAATCCATCTGAGGTTCTGAACGTCGTTTTGTCAATGCTATCCTCAGCCAGCCGCAGCTGATGAAACCCCGTAGCCAAATCAAGTTGGGAGAAAACCGACGCTCCTACAAGTTGATCGAAGAAATCATCAATTCTGGGAAGAGGGTGTCTATTCTTCTTAGCCAGCTTGTTTAACTCCCTATAGTCAACACATAGACGGAGCGAACCATCCGCTTTCGTTGCGAACACCACTGGAGCACCCCATTCTGAAATGCTCCGTCTAATCAACGCCTTCTCTAGAAGCTCTTTAACTTGCTTACTGAGCTCCTTTCTCTCCCTCGGAGCCACGTGCCTAACAGGTAAAGCAACGGGCTTTGCATTATCAACCAGGTATATGCGGAAGTTAATTTCCCGCTTCGGAGGTAAGCCCTTCACCTCATCAAAGACATCCGAGTATTCATGGACCACCCTAACTGACAGCAAGTTTTCAACAGAGGCATCTAACGATTCAAGATAACTAAACATAATCGCATTCAAGGGATTACAAGCAATTTCGAGAGTGTTACCGAGCCGAGTCGAAAGCCTAACCACTCTCTTCTCACAATCAAGAATGGCACCATTACTAGATAACCAGTCCATGCCCAAAATCAATCCATATCCCGAGAAGCCCAGAACAAAGGCACTACACCTAAACTCTATGCTTAGAATAGAAATTTTCAAATCCATACAGATCATTGACAAATAAGCTGAGCCCCCAATTGGATTCGAAACAACCAAGGGATCCTCTACCATACTAGTGTCTAGGTGCAGAGATTCTACTAAAGCAGACGAAATAAAAGTGTGCGATGTGCCAGAATCAAATAAAGTGCGAACTGGATGATCATAAAGATAAACAACACTTTCTACAGAAATATTTCTACCTCGCTGTTGGGGAGGCGCCACTAGTGCATGAGCCTGTCCCCCTGAGGTTGATCCAGCCCTCTATCCCTGCCCCTGTTTCTTTAGGCAGTCCTTAGCCAAGTGGCCCGTCTCTCCACACTGAAAGCATCCACCAGTCATTTTGACCATTTTCTTCCTACAGTCTTTCACCAAATGCCCTACATTGCCATAGTAATTGCACTTTCTCTTCTCACGTGATTTGTTGTCTTTCCCGCCTTTCTTGAAATCTGTCTTTTTAGGCTATAAGCCCTCTTTCTTTCCTTGAGGCACTTCCACTTTTGCCTCATTCTTGCCTTTGTCCTCTTCGTGAAGCAATGGCATATCCACCAACCTTTCATAAGTAGCCCCCATGGGTACATGAGTCATGGCCAGGCTGTGCAGTGATTCATTTATTCCTTTAGCGAATCGGAGAGCTTTCTTGTGCTGAGTGTTGGCCAAGTCCAGTCCGAACCTAGCCAGCTGGTTGAACTGGTTTACATACTCTTTAACGGTCAAGCTCCCTTGCTTAAGAGAAAGGAACCTCTCCATTTGCAGACTCCTTTCAGCTTGTGAGAGGAATTTCATCTCAAATCTTGCCCTGGAATCGTCCCATGTCTCCACTGGCCTTTCAGCATGGGTAACTTCCCACCAGTAGGAAGCCTCATCTTGCAACAACCACACCGCCAGCTTTACTTTTTGTCTGTCCTCAACTTCGAAGATGACGAATAAATCTTCGGTCTCTTTCAGCCAGTTCTCAGCTGCCACAAAGGATTCTGTTCCATGGAAGTCTTTTCCCCCCATAGCCTTAAAATCTCTACAAATCTTAGCAAAGGCATTAGCACGAGGAGGAGGAGGCGGAGGTGGAGGAGGTGCTGCAACAGCTGGGGGAGGTGGAACATTTGCTGGGCCCGCTTCGTTGGCCCTCGCCTCGGGGTACCTTCTAAACCAGCCAGGTACCGGTACACCTTCGGGAAGGTTTAGTTCCCCAGACATGCTGAAAACGAAAAAAGGAAAGATTCCATATCTACGGATAGATAGATAGTGCATATGGCCTTGGGCGATTATGTCTCTTTTTTTTTAAAAAAAAATTAACTCAAAACTTTTTCTTGAAAAATGCTTCTTTAAACTTTGTTTTGAAAATTAGTTTCAAGAACTTTTTATCTGGTCTGGTAAACCTATGCTCTGATACCAAGTGAAACACCCCACCTCTGTTAAGGTCACTCTCAATGAATGCCTTAATTTTGGAGGAGGTTTATAGGTACAAGTCACAGATAAAACACAAGACAGAAATTAAACACAAGTATAAGCAGCGGAAAATAAATAAAACTTTCATTTCACAAATACTTGTCCATACAAATCACTTCCATAAAATAAAACTTTCCATTATTACAACAAATACTGTCTTGAATTTAAAACAACTTAAAGAAGCAACATAAACCAAAAACTGCATAAATCCCCACAACGTGTCCAAAAGCCATAGCTATGCAAAGAAGGTCCAAACCGTACATCACTATCCTGAAGCTTGCAAAGAGTCTGACTAGGCTGAATTGTTTCCTCCCTGTGGACCTAGGGGGGAAACGAAAGACAAAGGGGCGAAAGAAAAGTAGAGTCAGACATAAAGCCTGGTAAGTCTAATGGTACTTCGGTATATGAATAAGAAAAATGATATGACTAGCATAACTGAAAATGGGAAAAATACTATAAGCTAAGACAAGCGGTTTAGAACCGAAATTTCTATCGCACCCCATATTAATCTCTACGCCCACTAGTACTTGTTCTGACTGGCACCCCATAAGTCTGAATGAAATGATCCCTTTCTAATGATCGGCTCCCACTCGCATAAACACCTGTGTCTAACGGCCCACAAGAGTGTAGCTACCTATGCTGGCCCACCATGGGGTGTATCAAGTCCCGTGGTGGCAACCCGACACAATTCTAGAATGCAAAGGTACACTACTGGTGCCCAGTGCCTAATTTTTCAACGCCGGAGTGTGTGCACGCCCGCACTCCATTTGAACCTACACTGATGCACCACCGCCGTCGCTTTGACCGCTTACAATCAGCCCAGTGATCGTGCCCCACCCTGCCTAGTTTTAGGGTACCCTGATACACCTTATTGGGTTACTGCTGAAATGGGTCCTCGTTACCAGGGTTTTCTAGTCTACATGCTAAGTTGGTTAAGTGTCTGTATGAACCTAACCCCCAATCACTAGTTCAGTTAGCATGTGAATTTGGTTAAGTATTTTCTTAAGTGACTTAACCCTACCAGTCCTGACTTAGCTTTTTAATTAAAGCACCAACCACTCACATTAGACACGTATTGTTGCGGTAACTGGATATGCCGGTCGGTTCCGGGCAGGTTTACACCGCAACTCAGTCTAACCTCGGGTCCTTATTAGGCTCAATGACTTAACCACCCACATTGGATAGGTATTGTTGTAATTACTGGACAGCCAGGCGGGTCCGGGCAGGTTTACATCACAACTCAATCCAAGCTCGGGTTAAGCATACTCGTATTTTTCTAATTTACATATTTGTCACTATTCATTTTGTACGTAAATGTTTATGGCCCAATTATCCAAATTCACCAGTTTTGGGTACAACAATTTATACCGCTTAATATGTCACTAGTCATTGGCATGTGCCAAACATGCCAATACAGATATTTTATTATAAACCCAACGTTATTACCCCCGTCCAAACGTACGCAACATTATAACATATGTTGGGCTTAACAATTTAGCCCAACTTATAAACATGCAAAGAAAAAAGGGAACACAGAATCATGACATATTCTAGAATTACATAAAAGTGTGTGGCGCATGAACTTGCAGTATAGCATTTACACTAACATAGATTTTGGATCAGGTAAAATTGCATTGAAATGAGAACATAGCTAACTTGATGTCACATGAAATGGCATACTTTTAAACTTGCCTAAACATGGTTCTATACACATATAACTAGGCATAATGTCAAGTATGTTACATGTCATAAATTTGTCCACTATTTGTCATGAACCAAGGGTGCAAACTAACTTTACATCAAGTAGTCTATTTTTAACATGAAACTAGCATAGTTTGTGTAACTAGAAGGTACTTACATAAACCAAGTTATGACTTGCAAATAAACCCAAGAATATATATACAAGTTTTGGAGTCGTGTGGGCATAAAAGGTCACAATTCTAGAACATGTTTACATAAGCCTTAATTTAGACTTAGAAAATGTGTACAGCTCATACTAGTTACATGATCACAAAGGTGTCGATTTTAGTTTTTGGTCATAAACTTGCAAGTGTCATTATTTTCATACCCAATTATCAAATAGACTTGCATCAATCAACTTATGCCACAAACGTCAGTCACAAACTATGACAGAAGCATCACAAAACATAGAATTTACATTATTATATACAAATAGAAAAGCCCTAATTTCATTTATAACAAATTACATCGCAATTTCTATTCATACTCAGAAATTCCATTATACTTACAATGGGCGCTGAAACTTATTTTCTGGTTTCTGTTATTCTGAATTTGCCAAGCGTTCCCTTGAAGTAGAAAACGATGCGTAGAAAATAGATTAGATTGTTGTGTTCTTATTTGAGTTGGCTTATCTTTAAGTTTTTCCTCTTAACGGCTATTCTCAAACTCCTCTCAACAGCATGTCGGCTCAAGGTTTATTTCTTTGTGTGAATTTTAGTTGAGACTTAGGTTGTATATATAGAATTTTAAGTTGATTTGAGCCGTTCGATGAAGACAGACGAATCCAAGCCATTCATGCCAAGAGTAGCCCATCAAAATTTGACACGTAAGCCCCAGTGACACGCTGGATCTCAGGAATTCGACCAGAACACAGACGGGGCCAGCCAAGTCGACCAGGCAGGTCGACACCTAGTTCGACACTATGGTCGACCTGGGGTGACCAGTTCGACACCATGGTCGACCCTATGGTCGACCTGGTCCTTGGGCGGGAATTTTCCCACCCAGCCCAGTTTGAGCCTGTTTATTCGAAATTTGAACTTGAAACTGAGCTGTTTGAATTTTCAATTTAATTCTGAAACTTCCGAAGGTCATAACTCCTTCATACGGAGTCCGATTCATGCAAACTCGGACTCTATTTCAAGTAGAATTCCGAAACGAACGCAATGGCGTAAGCCATTTCCCTTAATTTTTAAGTTTTGAATTAAGTATACTTTAATTTATCAATATACTGTTAACCGAAAACTCGGGGTGTTACAAATATCATTTAAAACACGGTACACTATAAACCCAAAATCACATTCCATTCCAATTAAATTGTTGAAGCTTCTGGTTACTTTTAAAACTATTTTCAAATCCAATTTATTTATTTAAAAACAAATAAATTATTGTTCGAGTTCAAAAGTAGTTCATTTCGATAAAAATCTACTTTTATCTTTTCAAAATTGGAATTTTTCATCTCAATTCTTCACAAATCATTTATTATGATTTTACACAAATTATTACTATTTTTAATAATTTTATCAAGGCCCGTACAGTCGATTTCCATCAACGGCCATCGAACTGTACTTACAGCGACCTTTTTCCAAATTTGATTTGGACATAATTCCAAATCCATCCATTAGATTTAAAATCTCTAATATTCTTTAGAAAGCTCTTTTTGATACGAACCCAACGGTTCCAGTTTTAGGAGAATCCGACGGTCGGATCTCCCGTAACATCCATTCGAAGTCAATGGTCGAAATTCGAGAACTACCGCGGTGCGGCGCGTTCTATTCAGGCCATTATATATATATAATATATATTATATACATTTCGTCGATTTCCTTTCAAAACGTATTTTATAAATCATTTTAAATTCGTTTTCGAAACGATTTCAACTTCATATTCAATTTCTAATCAAAATTGAATATTCCACATCATCGATATACAAATGATTATATTTTCAAAAAGTTATATTTTGAAATCACTTTCTTTTCTATATTCATTATAAAAATGAATAAAATCGATATAAATATCATTCACGTCAAAATGGCGTCAATCTAGTCAACATGGCTTTTATTCAACACATGAATGTTTATTCTATTCAACACATGAATATTTATTCTATTCAACACATGAATATTTATTATATTCAACACATGAATTTTTATTTCTATTCAACACATGAATTTATTTTCTATTCAACAAATGAATTTATTTCTATTCAACACATGAATTTATTTCTATTCAATACATGAATTTTTATTTCTATTCAACACATGAATTTATTTCTACTCAACACATGAATTTATTTCTATTCAACACATGAATATATTTTCTATTCAACACATGAATATATTTTTATAATATTCCTTATTTTCCATATTGGAATGAGGCCCAATCAATTACCATATAATGTTAATTATATGGATTTTCTACAAAACATGTATATAATAGCAACGATAAATCACCAACCATCATCCAGAGTGCGCCACACAACTGCATAAGCGTTAAATATAAATAATTAACGCTTACACGGTCTGTCAACCCATCGATTGACATACAACTAAACAATCGGGATAAGTGTACGTCAAATATCATCCCAATACCCGTGTGGGGTTTCACATCAACCAACACAGATTTTTATTTGTGCAGTTGGGCGATGTGTAAAATTTATCGTCCCAATCAATATCAGTCAAATCGGTGTACATAAACAAATCGTTCGATTTGTAAATGAATATTTATTTTACTTCAACACATGAATATATATTTTACTTCAACACATGAATATATATTTTATTTCAACACATGAATATATATTTTATTTCAACACATGAATATATATTTTATTTCAACACATGAATACATTTTATTTCAACACATGAAAATATATTCTATTTCAACACATGAATATATATTTTATTTCAACACATGAATATATATTTTATTCCAACCCATGAAATTATTTTATTTCAACACATGAAATTATTTTACTTTCAAAACATGAATATATACTTTTCACATCACAATCAACAGTCAAATGTCACAACACAGCAACTAAACAAACAAGTCATCCATGGTCTGTGGACGACGGGTGTTGTAACACCCCACCTCCGCCAGGGTGGCTCTTGCAAGCACTCTGACTTTGGAGGGGCGTTTGTACCGGGTAAACATGCATAATGATATATCAAGGCAGAACAAGAACATATGTATATGTGTAAACAGAGTAAATAAGATAAGTAAAACAGCGGAAGATTTCAAACTATTTCAAAACAAGTCTGGTACAACATAATGTCAACTTTCCAAATACACAAGTCTAGATAAAAACAACATCACTGAAAAACTGAAATACATAAGTACTATCCCTAAAATAAGTGATAACCATAGCTAGCTTCATGTCAAGACCGTACATGAGCTAAAATCCCACAAGCAAGTGATCAGAAATCCAAGCTAAGCTCCAATATTCCCACCCTGAGAACCTGGGGGGGGGGGAACGGAAGAAAAGAGGCAAAAGAAAACAGGTCAGTCAAAAAGACTGAGTAAGCCCTACTACAATCAATGTAAACTGATAAAGTTAACTGACATGAGAAGCAGGGATGAACATAAGGATAACAACATACTAGCATGATGATTAACTAACAAGGTAGATAAAGGTGTCATCGCATAATCAGGTTTAAGGTTTTTGCACCACAGGTGTACTAGCAAACTAACATGACTTGAATAAACAAGTATTGATCCCTTGGCCCAAGCTTTGGCCCAATAACATGAAATGACCCTAATACGAGGTCCAATAATATGAAGTGACCCTAATACGAGGTCCAATAACATGAAGTGACCCTAATACGAGGTCCAATAATATGAAGTGACCTTAATACGAGGTCCAATAATATGAAGTGACCCTAATACGAGGTCCAACCAAACGGTCTAATCGATCGGCTCCCTAAGCCTAACTCGTCACGTGTTGGTGTCAATACGGCCCAAACATAATTGTAGTCGGACTGTGCCGGGTCCACCTTCGGGTGTATCAAGCCCTAGGTTGTAAACCCCTGGACACCATAAACATAAGTGCACAGTCTCGATCTACTGGTACCCGTGCATGTTTTCTCCGGCTACGGACTATATGCACGACCATAGTCCGTCCGGAACTACACCGGCGTACCATTCTGCCGTCGTTTTTGGTCACTTACCTCAAGTCCAGTAATCGTGCCCCCTCCCTAGCCTAGTCCCTAGGGTCTTAATGATACAAACTTGGGATTACTGCTGGAGTGGACCCCTATTGCTAGGATTTTCTAGTGGGTTAAGTACGGTTTAACCCTCTTGCTAATCATGGATTAACTTGGTTAAGTGTAACGATGAGTTCACGACTTAACCCTGATTAATCTATCAAGCCCAAATTGGTTAAGTATTAAGTGGACCATGACTTAACCCTAATCATGAGGCATTAATTAATTTAATGTGCCTTAACCCCTCACATTAGACCTTGTTGTGGTTACTAGTTAAGCCGGGCGGGTCCGGGTAGCTTTACACCACAACTTGGTCTAACCTCGGGTTCAAGGTACAACATGACCAACTTCTCACATTGGGTCCTATTGTTTGTAGCAACTAGTTAAGTCGGTCGGTTCCGGGTAGTTTTACGCTACAAACTCAACCCAACCTCAATCCTATAAAAGCCCAAAAGGTTTAGTCAACCTAACGGACCCCTTCAAACCTTGACATGTATTACTAACCGATGAGTCATACCCCCTTATGGAGTTTACAACAGAAGTGGGATCGAGAACGGGACCGAGAGGATATATGTAAAAGATAACATGCGAGTAAGTTCCACCGGAAAACAAGGATCAAGGATATGCTCTTAAAAAGAGATATGATGCGCGTATCTAGCCTTCAGTCTTCTAAGTCACGTTTCCTTGAGCTTAACTCCACTGTGCTTTGACCGTCTTTTACCTCATGATTTCTTAGCTTCTTAACTCTTATTTCCAAATATGAGTTGGAACCCATTTCATTGTCGCCTCTCGTCTTCCTCTTTCACTTACTCTTCTATCATTCTTGGCTTAAACATAACTATGACCTCATGGTTTCATGCAAGCTCTCCAAAATTCACCAGTGAATCCTGGATCTCGTTTACTTACTATAAAGTATTCCATGCAGCAGAACTTTTCTTGAAAATACCAATCCACGTTTACCAATTGCTCTTACTAACGAAATTTTCTATAACTCATGCTTGAACGAAATGAACCATCTGCCTGTGAATGATAGGACGTCCTTAGATTCAGCCGTTTGCCCATGACTTCCCGTAGACTATCCCAAAACTGGCTAATAAAGATTGAGTCATGGTTACTAACTATACTTTAGGGAACCTCGTGCAACCGCTTTATTCCTTGAAAGTAAACTGTCGCTAGCTATGATGCAGTCCTTTCGCTCTTTACCGGAGTGAAATGAGCACTCTTCGTGAGTCTACCTACTATGACCCACATGCTCGTATTCTCTTTCCTTGACCTAGGCAGTTCATCCACGAAATCCTTCGTGACGCTTTACTACTTCCATTGCGGGGACCTTCAATGGATGTAATAGCCCACCGGGCTTTTTATGACTTGGCCTTAATCTGTTGGCACAACATGCACCTTGGGACAAACTCGGCCACCTCCTCGAGTGATGTGCATCTTCAAGAGCCTTCTTTCTCTCATCGCGTCTTAGCCATCCCTTGTCATTTATAGCGAGGTGACTTATCATCTCGCCTCGAACCAACTTGTCCATGATCTCGACTAACTGCGGGTCTTCCTTCTGTGAAGTCCCTACTTGATCCAGAAGGGTAGGTCTAAGCTCAAGGGATGCTAACTAACTAATTAAACTGAGAGAACTTCTTACTTCAATTGTCCTCGTCGGAGCTTTTCGGTTTTGAACCGCGACCACTAAGCCTTGCTTAGAAACTATGTGCCCAAGAAATCTAACTCCTTTTTCTCCAAAATGACATTTGGAGGACTTGGCTTTCAACTGATGCGCTCTAAGCGTATCCATCACCTCCTTGAGATGTCTAGCATGTTCTTCCTCGTTATTTAAGAAAGTCAGGATATCTTCTACAAAGATTACCACAAACTTGTTCAGGAACTCCCTAGGCACCCTACTCATCAAGTCCACGAAGTAGGCGGGTGCATTAGTCAAACCGAATGGCATGACCAACCATTCTAAGAATCCATCTGAAGTTCTGAACGCAGTTTTGTCTATACTATCCTCAGCTACTCTGAGCTGATGGAATCCGGTAGCAAGATCAAGAGAAAACAGATGTTCCTACAAGCTGATCAAACAAATCATCGATCCTTGGCAATGGTTGCCTATTCTCTTTGTTTAACTCACGATAATCAACACAAAGTCGAAGAGAACCATCTGCCTTGGTAGTAAATACTACAGGCGCTCCCCATTCAGATATACTTCGTCTAATGAAGTTCTTCTCAAGCAACTCCTTGACTTGCTTTCTTAACTCTCATCTTGCGGGGCCATGTGCCTAACCGGCCATGAAACTATCTTGGCATTATCAACCAGATAAATGCGGAAATCTATCTCTCGTTTAGGGGTAACCCCCTCACTTTACCCAAGATATCAGGATATTCTCGGACCACCCTCATCGATTGCAAACTATCGATAGACGAGTTGAGGGATTCAAGATAACACAACATGACGGGACTCATAGGGTTACTAGAAATTTTTAGGGTATTACCGAGGCGAGTCATGAGCCTCTCAACCCTATGCTCAAAAATCAAGAATGGCCCCAAAACTGGACAACCAATCCATGCCCAAAATCAACCCATACCCCATGAAACCGAGAATATAAGCATCACGCGAGAATTCTATACTCAAGATAGAGATTTTCAAATCCACGTAGATAATAGACAAATGGGCGGAACCCCCAATTGGATTTGAAACACACACGGGATCATTAACTAGACTAGTACTTAGGTGCAAACTTCCAACTAAACCAGATGAAATAAACTATGCGATGCACCAGAATCAAGCAAAGTACGAACAGGAAAATCAGAAATGTAAACAAGACTTTCAACAGAAATACTACCTCGATCGGGAACTGGAGCGGCATTGAGAGCATGAACTTGCCCTCCCGAAGGTCCAGCACGCTGAGTCTGACCTTGGCCTTGCCCTTGCTTCTTCGAGCAATCCCTAGTGAAGTGTCCCATTTCTCCACAGTTAAAGCAAGTGCCCTTCCTTTTTCTGCAATCCTTGTTTAGATGAGTCGAGCTTCCACAAGTAAAGCACCTTTTTCCTTCTTATCTTTAGACTTCTCCTCCTTCTTTTTCATTTCCTTTTTGGGCCCCGTTTCCTTGTTTTGAGACTCATTCATCTTGACCTCCTTCTTGTCACTCCTATTCTCTTCATTGAGTAGGGCCATATTCACCAAACTCTCGAAAGTTGCCCCCAAGGGTATATGAGACATGGCTAAACCATGTAATGGCTCGTTTAATCCTAGAGCAAAGTATAGGGCCTTCTTCTGAGCTGTGTTAACCAAGTCTAAACCGACCCGAGCCAGTTGATTAAACTTATCTATGTATTCCCTAATAGTCATGTCCCCTTGCTTCAGTGATAGGAACCTTAATCCAAACTTTCCCCGAAAGTCATCCCAAGTCTCAATTGGCCTAGTAGCGGTGGTGACCACCCACCAACGTGCAGCTTCTTCCTTTAGCAACCACACTGCCAATAAAACCTTCCTACGGTCATCTATATCAAAGAAGGCGAAAAGATCTTCGGTTTCTTTCAACCAATTCCTGGCCTCTACAAAAGTCTCAGTGCCTTGAAAGTTCTTGCCACCCATCGTCTTAAAGTTCTTACAAGTTTCCGCAAAATCCGCTTGTGGATGCTGAGGGGGAGAAGGAAGAGGAACCTCAGCGACAGGAGGAGGAGGAACATTAACTACCGGAGGAGGAGGAGGAACATCGGCGGGGCCGACTTTGGTCGCCCTAGCCTCCAAAAGTCTCCTATACCAAACAGGTACGTGTACTCCCTCCGGAATGGAAAAGTTATTGGCCATACTGAAAACGAAGAAAAAGATAGATTCTGAATGGAGAAAAACGAAGGAATTTTGCTAATGGCTTTTTGGGGAATAGCCTTTAAAATAAACTAGACTTTTCTTTGGAAAATACTTTATACTTGGTTTTGAAAATAGTTTTCCAAAAGTTTTCTAAAAACCTTTTTGTTCCTTCTCGTAAACCATATGCTCTGATACCAAATGCAACACCCCACCTCCGCCAGGGTGGCTCTTGCAAGCACTCTGACTTTGGATGGGCGTTTGTACCGGGTAAACATGCATAACATAACATGATAAACTTGCATATCATAACATATCAAACTTGCATAACATAACATAGTAAACTTGCATATCATGACAAACTTGCATATCATAATGATCAAACACAACTTGCATCATTCATTAACTTTAGAGTTTAAATATGAAAGTAGAAAAGGGCTTACAAATTCTTATGAAGACACAAATATTTTAATAGATTGAGCCAAGCCCTTATGAAATCAAATAAACCCAATATGAAAGCTCCAAATCAATAAAAACCCTTGCTTTATGATGTAAATATGGAAACTTGACTTGAATGCAAGCTAATGACACTCATACAAGCTTGAAAACACTTGTATGCATGGAAAATCTCTCATAGAAATGACTTAGGAATTTTATGAAGAGAGTGGAGGCCATGAGAGGAATGATTTTGCCATAGTTTAGTTACTTGAACGAATAATGATGATTTAGGGTTAGGTTAGGGGCTTATTTATAGAGATTAGGATTAGTTTCAACCTTAGGATTAAACCCTAATTCCAATCTCAGCCCTTAAAACCGAATCTGGCCCCAAAACCTAACCAAAACCCCAAAATGGTGCACTAGGCAAAACAGCCCGGCTGAACCAAGTCGACAGCCAAGTCGACAGGGCTGTCGACTTGGGTCTAACCAAGTTGACTCCCAAGTCGACAGGGCTGTCAACTTGGGTGCTCTGGCGGGAGTTTTCTCGCCTGGCCCAATCTGACCCTTTTTCGAATTTTGAACCCGAAATTCGAAATCTGTTTTGAACTTGAAATTTTCTGAAAACTTCGTTGGGCCTTAATCGGGTCATACGGACTCCGATTTTCGAAAACACGGACTCTATTTCGCGTATTTTTCCAAGACGAACGCAATGGCATAGCCCGTTTCCCTTGATTCAGATTTATAAATTAAATTCTGCCTCGATTTATGTTATAACAGGTTATTGAAAATACGGGTTGTTACAGGTGTCGGGTGCTGCTAAGCACCGTCTGCATCCTAGTATATATTTCAACTAGAAATTAAAATAAAAGTGAGGAGTTCTCACCTTTGGGATCCACTCAGCCATTTCATTTCTAAATGGTTCGGATTCGCTTGATATTCTAACTCAAACCTTTCCACGCTGTTCACAACAAAAATCACAATTTTATTCTCTACCTTATATAAAAAATTTAATTTTTTTATTCTTCATATCATATAAAAATTATATTTTTCTTCTTCACATAATATAAAATTTATATTTTTATTTGTATTGATGTCTACTTTAAAAAATCGAACCTTTTCGTATATAAAAATATAATCTTTTCTATTTATAAAATCAGATCTTTTTATTTTTTTCAAAATCAAATCTATTCTTTGTATTGATAAAAATGAAATCTTTGCATTGATAAAAAATCAAACCTTTCTCATATTAAAAATCAAACCATTTCATGTTGAAAATCAAATGGTTTAATTTTTAAATATCATTCCTTTTCATTTCTAAAAATAGCTCCTTTATTATATTCAAAAATCACTTCTTTGATTATATAAAAATCTCTTCTTTGATTATAAAAATCGAATCTGTATACATTATAAAAATCAAATCTTTTCACATGCTAGACAATGTATTTTCTTATCCGAAAAAAATCAAAATTTTCTATTGGTTAAACTAAACTAAATAGATAAAATAAATTAAAATAGAATAAATTAAATAATAAAGAACTTACAGCGAAGGAAGGGGGTGATTTACGTCGGCCTTGGTAGTGGGGGGAGGCGCGCGGGCTGGAGACGGTGTTGCGATGGTGCCAGTGACGTGGAGAGGCTCGCGATTGAGGGCGATTTCAAGGTGAAGGGGTCGGACCTCGTGGAGGCTATGGCTTCACGGGTTTGGATTTGGGGCGCGGTTTTTGAGAAGAAGGAGGGAAGAGAGGGGAGCGGCGGTGGAAGGGGGGTCCGGCGGAAGCGATGTGCGGTAGTGGCAACTGAACCGGGGGGGAGGGGGCGACGAGGGTGGTTATGGTATTTTTTTATTTGGGGGGGGGGGGGATCGAGGTTATGAGGAGAGAACTGATGACAAGGGGGTTATATATTAATATTATATATTAATTAATTAATTTTCTCCAAAAAGTTGCTTTTAAAATCAAACTCTAAATTGGACCCAACTACTGTCACCCCTATCTAATTACCCTCATTCCGAACATAATGGGATATGTATCATAAGCTGATTCGATCGTTTTGACCAGTTTTCGTCAAAATTAAAATATAAATTTATATATTGAATTTGAACGCCCATTTCAATTTACCTGGGCCACATAAGGACTCTAAAAATTCCCGAAAAATATTTTATAGCTTCGCATTGACGATACAGTTCTAACAAAACTAACTTCGTCAGATTGTGAGACCATTTGAAAAATGGCCATTTTCCAGTCGATTAAAATGAAATAAAACTAGTCAAACGCGTTTTCCTTTGCCACGCTCACATATTGATTCAAAAAAATTATGAATTTTAGAATCTAGCAATATCTTGACATCACGGATCCAGCAAAAGTGGTTTCGTCGAAAACCAAGGTCGTTTGCATAATTTCCATTTTTAAGGGCCAGAATTCCACACCGACTATTCTCGATTTTCAACTGGGCATAACTTTCTATCCCCGCCATTAAATTTCAATTTTTCAGATTCTTTGGAAAGATATTCTCAAATAGATTCAAATATTTTTGGTTTCTCCAAAATCCGGTTTATTTTGAATCCTGCACATTCATTTGAACTTTGAAATCGAATTTTCAAACTACCGCGCCATTTTCAATACCTTTTATAATTAAAATAAAATATTTATATTTTAACGACGATTCAAATAAATATATACGTTTGAATTCTATTCAGAATAAATTTCTCGTCGCTATTATTTAAAATTAATCATTTTAAATATTCAAAATTCACTAAAATTGCCAAAATAATTTTTTTTTAATTGGCTCAGATTTCCGGGTTATTACATCTCATGTCCAAACTCGAGTAACAAATATCTAGATAGCTAAAGAAAGAAGTTAGAGGATGAGAAAAGAAAGAAATATTATAATAGAAGAACAAAAAAGAACCAACACCACATGATCTCACATTGCATCGGAATAAAATATAATATAGAAATAACTTTATTGAGAGCTTGGAATAATGCTTACAATCATCAGAGTACAACAGTCACAACAACCTGTCCTCAAATACTACACACAGCAGAATAATACAATATATATATATATATATCATATGTCTGAACTCCTCCAGTCGCCTCTAAATTTCACAACATCTAATAACTGAACTTAAAAAAACTCAGTTTGGCCCGAGCATTACAAACGCCACGGATCTGTCTGGTGAACCAGTGTGCGAAAAACTCACTAAGTTTAAATAACTTCCATATTGTTTAACTTTAAAAAATCCTTTTGAAAGAAAAGGATAATAGTAAGTCCAGCCCACACATAAACATGGACGGTTTTTACCTTACTATAACCCAAACCATTTTTGATATGAAAATCCGGTGATATTATAATGGTATCTATATCAAATAAATAACCAAATGGCAGAACTCTGCATCTCATGCTCTACATAAATAGTATAAAGTCAAAAATCGTGGGCTCTTATTGGAGATTGGATTCCAACTATGACAAGGCATGGGACCACCTTCCGATCAAGGATACACTGGGGTTCAACAAAAACATCTTGCAACCCGGCCACACATGACCAGTCACTCATTCAGCTTTAGTGGACCGAATGTATGATCACCATACGGTTTTAAATGTCCACCGTACTTCCGCAGGGATAAAGAATCGAAAGACGAACACATAAGGATTTTCTCTAGACTAGTGATAATACACACTGCTTGGGTGCGACCCAACTAGCCATGTTGCCTGCCTTATTTTGTCATTCCCCGGTTGATGAGGCTAGGTTTATAACGACCCGAATTTTCGGATAATCGGGAAGTACATATTTAATGTGTTTCGTGATTCTGAAGATAATTTGTTAGTGATACAGGATTGTGTGACCAACTCATATAGTGCTTAAATAAGAAAATTGGGGTCTGAGAAATTTTAAATTGAGTATTTGGAATAAATTATATAACTTGGTTTAATAGGGGTTTATTCCAACATGTATATTTGTTCGCTACAACGGAATTTCTATTAAATTAGAAAACCATCGCACGAATATTGAAATAACCGCAAGTGCACGGCGTACTATTGTAATATGTAGTGAGTGCGAGTCGATCCACGGGGAAAGAAGGGATTTCAATTTTATTCAATCAAATTAAACCAAACTTTGAATTGTTCTAATAAAAACTATGAAACTAGAAACTAAGTTGAGAGCTAAAAATGAAATTAGAGAGTAATTTAGAGGTAAATCCACTCTCACCTTTATGTAAGTTGTCAAACATACAATGTATGATCTCAACAAGTGATATAAATGCAATATTTACACCACTTATGGTTCTCATGAAAATGAAACTAAAGCAAAACTATTCTAAGTATGGTCTTTGAACTATTGGCTAGCACTATAGACCATCAAATTTTGTTCATACTTTCATTTCAAAATCAATAATCACTTAGCAAATATTGATGTAACTTGTGTTTATATTGAATAAGCATAGATCATTTGCAAATGCAACATGACCTATCAAACCCAATTGTATAAACTTACATCCATATTCACTAACATTAAGAACATATTAAAGATCACAAATCATACACTTGTTGAACTTACACAAAGTTAGAGAGCATCATTACCCCTAAATCAAGGGATTAGCCACTCATATGTGTTGTCATATCAATACATGTAAGTTTCAACATTAGAAAATTAAGCAAAATGAAAGAAAACTAAGTAGAACAAGAAGAAAACTAAACTAAGAACATAAAGTAAATCTAGGCTATGAACATAAAATAAATGAACATGAATGTAAATATAAGCTATGAACATGAATGTAAATAAATCTAAACTATGAACATGAAAGTAAAGCATATAAATTAAAAGAGACATAAGATAGACATAAAAGAGATAGGCTTGGAAGCCATTTTTTATTTATTTGATCACTTACACTTTCATATGCTAAAAAGGAGATACCAAATACATGAAACAAAGGGGTATATATACATGATCTAAAACCCTAAAACCCTAATCACTTTTCTTGGGAATTCCCCAAAATGGCCCTTCATGAAGCTTCTAATTGATCTTAGCCACTAATATGTCATGTAGAATGCATGAGGCCTTTTGTCCCATTCAATAATATGAAGTAAGTGGGCTAGTTGAAAGATGGGCCCTCCACTATCCATAAGATGTATTAATTCTTTGCCTTCTTTTGTGTATGTGCATGCTTTCCTTCATCTCTTCATGTATATGGATCATTTTAGCTCCTAAATTCCTATGAGAGTAAATAAAAAGGAACGAGTAAAAGATTTCACAAATTAAAACATGCACAAGTGACCCCCTTTTTTTCCAAAATAAGTGATGATTTTGAAAATCTTTAAAACATGGTTTGATCACATAATATACCCAAGAATGTTCATTTATTAAACTAAACAAGAGTAAATATGTGAATATAAATGTGCATTTTTTGTGCACATCAAATACCCCCACACTTATCTTTTTATTCGTCCTCGAATAAAGTAAAGAAACTAAGATAAATCCACTTTTGTAGGGAGCACGATTGCATTGAGCGTATGCAACAAGCCGTTAAACCTCTGGGTGTCCCCAGTAGGACGAGTGTTGTCTCGTGAGGGTTTTCAGCGGATACTACCCACAAAATCCAAAAGTTAAATGCAAAAAATATTTGCAAGATTAGAAAACATGTACAAGATGAATGCAAGATTATTTACAAATGGGTAATTTACTTTTAAATTTTACACGAAGGAGTTAACACAAGTTTGGGTCGTCACTATGAAATTTAAGTCCGTTACTAATAAAAACTTCAAACAAAAGTCAGTTATCACTACAAACTCCGCTAGCTTGGCCAGTTGTTTTGGTAAAAACATAGTGCAAATATGAAATGAATTCTGTAATCGATATCAACAATCATAAGATGGCATCTTTAATTACTTTTGGTTAGCAAGTTAGGTCAAATAAGTGAAGAGTGTGCTTGGATTTCAAGTGCTAACTCTCTCTTTATTATAAAATATTTACATTATTATTATTTACAAATACTTAGGTATACCACCCCTACACTGCACTACGACTTACGTGAGGGTCAGTAATCCTAAGGTGTCCAACTCATAAAATGAGACCAAGATATACCGACGCTGACTTTGTCAACAAGGTGTCGGATATAGCTTGGCGGGTTTGCACACCAACGCCAGATGTACCAGCAATGTTGGATACCCTTGGATTATTATATATATATTCTTTTTTTTTCTTTTTTTTTTCTTTTTTTCTTTTTTTTAAGAGAGAGAGTTTAGCGAGAATATCTTAGCACAACTTCACTTAAACGATCTAAAATGTTAACGTAAGTAATCTTAATTAACCATTCATTTAATCGGATTACAATTTAGAAAACATTTCATACTCATCACCTACGAATCTCCCTATAAACCAGTTACACCAAATTTGTTCATATTTCAAACTTTTCTTTTGTTATCCATTAAGAGAAGTAAATTCCAAATATTTTAATCGTACGACCAAAACCGTATGCTAAATTCATCATGTCATATATTAAAAGTAAATAAAAATGCAAAATACTTTTTTTTTACAAAAAAAAGGGAACTTTAAAACTTTAGACTATGAAAATGAGACTCCCCCCCCCCCCCACACTTAAATTTTGACTGTGTCCCCATAGTCAATGCATGACACAATGAGTGAACAGAAGAGAAATATTTACATATTTACAAAGGAGGGTTAACTTAACTTTCCTACTTGACGTAGCATGGCTCATGAAGAATCGTGAGCTCCTCCTCTCGATCAGTGGGTAATTCCAAGAATGGTTTTAGACGTTGACCATTGACTTTGAATATGGCTCCATCCCTCAGATTTTCTATTTCGATGGCACCATGTGGAAAAACAGTTCGAATAACATATGGTCCGGTCCATCTGGACTTTAACTTTCCAGGGAATAAATGAAGTCGTGAGTCATATAATAGAACTTTTTGGTGTGGCAAAAACGTTTTTCTTAGGATTGAGTTGTCATGAAAAACTTTGGTTCTTTCCTTGTAAATTTTCGCATTTTCATAAGCGTCATTCCTAAGTTCTTCTAATTCGTTGAGTTACAAATTTTGGTTTTCGCCAGCTTGTTCAAGATCAAGGTTTAAGTTTTTTATTGCCCAAAGTGCTTTATGTTCAATTTCAATGGGTAAATGACAGGCTTTACCGTAGTCTAATCGGAAAGGGGACATTCCAAGATTAGTTTTAAAAGCAGTACGGTAAGCCCAAAGTGCGTCGATCAATTTCTGTGACCAATCCTTTCTGTTTTTATTTACAGTTTTCTCCAGAATCTGTTTTATTTGACGATTCGACACTTCGACTTGACCACACGTTTGCGGATGATAAGGAGTGGACAACTTGTGGGTTATCGAGTATTTTTTCATTAAGGATTCAAAAGATCGATTACGGAAATGTGTTCCATTGTCGCTTATTATCGTGCGAGGTGTGTCGAACCTCGAAAAGATGTTTTCTTTTAGGAATTTCACGACAATTTTATGATCATTTGTTTTACATGGAACGGCTTCGACCCATTTCGAAACATAATCAACAGCAAGAAGAATGTACATGTTTCCGAAAGAATTTGGGAATGGTCCCATAAAGTCAATACCCCAAACGTCGAAGATTTCGATCGTAAGGATGGGGTTCAAAGGCATCATATTTCGTCGAGAAATCTTTCCTAGCATTTGGCAATGACTGCAAGTTTTACAGAATTCAAACGCGTCCTTAAAGAGAGTGGGCCAATAAAAACCACATTGAAGCACCTTTTCGGCGGTTTTCCTAGGACCAAAATGTCCACCGCAGGCATGATCATGGCAGAATGAGAGAACACTCCTAATTTCGCTATCAGGAATGCATCGACAAATGATTTGGTCCGGACAATACTTAAACAAGTATGGGTCGTCCCAGTAGAAGTATTTCACTTGGGACAGAAATTTGTATTTATCTTGTTTGGACCAAAAAGATGGAGTTTCCTTAGTGACTAGATAGTTCACTATGTCAGCGAACCAAGGGTCGATTGAAACAGAAAGGAGTTGTTCGTTAGGAAAGTTTTCGTTGATCGGCAAAGAAGATGGTGCGTTCGGAAGACGAGACAAGTGATCGGCTATAACGTTGTCGGATCCATTTTTGTCTTTGATTGTAAGGTCGAATTCCTGGAGTAAAAGTATCCATCGAATTAAGCGTGACTTAGAGTCCTTTTTAGCAAAAAGGTGTCGAAGAGCAGAATGGTCAGTGTAGACCGTGATGTGAGAACCAATCAAGTAAGATTGAAACTTCTCAAGCGCAAAAATGACAGCTAAAAGTTCTTTTTCGGTGGTCGTATAATTGAGTTGAGCGTCGTTCAAGGTCATACTCGCATAGTAAATTACGTGAAGGATTTTGTTGATGCGTTGTCCTAAGACAGCACCCACCGCGAAGTTAGAAGCGTCACACATGATTTCAAAAGGTAGTTCCCAGTTGGTAGAACAGATTATCGGGGCTGAAATGAGTTCGCTTTTCAGACATTCAAAAGAGGCAACACATTCAGCGTTAAAGTCAAATGGAATGTCCTTTCCTAGAAGAGTAGTTAAAGGACGGGCTATTTTGCTAAAATCTTTCACAAAGCGTCGGTAAAATCCCGCATGCCCTAGAAATGAACGAATGTCCTTAACGCATTTTGGAATGGGTAGTTTTGAAATAACGTCAACTTTCGCTTTATCTACCTCAATTCCATTATTTGAAATTATGTGTCCAAGGACAATGCCTTGCTTGACCATAAAGTGACATTTTTCTCAATTCAACGTTGAGTGTTTTTCTTTACATCGATTCAAAACAAGTTCAAGATGATGTAAGCAAGAGGAAAAAGAATCGCCAAAGATCGAAAAATCAACCATAAAAACTTCAAGAAAGCGTTCAATCATATCGGAAAACATGCCTACCATACATCGTTGGAAAGTTGCAGGAGCGTTGCAAAGTCCGAAAGGCATACGTCGATAAGCAAAGGTACTGAATGGACATGTGAAAGTCGTTTTCTCTTAATCTTCTGGAGCGATTGGAATTCGGTTATAGCCAGAATAGCCATCAAGAAAGCAATAGAATTCATGACCGGCTAAACGTTCAAGCATTTGATCAATGAAAGGAAGAGGAAAGTGGTCTTTACGTGTTGCAGCATTCAATTTTCGATAATCAATGCAAACACGCCAATCCGTTTGAGTCCGAGTAGGAAGAAGTTCGTTTTGTTCGTTTGCGACGACGGTAAGTCCGGGCTTTTTAGGAACAACGTGAATGGGGCTGACCCATAAGCTATCAGAAATAGGGTAAATGATACCGTTGTCAAGAAGTTTAAGAATTTCTTCGCGGACTACCTCTTTCATCTTAGGGTTAAGCCTACGTTGCGCTTCGCGAGTGGGTTTGGCTTCGTCGGTTAAGTGAATTCGATGTTGAACGATTGCGGGGCTAATTCCCTTGATGTCAGAAATGGACCAACCAATTGCGTCTTTGTTTTTAGAAAGAGTTGAAAGAAGAGAAAGTTCCTGATCACGAGTTAAATTTGAAGAAATTATGACAGGACAAGTATCGTTATCACCTAAGTAAATGTACTTAAGGTGATCGGGAAGAGGTTTAAGATCCAACTTTGGTGGTTTCTCGATCAAAGAACGTGGTTGAGATTCAGGCTCAACTGAAAGTGATTCAAATGGAAGCGTGTATTCAACTTCGTTAGGAGCGTCATGGAACAATTTGTCGTACTCGGCCTCACACTCATCATTAAGGTCAATCGATTCGTTTTCGGAATTTTCGTGAATGGCATTAACTTCCAAGGTTTGGTCACACGATTTATTCGAATGACTTTCAAGATTGAAAATGTTAAGATCTAGAGTCATGTTTCCAAAAGAGATTTTTATTGAAACGTTGCGACAATTTATTAAAGCATTTGAAGTAGCCAAAAAGGGTCGACCTAAGATCAATGGAATTTGACTCATTGGATTATTGACAGGTTGAGTTTCCAGAACAATGAAATCGACAGGGAATATGAATTGACCAACTTTGATGAGTACGTCCTCGATTTCTCCGATGGGTTTCTTAATTGAACGATCAGCAAATTGAAGAGTTATTTTCGTTGGCTTAAGTTCACCCAAACCAAGTTGTTGGTAAACGGAATATGGAATCAAATTGACACTTGCACCCAAATCTACTAAGCATTTGTTAATTGTTTTATCTCTTATTGTGCACGAGATCGTAGGGCATCCAGGATCTTTGTATTTAACGGGGATCGATTGGGTCAAGACTTCGCTAAGTCCGGTGGCTAGGAAGACTTTCTTGGGTACATGAGTGTGTCGTTTTTGGGTACACAAGTCTTTGAGAAATTTAGCGTAGGTGGGGACTTGTTGAATGATGTCAAGAAGAGGGATGTTAACTTTCACTTGTTTGAAAATTTCCAACATCTTTTCCATTTGGTCGGAGTGTTTCTTTGGTCGAAGACGATGAGGAAATGGAATACGCAACTCAGTAGGTCGGTCTACTTGAGTTGGAGAAGAAGTAGACTCGGAATTTGGATCAAGATCATTTGTGGTTTTAGAAGGGTCGAGAGGAAGATCCGTTACATTATTCGGGTTTTCAATTTGATTATCGATTTTCTTACTGGATCGTAAAGTCGTGATAGCATTCAACTGAGTTACATTGCTATCCTGAACGACATGAGCTTGGTTTTGATTTGGATTCTGGATCTTGGGGTTTGGAATGGGTTGACTCGGGAAAGTGCCTCTTTCCCGTTCACTTACGGACGTGGCTAACTGACTCATTTGCATTTCAAGTTTAGCGATCGATTGACTCGTGTTTTGCATGTACGAAGTCAATAAATTTTGCAAATTGTTATTTGATTGGATATTTTGAGTCGTTGCTTTAGTCAATGTTTCGAGACTTTTCTCAAGTGAAGTCAGTCGTTTTTCGTCTTGGGGAACAAAAGATTGTTGCACTTGATTTTGAGAAGGTGGCGCAAAATTTTGGAATTGATTTTGTTGAAAGGGGGGATTCGAAGGATTATTCGTAAATGGTTGGAATGAGGGTCGAACCAAATTCGAATTTGGGTTGTTTTGGGTCCACGAGAAGTTAGGATGATTTCTCCAACCAGGATTATACGTTGGAGAGAATAGGTCGTTCCTAACTTTGTTGAAAGCGTTGAGTTGTTCTAACGAGTGTGGGCATTGATCAGCAATATGGGTTGGATCGTTACATTTGAAACACGAGGGTTGAGAAGTTTGAGCTTGATTCATTTGATTTGATGAAAGGACATTATCGAATTTGGTTAACATCGCTTCGATTTTTGCTTCTAAAGCTGATGAAGATCCTATCGAATGAGCGTTTGATCGGGAATAAATCGATTTCTCGTTGGATCGTTCCCATTGAGCTGATTTTTCGGCCAAGTTCTCAAGAAATTGCCAAGCGGCATCGTGATTTTGGGCTAGAAAGTTTCCTTGGCACATCGATTCGAGCATGGTTCAAGAGTTATTTTCGATTCCATCGTAAAAAATTTGGCAAAGAGTCCATTTTTCGAAATTGTGATGTGGACATTTGACTAGAAGTTCTTTAAATCTTTCGAAATATTTTGCAAAGGATTGTCCTCCAAATTGATGAAAATTGACGATTTCGTTTCGAATTTTGGATGTTTTTTCCAAGGGGTAAAATTTCTTTAGAAAAACTTTCACAAATTCATCCCACGTTCCAATCTTATTTGAGGGCAAGCTATACAACCATTTTTCGGCATAATCGGTAAGTGCAAATGGAATCAACCTAAGTTTGATTCCATTGTCACTTAGTTGTTGAAATTTCATGGTTGCACAAACTTGTTCAAATTTGGTTAAGAAAATTTAGGGGTCATCACGTTCAAAATTGCCGAATTTTGGAAGAATATTTATGTGATTTGAATGAATTTCAAAGTGATTACCCGTTGGGGCGGGCAATATGATGCAAGAAGGAATAGAAACTCGATCGGGGAAGATTCTATCCATAAGAGTTCGAGGGGGGTTTTCTTCACCCATGGTTGAAGGGATGTTTGTTCGAACTAAACGATTAGTGGAAGGGTCACGTGTCCAACGATTCGTATTGGTGTCGTGAGTCCAAATACTCATGCACTAGCGAGAAGAATAAGAGAAGAAAAGAAAGGACAAATTTGAGAAGAGTATAGAAGTGAGTTTTTTTTTCTTTACAAAATGAGAGTTGTTTTGAATTTTTTTTTTTTTTTTTGAATAAGAGAGAAAACAATTTGATTTACAAATGAAGATGAATTTTTTTTTGGATTTTCGATTTTTTTCTATTTTTTTTTATGTATGCATGAATCTAATGCAACTAAATGAATGCGAAGATAACTACAAAATTTTCTGTCCTTAGTGGCTCCTAACCCAAAACTATATAATGATACGTTTGATTAAATTAAACAAAAAATTTCTCGGCAAGTTAACGGACAGGAGTTATCGGTGCACCAGGAATCACCCTAGAAATGCAACCGAAGGTTTAAGTACCTTCAGAAGAACAACCGAAATAATATTTACGAAGCACCGTAATATTTATTAGCGGTTATTTCTCTGCCGTAGTCTAGACACCAAGAAATAATTCGTTCAAAATAAATCAACAATCAAAATATAATTAAGCCCTAAATGAGCCCGCGACTCCCTTATGTCCAACGTCTAACCGTTATTATTAGTCAAATTCTACGATGATATGCAATTTTCTGGGCCAAGGAAGGGTAATGAACTCCCCACCTTATGTGAATTGGGGTGTGCCCTTAAGAAAATAAAATAAAATGAGATGAATGCAAAACAGGAATTAAACGTGTATTAACAATGCAACTACGAATGATTTAATTTTGATTTTTGGATTTTTAAATGCGAATGCAAGCAACCAACAATGCAAATAAAATAAAGGGGTTAAAACACGATACCTGAGTGTCTGAATTTATTAGAAAAAAAAAATTTAGCAGCGTTTTTTAGCAAGCAAGCGAGTTAGCAAAGCAAAGCAAAGCGATCCAAGCAAGCCAAGCAGTGCAAAGTAATCCAACCAAGCAAAGCAAGCACTTCCTTATTTTATCTGTTTTGACTACCTGAAAAGGAAGACCATATATAAACAAATGGGAAGGAAGTTTTTTTTTTTTTTTTTTTTTTTTTTTTTTTTTTTTAGAGAAAATGAAAGCAAGACGAGTGAAAAATAAAATTAATAAAAACAAATAAACAAACAAACTCAAACAAAAAGACTCCTCTTTTTTTTCTTCTTTTTTTTCAAGAGTCAAGCAAAAGAAGCTTAAAATAACAAGTCAACCAATATTACCGAAATCAAACAAAATACAAACGACTCCAACCAAAATAAAAATTAACCTAAACTAAGTGATCTAAAACATTTGGAAATTCCGCCTGGCCCAATTACAACCCTACAAAAAAAATCCCAACATTGTAAACCCGACCCAAAATGAACGCTTGTTTTCTTTTATAAATGACTCCCCAAAAGTTCACTAGAACCGACACACTCAACTCAAAATAAAATTGAAGAAAAATGAAAAACCGTGATTTCGAAATTCAATCGGGGATTCGAAAGTGAAATTGAAGACGGGAGTGAAACGACTCAGGGTTTCGGGGATTATGGTGTCCGAAGCTTCAGGCTTGAAGGTTGAATTGGGGAAGTTTGATTTCAGGTCGGATGCTTTTGAACTGTAGGGGGTTCGGACCAAATTTATGTGGAGACTGCCTTCTGTTTCGCTGATCGAAGTGATGATTTGAGGGTTGGCAGTGGTATCCAACAGCAGAGGTTTGGGATGTTTACTGTGAGTGATTAAGGGTGGTCACGACAGATTTGGGGGAGTGATTTTTGCGGTGGATATTTGTGGTAAGGGAAAGGTTGCGGAAGTTGATGTCTTTGTATTTTGGGGTAGCTGGAGAATTGTTTTTGGGGGATTGTTTGTGATAGGATGAAGGTGACGGTTGAGGGGAGTTTTGTGGTCAGAGGAGTAGTAGTGTGGATATGCAGGTTGAGTAAGGTGAATGGAGTTTGACAAAGGGGTTTGTGAGGTGATGAAGAGGGAATGAAGTCGATTTTGTGATGCAGGGAGGGTGATGGTCAGTTATTGAACTGCGGTAGTGAAACTGATGGAGCCGGGCGAGTTGCAGGCTTCAGGTCTGATTGGGATGATGTTGATGGTTTGTTTGTGATGTGATTTGTCAGGTTATATGGAGATGATGGTAACTGTGCAAGGAAGTGAAGTTTGTATGGAGATTTGTAGCAAATTTTGTTTTGATCAGGTGGAAGGTTGAAGACAGTATAAAGATATGCACATGAGTGATCAAAACAAAAACAAAAAAAAACAGAGAATGAGAAATGTGCAACAGAGAAATAGAGAAAGAAATAGAGTGTGACAGAAATGTAATTTTTTTTTTCAAACTGTAAACAGAAGTGTGAACATCAGCTGTAACAGAATTCGAGTAATGGAATTTTTTTTTTTCAAATGAGATTGAGTGCAGCAACACAGGCTTGAACACAGAAATATGAATAAATGCACACAGAAACAAAAGTGCACACAAATGGAAGGAATTGCAATGCAAACTGTTATTCTACTAAAAATTGCAGAAACTTGAAAATAGGAATGTTGTCTTGTTTTTAACAGGCTAACAAAGAGTCGAACATGCAGATGTGGATGAAAAGAGAAATGTATTGTTTTTTTTTTAGAGGAAGGAAGAAAATACAAAACAAAGACAGTGGCACAAATGGAACAGTGGAAAAAAAGTAAATACAACACAAACAAACAGATTTTTTTTTAAACAATACACACTTAACAAACAAAGAAAGAAACACACACAAACACAAAAAACAAAGTAAGCACAAACAAAGATTTTTTTATATATATAAAAGAAGAACAACAAAATAACAAGAAAACTTAACATGAAGAATAAAACTAAAATCAAAATCTCTCCCCGGTAACGGCGCCAAAAACTTGTTCGCTACAACGGAATTTCTATTAAATTAGAAAACCGTCTCACGAATATTGAAATAACCGCAAGTGCACGGTGTACTATTGTAATACGTAGTGAGTGCGAGTCGATCCACGAGGAAAGAAGGGATTTCAATTTTATTCAATCGAATTAAACCAAACTTTGAATTGTTCTAATAAAAACAATGAAACTAGAAACTAAGTTGAGAGCTAAAAATGAAATTAGAGAGTAATTTAGAGGTAAATCCACTCTCACCGTTATGTAAGTTGTCAAACATACAATGTATGATCTCAACAAGTGGTATAAATGCAATATTTACCCCACTTATGATTTTCATGAAAATGAAACTAAAGCAAAACTATTCTAAGTATGGTCTATGAACTATTGGCTAGCACTATAGACCATCAAATTTTGTTCATACTTTCATTTCAAAATCAATAATCACTTAGCAAATATTGATGTAACTTGTGTTTATATTGAATAAGCATAGATCATTTGCAAATGCAACATGACCTATCAATCCCAATTGTATAAACTTACATCCATATTCACTAACATTAAGAACATATTAAAGATCACAAATCATACACTTGTTTAACTTACACAAAGTTAGAGAGCATCATTACCCCTAAATCAAGGGATTAGCCACTCATATGTGTTGTCATATCAACACATGTAAGTTTCAACATTAGAAAATTAAGCAAAATGAAAGAAAACTAAGTAGAACAAGAAGAAAACTAAACTAAGAACATAAAGTAAATCTAGGCTATGAACATAAAGTAAATGAACATGAATGTAAATCTAAGCTATGAACATGAATGTAAATAAATCTAAGCTATGAACATGAAAGTAAAGCATAGAAATTAAAAGAGACATAAGATAGACATAAAAGAGATAGGCTTGGAAGCCATTTTTTATTTATTTGATCACTTACACTTTCATATGCTAAAAAGGAGATACCAAATACATGAAACAAAGGGGTATATATACATGATCTAAAACCCTAAAACCCTAATCACTTTTCTTGGGAATTCCCCAAAATGGCCCTTCATGAAGCTTCTAATTGATCTTAGCCACTAATATGTCATGTAGAATGCATGAGGCCTTTTGTCCCATTCAATAATATGAAGCAAGTGGGCTAGTTGAAAGATGGGCCCTCCACTATCCATAAGATGTATTAATTCTTTGCCTTCTTTTGTGTATGTGCATGCTTTCCTTCATCTCTTCATGTGTATGGATCATTTTAGCTCCTAAATTCCTACGAGAGTAAATAACAAGGAACGAGTAAAAGATTTCACAAATTAAAACATGCACAAGTGACCCCCTTTTTTTCCAAAATAAGTGATGATTTCGAAAATCTTTAAAACATGGTTTGATCACATAAAATACCCAAGAATGTTCATTTATTAAACTAAACAAGAGTAAATATGTGAATATAAATGTGCATTTTTTGTGCACATCAATATTCAAGACTTATAATTAAATGGTTTTGGGTGTTGAAAATTTCCAGTATTGATTGGGAATCAATAATCAAAGGAAAATATATTTTTAATATCAAGCGATAAATTGTTGGTTGAGATTATTAAATTACTAATTTGAGGTTTTAAATACAAGATGTATTTGACAATAATGTTAATAGTGGAATTGTGTTTAAGCTATAATGGAGAATTTAGATTGTATGTATGACTTTTAAAATGTTAATCAATGAATAAATTTGGTTTGTTAATTTTTTTATGATATAAATGTTGATGTGAACCAATATTTATCGAAATTGGCGTGTTATATAATCATGGATAATAAATTTAAGTTGTGAGTTTATAAAGTGTACAACAACATTATTGTATAAACAAATTGGGAAGTTTTTGTTTTTTTTAAATACCATATATATGTATGTACTGTAGTGTTTAAGTAAAAGAGTAAAAGTGTTTTACGTGATAGTTATAAAGTTAAAACAATTTCATTATGGTTTGGTAACAATGATTGTAAATATTTGATTATCCAAAACAATCATTGTAATTTTGGGTTATGATATATATATATTGTTGAACAAATCTTAATTGTTCAAAGTTTTTGAGTTTAATAACAAAAATAACAAAAATGTATATTTTGACATGTTAATGACTTATTTTGTTAAAAGTAAGTCATCGATGACATTTATTGGTTGTGTTGTACAGATTATATGAATAAATAAAGATATTTTTGACAAACACATTTATTTTGATATATTATGTTGAAATTGATAATTAAATAGTGTAAATGTGCTTTGTGTGTTAATTTGTTTGTTGAGTTGTTATAGTAACACAACATAATAAGTGTTTGTGTTGGTTTGTGTTAAGTGGTTAAGAATGTAATAATTGGCTTGTTAACAAGTGTTCAATCTTTAAAATGGTTGATTTGGTTTTTATTATTACTAATTACATGTACTTGCACTTGAATTGGGTACGCAACCCATTTTCTCTTAGTTGGTATTAGTTTCTAGAGGAATCTAGAGAAAGACACATAGCCTTTCTCTACCTCCTTCTTTCTGGAATTCACAGGAAAAAAGGGCTCTTTCCCTTTTTCTTCCTTCAAAGCTCTTGCATGCCCAATTTCTTATGCAAATGGAATTTATTTTCTTTCTAATTCATTTCTTAACACAATCCAATAACAATTTTATCTCTAGTGAAGTAAATCGGAGAATTAGGTTGACTATGTTTTCCATTGTTGTTGCATGTTAAAGTTTCTTGGGTTTTTAAGATAATGATGCTCAAATCCAACTCCTGAAGGCTGGAATTCTTCCTATAAACCAATCAAGGTGAGTTGTTCGACTTTTACTTTCTAGTTTAACATTTGAATTGATTTTACTGTTGAATGACAATTGATTGAATCCTATAATATCATTCATATTTGAACGTTGGTTGCTGAAAATTTAGGGTAGAAATCACTGCAGTAAAACTACGATATCTTAGTGTAAAATAATCCAAAACGACTCAATCTTTTCGCAGTAGAAAGATTTCTCCATTAGTACAACTTTCATTTTAGATGTTTTTTGAAATTGCATGATTTTAGAGGTCAAAAACGAGTTTTAAACTTAGTATATAGCTCAAGACTGTGTAATCTCGGAATTGAAACTTTAAACCAAAACTACCATAACTTTAGCATTCTTTCAATTTTATTAGTTGTTATGGAAAGCTTAGAACATAATATAAAAGTCTAATGTTTTGAGTTTTTCAAAATTCTGTCATTTTCTTTATCAAAATTGGGCTTGTTTGCTGCTGTCTCGAAAGCAAATCAGCAATGGTAACGACAGTAGATCTGAAAGTGTTTTGACCATAACTTTTGCATCCTTTATCCGAATTTTATTTTCTTAGATGTTTTGGAAAGCTTAGAACATAATCTAAAATTTTCGTGTTTTGAGTTTTTCAAAATTCTGTTGGTTTCTTGGTCAAAATTGAGCTTGTTTGATGCTGTCTCGAAAGCAAATCAGCAATGACAATGACATCAGACATGAAAGTGTTTTGATCATAACTTTTGCATTCTTAATTCAAATTCAATTTTTTAGATGTTTTGGAAAGCTCGGAACATAATCTATAATTTTTGTGTTTTGTATTTTTCGAAATTCTATTGTTTTCTTGATCAAAATTGAGTTTGTTTGTTGCTGTCTTGAAAGCAAATCAGCAATGGTCACGATAGCAAACCTAAAAGTGTTTTGATATCACTTTTGCGTTCTTTACCCAAATTCAAATTTCTTAGATGTTCTGGAAAGTTCCAGTCAAAATCTAAAAGTTTCATGTTTTGAGTTTTCCGAATTTTTGTTGTTTTCTTGATTAAAATTGCGCTTGTTATTGCTATCTCGATGGCAAATCAACAATGGCACCAACAGCAAACCTTAAAAGTGTTTTGATTAAAAAATTTGCGCTCTTTATCCGAATTCGATTGTCTTAGATGTTTTGGAAAGCTCAGAATATAATCTTAAAGTTTCATGTTTTGAGTTTTTTTTTTATTTTCAGTTTAAACTGTTCAAAATTGTGCTTCTGTACCGCTATTATGAGTGAAAATCGACAGCTACTTCTTTGTGATTCCGGGACACATGCACCGGTTTTATAAATCATTTTCGAAATGTTTTAAGTATAAATATAGTTTTAAAACAAATTATGGTTGTGATAAGGTTTTATAAATATATTGGAGCTCTTATTTTAACAAGTGTTTCCAAACTTTATGATTTTCGAAAATGTTTCCATGAACATATATTCTTTTTCAAACTATTTTCTGAAGTACATTTTAATATAAGAATCAAACATATTTTCTCCCTTCGAGAAGATGTGTTGGCGAGTGAATGATATCGTAAACCTCACAGTATGGGACATGGCGGTATACAATATTATTTAATCCCAGATCTGTCCAATCGAAGCAACGAATCTCAGTGATTTTCTGTGCTTCAGTGATTTCTATGATTTAATGAATTGATTTTTTATGTTTCAGTGATTTTCTGTGATACTCTGAGATATTCAGTGATTTCTTGTGAAGTTTTATGTTTTCCTATATAGAGATGACTAGCAATGTTTAAACCGTTAAGTGAGAACATATGGTATGGGATGCAGGAATACCACTTTTCGGGTTACTATCTCAGGGTTTGTGACACACTCATCTGTGAATGCCAGTACTAGGACTTTAGGTTAATTCTGTGTGAACTTTGTGTGGACCTTTGGGTCAATCCTGTGTGGACCTTTGGTTCAACCTTATGTGAAATCCTGTGTGAACTCTGTGGACCTTCGGGTCATCTGGATACCCTTCTGTGTGATGTAGTATTGGCTATGGCTTTAAGCCAATCTGCATAATTGCACGTGTAGACATAGCTTCGGCTTGCCACTTTGTATTGGATCCAAACTCCGCATTTTTGTGTTTATCACTGATTTCACCATATTAATTATCATTATTATTTGTGATGACTTCATTAGTGGTTTCAAACTCTAAATATAGTTTAGCAATTTCATGATTTAGTGTTTCAGTGATTTCGCGATTTTGTGTTTCAGTGAATCTGTGATTTTGTGATGCAATGATTAGGGAATTACGTGGTTTTGTGAGTTCACCTAGTGATTTTTGTGCACCTCTGAGTCTTTCATTCTTATTATTTGATTCTAAGTGTTGGTTACCCTAACCAAGACGTTTGGGTAATTCATCCCTATGAAGTGTTAGATCCACTTTCGTGTATCTTCCTTGCCTTATATATATTAACCTTGGGGACTTATATGTGTGTTTCATTAACCTATGAATATGGCATTTCCTTAGTATGAAAAGGGGAGTTTCTGTATCAAAGATCCCATTTGGACTCATGTGTTGAAGTTCCTTTTTGTGTGGAAAGGAATTAGTGTCTGGTTAATCTTTTATTTCATCTTTTATAATTATTAATTTGTATACTAGATTGACCCGTGTGTCAATTCCTCGGGTCAGACCGAGATGTCTCAAGTATAGTAGTTGCGCTAGGGATTAGCGGGTTCTTTTTTGGGATATATTCTCTATTTCTACTCTCATTCGAGTTTATCTAGGCAAATTTTCTATTCTTATGATGTATCTTGTTGTATAAGTGAGTGAGTTGTATCCATTTATACTGTAGCACATGTATTCATTGTACTATAAGATGTAATATTATGTAACTACTATGTGATCTTGATTATGAGATTATATGTACTTTGTTCTGAGTTGATCCTGAAGCCACTATAGAATTGTATTACGTAACGTATTAAGTATGTCAAGCCTCTTGAAAAAAAATAGCGATCACTTTATTAACACACTGAAGACTTACTAATGCAAATCTACGAGTGGTCGCTCTTAACCAAACCTATTCTCCCCTCTAATAGATGACATTACCTAGTAATGTTCTTTATTAGGGTGGGTCTCGAGGCGGGGGCATCATAACGTTTGTCTTCTGGAACAACACGCCACCATTTACTATGAATGCCACATCGTCAAACCCGCCAAATCACAAATTGATTTCCCCAAATAATATGGGTATAAAGCTAAGAGAAATGAATTTCTCGGCCACCAAACATACATACGTTTGAGATAATCAACTGTAATAACCCGGAAATCCGAGCCAATTTAAAATTTTTATTTTGGCAAATTTAGCGAATTTTGATTACTTAAAATGAATTATTTTAAATAATATCGACGAGAAATTTATTTTGAATATAATTCGAACGTATATATTCGTTTGAATCGACGATAGGATATAAATATTTATTTATATTTATAAAAGGAATCGAAAATGGCGCGGTAGTTCGATAATTCGATTTCAAACTTCAATTGAATGTACTGGGTGCAGAATAAACCGGATTTTAGTGAAACCAAAAATAATGGGATGTATTTGGGAATATCTTTCCAACGAATCCGAAAAATCAAAATTTCTTAGCGGTAATCAAACGATATGCCTAGTTTAAAATTCAGAATAGTCGCTATGGAATTCAGGCCCTTAAAAATGGGAATTTTGCAAACGACCTCGGATTTCGACGAAACCACTTTTGTTGGATCCGGGATGTCAAATTATTGTTAGATTCCCATTTTCATAATTTCTCGAGTCAATATGTGAGTGTGGCAAAGGAAAACGCGTTTGACCAGTTTCAGTTGATTTTAATCGACTGGAAAATGACCATTTTTTTAACGGTCTCAGAATTCGATGAAACTAGTTTTGTTAGGACTGTATCGTCAATACGAAGCTTGGAAATATTTTTCTAGAATTTTTCTAGTTAGTATGTGGCCTCGGTAAATTGAAATACACGTTCAAATTCAATATATAGAGTTATATGTTGATTTTGACGAAAACTGATCGAAACGATCAAATCAGCCTACGATACATATCCCATTGTGTTCGAAATGGGGGTAGTTAGCTAGGGCGACGGTCAATGGGTTTAATTCTGAGTTCAAAATAAAAAGTTACCTTTTTGGGATTAAAATAATAAAATATAAATTATAAACTATATAACTCTCTCTTCTTACTCCCTCACCCTCTCCCATTCAACGACACTTTTCAAAATAAAAAAAGAAGAAGGGAGAGAAGCGATGAACGGAGACTGTCGTCGCTGGCGCATCCACCAGAAAAGCCGCGCCTCCTTAGCCTCCGCCCTCCTCCTTCGTCCCCGTCCCTCCCCCCTTCTGCTCGCCCTCCTCCTCTCTCCTCCCCGTTGAAACCGCCGATCCCAACCCCCCCCCCCCCCAAATCACCTGAATCGAACGACGCCCTAGCCCGACCCGCCTCCTCAGCGCCTCCCCCTCCAATCTCCGCCTTCCATTCCCCTCGACGGTGCCACAGACCCATCGCCCTCGGCAGCTCCGAGCCTCCCCCAGTCCGTCAACTCCACCTCCTCCGTTCGATTAACTGTAAGCTTTTATTATTTGTTTTATTATTTTTCTTTCTTTTCTTTGTTCTTTTCAATGATTTTTACGATGTAAAAGTAATGATTTTTATTAAAGCAAAGACGTGATTTTTATTAAAGCAAAGACGTGATTTTTATTAAAGCAAAGACGTGATTTTTATTAAAGCAAAGGCGTGATTTTTTATTTATTTATAACAAAGGCGATATTTTTATATTATAGAGAGGTTAAAAATATAATTTTTACACTAGTGGCATATTAAAAATATGATTTTTATATTATAGAGAGAATAAAAATGTGATTTTTATATATTGAATAGCGAAGTAAAAATGTGATTTTTATATATTGAATAGCGAAGTAAAAATTCGATTTTTATATATTGAATAGCGAAGTAAAAATTCGTTTTTTATATATTGAATAGCGAAGTAAAAATTCGATTTTTATATATTGAATAGCGAAGTAAAAAATCGATTTTTATATATTGAATAGCAAAGTAAAAAATTCGATTTTTATATATTGAATAGCGAAGTAAAAATTCGATTTTTATATAGGTAGTCAATACGAATGACGAAAGTGACAAAAGAAGAAACGGCAGAGATTTTCTACATATGAAGTATCATGGAGTTGGGATAGCTTTGGTGAGAACTTCTCACCTTTTAATTTTGTTTTCTAGTTAATAATATATACTAGGATGCAGACGGTGTTTAGTAGCACCCGACACCCGTCGTCCACAGACCATGGACGGCTTGTATGCTTGCTTGTTTGATTTTGATGTGTAGTTGATTATGTGATGTGATGTGAAATGGAATAAAATATTTATATAGATGAAATAAAATATTTTATAGTGGAAAATATTTTATAGTTAAAAATAGAATTTTTAACGTGTATATGAAATGAAATAAATTAATATAAACAAACCGAACAATTTGTTTATATACACACATTTGACTGATATTGATTGGGACGATAAATTTTACACATCGCCCAACTGCACAAATAAAATATGTGTTTGATTGTTTGAAAACCCCACAGATTTTATTTGTGCAGTTGGGCGATGTGTAAAATTTGAATAGAAATATTTGAAATAGGATATGGTAATTGATTGGGCCTAGTATTTGGTAATTGATTGGGACTCATTCCAGTTTTGAAAAAGAAATATTTGAATAGAAATATTTGAAAAAGAAATATTTGAAATAGGATATTTGAAAATAGAAATATATGAAGCCGGGTTGATTAGATTGACGCCATTTTGACGTGAACGATATTTGTATCGATTTTATTCATTTTATAATGAATATCGAAAGTGATTTCAAAATCTGATATTTTGAAAAGAATTGAAATTCGAATTAAATTGAATAGAAATGAATTCGAATTAAATTGAATAGAAATGAATTGGAATAGAAATTGGATATAAATGAATTCGAATTGAAATTGAATATAAATGAATTCGAATTGAAATTGAATAGAAATGAATTCGAACTGAAATTGAATTGAATTGAAAACGAACTGAAATTGAATTAGAAATCAATTTGAATTGAATCTAAAACGAATTTATATTGGAAAATTCAATTTTGATTTGAAATTGAAAAGGAAGTTGAAATCGTTTTGAAAACGAATTTAAAACGATTTATAAAATACGTTTTAAAAGGAAATCGACGAAGTATATATATTGTATATATTATATATATAATATAATGGCCTGAATAGAACGCGCCGCATTGCGTCAGTTCGCGAATTTCGACCATTGACTTCGAATTGACGTTGCGGGAGATCCGACCGTCGGATTCTCCTAAAACCGGAACCGTTGGGTTCGTATCGAAAAGAGCTTTCTAACGAATATTAGAAATTAGAAATCTAACGGTTGGATTTGGAATTATGTCCAAATCAAATTTGGAAAAGGTCGTTGTTAGTGCAGTTCAATGGCCGTTGATGGAAATCGACTGTATGGGCCTTGATAAAATTATTAAAAATAGTAATAATTTGTGTAAAATCATAAGAAATGATTTGTGAAGAATTGGGATGAAAAACTCCATATTTGAAAAGATAAAAGTAGATTTTTATCGAAATGAACTAGTTTTGAACTAGAATTATAATTTATTTATTTTTAAAATAAATAAAGTGAATTTAAAATGGTTTTGAAATATAACCAGAATTTCCAATAATTGAATTGGAAGGTATTGGAATTGAAATTGTCTCCGGAATATTTCGATGTTGGATTTCGTGATTATACAGATGTTATGGAAATTTGAAAGATATATTTATATCGTTATTTCCAATACGATATTTGTTAGTCTTAGAGTTTGATATTGAATATAAGCCGATATAATTTCTATTCAGAGCCCTGTATTTAATATCAAATGTGATTTGGGTTTGTTGTGAATGATGTCTTCATTAACACTAGTCTTAAGCCCAATTGAGAAAAAGACTGAATCTTTTTATTTAGATTTAATGAAGTGTACCAATTAAATAATATTTAATTGGAATTGAATTGATATTGATTTTTGGGTTTATCGTGAACAGTGTTTTAAATAACACTTGTTCTTTAACCCGATAATTAATGGAATGTGATTTTGGGTTTATCGTGAACCGTGTTTTAAATGACACTGATTCTTTAACCCAGTTAAAGATTAAAACTAAGTGGATTTTTAATGAATCTTTAAATAGATTGAAAAGATCGATAATGGAGTATCGCCAGTTTTACTCCAAGCGATAGTTAAATCTTTAATTAGATTTGAATGTGAAATGGTAATTGAATTTACCAATAACACCGTGGTGTTAGATATGAAGTATTACCAGTTTTACTTCATGGGATGAATAGGTGGGGATTGGGAAATAAAATGAATGATTACTCCGGTGTGGTTCACTAACCCTGACTAGTTTGAATTGATATTCAAAGAAGATTAAAGAATAAATTTAAAGAATTTATCTTTGATAAAATTAACGGGAACCTTTCCCAAAATATAAGAATATTTGAATAAAAGAATATTATGAATTGGAATGAGGCGTATGTTGTGTTTGTGTAACACTTGTTTATTATATACGCGAGTTATTCAGAAAGACCTGGTTTATCCCATTCTGAATAACTAATTCGACGTGGTGTCGAAGATGAAGACGGTGGTTGAAGACCGGAGGTCTTCACGTCGTTTGGATAATTACTGATGATCTTGATTGGGCCGTACACCCAAGAGGAGGGAATCAGTTAGTGGTCGTCCAGACGTACTTGGAGATCGATGGATATGCGGGGTACTAGGTGCCTCCCGTTTCGTTCAGACCCAGAACGAACTTGTAAATGGACTGTGTGTCTGACATTGAATTTTATTCTGAGCGGTTGATTTCTATTAAATATATATCTGATTAGCGGTGGAGAATTAATTCTCTTGCTTAACGCCCTTCTTTGAGACGCACGAGCTCAGGGGTTATATGTTGATAGATATCAAACGCATGGAGTGAATTGCCTGTGTGACATGCCTAAGTGGCAATTGATCAAGGCTTCTGTTGAAAAGCAAAGTCTTGTGGTGATGATCAAAGCACGGCCTGTGTGGTATAACTTTGTGTAACATTGATTCGCGAGCCTCACACCCTGGTTGTGAACCAAAAACGGGAGAGGACCTCAGGGAGGACATGCGTTTCTTTCTAGCTAGAAGTGGCGTCAGTGGTTTTACATGCCCTGACGAGTTTGACTTATGTGGTTGTTGCTGTTGCGAGGCGCCTCGGTTAGATCGGACGATCCGGGTCCGATGGACTCATTCGTTGGCTCATTTACGCCCCATAGGGCAGGGAAACGTAGTGTTCAAGCATTTTAATCCACATCGGTGGACCGGCCCTGTCGCTCCAAGGGTCGATGCGCTCTGACCCTGAGGCTCGGGCTAGAGAGTCTCGAAGTAGGTGAGGACTATCTTTTGCCTCGGTTCACAGACGGAAATCCAATTTTCAAATACGTGACATTTGCGGTTTTGATTGTAGAGCCTAGTATGGCGACATGATATATGGTACCCATGCCGTCTATGATTGATACTTATGATTTGAAGTTGTTTTATACACTATGCACTTATTATAGTATCAAATGATTTGTTTTAAATGTATCAAGCATTATTTGGCTATTATAAGGGAAAACCCTATCCCCCGGCTTGTGTTGCATTGTGTGATAGGACCTGGGTCTTATAATAGCTTCATTTTTCTTTATTTAGCATTGCGCTATTGTTATATGTACTGGTATTCTTGGGAGGAAACCCGTTCCGTGTTATACGGCGTGGTCCCTTGATTCACCTAACTTTAAGAATAAAGATTAATAACTGTTTTAGTTCTCACACCAATCCCATGACTGACCTGGAGTTTATTGTTTTAACCTAAACTCTAGGTGCCCTTATTTTGACACGGGCAGCTAGTAGTTTTGGTTTTGCAGATTTATATTCACAGGATCCTGATTTACAGCTGGAATGATATCCGAAAAGCTGTATCCGCGTATCTCTTCTAGTTGTGCATTGTATTATTTTCCGCTGCTATGTATTTAAATGTAATTTAAATCTCTGATATTTCTGTGTAATATTCATTTATACTCTGTATATTCTTGTAATCTGATGGTATTGTTGTAATATATAATGAAATGTTCTTCCGTTTGTGTTCCGTTGTGGCTTGTTCTCGACTCAATCTGGTATTTCCCGTAAGGGGGATTTCGGGTCGTTTCATCAACCCGTATTCTAACAGGTATACTCTGTCAGACATTCGTCCATACAAGCCATCCAGGAACATAATGAACAGAAGGCACTCTCCTACATCATACAAAGGATCCGTAGAGAGTAGTCCTTGCAAATCCACAAAATCTCAACCATGAAAGAATCATAGTTTAAAAACCTCTGGAGGCTTGCCAGAGAAATTCAACCATCGATCCTTCCGCTTATGAAGATCCACGGTCTTTAATTTCTCCATATTGAACTGTATCTTCCACGTTCGTATTTGCTGGTCGAAATGGTTTTCGAATATAAATTCGATTTCAGTCTTTCTGTAACAACAATCGTATTGGCCAGATTTCAAAGTTGGTTATTTAACTATCAAATAAACATCCATTCAACCAATGAACTCGCTATTTTGGTATCTAACATCACTTGGCCCCTTTAATAACTGTTTATCTACTAACTTCAAATTCTTCCAAAGATTAGAAATCAACATTTTACTTCTTATTTTAATATAAGAATATTCTCCAAACATTTATTTCCAATACTTAAAAAATAACCCATAACCGTATTCAACTTCCCATTTACCATCATTTGCAAAACAATCGCCAAAACCATTTTCCATTCTCAAAACTAGAACAAAGTTCCTTTTATAAATACAAGTTCATTAACTAATCAGTTTAACTTAACGTTCATAAAAATGACGTTATGACTTCCATTTCAAATATCATCACCCTTTTCTTTGAATATATCATTTATATTTAATAAATTCTTTCCTTAATATATTCATTACTAATTTAGCCAATATTCACAGTAATATTTATCAATCTCTTTTATTTCTAAGAAATCCAATAATTCTAATCACATTTCAAAATCTTGCAATTATGTTGCAATATTTCTTTTATAGAAATAACAAACTACTTTCAACATCTTCTACCATTACAAACCAATATCATCCCTCGATAATAGTGAAGCCATTCAAGTTGGGGTATTCTAATTACCTCCCAGACCTTGATCAACAACGTTCTTATTTTAAGATAGATACGATTTTGTAACTCTAAACTGATTCCAGTTATAATATTCCATATATTTCTTATTCCTATTTCATTCAAAAATATAGTTTTTAATAATCATCCCCAACTTTTGGAAATACCTTTCGTTTCAATCATTTCACTTATTTAAATAAATTCTTATTTAAAAATCATTTCACTTGATTCAAACTTCTTTACAAACTTGGTTTATAAAGTTGGGATGTTATTACGAAACTCCCTTCCCCATTCAATTTCATTTTACTTAATTCAAAATCAAGTCAAATATTTATTTCAATTATCGCATTAGTTAGAAATCATTTTTATAAACTTTGCTTATAACTCGGGTTTTCAATTAAAAATCCCTTCATAACTTCTTACTCTTAAAATAGTATGAATAATTTAAAAATATTGCTTAATTGTTTCCATGAAAACAATTATCCCTAAGCATTTATCCTTTGTTTAATTTTTTGATTAATTTGTAACGTCCCAGTTTTTGACTATTTTTGTAATACAATTTATTTTGGATTATTTCAATAATTGATTTGAATAATAAATTGTAAATAATAAATATTGGGAAATTTCAGTATATATATTTTAATAGCTTAAAATTTATTTACTTGTGTATATAAAACACTGTAAGAAAAGACTGATCATTTTGTTTGGTATTTTTAAGTTGTTTTAAACTCTTATTAAAAGTACAAAAGATAATGAATATAAATATTATAGAAAATTTGAATAATAATTATTTAAAAATCTTACGTCTATATTTTGACATTCTTATATATGTATGTATTTCAGTACAACAAGGTTGTACAACTAGAAAATGCTATAGGTTTTCAAAAGGTACCCAAGATACCATTAAATCAAGTCTGTATATAACATCACCTTCAAAAAACATGTGAATGTGCATATATGTTAAATTATTTAGCATATATATACGCACACACATTTATAAGCTAAGAAAAATGATATCATTTGTTTAAAAATTGATCTTTAACTCTCGTGAAAATAAAATAACCATAGTAAGCTTTGTATTTACTTCATGAGAAAGAAACAAAGATGTAGATAGTCTTGTTTAAAATTCCACATTAACACATTCCTTCACAGGTAAGATTAAGAAAGTCTAGGTTATCATGTCAAGTACCCATTTCAATTCCAGTGCTTAACTTGCATAAGCATGTGCACATACACATAGACCCTAGCCTGCTAAGAAAAGCCTGGAAGCACTAATAGAAGTGACTAAACAATGGGCAGCCTAGACTTCACACTACCTACCCTTAAAACCATATATTATCTAAGGATAAAGCATTGAATTTTGACAAGAAGTTGCACATGGTCGTGCATTAAGATGACTGGAAAAATAAGAGTGAAATTCCTTGACAACAACAACAACACTTTCAAGCAAGAATGCAGAAACTACCTACCCTCAAACTTCTCTTATATCCATACTACAATAGCCTTGTTTTATAGAATATCAGCGCATGTGCTTGTACATAAATGTGTACTTTCGCAACATGGTCGTGCATCACGGATCTGAGGATGAATTTAAATGTGATTGGCCTAAACAACAATCCTTTCAATTTTATATCGTGGACTAGAACATCATTTCAATTAACCATAGGACAACCTCTTATACCCCCATCAAAGACTAGATACTAGGAAATATTTTATGACTTGAATTCATTTATTAATGCACACACATACCACACCATTTTCACCTAAAAGACCAGCTTGGTCTCGAATGCAAATGGCAGCAACCAGTGGACAAAAAAAATCTAGAACACAAAACCAAAAAAAGTGGACACTTATGTGAGTGAACTTACCCTTGTATTTCCATTCAACATATCTGTTGATTGTTAGATTGTATAATGTAAACTCATATGTGCATATATATGCTTCTAAATATGTTTATTCATTTGTAAACTCGATTATACAAAAATAAATCATTGACAGTAAACTAAAACTTGTCTGTATGTTTAAATTAGAGAAGATTTATTATCTCTTTAAATTTAAAAATTTATAACTCTAACTATGTTTAGTGTTCAACATATAAGTTGACCATCTATGTCCTGATTGAATTATAAAAATAGTTTGAAGCTAAACCATAGCCTATATCTTCTACAATGTTTTATATACAGTAATGAGTTCAAAAACTCAACGTTTCTCAACCATCGAATTAGAGAAATTTAGGCATATGGTAGTGATTGTTATGGAAAAATGTGAATTTTAGTGGTGTTTTCATATTTTATTATAGCGTGTGTGGAGAGAATTTATGAGACAATCCAAAATAGTACTTCTGCCAAATTTTGGCACTGGCGCGGAGTATGGGCTGAGGGATCGATGCTGGAGGTGCATGAGAGATCAGGGAGAAAAATGTTAGCTAAATTTATCATGGAGGGGTTTGTAGGATTTAACCAGAAATGGTATTTTTTGTATGTTGTTGTAAAGGGGACTTCAATGGCGGCGGCGAGTGCCATCCAACTTAGGGAGGTGGAAATGTCTTAAGTCCCTGCACGTTGGTGAGTTTTGAGGATGATCAGTGCTAGGAGGTGATGTGGAGGGGCAAATTGGTGAAGTGGGTTTCTGATAAAGTCTCAGTTAAAGCTACAAGTTCTGATTCAAGGAGGAGCACGGTCTTTGGTGTACGGATCTAACTCAGTGGAGGTGATGACGTTTGGATCGATGGTGGTAGGGGCGATGATTTCAAGGTCGATGAAGTTGGAGCCTAGACTGTGCAAATGCACAGCATGCACAAGTGTGCATTGTAATGGTACAACATGTTTTGAGAAGAAGGGAAAGAAAGAAGTGGCAATAAATTATATGGTAGAGGAAGAAACAGGGGTGGAAAGACAAGGGTATCGGCCTAGCTTTGTTTTGTGTGCGATGCATTGTCGTTGGGCCTGGGCTAAGCCCAATTTAAAAATAAAAATAAAAATAAAAAGAATGGAAGCCTTAAATTTAGTATACATTTAAATATTATAATGTATATACAAATAAAAATTGGCAAATATAAATTTAGGCGTATGGGCTTATTTTATTAGGATATGCCCATTTTAAATTAACCAAAAGAAGGGGAAAATGTTTTAAGTTATTAGTGCAAAGGCAAAAGAGTATAGAGTGTGTGTGTATGTGTGTGTATATATATATATGTATGCATAAATTTATATTGATATATTCGAATAGAACATGGCTTTGTGTACAGTCGAATCGATAAATAGTGTATGTAATAACTCAACGTCATTATCAAGCTTTAAACAATTCAATTTAAAATAAATTGATTTGTTAGTAATTAATAGTGGATTTTATACTAAATATCATTTAAGTTAATCAATCAAACTAGTCGTGAACTAAATTAACATGTAAACTATTGATCGGTAATGATATGTAATTCAACAAATTTTGAACTGGTTGTTCCATTAACCGATTATTAATTTAGTTGTGTTTAATTACGTCAGTCGCAATTAATTATTTTTATTTACATCTGTTATTGGAAATAGATACCATTCCACTATATATATAATTGACTAAATTGTCTAAATACTCTGTTAGCATAAATAAACACCATTCTGCTATTATATCAGTTTGACATATTTTATCAGTTAATATACGATGTCGAGATATTATATTATCAGTTAATAATATTGAATTGTATTTATATAATAGTTTGTGAAAATTGGGTTAATGACTTGAATATTGTTTGTTATAAGAACTGTTATATACCGTAGGGACCACTAAGTTATAATTTCTGTGAGTTAACTCAGAAATAAATTCAAGTTTAAATAATTAGATATGAATTGTTTTAAAAACAATTTATTGGATAATTTTAAGTTAATTTTAATATTAATTAATTTAAAAGGAAAGATTAATTGTAATCAATTAAATCAGTTTGTTTGATGTAAACCAACTGTTTTAAAAGGGAAACTGATTATTAAATTAATTGTTCAATTAAACTAATATAAGTGGTTCTAACAAATGATTGCTATCTTAATAATATTTTATAAAGGTTGAGGTATGTCTTAAATTAACAGATTTAGGTTGATAATGTAGTTAAAAAGAGAATTGGATGTGTTACCCAAGATAATGGTTTTGACTTAATTAATCTTTCAATTAAGTAAGGTGTAAAAAATAATTTAATTATCAGATGAAAAAGAAATCAAGTCGATCATTTGGATTAAATTTACTGCTTTAATCAAGTTAGCTTTGGAAATGGTCCGAGACAACAACGTTGTTTTGGGAAATGGTTTAAGATTTGAAAATCAAATTGGATTTACAAATTCCTGTTTGGCGAATATTCTGGTATTGAATTTCTACGAATCTTAATGGTAAGAATGATTTTGACTCAAGGTTTGAGAGGTAGTTAAAATACCCCAACTTGTATGATTTCATTATTATCCAATGGATCGTATTAATTTATGTTTTAAATGGGTGTTGGAGTTGAATATCATTTTCAGTTATGAAGCTGATATTCGAGAGTGAGATTATAACGTAAGATTGATAATAATAGTTTTGTTGTTTAATTAATAATTATGTTTTCAAATGAATATATAAACAAAGTTAATATTGTATTGAAATATTTAATGCTTTTTTAAATAAGGCTTAGCAGATCTAATGGAAATAAATCTATTTATTTTATATTTGATAATTAAATAACTGACTATCAAATCTGGACCCTTATCGTTATCATTTTGAAGACACCAAAATCTAAATTCCACGTCGATTTCATATATATGGTACATGTCAGAGATTATTGAAGACCATTGAAGATGGAGTATTGCAAGGGCTATTCTACCAATCCAAGGTAGAAATTGCCTAAGATGGATTTACAGGATAGTGACTTCGGCTAGTCCAATCCCAGGACAACTTGTATGGACAAATGTCTGATAGAGTATGTGACATGAATCAAACCCCCGCTCCATGGTGGTCAAGTCTTTCTTTGGAATATCACACATTAATCATATTAGCAAATTACAGTACATAGCAAAAGACATAAAATTAGAGTAATTTACATCATAACATAATAGCAGAAATCATCAATGTCATAATCATCATCATCAGAGTTACACAGATACAGGATCCTACTTAGCACACAATGAGTTTCATCAAGTAGAAAATAAGTCTACAGTGGAATCAAATATAAACATGCATAAGATAGTGCATAAGAGTCCAAACGAAATGACAAAAGATAAGTCATCATCTTCAGCCAAAAGAGCACCTCATGCTAAGATTCATATCCAAAATAATGCCAATCACCTATTCACTTGGCTGCCTATGTAAAGATAGGGGCACCCGAGTTTGCAAGGGAAAAACAAACTACGAGTCAATCATGGGACTGGTATGAGAAATTCTATAGTTACTTAACTTAATTAGGAATAAGGCAAACCACAGGACCACGCCGCATGTCACGGAACGGGTTTACTTATGGATTGTCGATGCTTAAAGTAAGACAAATCAAGTAAAACAACATAATGCTTTTTAGAAAAATGAAGCCGTTATAAGACTCAAGTCCCATCACACAATGCAATGCATGCCGGAGGATAGAGTTTTACATTATAATGGCTAAACATGCTTGATACACATAAAACAAAAATCATTTGGTATTATCATTAGTGTCTAGATGTTTTTAAAAACAATTTCAACATAAATGTATCAACCATAGATCGCATAGGTACCATATATTGTGTCTCCATATTGGTTTACAATTAAAACCACACTATATCATATTGGAAATTGGATTTTCATCATGAGTCAAGGCAAGGGATGTCTCATTACCGGTTTTGAGATACTCTGGAAAATGCCTCAGGATCACACCTATGGGCATACCTTGGATCTTTAGGGTTGGTTCTCTCTTATTTTTGAGGATTGGTTATTCCTGAACAATACGTTTCCCAGTCCTATCGGACCTACCGCTCAAACCTTTTAGTCGGCTTTATATCTGAGGCGCCACACAATCCAACATTCACATAAGTAAAAATGTTTGGGCTGCATACCATGACACCACTTCTAGCTAGAAAGAAATGTGTGCACTTCCTGCAGTCACTATCCCGTTTTGACTCATATCGGGGTGTGAGGTCCGCGAATTAACGCTATACCAAACCCGTAACGACACGGGAATTTCCGACTCCGAAAATCGACACAAATACCAATATCGACTATTCATACATCAGAAATACCTGATCATTAATAGAAAGAAGTTAGAGGGTGAGAATAGGTAAGATAAAAAATTAGAATAGAAGAAGAAGAAGAACACAACAACATCAGAGTAACACGAATCTCATAGCGGAACGAATAAAATATTGTATCCAAGATAACTTTGAAACACAAATCTATATTTGTGTATTAGAGTACAACACTTACATCACAGCGGAAATAAACAATAGCTATAAAATGCTGCTGAAGCCTCCTGCTCCAAGCTCCATCTAGTGTATCTGTAAATCCTGACTACTTGACTGCCCATACAAATTTTGGGCACCCAAGAGTTTAGTGAAAGAAAAACAAAATAAACTCTGGGTCAGTCATGGGACTGGTGTGAGTAAACTTCAACCATTCGGTTTAACTTTTCAAAAATCATTTTCGAAAGAAATGATAATCGTAAGACCGATCCACACATAAACATTGATGGTTTTTACCTTACGATAACCCAAAACATTTTCAAAATCAATACTTTTCTGATATTATAATAATGTCCAATCACAAATAATTAACAATTTAGTAGAACGCTTGCATCTCACGCTCCACATATATATAGTATACAATCAAAACAGAAGGCACTTATTGGAGATTGGATTCTGACAATGACAAGGTATGGAACCACCTACCGGTAGTGTATCTCTAAAGAGGAATACACTGGGTTTAACAAGAATGTCCTGCAACTCGGCCCACACATGACCGACCACTCATTTCTCTTGAGTGTATCGAATATTTTGTCACCTACGGTTGCAAGCAACATAACTGTTCCCGGGAGATACAGAAGCGAAAAGAAGTAACAAATATGAATATTCTCTAGATGGTGACAATACACCCTAATGGGGGCGACCCACATAACCATGTTGCATGCCCGATTTTAGTCATTCCCGGTTGATGAGGCTTGAGGTCATAACGTATCTTTTGACAGATCACACCTCCATTTACTTTGAATGCCACATCGTCATACCCACCAAATCACAAATTGATTTCCACGAAAATACCACGGGTATAAAGCTAAGATGAACGAATTCCCCAGCCTCCAAACATGGATACATTTGAAGCGATCAACTTACGTGATCCATTAGATATACTCTGTCAGTCATTCGTCCATACACGTTGTTCTGGGTTTGGACAAACTGAAGGCACTATTCTGTAAATCCATCTTGGGCAATTTCTACCTAGGATCGCCAGAACAGCCCTTGCACAACTCCATCTTCAATTATCTTCATCATATTTGATTCGCAATGCTAATGCCCATACGGAGTGGTTTTCAGATAATGAATCGGATCCCGCTCTCTCCGTATTGACAATGGAAAAACGCTCAAAAAATTTGATAGTCGGTGATTTAACTATCAAAGGAATACATGTGTACAAACAACGGTCGTATTTCGAAATGGAAATCTTACCGAGCAAATCATCAATCAACACAGATTCCCTTTTAATTTAATTTTCCATTCAATTATTCATTCCCTATTCCCGATCCTATATATTCGTAAATTCTTATTTCCTATATTTATAAAATATACGTTATTAATCATTGGAAAACATTTCCATATTTACTCATATTTCTTATGTTCTATATTAGAAAAACATTTCTGATTTCTATTTGGAAAATATTTCCAAAACTCCTTCATTGGATTTACACAGATGTTTAAATAAAATGTCGCTATGTCAACTCGAACCATTAACCCTTATTATCTAAATTCAATTGACTAACCTTCACTATCGAACCTTGACCATTCCTTGGTCAAAATGAAGCCAATCAAGTTGGGGTATAACTACCTCTCAGACCTTAACTGAATCAACACTTTTAACCTCAAAATAGACAAGGTTCACATTTTTAAATATTTTACAAACTTCCTTATGTAACTCTCGGATTCTATTTACGAATCTACTTCTTTTACAGAAATCATTTGATTATAATAACAGTGTTATAATTCCATACTTCTGATATATATATAATAACTTAAATATAGCTTTGTTTCTTAATTTGAAATAAATAAATAAAGGATTTATTTATAAATAAATCTTGATTTAAAACCCAAAAAGTAAACAGTACTTTCCCCAATTCGATATAATTGAATCCAAATGTATAATTCTCTCTTGAATAATCTCTATTCGATAATTCTTTTTCAAATAAATGATATTCAATTATTTCTCTTTCAATTAAACTATGTTCGATTATCTCTCCTTCGAATAACTTATATTCGATAATCTCTTTTCGAATAACTAATATTCGATAATCTCTCTTCGAATAACTAATATTCGATAATCTCTCTTTGAATAACTAATATTCGATAATCTTTCTTTGGATAACTTATATTCGACTAACGCTATCCGATTTACTCTAGTTCGATTAACTAATATTCGATTAACTCTAATTCGATTAACTCTAATTCGAATAACTAATTTTATTTTAACCCTATTTCCTATCTTATTCAAATTCCCATTTGAATTCCTATTTCAAAACCCAATTTTCCTTACGAATGATTTAATTTATAAAATATTCATCAAGTTTGATTTCGTATTTTAAAATAATATCCCATTCCCATATTTATACTTCTATTTATAGAATTTTTCATACGAAATCCTCTTTTTATTTCTAAAACTTAAATCTCATTTATAATTCCCCTTATAAGTTCTGAGTTCACATTCTATTTAAAATATCGGTGTCAAAACCGATTTCTACTTCCCTATACAAGTTTAGACTTATATATATTCCATTTTGTCAAATGATAAATATTTTATTTAATTTATAAAAACATTATTTATAAATAAATCTTCTTAATTTGTCTGTTAAAATAGATTCTATTTAAAAATCAACTTAATTTAATCTTTTCCATTTATTTGTTACAAATATATTTGTATTTAATATTTATTTTCCACATATTTCCTTTTATAATTCCTATTTATTTCCCAAATAATTCTCTTTCTATTTTATTTGTTTTACAAATATTTCCTTTTCAATTCTATTTGGTTTCCAAATAAATATTCCTTTTATAATTCTACTTATTTTCTAAATAAATATCCCTTTTATAAAATCCTTTGATTTTATATAAATATTTCCTTTTCCAACTCTATTTATTCCATATAAATATTTCTATTTATAAAATCCATTGATTTTATAGAATCGTTAAATTCCATATCCACTTTGAAATTCCTTTATATAATTCTACTTACTCTTCAAATAAATATTCCTTCTTATAATTCTATTTTCTAAATAAATATTCCTTTTATAACATCCTTTATATTTTCTAAATAAATATTCCTTTTATAAAATCCTTTTTATTTTATATAAATATTTTATTTTCAAAATACACTTTGAAAATTCCCTTCTTACTTTCCAATATCACTTATGGTATTAAAATACCAAATCAAAAGGATCAATCATCATCCAAACACACATAATCAATAACAGATTATATACCACATCATATATCACAATATGTGAAAAACAATATTATAAATATTGAGGAATCCAGTTGGATCCCTCCAACCTGTTTCCCTGCATCCACAGATGTTAAACAATATAATTAACATCAATTTCATTTTAATATGAAATATTCTGTTCAACAGAATCAATATTTAATTAACGATACACACACACACACATATATATAACTATATCGATATTTTTAACTAATCAATTAGCAGTTCAACCAACCAATCTACACACAGCAATCAATCAATATTTGTCAGTTCTAAAAATACGTTATGAAAATATAAACCGAGCAGAGTTAGTGAGATTTACTCACATTGGACGATCATTGTTAAATAACGATAATTGTCGCTTGATTTGATTCAGACGTTCTATTTTACCTGAAATTCTCAAGAGCTCTTAATCATTCCATTCTAGCTCGACTTCATAGTATTCTCAGTACGAGTCCAATAGGACTTGTTTGTCTACTTCTGTTAACATATGTTGACTACCAAAAGAGAATGTTGACCTAGGTTTTAACGTAAGGGTGTATATATAAGTTAGTAATAGCTTCTAAGGTTCCTATATATTTTTATTAATTTATATCGTATCGTTATTATTATTTATCATTTAAATAATTCCTATGATCACATAACATATCTAAATTTGATGAAAATGGGCCTGCAACTACAGTTCGACATTAAGGACCCAACGAAACTTGTTTCGTCGAATTCCGAATCCGTTTGCTCACAAAGCGTATTTTTAAAGTCAAATTATTGACTATTTTTCATATTAAAATCCCGTACAGCCACATACTGACTTCGTAAATCACGAAATTTGAAATTTAACAATAATTTACTATTCCGGATCCAATAAAATTAGTTTCATCGAAAACGGAGGTCATTTGCAAAACTATCTATTTTTAAAGGTCTAAATAAACCCATTTAAATATTAATATGTTTAAAAATAATTAAATTAAATATAAATAAATTTATATTATCTTATTTATTCACAATAGAATATCATACAACTCCAGTTGAATTTATAACTCGATATTCAAATCCCGGTTGAATCGAAATTCAATTTATACTGAAAAATCCATTTATACTATAATTAAATCGCTATAAACTATAAAGGAATTCCATAGCGACTTTTCAAAAAAATTGATTTGGACATAACTTAAAATATACATGACGAAATCCCGATTTTTCTCTTCCATTAGAAAAATATACTTCACCAGCTCCGAACGTTTCTTATTTCACAGAAATCCGACTTAAAATGGATTCTGTATATTCGTTTAAAGTTCGAATCGCCAAATTACGAACTGCCGCGCCATTTCGGGCTCGATTATAATTATAATATAAATTATACTGTGACAACCCCAGGCCCTCGTTCCACGGTGGAAAGGGTAATCATTGGAATATAACACATAAACAAATAACAGCAGAACAGAAATATATAAATACACTAGATAATGTACAACAGAATACACTAGAAGTAATAATCATCTGAGTTACACAGTATACAGGATCATACTTAGTACAAAATACAGTTCGGCTTTACATAAAATGTCTACAGCGGAATCAAAACATAATATTTACAATAGGAGCTGAACAGCATAAAAAGAAAGAAGTGATAGAATCCATCTTCAGCTCTATAGCTATCCAAAAAGAGCCTGCTAAAACCTAAATACAAGGCTGCCCGTGTAGAAATAGCGGCACCCAAGTTTGCAAGTGAAACAAACTACGAGTCAGTCATGGGACTGGTATGTGAAATCTACTTAACTTATTTTACAATAAGGCTAATAACAGCACCACGCCGCTAACGCAGAACGGGTTTACTCCATTGGATTGCCAGTGCTTTAAAACAAGTACATCATTTAAACATCGCAATGCTTTTTACAAAAAATGAAGCCATTATAAGACTCAGTTCCCATCACACAATGCAATGCAAACCGGAGGATAGAGTTTTACCTTATAATGGCCAAAATATGCTGGATACGAATAAAACAAAAGCATTTGATATTATTACTAGTGTTTATATATTTCAAAAACAATGTCAATTATAAGTATCAATCATAGAAGGCATAAGTGCCCCATACCACTATGTCGCCATATATAGGTATACAATAAAAACCGCACGATATCGTATTTAGAAATTGAATTTCCGTCATGAACCAAGGCAAGGGATCGTCCTTACCACTTCGAGACGCTTTAGCCCGTGTCTTAGGACCCAGATACAGGTGGGCCCTTGGATCGTCATGGCCGGTCCACACGGAGTGGATTAAAATGCCTGAACACTGCGTTTCCCTGCCCTATGGGGCGTCAACTAGTCATATACCGACCAAAACATCGGCCCTGTAGCGACTGATATAAGCGAGGCGCCTCACTATCCATCATCCTCATAAGTAAAATGACCAGGGGTGTAAAACCCAAAACACCACTCCTAGCTGGAAGGAAATGCATATCCTTCCTGAGGTCCATCTCCCGTTTCTAGTTCATACCGGGGTGTGAGGCTCGCGAATCAGTGCTATACACAAAGCTAGCTGTTTAAAGCCATGCTTTGATCATCAACCACAAGGCTCTGCTTTTCAACAAAAGCCCTGATCACTGCATCTCTGCATGCCACGTTGTCAAGCTACAACGTCAGACACACATCCATTTACAAGTCCTTTCTGGGTCTGAACGAAACCGGAGGCACCTTATTCCTCTCCCATATGTCCAATACAGGAGAGAGGCCCTCGCACATCCGAACGATCAACAAGTACGTCCGGACGACTACCACTATAATCCCTTTAGGGCAGTAACTCCCATCAAAGGCATCAGTAGCCATCCATTCAATGTGAAGATCCTCAGTCATGCACCGTCTTCATACTTTGACTTCTAACTGTTGACCAATTATTTGAAATGAGAATTAACTCGGTCTTTAGAATTTCAAATCAATTCATTTCAATGGTTTAATTATCCGACATCCGTAATTTAGTTTATTAATGTAATTTCACGTCAAGCACATTCAACCATCAAATTTCCTATAAACCGAGTAAATTCGGTTTATTTTCATTCTATATTGTTTATAATATTTTATAATGATTTATCGCTATTTTTATGTATTTAAATACATCCAATTTATTCAAATGACGCTTCAGGCCATAACGCGGCCATGGCGCTGTTTTTCTCCAGATTTGATTTACACATATCTGAAAATCTAACCGTTGGATCTTTATATATTTTATATCATTGGAAAGATCTTTTCAAATCGGACCCAACGGTTCCATTTTTGGGAAAATCCGACGGTCAGATCTCCTGGTACAATCGTTTGAAGTTAGATTTTAAAATACAAACTACAGCGTCGTTATTCGATTTAGTTTAATTATATTTATATATATTAATATAATTGATTCTGGCGCCGTTTTCATTTATATTTGAATTTAACATTTCACAAAAATCTAACCATTGGATCTTTTACAAATTTGGTATCGTTGAAAAGATATTTCCAAAGCGGACCCAACGGTTTTGGTTTCGGGAAAATCCGATGGCGGGATCTCCTGCAATAATCGTTTAAAATCACGGTTTCAAAATACGAAATGCAGCTTCGTTATTCGATTTATTTTAATTATATATATATGTGTATATGTATATGTATATAAATATAATCCGTTCTTCAATTTCCAAACCATTTTCGTTTCTTATATGTGATAAAACTAATATTTTTACCCAACACTTATTTATTTCAACACATGACTATTTTAACACTTCATATATATAATAAAAATGTGATTTTTATTGTTAAAACAATTTATTTTAAAACATGAAGATTTTTAGCAATTCATATATATTACAACAATGTTGTTATTATTATTTTCGTTCAAACAATTTCATTTCATACATTCAATAAAAATGTTATTTTTATCGTTCAAACAATTTCATTCAAAAAGGAATATTTTTCCAACACATGAATATATTTCAACACATGCATATTAATCAAACATATGAATATTTCAGAAAATTTCGGCAGCATAACGGTAGGGTAGTTAAAACCGGCACCGTACTAAGTACGGCTCCTCGCTTTACCATAAAGCCTCGCAGCTTTTGACAATGGGGATTTCAATATCTAGTTCGTACGTAGACAAATTTTCCCATAAACTAATCCTATTGGGATTTCAACCACAATCAATCATATCAACCATTCGCATTTATCAACCAAATTTCACATCAACCAAAATCCAATCAATCACAACAGACATATATCTTCCATGGTCTGTGGACGAGGGGAGTATATATATATATATATATATATATATATTTCGATTTCATTTCAATTCCATTCAACACACATATGATTTTTACAGCGTATATATAACTTATACATCACACATACAACTTATACAATGCTTATACATGAGGTGTACAACACTTATATAACTCATACATCGATTATATAATTTATACATCGTCATTCCATATCGTTTATAATTCAGAAATCTCGCATTGGGTTCCACTCCTCCAAAAATTGTAGGAAGCTCCAAAAATTCTTCGGCCTCTTCTAGAATGTAGAAGACGTCCTCACGGTCTCGGTGTCTCTTATTTCATTGGATTTCGACAACATAGCAAAAAGATAAGATTTTTATAAGTTGATTATATTTCGTACCGCTTGAAAGTGTTATAAATAGTTCAAAAATTAAATAGCCGTACCCTTTTCAGAAGCTACAAAACTAGGTTTTGAGAATTCGCGAGATCCGTGTAGTTTGAAGAGGATCGGGTTGTTGCGTGTCATAGAGGGAAGAGAGGGCTTCCCGTCGCCACCAGTAGGGCCCAGTTCGGTGGTTGTACGATGGAGTAGGACGGTGGAATGCAAGCTGACTTCCCAGGCTCGATCCTCTCCAAATTCACGATGATAAAATGCCAAGCTTATACGGATTTAAAGCTTGTGGGAAGCATTACAGCATTCACCAGAGAAACCCTTGATTTCGTTGAGTGATTTGAGAATTAAAGAGGAGAGAAGATTAGAGCACACTTCCGTCATTCGCTTTTGAAGAGTAGCGGGTCTGAACGAAGAAAGAGAAGGAACGTGATTGGGAAATTTATTTTATTTATATATTTAATTTTTAATTCTTCAAATTCAAAAAAAAACTTTGCTCCATACGAACTCCAATCCAAACCCAACGACTGTTGCCCCTAGCTAAATACCTCCATTACGAACACAATGGAATATTTCTCATAAGCCCATTCGACTATTTCAGTCAGTTATTCTTCAAATTAAAATATAAAACATTCAAATTCTGATTTGAACGTACATTTTAATTTGTCGGGGCCACATACTGATCCCAAAAATTCCAGAAAAATATATCTGGCTATGTCTGGACGATACGGTCCCAACAAAACTAGTTTCATTGAATTTGGAGACCATTTGAAAAATGGCCATTTTCTGGTCGATCCAATTTGATAGAATTCAACCAAACACATTTTCCTTTGCCAAGCACATATAGTAACTCCAAAAATTATGGAATCTGAAATCTAGCAATAATTTGACACCCCGGATCCAACAAAAGTGGTTTTGTCGAAAACGGAGGTCGTTTGCAGAATGGCTATTTTCAAGGGCTATATAAAATCCATAGTGACCTTTCTGAAAATTCATTTGGCCATAACATTTGATTCCTGCTATGAAATTTCGATTTTTCATATTCATTATAAAGATAATCAAAAAGAGATTTAAATCATTTTTGTTTCACTAAAATCCATTTTATTTTGCACCCGTATAGCTAGTCAAAGTTCAAATTCAAATTTTCAAACTGCCGCGCCATTTCAGGCCTTGTTTTATAATTAAAATAAATATATTTATTTCCCAACATCGATTCAAATACACTTATGATCGTTATTATTTAAAATAATTTTTTTTAGATATTCAAATTTTACAAAAATAGCCGAATTAAATTTTTTATGTTGGTTCAGATTTTCCGGGTTGTTACATATACGTTCAACTGACATTTATAAATAAATTCGTTAATTTAATTAAATTTTAAACTGAATTATATATTCTAAATTGTCCAATTCACACAATATTGCCAGTTCACTATTTCCGACTATTTCCGAATTGAATATATTATTCTATTATTTATATTAATTAAATATTCAATATTATTTAATTAAACAACTGTTTAAATCTCTAAATAATTGTTTATATAATTAATTAAATTAATTATTATACCATAAAAATACGTGATGTTACAAGAGCTATGCTACTTAAAGAAGTGCTTTGATCATCATACACAAGGCCCTACTTTTCAACAAAAGCCTTGATCATTTGCATCTTATCATGCCACACTGTCAGTCCATACCATGTTATTGATTTCCACCAATATGTAACCTCTAAGCTCGTACATCTTAGAGAAGGGTGTTAAGCAAGAAAATAAATTCTCTACCACCAAATAGATACATATTTAGTAGAGATCAACAACATAGCACACAATACAATGTCAACATACAATCCATTCATACGTCCGTTCTGGGCCTGAACAGAACCGGAGGCACCTTATTCCTCGTCCCATATGTCCAATACAGGAGAGAGGCCCTTGCATATCCAGATAATCAACAAGTACGTCCAGGTAACTACCACTATAACCTTTTCAAGGGAGCTACCCATATTGAAGGCATTAGTAGTAATCCATTCAATGTGAAGATTGCCGGTCTTGCACTGTCTTCATTTTTTTTTTGACTTTTAGTCATTGTTTAATTATTTGAAATGAAAGTTAACTCTGTCTTTTCAAATAATTCTTGCTTATATAAATAAAATCAATTCTTTCTTTTTGGTTAAGTCGTTGGCATTTCCAATTCATTTCAATACCTTATTTAAAATGTTTAATCGAGAATTCAATTCGGTCATCGAATTAAATACTTCGTCACAATATACCCAAAATTTATTTAATAAGTTTCATGCCAAATCACACTTAACCACGTTCATTTTTATAAACCAATTATAATTGGTTTACTCATGTTCTAAATTTTTTATTTTAATTTGAAATGATCCTTCACTATTTTTATATATATAAAAAAATTTCAATTCATCGCACGACGTTTCAGGTCATTCGACTGCACGGGCGCTGTTTTCATTCAAATTTGAATTAAACATTTCTAACGATCTAACCGTCGGATCTTAACACATTTATTATCGTTGGAAAGAACTTTTCGAAATGAACCAAATGGTTGCAAGTTTGGGAAAATCCGATGGTGGGATCTCCAGGTATACTCGCTTGAAATTACGAGTCGAAAACGCGAACTACCGCTACACTATTTGTTTTATTTTAATTTATATTTTCATATAAAAATATGATTCTCTCGAAGGCTTCCAAACTATTTATTTAACTAAATATTCGGCTAACGCCCTTAAATTTTGGAAAATTTCGCCATAACCTCCTTTGTACGAAGGGCTCTGAAAAATCAGAAATGGCCTAAAAATCTCCAATAAATCATAATATATCAATGCCCATGTGGGAACTAAAAATCATGTGAACAAATGTGATGTGTACAATTTAATTACCCCAATCCCGATGTACTGTAGCTAAGTAAGAGCGATGTGTATATCTTTGTCACTTCCTGAACTGTGTATGGTTCATTATTAATCTTGCAAATTTATTTATAGGTTCAGTTAAGTCCAAATCATGTCTTCTGCCACATCTGTTCAATATGCAGTATACTTGGCCTCTAGTTATTGTTCTCGTCGTATAGCATCAAATAAACGAATACAATATGGTTCACATCATATAAGCATCAAGCAGCTACATGCTTATATTGGTATGTCCAGATATGCATATGTTATATAGCCAAACACCTGCTTTATATTCCATGGTGATGTTTAATTAATCTAGAGTCCATCACTCGCATCCGTTGCACGCACAAAAATCATAAATAAGTAAGTACTCAACATCCAATTCCATTTAAGGTGCCCTAAGTGTCCATCAACGTTGTATGTCATGCGTGTGTTGCATATCCATACAACACTTCTAATGCAAATGGGTTGTGAATAGTTCGAGTGTTGAACTAATAAGAATATATATGCATGCATGTATGCAATATGAACATCAACAAATCATGATAAAAATATTCCTACATTTTTAATTCTTTACCAAGCGGCTTAATGAATTTTTATTATCATATTTCTCCGCAGTTAATTTCATTCATTACCATTAATATCTCATGCTACCCATATAGTTCCATTTTTATCTCGTGCATGTAAGCTACATTGCATACATTAGTTAAAAATCACATTTTAACTAACTAGAATTTATTCCATGTCGTACATCCGTTAAAAATCATATTCTTAACATGATAAAAATATTTACATGTCGTACATCCATTAAAATCATATTTTTAACTTGCTAAAAAAAGTTACATGTCATACATTAGTTAAAAATTATATATTAAACTTGGTAAAAAAAAATCATGTCATACATTAGTTAAAAATCATATTTTTAACTTGTTAAAAATATTTACATGTCATACATTAGTTAAAAAAATCATATTTTTAACTTGCTAAAAATATTTACATGTCGTACATAAGTTAAAAATCATATTTTTAACTTGCTAAAAATATTTACATGTCATACATTAGTTAAAAAAAAAAAAATCATATTTTTAACTTGCTAAAAATATTTAAATGATTCTATAAACCTATCTATCCCTTTCTAAAGTGAGATAAAATTTATCATCGAGAGTTCCACTCCGAAAATTCTTTAAATGCGGATGAATGCGACCTTGTTAAGCTTGATGCGGCAATCCGAAGACCCGGAATGCTCAAGCTTTGCTCCAACGCCTAATGGAGATGAAATCAAGCTCGTGTAGGATGCTTGAACCTTAATCTTCACTATTCGAACCTTGAGGAAGAATTATAAGAGGATTGGTGAGTTTAGAGAAGTGTAAAGGAGGTAGAAAGAGAGATAAGAGGTGTAGGAAGCTTTGGAGGGAGGAAAGGAGGAGTTTTGCAGAGGAGGAGGAAGAGGGAAGGGGGTGCGTCTCGCCATCGAATTGGGGGAGGGGGGTGTTGTGGGCTAAGGGGAGGGCGGAGAGGGTAGGTAAGGGAAGAGTGAGGAGGAGGAACGTAGTGGAGATGGAGCTAGGATTAGTGTTCCCATTAATTTGGGAAATCTGAAAGAGGAAGGAAATGAAGAGAAGTGAGGAAGAAAGGAGAGAATGGAGAGTTATATAGGAATTTATCTCCCGCTCTCTCTGATTGCCCAGTTGCATACCGTCTTTGTTTGCTCTACAAATTGGATATGAGATAACAAACGCCATACGAATCCAACGAACCAGGTTTCATCGAATTCCAAGTTCGTTTGAACTTTCGTTTTAAATTTTTAAACAGGCTCAAATGAGCTCCAAAAATGCGATTTTTGCGTATCTTTTCGTCTTGCACGCTCGCACGTTAATTCCAAAAATTATGGGCTTTTGGATTTAGCCATTATTTGATTATACGAATCCTGAAAAATAAATGGAATCGAATTCTGAGATCGTCTCTACAATGTTCCTTTGTAAATTGAATGTTAGTTTATTAGCAAATGAGTCCGCCCCGCACGACCACATGCTAACTCCGTTAGATGCGCATTTTGAACTCAACAATGATTTGTCATTATGAATCCAAAAAAATTTAACTCATCGAATTCTGAGCTTCCTAGCAAAATTCCACTTTTTAAGGACTATACGATGAATTAAAAATCAAAATTTTAAATTCTAATGCATTTTCCCTTAAAAGTTAAATTAAAAATAATTTTTAAATTTATTGTGAAATTCTGATTTGTTACAACCTCCCTTACTTAGAACTTTTCATCCCCAGAAAGGAAGAAAACAGTAAAGTATGAAATAAAATGGTAATGCGACATAACGTAAATGTGCCTCTCACAAGAGCAAATCTGGGATATCCTCCCTGCACCTGGGATAAGCCTGTTCAATGCTATCTTTTGTTTTCCATGTGCAGTCTCTTGGATCTCCACTCCATTGCACGTTTACTAAATGCACCTTCTTATTCCTCAGAACTCGGTTTCTCTGTCAATAATCTTTAGCGGCTCCTTATGAACAGCTAAACTCGGAGTAGTATTTAGTATTGGTTGATTAGCCTCTTCCATGATCAAGTCCGGATCATGTAAATGCTTTCGAAGTTGAGAGGTGAAACACATCATGCACTCTGGGTAACCAATTTGGCAACTAAACCCTGTAAACTGGAGTTCTAATCCTCTTAAGTATAGTAAATGGACCAATATATCTAGGTGCCAAGTTCCTTGTCTTTCCAAATCGATTTTCTCCTATTGGAGAAATCTTCAAATACACGTAATCACCAATAGAAAATATCAGATCTCTTCTTATAGAATCCGGATAACTTTTATGTCAGCTCTTCGCTGCTTGCAGCCGCTTCTTAATGAAATCCACTTTATCTGAAGCTTCTTAGATCATATCAGGACCCTACACTAATCGGTTTCCAGGCTCAATCCAACATGTAGGATACCTAACGGTCTACCATAAACCGCTTCGAATGGAGATAATTTCAAGCTTGCCTGATAACTATTATTATTCAACCTAATGTATGTGATCCTCCCAAGACCCTCCAAAATCAAGAATATAAGCCCGCAATAAATCTTCTAATATACGATTCACATTCTCGGTCTGGCTGTCTGTTTGAGGATGATAGGAAGTGCTAAGATTTATTTTTGTTCCCAATTCTGATTGGAATGCTTCCAGTACTTACTTACAAAGATCGGATCCCAATCACTGACAATGCTACTAGGAACTTCATGTAATCTGATGATCTCTCCTACATATATCTGAGCCAGACTATGAGCGTTTCTCGTTGATTTCACTGGAATAAAATGGGTGTTCTTTGTGAAACGATAAATAATAACCCAGATACTATCATTGCACTTCTTGGTTCTAGGCAAACCATCAATGAAATTGATAGAAATCTGATCCCACTCTCATTCTGGACTTCTAAGTGTTGCAACAAACCATCGACCTTCTGCTGATCGCTCTTAACCTTTTGGCAAGTTGGGCACTTGCTAACGTATATAGAAATATCTTTCTTTAGAGACCTCCACCAGAATGTGCGCTTAAGATCATAATACATCCCCCTTACTCTTGGATGAATACTAAGCTTAGACTTATGACATTCATCTATTACCTCTCTTTTGAGCTCGGAGATGTTCTGTACACAAATACGGCCTAATAATCTCAGAACCCCCTTGTATCAATCTGGAAACTCGAGGCTTCGCCTTGCTGAATTCCTTTGATAATCTTTTGAATAAAATTATCATCTTTCTGAAGAACAGAGATCTTCTCAATCAATGAATGCATGATCAAAAGATTAGCGACAATCGCATTCTTTCTGCTAAGGGCATCTACTACAACATCGCCTTTCCCCAGAGTATACGAAATATCAAGATCCTATGCTGCAAGAAATTCTAACCAACGCTGCTGCCTTAAATTCAAGTCTTTTTGGGTGAACAAATACTTCAATGACTTATGATCGGTATATAAATCGAACTTCTCACCCAAAAGATAATGCCTCCAGATCTTTAAAGCATACACTACTGCTAATAGCTCTAAATCATGAGTAACATACCTCCTCTCATGTGGCTTCAACTGACGGCTAGCATAAGCAACTACTTGGCCTCTTTGCATCAATACCACACCAACTCCCTTATGAGAAGCTTCTGTATAGACAGTTAAATCCTGATTGCTATCTATAATTGTCAACATTGGAGCAGTAGTTAATCTCACTTTTAGCTCTTGGAAAGCTGCCTCATATACTGTTGTCCAACTAAATCTCGCATGCTTCTTTGTAAGCTTCGTCAATGAACCGGATAATCTCGAAAAATCTTTAACGAATTTTCGATAATAGCCCGCCAATCCCAGAAAACTTCTAACTTCCATGAGGGTGCTAGGTTGCTTCCAATCTCTAATGGCTGTTATTTTTCCCGAGTCTACTGAACTTCCTTCCTTCGATACTACATGATCGAGGAACTTCACGTCTTCTTGCCAAATATGCTTTTATAAAATTTGGCTTTCGATACATTCTTTCTTAGAATTTCCAAAACCTGTTCCAAATGCTTCACATGCTTACTAGCTGACTTACAAAAGATTAAAATATCATCAATGAAAACTAGCACAAATTTATTCAACACTTCGCGAAATACTCGATTCATCAAATCAACAAAATAAGCAGGAGCATTACATAAGCCGAATGACATTACTAACCACTCATAAAATAATTCTGGACCTCTGAAAGCTATCAAAGGAACACATTCTTTGGCGATACGCAACTGATGGAAGCCTGTAACTAGGTCCATCTTTGAAAACACTCTCGCTCCATTCAAGTAATCCAATAAATCATCAAACCGTAGTAATGGATATTTATTCTTCAATGTTTGCTTGTTTAGGTCATGGTAATTTACACATAATCTAAGAGTACCGACTGGCTTAGGAACAAACACCACCGTTTCTCCCCAACATGAGTAACTAGGCATGATCAGACCTTTCCCTAAAAGCTGCTGAGTTTGCTCACTCAACTCTTCTTTTTCCCACAACGTCATACTCCGAATTGCATGCACAACTGGCCTTGCATTCAAAACTAGATCAATTCTGAAATAAATTTCTCTACGCTAAGGTAAGCTATCAACTTCTTCAAACACATCCGCATAATTCCGGACAACAGGAATATTCTCTATAAAGGTCAGAGAAATTGCAAGCGCCGACCAAAACTCTTTTCTGTCTGAATCCGAGCCTATGCATGGTATAACAATATTTCCAAGCTTTGTTCTAACCTTAAATACTCTTTTGGTGCATTCAACTTTAGCCCTAAACTTAGTCAACCAATCAAATCTGAGTATGATATCAAAGTCGGATAGATTCATGACAACAAAATCAAAAGAAAATCGGAAATAGGAACAAGAATAGGCACTCTACAATACAAACGGAGAACAAGCGAACCCCCTATTAGATTATGAACACTAATCGATCCTTCGAGATTTCTTAATTTTAAGTTTAACTTCTTAACTATGCTACCCGAAATGAAACTCTGAGATGCACCCATATTAAATAATACTTTAACAGGAATATTTTTAATGGTAATCGTACCTTCCAAGACATCATGTATACCTCCACTAGTAGAAGGAGCTGGCGTATTCGCCCCATCATAAACATGAGCCACTGCCGCTTTCTTAGTCAATGGGAAGTTCCTTGCAAAGTGTCCCGGCTTATGACAATTATAGCATTCACCATTGTTCTTCTTCAGAGCTTTGCACTCATTAGCCCAATTCCCATACTGACCACAGTTGTAGCACTTAATTTTTGCCCACCTATCTTCCTATGACTTAGCTGCTTCTGTCTTGCCAGCTTTAGGCTTTGCGTTGGGAAGCTTTCTCTTATTATTAGCTTGGCTTCTTCCCGGTCTATTTAAGAGTTTTTCTTATCGATACCCTCATATCTACAAGCCATTTCGACAACTTTAGCAGATGGGAGTTCTATATGTGCCGTCACCATGCTATGATATCTTTTTTGAAGGCCCTCAATAAATCGCTTATTCTTCCTTATCGGTTCCTGAATTAATTCTGGGCTATAGCGAGAGAGTGCATTAAACTTGCTAAGATACTCATGAACAGTTTTGTCACTCTACTAAAGATTAGCGAACTCATCATGCAAGCATTCGACTTCCTGTCGTGGAACAAACCTTTCGTCAAAGACTTCTTTGAACCTAGCACATGTCATGTCAACATCAAGATTACCTATAGTGACGGATTCCCACCATATTAGAGCCTCGTCCTTAAGTAGCCAAGATGCCAAAAACCTCTTCCTGTGATCTGCCAATTCTAGGCCCGTGAAGATCCATTGGTAAGACCTCAACCAAGCTTGAGCTTCCATTACAATTCCAATGCCTGTGAATGGCACTCCACCCAAGTTCTTATATTTCTTAACAACTGCATCCAGATCAAATGGTTGTTGTGGGGGTTGCGGTGGAAATACTCCCTCATTGTTGGCATCCAATTCAACTGCACCGACATCATGCTGACTATTAACAGCGGGGACATTACCCCCTCCTCGGCCTTTCCCTCTTCTGCCTCTTCCTCATCCACTCATTTTCTTTAAGTTCTGCATGTAGCAAGAAAAGAGTTAGGCCAACAAAAAAGACATCCTAAGGAATAACAAAAGCATAAAGACATATGCATGTATAATGATGTAAGTTATATGCTATTTTGATATACTTATTCTATGATATTGCTAATCCCATCTCTAATGAGTTACTCGTCCTAGAATCCTAATTATTCTATCTCCAATGAGTTGTTTAATGTGTTTAATTCCAGAGCTACGGTTATCCAACGCTCTGAAACCACGCCTAACACGAACCAAACCCTCTCTGCACGGGGGCCAGGACTGTCTTTGGAATATCACACATTAATCATATCAGCAAATTACAGTACATAGCACAAGACATAAAATTAGGGAATAATTTACATCATAACATTACAGCGGAAATCATCAATGCTATAATGATCATCATCAGAGTTACATCGATACAGGATCCTACTTAGTACACAATGAGTTTCATCAAGTAGAAAATAAGTTTACAGTGGAATCAAATATAAACATGGATAAATAGTGCATCAGAGTCCAAAAGAAATGACAAAAGATAAGACTTTATCTTCAGCCAAAAGAGCACCTCATGCTACGGTGCATATCCAAAAGAAAGCCAATCGCCTATTCACTTGGTTGCCCGTGTAAAAATAGGAGCACCCGAGTTTGCGAGGAAAAAACAAACTACGAGTCATTCATGGGACTGGTATTAGAAATTCTATAGTTACTTAATTCAATTAGGAATAAGTCAAATCACATAACCACGCCGCAAGTCACGGGAAGGGTTTACTCCATGGAATATCGGTGCATAAAGTAAGATAAATCAAGTAAAACAAAGCAATGCTTTTTAGAAAAATGAAGCGGTTATAAGACTCAGGTCCCATCACATAATGCAACGCATGCTGGAGGATAGAGTTTTACCTTATAATGGCCAAACATGTTTGATACGCATAAAACAAAAATCATTTGGTATTATCATTAGTGCCTAAATTTTCAAAAACAATTTCAACATAAATGTATCAATCTTAGACGGCATAGGTACCATATATTATGTCGTCATATAGGTTTACAATTAAAACCACACAACATCGTATCAGAAATTAGATTTCCTTCATGATTCAAGGGAAGGGATGTCTCCTTACCGGTTTCGAGACACTCTAATAAATGACTTAGGATCACACCTATGGGCAACCCTTGGATCTTCAGGGCCGGTCCTCTCTTACTTTTGAGGATTGGTTATTCCTAAAAAAATACATTTCTCGGTCCTATCGGACCTATCACTCGAGCCTTTTAGTCGGCTCTATATCTAAGGTGCCTCACAATCTAATATCCACATGAGTAAAAATGTCTGAGCTCTGTATCATGACACCACTTCTAGCTAGAAAGAAACGTATGCACTCCCTACAGTAACTATCCCATTTTTGACTCATACTTGGGTGTGAGTTCCACGAATTAACGCTATACACAAAGCTATGCTATTTAAAGTTGTACTTTGATCATCATACACAAGGCCTTGCTATTCAACAAATGCCTTGATCATTTGCATCTTAGCATGCCACACTGTCAGACCGTATCATGTTATTGATTTCCAACAATATGTAACCTCTAAACTCGTACGTATCAGAGAAGGGTGTTAAGCAAGAGAATAAATTCTCCACCACCAAACAGATACATATTTAGTAGAGATCAAGAACATAGCACACAATACAATATCAACATACAATCCATTCATACGTCCGTTCTGGGCCTGAACCGAACTGGAGCCACCTTATTCCTCGTCGCATATGTCCAATAATGGAGAGAGACCCTCGCATATCAGGACAATCAACAAGTACGCCTAAGAAACTACCATTATAACCTTTTCGAGGGAGCTACCCATATCGAAGGCATCAGTAGTAATCCATTCGATGTGAAGATTGCCGGTCTTGCACCGTCTTCATTTTCTTTGACTTTTAGTCATCGTTTAATTATTTGAAATGAGAATTAACTCGGTCTTTTAAAATAATTCTCTCTTATATAAGTCAAATCAAATCTTCCTTTTTGGTTAAGTCATTGGCATTTACAATTCATTTCACTACCTTATTTAAAAGGTTTAATCGTGAATTTAATTCGGTCATCAAATTAAATACTACATCACAAAATACCCAAAATTTATTTAATAATAAGTTTCATTCAAAATCACACTTAACCACTTTCATTTTTATAAACCAATCATCATTGGTTTATTCACGTTCTAAATTGTTTATTTTAATTTGGAACAATCCTTCGCTATTTTTATATATATAAAAATAGCTCAATTCAGTCGCAAGACGTTTCAGGTCATTCGACTGCACGGGCGCTGTTTTCATTCAAATTTGAATTAAACATTTCTAATGATCTAACCATCGGATCTTAACATATTTATAATCTCTGGAAATATCTTTCTGAAATAAACCAAACGGTAGCTAGTTTGGAAAATCCGATGGTCGGATCTCCAGGTATACTCGTTTGAAATTACGAGTCGAAAACGCGAACTACCGCTACGCTATTCGTTTAATTTAATTTATATCTTTGTATAAAAATATGATTCGTTTGACGGCTTCCAAACTATTTATTTAACTAAAAATTTGGTTGACGCCCTTAAATTTTGGAAAATTTCGCCATAAGCTCCTTTATACGAAGGGCTCCGAAAAATCAGAAATGGCCTAAAAATCTCCAATAAATCACAGTATATCAATACAACATGTATACACTGAGAGACGTGTAAAAATAAATCATCTCAATGCCCGTGTAGGAATTAAAAATCATGTGAACAACCATTGTTCCTTACACATCCCCCCATGCGACGTGTACAATTTAATTACCCCAATCTCGATGTATCATTGCTAAGCAAGAGCGACGTGTATATTTTTGCACTTCCTGACCAGTATATGGTTTATTATTAATCTTGCAAATTTATTTATCGGTTCAGTTAAGTCCAAATCATGTCTTTTGCCACATCTGTTCAATATGCAGTATACCTAGCCTCCAGTTATTGTTCTCATCGTATAGCATCAAATAAATGAATACAATACGGTTCACATCATATAAGCATCAAGCAGCTACATGCTTATATTGGTATGTCCAGATATGCGTATGTAATATAGTCCAACACCTGCTTTCTATTCTAAGGTGATGTTTAATTAATCCAGAGTCCATCACCTACATCCACTGCATGCACAAAAATCATAAATAAGTAAGTACTCAACATCCAATGCCATTTAAGGCACCCTAAGGGTCCATCCATATTGAATGTCATGCGAGTATCGCATATCCATACAACGTTTCTAATGCAAATGAGTTGTGAATAGTTCGAGTGTTGAACTAACAAGAATATATATATATATATATATATATATATGTGCATGCGTGTATGCAGTATAAACATCAAAAAAGCATGATAAAAATATTCCTACATCATTCATTCTTTACCAAAAGGATTAAGGAATTTTATTATCATATTTCTTCGCAGTTAATTTCATTCATTCCCATTAATATCTCATGCTAACCATATAGTTTCATTTTTATCTTGTGCATGTAAGCTACATTGCATACATTAGTTAAAAATCACATTTTTAACCAATTAGAATTTATTCCATGTCGTACATCCATTAAAAATCATATTCTTAACTTGCTAAATATATTTACATGTCATACATTAGTTAAAAATCATATTTTTAGCCTGCTAAAAATAGTTACATATCATACATTAGTTAAAAAATCATATTTTTAACTTGCTAAAAATATTTACATGTCATACATTAGTTAAAAGTCATATTTTTGTTTTAATAAAAATATTAAATATTGTACATTAGTTAAAAATCATATTTTTTACTTGCTAAAAATATTTAAAAATTCTATAAACCTATCTACCCCTTTCTAAAGTGAGATAAAATCTCACCGAGAGTTCCACTCTGTCAATTCTTTAAATGTGTATGAATGCAACCTTGCTATGCTTGCATGTAGTAATTCGTAGAACCGAAGTGCTCATGCTTCGCTCCAACACCTAATGGAGATGAAATCAAGCTCGTGCGGGGTGCTCAAACCTTATTCTTCAATATCTAAACCTTGGGAAGGAATTAAAGGGAGGATTGTTGAATTTAAAGAAGTGTAGAGGAGGTAAAAGGAGAGGCAAGAGGTGTACGAAGCTTTGGAGGGAGGAAAGGAGGAGTTTTGGAGAGGAGGAGGAAGAGGCTGTGGGCTGCGTTGGGGGGGAGTCTTGCCTTGGGGTAGGGGGAGGGGTGCCGTTGGCTAAGAGGAGGGAGGAGGTGGAATGTGGTGGAGATGGAGCTAGGGTTAGAGTTTCCATTAATTTGGGAAATTTAAATGAGGATGTAAATGAAGAGAAGTAAGGAAGAAAAAGGAGAATGGAGAGTTACATAGGAATTTAACTTCCGCTCTCTCCGATCATCCGAATGCAAACTGTCTTCGTTTGCTCTACAAATTGGTTATGAGATAATACACAACCATACGAATCCAATAAACCAAGTTTAGTCGAATTCCGAGTTAGTTTTACCTTTTGTTTTAATTTTTCAAATAGGCACAAATAAGCTCCAAAAATGCGATTTTTGCATACCTTTTCGTCTTGCACGCTCACACATTAATTCCAAAAATTAGGGGCTTTTGGATTTAGCCACTATTCGATGATACGAATCCAGGAAAAAAAAACAGAATCGAATTGTGAGATAGTCTCAACAATGTTCCTTTGTAAATTGAACATCAGTTTATTAGCAAATGTGTCTACTGATTCACTTGACCTCCTTAATGCGAATTATGTCAGTGCCATGAGTCCATCATGTATGCCATTATTCCTAACCGTACTTTATAACTTCTACATGAGTGCACAATCACTCATACAAATGCAACATCCATATGATAACACGTCAAGTTTTCAATTCATATATTAAAAATTCAATCATGCATATGCAATATGAAAATGACAGAGCCGATCTAGTGCCTAATGTGTGTATATGCATCCACGAGCAATCACTAGCAAACACTTACATCCACTTACATCCACCAAACATAACATGTCTCAAACACATGTTTACATCCATTGGCTTCCACCTAAGGATCGAGGATAGGATCGAGAGGATATACTTAAAAGGTAAATACTAGCAAATAAACTTTACAGAAAAAGAGAGATCAAGGATATACCCTCAAAAAGTGTATGATGCGTGTATCTAGTCTTCAGTCGTCTAAGTCGCATCTTATTGAGCTTCGCTTCATCGTGCTCTGACTATCTTGACTTCACGATTGTGTGGCTCCTTAATTTATGTTTCAAAAACATGAGTTGGAACTCATTTCAATGTCGCCTCTCATTTCACCTCTTCTTCTTCCAGTATGCTCGGCACTACAACTTTTGTTGTATCCTACTAATATTCCCAGAACTATCTCTTGGAAATAAACAAATGCTAATCATGTTACCAAGTGTATATACTAAGATGATTAGATTCTTCTCCGTCAATCTTGTAAGTGGGGCTAATACCTACGCAAAGTAGTTAATTAACTTCCTATATTAGCCCGCTAGTCCAAGAAAGCTTCTTACTTTTGTTACATTTCTTGGGACCTTCCAGTCTTGCACCGCAACTACTTTTGCGGGATTTACTGCTATCCCTTCTTTGGGCGCCACATGTCCTAGAAACCTTACTTCTTCTCTCCAAAAATGATACTTTTGGAGAGTTTTCCTTAAGTTGATGCGTTTGGAGGGTATCCGAGACTTCCCTTAGATGCAAAACATGTTCTTCCTTATTCCAAGATACCATCTATGCACAAGCGAAGTGAACCATCTGCCTTTGTAATGAAAATGACTGGAACACCCCATTTATAAATACTTTGCCTTATGAACCTTTTTCAAGTAACTCTTTTACTTGTTTACTGAGCCCTTCCTTTTCCTTGGATTCATGTGTTGTACAGATAATGCAACTGGCTTTGTATTGTCAACTAGATATATGCGGAAGTCTATCTCGCGTTTTAGGGGGCAAACCCCTAACCTAATCAAAAACATCTATGTACTCATGGACTACTCTAACAGATCGCAAATCGTCGATAGATGCATCAAGTGATTCTAGGTAGCCAAGACAAACTGATCACTTAGGATCGCACAAAATCTCGAGGGTATTCCTGAGGCAAGTCAAAAGTCTAACTGCCTTCCTTTCATAATTACTAGCTAACCAATCCATGCCTAGAATCAACTCATATCCCATGAAACCCAAAAAAAATAAGCATTACACTTAAACTCAATACTTAATATAGCTACTATCAAATCCTTACAAATCAAAGATAAATGAGCCGAACCACCCATTGGATTTGAGACAATAATGGAATCTTTTTCTATACAAGTACTAAGGTGCAGAGACTCAAATATATAAGCAGATATAAACGAATGTGAAGTGCTAAAATCAAAAAGAGTACTAACCGGATGATCGAAAAGAAAAACTAAACTTTTTCAATAGAAATTTTACTATCTCTCTCTCAGGTACACTGGTAGTGAGAGCATGCACTTGCCCTCCTAAAAATCCTACCCTTAGTTATTGCCCTTGTCCTTAATTATGTGACTTGTTATACCATAATAACGACACTTCCTCTTGTCTTAGGTTTTCCCATACTTCCTTCCCTTCTTGTCCTGTGATTCTTCCACTTATACCTCCTTTGTGAACCAAGTCTATATCCACGAGTTCCTCACCCGTGGGTTGTGCTCCTTAGCCAATCTCCCTTATTCTTGTCTTTGCCATCCTTTTGTAACTTGTTGACAAGTCCCTTGAAAGCTGCCTCCATTGCATGGAAAACCATACAAAGCTTGAATGAAAATTAGCCGCAGGTGAAACTATTGTGGCTATAGATGGAAGTTGGGCACTACTTTACCCTTTGACAGATGTCGTAGTCTCGTCAAGCCTATTGAACCATGCCGCCATGAGGTTACCTCCCAGAAAGCCAGGAGCCCCGGAGATTCAAGAAAGAAGGAAACAAGGATTCAAATAAAGGATCAAAAGATAGTGCATATGGTTTTGGGGAATGTGCCTTTAAAACATTTCTTTTGAAAATGCTTCTTTTAAAACTATTTTGAAAATAATTTTTCAAATCTTTTATCTGATCCGGTAACCTTCAGCTCTGATACTAAGTGAAACAGCCCACCTCCGTTAAGGTCACTCACAAAGGGAATGCCTTAACTTCGGTGCAGCGCTATAGGTAAAAGATGCAGATAAATTACAAGACAGACAAATAAAGAAGCGGAAAATAAAGTCATTTTATAAACAATGTGGTTCAGTCAAGCTTTTACAATAATTGTCTCAATCATACTTAAAAATAATACATATAATTTCTGTCTTGATTCAAAAACTTCCAAGTATAAAAGAAGCATAAAATTAACAATGACATTGTCCAATAAAGCATGAACCAGCCATAGCAATGGAAGAGAGAGTCCAAAGCAATTCATCGACTATCTCCGTGCTTGGAAAGAAAACTGTGCTAAGTGGTAACATTTTGTAATAACTCGGAAATCCGAGCCAATTTAAATTTTTTATTTTGGCAATTTAAATGAATTTTGAATATTTAAAACGATTTATTTTAAATAATAGCGATGAGAAATTTATTTCAAATAGAATTTGAACGAATATATTTATATACATTGTCGTTAGAATATAAATAATTATTTTTAATTATAAAAGGAATTAAAAATGGCACGGTAGTTTGAAAATTCGATTTCAAATTTCAATTGAATGTACAGGATTCAAAATAAACCAGATTTGAGTGAAACCAAAAATATTAGGATCTATTTGAAAATATATTTCCAACGAATCTGAAAAATTGAAATTTCATAGCGGGGATAAAAAGTTATGCCCAACTGAAAATTCAGAATAGTCGCTATGGAATTCCGGCCCTTAAAAATGGAAATTTTGCAAACGACCTCTGTTTTCGACGAAACAACATTTGTTGGATCCGAGATGTCAGGTTATTGCTAGATTCCAAAATTCATAATTTTTTGAATCGATATGTGAGCGTGGCAAAAAAAAACGTGTTTTAACAGTTTCGGTCAATTTTGATCGACCAGAAAATGGCCATTTTTCAAACGGTCTTCAAATTTGATGAAATTAGTTTTGTTAGGACCGTATCGTCAATACGACACTAGAAAATATTTTTCGGGAATTTTTATAGTCCGTATGTGGCCCCGGTAAATTGAAATGTGCATTCAAATTCAATATATAGATTTATATTTTGATTTTGATGGAAACTGATCGAAACAGTCGAATCAACTTATGATTCATATCCCATTGTGTTCGGAATGGGGGTAGTTAGTTATGGACGATAGTTGGTGGGTCTTGTTTGGAGGTCGAAACAAAAAGTTGATTTGTGGGAGATTAAATTAATTAAATAAACAAAAAGTCAACCCCCCTAATTTCCCTAAAGACCCCCCGGTCGTTCTTATCTCTTCAAAATCGAATAAACAGGTAAAAAGAGAGAAAAGAAAGAAAGAAAAAAGGGGGCAACGGCGGAATCGCGGCTCCAGCTCCACCGCGACCCCGACGCCGCCGAGCCATCCACCCAACGCCGCCCCTCCGATCAACTCCCTCAGTCCCCTCTCTCTCGATTCGAATGCCTAGACACCCCTTTCAACAGCCACCGCGACCACTTCCATCTACCCCTCCCCCCCATCGCGAAGCCCCCGCCGCAGTTCCAAAACGCACCCCCTCCTTTGCCCGATGCGCCACCTGCGCCACCGCGAACCAGGACCCACTCTCCGTCGTAGTCAACGTTCAGAGCAATAATAGTAAGTTTTTTTCCATTTTTATTTTTAATTTAATTATAATACATTGTCTTATTTTCTGATTTTTATTTATATAACTTTAAAAAAAAACTATTTTTTTATTTTAAACAAAGATAAGATTTTTATAAAAGAAAAATATACGATTTTATAATGTAAAGAAAAAGGTTGGATTTTTGTTAGTAAAGATTATATTTTTATATTATAGAAAGGATTATATTTTTAGTAGATAAAGAAACGATTTTTATTTATAGTTATAGATAATAAAATATAATTTTTATATAAACATGAAGTTAAAAATATAATTTTTATATAAGTATGATAATAAAAATATGATTTTTATATCATAGGAATAATAAAAAAAATGATTTTTATATCATAGTAATAATAAAAATATGATTTTTATAATATGAATAATGATATGAAAATATTATTTTTAGTTTGATAAAAATATAATTTTTATCATGGAAGTAGAAGTGTAAAGGAGTGATTTCTACATATGTAGTAGAGATATAAAAATATGGTTTTTATTTATATAGATTTGAGATTAAAATATGATTTTCATTTATATAGTAGTGTTATAAAAATGAGATTTTTGTAATGAAGTATCATATTAAAATTTTGATTTTACTATGAACAGCGTGAAAAGGAGTGAGATGGAACCGATGGTAATCAAAACAAAAATCCAAGCCGTTCAGAATAAAATGGCGGAGTGGAACCCTTGGTGAGAACTCCTCACTTTTACTTTAATTTCTAATTTGAAATATATACTCGGATGCAGACGGTGCTTAGCAGCACCCGACACCCGTTGTCCACAGACCATGAACGACTTGTTTGATTCTGTTGTGTGGTGAAAATTGATTGCGATGTGGAATAGATGGAAATATATTCATGTGTTGAATAGGAAATATATTCACGTGTTGAAATAAGTTATTTATAGTTAAAAATATAAAATTAACTTGAATGTGAATAAATAAATATTCATTTACAAATCGAACGATTTGTTTATGTACACCCATTTAAAGGATATTGATTGGGACGATAAATTTTACACATCGCCCAACTGCACAAATAATATTCAGTGTTTTTGATTTGAAACCCCACATGGGTGTTGGGATGATATTTGGCGTACATTAATCCCAATTATTTAGTTGTATGTCGATCGATTGGTCGACAAACTGTGTAAGCGTTAATTATTTATATTTAATGCTTATGCAGTTGTGTGGTGCACTTTGGATGATGGTTGATTCTTTATCATTGCTATTATATACATGTATTTTATGGAATCCATATAATTAACATTATATGGTAATTGATTGGGACTCATTCCAATTTGGAAAATAAAGAATATTATAAAATTAAGATTCATGTGTTGAATAGAATAAATAGTCATGTGTTGACGATACTCATGTGTTGAGAATATTCATGTGTTGAAACTTGTCATGCGTTGAATGAAATATTTTAACAATAAATTTTACATCTTTATCATATATAAAATTAGAAACTAACTGGAAACTAGATAAGATGAGTGGTTTCCTGGGTATTGATCTGATGTTGGTTTCGGCCTTCGGGGTTAATACTTAGGGAATATTTCTCTTACTAATTTACGGATGGAGTCTGATTAAGAATTAAAAGATAGAAATCATAATTTTATGAAATATATTAAATAACAAAAATAGTCATGTGTTGAGAATATTCATGTGTTGAAAGAAATATATATTCATGTGTTGAAGAAAATATTCATGTGTTGAATAGAATAATGAAGTTATTGAAATATATAAAGCCGTGATGATTAGATATGCGCCATTTTGACGTGAACGACATCTATATCGATTTTATTCATTTTTATAATGAATATCGAAAAGGAATTGATTTCAAAATATAATATTTTTGAAAATACTATCATTTTTATATCGATGATATGGAATATTCAATTTTGATTTGAAATTGAATATGAAGTTGAAATTGTTTTAAAACGAATTTAAAACGATTTATAAAATACGTTTTGAAAGGAAATCAATGAAATATAATATATATATATATATAATGGCCTGAATAGAAAGCGCTGCGGCAGTTCGCGAATTTCGACCATTGACTTTGAACGGATATTACGGGAGATCCGACCGTCGGATTTTCATAAAACCAGAACTGTTGGGTACGCATCGAAAAGAGCTTTCTAAGAATATAAGAGATTTGAAATCTAACAGTTGGATTTGGAATTATGTCCAAATCAAATTTGGAAAAGATCGTTGTAACTGCAGTTCGATGGACGTTTATGGAAATCGACTGAACAGGCCCTAATAAAATTATTAAAAATAGTAATAATTTGTGTAAAATCATAAGAAATGATTTGGAAATAATTAGGATGAAAAAACTCCATATTTGAAAAGATAAAAATAGATTTTTTATCGAAATGAACTAGTTTTGAACTAGAATTAAAATCCATTTATTTTTGAAATAAATAAATTGGATTTGAAAGCGTTTTAAAATTAACCAGAAATTCCAATAATTGAATTCGAATGGATTTGAATCGAAATTGTCTTTGGAATATTTCGATGTTGGATTTCGTGATTATGCAGATATTGTTATGGAAATTTGAAAGATATATTTATATCGTTATTTCCAATACCATATTTGTTGGTCATAGAATTTGATATTGAATATAAGCCGATATATTTTCTATTCAGAGCCTTGTATTTAATTACAAATGTGATTTTGGGTTGTCGTGAATAGTATCTTTAATACTACTGTTCTTAGACCCAACGGAGTTAAGAAAATCAGAAACTAACTGAAGATTAGTTAAGTCGAATGGTTTCTTGGGTATTAATCTGATGTTGGTATCGGCCTTCGGTATTATTACTTAGGGAATTGTTCACTTGCTAATTTACGGTTAAAGGATGATGGAATAGAATGTGATTTTGGGTTTATCGTGAACCGTGTTTTAAATGACATTGGTTCTTTAACCCAGTTGAAGACGAGATATGATTTCCCAAGTTAAATAATCATTAATAGTGATTATTGGGAAGATTAAAACCAAGTGGATTTTTAATGAATCTTTAATTAGATTGAAATGATCATGAATGGAGTATCACCAATTTTGCTCTAGGCGATAGTAAAACATTTAATTTGAATTAAAAGTGAAATGGTAATTGAATTTACCGATAACACCGTGGTGTTAGATATGAAGTATGACCAGTTTTACTTCATGGGATGAATAGGATGGGGTTTGGAAATTTAATAAGTGATTACTTCGGTAAGGTTCGCTAATCCCGACTAGTTTGGATAAACCATCATTTGGTCTGAATCGATATTCAAAGTAAGATTAAAGAATAAATTTAAGGAATTTATCTTTGATAAAATTAATGGGAACCTTCCCCAAAGTACAAGAATATTCTGAATTGGAATGAGGCGTATGTTGTGTTTGTGTAACACTTGTTTATTATATACGTGAGTTATTCAGAAAGACCGGGTTTATCCCATTCTGAATAACTGATTCAACGATGTGTCGAGGATGAAGGCAGTGGTCGAAGACCAGAGGTCTTCACATCGTTTGGGTGATTACTGATGATCTTGATTTGGCTGTACACCCAAGAGGAGGGAATCAGTTGGTGATCGTCCAAACGTACTTGGAGATCGATGGATATGCGAGGTACAAGGTGCCTCCGGTTTCGTTCAGACCCAGAACGAACTTGTAAATGGACTGTGTGTCTGACATTGGATTTTGTTCTATGTGATTGATTTCTATTAAATATATATCTGTTTGGCGGCGGAGAATTTATTCTCTTGCTTAACGCCCTTCTTTGAGACGTACGAGCTCAGAGGTTATATATTGATGGATATCAATCGCATGGAGTGAATTCCTTGTGTGGCGTGCCTAAGTGGCAAATGATCAAGGCTTTTGTCGAAAAGCAGAGTCTTGTGGTTGATGATCAAAGCACGACCTGTGTGGCATAACTTTGTGTAGCGTTAATTCGCGAGCCTCACACCCCGGTTGTGAACCAGAAACGGGAGAGGACCTCAGGGAGGGCATGCGTTTCCTTCTAGCTAGGGTGGTGTCAGTGACCTAATAGCCATGACATTTATATTATTTTCACCTGTGTGGTTGTTGGATTGCGAGGCACCTCAGATATATCGGTGACTATGTGGAGCCGATGGAGTCATTTGGCTCATTTACGCCCCAAAGGGCGGGGAAACGCAGTGTTCAGGCATTTTAATCCACATCGGTGGACCGACCCTAACGATCCAAGGGACAATGCGTTCTGTTCCTGAGACTCGGGCTAGATAGTCTTGAATCGGTGAGGACTATCTTTTGCCTTGGTTCATAGATGGAAACCCAACTTCCAATACGTGACTTTGCGGTTTTTGATTGTAGAGCCTAGTATGGCGACATACTAGTATGGAGCACTTATGTCGTCTATGATTGATACTTTTGATTGAAATTGTTTTGACACTATACACTTATAATAGTATCAAATGATTAGTTTTTAACGTACCAAGCATGTTTGGCTATTATAATGGAAAACCCTATCCTCCGGCTTGCGTTGGATTGTGTGATGGGACCTGGGTCTTATAATAGCTTCATTTTTCTAAAAAGCATTGCGCTGTTTTGTTATTTGCACTGGTATTCTTGGGAGGAAACCCGTTCCATGTTATATGGCGTGGTCCCTTGATATATCTGATTTAAAGTAAAGTTTTAAATAACTGTTTTAGTTCTCACACCAATCACATGACTGACCTGGAGTTTATTGTTTTAACCTAAACTCTAGGTGCCCCTATTTTCCACACGGGTAGCTAGTAGTCTTGGTTTTGAAGATTTATATTCACAGGAACCTGGTTTACAGCTGGAATGATATCCGGAAAGCTCTATATCTGTATATCTCTTTCAGTTGTGTATTGTATTATTTTTACGGTGCAGTAATGTATTTAAATCTCTGATATTTTTCTGATGTATAATATTTATTCGTACTCTGTATATTCTTGTATTCTGATGGAATTGCTGTAATAAGTAATGAAATGTTCTTCTATTTGCATTCCAATTTGTCATGTTCTCAAAACAATCAGGGGTTTCGAACGGTCTTGGTCGGTTTAGTGATTGATTCAGATCGAGCGAAAGGCCTTGTTGTTACATTTGGTATCAGAGCTTGGAGAACAAGACGCCTTAGGACCATATGAAAGAATTCATCAAAGATTGGATTAGTAATATCCAATGGGAATGACTCGTTAGAGATGGGATCAGTAGTATCCTAGAACGAGTGTGAAGAGTGATCTTTTTAACATAAAATTTGAAAATAAATTTTGTTTTGAAAATTTAAACTATATTATTCGTATTTGAATATTTATTTTAAATTGATTTGGACAATCAAGTATATAGAGATTTTAGTATATGTCTGATCCACATGTATTGAAGCCTCAAATATATTAAATAGATATAGAATCACACTCTAGTCGCCCGGGTCTGATTCTGATGATGGCACACCATCAGTGTTTATATTGGAGTGCCGAAAGTGGGATATCTATATATTTCCAATTAACTGGTGTGAGAACCGAAATATAGTTCGAATATATTGTTGTGACTTGGCATCAAAAACATGATTTTCTGTGTATGTACCAAAATTATGAATTTGAAACGTTAATTAACTAATTGATTGATGGTTATGTTGTTTGATTATTGGTTGATTAATTAAAATTTAACCATTTAGGCCAAATTGTATCAAATATTGAATTGTACTGAAAATTGTTAGAAATTGCATGCATATACTTGTACTTACATTGAACAGGTCATAGCAAGGAGGCTAGAGAAGAGGAATAAAATTGTTTGCCCGACAAATAGGTACATGTTTATTGTATTTCTTGGGTTTTGGATGATTTTATGAACCGATTGGCTAGCCGCTTGGATTTTTCTTTTGGACTGGTGAGGGCCATGGGAGGCTATTTGAAATATCTAGAAGCTCCCGGTGCAGGGGAGGTTATGGCGAAATTTTTCGAAAATTCAGGGTGTTAGCCAAATATTTGAAAATTTTGAAAAGTTCTAAGAAACTGAAAGGTTGAAGAACTTAAGCCATAAAGAAAATAATGAAAGTTAAGTTGATTAGTTAAACAACTTTCAGCTTCGTTCCTTTTCGGGGACGAAAAGTTTTAAGTGGGGAGATTGTAATAACCCGGAAATCCGAGCCAATTTAAAATATTTATTTTGGCAATTTTAGTGAATTTTAAATATATAAAATGATTTATTTTAAATAATAACGATGAGAAATTTATTTTGAATAGAATTAGAAAGAATATATTTATATAGATCATCATTAGAATACAAATAATTATTTTTAATTATAAAAGGAATTGAAAATGGCACTGTAGTTCGAAAATTCGATTTCAAATTTCAATTGAATGTACAAGATTCAAAATAAACCGAATTTTAGTGAAACCAAAAATATTAGAATCTATTTGAAAATATCTTTCCAATGAATCCAAAAAAATTGAAATTTCATAGTAGAGGTAAAAAGTTATGCCCAGTTGAAAGTTCAGAATAGTCGCTATGGAATTCCGGCCCTTAAAATGGAAATTTTGCAAATAACCTCTGCTTTCGACGAAACCACTTTTGTTGGATCCGGAATGTCAAGTTATTGCTAGATCCCAAAATTCGTATTTTTCTGAATCAATATGTGAGCGTGGCAAAAGAAAACGTGTTTTAACAGTTTCACGCAATTTTGATCGACCAGAAAATGGCCATTTTTCAAACGGTCTTCAAATTTTATGAAACTAGATTTGTTAGGACCGTTACGTCAATAAACCTAGAAAATATTTTTTAGGAATTTTTAGAGTCTGTATGTGGCCCCGGTAAATTGAAATGTGCGTTCAAATTCAATATATAGATTTATATTTTGATTTTGACGGAAACTGATCGAAATAGTCGAATCAGCTTACGGTTCATATCACATTGTGTTCGGAATGGGGTAATTAGTTATGGACGACAGTCGATGGGTCTCGTTTGGAGGTCGAAACAAAAAGTTGATTTGTGGGAGATTAAATTAATTAAATAAACAAAAAGTCAACCCCCTAATTTCCCTAAAGCCCCCCTCCCCCCTCCCCCCCCCGGTTCTTATCTCCTCAAAATCGAATAAACAGGAAACAAATAAAAAAGGGGGCAATGGCGGAATCGTGCTCCGGCTCCACCGCGACCCCGATGCCGTCGAACCCTCCACCCAACGCCGCCCCTCCGATCAGCTCCCCCTGTCCCCTCTCTCTCGAATCGAACGCCCAGACCCCCTTTCAACAGCCACCGCAATCACTCCCATCTGCCCCCCTATCGTGCAGCCCCCGCCGCAGTTCCAGACCGCACCACCTTCCTTTGGCTGACGCGCCACCGAAAACCAGGACCCCCCTCCGCACAGTCAACGTTCAAAGCAATAACAGTAAGTTTTTTCCCATTTTTATTTTTAATTTAATTATAATACATTGTCTTATTTTCTGATTTTTATTTATATAACTTTAAACAAAACTATGTTTTTTATTTTAAACAAAGATAAGATTTTTATAAAAGAAAAATATACGATTTTTATAATGTAAAGAAAAAGGTTGGATTTTTGTTAGTAAAGATTATATTTTTATATAATAGAAAGGATTATATTTTTAGTAGATAAAGAAACGAATTTTATTTATAGTTATAGATAATAAAATATAATTTTTATATAAACATGAAGTTAAAAATATAATTTTTATATAAGTATGATAATAAAAATATGATTTTTATATCATATGAATAATAAAAATATGATTTTTATATCATAGGAATAACAAAAATATGATTTTTAAAATATGAACAACGATATGAAAATATTATTTTTAGTTAGATAAAAATATAATTTTTATCATGGAAGCAGCAGTGTAAAGGAGTGATTTCTACATATGTAGTAGAGATATAAAAATACGGTTTTTATTTATATAGATTTGAGATTAAAATAGGATTTTTATTTATATAGTAGCGTTATAAAAATGAGATTTTTAAAATGAAATATCATATTAAAAATTTGATTTTTACTATGAACAGTGTGAAAAGGAGTGAGATGGAACCGATGGTAATCAAAACAAAACTCCGAGCCGTTCAGAATAAAATGGCAGAGTGGAACCCTCGGTGAGAACTCCTCACTTTTACTTTAATTTCTAGTTTGAAATATGTACTAGGATGTAGACGGTGCTTAGCAGCACCCGACACCCGTTGTCCACAGACCATGGACGACTTGTTTGATTCTGTTGTGTGGTGAAAATTGAATGTGATGTGGAATAGATGGAAATATATTCATGTGTTAAATAGGAAATATATTCATGTGTGTTGAATAGTAAATATATTCATGTGTTGAAATAAGTTATTTATCGATAAAAATATAAATTTAACGTGAATGTGAATAAATAAATATTCATTTACAAATCGAACGACTTGTTTATGTAAAGCCATTTGAAGGATATTGATTGGGACGATAAGTTTTACACATTGCCCAACTACACAAATAATATTCAGTGTTTGTTGATATGAAACCCCACATGGGTCTTGGGATGATATTTGGCATACATTAATCTCAATTATTTAGTTGTATGTCGATTGATTGGTCGACCGACTGTGCAAGCGTTAATTATTTATATTAAACGCATTTGCATTTGTGTGGTGCACTTTGGATGATGGTTGATTATTTATCATTGCTATTATATACATGTGTTCTATGGAATCCATATAATTAACATTATATGGTAACTGATTGGGCCTTATTCTAATTTGGAAAATAAAGAATATTATAAAATAAAGATTCATGTGTTGAATAGAATAAATAGTCATGTGTTGACGATACTCATGTGTTGAAAATATTCATGTGTTGAAACTTATCATGTGTTGAACGAAATATTTTAACAATAAAATTTACATCTTTATCATATATAAAATTAGAAACTAACTGGAAGCTAGATAAGATGAGTGGTTTCCTGTGTATTGATCTGATGTTGGTTTCGGCCTTCGGGGCTAATACTTAGGGAATCGTTCTCTTACTAATTTACGGTTGGAGTCTGATTAGGAATTAAATGATAGAAATCATAATTTTATGAAATATATTAAATAACAAAATTAGTCATGTGTTGACGATACTCATGTGTTGAGAACATTCATGTGTTGAAAGAAATATATATTCATGTGTTGAAGAAAATATTCATTTGCTGAATAGAATAACAAAGTTATTGAAATATATAAAGCCGTGTTGATTAGATATGCGTCATTTTGACGTGAACGATATCTATATCGATTTTATTCATTTTTATAATGAATATCGAAAAGGAATTGATTTCAAAATATAATATTTTAAAAATACTATCACATATATATCGATGATATGGAATATTCAATTTTGATTTGAAATTGAATATGAAGTTGAAATCGTTTTGAAAACGAATTTAAAACGATTTATAAAATACGTTTTGAAAGGAAATCGATGAAATATAATATATTATATAAAATGGCCTGAATAGAACGCGCCGCGGCAGCTCGCGAATTTCGACCATTGACTTCGAATGGATATTACGGGAGAGCCGACCGTCGGATTCTCGTAAAACTGGAACCGTTGGGTTCGTATCGAAAAGAGCTTTCTAAAGAATATTAGAGATTTGAAATCTAACGATTGGATTTGGAATTATGTCGAAATCAAATTTGGAAAAGATCGCTGTAAGTGCAGTTCGATGGCTGTTTATGGAAATCAACTGTATGGGCCATGATAAAATTATTAAAAATAGTAATAATTTGTGTAAAATCATAAGAAATGATTTGGAAAGAATTATGATGAAAAAACTTCATATTTGAAAAGATAAAAATAGATTTTTTATCGAAATGAACTAGTTTTGAACTAGAATTAAAATCCATATATTTTTGAAATAAATAAATTGGATTTGAAAGGATTTTAAAAGTAACCAGAAATTCCAATAATTGAATTGGAATGAATATGAATCGAAATTGTCTTTGGAATATTTCGATGTTGGATTTCGTGATTATGCAGATATTATTATGGAAATTTGAAAGATATATTTATATCGTTATTTCCAATACGATATTTGTTGGTCGTAGAATTTGATATTGAATATAAGCCGATATATTTTCTATTCAGAGCCTTGTATTTAATATCAAATGTGATTTTGGGTTGTCGTGAACAGTATCATTAATAATACCATTCTTAGACCCAACGAAGTTAAGAAATCAGAAACTAACTGAAGATTAGTTAAGTTGAATGGTTTCTTGGGTATTGATCTGAGGTTGGTTTCAGCCTTCGGGATTATTACTTAGGGGATTGTTCACTTGCTAATTTACGGTGATGGAATGGAATGTGATTTTGGGTTTATCGTGAACCGTGTTTTAAATGACATTGGTTCTTTAACCCAGTTAAAGACGGGATATGATTTCCCAAGTTAAATAATCATTAATAGTGATTATTGGGAAGATTAAAACCAAATGGTGTTTTAATGAATCTTTAATTAGATTGAAATGATCGAGAATGGAGTATCACTAGTTTTGCTCCAGGAGATAGTTAAATCTTTAATTAGATTTGAACATGATATGGTAATTGAATTTACCGATAACACCGTGGTGTTAGATATGAAGTATGACCAGTTTTACTTCATGGGATGAATAGGTTGGGTTGGGAAATTTAACAAGTGATTACTTCGGTAAGGTTCGCTAATCCAGACTAGTTTTGATAAACCGTCATTTGGTTTGAATTGATATTCAAAGGAAGATTAAAGAATAAATTTAAGGAATTTATCTTTGATAAAATTAATGGGAACCTTTCCCAAAGTATAAGAATATTCTGAATTGGAATGAGGCGTATGTTGTGTTTGTGTAACACCTGTTTATTATATACGTGAGTTATTCAGAAAGACAGGGTTTATCCCATTCGAAATAATTGATTCGATTATGTGTCGAGGATGAAGACGGTGGTCGAAGACCGGAGGTCTTCACATCGTTTGGGTGATTATTGATGATCTTGATTGGGCCGTACACCCAAGAGGAGGGAATCAGTTGGTGATCGTCCAGACGTACTTGGAGATCGATGGATATGCAAGGCACAAGGTGCCTCCGGTTTCGTTTTGTAACACCCCACACCCGCTACGGTCACTCACTAAGGGAATGCCATAACATCGGTGGAGTATTTTAAGTGAATATAGAACAGAAAAATTACAACAAGACAGATATAAGTAATACTTGAGAATTTAAAACATCACTTCATTTTAGCGGAAAGTAAAACATGTTTGGTTACACCAAAACCATAAATAAGAGTCAGGTACATAATATCCATCCTGATAAAAACGAAAGTACATAATCCCACTACATAACCAAATAGCCATAATAGAAAAGATAAACTGAGCTTTACATCCACGGTCCAAGCTCCAAAAGATAGATAAAGCAGTCTGATCAAAGCCCACTAGTGCTAGGCCCACTCTGAAAACCTGAGGGTTGGGAAAAAGATAAAGAAACAACGGGGTCAGACATAAGTCTGAGTGAGTCCTATAACCCTAACAATACAATCATTAAAGTAATTAGGGTATGATATAAACAAGGTACGGTACCTCTGGGGATAATGACTACACTAAGTAGCCAACTAAACACAGGATGTACTAAGATAACCGAAAAGACGCATTTATCCACCCAAGGGTAATTACTGGATTACACCACCCCCAGATCTACCCACCCAAGGGTAATTCCTACACTGTACCACACCAGTCATTCCTAACTTAAAGGTTGATCCCACCCCTGGACTTATAAAATTAACTTAATAGTTCTCGCGTACCCCTAGGTGACTAAGTAGATGCCACGGGGCCCTACAATCCACTAGGTGTACACACTACTCCCCATTCGATCGGCTCCCTAACGTAGATACCTGTGCTGGCCCCACCGTGGGGTGTACCATTCCCCAACGTGGCAACCTGATAAAACTAACGGTGCACGGCTTATATCTACACGATGCAACAACGTCTTATTTACCAGCCCGGGTCCACACACACATATGAAACCCGTTGGTCATGCGTTGCCACCGCTAACCCATTTTGGCCTCTTATAGTCAAGCCCAATATGCGTGTCCCGTCACTCGACTAGAGTCGAGCCCACTAAGATACATTTGGGATATTGGTTGAAATGGGCCCCCACAAGCTACCACCTAAGCTTGTTATTTTATCTAGTGTATCCCACTTAACCCCTGTTATAATCATGCCCACCTACATGTTAAGGTTTGGTTAAGTCATCTAATCATATATCAATTGCCACTTAAGGCACCCACTAGATTTCCACATGCCACCCAAAGCACTTACTTAACCCTTTACCCATGTTTAATTACATGTTCCTTTTTGGTTAAGTATTCTAATCGTATTTTCTATTGCCACCCAAGGCAACCCACTAGATTTCCACATGCAACCCAAGGCACCCACTTAACCCCTCATGTCCCTCTACATGCTAATATGGTTAAGTGTTTCTTAATTAATTAAGATCATGACCTCATAAAGACCTCTCACATTAGACCATCTTTTATGAATGCTGGATATGCCGGTTGGTTCCGGGCAGACTTCTGTCATAAAAAGGTCTAACCTCGTGTCTTTACTTTAATCACGTATTTAATTTATGACTAAGACCTCTCACATTGGGCCAATCATTTGTAGCTGCTGGATGGCCGGTCGGTTCCGGGCAGACTTCCGCTACAAAAGGGTCCAACCTCGTGTCTTAGTTGATTAATTACACCTAATTAATCACCCCCATAATTTGAATTAATTATGCCTAATTAATTACACATTTTTAAGAATATGGGTAGACCTAACTCAATAGGTAAATTCCCAATTCCATAGTATGGGTAGACCTAACTTAATAGGTAAATTCCCAATTACGTCCATTTAATTTGTGGTATGATTAATCATACCCATTTCACATCATTTTATTAACATGCATATTAACCCCATCGTTCCCCACGTAGTTCGTTCTCATAACACGACATAATAAAGGGAAGATTCATCACAAAGGTCATGGGTTTAGCCAACATAGCATGTAACTTTATCACGGGTTCAAAAGGTGTCAACTTGCATATATGAACATACATTAAACCCAACTAGTATTTAACCCAAACTTGCATTATGCATATCATAAAAGAGACAACTTGCATATGAACTTGCACATAAACTTGCATATGAACTTGCATCATAACTTGCATATGAACTTGCATCATAACTTGCATATGAACATATATCATAACTTGCGTATGAACTTGCATCATAACTTGCATATGAACTTGCATCATAACTTGCATATGAACATGTATCATAACTTGCATATGAACTTGCATCATAACTTGCATATGAACATGTATCATAACTTGCATATGAACTTGCATCATAACTTGCATATGAATATGTATCATAATTTGCATATGAACTTGCATAACACGCCATACTTAGAGACAAACTTGCATATATTATGCATATCATAAAAAGAGACAAACTTGCATAAAACCAAACACTTAGCATGCATAAAACCAAATACTTAGCATGCATAAAACCAAATACTTAGCATGCATAAAACCACATACATAGCATGCATAAAACCAAATACTTAGCATGCATAAAACCTAATACATAACTTGCATAACATGTTACATATAGACTTGCATATAATCTCCCATATAGCTTGCATAACATGTTACATATGAATCAATGTTCAACATAGTGTTTTGCATCATAAAACATAGCATTAAACTTGCATATAGCACACAACATACACTATACTAAACTTGCATAAACACATTGATTCCACAAACATAGCCATATCTTATCATATCCTATCATAATCAATTTAACAATTGATTGTTAAGTCTATAGAAACTCACCACTAAACTCCAATAAGCAAACCCTTGCCACAAATCACCCAAAAACTCTAGCCTTGAACATAAAGCTTGCAACTTGATGATGAATGCAAGCCAATGATCACTCATACAACTCAAAGATGCTTGTATGCACATGAAAGCCTTCATAGAAATAGTTTAGAAATAGGATGGAGGCTAGGGTTTTGAGTGGAGGCCATGATCATAGAAAATTTTGGCATAGTTTAGTTAGGAGATAGGATTATGACCATTTAGGGCTAGCTTAGGGTCTTATTTATAGGATTAGGCAAGTGTTTTAGGCCATTAGATTAACCCTAAATTAGATTAGGACCCTTAGATTTCGGAACCTTCCAGAAACCAGCCCTAAGACCAAGCCCAAACCCCAAACTGGTGCACCAGGCCAGCCAGAAAGCTGTGCAGGTTTCTGGCTCGACACGGGCGCACTTCCCAAGTGCGCCAGTGTAAAAATGTGTTGGCGCACTTCACAAGTGTGCCAGTGCATTTTTGTGTTGGCGCACTTCACAAGTGCGCCAGTGCATTCTGGCTAGTTTTTCGGTTTTTCTGCCTAACTTCGTTCGTCCATATCTTCTTCATACGGACTCCGATTTTCGAAAACTCAGACTCTATTTCGCGTATTTTTCCGAGACGAACGCAATGGTGCAACCCGTTTCCCCTAATTCCCACATCTGGGATTAGTTATTCTTTAATTACTAACCATTAGTGTTAATTGAAATTCGGGGTGTTACATTCTCCCCTCCTTAAAGGATTTCGTCCCCGAAATCTCTAAGCTAAGGAGAATGCATATCCTACCATCCAAACAACCATCTACTCAATCCATCAAACACGGGCATCCATTGTCCTTAAAACAGTTTCTAATGATGTATGAGCATATGCAAAAAGTGTGTGTATATGTTCCCTATCTAATGTATGAACATATGCAAACCATGATAGTGCCATGCATCCATTATGTATGCGAGAGAACCCTATCGACACATACAATATCTACATGAGTGCACAATCATTCACCAAAATGCATCATCCATATGATAACACAATCATTATACATCCATAAATATAGCTTCCTACACACAATTTTATGCAATATGTCATATGAAGTGATTGAGCCGATCTAGTGTCTAGAGTGTGTGTATATGCATTCACGAGCAACCACTAGCAACCACTTGCATCCACATGCATCCATCAACCATAACATGTCTCAAACACATGTTTCAACCATAGGTTTATCCTATCTAAAGGTCAAAGATACTAATGAGAGGACATACTAAAGATAAGATAAGTACTAGACAAGCGATAAAGGAGAAGTTAAAAGACATACTCTCAAAAAGAAATGGGTACAAAGAACGCATCTTCGCTTCCGTCTCCCAAGTAGCATTGCCCTCGTCTTCTCCCCATTGCACTTTAACTAGCTGAACTTCTCTGTTCCTCAACTTCCTAGTTTCTGACCCAAGGATGCGAGTAGGAGCTCGTCGAATCGTCGCATCACGCTCTACCTCTACATCTCTAAGCAAGATCGGCTCTACGACCTCTGCGGTCTCATGTAAGCACTTCTTCAAATGTGATACATGGAATACATCATGAACACCACTAAGTCTGTCGGGCAACTCCACCCTATATGCCATCCGTCCAATCCTTTCCTTAATAGGAAACGGCCCAACAAACCTCGGTGCTAACTTCCCAATGGACCCAAAGCGAACAACATTTCTCAACGGAGACACTTTGACAAAAACCATGTCCCCAACCTCAAACTCAAGATCCGTCCTTCTCCGATCTGCATAAGATTTCTGTCTATCTTGCGCTGCGTTCATCCTTCTTCGAATCAAACCAATCTTCTTTGAAGTCTCTCTAACCATATCTGGCCCAAGCAAGATCTTATCCGTAGATTCCCACCAACATGTAGGAGATCGACAAGGCCTTCCATAAAGAGCTTCGAAAGGTGCCATGCCAATACTAGACTGAAAGCTGTTGTTGTATGCGAACTCCACCAAAGGAAGATGTTCTTCCCATGTACCTCCAAAATCCAAGATACAAAGCCTCAAGAGATCTTCTAAGATACGGTTCATCCTCTCGGTCTGACCGTCCGTCTGAGGATGATATGCGGTGCTCAAACACAACTGAGTCCCTACCGCCTCTTGCAAACTTCTCCAAAACTCACTAGTGAAGATAGGATCTCGATCACTCACAATGCTGGATGGTACGCCATGCAATATAACAATCTCTCTAACATAGACTGAAGCAAGCCATGGAGCGGTCCTCTTACTCTTCACGGGTATAAAATGGGCACTCTTGGTAAGTCTGTCTACCACAACCCAAATTCCCGTATTGCCCTTCCTCGATCTTGGTAACCCATCGATGAAATCCATCGAGACACTATCCCACTTCCATTGCGGAACTTCCAATGGGTGTAGCAACCCACCGGGTTTCCTTTGCTCTGCTTTAACTTGTTGGCACACTAAGCATCTAGCCACATACTCGGCCACATCTTTCTTCATACCGGCCCAGAAGAAAAACTCTCTTCATGTCTTGGTACATTTTGTCTCCACCGGGATGAATAGTCATTCTTGAACGATGTGCATCATCCAAAATAGCCTTCTTCAAACCCTCATCTTGCGGTACACAAAGTCTACCGTCTCTATGCAACCATCCCCTATCATCTATGGTGTATCTACCCAAATGGCTGGACGACTCCCCCCCTTATAAGCTTCTTTACCAACTCAACCAACTGTGGGTCGTCTCGCTGAGCCTCGCCAATCCGCCCCAAAAGAGTAGGCCTAACCTCCAAGGAGGCTAGCAAACCGGGTACAAAGTCAACGGAAGGTATAAAGTCAAACATAGAATTAAACTCCAAGCTTCGCCATTCCACGAACAATGGACTCAAAGACAGCTTTTTTTCTGCTTAAGGCGTCTGCCACCACGTTACCCTTGCCAGGGGTATACGCTATCTCAAACTCATAGGATGCTAAGAATTCCATCCACCTTTGTTGTCTTAAGACAATGCGCTCAAAGAGTCTCCAACACTTCCCCAAGATGTAGGGCATGCTTTTCTCCACTTCTAGAGAAAATCAGGATATTCTCCCATGCAAAATCGTCACAACTATCCATCTCTCACGCAGACCACCCTAGTCGAACTCGACATCCCGCAAATGCAAGCCCCAAAGGCCTAAACCAATATCAGACAAACACCCAAGGGATACCTCCTTCGAATTCAGATGACCTATGTGAGATGATACTAGTAAAAACGGCTAAATAATTAAGCCCTTGTCCAACTCTGGATGTCCTTGCCAGTCTCGCTCCAAAACCACCGTTTATCCCATAACGGGCTTTGCTCAACCTATTGAGCACATACGAAAACTTATTTCGCTCCTAGAAAAGACCAAGATGTCATCCACCAAGATCATCACGAACTTATTTAGGTACTCCCTGAACACCCTTCTCATCAAATCAACAAAGTATGCGGAGGTGTTCGTCAAACCAAATGGCATCACCAGCCACTCATAAAACCATCCGGAGTCCTAAAGGCAATCTTCTCTATACTATCCTCAGCCACTCTCAACTGACAAAACCCCGTGGCTGAGTCCAACTTGCGAAAATACTGAGGCGCCAACCAACTGATCAAAGAGATCTTCAATCCTTGGCAATGGGTGTCTATTCTTCTTTATGAGTTTATTTAGTTCTCTTTAGCCTACACAAAGTCTGAGGGACCCATCCGCCTTCGTAGCAAAAACTACTGGAGCACCCCACTCCGATATACTTAGTCTTATGGACCCCTTCTCAAGCAACTCCCCTACTTTCTTATGGAGTTCCCTCCTCTCGCGAGGAGCCATGTGGCGCACTGGTAAAGATACAGGTTTAGCATTGTCTACCAGATATATTCGGAAGTCAATCTCCCGCTCTGGAGGTAAGCCCTTCACCTCCTCAAACACATCCGAGTATTCCCGGACCACTCTAACAGATCGCAAACTCTCGACCGACGTGTCAAGCGATTCTAGATAACTTAGCATAACAGATTCCATGGGATTACAACAGATGTCGAGAGTGTTACCCAAGCGGGTCATAAGCCTAACAACTCTCCCTTCAAAATCAAGAACGGCACCCCTACTGGATAACCAGTCCATGCCCAAACTAACCCATAGCCCGTGAAGCCCAAAAAGCATCACATCTAAACTCAACGCTAAGTATAGAAACTTTCAAACCCAAACACATCATGGAGCCCCAATTGGGTTTGAAACAACTAAGGGATTATCTACCAAACTGGTGTCTAAGTGCAGTGACTCAACTAAAAATGATGAGATAAACGAACTCGATGCGTCAGAATCTAATAAAGTTCGAACCGGAAAATTAAGAAATCCAAATTCCAACCTAGACGGTCCTATCTCCATCTGGTACACTAGCCGCGAGGGAATACAACTACCCTCCAGGAGATTCCATACCTTGCCCATGCCCCTTTGGACAATCCTAATACGGTGTCCTATTCCTCCCAAAAGGATAACTACTCGCCTTCTTCTTCCCATTCTCCACTCGTAACCTCCCACCAATGAGGTTTCATCCTTCATTAACCAAACAACTATTTGAGCCTTCCTCCCATCGTCTATCCAATAGATACCTACCAGTCCTCCTCCTTCTTGAACCAACTTCTAATCCGACTAATGTCTAAGTCCCTTGAAGTGGTTTTCCGTTCTTATCTATCTTAGAAAGGTCATCTATACGCGGAGGGGAAACTCAAAACGAGAGAGGAAGAGATTCAAAATGGAGAATTCGAAAGATATAGATATGGCTATTGGGGATTATGCTTTTCTTTCAAAAACTTTTCTCTTAAAAGACATGTTTTTGAAAATACTCCTTTCAAAAATATTCTTAGAAAATAGTTTTTCTAAAAATTTTATCTGCTCTGGTAACCTTAAGCTCTGATACCACGTGTAACACCCCACACCCGCTACGGTCACTCACTAAGGGAATGCCATAACATCGATGGAGTATTTTAAGTGAATATAGAACAGAAAAATTACAACAAGACAGATATAAGTAATACTTGAGAATTTAAAACATCACTTCATTTCAGCGGAAAGTAAAACATGTTTGGTTACACCAAAACCATAAATAAGAGTCAAGTACATAATATCCATCCTGATAAAAACGAAAGTACATAATCCCACTACATAACCAAATAGCCATAATAGAAAAGATAAACTGAGCTTTACATCCACGGTCCAAGCTCCAAAAGATAGATAAAGCAGTCTGATCAAAGCCCATTAGTGCTAGGCCCACTCTGAAAACCTGAGGTTTGGGAAAAAGATAAAGAAACAACGGGGTCAGACATAAGTCTGAGTGAGTCCTATAACCCTAACAATACAATCATTAAAGTAATTAGGGTATGATATAAACTAGGTACGGTACCTCTGGGGATAATGACTACACTAAGTAGCCAACTAAACACAGGATGTACTAAGATAACCGAAAAGACGCATTTATCCACCCAAGGATAATTACTGGATTACACCACCCCCAGATCTACCCACCCAAGGGTAATTCCTACACTGTACCACACCAGTCATTCCTAACTTAAAGGTTGATCCCACCCCTGGACTTATAAAATTAACTTAATAGTTCTCGCGTACCCCTAGGTGACTAAGTAGATGCCACGGGGCCCTACAATCCACTAGGTGTACACACTACTCCCCATTCGATCGGCTCCCTAATGTAGATACCCTTGCTGGCCCCACCGTGGGGTGTACCATTCCCCAACGTGGCAACCTGATAAAACTAATGGTGCACGGCTTATATCTACACGATGCAACGTCTTATTTACCAGCCCGGGTCCACACACGCATATGAAACCCGTTGGTCATGCGTTGCCACCGCTAACCCATTTTGGCCTCTTATAGTCAAGCCCAATATGCGTGTCCCGTCACTCGACTAGAGTCGAGCCCACTAAGATACATTTGGGATATTGGTTGAAATGGGCCCCCACAAGCTACCGCCTAAGCTTGTTATTTTATCTAGTGTATCCCACTTAACCCCTGTTCTAATCATGCCCACCTACATGTTAAGGTTTGGTTAAGTCATCTAATCATATATCAATTGCCACTTAAGGCACCCACTAGATTTCCACATGCCACCCAAAGCACTTACTTAACCCTTTACCCATGTTTAATTACATGTTCCTCTTTGGTTAAGTATTCTAATCGTATTTTCTATTGCCACCCAAGGCAACCCACTAGATTTCCACATGCCACCCAAGGCACCCACTTAACCCCTCATGTCCCTCTACATGCTAATATGGTTAAGTGTTTCTTAATTAATTAAGATCATGACCTCATAATGACCTCTCACATTAGACCATCTTTTATGAATGCTGGATATGCCGGTTGGTTCTGGGCAGACTTCTGTCATAAAAAGGTCTAACCTCGTGTCTTTACTTTAATCACGTATTTAATTTATGACTAAGACCTCTCACATTGGGCCAATCATTTGTAGCTGCTGGATGGCCGGTCGGTTCCGGGCAGACTTCCGCTACAAAAGGGTCCAACCTCGTGTCTTAGTTGATTAATTACACCTAATTAATCACCCCCATAATTTGAATTAATTATGCCTAATTAATTACACATTTTTAAGAATATGGGTAGACCTAACTCAATAGGTAAATTCCCAATTCCATAGTATGGGTAGACCTAACTTAATAGGTAAATTCCCAATTACGTCCATTTAATTTGTGGTATGATTAATCATACCCATTTCACATCATTTTATTAACATGCATATTAACCCCATCGTTCCCCACGTAGTTCGTTCTCATAACACGACATAATAAAGGGAAGATTCATCACAAAGGTCATGGGTTTAGCCAACATAGCATGTAACTTTATCACGGGTTTAAAAGGTGTCAACTTGCATATATGAACATACATTAAACCCAACTAGTATTTAACCCAAACTTGCGTAACTTGCATATGAACTTGCATCATAACTTGCATATGAACATGTATCATAACTTGCATATGAACTTGCATCATAACTTGCATATGAACTTGCATCATAACTTGCATATGAACATGTATCATAACTTGCATATGAACTTGCATCATAACTTGCATATGAATATGTATCATAACTTGCATATGAACTTGCATAACATGCCATACTTAGAGACAAACTTGCATATATTATGCATATCATAAAAAGAGACAAACTTGCATAAAACCAAACACTTAGCATGCATAAAACCAAATACTTAGCATGCATAAAACCAAATACTTAGCATGCATAAAACCACATACATAGCATGCATAAAACCAAATACTTAGCATGCATAAAACCAAATACATAACTTGCATAACATGTTACATATAGACTTGCATATAATCTCCCATATAGCTTGCATAACATGTTACATATGAATCAATGTTCAACATAGTGTTTTGCATCATAAAACATAGCATTAAACTTGCATATAGCACACAACATACACTATACTAAACTTGCATAAACACATTGATTCCACAAACATAGCCATATCTTATCATATCCTATCATAATCAATTTAACAATTGATTGTTAAGTCTATAGAAACTCACCACTAAACTCCAATAAGCAAACCCTTGCCACAAATCACCCAAAAACTCTAGCCTTGAACATAAAGCTTGCAACTTGATGATGAATGCAAGCCAATGATCACTCATACAACTCAAAGATGCTTGTATGCACATGAAAGCCTTCATAGAAATAGTTTAGAAATAGGATGGAGGCTAGGGTTTTGAGTGGAGGCCATGATCATAGAAAATTTTGGCATAGTTTAGTTAGGAGATAGGATTATGACCATTTAGGGCTAGCTTAGGGTCTTATTTATAGGATTAGGCAAGTGTTTTAGGCCATTAGATTAACCCTAAATTAGATTAGGACCCTTAGATTTCGGAACCTTCCAGAAACCAGCCCTAAGACCAAGCCCAAACCCCAAACTGGTGCACCAGGCCAGCCAGAAAGCTGTGCAGGTTTCTGGCTCGACACGGGCGCACTTCCCAAGTGCGCCAGTGTAAAAATGTGTTGGCGCACTTCACAAGTGTGCCAGTGCATTTTTGTGTTGGCGCACTTCACAAGTGCGCCAGTGCATTCTGGCTAGTTTTTCGGTTTTTCTGCCTAACTTCGTTCGTCCATATCTTCTTCATACGGACTCCGATTTTCGAAAACTCAGACTCTATTTCGCGTATTTTTCCGAGACGAACGCAATGGTGCAACCCGTTTCCCCTAATTCCCACATCTGGGATTAGTTATTCTTTAATTACTAACCATTAGTGTTAATTGAAATTCGGGGTGTTACATTCTCCCCTCCTTAAAGGATTTCGTCCCCGAAATCTCTAAGCTAAGGAGAATGCATATCCTACCATCCAAACAACCATCTACTCAATCCATCAAACACGGGCATCCATTGTCCTTAAAACAGTTTCTAATGATGTATGAGCATATGCAAAAAGTGTGTGTATATGTTCCCTATCTAATGTATGAACATATGCAAACCATGATAGTGCCATGCATCCATTATGTATGCGAGAGAACCCTATCGACACATACAATATCTACATGAGTGCACAATCATTCACCAAAATGCATCATCCATATGATAACACAATCATTATACATCCATAAATATAGCTTCCTACACACAATTTTATGCAATATGTCATATGAAGTGATTGAGCCGATCTAGTGTCTAGAGTGTGTGTATATGCATTCACGAGCAACCACTAGCAACCACTTGCATCCACATGCATCCATCAACCATAACATGTCTCAAACACATGTTTCAACCATAGGTTTATCCTATCTAAAGGTCAAAGATACTAATGAGAGGACATACTAAAGATAAGATAAGTACTAGACAAGCGATAAAGGAGAAGTTAAAAGACATACTCTCAAAAAGAAATGGGTACAAAGAACGCATCTTCGCTTCTGTCTCCCAAGTAGCATTGCCCTCGTCTTCTCCCCATTGCACTTTAACTAGCTGAACTTCTCTGTTCCTCAACTTCCTAGTTTCTGACCCAAGGATGCGAGTAGGAGCTCGTCGAATCGTCGCATCACGCTCTACCTCTACATCTCTAAGCAAGCTCGGCTCTACGACCTCTGCGGTCTCATGTAAGCACTTCTTCAAATGTGATACATGGAATACATCATGAACACCACTAAGTCTGTCGGGCAACTCCACCCTATATGCCATCCGTCCAATCCTTTCCTTAATAGGAAACGGCCCAACAAACCTCGGTGCTAACTTCCCAATGGACCCAAAGCGAACAACATTTCTCAACGGAGACACTTTGACAAAAACCATGTCCCCAACCTCAAACTCAAGATCCGTCCTTCTCCGATCTGCATAAGATTTCTGTCTATCTTGCGCTGCGTTCATCCTTCTTCGAATCAAACCAATCTTCTTTGAAGTCTCTCTAACCATATCTGGCCCAAGCAAGATCTTATCCGTAGATTCCCACCAACATGTAGGAGATCGACAAGGCCTTCCATAAAGAGCTTCGAAAGGTGCCATGCCAATACTAGACTGAAAGCTGTTGTTGTATGCGAACTCCACCAAAGGAAGATGTTCTTCCCATGTACCTCCAAAATCCAAGATACAAAGCCTCAAGAGATCTTCTAAGATACGGTTCACCCTCTCGGTCTGACCGTCCGTCTGAGGATGATATGCGGTGCTCAAACACAACTGAGTCCCTACCGCCTCTTGCAAACTTCTCCAAAACTCACTAGTGAAGATAGGATCTCGATCACTCACAATGCTGAATGGTACGCCATGCAATATAACAATCTCTCTAACATAGACTGAAGCAAGCCATGGAGCGGTCCTCTTACTCTTCACGGGTATAAAATGGGCACTCTTGGTAAGTCTGTCTACCACAACCCAAATTCCCGTATTGCCCTTCCTCGATCTTGGTAACCCATCGATGAAATCCATCGAGACACTATCCCACTTCCATTGCGGAACTTTCAATGGGTGTAGCAACCCACCGGGTTTCCTTTGCTCTGCTTTAACTTGTTGGCACACTAAGCATCTAGCCACATACTCGGCCACATCTTTCTTCATACCGGCCCAGAAGAAAAACTCTCTTCATGTCTTGGTACATTTTGTCTCCACCGGGATGAATAGTCATTCTTGAACGATGTGCATCATCCAAAATAGCCTTCTTCAAACCCTCATCTTGCGGTACACAAAGTCTACCGTCTCTATGCAACCATCCCCTATCATCTATGGTGTATCTACCCAAATGGCTGGACGACTCCCCCCCCCCTTATAAGCTTCTTTACCAACTCAACCAACCGTGGGTCGTCTCGCTGAGCCTCGCCAATCCGCCCCAAAAGAGTAGGCCTAACCTCCAAGGAGGCTAGCAAACCGGGTACAAAGTCAACGGAAGGTATAAAGTCAAACATAGAATTAAACTCCAAGCTTCGCCATTCCACGAACAATGGACTCAAAGACAGCTTTTTTTCTGCTTAAGGCGTCTGCCACCACGTTACCCTTGCCAGGGGTATACGCTATCTCAAACTCATAGGATGCTAAGAATTCCATCCACCTTTGTTGTCTTAAGACAATGCGCTCAAAGAGTCTCCAACACTTCCCCAAGATGTAGGGCATGCTTTTCTCCACTTCTAGAGAAAATCAGGATATTCTCCCATTCAAAATCGTCACAACTATCCATCTCTCACGCAGACCACCCTAGTCGAACTCTACATCCCGCAAATGCAAGCCCCAAAGGCCTAAACCAATATCAGACAAACACCCAAGGGATACCTCCTTCGAATTCAGATGACCTATGTGAGATGATACTAGTAAAAACGGCTAAATAATCAAGCCCTTGTCCAACTCTGGATGTCCTTGCCAGTCTCGCTCCAAAACCACCGTTTATCCCATAACGGGCTTTGCTCAACCTATTGAGCACATACGAAAACTTATTTCGCTCCTAGAAAAGACCAAGATGTCATCCATCAAGATCATCACGAACTTATTTAGGTACTCCCTGAACACCCTTCTCATCAAATCAACAAAGTATGCGGAGGTGTTCGTCAAACCAAATGGCATCACCAGCCCCTCATAAAACCATCCGGAGTCCTAAAGGCAATCTTCTCTATACTATCCTCAGCCACTCTCAACTGACAAAACCCCGTGGCTGAGTCCAACTTGCGAAAATACTGAGGCGCCAACCAACTGATCAAAGAGATCTTCAATCCTCGGCAATGGGTGTCTATTCTTCTTTATGAGTTTATTTAGTTCTCTTTAGCCTACACAAAGTCTGAGGGACCCATCCGCCTTCGTAGCAAAAACTACTGGAGCACCCCACTCCGATATACTTAGTCTTATGGACCCCTTCTCAAGCAACTCCCCTACTTGCTTATGGAGTTCCCTCCTCTCGCGAGGAGCCATGTGGCGCACTGGTAAAGATACAGGTTTAGCATTGTCTACCAGATATATTCGGAAGTCAATCTCCCGCTCTGGAGGTAAGCCCTTCACCTCCTCAAACACATCCGAGTATTCCCGGACCACTCTAACAGATCGCAAACTCTCGACCGACGTGTCAAGCGATTCTAGATAACTTAGCATAACAGATTCCATGGGATTACAAGAGATGTCGAGAGTGTTACCCAAGCGGGTCATAAGCCTAACAACTCTCCCTTCAAAATCAAGAACGGCACCCCTACTGGATAACCAGTCCATGCCCAAACTAACCCATAGCCTGTGAAGCCCAAAAAGCATCACATCTAAACTCAACGCTAAGTATAGAAACTTTCAAACCCAAACACATCATGGAGCCCCAATTGGGTTTGAAACAACTAAGGGATTATCTACCAAACTGGTGTCTAAGTGCAGTGACTCAACTAAAAATGATGAGATAAACGAACTCTATGCGTCAGAATCTAATAAAGTTCGAACCGGAAAATTAAGAAATCCAAATTCCAACCTAGACGGTCCTATCTCCATCTGGTACACTAGCCGCGAGGGAATACAACTACCCTCCAGGAGATTCCATACCTTGCCCATGCCCCTTTGGACAATCCTAATACGGTGTCCTATTCCTCCCAAAAGGATAACTACTCGCCTTCTTCTTCCCATTCTCCACTCGTAACCTCCCACCAATGAGGTTTCATCCTTCATTAACCAAACAACTATTTGAGCCTTCCTCCCATCGTCTATCCAATAGATACCTACCAGTCCTCCTCCTTCTTGAACCAACTTCTAATCCGACTAATGTCTAAGTCCCTTGAAGTGGTTTTCCGTTCTTATCTATCTTAGAAAGGTCATCTATACGCGGAGGGGAAACTCAAAACGAGAGAGGAAGAGATTCAAAATGGAGAATTCGAAAGATATAGATATGGCTATTGGGGATTATGCTTTTCTTTCAAAAACTTTTCTCTTAAAATACATGTTTTTGAAAATACTCCTTTCAAAAATATTCTTAGAAAATAGTTTTTCTAAAAATTTTATCTGCTCTGGTAACCTTAAGCTCTGATACCACGTGTAACACCCCACACCCGCTACGGTCACTCACTAAGGGAATGCCATAACATCGATGGAGTATTTTAAGTGAATATAGAACAGAAAAATTACAACAAGACAGATATAAGTAATACTTGAGAATTTAAAACATCACTTCATTTCAGCGGAAAGTAAAACATGTTTGGTTACACCAAAACCATAAATAAGAGTCAAGTACATAATATCCATCCTGATAAAAACGAAAGTACATAATCCCACTACATAACCAAATAGCCATAATAGAAAAGATAAACTGAGCTTTACATCCACGGTCCAAGCTCCAAAAGATAGATAAAGCAGTCTGATCAAAGCCCACTAGTGCTAGGCCCTCTCTGAAAACCTGAGGTTTGGGAAAAAGATAAAGAAACAACGGGGTCAGACATAAGTCTGAGTGAGTCCTATAACCCTAACAATACAATCATTAAAGTAATTAGGGTATGATATAAACAAGGTACGGTACCTCTGGGGATAATGACTACACTAAGTAGCCAACTAAACACAGGATGTACTAAGATAACCGAAAAGACGCATTTATCCACCCAAGGATAATTACTGGATTACACCACCCACAGATCTACCCACCCAAGGGTAATTCCTACACTGTACCACACCAGGCATTCCTAACTTAAAGGTTGATCCCACCCCTGGACTTATAAAATTAACTTAATAGTTCTCGCGTACCCCTAGGTGACTAAGTAGATGCCACGGGGCCCTACAATCCACTAGGTGTACACACTACTCCCCATTCGATCGGCTCCCTAATGTAGATACCCTTGCTGGCCCCACCGTGGGGTGTACCATTCCCCAACGTGGCAACCTGATAAAACTAACGGTGCACGGCTTATATCTACACGATGCAACGTCTTATTTACCAGCCCGGGTCCACACACGCATATGAAACCCGTTGGTCATGCGTTGCCACCGCTAACCCATTTTGGCCTCTTATAGTCAAGCCCAATATGCGTGTCCCGTCACTCGACTAGAGTCGAGCCCACTAAGATACATTTGGGATATTGGTTGAAATGGGCCCCCACAAGCTACCGCCTAAGCTTGTTATTTTATCTAGTGTATCCCACTTAACCCCTGTTCTAATCATGCCCACCTACATGTTAAGGTTTGGTTAAGTCATCTAATCATATATCAATTGCCACTTAAGGCACCCACTAGATTTCCACATGCCACCCAAAGCACTTACTTAACCCTTTACCCATGTTTAATTACATGTTCCTCTTTGGTTAAGTATTCTAATCGTATTTTCTATTGCCACCCAAGGCAACCCACTAGATTTCCACATGCCACCCAAGGCACCCACTTAACCCCTCATGTCCCTCTACATGCTAATATGGTTAAGTGTTTCTTAATTAATTAAGATCATGACCTCATAATGACCTCTCACATTAGACCATCTTTTATGAATGCTGGATATGCCGGTTGGTTCCGGGCAGACTTCTGTCATAAAAAGGTCTAACCTCGTGTCTTTACTTTAATCACGTATTTAATTTATGACTAAGACCTCTCACATTGGGCCAATCATTTGTAGCTGCTGGATGGCCGGTCGGTTCCGGGCAGACTTCCGCTACAAAAGGGTCCAACCTCGTGTCTTAGTTGATTAATTACACCTAATTAATCACCCCCATAATTTGAATTAATTATGCCTAATTAATTACACATTTTTAAGAATATGGGTAGACCTAACTCAATAGGTAAATTCCCAGTTCCATAGTATGGGTAGACCTAACTTAATAGGTAAATTCCCAATTACGTCCATTTAATTTGTGGTATGATTAATCATACCCATTTCATATCATTTTATTAACATGCATATTAACCCCATCGTTCCCCACGTAGTTCGTTCTCATAACACGACATAATAAAGGGAAGATTCATCACAAAGGTCATGGGTTTAGCCAACATAGCATGTAACTTTATCACGGGTTCAAAAGGTGTCAACTTGCATATATGAACATACATTAAACCCAACTAGTATTTAACCCAAACTTGCGTAACTTGCATATGAACTTGCATCATAACTTGCATATGAACATGTATCATAACTTGCATATGAACTTGCATCATAACTTGCATATGAACTTGCATCATAACTTGCATATGAACATGTATCATAACTTGCATATGAACTTGCATCATAACTTGCATATGAATATGTATCATAACTTGCATATGAACTTGCATAACATGCCATACTTAGAGACAAACTTGCATATATTATGCATATCATAAAAAGAGACAAACTTGCATAAAACCAAACACTTAGCATGCATAAAACCAAATACTTAGCATGCATAAAACCAAATACTTAGCATGCATAAAACCAAATACTTAGCATGCATAAAACCAAATACATAACTTGCATAACATGTTACATATAGACTTGCATATAATCTCCCATATAGCTTGCATAACATGTTACATATGAATCAATGTTCAACATAGTGTTTTGCATCATAAAACATAGCATTAAACTTGCATATAGCACACAACATACACTATACTAAACTTGCATAAACACATTGATTCCACAAACATAGCCATATCTTATCATATCCTATCATAATCAATTTAACAATTGATTGTTAAGTCTATAGAAACTCACCACTAAACTCCAATAAGCAAACCCTTGCCACAAATCACCCAAAAACTCTAGCCTTGAACATAAAGCTTGCAACTTGATGATGAATGCAAGCCAATGATCACTCATACAACTCAAAGATGCTTGTATGCACATGAAAGCCTTCATAGAAATAGTTTAGAAATAGGATGGAGGCTAGGGTTTTGAGTGGAGGCCATGATCATAGAAAATTTTGGCATAGTTTAGTTAGGAGATAGGATTATGACCATTTAGGGCTAGCTTAGGGTCTTATTTATAGGATTAGGCAAGTGTTTTAGGCCATTAGATTAACCCTAAATTAGATTAGGACCCTTAGATTTCGGAACCTTCCAGAAACCAGCCCTAAGACCAAGCCCAAACCCCAAACTGGTGCACCAGGCCAGCCAGAAAGCTGTGCAGGTTTCTGGCTCGACACGGGCGCACTTCCCAAGTGCGCCAGTGTAAAAATGTGTTGGCGCACTTCACAAGTGTGCCAGTGCATTTTTGTGTTGGCGCACTTCACAAGTGCGCCAGTGCATTCTGGCTAGTTTTTCGGTTTTTCTGCCTAACTTCGTTCGTCCATATCTTCTTCATACGGACTCCGATTTTCGAAAACTCAGACTCTATTTCGCGTATTTTTCCGAGACGAACGCAATGGTGCAACCCGTTTCCCATAATTCCCACATCTGGGATTAGTTATTCTTTAATTACTAACCATTAGTGTTAATTGAAATTCGGGGTGTTACACGTTTAGACCCAGAACGAACTTGTAAATGGACTATGTGTCTAACATTGGATTTTGTTCTGTGTGATTGATTTCTATTAAATATATATCTGTTTGGTAGCGGAGAATTTATTCTCTTGCTTAACGCCCTTCTCTGAGACGTATGAGCTCAGAGGTTATATATTAATGGATATCAATCGCATGGAGTGAATTGCCTGTGTGGCATGCCTAAGTGGCAAATGATCAAGGCTTTTGTTGAAAAGCAGAGTCTTGTGATTGATGATCAAAGCACGGCCAGTGTGGCATAGTTTTGTGTAGCGTTAATTCGCGAGCCTCGCACCCCAGTTGTGAACCAGAAACGGGAGAGGACCTCAGGGAGGGCATGCGTTTCCTTCTAGCTAGGGTGGTGTCAGTAACCTACTAGCCCTGACATTTATATTATTTTCACCTGTGTGGTTGTTGGATTGCAAGGCGCCTCGGATATATCGGTGACTATGTGCAGCCGATGGAGTCATTTGGCTCATTTACGCCCCAAAGGGAGGGGAAACGCAGTGTTCAGGCATTTTAATCCACATCGATGGATCGGCCTTGACGATCCAAGGGACGATGTGTTCTGTTCCCGAGACTCGGGCTAGACAGTCTCGAATCGGTGAGGACCGTCTTTTGCCTCGGTTCATAGATGGAAACCCAACTTCCAATACGTGACTTTGCGGTTTTTGATTATGGAGCCTAGTATGTCGACATAGTGGTATGGGGCACTTATGCCGTCTATGATTGATACTTGTGATTGAAATTGTTTTGACACTATACACTTATAATAGTATCGAATGATTTGTTTTTAACGTACCAAGCATGTTTGGCTATTATAAGGGAAAACCCTATCCTCCAACTTGCGTTGCATTGTGTGATGGGACTTGGGTCTTAGAATAGCTTCCTTATTTCAAAAAGAATCGCTTTGTTTTGTTATTTGAACTGGTATTCTTGGGAGGATTCCGTGTTATACGACGTGGTCCCTTGATATATCTGATTTAAAGTAAGGTTTTAAATAACTGTTTTAGTTCTCATACCAGTCACATGACTGACCTGGAGTTTATTGTTTTAACATAAACTCTGGGTGCCCCTATTTTCCACACGGGCAGCTAGTAGTCTTGGTTTTGCAGATTTATATTCATAGGAACCTGGTTTACAGCTGGAACGATATCCGGAAAGCTCTGTATCCATATATCTCTTTCATTTGTGTATTCTATTATTTTTCCGTTGTAGTAATGTATTTAAATATTTGATACTTTTTTGATGTATAATATTTATTCGTACTCTGTATATTCTTGTATTCTGATGGAATTGTTGTAATAAGCAATGAAATGTTCTTTTGTTTGCGTTCCTATTTGTCATATTCTCAAAACAATCAGGGGTTTCGAACGGTCTTGGTCGGTTTAGCCACTGATTCGGATCGAGCGAAAAGCCTTGTTGTCACACATTTCCTCCCCGTGAACCTGAGGGGGGGAGACGGAAGAAAAGAGGCGAAACAAACTAGGTCAGACATAAGTCTGGTAAGTCCAGCGACTTTCAGCACGTAAATAGGCGAAAGCATCATGACATGAATAAACTGAATATAAGACAATACCGTGAGAACAAGGATAACAGGGTAACATACGATTAGTATAGATATGATAAGGCAAGATAAACTGAATGCGCTTCTACTCTTTCTCTGCTTCGCTACTACCTTGTTATTCTGATTTTTATATCTCTGCACTACCTAACTAGTGTCCCAACTAGTAAACTGTGTAAAGTGATAATATTGCCACGTGATCCCAATCCTCGCAATTATTGTAGCCTTCAGGTGTACATCTAGTATGGGGATCTTTACCTCAATCAGCCTAATTGCCATGAAGATGTTAGATGTACCCTTACTACCCTATCGATCGGCTCCCTACTTGTATTACTGTTCCATGTGTTTGTGTCAATCGGCCCTCTCTTGCCTGTAGATACCTTGTGTTGGTCCCATCATAAGATGTATCAATCCTTATGATAGCAACCCGACACGATTCAAGATGCACAGTGTATAACTACTGGTACCCAGTGCCTGCTTTTTCCCACTCTGGAGTACGTGCACGCTCGTAATCCGTTGGAATCTACACTGATGTAACCCCTGCCGTTATTTTGACCGCTTATAATCAGCCCAGTAATCGTGCCCCACCCTACCTAGTTTCAGGGTACCTTGATACATCTATGTGGGTTACTGCTGAAATGGGTCCCCGTTACTAGGGTTTCTTACTGGTTAAGTTTGTGGGCCTATATTTACCAATACCCACCAACCCGATATGTACTTAACCCTCCCACTGATTCAAACATGTTTACTTAATGGTTAAGTTTGTGGTCCTATATTTACTAATATTACCCACCAACCTGATATATACTTAACCCTCCCACACATTCTGTCATATTGGTTAAGTGTTGTCCATTCATGTTAATTCAACCCACCCACTCATCATGTCATGTTGGTTAAGTGTTTCTTATTAACCCTTCTCACTCTTCATGTTGGATTGGTCAAGTAATTCCTATTAACTTAACCCTGTTCATCCATCATGTTATATTGGTTAAGTATTTCCCATTAACTTTGTGACGATCCCAAAACCCCGTGACACGGTGTAAAGGATAATCATTGGAATATAACACATTAATCATCATTAGCAGATCGCAGATAATAGCATAAACAGAAAATAGAATAATTTATATACATATGAGAGCGGAATCATATAATTATCATCACATCAGAGAAGCACAGTACAGGATACAACTTAGTGCATAATGTTACATAATCAGTCACCATCTCCTGAGGCGGAATCATACATAAAGAGTACTCAAAATAAACATCAGTCTACATCGCCAATGGAGGAATCATAATATAGATACAATAATGGCGGAGAAAATCCAAGTCAGCACAGTGTAGTCAAGCCTCGCCATGAGCCAAAAGTGCGTCAGAAACCTGTAACTAGGCTGCCCGTGTGAAAATGAGGGCACCCGAGTTTGCAAGGTGAAACAAACTACGAGTCAGTCATGGGACTGGTATGAGAAATCTACTTAACTTATTAACAATAATAATAAGGCAAATCAAAGGACCATGCCACTTTCGCGGAACGGGTTTACTCCAATGAGTGTTAGTGCATGAAATAAAGTAAATGATTAAATCATCGCAATGCTTTTTGAAAAAGGAAGCCATTATAAGACTCAGGTCCCATCACACAATGCAACGCAAGCCGGAGGATAGATTTTTACCTTATAATGGCCAAAAATGCTTCATACGTATAAAACAAAAGTGTTTGATATTATTACTAGTGCATATATGTTTTAAAAGCAAATTCCATCATAAATATCAATCTTAGACGGCATGGGTACCATATATCATGTCGCCATACTAGTAATACAATCACATTCGCATATTTCGTATTGGAAACTGGATTCCTTCATGAGTCGAGGCAAGGGGCAAGCTCCTCTCCGATTCGAGACACTCTAGCAAATGCCTCGGGACCGCACACAACAATCCCTGGATCCTCCAAGGCCGGTCCTCTCTTACTTTTGAGGATTGGCAATTCCTGAACACACGTTTCCCGGTCCTTACAGAGCTATAATCGAGGCGCCTCGTATTCCAACAACCACACAGGTGAAAAGTAGATATAAATGTCAGGGCTGGGAGGTCACTGACACCACCATAGCTAGAAAGAAACGTCGTGCACTCCTTGGGTCCTTCTCCCGTTTTTGACTCATACCGGGGTGTGAGGCTCGCGAATTCACGTTATACACAAAGCTACGTCACACCGACCATGCTTTGATCATCAACCACAAGACTTTGCTTTGCAACAGAAGCCTTGATCATATGCCACTCAGGCGTGCCACACAGGCAATCCACTCCATGCGACTGATTTCTATCAATACATAACCTCTGAGCTCGTACGTCTCAGAGAAGGGCGTTAAGCAAGAGAATAAATTCTCCGCCGCCAAACAGATATATATATAACAGAGATCAATCAGCATAGAACAAAATCCAATGTCAGACACACAGTCCATTTACAAGTCCGTTCTGGGTCTGAACGAAACCGGAGGCACCAATTCCTCGCATATCCGTACAATCAACAGTATGTTTGGACGGCTACTACTTCAGTTCCTTCATGGTAGCTACTCCAATCACGAGCATCAGTAGCGCCCATCCATCCAATGTGAAGATCGTCGGTCTTCAACCGTCTTCGACTTCTCAACATCGATTGATTATTTGAAATGAGATGTACTCGGCCTTTTCAAATAATCCACGTATATTTAGATTTTCAAATCAATTTATCACATGGTTGGACTATTCAACATTCACATTTCAGTTCTTTAGTTATAATTCTCATGTTAAATACATTCAACCATCACATATCAGGCAAACACAACAAAATTGGTTTATTTCTACTCTATATCGTCTATAGTATTTTATAACGATATATCGCCATTTTTATTAATTTAAAAACGGCCATATCTAATTAAACGACGTTTCAGGTCGTGCCGATGCACTGGCGTTGTTTTTCACTAATTTTGTTTTACACATATCTAAAAATCTAACCATTGGATCTTTACAAATTTTATATCGTTAGGAAGGTCATTTCAAAACGAATCCAACGGTTTTAGTTTTGGGAAAATCCGACGGTCGGATCTTCCACACTAGTCATTTGAAGTTACGATTTCAATTTCCGAACTGCAGCGTCGTTATTCGATTTAATTTAATTATATATATATATATATATATATATATAATCGTTTCTGGCGCTATTTTTCTTCAAATTTGAATTAAACATTCCAGACAATCCAACCGTCGGATCTTCATAAAATTGGTGCCGTTGGAAAGATATTTCCAAGGCGAACCCAACGGTCGCGGTTCCGGGAAAATCCAATGGTCGGATTTCCCGCACTAGTCGTTTGAAATCACAGTTTCAAAACACAAACTGCACGGCCACGTTTCCTTTTAATTTTATTTATATTTATATATTTATATAAATATAGTTCATTCAAAAATTCCTATATCGTTTTTACTTCAATTATTTCACTAACGCCTTTAAATTTTGGAAAGTTTCGCCATAACCTCCTTTGTACGGGAGGGGCTGGGAAAATTCCCAAATAGCCACACGGGCGTCTCATGTCAAAAAGAAAAAGAAAAAGCCAAGTGGCTAGCCAACAGGCTCATAAAATCATCACCCAAACAAAACAGTAAATGTGTACCTATTTGTTGGGCACAAAATTTTATTCCTCTTCTCTAGCCCCTTTGCTATAACCTGTTCAATAAATATGCATATACATATGTACAATTTTTACCACTTATCATTTTCCATTCAACTTCATATTCGGTTTACTTTGGTTTAAAAACACCATTCATTCTAATGTTGCACGCATAGGCTAAAATCATATCATTAGCTAATTAATGTATATTTCAACTCATGCACATTTATTTGAACAAGTGGCTATTTTTAACACTTCACATTTCAAAGATGATAATTTTGGCGAACTAAAATAGATTTCAACACATGACTATTTTATTTAGTTCCTATGCATGTTAAAAATAATATTTCTTCACAAATATTTATTTCAACGTCCGCATATCTCTAGCATATCACATATATGATAAAAATGATATTTTTATCATTTAAAATATTCATTCGACAAATGGATGTTTTCAACACTTCATAGTTTCAATAAAAATGTAATTTTTATTGTTCGATCTTTTTATTCAACACATGAACTTTTCCACTACACACACATCTCAACACATGAGCATTTCCACACATGGATATTTTATTTATGTTGTTCATATTAGAAAGATGGAATTTTTTTATTGTTGAAACTATTTATATATAGGGCGAATATTTTTCATACTTCATATATATTATAAAAAGGTGATTTTTATTGTTTAAACACTTCATTCATTCACACATGAATTTAATTTTCACACATCACTTTTCAACACATGAACATTTCCACACATGGATATAGTTTCAACATATAGCTTTAATTTCAACGCATGAAGATAATTTCAACATATGAAAATAATCCTAACACATAAAGATTATTCAAAATTTCGGCAGCATAACGGCAGGGTAGTTAAAAACGACACCGTCCCTAGTACGGCTCCTCGCTCTACCTTAAAACCTCGCAGTTTTTGACAATGGGGATTCATGCGTCTAATTCACACGCAGGCGGCATGTTTATTTTTATTTCCACAAATATTTCCAATTCATTTCAATCACCAATGGGTATTTTTCAACCACTACCAAACAATATCAACCACAAACAATTATTCAACTATTCGTATTTTTCATCCAATATTTCACAACAATCCACAACAATAAATATCGTCCATGGTTTGTGGACGAGGGGAGTATATATATATATATATATATATATATATATATATATTTTGATATAACTGCTATATTTCACTTGCATTTCAACACATATATCAATTATTCTATGCATGTATAATTCATACTTCGCTTATATAGCTTACACCACGCATGTACATGAGGTATACAACACGTGTGTAATTTATATTTCGCTAATTTTATACACGACATTTTCCATTCAAATTCTATTAGATTAGATTTCTCGCCTTAGTTTTCGGAGTGCTAAAAATCGTAGATGGCTCGGAAAAATCCGCGGTCTCTTCTATGTGGTAGAGAGCCTCCTTGCGGTCGTGATGTTTCCTGCTTCATCGAATTTCGTCAACACACTAAAAAGATATGATTTTTCAAAGTGCAAACATAAAAAAGAACTCACCTTTCATGATGGTTCAAAACTAGGTTTGCGGTTTTCGCGAGAACCGAGGCACGAGGGGATGATCGGCAGGTTAGACGTGGAAGAGGGAGGAGAGGGCTACAGGCGCGCGGTGGTTGGAGGTGACTCGGTGGGGCCCAGAACTCGCAGCGGCGGCTAGAAGGTCGTGACTTTGGAGGGAGATATCTCGACGTAGGAGCAACGATAGGGGGAGCTCCTTATATGGATTTGAAGAGGGGAAGGAGAACTACAAAAAGTTGAACTGGGGGAGGGGCTGATTCGGGCTGTGGCGATCGGAAATCGCCAGGGAAGGGGAGGAAGCGTTCCGTCGTCGATGTCGGGGTGAGGGGGGGTCGGGGGTTTTTTGATGTTTTTTTTTATTTTTATTTATGAGCGGAGAAATATGATTGGTCGATGGTTTTATTAAATTTTTAAATAGTGTTTTCTCAAACGAACTCCTTTTCAAACCCAACGACTGTCGCCCCTAGTTAAATACCCCCATCCCGGACACAGTGGGATATGTTTCGTTGGCCAATTCGACTATTACAGTCAGTTATTTTTTAAATTAAAGTATAAAACATTTAATTTTTAACTTTGAACGTACATTTCAATTTGCCAGGGCCACAAACTGATTCGAAAAATTCCAGAAAAATAAATCTAGCTATGTTTTGACGCTACGGTCCCAACAAAACTAGCTTCGTCAAATTCTGAGATCGTTTGAAAACTGGCCATTTTCTGGTCGATCCAATTTAACAGGAATTGACCAAACGCATTTTCTTTTTCCACGCTCACATACTAGCTTCAAAAATTATAAAATTTAAAACCTAGCAATAGTTTGACATCCCGGACCCAACAAAAGTGGTTTCGTCGAATTCCGAGGTCGTATGCAAAATATCCATTTTCCAGGGCTATATATTCTATATAGCGACCTTTCTGAAAATTCATTCGGCCATAACTTTTGATTCCCGTTATGAAATTTCGATTTTTCAGATTCGTTAGAAAGGTATTGATAAACAGATTTAAATATTTTTGGTTTCACTAAAATCCGTTATATCTCCCACCCTGCACAGTTAGTCAAAGTTTGAATTTAAATTTTCAAACTGACTCACTATTTCTAATTCACTATTTTATTGAAATATTCTATTTCAATTGTTCAAATTCCTTTGATATCACCAATTTAAAAATTTTAAATTGGCCCGTATTTTCTGGGTTATTACAATCTCCCCCACTTAAAACTTTTCGTCCTCGAAAAGGAAACAACAGTAAAGTAGGAAACAAAATGTAAATGCAAAGTATTGTAAAGGTACCTTGCACCGGAGTTAATCAGAGATATCCACTCTGCATTTGGGGTAAGCTTGCTTAATGCTTTCCTCAGTCTCCCAAGTACAATCTCTAGGATCACTTCTCTACTGCACTTTAACTAAATGAACCTTTTTGCTTCTTAGTTCTCTAGTTTCTTTGCCAACAATCTTTAATGGCTCTCTTCTGAGTGCTAATTCTGGGGTTATGTCTACATCCTGTTGCGCTGCTTCTTTTACAACAAGATCCGGATCATGCACGTGTCTTCTAAGTTGAGATATGTGAAATACATCGTGCACTCCAGGCAACCAATCTGGTAATTGAACCCTATAAGCAAGAGTTCCAATTCATTCAAGTATAGGAAAGGGACCAATAAATCTCGGTGCCAACTTCCCAGTTTTGCCAAATCTGATTACTCCTCTCATCGGAGAAACTTTCAAATAAACATGATCACCAACAACAAATGTCAAATCTCTCCTTCTAGAATCTGCATAACTTTTCTGTCGGCTTTGCGTGGTTCTCAATCGCTTTTTGATGAAGTCGACTTTATCAGATGCTTCTCTAATCATATCGGGTCCTAACACAAGTCTGTTGCCAGTTTCTACCCAACATGCTGGAGATCTGCAGGGTCTGCCATATAATGCTTCAAATGGAGACATCCTCAAACTTGCTTGATAGCTATTGTTATATGAGAATTCTGCCAAATGCAAGTGATCTTCCCATGACCCACCAAAATCAATTATACAAGCCCGCAATAAATCTTCTAGAATTCTATTCACCCGCTCAGTTTGGCCATCTGTTTGAGGGTGATAAGCGGTGCTCATATTCAGTTTCGTTCCCAATTCTGTCTGGAAAGCCTCCCAGAATTTGCTAGTAAATAGGGGATCTCTATCACTGACTATGCTGATGGGAATTCCATGCAGCTTAATGATTTCTTTGAAATATATCTGTGCTAGACTTTGAGCGGTTCTATTGGATCTGGCAGGTATAAAATGGGCAGTCTTCGTGAAGCGATCTACGATTACCCAAATGTTGTCATTACCTTTCCTGGTTCGCGGTAAACCATCTATGAAATCCATGGAAATCTGTTCCCATTTCCAACCTGGGACTTCCAACGGTTGCAACAATCCAGCTAGCTTCTGTTGGTCACTCTTGACCAATTGACAAGTAGGGCATCTGCTAACATACAAAGAAATATCCCTTTTCATTGCCCTCCACCAAAAAGTGCGTTTGATATCGTTGTACATTTTACTTACCCCAGGATGGATGCAAAATTTGGATTTATGGCATTCGTCTAACACTTCTCTTTTGAGCTTAGGAAGGTTGGGAACACATATTCTCCCATTCAGTCTCAGAACTTCTTCTTTATCTACCTGAAAACTTGAGGGCTCTCCCTTCTGGATTCTCCCTTTGATCCTTTGAATGAAATAATCGTTCCTCTGGAGAGCACATATCTTATCGATCAAGCTAGGGGTAATTATAAGATTGGCAATGATTGCGGTTTTTCTACTAAGCGCATCCGCTACAACGTTAGCCTTCCCCGGCGTATACAGGATATCTAGGTCATACGCTGCAAGAAATTCTAGTCAACGCTGCTGCCTCAAATTCAGATCTTTCTGGGTGTATAAATACTTCAATGATTGATGATCTGTATACAGTATAAATTTCTCTCCCAATAAATAATGCCTCCAGATTTTCAAAGCAAAAACGATAGCTAGCAACTCAAGATCACGAGTCACATAATTCTTCTCATGCGATTTCAGTTGGCGGCTTGCATAAGCGACTACTTGGCCTCTTTGCATTAACACTGCACCAAGACCCCTAATAGAAGCATCTGTCCAAACCGTTAAATCCTGATTGCCATCAATAATGGTTAACACTGGAGTAGTTGTCAGTTTCGATTTCAATTCCTGGAAAGCTTCTTCACAGTCGGAAGTCCACTTAAATTTCTCATGTTTCTTTGTGAGCTTCGCTAACGGACCGGATATCTTCGAAAAATCCTTAACGAACTTTTGATAATAACTAGCCAACCCCATAAAACTTCTAACTTCTGTGGGAGTAGTGGGTTGTTTCCAGTCTTGAATCGCTGTTATTTTGCTTGGGTCAACAGAAATCCCTTTCTCTGACACGACATGGCCAATAAATTTGACTTCTTCTTGCCAGAAGACACATTTAGAGAATTTGGCTTTGAAGACGTTCTTTCTTAGAATCTCCAATACTTGTTCTAAGTGTTTTTCATGCTCGGGTTTTGATTTGGAGTAGATTAAAATATCATCGATGAATACGAGGACAAATTTATTCAGAACTCCCCAGAACACTTTATTCATTAGATCGACAAAGTATGCTGGAGCGTTGCATAGGCCAAACGGCATTACTAACCATTCATAAAATATGTCTGGACCTCTGAAAGCTGTTAAAGGAACATACTCTTCTGCTATCCTCAATTGATGAAAACCTGTAGCTAGGTCCATTCGGGAAAATACTTTCGCCCCATTCAATTGGTCTAGCAAATCGTCGATGCGGGGTAATGGATATTTGTTTTTGAGCGTCTGTTTGTTGAGGTCTCGGTAATCAACGCATAATCGAAGAGTACCGTCTGACTTTGGGACAAACACAACAGCTGCACCCCAATTAGAAAAACTAGGTCTGATTAGACCCTTCCATAACAGTTGACGAGTTTGATCGCCTAATTCTTCTTTTTCCTTCGGAGTCATTCTGCGAATTGGATGTACCACTGGTCTAGCATTAGGAATTAGATCGATCCGGAATTCTATTTCTCTTTGTGGAGGTAAGTTTTCAACTTCTTCAAACACATCCGCATAGTTTCTAACAATCGGAATCTTTTCTATGGAAGTGGGGATAAGTTCTAATGCCGACCAAAATTCTTCTCTGTTCGGATTCGAACCATGACAGGGTATATATATGTCCAAGCTTCGTTCGAATTCTAACGATTCTTTCGGCACAAATTACCTCAGCTTCGTATTTCGTTAACCAATCTAGCCCGAGAATGATATCGAATTCGGGAAAATCCATAACGACCAGATCAAAAGGAAACTTGTAGAAAGAATAAGAGGCTGGCACTTTACAATATGAATTGAGGATAATAGAACCCCCTATCGGATTATGTACTTCAACTGAATCTTTGAGCTTTCACTGTTTTAACTTTAATTTGTGCACTATGTTACTAGCAATAAAACTAGGTGATGCACCTGTGTCAAACAATACAGAAACAGGAATATTTTTAATTGTAAGGGTACCTCCCAAAACATCGGGTTTACCTGCTCCATCGGAAGCAGCTGGCGGGCTCGACCCGTCATACACGTGAGCTACTATGGCCTTCTTCAGCAAAGGACAGTCTTTGACCAGATGATCGTTCTTGCGGCAATTAAACCAGGAGCGAGGGTTTTGAGAACCCTGGCTTGAACCTTGTGAATTTGTCTTCTGCCTCTTCGGGGTTGTGCACACATTAGAGTAGTGCCCCACTTTGCTACACTTAAAGCAGCTTCCTCTTGGCGGCTTGCCAGTCTGAGGTTTCGAAGATGCTGCTTGGCTTGACTCGGCTTGATTCGCAGCAGGCTTGCGTTTGTTTCCGGCTTGGCTTCTAGCGCGATCCTGCTCCAGATGCCTATGGTCAAGGTCTTCGTAGTTGCATGTCATTTCCACCAGTTCGCTGAATTCCAGCTTGACATGGGCCATGGCTCTATCATGATATTGTCGCCTTAGCCCAAGGATAAACCTCTTATTTTTGGACTTTGCAGTGGCGATGAGCTCCAGAGCATAGGGCGACAATAGTGTAAATTTATTCAGATAATTTTGCATGGAAAGATCCCCCTGCTGGAGGTTGGCGAAGTCATCGCGCATTCGCTCTAGAGGTTGTTATGGGACATATTTCTCCTTAAAGAGTTCTTTAAACCCATCCCATGTTCTTCCAGCTTCTCTATTCCCGGCGGTGAGAGATTCCCACCATAGTTCAGCATGTTCCTGCATAAGCCAGGCACCCATAACAACTTTATCTTTGTCTCCAAGCCTTAGGCCTTCAAGAATTTTATCGCATTTTTTGAGCCACTCAAGGGCCTCTATTACTGTGCCAGTTCCTGAGAAGGTCTTGCCTCCTAAGTTTTTGTATCTCTTAGCTACACGGTCTAGCTCGAAGTATTGAGCGGCCGGGGGTTGTATCAAAGGTCCTTCTTGAACTGGGGCTTCTCCCCGTCCTCGGCCTCGGCCGGCACGGCCTCCTCTAGCGGTGGCTGCTCTTGTTGCCATTTCTCAAGTTCTGTATAAGCAAGAAAAGAGTCAGCTAACAGAAATGATAGTTTATTGCATGATTAAGCAGAAAATTTATGGAAAGATAACGATGGACTGATCAAATTGTTTTTGCTATTCTGCTCGGCTCATTCTAGGACTTTACTAGTCCTATCTCTAATGAGCGACTCGCCTTAGAATACTACTGATTCTATTTTGATGAAGTGTTTAATGTGTTAGACTCCAGAACTAAGGTTAACCAAAGCTCTGATACCAGCTGTGACGATCCCAAAACCCCGTGACACGGTGTAAAGGATAATCATTGGAATATAACAGATTAATCATCATTAGCAGATCACAGATAATAGCATAAACAGAAAATAGAATAATTTACAGACATATGAGAGCGGAATCATAGAGATATCATCACATCAGAGAAGCACAGTACAGGATACAACTTAGTGCATAATGTTACATAATCAGTCACCATCGCCTGAGGCGGAATCATACATAAAGAGTACTCAAAATAAACATCAGTCTACATCGCCAATGGCAGAATCATAATATAGATACAATAATGGTGGAGAAAATCTAAGTCAGCACGGTGTATTCAAGCCTCGCCATGAGCCAAAAGTGCGTCAGAAACCTGTAACTAGGCTGCCCGTGTGAAAATGAGGGCACCCGAGGTTGCAAGGTGAAACAAACTACGAGTCAGTCATGGGACTGGTATGAGAAATCTACTTAACTTATCAACAACAATAATCAGGCAAATCAAAGGACCACGCCATTTTCGCGGAATGGGTTTACTCCAATGAGTGCTAGTGCATGAAATAAAGTAAATGATTAAATCATCGCAATGCTTTTTGAAAAATGAAGCCATTATAAGACTCAGGTCCCATCACACAATGCAACGCAAGCCGGAGGATAGAGTTTTACCTTATAATGGCCAAAAATGCTTCATACGTATAAAACAAAAGTGTTTGATATTATTACTAGTGCATATATGTTTTAAAAGCAAATTCCATCACAAATATCAATCATAGACAACATGAGTACCATATATCATGTCGCCATACTAGTAATACAATCACATTCGCATATTTCGTATTGGAAACTAGATTCCTTCATGAGTCGAGGCAAGGGGCAAGCTCCTCTCCGATTCGAGACACTCTAGCAAATGCCTCGGGACCGCACACAGCAATCCCTGGATCCTCTAAGGCCGGTCCTCTCTTACTTTTGAGGATTGGCAATTCCTGAACACACGTTTCCCGGTCCTTACAGACCTATAATCGAGGTGCCTCGTATTCCAACAACCACACAGGTGAAAAGTAGATATAAATGTCAGGGCTGGGATGTCACTAACACCACCATAGCTAGAAAGAAATGTCGTGCACTCCTTGGGTCCTTCTCCCATTTTTGACTCATACCGGGGTGTGAGGCTCGCGAATTCACGTTATACACAAAGCTACGTCACACCGACCATGCTTTGATCATCAACCACAAGACTTTGCTTTGCAATAGAAGCCTTGATCATATGCCACTCAGGCGTGCCACACAGGCAATCCACTCCATGCGACTGATTTCTATCAATACATAACCTCTGAGCTCGTACGTCACAGAGAAGGGCGTTAAGCAAGAGAATAAAATCTCCGCTGCCAAACAGATATATATTTAACAGAGATCAATCAGCACAGAACAAAATCCAATGTCAGGCACACAGTCCATTTACAAGTCCGTTCTGGGTCTGAACGAAACCGGAGGCACCAATTCCTCGCATATCCGTACAATCAACAGTATGTTTGGACGGCTACTACTTTAGTTCCTTCATGGTAGCTACTCCAATCACGAGCATCAGTAGCGCCCATCCATCCAATGTGAAGATCGTCGGTCTTCAACCGTCTTCGACTCTTCGACTTCTCAACGTCGATTGATTATTTGAAATGAAATGAACTCGGCCTTTTCAAATAATCCACGTATATTTAGATTTTCAAATCAATTTATCACATGGTTGGACTATTCAACATTCACATTTCAGTTCTTTAGTTATAATTCTCATGTTAAATACATTCAACCATCACATATCAGGCAAACACAACAAAATTGGTTTATTTCTACTCTATATCGTCTATAGTATTTTATAAAGATATATCGCCATTTTTATTTATTTAAAAACGGCTATATCTAATTAAACGACGTTTCAGGTCATGCCGATGCACTGGCGCTGTTTTTCACTAATTTTTTTTACACATATCTGAAAATCTAACTGTTGGATCTTTACAAATTTTATATCGTTAGGAAGGTCATTTCAATACGAATCCAACGGTTTCAGTTTTGGGAAAATCCGACGGTCGGATCTTCCACACTAGTCATTTGAAGTTACGATTTCAATTTCCGAACTGCAGCGTCGTTATTCGATTTAATTTAATTATATATATATATATATATATATATATAAATATAATCGTTTCTGGTGCTGTTTTTCTTTAGATTTGAATTCAACATTCCAGACAATCCAACCGTCGGATCTTCACAAAGTTGGTGTCGTTGGAAAGATATTTCCAAGGCGAACCCAACGGTCGCAGTTTCGGGAAATTCCAATGGTCGGATTTCCCGCACTAGTCGTTTGAAATCACGGTTTCAAAACACGAACTGCACGGCCACGTTTCCTTTTAATTTTATTTATATTTATATATTTATATAAATATAGTTCATTCAAAAATTCCTATATCGTTTTTACTTCAATTATTTCACTAACGCCTTTAAATTTTGGAAAATTTCGCCATAACCTCCTTTGTACGGGAGAGGCTGGGAAAATTCCCAAATAGCCACACGGGCGTCTCATGTCAAAAAGAAAAAGCCAAGCGGCTAGCCAACAGGCTCATAAAATCATCACCCAAACAAAACAGTAAATGTGTACCTATTTGTCGGGCACAAAATTTTATTCCTCTTCTCTAGCCCCTTTGCTATAACCTGTTCAATAAATATGCATGTACATATGTACAATTTTTACCACTTATCATTTTCCATTCAACTTCATATTCGGTTTACTTTGGTTTAAAAACACCATTCATTCTAATGTTGCATGCATAGGCTAAAATCATATCATTAGCTAATTAATGTATATTTCAACTCATGCACATTTATTTGAACAAGTGGCTATTTTTAACACTTCACATTTCAAAGATGATAATTTTGGCGAACTAAAATAGATTTCAACACATGTCTATTTTATTTAGTTCCTATGCATGTTAAAAATAATATTTCTTCACAAATATTTATTTCAACGTCCGCATATCTCTAGCATATCACATATATGATAAAACTGATATTTTTATCATTTAAAATATTCATTCGACAAGTGGATGTTTTCAACACTTCATAGTTTCAATAAAAATGTAATTTTTATTGTTCGATCTTTTTATTCAACACATGAACTTTTCCACTACACACACTTCTCAACACATGAGCATTTCAACACATGGATATTTTATTTATGTTGTTCATATTAGAAAGATGGAATTTTTTTATTGTTGAAACTATTTATATATAGGGCGAATATTTTTCATACTTCATATATATTATAAAAAGGTGATTTTTATTGTTTAAACACTTCATTCATTCACACATGAATTTAATTTTCGCACATCACTTTTCAACACATGAACATTTCCACACATGGATATCGTTTCAACATATGGCTTTAATTTCAACGCATGAAGATAATTTCAACATATGAAAATAATCCTAACACATAAAGATTATTCAAAATTTCGGCAGCATAATGGCAGGGTAGTTAAAACCGGCACCGTCCCTAGTACGGCTCCTCGCTCTACCTTAAAACCTCGTGGTTTTTGACAATGGGGATTCATGCATCTAATTCGCACGCAGGCGGCATGTTTATTTTTATTTCCACAAATATTTCCAATTCATTTCAATCACCAATGGGTATTTTTCAACCACTACCAAACAATATCAACCACAAACAATTATTCAACTATTCGTATTTTTCATCCAATATTTCACACCAATCCACAACAATAAATATCGTCCATGGTTTGTGGACGAGTGGAGTATATACATATATATATATATATATATATATATATATTCTTAATATAATTGCTATATTTCATTTGCATTTCAACACATATATCAATTATTCTATGCATGTATAATTCATACTTCGCTTATATAGCTTACACCACGCATGTACATGAGGTATACAACATGTGTGTAATTTATATTTCGCTAATATAATTTATACATGACATTTTCCATTCAAATTCTATTAGTTTAGATTTCTCACCTTGGTTTTCGTAGTGCTAAAAATCGTAGATGGCTCAGAAAAATCCGCAGTCTCTTCTATGTGGTAGAGAGCCTCCTTGCGGTCGTGATGTTTCCTGTTTCATCGAATTTCGTCAACACACTAAAAAGATATGATTTTTCAAAGTGCAAACATAAAAAAGAACTCACCTTTCATGATGGTTCAAAACTAGGTTTGCGGTTTTAGCGAGAACCAAGGCACGAGGGGATGATCGGCGGGTTGGACGTGGAAGAGGGAGGAGAGGGCTACAAGTGCGCGGTGGTTGGAGGCGACTCGGTGGGGCCCAGAACTCGCGGCGGCGGCTGGAAGGTCGGGACCTTGGAGGGAGATATCTCAACGTAGGAGCAACGATAATGGGAGCTCCTTATATGGATTTGAAGAGGGGAAGGAGAACTACAAAAAGTTGAACTGGGGGAGGGGCTGATTCGGGCTGTGGCGATCGGAAAACGCCAGGGAAGGGGAGGAAGCGTTTCGTCGTCGATGTCGGGGGGGGGGGGGGGTCGGGGGTTTTCTGATGTTTTTTTTATTTATGAACGGAGAAATATGATTGGTCGATGGTTTTATTAAATTTTTAAATAGTGTTTTCTCAAACGAACTCCTTTTCAAACCCAATGACTGTCGCCCCTAGCTAAATACCCCCATCCCAGACACAATGGGATATGTTTCGTTGGCCAATTCAACTGTTACAGTCAGTTATTTTTTAAATTAAAGTATAAAACATTTAATTTTTAACTTTGAACGTATATTTCAATTTGCCAGGGCCACAAACTAATTCGAAAAATTCCAGAAAAATAAATCTGGCTATGTTTTGACGCTTCGGTCCCAACAAAACTAGTTTCGTCGAATTCTGAGATTGTTTGAAAAATGGCCATTTTCTGGTCGATCCAATTTAACAAGAATTGACCAAACGCATTTTCTTTTGCCACGCTCACATACTAGCTTCAAAAATTATAAAATTTGAAACCTAGCAATAGTTTGACATCCCGGACCCAACAAAATTGGTTTCGTCGAATTCCGAGGTTGTATGCAAAATATCCATTTTCCAGGGCTATATATTCTATATAGCGACCTTTCTGAAAATTCATTCGGCCATAACTTTTGATTCCCATTATGAAATTTCGATTTTTCAGATTCGTTAGAAAGGTATTGATAAACAGATTTAAATATTTTTGGTTTCACTAAAATCTGTTATATCTCCCACCCTGCACAGTCAGTCAAAGTTTGAATTCAAATTTTCAAACTGACTCACTATTTCTAATTCACTATTTTATTGAAATATTCTATTTCAATTGTTCAAATTCATTTGAAATCACCAATTTAAAAATTTTAAATTGGCCCATATTTTCCAGGTTATTACAAACTTAACCCTATTCGTTCATCAAGTTACAGTGGTTAAGTGTTTCTTATTAACTTTACCCCACACGTTCATCATGTTGTATTGGTTAAGCGTCATCAATCAATTCTAGTTAACTTAACCCACCCACTTGTCGTGTTACATTGGTTAAGTGTTGTCTTCTTGTGTTAAATTAACCCTTCCACGCATCATGTTATATTGGTTAAGTCTTGCTCTCTTGTTTTAACTTAACCCTACCCATTCATCATGTCATATTGGTTAAGTGTTTCTTATTAACTTAACCCTTCTCATTCATCATATTGTACTGGTTAACTTAACCCTGCTCACTTGTCTAATTAACATGTTATAACGGTTAAGTGTTCTAAATTTACTTAACCCCATTTTCTTGTCTAATTAACATGTTATAACGGTTAAGTGTTTCCTTAGTTAGCTTAACCCTACCATTCTTAACATGTCTTATTCATGAGCATTAATTGATTTATTAATGCACCAACCTCTCACATCAGATCTATGTTGTTGCGGTAACTGGATGTGCCAGGCAGTTCCAGGCAGTTTTACACCACAACTCAATCTAACCTCGGGTTTTTCTTGGGCATGATGCACTAACCTCTCATATTAGATAGGTGTTGTTGTGGTTACTGGATGTGCCGGGCAGTTCTGGGAAGTTTTACACCGCAACTCAATCTAACCTCGGGTTAGGCATGCTTATCTTTTAGCATATTTACCATACATGTCCAAGTCTAGATTTTATATGCTAATTACCTCAAAATCACAAAACTAGTCACGTTCCAATTCACAAGTTACACCTTAACAAAGCTAAATTCAAGTTATTACTCAAAATAGGTTACATCCAATTTTCCTAAATTTGCAGTAATAGTCATGCCCCAAAAATCACAATATAGCACACGCCCTAAGGTTTAGTCATATTGCACCGTACAAAATATTCTCCAAAAAACCCCAATCATGATTCACAGTATAAACTATGCCAAATTATAGCCTTTAATTACAGTGCATGCCAATTACCTAAAATTCCAATTTAGGCGTGTTCACATTTAACAGTTATCCCTATCTTACTATAGATTTTTATGCATAATCTCCTTCTTCCAAGTCATAAACTATTATATATAATATGCCCTAATATTTAGGTCTTAAACCACGACATGTACTATGCCTTACATGTTTCCAGTTCAATTTGTGCCTCAAACCCCAAGTCATATGTCCAACATACTTTATGCCTCAATTTTTCAAGTCAAATGTTCGATACACTTTATGTTTTGAATACAACATGTGTTATGTCCTCAAATCAGTTACAAATCAGTTATGCCCAATTATACATAATTTAATATTTTTCCCATTTTTTGCGCTGGTCATGTACAAATCATATATTATACCCAATTTTAGCGCTAGTCGTGTCCAAATCATATATTATATCAAATTTTTCCTAACGTACGTTCATCTCTTATGAGATTCGGCTCAGGCCCGCAGTAGCCTGGCTATAAAACAAAAAGGGAAGAAGGAAAGAAGAGACAAAGAATGGACATAATAATATCAATGAGATAGATCCAATGGATATAGAAAGACATATAGAAATAGGCATATTCTCAAATTCAGATTTGTTACAATGTCAAAATCACAATTGAATTTTACTTCTGAAAGTAACATGAACTTACAAATTACAAAATGGTCTTGAATTCTGGGATCTAATTTCTGAATCTGATTAGTTATTCCTTTGATGTAGACTTTGATTCTAAACTTGAAAACTCTAATTTGATTGATTAAGGTCGAGGTTATGTCACTTCAGGTTTTAGCATCATATAAACGCTTATGAATTTGTGTGTAGAAAACAATAGGTTTAGGGGTCCTTTTATAGGTGTATAGGGAGATTTAGAGCCTTCAGATCAGTTTAGAGGTCATCAGAATTGCCCAAAGCAAAGTACCACGTCACATAGCGAATCAGAAAGCGACACGTGGCAAAACACGTCATCGGCCAGATCTAGGCCAAAAGGGGTCGACACCTATGTCGACACCCCTATAGGGGGTCGACACCTATGCCGACTCCCCCTGGAGAGGGGTCGACCCCCTGAGCGGGAATTTTCCCGCTCAGCCTATTCTGCTTGAATTTCAAATTTTGAACTTGGTTTGAGATGTTTAATTATTATTTATATTTTCTGTTTAAACATGAAATCTTCTGAACTCCATAACTTCTTCATACGGAGTCCGATTCATGCAAACTCGGACTCTATCTCAAGCAGAATTCTGAGATGAACGCAACGGCATAACCCGTTTCCCTTAATTCTTAATTTCAAATTTAATTATTCTTTAATTTGTTAATTTAATATTCTTAGAAAATAAGGGGTGTTACAGGTTCATCTGGGTGGAGGTGTTCTGATAGCACGTTCCGATGGAGTCATGTGTGTGCATGGTTCCAGATGTACCAGGGATAATAAGCCATTATAACACCAGTAGATATGGTTGTGAATACATGGGGGTTTCCACCTTAGGAAGTGATACTTCCTACTGCGGGGCCAGCACAGGGTATTTACGGGATAGGGAGCCGATCGATTGGGGGTAGTAATTAGGGTACATCTTGTCCTTCCTGTTTAGGTGCCCGTTATTTATGGTTGGGGCACCACCTATTATTTATATGTTGGCGGTACTTGTTATTACTGTTTGGGGGTAAAACCCATTACTAGAAGTACACCTAAGTCTACCATTATGTTTATGTGGGGATCATGTCTGTTATACTAGTATTGGTGTAGAGAAAAGTATTTGAGAAGCGCAATCTGTTCAGTTCATTCTACTTATCTTGCTCAGCTTGTTATACCTATCATATGATACTGTTATCTCTCATTCAATTTATAAGCCTGTCATAATGCTTTTACTTATTTATATGCTAAATGTAACTGGACTCGCCAGACTTTATGTCTGATCCATTTTGTTTCCTTTCTCTCTCTTCCTTCCCCCCTCCTGGTTATCAGGGTGGGAGTACTCAGGCTTGATTAGGAAACTCTCTTCCGTTTCTGCTTGGACATTGGATTTGCTTCGATGTATCGCTTTGACCATTTGTCAACTCTTTTATGGCTATTTTTGGGGACCATTATTTTATATTACTGTACTCTGATGGTTCTAGTAAAAGGTAGATACTTTTATTTGATAGTTAGTTTTCAGTATTTTAGACTAATGTTGTAACTAGATTTTGGACCACGATGTTTTCTATTGGAAAATAAAGTTTTAAATTCTACTGCTATTTTATATATATCTTGTGATGTTATGTTTCTATTTACCTAAAACGCTTCACAGAACTTAATGCATTCTATTAAAGAATGACATTAACGGACGTGGGGGTGTCACAATTATAAACGTGACCAACAAGTTAAGTTACCTCCACCGGTTACAATCGTTGTAAATAACGATTGATTTCAATTAAATTAAACAAATGTTTAATTTAATCAGTTCAACCAACATATAAATAAACAACATTCAGTAATCATCGAAAAATGAACAACTATAGCACATAAATATTAAACCTGACTTATATAAAATATAAGTGGAATAAACTGAGTGAGTTATACTCACTGAATTCAATTGTCGCTTAAGCAGTTTTGTTCTAGTTAAATTAAATAAACGTTTAACTTAACTAGAGATTCTAGCAGTCTCCGGTTCTGTCCAAGTCAATTCCAAAATATATATCTCATTACCCTAATCATAACGCAACTTGATTCGTTCAGTTCTGATGTCATAAGCCCAAGTATACAATCATAAGTAAACAATATTTTAAAGTAAAATTATTAATCTCTTAATTAAATACTAGTTAGTATTAATTACCAAGATTAGTCGAATGTTTAGGCCGGTAATATATCTTTTGCTCACTTAGTTGTTGCATTCCTTTGTATATTTCCAGTTTATCACCTAAACAGAAGGTTACAATTAAATTTCTTAGTTCCAAATTTATAACATTTATTATATTAAAACTTGCTAATTACTTGAGATTAGGCCGATTATTACCCACCCAGCTTCATTCCACAATACATCTTTGTTTCTCATGACAATGCCCAGCTCTCAACTCCCATCCCATCATTTTCGTTCTTTAATACATTGTTCAACATCCATAACCCACGCACCATGCTAATTCCTGATCGCCCCACCTCCAATCGTCCATCGACAACTGATCGGAGACCACCACCTGAAACTCCTCAGCCACCTCATCCAAAGCCCCAAAAATCTCTGCATTCGGTTACCTTAGTTGCCCGCCAGCTATGTCAATCCAATCACCCCCGTACATAGAATTAGATCTCGATCAACCAAATTGCATGTAACACCCCACATCCATTAAGGTCACTCACAAAGGGAATGCATTAACTTTAATGGAGCATTATGGGTACTGGAACAGAAATATTACAAGACAGACATATATAAAACAGCGGAAAGTAAAGTGGAAGTACTTAAAATCATTTATTATATATAAATGTTTACAAGAAAAGCCCATCAACTTCCAATACCCAATTACATAGTTAAAATATCTGTCTTGCTCAAAAACAAAGAAGCATAAAAACAAACTGTAGTATTCCCCAATAAAGCGAAGCAAGCCATAGCCAAGAGAAATCCAAGCCATACATGAAAGAGTCTTGGAGCTTGGTAAGATCCGAACTAAGTTGTATTCCCACCCTGTGAACCTGGGGGGGAACGAAAGAAAAAGAGGCGAAACAAAACGGGTCAGTCATAAAGACTGAGTAAGTTCTAGTGACTTTCAACACAAAAATAGTAAAGGATAATATGGCATGAGTAAACTGAAAGTAAACATAAGCATGATGACAAGATAAGCCACAGGCAAGATAACTAAGGTTAACATGATGTGATTTTTGTCAAGTAACATCGCAAGGTTCCCATTCAAGATAAACTAAGTATAATTTCGTAAGATTCCTATCAAACATAACAAGATTCCTCTGCTTCACCATTAAAATATTTCTATGAGATCTACTTGCTCTGCACCACCTAACTAGCATCCTCACAAGTGTCTTACAAGGAATGATCCGTATTCTTACTAGTACTCCAACTAGTGTCCTATGTAACAAGGATCCTTACCCCCTACTAGTGTCCCAACTAGTAGCCCGTGTTATATAATAAGTTGATCCTGCCAACTGAACATAAGTGATAATAATAATGGTAGTTTCGTGTACCCCTAGCTGCTGTCATAGGTGCCGCCTGCTCCTATCTCCACTAGTGGTACCCACTACCCTCCCCGTTCTAATTACAATATTCATAATATGGTAGCTGTACTCCTAGCTGCTGTCATAGGTGTCGCCTGCTCTTATCTCCACTAGTCGTACCCACTACCTTCCCCATTCGATCGGCTCCCTAATTCGTAGATACCCGTGCTGGCCCCACAGTGGGGTGTATCATTCCCCAAAGTGGCAACCCGATACACAGAGGTGCACGGCTTATACCTACACGATGCAACAACTTCTTACCTACCAGCCTGGGTCCACACATGCATATGAAACCCATTGGACTTGCGTTGCCACCGCTAACCCGTTTTGACCTCTTACAATCAAACCTAGTATGCGTGTCCCGTCCTCGACATGGGTCGAGCTCACAAATATACGTAATGGGCTACTGGTCTGAAAAGGGTCCCCTTCCTCGACACAAGCTTCCCTCCTATGCTTGGTCCCCTCTAGTAATTCTTACTTAACCCCTTCTTATTCATGTCCACTTACATGCTTAAATTTTTGGTTAAGTATACACCAGTTATGTCTTACATGTTACCCATGCCCTCCACTCAACCCCTATGTCATCCTCATGTCTTAATACATGCTTTATCTTGGTTAAGTGCTTATAGGTTATATTTTACATGTCATTCATATTACCCCCAATGTCTGGGTTTAACCAAGCGCCTTGGCTTTATCTGCCATTAGACCCTATGTCTACCCATTAATTATGCGCTTGTGCTACCTCGTCAGTCTTATCATTTAACTTGGTTATTTCCATTCATACCAACCTTCAACTTTGCTTATTAATTCAATTCTTAACTTGCACTATATTAAGTCCATTAATAAGCCCACAACATGTTATTCCTATTATTCATACATTAACCCCCGTTATAGTAGAATAACATGTTCTTATACAATCTTTACAACCAAGTACCCATTAACTTACAAACACACTGGAAAGAGAGAATAATTCCCTAAATACCAACCCCGAAGACTGGAATCAACATCAGATTGATACTCAGAGGATTATCCAACCTAACCAATGTTTTGTTCCTTTTTATAATATAACTTATGTTGCCTTCAATTGTAAATTCATTCTTGTCTTTACCTATTGCTTAATCTACAATGAAGCACATCTCTCCTTATTACATAAGTTATCTCATCTTATCTATTGTTCCGCCAACTTTATTCCATAAGTTATCATTCCCACTTAGGCATTAATTAAGATTTACTTAACTCAACCATTCATGTCATATTAGTTAAGTGTCATTAGCCTGGTCATATTACTTAACTCACCCATTCATACCATATTGGTTAAGTGTCATTAGCCTAATCATATTACTTAACCCACCCACTCATACCATATTGGTTAAGTGTTCTTAGTTTACTTAACCCTACCCACTGGTCTAATTACCATGTTATGTTGGTTAAGTATTACTATTCGTATTTCCACATGTCACCCACATGTCACTCACTTTACCCCCATGTCCCAGCACATGTTTATCTGGTTAAGTATTTCTTAATTCATTAATGCCGTAACCCTATAAAGACCTCTCACATTAGACTGACATTTATAGCAGCTGGATTTGTCGGGCGGGTCCGGGCAGTCTTACACCATAAAAGAGTCTAACCTCGTGTCTTTACAACTGTTATGCTTTTAATTTGGGCTTAGGACCTCTCACATTGGGCCACCATTTGTGACTACTGGATTTGTCGGGCGGGTCCGGGCAGTTTTACGTCACAAATGAGTCCAACCTCGTGTCCTAAGCATTGATTATCACTTATAATCATTTACCCCGGTCTTAATAATTTCCCTATTCAAATTATTAATTAATTCCTAATTTAACGATGTCCATAATTGACTCGATTATGTTCATCAATTAATGGTATGCAAAATCATACCGATTTTATCACAATTTACCTTATGCCATTAAAGGCAACTTATCTCAATTTATATCTATCCCTCCTTTAAGGCTATTACATGCCAACTACCAAAAACACACTTAGGCATGTTCATATTAGCCCTAATAAATTATCATATGTGTTTCAACTACAGATTTCACATAATTAACATATGCCCAAGTTCTAGATTACATATCAGTTTTACATATGCCTAATTCATACCAAATCTACATATGTTCAGTTCATGCCGTTTTATATGTATGCCAAATTTTTGCCAATTTACACATATCAAGTTCTAGCCAAAAATTACATATGCCAATCCCAATTCTTACAATTACCCTTTTAATGGCAATACCCAATTATCCAATTTTATATTAATGGCAATAATACCCATATATCCAATTTTCATGTTATGCCATCAATTCCACCAATCACATATATCCAAATAGGTAATAATCCCATACTTTTCCCCGTATTCAATCGTATGCAAAATCGTGGTTTAGGCCAAGATCCGAAGTTGATCAAGGTTCATCAAAAGAAAATAAATAGGGGAAAGGTAGAATTTTGCAATAAAACAAGATCAGTGATAAAAAAGCATAAATCATCATGATAGGCATAAAGATTAGATCTTGATAATAATATCAACATGAATCCAAGAAACTGATTTACAACGACTGAATAGAGCATGAACTAGACATAAGAATGGAGGTGAACAAGTCTAAAAACCCAAGGTTCAAAGGTAAACATGAATAGATCTGAATTGATGAACATGCTTATATCCATTTACACTTTATTCCATAGCCATATTAAAATTAAGTATTTTAATCTAAAAAGTAACTAGAACTTACATAGCATGGCTAGCGAATTTAAGAACTGAAATCGATGTAGAAACGTTGTAGAGTTGTTAATTCATCTCCTTGAATTATTGTAGAAGTCTTCATCTTTGCATTGGATTGCGTATGAAAGCTTAAGAAGAAGATTAGAGACAGCGGCCATGACCAAGAGGGATTTTAACAGTATAATGGTGGCTAGACATGTTGTAGTGAATTAGGGTTAGGCCTTAGGTTGTATTTATAGATGTAGGAACTCATTTAGGCCCTTAGATCATCCCTAGAGTCAATCCGGACCATCAAAACTCATCCCGGGCCTCAAAAATGGGTTCTGGGCCACACCAGGCCGACCAGGTCGACCTGTACGGGGGGAGGTCGACACTACAGTCGACCTGGGTGGGCGGGGGAAGTCGACTGTGCAGTCGACACTACAGTCGACCTGGGGTCAGTCTGCCTAGAAGTCTGTTGAAACTTGTACAGGCCATAACTTGGTCATACGGACTCCGATTTTCGAAAACTCGGACTCTATTTCATGTAAAATTTCGAGAAGAACGCAATGGCGCAACCCATTTCCCTTGATTCTTATTTTAAAATTTAATTCTGCCTTGATTCTTTTATTAACATGTTATAAAAATTCGGGTTGTTACATTCTCCCCTCCTTAAGGATTTCGTCCCCGAAATCTTCAAGTTAAGAAGAATGTGTCCTACCATCAAATCATCCATCTACTCAATCATCAATCACAGGCATTCATTGTCCTTAAGAAATTTCTAATGCTATGTGAACATATGCAAGAAGTGTGTGTATATGTTCCTTATCTAATGTAAATGATCAGGCCTGATTGATCCTCTTAATGCAAAAATATGTTTAGTGTCATGAGTCCAACATGTATGCAAATAGTCCTAGTCACATAAACACTATATGTGTGCACAAACATCCATCCATATGCAACATCCACATGATTACACATTCAATTCCATCCATAAACAAGTGTAAACACTCATGCATATGCAATATGAAAGGTGACTGAGCCGATCTAGTGCATAATGTGCGTGTATATACATCCACGAGCAACCACTAGCAACCACTTGCAACCACTTGCAACCATCAATCATAACATGTCTCGAACACATGTTTACACCCAACTGTTCCTACCTAAAGATATAGTCGAATGATAGAAGCAAGTAAAACTCTGCGCCCATCAAAGCTAGAAATCTACGTCACATATATACTAATTAGGAGAAGAATTCCCTAAGCACCAGCCCCGAAGACCGAAATCAACATCAGACCGACACCCAAAGAAATTTTCAACCCAACTAATATATATGTGATATAGGAAACTAAGCATGATGGACTCCTTTTAGGTCACAAGAAATCCCTTCCTAAAACCTACCCATATCCTATAAAACCTAAAAGGTTTAATCAACCCAACGGACACCCTCAAGCCCCAACATGTAAAACTAACAGATGAGTCATACTCCCTATGGGGTTTGCAACAGAAATTGGATTGAGAATAGGACCGAGAGGATATACACAAAAGATAGCATGCAAGTAAGCTCTACAGAAAAAAGGAATCAAGAATATACTCTTAAAAAGAGATATGATGCACGAATATAGTCTTCAATCTTCTAAGCCACATTCCCTTGAGCTTAACTCCATTGTGTTTTGACCGACTCTAACTTCATAATTTCATAGCTCCTTGATTCTTATTTCCAAAATACGAGTTGGAACTCATTTCACGGTTGCCTCTCGTTCCACTTTTACTTATTCTCCTTCTAGTATACTCGGCTTAAACATAACTGTGTACTGAGGGTTCCATGTAAGCTCTCCAAAATTCACTAGTGAATCTTGGATCTCGTTCACTTACTAAGGTGATTCTCTACAACTCATGCATAAATGAAATGAACCATCCGCCTTAGTGGCGAACACTACCCGAGCGGATCAATAAATGTATCTAGAGATTCTAGGTAACTAAGCATGGAAAAAACTTTAAGGGTTACACTAGACTTCGAGGGCATTACCGAGGCAAGTCAAGAGTCTAACTACCCTCCTTTCAAAACCAAGAATGGCACCCTTATTGGATAACCACTCCATCCCTAGAATCCACTCCTAGCCAAAAAATCATAAGCATTCCTTCTAAGCTCAATACCTAGTATAGACATTCTCAAATCCAAACAAATCATGAATAAATGAGCCAATTCCCCAACAGGATTTGAGACAAAAATTGGGATCCTCCAATACGCTAGTACTAAGGTGCAGAGACTCAACTATCGAAGCAGAATTAAAAGGATGCGATGTACAAAAACAAAGTTCTAGCGGGATGATAGAAAATAAAAGGTAAACCTTTAACTGTAACGTTACCACCTCCCTTAGGTACGCTAGTAGTGAGAGCATACAATTGCCCTCTCGACGATCCTGTCCTTTGCCCTTGTTCTTTTCCTATAATACTTAACTACACTCCCTTCTTACCAGACTAAAGATACTCTCCCTTGTCATGGGTTCTACTATTCTTTCACTTTGGCCTCTTTCCTTTCACCTTTTTCCTCCTTCGTGGATTAAGCTATAACAACTAGTCTCTTGTTCTTACTGTCCTTGTATAGTTTGTTGACAAGTCCTTCGAAGCTACCTCCAACGCACGGCAACTCTACACAACTTGAAATAAGATTAGACGCAAATGGAACTACTGCGGCTACGGATGGAGGTTGGGCACTTCTTTGCCCTCCGACATATGTCGGATGCCTACGAAATTATGGTGAAAAGAGAGAGAGAGGAGAGATTTCAAGAGGGAATCAAAAGATAGTGCATATGGCTTTGGGGAATATGCCTTTTAATCAAAACAAAATTTTCTTGAAAATTTGCTTCTTTGTAAATGTTTTGAAAACTAGTTCAGAAGGTTTTTGAAAACTTTTGCCCAGTCTGGTAACCTTCTGCTCTGATACCAAATGTAACACCCCACATCCATTAAGGTCACTCACAAAGGGAATTCCTTAACTTTAATGGAGCATTATGGGTACTGGAACAGAAATATTACAAGACATACATATATAAAACAGCGGAAAGTAAAGTGGAAGTACTTAAAATCATTTATTAAATATAAATGTTTACAAGAAAAGCCCATCAACTTCCAATACCCAATTACATAGTTAAAATATCTGTCTTGCTCAAAAACAAAGAAGCATAAAAACAAACTGTAGTATTCCCCAATAAAGCGAAGCAAGCCATAGCCAAGAGAAATCCAAGCCATACATGAAAGAGTCTTGGAGCTTGGTAAGATCCGAACTAAGCTGTATTCCCACCCTGTGAACCTGGGGGAGGGGGGGAAACGGAAGAAAAAGAGGAGAAACAAAACGGGTCAGTCATAAAGACTGAGTAAGTCGAAAGTCACAAAAATAGTTAAGGATAATATGGCATGAGTAAACTGAAACTAAACATAAGCATGATGACAAGATAAGCCACAGGCAAGATAACTAAGGTTAACATGATGTGATTTTTGTCAAGTAACATCGCAAGGTTTCCATTCAAGATAAACTAAGTATAATTTCGTAAGATTCCTATCAAACATAACAAGATTCCTCTGCTTCGCCATTAAAATATTTCTATGAGATCTACTTGCTTTGCACCACCTAACTAGCATCCTCACAAGTGTCTTACAAGGAATGATCCGTATTCTTACTAGTACTCCAACTAGTGTCCTATGTAACAAGGATCCTTACCCCCTACTAGTGCCCCAACTAGTAGCCCGTGTTATATAATAAGGTGATCCTGCCTACTGAACATAAGTGATAATAATAATGGTAGTTTGGTGTACCCCTAGCTGCTGTCATAGGTGCCGCCTACTCCTATCTCCACTAGAGGTACCCACTACCCTCCCCATTCTAATTACAATATTCATAATATTGTAGCTGTACTCCTAGCTGCTGTCATAGGTGCCGCTTGCTCCTATCTCCACTAGTCGTACCCACTACCTTCCCCATTCGATCGGCTCCCTAACTCGTAGATACCCGTGCTGGCCCCACAGTAGGGTGTATCATTCCCCAAAGTGGCAACCCGATACACAGAGGTGCACGACTTATACCTACACGAGGCAACAACGTCTTACCTACCATCCCGGGTCCACACACGCATATGAAACCCGTTGGACTTGCGTTGCCACCGCTAACCCGTTTTGACCTCTTACAATCAAACCCAGTATGCGTGTCCCGTCCTCGACATGGGTCGAGCTCACAAAGATACGTAATGTACTACTGGTCTGAAAAGGGTCCCCTTCCTCGACACAAGCTTCCCTCCTATGCTTGGTCCCCTCTAGTAATTCTTACTTAACCCCTTCTTATTCATGTCCACTTACATGCTTAAATTTTTGGTTAAGTATACACCAGTTATGTCTTACATGTTACCCATGCCCTCCACTTAACCCCTATGTCATCCTCATGTCTTAATACATGCTTTATCTTGGTTAAGTGCTTATAGGTTATATTTTACATGTCATTCATATTACCCCCAATGTCTGGGTTTAACCAAGCGCCTTGGCTTTATCTGCCATTAGAACCTATGTCTACCCATTAATTATGCGCTTGTGCTACCTCATCAGTCTTATCATTTAACTTGGTTATTTCCATTCATACCAACCTTCAGCTTTGCTTATTAATTCAATTCTTAACTTGCACTATATTAAGTCCATTAATAAGCCCACAACATGTTATTCCTATGATTCATACATTAACCCCCGTTATAGTACAATAACATGTTCTTATACAATCTTTACAACCAAGTACCCCTTAACTTACAAACACACTGGAAAGAGAGAATTATTCCCTAAATACCAACCCCGAAGACCGGAATCAACATAAGATTGATACTCAGAGGATTATCCAACCTAACCAATGTTTTGTTCCTTTTTATAATATAACTTATGTCGCCTTCAATTGTAAATTCATTCTTGTCTTTACCTATTGCTTAATCTACAATGAAGCACATCTCTCCTTATTACATAAGTTATCTCATCTTATCTATTGTTCCGCCAACTTACTTTATTCCATAAGTTATCATTCCCACTTAGGCATTAATTAAGATTTACTTAACTCCATTCATGTCATAATAGTTAAGTGTCATTAGCCTGGTCATATTACTTAACCCACCCATTCATACCATATTGGTTAAGTGTCATTAGCCAAATCATATTGCTTAACCCACCCACTCATACCATATTGGTTAAGTGTTCTTAGTTTACTTAACCCTACTGACTGGTCTAATTACCATGTTATGTTGGTTAAGTATTACTATTTGTATTTCCACATGTCACTCACTTAACCCCCATGTCCCACCACATGTTTATCTGGTTAAGTATTTCTTAATTCATTAAGGCCATAACCCTATAAAGACCTCTCACATTAGACTGACATTTATGGCAGCTGGATTTGTCGGGCTGGTCCGGGCAGTCTTACACCATAAAAGAGTCTAACCTCGTGTCTTTACAACTGTTACGCTTTTAATTTGGGCTTAGGACCTCTCACATTGGGCTACCATTTGTGACTACTGGATTTGTCGGGCGGGTCCGGGCAGTTTTACGTCACAAACGAGTCCAACCTCGTGTCCTAAGCATTGATTATCACTTATAATCATTCACCCCAGTCTTAATAATTTCCCTATTCAAATTATTAATTAATTCCTAATTTAACGATGTCCATAATTGACTCAATTATGTTCATCAATTAATGGTATGCAAAATCATACCGAATTTATCACAATTTACCTTATGCCATTAAAGGCAACTTATCTCAATTTATATTTATCCCTCCTTTAAGGCTATTACATGCCAACTACCAAAAACCCACTTAGGCGTGTTCATATTAGCCCTCGTAAATTATCATATGTGTTTCAACTACAGATCTCACATAATTAACATATGCCCAAGTTCTAGATTACATATCAGTTTTACATATGCCTAATTCATACTAAATCTACATATGTTCAGTTCATGCCGTTTTATATGTATGCCAAATTTATGCCAATTTACACATATCAAGTTCTAGCCAAAAATTACATATGCCAATCCCAATTCTTTCAATTACCCTTTTAATGGCAATACCCAATTATCCAATTTTATATTAATGGCAATAATACCCATATATCCAATTTTCACGTTATGCCATCAATTCCACCAATCACATATATCCAAATAGGTAATATTCCCATACTTTTCCCCGTATTCAATCGTATGCAAAATCGTGGTTTAGGCCTAGATCCGAAGTTGATCTAGGTTCATCAAAAGAAAATAAATAGGGTAAAGGTAGAATTTTGCAATAAAACAAGATCAGAGAGAAAACAGCATAAATCATCATGATAGGCATAAAGATTAGATCTTGATAATAATATCAACATGAATCCAAGAAACTGATTTACAACGACTGAATAGAGCATGAACTAGACATAAGAATGGAGGTGAACAAGTCTAAAAACCCAAGGTTCAAAGGTAAACATGAATAGATCTGAATTGATGAACATGCTTATATCCATTTACACTTTATTCCATAGCCATATTAAAATCAAGTATTTTAATCTAAAAAGTAACTAGAACTTACATAGCATGGCTAGCGAATTTAAGAACTGAAATCGATGTAGAAACGTTGTAGAGTTGTTAATTCATCTCCTTGAATTATTGTAGAAGTCTTCATCTTTGCATTGGATTGCGTATGAAAGCTTAAGAAGAAGATTAGAGACGGCGGCCATGACCAAGAGGGATTTTAACAGTATAATGGTGGCTAGACATGTTGTAGTGAATTAGGGTTAGGCCTTAGGTTGTATTTATAGATGTAGGAACTCATTTAGGCCCTTAGATCATCCCTAGAGTCAATCCGGACCATCAAAACTCATCCCGGGCCTCAAAAATTGGTTCTGGGCCACACCAGGCCGACCAGGTCGACCTGTACGGGGGGAGGTCGACACTACAGTCGACCTGGGTGGGCGGGGGAAGTCGACTGTGCAGTCGACACTACAGTCGACCTGGGGTCAGTCTGCCTGAAAGTCTGCTGAAACTTGTGCAGGCCATAACTTGGTCATACAGACTCCGATTTTCGAAAACTCGGACTCTATTTCATGTAAAATTTCGAGAAAAACGCAATGGAGCAACCCATTTCTCTTGATTCCTATTTTAAAATTTAATTCTGCCTTGATTCTTTTATTAACATGTTATAAAAATTCGAGTTGTTACATTTCAGGTCTCGCTGAGCTAGACCATTTCTCTGTTGAGAGTTTTTCGAATTGATGATCAAAGTTTGCGATATTCGAGGAAGAAGATTGGGAAATATCGGTCATTGGTTTGCTTAGTAATAATCTGGGTTTCAAAACAAGTGGAATGAGGAAAGTATTAAAAACAGGGACGTTGCTTTCATGAACATGATTCATGTTGGACAAGAAGAAAACAGATTTTTATTATATATTTCTTTCTATCGTAGGGGTAGCCGACTTTCTTGACCCTACTACACATCCCAAATTTTAATTTTTTTCTTATTTCTTTTATTTATTCCTTAAGAATTGAAAGGATTTTGTACACCTTGGCTGATTATATAATAATTATTTTCTTTGAATGGAGACAAATCTGCCAAAATGTTTGACTGTCCAAAGTGATTTTTAAAGGGATGTGCAGATATATATTTATGTCGAACTGGATTCTCTGAAGATTTGATAAGATTTGATTACACTTTGTATAGCGAGATTTTATTTGGAGAGGTTGAGTTGAGATGATCATATTGGGTTGAGTTTCTCAAAGCTATTGCGCGACGCCTTGGATTAGATAGGATAAGATTTTGTGCAGTGTTCAAACGATTTTCCCAGATTTCTAAAGCGTGAGATTTTGCTAAGATTTTTGAAGAGACACTCAAAGGAAACGAATCCTTTAAAATATGGTGTGGTTTTGAATTCTAATCACCGCAATTGACATTTCTAGCTTTAACTGATTATTTTAAACATGTTGAACATATTTCCAAGATTTATTCAAACGTTCGGAGGAAATATAAATTTTAATTAATGATTTAAATTGTTTTTAATTAAATGACTTATAATCATTTGCAATTCGTAAGGAAAAATGGTAACTCTAAATGTTACGAAATTTGAAATCGGTAATAGTATAATATTACGGATCTAATGGAACTGATTTCGTTGAAATCCATGACTATTTTTAAAATTGGCTATTTTTAAATGGATTAAATTAAAATAAAATTAACATTTTTTCCAAACTATTATTGTACTAAGTACTTTAAAAACTTTGTTAACTCGCATTATATTCCAGCACTATATATAACCATTCAGAAACCACTTTAACAAATTCTGGGTTAAAACAATATTCAATTCATTAAAAACCCGATTTATTTTTTAAATAAATTGTTATAATTTATAAATGATTCAGTAACAACTATTTGATAATTTGAATTGGACATAAATCAAAATTTACAATATGACAACTTGATTTTTCTCTTCTATTAGAAAAATATAAGCGAATTGATTCTGACGGTTCTTGTTTCAAGGAATTCCGACTTAAAATGAATTATGTATATTCAATTGAAGTTCAAAACATAATATTACAAACTTCCACGACGTTACGAGCTCATTTTTAATTATATATAAATTATGCGTTCGAACTTCGTTTTATAAATAAATATAAATCCATTTATATTCCCAAATCAACATTCAAAACAAAATTAAATGTTTTAAAACAAAACGGTTAAAAATATAGGTCGTTATAGTAAATATCACAAAATTTTCCATATACTTTTATTTAATATGGTCTTTAAAACCACACTCTTTCCTTAGAAAACCCTATTTAAATCTCAACACGTTTACTTAATTTAAAACCATCTCTATTAGTTTTTAAAATATCTTTCAACATTTTATATGAGCCCTAATTTTATTATAGATAAAATCTTTCATAAAACTCTTAATAATTTAATTCAAACATATTTTTGTTCATTTCGGAAAAACAATCTTTCGTATTTAAATTAGGGGAAATTAGGCACACGTCCTTGTTTCATAGTTTCATGTAAGCGGCATCCCTCTGTAAAGTTTATTATAAAGCAGTCCATATTTTTGGAGTTACAAGTTTTTTCCTAAATTTTTGGCACTGCTATATAAACATATCAAAAATTGCAAGTATTCAGGTTAGTAATCTAAAGAAAAAAAATCAAAATTAGCAATTATAGTGAATTATTGTTAATATATCATCAATAATTCACTATAATTATTGATATATCAGCAACAATGTTAAAAATTATTGCAATGTAAAATATTGCTGATATATCAGCAATAATAGATATCAGCAAGCTGATCAATATTTGCTAATATATCAGCAATAATAGTGTATTATTGTTGATATACCAATAAGTTGGTGAATACTTGCTAATATATCAGTAATAATACTGTATTATTGCTGATACATCAATAATATTTAAAACTTGATGTAAAACTGAAATAATTGAATGATAAATAAAAATTGTTGCAAAATCCGCAATTATTACAAATATTGCTAATATTTCAGCAATATTTATGCAGTTGATGCAAATATTTGCAAACGTAGTTGAAATATCAGCAACAATTGAAAATAATTGCATTATTTCCTGTAGTATACTGGAGCATCCTATTTTTTTTGGTTTTGATTCGTTTTTTGTAGTTTTAATGCATGAATTTGACGATGATCATGTGTTGAATTTATTTTAGAATTTTCATGATTTTTTTAATGATTTTTTGATGATTTAGGGACCTAATTTGTGAAGTTTTAAGACAAAAAGTTTCTGTGTATTTTGAAACCTAAAATTGGACCTGAGCCAAGCTTACCCTTTAAATTAATTATCAAAATTAACTTACATTCATTTTAAGTTCTTATTTCAACTTATCTTCATACTTTCTCGCCTTTAGGCTTTTAAATTTCATTTATTCTTCCTTATGTTTAAACATCAAAATATAAACTCATTTCGATTCTTGAAATCGTTTACAACATTTATCCATTTTCAAACTTGGTTTTGTATTTTTCTCAATTTGGATTTTATAAAAATCCAATCAAATCGAATTCTTAATAAACATCTTAAACTTGACTTATTTGGATAAACTTCTCTTAAAATTTCTTTTAATCATAAACGGGTTCTACAGATTTCATAAAACTTCCTAATCACAAACCATTACTATGATTATTATTATTATTAAATAATAATCCATCCAGTGTCATATAATGGTTTACTTCAACATTTATTATCAATTAATAATTAATCTTTCTTAAAAGTTAATATTATAATAATTAACTTCCTTAAATAGTTAACAATTCAATAATTATCTTCAAAATCAATTAATAAAAAAGACCGTTTAATCCTTTGAGAAGCCGTATTAAGTTACAATAACTATTTGTCACAACTATCGTTTATTGATTTAATTGACAAACTTCATTTAGTCATCAATTCCAGTTTAAGTAGTTGACTCGGTCAACTAGAAACTATGGTCAACTTGTTAACCAATTCCAATTAATCTGCCCTTTTAAATTAATTGCAGTTAATGTAAATAATCCATTTAATTATTTCTTAAAAACAATTAATACCAACTATTAACCCATAAGTTAATTTTGAACTTACTTGCTTATAGATCTTGTTTAAATGCATGAATTTAAACTATTAATTTATTACAATAATAAACATTGACTTTCTTTTAAATAAAACAATTATAGAAAATAGCTTGTATAAAATATATTCAAAATCTATTTTCAGTTATAAAATAAATTTATTACTTCATTTCTGTAAATTCACCTGACGATAAATCAATTTTCATAAAACGATAGATTTTTAGGTCATCTGGTGCAGTTACTTAACCAATATTTCCCATTGGTTAATAAAATAATAAGCATTGAATTTTAATTCAACTATCAACAATCAAAACAATCAACAATCAAAACAATTACGATATGAAAATAACAATAAATTTGAGGAACCTAGTTGGTTCCCTCTAACCTGTTTTTCCTACATCCAAATAGGTTACCTCGAATCAAATCAGCCATTTATTACTGTAATATATTTTAATTATGATAGAATGAAACAATCTGTAACACCCCGTATTTACTGTAAATGTTAAAGTAACGAATTAAAGAATAATTAATTCTAAAAGTGGAAATATGCATATATATTATATACATAGATATATTTGCGAGAAAAATTAAATAATGATAATAAATATTTCATGTAATAAGTTAATTAAGTGAAATGGGAAGAAACACATGCGAACAATTAAAAAGAAAAATTTGAAGAGCTTCATGAATTTGGTCACAAAATTAGCGTCATTGCGTTCGTGGCGATTTTCTAGTCAATTTAGACCTTGGTTTGCAGAAAACCGATTTAAAATGAAGAAGATATCTTTAAATTAAATATTGCAGCAAAACATAAAAAGAGGAATGAGAAAAGAATAATGTTTAGCATTGTCCTAAGGTTTGTAAGCAAAAGACTTAGTAGCTCATTTGGTTAGAACATGTGACTTGCATACAAGATGTACAGAGTTTGGTCCCTGCCAGCGCCATATTTTGGTTTTAGGGGAATGGCTAAAAAGTGGCTTAGTGTGAACGCAGTTCAAAAAGTGGTTTAGTGTGAAAATGGTTAATTGGGAAGATAGATAAAAAGAAAATAAATAAATATATATATAGAAAAAATATATATGTATACATACATACATATATATATATATATATATATGTGTGTGTGTGTGTGTGTGTGACGTGTATGTATCATGTGGCGCACGTGGCGCATTTTAGTTGGTCAATGATTGTTTTTTTTTTTAACGTGGCCTTCTCTAATTGGCCAATGATTGATTTCTGAGGTATTAGGGCATATGAGTTACAGTTGGGTGGATGACACATCTCTTTGGTTTGATGGCTCTGATTTCTCCTAGACTAATCTAAAGGCTAGAATTAAACCTAAACTTCTATATAATCACCCCAAACCTCAACCCTAGAACTCATTCTATGAAGTCGTCATGCTGTTCGTCTACAAACTGGCATAGCCTCCATTCATCTACCCCAAACTAGAGATTCAAATTCAAACTAGGAATCAATTAGAAGAACTAGAGAATCAAACGTCTACATCAAAGGATAGTTTTTCAAATTCATAAATCAAATTCCAGAAATCAAGATCCGTCCTTTTTTCCTGTAAGTACAGCTATCGTTTAGATGTGAACATCTAATAAGAAATCATGATTGTAATAACTGGATCTAGAACTATGCCTAATTCTATTCGTGCCTATCCTTTGTCAATTCTGAATTGATTATGCTTATTGGACAGTTGTGACTAACATAGTAAAGCCTATCACGCCTATTGGACTGTTGTGACTGACATAGTAAAACCTATCATGCCTACTGGACTGTTGTGACTGACATAGTAAAACCTATTATGCCTATGAGACTATTGGGGACTGATACCATTGAACCTATCATGTTGTATTAAATTTGTGGTTCTTTTATGTGTGTAAGTTACATGCTAAGTTATGTTCATACATGTTATATGTTAGATCCAAGCTAGTACCCATGATTGAGATCTATATAAGTTCATGTTTATGCAATCAAACTTATGCTATTTCGCATGTTAATTGGATCTAATTTAAATGCAAGATCACACCTATATGCTTAATTATGTCTATGTCATTCTATCCCAAATTTATACTACGCATGTTGATCTATATTATTTATGCATGTTGGAATGTTACATGTCCCTTTCTTTTCCATTTACTTTATAAGTTAGGCTAATTTGCTAGTCAAACGTTCTATGTGAGTTATGTGAACAAATAACGGGGGAGACGTTGGGGAAAAATATTAAACTACATGCTATTGGCATAAATTGGCTCGTAATCATGTAAATGATTAGTAGCATGAAATGGTCGAATTTGTATACCTAGAATTATGGACATAATTTAAAGGGTAAATGGGGCATGACTTGAATTGACAGCACTTGGGGATAATTTACATATAAACATAAATTGTAAATATGTAAAGTGGCTAAAAGATGAACATGCCTAACCCAAGGTTAGACTGAGTTACGGTGTAAAAATGCCCGGAACCACCCAGCACATCCAGTAACCGCAAAAACACAGATCTAATGTGAGAGGTTAGCACATTTAGCCCTAAACCCGAGGTTAGAATGAGTTTGCGGTAGAAGTCTGCCCGGAACCGCCTGGCGCATCTAGCAACCGCAAACAAAAGTTTTAATGTGAGAAGTTATGGGATTAATAAATTAATTAATGCCAATAAACAGACATGCTAAGAATAGTAAGGTTAAGTAACATATGAATAGGCGACACTTAACCAATACAACATGTTAATTAGACAAGAAGGCGAGGTTAAGTAAATTTGGAACACTTAACCGTTATAACATGTTAATTAGACAAGAAGGTGGGGTTAAGTAAATTTAGAACACTTAATCGTTATAGCATGATGAACGAGTGGGGTTAAGTCAAGGGGAAACACTTAACCAATATAACATGATGAATGAACAGGGTTAAGTTAATAGGAAACACTTAACCAATACAACATGATGTGTGGGGAGGTTAAGTTAACATAAATGGACAACACTTAACCAATATTACATGAACAAAGTGCATAGGGTTAAGGCAAGCTTAACCAATAATACAAATTGACTTGATAAGTTGGAGGGTTAATTAAACTTTGGGTAGGTGGGTAATATTAGTGTATATAGGCCCACAAACTCAACTGTTAAATAAACATGTTTGAATCAGTGGGAGGGTTAAGTACATCTCATGTAGGTGGGTAATATTTATATATATAGGCCTACAAACTTAACCAGTAGGAAACCCTAGTAACGGGGACCCATTTCAGCAGTAACCCACATAGATGTATCACGGTACCCTGAACTAGGCAGGGTGTGGCACGATTACTGGGCTGATTATAAGCGGTTAAAATAGCAGCATGAGGTGCAGCAGTGTAGTTCCGATGGAGTATAGGCGTGCACATGCTCCGGAGTGGAAAAGAAAGCACTGGGCATCAGTAATACACTATGCATCTTGAATCGTGTCGGGTTGCTATCATAGGGATTAATACACCTTATGGTGGGACCAGCACAACATATCTACACGCAAGAGATGGCCGATTGACACAGACACAAAGAAAATTAATACAAGTAGGGAGCCGATCGATTGGGTAGTAAGGGTACATCTAACATCTTCAGGGCAATTAGGCTGATTGAGGTAAGATCCTCAAACTAGACGTACACCTGAAGGCTACCACAATTGCGGGGTTGGGATCACCTTATTATTTAACACAGGATAATAGATGGGACACTAGTAGGGGATACAAATCCTTTTTCACAGGATACTAGTTAGGACACTGATAGGGGATACAGATCATTCTATAAAAGACACTAGTTAGGATACTGGTTAGTTGGTGCAGAGAAAATAGGAAATCAGAGAAAGAACCAAAGCGCATTTTGCTTATCTTTCCTTATCATATCTTATGCTAATCTTATGTTTTCTTGTTATCCCCGTTATCACGGTATTGTCTTAGATTCAGTTTATTTTGTCATGTTACTATTACCTGTTTGCATACTGAAAATCACTGGACTTACCAGACTTATGTCTGACCTAGTTTTGTTTCGCCTCTCTTCTTCCGTCCCCCCCCCCCCCAGGTAGGCAGGGACAGAATAGCTTAGCTTAGTTTGGACTGTTTCACATTCCAAGCTTTAAGATTCTTTGGTGTATTGCTTTGTACTCTCCTTTCCACTGCTATGGCTGGCTCATGCTTTATTTGTGGAATATCATTGTCATTTTATGCTTCTTTATTTTGTTAAACTAGACAGATACTATGTTGTACTGGGTATTGGTGTTTTGGTGTTGGATAACAATCTTTGTCCAAGCTATTTTACCATGATGATGTTTTATCAATGAAGTAAAGTTTTAGTTTTTTCCGCTGCTTTATTTGTCTGTCTTGTAATTTATTTGCATCTTTTACCTATAAAGCTTCACTGAAGTTAATGCATTCCCTTTATGAATGACATTAATGGAGGTGGGGTGTTACACTTGGTATCAGTGCTGAAGGTTACCGGATCAGATAAAAGATTTGAAAAATTATTTTCAAGAAGGTTTTAAAAGAAGCATTTTCAAAAGAAAAGTTTTGATTTCAAGGCATATTCCCCAAAGCCATATGCACTATCTTTTGATCCTCTATTTGAATCCTTGTTTCCTTCTTTCCTGAGTCTCCAGGGCTCCCGGCTTTCTGGGAGGTAACCTCATCGCGGCATCCTTCCGTAGGCTTGATGAGACTACGACACCTGTCAAAGGGCGAAGAAGTGCCCAACTTCCATAAATAGCTGCAGTAGTTTCACCCGCTGCTAATTTTCTTTCAAGCTTTGTAGGGTTTTTCCATGCGATGGAGGCAGCTTTCAAGAGACTTGTCAACAAGTTGTACAAAGATGGCAAAGATGAGAATGAGGGAGTTTGGCTAAGGAGCACAACCTAAGGATGAGAAACTCATGGATATGAACTTTGTTCACAAAGGAGGAAAGAATAGAAAAATCTAAGACAAGAGGAAGTGTCGTTATTATGGTATAACTGGTCATATAATTAAGGATAAGGGCAAGAACAAAGGACACAATTTTCAGGAGGGTAAGTGCATGCTCTCACCGCCAGCGTACCTAAGAGAGAGTTAGTAGAGTTTCTGTTGAAAAAGTCTAGTTCTTCTTTTTTTTATCATCCTGTTAGTACTCTTTTTGATTTTAGCACTTCACATTCGTTTATGTCTACTTCCATAGTAGAGTCTCTGCACTTAGTTTGTGTATAGTAGAAGATCTTATTATTGTCTCAAACCCAATTGGTGGTTCGGCTCATTTATCTTTGGTTTGTAAGGATTTGAGAATAGCTATATTATGTATTGAGTCTAAGTGTAATGCTTATGTTTTTGGTTTCATGGGCTATGGGTTGATTCTAGGCATGGATTGGTTAGCTAGTAATTGTAAAAAAGGTTAGTTAGACTTTTGACTTGCCTCGATAATACCCTCGATATTTTATGCGATCCTAAGGGATCGGTTTGTCTTAGCTACCTAGAATCACTTGATGCATCTATCGCCGATTTGCGATCCGTTGGAGTAGTCCATGAGTATGCAGATGTTTTTTATTAGGTTAGGGATTTGTCCCCTAAAACGCGAGATAGACTTCCACATATATCTAGTTGTCAATGCAAAACCAGATGCATTACCTATATGACACGTGAATCCAAGGGAAAGGAAGGGCTCAGTAAACAGGTAAAAGAGTTACTTGAAAAAAGGTTCATAAGGCAAAGTATTTCTGAATGGGGTGCTCCAGTCGTTCTCGTTACAAAGGCGGATGGTTCACTTCGCTTGTGCATAGATGATATTTTGGTTTTCTCTAAGAATGAGGAAGAACATGCTTTACATCTAAGGGAAATCTCGGATACCCTCCAAGCGCATTAACTTAAGGCGAAGTTCTCCAAAAATGTCATTTTTGGAGAGAAGAAGTAAGGTTTCTAGGACATGCGGTGCAAGACTGGAAGGTCCCAAGGAATGCAACAGAAGTAAGAAGCTTTCTTGGACTAGCGGGCTAATATAGGAAGTTAATTAAGGACTTTATGAAGGTATCGGCCCCACTTACTAGATTGACAAAGAAGAATCTAATCATCTTAGTATACACACTTGGTAACATGGTTAGCATCTGTTTATTTTCAAGAGATAGTTCTGGGAATGTTAGCATGATACAGCAGAAGTTGTAGTGCCGAGTATACCAGAAGGAGAAGATGTGGGACGAGAGGCGACAATGAAATGAGTCCCAACTTATATTTTGGAGGCAAAAATTAAAATGCTACGCAATCGTGAAATTAAGAAAGTCAGAGCACAATGGAGGGAAGCTCAAGTAGATGTGACTTCGAAGACTGAAGACTAGATACGTGCATTATACCCTTTTTTAGGGTATATCCTTGATCTCTCTTTTCTGTAAAGTTTATTTGCTAGTCTTTATCTTTTAAGTATATCCTCTCGGTCCAATCCTCGATCCTTAGGTAGAAACCAATGGATGTATACATGTATTTGAAACATGTTATGATTGATGGTTCCAAGTGGTTGCTCGTGGATGCATATACACACATACTAGGTACTAGATCGGCTCAGTAACTTTCATATTGCATATGCATATATGTGTATATATATATATGGATTGAAACTTGATGTGTTATCATATGGATGTTGCATTTGTATGAATGATTGAGCACTCATGTAGAAGTTATAAAGTATGATTAGGAATAATTGCATACATGATGGACTCATAGCACTAACATAATTTGCATTAAGGAGGTCAACTGAATCAGTAGATCGCCTGATTTTGCATTAGATAAGGGCATGTACACACACTATGGATATGATCATGAAAGCATTAGAAATCTTTTTAAGGATAATGGATGCCTATGATTGATGGTTGAGTAGATGGATGTTGAATGTTAGGATATATTCTCAGAGATTTCGGGGATGAAATCCTTTAAAGAAGGAGAGAATGCAACACCCCGTATTTACTATGAATGTTAAAGTAACGAATTAAAGAATACTTAATTCTAAAAGTGGAAATATGCATATATATTATATACATAGATATATTTGCGAGAAAAATTAAATAATGACAATAAATATTTCATGTAATAAGTTAATTAAGTGCAATACATGAAATGGGAAGAAACACATGCGAACCATTAAAAAGAAAAATTTGAAGAGCTTCAGGAATTTGGTCACGAAATTAGCGTCATTGCGTTCGTGGTGATTTTCTAGTCAATTTAGACCTATGGTTTACAGAAAACCGATTTAAAATGAAGAAGATATCTTTAAATTAAGTATGAAAAAGAGGAATGAGAAAAGAATAATGTTTAGCATTGTCCTAAGATTTGTAAGAAAAAGAGTTAGTAGCTCATTTGATTAGAACATGTGACTTGCATACAAGAGGTATAGAGTTCGATCCCTGCTAGCTCCATATTTTTGTTTTAGGGGAATGACTAAAAAGTGGCTTAGTGTGAGCGTAGTTCAAAAAGTCGTTTAGTGTGAAAATGGTTAATTGAGATGATAAATAAAAAAAATATAATATATATATATATTATATATATGACGTGAACGTATCATGTGGTGCACGTGGCGCATTTTTGTTGGTCAAGGAATTTTTTTTTTTTAACGTGGCCTTCTATGATTGGCCAATGATTGATTTCTGAGGTATTATGGTATATGTGTCATGCTATGGTTGGCTGGATGACACATCTCTTTGGTTTGATGGCTCTGATTTCTCCTAGACTAATCTAAAGGCTAGAATTAAACCTAGACTTCTATATAATCACCCCAAACCTTAACCCTAGAACTCATTCTATGAAGTCATCATGCTGTTTGTCTACAAATAGGCCTAGCCTCCATTCATTTACCCCAAACTAGAGAATCAAATTCAAACTAGGAATCAATTAGAAGAACTAGAGAATCAAACGTCTACATTCAAGGATAGCTTTTCAAATTCAGAAATCAAGATCCGTCCTTTTTTCTATAAGTACAGTTATTTTTTAGATGTGAACACCTAATAAGAAATCATGATTGTAATAACTGGATCTAGAACTATTCCTAATTCTATTTGTGCCTGTCCTTTTTTCAATTTTGAATAGCTTATGCCTATTGGACTATTGTGGCTAACATAGTAAAGCCTATCATGCCTATTGGACTGTTGTGACTGATATAGTAAAACCTATCATGCCTACTGGACTGTTGTGACTGACATAGTAAAACCTATTATGCCTATGAGACTGTTGGGGACTAATACCATTGGACATATCATGTTGTTTTAAATTTGTGGTTCTTTTATGTATGTAATTTACATGCCAAGTTATGTTCATACATGTTATATGTTAGATCCAAGCTAGTACCCATGTTTGAGATCTATATAAGTTCGTGTTTATACAATCAAACTTATGCTAGTTCGCATGTTAATTGGATCTCATTTAATTGCAAGATCACACCTATATGCTTAATTAAGTCTATATCGTTCTATCCCAAATTTATACTACGCATGTTGATCTATATTGTTTATGCCTGTTGGAATGTTACATGTCCCTTTCTTTTCCCTTTTGTTTATAAGTTAGGCTAATTTTCGAGCCTAACGTTCTGTGTGAATTATGCGAACGAATAACCGGGGAGACGTTGGCGAAAAAATATTAAACTACATGCTATTGGCATAAATTGGCTCATAATCATGTAAATGATTAGTAGCATGAAATGGTAGAATTTGTATACCTAGAATTGTGGACATAATTTAAAGGGTAAATGGGGCATGACTTGAATTGACAACACTTGTGGATAATTTTCATATGAACATAATTTGTAAATATGTAAAGCGGCTAAAAGATGAACATGTCTAACCCGAGGTTAGATTGAGTTGCGGTGAAAAACTGCCCGGAACCGCCCGGCACATCCAGTAACCGCAACAACACAAATCTAATGTGAGAGGTTAGCGCATTTATCACAAAACCCGAGGTTAGAATGAATGTCGTAGAAGTCTGCCCGGAACCACCCGACACATCCAGCAACCGCAAACAACAATTCTAATGTGAGAGGTTGGAGCATTAATAAACTAATTAATGCCAATAAACAGATATGCTAAGAATGGTAAGGTCAAGTAACATATGAATAGGAGACACTTAACCAATACAACATGTTAATTAGACAAGAAGGTGGGGTTAAGCCAATTTAGAACACTTAACCGTTCTAACATGTTAATTAGACAAGAAGGTGGGGTTAAATCAATTTAGAACACTTAACCGTTATAACATGTTAATTAGACAAGAAAGTGGGGTTAAGTAAATTTAGAAAACTTAACCGTTATAACATGTTAATTAGACAAGAAGGTGGGGTTAAGTAAATTTAGAACACTTAACCGTTATAACATGTTAATTAGACAAGAAGGTGGGGTTAAGTAAATTTAGAACACTTAACCGTTATAACATGTTAATTAGACAAGAAGGTGGGTTAAGTAAATTTAGAACACTTAATTGTTATAACATGATGAACGAGTGGGGTTAACTTAAGGGAAACACTTAACCAATATAACATGATGAATGAACAGGGTTAAGTTAATAGGAAACACTTAACCAATACAACATGATGTGTGGGGTGGTTAAGTTAACATGAGTGGACAGTACTTAACGAATATTACATGAACAAAGTGGATAGGATTAAGGAAAGCTTAACCAATAATACAAATTGACTTGGTCAGTAGGAGGGTTAAGTAAACTTTGGGTAGGTGGGTAATATTAGTATATATAGGCCCACAAACTTAACCAATAAATAAACATGCATTAATCAGTGGGAGGGTTGAGTACATCTCGTGTAGGTGGGTAATATTTGTATATATAGGCCCACAAACTTAACCAGTATGAAACCCTAGTAACAGGGTCCCATTTCAGCAGTAACCCACATAGATGTATCACGGTACCCTGAACTAGCCAGGGTGGTGAACGGTTACTAGGCTGATTATAAGCGATCAAAATAGCGGCATGAGGTGCAGCAGTGTAGTTCTGATAGAGTGTAGGCGTGCACGTGCTCCGGAGTGAAAAAGCAGGCATTGGACATCAGTAATATACACTGTGCATCTTGAATCGTGTCGGGTTGCTATCATAGGGAATGATACACCTTATGGTCGGACCAGCACAGGGTATCTACACGCAAGAGAGGGCCGATTGACACAGACATAAAGAAAATTAATACAAGTAGGGAGACGATCGATAGGGTAGTAAGGGTACATCCAACATCTTCATGGCAATTAGGCTGACTGAGGTAAGATCCTTATACTAGATGTACACCTGAAGGCTACCACAATTGCGGGGTTGGGATCACCTTATTATATAACACAGGATACTAGTTGGGACACTAGTAAGGGATACATATCCTTTTTCATGGGATACTAGTTGGGAAACTAGTAGGGGATATAGATCATTCTATAAAAGACACTAGTTAGGATACTGGTTTGTTGGTGTAGAGAAAATATGAAATCAGAGAAAGAATCGAAGCGCGTTCTGCTTATCTTGCCTTATCATATCTTATGCTAATCTTATGTTATCTTGTTATCCCTGTTATCATGGTATTCTCTTAGATTCATTTTAATCATGTCATGTTACTATTACCTGTTTACATACTGAAAATCACTGGACTTACCAGACTTATGTCTGACCTAGTTTTGTTTCGCCTCTCTTCTTATGTTCCCCCCAGTAGACAGGGAGGGAATAGCTCAGCTTAGTTTGGACCGTTTCACTTTCCAAGCTAGAAGATTCTTTGATGTATTACTTTGGACCCTCTTTTCCACTGCTATGGCTGGCTCATGCTTTATTTAGGAAATATCATTGTCATTTTATACTTCTTTATTTTGTTAAACTAGACAGATACTATGTTGTACTGGGTATTGGTGTTGGAAAACAATCTTTGTACAAGCTACTTTACCAAGCTGTTGTTTTATTAATGAAGTAAAGTTTTATTTTTTTCCGCTGCTTTATTTTTCTGTCTTGTAATTTATCTGCATCTTTTACCTATAACGCTTCACTGAAGTTAATGCATTCCCTTTGTGAGTGACATTAATGGAGGTGGTGTGTTACATAATCGGTTCAACAATTACTTTCGACAATCAACTAATAATAACAATACAAGCATCCATCTTTGAATTTAGTACATTTATATTATTATAAACGTGACTAACTAGGTAAGTTACCGCTGTTGGTTATAATTGTTAAAATAACAATTGATTTCAATTATATTAAATGAACGTTGAATTTAATCATTTTAGTCAATATCTATATAAATATAGATTTAGTAATCATCCAACAATAAATAACCGTGGCACACAAACATTAAACCCGAATTTTATGCAATATAAACGGGACAACTGAGTGAGGTAAATTCACCCTGATTTAGTTTGTCGTTAAAATGTTTCATTTTAATTAAATTAAACATGCGTTTCAATTTAATTAAGATCTCCAATTGCTTCCATCTCTTTCCATTCCATTTCCAGAATTTTATGCTCGTCTATACGGTCCCAACGCCGTTTAGTTTGTTGAATTCTGCTAATATATGCATATGTTAAATAAGTTTATGGTCTAAATAATATTGTTACTACCAAAATTAACTCTGAATCAAGCTGATGGTGAAGGGGCATCAGGTGACCGCAATCACATAGGAATTCTTAAGAAAACCAGAGTCAAACACTAAAAGGAACTCAAAAAGCTACAGAATAACAACAGGGTCTATTCGGCAGGGGGATCCTATAGCTAAAGGTCATCTAAGTAGAAAGCTAAGAAAGAGGGACGCAAGAGCTCCACTAGTTAAAACACGGAAGGACGGTAGGGCTGTCGGTTTTAACCTGCTTAATATCGATACATCAGGATGCGAAAGCATCAAGAGTACTAAGCTAGAAGCACATAGAGATTATCTGGAACAAGCTTCCAAAACATCTACTGCAAAAACACCTAAAGGTTATATTACAGACAATAGAAAAATCCCTGGAGCAACCTTCCAGAAGAACGGGTTATACCCAGAAACTCCCCGGGAGGTAAACCGGAACCACAGAAAGGATACAAGCTATCCATTCTAGTCTACTTAGCACAGACGCCGACAGTGGTTCCGAACCGGCAATTATCTACATACATCATGAGGGCAAGCTCCTCTAAGTAATCACGGAAAAACCGAAGGCCTACATCCGGAAGCTTATAACCGAGAGCATACAACCAGAGCTCGTATTAATCTCAAAGAAGCTCGAACTAACCGGAACCTTCATTACGGAAGCTATAATCAGCACCATAAAGTAGCTGGAAGCTAAAACACCCAAGACCAAGAGAAAAAGTAGCCGACGGAGGCTCCTACAGGTCTAATGGCCCAATAGCAGAAGGGGCCCTGATTTCTCTATAAATAAGACCCCAAGGGTCACATTTTGAGGATGATTTTCTCATTCTTATGCTTGTATTCTTTTTCTCTAGAGTAAACCCTAATTCTGAAATCCATTTGGGGATTTCTTTCATTCTATCCTTGTACTCTAAATCAAAGATCAATAAAGAGTGAATCGACACTTATAATATTTCTTTATGAGTTTGCTATGCTATTTCCCAGTTATGGTTACTCCAGCTTACCATTTGTTTCTTTCATATGCATAAACCTTCGACCAAGCCTGTAAAGGCCCGTAAATCCATACCCTTTGAGCTAATGAGTAACAACCCACGTCCGACCCAAATTGCAAAAAATTACGAATATTTAATATAAAGAAATTAGAGGATGAGAAGTAGAAAGAAAGAAATATTATAATAGAAGAATAAGAAAAACATCAGATTCTCACAGCATAACGAGTAAATATAATATATCAAATATCTTTACACAAAAAGAAACTATATATACATACCAATCATCAGAGTACATCATATATCAGACACAGCGAAAATAGTCTCTAAATAACTAATGGTGAAGCCTTCTGCTTCCAACCCCTGAAACTCCAAGCAGTATCTAACATGTAAATATACTCGGTCTGACCGGAGCACATTTGAAGCAAAGCAAAATTCATTCGGATCAGTCAGGAATACTTTCAGTAGTAAATTCACAGGGAAAACAACTTGTTTAACTTTAGAAAACCCTTTAGAACGAAAAGGATAATAGTAAAACCATCCCACACATAAAAATAGACAGTTTTTACGTTATTATAACCCAAAACATTTTTGATAAATCAAAATCCAGTGATATTATAATAGCATCTACCAAACCACAAATAAATAACCATCTAGCAGAACGCTTGCATCTCACGGTCTACATATTTATTATAAAATCAAAAACCATGGGGCTCCTATTAGAGAATGGATTCCAACAGACAAGGTATGGGACCACCTTCCGGTCAGTGTACTCTAGAGGGTTTACACTGGGATTCAACAAGAACATCTTGCAACACGGCCACACATGACCGACCACTCATTTAGCTTGAGTATATCGAATATATTGTCACCTACAGTTGTTGGGCATCCAACTGTAATCCATAAGATGCAGAAATGAAAGAAGAACAAAATTGAATTTTTTCTAGATCGGTGACAAATATACCCTACATGGGAATGATCCACCTAGCCATGTTGCCTGCCCGATTTTTATCATTTCCCGGTTGTGAGGCTTGAGGCTACGTTTATCTTCTAAAACAACACACCATCATTTACTTTGAATGCCACATCGTAAAACCCGCCAAAGCACTAATTGATTTCCTAAAAATATTTCAGGTACAAAAAGCTAAGAGAAACAAATTCCTCCGCCATCAGACGTAACATCTTTAAGAGGTCAACCGTACATGATTTGTTAGGCACACTCCGTCATACATTTGTCCATACAAGCCATTTAGGAACATGATGAACCGAAGGCACCCTCTGAAATGACCCAAACTTCCCCGTAAAGGAAAGCCCGGATTGAGTTGAGAAAAGGACAAATCAGAACACAAAGAGAAGAACATTTCATTGCTATTAGAATAATTTACATTAGAGTACAAGAACATACAGAGTATGAAAAAATACTATACATTTGACAAATATCAGAGATTTACAAATTATTATGCAGCGGAAAATAATACAAAACACAAATGAAAGAAATACACGAATACAGAGCATTCCGAATATGGCTCCAGCTTTAAACCAGGATCTTGTGGATATAATATCTGCAAAACCAAAACTACAAGTTGCCCATGTGGAAAATAGGTGCACCCAGAGTTTAGGTTAAAACAATAAACTCTAGGTCAGTTATGTTACTAGTTTGAGAATTAAAATAGTTATTAAATCTTTACTTTAAAAATAACAAAAATCAAGGGACCACTCCATATAACACGGAACGGGTTTCCTCCCAAGAATACCAGTGCATAAAACAAACAGCGCAATGCTTTTTGGAAAAATGAAGCTATTATAAGACCCAGGTCTCATCATACAATGCAATGCAAGCTGGAGGATACGGTTTTCCCTTATAATAGCCAGACATGCTTGGTACGTTTAAAACAAATCATTTGATACGATTATAAGTGTATAGTGTATAAAATAATTTCAAATATAAATGTATCAACCATAGGCGGCATGGGTACTATCTATCATGTCGCCACACTAGGCTCTACAATGAAAACCGAAATTTCACATATTGGAAATTGGATTTCCATCATGAGTCGAGGCAAGGGATGTACTCTTCGCCGGCTTCCAGACACTTTAGTAAATGCCTCAGGATCTCCCGCAGAAGACCCTTGGAACCTCCAAGGCCGGTCCTCTCTTACGTTTGAGGATTGGCAATTCCTGAACACACATTTCCCGGTCCTATAGGACCTATATCCATCGGCTCCGTAGTAACTGATATATCCGAGGCGACTCGCTATCCATCATCCACATAGTTAAAAATATAATCAATTTCTGGGCTCCGTACCATGACACCACCCATAGCTAGAAAGAAACATCATGTCCTCCTTGGGTCCCTTATCCCATTTTTAATATCGAGGTGTGAGGCTCGCGAGTTAATGCTATACACAAAGCTATGCTATATTAAAGTCTTACTTTGTTCATCAACCACAAGACTCAGCTTTTCAATAGAAGCCTTAATCATTTGCATCTCAGCATGCCACATAGGCAATTCACTCTATGCGACTGATGTCTATCGGTATATAACCTCTGAGCTCGTACGTCTTATAGAAGGGTGTTAAGGAAGAGAATAAATTCTCCGCCACCAAACAAATATATATTTAATAGAGATCAATCAACATAGAATAAAATCCAATGTCAAAAACACATCCATTTACAAGTTCGTTCTGGGTCTGAACGAAACCGGAGGCACCTTATTCCTCATCCTATATGTCCAATACAGGAGAGAGAGGTCCTCGCATATCCGGTCGATCTCCAAGTACGTCTGGACGATCACCACTTATTACCTTGTCTTAGGTGTACAGCCCAATCAAGACATCAGTAATCATCCAAACGATGTGAAAACCTCCGGTCTTCAACCACCATCTTCATCATCGAATTAACGTCGAATCAGTTATTCAGGATGGGTACAAACCCAGCCTTTCCGAATAACTCGCGTATATTATAAACAATGCCATAAAAAACAACATAAGCCTCATTCCAATTCAGAATATTCTTTTATTCAAATATTCACATCATTAGGAAAGGTTCCCATTAATTTTATCAAAGATAAATTCTTTTAAATTTATACTTTAATCTTCCTTTGGATATCAATTCAAACCAAATTATAGTTTATCAACTAGTCGGGATTAGCGAACCTTACCGAAGTAATCATTTGTTTAATATCCCAATCCCAATCTATTCATCCCATGGAATAAAACTGGTAATACTTCATATATAACATCATGGTGTTATCGGTAAATATGATTACCATTTCATGTCCAAATCTAATTAAAGATTTAACAATCGCTTGGAGAAAAACTGGTGATACTCCATTCTCGATCATTTCCCAAATTTGATGATTTAAATTATCACATTCACATTCCAATCTAATTAAAGATTCATTAAAACACTATTCAGTTTTAATCTTCCCAAAAATCAATATTAATGATTATTTAACTTTGGGAAATCAAACATGTCGCATCGACAATCTACACTATACTATTGATTTCTTCCTATATATAACCACTAAGCTCATATGTCTTAGAGAAGGGTGTTAAGTAAGAGAATAAATTCTCTGCCACCAAACAGATATATATTTAGCGGAGATCAACCATATAGTTCGAAATACAATGTTAGACATGTAATCATGTCTTTAACTGGGTTAAAGAACTAATGTCATTTAAAACACAGTTTATGATAAACCCAAATCACATTCCATTAATTATGGAATCTTCACGGAAAATAGATCAATATATAATCGATATCAATTTTCCTATTCGACTAATATTATAAATGGAATAACGACAAAGCATTTTAAATTCCAGATATATTAACAGTCATCCTTCACAGAAGTTCACTTCGATTATTACCAAATTGAATTCCATTCAATTCCAATTTAATATATTAAATTGGAAAACTTTACTTTGGAAATTCCCATTAAATATTAATAAAAAGATTTATAAATTCCAAATCACATTTCACTGTTAATAGGGTTAAAGAACAAGTGTTATTTAAAACATCATTCGCAATAAACCCAATTCACATTCCATTTTATTCCAATTAAATGTTAATTAACTGGAAACTCTAATATTATTAATTAAAAGATTTATTCTTTTCACACAGGGTTTAAAAACAGTGTTATTTAAGACACCATTCAGGACAAACCCAAAATCCAATTTTTTTATTCAGTTCCAATTAAATATCAATTAATTAGAAAACTTCAGTAAATTTTAACTAAAAGATTTATTCTTTTCTCTACTGGGTTTAAGAATAGTGTTAATAAAGACACCATTCACGACAAACCCAAAATCCAATTTGATATTAAATACAAGGCTCTGAGTAGAAATTATATCGGCTTATATTCAATATCAAATTCTCAAACCAACAGACATCGTATTGGAAATAACGATATAAAATATATCTTCCTAATTTCCATAAAACTATTCGTATAATCATGGAATCCAATATCGAAATATTCCGAAGATTATTTCCATTCCAAATCCATTCCAATTTATTCATTGGAAATTTCTGGTTATTTTTAAACCATTCACAAATCTAATTTATTTTATTTAAAAATTATTAGATTTCAAATCTAGTTAATAACTAGGTCATTTTGATAAAAATATATTTTAATCTTTACAAACGTGGAATTTTTCATCCTAATTCTTTCCAAATAATTTATTATGATTTTACAAAAATTATCAATATTTTTAATAATTTTATTAAGGCCCTTTCTGTTGATTTCCATAAACGATCATCGAACTGCACTTACAGCGACCTTTTCCAAATTTGATTTGGACATAATTCCAAATCCAACGGTTAGATTTTAAATCTCTTGTATTCGTTGGAAAGATCTTTTCGATACAAACCCACGGTTTCGGTTTTAGGAGAATCCGACGGTCTGATCTCCCGTAATCTCAATTCGAAGTCAATGGTCGAAATTCGCGAAAGGCCGCGGCGCATTCAATTCAGGCTATTAAATATATATATTATATATATTTCGTCGATTTCCATTTAAATCGTACTTTATAAATCGTTTATAAATTCGTTTTAGAACGATTCTAACTTCATTTTCTATTTTAAATCAAAATTGAATACTCCTTATCATTATAATATATAAATGGTAATATTTTCAAAACATTAGATTTTGAAGTCACTTCCTTTTCGATATTCATTATAAAAATGAATAAAATCAATATAAATATCGTTCGCATCAAAATGGCGCATATCTAATCAACACAGCTTCATATTTTTCAATATTTTCGTGTCCATCCCAAATCGGGCATCAAAACATATTTTGATCCATTATTGAATATTATTTTAAAATATTAGTTATTTTAAAATATTCATCATTTATTATTTTAAAATATTTGTTAATTTAAAATATTCATTCTTTCCGAATTGGAATCAGACATAGTCAATTACCATGTAATTTTATTTATATTGATTTCATAAACACATGTGCACAACAATAATCAAACACAGCCAACCATCATCCAGAGTGCATTACACAACTGCATAAGCATTATATATAAATAATTAATGCTATACGACAGTCTCTCAACCTGTCGATTGGCATACAACTAAACAATTGGGATTAGTGTACGTCAAATATCATCCCAATAGCCGTATAGGGTTTCAATCAAAACACACAGATTTTATTTGGGCAGTTGGGCGATGTGTAAAATATATCGTCTCAATCAATATCAGTCAAATGAGTGTACATGATTTATAAATGAATATTTATTTTCACTTATATACATGTTAAAAATTATATTTTTAACGATAAAGTATTTATTTCAACACATGAATATTTTAAATCATTCAACTATACACTAAAATGATATTTTTATTGTTCTAACATATTTTAGAAAATATTGCAGCATAACAGCGCGATACTAGAACTGGAATGAGGTCTAGCCTTATCCCTCGCCTATTACTGGCTCGTGCCATACACATACCAATTCCAATCAATTCGTTTCACTTTCCAAAACAATTTCAAACAAATAAACCAATCCAACAAACAACCAAACATCCATGGTTTCAATCAAAGGTGTCGGGTGCCACTAAGCACCATCTTCATCCTAATATATTTAACTAGAAAATAATTAGAGTGAGAAGTTCTCACCCAGAAGCTAAACCAATTCATCACGATTCTTCTAATGTAGAAAATTCTTGTCGCCGTGCTCGCTTTTATCATTCCCCACACTTGAATTCACCTCTTTGGCTCTAGAATTTGCATGTGGCCTCCAATCTTCGCCAAACTTTATCACTAGTCTAAATGCGCCATTTTGGACAACTTTTTCCTAGTGGACTTTCTTCCAAAAACGCACCAATTCGCCGAAAATCGCAAAAAACAAAGCAGGTCCGTTAACTTCGGACGCATTTTCCGGACAGCTCCGCAATCCAAAATAAGACTTTCATATACCCAAATCGAAGAGAAAGTCGTGCTCTTTGACTTAGTGCTATGGAGTTTTAGCTAGAAATGCACGGTTTGGGAGTTATTGGCGAAATAGTGACAGGGTGTCATTTGCAAAACGGGAAATATGTGAAAAGAGGGGTTTGGAGGAGGAGGGGCCCACAGTCGGAGGGATGGCCTAAGGGACTGCGCAGGAGGTGGTCAGGCCCGCTGAGGTGGTGGCGGCGCGTCGGTGGCTTCCGGTGGTGGTGGTGGAAATGGGTCCTAGGGTTTGCAAAATGGAGAGGAGAGAGGAGGTGGTGGAGGGAGTGGCACCGGCTAGAGGAGCGGGGGAGGGGGGAGGAGGGAGAAGAGCAGTGGCAGCAGCCTGACCATTTTTTGGAAAACATAAAGAAAAGAGGAAGAAAGAAATAATGAAATAAAAAAGGAGGAAAAGTGATTATATGCTAGTTTCTGGCCTATCGTCCGAATGCCTATGATCTCCAATTTCCGCGGATTTCGGACACGACATAGTAGACGTGAAGTTGAGTCCAATGAAACAAGTTTCGTCAAATTCCGAGTTCATTTGACCATCCGTTGAAATTGTCCAAGGTGCTCAGATATTGTTCAAAAATGCGATTTTAACGCACCTTTTCTTCTTGCACGCTCACAAGCTACTTCCAAAAATCATGCCCTTTTTGATTAACCATTATTAGGCGATACAAATCCAAAAAAAGGAATTGAATTCTGAGATCGTCACAATAATGTTCCTCTGTAAAATGACCGCTTGTTTTACCCTGAACTGTTTTAGCTCGCATGGCCACATACTGACTCTGTTCGATGCACATTTTGGAAATCAACAATAATTTGTCATTATGAATTCAGAAAAATTTATCTCGTCGAATTCTGTGTTCATACGCAAAATTTCACTTTTTAAGGGTTATGTATTGCTAACCGAAAACCCTATCCAATTGCCACTATTCCGGATCTCGGAATGTATCGAAGTTTATAATTTTCGGAGTCGCAAACGACATTTTGAACTCAATGTAAGTGATTTCAAGTCCAAATTCATCCGTATGCAAAATGTGACTTTTTGGTCTATATATAATATTAGAATATATATATTTCATAGCGACTATCCTGAATTTTTAACTGGACATAACTTTCAATTCCCATGATGAATTCTGGATTTTTCATATTCTTGGAAAGATATTTTTAAACAGATTCAAATATTTCTTATTTTATTGAAATCTGATTTATTTTGGATCCCGTACAATCAATTGAAATTTGAAATCGAATTTTCAAATTACCGCGCCCTTTCAGGCTCGTTATATAATTAAAATATATTTATTCGTTCTAACTTCATACAAAATAAATTTTTACTCATTATTATTTTAAAAAAAATCATTTTAAATATTCAAAATTGATTGAAATTGCCAAAATAAGAAAATTTAAATTGGTTCTGAAAATCCGGGTTGTTACAATCTCCCCCACTTAAAATCTTTTCGTCCTCGAAAGGAACGGAGCTGAAAGCTGTTTTACTAACCAACTCAACTTTCATTCTTCAACTTTTTAGTTTCTAGGAATTTTCCAATTCTTGAAAAATTTTGGTAACACCCTAAATTTTTGAAAAATTTCGGCATAACCTCCTTTGTACGGGGAGACATTTAAAACCGCAACTAGCCACGCAGGGCCTCATCATATAAAAAGAAAAGGAAAAAGCCAATCGGCTCATATAATCATCCAAACCCAAGAAATGTAGTAAACATGTACCTATTTGTCGGGCATACAATTTTATTCCTCTTTTTAGCCTCCTTGCTATGACATGTTCATTATATGCACATGTACATATATGCAATTGCAATCTATTTTCAAGTCAGTTCAATATTTGATTCAATTTGGCTTAATGGTTCAAAATTTTAATTAATCAAACCAATAATCAAACAACATAATCAACAATCAATTAGTTGATTATCGTTTCAACCAATAACTTTTATATATGTATACAAAAATCGTATTTTTGATGCCAAATCACAACATATAGATCCTATCTAATTTTGGTTCTCACACCAATCAATTGGAAATATATAGATATCTTACTTTCGAAGCTCGAACTTAAACATAGATGATAAGATCTCAATCGTTAGTATCATCTTCGGGCGACTGGAGCGTGACTCTATACCTATCCAGTATATTAAACTTCGAATATACGTTTGCAAGGCATATATGCAAAAAAATTATATACTTGAATGTCCAAATCTATTTTAAAATAAAATATTGAAATACGTATCATAGGATTTAAATATTCAAAACGAAACTTGTTTTGACTTTTATTTTTAAAAATAACACCCTTCACACTCATTCTAGGATGCTACTGATCCTATCTCTAATGAGTCATTCTTATTGGATATTACTAATCCTATCTCTGATGAATTCTTTCGTTTGGTTCCAATGTGTCTTGTTCTCGAGCTCTGTAAACCAAGTATCTGATACCACGATGAAACGGCCCAAACTTCCCCATAAAGGAAAGCCCAGATTGAGTTGAGAACAGGACAAATCAGAACACAAACAGAAGAACATTTCATTGCTATTACAACAATTTACATATGAGTATAAGAATATACAGAGTATGAACAAATACTATACATTTGATAAATATCAGAGACTTATGAACAAATACAATTACAAATTATTATGCAGCGGAAAATAATACAAAACAAAACTGAAAGAAATACATGGATACAGAGCTTTCCTAATATAGCTCCAGCTATAAACCAAGATCCTGTGGATATAATATCTGCAAAACCAAATCTGCTAGCTGCCCATATGGAAAATAGGGGCACCCAAAGTTTAGGTTAAAACAATAAACTCTAGGTCAATTATGTGACTGGTGTGAGAACTAAAACAGTTGTTAAATATTTACTTTAAAAATAAAGTAAATCAAGGGACCATGCCGTATAATACGGAACGGGTTTCCTCCCAAGAATACCAGTGCATAAAACAAATAGCGCAATGCTTTTTGGAAAAATGAAGCTATTATATGACCTAGGTCCCATCACACAACGCAACGCAAGCCGGAGGATAAGGTTTTCCCTTATAATAGCCAAACATGTTTGGTACGTTTAAAACAAATCACTTGATACTACTATAAGTGCATAGTGTATAAACAATTTCAAATATAAAAGTATCAATCGTAAGAGGCATGAGTACCATCTACCATGTCGCTATACTAGGCTCTATAATCAAATCCGAAATGTCACGTATTGGAAATTGCATTTCCATCATGAGTCGAGGCAAGGGATGTACACCTCACCGGCTTTGAGACACTCTAGCAAATGCCTCACGATCTCCTGCAGAAGACCCTTGGATCCTCCAAGGCCGGTCCTCTCTTATGTTTGAGGATTGGCAATTCCTGAATACACGTTTCCCGGTCCTATAGGACCTATATCCATTGGCTCCGTAGTAACCGATATATCCGAGGCGCCTCGCTATACATCATCCGCATATGTAAATATATAATCAATGTCTGGGCTCCATACCATGACACCACCCATAGCTATAAATAAACGTCATGTCCTCCTTGGGTCCCTTATCCCCTTTTTTACTCATACCGAGGTGTGAGGCTCGTGAATTAACGCTATACACAAAGCTATGATATATTAAAGCCGTGCTTTGATCATCAACCACAAGACTCTGCTTTTCAACAGAAGCCTTGATCACTTGCATCTCAGCATGCCACACAGGCAATTCACTCCATGCGACTGATATCTACTGATATATAATCTCTGAGCTCGTACGTCTCAAAGAAGGGTATTAAGCAAGAGAATAAATTCTCCGCCTCCAAACAAATATACATTTAATAGAGATCAATCAACACAGAATAAAATCCAATGTCAGACACACATCCATTTACAAGTTCATTCTAGGTCTGAACAAAACCGAAGGCACCTTATTCCTCATCCCATATGACCAATATAGGAGAGAGGTCCTTGCATATCTAGTCGATCTCCAAGTACGTCTGGATAATCACAACTTATTACCTTGTCTTGGGTGTACAACCCAATCAAGACATCAATAATCATCCTAACAATGTGAAAACCTCCGGTCTTCAACCACCGTCTTCATCGTCGACTTCTCGTCGAATTAGTTATTCGGGATGGATATAAACCAGTCCTTTCCGAATAACTCGCATACACTACAAACAAGTGCGATAAAACACAGCATACGCCTCATTCCAATTTAGAATATTCTATTATTCAAATATTCACATCATTAGGGAAAGTTTCCAATTAATTTTATCAAAGATGAATTCTTTTAAATTTATTCTTTAATCTTTCTTTGGATATCAGTTTAAACCAAATTAAGGTTTTTCAACTAGTCGGGATTAGCACACCTTACCGAAGTAATCATTTATTTAATTTCCCAATCCTAATCTATTCATCCTATGGAGAAAAACTGGTAATACTCCATATCTAACAACACGCTGTAAATTTAATTACCATTTCATGTCCAAATCTAGTTAAAGATTTAACTATTGCTTGGATCAAAACTGGTGATACTCCATTCTCGATCATTTCCCAAATTTGAAAATTTAAATTATCACATTCACATTCCAATCTAATTAAAGATTCATTAAAACTCCACTTAGTTTTTATCTTCCCAAAAATCAATATGAACGATTATTTAACTTTGGGAAATCAAACATGCTGCATCGACAATCTACACTGTACTATTGATTTCTGCCTATATATAACCTCTAAGCTCGTACGTCTTAGAGAAGGCTGTTAAGCAAGAGAATAAATTCTCCGCTACCAAGCAGATATATATTTAGCAGAGATCAACCATATAGTTCGAAATATAATGTTAGACATGTAATCCTATCTTTAACTGGGTTAAAAAACTAATGACATTTAAAACACACTTCATGATAAAATCAAATCTTATTCCATTAATTATGGAATCTTCATGTAAAACAGAACAATGTATAATCGATATCAATTTTTGTATCCGACTAATAATATAAATGGAATAACGACAAAGCATTTTAAATTCCATATATATTAACAGACATCCTCCATAGAAGTTCACTTTGATTGCTACCAAATCGAATTCCATTGAACTCCAATTTAATATATTAAATTGGAAAACTTTACTTTGGAAAATTCCCATTAAATCTTAATAAAAAGATTTTTAAATTCCAAATCACATTTCATTGTAAATCAGGTTAAGTAAGAAGTGTTGTTTCAAACTCCGTTCGCAATAAACCTAATTCATATTCCATTTTATTCCAATTAAATGTTAATTAAATGGAAACTCTAGTAATCTTAACTAAAAGATTTATTCATTTCACACGGGGTTTAAGAATAGTGTTATTTAAGACACCACTCACGACAAACCCAAAATCCTATTTTTTTTATTCAGCTCCAATTAAATATCAATTAATTGGAAAACTTCAATAAATCTTAATTAAAAGATTTATTCTTTTCTCTAGTGGATTTAAGAGTAGTGTTAATAAAGACAACATTCACAACAAAACCAAAATCCAATTTGATATTAAATACAAGGCAATGAATAGCAATTATATGGACTTATATTCAACATCAAATTCTGAAACCAACAGACATTGTATTGGAAATAACGATATAAAATATATCTTCCAATTTTCCATAACACTATCCGCTTAATCACGGAATCCAATATCGAAATATTCAGAAGATTATTTCCATTCTAAATCCATTCCAATTTGATCATTGGAAATTTCTGGTTATTTTTAAACCATTCACAAATCCAATTTATTTTATTTAAAAATTATTGGATTTCAGATCAAGTTAATAACTAGTTCATTTTGATAAAAATAGATTTTTATCTTTACAAACGTGTAATTTTTCATCCTAATTCATTCCAAATCATTTATTATGATTTTACACATATTATCAATATATTTATTAATTTTATTAAGGCCATTTCAGTCGATTTCCATAAACAGTCATCGAACTACACTTACAACGACCTTTTCCAAATTTGATTGGGACATAATTCCAAATCCAGCTGTTATATTTCAAATCTCTTATATTCGTTGGAAATCTCTTTTTGATACGAACCCAACGGTTCTGGCTTTAGGAGAATCCGACTGTCGGATCTCCCGTAATCTCAATTCGAAGTCAATGGTCAAAATTCGCGAGCGGCTGCGGTGCGGTGCATTCTATTCAGGCCATTAAATATATATAATATATATATTTTTATATATTTTGTCGATTTCCATTTAAATCGTACTTTATAAATCGTATATAAATTCGTTTTAAAACAATTCTAACTTCATTTTCTATTTCAAATCAAAATTGATTACTCCTTATCACTATAATATATAAATGATAATATTTTCAAAACAATAGATTTTGAAATCACTTCCTTTTTTATATTCATTATAAAAATGAATTAAATCATACAAATATCGTTCACGTCAAAATGGCATATATCTAATCAACACGGCTTCATATTTTTCAATATTTTCGTGTCCATCCCAAATCGGACATCAAAATCAAATTTTGATCCATTACTGAATATTATTTTAAAATATTAGTTATTTCAAAATATTCATCATTTGTTATTTTAAAATATTCGTTAATTTAAAATATTCGTTCTTTCCGAATTAGAATTAGACATAGTCAATTACCATATAATTTTATTTATATGGATTTCATACACAAATGTGCACAACAATAATTAAACACAGTCAACCATCATCCAGAGTGCATTACACAACTGCATAAGCATTAAATATAAATAATTGATGCTTACAACAGTCTGTCAACTTATTGATTGACATACAACTAAATAATTGGGATTATCGTATGTCAAATATCATCCCAATACCCATGTGGGGTTTCAATCAACACACATAGATTTTATTTGTGCACTTGGGCAATATGTAAAATATATCGTCCCAATCAATATTAGTCCAATGAGTGTACATAAACAAATCATCCGATTTGTAAATAAATATTTATTTTCATTCATATACACGTTACTAATTATATTTTTGATGATAAAATATTTATTTCAACACATAAATATTTTATACAACTCATTTATACACTAAAAATGATTTTTTTTTTGTTCTAACATATTTTAGAAAATATTCGCAGCATAACAGCGCGATACTAGAACCGGAATAAGGTCTAGCCTTATCCCTCGCCTAATACTGGCTCGCGCCATACACATACCAATTCCAATCAATTCATTTCACTTTCCAAACCAAATTCTAACAAGCAAACAAATCCAACAAATAACCAAACATCCATGGTTTCAATCAAAGGTGTCGGGTGCTGCTAAGCACCGTCTGCATCCTAGTATATATTTAACTAGAAAATAATTAGAATGAGAAGAAGTTCTCACCCTGAAGCTAAACCAATTCATCGCGATTCTTCTAATGTAGAAAATTCTTGTCGCCGCACTCGCTTTTGTTGTTCTCCACACTTGAATTCGCCTCTTTGTCTCTAGAACCAAATAATGTCACTAGCATAAACGCGCCATTTTGGACAATTTTTGCCAAGTGGACTTTTTTCCAAAAGCGCACCAATTCGCCGAAAATCAGAAAAACGGTAGTAGGTCTGTTGACTTTGGAGGCATTTTCCGTACAGCTCCGCAATCCAATATAAGACTTCCATATACCCAAATCGAAGAGAAAATCGTGCTCTTCGACTTCGGTACTGTGTAGTTTTAGGTAGAAATGCATAATTTGGGAGTTATTGGCGAAATAGCGACAGGGTGTTATTTGCAAAACGGGAAATTTGTGAAAAGAGGGGTTATGGAGGAGGAGGGGGCCCACGGCCGGAGGGATGGCCTGGGGGGCGACGCAGGCGGTGGTCAGGCCCGCTGAGGTGGTGGTGGTGCGTCGGTAGGGTCTAGTCGTGGTGGAAATGGGTCCTACGGTTTGCAAAATGGAGAGGAGAGAGGATAGAGGAGGAGAGAGGAGGTGGGGGAGGGGTGGCATAAGCTGGAGGAGCGGGGTGAAGGAGGGAGAAGGGCGGCAGCAACAGCCACTTGGGGAGGGAGGCCAATTTTTGGAAAACATGAAGAAAAGAGGAAAAAGGAAATAATAAAATAGAAAAGGAGGAAAAGTGATTATATGCTAGTTTCTCGCCTATTGTCCGAATGCCGACGATCTCCAATTGCCGTGAATTTCGGGCACGACATAGTAGACGTGAAGACGAGTCCAACGAAACAAATTTCGTCGAATTCTTAGTTCGTTTGTCCATCCGTTAAAATTGTCAAAGATGCTCAGATATTGTTCAAGAATGTGATTTTAGCGCACCTTTTCTTCTTGCACGCTCACACGCTAACTCCAAAAATTATGCCCTTTTGGATTTAACCATTACTAGGCAATATGAATCCAAAAAAAAGGGAATTGAATTCTGAGATCGTCACAATAATGTTCCTTTGTAAAATGACTACTTGTTTTACCCTGAACAGTTTTAGCTCGCACGGCCACATACAAACTCCGTTCAACGTGCATTTTGGAGCTCAACAATGATTTGTCATTATGAATCCATAAAAATTTATCTCATCGAATTCTTAGTTCATACACAAAATTACACTTTTTAAGGGCTATGTATTGCTAACCGAAAACCCCATCCAATTGCCACTATTCCGGTTCTCGGAATATATTGGAGTTTGTACTTTTCAAAGTTGCAAACGACATTTTGAACTCAATGGAACTGGTTTCAAGTCCAAATTCATCCGTATGCAAAATGTGACTTTTTGGGCTATATATAATATTACAATATATATATATATATATATATATATATATTTCATAGTGACTATCCTGAATTTTAATCTGGACATAACTTTCAATTCCCATTATGAAATATGGATTTTTTACATTCGTTGTAAAGATACTTTTAAACAGATTCAAATATTTCTTGTTTTACTGAAATCCGATTTATTTTGAATCCCGTACATTCAATTGAAATTTGAAATCGAATTTTCAAACTACCGCGCCCTTTCAGGATCGTTATATAATTAAAATATATTTATTCGTTCTAACTTCATTCAAAATAAATTTTTACTTGTTATTATTTAAAATAAATCATTTTCAATATTCAATATTCATTGAAATTCCCAAAATAAAAAAAATTAAAATGGTTCTGAAAATCCGGGTTGTTACACCCCCTTACTGCATCCTATATAGGAATCACTCCCAAGGACTAGTGTTGAGAAGTACTTGTAATCCGTTGATTCCAACCACGACATAACCACAATGTATCTCTGGTTGCAAGTCAGAGATTATAAGTAGTTCTTCCGTTTTATAAAAATCTATGGTCTTCAAAGCTCCATCTTTATTCCCTGCAAGTTAGTTTCGTACGTCGTTGATTCGAAGTGGTTTTAGGTCTAGTTCGCATCTCGGTCTCTTTGAAACAACATGTCAAAAAGGTCCAATATATTTCATTGATAGTTTGATGTTTTAACTATCAATGTCAAAACGGTACGGTCAAGTATATTAGCAGCTCATATCTTTTTAATATCTTCAATATGACTCACTAATACGTGGATTTATTATCTTACATCTATTACCCAACCTTTTACTAAAATTCACTAAGTCCCTTACTTTTGTAAACCTCCTTCCAACTTATAACTGTTTCACTTAATCTCATTCCTCAAGTAAAGCTTATTTTAAAACCATCGACTGGGTTTAACTTCGTTATATACTTCTAATTATAAACCCGAATCAAATCTTTGCGATACTCCATTTCATATTGCCTATATGTATAAAATCTCTTTTTAATTTCCTTGCTTGTTCTTAATTTAAATATTAAGTAACACTTATTTAAAAACAATATATTAGCTACACTTATTTAAAAACAATATATTAGCTTCACAATCCGCTTATAAGCTTTGGGATAACACCACTCTTAACACAATTCAATTACGTTCCATTTCAAAACTCGTTTACTTGTTAATTGACTTCCATTTAAGAAGTAAATTACTTAGATCATTATTAACTAAGATAATAGTTAATTTCTTTATTTACTAAAGTAAAATAGTCTATTTTATGGGTAATTAAAAATAGTTAATCACTTCATTAAACAATAACTGCTCTATTAATGAATATTGATTTAATAATCCTTTTCAGACATCGTTAAATAAAAGAGACAAATGATATCATTAAAAAAATATTTGTTGAAACATTTTCATTAAAATAACCGATGGCTGGTTTCTCTAATTACGGATTCTAATCCAACAGTTGATTTATCCAACTTAAATACCATTACTTGTTAAACTAATTTCAAATAATCATTCCACTTAATTTAATATAATAATTTAAAAATATCACTTAACTATTTACTTAAGAATCTTAAAACAATAACCCATCGGTTAAGCTCTGATTTCTACACTTATAATTTTTATTTTAAACATTATACATAATATTATATCATTTATATTCATCGACTTGTTTTAAAAAATAAAATTTAAGACATTGCTCCAGTTATAAAATATTTTATAACTTTAAACACGTCCATTCGCCTAAGGCAAATTAATGTCCTAAAAATAGGGTTAGACCATTTGCTGCCAATAACTAAATCAATATCGTCTATTGATTAAAAACATCACATTAATGGTGAATTTCAATTCAACAATCAATATTAAATCAATATCATGATTTGGGGTAAACAGTTCCATATTTAAATAATATAAACAAAATACAGTGTATTTAAGGAATCCGGTGGGATCCCTCCAATCTGTTCGTCCCTGTAACATAGATAATAATATTTTATAATAATATATAAACAATATTTAAATCAAAATAACCCAATACAACAAATATAATTTGTCGATAATCATTAAATAACCAATCAACAACTAAGGCATGCAATCATCCAATTATTATCATCAACGATGGATTGTATTTTAATATTAATTTAACACATCATAGAATTCCAGAAAAGTGTGAGAGTTAACTCACCTTTTAATTCTGATTTGACAATTCTAGTCATTTTATACATTTCCAAATGTGCATTCGAAAATATATAAAAATTCCACTTGATCCAAATTTTCCGAACTAGCTTGTATGCGTATGGCTTGTCGATATGAATTCAGTGCCCCTCGTTTCATCTGATTCTGTACACGTACGATTTAAATATACATGTTATAGTACTTAATTTAAATTAAAAATTAGTTTAACTTGTTAATTATGTTAAATGCTTAAGTACAATGATTATTAATGTATATTAACCATACGACGGCTTAGCTTCTACTCCAACTTATATCTCGACACCTTCCAGCTCAATTCTGAACCAAAACCGGCCTCACCACTATTGAATAGTCTATGCCCAATGCTACTGCATACCAACTTCCGCATGTTCTGAAAACATGCCCATTGAACACGTCCCTTATGCTGTCTTTATATATATATTTATATATATATATATATATATATATATATATATATATATATATATATGCCAAGCCCATTTCACAGCCCACCCTCATGCAATCCTCCCATGCAAGAACACAAAGCCTCAACCCTTTCGTTGCTTCTTAGTTCCAACATTCTTTTTTTCTTAAAGTATAAAATGGTCGAAGCGCACCTGCATGCCCAGTCCACTTCAACGTCCTTCCCTAAAATACACGAAAGCTGCTCCTGACCTACTTCCTTCATGAAATTTCACAATTTTCACTACTCCTCCTCCTTGACGCATGAACCCACTTCTTTATTGTTACAAAAATCTTCACCTACTTTTAGTCCTTCAACCCTTTAGACTCCCCTTCTTTAAATATATCTGCAACTCCTGCATATGTTAGCGCCAGCCCGGACCTCTTCCCATTCGCCAACCCCACTGTCTACACCCAATCACCATCCTCTACATTTAAACACCCCTTTTATATAAGAAAAAAAATATGTCATGCTTCCATAGTTCCATTGCTCTAGCCACGCCATCACCCGATCGTCCGCACCATCCAGTTGGGCGCCAATAGTATGCCAACCACATCAGCAATGCATGCCTTGACCGCCTTAATTCTACCCTGCTCCATTCACCTCCGCGCTCTCCTGTCTGACAAACCCATGCAACTTCGAGTTTTTACAAAAATATGAAAGTGGAGCTTCTGGTTTAATTGGAGGAGTCTTTCAGAAAAAATGACAGAAGAGATTGAATTGGGTTTGGTCAAAAGGTAAAGCTGGCAGCTTATTTATATAGATGGAAAATTGAGGATAGGAACAATGTTAAATCGGGGTTGGTGAGAAACGACAAGGCCTTTGGTTTCATTTATATTGATGAGAATGAGGCTATGCGTGTTGTATGAGGCTATGTATATATTATACAAGAGGTATGAATGTGAAAAGAAATAGGCATGGCTTTGTACGTGGGTAGAGTGGCTACTGCTTGTTTCATGTTTGTTTTGTATGAATTTGTTTAGATTTTACTTAGGGTAGGTTATATTCAGATAGCTTTTCGTGAAAGCAACTGTTAAAATATTTTTATAATTTATATGGTTATCGTTATTTAATGTGGTGTGTTAAATCTATACCGATACACACAAATTCCAAACGTAACGAAAATGGACACACCATCATGTCTTAACATTCCGGTTTCAATGAAATAAATTTCATCAAAATCCGACTTCGTTTGCACAAATAACGTATTTTAGTTCTACTTATATTCATCTGTTCACCTATAATCATCGTCTACTGATAAAACAACTCTAATTGGCTACAAATTGGAAATCTAGCAATAATTAATTATATGCATTCCAATAAAACATGTTACGTCGAAAACAGAGTTCGTTTGAAAAAAAACATTTATTTTTAAAACTTATACAATATCGATAAAAGAATATTTAATTCCTAAACAATCCAATTTAACGATAATAAATTAATATCATTGTATATACATATTTAAATAGAATCTTATACAGCTTCAGACTCAACCAATATAAAGTTCAAACCTCAATATTACGAACTATCGCGTCGTTTCAAATTCGTTTTGATTAATTTATAAATATATAAATTCAAAATCCATTTTCTGATAAATAAATCCAATATATAATCCATTAATATCACCAAATCAATATAAAAAATGGATTTTAGTATTCGTAATTAATGTTCAAAATCTGGGACGTTATAGAGCCTTGCAGGTCATGTGAAACACCCTTTTCCACAAGCTTAAACCCTTCCAGCAATCTAAGACCCTTCAACAAGATTATTGCAGAACCCCTACCTACCATCCGTTAAGTCCTTATCAAGGGTTGTGTTTAGAAATTCGTCCTCCTGGGATAATTGTTGGTTCCTGAATTGCTTAAGCGTAATACTCAACCCATCTAGGGAAGAGTAACCGTTCTTTTGGATTCTAGACCTTGATTCCTAGGAAACCGTGAACTAACTCAGACTTGTCAAGGCTAAACAATCTATTTTTCCCTTAGGTCCACTTCCTTAGACCTATCTCCAGTGTTGACGAAAAATATTGTTGACATTTTGGCACTAGAAGGTGGGCGTGAACCTCTGATTCCTATTCCTACTTATAACCCTTTAGTTAACTTTTCCACATTTCTAACTACGATGATCCGTCCCGGATTGGACTAAGTCTTTGAAGAAGCAAAGTTATGGGTAAGAGGTCCCAACAAAAGCCTTCTGGATCTCGAATGGATAAGTTAAAAATAGCTGACCTAAGAGTGATAGGAGAATGAAGGTTGAGGGTGGAAGCCTTGCGGGTAATAAAGTGGGAAAGAGAAATAGAACAATATGCTTCCGACACCGGCAATTATAGCCTTTCCACATAGGACAAGCCCTAGCACCTCCTCGAAATGGATCTACATCAATGGACATTAACAACTTCTCTCACCTAAGGAAAACTTTCTATAAGCATATCGGAGGAATGGTGCTTGAACAAGAAATAATGAATGATTTCGACCACTTCACCAACAAATGGTTCGAAGGGATAACACTTCAACCTCGGTATATTCTGGAAAGTAGGAACAAAAATATAGGTAAAACAACGAGACTGGTTTATAAAGGGGTTAAGTTCCAGCATAAAGGAGAGAGGCTTACGCTAGGATTGCCCATGGGGTACTACCTTACCACTTCGATGGAAAATATCTACTTCATAACCAAACACGAACTCAACTATTAGTCGTTCCCAAAGAAAAAGCCCAAATACGAAAGGAAAACAGGAGGACCCTATTGTCACCACATGTTGAATGGACATGAAACTAACCACTGTAGAATCCTTGAGGAAACGGTCATACAATTCATCAAACAAGACTAATTATGAGTGTTAATAAAAATATCATATTAAGTTCAATAAAAGTACTTAGGAAAAGGATTGTCAAATGCGGTCGAGGGTACGGAAAACCATCCTTTCGAAGTTTGAAGAAACCCGAAAGGGGTCAAACCACGAATGGATCAAATCCCTTGTCATTACCAAATTGGTTAGGGCAAGGCATCCCCTGGAGGGGGGTGGTATGTTAGTCTTTTTCCATGCCCAAATCAGAGGGGGGTAGCTTAAAGCATCAAAAGTGTAGGCCTATGTTTCACACAAAAAATGGACATGGTGGTTCATCTAACTTTAGCATGCCCTGCCTCTGCTCTTAGAAGAGTACACCCTGCCTCTGCTCTGAACTAAGCACCACTTACCTTTGCTCATAGAAGAGCACGTGCCACCTCTACTTATGTTCTGCGCTGCCCACAAAAGGGAGTTCCAACCCCTATCATCGCCTACGATGGTCAGGATAGGGCACCCCTCAGAGGGGAGTGTTTTCTAAGCCTCAATCAGTACCTACGATGGTCAATATAGAGCATCAAAAGAGCAAACCTTAATTATGTGTCTACAATGGCCCAGTTTAAGTTTCTAAGACCTTATCATCACCTACGATTGTCAGGATTAGGCGCCTCCTGGAGGAAGGTCGGGTAAGTTCTTAGTTCCTACTTGTGGATAAGCTAGCTAAGCGCACCGGACGCACAGGCCTAGAGAGTGGCCAACAAAGCATGTACTTCCTCTACTTTGACATCAAAATCCTAGAGAGAGGCTCAGGAAGCACGTACAGTCTCTGCTTCACAAGTCAAATCCAAAAGGGGATACCAAAACGTTAATACCGGAAGTAGATCTCCGATACTCATTCTCTAGTCTTAATAACTCGAATCGGGTTGATTCAGCTCTTGACAAATGCCAGAAGGGAATTCCTGGTCTTTAATCTTTAATTGCTTAAACAAGGGTTGGATCAGATTTACACAATTACTGAAAGGAGAGTCTTGGTCCTATTTCAGTACCCAAATCCGGGTTGATTTGGTTCTTAACAAAGATCAGAAGAGGAATTCTAGCCTCCTACTTTAATAAGCCGAATCTGGTTAATTCAAGTATAATTCACAACCAGACACGGGGTTCTAGTCTCGTCACAAATACCAAAATTTGGATCGCTTCAGAATATAAAGCTAAAAAAGGAGTTGTTCAACCTTCTCGATAGCCTAAATACGTTTTGGAACTACACTTCTATTATTACTAAAGGTGAAATCGTTGGCCTTCTCACCTGCTCTGGGAAGTGTCCTTAACTTATATATTCTTCAATTTATTATTTAATATACCAGTTGCTTACACATACAAGTGATAGTGTCACATTGAAACATTAGTTCGAAAATAACTAGGGAAGAAATCCCTAAATATTGCTAATGGGGTCTTATAACTAAGACTACACCCTTTCTAAGAAAATCTTATGCTGGGGGTGTCCCCAAAAATATTTGTTACATGAGGAAGTTTTTACTAACACTTGACATGACTAAGTCTTCTGTTGATTGCAACATCCTATGTCATGACGGCATTGTCTCCAACAAAAAGAAATACATCATATTAATCACACAACACATAGGCATGCCCACATGATGTCACAACATAAACCGTTACACAAACGCAATTGTTGTCTTAAAAGGATGTACATTACAAACATGTTATAAAAGTCTATCATTCTAAGTTATTGTTTTGCAAGGAAAATTCCAGAGAAGCTTAATCCTCCTTAGCTCTCTTTAATTCATTTTCCAACTTGTCAATTTGTTGGTATAGCTTAACTACCTCCGCATCAAAATTATCAAAGGATTTTGTCGCTAGCCTAGATTGCAAACTATAGAAAATCGCATCTTTCTCCTTTAGTTATTTCTCCAAATAGAACACCTGTTCCTGGAGATTTATGACAACTATTTTGAAAATAATACATTTTTTGTAGCACGAAGGGGAGCTCTCTCAAAAATATCTTTGTGACCAGCAATGTTCGAAGTTTCCTCTATAAACTGTGAAGGAGGGGTCTGGAATTGGTCCTCCTAATCATGCATAAGTTGAAATATCATAATGCATAAAACACGAGCATCAAGTATGCATTAATAATATCATACATTCCAAAGAAAGATAACCCCATGACCTTTGTCAACTCATACACATACGCATAACGTCCATACTGACATATTAATACAACATCACAAACCACCAAATGTCATGAAGTAAAAACCATTTACGGATAAGCTAAAAATACTTCATATAATAGTACTTGAAACCCACTGCTAGAATTTTTTTGTAGGACAAATTCCTTAGAAATTCTCCACGTTTACAAATACAGAAACTAAGGCATTACTATAGATTATATCTTTGGGGAAGCAGAGAACTGCTGCAACATGAAAAGACCAGTTATTAACAAAATTCAAGAAGCAGAAAAATATTTCGAGAGTGAAAGCCATACCTGAGTAACATCGACATCAGACTGGTCAAAGGTCTCTTTATTTTGAGAATTCAAAGAGCCATACACCATAGAGGGTGGTGCAACCGGACTCATGGTAAATGAAATTCTCGTAGAACCAGTAACATTCCTTCCATCATCAGGTAACACCTCCGTTACTAAGGAGGATATCCCGTCACCCTTTCATATCCACCTTGTCGGTCCATGTCCTCTCTTGTTTCTCTTTCCACTATGGTTTCCTCCTCCACCTCTTCCTTATAGTCCTCGGAAAACTCCTTAATGAATAAGAGGGATGCGGGATTTATCTTGTCCATCGAAGGAACCTCATGTTCTCGGCCCACATGCTCAATCTTCTACAAAACTCTACCTCAGACGGAGTTTCGATTAAGGAAAAATCAAATTCCAAAAGCCTCTTATAATTATTGGAAAAGGCAAGGATGAGGGCATCCCCATAACATTCCATGACTATATTATTAAGATGAACTTTCAAGAAATTGGAAATTCTGTCACTAGCCTCGTAAATGATTCTTTTTGCGATAGAGAGCTGAGTGTTCATCCTGTCCACCTCCACGGCATAAATCAACCTCCATCCTTGACTCTTCTTCTTTAAGATCTTCAATTTCCTTCACCAACATGTCTTTAGCCTTTCTCTCCTTTTCCAACAGGGTCTCCAACTCGTTACATTTGTTGTCACCCTCCACCTTCTCCTGCAACGGGATATTAACCCTATCCCTCAGCGCATTGTTCTCCTCCTTAAGGGCATTGACCTCCGACGCTGAAGCGAAAGCCATCCCTATGGATGAATACCAAGTTTTCATCACCTAAGGAAGGGAGATGGATTAAAGCCTCTCACAAAAACAATGTAAATGCAAAGCCATTAGAAAAGATAAGTCAATACCAAAATTTGGTCTCTGATTTGTTGTCGGTGGAAATATTCTGAACCCAAGGGTGAAGAATTCACTATGATATAGTGACTTCAGGTGATGAAAGAGCAAAATTCATAAGCTTGTTGAAATCTGAGACGAACAGAGGAGGTACAAGAGAGATAGCAGGCTGAGAAGAGGAAGACACCGAAAGACCGTGCTTTTCCCCTCCTAACTCATCAAAAGTATTGGAGAGAACAGGACTACTTACAGACTTATCTTTCGGAGAAGTACTAGGATAGGCGTCAACATCAAACACGTGGTCATCATCAATAGTAGTGGGGTCGAAAGTCGGCCTTGCTTTCGTGGTAACAACAATGTCTTTTGAAAAACCAATTGGCTTATCATGCCTGGACTTCTTGGACGGTGATTCAATGTTGCTCTGAGCAAGCCTCTTTATGGCTCTCACACTAAACTGATTAAAGGCTGTGAGAGAGGATGCATCCTGGGAGGTTGAAGATCCTAAAGAAAAAAAGTTAAATTAGGAAAAATAAGAGCAAGGGGACGAGAAAAAGAAAAACAAATTATCTAATCAAAGGTATGATCTCATCCAAATCACTTGAAAAGATGGGAGAGCCTGTGTTGAATGTGCTAGAACTCAGCAATAGTCCTTTAGAACCATAGAATTGGATGGGGGGTTTCCCTAAGATATTCTACCTCAGGGGAAGCAAATCATATTGACGAAGCCTATCCGCGGTTAAGAGGAATGACTGGCACATATGCCCCACCGGTGCTTTGAAGATAGCCTCAACAACTTGAGCTTCCTCCATCGTTAAAATCATATCTTTTAAGGGGTTTTTGTGATAAAAAATGGACGCAAATAAACAAAAGTCACAAACATAAAACAATTAGTATTTGAAGAAAGAAGCTTACCATAGTCAACAAATTTTCCTGGTATGTCGGGAGGGCATTTAACGAGAAAAAACTTATCTTTCCACGGTTTAGTTTTGTTAATGCTATCACTAATTAATCTCCTTATGGGATTAGCCCTCCATATTGGCGACTCCGAACTTTTAGAAAATCGGACCATATGACGAATAAGTTTAGGGCTCAAAGAATCTTGACATGATGCAAGCGCTAAAGTTTCCAAGCATAAAAGAGTTGTATATGTAATGGGAGAGAGTTGAATGGGAGCAACTCTCAAATCACATAAAAGCTTGTGTAAGAAAGATGGGAAAGGAAGAAAGCCTCTGTGCCAGATATGGATTATTGAATACGCAAAATACCCTTCTGGAGGGTTTTTAAGGAAATATGGGGAAGAAGCTACAATGGCATCAATTCCCGATATGCCAAAACTATCTAATATGGTCTTCACTGAACTTTGGGAAGTGATTAAAGGCGGCCTTGGAACAAATTCTTTCTTAGGTCGCGAAGCCCTAGAATCGTTGGTCTTCGCCTTAGTAGGACTTTTGCTAGACGTGATTCTGAGAAGTGACATCGTTCCATCACAATGCCACTAGTACACACACTTCTTACATGAATGCAAGCATAACACTTATAAATAGATTGAGTATCATTATATCTTGTTAACATAAAATTTGGTTTGTCATAAGACAAATCGAGTCCAGGAATTGAATACAAAAAAAGATAGTACATAATGTACTTTCATTAGTGGACAACTAAGTTGTTAGAGACAGGGTAGCAGATATCTTAACATCATTAATACCTTAATGGGAATTACGTCGGAATCAGATAGTTCAACGTCATCACCAAAAACTTAGGCAAAACACAAACGAGGGGAATGGATTAGCCCTAATTATGTTGAAATTGTTTCATATCGATGGCATAAGATCCTAATTAATGGAAAAGTTGCTTTCCTCTTGTGTATCTTATTATGCGAATCACATTTCCGAAACTGGGTAATCTATGAAAAAGGTGGCCACTCATATTGAACATTAATCATGATGAAAAAGATTGTTATTACATAAAACTATTTTGCGATTAGCATAATCCTAATCGACTTCCCTGACAATTTTGATACATGATTAAGATTACAACTTATAGTAGGAATAAAAATACTTACATAGAATTGAGCTTCAATTTTCAAAAAGAGAATTTGAGTAGCTTTTAAGAGAAATGGTAATCGTGCACGAGAATTTGATTTGTAGGTGAAAGGCAGAGACAAAGAAGAAGAATTTATGTTCAAATTTCGAGGCTGATTTGAACCATACAAGCAGATACCAATCAAAGCTTTCGATCAAAGAAGATCAAAAGACTCAGATATGACACTTTGGAAAAGACAAAAAGTTTGACTTGGAAAGCCGAAAACACCCCTTCACTAGGGGGAAAATGTTAATACCAAAATTAACTCCGAAACAAGCTGACGGTGAAGGGGCATTAGGTGACCAGAAGAACATAGGAATTCTTAAGAAAACCAGAGTCAAACACTAAAAGGAGCTCAAAAAGCTACTGAATACCAACATGGTTTATTCGGAAGGAGGATCCTGTAGCTAAAGGTCATCTAAGTCGGAACCTAAGAAAGAAGGAGGCAAGAGCTCCGCTAATTGAAACCAGGAAGGACAAAAGGGATGTTGGTATTAACTTGCTTAATACTGACACATCAGGCGGCGAAGGCATCAAGAGTACTAAGCTAGAAGCACATAGAGATTATCTAGAAAAAGCTTCCAAAACATCTACTGCATAAATACCGAAAGGTTACATTGATAGACAAAAGACAAATCACCTGGGGAAACCTTCCGAAAGAACCAGCTATACCTGGAAACTCCCTCAGAAGGTAAACCAAAACCCCAAAAAGGATACAAGCTATCCGTACTAGTCTACTTAGCACAGACGCCGACAGTGGTTCCGAACCAGTAGTTATCTACATACATCATGAGGGCAAGCTCCTTTAAGTATTCACGGGAAAAACGAAAGCCTACATCCGGAAGCTTATAAGCGAGAGCATACAACTGAGAGCTCATATCAATCTCAAAGAAGCTCCAACTATTCGGAAACTTCATTACGGAAGCTAAAATCAGCACCATAAAGTGGTAGCTGAAGCACGTAAGACCAAGGAAAAAAGCGGCTGATAGAGGCTCCTGCAGGGCCAATGGCCCACCAGCAGAAGCGCCCCTACTTCTCTATAAATAAGACCCCATGGTTCACATTTTGAGGACGATTTTCTCATTTTTATTCTTGTTCTCTTTTTCTCTAGAGTAAACCCTAATTCTTAAATCTATTTGGGGATTTCTTCCATTCTATCCTTTTACTCTTAATCAAAGAACAATAAAGAATGAATCGATACTTATAATATTTCTTTATGAGTTTGCTGTGCTATTTCCCAGTTAGGGTTACTGCAGCTTATTGTTTGTTTCTTACGTATGCATAAATCTTCGACCAAGCCTTTACGCAGGTTAAGTGAAACACCCCATTCCACAAGCTTAAACCCTTCCTGCAAGCTTAGACTCTTTAGCAAGCTTAGTGCAGAACCCCTACCTACCATCTGTTAAGTCCTTATCAAGGGTTGTGTTTAAAAATTCATCCTCCTGGGATAATTGTTGTTCCTTGAATCGCTTAAGTGTGATACTCACCCCATCGAAGGAAGAGTGACTATTCTTTTGGATTCTAGACCTTGATTCCTAGGAAACGGTGAACTAACTCAAACTTGTCAAGGCTAAACAACCTATTTTTCCCTTAGGTCCACTTCCGTAGACTAATCTCAAGGTGTTGACAAAAAATATCATTAACAAATATAATTAATCCTTTCATTGTAGTTAGTATAAACTTAATTACAATTTTAAAAAATAACGACTAGGTTATTCTTCCCTCACCTGCTTCTTCTATTTCGTTGAACTCGTCTTCTTCCATTTGCCATGTAGAACATGATATCTTTTTTTTCTTTTGAACGGCCCAAGCACAAACCTTCTACCATCCTACGTCCCTTCTTCTCTTCTCCAATATCACCTTTATAAACAACCCGATTATTTCTCTTTCCCTCCCAGGTTCTTATTTATTTCTTCCTCATGCTACCTTTTTTTTCTTGTTCAAACACCATCATCCCAAAGCCGCTGCTCACCCCTATGGCGATCGAAGCTCCCCTATCACTGCCAAGACCCAAACTTTGACATCAGAGCACCTATGCCTTCTCTTGTTTGTTTTTTTATATTGCTTTGTTTTACACTGCAAAATCAACCCCACTCTATCTCAAGGGGCTCCCACCACTAAGGATCGGACCGCCTCAGATCACTGCCATCGAGATCAACACATATAAATTTACCTATGCCCAGATCCGCTCGCAACTCGGTGGTCCCCACTACCCAGAAAATGCCCCGCAACCATTTAAGTTCAACCTACTTCAGAGGCCGCCACCGACCACCACCCTTCACCAAACTCCTCTTAGGCATCTAACTCGACCAACTCTCCACTTTTACTATAGACAGCTAAGGCAAATTTTAAGTGTCGGTGAAGTCTTGATTTAATTCTTGGATGGAGGTGTGATCCCTTATTCATGAAATGGAGTTTTCAATTTTAATTTGCGGAATAAAAGATTAAAGGCGAGGTATGTATGATATATATATAGGGGAGGAAATGTGGGCAATACATTTCAGGTATAGTTTCTCTTTCATTTGGGTATACTTGGTCAGCATGGTTTCCTTTTAGGCTGTAACGGCCTGCAAATCTGTACTATTTGAGTCGACTAATAACACCACATGTCCAACCCAAATTGCACAGAAATACGAATCATTGTTAGAAAGAAGTTAGAGGATGAGGAATAGAAAGAAAGAAATATTAGAATAGAAGAAAAAACGAAGGTCACAAGCTCACAGCAGAACGAATAAAATATACTAAATAACATAACCTTTATGTTTCAAATACACATACCATTATCAGAGCACAACAGTTATCCCTGGAATAGTTATAAACACATGTTTCCAGATACAACACAGTACACAACGGAAATATGCTAGTCTATAGCTAACTGGTGAAGCCTCCTGCTTCCAGCTCTTCCAAGTGAATTTGTAAAATCCCGACTACTTGACTGCCCGTACAAATTTGGGAACCCAAGAGTTTATGGAAAAACAAACAAAATAAAACTCTGGGTCAGTCATGGGACTAGTGTGAGTAAACTCCAACTATTTGTTTAACTTTCAAAATCCTTTCGAAAGAAATGATAATCGTAAGACCGATCCACACATAAACATGGATGGTTTTTACCTTACGATAACCTAAAATATTTTTGATATCAAATTCAGTGATATTATAATAATGTCTAAATTAAATAAATAGAATCTAGTGAAACGCTTGCATCTCACGCTCCATATATAATATAAAATCACAAACCGCATGGCGCTTATTGGAGATTGGATTTCCAACATGACAAGATATAGAACCACCTTCCGATAGTGTATCTCTAGAGAGGAATACACTAGGTTCAACAAGAACATCTTGCAACCCGGCCCACACATGACCGACCACTCATTTCGCTTGAGTGTATCGAATGTATATCACCAACAGTTGGGATCAACAACCATTTCCCGAATGGGACTGCATCGAATAGAATAAGGAATTAAATGAATCTCTAGATAGGTGATTATACACCCTAATGGGAGCGACCCACATAGCCATGCTGCCTGCCCGATTTTTGTCATTTCCCGGTTGTTGAGGCCTGAGGCTACGATTACTTTCTATTCATTGATAGCACAATCACTTTGGATGCCACATCGTCAGATCCGTTAATCACTAGTTGATTTGCACAAATATATTCTGGATATTATGCTAAGGGAATAAATCCATTGCTACCATATATATATTTATACAGACCAACATATTCGATCATTGGAAATACTTTGTCAGATATTCGTCCATTTACGTTCGTTTTGGGATTGAACAAAATCGAAGGCACAATTTCTATTAATAGAAAAAGCCCTTGCACTTTAATCCATCTTTTATTATCTTCATATAATATGATTCGCAACGTTACTGCTAATACGAAGTGGTTCACGGATAATAATCCAACCGTTCTCTCCATATTGACAACGATATTGGCAAACACTTCGATAGTCGGTTATTTAACTATCGAAGAAAAACAAACATCCATCCAAAACATCAAACAATCACTGGGCCATTTTATTAATATTTCATTAATTAAATCACTTCTCCACTTCCTTTATCATTATTCATTAACTAAATATTTTCAATTTCATCTTGACCTTTACCCATTTGGCAAACATTTCCAAATATCAACTTCTTTTATTTTCTATATTTAGAAAATATCTCTATTTGCAATTGAAAACAATTTCAATCACTTATCTCTTCCCCGACTACTTTAATTATACTCATGAAATATTTACTTTTATATTCCCAAAATTCCACCACTTGGGTTAAAACGAATGCTATGTAAAACATCGTTACAACAACCCAAAATATTTTATTCAACTAACTCTTATTCAAACACTTCTCTTCGAGACTGGATCTTGCTATTTATCAATTAAAAATGAAATCAATCAAGTTGGGGTATAACTACCTCTCAGACCTTGACTGAAAACATCTTTAACTTCAAAACAGACAAAACCATTATTCTCGAAAGGTCCACACCATACGAACCCATTATTCATTTTTAAACTTATATATGTTTCTCTTTCTATTACCAGATAATCGATTTCCTTTTTTGTTTATAATATTCTATTTTAAATTCGTTTCCTTATCGAATTCAATATATATTGATTTCTAACTATCAAATTTTCTTAAAAATATTCTAACTCCTTAAATTTTCGGAAAATTTCGCCATAACCTCCTTTGTGCCGGGAGCATCGGGAAAATTTCAAAACTGCCACACAGGCCTCTCCGATCCAAAAGAAAAAGAAACGCCAAGCGGCTAGCCGATACGGTGCATAAAACCTCATATGAAATTTAAACGTGTACCTTTTTGTTGGGCACTTATATTATAATCTTCATACACTTCATTCCATACCTGTCTCACACATGTTCACCTGTTTTCAATTCAATTCAACTCGATCCATTCATTTGAATTCAGTTTCGCCCATTTATTCTTTAATTATCTATTTTGCCTATTTCACTTCTTTGTTTGAACATAACATGTACAAATAAAATATTTAACTTTCTCATAACCAAATTGAATTCCAGTTTCAATTCTAGTTTCCTTTTCGATTTCGAATATAAATTCCCAAATCGAATTCACTTATTCAAAGCCCAATATCAATTCAAAATCTCATTAAATAATTATTATTCAAATTAGTTAATTCTATTCAATAAACAAAAATCTGATTTCTGTTTCAAAAATCAATTCATTACTTCACTTGAGTTCACATATAATTTACAACTCAAAATCTGAAATTTTCTAAATAGAAATTCGGATTTTATTCGCTTAAAAATCCTTTTATAAAATTAAATAACCATTATAGTTTTTATATGGTTATGGCATTGTTTTTTTGAAAATTTGATTTTGACATAACTCAAAATCTATTCGACGAAATCCAGAATTTTCTCCTTCATTAGAAAATTATTATCAAATTGGTCCTGACGATTCTTGTTTCAAAGAATTCCGACTTCAATTGAGTTATGTATACTCAATTGAAGTTCGAAACGACAATTTACGAGGCTACGGCGAGTTCGTTTTAATTATATTTATATATATATAAATGTTTGAACTTTGTTTATATAAAAATTCTAACTCCATTATAATATATTTTTAATATATATCAAACAAATTTTCCCAATTCAACATAATATTTTCGATTATCTAAAATTGTCGATTTTTCCTTACTCGGTAATATAATTTATTTATACTTCGATCTTTTATATTCAAATTCCATTTCAATTCTATTTAAATTTCCTATATTCAATTTCCATTTCAACTTTATTTGAATTCTATATTCAAATTCCCCCTTCAACTCTATTTGAATTCTATATTGAAATTCTATTTCAATTCTATATCAAATTCTCTATATTCCAACTCCATTTGAATTTCTATATTCAAATTCTATATTTAAAATTTCTTTATTTCAAATTCCATTTCAGTTTCTATACAAATTCTATATTTGAATTCCCTTTATATTTTCTATTTGAATTTTCTATCTATTCAAATTCTATTCAAAGTCTATTCAAATTCAAATTTCAATTTGACTTCTATTTAATAAAATTCGAATGAATCGAATCCAAATCATAAATCCTTACAGATTAATTTTAGTCCAATTTATATTCTGAACATCAGAATAAATTCCATCGTTTATTACTTTAAAATGATTTCCCCGTTTCTATTTTAAATTCACGTTTGAATTTAAATATTCAAATTATCAAATGATAATTTTTCCACTTTATTTATAAATACTGTTTACAAATTAATTTTAATTCTCTGCATTATTCAATTTATAAACAACGTTTATAAACTCAATACTTGTTCAAAACAAGTTAATATTCCTATAGCTCATTAAAAATTCAATTTCTATTTTTAAAAATATATTTCCCCTTTTAAACCCCAAATAACCTTTTCATGCTATTTTTTTATGTCAACATTTTGGTCCTAGTGATATTTAAACAATCAAATCACACAATTATCAACCAACACATCATATGTGGAAACAATCAAATAATAATATTTTTTTTGAGGAATCCAGTTGGATCCCTCCAACCTGTTTTTCCTGCATCTATAGACGTTAGTCAACAGAAATAATACCCATCATGCTTCGAGGTAGGATATCGTGGTATAGAAGGTCATCCGCTATCTTAGCGTGGGGCGTATAGGGTAATCATCCGCTAATGGTATCGCGGGCATCCGCTAATGGTAACGGGAAATTCAACCACCAATATATATATATAATAGCAACCACCAAACCTAAATAACTAATATATTTAAGATGCACAAAAATATTTAATGCAACCAAACAAGAAACAAACAATTATTTTTCACTGAAAATAATTTTAAATAAAAGGTGAGTGAGATTTACTCACCTTGATTTATTTGTCGGAGATCCTATTTAAAATCTCATACCATCTCGACTTCGAATCTACTTGAACGAGTCTATCCCGCACCTATAATTAATTATTATTTTTCGATTACTAATTTAAATTTTACTTAATGAATAAATAATCTAATATATGTATTTTTTTAAATTTGATAAAAACCTATACCTTATAGTCTTGAGTAATCCATGAAGTAACTTGAACATCATCAAACCATTTCGCTCAAACAACCCCCCCCTTAAATTAATGATCCATTTCTCTTTTTATCACTACAGCCCACTGTTAATGCTGAAACCACAAATGACCTTAATATTTATGCCATCCACTATCCTGTCACTCCAATCACCACCTAACCACCAGCTCCATCAGTAACCCCTTTCTCTACAACAATAGATCCGAACACCCAAATCCCTACCTCATCGAACCCCAAATCAATGCAATAATCCATCCTTCAAGTTTCAGATCCGTATACCCTTATTCCCACTGCCGAACTCCTTGACCAAAACCCAGGACAATCTCAACGTCGATCTCCTCTGCCAAATTACTCGACCTCGACATTGAAAACCACAGTCCAAATACCCTGGTTCAATCCCAAGCGCCACCATCGTACTATCATCACAATGAAAATCCGCATCTCCCAAGTCTCGAACCGCAACTTGATGTAGGCAACGTTGACCCCCCTATTTGAACTGCGACTTCATGATGAACGAAAGTGCCCAAAAGTACCATAACGCCAGAAATCATGGCCTCCCCTGTTAACCGTGAGCGCGTCGAGCTTTGAGACATGGTTTCAAGTCGCGAGCGCCTCCAGGGAGATCTCGAACTCCATGATTTGAACGAAGAGGTTGCAGCCATTTTTTTCCACTCTCAATTGAACTCGCGGCTTTAATTTCAGAAGAGAATCAAAGGGGAAGGGGTCAGTCCCTTTGATTTTGAGTTGAAGAATAAGGAAGGGAGATGCTTGCGATTTATAAGGAAGTGGAGAGGAGACCAGAAGTACACGACAATTAAAGGAATGTAGGGCGAAGTACACAACAAATTTATTGTCGATTTGATTTTTGATTTAATCTGATTTGATTTCAAATTAATGCGATATGAAATAAAGAGATTTTTATTCTTTTTAAACAGATGCTGATTTGATTTTGATATTATCCATTAATTTAAATATCTTGGGGTCCATTACATGAATTCACGAACCGCTATTTTAACATACCGACTGACGTTTAAATGTTATAACGCTATTCTGAATTCAACAAAACTGATATTGAAATTAAATTTGAACGTATATACAGAATACCCATTCAAATTTGTTATAATATAATTTAAATTCGAAAACCACAAATTCTTTGATAATAAATTATTTTTTATTATCGTATGTATCAAATAAAATTCCTACTTATCATCTGAATCATTTTGATTTAGTTCTTAACTTCGATTTCAATTATATTTCGAATTAAAATAATTCGATATATTCTAAATTAAATTATACTTGATTATTAAATCGATAACTCGACATACAACTTAATTTATATTATCAATTAAATATTTAAAACCCATATTAAATATTTAAAATTAACAGATTAAAAATCTGGGTCGTTACATAGGCTGTACTTTTTAGGGGGAAATAGGTTAATGGCATGTGCGACTTTAATGTTTAGGCAGTAGGATTTTGAATAGGAATAGGGTAGGTTAGTATTTAGGGTAGATTTATTTATCATACTTTGCTTGGTCGTGAAGATTTCATATTAAAAGTTATATTATTTTTATTTATACAGTTAGTTTATTCTGCCGTTAATTAACTCTTTTAACGTTAAGAATTTATTGATCGTACCACCACACATGAATCCCAAACATGATGAAAATGGACATACCGCTACGTCTTGATGTTTCGGTCCAAATAAAATTCATTTAGTTGAAATCTGACTTTGATTGCACGAAGACGTCATTTTAATTTCAATTTACTAGTCGATTCACATTTAAACTTCGCGCGTTCTGAAAACAACTCTGACTGGTTGCAAATCTGAAATGTTACTATAATAAGTTATACATTTTCTAATAAAATTCACTTCATAAAAAATGGAGGTCATTTGAAAAATAGCTACTTCTAAGGCTTATATAATATAGGTAAAATATAATTAATTACAAAACAATTCAAATTAATAATAATAAATTATTATTAACACATTTATAGCTTCAAATATAAACCGATATGGATTTAAAACTCAACATTAGCAATTTCGAGTTAAACGATATCCAAATTATGTAAAAAAAACCTTTTAAATTTATTAATAAATCATTATAGTTTATAAACGATTCTATGATGACTTTCTGAAAATATAATTTTGACAAAACTAACAATCTATAATATGAAATCTTGAATTTTCTCTTTTAGTAGAAAATTATAATCAAATAGATTCAAACGATTCTTATTTCATAGAATTCCAACTTATATCGGATTCTGTATATTCAGTTGAAGTTAAAAACTCATTATTACAAACTAACTTGATGTTGCTAGTTCGTTTTAAAATTAAATGTAATTTATATATTCAAACTTCGTTTTATTAATGAATTTTATATAAAAATCCAATTGTATTTATAATACAATATTTAAAATGGATTTAAATATTCAAATTCAAGTGACCGAAAAATTCGGGGCATTACACAATTCAATTCAAGTACGGTTAGAAAACAATTTACTACGTTAGAAAATCCCATTTACATACAATAATTTTTTACTTAGTTCTGTTATTGAGTAAATCCTCATTTAAAACCATCTCATTACCTTTAAATCTCTTTTATAAACCTTGTTTATAAAAGTTGGATTTATTATAAAATCCCTTTATAAACTCCATTATAAATATTCATTACAAAAACCTTATTGTAAAACTTGATTGCCATTTCCTTAGGAAAACTTCAAATCTCACCAAGTCTTTTTTGATTATAATTCAAATCTTTTATAACTTACCTTGAAATAAGATTAAATAATTTATAATTCATTTATGAATACCAAACCATTCTACAGATTTCCCTTATAAGGTCAAAGATCACATATAAGTTGTTTAATAAAGTTATTTATTAAACTTGTCCAAAATAGTTGAAATCAGCTAGTAAACTCATAAAATTGCAAAACAAGGCTTTATAACTTCTTAAAACTTACTTATAATACTTGGTTAAGTTTTAGCACTCAAAAAATCCAATTATATAACTTATTTATAAAACAGGAATTTTTTTATACAAATCTTTTATAATCTCTTGACAAATTCCAACTATAAATATTGATTTATTTATAGAACTTTTGTTTTATATAACTTATGTATAATTTGCTACAAAATCTTATCGTTTTTATAAAATTAAAATTTATAACTTCCACTTAATCAATTTGCCTTACGGAGAATTAATAACTTTAATAATATTAGAATTAGGTCATATACTGCCAACAATTTAACCAATACTGCTTATTTATTAATAACCCATCAATGTTGAATTTAATTTAACAATCATTATCTGATTCAGGTTTTTATATTAATTATTTTAGACAGCTCATATGTGAATAATATGAAAGCAAGTAACATCTAATACATTAAGGAATCATGTTTTATCCCTCCAACCTGTCCCCTTGCATCACAACCCATATATCAGTTCATATATACATATAAATTAGAAAATCTAATCCAGTTCGTCTAAAACCTTCTACTTAAAAGCAGGTAGTGTTGAAGGTCATCCATTCACAGACCTAAATATATAACCACAACAACTAAGTAATAAATCATATAATCATCGAAATAACCAACACACAATTTGGTATAAAATCAATAATATATATTATTATATGGCATAACAATATTCAGCAGTACTCTAGAAAGTGTGAGAGTTAACTTGCCAACCAATCCTATTGAATGATTCATGACCTCTTGCCTAATTTCAAGTGACTGTTGAAATTAGATAACATTTAAACAATTAAGAATGCTTCCAATCCTACTTATACACATGAATATCTTGAAAACGAACCCAACGCAAATCGTTTCATCTTAATTTGTCTTCGTATAAATAATGTACAGGTGTTACAAGATTTACTCGAATTAAAATAATATTTTATTTAACACCATAATTAATTAACGTTAATTACCATTATTAACTTCCTAATGCATGCTATTAACTCGCGTAAAAAAATTCAAACCCAGGTTCACATAAACATAGAGGAAACGCCTTCGTTCACCACGCGGTCCTGCTGCCTAGGGTCTACCAGACCAAGCTATACTCCGGTCACTCAATGCCCCTGCTCCACTCTCGCCAACGCAACTAACCTCAATGTCTCAAGTGGCATGTAGCTCACGAACTCCGAACAAATCCGAAAGCAACGAACAATCCGATCAACTCCCCCACTACTGCATCACCAACCACTAGAGCACTATGCCATAAATAGCCTTCTACAACACACACAAAATGTTGGGTCAAGCCCAAAAAATGTTGCCATTGGTCTTTGGCAACACTTTTCCTATGTTGCATTTTTTGTTATTGCCTTAGGCCTCAAAGGCAACATTTTGACTAAAAGGAATATTATTGCAATAGAACCCTATTTTGGCCTATAGCAATATCCATAGGTGTCCGTAGAACCATTCCAAAAATGTTGCTATAGATATTATCCTTTTGAATTTGTTTGGGTCCACATCTTGTATACTATACTATTTTTCATCTCACATAATAATATATATTGGTACTAAATAAAAATACTATTGCAAGGAATTTAAATGATTCAAACAATATTTTATTCAATATAATATTTCAACATTTAAATAGTACAATGTTTTGCATCTCCTTGAAATACAAGTCACATTCGCACCTCACTACATACACTCGAACACTCAATACACAGTTTGTCTTTATATTTGCTCCACACTTCTGGTCCTGCTCTTGCTTTCACTATGTCTCTTGTTTACCTATACAATAAACAACTAGAGAAGTAATATGAAAATAAACAAATTTAAATTTACAAAAATATAAGTTTGTTTGTGTGTTTAATTGCCTCGGGTATTCAGGTTGTTTGTCATCATATTTTGATTATGCAGTATATGTTTCTTTATTAGTATTCACATGGACAAATGAATCTCAGGAGCATGCACGTATACATGTGTACATGTATACGTGTACACTACCATAGCATCACAGAATCATTCTCATGGCAATGTAAACAACTGAGGATCAACCACGTGAACAAACTTAACCCAGTATCTTCCTGTTCATGCAAAACAAGAACGAGTTCGGGTTCATAAAACATCTGGAATGTGATTCAATCTCAGGTTCAATTAAAGTATGCAAATATATATATACCTACACAAATGCAACTTATCAATGCGCACAGAGTTCATGATTTAATATGGCAGCATGTACATGATGACATAAACTAGGAAAAGTATTAGTGAAACAAACAACATGAAAATGGATGAGCCAATGCAGTAGAAACATGCAGAAGCTTAAAAGAGAAAATACATATATACGTATATGTGTGATATATATGTATACACATATATATATATATGTAGTTGCAACAAATTAGAGAATTACCAAATGAAACAAGTCAGGAAATTCTTTCAATAGAGAAATCAAGGCATTTCCAAAAATGTGAATTCAAAGTGCATCACGATCAATTCAAGGATGTATGTCAAAGCATATATATTGCAATTTTTTTGAATAGCAGAAAAAAAGGAAAAATTAACAAATTAACCAAGGCAATAAATCAATCAATCAAGGCCATCTTTTGGGGAAAATCATGGCAACCAAAATCAGAAAATATAGGATTTCATTTGTCCTATAAATTAACCCGCTTTCATCATCAACAAACATCACAAGACAAGTCGAGAAAGGAGAATTAAAAACAGAGAATTTCGCATACTAGAGATCTCGACAAACATCACCACTGCCTCTTCCCTACCACCGTCCAATAATAGGTCTATTATTCGCACACTGAGAACCATAGCCATTGCTGAACTAGTAAACCTGTCATTTAAGCACATTGAGAACCACACCCATTGTTGAACTAGTAAACCTGTCATTCAATCACACTAAAAACCTAGGTTCTCAAATGGAACTGGTAAACTCAGTAAACATCTGAGTGTAGTGCCCTCTAAATGTCAAAGTAATCCAACAAGTAACTCAAGCAAAGTACCTAGGGGATGGGAATTTACAAAGTGACAGGCCCAAGATAACTAGTACAACAATGCAGCGCCACCAACGCAACTATCCCGACCATTGACAAGACTCAAACAACCACACTCAGCACCATAAATATAGTACACTTGACACTATAGGGCAGATACTGCTTCTATGCATTACTGACTTGAAGAACATAAACAAGGCAACATAACTAATAAACGCATAATGGTGATGCAGGCAAGAATAAGCATACTTCACCAACATTGACCTGGTAACCATGGCATAGAAGCATTGCACCGGAACGAGGATGGAAACAGAGAAATACCACCTGTAAATGCCAATGAATAATGTAGCAAAACTACATCGAATAAACTGATAAGCAGGAGTTGCAAGCATGAGGAAGCATATCCAAAGCCCTAATCATTACGCAACCAGACAAAGAGGAGATCAAACCAAATGTTCAACTAACACCCATACTAAAAGGCGACGCAAACCAAAAGGAAATGAAAGTCAGAGTGTAACATCAAATCTCACCATAAAAACAGACTCAAAATTGACCCAAAATAGACCTTATCAGCTAGTAATAGTCTCGTATGAGATAGAATAATAAGTTGAATGTCGGATCTGATACTAGTGGAGATCCATGAAGCCGCGCATGTTCCAAAACCCTATAGGATCATCGAACGTCAGAGCAAAAGCCGGAACGAGGGAAGATCAGAAATAATAGCAATAATTATATGAGACACAAGTGGTGACTCTCAGGCGTGGAGAAAAATAGAGAGAAGAGTAGAGGGATAAGTGATAGAATGGTAGAAAGAGGAGATCGAAATCAGAAAAGTTGAGGAAAGTGAAATACTACTGGCCATTACCAAAAATCACCACTTGAATTTCCTCTAAAAGATGACACTGGGGACTTTTGAATATTGGATCTAAATAAAACAAGAAAATGAAAATGAGATCTGAACGAGATCTGAAAATAAGAAAATTAGTTATTCATTCAAGTAAAAAGCAGGTGAATGAAAACTAGGGATCTGAATGATTTTGGAAATTTGGGGGTGAGACCAAAATGAAAAGGAAAGAGGTAAATGAAAATAAAAGTGGGAAACAGAAAAGCTGATGTGTGGATTGACGGTATGGATTGATGTTTGAGATTTTGTTTTATATGATGGTGTAGATCACTGAGGTGTTTTTTTTTTAATTTTTTAATTTGAGTATATTTGTATCTACTGCAACAGGTTGCTGATATTTATGCTAATGCCTTGATACAAATGTTGCAATAGGACCAAAATTTTATAGCTGTTGTAACATTTTAGCTGGCAACACCTTGCAAATCTCTTGTAGAAGGCCATCTATGGCATAATGGAGGTTGTGCCAATAACATCGTACAATTCTGCAAACTCCCTTCCATCTTCTCCCTTCACGATCTATCACCTTAAATCTAATCACCAATGAGATATCATCCAAAAACAAACCCCCCTCAACTCCGTTCAACTAAGAAGAATGCCTTCTACAAGCCTCTGCTTCCCGATCAAACACCACCAGTGAACTCTACTCCCTGACACCCACAACTTTCAGGTTGAACGATTCTCCTAACGTAGCTTAGATCAAACTATTTATTCTTGGCCATTGTATTTGATAAGGGAAGTGGCGGCTTGCAAAGAATTAGGGTTTTGGTTTAAATAATGAAATGTTTAGGACCTTTTATAGAAAAATTGAATCATTATTCACTCAAAAATCACACGAACTCCCATTCTAGCGTGCTCATAGTCGTTGCCTACAAATTACCCATATTCCAGCACAATTGAACTAGTTTCGAAAGCCTATTCAGACATATTAAATAGTTATTCTTGAAATAAAATTATAATTAAAATTCTAAATCGCTAATCAACACAAGTTTATTTTGCACACAATCACACAACAACTCCGATTGACATTAAACTTGAAATCTTACAATAAGCAACCATTCTGGATCCAATGGAACTAGTTTCGTCAGATTTTGAGATCGTTTGCAAAATGACTATTTTTACGTATTAACGAAAATCAACTCAAAGTTATTGTATTTCAAAACACTCTATCTCATTGATAATAAAATATTATTATATTTTATATTCAAATTGAATTTTCAAAACTTCAAATTAGACTTAACTAATTTTATAAACTCAAGGTTTCCAATTTTAGTTAATTTGATATTTTAAATTCTCATTTTAAATATAATTAAAGTTATTAAATTATAAAATTAATCATTTTAATATTTAAATCAATTAAATATTACTATATTTAAAATTCTGGTTGTAACATCCACCCTATAAGCAAGCTTTCCAATATGCTTTATAATTGGAAACAGTCTAACAAATCTTGTGGCTAACTTTTCTTTCCTTACAAATCGAACAACATTCCACTAATGTGAAACCTTTACGAATACCAAATCTATGAATAATAATTCTAAATCCTTTCACCTTTTACTAGCATAATTGTTCTAGTGATTTTGGGCTATCTTCATTCATTTTCAAATGATCTTAATCTTATATGTTGTTTCCCTTGTCATTTCTGTTCCAAGTACAACTTCTCCCTGGTCTCTAACCAACAAGAGTGCGAGTTACATCGCCTAATGTACAATGCATCATACGGTGACATACTAATACTTGACTGATAGGTATTGTTATAGGAAAACTCAAGTAGATGGAGATGGTCTTCCCATGATCCTTAAAATCCAGTGCACTAGGTCTTAAAAGATCTTCCAATACTTGGTTGACTCTCTCTATCTGACCATTAGTTTGGGGATGATAAGGTGTACTCATGTGTAGCTTGATTCCTAATGCCTCCTGAAAACTCTTAAAAACCCATTGGTAAACAAAAGATCTTGATCACCCACTATAATCTTAGTATCCTATGGAATCAAACTATTCACTTAATATACAACTCAGCCAACTTAAATGTCGTCCTAGTACATTTGACATGAATAAATCTTGCACCTTTAGTCAAGCGATCTACAATTACCCATATATCATCATATCCTACCCTAGTCCTTGGTAATCCGTCAATCAAATCAATAGATACTTGTTCCTACTTCCATGTAGGAACCTCTAATGGCTGCAATAACCCACTCGGCTACTTCTATTCTGCATTGACTAACTGACAATTCCTATACTTTGAGAAGAAACTCCCAAACCCCTTTTATGAGTTCCTGGTTGTAAGTTATCTTCGTGCCTTAATATATCTTGTCACCACCAGGATGGCTAGTCAATCTAGAGTGATGAAATTCTCTCATAAATTCATCTATTAATCCATCTATATGAAGTGTGACCAATCTTTCATCCTTACAAAGCCAACCATCTTGATCAACTTCTTAACTTTTTATTTCCTCGGACTCGACCCTCATTTCCAATCTCTTAATTGTCTCTACGAGATTGGCTTCTCGTGTTAGATTTGTCAATCCTTTCAATGAGAGTAAACCTGTAACATCCCAGATTTTAGTCGATTTATATTAAATATTTAAATTAGTTTCAGATATTTAGTTGGAATTATAAATGAATTTTTATATTGAATTTATCAATTTAATAATCAATATACGAATTAATATCGAATATATTTAATTATCGTAATTCGAAAACGATAATAATTGAGTTAGCAATTAAAACTGAATCGAAATGATTCAATCGATCAATATAAACTTCTGTATTGAATTAGAACGGTAATAATAATTTATTACCGATGAATTTAATTGTTTGAAATTGATTTATATTTTAAATCAAATTTAATTTGAATCGTTAATTTAAATAGTTATTTCCTTTACTGTCGAATTGAATTACAGAATCAGTTCCGTGAATTTTATGATAATGCCAAAATCTGAGAACTTCGGTCATTACATAGAAATAGCGATTTATGGTTTGCTAGTTAAGGACCACGAGATATTTTTGAATATTATTTACAATTGGATCTAATCAAGATTACATCAAAAATCACAATAGCCACCCTATTTATTTTTTAAAGTTGACCAATTTCTTTATTCACCTAAACCTATTTAACATCGAGCACGGAATATTGTCTCCTTCTTCATTTTCAAGCAAACAAGATTTTAATGACCCTGTACGTCTGTCTCTCTCTCGTGCTTATATAAATTAAGCCAAACCTTCATAATTTTCCCATTCCTCAAATCAAACAACACCTTTCCTTTTCTCAGCCAATTCGAGAATCAGTTCAGCATAAAAAAATACCGAAGCAATTTCTTTTTCTAGTTCTTATAAAATCCATGTAAAATCAGAAGTTCAACCAAAATGAAATTCAACTGATCCGGAAGCTTCCTATTTGTTGTACTTTGAATTCACATCTTCAATTTTAGGTTCGATCATCCTCGATGTTGCTCGAACTATCGACAACGAAAGCTGGGGCTGAGGTGTGCGAAGCGCGTTAAAGTGTTCAGAGCGGCAAGGCGCGATTGTAAAACGTGGATTTGGGAATATTGGACGATCGTAACAGGAATTGGCCCGATGGGGGTGAGGATCGACTGTCTGGTGTTGAATTTGGGTCGTTAAAATGAGGATTGATAATGTAATTATATGGTGTGATGACCGAGGTTGAGTATTTATACTAGAATTTGAAATTTTTAATGGTAAACGAGGTGGATTTTGGGGAGTTCGAACGGTGGAATTTGGGAACAGCAAGGGAGTTCGGTTATGGCTTGATGTTGATGATAGTTTGGAGGGTGTTCGATTTTGTGATTCTGGGGATGAAGGAGTATAAGGTATGACATAATGGGCGATGGTGATTAAGTTGTTCGTATTAGCTTGTGACGAGGAGGAGATGGCATACTGGGTCTGCGGTGATTTCGTAGCAGGTGGATTAAATCTGGGTAATTGACTTGTGCGTCCAGTAAAGAAGTAGTTGTGGTGTTGATCAGAATGTGGGAGTAGAGTTTAGCCAAAATTCGTAAGGGGGAAAAAGTTGAATCAGGTAATTTAAATTATAAATTAATTTTAGTTTATAAGGTATAATTATTTTCAAACTTGTAAGAAGTTTAAATTTTTTGCCCGTTAACAGATTTCAACAAAAACGAGCTATGTTGGACTCGTACTAGTGATAACCAAGCAATGGTATTCAGATTGGAATAAACTACGAATTAAAAATCAAGGTATATGTTTTATTAATAATTTATTTATTTAGTTTAAATAAATAGTCATATAATCGTTAAATAAAAATAAATAATCATAGGTACAAATAGACTTATTGGAGATGATTCATAGCCGCAGATATGGAAATAAACAGGGTATTCGACAAATAAAATCAAATGAGTAAATCTCACTTAAAAAATTATTTTTCTCATTAAAAATAATTTATTGGTTGCTTGGTTGCATTTATAAGTTATTTATCAATCTTGGTTATTGTAACACTCCACCTTCGTTATGGTCACTCACAAAGGGAATGCCTTAACTTTGATGGAGCTTTTTAGTAGACAGAACAGAATATTACAAGACGGATAAGTAGTACTTGAAAAATTATAACTTTATTACAGTAGAAGCAGAAATAAGTTTGGTTACATCTTTGTAGATCACAATACCAAAACTCAAGTACACAATTATCAGTCTTATACAAAATCCTTCAGAATGTAAAGTTTCAAAGCCATAATCCCCAACATAAACTGCTAAGAAAAGATAAAGTCAAAGCCAAGCAATACTCCAAGCACTTCAAGCAGAGAGAATCAGAATCAAGCTCCTGTGTTTCCACCCTGAGCACCTTGGGGGGGAATGGAAAGAAAAAGGGAGAAAACAAACGAGGTCAGACATAAAGTCTGGCGAGTCCAGTGACTTCCAGCATATAAACAGATAATATTATCATGACATGTAAATAAAGATGGATGAGAGATTACATCAACAGGAATAACAGATATACTTTAAGTTAATAGAAGAAACAGAATGATGTAAACCAAGTTATGTTTCTTACATACATCTTACTTCTCTGCACTAATACTATTATAACAAGGTTAGGTGTTACCCTAATGTCTAAACTGAAACAGAATCGAAACAGAATAATCTATACAGAAAAAGAATGTGTAACGAACCGGGATTTTCGACTCCGAAAATCAACATCAAACTACCATGTTGACCATTCAGACATCGAACATTCCAGATCATTAATAGAAAGAAGTTAGAGGGTGAGATAAGAAAGAAAGAAATATTAGAATAGAAGAAGAAGAAGAACACAACACAACACAGAGTCTCACATCGCAGCGGAACAAACTATAATACAGAAATAACCTTTATTGAGAACTTTTAAAATACTTACAATATCAGAGTACACATCTGGACAGTGATAAAAATCTGTCCTCATATAACACACAGCGGAATAGTAATATCATACGTCTGGACTCTTCCAGCTCGTCTCTTCACAACAGTCGATAACCTGAACCTGTACAACCCGGCCTAACCCGAGCATTTACAAAACACCGGGTCAGTCTGGTGAACCAGAGTGAGATAAACTCGCACAGTAATAAGGGTGAACCATCCAATCATGATTTTTGAGTTCAAAAACCTTTTCGAAGAAAAAGGATAATCGTAAGACCAAATCCACACATAAACACGGACGGTTTTTACCTTACGATAACCCAACACAGTTTTGAAACCAATATCTTGTCTGATATTATAGTAATGTCTAAATACAAGTAAGTAGAATCTAGTGGAACGCTTGCATCTCACGCTCCACATATATAGTATACAATCAAAACCCGCAGGCACTTATTGGGAATTGGATTCCGACTTGACAAGGTATGGGTCCACCTTCCGAACGTGTATCTCTAGAGACGAATACACTGGGTTCAACAAGAACTTCTTGCAACCCGGCCCTCACATGACCGACCACTCATTTCGCTTGAGTGTATCGAATGTATATCACCGACGGTTGGGATCAGCAACCGTCTCCCGACAAGGGACAGCATCGAAACATAGATTAAAGAAACAAATAGGATTTCCTCTAGATAGGTGATCATACACCCTAATGGGAGCGACCCACATAGCCATGCTGCCTGCCCGATTTTTGTCATTTCCCGGTTGATGAGGCTTGAGGCCAGAATTAACTCTTGAACATCTGGTCGTCATTCACTTTGAATGCCACATCGTCAGATCCGTCAGATATCACTAATTGACGTCCACAAAAATACTCTAGCCGAAAGCTAGAGAATGGCAATTCCCTGCCAACAACTATCGTACGTTTGAAGAAATCAACGTACGTGACCCTTTGGAAATACTCTGTCAGACATTCGTCCATATACGTCATCCAGGAACAGGATGAACCGAAGGCACTCTCCTACTGCATCCAATATAGGAATCACCCCATGAATCAGTAGCGAGAAGTCCTTGCAACTCGTTGATTCCAACCACGACAGAATCACAGCTTTCCTCTGCTTGCCAGGCAGAGAATATTAGTGGTTCTTCCGTTTATGAAAACCCATGGTCTTCAATGCTCCATCTCGATCATCTTCTGAGATCTTCACGTATTTGTTGGACGGAATGGTTTTCGAATATAAATTCGATCCCGGTCTTTCCATACCAACAATCGTATTGGACAGATTTGATAGTCGGTGTTTTAACTATCAAAATATACAGTGTTTCAACCATGACACTCCAATGAGTTTATTGGTTCAGTATTCAACATCACTTGGCCTTTAAATCAAACTGATTTACTTTTGTTAAATTGAAACTTCCAATTCTTTTAATATTCAAAAATACAATATTTGAATAACTCTAATTGATTAATTAGCATTCGTCTTAACTCCATTCGCTTGACTCTAGATCACAGCGATCACAATGGTTACGCCTGATTCCCTCAGGAAACATCCGACCGCCGTAGGCTATCTGCAGCCCTGCGAATTACGCTAGCAGTCGTACGAAATGGCAACTTAGCCGAATTATGTTTGGCTAATTCTATCTCGAATAAATATATTCAATTTCCCACTTTGAAATCTCATTTAAAATTCTCCTTTTTACTTGATCTCGTTTTCAAATAACGTTAATGTAAAATTAACGTCTTAACACTTAGAATCTCACTTAAAACCTTTGGTTTATAATAAACCCTTTTTATCGTAATCTCCTTTCACTTAATTCATATAATTGAGTACGTTTATTTCCTTTCACCATTCAATTGGCTTGCATCTCACATTCGGTAACTTTTTAAATGAATTCCCATTTAAAATATATATTCCTAACTTCATCATGAATTAAAATAATAACTTATTTCAAAAATTAACTACTTTAGTAGTTAATCCCTTTTAAATCCTTACTTAAATTCAAACAATATTCATTTAACTATTTTAGTCAAAACACATTAACTTGATAAACAATTCTAATTCCAAACGGTCGATTTAATTAACTCAAAAACTTGATTATCTCATAACCGATTTCAACAATCCTCGCTTTAAATTAATTAAAAATATAATTAATTTAGATAGATTCTAATTATTTATTTTCTTTACAAAACAATGATCAAAGTTTACCCCTTTTAATTCATTTCTTATCTTCATTCTTGAAAATCTGATTAACATCAGCATATACTTTATAAAATAAACCAACCATAAATCAAGGTCTTAAATAAATAAAACATTTATTGAATTCCCTTTTTACTTTATTCAAATAATATATTTCAAGATCTGAGTCCAGTTATAAAATAAACTTTATAACTTCACTTTTATCGACCCACCTAACGGTGAATCCATATCTATAAACCGATTGATTTTTAAAGGCCATACTCTGCCAAACACTTAACCAATATCACCTATTGGTTCAAACCAAACAGATGTTGAATATTCAGTCAATAATCAACCATCAAATCAATCACACAAACAGATTAGTTCATATATGAGAATATGAAAATAAATAATACATTTGAGGAATCCGGTTGGATCCCTCCAACCTGTTCTTCCCTGTATTCAAATGGTTATCACAAACCAGGCCAAACAATTCCATTTAACTGATATATCATAGCAAATAGCAACCATTTTATATCAACTAACTAACAAAACATTTTTATCAGTTCATCCAGTTCAAACGAAAACACGTTTATTTTATAAACGTGACCAACCAAGGTGAGTTACCTTTATTGGAACCAATCGTTAAAATAACGATTTGGTATTTCACTGAAATTAAACACGGTTTAATTTCATCGGTTAAATCAATAGATAAATAACTAGCAAAACAGTCAACCATTTGCAAACAGAGCACACAAAATAAAAACACCCAATTTATATAAAATATAAAAAGGGTAACTGAGTGAGTTTAACTCACTTTGATTCCATTATCGCCAAAGCGGTTCGGTTTTAATTAAATTAAACCAATGTTTAATTCAATCAAAAATTCCAGCTGATTTCAAATTTACCCAACTGTATTTAGAATATAGCACTCGTTGTCAGGATCCCAATGCAAAAGGTTTCGTTCCATTCTGATAACAGAATAAAAAGTTATAAATGTTAAAGCACACGATTTATTAAAATAGTTAATTCCTTAATTAGTAATTTCAAAGCAAATTACTTTTTATTTAAACAGTCTAATTCCTTAATTAAGTTTTTAACTAAAAATTTAACTAATTACTAATTAATTAATCTAGTTAGTACAGCTAATCACATACTTAAAGACGGTCGATACTTCCATTTCTCGTTTTCAGTTCTCTCCGCTTCAAACAAGAACGAGACCGGTTCCCTTCTTCTTCTTTTTTTTTTTCCCATCTGTAAACAAAATGGTTTAACAAATAAAAAAAAAATCCCAATTAATAAAAATTAAGTTTTAAATAAATTCTTAACTTAACCGAACCAATGATTTTTGCTGTTCGTTCATCATGTTTTCCTTCCGTTCAGATATTTCTCGTTTCTTCCCTTACTTCGTTCAAGCATTACTGTCATGTACTGCTCATTCCTTCCTTTCCCTCCCCATGGTTACCGCTCTTGTTTAAACACTAACACAAACCCATACTGTTGACTGCACCGTATTCCAGATCCATGTTAATACCCCACATGCTTGCACTGATACACCGTACAACCAATGCATGCGGTACATGCCTCCCCACTTTCTAACAGTCGTTTGCTCCTAAGAACCCAACAGCGCGTAGCGCTCCGCCTTTCCCTGTACTGCTCGCCCTTTTTTTTTTTTTTTTTTCTCTGAGAAAGCAAAAACAGAACGGGTATATATATATAGGAGGAGAAGTGTGGGGAGCAAGGCACTGGAAAATTATTCTTTTATTTGAAGCTTGGTCGGCACGGTTCCAGTTTTCTATGCATAGGGTAGGCTGTAAACTCAAGGTTGTACATACATTAAATTTGATTTGGCGTATGCATGCGTCGTGGTTCAGCATATACGGTAGGAAAAGGTATAGGTTGAGCGAGCGTACGTACAGGCAAGAAAAAGAAGTTAAAGTAAAAGTGCATGGATATAAATAATATTATTTTATTGTTCCATGCTTAGCATAGAGAAATTCGTCAAGTTACCTACATAAATCCTCCGTTTTTGCCAAACAAATAGGTAATCCTAGCATAAAAAAATATTCCGAACCCATTGGGACAGGTTTCGTTGAATTCCGACACCGTTTGCGAAAATCTCTTAGAAAATATCGATGAAAAACACCGAGCAATAATTCCTAACAATTCCAGAAAAAATCCTAAAAATATGAGGCCTTGACGTTTCACTAGACCTCTTCCTAAGGTTTCGTATGAAACTTGTTTCGTTGAATTCTGAGTCCGTTTGACCAGTTAACCATTCAGTTTAGTTTGTTTTAAGTTAAAAACATAGCGTACCCCACTATGAAATATTCTGTTCATGTAGGGACAGTTATGGACAGAAACAAAAATACCATTTAAATGAGTGATGTGCTCTGGTCCCAAAAATGTAATAATACCGGTAGATGGACTCATATTGTGAAATCCCGAAATGTCGATACAGGGTGCCACATACTCCAAAAAAAAAAAGTTGCTTATTAAATTAATTAAAAATTACAGAAAAATTCTAAAAATTAAATTATCGCTACTTCCCAAAAGGACCTTGTCTAAATTCAAACCCGATCTCTAGTTATATCGAATAAACCGATACGGTCGATAAATGATTCTATAGCGACTATTCAAAAATTTGATTTGGACATATCTAAAAATCTACACGACGAAATCCTGATTTTTCTCTTCCACTAGAAAGATATACTCCATCAGCTCCACCCGTTTCTTGTTTCACAGAAATCCAATTTAAAACGAACTCTGTACATTCAGTTGAAGTTCAAATCGCCAAATAGCGAACTGCAGCGCCATTTCGAGCCCGTTTATAAACATATAAATAAATTAACGTTCAAACTCCGTTTAAATAACGAATTATATATTAAAATCCATTTATTTTCTAAATAAAATATTTAGAATAAATAAATTAAATTAAATATTTGACGGCCAAAAACGCGGGATATTACATTCTTCCCCCCTTAAAATAATTTCGTCCTCGAAATTGCTAAGGTAAGAAAGAACGTTATAAATTCATTAACTTCCAAATTCAATTTTAGCTTAAATTAGAAACCAATTCAATACTGTAAATAAATATTTTCAAAAATATCGAAAATTTTCTAACACTTTAAATTTCCGAAAAATTTCGCCAGTACCTCCTCTGTATGGCTCAATCGGTACAATTCCAACTCGCCATTCTAGGCCTTCTCCATTTCAAAAGAAAATAAAACAGCCAAGCGGCTTGCCAAACAGGCTCATAAATCACCAAATCCCATATAAAAGTAAACGTGTACCTTTTTGTCGGGCATATCATTAGATCCTCTCCATCCGCTACCCTGTCAGCATATAGAAATGCAATCCCAAACAAAATTCCACTTTAATCCTCAGAACCAAATCCTTCACACGTCCAAGCCAAATTCCATTCTTAACTCAATCATCATCCATCATCAATTCCAACCAACACTATTTCAGATTCTTGTCTCACAAATTTCAAAATCTGATTCTACTCGATATATTATCTCCTGATTCAATTTCCAGTTAATCGGTTTCAATTTAATCCATATTTGCTTTCACAAACTTTTATTTAATTTTACCTCGTTCAAACAATTTTCCCTGGGAGTTTTAAATAGTTCAGTTCTTACAAAAATCAAATATCTTTTTTTCGGGATTCAAAACAACTTGTTTTTCTCAAACAATCCAAAACAAAACCTTTGGTAGTAATCCGTCACTTAGAACTCGAAAATGAACACTGATGATGCGGCCGTCATCATCAGAATTATTTTCCAGCGATCGAAGTGAGTTCAATACTATATAACCATTCAAAATCATATTTAAACATTTCCATTTTGAAATCTTTTCAGAATACCACCTCAAAGTTTGTAAAACAAATTTAAAATCTCCCAGGATCTTAAATTTCTCATATATTCAATCCAAGTTCATTTGCAGTCACCTTTCCCACTTTTGGGAATTTTAATTCAAATTCTGATTTAGATTTCAGATTTAATTAATCTGATTCCATATATTATATCCATAGGAATTCTGATTGGTTACTTACATAACCATTCCATTATCACACATCCAATATACTATAATACTCCAAATATTAATCATTCTTTTATATCAAAATATAATTTGGGTAAAATTATTTCATTTACCCTCTTTCAAAAACATACTGTGTCGAATTATTCTGTCCAAGAGTTTAGAAACACTTATCGACACAGTTTGCATTACTGTATCGACCAGAATCCATAAACTACTCGACAAACCAATCAACACAATATAAGACAGTTTTTATAACAATTTACAAATACGCGCTCATATATATACACTCAAACTCAATCTAGGGTATTACTAACCCCATCTCTACTGAGTCACGCCACAGAGCCAAGGTAATTACTTAACCAATAGCTCTGATACCACTGTAACGAACCGGGATTTTCGACTCCGAAAATCAACATCAAACTACCATGTTGACCATTCAGACATCGAACATTCCAGATCATTAATAGAAAGAAGTTAGAGGGTGAGATAAGAAAGAAAGAAATATTAGAATAGAAGAAGAAGAAGAACACAACACAACACAGAGTCTCACATCGCAGCGGAACAAACTATAATACAGAAATAACCTTTATTGAGAACTTTTAAAATACTTACAATATCAGAGTACACATCTGGACAGTGATAAAAATCTGTCCTCATATAACACACAGCGGAATAGTAATATCATACGTCTGGACTCTTCCAGCTCGTCTCTTCACAACAGTCGATAACCTGAACCTGTACAACCCGGCCTAACCCGAGCATTTACAAAACACCGGGTCAGTCTGGTGAACCAGAGTGAGATAAACTCGCACAGTAATAAGGGTGAACCATCCAATCATGATTTTTGAGTTCAAAAACCTTTTCGAAGAAAAAGGATAATCGTAAGACCAAATCCACACATAAACACGGACGGTTTTTACCTTACGATAACCCAACACAGTTTTGAAACCAATATCTTGTCTGATATTATAGTAATGTCTAAATACAAGTAAGTAGAATCTAGTGGAACGCTTGCATCTCACGCTCCACATATATATTATACAATCAAAACCCGCAGGCACTTATTGGGAATTGGATTCCGACTTGACAAGGTATGGGTCCACCTTCCGAACGTGTATCTCTAGAGACGAATACACTGGGTTCAACAAGAACTTCTTGCAACCCGGCCCTCACATGACCGACCACTCATTTCGCTTGAGTGTATCGAATGTATATCACCGACGGTTGGGATCAGCAACCGTCTCCCGACAAGGGACAGCATCGAAACATAGATTAAAGAAACAAATAGGATTTCCTCTAGATAGGTGATCATACACCCTAATGGGAGCGACCCACATAGCCATGCTGCCTGCCCGATTTTTGTCATTTCCCGGTTGATGAGGCTTGAGGCCAGAATTAACTCTTGAACATCTGGTCGTCATTCACTTTGAATGCCACATCGTCAGATCCGTCAGATATCACTAATTGACGTCCACAAAAATACTCTAGCCGAAAGCTAGAGAATGGCAATTCCCTGCCAACAACTATCGTACGTTTGAAGAAATCAACGTACGTGACCCTTTGGAAATACTCTGTCAGACATTCGTCCATATACGTCATCCAGGAACAGGATGAACCGAAGGCACTCTCCTACTGCATCCAATATAGGAATCACCCCATGAATCAGTAGCGAGAAGTCCTTGCAACTCGTTGATTCCAACCACGACAGAATCACAGCTTTCCTCTGCTTGCCAGGCAGAGAATATTAGTGGTTCTTCCGTTTATGAAAACCCATGGTCTTCAATGCTCCATCTCGATCATCTTCTGAGATCTTCACGTATTTGTTGGACGGAATGGTTTTCGAATATAAATTCGATCCCGGTCTTTCCATACCAACAATCGTATTGGACAGATTTGATAGTCGGTGTTTTAACTATCAAAATATACAGTGTTTCAACCATGACACTCCAATGAGTTTATTGGTTCAGTATTCAACATCACTTGGCCTTTAAATCAAACTGATTTACTTTTGTTAAATTGAAACTTCCAATTCTTTTAATATTCAAAAATACAATATTTGAATAACTCTAATTGATTAATTAGCATTCGTCTTAACTCCATTCGCTTGACTCTAGATCACAGCGATCACAATGGTTACGCCTGATTCCCTCAGGAAACATCCGACCGCCGTAGGCTATCTGCAGCCCTGCGAATTACGCTAGCAGTCGTACGAAATGGCAACTTAGCCGAATTATGTTTGGCTAATTCTATCTCGAATAAATATATTCAATTTCCCACTTTGAAATCTCATTTAAAATTCTCCTTTTTACTTGATCTCGTTTTCAAATAACGTTAATGTAAAATTAACGTCTTAACACTTAGAATCTCACTTAAAACCTTTGGTTTATAATAAACCCTTTTTATCGTAATCTCCTTTCACTTAATTCATATAATTGAGTACGTTTATTTCCTTTCACCATTCAATTGGCTTGCATCTCACATTCGGTAACTTTTTAAATGAATTCCCATTTAAAATATATATTCCTAACTTCATCATGAATTAAAATAATAACTTATTTCAAAAATTAACTACTTTAGTAGTTAATCCCTTTTAAATCCTTACTTAAATTCAAACAATATTCATTTAACTATTTTAGTCAAAACACATTAACTTGATAAACAATTCTAATTCCAAACGGTCGATTTAATTAACTCAAAACTTGATTATCTCATAACCGATTTCAACAATCCTCGCTTTAAATTAATTAAAAATATAATTAATTTAGATAGATTCTAATTATTTATTTTCTTTACAAAACAATGATCAAAGTTTACCCCTTTTAATTCATTTCTTATCTTCATTCTTGAAAATCTGATTAACATCAGCATATACTTTATAAAATAAACCAACCATAAATCAAGGTCTTAAATAAATAAAACATTTATTGAATTCCCTTTTTACTTTATTCAAATAATATATTTCAAGATCTGAGTCCAGTTATAAAATAAACTTTATAACTTCACTTTTATCGACCCACCTAACGGTGAATCCATATCTATAAACCGATTGATTTTTAAAGGCCATACTCTGCCAAACACTTAACTAATATCACCTATTGGTTCAAACCAAACAGATGTTGAATATTCAGTCAATAATCAACCATCAAATCAATCACACAAACAGATTAGTTCATATATGAGAATATGAAAATAAATAATACATTTGAGGAATCCGGTTGGATCCCTCCAACCTGTTCTTCCCTGTATTCAAATGGTTATCACAAACCAGGCCAAACAATTCCATTTAACTGATATATCATAGCAAATAGCAACCATTTTATATCAACTAACTAACAAAACATTTTTATCAGTTCATCCAGTTCAAACGAAAACACGTTTATTTTATAAACGTGACCAACCAAGGTGAGTTACCTTTATTGGAACCAATCGTTAAAATAACGATTTGGTATTTCACTGAAATTAAACACGGTTTAATTTCATCGGTTAAATCAATAGATAAATAACTAGCAAAACAGTCAACCATTTGCAAACAGAGCACACAAAATAAAAACACCCAATTTATATAAAATATAAAAAGGGTAACTGAGTGAGTTTAACTCACTTTGATTCCATTATCGCCAAAGCGGTTCGGTTTTAATTAAATTAAACCAATGTTTAATTCAATCAAAAATTCCAGCTGATTTCAAATTTACCCAACTGTATTTAGAATATAGCACTCGTTGTCAGGATCCCAATGCAAAAGGTTTCGTTCCATTCTGATAACAGAATAAAAAGTTATAAATGTTAAAGCACACGATTTATTAAAATAGTTAATTCCTTAATTAGTAATTTCAAAGCAAATTACTTTTTATTTAAATAGTCTAATTCCTTAATTAAGTTTTTAACTAAAAATTTAACTAATTACTAATTAATTAATCTAGTTAGTACAGCTAATCACATACTTAAAGACGGTCGATACTTCCATTTCTCGTTTTCAGTTCTCTCCGCTTCAAACAAGAACGAGACCGGTTCCCTTCTTCTTCTTTTTTTTTTTCCCATCTGTAAACAAAATGGTTTAACAAATAAAAAAAAAATCCCAATTAATAAAAATTAAGTTTTAAATAAATTCTTAACTTAACCGAACCAATGATTTTTGCTGTTCGTTCAGCATGTTTTCCTTCCGTTCAGATATTTCTCGTTTCTTCCCTTACTTCGTTCAAGCATTACTGTCATGTACTGCTCATTCCTTCCTTTCCCTCCCCATGGTTACCGCTCTTGTTTAAACACTAACACAAACCCATACTGTTGACTGCACCGTATTCCAGATCCATGTTAATACCCCACATGCTTGCACTGATACACCGTACAACCAATGCATGCGGTACATGCCTCCCCACTTTCTAACAGTCGTTTGCTCCTAAGAACCCAACAGCGCGTAGCGCTCCGCCTTTCCCTGTACTGCTCGCCCTTTTTTTTTTTTTTTTTTCTCTGAGAAAGCAAAAACAGAACGGGTATATATATATAGGAGGAGAAGTGTGGGGAGCAAGGCACTGGAAAATTATTCTTTTATTTGAAGCTTGGTCGGCACGGTTCCAGTTTTCTATGCATAGGGTAGGCTGTAAACTCAAGGTTGTACATACATTAAATTTGATTTGGCGTATGCATGCGTCGTGGTTCAGCATATACGGTAGGAAAAGGTATAGGTTGAGCGAGCGTACGTACAGGCAAGAAAAAGAAGTTAAAGTAAAAGTGCATGGATATAAATAATATTATTTTATTGTTCCATGCTTAGCATAGAGAAATTCGTCAAGTTACCTACATAAATCCTCCGTTTTTGCCAAACAAATAGGTAATCCTAGCATAAAAAAATATTCCGAACCCATTGGGACAGGTTTCGTTGAATTCCGACACCGTTTGCGAAAATCTCTTAGAAAATATCGATGAAAAACACCGAGCAATAATTCCTAACAATTCCAGAAAAAATCCTAAAAATATGAGGCCTTGACGTTTCACTAGACCTCTTCCTAAGGTTTCGTATGAAACTTGTTTCGTTGAATTCTGAGTCCGTTTGACCAGTTAACCATTCAGTTTAGTTTGTTTTAAGTTAAAAACATAGCGTACCCCACTATGAAATATTCTGTTCATGTAGGGACAGTTATGGACAGAAACAAAAATACCATTTAAATGAGTGATGTGCTCTGGTCCCAAAAATGTAATAATACCGGTAGATGGACTCATATTGTGAAATCCCGAAATGTCGATACAGGGTGCCACATACTCCAAAAAAAAAAAAGTTGCTTATTAAATTAATTAAAAATTACAGAAAAATTCTAAAAATTAAATTATCGCTACTTCCCAAAAGGACCTTGTCTAAATTCAAACCCGATCTCTAGTTATATCGAATAAACCGATACGGTCGATAAATGATTCTATAGCGACTATTCAAAAATTTGATTTGGACATATCTAAAAATCTACACGACGAAATCCTGATTTTTCTCTTCCACTAGAAAGATATACTCCATCAGCTCCACCCGTTTCTTGTTTCACAGAAATCCAATTTAAAACGAACTCTGTACATTCAGTTGAAGTTCAAATCGCCAAATAGCGAACTGCAGCGCCATTTCGAGCCCGTTTATAAACATATAAATAAATTAACGTTCAAACTCCGTTTAAATAACGAATTATATATTAAAATCCATTTATTTTCTAAATAAAATATTTAGAATAAATAAATTAAATTAAATATTTGACGGCCAAAAACGCGGGATATTACAGAATGCTAGTAATGGGCCTTCACCACCCCAACTGACAGAAGGTACAGAAGCAGAATACTAATAATGGGCCTTTACCACCCCAACAGACAGAAGGTACGGAAACAGAATACTAATAATGGGCCTTTACCACCCCAACAGCCAGAAGGTACAGAAATAGAATATTATTAATCGGCCTTTACCACCCAACTAATGGGCCTTTACCACCCCAACGGACAGAAGGTACGGAAACAGAATCGGAAACAGAATCATAGACGGAAACAGAATAATTCCTACGGAAACAGAATGTTAGAATTAGGTGTACGCTAGTAATGGGCCTTTACCACCCCAAGCGATCGACTCCCTAATACATAAATACCCTATGTTGGCCACACAGTAGGGTGTATCACTCCCTAAAGTGGCAACCTATTGGCACAGACCTATTTACAGATGTCATGGTGCCTTACCTCCTCAGAGCAGACCGAATCCATGCACGCACATGACCCGGTTGGAACGCACCATTAACCCCCTCGCCATTATCAGAATGAACCGCTTATAATTAGTTCAGTATGCGTGCTTGGACCCCTACATAGCGTAGGGTCAAAGTTTTTGATACCAGGAAGGGTTATTGACTAATATGGGTCCCAAACAACAGATGACACAAGTATTTTCCCTTCTAACCTTGTGTCCCCAGGCTAACAGATTTCAGATTAATTTGTTTACAAGTTTCAGACATACAGAGTTCAGATTTACTAGTTCACAGATCAGACAATCAAGTTAACAAGTTTTTAGACTAACGGATCAGATATACAGTTTTAACCGACTTACAGATTGTCTAACTTTGTATTAGGTCTACAGATTCACAAAACGGGTTGGTTAAACTCATCAGTCCAGTTGGTTTAACCCTATCCACCCAAAACGTTTTAGAAGTCATATTTATCTCAGATTTGCATTAATTAAATATTAATGCACATACCTCTCACATAAGGTCCGTAGCTTGTGGCCGCTGGATATGCCGGGCGGTTTCATGCAGACTTCTGCCACAAGACAGACCTAACCTCGTGTCTAAGCATATTTCAGTTATGCCTACGACTTCTCACATTAGACTGACAGTTTGCGGCCGCTGGTTAAGCCGGTTGGTTCCGGTAAGGCTTCTACCATAAACGGAGTCTAACCTCATGTCATAGCCACTTTATTCCATTACAGAAAATATCAAACTAATTATGTCCATTTAACAGATTTAACTTCTTTACAAGTTACGGCAGATTATCCAAAGTTCTATTAACATGTTTTGCTCAATTTTAGATCGAGCCTCCAAATTACAATTATTCAGCTTTCAACAGATTAAGCAATTCAACAGATTTAGCAGATAATAGATCAAGCAGATTAGGCAATTTAGCAAATTAGCAGAACAGGCAATTCAACAGATTTAGCAGATTAAGCAATTCAGCAGATTAGCAGATTTAACATTTCTTAAAAATTCTATTTACATATCTTGCCTAATCATAAATTAAGCCTAAACTTACATGCTCAAATCATGGTCATAATTCATAATACAATATATGCCCCCAAATTTTCGTTAAACTTTGCACAGTACAGAACACTCTCTAAAAGCCCCAAATCATGATATGAATTATGCCAAATTATAGCCGTTAATGCCAATAATTAAAAATCCATATTTAGGCACATTCACATTAATAGTTATCCTATTTTAATATAGGTCCTTAAGCCTAAGTTTCATATTCCTTTTTTTAGTCATGAATCGTTATATAAAATATACCCAAAAATCTAGATCTTTAAATTCTATCCTCTCAAAATCAGATCTTAATTTTTATATGCATCATGTCCCCAAGTTTCAAGTCATATGTTATCATTCAATGATTCCTCTTCTTCCAAATCACAGAGTATGCACAGATCCAGATCTAATTTACAACATATGTCCTTTTGTCAAATCAGTCATAGATCAGTCATGTCCAATTATGCATTATTCATTATTTACTCCAAAATTTAGCGTTTGTGCGTTAATCTCTTATGAGATTTGGCGTAGGCTCTTTGTAGCCTGGCTATAGAACAGAAAAAGAAAGAAAGAGAATAGTCACAGAAAAACAGATCTGACAGATAAGAATATGCATAACCTCAGATTCAGATTTAAAGCCATGTCAAAATCATAATTAAAGTTCATATCTGAAAATAACTGTACTCACAAAAGGGGAACGATTCTTGTATTCTGGAATATATATTATGACATTAAATAGCTCCCTTTTAGCGTAGAATATCGATTAGATTAGAAAATAGTTGTTCTCTTTTAATTCTATTAAGATTGGAAGAAGATGCACTAGTTCTAGTTTAGATTTCAGCAGAGTAGCGACGCCATTATTTTATTTTAATTAGAATAGAGGTAGAGTATAGGCAGAATGAAATTGTGTGGAGAGAAAGTGAGGTTTGGTGGGTGTTTTTATAGGAGCATAGGGTTATTTAGAGCCTTTAGATCAGTCCAGAAGTCATCAGAACCATCCAGCTTGAAGACAGGTCAATCAACCACTCAGAAGAAGACACGTCATCATAGAACACTCCAGAATTCTGTACTGGATCGGTATGGGAGCACTTGGCAGGTGCGCCAGTGTATTTTTATACTGGCATACTTCACAAGTGCGCCAGTGTATTCTGGCTTATTTTTGGTTTTTCTGCATAACTTCGTTCGTCCATATCTTCTTCATACGGTATCCGTTTTATGCAAACTCGGATTCTATCTCAAGTAGAATTTCGAGAAGAACGCAATGGTGCAACCCGTTTCCCTTAATTCTTGTCCTAAAATTAAGTATACTTTAATTTTTTACTTATATGTTCACAGAAAATACGGGGTGTTACATTCTCCCCTCCTTAAAGAACTTTGTCCCCGAAATCTTCAAGTTAAGAAGAATGTGTCCTACCATCCAATCATCCATCTACTCAACCATCATCCACAAGCATCCACTGTCCTTAGAAAACTTCTAATGTTGTGTGAACATATGCAAAAGTTTGTGTATATGTCTCTTATCTAATGCAAAGATCAGGCGGTCTACTAATTCAATTGACCTCCTCAATGCGAACCATGTTGGTGCCATGAGTCCAATTATGTATGCAAGAAATCCTATTTGATGCACATCATTTCTATATGTGTGCATAACCATTCATCCGAATGCAACATCCATGTGATGAGTCAATCATTTTGCATCCACAAAAATTGAAAAATGCGCACATATTCATATGCAGTATGAGAGTGTTTTTGAGGCGATCTAGTGCCTAGTGTGTGTATATGCATCCACGAGCAACCACTTGCATCCACTTGCAACCATCAAACATAACATGTCTCGAACACATGTTTACACCCATTAGTTTCTACCTAAAGGTCGAAGACTCGATCGATAGGATACAGCTGAGTGATAGAAGCAAGTACGATTAAAACAAAAGTTCTGTTCCCATTAGACATCGGTTAAGAGAATATTTCCCTAAGTCTCAACCCCGAATACCGAAATCAACATCAGATTGACACCTAGAGAATTACTCCCATTAAACAATGTCAAAACTGGAACTATACTTCATGCTTCGAGTAAAAACCCCTAACCTTATCAGAAATATTCAGATACTTACAGACTACTGGTACAGATCAGATTATCAAATGATTCTTAGGAAACCAAGCATGAAAAAAAACCAGAATTTATGCGTCATAGTCAACTTAACGCCCAACACAGATACCCTCAAACCCTAACTTATCACAAACAGATGAGTCATAATCCTTATGGGTTTGAGTCTACAGCGGGATCAGAAACAAGACTAGTATTAAAGTGCAGAGTATCAATTACAGAATCAAAATGCCAGAATCAGAAAGAGTTTTAACTCAACAATCAGATAAGGAAATTAAACCTTCTACAATTTTTTTTCCTATTTCTATCCTATCCACCAGCCTCGAGGGTATTCGCCTACCCTCCAGAAGTAGGACCTGTCCTCTGCCCTTGCCCTCGTTTCTTCAGGCACTCCCTAGTGAAGTGTCCCATCTCGCCATAGTTGAAGCAAGTGCCCTTCCTCTTTCTGCAATCCTTGTTCAGATGGGTCGAGCTTCCACAAGTAAAGCACTTTTTCTCCTTCTTATCTTCAGACTTTTCATCCTTCTTTTGTATTTCCTTTTTGGGCCCCGCCTTCTTGTTCTGTGGTCCTTCGAGCTTTTCCTCTTTCTTTTTACTTTCGGCTTCCTCTTCATGCATTAACACCATGTCCACCAATTTCTCGAAAGTTGCCCCCATAGGAATGAGGGACATCGCCAATCCGTGTAGCGGCTCATTCAAACCTTTAGAAAACCTCAGTGCCTTTTTATGCGGTGTATTTACCAAATCTAAGCTGAATCTCGCTAACTGATTAAACTTGTTGGCGTACTCTATCACTGGTAAATCCCCCTGCTTCAACGCCAAGAACCTCTCTACGTATAGACTCTCTTCCGTTCGTGAGAGAAATTTCATCTCGAGCCTATGCCTGAAATCCATCCATGTCTTTATCGGACGCTCTCCATTTGTGACCTCCCACCAAAAAGAAGCATTGTCCTTAAGCAACCATACCGCCAACTGTATCTTCTGCCTTTCGTCCACCTCGAAGATAATGAACAAATCCTCAGTTTCTTTGATCCATTTCCTTGTCTCCACGAATGATTCAGTCCCATTAAAGTTCTTCCAACCCATGGCTCGAAGTATCTACATATCTTGTGGAAAGTATTCACGCGCGGAGGAGGAGGAGGAGGAACCGCTGCAGCTGGGGGAGGAGGGACGTCTGCTGGGCCTGCATCATTAGCACTAGCTTCTAGATACGGTCTAAACCAACTAGGCACCGGTACGCCCTCTGGAAGGTTAAGATCCCCAGACATACTAAAACAAAAAAGAAAAGGGATTCAAAACGGAGAAAGGATATATATATGGCTTTTGGGGATTATGTTTTTCAAAATAAACTTTACTTTTGAAAATACTTCCTTTTTAAAACCTTTTTGAAAATAGTTTTCAAAAACTTTTTATCAAATCTGGTAACCTTTAGCTCTGATACCAAGTGTAACACCCCACCACCGTTAAGGTCACTGACAAAGGGAATGCCTTAACTTCAGAACAAAATATTACAAGACAGATAAGTAGTACTTGAAAAATTATAACTTTATTACAATAGAAGAAGAAATAAGTTTGGTTACATCTTTCTAAATCACAATACCAAAACTCAAGTACACAATTATCAATCTTATACAAAATTCTTTAGAATGTAAAGTTTCAAAGCCGTAATCCCCAACATAAACTGCAATGAAAAGATAGAGTCAAAGCCAAGCAATACTCTAAGCACTTCAAGCAGAGAGAATCAGAATCAAGCTCCTATGTTTCCACCCTAAGCACCTAGGGGGAAACGGAAAGAAAAAGGGTGAAAACAAACGAGGTCAGACATAAAGTCTGGCGAGTCCAGTGACTTCTAGCATATAAACAGATAATATTATCATGACATTTAAATAAAGCTGGATGAGAGATTACATCAACAGGAATAACAGATATACTTTAAGTTAACAGAAGAAACAGAATGATGTAAACCAAGTTGTGTTCCTTACTTACATCTTACTTCTCTGCACTAATACTAGTATAACAGGGTTAGGTGTTACCCTAATGTCCAGACTGAAACAGAATAAAAACAGAATGATCTATGCAGAAACAGAATGCTAGTAATGGGCCTTCACCACCCCAACAGACAGAAGATACAGAAGTAGAATACGAATAATGGGCCTTTACCACCCCAACAGACAGAAGGTATTGAAACAAAATACTAATAATGGGCCTTTACCACCTGAGACAGCCCGAACTTCCCCGTGAAGGAAAGCACGGATATAATTGAGGACAAGACAAAATAGAACGCATACAGGAGAACATTTCATTGTTATTACAACAATTCCATAAGATACAAGAATATACAGAGTACAAATGAATAAATTACATTCAATAAATATCAGAGATTACAATAAATTACATAGCAGCGGAAATATATACAAAACACAACTGAGAGTGATACACGGATACAGAGCTTTCCGAGCATCGTTCCAGCTGTAAATCAGGACCCTGTGGATATAAATCTGCAAAACCAAAACTACTAGCTGCCCGTGTGGAAAATAGGGACACCCAGAGTATAGGTTAAAACAATAAACTCCAAGTCAGTCATGTGACTGGTGTGAGAACAAAAACAGTTATTAATCTTTATTTTAAAGATAGTGATTCAAGGGACCACGCTGTATAACACGGAACGGGTTTCCTTCCAAGAATACTAGTGCATAGAACAAACAGCGCAATGCTAAATAAAGTAAGATGAAGCTGTTATAAGACCCAGGTCCCATCACACAATGCAACGCAAGCCGGAGGATAGGGTTTTTACCTTATAACAGCCAAAGCATGCTTGATACGTTTAAACCACCTTATTTGATACTATTATAGGTGTATAGTGTCAAAACAATTTCAATCATAAATATCAATCATAGGCGGCATGAATGACCCATACCACTATGTCGCCATACTAGGTTCTACAAATAAAATCGCACTATCACGTATTGGAAATTGGATTTCCGTCATGAGTCGAGGCAAGGGGCAAATTCCTCTCCGCGTTTGAGACACTCTAGCAATGCCTCAGGACCCCACTCTGATCCTTTGGAACCTCCAAGGCCGGTCCTCTCTTACTTTTGAGGATTAATTATTCCTGAACACATGTTTCCCGGTCCTTACAGACCTATATCCGAGGCGCCTCGTATCCAACAACCACACAGGTGAAAAGTATATAAATGTCAGGGCTGGTAGGTCACTAACACCACCCTAGCTAGAAAGAAACGTCGTGCACTCCTTGGGTCCGTATCCCGTTTTTGACTCATACCGAGGTGTGAGGCTCGCGAATTCACGTTATACACAAAGCTACGCCACACAGACCATGCTTTGATCATCAACCACAAGACTTTGCTTTTCAACAGAAGCCTTGATCAATTGCCACTTACGCGTGCCACACTGGCAATTCACTCCATGCGACTGATGTCCATCGATATACAACCTCTGAGCTCGTACGTCTCAGAGAAGGGCGTTAAGCAAGAGAATAAATTCTCCGCCGCCAAACAAATGTATATTTAATAGAGATCAATCAACACAGAATAAAATCCAATGTCAGACACACAATCCATTTACAAGTTCGTTCTGGGTCTGAACGAAACCGGAGGCACTTTCCTCGCATATCCATCGATCTCCAAGTACGTCTGGACGATCACCAACTGTTTCCCTCATCTTGGGTGTACAGCCCAATCAAGATCATCAGTAATCACCCAAATGATGTGAAAACTTCTGGTCTTCAACCACCGTCTTTTATAGAGTTGGAAAATCAGAGTTTTATATAATAAATAAAATAAATAAAGTAAATAATAAATAAAAAAACTTACAGCGCACGAGGGGGGGTTTCTTGCTCGCTGGTGGTGGTGGGCCCTCCAGCAGGCGGCGGAGGTGGAGCGGAAGTGGGGGGCGCGTTCTTTTCAGAGGAAGAAGAAGAAGGAGAGGAGGGAGAAGGAAGCGGCGGAGCAGAAGGGGGCGGGCGCCGAGGTGATCGGCGGCGCGGTGGTCATCGGGGAGGGGCGGCGGCTCCTCCCCCGTCGCCCTCTTTCTCTCTTTTTTTCTCTGATAAATGATTTTGAACAGGGGGGGCAGAGAAAGAAAAAGGAGAGGGGAGAGAAAGTTTATTTTTAATTTATTTAATTATTTCATTTAACAAAAAGTTGACTTTTTATTTCGACCTCGAAACGAGGCCCACCGCCTGTAGTCTATAGCGTTTTACCCCCATTCCGAACACAATGGGATATGTATCGCAGGTTGATTTGATCATCTCGATCAGTTTTCGTCAAAATCAACATATAACTCTATATATTGATTTTGAACGCGCATTTCAATTTACTGGGGTCACATACGAACTCTAAAAATTCCCGAAAATATTTTCTATCTTCGTATTGACGATACGATCCTAACAAAACTAGTTTCGTCAAATTATGAGACCGTTGGGAAAATGGCCAATTTCCAGTCGATTAAAATCAACTAAAACTGGTCAAACGCGTTTTCCTTTGCCACGCTCACATATTGATTCGAAAAATTATGAAATTTGGAATCTAACAATAATTTGACATCACGGATCCAACAAAAGTGGTTTCGTCGAAATTCGAGGTCGTTTGCAAAATGTCTATTTTTAAGGGCCTGAATTTCATAGCGACTATTCAGAATTTTCATTTGAACATATCTTTTGATTCCCACTATGAAATTTCAATTTTCCGGGTTCATTGGAAAGATATTATCAATTAGATCCTATTATTTTTGGTTTCACTAAAATCCGGATTGTTTTGCACCCGGTACATTTAATTGAAGTTTGAAATCGAATTATCGAACTACCGCGCCATTTTCCATTCTATTTATAATTATATATAAATATTTATATTATAACGACGACGTATATAATATATATGTTCTAAATATATTCAAAATAAATTTCTCGTCGATATTATTTAAAATAATCTATTTTAAATATTCAAAATTCACTAAAATTGCTAAAATAAAAATTTTAAACTGGCCCAGAATTTCCGGGTTATAACACCAACCCAACAGCCAGAAGGTACGGAAACAGAATACTAATAATGGGCCTTAACCACCCACCTAATGGGCCTTTACCAACCCAGCAGACAGAAGGTACGGAAACAAAATCAGAAACGAAATCAGAGACGGAAACAGAATAATCCCTATGGAAACAGAATGTTAGGGGTACACTAGTAATGGGCCTTTACCACCCCAAGCGATCGGCTCCCTAAAACATAAATACCTTGTGTCGGCCCCACAGTAGGGGGTATCACTCCCTAAAGTGGCAACCCATTGGCACAGACCTATTTACAAATGTCACGGTGTCTTACATCCTCAGAGCAGACCGGATCCATGCACGCACATGACCCGTTTGGAATGCACCATCAACCCCCTTGCCATTATCATAATGAACCGCTTATAATTAGTTCAGTAAGCGTGCCCGGACCCCTACATAGCGTGGGTTCAAAGTTTTTGATACCAGAAAGGGTTACTGACTAATATGGGTCCCAAATAATAGATGACACAAGTATTTTCCCTCCTAACCTTTTGTCCCCAGGCTAACAGATTTCAGATTAACTTTTTTACAAGTTTCAGACATATAGAGTTCAGATTTACTAGTTCACAGATCAGACAATCAAGTTAACAAGTTTTCAGACTAACAGATCAGACGTACAGTTTTAACATACTTGCAGATTGTCTAACATTATATTGGGCCTACAGATTCACGAAACGGGTTTGTTAAATTAATCAGTCCAGTTGGTTTAACCCTATCCACCCAACATGTTTTAGACGTCATATTTATCTGAGATTTGCACTAATTAAATATTAATGCACAAACCTCTCACATTAGGTCAGTATCTTGTGGCCGATGGATATGTCGGGCGGTTCTGGGAAGACTTCTGCCACAAGCCAGACCTAACCTCGTGTCTAAGCATATTTTAGTTATGCCTACGACCTCTCACATTTGACTGACAGTTTGCAGTCACTGGTTAAGCCGGTTGGTTCCGGGAAGGCTTCTACCGTAAACGGAGTCTAACCTCGTGTCATAGCCACTTTATTCAATTACATAAAATATCAGACTAATTATGTCCATTTAACAGATTTAACTTCTTTACAAGTTACGGCAGATTATCTAAAGTTCTATTAACATGTTTTGCTCAATTTTAGATCGAGCCTTCAAATTACAATTATTCAACTTTCGACAAATTAATCAATTCAACAGATTTAGCAGATAACAGATCTAGCAGATTAGGCAATTTCAGCAGATTAGCAGAACAGGCAATTCAACAGTTTTAGCAGATTAAGCAATTCAGCAAATTAGCAGATTTAACTTTTCTTAAAAATTCCATTTACATATCTTGCCTAATCATAAATTAAGCCTAAACTTACATTCTCAAATCATGGTCATAATTCATAATAAAATATATGCCCCCAAATTTTCGTTAAACTTTGCACAGTACAGAACACTCTCTAAAAGCCCCAAATCATGATATGAATTGTGCCAAATTATAGCCTTTAATGCCAATATCCAAAAATCCATATTTAGGCGCATTCACATTAATAGTTATCCTATTTTAGTATAGGGCCTTACGCCTAAGTTTCATATTCCTTTTTCAAGTCATGAATCGTTATATAAAATATACCCAAAAATTTAGATCTTTAAATTATATCCTCTCAAAATCAGATCTTAATTTTTATATGCATTATGTCCCCAAGTTTCAAGTCATATGTTATCATTCAATGATTCCTCTTCTTCCAAATCACAGAGTATGCACAGATCTAGATCTAATTTACAACATATGTCCTTTTCTCAAATCAGTTACAGATCAGTCATGTCCAATTATGAATTATTCATTATTTACTCCAAAATTTAGCGTTCATTCGTTAATCTCTTATGAGATTTTGCGTAGGCTCGTAGTAGCCTAGCTATAGAACAGAAAAAAAAGAGAATAGTCATAGAAAAATAGATCTGACTGATAAGAATATGCATAACCTCAGATTCTGATTTATAGCCATGTCAAGATCATAATTAAAGTTCATATCTGAAAATAACTGTACTCACAGAAAGGGAACGATTCTTGTATTCTGGAATCCGTATTCTGACACTGAATAGCTCTCCTTTTGCGTAGATTATCGATTAGATTAGAAAATAGTTGTTCTCTTTTAATTCTATTCAGATTGGACAAAGATGTGCACTAGTTCTAGCTTAGATTTCAGCAGAGTAGCGACACCATTATTTTATTTTAATTAGAATAAAGGCAGAGTATAGGCATAACGAAATTGTGTGGAGAGAAAGTGAGGTTTGGGGTGTTTTTATAGGAGAATAGGGTGATTTAGAGCCTTCAGATCAGTCCAGAAGTCATCAGAACCACCCAGCTCGAAGACAGGTCATCCAACGGCTCAGAATAAGACACGTCGTCATAGAACACTCCAGAATTCTATACTGGATCGGTATGGGCGCACTTTGCAGGTGCGCCAGTGTATTTTTGTACTTGCGCACTTCACAAGTGCGCCAGTGTATTATGGCTTGTTTCCGGTTTTTCTGCCTAACTTCATTTTTCCATATCTTCTTTTTACGGTATCCGTTTTACGCAAATTCGGACTCTATCTCAAGCAGAATTTCGAGATGAATGCAACCCGTTTCCCTTAACTCTTCTCCTAAAATTAAGTATACTTTAATTTGTTACTTATACGTTCACAGAAAATACGGGGTGTTACAGTTATTATATATGTTAGTTATATTAGGCTTGGTGATTGTGGCTATTATTATATATATTGGATTTCCCGCAGTACCATTAGAAGATGCCCGAAGTATCATTAGCGAATGATTTCCCTATGCTTCCCACAATATATATATAGTGGATGACCATCATACCACGATATCCAGCCTTGAAGTTTGATGGGAATTATTATTTATTTTTGACTAACATATGTGGATGCAGGGAAGAAAGGTTGAAGGAATCCAACTGAATTCCTAAAAATTTATTTATTGTTGTTTACATATATGTTTGATATGCTGAATTGAATTGATACTGGTTGTGTTGAATGTTGGAATATCACTGTCCATAGATATTGATGTTTAAAATATTATACAAGAAGGATTTTTAGATTTTAAATAGGAAAATCTAATTTCCGAAATATAAATGGAAACTTGAATGATTTAGGAATTATTAACTCGTTTTAGTAATAAAAACAAGAAGCTGAATTTATAGATGGTTTTCATAAATGAAAAGAAAAAAAATATCATTTGATAATTTATAAAGGAAATTCAAATTTGATTTTGAAAAGGAGAATCTATTCTCCAAAAATAGAAATTGGAATTCAAATGAAATTTGAAATAGAAAACTTATTTTTATATATTTAAAACAAGAAGTGTAAATTATAAATGACATTCGTAAATAAATGCGAAAAATTATCATTTGATAGTTGATAAATTTAAATTCAGGTATAAATTTAAAGGGGAATTTTTAATTGGAAATCGTTTCAGAAAAAGGAAGCGATGAGATTTTTTTTGATACTCGGAATGTAAACTGGAATTAAATAAATCCACATGGATTTTTAGGTTAAAATAGATTATGTCGAATTTGTAGAAGTAAAATTTATTTCCAAAAGATATTGGAATGGTATTAACTAGAGAAAATCAATTTTTTTAATATATGTAGATTATATAATAAAATATTTTACATGGGAATCGAGTTTAAATGAAATTTTTAATGAAAGTTTGTTAAATATAAAATAAGAAAGTGATTTATAAACCATGTTTATAAATGAAATAAAGTAATTTTCTTTGGGTAGATTAGAAATAGATTTATCCCAAATATAAGAACTGATAATTAAAAAACATATTTTTAAATAAGATAGAAGACGGAATTTTTATGATAAGTAGTGGCAGTTTCGTATTACAAACTCTTATCCAACTTAAGACAAGAACATTGTTGGTAAAGGTTTGAGAGGTAATTAAAATACCCCAACTTGAACGACTTCACTATTATCAAGGGTTGGCATTAGTTTGTAATGGTAGTTGGATTAAATAATTATTTACGTAAAGGAAATTTATAATTGGAAGTTGACGAGATCGATATTTTATAAATAATCAAATTCCATAAGAATTGGACTTGAATATTGAAATTTGAGTTTTGAATACTTTCAGAACTAAGTTATGAATGTGGAATAAAAATTCACAAGTTTGAATAACTTGAACTGTTAAGTCAGATTTGGATAACAGGCTTGAATTACTTTAAAATATCGAAAATGGAGTTGGAATTATTTTATAAACGAAGTTATTAAACGTTTATATTTAATTTAATTAAACGAACTCGCTGCGGCACGGTAATTCATAATTTGACTATTTGAACTTCAATGGAGTATATAGAACTCAATATAAGTCAAAATTCGATGAAACAAGAAACGTTGGGACTGACTAAATAATAGTTTTCAAATGGAAAAGAAAAATCTGGATTACGCCTTAGAGATTTTAAGTTAAGTCAAAATCAAATTTCCTGAAAAACAGCGCCATTATTGTTTATAAACCATAATGGATTATTTAATAAATAAAAGGGATTTTCAATAAATAAACTCTGAATTCTTATTGGAAAATCCAGATTTTATTTATCAAATAAATACGAACTTGATTGGAGTGAATGAAGTGATTTTTAAATATAAAAGTCAGATCTTACATTATGAAATGAAGTCAACTAATTACAAGGTAATTAGTTGAAGATGTTTGAATCGAACTTAACCTCTGTTAAGTCAATCGAATTTGTGAATTCAAGTTGAAATTGAATATGTAACTCGTGTTAAAAATGAAATTCGACATGTTTATAAATGAATTAAAATATATTTGCTTATGATATGCTCGAATCGAAAGTGTATTAGGAAAAATTGCTAATTAGCAAATTAATTAGCAAATTGAGTTAAAAGAATTAATTAGTGGAATTGATTGCAGTTAATTCAAAATAGCTGTGTGGGTTTAAATAAAATGAAAATGCAGGTGCATGTATATTAGACAGGTATAGGATAAAGTGAATGAAGAGTATGAAGATTTTAATTTAAGTGCTCTATAAATAGGTACATGTTCAAATTTCCATATAAGGTTTTATGCGCCGAATCGACAAGCCGCTTGGCTTTTTGATTTTCTTTTTGAATGGAAAGGGCCTAGAGAGGCGAGTTGGGGTTTGAACGATTGACCGGTACAGGGGAGGTGCTGGCGAAATTTTTTGAAAATTTAAGGAGTTAGAATATTTTTAAGAAAATTTGATAACTAAAAGTCAATATATTGATATGTATAGAATTCGATAAGGAAACGAACTTAAAATAAAATACTAGAAAGGGCCAGTGATTGTTTGATGGATGTTTGTTTTCCTTTGATAGTTAAATCACTAGCTATCAAAGATTTTTTGACCATCGTTGTCAATACAGAGAGACCGATTGGATTTAATATCTGAAAACCACTCTGTATAGGCATAGACGGTGCGAATTAGATTATTTGAAGAAAAAATCGAAGATGGAGTAAATAGCCAGCGCTGTTTTGTTTGTCCAAACCAAGGACAACTTGTACGGACGAATGTCTGACAGAGTTTTCCTAACAGATCACATAAGACGATCTTTCCGAGGTATTACATCTGGTGGTGGAGAAATTCGTTTCTCTTATATTTTTATACCCGTAATATTTTGAGAAGATCAACTAGTGATTTGACGGGTTTGACGATGTGGAAGTCAAAGTGAATAGTGACCAGATGTTCTAAAAAGATTAACGTAGCATCAAGCCTCACAACCAGGAAATGACAAAAATCGGGCAGGCAACATGGCTAGGTGGGTCACTCCCAAGCAGAGTATATTTGTTACCAATCTAAAGAAAATTCATTATTTATTCTTCTTTCGATTCTGTATCTTACGGATTATGGTTGGAGGGCCGACAAACGTGGGTGACAATATATTCGATACACTCAAGCTAAATGAGTGGTCGGTCATGTGTGGGCCGGGTCGCAAGATGTTCTTGTTGAACTCCAGTGTATCCCCTCTAGAGTACGCTGATCGGGAGGTAGTCCCATACCTTGTCATAGTTGGAATCCAATCTCCTATAAGCGCCCTGTGGTTTTTGATTTTATACTACGTATTCGGAGCATGAGATGCAAGCGTTCTGCTATTTGGTTATTTATTTGATTAGACATTATTATAAGATCACTAGATTTTGATATCAAAAATGGTTTGGTTATAGTAAGGTAAAAACCGTCCATGTTTATTTATGGGCTGGTCTTACTATTACCCTTTATTTCAAAGGATTTTCAAAGTTAAACAATATGGTTGGAGTTTACTCACACCAGTCCCATGACTGACCCAGAGTTTATTTTGTTTGTTTTTCCCTAAACTCTTGGGTGCCCAAATTTGTATGGGCAGTCTAGTGTTATGGGATTTTACATATACAGTTGGAGGAGCTGGAAGCAGGGGGCTTCACCGTTAGTTATTTAGAATTATTTCCGCTGTGTTGTGTATATGTTGATCTCTGATAATGGTATGTGTATGTGGTACAAAATTTTTTATTTCTAAGGTATGTTATTTCTATTCTTCTTCTGTCTTATTCTTCTTTAACCCATAATGTCTCGTATTTCTATATTATTTAGGTTGGACGTATGTTGTTTTAGTCAACTCAAATAGTATGGATTTGCGGGCCGTTACAGTTGGTATCAGAGCTTAGGTTGAGCGAATAGGTAGCACCCTAAAATGAGTATACGAGAGTATATATGAGAGAGCGTATTTGTATGTTGATATATAAATTGTTTTATATTGTGTTGATTGGTTTGTTAAGTTGTTTTTGAATTCTGATCGGTACAAGATGTATAACTGTATCGATAAGTGTTTATAAACATTTGAGCAGAGTAATTCGACACAGTATGTTTTAAAAATGGGTAAATGAAATAATTTTGCCCATTTTTCGATACATAAATGAATAATTTTCTAGGATTATTTATATGTGGATGTGTTGGTTGAGATTATAATCAAATAAAACTTGTATATGAATAATATACATAAACAAGATGAATTAAAACTGGATTGAAACCACAATTTGGAGTTTAAATCCCCGATGTTTGGGAAAATATTTTATGAAATGTTATAAAATAATATAGCTTTGTTTTGAAGAGATTTTTGGATAAATTTCAGTTTTGAATGGATTTTTGAAAATGATAAAGCATTGAATTCACTTCGGTCACTGGAAAATAATTCTGATGATGACTGCAGCAACATCAGTGTACGTTTTCGAGTTCTAAGTGATGGATTGCTACCTTAGAAAAGTTTTTGATGAAATTTGTTTGAAAGAAAACAAGTTAGTTTGAAAATTCAAATATTTTGAATTTGGGATGGTTTTAAATATATGTGGATATATTTATATGATTTAAAAAAGGGATTTGAAATAGAAACCCGGGAATTTGAATTCTAGAATTTAACTTAAGCGATTTAAATAAATCAAAATGATGGAAACCAGTAAAATGAATTGAAATGAATAAATTAATTTAGAATTACATTAAAGTGGGCTTTTGAAAAGTTAATGGGTCTGTAGCATTTCTTTTGCCTTAGTGATTTTGGGGACGAAATTCTTTTAAGGGGGAAGGAATATAACGTCCCAGATTTTTAGTCGACTTATATAAAATATTTAAATTAGTTTAAATATTTAATTGGAATTATAAATGAATTTTTATATTGAATTTATCAATTTAATAATCAATATATGAATTAATATCGAATATATTTAATTATCGTAATTCGAAAACGATAATAATTGAGTTAGCAATTATAACTAAATCGAAATGATTCGGTCGATCAATATAAACTCCTATATTGAATTAGAACGATAATAATAACTTATTATCGATGAATTTAATTGTTTGAAATTGATTTATATTTTAAATCGAATTTAATTTGAATCATTAATTTAAATTGTTATTCCCTTTACTGTCGAATTGAATTACAGAATCAGTTCCGTGAATTTTAGGATAATGCCAAAATCTGAGAACGTCAGTCATTACATTAAAATAGTAGTTTGGGGTTTGCTATTTAAGGACCACGAGATATTTTCGAATATTAATTACAACTGGATCTAATCAAGATTACATCAAAAATCACAACAGCCACCCTATTTATTTTTTAAAGCTGACCTACTTCTATATTCACCTAAACCTATTTTACATCGAGCATGGAATATTGTCTCCTTCTTCGTTTTCAAGCAAACAAGATTTTAATGTCCATGTACGTCTCTCTCTCTCTTTCTCGTGCTTATACAAATTAAGCCGAGCCTTCATTATTTTCCCATTCCTCAAATCAAACAATATCTTTCCTTTTCTCAGCCAATTCGAGAATCAGTTCCCCGTAAAAAAAAATACCAAAGCCATTTCCTTTTATAGTCCTTATAAAATCCATGTAAAATCAGAAGTTCAACGAAAACAAAATTCAACTGATCCGGAAGCTTCCTATTTGCATGTACTTTGAATTCCTGTCTTCAATTTTAGGTTCGATCGTCCTCGACGTCGCTCGAATTATCGACAACAAAAGCTAGGGCTGAGGTGTGCGAAGTGCATCAAAGTGTTTAGATGGGCAAGGCGTGATTGTAAAACGTGGATTTGGGAATAGTGGACGATCGTGACAGGAGTTGGCTCGATGGGGGTGGGGATCGACTGTCTAGTGTTGAAAATGGGTCGTTAAAAAGGGGATTGCTAATGTAATTATATGGTGCAATGATTGAGGTTGAGTGTTTATATTAGAGTTTGAAATTTTTAATGGTGAACGAGGTGGATTTTGGGGAGTTCGAACAGTGGAATTTTGGAACAGCAAGGGAGTTCGTTTATGGCTTGATGTTGATGATAGTCTGGAGGGTGTTCGATTTTGTGATTCTGGGGATGAAGGAGTATAAGGTATGATAGAAAGGGTGATGCTGATTGAGTTGTCTGTGTTAGCTTGTGAAGAGAAGGAGATGGCATACTGGGTCTGCAGTGATTTCGTAGCAGGTGGATTAAATCTGGGTAATTGACTTGTGCGTCCAGTAAAGAAGTAGTTGTGGTGTTGATCAGAATGTGGGAGTAGAATTTAGCCAAAATTCATGAGGGAAAAAAAGGTGAATTAGGTAATTTAAATTCTAACTTTATTTTAGTTAATAAGGTATAATTATTTTCATACTTGTAAGAAGTCTAAATTGTTTGTCCATTAACATATTTCAACAAAAACGAGCTACGTTGGACTCGTACTAGTGATAACCAAGCAATGGTATTCAGATTGGAATAACTACGAATTAAAAATCAAGGTATATGTTTTATTAATCATTTATTTATTTATTTAGTTTAAATAAATAGTCGTATAATCGTTAAATAAAAATAAATAATCATGGGTACAAATAGACTTATTGGAGATGATTCGTAGACGTAGATATGGAAATAAACAGGGTATTCGACAAATAAAAATCAGGTGAGTAAATCTCACTTAAAAATTTATTTTTCTCATTAAAAATAAATTGTTGGCTGCTTGGTTGCATTTATAAGTTATTTATCAGTCTTGGTTATTATATATGTTAGTTATATTAGGCTTGGTGATTATGACTATTATTATATATATTGAATATCCCGCTGTACCATTAGCGGATGCCCGCAGTATCATTAGCGGATTATTTCCCTAGCCCACAATATATATATATATATATAGTGGATGACCTTCGTACCGCGATATCTTGTGTAACAACCTGGAAAATCAGAACCAATTTAAAAATTTTAATTTGGCTATTTTAAAGATTTTTGAACATTTAAAATAATTTATTTTAAATAATAACGACTAAAAAAATTCTTTTGGATCGAAGTTATAGTGAATATATTTATTTTAATTATAAAACAAGGCCTGAATTGGCACGGTAGTTTGAAAATTTGAATTCGAACTTTGACTTACTGTACAGGATGCAAAATAAATTGGATTTTAGTGAAACCAAAAGTATTTAAATCTGTTTAAGAATATCTTTCTAACGAATCTGAAAAATCGAAATTTCATAGCCGGAATCAAAAGTTATGGCCAAATGAATTTTCAGAAAGGTCGCTATGGAATAAATATAGCCCGTAAAAATATATATTTTGCAAATAATCTCCATTTTCAACGAAACCACCAATGTTGGATCCGGAGTGTCAAATTATTGCTAGATTCCAAATTCCATAATTTTTGGAGTTAATATGTGAGCGTTGCAAAAGAAAATGTGTGTAACGACCCGGAATTTTGGGCCGAATTTAAAAATTTTATTTTAATTATTTTAATGGGTTTTTAATATTTAAAATAATTTATTTTATATAATAACGACTATAAATTTATTTTAATCGAAGTTAAAACGAATAAATTTTATTTAAATTATAAAAGAAGTTAGAAATAGCTCGGTAGTTTTAAAATTTGAATTTTAACTTTGACTGACTATACAGGATGCAAAATAAATTGGATTTTAGCGAAACCAAAAAATATTAAAATCTATTTAAAAATATATTTCCAACGAATCCGAAAAATTGAAATTTCATAGCGGGAATCAAAAGTTATGTCCAATTCAAAATCTCAGAAAAACGCTATGGAATTTATATATATAATATATAGGACCCAAAACGCTACTTTTTACATACGAATGAATTGGGACTCGAAAACACTTCCATTGAGTTTAAAATGATGTTTCTGCATTGAAGAAGTATAAAAACTTATATATTTTGAGTTTCGGAAATTATTCATATTTATTTGTATTTTTAATATTAAATATATACGCCTTAAAAATGGGAATTTTGCAAACGACCTCCGAATTCGACGAAACCACTTTCTATGGATTCGCAATATTAAATTATTGTTAGATTCCAAATTTCATAATTTTTGAAGCTAGTATGTGGTCGTAATAAATTTTACAGTGAAAAACAGTGTAATAACCCGTAAAATGCGAGCCAGTTTGAAATTTTTATTTTGGCAATTTTAGCGAATTTTGAATATTTAAAATAGATTATTTTAAATAATATCGACGAGAATTTATTTTGAATATAATTCGACGTATATATTATATACGTCATCGTTAGAATATAAATATTTATATATAATTATAAATAGAATTGAAAATGGCGCGGTAGTTCGATAATTCGATTTCAAACTTCAATTGAATGTACCGGGTGCAAAACAATCCGGATTTTAGTGAAACCAAAAATAATGGAATCTAATAGTGAATATCTTTCCAACGAATCCGAAATATCCAAAGTTCGTAGCGGGAATCAAAAGATAGGTCCAGTCGAAAATTCTGAATAGTCGCTATGGAATTCAGGCCCTTAAAAATGGACATTTTGCAAATGACCTCGGATTTCGATGAAACCAATTTTGTTGGGTCCGTGATGTCAAGTTATTGCTAGGTTTCAAATTTGATAATTTTTCGAATCAATATGTGAGCGTGGCAAAAGAAAATGCGTTTGACCAGTTTCAGTTGATTTTAATCGACTGGAAAATGGCCATTTTTCCAACGGTCTCAGAATTCGACGAAACTAGTTTTGTTAGGACCGTATCGTCAATACGAAGCTAGAAAATATTTTTCTGGAATTTTTCTAGTTAGTATGTGACCCCGGTAATTTGAAATGTACGTTTAAAATTCAATATAGTGATTTAAATGTAAATTTAACGAAAACTGATTGTAACGATCGAATCAACATACGAAACATGTCCCATTGTGTTCGGAATGGGGGTTAAACACTATGGACGACAGGCGGTGGGCCTCGTTTCGAGGTCGTATGAAAAGTCAACTTTTTGCAATTTATTAAATAATAAATAAAATTAAAAAAAACCCCTCTCTTCCCTTAACCAGGCCCCCCCCCCCCGATCTCTTTTCATTTCGAACAGAAAAAAGAAAAAAAAGAAAAGGAAGAATGGAGGGGCGCAGCAGCCGCCGCCGCGCCCAGGGGGACCGCCGCCCTCACCGCGCCATCGCCAGTGCCGCCCCATGGCGCCACGACCCCCTCCCCCGCTGCGCGCTCCCTCTTCTCTTTCCTCCCCAATCCATAACCGCGAGCCACCCGAAACCCACCACCGCGCCGCCCCTCCTTCTTCCCCCTCTCCTCTTCCATCGACAGCCGCAACCCCCCCTCGCAATCCACCGCCGCGACCGCACCCCCCCCCCCCCTGTAAGTTTTTTTTTAATTTTAATTTATTTATTTTTATTTTATATAAATAGTGGATGATTTTAAAAACAGATTTTAACTGATTTTTTTATTGATTTTAAAAACTGATTTTTATTGATTATAAAAATTGATTTTTATTGATTTTAAAAACTGATTTTTATTGATTTTTAAAACTGATTTTTAGTGATTTTAAAACTGATTTTAAAGAGTAATTTAAAACTGATTTTAAAAAGAATTTAAAATAGAAAAGGTTTGAATTTTAAATGGAAAAAGATTAGAACTTTGAAAGGTGAAAAGATAGGATTTTTATTTGGTAAAAGGTATGATCTTTATATTTTTAAAGTGATAAAAATATGATTTTTATATTTTTAAAGTATTAAAAATATAATCTTTACTATATGGAAATATTAAAAATATGATTTTTATATTTTTAAAGTATTAAAAATATAATCTTTATAGGTTAGAGAACATAAAAATATCATCTTTGTGTATGTAGCAAAATAAAAATCTGATTTTTATTTTATATACGTTGAAATGAAGTGTTTATTTTTATAAAGGCGAAACCTTTATTTTTGAAAGGGCGAAATCTTTATATGAAGAATAAGGTGATAAAAATATAATCTTTATCTATATAGAGCGTGATAGTAAAAATAGAATTTTTATATGTTGATCTTCGAATTAAAAATAGAATTTTTATATGTTGAACTTCGGATTAAAAATAGAATTTTTATATGTTGAACTTCGAGATAAAAATATGATTTTTATATATGGAATAGCGAGGTAAAATTCGATTTTTACATATGTAGTGAAAGCGGACAACGAAAGCGACAAAAGGCGAGTTGGCGAAGATTTCCTGCATTAGAAGTGCCGTGGAGCTAGGATAGCTAAAGGTGAGAATTTCTCACCTTTCAATTTCATTTCTATTTTTATATATATACTAGGATGCAGACGGTGCTTAGTAGCACCCGGCACAATCGTCCACAGACCATGGACTTGTTTGTTTGGTTGCATAGCTTAGTTATATGATTTGATTTGAATTTGGTTGTTTGGTGAATTTGATTGATGTGTGAATGGCGTGGGCCTTCACTAGACCGGGGATAAGGCTAGGCCTTGTCCCGTTTCTAGTATCGTGCCGTTATGCCGCCGAAATTTTCTAAAATAAGTTAGAAAAATAAAAATATCGTTTTATTTAAAGAATGAACTGAATAGAAATTCATATGTTGGAATAAAATGTTTTGTCGTTAAAAATATAATTTTTAACGTGAAGTGAATAAAATAAATATTCATTTACAAACCAGACGGTTTGTTTATGTACACCTATTTGAAGGACATTGATTGGGACGATAAATTTTACACATCGCCCAACTGCACAAATAAAATCTGTGTTTGATTGTTTGAAACCCTACACGGGTGTTGGGATGATATTTGACGTACACTAATCCCGATTGTTTAATTGTGTGTCGATCGATTGATTGACAGACTGTTATAAGCGTTGAATATTTATATTTGATGCTTATACAGTGTAGAATGCACTTTGGATGATGGTTGATTATTCATCGTTGTTGATATATACATGTGTTGTAGAAAATCCATATAATTAACATTATATGGTAATTGATTGGGCCTCATTCCAGTTTCGAAAAAGAAATATTTGAAATGAAAATATTTGAAATAGAAATATTTGAAATAGAATATTTGAAAATAGAAATATGTGAAGCCGTGATGATTAGATTGACGCCATTTTGACGTGAACGATATTTATATCGATTTTAAAACGATTTCGAAATGAATTGAATTGAAAACGATTTCGAAATGAATTGAATTGAAAATGATTTCGAAATGAATTGAATTGAAAACGATTTCGAAATGAATTGAATTGAAAACGATTTCGAAATGAATTGAATTGAAAACGATTTCGAAATGAATTGAATTGAAAACGATTTCGAAATGAATTGAACTGAAAACGATTTCGAAATGAATTGAATTGAAAACGATTTCGAAATGAATTGAATTGAAAACGATTTCGAAATGAATTGAAAACGATTTCGAAATGAATTGAATTGAAAACGATTTCGAAATGAATTGAATTGAAAACGATTTCGAAATGAATTGAATTGAAAACGATTTCGAAATGAATTGAATTGAAAGCGAATTGAATTGAATTCAAATTGAATTGAAATTTGAATTGAATAGAAATGAACTTTGAAACGAATTTATAAAGAAGAATTCAATTTTGCTTTGAATTGAAATGGAAGTTGAAATTGTTTTTGAAACGAATTTAAAACTATTTATATAATTCGTTTTAAATAGAAATCGACGAAGTATATATTATATATATTATATATATAATATAATGGCCTGAATAGAACGCGCCGCGCCGCGGCAGTTCGTGAATTTCGACCATTTATTTCAAACGGACATTGCGGGAGATCCGACCGTCGGATTCTCCTAAAACCGGAATCGTTGGGTTCGTATCGAAAAGAACTTTCTAATGAATATTAGAAATTTGAAATCTAACGGTTGGATTTGGAATTATGTCCAAATCAAATTTGAAAAAGGTCGCTGTAAGTGCAGTTCGATGGCCATTGATGGAAATCGACTGTACGGGCCTTGATAAAATTATTAAAAATAGTAATAATTTGTGTAAAATCATAAAAAATGATTTGTGAAGATTTGGGATGAAAAACTCCATATTTGAAAAGATAAAAATAGATTTTTATCGAAATGAACTAGTTTTGAACTAGAAATATAATTCTATTTATTTTTAAATAAATAAATTGAATTTGAGATGGTTTTGAAAATAACCAAAATTTCCAATGATCGCATTGGAGTGGATTTGAATCGAAATTGTCTTCGGAATATTTCGAGGTTGGAATTCGGGATTATACGGATGTTGTTATGGAAATTTGAAAGATATATTTATATCGTTATTTCCAATACGGCATTTGTTAGTCGTAGAATTCGATATTGAATATAAGCCGGTATATTTTCTATTCAGAGCCTTGTATTGAATATCGAATGTGATTTGGGTTTGTCGTGAATGGTGTCTTCACTAACACTGTTCTTGAACCCAGTTGAGAAAAGATTAAATCTTTTTTTTTAGATTTAATGAAGTGTACCAATTAAATAATATTTAATTGGAATTGAATTGATATTGATTTTTGGGTTTATCGTGGACAGTGTTTTAAATAACACTCGTTCTTTAACCCGATAATTAATGAATGTGATTTTGGGTTTATCGTGAACCGTGTTTTTAAATGACACTGATTCTTTGACCCAGTTGAAGATTAAAACTAAGTGGAGTTTTAATGAATCTTTAATTAAGATTGAAATGATCGAGAATGGAGTAACACCAGTTTTACTCCAGGCGATAATTAAATCTTTAATTAGATTTGAACGTGAAATGGTAATTGAATTACCGATAACACTGTGTTGTTAGATATGAAGTACTACCAGTTTTACTTCATGGGATGAATAGGTTGGGATTGGGAAATAAAATAAATGATTACTTCGGTGTGGTTCGCTAATCCCGACTAGTTTGAATTGATATTCAAAGGAGATTAAAGAATAAATTTAAAGAATTTATCTTGGATAAAATTAATGGGAACTTTTCCCAAAGTATAGGAATATTTGAATAAAAGAATATTCTGAATTGGAATGAGGCGTATGTTGTGTTTGTGTAACACTTTTATAATATATACGCGAGTTATTCAGAAAGACCGGGTTTATCTCATTCTGAATAACTGATTCGACGTGGTGTCGAAGATGAAGACGGTGGTCGAAGACCGGAAGTCTTCACGTCGTTTGGGTGATTACTGATGATCTTGATTGGGCTGTACACCCAAGAAGATGGAAACAGTTAGTGATCGTCCAGACGTGCTTGGAGATCGATGGATATGCGGGGTACTAGGTGCCTCCGGTTTCGTTCAGACCCAGAACGGACTTGTAAATGGACTGTGTGTCTGACATTGGATTTTAGTCTGTGTGTTTGATTTCTATTAAATATATATCTGTTTGGCGGTGGAGAATTTATTCTCTTGCTTAACGCCCTTCTCTGAGACGTACGAGCTCAGAGGTTATATACTGATGGATATCAAACACATAGAGTGAATTGCCTGTGTGGCATGCCTAAGTGGCAATAGATCGAGGCTTCTGTTGAAAAGCAAAGTCTTGTGGTGATGATCAAAGCACAGCCTGTGTGGCACAGCTTTGTGTAACGTGAATTCGCGAGTTTCACACCCGGTATGAACCAAAAACGGGAGAGGACGTCAGGGAGGGCATGCGTTTCTTTCTAGCTAGAAGTGGCGTCAGTGGTTTTACACGCCCTGACGAGTTTGACTTATGTGGTTGTTGCTGTTGCGAGGCGCCTCGGTTATATCGGTTTCGGCTGATGCATTCTGGTTGGCAGACGGACCAGACTTACACCCCATAGGGTGGGGAAACGTAGTGTTCAGGCATTTTAATCCACATCGGTGGACCGGCCCTGAGGATCCAAGGGCCCACCTGTGTCTGGGTCCTGAGACACGGGCTAGAGCGTCTCAAATCGGTTGAGGACTATCTTTTGCCTCGGTTCATAGATGGAAACCCAATTTCCAAATACGTGACTTTGCGGTTTTATTTGTAAACCTATATATGGCGACATGATATATGGTACCCATGCCGCCTATGATTGATACTTATGATTTGAAGTTGTTTTATACACTATGCACTTATTATAGTATCAAATGATTTGTTTTAAAACGTATCAAGCATTTTTGGCTGTTATAAGGGAAAACCCTATCCCCCGGCTTGCGTTGCATTGTGTGATAGGACCTGGGTCTTATAACAGCTTCATTTTTCTTTACTTAGCATTGCGCTGTTTGTTTTATGCACTGGTATTCTTGGGAGGAAACCCGTTCCGTGTTATACGGCGTGGTCCCTTGATTTACCTACCTTTAAAAATAAAGATTAACTGTTTTAGTTCTCACACCAGTCACATGACTGACCTGGAGTTTATTGTTTTAACCTAAACTCTGGGTGCCCTTATTTTGACACGGGCAGCTAGTAGTTTTGGTTTTGCAGATTTTTATTCACATGATCATGGTTTACAGCTGGAACGATATCCGGAAAGCTTTGTATCCGTATATCTCTTCTAGTTGTGTATTGTATTATTTTCCGCTGCTATGTATTTAAATGTAATTTAAATCTCTGATATTTCTGTGTAATATTTATTCATTTATACTCTGTATATTCATGTAATCTGATGCATTGTTGTAATATACAATGAAATGTTCTTTTGTATGCGTTCTGTTTTGTCCTGTTCTCAAACGATAGGGCGTTTCGAACGGCCTGGATCGGTTTAGCGACTAGTTCGGACCGAGCGAAATTCCTGTTCGTCACAAACAGTCAATTTTCATACTTTAAAAATTCGCTTTTTATTCATACAGACTCGGAATTCATCGAAACCAGTTTCTATATGTTCGTAATGTCAATAAATAATTATGTTTCAATTTTCATAAAAAAATGGAATTCGTAGGTGTTAACACGGATTTTTAAACTAAAAAAAACAGACAAAATTTGAAGAAGATAAAATACATAAGAGGCTAAAATAAGGGTAGTGGGCTTAATTTAATTATTAACCCATATTAAATATCATAAGTGTTGTCATTAGCTGAACCCTAAGGCAAAACATAGCCACCTTCTTCTTCCTCTATTCCATGGCGGCTCTCTCCTCTAAAATTTATTTTGCAAATTAGCCCCTAAAAACAAAATAATTTATATCTCTCAATCAGAACAAAATCAGACCAAACCCTTTCTGGGTTTTTTTCACCTTCTTATCCTCTATCTACCACGAAAAATTTAAGACCTATCGTCGCACGGATTCGCCGGAATCTAGCTTAAAAGACAGAAAGCTGATTTCGGTTATTTGTTCGTTGCGGGCCCCACGAAGAGAGATAGGTCGAGCGACTTCAAAAGTGGTAGAGGGGAAGAATACGGTTCTTTTGGCGGTGGTGGCATGGTCTTAGGTGGCCGGAGTTGGTCGGAATATCAATTTTACTGGAGGGGTGCTGAAAACAGGACAGTCGCAAAGATGAGCAATTTCCCGTCGATCCGTGCATTTTCAGGCGAACTGACCCAAACAGAAGTTGTTCGGGAGGACGAGATCTAGCTACTGACAAAAATTGGTGGCATTTTGAGTACCGAGGCAGCCGCAGCACTGAGATGAACGGAAACTGCACTTTTCCGTTCAACTGCAGATCGTGGGCCCCACGTGGCAAATTGGAGGGGGAACCACTAGGCATGGAAAGAGGGGAAGAAGCCGGAGAAAATGGCGCTGGTTTCGTGCGATTTCGACTTACGGTTTGGCCGTGGCGAGCATTTTAAGTTCAGGGTGCTGTTTGAAAAAAAAGGTTAAGGGCTTGAACGCGAAACATTTATTTAATTTTATTATATTCAATGTTCGTAATGCAATATCTTTTACATACGAGATCGAAATTTGACGATTTCAGGTCTGCTGCGATCGTGGCGACGAGAGCTTCACGTGGACACAAAATTTGTCCAATTTGGAGGAAGTTGAAATTTTGGGTAATTTTTACAAATTTAAATATTATTTAAATCGATTTGTTAACTTCGCAAGTGCATAACTTTTTGCCACGTTATCGAAATTGCATGAAACTGAATCCTTTGAGATCGTTTTGTCAAGAGCTTCGAGCGAGCAGTAATTTTGTCCAATTCTAAGCAAGTTGAAAATTTGGGTAATTTTCATAATTAAAATTAATTATTTAATTATTACAAACTTCGAAAATTCATAACTTTGTGATACGAATTCGAAATCGTGCGAAACAGGATTTTCTGCGATCAACGAGTAGAGAGCTTCGCAACGACACTAACTACGCCTAATTTGGAGCATGTTGGATCTTAGGCCAAAATTAGGCCCGAACCGTCATTTAAAGCCGGCAAAGGTGATGGATGTCATGTCATGTTATATTTGAAATTGAAAATATTCAACAGGTTAAACTAATGATTTATTATTTATGATAATTTAAAATGATGTTACACTGCCATTGACAAGTTACCTGACTTGTTGATGTTGATTGGGACGATTATTTTACACCTCGCCCAAGTGCACAAAATTATGTGTTGGTTGAAACCCCACACGGGTCTTGGGTTGATATTTGACTACACATCACCCTTGTGTTTAGTGTAAATTGCACTTTGGTTGTTATGTGAATTGTTGACATTATTATGGAATAAGCGCAATGTTCGAAATCCGTGTAATTAAATTACATGGAAATTGTGTGAATCTCATTCCAATTTTGAGTTAAAGAATATTATAATCCAATATTCAATTAAAAGAACCAAAGGATGGTTTCCATGTTTTCAAATGGGAAGGTATGTATTGTCAAAGTTACAATAAAAAGAGTGAATTGGAAAGATAACATTTTTTTTAGTAAAAAGTTACAAAAAATGATTAGAATTAAAAGATACCCTTTTTAATTGTCAACATGTTAAATTAAGAAGATTTATTTCAAAACTGAACATCTTGAAAAGATTAATATTATTATTATCAATTTTGAATTAATGAATATTTTAATTTATACTCAATTAATAGAATTAATTGGCGTTGATTTAAAAAGATAAAATCTTTATTGTTTAAAAGTTATAATAAAAGAGATTCAATTAAAAAGATTATATATTTACTGTCCACATTTTAAGATAAGAAAGTTTGATTTCGAAATTTGAACGTTTTGGAAAGATTACATTTATTTGTCATTATGTGGCAATAAATAGATTTGATTTCAAAATAAGACATTTTGGGAAAATTATTATTAATTGTTATAACAATATGGAAAGTTCAAATATTTATAAAGATTTGAAAGGTAAGTGAAGATATTTGGAATCACGACATTTTAGAATTAAAGAATATTTAAAATTAAGATTCTTTAATGGAAAGGATATTTTCAAAGAGTATGTTTTAGAAAAGTTAATTATAATTATAAAATTATAATTGTACTTGGACACGAGGTTAGGTCACATTTATGGTGGAAGTCTGCCCGGAACCGCCCGGCTATCCAGCAGCCACAAATGTTGGGCCTAATGTGAGAGGTCCAAGTGCGCAAATACGAATTGGGCCATGACACGAGGTTAAGCCCAACTTGTGGGATAAGTCTGCCCGGAACCAACCGGCATATCCAGCATTCACAAGTCGTAGGCTTAATGTGGGAGGTCTGGCCCAGTGTAAAATATAAATGAATAAGATAATGGATTGAGCTATTTAATCTGTTTTAAACAGCAACACCATTTTAACCCGAACGTGTTTGTCGATTTATTTTATACATTTTATAATGCATGTTTTAAAGAGCTAATTCCAAAATAAATATTTTGAAAATAATATTATTTTAATATGATAATAGATAGAATATTCAATTTGGATTTAAAATTGAAATAAAAGTTGGAATCGTTTTATAAACGAATTTATAAACATTTTAGATTAAAGTTTGAAAGGAAAATATTACATTTTTCAATGTAATAAAGTTGAAATGAAAATATTACATTTTTCAATGTAATAAAGACAGAATTGAAAATAAAGTTGAAATGAAAATATTATATTTTTCAATGTAATAAAGACTGAATTGAAAATAAAGTTTGAAATGAAAACATTACATTTTCCAATGTAATAAAGATTGAAATGAAAATATTACATTTTTCAATGTAATAAAGGTTGAACTAAGAAGATTACATTAAAAAGATTTCATTTTTATTTAAGATTGATTACATTAGAAAGAATACCTTTTTTTTAGTTAATTTGTTTCAAAAGAATGAAAAAGATTCATCTTAATGTAGATATACATTTTAATGTAAAAGAATGAGTGATTTATTTATTTTAATAAATTAATTAAAATAAATAAAAGGATTAAAGTGGTTTTAATAAAACCAAGATTTTCCAGTACATACATTGGAATGGATTTAAATGGAAATAATCTTCGGATTATTTCAGTATTGGATTTTGTGATTATATGGATATTATTGTGGGAATTTGGAAGATATTAATATCGTTATTCCCAATTTGATATACGTTAATTTTCAGAATTTGATATTGAACATAAATCGATATAATTTCTATTCAAAGCATAATATTTAATGTCAGATTAAAATTTGGGTTTGTCGTGAATAGTGTCTTAAATAACACCGTTCTTAATCCCATTTGGGAAGGAATAAATCTTTTAATTAAGATTTAAATAAGATTTCCAATTATTAAACATAATTGAAATTAAGTGAAACTGACTTTTGGGTTGATTGCAAACAATGTTTATAAATGACATTAGTTCTTTAAACTCGATTGACAGTGAAATTTAGATTGGTAATTCATAAATCTTTTAACTAAGATTTAGTGAAATATTCTAAAGAAAAGTTTCAATTTAACATATTTAATTGAAATACGATTTTGGGTTTATTGTGAACGATGTTTTAAGCAACATTTGTTCTTTAACCCAGTTAAAGGAAAGATTATTTCTTGAAAGTTAAATAATCATTAAATAATGATTCTTGAAGATTAAAACTAAATATAGTTTTAATGAATCTTTAATTGGATTGAATGAGGATAAAAGTAATTAAATTTACTTAATTCAAGAAATGAACGATAATGGAGTACCACTAGTTTTACTCCAAGCAGTAGTTAAATCTTTAATTAGATTTGATCGATAAAACGGTAATTAAGTTTACCGTAACACGTTTGGTGTTAGATATGGAGTACCACCAGTTTACTCCATGGGTTGTGTAGGTTGGGAATGGGATATTATTTAATGATTACTTCGGTAAGGCGTTAATCCCGACTAGTTGAATAAACCTTAATTTGGTTTAAATCAAAATCAAAGAATACTCTTGATTGAAATGAGGCGTTGGTTGTGTTTTAAAGCACATGATTTTAAATTACGCAAATTATTCAGAAAGACTGGGTTTAACCCATTCTGAATAATTCATACGACGATTGAAGATCGATGATGAAGACGGTTATTGAAGACCGGGAAATTTCCATATCGAATGGATGATTATTGATATCTTGATTGGACTGTACACCCAAAATGAGGGAAAAATTGGTGATCATTCAGACGTATTTGGAGATCTACCGAATATGGTTTCGTTCAGACCCAGAACGGACTGATAAATGTATTGTGTGTCTGACATTGTATTCCTTTATATTGTATTCGTTGATATCTATTTAATATATAGCTGTTTGGTGGCGGAGAATTTATTCTCTTGCTTAAGACCCTGTTATATATCGATAGATGAATCAATGATATGGTATGGTCTGATAATGTGGCATGCTAAGATGCATGGATCAAGGCTTTTGTTGAAAAGCAGAGCCTTGTGGTTAATGATCAAAGCATAGCCTGTTTAGGCATAGCTTTGTGTATAGCGTGACTTCGCGAGCCTCACACCCTGGTATGAGTCAAAAACGGGATATGGACCGTAGAGAGTGCACTAGTTTCTTTTTAGCTACTGGTAGTGCCAGTGCTTAAACTGGCTGACATTTTACTTATGTGGATGATGGATTTTGAGGCGCCCCGGATTTTTATAGGTCGTTAGTGGTCATACTATAGGTTCAAAGGAAGCGGGAAACGTGTGTTCAGGCATAACTAATCCACTACCGTTAGGTGGGGACCGGCCCTACCGCTCCAAGGGTTGCCCATAGGTGTGATCCTAAGGCATTTGCTAGAGTGTCTCGAATCGGAGAGGACGATCCCTAGCCTCGATTTCATGACCGAAAACCAGTTTCCAATACAACACCATGTGGTTTTGATTGTAGAACTAGTATGGCGACATCGTAGGATGGGGTACTATGCCGTCTATGATTAATACATTTACTTTCGAAATTGATTTCAACACTATGCACTTATAGTAATTTTAAAAGATAAATTTTCGCGTACCAAGCATATTTGGCTATTATAAGGTAAAACTCTATCCTCCGGCTTGCGTTGCATTGTGTGATGGGACCTGAGTCTTATAATAGCTTCATTTTCCTTTATTTAGCATTGCGCTGTTTATTTTTATGCACTGGTATTCTTGGGGGTAAACCTGTTCCGTGTTATACGGCGTGGTCCCTTGATTTACCGAACTTTAAAATCAACTTAATAACTGTTTTTTTTTGAGTTCTCACACCAGTCCCATGACTGACCTGGAGTTTATTGTTTTAACCTAAACTCTGGGTGACCATATTTTCCACACGGGCAGCTAGTAGTTTTGGTTTGCAGATATTATATTCACAGGATCCTGGTCTACAGCTGGAGCGATATTCGGAAGGCTCTGTATCGGTGTATTTCTTTTAGTTGTGTTTTGTATTGTTTTTCCGCTGCTATTTAAATGTAATTTAAACTCTGATATTATTGTATTTCCAATGTATATTATTATTCATACTCTGGAAAATTCTTGTATTCTGATGTAATTGTTGTAACAACAATAAAATGTTCTTCTGTTTTGTATTCTGATGTGTGTTGTTCTCAGAGCAATCCGGCTTTCCTTTACGAGGAAGTTTGGGTCATCACATTTGGTATCAGAGCTTTGGTTTACAGAGCTCGAGAACAAAACACATTACAACCGAACAAAAGAATTCATCAGAGATTGGATTAGTAATATCGAATAAGAATAACTCGTTAGAGATAGGATCAGTAGTATCCTAGAACGAGTGTGAAGAGTATTATTTTCTTTAAAATAAATAAGAAAACAAATTTAATATTTTGAAATTTTTTATCTTAAAATACGTATTTGATATATTATTATATTTTATTTGGACAATCGAGTATATAAAGATTTTGAATATACGAGTAATTAACGGATATTCAAAGTTTTAATATACTGGATAGATATAGAATCACACTCTAGTCGCCCGGGGATAATCCTGATGATGACAGCTGCATCATCAGTATTTATGTTCGAGTAACGAAGGTGGAATGTCTATATATTTCCAATTGACTGGTATGAGAACCAAAACTAGATAGGGTTATTTGCTGTGATTTGCACTAAAAATATGATTTTTATCTATATATATTAAATCTATATATGTTTGAAAAGTTAATCACCTAATTGACTGCTGGTTGTGATGTTTGATTATTAGTTTAACTAATAAAATTATTGAAATGGTAATTAACAAAACCAATATATAATAGAATGATACATTTAACTAGATTAATTTCAATATTGAACTGAATTGAAAATTTATTAGAATGAATATTGAGTTAATTAAGTAAACGACTTTTAGCTTCGTTCCTTTTCGAGGACGAAAAGTTCTTAAGTGGGGGAGATTGTAACGACCCAGAATTTTGGGCTGAATTTAAAATTTTTATTTTAATTATTTTAATGGGTTTTTAATATTTAAAATAATTTATTTTATATAATAACGACTATAAATTTATTTTAATCGAAGTTAAAACGAATAAATTTTATTTAAATTATAAAAGGAGTTAGAAATAGCGCGGTAGTTTTAAAATTTGAATTTTAACTTTGACTGACTGTACAGGATGCAAAATAAATCCAATTTTAGTGAAACCAAAAAATATTAGAATCTATTTAAAAATATCTTTCCAACGAATCCGAAAAATTGAAATTTCATAGCGGGAATCAAAAGTTATGTACAATTCAAAATCTCAAAAAAACGCTATGGAATTTATATATATAATATATAGGACCCAAAACGCTACTTTTTACATACGAATGAATTGGGACTCGAAACCATTTTCATTGAGTTTAAAATGATGTTTCTGCATTGAAAAAGTGTAAACACTTATATATTTTGAGTTTCGGAAATTATTCATATTTATTTGTATTTTTAATATTAAATATATATGCCTTAAAAATAGGAATTTTGCAAACGACCTCCGAATTTGACAAAACCACTTTCTATGGATTCGGAATATTAAATTATTGTTAGATTCCAAATTTCATAATTTTTGAAGCTAGTATGTGGTCGTAATAAATTTTACAGTGAAAAACAGTCAATTTTCAAACTTTAAAAATTCGCTTTTAATTCATACAGACTCGGAATTCTTCGAAATCAGTTTCTATAGATTCGTAATGTCAAGAAATAATTATGTTTCAATTTTCATAAAAAAAGGGAATTCGTAGGTGTTAACACGGATTTTTAAACTAAGAAAACAGACAAAATTTGAAGAAGATAAAATACATAAGAGGTTAAAATATGGGTAGTGGGCTTAATTTAATTATTAACCCATATTAAATATCATAAGTGTTGTCATTAGCTGAACCCTAAGACAAAACATAGTCACCTTCTTCTTCCTCTATTCCATGGCGGCTCTCTCCTCTAAAATTTATTTTGCAAATTAGCCCCTGAAAACAAAATAATTTATATCTCTCAATCAGAACAAAATCAGACCAAACCCTTTCTGGGTTTTTTTCACCTTCTTATCCTCTATCTACCACGAAAAATTTAAGACCTATCGTCGCACGGATTCGCCGGAATCTAGCTTAAAAGACAGAAAGCTGATTTCGCTTATTTGTTAGCTGCGGGCCCCACAAAGAGAGATAGGTCTAGCGACTTCAGACAGTGGTAGAGGGGAAGCATATGGTTCTTTTGGTGGTCGTGGCATGGTCTCAGATGGCCGTAGTTGGCCGGAATGTCAATTTTACTGGAGGGGTGCTGAAAACAGGACAGTTGCAAAGATGAGCAATTTCCCATCGATCTGTGCATTTTCAGGCAAAGTGACCCAAACAGAAGTTGTTCGGGAGGTTGAGATCTAGCTACTGACAGAAATTGGTGGTATTTGGAGTACCCAGGCGGCCGCAGCAATGAGATGAACAGAAATTGCACTTTTCCATTCAACTGCAGATCGCGAGCCCCACGTGGCGAACTGGAGGGGGGACCACCAGGCTGGAAAGAGGGGAAGAAGCCAGAGAGAATGGCGCTGGTTTCGTGCAATTCTGACTTACGGTTTGGTCGTGGCGAGCATTTTAAGTTCAGGATGCTGTTTGAAAAAAAGGTTAAGGGCTTAAACGCGAAACATTTATTTAATTTTATATTCAATGGTCGTAATACAATATCTTTTACATACGAGATCGAAATTTGACGATTTTAGGTCTGCTGCGATCGTGGTGATGAGAGCTTCGTGTGGACAAAAAATTTGTCCAATTTGGAAGAAGTTGTAATTTTGGGTAATTTTTACAAATTTAAATATTATTTAAATCGATTTGTTAACTTCGCAAGTGCATAATTTTTTGTCACGTTATCGAAATTGCATGAAACTGAATCCTTTGAAATCGTTATGTCAAGAGCTTCGAGCGAGCAGTAATTTTGTCCAATTCGGAGCAAGTTGAAAATTTGGGTAGTTTTCATAATTTAAATTAATTATTTAATTATTACAAACTTCGAAAATTCATAACTTTGTGATACGAACTCGAAATCGAGCGAAACAGGATTTGCTGCGATCAGCGAGTCGAGAGCTTCGCAACAACACTAACTACGCCCAATTTGGAGCATGTTGGATCTTGGGCCAAAATTGGGCCTGAACCGTCATTTAAAGCCGGCAAAGGTGAGAACTCTTTTGTTCACTCAATTTTCGAATAGTTATTTATTTTTATAACTAAATGTAAATAAATTATTGGTGACGGAAGTAATTGTTTGTTGAACGATTGTGGATTTGGATGTCATGTCATGTTATGTTTGAAATTGAAAATATTCAACAGGTTAAACTAATGATTTATTATTTATGATAATTTAAAATGATGTTACACTGCCATTGACAAGTTACCTGACTTGTTGATCTTGATTGGGACGATTATTTTACACCTCGCCCAAGTGCACAAAATTATGTGTTGGCTGAAACCCCACACGGGTCTTGGGTTGATATTTGACTACACATCACCCTTGTGTTTAGTGTAAATTGCACTTTGGCTGTTATGTGAATGGTTGACATTATTATGGAATAAGTGCAATGTTTGAAATCCATGTAATTAAATTACATGGAAATTGTGTGAGTCTCATTCCAATTTTGAGTTAAAGAATATTATAATCCAATATTCAATTAAAAGAACCAAAGGATGGTTTCCATGTTTTCAAATGGGAAGGTATGTATTGTCAAAGTTACAATAAAAAGAGTGAATTTGAAAGATAACATTTTTTTAGTAAAAAGTTACAATAAAAGATTAGAATTAAAAGATACCCTTTTTAATTGTCAACATGTTAAATTAAGAAGATTTGTTTCAAAACTGAACATCTTGAAAAGATTAATATTATTGTTATCAATTTTGAATTAATGAATATTTTAATTTATACTCAATTAATAAAATTAATTGGCGTTGATTTAAAAAGATTATATCTTTATTGTTAAAAGTTATAATAAAGGAAATTCAATTAAAAAGATTATATATTTACTGTCCACATTTTAAGATAAGAAAGTTTGATTTCGAAATTTGAACGTTTTGGAAAGATTACATTTATTTGTCATTATGTGGCAATAAATAGATTTGATTTCAAAATAAGACATTTTGGGAAGATTATTATTAATTATTATAACAATATGGAAAGTTCAAATATTTATAAAGATTTGAAAGGTAAGTGAAGATATTTGGAATCACGACATTTTAGAATTAAAGAATATTTAAAATTAAGATTCTTTAATGGAAAGGATATTTTCAAAGGGTACGTTTTAGAAAAGTTAATTATAATTATAAAATTATAATTGTACTTGGACATGAGGTTAGGTCACATTTGTGGTGGAAGTCTGCCCAGAACCGCCCGGCTTATCCAGCAGCCACAAATGTTGGGCCTAATGTGAGAGGTCCAAGTGCGCAAATACGAATTGGGCCATGACACGAGGTTAAGCCCAACTTGTGGGATAAGTCTGCCCGGAACCAACCGGCATATCCAGCATCCACAAGTCGTAGGCTTAATGTGGGAGGTCTGGCCCAGTGTAAAATATAAATGAATAAGATAATGGAATGAGCTATTAAATTTGTTTTAAATAGCAACACCATTTTAACCCGAACGTGATTGTCAATTTATTTTATACATTTTATAATGCATGTTTTAAAGAGCTAATTCCAAAATAAATATTTTGGAAATAATATTATTTTAATATGATAATAGATAGAATATTCAATTTGGATTTAAAATTGAAATAAAAGTTGTAATCGTTTTATAAACGAATTTATAAACATTTTAGAATAAAGTTTGAAAGGAAAATATTACATTTTTCAATGTAATAAAGTTGAAATGAAAATATTACATTTTTCAGTGTAATAAAGACTGAATTGAAAATAAAGTGAAAATGAAAATATTATATTTTTCAATGTAATAAAGACTGAATTGAAAATAAAGTTTGAAATGAAAACATTACATTTTCCAATGTAATAAAGATTGAAATGAAAATATTACATTTTTCAATGTAATAAATGTTGAACTAAGAAGATTACATTAAAAAGATTTCATTTTTATTTAAGACTGATTACATTAGAAAGAATACTTTTTTTTTAGTTAATTTGTTTCAAAAGAATGAAAAAGATTCATTTTTATGTAGATATACATTTCAATGTAAAAGAATGAGTGATTTATTTATTTTAATAAATTAATTAAAATAAATAAAAGGATTAAAGTGGTTTTAATAAAACCAAGATTTTCCAGTACATACATTGGAACGGATTTAAATGGAAATAATCTTCGGATTATTTCAGTATTGAATTTTGTGATTATACGGATATTATTGTGGAAATTTGGAAGATATTAATATCGTTATTCCCAATTTAATATACGTTAATTTTCAGAATTTGATATTGAACATAAATCGATATAATTTCTATTCAAAGCATGATATTTAATGTCAGATTAAAATTTAGGTTTGTCGTGAATAGTGTCTTAAATAACACTGTTCTTAAACCCATTTAGGAAAGAATAAATCTTTTAATTAAGATTTAAATAAGATTTCCAATTATTAAACATAATTGAAATTAAGTGAAACTGACTTTTGGGTTGATTGTGAACAATGTTTTTAAATGACATTAGTTCTTTAAACCCGATTGACAGTGAAATTTAGATTGGTAATCATTAATCTTTTAACTAAGATTTAGTGAAATATTCTAAAGAGAAGTTTCAGTTTAACATATTACATTGAAATACAATTTTGGGTTTATTGTGAACGATGTTTTAAGCAACATTTGTTCTTTAACCTAGTTTAAGGAAAGATTATTTCTTGAAAGTTAAATAATCATTAAATAATTATTCTTAAGATTAAAACTAAATATAGTTTTAATGGATCTTTAGTTGGATTGAATGAGGATAAAAGTAATTAAATTTACTTAATTCAAGAAATGAGCGATAATGGAGTACCACTAGTTTAACTCCAAGCGGTAGTTAAATCTTTAATTAGATTTGATCGATAAAACGGTAATTAAGTTTACCGTAACACATTGGGCGTTAGATATGGAGTACCACCAGTTTACTCCATGGGTTGTGTAGGTTGGGAATGGGATATTAATTAATGATTACTTCGGTAAGGCGTTAATCCCGACTAGTTGAATAAACCTTAATTTGGTTTAAATCAAAATCAAAGAATACTCTTGATTGGAATGAGGCGTTGGTTGTGTTTTAAAGCACATGATTTTAAATTACGCAAATTATTCAGAAAGATCGGGTTTAACCCATTCTGAATAATTCATACGACGATTGAAGATCGATGATGAAGACGGTTATTGAAGACCGGGAAATTTTCATATCGAATGGATGATTATTGATATCTTGATTGGACCATACACCCAAAATGAGGGGAAAATTGGTGATCATTTAGACATATTTGGAGATCTACCGGGTATGGTTTCATTCAGACCCAGAACGGACTGATAAATGGACTGTGTGTCTGACATTGTATTCTTTTATATTGTATTCATTGATCTCTATTTAATATATAGATGTTTGGTGGCGGAGAATTTATTCTCTTTCTTAACACCCTGTTATATATCGATAGATGAATCAATGATATGGTATGGTCTGATAATGTGGCATGCTAAGATGCATGGATCAAGGCTTTTGTTGAAAAGCAGAGCCTTGTGGTTGATGATCAAAGCATAGCCTGTTTAGGCATAGCTTTGTGTATAGCGTGACTTCGCGAGCCTCACACCTCGGTATGAGTCAAAAACGGCATATGGACCGTAGGGAGTGCACACGTTTCTTTCTAGCTAGTGGTAGTTTTAGTACTTATACTGGATGACATTTTACTTATGTGGATGATGGATTTTGAGGCGCCCCGGATTTTTATAGGCCGTTAGTGGTCATACTATATGTTCAAAGGAACCAGGAAACGTGTATTCAGGCGTAACTAATCCACTACCGTTAGGTGGGGACCAGCCCTACCGCTCTAAGGGTTGCCCATAGGTGTGATCCTGAGGCATTTGCTAGAGTGTCTCGAATCGGAGAGGACGATCCCTAGCCTCGATTTCATGACGGAAAACTAATTTCCAATACGACACCATGCGGTTTTGATTGTAGAACTAGTATGGCGACATCGTAGGATGGGGTACTATGCCGTCTATGATTAATACATTTACTTTCGAAATTGATTTCAACACTATGCACTTATAGTAAATTTAAAAGATAAATCTTCGCGTACCAAGCATATTTGGCTATTATAAGGTAAAACTCTATCCTCCGGATTGCGTTGCATTGTGTGATGGGACCTGAGTCTTATAATAGCTTCATTTTCCTTTATTTAGCATTGCGCTGTTTATTTTTATGCACTGGTATTCTTGGGGGTAAATCCGTTCCGTGTTATACGGCGTGGTCCTTTGATTTACCTAACTTTAAAATCAACTTAATAACTGTTTTTTTAGTTCTCACACCAGTCCCATGACTGACCTGGAGTTTATTGTTTTAACCTAAACTCTGGGTGCCCATATTTTCCACAAGGGCAGCTAGTAGTTTTGGTTTGCAGATATTATATTTACAGGATCCTGGTCTACAGCTGGAGCGATATTCGGAAGGCTCTGTATCCGTGTATTTCTTTCAGTTGTGTTTTGTATTGTTTTTCTACTGCTATTTAAATGTAATTTAAACTTTGATATTATTGTATTTCCAATGTGTATTATTATTCATACTCTGGAAAATTCTTGTATTCTGATGTAATTGTTGTAACAATAATAAAATGTTCTTCTGTTTTGTGTTCTGATGTGTGTTGTTCTCAAAGCAATCCGGCTTTCCTTTACGGGGAAGTTTGGGTCGTCACAATGTGTTTGGTTAATTTTATTCAATTAGGATCGACCAGAAAATGGCTATTTTTCAAACGGTCTCCACATTAGACGAAATTAGTTTTGTTGGGACCATATCGTCCAAACATAGCCAGATTTATTTTTCTGCAATTTTTAGAAGCAGTATGTGGACCCGATAAATTAAAATGTACGTTTAAATCTGAAATTGAATGTTTTATATTTTAACTTGAAGAAAAAATGACTGAAACAATCGAATGGGCCTATGAAACATATTCCATTGTGTTCGGAATGGGGTATTTAGCTAAGGGCAATTATGGTGAAATAGATATTTTTGAATTTAAAAAGAATTAAAAATAAATATATATATTATTGGCCAATCAGATTGCATCATTCACTTTCTCTCTCCCCGTAAACCTCCCTGGCGCACTACAGAACCTCATACTTCCCTTCTCTCTTCAAAATCTCTAAAACCGCTCATTAAAATCACTTGCCCCAGTTATGGTTCTTGTAGATCACGTTCCAAGCTTTAAATCCACGTAAGGTTCGCGATTTTTGGTGGCATATTCTGATCAAATCGCACCTCCAAAGTCCAGATCTTTGAACCACCACCAAGGCCGACTCAAGTGATCGTGCCTAGCTCCACCCCCTGCCTAAAGGCGCCACTCCAAGCTCTTTGATGCTGCACGACCCGATCCTCTAATCGCTACACGGATTGGAAGTTATTTGCAGACCTAGTTTTGAACCATTAGCTGAAAGGTATGGCTTTGGTTTGTTTAAACTGATTTCGACAAATAAAAGCGTTGCAAATTTATAAAAATCATATCTTTTTGCTATATTGTCGAAATCCAGTGAAATAAGGGATACTGGGACCGTGAGGACGTCTTCTACAATCTAGAAGAGACCGTATAATTTTTGAAGCTTCCTACAATTTTTGGAGGAGTGGAACCCAATATGAGATTTCTAAATTCAAAAGGATATGGAATGGTGATGTATAAATTATATAATCGATGTATAGGTTATACAAGTGTTGTACACCTCGTGTATAAGCGTTGTATAAATTATATGTGCGATATATAAGTTATATATACGTTGTAAAAATCATATGTGCGTTGAATAGAGTTGAAATGAAATTGAAATATATTTATATACGTATATATATATACACACACTCCCCTCATCCACAAACCATGGACGATATATATTGGTTGTGATTATTTGGATTTTAGTTGATGTGAAATTTGGTTGATAAATGCAAATGGTTGATAATGAGTGCTTGTGGTTGAAACAAAATTGGAATTGTTTGTGGAAAAATCCATTATGATATGAAAATGAATCGAAATATTTAGATTATAAGGATAAGCCTTTTTGGGAACACCACGAGGCGTAAGGTAGTGCGAGGAGCCGTACTCGGGGTGGTACCAGTTTTAAACCCCCTACCGTTATGTTGTCGAAATTTTCTGAAATATTCATGCGTTTGATTTACATTCATGTGTTTGATTTATATTCATGTGTTGAAATATATTCACGTGTTGGAAAAATATTCATATGACGAATAAATTGTTTGAAATATAAAAATCACATTTTTATTATGTATATGAAGTATATAAAATATTCATGTTTGAAATAAATTGTTTTAACAATAAAAATCACATTTTTAATATATATATGAATCGCTAAAAATGTTCATGTTTGAAATAAATTGTTTTAACAATAAAAATCACATTTTTATTATATAAATGAATCGCTAAAAATATTCATGTTTTAAATTAATTGTTTTAACAATAAAATCCACATTTTTATTATATATATGAAGTGTTAAAATAGGCATGTGTTGAAATAAATATTTGTTGGGTAAAAATATTATTTTTAGCACATAGATGAAATGAAAATGGTTTAGAAATGGAAGAACGGATTTTATATATATATATATATAAATGAATAACGATGCTGGAGTTCGTATTTTGAAATTTTGATTTTAAACGATTATTACGGGAGATCCGACCGTTGGATTTTCCCGAAACTAAAACCGTTGGGTCTGCTTTGAAAATATCTTTCCAACGATACTAGATTTGTAAAAATCCAACGGTTAGATTGTGTGAAATGTTTAATTCAAGTATGAATAAAAACAGCGCCAGAATGGATTATATTTATACATATTACATATATATATTATTAAAATAAAATAAATAACGACACTGCAATTCGTATTTTGAAATCGTAACTTTAAATGATTGTACCAGGATATCCTACCGTCGGATTTTCCCAAAACTGGAACCGTTGGGTCGGCTTTGAAAAGATCTTTCCAATGATATAAAATTTTTAAATATCCAACGGTTATATTTTCAAATATGTGTAAATCAAATCTAAAGAAAAACAACGCCATGGTCGCGTTATGGCCTGAAGCGTCATTTGAATAAATGGGCTATTTTTAAATAAATTAAAATAGCAATAAATCATTATATGTAACAAACAGGGATTTACAACCCTGAAAATCGACACAAAAACACCATGTCGAACATTCAAGCATCGAAAACACCAGATCTTTATTAGAAAGAAATTAGAGGGTGAGATAAGAAAGAAATAAAGTTAGAATAGAAGAATAAGAAGAATATATCATAGAGTCTCGCATCGCAGCGGAACAAAATATAATATAGAAATAAACTTTATTGAGAGCTTGAAATAATACTTACAACATCAAAGTACATCAATACATCTAGATAGTTATAATAGTCTGTCCTCATATATATAACATGCAGCGGAATAATCATGGTATACATCATACATCTGAAATCCTTCTGCTCGTCTTTGGACTTCACAGCATCCGGTAACCTGATCCTGTACAACGCGGTCTAACTCGAGCATTACAAATACCGGGTTAGTCTGTGAACCAGAGTGAGAAAACCTGTAGAGTTTAAGGGTGATCATTCAACTTAATTTTACAGTTCAAATCCTTTTTGAAAGAAAAGGGTAATCGTAAGACCAAATCCACACATAAATACGGACGGTTTTTACCTTACGATAACCCAAAACATTTTTAAAACAATATCTTATTCTGATATTATGACAGTGTCTAATTACAAATATATAGAATCTAGTGGAACACTTGCATCTCACGCTCCACATACATCATATACAAACAAAACTGCGGGCGCTTATTGGAGATTGGATTCCGATTATGACAAGGTATGAAACCACTTGCTGATAGTGTATCTCTAGAGGCGAATATAATGGATTCAACAAGAATGTCTTGCAACCAGGTCTACACATGACCAACCACTCATTTCGCTTGATTGTATCGAATGTATATCACCAACGGTTAGGAGCGACCCACCGTTTCCCGAAAAGGGACAGCATCAATAGATTAAAGAAGCAAAAGGAATTTCTTTAGATAGGTGATTATACACCCTAATGGGTGCGACCTACATAGCCATGCCACCTGCCCGATTTGTGTCATTTCGCGGTTGATGAGGCTTGAGGTTATAACCGACTTTTCGAACATTCAGCCACCTTTCACATCATCCACACGTCTTCCAGGAACAGGATGAACCGAAGGCACCCTCCTACCACATCCTATGAATCACCCTATAGATCAGTAGTGAGTTGTCCTTGCAATCCGAAAATTTCAATCACGACAGAATCATTGTTAACTATCGGGATCAACCAGAGGTATTTAACAATAGTTCTTTCGCTCATGAAGATTTATGGTCTTCAATTGCTCTATCTTGATCAGCATCTTTGACGTAATCGTATTTACTGGTCAGAATGGTTTTCGAATATAAATTCGATCCCAGTTTTTCCATACCAATATCGTTGGTCGGATTTTGATAGTCGGTTGTTTAATTATCAAAATAAACAATCATCAAAATCGAATAAATTCATTGGTTTAGTATATAGCGTCACTTGGCCGTCAAAATAGTATATCACTTGAAATACCAAAATAATATCTCAGGTTTAATATATAAATATACTCAACTCATTGTATTAATATACTCAGAAAAATACCTTAAAACAATATCCAAATTCTTGTTAACTACCATTTCAAAACATTATTTATTATTTATAATTGGGAAATCGATTCAGCTTATCATCGTAAAATAATCGTTACAAAGTCTCTTTTGTTTCAGTTATATAACACAAAATAATCGTCACTTGCACTTTTCAAATAAACTCATCCTAAATCTCATTTCTTATTTTGATCATGAAAATATCGTTATATTTTCGCAAATCTTCTTTTATTTCTTTATTTTGGAAATACTGTTTCATATTCTCAAGCCCCTTTTTACATTCCTTTTATTTTGGAATCCCGTCATATATATTTCCAAATTCTCCAAATAGCATTACATTATTATTATTATTCTACAAAATAAATCTCTCCTAACATTTTCACCATTACAACCAATATCATCCTTCGATAATCCCGTAGTTGTTCAAGTTGGGGTATTTTAATTACCTCTCAGACCTTGATCAACAACGCTAGGATAGATATGAATTGTAATTCAAAAACCCATATCCATTCTAGTATCAACAAATACCACTTCGCCATTTATTTAAAATACGGTTTTATAAACCCTTCTTATTTATGAAATCTCATTTGCCAAAAATATTATTATTACTAAATTCACTAATTTAGTAAATGATAAATAGAATATCAACTTTTAAACCTTAACTTCTTTAAACTATTTGTTTCAATATCCGGATTTTTTTACAAATCCTATTACTCGATCTTTTTATCAAATTCAATTACATGAATCCTTTTCTAAACCATGCAATCATTCATTCCGGGAAATCTTATTTCAAAAACTCATTACCATTTCACTTAATGCCACAATTAAGTAATGTTAATTTAAACTTAATGCTTTAATTACCCATCTCTTTGTATAACTCGTTTATACAAATTCTGATTTAATATAAAACCCTTTTCCTCTTGATTCCCCTACTTAATACAAATATTAAGTAACATTTATTTCAGCTTATTGTTTTCGATTAAAAATCACTTTATAACTTCATTTACCAAACTCGGTTTAAATATAACCCGCTCATAAACTCACTTTGAAAATTCAATTATATTTTAGTACTACTTCGATTACTTAAACGAACTTCATTTAAGAAATAATTCCTTAAATTATTATTAATTAAAAACTATAATTTACTTCATCACTAACTGGGATTAATATTAAATTTCCTTTTTTTAATCTTATTAAATTAAACCACTATTTGTTAAATTATCTCATTAGATTAATTGGTACAAACTAATTTAATTACTAATCAATTTTAGTTGAAACAGTTGGCTTGATCCATTTACAACATGATTAACTCATTGATCAACCCTAACTCGTCTTTTCTTTTAAATTAATAAATAATATTGTTAATTTAAATAATCCATTTCAAAATAATCTTATTATAATTGTTTCTTAAAAACAATTAATCATAGTTATAATCATTTCACAGTTGCTTAACAATCTTATTAATACAAGAATTTGCTTTATAAAAGATAAAGCATGTGCTTCGCACACGGTAGATTTTGATACCATGGTGATTGTTGGTTAGACAATTAACATATATGTGGTTAGTTTATTTCCTTTATATAAACTACGTTTTAAAATAATATATTTAAAAATATATATTTAGTTGTAAAATAAATTTCATCACTTCATTTTCTTCCGATTTACCAGACGGTAAATCAATCTTTATAAAACAGTTTGTATTTTGGCCATTTGCTATAAATTCCTCAGCCAATATCACCTATTGGTTAATAACCAAACAATTGTTGAATTTGGATTTAACAATCAAATAACAATTCAATAATCCAACCATGTGAGTTCAATACTTCATATAATGACCATACACATATAAGTAATCAATTCGACTAATAGCGGTCAACTAGTAATAATAATTCAAGCATCCAGTTCAATTTAGATACATTTATATTATTATAAACGTATACCTTTTTTGGAAATAACCGTTAAGATAACGGTGTCATTTTATTTAAATTAAATAACCTTTTGATTTAAATGAAAGATATAAAACATTTAACAACCAACCAAATCATTATCAAATCAACCAACAATTAGCAGCCATATAATGTAAACATTAACACCCGACTTATAATAATTATAAGTGGACGAACAGAGTGAGTTTAACTCACCTTGGTTTATTCCTTTGTTTAAAGTGGTTTATTTTAATAAAATTAAACAGTCATTTAATTTTATTAAAAATTCCGGTAGCTTCCCTCTTCAACCACTCTGGCTCTATACTGTAGTGCTTACCAACATGATCCCATCGCTTTTAGTTTCGTTTAAATCTGATAATATAATCACAAGTTATTCATAAAAGAAACAATATGATTTATTAATTGGATTAATTAATTTAATTAAATCATAATTAACCATAATTAAATTAATAAAGGAAAACATTAATCACCTTATAACTTAGTCGTTTATCAACCCGTCTTCACATCAGCATAATTCCGAGTCCTTCATCCCTCTCCCATGCTTATTTCTCCATCTATACATTTTTTTCTACACGTCATCTCATTACCGTCCATTGATTTATTTTTTTCTATATAAAACCAGATGGCCCAAAGTCCATCAGTGTCTACCCATGCAGCCCACCTTCCTTCCCTAGTACATACACAATGCTGCAAGGTATTCTTCCTCATATATTTTCTGCTGAAGCTCCTTCCCAATACTTAGTTCTATTCATTCGAACTGCCTTAACCACCCATTTTTTTTCAAAGCACTGACATCTTCCAACGGTGCCTTCATCCACACACAACTTTGCTGCTCCCCCTTTCCATTGTTCCGGACGTCATTTGCACCAAGGTATTTCACCCTATGTTTTTTTTTTCATACCACTTTTTGTTTTACTCTTTTCTATCTGACGTTATCAACAGCTCCTTCCTTCCATCTTTGTACTTCCTTTTCGGTTTCTGTAACACCCCGTATGTTGAATAACTTGCTATAATATAAAACAGGTAACAATTAAATTTTATATTCTGAACCAGGGGAAACGGGCTATGTCGTTGCGTTCGTCTCGGAAAAATACGCGAAATAGAGTCCGAGTTTTCGAAAATTGGAGTCCGTATGACCCAGATAAGGCCCAAAGAAGTTTTCAGAAATTTAAAAACAGATTTTAAAACAAAAATTTCAATTTTCAGAAGTGGCGGGAAAAATCCCGCCAGACCCAGGGAGTCGACCTGGGGGTCGACTAGGGAGTCGACCTGCCCACCAGGTCGACTGGGGTGTCGACCCTAGGGTCGACCTTGGGGTCGACCTCCCTGGTCGAGCCCAGGTGACTTGGGTGCATCTGTTTGGCTTTTGGGCTGTGTTTTGGTGGCTAGGACGTGATCTGACGGCTCTAATCTGATTTAGGGTTAATCTAATAGCCTAAAACACCTAACTACTCTATAAATACACCCTAAGACTACCCTAATTCATACTAAAAATAGAAACAATGTCGTCATGCCGTCAAAATGCAACTTGAAGGAGCCTCCATCAATTTGTAGAAGAAGATAGCATCTCAAATCAATCTCTAATCAACTCTAGCAACTTAATCTTCTTCTTAGGAGTGCTAATCAACAAGTTGTGAGTTTTCTATAGCCTTAATGACCAATTATTGAAATGATTATGATAGGATATAATGAGGTTATGGCTATGAATGTGGATCAATGCAAGTTATGCAAGTTATATGCTATGTGTTAATGATGTTATGCATGTTATGCAAGTTATATGCTATGTGTTAATGATGTTATGCATGTTATGCAAGCTATATCCTATGTGTTTGTGATGTTATGCAAGTTATGCAAGTCCTATGCTACATGTTCATGATGTTATGCAAGTTATGCAAGTCATATGTTACATGTTCATGATGTTATGCAAGTTATGCAAGCTATATGCTATATGATCATGATGTTATGCAAGTTATGCAAGTTATGCAAGTGTTCATGATGCTAGTTGCTATGATAAACATTGATCCATTATGACACCATGATTATGCAAGTTTGGTGTATGATTATATGCAAGTTCATATATGATATGTTATGCAAGTTTGGTGTATGATTATATGCAAGTCCATATATGACATGTTATGCAAGTTTGGTGTTTGATTATATGCATGTTCATATATAAAATGTTATGCAAGTTTGGTGTTTGATGATATGCAAGTAACATGTGCAAGTTTACACCTTATTATGATATGCATACATATGCAAGTTAACCCCTTTGTATGTCATACATACATATGCAAGTTTACCCCTTTGTATGACATAAATAACTTATGCAAGTTAACCTCCTTATGACATATGTGATTCATGCAAGTTTGGGTTGATTATTTATGCTAGTTGGGTTGATGCTATATGCATGTTGACACCTTTAAAACCCATGTTAATGTTATGCAAGTTGAACCCATTGTTTTTGTGATGAATCATCCCTTTTATGTCATGTTAGCGAATTACGTGGGGAACGATGGGGTTAATATACATGTTAATGAAATGGTGTGAAGTTGGTATGATTATGCATACCATAAAGTGGATGAACATAATTGAGTCAATTATGTACATCGTAAAAATTGGAATTAATTAGGGAAAATTAATTCGGGGGTGATTAATTAGGTGTAATTAATCGACTAAGACACGATGTTGGACCCTTTTGTAGCGTAAGACTGCCCGGAACCGACCGACAAATCCAGCGGCTACAAATGATTGGACCAATGTGAGAGGTCTTAGGCACAAACTAAATACGTGACAAGTGTATAGACACGAGGTTAGACTCGGTTATGGCGTAAGGCTGCCCGGACCCAACCGGCAAATCCAGCTGCCATAAAAGATAGTCTAATGTGAGAGGTCTTTACAACGGTTACGTTTTTAATCAATTAAGAAACACTTAACCAGATAAGCATGTAGTGGGCATGAGGGGTTAAGTGGGTGCCTTGGGTGGCATGTGGAAATCAAGTAAGTGCCTTGGGTGGCATGAGGAAATCTAGTGGGTTGCCTTGGGTGGCAATAGAAAATACGATTAGAATACTTAACCAAGTGGAAACATGTAATTAAACATGATTAAAGGGTTAAGTGGGATGCACTAGATATAATGACAAGCTTAGGTGGTAGCTTGTGAGGGGACATTTCACCCAGTAACCCATATATATCTTATTGGGCTCGACCCATGTCGAGGACGGGACACGCGTACTGGGCTTGACTATAAGAGGCCAAAACGGGTTAGCGGTGGCAACGCAAGTCCAACGGGTTTCATATGCGTGTGTGGACCCGGGCTGGTAGGTAAGACGTTGTTGCATCGTGTAGGTATAAGTCGTGCACCATTTGTTGTATCAGGTTGCCACTTTGGGGAGTGATACACCCCATTGTGGGGCCAGCACGGGTATCTACGGTAAGGAGCCGATCGCTTGGGAGTGGTGGGTACACCTAGTGGAGATAGGGGCAGACGACACCTATGTAGTCAGCTAGGGGTACACGAAACTACTGGGTAAAGTTTCTAAGTCCTTGGGAGGGATCAACCTTTAAGTAGGAATGACTGGTGTGGTGCAGTTAGTAATTATCCTTGGGTGGGTAGATGCGTTTTTACCGTTATCCTAGTTCACCTTATGTCTAGTTGGCTACTTAGTGTAGTCATTTATCCCCAATCATCCCGTGCCAAGTTTATATCATACCCTAATTACTTTAATGATTCTGTTGTTAAAGTTATAGGGCTCACTCAGACTTATGTCTGACCCTGTTGTTTTTATCTTTTTCCCCCTCGGGTCCTCAGGTTGGGCCTAGCACTAGTGGGCTTTGATCAGATTTCTTATCTATCTTCTGGAGCTTGGACCGTGATGTAAAGCCCAGTTTATCTTTTCTTTTATGGCTATTGTTTATGTAGTGGGATTATGTACTTATGTTTTTATCAGGATGGATATTTAGTACTTGACTCTTTATGGTGTTGTAACTAAACCTGTTTACCTTCTGCTGCTATGAAATGATGTTTTAGATTTTCACGTATTTATATCTGTCTTATTGTAATTTTTTCTGTTCTATACTCACTTAAAATGCTCCACCGAAGTTAAGGCATTCCCTTAGTGAGTGACCTTAGCGGGTGTGGGGTGTTACACGTGGTATCAGAGCGAAGGTTACCAGAACAGATAAAATTTTTAGAGAACTATTTTTCTAAAAACATTTTTGGAAGAAGTATTTTCAAAAACATGTCTTTAAAGAGAAAAGTTTTTGAAAGAAAAGCATAATGCCCAATAGCCATATCTTTATCTTTCGAATTCTCCGTTTTGAATCTTTCCTTTTTCGTTTCAGCATGGCTGAGGATCATAACTTTCTGGAGGGTGTGACGATACCGGTATGGTATAGGAGATTGATGGAGGCTAGGGCCGCCACTGCGGGTCCAGCAAATGTTCCTCCACCAACCGTAGCACCCGATCTTCCTCCTCCCCCTCCTCCCCCTCGCATGGATACTTTTGCTAAGACTTGCAAGGAATTTAAGGCTATGGGAGGGAAACCTTTTCAAGGATCAGAAACTTTTGCGGAAGCTAGAGATTGGCTTAAGGAGGTGGAAGAGTTGATAGATATCTTTGAGATGGAAGAAGGAAAGAAAGTCAAGTTAGCTGCTTGGTTAATGAAGGGAGAGGCCTCGTTCTGGTGGAAGGTCACTAATGGAGAGCGCCCCGTTGACTCTTGGGCGGATTTCAGGCAAAGATTTGTGGCAAAGTTTCTCTCAAGGCGGAGGAAAACTTGTATATGGAAAGGTTCTTGACTCTAAAGCAAGGAAACCTCTCGGTGAAGGAATATGTCAACAAGTTTAATCAATTGGCAAGGTTTGGCATAGACATGGTGAATACACCGGAGAAGAAGGCTTTGAGGTTCGTTAAAGGCTTGAATGAACCGATGCATGGATTGGCTATGACTCATATCCCTATGGGGGCCACCTTCGAGAAGCTAGTTGACATGGCACTCATGCATGACGAAGAGAAGGGTCCCAATGCTAATACGGCACCCGAGAAGAAAGGAGATCAAAAGAGACCTCAACAACAACAGCAAAACAAGGGTGGAAAAGGCAACGGTGGCAAGGGAAAGAAGAAGTGTTTCAATTGCGGGACACCAGGCCACCTAGGCAAAGATTGTCGAAAGAAGAAGAGGAAGACTGGCTGCTTCCACTGTGACGAAGCAGGGCATCTTGTGAAGGATTGCCCTAAGAAGGGGCAAAGGACGGGATCTACCTCAGGAGGACAGGTGCAAGCTCTTATGGCACCGAGTCAGGCAAGGGGGCAAGTTCAGGCTCTCGCAGTTCCACCAACTCAGGAAAGAGGTAGAACTATTTCCGTTGAAAGTCTGGTTTTTCTATTTGATCATCCTGTCCGTACATTGTTTGATTCTGGCGCATCGCATTCGTTTATCTCATCATCATTAGTTGAGTCACTGCACTTAGACACCAGTCTAGTAGATGATCCCTTGGTTGTTTCAAACCCAATTGGGGGCTCCACTTATTTGTCCTTGATGTGTTTGGGTTTGAAGATTTCTATACTTAGCATTGAGTTTAGATGTGATGCTTTTGTTTTGGGCTTCACGGGCTATGGGTTGATTTTGGGCATGGACTGGTTATCCAGTAATGGTGCCGTTCTTGATTGCGAAAGGAGAGTTGTTAGGCTCATGACCCGCTTGGGGAACACTCTCGAGATTTCTTGTAATCCCATGGATTCTGTTATACTAAGTTATCTTGAATCACTTGAAGCTTCAGTCGAGAGTTTGCGATCTGTTAGAGTGGTCCGGGAATACTCGGATGTGTTTGAGGAGGTGAAGGGCTTACCTCCGAAGCGGGAGATAGACTTCCGAATATATCTGGTGGATAATGCTAAACTTGTATCTTTACCAGTGCGCCACATGGCTCCTCGTGAGAGGAGGGAACTCCATAAGCAAGTAGGGGAGTTGCTTGAGAAGGGGTTCATAAGACGAAGTATATCGGAGTGGGGTGCTCCAGTAGTTTTTGCCACGAAGGCAGATGGGTCCCTCATACTTTGTGTAGACTATAGAGAACTCAACAAGCTCACAAAGAAGAATAGACACCCATTGCCGAGGATTGATGATCTTTTTGATCACTTGGTTGGCGCTTCAGTATTTTCTCAGTTGGACTTAGCCACAGGGTTTCATCAGTTGAGGGTGGCTGAGGATAGCTTAGACAAGACTGCCTTTAGCACTCCGGATGGTTTCTATGAGTGGCTGGTGATGCCATTTGGTTTGACGAACGCCCCTGCATACTTTGTTGATTTGATGAGTAGGGTGTTCAGGGAGTTCCTTAATAAGTTCGTGGTGGTCTTTGTGGATGACATCTTAGTCTTTTCTAAGAGTGAAGAAGAGCATGCCCTACATCTTATGGAAGTGTTGGAGACTCTTCGAGCGCATAGCCTTAAGGCTAAATTTTCTAAATGTCACTTCTGGAGGAGGGAAGTACGGTTCTTGGGGCACGTGGTCTCCAAGGAAGGGATAGCTGTGGATCCCGCGAAGGTAGTATCTATTCAAGATTGGAAGGTTCCAAAGAATGCTACCGAGGTGAGGAGTTTCTTGGGGTTGGCTGGCTACTATAGGAAGTTTATCAAGGACTTCACGAAGATACCAGCCCTATTAACTCGCTTGACGAAGAAGAATCTAGTCTTCGCATGGGACGTAGATTGTGATGATGCGTTCTGACGGTTAAAGAAAGCTTTAACCACAGCTCCAGTCTTAGTGTTGCCAGATGGGAGTAAACCATTTGTTGTCTATACCGATGCTTGTGGGACAGTACTGGGCGCAGTCTTAATGCAAGAGGGAAGGGTAATAGCCTATGGTGGAAGGCAGTTGAGAGCGCATGAGAAAAATTACCCTACCCATGATTTAGAGTTGGCCGCTATTGTTTTTGCGCTTAAGATTTGGCGCCATTATCTTCTTGGCGAGAGATTCGAATTGTTCACTGATCACAAATCGTTGAAGTACTTGTTTTCTCAGAAGGATTTGAACTTGAGATATCAAAGGTGGATGGAGTTCTTAGCATCCTATGATTTCGAGATAGCGTATACACCTTGCAAGGGTAACGTAGTGGCGGACACCTTGAGCAGAAAAAGGTTGTCCTTGAGTCCATTGTTCGTGGGACGACGAAGCTTGGAATTTATCTCAATGTTTGATTTCAGACCTTCCGTTGACTATATACCCGGTTTTCTAGCATCCTTGGAGGTTAGACCTACTCTTTTGGGGTGGATTAGCGAGGCACAGCGGGATGACCCACAGTTGGTTGAGTTGGTAGAGAGGCTCATAAGGGGGGAGTCGTCCAGCCATTTGAGTAGGTACACCCTAGACGATAGGGGGAGCTTGCGTAGAGACGGTAGACTTTGTGTACCGCAAGACGAGGGTTTGAGGAAGGCTATTCTTGTTGATGCACACCGTTATAGGATGACCATTCATCCCGGTGGGGACAAGATGTACCAGGACATGAAGCGAGTTTTCTTTTGGGCCGGTATGAAGAAGGATGTGGCCGAGTATGTCGCTAGATGCTTGGTGTGCCAACAGGTGAAAGCGGAACAAAAGAAACCAGGTGGGTTGCTTCACCCATTGAAAGTTCCGCAATGGAAGTGGGATAGCGTCTCGATGGATTTTATTGACGGGTTACCCAGATCGAGAAAGGGTAATACGGGAATTTGGGTTGTGGTAGACAGACTTACTAAGAGCGCCCATTTCATACCTGTGAAGAGCAAGAGGACTGCTCCATGGCTAGCTTCAGTTTATCTTCGAGAGATAGTTCGATTGCATGGGGTACCCTCTAGCATAGTGAGTGATCGAGATCCTATCTTTACTAGCGAGTTTTGGAAGAGTTTGCAAGAAGCAGTGGGGACTCAGTTGTGTCTGAGCACCGCATATCATCCTCAGACGGACGGCCAGACCGAGAGGGTGAATCGTGTTCTGGAAGACCTTTTGAGGCTTTGTATCTTAGATTTTGGAGGTACATGGGAAAAGCATCTTCCATTGGTGGAATTCGCGTATAATAACAGCTTTCAGTCCAGTATTGGTATGGCTCCTTTCGAAGCTCTTTATGGAACGCCTTGTCGATCACCTACACGTTGGTGGGAGTCTACGGATAAGATCTTGCTTGGGCCTGATATGGTTAGAGAGACTTCGGAAAAGATTGATTTAATTCGAAGAAGGATGAAAGCAGCACAAGATAGGCAGAAATCTTACACGGATAAGAGGAGGACGGATCTTGGGTTTGATGTTGGGGACATGGTCTTTGTCAAAGTATCTCCATTACGGAATGTAGTTCGGTTTGGGTCCGTTGGGAAGTTAGCTCCAAGATTTGTTGGGCCGTTTTCCATTAAGGAAAGGATTGGACGGATGGCATATAGGGTGGATTTACCCAAGAGACTTAGTGGGGTACATGACGTATTCCATGTGTCACATTTGAGGAAGTGCCTACATGAGACCGCAGAGGTGGTAGAGCCGAGCTTGCTTAGAGAAGTGGAGGTAGAGCGTGATGCAACTATTCGACGAGCTCCTACCCGCATCCTTGGGTCAGAGATTAGGAAGTTGAGGAACAGAGAGGTGCGACAAGTCAAAGTGCAATGGGGAGAAGATGAGAGCAATGCTACTTGGGAGGCAGAAGCGAAGATGCGTTCACTATACCCATTCCTTTTTGAGGGTATGTCTTTTAACTTCTCCTTTATCGTTTGTCTAGTACTTATCTTATCCTTAGTATGTCCTCTCATTAGTACCTTTGACCTTTAGATAGGGTAAACCTATGGTTGAAACATGTGTTTGAGACATGTTATGTTTGATGGATGCGTGTGGATGCAAGTGTTTGCTAGTGGTTGCTCGTGGATGCATATACACACACTCTAGGCACTAGATCGGCTCAATCACTTCATATTGCATATTGCATAAAATTGTATGTAGGTAGCTATATTAATGGATGTATAATGGTTGTGCTATCATATGGATGATGCATTTCGGTGAATGATTGTGCACTCATGTAGAAATAGTATGTGTCGATAAGGTTCCTTCGCATACATATTGGATGCATGGCACTATCATGGTTTGCATTAAGGAGGTCAACTGAATCAGTAGACCGCCTGATTTTGCATTAGACAGGGAACATACACACACACACTCTTTGCATATGTTCATACAGCATTAGAAACTTTAAGGAAAATGGATGCCAGTGTTTGATGGTTTAGTAGATGGTTGTTTGGTTGGTAGGATACGTTCTTCTTGACTTAGAGATTTCGGGGACGAAATCCTTTAAGTAGGGGAGAATGTAACACCCCGTATGTTGAATAACTTGCTACAATATAAAACAGGGCAGAATTAAATTTTATAATCTGAACCAGGGGAAACGGGCTATGCCATTGCGTTCGTCTCGGAAAAATATGCGAAATAGAGTCCGAGTTTTCGAAAATCGGAGTTCGTATGACCCAGATAAGGCCTAAAGAAGTTTTCAGAAATTTAAAAACAGATTTTAAAACAAAAATTTCAATTTTCAGAAGTGGCGGGAAAAATCCCGCCAGACCCAGGGAGTCGACCTGGGGGTCGACTAGGGAGTCGACCTGCCCACCAGGTCGACTGGGGAGTCGACCCTAGGGTTGACCTGGGGGTCGACCTCCCTGGTCGAGCCCAGGTGACCTGGGTGCACCTGTTTGGCTTTTGGGCTGTGTTTTGGTGGCTAGGCCGTGATCTGACGGCTCTAATCTGATTTAGCGTTAATCTAATGGCCTAAAACACCTAACTACTCTATAAATACACCCTAAGACTACCCTAATTCATACTAAAAATAGAAACAATGTCGTCATGCCGTCAAAATGCAACTTGAAGGAGCCTCCATCAATTTGTAGAAGAAGATAGCATCTCAAATCAATCTCTAATCAACTCTAGCAACTTAATCTTCTTCTTAGGAGTGCTAATCAATAAGTTGTGAGTTTTCTATAGCCTTAATGACCAATTATTGAAATGATTATGATAGGATATAATGAGGTTATGGCTATGAATGTGGATCAATGCAAGTTATGCAAGTTATATGCTATGTGTTAATGATGTTATGCATGTTATGCAAGTTATATGATATGTGTTAATGATGTTATGCATGTTATGCAAGCTATATGCTATGTGTTTGTGATGTTATGCAAGTTATGCAAGTCATATGCTACATGTTCATGATGTTATGCAAGTTATGCAAGTCATATGCTACATGTTCATGATGTTATGCAAGTTATGCAAGCTATATGCTATATGATCATGATGTTATGCAAGTTATGCAAGTGTTCATGATGCTAGTTGCTATGATAAACATTGATCCATTATGACACCATGATTATGCAAGTTTGGTGTATGATTATATGCAAGTTCATATATGATATGTTATGCAAGTTTGGTGTATGATTATATGCAAGTCCATATATGACATGTTATGCAAGTTTGGTGTTTGATTATATGCATGTTCATATATGACATGTTATGCAAGTTTGGTGTTTGATGATATGCAAGTAACATGTGCAAGTTTACACCTTATTATGATATGCATACATATGCAAGTTAACCCCTTTGTATGTCATACATACATATGCAAGTTTACCCCTTTGTATGACATAAATAACTTATGCAAGTTAACCTCCTTATGACATATGTGATTCATGCAAGTTTGGGTTGATTATTTATGCTAGTTGGGTTGATGCTATATGCATGTTGACACCTTTAAAACCCATGTTAATGTTATGCAAGTTGAACCCATTGTTTTTGTGATGAATCTTCCCTTTTATGTCATGTTAGCGAATTACGTGGGGAACGATGGGGTTAATATACATGTTAATGAAATGGTGTGAAGTTGGTATGATTATGCATACCATAAAGTGGATGAACATAATTGAGTCAATTATGTACATCGTAAAAATTGGAATTAATTAGGGAAAATTAATTCGGGGGTGATTAATTAGGTGTAATTAATCGACTAAGACACGAGGTTGGACCCTTTTGTAGCGTAAGACTGCCCGGAACCGACCGGCAAATCCAGCGGCTACAAATGATTGGCCCAATGTGAGAGGTCTTAGGCACAAGCTAAATACGTGACAAGTGTATAGACATGAGGTTAGACTCGGTTATGGCGTAAGGCTGCCCGGACCCAACCGGCAAATCCAGCTGCCATAAAAGATAGTCTAATGTGAGAAGTCTTTACAACGGTTACGTTTTTAATCAATTAAGAAACACTTAACCAGATAAGCATGTAGTGGGCATGAGGGGTTAAGTGCGTGCCTTGGGTGGCATGTGGAAATCAAGTAAGTGCCTTGGGTGGCATGAGGAAATCTAGTGGGTTGCCTTGGGTGGCAATAGAAAATACGATTAGAATACTTAAGCAAGTGGAAACATGTAATTAAACATGATTAAAGGGTTAAGTGGGATGCACTAGATATAATGACAAGCTTTGGTGGTAGCTTGTGGGGGCCCATTTCACCCAGTAACCCATATGTATCTTATTGGGCTCGACCCATGTCGAGGACGGGACACGCATACTGGGCTTGACTATAAGAGGCCAAAACGGGTTAGCGGTGGCAACGCAAGTCCAACGGTTTTCATATGCGTGTGTGGACCCGGGCTGGTAGGTAAGACGTTGTTGCATCGTGTAGGTATAAGCCATGCACCATTTGTTGTATCGGGTTGCCACTTTGGGGAGTGATACACCCCATTGTGGGGCCAGCACGGGTATCTACGGTAGGGAGTCGATCGCTTGGGAGTGGTGGGTACACCTAGTGGAGATAGGGGCAGACGACACCTATGTAGTCAGCTAGGGGTACACGAAACTACTGGGTAAAGTTTCTAAGTCCTTGGGAGGGATCAACCTTTAAGTAGGAATGACTGGTGTGGTGCAGTTAGTAATTATCCTTGGGTGGGTAGATGCGTCTTTACCGTTATCCTAGTTCACCTTATGTCTTGTTGGCTACTTAGTGTAGTCATTTATCCCCAGTCATCCCGTGCCAAGTTTATATCATATCCTAATTACTTTAATGATTGTGTTGTTAAAGTTATAGGGCTCACTCAGACTTATGTCTGACCCCGTTGTTTTTATCTTTTTCCCCCTCAGGTCCTCAGGTTGGGCCTAGCACTAGTGGGCTTTGATCAGATTTCTTATCTATCTTCTAGAGCTTGGACCGTGATGTAAAGCCCAATTTATCTTTTCTTTTATGGCTATTGTTTATGTATTGGGATTATGTACTTATGTTTTTATCAGGATGGATATTTAGTACCTGACTCTTTATGGTGTTGTAACTAAACATGTTTACCTTCTGCTGCTATGAAATGATGTTTTAGATTTTCAAGTATTTTTATCTGTCTTGTTGTAATTTTTTCTGTTCTATACTCACTTAAAATGCTCCACCGAAGTTAAGGCATTCCCTTAGTGAGTGACCTTAGCGGGTGTGGGGTGTTACAGTTTCCCTCTTCATCAAACTTTTTTTTAACAAATATCCGTTGGCCCAAAACCCACGTTCCCATTTACCAAACCCGCATGAAGCTGTACATTATCCTCCCACATTCTTTACTCCTACCTGCTTCATACCTTGTGCCTCTCCATACTATTTTCTCTCCTCCAACACATACGGTTCTGTTTCTTGTATCATATATAGATTCCTTTCTTCTACAAATGTATTACGCCACCAGTACCACTTGATGGTTTCCTTCCCCATGCTTACCAATAACCGATTGCAAGTGAATCTTCCCCTTGTCTCCACATCAGTATGCAAACAAGCCTATATACACTATTTTCCAAAACAAGAGCCATCAAACTGAGAACCCTGCTTCGCTTTTAACGCAAACTGAGACTTCATCTTCCAGTTCAACACCACTTTAGAATATAACACACCTCCTTCTTGTTTCCACCGCCACTGACGCGCCCCTTCCCTCCTCGAGTATACCCCATACTCTCTAAACCCGAACTCCTATACTGCCACCGAATCACGCCCTACTGCTGCTCCATTGGACCCTTACCCCATCCCTTGTGTCAACATAAATACACAGGCATCTCACCTCCAGTATGTGATGTCCTCTCATGCTTGCATCCCAATTCCAGTGTGTTGTTTCCTCATTCATGAGATACACTACGCCTACTGTGTGTTGTTTACATCTGCATCACTTTTCTCCACCCCGCCTCCCTTTTATATATATATATGTGTGTGTGTGTGTATTTTGTGATTTGAAGATGAGTAGAGTTTTGATTTAGTTGATCTTGTATATACTTCCATTATTCGGCTTGAACTTCCTGCGAGAAAAGGAAGACGAGGTCTGCATTTATATAGGTATAACACCTTGGTCATCACGTAATGAAGTGTGCTCATCACGGCATTGGTTTGGAGAGCACGACAATATATTGCTTGGCAATCACGGTCTGAGTTTTGGAAATCACGCAAAAATTGTAGACAGTAGGGTTAGTTTCGCAGCTCTCCATGTATTAACTAGTGATGGAAAGTTTGATGGGTATATACATAGGTGATAGAAGCTGTGTGATTTGATTTTTGTGTATGGCTTAGACCTTAGGTTATTGTACCAAGGTGATACAGGAGAATTTAATATTGTTGTTTTCTTTCCTTTCGTCATAGCTGTGTTTCATTTAACTAAGTTTTAGGTTGGCTGTATAGTCACGTGGTACTCGTATGTGTAGTCTTTGCATGTATCAATTGACTTCGAAAAGAAATGTTGAAGCAGGCTGTCTGTTTCTATTTCATTTCATAGGCCAGTGATGTTTTGTACAGATGGATATACATCAACTTTGGCCTGTACCATATATATTATGTTTGCAGAGATAGCTTTAGCTAGGATTGCTGCATATTTTGATCTACGCAAATGCTTCATTTATATTTATGACTAATGATGCTGAAGCATATGCATGATATATAGTGGTTGACTTGTCCCGGGTAGGGTAGCTCAAGAATTTATATCATAGGCTTGCGATGTAGAAGAAATAAGAAAAGAAAGATGCACACAGAGGACACTATTTTCCAGAAATCATGTGCGTGTCTTCATCTTTCATCTATTCATAAAAAATATGTAATATAGGATGGTTGGGTAGCATGTGCATGAACTCAAAGGTTGTACGTCCCTTTATATATATATATATATATATATATATATATATATATAAGATAACTAATTTGAAAATTTTGCTTGTAGTCATTTAATGGAATCTGAGTAACATGGTTAATGTTGGCTTACCTTTCGTGTATTCCTGAAACAACTGGTCATGAAATAGCTCAGAGTTAGTTCTTTGACAAGTATAAATTTTTGCACTTTAATTTGCTATTTATAAACAAACGTCATAAATTATAATCGAATCCACATCGACTATTATAAATTTTGATTTGGATATATTTTACAATATATAAATTGAAATTCCGATTTTTCTCTTTTATTAGAAAATTATAATCTAATAGATCATAACGTTTCTTGTTTCATAGAATTCCGACTTAAAACGGATTCTTTATATTCAATTTAAATTCAAAACTCAATATCATGAACTACCGCATCGTTACAAGCTCGTTTTATATTAAATATAAATGAAAATGTTTAAATCTTTGTTTTATAATGAATTCGATATTAATAATTTATTACCATTCTGAATATAATATTTAAAACCAATTTAAATATTCAAATTCTAATTGCAGAAAAATCCGGGTCGTTACATTCCTTCCCCCTTAAAATAATTTCGTCCCCGAAATTGCTAAGTAAGAACAATGATCCAAACCCAATTTAATTAAAATATTATACAAAATATCTAACTCTTAAAATTCTATGAAAAATTCGCCAGCACCTCCTCTGTACCATTAGATTCAAACAACTACAACTTGCCACTTCGGCCCTCACACCAGTCAAAAGAAAACAAAGCCAATTGGCAACCCAACTTAGGGGTATAAAAGAAATTTTCCAATCTATATATTAAGGTTTACCTATTTGTCGGGCAACCAATACTCTAGTCACGAGGCAAGTCAATTAACATATCTTCCCTTTTCTAATTTGCACTAACTTGATATATAATGCTAGTAATAATGCATGGTTAAACCATTTCAACTTCATTTATCAAGGAATTTTATTCATATTCATTCTATTGAAATTTATTCTCTTAGTTGCCAATTCATTTAATTGTTGATGAATTTCATTATCCAATTAATCATTCAACCTACAACGATGAACAATCAATTTAACCAAACCATTCCATTTTATTTAACTTATCTTAAGTTAAATTTTTGATTAATTTATTATATATTTAATATCCTAGTTTACCAATCCTTTTAGTTATATTAACTTATTCAAATTTGCAGTCTCATTTGAATTCTGATTCAAATCAATCAACAAACCAATATTTCAATAATTTGATAAAATAATTGACTATCCATATAAAAATATAATTTGGGCAAAATTATTTCATTTACCCTGTTTATAAAACAATATTGCATCAATTTGTCAATTCAACTTGAACTGATCAAATAACACAATACCTTTTTATATAAATTTACAAATATGCTCTCTCGTATATATACATTCAACTCAATCTAGGGTATTTCTAACCCCATCTCTATCGAGTTACGCCACAGAGACAAGGTTATTACTAAACCATTGCTTTGATACCATTGTAACGAACAGGGATTATCGACCCCGAAAATCGACATAAAAACACCATGTCGAACATTCAAGCATCGAAAACACCAGATCGTTATTAGAAAGAAATTAGAGCGTGAGATAAGAAAGAAAGAAAGTTAGAATAGAAGAATAAGAAGAATATATCACAGAGTTTCGCATCGGAACAAAATATAATATAGAAATAAACTTTATTGAGAGCTTGAAATAATACTTACAACAACAAAGTACATCAATACATCTGGACAGTTATAATAGCCTGTCCACATATATATAACACGCAGCGGAATAATCATGGTATACATCATATGTCTGAAATCCTTCTGCTCATCTTTGGACTTCACAGCATCCGATAACTTGATCCTGCACGACCCAGTCTAACCCGAGCATTACAAATACCGAGTCAATCTGGTGAACCAGAGTGAGAAAATTCACAGAGTTTAAGGGTGATCATTCAACTTGATTTTACAGTTAAAATCCTTTTTGAAAGAAAAGGATAATCGTAAGACCAAATCCACACATAAATACGGACGGTTTTTATCTTACGATAACCCAAAACATTTTTAAAACAATATCTTATTCTGATATTATGATAGTTTCTAATTACAAATATATAGAATCTAGCGGAATGCTTGCATCTCACGCTCCACATATATCATATACAAACAAAACCGAGGGCGCTTATTGGAGATTGGATTCCGACTATGACAAGGTATGGAACCACCTGCTGATAGTGTATCTCTAAAGGCAAATGCACTGGATTCAACAAGATCGACCACTCATTTCGCTTGAGTGTACCGAATGTATATCACCAACAGTTGGGAGCGACCCACCGTTTCCCGAAAAGGGACAGCATCGATAGATTAAAGAAGCAAAAGGAATTTCTCTAGACATGTGATTATACACCCTAATGGGTGCGACCCACATAGCCATGCTGCCTGCCCGATTTTTATCATTTCGCGGTTGATGAGGCTTGAGGTTATAACCGACTTTTGGAAAATCCGGCCACCTTTCACATCGTCCACACGTCATCCAGGAACAGGATGAATCGAAGGCACCCTCCTACCACATCCTAGGAATTAACCTATAGATCAGTAGCGAGTAGTCCTTGCAATCCGAAAATTTCAATCATGACAGAATCATTGTTAACTCTGGGGATCAGCCAAAGGTATTTAACAACAGTTCTTCCGCTCATGAAGATTTATGGTCTTCAATTGCTCCATCTTGATCAGCGTCTTTAAAGTAATCGTATCTACTGGTTGGAATGGTTTTCGAACATAAATTCGATCCCGGTTTTTCCATACCAATATCGTTGGTCGGATTTTGATAGTCGGTTGTTTAATTATCAAAATAAACAATCATCAAAATAAAATAAATTCATTGGTTTAGTATATAGCATCACTTGGCCATTAAAATAGTATATGTAACACCCCACCTCCGTTAAGGACACTCACAAAGGGAATGTCTTAACTTTGGTGGAGCATTTTAGTAAACAGAATAGAAAATTTCAAGACAGATAAACAATACTTGAGAAATTATAAACTTTATTACAGTGGAAAACAGAAATCAGTATGGTTACATCTTTACCAAAAACTCAAGTACATAAATATCAGTCTTGTTCAGAAAGTCATCAGAGTACAAAACTTTAAAGTCATAATCCCCACAGAAGATGCCATACTTTACGCACTTCAAGTACTTCAAGCAGAATAAATCCGGATCAAGCTAAAGTATTCCCTCCTTGGAAAAACCTAAGGGGGAAACGGAAGAAAAAGGGGCCAAAACAAGTAAGGTCAGACATAAAGTCTGGCAAGTCCAGTGACCTTCAGCATATGAACAGATAATAATAATTATGACATGAAAATAAGCTGGATAAGAGATAATAGTAACAGGAGCAGCAGATGTACTTAGGTTAAACAGAAGAAACAGAATAATATTACTTTTCATTTCTCAGCACTAATACTAGTATAACATGATTAGGTGTCACTCTAATGTCTAAACTGAAACAGAAACGGGAACAGAATAATTTCCACAGAAGATAATGCTAGTGATGGGCCTTTACCACCCGAACAGAAACAGACGAAAACAGAATGCTAATAACGGGCCTTTACCACCCGAACAGAAACAGACAGAAACAGAATGCTAATAATGGGCATTTACCACCCGAACAGAAACAGAATGCTAATAATGGGCCTTTACCACCCGAACAGAAACAGACAGAAACAGAATGCTAATAATGGGCCTTTACTACCCGAACAGAAGGTATAGAAACAGATTAATCCCTACGGAAACAGAATGTAGAAGTAGGTGTACACTAGTAAATGGGCCTTTACCACCCGAACAGACGGTACCACGCAGAAACAGACAGGTGTTACCACCCAACAGAAACAGATGATACCAACAGAAACAGACAGAACTAAGTGTACCCCAAAACCCTATCCCAAGCGATCGGCTCCCTAATACATAAATACCCTGTGTCGGCCCCACAGTAGGGTGTATCACTCCCTAAAGTGACAATCAATTGGCACAGACCTATTTATAGATGTCACGGCGTCTTATATCCTCAGAGGCAGACCAGAATCCATGCACGTACATGACCCGGTTGTAACGCACCATCAACACCCCTCGCCATTATCAGAATGAACCGCTTATAATTAGTTCAGTAAGCGTGCCCGGACCCTACCTACTGTTGGGTCAAAGTTTGATACCAGAAAGGGTTACTGACTAATATGGGTCCCAAAAAACAGATGACACAAGTAATTTCCCTCCTAACCTTGTGTCCCCAGACTAACAGATTTCAGATTAACTTGTCTACAAGTTCAGACATACAGAGTTCAGATCAACTAGTTCACAGATCAGACAAGTTTCAAACTAACGGATCAGATATACGGATTTAACAGATTTGTCTAACTTTGTAATTGGGCCTACAGATTCACGAAACGGGTTTGTTAAATTCGTTAGTCCAATTGGTTTAACCCTACCCACCCAACACGTTTTAGACATCATATTTATCTCAGATTCGTATCAATTAAAAATTAACGCGCAGACCTCTCACATTAGACTAACAGTTTGCGGCCACTGGTTAGGCCGGTTGGTTCCGGGCAGGTTTCTGCCGCAAACTGAGTTTAAACTCGGGTTTCAAGCACGTTATGACTAACTTCTCACATTAGAACCTATTGTTTGCGGCCACTGGATGTGCTGGCGGTTCCGGGCAGGATTACGCCGCAAACTCATTCTAACCTCGAGTTAGCCATGTTTCATGTTTAGCCAATGCATTCATTCACAGACTATGCTAATATCAGACTAATCATGCTAATTTAACAAATTAATTTATGTACAAGTTACAGCAGATTATTCAAGGTTCTATTAACAACTTTTGCTCAATTTCAAATCGAGCCTACAGATTTACATACTTCAAATTTCAGCATTTCAGTTCCAACAGATTACGCTATTCAACAGACTAAACAGATAACAGATCTTGCAGATTAGGCGATTTAGCAGGTCTTGCAGATAAGGCAATTTTAACATAATTAGCAGATTAGGCAACTCAATCTAATTAGTAGTTTAGGCAATATAACAGAACTAGCGGATTAGGCAATATAACAGATTTAATCATTCCTTAAAGTTTCATTGACATATCACATGCCCAAATCAAGGTCATAATTCATAATACAATATATGCCCAAATTTTAGCCTTAATATTCCCATTTATAGTTCATGTCAAAACTAGATTTAATATTCTAGTTTACCATTTATGTCCAGGACTTATACACATGTAAATCATTCTCTATTATAGCCAATTCGGATTATGCCAACATATTTTCTATGCCAAATTAACTTAATTAAGCTACGCCCAATCCCCGTATAACATGTTTCCACAAGTTCTCTAAATTCTAATGAAATGGCCCTAGCAAAAGGAATAGGGGATAAACACAAGAAAGAATAGGCATGCAATAATGAACCAAATACAATGATAATGGCCCCTCTAGGCTTGATGTACATAACAGTGAATGGGAATAAACTAGCAAAGTTACATACTAAATATGAGATCTAACATCATTAAGGGAATAGGCATAAGAAACTAACTACAATAGTTATAGGCAACTAACCACAATAGTCATGGGCGACTAATTACGATAGTTTCTTATTCAATGTCATAGGTAATAGTCTCATAGTCATGAATCATAGTCATAGGCAATAGTCTCATAGTCAATGAATCATAGTCATAGGCAATAGTCTCATAGTCAATGAATCATAGTCATAGGCAATAGTCTCATAGTCAATGAATCATAGTCATAGGAAATAGTCTCATAGTCAATGAATCATAGTCATAGGCAATGGTCTCATAGTCAATGAATCATAGTCATAGGCAGTAGTCTCATAGTCAATTATGCATTATTCATTATTTGTCCCAAAATTTAGCGTTCGTGCGTTAATCTCTTATGAGATTCGGCGCAAGCTCGTAGTAGCCTGACTATAGAACAGAAAGAATAAAGAGATACAGAATAAAATATTTCAGAACTGAACGTACACAACCCCAAATTCAGATTTACAATCATGTCGCAATTATAGTTACAGTTTATAGCGGAAAATAACTGTACTTGCCTTTCGTGGTTTTAAGAAAGGATAATAAACTGTTGTTGATGCAAAAATGCTGAATTATTCCTCTTTAATTGTTGTTGTAGCTCCAAACTTTGATTTGAGATTTGATTTAGCTTTTAATTCTATTCAGGTTAGAAGAAGATGCATCAGTCCAAGTTTTGATTCCAGCAGAGTAGCGACGCCATTTTTATTTTTAATTAGAAAAGAGGCAGAGTATAGACAGAATGAAATTGTGTAGAGAGAATGAGGCTAGGGGGATGTTTATATAGGATTAGGCGGACGAATCTAGACAAAAAATAAGACCAGATACATCAGAATGAATCAGGTTCAAAAACCGGGTTTCGGGAGCAGGTCGACCCCCAGGTCGACTCCCCAGTCGACCTGGTCATGGGGAGGTCGACACCCCAGTCGACCTGGTTAGGGGGGTCGACTCCCCAGTCGACCTGGGTATATGGGCGGGAATTTTCCCGCCAGCCTTCTCTTGGTTTGAATTTCGAATTTCGGGCTTTATTTTCGAGCTGTTTTATTTTATTTAAATTCCTGAAACTTCTGAGGGTCATAACTTGGTCATACGAACTCCGATTTTCAAAAACTCGGACTCGATTTCGTGTAGAATTCCGAGACGAACGCAATGGCACAACCCGCTTCCCTTGATTCTTATTTTAAAATTTAATTATTCTCTGATTGGTTACTTATACATTCATAGAAAATACGAGGTGTTACAGTATATCACTTGCAATACCAAAATAATATCTCAGGTTTAATATATAAATATACTCAACTCGTTGTATTAATAAACTCAGAAAAATATCCTAAAACAATATCCAAGTTCTTGTTAACTACCATTTCAAAATATTATTTATTATTTATAATTGGGAAATCAATTCAGCTTATCATCGTAAAATAATCGTTACAAATTCTCCTTTGTTTCAGTTATATAACACAAAATAATCGTCACTTGCACTTTTCGAATAAACTCATCCTAAATCTCATTTCTTATTTTGAAAATATCGTTATATTTTCGCAAATCTTCTTTTATTTCTTTATTTTGGAAATACCGTTTCATATTCTCAAGCCCCTTTTTACATTCCTTTTATTTTGGAATCTCGTCATATATATTTCCAAATTCTCCAAATAACGTTACATTATTATTATTCTATAAAATAAATCTCTCCTAATATCTTCACCATTACAACCAATATCATCCTTCGATAATCCCGAAGTCGTTCAGTTAGGGTATTTTAATTACCTCTCAGACCTTGATCAACAACGCTAGGATAAATATGAATTGTAATTCAAAAACCCATATCCATTCTAGTATCAACAAATACCACTTCATCATTTATTTAAAATACGGTTTTATAAAACCTTCTTATTTATGAAATCTCCTTTTCCAAAAATATTATTATTACTAAATTCACTAATTTAGTAAATGATAAATAGAATATCAACTTTTAAACCTTAACTTCTTTAAACTATTTGTTTCATTATCCGGATTTTTTTACAAATCCTATCACTCGATCTTTTTATCAAATTCAAGTACAAGAATCCTTTTCTAAACCATGCAGTCATTCATTCTAGGAAATCTTATTTCAAAAACTCATTACCATTTCACTTAATGCCACAGTCATTAATTTGAACTTAATGCTTTAATTACCCATCTCTTTGTATAACCCGTTTATACAAATTCTGATTTAATATAAAACCCTTTTCCTCTTGATTCCCCTACTTAATACAAATATTAAGCAACATTTATTTAAGCTTATTGTATTCGATTAAAAATCACTTTATAACCTCATTTACCAAACTCGGTTTAAATATAACCCGCTCATAAACTCACTTTGAAAATTCAATTATATTTCAGTACTACTTCGATTACTTATACGAACTTCATTTAAGAAATAATTCCTTAAATTATTATTAGTTAAAAACTATAATTCACTTCATCACTAACTGGGATTAATATTAAATTTTCTTTTTTTAATCTTATTAATTTAAACCACTGTTTGTTAAATTATCTCATTAGATTAATTGGTACAAACTAAATTAATTTACTAATCAATTTTAGTTGGAATAGTTGGCTTGATCCATTAAAACATGATTAACTCATTGATCAACCCTAACTCGTCTTTTCTTTTAAATTAATAAATAATATTTTTAATTTAAATAATCAATTACAAAATAATCTTATTATAATAGTTTCTTAAAAACAATTATTCATAGTTATAATCATTTCACAGTTGCTTAACAATCTTATTAATATAAGGATTTGCTTTATAAAAGATAAAGCACGTGATTCACACACCATAGATTTAGGTACCAAAAATGGTGATTGTTGGTTAGACAATTAACATATATGTGGTTAGTTTATTTCCTTTATATAAACTACATTTTAAAATAATATATTTAAAAATATATATTTAGTTGTAAAATAAAATTCATCACTTCATTTTCTTCCGATTTACCTGACGGTAAATCAATCTTTATAAATCAGTTTGTATTTTGTCCATGTACTATAAATTCCTCAACCAATATCACCGATTGGTTAATAACCAAACAATTGTTGAATTTAGATTTAACAATCAGTTGTTTGGAAATAACCGTTAAAATAACGGTGTCATTTCATTTAAATTGAACAACCTTTTTATTTAAATGAAAGATATAAAATATTTAACAACCAACCAAATCATTATCAAATCAACCAACAATTAGCAACCATATAATGCAACAAGTGGAAGAATTGAGTGAGTTTAACTCACCTTGGTTTAATCCATTGCCTAAAGTGGTTCATTTTAATAAAATTAAACAGACATTTTATTTTATTAAAAATCCCGGTAGCTCCCTCTTCAACCACTCTAGCTCTATACTGTAGTGCTTACCAACATGATCCCATCGCTTTTAGTTTCGTTTAAATCTGATAGTATAATTACAAGTTATTCAAAAAAGAAACAATACGATTTATTAATTGGATTAATTAATTTAATTAAATCATAATTAACCATAATTAAATTAATAAAGGAAAATATTAATCACCTTATAACCTTGTAACACCCCGTGAATTCTATAACGTTAAGCTTCACGAATTAAAGTATAATTAATTATAAATGATGAAATCAAGGGAAATGGGTTACGCCATTGCGTTCGTCTCGAAATTCTGCTTGAGATAGAGTTCAAGTTTGCGTAAAACAGATATCGTATGAAAAAGATATGGACGAACAAAGTTGGCCAGAAAAACCAGAAAAAGGGTCAGAATGCACTGGCGCACTTGGGAAGTGCGCCAGAACAGAAATGAACTGGCGCACTTGGGAAGTGCGCCAGTACATTTTTAGCCTGGCGCACCTGCCAAGTGTGCCCAGGTCAGATTGACCTACTGGCCAGGTCCTGGCTGGCCTGATCAGGGTCTGGTCGAATTCTGATGCTTGGCTGAGTCACTAGGGCTTACGTGTCACCTTTTGAGTGGCTCTTTGAACTTTGTATGGTCTAGATTCCTCCTATCTTCATCCGACGGCTCAAAACAATTTAAAATTCTATAAATACAACTCAAACCTAACCCTAAACTCACACAAATAATAGAATACAATAGCCGTCATGTTGCTGGAGAGGAACTAGGAATGGCCATCAATTAGAAACCCTAGAGACAAGCCAACAAGCCTAAGAGACGAATCAAATCAAAGCTTAATCAAATCATTCAACGCAACTTCGCTACCTAAAGGAGAGCATCTCCAAATCAGAATAACAGAAATCAGAAAACAAGAATTCATCACACGTTGTAAGTATAGTGACCTTTCAAAATATGAATAAAAACTGTGATGTGATTCGATGTAAATGAAAATAGAATCGTGTTGTTATAAATCTTTGTGTATTGTTATCGTTCTTTCATGACTTGTGTATTGATGTTTGCGGCATAAATTAATTGATGCAAGCCTATTGAACAATTGTGTATGAAAAACAATGGCACTTGCAAGCTTGTGGCAAAAACTAGAAATTTATCCCTTTTTGTATATGTCGATGGCATAGACTATGTATATTCCCTTAGTCTAAATTAGAATTTGTGTAAACATGTTATAGACCTTTTATGCCTACATGACCCAAAAACCTATGATATCATCCTTATGTTTATTGGCAAGTATAATTAGATCTATGTTTGCAAGTATAATTGGATCTATGTTTCATAAACTATGTAAGTTCATGTTTATTTGCAAAATATAATTGGTTCTATGTCAAACATCGTTTGGGTTTCATAAACTATGCAAGTTCATGTTGGAATAGGCTGTATGATTAGATATAAAAATTGTACATTTTGATGAATATATAACATGCTAGTTTTGTGGTCGATATTATGCCAAGTTAACATGTTTAAACACAAGTTTGTATTTGCCTAAAACTATGCCATTTCATATGTCACCTACTTAGTCATACGTTGATTCGAATGCAAGTTCACATGACCCATGTTATATGTTAGTTGAATCGCCAAATTGCAAGTTCATGCGCCACACACCTTTATGTATTACATGTTCATGATTTCCCCTTTTTCCTCACGTTTATAAAGTTGGGCTGAGTTGTGACAAGCCCAACACATGTTATAACGTTGTTAACAAACGGGGGTAATAACGTTGGGTGTAAAATATGAAAAATATATGTTGGCATGTTTGGCACATGCCAATGATTATGACACATAAGCGTTATGAATTGAAATACCCAAAAATAAAAGATATGACATTTACATATAGTTGAAAAGTAATAAAATATGTAAATTTAGAAAACACGATATGCTTAACCCGAGGTTGGATTGAGTTGTGATGTAAACCTGCCCGGACCCGCCCGGCTATCCAGTAGTCACAACAATACCTATCCAATGTGGGTGGTTAAGCATTGAGCCCAATAAGGACCCGAGGTTAGACTGAGCTACGGTGTAAACCTGCCCGGAACCGACCGGCATATCCAGTAACCGTAGCAATACCTGTCTAATGTGAGTTGTCTGGTGCTCCTAAGAGGCTAAGGACAGATGGTAGGGTTAAGTCAACTATAACACTTAACCAAATTCAACATGTTAACAAGAGTCGATGGGTGGGGTTAGGTAAATACAGACACTTAACCACTTAACATGTTTGACTAGAAAATCATGGTAACGAGGGACCCGTTTCAACAGTAACCCAAAGTTAGGTATCAATGGTACCCTGAAACTAGGCAGGGTGGAGCACGATTACTGGGCTGATTATAAGCGGTCAAACGACGGCGGCGGATGCATAGTGCAGGTCTAACGGGGTGCGGGCGTGCACACACTCCGGAGCAGACAACCAGGGCACTGGGGACTCCAGTAGTATAACCTATGTCTTCTAGTTTTGTGTCGGGGCCGCCACCATGGGTCTTGATACACCCCATGGTGGGACCAGCATAGGTATCTACAATTCTTGGGGGCCGTATGACACATGTTAACGCGAGTAGGAGCCGATCTTTAATAAGAATGGGGATCACTTCACCCTCACCATGGGGTGCCAGTTAGAATGAACTCGAGTAGGTGCAAAGATATAGTATGGGTGTGATAGTACATTCGACACTTCCTTAGCCTGTGACACTTTCCTATTTTTAGTTTATATCCACCATATCCTTTTCTTATTCACATATTGAAGAGTTACTAGATTTACTCAGGCTTTATGTCTGACCCTATTTTCTTTTCGTCTTCTTTTCTTTCGTTCTCCCCCCCCCCCCCCCCCAGATCCACAGGGAGGAAACAGCTCAACTCAGTCAGGCTCTTTACAAGCTCCAAGAACGTGGATGTATGATTTGGATCTTTCTTGCTCGGATAATGGCTTTGGATATCACTATGGGGATTTTTGTCACTTTATTTATGTTTTCATGCTTCTTTAATAACCAAGGCAGTTATGTGGTTGTAATGTTGAAAGTATTTTGAGACAATTATGGAAATCTTTGTTTGATACGCGTATTGATGAAATAAAAGTTTGTTTGGTTTCCACTGTTTAAAATATGTGTATTTATATCTGTCTTGAGTTCATCTGTGGCTTTTACTTATAAACCTCCACCAAAGTTAAGGCATTCCCTTTGTGAGTGACCTTAATGGAGGTGGGGTGTTTCACTTGGTATCAGAGCGTATGTTTACCAGACAAGATAAAAATTTTTGAAATTTTTCAAAAAGAATGTTTAAAGAAGCATTTTTTAGAAAAAGTGTTATATTAATAAAAAGACAAAATCCCCCAAAGCCATGTGCCCTATCTATCCTTCTCTATCCTTCATTTTGAATCTTTCCTTTCTATTTCAGCATGTCTGGAGACCTTAACCTTCCGGAAGGAGTGACGATTCCCGGCTGGTTTTGGAGGTACTTAGTAGAAAGGGACAATGGCGCGGGCCCAGCAGACATCCCTCCTCCAGTGGTCGCGGTTCCTCCTCCCCCTCCGCCTCCTCTTGGAAATGCCTTCGCAAAAACATGTAGAGACTTCAAGGCTATGGGTGGAAAAGACTTTTATGGGACAGAATCTTTTGTTGGAGCAAGAAACTGGTTAAAGGAGACTGAGGATTTGTTTGTCATCTTTGGAGTGGATGACAGGCAAAAGATACAACTTGCGGTGTGGTTACTTAAGGATGAAGCTTCCTATTGGTGGGAAGTTACTAATGCTCAGAGGGCGGTGGAAACATGTGAAGACTTAGGACAAGGTTTGAGATGAAATTCCTCTCCCAAGCTGAAAGAAGTCTGCAAATGGAAAAGTTTCTAACTCTGAAACAGGGAAGCATGACGATCAGGGAATATGTTAATCAGTTTAATCAGCTGGCCAGATTTGGGCTAGAATTAGTAAACACCCAACACAAGAAGGCACTTCGCTTCGTCAAGGGTTTGAATGAGCCTCTACACAGCCTTGCTATGAACCATGTATCCACGGGAGCGACTTACAAAAACTTGGTGGACATGGCATTGCTACACGAGGAAGATCACGGAAAGAAAGAAACTAAGGGGGAAGAGAAGAAAGAGGGTCTACAAGCAAAGAAAACCGACTTCAAGAAAGGAGGAAAGAACAATAAGCCCCGTGAGAAGAGAAGGTGCAATTTCTGTGGCATTGTGGGCCATATATCAAAAGATTGCCGGAAAAGGAAGGCGAAGATGGGTGGCTGCTTCCATTGTGGAGAAACTGGACCCCAAGCTAAGGACTGCCCAAAGAAGAAAGGGCAGGGACAGAAAGACGGATCCACTTTAGGGGGTCAGGTTCATGCACTAATGGCACCTCAGCAGGAACGAGGTAGTAATTTATCTGTAGAAAGTGTAGTCTATCTTTATGATCATCCAGTTCGTACACTTTTTGACTTTGGCGCATCACACTCTTTTATTTCATCTGCCTTAGTAGAATCTCTGCATCTAGACACTAGTATGGTAGAAGATCCCTTAGTAGTTTCAAATCCAATTGGGGGCTCCGCTTACTTGTCAATGGTTTGTTTGGGTTTGAAAATCTCTATTCTCAGTGTTGAGTTTAGTTGTAGTGCTTTTGTTTTGGGCTTCTCGGGATATGGTTTGATCATAGGCATGCACTGGTTATCCAGTAATAGTGCCATTCTTGACTGTGAGAAAAGAGTAGTTAGACTCTTGACTCGGCTTGGTAACACTCTAGAAATTTCTTGTAATCCCTTGAATGTTGTTATGCTTAGTTATCTAGAGTCGCTTGATGCTTCTAATGAGAATTTGCAATCAGTTAGAGTAGTCCGGGAATATCCGGATGTCTTTGAGGAAGTGAAAGGCTTACCTCCGAGGCGGGAAATAGACTTCCGCATATATCTTGTGGATAACGCAAAGCCTGTAGCTTTACCTGTCAGACACATGGCTCCAAGTGAGAGAAAGGAGCTCAGTAAGCAGGTTAAAGAACTTCTCGAAAAGGGGTTCATTAGACGGAGCATTTCGGAATGGGGTGCTCCAGTGGTGTTCGCAACCAAAGCGGACGGTTCGCTTCGCCTTTGCGTCGACTATAGGGAGTTAAACAAATTGACCAAGAAAAATAGGCACCCTCTTCCCCGAATCGACGATTTGTTTGATCAGCTTGTAGGTGTGACGGTCTTCTCCCAACTTGATCTGGCAACTGGGTTCCATCAGCTAAGAGTAGCTGAAGACAGCGTTAAGAACCCCAGACGGTTTCTTTGAGTGGCTTGTCATGCCTTTCGGCTTGACAAACGCACCCGCTTATTTCGTAGACCTAATCAGCAGGGTGGTCAGAGAATTCCTCAACAAATTTGTGGTTGTCTTCGTAGATGATATCTTAATCTTCTCAAAGAGTGAGGAAGAACATGCTCAACATCTGAAAGAAATCATGGATACTCTCCGTGCACATCAACTAAAAGCCAAATTCTCCAAGTGTCACTTCTGGAGAAAAGAAGTAAGGTTTCTTGGGCATATAGTGTCCAAAGAAGGGTTGGCTGTGGACCCCGCGAAAGTGGTGGCAGTACAAGATTGGAAGACACCAAGGAATGCAACCGAAGTTCGAAGCTTTCTTGGGCTAGCTGGTTTCTATCGAAAGTTTATTAGGGATTTCGCGAAAATCTCAGCCCCACTCACAAGGCTAACAAAGAAGAATATGGCGTTTGCTTGGGATTTGGACTGTGACATTGCTTTCCAGCGATTAAAAAGAGCTCTCACAACAGCCCCAGTTCTGACCTTGCCAGATGGAAGAAAAATGTTCATAGTATACACGGATGCATGTGGAACAGGACTAGGCGCTGTCCTAATGCAAGAAGGAAGGGTAGTAGCTTATGGCGGAAGACAATTGAAAGTTCATGAAAAGAACTACCCAACCCATGATCTTGAGTTGGCCGCCATTGTCTTTGCACTTAAGTCTTGGCGCCATTATCTCCTAGGTGAGAAGTTTGAATTATACACTGACCATAAATCGTTGAAATATCTCTTCTCCCAGAAGGATCTTAACTTGAGGCAGCAAAGATGGATGGAGTTCCTTGCCTCATATGACTTTGAAATTTCCTATACTCCTGGAAAAGGCAACGTAGTAGCAGACGCGTTGAGCCGAAAGAAACTGACCCTGAGCCCTCTCTTTTTGGAAAGGCAAAACTTGGAGTATATAGCCAGTTTTAACTTTAGGCCCTCCTCGGATTTTTTACCGGGATTGTTAGCATCTCTCGAAGTACGCCCTACTCTCTTAGACTCAATAGGGGCAGCACAACGTGAAGACCCTCAGCTGGTTGATGTGACTGATAAACTTATTAAGGGTGAGACTTCTAGTCACCTCAGTAGATACACCATCGATGATAAGGGTTGGCTGAGACGAGATGGAAGATTATGCGTCCCACAAGCAAGGGAGTTGACAAAGAAGGTTCTTGAGGAAGCGCATCATTCTAAGATGACTATACACCCTGGCGGTGATAAGATGTACAAGGATATAAAAAGGACTTTCTTTTGGAGTGGCATGAAGCAAGACGTGGCAGATTTTGTTTCTAAGTTCATGACCTGCCAACGGGTCAAGGCAGAACAAAAGAAGCCTGGAGGACTACTTCACCCTCTAGAGGTCCCACAGTGGAAGTGGGATAGCATTTCAATGGACTTCATTGATGGACTGCCTAGGTCGAGGAGAGGCAACACTAGCATTTGGGTAATAGTGGATAGGCTTACTAAAAGCGCCTACTTTACACCTATCAAGAGTAGAAGGACTGCTTCATCTCTAGCATCTCTTTATCTCAAGGAAATAGTTCGACTTCATGGGATACCCTCCAGCATTGTTAGTGACCGAGACCCTATCTTCACGAGTGAGTTTTGGCGGAGTCTACAAGAAGCTGTAGGCACACAGCTATGTTTGAGTACGGCCTATCACCCCCAAACAGATGGCCAGACGGAAAGGGTGAATAGAGTTTTAGAGGATCTTTTAAGACTTTGCGTTCTTGACTTTAGGGGGGATGTGGGAGGATCACCTTCCTTTAGTGGAATTTGCCTACAACAACAGCTACCAAGCTACCATCGGTATGGCACCCTTCGAAGCCTTGTATGGAAGACCGTGCAAATCACCAACTTGTTGGTGGGAGTCTACGGATAAGCTTATACTTGGGCCAGACGTGATTCGAGAAACTTCAGAGAAAGTGGACTTGATACTTAGGAGAATGATCACAGCCCAAGACAGACAGAAATCCTACGCCGACAAAAGAAGGACCGACCTTGAGTTTGAGGTTGGGAACAGGGTTTTCCTTAAGGTATCCCCTTTAAGGAACGTCGTTCGCTTTGGATCCGCAGGAAATCTAGCACCAACATTTGTAGGACCGTTCTCTATCATCGAGAAGATTGGGAAAATGGCTTATAGAGTAGATCTGCCTGAAAGATTGGCTGGAATTCACAACGTCTTTCACGTTTCTCATCTCCGGAAATGTCTACATGAATCAGCGGAAGTGGTGGAGCCAAGCATTCTAGAAGAAGCCGAAGTGGAACGCGAAGCAACTATGAGGAGAGTTCCAACTCGAATCGTAGGAACTGAAATCAAAAAGCTGCGCAACCGCGAAGTGAAGCTCGTTAAGGTTCAGTGGAGCGAAGCTGAGGAAGACACGACTTGGGAAACTGAGGATAGAATACGCGCGACATACCCTTTTCTTTTTGAGGGTACATCTTTGACCTCTCTTTTTCTTAAGTTGTGCTTGTATCTATCTTTTTAGGTATATCTCCTCGATATTATCCTTTATCCTTAGGTAGAAACCCCTTTGGATGTAAACATATATTTGAAACATGTTATGGTTGATGGCTGCAAGTGGTTGCTAGTGGTTGCTCGTGGATGCATATACACACACAACCTAGGTCTTAGATCGGCTCAATCACTTCATACTGCATATGCATATATGTATTCTTATTTGTATATGGATGTAAACTTGATATGCTGTCATATGGTCATTGAATTTGTATGAATAGTTGTGCACTCATGTAGAATTATGAGTAGGAAGAATTTGCATACATAATGAATTCATGACACTTACATGATTCGCATTAAGGAGGTCAACTGAATCAGTAGACCGCCTGATTTCTGCATTAGATAAAGACATGTACACACACTATGCATATGATCATGAAGCATTAGAAGTCTTTTAAGGACAGTGGATTCCTGTGTTTGTTGGTTGAGTAGATGGACTGTTGGATGGTAGGATATACATTCTTCCTAACTTGAAGATTTCGGTGACGAAATCGTTTTAAGTGGGGGAGAATGTAACACCCAGTGAATTTTATAACGTTAAGCTTCACAAATTAAAGTATAATTAATTATAAATGATGAAATCAAGGGAAATGGGTTACGCCATTGCGTTCGTCTCGAAATTCTGCTTGAGATAGAGTTCAAGTTTGCGTAAAACGGATATCGTATGAAGAAGATATGGACGAACGAAGTTGGGCAGAAAACCCAGAAAATGGGTCAGAATGCACTGGCGCACTTGGGAAGTGCGCCAGAACAGAAATGAACTGGCGCACTTGGGAAGTGCGCCAATACATTTTTAGCCTGGCGCACCTGCCAAGTGCGCCCAGGTGAGATTGACCTGCTGGTCAGGTCCTGGCAGGCCTGATCAGGGTCTGGTCAAATACTGAAGCTTGGCTGAGTCACTAGGGCTTACGTGTCACCTTTTGAGTGGCTCTTTGAACTTTGTATGGTCCAGATTCCTCCTTTCTTCATCTGACGGCTCAAAACAATTTAAAATTCTATAAATACAACTCAAACCTAACCCTAAACTCACACAAATAATAGAATACAATAGCCGTCATGCTGCTGGAGAGGAACTTGGAATGGCCGTCAATTAGAAGCCCTAGAGACAAGCCAACAAGCCTAAGAGATGAATCAAATCAAAGCTTAATCAAATCATTCAATGCAACTTTGCTACCCAAAGGAGAGCATCTCCAAATCAGAATAACAGAAATCAGAAAACAAGAATTCATCACACGTTGTAAGTATAGTGACCTTTCAAAATATGAATAAAAACTGTGATGTGATTCGATGTAAATGAAAATAGAATCGTGTTGTTATAAATCTTTGTGTATTGTGATGGTTCTATCATGACTTGTGTATTGATGTTTGTGGCATAAATTAATTGATGCTAGCCTATTGAACAATTGTGTATGAAAAACAATGGCACTCGCAAGCTTGTGGCAAAAACTAGAAATTTATCCCATTTTGTATATGTCGATGACATAGACTATGTATATTCCCTTAGTTTAAATTAGAATTTGCGTAAACATGTTATAGACCTTTTATGCCTACATGACCCAAAAACCTATAATATCATCCTTATGTTTATTGGCAAGTATAATTAGACCTATGTTTGTAAGTATAATTGGATCTATGTTTCATAAACTATGTAAGTTCATGTTTATTTGCAAAATATAATTGGTTCTATGTCAAACATCGTTTGGGTTTCATAAACTATGCAAGTTCATGTTGGAATAGGCTGTATGATTAGATGTAAAAATAGTACATTTTGTTGAATATATAACATGCTAGTTTTGTGGTCGATATTATGCCAAGTTAACATGTTTAAACACAAGTTTGTATTTGCCTAAATCTATGTCATTTCATATGTCACCTACTTAGTCATACTTTGATTCGAATGCAAGTTCACATGACCCATGTTATATATTAGTTGAATCGCCAAATTGCAAGTTCATGCGCTACACACCTTTATGTATTACATGTTCATGATTTCCCTTTTTTCCTCACGTTTATAAAGTTGGGCTGAGTTGTGACAAGCCCAACACATGTTTTAACGTTGCGAACAAACGGGGGTAATAACGTTGGGTGTAAAATATGAAAAATATATGTTGGCGTGTTTGGCACATGCCAATGATTATGTCACATAAGCGGTATGAATTGAAATACCCAAAAATAAAAGATATGACATTTACATATAGTTGAAAAGTAATAAAATATGTAAATTTAGAAAACACGATATGCTTAACCTGAGGTTGGATTGAGTTGTGATGTAAACCTGCCCGGACCCGCCCAACTGTCCATTAGTCACAACAATACCTATCCAATGTGGGTGGTTAAGCATTGAGCCCAATAAGGACCCGAGGTTAGACTGAGCGACGGTGTAAACCTGCCCGGAACCGACCGGCATATCCAGTAACAGTAGCAATACCTGTCTAATGTGAGTGGTCTGGTGCTCCTAAGAGGCTAAGGACAAATGGTAGGGTTAAGTCAACTATAACACTTAACCAAATTCAACATGTTAACAAGAGTCGATGGGTGGGGTTAGGTAAATACAGACACTTAACATGTTTGACTAGAAAATCCTGGTAACGAGGGACCCGTTTTAGCAGTAACCCAAAGTTAGGTATCAACGGTACCCTGAAACAAGGCAGGGTGGGGCACGATTACTGGGCTGATTGTAAGCGGTCAAACGACGGCGGTGGGTGCACAGTGCAGGTCTAACGGGGTGCGGGCGTGCACACACTCCGGAGCAGACAACCAGAGCACTGGGGACACCAGTAGTATAACCTATGTCTTCTAGTTTTTTGTCGCGCCACCATGGGTCTTGATACACCCCATGGTGGGACCATCATAGGTATCTACAATTCTTGGGGGACGTATGACACATGTTAACGTGAGTAGGAGCCAATCTTTAATAAGAATGGGGATCACTTCACCCTCACCATGGGGTGCCAGTTAGAATGAACTCGAGTAGGTGCAGAGATATTGTATGGGTGTGATAGTACATTCGACACTTCCTTAGCCTGTGACACTTTCCTATTTTTAGTTTATATCCACCATATCCTTTTCTTATTCACATATTGAAGAGTTACTTGATTTACTCAGGCTTTATGTCTAACCCTATTTTCTTTTCGTCTTCTTTTCTTTCGTTTCCCCCCTCCAGGTCCACAGGGAGGAAACAACTCAACTCAGTCAGGCTCTTTACAAGCACCAAGAATGTAGATGTATGATTTGGATCTTTCTTGCTCGGATAATGGCTTTGGATATCACTATGGGGATTTTTGTCACTTTATTTATGTTTTCATGCTTCTTTAATAATCAAGGCAGTTATGAGGTTGTAATGTTGAAAGTATTTTGAGACAGTTATGGAAATCTTTGTTTGATACGCGTATTGATGAAATAAAAGTTTGTTTGGTTTCCGCTGTTTAAAATATGTGTATTTATATCTGTCTTGAGTTCATCTGTGGCTTTTACTTATAAACCTCCACCAAAGTTAAGGCATTCCCTTTGTGAGTGACCTTAATGGAGGTGGGGTGTTTCAAACCTAGTCAGTTATCAACCCGTCTTCACATCAGCTTAATTCTGAGTCCTTCATCCCTCTCCCATGCTTATTTCTCCATCCATGCATTTGTTTCTACACGTCATCTCATTACCATCCATTGATTTTTTTTCTATATAAAACCATACGGCCCAAAGTCCATCTGTGTCTGCCCATGCAGCCCACCTTCCTTCCCAAGTACATACGTAATGCTAAAGGGTATTCTTCCTCACATATTTTCTGCTGAAGCTCCTTCCCAATACTTAGTTCTATTCATTCAAACTGCCTTAACCACCCATTTTTTTTCAACGCACTGACATCTTCCAACAGTGCCTTCATCCATACACAACTTCGCTGCTCCCCCTTTCCATTGTTTCGGACGTCATTTGCACCATGGTATTTCACCCCACGTTTGTTTTCATACCCCTTTTTGTTTTACTCTTTTCTATCTGACGTTATCAACAGCTCCTTCCTTCCATCTTTGTACTTCCTTTTCGGTTTCCCTCTTCATCAAACTTTTTTTTTTTAACAAATACCCGTTGACCCGAAACCCACGTTCCCATTTACCAAACCCGCATGAAGCTGTACATTATCCTCCCACATTCTTTACTCCTACCTGCTTCATACCTTGCACCTCCCAATACTATTTTCTCTCCTCCAACACATACGGTTCTGTTTCTTGTATCATATATAGATTCCTTTCTTCTACAAATGTATTACGCCACCAGTACCACTTGAAGGCCTCCTTCCCCATGCTCAGCAATAACCGATTGCAAGTGAATCTTCCCCTTGTCTCCACGTCAGTATGCAAACAAGCTTGTATACACTATTTCCCAAAACAAGCGCCACCAAACTGAGAACCCTACTTCACTTTTAACGCAAACCGAGACTTCATCTTCCAGTTCAACACCACTTTTAAATATAACACACCTCCTTCCTGTTTACACCGCTACTGACGCGCCCCTTCCCTCCTCGAGTATACCCCATCCTCTCCAAACCCGAAGTCCTATACTGCTGCTGAATCACACCATACTGCTGCTCCATTGGACCCTTACCCCATCCCTTGTGTCAACATAAATACACAGGCATCTCACCTCCAGTTTGTGACGTCCTCCCATACTTACTTCCCAATTCCAGTTTGTTGTTTCCTCATTCACGAGACACACCACGCCTACTGTGCATTCTTTCCATCTGCATCACTTTTCTCCACACCACCGCTCTTTTATATATATGTATTTTGTGATTTTTAGATGAGTAGAGTTTTGATTTAGTTGATCTTGTTTATACTTCCATTATTCGGCTTGAACTTCCTGCAAGAAAAGGAAGATGAGGTCTGCATTTATATAGGCATAACGCCTTGGTCATCACGTAATGAAGTGTGCTCATCACGGCATTGGTTTGGAGAGCACGACAATATATTACTTGGCAATCACAGTCTAAGTTTTGGAAATCACGCAAAAACTGTAGACAGTAGGGTAAGTTTCACAGCTCTCCATGTATTTACTAGTGATGGAAAGTTTGATGGGTATATACATAGGTGATAGCATCTATGTGATTTGATTTTCACGCATGGCTTAGACCTTAGGTTATTGTACCAAGGAGACACAGGAGAATTTAATACTGTTGTTTTCTTTCCTTTCGTTATAGCTGTGTTTAATTTAACTAAGTTTTAGGTTGGTTGTATAGTCACGTGGTACTCGTATGTGTAGTCTTTGCATGTATCAATTGAATTCGAAAAGAAATGTTGAAGCAGGCTGTCTGGTTCTATTTCATTTCATAGGCCAGTGATGTTTTGTACTGATGGATATATATCAACTTTGGCCTATACCATATATATTATGTTTGCAGAAATAGCTTTAGCTAGGCTTGCCGTATATTTTTATCTACGCTAATGCTTCATTTATATTTATGACTAACAATGCTGAAGCATGTGCATGATATATAGGGGTTGTCTTGTCCCGGGTAAAGTAGCTCAAGAATTTATATCATAGGCTTGCGATGTAGAAGAAATAAGAAAAGAAAGATGCACGCAGAGGACACTATTTTCCAGAAATCATAAGTGTGTCTTCATCTTTCAGCTATTCGTACAAAATAGGTAATATAAGATGGTATGGTAGCATGCGCATGAACTCAAAGGTTGTACGTCCCTTTATATATATATATATATATATATATATAAGATAACTAATTTGAAAATTTCGCTTGTAGTCATTTAAGGGAATCTGAGTAACATGGTTAATGTTGGCTTACCTTTCGTGTATTCCTGAAACAACTGGTCATGAAACAGCTCAGAGTTAGTTCTTTGACAGGTATAAATTTGTGCACATTAATTTGCTATTTATAAAAAAAAGTCATAAATTATAATCGAATCCACATCGACTACTATAAATTTTGATTTGGATATATTTTACAATATATCAACTGAAATTCCGATTATCCTCTTTTATTAGAAAATTATAATCTAATAGATCATAATGTTCTTATTTCATAGAATTCCAACTTAAAACGGATTCTTTATATTCAATTGAAGTTCAAAACTCAATATCATGAACTACCGCATCGTTACAAGCTCGTTTTATATTAAATATAAATGAAAATGTTTAAATCTTTATTTTATAATGAATTCAATATTAATAATTTATTAACATTCCAAATATAATATTTAAAACCAATTTAAATATTCAAATTCTAATTGCAAAAATATTCGGGTCATTACACTATAAAATATTATAAATGATATGGAATGCAAATAAACCGAATTTACTTGGTTTATTGGATATTTGATGGTTGAATGTTTTTGACATGAAAATTACATTAATGAACTGAATTATGGACGTCAAATAATTTAACCATGGAAATGAATTGATTTGAATTCTAAATATATGTGACTTATTTGGAAAGGCCGAGTTAAATCTCATTTCAAATAATTGGTCGACGATTAGAACTCGAAGATATGAAGACGGTGCAAGACCAATGATCTTCACATCGAATGGATGGCCACTGATGTCTTTGATGGTAGTTGATGCCCTGAAGGGGTTATAGTGGTGGTTGTCCGGACGTACTTGTTGATCGTTTGAATGTGCGAGGACCTCTCTCCTGTATTGGACATATGGGACGAGGAATAAGGTGCCTCCGGTTTCGTTCAGACCCAGAACGGACTTGTAAGTGGACTGTGTGTCCGATATTAGATTTCATTCTGTGTGATTGATATACGTCAGTTGCATGGTGTGAACTGACTGTGTGGCATGCTGAGATGCTGTGATCAAGGCTTTTGTTGAAAAGTAGATCCTTGTGGTTGATGATCAAAGCACGGATTTAAATAGCATAGCTTTGCGTATGGCGTTGATTCGCGGGCCTCACACCCCGGTACGAACCAGAAATGGGAGAGGACTTCAGGAAGGACATGCGTTTCCTTATAGCTAGGAGTGGTGTCAACGTTTTGCAAGCCCTGACGTTTTACTTATGTGGATGATGGATAGCGAGGCTCCTCGATTATTTCGGTCTCTTCGGAGTCGATGGTTTGATTGGGATATGACCAGTTTACGCCCCATAGGGCGGGGAAACGCAATGTTCAGGCATTTTAATCCACTCTGTGTGGATCGGCCCTGACGATCCAAGGGCTCACCTGTGTCTGGGTCCTGAGACATGGCTAGATTGTCTCGAAGCGGTAAGGACGACGCTTACCTTGTTTCATGATGGAAATCCGATTTCCAATACGACATCGTGCGGTTTTGATTGTAAACCTACATATGGCGACATGATATATGGTACCCATGCCGTTTATGATTGATACTTATGATTGAAATTGTTTTTGAAACATATAAACATTAGTAATAATATCAAATGCTTTTGTTTTATACGTATCAAGCATATTTTGGTCATTATAAGGTAAAACTCTATCCTCCGGCTTGCGTTGCATTGTGTGATGGGGCCTGAGTCTTATAATGGCTTCATTTTTGTAAAAAGCATTGCGATGTTTAAACGATTTACTTGTTTTGAGCACTGGCAATCCAATTGAGTAAACCCGCTATGCATTAGCGGCATGATCCTATGATTGTCCTTATTGTAAATTAAGTTAAGTAGATTTGTCATACCAGTCCCATGACTGGCTCGTAGTTTGTTTCACTTGCAAACTCGGGTGCCCTATTTTCTTCATGGGCAGCCTTGTATTCAAGTTTTAGCAGGCTCTATCTGGATAGCTATGGAGCTGAAGATGGATTCTATCACTTCTTTTTATGTTTTTCAGCTCCTTTTATGTATATTTTGTTTGATTCCGCTGTAGACATTTTATATAAAGCTGAAACTGTATTTTTATACTAAGTATGATCCTGTTATACTGTGTAGCTCTGATGATTATGTTTATCCAGTATATTCTGTTGTAAATTATTTGGTGTATTTATATATTTTTGTTCTGTTGTTATTTGTTTATGTGTTATATTCCAAAGATTACCCTTGCCACCGAGGAACGGGGGTTTGGGGTCGTCACACGGGGTATCAGAGCTTTGGTTAAGCTTAGTTATGGAATATAACATATTAACAAACTCGTCAAAAATAGAATCAAAAGTATTCTATGACGAATATCTCATTTCAGATAGGATCAGTAATATCCTAGAATGAGTGTAGCAGAATGAAATATGCCATGATAGACACATTTACATTCAGGTATATGTCTCTATGCTTTAAAATACCTTTTCTGTTGGCCTGACACTCTGTCTGCTATTTGCAGACATAGAAAAATGAGTGGTAGAAGCAGAAGGAGTAATTCTATGGTTCGACAATCTAATGAGCCAATTGTGCTCCGACAGCCAGGATCAGATATAGAAGCTCTGTTAAAGAGGTATCGAAATCTTGGTGGAGTACCGTTCTCGGGTAATGAGTTAATTATTCAAACTCAGGCTTGGATGCATTCTGCTGAGAGGATTTTTGAAGGTTTCAACCTGAGGGATGATCAGAAAAGATCACCGGCATCTTGGGCACTCAAAGACGAAGCTTTAATCTAGTGGGAAACCATTATTAAGGATAATCCAGAAGGTAATATTACCTGGGTAGAATTAAAGAAATTTTCAAAGAAAGATTCATTCCTCTAGAAGCAACTGATAGGCTATATGATGAATTCTATTATTTGATACAAGGAGATATGACTATTCCAGAATATCATAAACTTTCTCGTTTTGCCCTGCATCTAATTCAAAATCATAAGAGGAAGAATCTAAGGTTTATTAACGGGCTCCAAAGAAAGTACCAAAGTAGTGTAACTGCACATGCGAATCTACCTTTTTCTGAAATGGTATATATGGCTTACCATTACGAAGATCTTTATAAGCAAGACCTTTTGGAAGACGAAGAGGAATGTAGTTCTAGCAACAAAAGGAAATTTGAAACTGATATCCCAGAGACAAGTACACAGCCTGAGGCAAGTACGAAGTCTGAGTTCAGTAAAAGGCCTAGATTCAATAGGAAAATGGTTAAATCAGAGAAAGAACTAGTAACTACTGCCGTATGCAATAACTGCAAGAAGCAAGGGCATTTCCAAGGGAATTGCAAATCTTCGAAGAAAGAAAAAAATGTTGGATCAAAATCCAATAAGAAGGGTCGAGAAGGTAGGAAATGAAATAAGTGCCACCAAGCTGGTCACATTGCGAAAAATTGCTAACTATCAAAGAAGTTTGAAATAGTACAAGTGAATGAAGTGGCAGAAGTTCCATCACCCTAAGTCAGTCAAGCGAAGCCAAATGTTTTGGAAGGCACACTTACTATCAAAGATATTCCAATTAAAGTACTGTTTGATACAAGCGCGTCGTGAAGCTTTATTGTAAGTAATGCGGTTAAGAAACTGGATTTGAAATTGAAAAATCTCAAAGAACCCATGATTTTCCATAATCCGATTGGGGGTTCCCTCGATCTTAGTTGGATTTGTGGGGTGCCTGTCTCTTTTTCTCGTTATCGATTCCCTACCATCTCGATCGTCATGAATTTTACCAAATTCAATCTTATTTTAGGATTGGATTGGTTAACCAAATATGAAGCTGAGTTAAATGCGCCAAGAGAGTTGTTAAGGCAAAAACAAAGTTCGGGGAGTATATAACCATTCCTTGCGGAGGTACGAATTCTGATAGAAAAGAATTTTAGGTAGCTCTTGATGTTTCTCCTACTCAATTAGAACCTGTTTCTATCGTTACGGAGGATATTCCGGTCGACATAGAAATATTCTGATCGTCAAGAATTATGCGGATGTGTTTGAAGAGGTTGTTAGCTTACCTCCACGTAGAGAAATTGATTTCAAAATTTCTTTAATTCCGAATGCAAGGCCAGAAGTTCATGCTATTCGAAGAATGACCTTGAAGGAAAAAGAGGAGTTAGACAATCAAACTTGACAACTTGTATGGAAGGGTATGATCAGGCCTAGTTTCTCTGATTGGGGAGCAGCAGTGGTTTTTGTCCCAAAGTCAGACAGTACTCTCAGACTGTGTGGATTATCGTGACTTGAACAAGCAGACGTTAAAGAATAAATATCCATTACTGCGAATTGATGATTTGTTAGATCGTCTGAATGGCGCACAAGTATTTTCACGAATGGACCTAGCTACAGGTTTCCATCAACTTCATATTGCCGAGGAGTGTGTTCCTTTGACAGCATTCAGAGGTCTAGATTTATTCTATGAGTGGTTTGTAATGTCGTTCGGCTTATGTAACGCTCCAGCTTATTTTCTCGATTGAATGAACAGAGTATTCAGAGAAGTATTGAATAAATTCATACTGGTTTTCATTGATGACATATTGATCTTCTCTAAGTCAGAGAGCGAGCATGCAAAACATTTGGAACAAGTGTTAGAGATTCCGAGAAAGAATGTTTTAAAGGCCAAATTTTCCAAATGTATATTCTGGCAAGAAGAAGTCAAGTTTCTTGGCCATGTTGTATCAAAAGAAGGAATTTTTGTGGATCCCAGTAAGATCACAGCTATTCAATATTGGAAGCAGCCAATTACACCCACGGAAGTCCGAAGTTTTCTTGGATTGGCTAGTTATTATCGGAAGTTCGTTAAAGATTTTTCGAAGATATCTAGTTCGTTAACAAAGCTTACTAAGAAACATTCAAGGTTCAATTGGACTCCAGAATGTGAGACAGCTTTCCAAGAGCTGAAGTTAACATTGACAACTGCTCCAGTGTAAACAACTATCGATAGCAATCAAGACTTGAAAGTCTGGACATATGCTTCTAAAGAAGGTCTTGGTGCAGTATTAATGCAAAGAGGCCAAACAGTCGCTTATGCCAGCCGTCATGAAACGATCAAAAATTCCCCTTGCGGAAAATCTCGGATTGTTTTGGGAACAACATGCATCAAAACACAAATAAAAGAACATTTCCATTACTGTTCCAACAATTTACATCAGAGTACAAGAATAAGAGCATAAATAAACGAAAATACAATATCAGAGATTTACAATTTACAATGCAGCGGAAAATATAATATAAATGCATAGCGGAAGACTAATATGCTCTGGACACAGCTTTAGGCTTCGATCCAGGATCCTGGTAAAGAGATAAATATCTGCAAAACAAGCTACTCGACTGCCATGTGGAAAAATATGGGCACCTTAGTTTGCAAAGGAGGAAACAAACAACGGGTCAGTCATGGGACTGGTATGAGAAATCTTAATTAATTTAACTGGTAGCAATAGGGCAAATCCAAAGACCACACCACTAACGCGGAACGGGTTTATTCCGATGGATTGCCGTGCATAATTTAAAGTGACAGAACAAACAAATAAGTAAATTGTAAAACAACGCAATGCTTTCGGAAAAATGGAATCACCATAAGACTCAAGTCCCATCACACAATGCAACGCAAACCAATGGATAGAGTTTTACCTTATGGTGAGTAAACATGCTTGGTACGATAAAAACGAAATTTGATATTATTATTAGTGTATATAAAAACATTTCAAAATAAATGTATCAATCCTAGGAAGCATAGCTACCATATACTATGCCTCCATACTAATAATACAATCAAATCCGTAGGGTCGTATTTGGATTTTGATTTCCATCATGAGTCAAGGCTAGGGAGGAGCTCTTTACCGATTCGAGACACACTAGCTAATGTCTCGGGATCCCCCGTAGTGAACCCTTGGATCTTGCAGGGCCGGTCCGCACATACGATTTTGCGGATTGGCAATTCCTGAACACACGTTTCCCGGTCCTATAGGACCTAATATCCGAGGCGCCTCATTCCATCATCCACATAAGTAAAATATCAGTCAGTTTAAGCACCGACACTACTTCTAGCTAGAAAGAAACGTGCTGCACACCCTGCGTTCCCTTCTCCCGTTTTAGACTCCACCGGGTTGTAAGGCTCGTGAAGTTACGCTATACACAAAGCTATGCTAATTAAAGCTGTGCTTTGATCATCCACAAGGCTCTGCTTTTCAACAAAAGCCTTGATCATTGCATCTTAGTATGCCACATCGTCAATCCATACCAAGTATTTAATTGTCTACTAAAATATGTAAAATGGGTGTTAAGCAAAAAGAATAAATTCTCCGCCACCAACATTTACACATTCAGCAGGTATCAATAACTATAATATATAATGGAATACGATGTCAGACACACAATCCATTTAAAATTCCATTCTGGGTCTGAACGAAACCATATACGGTAGATCTCCACATACATTTGGATGATCAATAATTCCATCGTCTTGGCTGTACATCCAATCAAGATATAAATAATCATCCATTCGATGTGGAAATTTCCCGGTCTTCAATAACCGTCTTATTTGTCTACCTTCAATTGTCGTATGAATTATTCAGAATGGGTTAAACCCAGTCTTTCTGAATAATTTGCACAATTTAAAATTATGTGCTCTAAACACAACCAACGCCTCTTTCCAATCCAATTAAAGATTTAGAAAAAAACTATATTTAGCTTTAGTCCTCTAAAATCCTTATTTATTGATTATTTAACTTTCAAGAAACAATCTTGCCTTTAACTGGGTTAAAGAACAAATGTCGCTCAAACATCGTTCACGATAAACCCAAAATCATATTTCAATTAATTCCAATTTAATATATTAAATTGAAAACTTCTCTTTAGAATATTTCATTAAATATTAATTAAAAGATTAATAAATTACAAATCATCACTTCATCGTTGATTGGGGTTTTAAGAACTAATGTCATTTAAAACATTTTTCATGGTCAATCCAAATCAACTTCCAATTAATGTTAATATTGGAAAATTCATATATATTTTTCCTTTTGTTACCCTTAATTAAAAATGTCATTCCTTTCTTAACTTCCAATCTAATTTATTCACTTGAAATACTTGGTTTTAATAAAACCATTTTTCACTCTTTTATTTATTGATAGAAATAAATAAACTACTTACCTTGATAAAAATATCTTTCCTCTTAATAAATTTGGAATTTCACATCCAAAACTCTTTTAAAACATTTATTAAGATTTCACATACTTTTTCCCTATTTTAGTTATTTAAATGTTTCAACAAATTTTTCCGTCATTAAATAAAAAGATGAATTTTCATTTTAAATCACTTTCATGTTCCCTCATTACATTAAAAATATAAAAATTGTAACGTAAATCAAATTCACGTTTTTGTACGACATTAAAAATTTGCAATTTTAATGTAAAACAAATTCCATGTTTTATATGACATTAAAAAGTTGCATTTTTAATTTAAAACAAATTTCATGATTCTATATTAAAATAAAGAATAACTTTTATTTTAAAACATTTTCATATTCTTACGTTACAATAAAAGAATAACTTTTTAGTGCTAACCATTTAATATAAAATCATATTCCTAAATAAAATGATTAACTTTTTATATTGAAATATGTTTCTTGTTCTTACTTTTAATAAAAGATTAACTTTTATTTTCTAGGCATATTTCATAAATTTCACTTTAATAAAAGATTAACCTTTATTTTATACATATTTCATATTCTTATCTTATATCTACATTAAAATGTAAATTAAAAATACTACGTTAAGTTTTATTCTCTTATTTACATTTTAAAATGTAAATTAAATTGCAATGTCAAATTCTCTTCTTTTATTAACATTAAAAATGTAAATTAAATTGCAATGTCAAAATCTCTTCTTTTATTTACATTAAAAATGTAAATTAAATTGCAAATCTTATTTTGACAATTTCTTTTCCAAATTGGAATGAGACCCAAACGATTTTGATAACATAACATAACAAATCATATCATGTCAGAATCAATATTAATGACTTACGTTGCATACTTCTAAAATTTACATAACATAACAAATCATATCATGATATAACATAACGTACAACACAACATACATGCATCAGATAATTTCAAACCATTATTTCACCATAGGCATTTAAATAACATTCATTTATAATAATAAATAAATACGGTAAAAAATTTTGAGTGAGAAAAGAGTTCTCGCCTTGGTTTGTACTTTGTCGGTGTTTAAATGTTCAGGCCCAATTTTGACCCAAAATTGAACTTGCTCCAAATTTGTCAAAATAAGTGTCTATGCGAAGTTCCCGACTCACTGATCGCAACAAACCCTGTTTTGCGCGATTTCAAGTTCGTTACCACAAGTTATGAATTTCTGAAGTTTGAATGAATTAAATAATTAATTAAAATTACCGAAAATACCCAAAAATTCAACTTCCTCCAAATTGGATGAATTTAGTGTTCACGCGAAGCTCTCGTCGCCACGATAGCAGCGGATCTGAAATCATCAGATTTTGAGTTCGTATGAGAGAGATATACAATTTCAAAGTTTGAATTACAAAACTACCCTAAACCTCGGTCAAACCTGAGCTCGTTACCTTTGACCGCACTTTTCTCCCTCCTCCGACCTCCAATTGACCTAAAAAAACCGCCATCCTCTTCGTCTTCGAGAGGCGCACCCACGCTCCAAGCCGCCGCTGCCGTTGATGCTCTGTTCGCCGGAATTTTGTCAGAAAGCGAAATTCCCCTCGCGGGCCCCATAGGCCACACCTCTTATCCAAATGACCTGAAAATTTTTGAGCACCTTCTCCTCGTGTAGATGAAGAACTTTCGTGTTCGGCCCTTCGTCTGATTCTTCCCGGGTTGGCCGGAAATCGATCATCTATGTTCTAAGCTTACCAGAATTATCTGTTTTGCTCCAATTCAGTTTTTCTCGATTTCTGTGCCCTTCCATCGACTTTCAGATAAAACTTTCTGCAACAAAGTTGTAGATCTTTGTCTCCTCTACAATTTCTTCCATTGCGCCATCCTCTATTTCTTCACGTTTTGGCCAGAAAACACCAAAATCCAAACTGACTTTTTGCAATAGAACTCATATCTCGGCGAATTCGTGCGACGATAGGTCTTGAATTTTTCGTGGTAGATAGAGGATAAGAAGATGAACAAAACCCAGAAAGGGTTTGATCTAATTTTGTTCTGATTTGGAGTTATAAATTGTTTAGTTTTAGGGTCTTTTGTGCAAAGAATATTTTTAGAGTGGAGGCCATGGAATATGAAGAAAATGAAGATGGAGGAGGCTATATTATGTTTAGGGTTCAGCTAATGGCTGTTAAAAGATAATATATAGGTAGGTTATAAACTCAATTAGGCCTAATTACCCTTATGTATATATATTAATACATTTTTTTTGTCCGCTTTTCATAGTTTAAAAATTCGTGTTAACACCTACGAATTCCATTGTAATTGAAAATTGAAATATAAATATTCCTTGACATTACAGATTTAAAGAAACTAGTTTCGTCATTTTCCGAGTCCGTATGAATTAATAATGAATTTTTAAAGTCTGAAAATTGACTATTTTCATTGAAAAATCAATTATAATTACATATTAATTCTAAAAATTCCAGAAAAATCATTTCTAGCTTTGTTTTGACGATACAAACCCAACAAAATTAATTTCGTTGAATTTGAAGACCGTTTGCAAAATTTCACTTTTCAAGGCGTATATATTTTATATTTTTTTTTATTTGAATAATTTTCGAAACTCAAAATATATAAGTGCTTATACTTTTTCAATGCTGAAACGTCATTTTGAACTCAATGGAAGTGGTTTCAAGTCCAAATTCATTCGTATGCAAAAAGTAGCCTTTTGGGCCATATATTTTAATATATATAAATTCCATAGCGTTTTTCTGAAATTTTAAATTTGCCATAACTTACAAATTATAAACTGAAATCTTAATTTCTTAAATTCATTGGAAAGATATCGTCAATACGATCCTAACGTTTTCTTGTTTCATCCAATTCTGAATTATAATGAATTACATATATTTTCCCAAAGTTGAAAATTGAATATTGAAATTACCGCGCCATTTCAGGCTCGAAATATAATTAATATAAATTATACGTTACAACTTCGATTTAAAATAAATTATTTCGCCGTTATTATTTAAAATAAATTATTTGAAATATAATAAATCCTTTAAATTAACTAAAAAAAAAAAATTAAATTTGCCCTAAAATTCCGGGTCGTTACAATCTCCCCCACTTAAAATCTTTTCGTCCTCGAAAAGGAACAAAGCTAAAAGTTGTTTACTTAATTAACTCAATATTCATTATAATCAATTTTCAATTCAGTTCAATATTGAATTCAATCTAGTTAAATGTATCATTCTATTATATATTGGTTTTGTTAATTACCATTTCAATAATTTTATTAGTTAAACTATTAATCAAACATCACAACCAGCAGTCAATTAGGTGATTAACTTTTCAAACATATATAGCTTTAATATATATAGATAAAAATCATATTTTTAGTGCAAATCACAGCAAATAACCCTATCTAGTTCTGGCTCTCATACCAGTCAATTGGAAATATATAGATATCCCACTTTTGAAACTCGAACATAAACACTGATGACGCTAGCAATCATCAGGATCATCTCCGGGCGACTAGAGTGTGATTCTATATCTATCCACTATATTAAAACTTCGAATATCCGTTAATTACTCGTCTATTCAAAATCTTTATTTACTCGATTGTCCAAATAAAATATAATAATATATCAAATACGTATTCTTAAGATAAAAAATTTCAAAATATTAAATTTGTTTTCTTATTTATTTTAAAGAAAATAATACTCTTCACACTCGTTCTAGGATACTTCTGATCCTATCTCTAACGAGTTATTCTTATTGGATATTACTAATCCAATCTCTGATGAATTCTTTCGTTCGGTTCTAATGTGTTTTGTTCTCGAGCTCTATAAACCAATGCTCTGATACCAAAATGAAACAACCCAAAATTCCCCTTGCGGAAAATCTTGGATTGTTTTGAGAACAACACGCATCAGAACACAAATAAAAGAACATTTCCATTACTGTTGCAACAGTTTACATCAGAGTACAAGAAAAAGAGCATAAATAAACGAAAATACAATATCAGAGATTTACAATTTACAATGCAGCGGAAAATATAATATAAATGCGTAGCGGAAGAGTAATATGCTCTGGATACAGCTTTAGGCTTCGATCCAGGATCCTGCTAAAGAGATAAATATCTGCAAAACAAGCTACTCGACTGCCTGTGTGGAAAAATATGGGCACCCGAGTTTGCAAAGGTGGAAACAAACAACGGGTCAGTCATGGGACTGGTATGAGAAATCTTAATTAGTTTAACTGGTAGCAATAGGGCAAATCCAAAGACCACGCCGCTAATGTGGAACGAGTTTATTCCAATGGATTGCCGTGCATAATTTAAAGTGACATAACAAACAAATAATTAAATCGTAAAACAATGCAACGCTTTTGAAAAAATGGAATCACCATAAAACTCAAGTCCCATCACACAATGCAACGCAAACCAGAGGATAGAGTTTTACCTTATGGTGATTAGACATGCTTGGTACGATAAAAAATGAATTTGATATTATTATTAGTATATATAAAAACATTTCAAAATAAATATATCAATCCTAGGAAGCATAGCTACCATATACTATGCCTCCATACTAGTAATACAATCAAATCCATAGGGTCATATTTGGAATTTGATTTCCATCATGAGTCAAGGCTGGGGAGGAGCTCCTTACCGATTCGAGACACTCTAGCTAATGTCTCAGGATCCCCCGCAGTGAACCCTTGGATCCTGCAGCGCCGGTCCGCACATACGATTTTGCGGATTGGCAATTCCTGAACACACGTTTCCCGGTCCTATAGGACCTAATATCTGAGGCGCCTCATTCTATCATCCACATAAGTAAAATATCAGCCAGTTTAAGCACCGACACTACTTTTAGCTAGAAAGAAACGTGCTGCTCTCCATGCATTCCCTTCTCCCGTTTTAGACACCACCGGGTTGTAAGGCTCGTGAAATTACGCTATACACAAAGCTATGCTAATTAAAATTGTGCTTTGATCATCCACTAGGCTCTGCTTTTCAACAAAAGCCTTGATCGTTGCATCTTAGTATTCCACATCGTCAATCCATACTAAGTATTTAATCGTCTACTAAAATATGTAAAATGGGTGTTAAGAAAAAAGAATAAATTCTCCGCCACCAACGTTTACACATTCAGCAGGGATCAATAACTATAATATATAACAAAATACGATGTCAGACACATAATCCATTTAAAATTCCGTTCTGGGTCTGAACGAAACCGTATCTGGTAGATCTCCACGTACATCTGGATGATCAATAATTCCATCGTCTTAGCTGTACATCCAATCAAGATATAAATAATCATCCATTCGATGTGGAAATTTCCCGGTCTTCAATAATCGTCTTCATCGTCCACCTTCAATCGTCGTATGAATTATTCAGAATGGGTTAAACCGGTCTTTCTGAATAATTTGCGCAATTTAAAATTATGTGCTCTAAACACAACCAACGCCTCATTCCAATCCAATTAAAGATTTATTAAAAAAACTATATTTAGCTTTAGTCTTCTAAAATCCTTATTTATTGATTATTTAACTTCCAAGAAACGATCTTGTCTTTAACTGGGTTAAAGAACAAATGTAGCTCAAACATCGTTCACGATAAACCCAAAATCATATTTCAATTAATTCCAATTTAATATATTAAATTAAAAACTTCTGTTTAGAATATTTCATTAAATATTAATTAAAATATTAATAAATTACAAATCATCACTTCATCGTTGATTGGGGTTTTAAGAATTAATGTCATTTGAAACATTTTTCATGGTCAACCCAAATCAACTTCCAATTAATGTTAATATTGGAAAATTCATATATTTTTTTTTCTTTTCTTTCCCTTAATTAAAAATGTCATTCCTTTCTTAAATTCCAATCTAATTTATTCACTTGAAATACTTGGTTTTAATAACACCATTTTTCACTCTTTTTTTTATTTATAGAAATAAATAAACTACTAAACTTGATAAAAATATCTTTCCTCTTAATAAATTAGGAATTTCACATCCAAAACTCTTTTAAAACATTTATTATGATTTCACATAATTTTTCCCTATTTTAATTATTTAAATGTTTCAACAAATTTTTCCCTCATTAAATAAAAAGATGAATTTTCATTTTAAATCACTTTCATGTTCCATGTTACATTAAAAATATAAAAATTGTAATGTAAATCAAATTCACGTTTTTGTACGGCATTAAAAATTTGCAATTTTAATGTAAAGCAAATTCCATGTTTTATATGACATTAAAAAGTTGCATTTTTAATTTAAAACAAATTTCATGATTCTATTTTAAAATAAAGAATAACTTTTATTTTAAAACATTTTCATATTCTTACGTTACAATAAAAGAATAACTTTTTAGCGCTAACCATTTAATGTAAACTCGTATTCCTAAATAAAAGGATTAACTTTTTATATTGAAATATGTTTCATGTTCTTACTTTTAATAAAAGATTAACTTTTATTTTCTAGGCATATTTCATAAATTTCACTTTAATAAAAGATTAACCTTTATTTTATACATACTTCATATTCTTATCTTATGTTTACATTAAAATGTAAATTAAAAATACTACGTTAAGTTCCGTTCTCTTATTTACATTCTAAAATGTAAATTAAATTGCAATGTCAAAATCTCTTCTTTTATTTACATTAAAAATGTAAATTAAATTGCAATGTCAAAATCTCTTCTTTTATTGACATCTCTTCTTTTATTTACATTAAAAATGTAAATTAAATTACAATGTCAAAATCTCTTCTTTTATTTACATTAAAAATGTAAATTAAATTGCAAATCTTATTTTGACAATTTCTTTTCCAAATTGGAATGAGACCCAAATGATTTACCATATAATTATAATTATATGGTTTTCATACATCCCATGTTATTCTAGACTAATGATAAATCATTAAAAACATCCAATCATCCAAAGTGTATATCTGTACTGCATAGCGTCAAATAAATAACGCTTATAACTAATCACAAGGGCGATGTGTGATTATCAACCCAAGACCCGTGTGGGGTTTCAACCAACTAACATTCAAATAATATATATAATTATTTGTGCATTTGGGCGATGTGTGAAAATTATCAACTCAATCAACAAATGCAAGTCATGTAACTTATACATGGCAGTGTAACATTAATTTTAAACAATTCTATAAGAATCAATATTAATGACTTACGTTGCATACTGCTAAAATCTACATAACATAACAAATCATTTCATGACATAACATAACGTACAACACAACATACATGCATCAAATAATTTCAAACCATTATTTCACCACGGGCATTTAAATCACATTCATTTATAATAATAAATAAATATGGTAAAAGTTTTTGAGTGAGAAAAGAGTTCTCACCTTGGTTTGTACTTTGTCGGTGTTTAAATGTTCGGGCCCAATTTTGACCCAAAATTGAACTTGCTCCAAATTTGGCAAAATTAGTGTCTATGCGAAGGTCTCGACTCCCTGATCGCAGCAAACTCTTTTTTGCGCGATTTCGAGTTCGTTACAACAAGTTATGAATTTCTGTAGTTTGAACGAATTAAATAATTAATTAAAATTACCGAAAATGCCCAAAAATTCAGTTTCCTCCAAAGTGGACGAATTTAGTGTCCACGCGAAGCTCTCGTCGCCACGATCGCAGCGGATCTGAAATCATCAGATTTTGAGTTCGTATGAGAGAGATATACAATTTCAAAGTCTGAATTACAAAACTACCCCAAACCTCGGTCAAATCTGAGCTCGTTACCTTTGACCGCACTTTTATCCCTCCTCCGACTGACCTGAAACCACCACCACCCTCTATGTCTTCAAGAGGCGCGCCCACGCTATAAGCCGCCGCCGCCGTTGATGATCTGATCGCCGGAATTTCGCCAGAAAGCAAAATTCGGCTCGCGGGCCCAACAGGCCACATCTCTTATCAAAATGACCTGAAAATTTCTGAGCACCTTCTCCTTGTGTAGACGAAGAACTTTCGTGTTTGGCCTTTTGCCTGATTCTTCCTGGATTGGCCGGAAATTGATCATCTATGTTCTGAGCTTATCAGAATTTTCTGTTTTGCTCCAATTCTGTTTTTCTCGATTTCCGTGCCCTTCCATCGACTTTCACACAAAAATTTCTACAGCAATGTTGTAGATCTTTGTCTCCTCTACTATTTCTTCCATTGCGCCATCCTCCAATTCTTCCCATTTTGGCCAGAAAACACCAAAATCCGAAACTGAGTTTTTGCAATCAAACTCAGATCCCGGCGAATCCGTGCGACGATAGGTCTTGAATTTTTCGTGGTAGATAGAGGATAAGAGGATGAACAAAACGCAGAAAAGGTTTGATGTAATTTTGTTCTGATTTAGAGTTATAAATTGTTTAGTTTTAGGGTCTTTTGTGCAAAGAATATTTTTAGAGTGGAGGCCATGGAATATGAAGAAAATGAAGATGGAGGAGGCTATGTTATGTTTAGGGTTCAGCTAATGGCTGTTAAAAGATAATATATAGGTAGGTTATAAACTCAATTAGGCCCAATTACCCTTATGTACATATATTAATACATTTTTTTGTCCGCTTTTCGTAGTTTAAAAATTCGTGTTAACACCTACAAATTTCATTGTAATTGAAAATTGAAACATAAATATTCCTTGACATTACGGATTTAAAGAAACTGGTTTCGTCATTTTCCGAGTCCGTATGAATTAATAATGAATTTTTATAGTTTGAAAATTGACCATTTTCACTGAAAAATCAATTATAATTACATATTAAATCTAAAAATTCTAGAAAAATCATTTCTAGCTTTGTTTTGACGATACCAACCCAACAAAATTAATTTCATTGAATTTGAAGACCGTTTGCAAAACTTCAATTTTCGGGGCGTATATATTTTATATTTAAATATATATTTTTATATGAATAATTTCCGAAACTCAAAATATATAAGTGCTTATACTTTTTCAATCTAGAAACATCATTTTGAACTCAATGGAAGTGGTTTCGAGTCCAAATTCATTCGTATGCAAAAAGTAGCCTTTTTTGGCCATATATTTTAATATATATAAATTCCATAGCGTTTTTATGAAATTTTAAATTTGCCATAACTTACAAATTATAATCTGAAATCTTAATTTCTTAGATTCATTGGAAAGATATCGTCAATACGATTCTAACGTTTTCTTGTTTCGTCCAATTCTGAATTATAATGAATTTTATATATTTTCCCAAAGTTGAAAATCGAATACTGAAATTACTGCGCCATTTTAGGCTCAAAATATAATTAATATAAATTATACGTTCTAACTTTGATTTAAAATAAATTATTTCGCCATTATTATTTAAAATAAATTATTTTAAATATACTAAATCCTTTAAATTAACTAAAATAAAATTTTTAAATTTGCCCCAAAATTCCGGGTCGTTACACGTCAGTTGAAGCGACATGAGAAGAATTACACAACTCAAGATCTTGAATTGTTAGCCATCGTGTTTGCCATGAAAATCTGGAGACAATATCAATTGGTGAGAAGTTCGAATTGTATACCGATTATCAATCAATGAAGTATCTATTCACCCGGAAAGATCTGAATATGAGGCAACAGCTTTGGCTAGAATTTCTCACTGCATATGATCTTGATATTTTGTATACTCCGGGGAAAGCCAATGTGGTGGTTGATGCGCTCAGCAGAAAGAATGTCGCCAATCTTATAATCACGCCTTAATTGATTGATAACATATCTGCTCTTCAGAAGGATGATCACTTCATTCAGAAGATCAAAGAGAGAATTCAAAAAGGCGAGGCCTCGAGTTTTCAGATTGACAACGATGGGATTCTGAGGTCAAAAGGCCGAATTTGTGTTCCAAACATTTCAGAGCTTCAGAAAGAAGTGCTGGATGAATGTCACAAATCCAAACTTAGTATCCATCCGGGAGTGAGTAAAATGTATAATGATATCAAATGCACTTTCTGGTGGAGATCTATGAAAAGAGATATTTCCTTGTACGTTAGCCGATGTTCTACTTGTCAACAAGTCAAAAGCGATCAACAAAAACTCATCAGATTGTTGCAACCGTTGGAAATTCCAGGTTGGAAGTGGGAACAAATTTCTATGGATTTCATAGATGGTTTGCCCGGAACCAGGAGAGGAAATGACATTATTTGGGTGATCGTAGATCATTTCACGAAGACCGCCCATTTTATACATGTTAGATCAAATAGAATCGCTCAAAGTCTGGCGCAGATTTATTTTAAATAAATTGTTAAACTACATGGAGTTCCTATGAGTATCGTTAGCGATCGTGACCCAATTTTCACTAGTAAATTTTGGGAAGAATTCCAAGCAGAATTGGGAACAAAACTAAACTTGAGCACCGCTTATAATCCTCAAACAGTTGGTCAAACTGAGAGGGTGAATCGTATTCTTGAAGATTTACTACGGGCTTGTGTTATTGAGTTTAGCGGATCATGGAAGACCACTTGCATTTGGCTGAGTTCTCATAAAACAACAGCTATCAAGTGAGCCTGAAAATGTCACCATTCGAAGCATTGTATGGTCGATCGTGCAGATCTCCCTACATGTTGGGTAGAACCTGGCAATAGACTTTTATTGGGACCTGATATGATCTGTGAAGCTTCAGGCAAAGTCGATTTCATTAAGAAACGATTACTAGCAGCTCAAAACTGACAGAAGAGCTATGCAGATTCGTGAAGAAGAGATGTAGCATTTGTTGTTGGTGACTATGTGTATTTAAGGGTTTCTCCGATGAGAGGAGTAGTCAAATTCGGTAAAACAAGGAAGTTGGCGCTTAGATTTATTGGTCCATTTCCTGTGCTTGAATGAATTGGAACTCTCGCTTATAGGTTTCAATTGCCTGATTAGTTTCCTGGAGTACATGATGTATTTCACGTATCTCAACTTCGAAAGCATGTGCATGATCCAGGCTTGGTCGTGGAAGAAGCCACGCAACAAGATTTGGAAATTACTCCAGAATTGGCTGTGAGAAGAGAGCCGATAAAGATTATTGGCAAAGAAACTAAAGAGCTGAGGAACAAGAAGGTTCACTTAGTCAAAGTGCAATGGAGTGGAGATCCGCAAGACTGTACTTGGGAAACTGAGGAGAGCATTAAGCAAGCCTATCCCAATTGGAGGATGGATATCTCTGATTAACTCTGGTGCAAGGTACCTTTACCATATTGTGCATTTCCGATTTGTTTTCTACTTTGTTGTTGTTTCTTTTTCATTGATGTATATTTTTTAATTATATAGTCTGATGATTTTGAAAGAGTATATAAATTAATTATTAAATTTTTGAAAAGTTAATCAACAAATTGATTGTTGTTTGCGTTGTGTGATTATGAATTTGATTAATCAAAATATTGGAAAGATAATTAATCTGATTAATAGAAAAGTGAAGGGTAAATTTATGCAAATTAAATCAAATATTGTACTGATTTGAAAATTGATCGAAGTACATACATGTGCATTATATATGTTTGAACAGGTAAATGGATTTGCTGTTGAGTAAAGAATTTATTTGCGTTCCCGACAAATAGGTAAACCTTAATGAGTTGGATGCACAATTTTATTATTATTTCAACTCCCGTGAATACCATTGGATAGGGAGTGTTGGTTGTTCTGTGTGAAATAATAAACGTCGCCATAGGATAGTAACAATTAATTTTGAACTACACTACATGACATACTTCTTTAAGATAGCATACCGTATCATATAGCACAAAAGCATTTGAAGCTTATGTGATGAGGTTGAAGATTTACCATACAAGCGAGAGGCTTGTATGGCGATGACTATATTACAGGTTGAACCGAAGACTGTATGGACTATATAAAATGTAACGGTAATTTGCCAGATTAATAAAAACCCCACACGGGTCTGTAGAAGACAACAAACACCTCTCTCTAGTCATTAAGGCACAAAAAACCATTTATAGGATGACGAGAATTTAATCTCTGGATTTATGGTCTATACATACTCCCCTATGGACACCGGAATATATCACTATAAATATGTGTATGCTTGTTACGATTTATTGGGTACCTAGTACGGCCCAATAAATTTCCAAACCCCTCCCCGTACAAAGGTGGTTATGGCGAAATTTTTTGAAAATTTAGGGTATTAGCCAAATTTTTGATTAGAAACTGAAGAGTTGAAGAACGAAAGCCACAATGTGACGACCGCCCATAACCCCCGCACTAAACAAGTGGAAAATGCGCTGAAAGGTGTGCCGGGCTGCTATGGACGATCATCAGAGTAGGTAAACACATCGAAACCTGTCGTAGAGCTCACAGCGCAAGGATAAAATATAATAGAACATATACAACAGGTAATAGCAATGAGGTATCATATAACAAACTTTTGAAACTTTCTCAACATCCAGAAAGATTATCCAACTGATATCAAAGTTTGCACATAAGGCCTCACTATAACTCTCAAGCAACTCAAACAGCGGAAACAGAAATACTAGATAGTAATAAAACAGGTACGCCAGCCTCCTGCTCGTCATCGCTCAGCTTCCTCGTCTCACTAAGCTCCATTACCTGTAACCTGCTACTTAGTCTGCCCATCCACAACCGGATGAACAACCCAAGGTAATAAGTGGGAACATAAAACCTTGAGTCAGACAATAGTCTTAGTGAGCGATAAAGCAGCTAACAAACTTCAACAAGAAAGTATATGAGAATGGGTAAATGAACAACTTGTCTACCCACAACACCAGAGAAGAACTCAACCTTATCTTCCCCACATCGGACAGTGATAGCCTTTACACCAAGCATTTCAACCATTAATCCATAGAAACCAGAACAACCATTTGTTCATAGCAAACAGAAACAATCAACAATAGCAATCATGGGATCAAGATTATATCTCATGCAAAACATCCAGCATACATGACAGACTCTGGCTATCACCGCCAATCCTGCTTTGAAACCATCGTTAATCGTATGACGGCCAATATTGCCATATGTCAAGGGCTAATAGTAACCCCAGTTCTAGCATGAACTCCATATGTCCAACCTTGACAATGTCCAACCTTGACACTAGGCCTTTCGCCAAGACCCAGGGTACTCGACCAGCAACCTTCTAGTCTTTTGGGTGCCCCCATCGTACCCCTGCTTTGAGCCTGCTAGAACTTACCACAACGATGACCTCTCGGCCTTCGCATCTCTAGTCGTCCAACCTTGACGATGTTTCATAGCTCAAGCAACCTTCTCGAGTAGCCATTATCCATCAACTCACAACCTTTGAATTGTCACCGAACACATTCATCACTTTGAGCCTTCCTACTTGAACCACCTCGAAGCTACACCATCACCGAGCCCTCTGGGAGGACCCCAAAACCGACCCCTCCTGGGAAGACCCAAAACCTGCTCTTCTTGGGAAGACCCAAAACCTGCTCTTCCTGGCAAGACCCAAAACCGACCCTTCCTGGGAAGACCCAAAACCTGCTCTTCGTGGGAAGACCCATAACCGACCCTTCCTGGGAAGACCCAAAACCGACCCTTACTGGGAAGACCCAAAACCGACCCTTACTGGGAAGACCCCCTTCTGGTCCTTCTGGACCGACCAGACCCTCTTTTGGTCCTTCTGGACCGACCATAATCCTTCTGAACCCTCAGACGCCCTTCTGGTCCTTCTGGACCGACCAGAACCTTCTCTGCTCCTTCTGGACCGACCAGAACCTTTTCTGGTCCTTCTGGACTGACCAGAAACCTGCACAGCTCCTTTTCGACTTCGATTTCGACCAAAATTTCGACAAACGAAGAATCCGACGAAACCAACTTATCCGATTCATCCAAACGCAACCACAAACATGTTATGCAACCAATAATATCCTCAATCTAACAATTTCCATCAAAACACATAAATTTCCCAAAACAGGATAAGTGAATCATATGAACATAAAAACGGATCTAACTTGCATACACTTGTGAAAAATCATGAAATTAACCATTTAAATTATCTAGATCAGATCCTAAGGTGATTCATATGTAAAATGGACTTAGCATGGTGTAGATCTGAAGAAAATAACATGAAAATAATGAAATTAACATTCTATAACTCACATACTTTCATGAATCCGAATGAGAGATGTAAATCACTCACCGATTATCCAAAACAAAGCTAAAACGATGAAAAAGCAATCCGGACAGCGAACACTTCGAATCAAACTCTTCAATCCGATGAATTCGCCCTTGAAACGATGTTGATCTAGCCTCGAATGTTATAGATCTTCGATTTCCCTCCTTGGATTTGGAATTTTAATGGTGGAAAGGTGTTAGAGGAAGAAGGAGATCAAAGCCTCCCCATAAGAGAATGGAAAATTCCAACCTTTCTCCATATCCCTTACCCCCTATTTATAGCCTCCACCAACCCCTTAATGGGCCTTCTCCAAATCAGCCCATTAGCCTTCCAAAACCTGAACAGCCAACTGAAAAACCTTAAAACAGCGATTTCTCCCAAACCGCCGAACCAAATCCTTAATGTAACCACTATACGGAAAGAGAATCATCAATTACTTTCCAATGGCATAGGTCTAACCCTCTGATTCAACCTGAGTCAAAGGTTATGCCCAGTACAAGACTGATAGGGGCAAAATGGTCACAAACAAAATCGGTAAAAATTATGGACATGTCACACATCTCCATAAGAAACATATTAAAAGATGAGAATGATCCAACCCTCAGAGAATAAAATAAAATTATTTTACGATCTTCCGATACATAAAATGCGGGCTGTTACATTCTCCCCCCTTAAGAATTTCGCCCCCGAAATTCCAAGCAAATACAAGCAACCACAACAATTCTGCATGCCTATCATCCATGAGAAGCCAATCCTATCATCCCAACTAGCAACCATTAAGCCATGCATCCATAGCCTTATCCTAGCACGCGGAATTCTATCAAACAACAACAAGATACAACGATATAACGATGATACAATCTAAGGGTTCTACCGATGAAAAGTTCTGGATGAGTCGCCCTCATGCTCTCTTCCATCTCCCATGTACAATCGTCGCCATCTTCACTCCATTGTACCTTGACTAGCTTAACCGTCTTCCTCCTATGCTGTTTCGTGTCATTCCCCACAACACGAAGTGGCCTATGAGGTTTCACAACTGCGGTCTCGACTTCTAAATCTTCATACTGTTCTGGAGATACCACCACATTCGAGTCGTGCACAAACTTTCGTAGAAACGACACATGGAAAACATTATGCACACTCGACATCTTCTCGGGTAACTCCAACCTATATGCGAGCTTTCCTATTCGCTCGACTATCGGAAATGGTCCAACAAACTTAGGAGCCAACTTCCCTTTACTTCCGAATCGAACCACATGCCTCAACGGTGAAATCTTCATGAAAACCATATCTCCTATGTCGAATTCCAAATCCTTACGACGCTTATCGGTGTAACTTTTCTGACGATCTTGGGCCGCCTTCATTCGTTGTCGAACAATCTTGATACAACCCGAGGTTTTTCTAATCATTTCAGGCCCAAGTACCAACTTATCTCCATTTTCTAACCAACAAGCTGGAGAATTGCACGGCCTTCCATACAATGCCTCGTATGGTGCCATCCCAATACTCGACTGGTAGCTATTATTATACGCAAACTCAACCAGATGTAGATGGTCCTCCCATGATCCTCCGAAGTCTAACACACAAGCCCTCAGGAGATCTTCTAAAACTCGGTTGACTCTCTCGGTCTGACTATCAGTTTGGGGATGATATGCCGTACTTAAACACAATTCGGTTCCCAAAGCTTCTTGTAAACTTTTCCAAAATCCACTCATGAATAATGGATCCCGGTCACTTACTATACTCTTTGGAACACCATGGAATCGAACTATCCATTTCACATAAAGCTCAGCCAATTTTGATGCTGTCCTAGTCGTCTTGATAGGAATGAACCTTGCACTTTTGGTCAAACGATCTACAATGACCCAAATCCCTTCATTCCCTGTCCTAGTTCTAGGTAGTCCCTCGATAAAATCCATCGATATCTGCTCCCACTTCCATGTAGGAACCTCTAATGGCTGAAGTAAACCACTCGGCTTCTTCTGTTCAGCTTTCACCAACTGACAGTTCATACACTTGGAAATGAATTTTCCAATATCTCTTTTCATCCCTTCCTAGTAGTATGCTCGCTTCATCTCCTGATACATTTTATTACCACTAGGATGAATCGTTAGCTTCGAGTGATGACATTCTCTCAGAACCTCATCCCTCAATCCGTCGACATCAGGAACAACTAATCGTCCTTGCTTTCGAAGCCAACCTTCTCGGTCGAACTCGAACTCTTTATCCTCTGGTTTCAGTTTCTGAATAAACTCGACAAGCTTCGAATCTTTCTTTTGGCCCTTGCCAATCCTTTCGATAAGAGTAGGCCTTATCGACAAGCTTGCCAATATCTCAGGTTCCAACTCACACCTTGGCCTAAAATCGAACCTTGCCAAGTACTCGAGGCCCTTCCATTCCGAAAACATCGCTCCCAAACTTGCGTGTCTTCGACTAAATGCATCTGCAACTGCATTGCCAGGAGTATAGGCTATCCCAAAATCATATGATGCCAGAAACTCTAACCATCGTTGCTGCCGAAGTTTCAAATCCTTTTGGGAGATAAGATACTTCAACGACTTGTGATCCGTAAACAACTCGAATCGTACTCCCAACAGGTAATGTCTTCACATCTTCAGAGCAAACACAATCGCTGCCAACTCCAAATCATGAGCCGGATATTTTCTTTCATGTGGCTTTAGCTGTCGACTTGCGTAAGCCACTACTTTATCCTTCTGCATTAGCACTGCTCCCAGTCCAGTACCACACGCATCAGTATATACCACCGTCTCTTCATCCCCACTTGGAATGGCCAACACAGGTGCACTCGTCAATCTCTCTTTCAAAATTCTGAATGCTTGTTCACACTTCGCATCCCATGCGAATACTTGATTCTTCTTCGTCAATCCTGTTAATGGTACAGCTATCTTGGAGAAATCCTTGATAAACCTTTGGTAATAACCAGCCAACCCAAGGAAACTCCGAACATCCGTTGCATTCTTAGGTCTATCCCAATCCTGGATTGCTGCAACTTTAGCGGGGTCAACCGCTATACCTTTTCCAGAAACAACATGACCTAAGAACCTCACTTCATCCTTCCAGAAGTGACACTTTGAGAACTTAGCTTTAAGCTGATGCTTTCGCAAGATCTCTAACACAACTCTCAAGTGCGTCTTATGTTCTTCCACATTTCTGGAGTAAACCAGTATATCATCCACGAATACCAGCACGAACTTACTCAACTGATCTCTGAACACTCTATTCATAAGATCCACAAAATATGCTAGCGCGTTAGTCAACCCGAATGGCATCACCAACCACTCAAAAAACCCGAACGGTGTCCTAAAAGTAGTCTTTGGCACACTATCGTTAGTCACTCTCAATTGGTGAAATCCCGTTGCCAAATCCATCTGAGAAAACACTTTGGCTTCGTGAAGCTGATCAAACAAGTCATCAATCCTTGGCAACGGATACTTGTTCTTCTTAGTCACCTTGTTCAGCTCACGATAGTCCATACACAATCTTAACGAGCCATCTGCCTTAGTTGCAAACACGACTGGTGCACCCCACTCGGAAACACTCCTCCAAATGAATCCTTTTCCCAAAAGGTCACGAACTTGCACCTCTAACTCTCGCTGTTCCATAGGCGCCATCCGCCTAAGGGGCATAACAATTGGTCTAGCACCTTCGACCAAATCGATCCTAAACTCGATCTCACGATGCGGCGGCAACCCTTTGACCTCGTCAAATGCATCTACATACTCATTAGCGATCATCACTGATGATAGGTCTTCCTGTGGAATCCCAAGCGAATATAGATAACTCACGAAGACCCCGTCTTCGCGCTTACATCTAATCAACACCTTTCGCCCTTCAACATCCCCGACCCTCACCTCTAGCTTCTCGCAATTCACCCTTGCCGCATATCTCTTGAGCCAATCCATGCCCAAGATGATCCCATACCCAGCGAAGTTAAAAACAAAGCAATCACACATAAAAGAGAAATCATGACTCAATAACACTAGACCATGACAAATCATGCACAAACTGGACGAACCCCCAACTGGATTAGTCACGATCAATGGTCTATCACAAATCTCGGGTTCCAAACCCAAGCGACACACAAGCTCATTGCAGATGAATGAATGTGATGCTCCAGTATCAAACAAAATTCGAACTGAAACACCGTTAACAGAAAAAGTACCTTGCACCACGACACCTTTTCCCTTTTCCTCTGCAGTAAGAGCTCTTGAAGAAGATGGCACGACTTCTAAAGCATATGCCTTCACAATCTGTTTGCCCTTAGATGATTCTGGACAATCTTTCTTCTCATGCCCAGGCTTTCCACACTTGAAGCACTTCTTCTCAGCTTTGGGATTCTTACACTCATTTGAATAATGACCCTTCTGTTGGCAGTTAAAGCAAACCACCTCACTCTTGGGTTTCTTTTGGCCATCCTTTCCTTTCTGTTGTTGCTGCTTCCTCTTTTTATTATTACCACCCTACTGTGGTTTCTGAGCTTCCTTGGTTGCAGCGACAACATTTGCTTCCTTGGGAAACAAGCTCTCATGGCGAATAGCTTTTTCCACAATCTTTTCAAATGAATCATCAAGATGGTCCACAAGCGGTTTTCCAATATGAGCATCCAAACCCAAGACAAACTTCTCATTCTTCTGATAGGGCGTATCAATGTATGAACGAGCATATCTGGACAAAGCCTCAAAATCAGAAATGTAGTCAAGAACTATTCTGCCATTCTGCTTCAACTCTACGAACTTCTTGAAGAGAACGGACTTCTGAGCAGTGGAGATAAACTTTGCTTCAAACTTAGCTTGGAATTTCTCCCATGAAATCTCCTCTTCCGGAGTCTCGAGTATGACAGAATTCCACCATTCCATAGCCCTGCTCTGCAGCTGCCTTGATGCAAGCTTTCTCTTCATTGCATCCTCAATACCCAAGTCTCCAAAGATTCAAACACATGAATCCATCCACCTCCGAACCTCTTTAGCTGGTTCAGTTCCCTTGAATGGTTTCCCTCCTAGAGATGTAAAGTCCTTGCACATCTTTGCAAAATCTACTCTAGGAACTTGCACACCTACATCTACCGTAGCCGCCACTGGAGCGGGTACCCTTCGCATAATTGCTTCTGCCATGGCTTCAAACATGGCCGGGTAATCTGGTTCGTCACCATTTCCCCCTCCAGTATTAGCTCTCCTAGCAGCGTGTCTTGATGGTCGTCTACTCATTCTAAATCTGCAATCTAGAATAATTAGCCACTTCCAAGAAAACTGCTAAAGAGATACAACTGCTACTACTATATATGTTAATATACATATAGTAAACATCCAACAGAAATCTACAAATACGTCTCTCCTACGTAATTACGTCTTTGAACTTTGGCCAAAATCGTTGACAAGAGCTATGATACCAAATGTGATGACCTCCCATAACCCCCGCACTAAACAAGTGGAAAATGCGCTGAAATGTGTGCCAGGCTGCTATGGACGATCATCAGAGTAGGTAAGCACATCGAAACCTATCGTAGAGTTCACAACGCAAGGATAAAATATAATAGAACATATACAACAGGTAATAGCAATGAGGTATCATATAACAAACTTTTGAAACTTTCTCAACATCCAGAAAGATTATCCAACTGATATCAAAGTTTGTACATAAGGCCTCACTATAACTCTCAAGCAACTCAAACAGCGGAAACAGAAATACTAGATAGTAATAAAACTGGTACGCCAGCCTCCTGCTCGTCATCGCTTTGCTTCCTCGTCTCACTAAGCTCCATTACCTGTAACCTGCTACTTAGTCTGCCCATCCACAACCGGATGAACAACCCAAGGTAATAAGAGGGAACATAAAACCTTGAGTCATACAATAGTCTTGTTGAGCGATAAAGCAGCTAACAAACTTCCACAAGAAAGTATATGAGAATGGGTAAATGAACAACTTGTCTACCCACAACACCAGAGAAGAACTCAACCTTATCTTCCCCACATCGGACAGTGATAGCCTTTACACCAAGCATTTCAACCATTAATCCATAGAAACCAGAACAACCATTTGTTCATAGCAAACAGAAACAATCAACAATAGCAATCATGGGATCAAGATTATATATCTCATGCCAAACATCCAGCATACATGACAGACTCTGGCTATCACCGCCAATCCTGCTTTGAAACCATCGTTAATCGTATGACGTCCAACCTTGCCATATGTCAAGGGCTAATGGTAACCCCAGTTCTAGCATGAACTCCATATGTCCAACCTTGACAATGTCCAACCTTGACACTAGGCCTTTCCCCAAGACCCAGGGTACTCGACCAGCAACCTTCTAGTCTTTTGTGTGCCCCAATCGTACCCCTGCTTTGAGCCTGCTAGAACTTACAACAACGATGACCTCTCGGCCTTCGCATCTCTAGCCGTCCAACCTTGACGATGTTTCATAGCTCAAGCAACCTTCTTGAGCAGCCATTATCCATCAACTCACGACCTTTGAGTTGTCACCGAACATATTCATCACTTCGAGCCTTCCTACTTGAACCACCTCGAAGCTACACCATCACCGAGCCCTTTGGGAGGACCCCAAAACTGACCCCTCCTGGGATGACCCAAAACCTGCTCTTCCTGGGAAGTTCCAAAACCTGCTCTTCCTGGGAATACCCAAAACCTGCTCTTATTGGGAAGACCCAAAACCTACTCTTCCTGGGAAGACCCAAAACAGACCCTTCCTGGGAAGACCCAAAACCGACCCTTCCTGGGAAGACCCAAAACTGACCCTTCTTGGGAAGACCCAAAACCTGCTCTTCCTGGGAAGACCCAAAACCGACCCTTCCTGGGAAGACCCCCTTCTGGTCCTTCTGGACCGACCAGACCCTCTTCTGGTCCTTCCGAACCGACCAGAATCCTTCTGAACCCCCCAGACTCCCTTCTGGTCCTTCTGGACCGACAAGAACCTTCTCTGCTCCTTCTGGACCGACCAAAACCTTTTCTGGTCCTTCTGGACCGACCAGAAACCTGCACTGCTCCTTTTCGACTTCGATTTCGACCAAAACTTCGCCAAACGACGAATCCGACGAAACCAGCTTATCCGATTCATCCAAACGCAACCACAAACATGTTATGCAACCAACAATATCATCAATCTAACAATTTCCATCAAAACACATAAATTTCCCAAAACATGATAAGTGAATCATATGAACATAAAAACGGATCTAACTTGCATACACTTGTGAAAAATCATGAAATTAACCATTTAAATTATCTAGATCAGATCCTAAGGTGATTCATATGTAAAATGGACTTAGCATGGTGTAGATCTAAAGAAAATAACATGAAAATGATGAAATTAACATTCTATAACTCACATACTTTCATAAATCCGAATGAGTGATGTAAATCACTCACCGATTATCCAAAACAAAGCTAAAACGATGAAAAAGCAATCCAGACAGCGAACACTTCGAATCAAACTCTTCAATCCGATGAATTCGCCCTTGAAACGATGTTGATCTAGCCTCGAATGCTATAGATCTTCGATTTCCCTCCTTGGATTTGGAATTTTAATGGTGGAAAGGTGTTAGAGAAAGAAGGAGATCAAAGCCTCCCCATAAGAGAATGGAAAATTCCAACCTTTCTCCATATCCCTTACCCCCTATTTATAGCCTCCACCAACCCCTTAATGGGCCTTCTCCAAATCAGCCCATTAGCCTTCCAAAACCTGAACAGGCAACTGAAAAACCTTAAAACAGCGATTTCTCCCAAACCGCTAAACCAAATCCTTAATATAACCACTCTACGGAAAGAGAATCATCAATTCCTTTCCAATGGCACAGGTCTAACCCTCTGATTCGACCTGAGTCAAAAGTTATGCCCAGTACAAGACTGACAGGGGAAAAATGGTCACAAACAAAATCGGTAAAAATTATGGACATGTCACACATCCCCATAAGCAACATATTAAAAGATGAGAATGATCCAACCCTCAGAGAATAAAATAAAATTATTTTACGATCTTCCGATACGTAAAATGCAGGCTGTACACATAATGAAAGTTGAGTTGGCTAGTTAAACAACTTTCAGCTCCATTCCATTTTGAGGACTAAAAGATTTTAAGTGGGGGAGACTGTAACAACTAAGAAAATCAGAACGAATTTAAAATTTTTAATTTGGCTATTTTAGTGAATTTTGAACATTTAAAATAATTTATTTCAAATAATAAGGACTAAAACAATTCTTTTGGATCGAAGTTATAGTGAATATATTTATTTTAATTATAAAACAAGTCCTGAAATGGTGCGGTATTTTGAAAATTTGAATCCGAACTTTGACTAACTGTACAGGATGCAAAATAAAACGGATTTTAGTGAAACCAAAAATATTTAAATCTGTTTAAGAATACCTTTCTAACGAATCTGAAAATTCAAAATTTCATAACGGGAATCAAATGTTACGGCCAAATGAATTTTCAGAAAGGTCGCTATGGTATAAATATAGCCCGTAAAAATAGACATCTTGCAAACGATCTCCGTTTTCGACAAAACCACTGTTGTTGGATCCGGAGTGTCAAGTTATTACTAAATTCCAAATTCCATAATTTTTGGAGTTAATATGTGAGCGTGCCAAAAAAATATGTTTGGTTAATTTCAGTCAGTTTGGATCGACCAGAAAATGGCCATTTTTCAAACAGTCACCAAATTGTACGAAATTAGTTTTATTCGGACCGTATCGTCCAAACATAGCCAGATTTATTTTTCTGCAACTTTTAGAATCAGTATATGGCCCTACCAAATTAAAATGTACGTTCAAATCTGAAATTGAATGTTTTATATTTTAATTTGAAGAAAAAATGACTAAAATAATCGAATGGGCCTACCAAACATATTCCATTGTGTTCGAAATGGGGGTATTTTGCTAGAAGTGACAATCCTTGGGTTTGAATTACAGTTCGTATGGTGAAACATATATTTTTGAATTCAAAAAGAATTAAATATATATATATATATACACTATTGGCCAATTAGATTGCATCGCTCACTTTCTCTCTCCCCGTAAACCTCCCAGGTGCACGATGGAACCTCCTTCTTCCCTTCTCTCTTCAAAATCTCTAAATCCGCCCATTAAAATTGCATGCCCCAGTTATGATTTTTGTAGATCACGTTCCAAGCTTTACATCCATATAAGGTTTGCGATTTTTGGTGGCATATTCTGACCAAATCGCGCCTCTAAAGTCCAGATCTTTGAACCGCCACTGAGGCCGACTCAAGCGATCGCACCTAGCCCTACCCCCTTGTGCAGAGGCGCCAGTCCGAACTCTTCGACGCTGCACCACCTGATCCTCTCATCGCTACACGGATTGGAAGTTATTCGCAGACCTAGTTTTGAACCATTTGCAGAAAGGTACGGCTTTGGTTTATTTAAACTGATTTCGACAAATAAAAGCATTGCAAACTTATAAAAATCGTATCTTTTTTCTATGTTGTCGAAATCTAGTGAAACAAGAGACACCGGGACCGTGAGGACGTCTTCAACATTCTAGAAGAGACCGGAGAATTTTTGGAGCTTCCTACAATTTTTGTAGGAGTGGAACCCAATGTGAGATTTCTTAATTCAAAACATTATGGAATGGCGATGTATAAATTATATAATCGATGTATAAGTTATATAAGCGTTGCACACCTCATGTATAAGCGTTGTATAAATTATATAATGTATAAGTTATATATACGTTGTAAAAATCATATGTGCATTGAATAGAGTTGAAATGAAATTGAAATATATTTATATATGTATGTATATATATGTATACACTCCCCTCGTCCACAAACCATGGACGATGTTTATTGGTTGTGATTGTTTGGATTTTGGTTGACGTGAAATTTGGTTGATAAATGTGAATGTTGTTAATGATTATTTGTGGTTGAAACAAAATTGGAATTGTTTGCGGAAAAATCCATTGTGATATGAAAATGAATCAAAATATTTAGATTATAAGGATAAGCCCCTTAGGGAAAGCCACAAGGCGTAAGGTAGTGCGAGGAGCCGTACTTGGGACGGTGCTGATTTTAAACCCAATGCCGTTATGTTGCCGATATTTTCAGAAATATTCATGTGTTTGATTTATATTCATGTGTTGAAATATATTTATGTGTTGGAAAAATATTCATATGACGAATAAATTGTTTGAAAGATAAAAATCACATTTTTATCATGTATATGAAGTATATAAAATATTCAGGTTTGAAATAAATTGTTTTAACAATAAAAATCACATTTTTATTATATATATATATATATGTATATATATATGAATCGCTAAAAATATTCATGCTTTAAATAAATTGTTTTAACAGTAAAAATCACATTTTTATTATATATATGAATCGCTAAAAATATTCTTGTTTTAAATAAATTGTTTTAACAGTAAAAATCACATTTTTATTATATATATGAAGTGTTAAAAATAATCATGTGTTGAAATAAATATTTGTTGGGTAAAAATATTATTTTTACCAAATATATGAAATGAAAATGGTTTGTAAATGGAAGAACGGATTATATATATATAATTAAAATAAAACGAATAGCGACGCTGCAGTCATATTTTGAAACCATGATTTTAAACGATTATTACGGGTAAACCGACTATCGGATTTTCCTCGAAACTAAAACCGTTGGGTCCGCTTTGAAAATATCTTTCCAACAATACCAAATTTGTAAAGATCCAACAGTTAGATTATGTGAAATGTTTAATTCAAATCTGAATAAAAATAGCACTAGAATGGATTATATTTATATATATATATATAAATAGTTAAAATAAAACGAATAACGACGCTGCAGTTCGTATTTTGAAATCGTAGCTTTAAACGATTGTACTGGGAGATCCGACCATCGGATTTTCCCAAAACTAGAACCGTTGGGTCCACTTTGGAAAGATCTTTCCAATGATATAAATTTGTAAATATCCAACAATTAGATTTTTAGATATGTGTAAACCAAATCTGAAGAAAAACAGTGCCATGGCCGCATTATTGCCTGAAGCGTCGTTTGAATAAATGGGCTATTTTTAAATAAATAAAATAGTGATAAATCATTATAAAATATTGTAAACAATATGGAATGGAAAAAACCGAATTTACTCGGTTTATTGATATTTGATGGTTGAATTTGTTTGACATGAAAATTACATTAATTAACTGAATTATGGATGTCAAAAAATTTAACCATGGAAATCAATTGATTTGAATTCTAAATATACGTGAATTATTTGAAAAGGCCGAGTTAAATCTCATTTCAAATAATTGGTCGATGAATAGATGTCGAAGATAACAAGATGGTGCAAAACCAATGATCTTCACATCGAATGGATGGCCACTGATGCCTTTGATGGGAGTTGCTGCCCTGAAGGGGTTACTGTGGTGGTTGTCCGGACGTATTTGTTGATCGTTTGGATGTGCGATGACCTCTCTCCTGTATTGGACATATGGGTCGAGGAATAAGGTGCCTCCGGTTCGTTCAGACCCAGAACAGACTTGTAAATGGACCGTGTGTCTAACATTGGATTTCATTATGTGTGATTGATATACGTCAGTTGCATGGCATGAATTTCCTGTGTGGCATGCTAAGATGCAGTGATCAAGGCTTTTGTTTAAAAGCAGAGCCTTGTGGTTGATGATCAAAGCACGACTTTAAATAGCATAGCTTTGTGTATGGCATTGATTCGCGGGCCTCACATCCCGGTATGACCCAGAAATGGGAGAGGACTTCAGAGAGGACATGTGTTTCCTTCTAGCTAGGAGTGGTACATCCATTTTTCAAGCCCTGATGTTTTACTTATATGGTTGATGGATAGCAAGGCGCCTCGGTTATTTCGGTATCTTCGGAGTCGATGGTTTGGTTGGGATATGACCAGTTTAAGCCCTATAGGGCAGGGAAACGCAGTGTTCAGGCATTTTAATCCACTCCATGTGGACCGGCCCTGACGATCCAAGGGCACACCTGTGTCTGGGTCCTGAGAAATGGGCTAGATTGTGTCGAAGTAGTAAGGACGATCCCTTACCTTGGTTCATGATGGAAATCCAATTTCCAAATGCGACATCGTGCGGTTTCGATTGCAAACCTATATATGGTGACATGATATATGGTACCCATACCATCTACGAGTGATACTTATGATTGAAATTGTTTTTGAAACTTATAAACACTAGTAATAATATCAAATGCTTTTGGTTTATACATGTCAAGCATATTTTATCCATCATAAGGTAAAACTCTATCCTCCGGCTTGCGTTGCATTGTGTGATGGGACCTGAGTCTTATAGTGGCTTCATTTTGTAAAAAGCATTGCGATGTTTAAATGATTTACTTGTTCTGAGCACTGGAAATCCAATGGAGTAAATCCGCTCTGTGTTAGCGGCGTAGTCCTGTGATTGGCCTTATTATAAAATAAGTTAAGTAGATTTCTCATACCAACCCAGTGACTAACTCGTACTTTGTTTCACTTGCAAACTCAGGTGCCCTATTTTCTACACGGGCTGCCTTGTATTCAGGTTTTAGCAGGCTCTATCTGGATAGCTATGGAGCTGAAGATGGATTCTATCACTTCTTTTTATGTTATTCAACTCCTGTTATGTATATTATGTTTGATTCCACTGTAGACATTTTATATAAAGCTGAAACTGTATTTTTGTACTAAGTATGATCCTACTATACTGTGTAACTCTGATGATTATGTTTATCCAGTGTATTCTTTTGTAAATTATCTAGTGTATTTATATATTTCTGTTCTACTGTTATTTGTTTATGTGTTATATTCCACACGGGCAGCTAGTAGTTTTTGTTTTGTAGATTTATATTCACAGGGTCCTGGTTTATAGCTGGAATGATATTTGGAAAGCTCTGTATCTATTTATCTCTTTCAGTTGTGTTTTGTATTATTTTTCCACTGCTATGTATTGAAATGTAATTTAAATCTCTGATATTTTTCTTCTGTATATTATTTATGTATACTCTAGAATATTCTTGTATTCTGATGAAATTGTTGTAATAAACAATGAAATGTTCTGTCGTTTGTATTCTGATTTGTCATGTTCTCAGTTCAATCCGGGCTTTCCTTTACGGTGAAGTTCAGGTCGCTTCGGTCCTGCCTTGAAGCAGGATGGGTATTATTATTTATTATTGACTAACATATGTGGATGCAGGGAAAACAGGTTGGAGGAATCCAATTGGATTCCTAAAAATTTATTTATTGTTGTTTACGTATATGTTTGATATGCTGAATTGAATTGATAATGGTTGTGTTGAATGTTTGAATATAATTGGCTATAGATATGGATGTTTAAAATATTATACAAAAAGGATTTTTACATTTTAAATAGGAAAATCTAATTTTTGAAATAGAAATGGAATCTTGAATGAGTTAGGAAATATTAACTCGTTTTAGTAATAGAAATAAGAAGCTGAATTTATAGATGGTTTCCATAAATGAAAAGAAAAAATTATCATTTGATAATTTATAATGGAAATTCAAATATGCTTTTGAAAAGGAGAATTTATTCTCCAAAAATAGAAATTAGAATTCAAATGAAATTTGAAATAGAAAACTTGTTTTATATATTTAAATCAAGAAGTGTAAATTATAAATGACATTTGTAAATAAATGCAAAAAATTATCATTTGATAGTTCATAAATTTAAATTCAGGTATGAATTTAAAGGGGAATTTTTAATTGGAAATCGTTTCGGAAAAAGGAACCGATGAGATTTTCTTTTCGATATTCAGAATGTAAACTAGAATTAAATAAATCCACATCGATTTTTGGGTTGAAATAGATTATGTCAAATTTGTAGAAGTAAAATTTATTTCCAAAAGATATTAGAATGGTATTAACTAGAGAAAATCAATTTTTTTTAATATATGTAGATTATAGTAATAAAATATTTTACATGGGAGTCGAGTTTAAATGAAATTTTAAATGAAAATCTGTTAAATACAAAATAAGAAAGTGATTTATAATCCATGTTTATAAATGGAATAAAGTAATTTTCTTTGGGCAGATTGGAAATAGATTTATCTCAAATATAAGAACTGACATTTAGAAATCATATTTTTAAATGAGATAGAAGACGGAATTTTTATGATAAGTAGTAGTGGTGTTTTCTCTTTCCATTCCGCCTTTTCTTATTCTCGCCACTTTGTTATGTTCGTGACTTCCTTACCTTCAACAACAACTTCATCCTTCTTCGAGACAAACACTTAAGTCTCAAAGCTTTCTCAAGTAACTTTACAAATGGATCCTTAATATGATCCACAAGTTTCTCTCTAAAATACTCATCCAACCCCTTAATAAACTACTCATTCTTCTAATATGGAATCCAAATAAAAGAACGACCATACTTAGACAAAGACTCAAATTCTGCTACATACGCAATTGCAGACCTTCCACCTTGCTTCAACTCAAAAAAACTCTTGAATAGAATCGACTTCTGGATCGTAGAATTGAACTTCTCCTCAAACTTAGTCTGAAATTGTTCTCATGTAATATAGCCCTTCGAAGTTTCAAGGGTAATAGAATTACAAACCTCCATAGCTCGACCCTGAAATTTCCTCGATACGAGCTTACTCTTTATTGCATCATCAGTCTATAAGTCATTGAAGATAAAAACATAAGTATCGAAATAATTATGTACTTCAATCAAATATTTCATTCCAAAAAACATCTTGCCACCCGTAGAAGTCTAATCCTTCCACAACTCGGAGAAGTCAATAACCTAGGTGCCTGCATAAGAGTACCACCATCTGCTACCACCTTTGTAGTGGGTACCCTTCTCATGGTCGATGCCATCTGGCCTCGAACGTAGCTAGAAAATCAGGTGTAGCAACTCCAGATCGACCATCTTCTCCTATCCCTCTACGTGTAGGCTCATTCCTAGCAGCATTCTTCGTATGTCAATAACTCATTCTTTATCTAAAACAAAAATATTAGTCCATATTGGAGAAAATTCACAACGGGGCTCAAGTTCTTACTAATCATCTATACTATATATCATATAATATAATTATCATCTAAATCAAATAATAAGTATGTCTCTCGTATGCGTTTATGCTCTCGAACTTTAGGTAAAATCGATTAACAAAAGCTCTAATACTAGGAATGGTGACTTGCTCCGTACCTCTTGCACCAAAACTACATAATGTGACACACTGATATAGGATGATAATCAAAGAAATTACACTGAAAACTGAAAGTGTTATATAACTCACAGCACATGAATAACATATAATAATAAAAAATACAATATGATATAGCAGTGAAGGATGATAAAGAAGAAAACCCAATCTCTATAAAATCTCAGAGATCATGTACAATACATCTTAATATTTGAATATATGAAAAATCAAGCCTCACTACATGCCTCGCTACAGTATATAATAGTCAACAGCAAAAATCATCCAAATAGCTATATATGAAGATAGAAATATGCAGGCCTCTAGCTCATCATCGCACTATTGCATTGTCACCAAACCGGCAACCTACTACTCAATCTACTAAACAACATCATTGATGAGCACCCAAAGGTAATAAATAGAGACATATAACCTTGAGTCAAACAATAGTCTTGTGTGAGAAATAAAGAATTATCAACTACTGTATTGAAAAATATGATACTAGTCAGATCAAGTCTCACCAAAGCTACCCCTACAGGAATAGAGTTAGCTCGTAATAATCTCATAAAATATGCTACTCGAACAACATAGAAGTAGAAATAAATCATAATCGGATTCCCGATCCCCAGTTCCTTTCAGTATCCCATAGTGATAGCCTATCTAGAGAAAAGAGAAGAGAACACATAAGCAACTAACACCCATAACAAACAATAATCTAGCATTCACCGACTAAAGCTTTGAATACATTGATACCAAATGTCGTTTACATCCGTTAAGGGCTAATGGAGATCCTAGTTCTAGTCGTACCAACGTACGTCGCACGTAAATTTGTCTTCTTAAGATAACTAGATCACTTCATAAGCGATCTAGTGTACATGATCTCTCAGATCCTAATAGGCGTCCCCATAATACTCTTGCTCTAAGTCCATTAAAATCCTTTGAATTATTAATGGTTCCCTAGCTCTTTTAATCACATAAGCTACCCTTAAATCCATTTTTATCTCGAGTACTACTTGAGTCAAACCATTATTTATTAACCTCGTTCCACCTTGAGTTGTCTATCACATTCTCCTTCGATCATTCCTACTTGAGATTATAATCAAAGAAATAATATTATTTTGATGATAACCCTACCGCGTAAATAATCGACGAACCAAGATCTCTAGCAACCTTCTGATAACCACTACTAACCATTCCCAAGACCTTCAGCCCTATCTCGATAATTTGATGGATAGGTACTAGTCCATCCTATATGGACTGGTATCGATCCATATACTTGGTCGTTTTTGACTAAGTATTTTGACACCCTCCCTCTTGTCCTCGAGTACATCCCCACTGAGACATTTGTAAGTCCAAACTCCATTTTTAATCTCTTCTTGTTAGGTCATCAATGTACACTATTGTACCTACACTTTGACCCATCAATTCCAAACAAACTTCGCTTGTAGCCTCCACAAAGCTCTAGATAACCTGAATAAAGTTTTGACTCTATCCGATTTGAATAAACGGATCAATAAAGTGCATAAACTATGTAACACTCCAGAATTTCAATGATAATTAATTAGTTATTTAATCAAATCTCCAAAAATGCAACTTTTGTAAATGATGGAATTTTACCACAGAACTTACACAATTGCGTTCGTAATTGAATTCTGATAAACTTTCATATTTGGAATTTCGCGAACAGAGTTCGTATGAAAAAGTTACGGACGAAGTATGAAAACGGACGGAAAATAAATATATAATAATCTTTATTTATATAATACCATTTATAACCTGCCTTCACTAGCAATTTTTGTTAGAGTTTGTGCCCTAGAGGCAATCCATTTGATGTGACTAATAACACTATTGATGTTATATTTTATTTTGAATAAAAGATTATGTTATGTTACATTTACTGTGTAATATAAATATTAACATAATAATGGTCCTTAGAATAATAATACATAATTATATAGTTTCAAGTAAGTGACTTGAATATGAGATTATACAATATATAAATACTATAATTCTTAAACGTCGCTAGTCAAGTTTTACTGTATATAGGACAACAATGAAACACTGAAGCTAGTATGTTGATTGACTTATGATCATATCTCATTGATCATTAATATGTGTGATATTAATGTCAATACATAAGTATGTATTAGAGAATTGTGTATTGGACTGACCGAACATGAGAAAATTTTATGGAGCATGATTAATAGTGCCATAAACAATTCTCATAGTGACAGTGATGTAATGGTCCTTAGACCAGAAACCATTATATATTTTATTCGAGGATATTTGTGTTTTGATATCATCAAAAGTTACTTTTAACCGAGTAGACGATAAAGGTGATTATCAGATACATCTCAAATCAATTAAATAATACGAATAATCAGATAGAATTTAACTCTTAATAAAAGTAGAGATATCCATAGGCCTCTTGATTGAGTATGATTATAAAATGCATGATCGTGCTCAAATATTGATTTGTTTTATATAATCTACTCGTGGGTTAAGATAAAAGGATTAAATTATAAAGAGGATGATACATTCCACGCCTCGAGTTTAATCTTAGTTATATTGGATAAAAGGATTAAATTATGTTGAAACACTAGTCATAGAAAAGGTTGTATTGAATCATTGATTTTATCATAACTTGTGTAGCAGTGATGTATCACTAAATTTCGCTCATTGTTTATAATTTTAAATATGATTTAAAATTATTGCCAACGTTGTAGTAACATATAGGGTCACACAATTGGAACGTTGAAAAAGGGAAAATCATTCTTTGAATAAATATCAAACCGTTGATATTTTGATATAATTGAAATGGTATGACTAATTGATTTTCATTCCATCCTTGTTTTCCTCTCTTTTTTAAAAGGTAATATACTTTCCGTTTAAAATATACAGAAAAACAAATAAGCAGAAAATCCAAGAAAATCATGGCGGCCTAGGCTAGTACCCATTTTCCTTCTCATCTGGATTCATATGACAATTGAGAAATCGCTCATGTGGATATCTAAGGAGACATCGTTCAAAAGGATGGCATTTGTTGGTTTGATCAATTTTGGTTTTGGTCTTTATCATGATTTCATAAAGATTTTGGTAAACTTCTAACAATTTATCAATTTTTATATTAGATCTCGTTTTAGGTTTGATTTAATTTTGATTTTTGCTGCTAAACCTAACATTTTTGACACAAGGAAGCCGACCCTACGGTTGAACCCTCTAGTCGAAAATAGTTAGTGACGGCTAGGTTTTGAGGGGTAATTTTATTATAAAATTTTATATTAACAGATGGATCTTTTTAAAATTAAATCCAATGTTCAAGTTCATTTTTGCACCTATAAATAAAGGGCTGGATCCCCACTCCTTTTCTCATTTTTCTGTAGGCAGTCGCGAAGCTCTACCATTTCTAATTCTCCAATATCTTCTAAAATTCTAAATTATAAATCTATTCAAATCAAATTAACATTAATTATAGATATTGAAATCTAATCTATGCAAAAGGGTTGGTTCTACAAATTGGTAATTTATATTACTGATTTCCTTCTTCTTTTCTTATTCGTTTTTTGGATCTACAAACCTAAATCTATGTTTGTAAATCCCCTATATAATTAAATTGTAGATTTGTAGGATTTGGGAATTGTAAGCCTAAGAATTGTGTCAGATTTAGATTTGGATAGCTTTCAGGTGAGTGAGAAATATATATTGTTTATAATAAACTTATATAATTTGTTTGTGTTGAATTTGAATTATATGCCTAAAAGTTGTTAGATTTGTTTATTTTGTCAAATATGAAATATTATGAATATAGGATAAGTGTGGGTTTGTAGGCCTTTAATTCGTTATCATTGTCTTGCCTACAATTATTCTTAAGTTGTTTGTGGTCATTGCAAACACCTTGAATCTTGAAATCAGTCCCAAAATTTAGATTAGAAGTACAGTGTTTTATACCAGATTCTAGGATTTTGGTGTTGTTTTGTTGTTAGTGTAGTTTTGGTTAAAATAATAATAATAATCTTGTTTGTGTTTGATATTGTTGTGGTTTTACTTGGTTATTATAGTTTTGTCCTTTTTGTTCTTTCTGCATTAAAAGCCATTATTTGTAATTTACAAGGAATATAAATAAATCAAACAAGAAGGGATATGCAAATTTACGTATTTTGTATGTAGTTTTCAACATCTATTCTAAATAAAGTACTAACATGTTTCCTTGGTATTTGAAATAATGTCAGTTTTCCTCTTTTGAATAGTTCGGGCAAAATTTACAATAATTATAATAAATAACTTTTTATATGATTTCGAATCTTAAAATATGATTAATCACAAAAAGGTTGTTTTGTTCATTAGTTTAAACCAAAACATAACCAATAAATAATAATGAAATATAAATTAATAACTACGTTATCCTTGCGTTTAAATTATAAATATAAACATATGTTAATTTTATCTGTCCAAATCAATGTAAATAATGCTATTATATTAAATAAATGTTTGTTTGTTGTTTTGTATTTGAATTTGAAGTGTTTCCATTCATGGGAATAAATGTATAAAAATAACTCCCATAATAAGTGGAAATTAAATAATTGTGACAGTTGTGGCGGTAGTCATGGAATTTATTACTATAATAAAAGGTTATGAATAACATAATAACTTTTGTAACCATATGCTTTTTTGGGGGAATCAATTGAGTAGGGAATTAAATGGTTACAATTTAAATTGTGATTAGGAATAGAGATTATAACTCCAATTTGGAAAATAAATTATATATATATATATATATATAGAGAGAGAGAGAGAGAGAGGGACATATAAGAACAAAATGAAATTGAATCAATGTAGTAATGATTGAGAGTTACTATAATTAGATTAGAATGTTAAATGAGACTGATATAAATGATATTTAATAGGATAATTAATGCCTTCTAAAAATATGACCATTAGTGTCTTAAATGATAGATTATCTAAATAATAGTAATAAATAGAATTAAAGGGGTTAATGGGGATTGATTAGCATATTAAATGCAAAGCCCAATAAGGAAATAAACAATTTAACATCCTAGGATAGGAAGTTATAGATTTCCTTCTTTTATTCTAGGTAATCTAGAATTGATACAATTAGAAATAAAGATTGGACTTAGTAGGGAAATTATGCGAGGTAAGTTGCCTTATTCGACAGAAATCTGTATTTCCAGCTGTCAGATATATGTACAACTGATGTGAGATATCATTACAATGCAGAGCGAGAATTATTCCCCAAAATGGGTTTTCCAAAAGAAGAAACCATCTGGGGAATAATTCTTAATCATAGCCTACTTTGGGGATTAGAGATATTTAGTAATTAGGTCCACCCTTAAAAGGGTGTTAAGTGATCACATAGTTCGCCTCCCCATAAATAAGAAGTATTAAATGGCTGTTAGATACGAGTTCCTTAATCCTCACGTAGGTCTTCTACATCTAAGTAGTAAATGACTGGAGTGAGAGTCTGCCTCGGGATTAGGTATTAAATGACAGTTAAGGAAGTTCCATGAGTCTACCTATCATGTGGGAAGTATTAAGTGGCTTGGTGATTATCTAATAAGGTCAGCAAGATAGTAACATGGGGGTTCGACAGGAGGGTCTTGAATGGCGTCGCGCTCCTAGCTAAACATGGTATTAAGTGGCTAGTTACTATATCTCACTTTATACGAGGTTTTGGGTATATTCGTGAATGACAGAAGCCTTGAATTAGTAGGACTTAGTTGCTAGTTTCCTCCAATTTATATTAGTGTGTGGTAAACCACCGAGTAAGGTATTAAGTGATCAATAGTTCCACCTTGGGTCTTAAGTGATCAAAGGATCCGCCCTTAGCATATATTGCTAGTGAGATCTTATAAGGATATATAGAAATAATTAACCTCCTTTTTGGAATAATGAGTAGTTGGAATCCCATCTCTTAGTCTTTGGTAATTAGTTGAATGGTGGTTTAAAGGTTTCATACTTATGCATAAAATGTTCTATCTCAGTATTGTGATATCGTTATCTTTAGGGATACTACCTTGGGTATGGTAGTTAGTCCTCATTCGTTAACCTTTACAAGGTTAGGTTAGAATTATTGGAATTTTGGTCATATGTTTTGGTTGTGACTAAACTGGACACATTTGTATATCGTAGACAGTGATATACAGTTTTTACTCACCAGGACTTGTTCTGACCCCTCCCTCATAACATATCTTAGATTTGCATTGGGGACTTATTTAGTGATTTGTACTTTTCATTTGATTAAACAAAGTCTCTCAGAATAATTGTCTCCTAAGTTCTTATTTTTTAGGAAAAAATTATTATAATTTCTCCTATACCTATTAGTTATCCACTTATTTTTGTAGAAATCTATATACTTGTCTAATCACTTAATCCCATATTCTATTAATCGGAAATGTTTATAAGTACTATAACAAGTCGCACCTCCGTTTATGCAAGATATTGTCCCCAACTTAGCCACCGTATAGGTGTAGGGTTTTGTTCCTCAAAAGGCCTCAATGATATAAGAGTTGGGATCTACTATATAAGTACCCACTTCACACAGGCTTCCACGATGTGGGACTTAGGGGTGTTACATTCTCTCCTCCTACAGAGCCCAACATCCCTGTTGGCTCACAAACACCTCACCCAAGCGCTGTGGTCCACACAAGAGCCATAACTCCGAATGGGTATCAGCTCTAATACCACTACAACAAGCCGCACCTCCGTTTACACAAGATATTGTCCCCAACTTAGCCACCGTATAGGTGTGGAGTTTTGTTCCTCAGAAGGCGTCGGCGATAGTAAGAGATGGGCTCTACTACATAAGTACCCACTTCACACAGGCTTCCACGATGTGGGACTTAGGGGTGTTACAAGTACTCTTTTAGACGTATACCTGGTACTGCTCCAAATTCCTAAATGGTCAACAGTCTGCAATATACGTCCCAAATACCATATGAATAACGCTTTAGTTTGTAAGTAAAATTATATACTCAAATTTTTACTTATATATAAAAATCATTTATTTTACAAAACTATATAAATATTTTTCTTTAAATCCATATTGGGTTATAAGCACTTTTATTTAGGAACATCACGTTTTATGTTTACAAAACCATTTCCTTGTTAGTAATATAGATTTCTATGTATAAAAGTTTATTTATGCATATAGTAAATTGAAACCATGTTTTTATAGAGGAAACAATATATAGCAAAAAGGGAGAATATGCCAGTCTTTAATGGATCACAAAACAGATCTATAGCAAAAAACGCTAAAAGAATCTATAGAATAAAATAAACCGAAATACAACAATAAGCCCAGTTAATGCACCCAATGCTAAAGCAAAAAAGGACAAGAAGGGGAAGCTATGGCGAGCCCATGTCAAACCCATCGACGAGGCCAAACTCTCGACCGGACCAATCTATTAGCTCTGAACACCGCTAGATCTAGTTCTAAAGTGGAAGAAGCAGCTGCGAATCAGCTCAAGCCCAAAACTACTGCTACCAACAACAAGCATATCCTGTATATCTAGGGTAGCCCAAAAAACAATGTTCCACCCGTACCTGTAAATTTAGCACCTTCACAACTAGAGAGCAATATCGTCTCGAGGGGGGTAACAGAAAGAAACTAAGGGACTCACAGACCCTCACACACACAAGAAGAAAAAAAGAAGAAAAAAAAAACGTAACCAATCCCCATCCAAGGATGAGGCGAACTTGATGAAACATCAAAAGAACGAGCCAACCCCCTCGATTGAGAAGCAATAGCGCCCCTGAAAGGCCTACCATGAAAAGAAGGAAACTTTCATTCTTAACCCTCCGAATGATGGAAGGAGGGTCCATAGGAGACTCATCAATAATCTCCTATTCCGCGAGCACCAAATATGCCAATAAATAAGACAAGGAACAAGTCGAAAAAGGATAGAATGGAGAGATTTGCCTGAGATGCCGGCCTACCAATATGTTTGAAAATCCACAAGGGAATTGGCATTTCATTAAAGACCAACCAAATTCCCGAAGATTTTCCAATAGACTAGCATAAGCACCCTAAAAGAAAATATGAACACTTGATTCCATATCACTTGCTCTGCAACACCTGAACCGAGAAACGATTGGGATACCAATCCTTCTAAGGGTATCGTCTAGTGGTAACCCATCATGGAGGGTTCGCTACATAAACAAGGAAACCTTTGGAGTCGTACAAGCATCTCAAATGAAAGAGAAAATAGGAATCATCGATGCTCGAGTCCTATCCGAAATCCAAGTTACACGAATCTAGAACGGGCCTCCATCCCATCCAATGCGATCACCATGTGAGTCAGAGAAGAACTTTATGGATTGCATCTGTTTCTACATATCACTAGCATATGATAGGGACCCGGTGAAATTCATGGCCAAAAACCTATGGTATTTGGCATGAAGAAGCAACATCCAAAGATAGTTATTTTCTTAGAGCCGGACCCATAGCTTACAAGAAAAAGAGGAACAAATATCCTTTGGATTTCGAAGACCCAGACCTCCTTCGAGTTTGGGATGAAAAATGATGTCCCAAGAAATTCAATCGTGATGATTAACATTGTCCTTTTCCCCTCAAAAAAGGACGAATCCAAAGAACGTTAAGAGTGGAAGAAGAAGGAAGTAAGAGTCATGGCAGCAAAGACATGTGATCTTAAAGAGTTAAGGACATCCTAATAAGAACCCACCTACCCGCCTGAGACAGGAGGATCAGATTCCAACGAATAATCTTACCCCTTCCTTTATTAATAAGGGGATCTAAAATTGCATTAAGTTTCCTTCCTCTATATAGAACTCTATCGAGGTAAGGCGATGGGTGGGTAGCTGCCTTGAAACCACAGAATGATTCGATCCAAGAAAGCCTCTCCAGTGGCAAGTCTTTCGCAGGAATGAAGCTGCTCTTGAGGAATTCACGAGCCGGCCCGAACACCTCTCGTACAAATGAATAATGCCAATGAGGTGGCGGTTGATTACCATTATAGAAAATGGTAATGTCATCTGTAAAGGATAAAGCAGAAATGAAAGGGCAACCATTTAGGATGTCAAACCTATGAATTGGACTCCCAAGCATAAGCAAATGTAATCCACACACAAAAGCTTCAGAGGTGATGACAAATAAAGTCAGGGAAAAGGGATCCCCTTGCCGAAGACCCCTTCAGGACTTGAAATACCCGTTGGTGGATCCATTGATGAGATCGAAAAACTAACAATTGGATATGAGTCTCCAAACAAGATCAATAAGAGGCTTAGGAAATTGAACGCCCTCGACACTCTAATAATGAAGTACCAAGACATTCGATCATAATCCTTTTCCATATCGAGCTTAACAACCATATTAGAACACCTGACTTTGCGATCAATTTGGGAGACCAATTCATGGGCTAAAAGGGGTTATTCAATCACGTGTCCTTTAACAAAACCAGCTTGAGAAGAGGAGATAATACGATCCAGAAAAGGTGCTAGTCTAGTAGTTAGCACCTTAGAAATAACCTTGTTAGAAAAATTACAAAATCTGATAGCAAATTAAAACCATAATCCAAATGGAAGTTGTACCATGTTTGCATTTAAAGTTGCAATAATACCTAGAATAGGATATACGTAGAGAGCAATGAAGAAATATAAATGTAAACGAGGGAAATTGCAAGTATAATAGAAGCAGTAAGTACAGTTGTTTGGCAACAAAGGTCTACATCCATTTTTGAAGAGATTTCAGTAATTCACTTGAGTTTTTTTAATAAATACAAGATTTTAAATCGATGAATATCTGAATTGGTATGATTTTTTTTTAAAATATCTCAAAGTGGGAAAATCCTCCCTTTATCCTAAGCACCTTATATATAGGCGTGAAGGTTTGGATATTGCGGGAGACAAAAATGAAGATCATGGAGATCGAGGGTTACCCATGTTATAGTTCAATTATTCAAACTTTCATAAGTGATGAGCTACGGATCGACCACTTTTATGCCAATCTAAATAGTCATGCCATCTATTTGCAACCTCTTCCCATTTCTTTCCCTGGCTCGATGTTTCCTTTTATTACAAAGTTTGGCAGATCTAGGTTGCTTTGAGTCAGATGTATTTAGGTTGAATTGTCCATATGCTTAAGTCTCTATTGGAGTTTATTTCAAAGATCTTCCTAAAATTATGAGATCGTTGTCTTTGTTATAATTTGGGCCTTAAATCCAAGCCCTATCTTTAGTTATTGGGTTGACAATTACTTGACTAAGCTTACATTTGTGACATGAGATGTTGTAGCTGAATGGCTAGGTGACATTTTGCCACCTAACTACATCTTGTATGATATAACATGCCTTGTGTTTGAATTTACTTTTAGGAATATAGAAAATGTCATTCTTTCTTGGGAGAAAGTGAGACTTTCTTCAGGATATGCCATTCCATTTGGAATCATTGCAACTCATGGTCAAGCTTTTGTCTATAAATGAATATCTAAGTAAATTGCACTGGTATTTCATATCGACATGGTTTCATTGGCTAAGCACCAAGTCTCTTTCTCTAGATTACTCAAATGAGTTATTTTACTTTCAGTAAATTAAGAAACTAGTGATGTAGCGAGCATGAATCCTTGAATCATGTTAACATCCCAGGTTCTACATTCCAAATAGTTTAATTACACGATCAAATATGGGTTGCATGGTGGTAGTTATGGGCATGCACATGAAAGTATGCATGGTAAAGTGGTAGTGCTATGTGCATCCTTATCAAGTGGTCCAGGGTTCAAGTCTTATGTTGTTCCACCTATATATATATTTGATTGGTACATTCTCTGTGACACAACACGTCCGTTACTGTCACTCATTAATAGAATGCATTAAGTTTCGTGAATCGATATAGGTAAACAGAAACATTACAAGATGGATAATAAATATCAGTGGAATTTAAAATTTTAGTAAGCAGAAAACATCATTGTTCAAAACATGGTTACATAATATGTCTGAAATGCATAAAACCCATACATCATTAAAATTTCTGTCTTGTACTTAAAACATCAGACTACAATAAAAGAAGCATAATCCCCAAAACATAGCCATAGTAGAGAGATATGAAATCAGGCTGTACATCTAAAACAGCTCCAAGTAAGATGAAAGAAGAATCTTGATCAAGCTTGATTATTCCCACCCTGAGAACCAGGGGGGAAACGGAAGAGGAAACAAAATAGGTCAGACATAAATTTGGCGGGTCTAGTTACTTTTATCATATAAATAAGTAAAAGTGTCACGACATGCATATGAAGTGGATAAGAGAGATAACATCATAAAAGGCAGGTATGACAAGGTAAACAGGATAAACATGATATAGTGTATTGCACTTCTCTACTACTTTCTCTTTCTCTCTACACGAATAATAGTATAACCAGAATGAGATGATCCCAACAACTATAAGATGGTAGACTTAGGCATACTTTTAGCGAGAGGTTTAACCCCATACAATCAACAGACAACCCAACATACCGTAGCTACCCCTAAGGATAATAACGGGCTCCTAAACATATCAGAGTCTAGATGTACCCTAATTACTACCACAATCGATCGACTTCCTACTCCATAGATACCCAGTGCTGGCCCCACAGTAGGATGTATCACTTCCTAAAATGGCAACCCTTCGTTTTCACGATTTGCATAACCATATCTACTGATGTCACGGCATGAAAACCTCCTCTGCCGGACCCATGCATGCACATGACCCCATCAGAACGTGCTGCCTACACCACTCCTTCGTTTGGATCTCTTACAATTAGCCCAGTAAGCGTGCCCCGACTCCGACCTAGTTCGAAGTACTTGTTTGATACCTATATACGAGTTACTGAATGAAACAGGTCTCACACACAAGATGATACAAGCTTCTGCCTACGCTTATATCACCACTAGGTTTTCCATAGGTTATGTCATACCAGAGTAAAAGATTGCATAACCCCACCAGGTAAGTTTGTGGGCTTATATATAAATATTACCCACCAACCCAAGATGTACTTAACCTTCCCACTGTTTCATACAATTTTACTTACCCCTTACTCCAGTTAGCATATTCAATCCTTATGGATTCAACAAGGTTAAGTATTCAAGTTTATTATTATATTCATTTATGGTTATAATGTACTAGACCTCTCACATTAAGCCTACAACTTGTGGTGCTGGATATGCCGGGCGGTTCCGGCAGACTTCTTCCATAAGTCGGGCATAACCTTGTACAACAACACTCTTCCCCTTCTCAGTTGTAGTCGAAGCTTTTGGAAAAGTTGAAACAACATCCAATGCATATGCCTTCACAAATTGTTTATCTTTTTGCGGCACTAGGCAATTCTTCTTAATGTTCCTGGCTTATCATAGTTAAAACACTTCTTCTCTGCATTAGGAGCCTTACAATCCTTAGAATAATAATTTTTGTCATGATAATTAAAGCGGTTAACCTCGCTCTTAGGTTTTTTTTCTAGCCATCCGTCCCTTGCTACTGTTGTTTTCTCTTTCCATTCCACTTTTTCTTATTTTCGCCACTTTGTTATGTTCGTGTCTTCCTTACCCTCAACAATACCTTCATCCTTCTTCGAGACAAACACTTAAGAACCAAAGCTTTCTCAACTAACTTTACAAATGGATCCGTAATATGATCCACAAGTTTCTCCCCAAGATACTCATCCAACCCCTTAATAAACTACTCATTATTCTAATATGGAATCCTAATAAAAGAATGGGCATACTTAGACAAAGCCTCAAATTCTGCTACATACGCAACCGCAGATCTTCCACCTTGCTTCAACTCAATAAAATTCTTAAAGAGAATCGACTTCTGGATCGTAGAATTGAACTTCTCCTCAAACTTAGTCTGAAAGTGTTCCCATGTAATATAGTCCTTCGAAGTTTCAAGGGTAACAGAATTACAAACTGCCATAGCTCGGCCCTGAAATTTCCTCGATACGAGCTTACTCTTTGTTGCATCATCAAGTCATTGAAGATAGAAACACAAATATCAAAACAATTCTGTACATCAATTGAATATTTCATGCCAAAAAACATCTTTCCACCATTAGAAGTATAATCCTTCCACAACTTGGAGAATTCAATAACCGTAGGTGCCTACATAGGAGCACCACCATCTACTACCACCTCTGGAGTGGGTACCTTCTTATGGTCGATGCCATCTTCCCTCAAACATAGCTAGAAAATCAGGTGTAGCACCTCCAGATCAACCATCTTCTCCTACCCCTCTAAATGTAGGCTCATTTTGAGCAGCATTTGTGACACTCCACGTCCGTTAATGTCACTCACTAAGGGAATGCATTAAGTTCCGTGAAGTGTTATAAGTAAAGAAGAACATAATATCACAAGACAGACATGTAAAATAGTAGCAGAATTAAAAACTTTATTTAAATCAAAAAATCATTGTCCCAAATACTGAGTTTACATTATAAGTTTGAAGTAACGAATTACATAAATAATCTATCTTGCCAAAATTATCAGAGTACAAAAGCACAAAACCATTTTTCCCATGTGAAGCCATAAGAGAGTTGACCAGAGGTCAAAGCGGTACATCGAATCCAAATCAACTCTAAGCACTTCCACCCTGAGAACCTGAGGGGGGAATGGAAGAAAGAGAAGAGGAAACAAAAAGAGTCAGACATAAAGTCAGGCGAGTCCAATTACTTTTAAATATGAATAAATTAATGTATCATGGCAGGCATATAAAATTGGAAGAAAAAGATAATAGTAACAATAGCGAGTGTGAACTGAGAAAGATAAGATGAACATGATATATATAGCGCTTCTTAAATACATTTGTAATGACCCGCATTGGCAGAGGTATTATGATTAATTTATTTTATTATATAAATGGTGGGTTAGTGAATTTAATGGCCGTGGAATTTAATAATGGTGAATATTTAATTTAAAATAATAAATTAAATAATATATTTAATTCTGAAATAATCAGAATTGGCTGAAATGACGATATGGTGTGAACAGGATCATCTGTGATATTTAATTCAGTTCAGAATTTGAATTAGATAATGAATATATTTTATATACGACAGTTAGAACGTATAGTTTATAATATAAGTATAAACGAGCTTGAAATGGCGCTGCAGTTCGTAAATTGGCTATTCGAACTTCAACTGAATGTACAGAGTTCTTTTTAAATCGGATTTCTGTGAAACAAGAAACGTGTGGAGCTGGTGGAGTATATCTTTCTAGCGGAAGAGAAAGATCAGGATTTCGTCGTGTAGATTTTGATTTATGTCCAAATCAAATTTTAAAATAGTCGCTATAGAATCGTTTATCGGCCATAACGGTTATTTCAAAATAACTAGATATCGGGTGTGAATTCAGATAAGGTTCTTTTGGGAGATAACGATAATTTAATTTTTAGAATTTTATGGTAATTTTTAATTAATTAAATAAGCAACTTTTTTATTTGGAGTATTTTGCACCCTTAATCAACGATTTTGGGGTTTCAAAATACGAGTTAACCTACCGATATTTTTATATTTTTGGGACCAGAGCACATCACTCATTTCAATGGTAATTTTGTTTCTGTCCAAAATAGTCCCTACGTGAAAAGAATATTTCATAGTAGGGTACGCTATGTTTTAACTTAAAAACAAACTAAACTAAATGGTAACTTTTCACGCAGAGTTTTATTCATGTGTCTGCATATCAAAATAAAAGTATACCATGTTACCATTACTTGGTTGTCAAGTATTGAACTGTTATCTTCCCCTCAACAATAATAAAAACTTCATCGACAATGTCACATATTTTCCCCAGCCAAGATTTGGTTCTTGAGTAACCACGTCCCTTCTTCCATAAAGAAAGAACAAAAACAAGGCCACCCACTCATCATTCTAGCCACATAAAAAGTTTGATTCCCATTATAAAACCTCTTTGAAGCCGCCGGGTTCATTTTTTACAGCAAACCAAACAATTCGATCCTCAAATAAAATGAAAGGAAATCAAAGTAAAATTCTATAAATCATGAAACCGAATTCATTGGCATCCTCTGATCAATAGCATCACGTTAATACCTTTGTCTCTCTGCTCGATGCCAGTTTTCTTCACGGTCCTGTAGACGCGTGAGCCTAGGGCTAAACCTTTATGAAAGTTTGTGTGTTGATTTTCGAATTCGGATGTGTATTCGAACTTGTGACAAGGAGTAGCTCCACCTGCGAATGTTTGGAAATTTTCGAAGAACAAAACTGTCGCATTGTTTTTCCTGTGCGTGGAAAAATGATTTCGACGCAAAGGTGGAATGGGGATCGAGTGTCTATGGAAGAGGATGAGGAGATGCAGAAATTGAAGAGGAAGATTTTGTGTATTTTTCTGTGATTTATTTCGGAGTGTTGAAGTCGGAAGAAGGGATGAAAGGATCGAATGGCATGGGTTTATTTTGCAAGTGACGGGTTGGGATACTGGGAGGAAGAAGAGGAGTGGCAATCGGGTTGGGTAATAAAGTGGAAATGGGCCTTAATTTAAAAGTGAGCCCATCTCAAAATTTAGTTTTCTATTTAAATTCAAATAATTTTATGTATTAACTTTAATATATCATATCTTGACCATACGATGTCAGAATCACGAACGGCCAGATCCGTTGGGATCGTATGGACGGGAGCAACACAATGAGACTGACCGGGAGTGAATCCGAGCTCATTACAATTTATGGCGAAATAAATTGTCCGACTGAATCAAATAACGCAAACCGTTATTTAACGGCTAACGCGCAAATGTGAGTAAATCTCACTAACTCTGAACAGTTTATAATTTCATGTTGTATTTTTAGAACTGTTAGATATTTGTTGATTTACTGTATGTTGACTGTTTGATTGAACTGCTAGTCAGTTAGTTAATTTTCTATATTGATTCTGTTTAACAGAATATATCATATAGAACTGAAAAGTGATGTTATCTATATTGTCTAACATCTGTGATGCAGGGAGACAGGTTGGAGGAATCCAACTGGATTCCTCAACATTTATTTTACTGTTTTGCATATATTGTGATATATGGTGGGTTATATAATCTGTTATGGATTATGGGCGTTGGAATGATGTTGATCATTGTTATTCGATATTTTAAATATCATAAAAGACCCTGGGATGTAAAAAGAATTTATTTCAATGTATATTGAAATAAAGGAATTTTATAAAATCACAGGATTTTATAAAAGGAATTTTTTTTATAAAATGAACACGGTTTTATAAAAGGGATATTTATTTAGAAAATAAATAGAAGTTATAAATAGGAAATATTTGTAACGGTAAATAGAAGTTATAAATAGGAAATATTTGTAACGGTAAATGGGAGTTATAAATAGGATATATTTGTAACGGTAAGTACACGTTATAAAAAGGAAATAGTTGTAACGGAAAACGTAGTAAAGTAAAAGAAGTTAATCGATTAGTGTTAAAGTAAAAGAAGTTAATCGATGTTAGTTAATCGATTAGAGAATAAAGTTAAAAAGAAGTTAATCGATTAGTGTTAAAGTAAAAGAAGTTAATCGATTAGTTTTAAAGTAAAAGAAGTTAATCGATGTTAGTTAATCGATTAGAGAATAAAGTTAAAAAGAAGTTAATCGATTAGTGTTAAAGTAAAAGAAGTTAATCGATTAGTGTTAAAGTAAAAGAAGTTAATCGATGATAGTTAATCGATTAGAGAATAAAGTTGAAAGGAGATAATCGATGTTAGTTTAACCTATTAGAATAAAAGCAAATGAGTAAATCGAATATAGTTATTCGAATAGAAAGAAAAAGGGTTTATCAAATATAGTTTATTCGAAAAGAGTAAGTGAAATGAGTAAATAAATAGCGTTAGTCAAATAGTGTTAGTCCAATAGAGTTAATTGATAGGGGTTAGTCCAAAGGAGTTAAGTAAAAAGAGTCAATCGAATATAGCTATTCGAAGGAGGGTTAAGTAAGGAAGTTAGTTAAAAGAATAAAGTGAACTTTGCCTAATTCAAAGTTAGAAATGTTGTTCAGTTAAGGTCTGAGAGGTAGTTCTACCCCAACTTGATTGGCTTCGTTTTTAACTAAGGAATAGTTAAGGTTCGGCAGTAAAGGAAATGGTTTGAGTTGGCATCGCGATGGTTTGTTTAAACATCTGTCTAAGTCCAATGAAGAAGCTTTGGAAATGTTTTCCAAGTAAGAAACCAGAAATGTTTTCTAATAAAGAAAACGAGAAATGGAAATGTTTTCCATTGTTAATAACGTATATTTTCCAAATTTAGAAAATAAGGAATATTGAACGTAGGTAAACATGAGATAAGTAAATTAATGAATTAAAGAGATAAATGTTGAATGATGTTTGATCGATATAAATTTCCATTTGGAAATAATATCGCTGTTTGCACACTTGTTTTTATTCGATAGTTAAATCACAGACTATCGAAGTTTTGACCATTTTAACGTTGTTAATATGGAGAGACCGGTTGGATTATCATCCAAAGAACCACTCTGTATTGGCATAAGCGTTGCGAATCATATATGCCAAAGAAAATTGAAGACGAAGTTATGCAAGGGCTATCCCGTTTACAGAATAGTGCCTTCGGTTCATCCTGTTCCTGGATGACTTGTATGGACGGATGTCTGACAGAATATGTCCAGACGATCACGTATATTGATTTCTCCAACTGTACCAAGAGTGGAAGCGGAGAAGGAAACTTCTTTTAGCTAACACATAATGTATGGTTGAGGACATCAATCGGTGATTGGATGGATTTGATGATGTGACATTCAAAGTGAATCTGATGTGATGATAAAGCGTAGCTTCTAGCCTCATCATCCGGTAAATGACAGAAATCGGGCAGGCAGCATGGCTAAGTCGGTCGCACCGAAGTAGGGTGTATAATCACCTGATCTAGAGTTTTATTCATTTCTAAAAATCTATTGTTGATGCTGTCCCATTCGGGAAACGGTTGCTGATCCCAACTGTTGGTGATTTACATTCGATACACTCAAGCGAAATGAGTGGTCGGTCATGTGTGGCCGGGTTGCAAGATGTTCTTGTTGAACCCAGTGTATTCCTCTCTAGAGGTACACGAGCGAAAGGTGGATCCATACCTTGTCATAGTTGGAAATCCATTACCCAATACGTGCTTGCGGTTTTGATTGTATACTATATATGTAGAACGTGAGATGAAAGCGTTCTGCTAGATGATTATATATATACTGTGGTTGATAGACATTATTATAATATCAAAAGGTTTTTGATATAAAAGATATTTTGGATTCTCATAAGGGAAAAACCCGTTCCGTTATGCGGCGTGGTCTTATGAGATATCGTTCACTTGTTCGAACTGTTTTTAAACTGTTTTACTCATACCAGTCCCATGACTGACCCGGAGTTTACTTTGTTGTTTCCCCTAAACTCTTGGGTGCCTAAATTTGTATGGGTTGTCAAGTAGTCGGGATTTACAGATACATTGAAGAGCTGGAGCAGGAGGCTTCAGGATCATATAGCTATAGTTATTCCGCTGTGTTGTAAGTGCTGTACTTTGAAAATGATATGTATATGCAAGTACAAATGTATATTTCAAGTTATGTTATATATATTATATGTTATTCGTTCCGCTGTGAGGTTCGTGTTACTCTGATGTTGTCTTCTTCTTCTTCTATTCTAAGTTTCTATCTTATCTTTCCTCATCCTCTAATTTCTTTCACTAATTACCAGGATTTTTCGATGTTTTGGTTATCGACATCGTGCTTATGCCGATAACCAAAGTCGCTCAAAATCCGGGTCGTTACAGTTGGTATCAGAGCTTAAGTTAAGAATTACTTGGCTCTGTGGCGTGACTCGATAGAGATAGGGTTAGTAATACCCTAGACTGAGATTGAGTGTATATATACGAGTGAACGTATTTGTATTTGATATAAAAATTTGTTTTATATTATGGAGATTCATGGGTTGAATCGTTTATGAATTCTGGTCGATCAGTTTGATCCACTGTATCGGTAGGAGTTACTAAACACTCGAATACGATGAACCGTCATGGTATGTTTTGAAAAGAGGGTAAATGAAAATAGTTTACCCAACGTATATTTAGATATATATTGGATATATTGATTGTTATTATAATCAAGTAAGATTATAAATTGAATGGTTATGTAAATAATCAATCAAAATTCATATAAGTGAAATACGTGAAATCAGATGAGTTAAATCTGAAATTTAAACCAGGAATTGAATTAAAACTCTGGAGAATTGGATAAGTGTTTGTAAATGGATTTGGATTAAAATTAAGGAAAATTTAAGATCTTGGGAGATTTTAAATTGTTTTACAAGCAGTGTGAATTATATTTTGAAATGAATTTCAAAGTGGAAATGTTTAAAAATGGTTTTATAGTATTGAACTCACTTCGATCGCTGGAAAATAGATTCTGACGATGACAGCTGCATCCTCAGTATTCATTTTCGAGTTGTAAGTGACGAATTACTACCAAAGATACTGTTTTGAATTTGTTTTGGGAAAGACAAGTGTGTTGAATTTCAAAATGGGATTTAAATTATAGAGTTGGAATTTTTAAATAGATTTGAAATATTAACTTGTTTAAAAGAAATAAAACGAGAAGTTCCTTTATAAACGAAGTTTATAAATAGTTCTTTTATAAACGAAGTTTATAAATGAAGTGAAGAGAATTATCATTGGATAATTCAGAAATAAAAATACAAGTATGAAATTGAAAGGGAAATCTATTTTCCAAAGGTAGAAATATCGATTTCAAAAGGAATTGAAACCGAGACTTATTTAAAGGAATTTGAATAAAGGAAGTTCAGATATAGAATTTGAATATAGAAATTCAAATGGCATTTGGATATAGAAAATATAAAAGATTTCAAATATAGGATTTGAATATCGAAAGTAAAATGAAATTTGAATGTAGAAGATTCAAATAGAATTGAAATTGAAATTTGAATATAGAAGATTCAAAGGGAATTGAAATGAAATAAAGAGAATTCAAATAGATTTGAATATAGAAATTCAAATGGAGTTTGAAAATAGATTTGAATAATGTAATTCAAGTATGGAATTTGAATAAGAGAATTGAAATGAAATTCAAGTATAGAATTTGGATAAGAGAATTGAATTGGAATTTGAATATAGGAAATTCAAATAGAATTGAAAAGGAATTCAATTAGTTGATAAACAAGTTAAAATATATTTGAACATGTTATACTCAAATATGAAGGTGAAATGGGAAAACCAGTAATTTGAAAATCACTTAACGAATTGAGTTAAAACGATCGGGTATAGCTAAAAATAAAGTTGACATGTATAAATATACATGAGACAGGTTTGGAATATTGTATAGAAGTGTAATAGATAGAATGCTCGACAAAAGGTATGTATTTAATTCATATATGAGATTTTATGCGCCGTATCGGCTAGCCGCTTGACTTTTCTTTTTCTTTTTGATTGGAGAAGGCCTGTGTGGCAGTTTGGGGATTTTCCCGATGCTCCCGGTACAAAGGAGGTTATGGCGAATTTTTCCGAGAATATAAGGAGTTAGAATATTTTTAAGATAATTTGATAGCTAGAAATCAACGTATCGATATATATATATATATATATATATATATAGAAGTTGATAAGGAAATGAACTTGGAAATAAAATAGTATAATAAAAAAGGAAGTATAAGAATAAAATCTGGTAAGATTAGAAAGAGGAAGCGTATATGTGTTTAAAAGAGAATAGGTAGTTGTATGGTATTGATTAATCGAGTAAGTAGTCATATCTGTTTTGACGTTAAATGTTATTCAGTCAAGGTCTGAGAGGTAGTTGTACCCCAACTTGATTGATTTCATTATTAACAAATAAATAGTAAGATTTCATGCTCGAAAATCAATGTTGAAAAAGAGATAGTCGAATATAGTATTTGGGTTGTCGTAACGATGTTTTACACAACATCCGTTTTAACCCAAATAAATGTAAACTGGGAAATAGATGTTAAATATTTCCTAAGTATAGAAATAAACGAGATCGGAAAAGGGATAAGTAATTGGAGTATTTTCCAATTAGAAATAGCATATATTTTCTAAAAGTTTAGAAAATAAAGGAAGGCGATATTCACAAATGTTTTCCAAATAACATAAAAGGCCAATATGGTTATTGAAAATATTGGTCAACAAATATTGATAAAGAAATAGAGAAGTGATTTAACTAATGGAATATTGATTATGGGCTCAGTTGAATTTCAAAAAGGAAATTTTGATTTTTGAAAAGAGTAAACTGTTTGGAAACTCCCAGAGAAAGACTGTTTGAATTAAAAACAAATTTAACAGAAATTTGTGAAAGTAGATTTGAATAAAAGTAAAGTCAGTAAAGTGGTAACTGAGATTGAATTTGAGTGATATCGAGACAAATTGAATTTGTGAGATTCAAATTTGAAGTGTAAAGGGATAATCAAGTTAAGAGTTGGGAATCGAGAAGAAACTCGAGTTGAAATGATATGCGGCTCAGATATAAGCGAATGGTTGTGTTGTGGATAAAAGCAGATTGGAATTTGATTGGGATGACCCTTGTATCCGCTGAATTGATAACAGATGGAAAGGATATAATGATATGCCGACAAAAGGTACAAGTTTATATTTCTATTGGATATAAGATGTATGAGCCGATCTGGCAAGCCGCTTGGCTGTTTGATTTTCTTTTGGGTTGAAGATGGCCCAGAGAGGCGAGTTGGAGTTTGACGTATTGACCAGTACAAAGGAGGTACTGGCAAAAATTTTTGAAAAGTTAAGGTGTTAGAAAATTTTCAGGATTTTTGAAAATTTTCGTTGATAAGAATTAATGAATATTTAATTGAAATTAAATTGGTTCAGTTGAAACTGAAGTTAAGAAGTGAACAAATATGTTCTAACCAGTCGATAGGGTCGTTCTCTACCTTTTAGCAATTTCGAGGACGAAATTATTTTAAGTGGGGAAGATTGTAATGACCCGCATTGGCAGAGGTATTATGATTAATTTATTTTATTATATAAATGGTGGGTTAGTGAATTTAATGGTCGTGGAATTTAATAATGGTGAATATTTAATTTAAAATAATAAATTAAATAATATATTTAATTCTGAAATAATCAGAATTGGCTGAAATGACGATATGGTGTGAACAGGATCATCTGTGATATTTAATTCAGTTCAGAATTTGAATTAGATAATGAATATATTTTATATACGACAGTTAGAACGTATAGTTTATAATATAAGTATAAACGAGCTTGAAATGGCGCTGCAGTTCGTAAATTGGCTATTCGAACTTCAACTGAATGTACAGAGTTCTTTTTAAATCGGATTTCTGTGAAACAAGAAACGTGTGGAGCTGGTGGAGTATATCTTTCTAGCGGAAGAGAAAGATCAGGATTTCGTCGTGTAGATTTTGATTTATGTCCAAATCAAAATTTAAAATAGTCGCTATAGAATCGTTTATCGGCCATAACGGTTATTTCAAAATAACTAGATATCGGGTGTGAATTCAGATAAGGTTCTTTTGGGAGATAACGATAATTTAATTTTTAGAATTTTATGGTAATTTTTAATTAATTAAATAAGCAACTTTTTTATTTGGAGTATTTTGCACCCTTAATCAACGATTTTGGGGTTTCAAAATACGAGTTAACCTACCGATATTTTTATATTTTTGGGACCAGAGCACATCACTCATTTCAATGGTAATTTTGTTTCTGTCCATAATAGTCCCTACGTGAAAGGAATATTTCATAGTAGGGTACGCTATGTTTTAACTTAAAAACAAACTAAACTAAATGGTAACTTTTCACGCAGAGTTTTATTCATGTGTCTGCATATCAAAATAAAAGTATACCATGTTACCATTACTTGGTTGTCAAGTATTGAACTGTTATCTTCCCCTCAACAATAATAAAAACTTCATCGACAATGTCACATATTTTCCCTAGCCAAGATTTGGTTCTTGAGTAACCATGTCCCTTCTTCCATAAAGAAAGAACAAAAACAAGGCCACCCACTCATCATTCTAGCCACATAAAAAGTTTGATTCCCATTATAAAACCTCTTTGAAGCCGCCGGGTTCATTTTTTACAGCAAACCAAACAATTCGATCCTCAAATAAAATGAAAGGAAATCAAAGTAAAATTCTATAAATCATGAAACCGAATTCATTGGCATCCTCTGATCAATAGCTTCACGTTAATACCTTTGTCTCTCTGCTCGATGCCAGTTTTCTTCACGGTCCTGTAGACGCGTGAGCCTAGGGCTAAACCTTTATGAAAGTTTGTGTGTTGATTTTCAAATTCGGATGTGTATTCGAACTTGTGACAAGGAGTAGCTCCACCTGCGAATGTTTGGAAATTTTCGAAGAACAAAACTGTCGCACTGTTTTTCCTGTGCGTGGAAAAATGATTTCGACGCAAAGGTGGAATGGGGATCGAGTGTCTATGGAAGAGGATGAGGAGATGCAGAAATTAAAGAGGAAGATTTTGTGTATTTTTCTGTGATTTATTTCGGAGTGTTGAAGTAGGAAGAAGGGATGAAAGGATCGAATGGCATGGGTTTATTTTGCAAGTGACGGGTTGGGATACTGGGAGGAAGAAGAGGAGTGGCAATCGGGTTGGGTAATAAAGTGGAAATGGGCCTTAATTTAAAAGTGAGCCCATCTCAAAATTTAGTTTTCTATTTAAATTCAAATAATTTTATGTATTAACTTTAATATATCATATCTTGACCATACGATGCCAGAATCACGAACGGCCAGATCCGTTGGGATCGTATGGACGGGAGCAACACAATGAGACTGGCCGGGAGTGAATCCGAGCTCATTACAATTTATGGAGAAATAATTTGTCCGACTGAATCAAATAACGCAAACCGTTATTTAACGGCTAACGCGCAAATGTGAGTAAATCTCACTAACTCTGAACAGTTTATAATTTCATGTTGTATTTTTAGAACTGTTAGATATTTGTTGATTTACTGTATGTTGACTGTTTGATTGAACTGCTAGTCAGTTAGTTAATTTTCTATATTGATTCTGTTTAACAGAATATATCATATAGAACTGAAAAGTGATGTTATCTATATTGTCTAACATCTGTGATGCAGGGAGACAGGTTGGAGGAATCCAACTGGATTCCTCAACATTTATTTTACTGTTTTGCATATATTGTGATATATGGTGGGTTATATAATCTGTTATGGATTATGAGCGTTGGAATGATGTTGATCATTGTTATTCGATATTTTAAATATCATAAAAGACCCTGGGATGTAAAAAGAATTTATTTCAATGTATATTGAAATAAAGGAATTTTATAAAATCACAGGATTTTATAAAAGGATTTTTTTTTATAAAACGAACACGGTTTTATAAAAGGGATATTTATTTAGAAAATAAATAGAAGTTATAAATAGGAAATATTTGTAACGGTAAATAGAAGTTATAAATAGGAAATATTTGTAACGGTAAATGGAAGTTATAAATAGGATATATTTGTAACGGTAAGTAAACGTTATAAAAAGGAAATAGTTGTAACGGAAAACGTAGTAAAGTAAAAGAAGTTAATCGATTAGTGTTAAAGTAAAAGAAGTTAAGCGATGTTAGTTAATCGATTAGAGAATAAAGTTAAAAAGAAGTTAATCGATTAGTGTTAAAGTAAAAGAAGTTAATCGATTAGTTTTAAAGTAAAAGAAGTTAATCGATGTTAGTTAATCGATTAGAGAATAAAGTTAAAAAGAAGTTAATCGATTAGTGTTAAAGTAAAAGAAGTTAATCGATTAGTGTTAAAGTAAAAGAAGTTAATCGATGTTAGTTAATCGATTAGAGAATAAAGTTGAAAGGAGATAATCGATGTTAGTTTAACTGATTAGAATAGAAGCAAATGAGTAAATCGAATATAGTTATTCGAATAGAAAGAAAAAGGGATTATCAAATATAGTTTATTCGAAAAGAGTAAGTGAAATGAGTAAATAAATAGCGTTAGTCAAATAGTGTTAGTCCAATAGAGTTAATTGATAGGGGTTAGTCCAAAGGAGTTAAGTAAAAAGAGTCAATCGAATATAGCTATTCGAAGGAGGGTTAAGTAAGGAAGTTAGTTAAAAGAATAAAGTGAACTTTGCCTAATTCAAAGTTAGAAATGTTGTTCAGTTAAGGTCTGAGAGGTAGTTCTACCCCAACTTGATTGGCTTCGTTTTTAACTAAGGAATAGTTAAGGTTCGGCAGTAAAGGAAATGGTTTGAGTTGGCATCGCGATGGTTTGTTTAAACATCTGTCTAAGTCCAATGAAGAAGCTTTGGAAATGTTTTCCAAGTAAGAAACCAGAAATGTTTTCTAATAAAGAAAACGAGAAATGGAAATGTTTTCCATTGTTAATAACGTATATTTTCCAAATTTAGAAAATAAGGAATATTGAACGTAGGTAAACATGAGATAAGTAAATTAATGAATTAAAGAGATAAATGTTGAATGATGTTTGATCGATATAAATTTCCATTTGGAAATAATATCGCTGTTTGCACACTTGTTTTTATTCGATAGTTAAATCACAGACTATCGAAGTTTTGACCATTTTAACGTTGTTAATATGGAGAGACCGGTTGGATTATCATCCAAAGAACCACTCTGTATTGGCATAAGCGTTGCAAATCATATATGCCAAAGAAAATTGAAGACGAAGTTATGCAAGGGCTATCCCGTTTACAGAATAGTGCCTTCGGTTCATCCTGTTCCTGGATGACTTGTATGGACGGATGTCTGACAGAATATGTCCAGACGATCACGTATATTGATTTCTCCAACTGTACCAAGAGTGGAAGCGGAGAAGGAAACTTCTTTTAGCTAACACATAATGTATGGTTGAGGACATCAATCGGTGATTGGATGGATTTGTTGATGTGGCATTCAAAGTGAATCTGATGTGATGATAAAGCGTAGCTTCTAGCCTCATCATCCGGTAAATGACAGAAATCGGGCAGGCAGCATGGCTAAGTCGGTCGCACCGAAGTAGGGTGTATAATCACCTGATCTAGAGCTTTATTCATTTCTAAAAATCTATTGTTGATGCTGTCCCATTCGGGAAACGGTTGCTGATCCCAACTGTTGGTGATATACATTCGATACACTCAAGCGAAATGAGTGGTCGGTCATGTGTGGCAGGGTTGCAAGATGTTCTTGTTGAACCCAGTGTATTCCTCTCTAGAGGTACACGAGCGAAAGGTGGATCCATACCTTGTCATAGTTGGAAATCCATTACCCAATACGTGCTTGCGGTTTTGATTGTATACTATATATGTAGAACGTGAGATGAAAGCGTTCTGCTAGATGTAACAACCCGTATTTTCAATAATCTGTTATAACATAAATTGAGGCAGAATTAAATTATAAAATGGGAATCAAGGGAAACGGGCTATGCCATTGCGTTCGTCTCGGAAAAATACACGAAATAGAGTCCGAGTTTTCGAAAATCGGAGTCCGTATGACCCAGTTAAGGCCCATTGAAGTTTGCAGAAAATTCCTAAGTAAAAACAGATTTAAATTTGAAATTAAAAACTAGGGTTTGGGCAAACTGGGCAGGCGGGAAAAATTCCCGCCCAGGACCCCATGTCGACAGGCCTGTCGACAGGGGTCTTAGCATGTCGACTGCCCTGTCGACAGCCCTGTCGACAGGGGGTGCACGGGCTGCTTAGCCTGGTGCACCATTTCTGATTAGGGTTGGTCTTGTGGCTTGTTTCTAGAGAGTTCCGGGATCTGATGGACCTAATTGAATCTAGGGTTAATCCTATGGTCCAAATCACTAGCCTAATCTATAAATAAGACCCTAACCTACCCTAAATCATTCATTATTCATCCTAGTAACTAAACTATGGCAAAATCAAAACTCTCATGGCCTCCACCCTCTTCATACAATTCCTAATTTAATTCCTAAGTGATTTTCCATGCATACAAGCATATTTAGGCTTGTATGATCCTCCTTAGCTTGCATTAAAGGCTTGTTTTTCAATTGGCATCATAAAGGAGGAGTCTTGATCAAGTTTGCTTGCATTTGGGGGCTTTAATTAGTTGCATAAGGGGTTTCTTGCATTTGTTATACCCATTTGAGTCCGCATAAGCATTGTAAGCCCTCTTACCTTCATTTTAGAAACTCTAAAGTTAATGTGTGATGAAAGTTGGGGTTTATGTATGTTTATTGAGTTGTGCATGTTATGCAAGGGTACTAAGCCATGATTTGCAAATCTATTGAGTTATGCATGTATACTAAGCCATGATTTGCAAGATTAATAAGTTATGCATGTTCATGCAAGTTTGCTAAGCCATGATTTGTATGTTTATTAAGTTATGCATGTTTATGCAAGTTTGCTAAGCCATGATTTGTATGTTAAATAAGTTATGCATGTTTATGCAAGTTTACTAAGCCATGATTTGCAAGTTTAACAAGTTATGCATGTTTTGACAAGTTGTGCATGTTTATGCAAGTTTAAAATGACAAGTTGTGCATGTTTGACAAGTTGTGCATGTTTATGCAAGTTTAAAATGACAAGTTGTGCATGTTTGACAAGTTGTGCATGTTTATGCAAGTTTAAATTGACAAGTTGTGCATGTTTGACAAGTTGTGCATGTTTATGCAAGTTTAAAATGACAAGTTGTGCATGTTTGACAAGTTATGCATGATTATGGTAAAATGCAAGTTCACTATGCTAAGTTGCGCAAGCCTAACATGTTATGCATGATTGTTGTGCAAGTTTGTCATGTATGTTGTGCCAAGTTCCCTCTTCCTATCCTTTATGCGTTATTACGAATATGTAAGCGATAGAATGACGTTGGGGGTTTTGGGTAAACTTAAAATACATGAAAATATAAGATTGGGAATTTACCTATTAAGTTAGGTCTACCCCTTGGGAATTTACCTATTAAGTTAGGTCTACCCAAGTAATTGTTTGACTTGTGATTATGTTTTGAAATGAAGTGGACATGACACTTAGAAAACATAAGTGTGGCCAACTCGAGGTTGGGTTGAGTTTGTAGCGTAATTCTACCCGGAACCGACCGGCTTAACTAGTGGCTACAAACAATAAGACCCAATGTGAGAAGTTGGTCATGGGGTGCCAAGACCCGAGGTTAGACCAAGTTGTGGTGTAAAGCTACCCGGACCCGCCCGGCTTAACTAGTAACCGCAACAAAGTCTAATGTGAGAGGTTAAGGTGCCTTAAATTAATTAATGCCTCATAATTAGGGTTAAGTCAGGGTCCACTAATACTTAACCAATTTGGGGATTCGAGGGATTAGAATGTGGTTAAGTTGTGAACCGTTGGTTACACTTAACTAGTTTAATCCATTTGGGAGTTCAAGGGATTAGAATGGGGTTAAGCCACACTTAACCAGTTTAATCCAGGATTAGTGAAGGGTTAAATCACACTTAACCCTCTTAGGAAACCCTAGCAGCGGGTCTGTTCCGGCAGTAATCCCAGTTTGGTATCATCACAACCCTAGAGACTAGGCTAGGGCGGGGCACGATTACTGGACGGATGTAAACGACCAAAGGGCGATGGCCGAGTGGTACAGCGGTGCGGGTCCGGCGGGCTACGGACGTGCACGTAGTCCGATGTAGGACAAACTCGAGGCACGGGTACCAGTAGGTTAGGGCTGTGCATTATTGCTTAAGTGTCTGGGGTTGACACCCGAGGGCTTGATACACCCAAAGGTGGACCCAGCACAGTCTAACTACAACCATACGCGGGCCATATGGACACCAACACTTGACGTGTTAGGTTTATAGGGAGCCGATCGACTAGACCGTTGGGCTGGACCTTGTATTAAGGTCACCTCATGTTATTGGGCCAAAGCTTGGGCCAAGGGATCAATACCTGTTATGTTGGGTTGCTAGTACACCGTGTTGCAAAACTTAGCCATGTTTTATGCGATGACACCTCTATCTATCTTGTAGTTAATTTACCATGCCAGTATGTTGTTATCTATGATCATCTCAGTTCCCATCATGATGTTAACTTTATTAGTTTATAGACTGATCGTAGCAGGGCTTACTCAGTCTTTTTTACTGACCCGTTTTGTTTCGCCTCTTTTCTTCCGTTTCCCCCCCTCCCCCAGGTTCTCAGGGAGGGAATACAGGAGCCTAGCTTGGATCTTAGATGCTTTCTTGGATAGCTCATGTATGCTTTGGACTTGGGCTTGCTATGGTTTCTTCCACTTTGGGGATAGCTACTTTTATGTTTTTCCTTTTCAGTCCAGATGATGTTATTTTATGTACTAGACTTGTTTACTTGGGAAATTGACATTATGATGTAGCAGACTTGTTTTTGAAATAGTTTAAAAGTCTTCCGCTGTTTATTTACTTACTCTGTTTATTTACATATATATATATATGTCATGTCCTGCCTTGCTATATCATTATGCATGTTTACCAATAATGCCCCTCCAAAGCTAGTGCATTCCTTTGCGAGTGACCCTGGCGGAGGTGGGGTGTTACATTTGGTATCAGAGCATATGGTTTACGAGAAGGGATAAAAAGTTTTTTTTTAAAACTTTCGAAAAGAAAAACTATTTTCAAAACCAAGTATAAATTATTTTCCAAAGAAAAGTCTAGTTGTTTTTAAAAGGCTATTCCCCAAAAGCCATTAGCACTATCCTTTGACTCCTCGTTTGAACTCTTTTCTTTTCGTTTCCAGCATGTCTGATAATCTCATCTTGCCCGAAGGAGTAACGATACCAGATTAGTTTCGTCAGTACTTGGAAGTCACGGCATCGGTCCCGGGTGTCCCTAATGTTGTCTTCCCAGTCGAGGCCGCTGTTCCTCCTCCTCCTCCCGTAGCTGATGTTCCTCTTCCCCCTCAGCCTCCACAAGCGGATTTCGCGGAAACTTGCAAGAACTTTAAGAGGATGGGTGGCAAGAATTTTAATGGAACAGAGACTTTTGTAGAAGCAGGGAATTGGTTGAAAGAGACCGAAGATCTTTTAGCCACCTTTGATATAGGGGACCGCAGGAAAGTTTTATTAGCAGTATGGTTGCTAAAGGAAGAAGCTGCACGTTGGTGGGTAGTCACCACCGCAACCAGGCCAATTGAGACTTGGGATGACTTTAGAGGAAGGTTTGGACTGAGATTCTTATCACTGAAGCAAGGGGACATGACTATTAGGGAATACATAGATAAGTTTAATCAACTGGCTCGTGTCGATTTAGACTGGGTTAATATAGCTCAGAAGAAGGCCCTACACTTTGCTCTAGGATTAAACGAGCCATTACATGGTTTGGCCATGTCTCATATACCCTTGGGGGCGACTTTCGAGAATTTGGTGAATTTGGCCCTACTTCAAGAAGAAGATAACAATGACAAGAAAGAGGTCAAGGCGAATGAGTCTCAAGACAAGAGAGTAAATTCCGGGAAACGGGGCAAGGATAACAACAACCGCAAGGACAAGCCAAGAGGGAATATGAAATGCAACTTCTGTGGTAAAGTTGGACATATAGCCAGGGAATGTAGGAAAAAGGAGAAGAGAAAGCGGGGCGAATGCTTTGATTGTGGTGAGTTTGGACATTTCAGCAAGGATTGCCCAAGGAAGCAAGGGCAAGGTCAGACTCAGTGTGCAGGACTATTTGGAGGGCGAATTCATCCCCTCCACCCCGTTCTTCCAGCTCATGATAGAGGTAGTGTTTCTGTTGAAAATCTTGTTTACATTTTCTGATTTTCCCTGTTCAAACTTTGTTTGATTCTGGCACATCGCATAGTTTTATTTCATCTAATCCAGTTGAAAGTTTTGCACCTAAGTACTAGCGTAGTTGATGATCCCGTATGTGTTTCAAATCCAATTGGGGGTTCTGCCCGTTTGTCTGTGGTCTGAGTGGATTTGAAAATTTCTATCTGGAGTATAGAATTCTCGTGGGATGTTTATATTCTCGATTTCAAGGGATATGGGTTGGTTTTGGGCATGGAATGGTTGTCCTGTTTTGAAGCCATTTCTGGTTTTTGTATATAGGGTTGTGAGGCTCATGATCCGCCTCGGTAATACCCTAGAAATTTCTAGTAACCCTAGGGGTCCCGTCATGTTATGTTTTCTTGAATCCCTCAACTCGTCTATCGATAGTTTGCAATCTGTGAGGGTGGTCCGAGAATATCCTGATATCTTAGGGAAAAGTGAAGGGGTTACCCTTAGACGTGGGATAGATTTCCGCATTATCTGGTTGGTAGTACCAAGCCAGTTTCGTGGCCGGTTAGGCACATGACCTCACGAGGTGAGAGTTAAGAAAGCAAGTCAAGGAGTTGCTTGAGAAGAACTTCCTGAGACGAGGCATTTTCGAGTAGGGTGCTCCAGTAGTATTCGTTACTGATGTGGACAGTTTGTTTCGCTTATGTGTTGATTATCGTGAGAGGAATAGATAACCGTTACCAAGGATCAATGATTTGTTTGATCAGCTTGTAGGAGCATCTGTTTTCTTTTAATCTAGCTACCGGATTCCATCAGCTTAGGATGGCTGAGGATGGAATTGACAAGACTGCGTTTAGGACTCTAGATGGATTTTTAGAATGGCTAGTCATGCTATTTGGCTTGACTAACGCACCCACATATTACGTGAACTTGATGGGTAGGGTGTTTAGGGAGTCCTTGAACAAGTTTGTCATGGTCGTCATAGACGATATTTTGATCTCCTCAAAAGAACGAGGAAGAACATGCGATACATCTCAAGGAGGAGATGGATACGCTTAGCGCCTCCAGTGGAAGGTCAAGTTCTCCAAATGCCATCTTGGAGGAAAGAAGTTGGATTTCTTGGGCACATAGTTCTTAAGTAAGGCTTAGCGGTGGATTCCGCTAAAGTGGGTGCGGTTTAAGACCGGAAAACTCTGAGGAGGGCAATTGAAGTAAGAAGCTTCCTCCGTTTGGCTAGTTAGTTAGCATTACCTGAGCTTAGACTTACTCTTCTGGATCAAGAAGGGAGTTTCACGGGAAGAAGACCCGCAGTTGGTCAAGAACATGGACCAGTCGACTCGAGGCGAGATGTTAGGTCACCTCGCTAGATATATTATAAAGGATGACTAAGGCGCGACAAGAGATTATGTGTTCCTCGAGTGAAAGACTTGGTAAAGAAGGTTCTTGAAGATGCGCATCACTCGAGGAGGTGGCCGAGTTGGTCTCTGGATGCCTGTTGTGCCACCAGGTCAAGGCCAAGTCATAGAAGCCCAGTGGGCCGTTATCTCCATCGGAGGTTCCGCAAGGGAAGTGTGAAACCATCTCGATAGATTATGTGGAGGGACTACCTAGAAGGGAGTACGGGTATGTGGGTCATAATAGGTAGACTCACGAAGAGTGCTCATTTCAGTCCGGTGAAGAGCGAGAGGACTACATCATGGTTAGCAACGGTTTATCCTCAAGAAGTTGGCCAGTTTTGAAATAGCCTACAGGAAGCCATGGGTAGGCAGTTGAATCTAGGTATGGCCTATCACTCATAGGCGGATGGTTCATTTCGATTAAGCATGAGTTATAGAAAAATCACGTTTATAAGGGCAATTGGCAACGTGGATTGGTATTTTCAAGAAAAGTTCTGTTGCATGGAATACTTTATAGTAAGTAGGCGAGATCCAGGATTCACTAGTGAATTTTGGAGAGCTTGCATGAAATCATGAGGTTATAGTATGTTTAAGCCAAGTATACAGAAAGAAGAATAAGTGGAAAAGAAAGACGAGAGGCGATAATGAAATGAGTTCCAACTCGAATTTGGGAAATAGGAGTTAGGAAGCCAAGAAAGCATGAAGTAAAAGACAGTCAAAGCACAGTGGAGTTAAGCCCAAGGAAACGTGATTAAGAAGAATAGATACACGCATCATATCTTTGTAGGAGTGCATCCTTGATCCTTGTTTTCCTGAGGAGCTTGCTTGCAAGTTATCTCTTGTATATATATATCCTCTCGATCCCATTCTCGATCTTATTTCTGTTGTAAACTCCATAAGGGGGTTATGACTCATCGGTTAGTACTATATGTCAGAGTTTGAATAGATGCATATCTCTCTGTCCATGTTTATCTAGTTTATCGTGTTTATCTTGTCATGAGGACCTTAGGTAGAAACCCTTTGGATGAAACATGTATTTGAAACATGTTATGCTTGATGGTTGCAAGTGGTTGCAAGTGGTTGCTCGTGGATGCATTATACACAATTAGGCACTAGATCGGCTCGCACACTCCTCATATTGCATATGCATGAGTGTTTATGCTTATTCATGGATGGAAATTGTGTGTTATCACATGGATGTTGCATATGGGTGAAAGTTATGTGCACTCATATAGATATTATGAATTATGTTAGGAATTTGCATACATATGGATTCATTTCACTGACATACATATGCATTAAGGAGGTTTACTGTATCAGTAACCGCCTGATCTTTGCATTAGATAAGACATACATGTGCATTAAGGAGGTTTACTGTATCAGTAACCGCCTGGTCTTTGCATTAGGTAAGTACATATACACACACCTTTGCATATGTTCATACCACATTTAGAATTCTTTAAGGACAATGATTGCTCGTGGATGATGCTTTGAGTAGATGGATGATTGGATGGTAGGATACGTTCTTCCTATCTTGAAGATTTCGGGGACGAAATCCTTTAAGGAGGGGAGAATGTAACAACCCGTATTTTCAATAATCTGTTATAACATAAATTGAGGCAGAATTAAATTATAAAATGGGAATCAAGGGAAACGGGCTATGCCATTGCGTTCGTCTCGGAAAAATACGCGAAATAGAGTCCGAGTTTTCGAAAATCGGAGTTCGTATGACCCAGTTAAGGCCCATTGAAGTTTGCAGAAAATTCCTAAGTAAAAACAGATTTAAATTTGAAATTAAAAACTAGGGTTTGGGCAAACTGGGCAGGCGGGAAAAATTCCCGCCCAGGACCCCATGTCGACAGGCCTGTCGACAGGGGTCTTAGCATGTCGACTGCCCTGTCGACAGCCCTGTCGACGGGGGGTGCATGGGCTGCTTAGCCTGGTGCACCATTTCTGATTAGGGTTGGTCTTGTGGCTTGTTTCTAGAGAGTTCCGGGATCTGATGGACCTAATTGAATCTAGGGTTAATCCTATGGTCCAAATCACTAGCCTAATCTATAAATAAGACCCTAACCTACCCTAAATCATTCATTATTCATCCTAGTAACTAAACTATGGCAAAATCAAAACTCTCATGGCCTCCACCCTCTTCATACAATTCCTAATTTAATTCCTAAGTGATTTTCCATGCATACAAGCATATTTAGGCTTGTATGATCCTCCTTAGCTTGCATTAAAGGCTTGTTTTTCAATTGGCATCATAAAGGAGGAGTCTTGATCAAGTTTGCTTGCATTTGGGGGCTTTAATTAGTTGCATAAGGGGTTTCTTGCATTTGTTATACCCATTTGAGTCCGCATAAGCATTGTAAGCCCTCTTACCTTCATTTTAGAAACTCTAAAGTTAATGTGTGATGAAAGTTGGGGTTTATGTATGTTTATTGAGTTGTGCATGTTATGCAAGGGTACTAAGCCATGATTTGCAAATCTATTGAGTTATGCATGCATACTAAGCCATGATTTGCAAGATTAATAAGTTATGCATGTTCATGCAAGTTTGCTAAGCCATGATTTGTATGTTTATTAAGTTATGCATGTTTATGCAAGTTTGCTAAGCCATGATTTGTATGTTAAATAAGTTATGCATGTTTATGCAAGTTTACTAAGCCATGATTTGCAAGTTTAACAAGTTATGCATGTTTTGACAAGTTGTGCATGTTTATGCAAGTTTAAAATGACAAGTTGTGCATGTTTGACAAGTTGTGCATGTTTATGCAAGTTTAAAATGACAAGTTGTGCATGTTTGACAAGTTGTGCATGTTTATGCAAGTTTAAATTGACAAGTTGTGCATGTTTGACAAGTTGTGCATGTTTATGCAAGTTCAAAATGACAAGTTGTGCATGTTTGACAAGTTATGCATGATTATGGTAAAATGCAAGTTCACTATGCTAAGTTGCGCAAGCCTAACATGTTATGCATGATTGTTGTGCAAGTTTGTCATGTATGTTGTGCCAAGTTCCCTCTTCCTATCCTTTATGCGTTATTACGAATATGTAAGCGATAGAATGACGTTGGGGGTTTTGGGTAAACTTAAAATACATGAAAATATAAGATTGGGAATTTACCTATTAAGTTAGGTCTACCCCTTGGGAATTTACCTATTAAGTTAGGTCTACCCAAGTAATTGTTTGACTTGTGATTATGTTTTGAAATGAAGTGGACATGACACTTAGAAAACATAAGTGTGGCCAACTCGAGGTTGGGTTGAGTTTGTAGCGTAATTCTACCCGGAACCGACCGGCTTAACTAGTGGCTACAAACAATAAGACCCAATGTGAGAAGTTGGTCATGGGGTGCCAAGACCCGAGGTTAGACCAAGTTGTGGTGTAAAGCTACCCGGACCCGCCCGGCTTAACTAGTAACCGCAACAAAGTCTAATGTGAGAGGTTAAGGTGCCTTAAATTAATTAATGCCTCATAATTAGGGTTAAGTCAGGGTCCACTAATACTTAACCAATTTGGGGATTCGAGGGATTAGAATGTGGTTAAGTTGTGAACCGTTGGTTACACTTAACTAGTTTAATCCATTTGGGAGTTCAAGGGATTAGAATGGGGTTAAGCCACACTTAACCAGTTTAATCCAGGATTAGTGAAGGGTTAAATCACACTTAACCCTCTTAGGAAACCCTAGCAGCGGGTCTGTTCCGGCAGTAATCCCAGTTTGGTATCATCACAACCCTAGAGACTAGGCTAGGGCGGGGCACGATTACTGGACGGATGTAAATGACCAAAGGGCGATGGCCGAGTGGTACAGCGGTGCGGGTCCGGCGGGCTACGGACGTGCACGTAGTCCGATGTAGGACAAACTCGAGGCACGTGTACCAGTAGGTTAGGGCTGTGCATTATTGCTTAAGTGTCTGGGGTTGACACCCGAGGGCTTGATACACCCAAAGGTGGACCCAGCACAGTCTAACTACAACCATACGTGGGCCATATGGACACCAACACTTGACGTGTTAGGTTTATAGGGAGCCGATCGACTAGACCGTTGGGCTGGACCTTGTATTAAGGTCACCTCATGTTATTGGGCCAAAGCTTGGGCCAAGGGATCAATACCTGTTATGTTGGGTTGCTAGTACACCGTGGTGCAAAACTTAGCCATGTTTTATGCGATGACACCTCTATCTATCTTGTAGTTAATTTACCATGCCAGTATGTTGTTATCTATGATCATCTCAGTTCCCATCATGATGTTAACTTTATTAGTTTATAGACTGATCGTAGCAGGGCTTACTCAGTCTTTTTGACTGACCCGTTTTGTTTCGCCTCTTTTCTTCCGTTCCCTCCCCCCCCCCCCCCCCCCAGGTTCTCAGGGAGGGAATACAGGAGCCTAGCTTGGATCTTAGCTGCTTTCTTGGATAGCTCATGTATGCTTTGGACTTGGGCTTGCTATGGTTTCTTCCACTTTGGGGATAGCTACTTTTATGTTTTTCCTTTTCAGTCCAGATGATGTTATTTTATGTACTAGACTTGTTTACTTGGGAAATTGACATTATGATGTAGCAGACTTGTTTTTGAAATAGTTTAAAAGTCTTCCGCTGTTTATTTACTTACTCTGTTTATTTACATATATATATATATATATATGTCATGTCCTGCCTTGCTATATCATTATGCATGTTTACCAATAATGCCCCTCCAAAGCTAGTGCATTCCTTTGCGAGTGACCCTGGCGGAGGTGGGGTGTTACACTAGATGATTATATATATACTGTGGTTGATAGACATTATTATAATATCAAAAGGTTTTTGATATAAAAGATATTTTGGATTCTCATAAGGGAAAAACCCGTTCCGTTATGCGGCGTGGTCTTATGAGATATCGTTCACTTGTTCGAACTGTTTTTAAACTGTTTTACTCATACCAGTCCCATGACTGACCCGGAGTTTACTTTGTTGTTTCCCCTAAACTCTTGGGTGCCTAAATTTGTATGGGCAGTCAAGTAGTCGGGATTTACAGATACATCGAAGAGCTGGAGCAGGAGGCTTCAGGATCATATAGCTATAGTTATTCCGCTGTGTTGTAAGTGCTGTACTTTGAAAATGATATGTATATGCAAGTACAAATGTATATTTCAAGTTATGTTATATATATTATATGTTATTCGTTCCGCTGTGAGGTTCGTGTTACTCTGATGTTGTCTTCTTCTTCTTCTGTTCTAAGTTTCTATCTTATCTTTCCTCATCCTCTAATTTCTTTCACTAATTACCAGGATTTTTCGATGTTTTGGTTATCGACATCGTACTTATGCCGATAACCAAAGTCGCTCAAAATCCGGGTCGTTACAACATTTCTGATTTGCACCGCACCGATACTAATATATTAGAAATAGAATGATCCCTACCAATATCGTTCCATTTCATTTTCTTGATTATTAGGTTACTTAGGTTAGTAGAACTCAAGACTTATCCGCGCATCGTACCCATTTACTTTCCCATGGATTCGCCTAATACAATATATGTAGCTATCTCTCAATATTGAGATACACCCAATGGTACCCCACTCGCACGGTCTCCACCATAATGAACGCAGTCCCTCATCCTACGTCGGAGTGACGTACGAATCTGTATAGAACAATGTTATGTTCCGCATATATCTGTCATTCCTATCTAGGTAAGCGTATGGATTGCTACCATCGATCGAATTAGATTCCTTATCAGAATAATTGTGATGACCCCAAACCACCGTGCCATGGAAGCAAGGATAATCATATGAATATAACACATAAACAATAACAGCAGAACAAAAATATATCATTACACTAGATAATGTACGTCAAATTACACTGGAAATAATATCAACATCAGAGTTACACAGTATAGCAGGACCATACTTAGTACAGAATACAGTTTCAGCATAATATAAAATGTTTGTAGCGGAATCAAACATAATATACATAAAGAAGTCTGAACAGCATAATAGAAATGATAGAATCCATCCTCATCTCCATAGCTATCCAGAAAGAGCCTGCTAAAACCTGAATATAAGCTGCCCTTGTAGAAAATAGGGGCACCCGAGTTTGCAAAGTGAAACAAACTATGAGTCAGTCATGGGACTGGTATGAGAAATCTTCTTAACTTATTTGATAATAAGGCTAATCACAGGACTACGCCGCTAACGCGGAATGGGTTTACTCCATTGGATTGCCAGTGCACAAAACAAGTAAATCATTTAAACAACGCAATGCTTTTTATAGAAAATGAAGCCAATATAAGACTCAAGTCCCATCACACAATGCAACGCAAACCGGAGGATAGAGTTTTACATAATGGCCAAAATATGCTTGATACGTATAAATCAAAATCATTTGATATTATTACTATAACATATATGTTTCAAAAACAATTTCAATCATAATGTTCAATCATAGATGACATGAGCATCCCATGCCACTATGCCACCATATATAGGTTTACAATTAAAACCGCACATGTCATATTGGAAGTTGGATTTCCATCATGAACCAAGGTAAGGGATCGTCCTTACTGAATTCGAGACAATCTCGCCTACCATGTCTCAGACTACGGTCGCAACTGCACCTAGGAGCCACAGGGCCAGTCCTCTCTTACGTTTGAGGATTATAACTCCTGAACAATGCGTTCCCCTCCCCTATGGGGCGTAATGGTCAGTATGTCGACCATATCATCCATTGGCCCCGTAGTGACCGATATATCCAAGGCGCCTCGCTTTCCATCATCCACATAAGTAAAAATGTCTGAACTCCGTACCATGAAACCACTCCTAGCTAGAAAGAAACGCATGTTCTCCCTGGGTCCTTCATCCCGTTTCTGCTTCATACCGGGGAGTGAAGCTTGCAAATTAACGCTATACACAAAGCTATGCTATTTAAAGTCATGCTTTGATCATCAACCACAAGGCTCAGCTTTGCAACAAAAGCCTTGATCTCTACATCTCAGCATGCCACATTGACATTCCACGCCATGTGACTGATGTCTATCGATATATAACCTCTAAGCTCGTACGTATTAGAGAAGGATGTTAAGCAAGAGAATAAATTCTCTGCCACCAAACAGATATATATTTAATAGAAATCAATCAGCATAGAATAAAATCCAGTGTCATACATACATCCATTTACTAGTTCGTTCTGGGTCTGAACGAAACCGGAGGCACCTTATTCCTCGTCTCATATGTCCAATACAGGAGAGAGGACCTTGCACATCCGGACAATCAACAAATACGTCCGGACCACTACCAATGCAAACCCTCCTGGGAGCTAACCGATCCAGGGCATCAGTAGTAATCCATACGATGTGAAGATCACCGGTCTTGCACCGTCTTTATATCTTCGACTTTTAATCGTCAATCAATTATTTGAAATGAGAATTAACTCAGCCTTTTCAAATAATTCACGTATACATAGAATTCAAATCAGTTCTTTCCATAGTTAAATTATTCGACATTCACGTTTCAATTCAATATAATAATTTCATGTCAAATACATTTAATCATCAGATATCTAACAAACCAAGTAAAATCGGTTTATTTCCATTCCATATCATTTATAATATTTTATAACGATTTTTCACTTTTTATATATATATATATATATATATATAAATAGTTCATTTTCATCGAACGACGTTTCTGGTCATTCGATGCCACTGGCACTGCTCTCGTCTAAATTTGGATTAGACATTTCGCAAAATCTATCTGTTGGATCTTAACGTATTTTATATCGTTGGAAAGATCTTTCCAAAGCGAACCCAACGGTTCTAGTTTTTGGAAAATCCAATGGTCGAATCTCCCGTAATAGTCGTTTAAAATTACGATTTCAAAACATGAACTACAGCTGCGCGATTTGTTTTATTTTAATTATATATATATATATATATAATTTATTCGACGATTTCTAAACCGTTTTCACTTCAAAAATTTGGCTAACGCCTTTAAATTTCGAAATTTTTTGCCATATAGGGAAGGGTTTGGAAATTTATTGGGCCATATTAGGTACCCAATAAATCCAGTATAAGCATACACAATTTTTAGTGACCTATCTATGCCCGAGGGAGTGTGTATAATAACTCGAGAGATAAATCTCATCACCCTGTCCAGTGTTGGAAATAAATAATCCATGTGTCATATCTAATAACTAGAGAGACGTGATTAATGTCAAAATAAGGATCAGGACCCTAAAAGAAAACTTAATTAGGCTCACATCCAGTGATATTTATTATAAATTAGGTCCCTATTTTTCAAAAGTTGCGAAAAAAATGTAAAAAAAAGTAAAAAAAATACGAAAATTATTATTCAAATAAATTATTCATTCGACGATAAATTCGCTAAAAAAAATCAAAAACATGCAAAAAATAAAATAAAACACAAAAAACAACGAAAAACGCAGTCAAATGCATTTTGTTATGTAAGAATTTCAATTTCCTGCGTATATATGTGCAAGTATTCCAGCGTTGCGTCCGCTGTTGAATTTTTTGAATATTTATGCGTAACTATTGCATCGTTCTTGCATAATAATATGCAAAATTGCATAGCATTGTAACTCAGTTCATTTTTATTTAGTGTACAATTAAGTCCGGAACATGCACATATGTGTGCAACATATATGCAGGCAAAATTATAGCATAATTTCCTTTGTGCAATAGTTGCATGCATGTATGCAAGTATTGGCAATACTTGCATACATATATGCAAGTTTTTTTTCTTCGTGGCATGGACTTTTGGGATTATTTCCAGATTTTAGACTTTTTTTTTTAATAATGGCCGCAGTTTTTTTTTTTTTTTTTTTTGAAAAAAACGAAGGAGCGAAGGGAAAGAAGCAGCAGGCGAGACGTGAAAGTAGGAAGTGGATCCAAGAATGTAGGAGGCGACAATTCAAAAATAGGGGGCAAAAATGTATTGGAAACTATGACCAGATGTGAGCCTAATTTTAAATGTGGACTGTAAAAAACGCACCCTATTCTCAACTCCAGACCCCTGTGGGGTTTTTATTAAATCTGGCAATTTACCGGTATGTTTTATTTAGTCCATATTAGTCCTCAATTGAACCTGTAATTCAGTCATCGCCATATGAGCGTCTTGCTCGTATGGTAATCTCAACCTCGTCATACAAGCTCCAAATGCTTATATGGAATATGATATGCTATGAAATCAATAGTTCATCTTCAGTTCGACCTGAAATGCAGTCATCTCCATACAAGCGTCTCGCTTGTATGGTAATTCCAACCTCATCACATAAGCTCCAAACGCTTATGTGGTATATGATAAAGTACGTTATCTTCACGAAGTATGCCATGCAGTGTAGTTCAAAATTAGTTGTTGCTATTTTATGGTGTTGTTTGTAATCTCACATAGAACAACCAACACACCGCATGTAATGGCATTCACAGGAGTTTATATAATAAATAAAATTGCGCAGCTAACTCATTAAGTCTTACTTATTTGTCGGGCATGCAAATAAATTCTTTACTCAACAGCTAATCCATTTTCCTGTTCAACATATGTGTTTGTATGTGTATATATGCATATCTATGCTAAAAATAATATTTTTAGACAACAAATAATTATTTCCATACATGGTTATTTTATTCACTTCATTCGCATGTTAAAAATAATACTTTTAACTAACAAATATTTATTTTAACCCACGATTATTTTTAACACTTCATATACATGTTAAATACATTATTTTCGATAAACAAACATTTTTATCAACTCATGATTATTTTTAACGCTTCATATACTTGTTAAAATAATATTTTCAATGATCAAACATTCATTTTAACTCATAAGTATTTCTAACACTTCATATATATGTTAAAAATATATTTTCAATGAATAAACATTTATTTTAACTCGTAAATATTTCTAACACTTCATATATATGTTAAAAATATTATTTTCAATGAATAAACATTTATTTTAACTCATAAGTATTTTTAACACTTCATATATGTGTTTAAAATATTATTTTCAATGAATAAACATTTATTTCAACTTGTAATTATTTTTAGTGGTTCATTCATACAATAAAAATGTTAATTTTATTGTTCAAACCATTTATTCAACCCATGAATATTTTATATACTTCAATACACAATAAAAATGTGATTTTTATTGTTCAAACAATTTATTTCAAACATGAGTATTTTATATACTTCATATACACAATAAAAATGTAACTTTTATTGTTCAAACAATTTACTTCAAACATGAATATTTTATATACTTCATATACTCAATAAAAATGTAATTTTTATTGTTCAAACAATTTATTTCATACATGAATATTTTATATAATTCATATACACAATAAAAATGTGATTTTTATTATTCAAACAATTTACTTCAAACATGAATATTTTATATACTTCATATACAAATAAAAATGTGATTTTTATTGTTCAAACAATTTACTTCAAACATGAATATTTTATATACTTCATATACACAATAAAAATGTAATTTTTATTGTTCAAAAAATTTATTTCAAACATGAATATTTTATATACTTCATATACACAATAAAAATGTGATTTTTATTGTTCAAACAATTTACTTCAAACATGAATATTTTATATACTTCGTATACACAATAAAAATGTAATTTTTGTTCAAAAAATTTAATTCAAACATGAATATTTTTCAACATATGAATATTTCAGAAAATTTCAGCATTACAACGGCATGGTATTTAAAACCGACACCGTGTCCAGCATGGCTCCTCTGCGATCCTAGGCCTTGCGGCAATACAAGGGTTTCGTTTCCATACTTTCCAAAATACAATTAATTTTCACACCACAATGAATATACCACAAACACAACCAATTTTGTTGCAACCACAATCAATCATTCACAATCACAATCCAAACAATTTATATCGTCCATGGTCTATGGACGAGGGGAGTGTGTATACATATATATGTATATAAATATATTTCATTTCCATTTCAATTCCATTCAACGCATATTTGGTTTATACAACGTATATATAATTTACACATCACATATATAATTTATACAATGCTTGTACGTGAGATATACAACGCTTATATAATTTATACATCACTTATATAATTTATACAACGCGTGTACATTCCAATTTGAATTTAGAAATCTCACATAGGGTTCCACTCCTCCTTAAATTATAGAGAGCTCCAAATGCATCCTAGTCTCTTCTAGAATGTAGCTTACGATGTCACAGTCCTAATGCCTCTTGTTTCACTGGATTTCGACAACATATGAAAAAAGATATGATTTTTATAAATAAATCGAACTTCGCAACGCTTTTAACTTTTATAAACAGTTTAAACTATATAGGTCGTTACCTTCAGCTTGCGTTCAAAACTAGATTTTGAATTTTCATTCAATCTGTAGCACTAGGGGAGAATCAGGTTGTACCACGTTGTAGAGGGAGGATAGGCGCGCAGATCGATGGTAAAGCGGTAGAGATCGACAACGAGGGTAGATCGTGGCAGCGCTCCAAATATCGTGACTTCGTGGCGTTGGATCTCCCCAAATACTGAACGATAATTTACAAATCCTATATGGATTTGAAGATCTCGGAAACCTCTACAAAATTCCCTTAAGGGTCAATGGATTTCATAGTGTGGTTTGAGAGAAACCGGGGAGGAAAGAAATGAGAGCTTTCCACCATCGATACTAGAGGGTTACGGGGTTTTTATTTTGGAAAATAAAATAATGAATAGAAAAATATGATTGGTTGATATATATATTTATTCCAAAAATATATGTTTCTCCATACGAACTACAAAACAAACCCAATGACTGTTGCCTCTTGCTAAATACCCCATTCTGGACACAATGGAATATGTTCCGTAGGCCCATTCGACTGCTTCATTCAGTTTTTCTTCAAATTAAAATATAAAACATTCAATATTAGATTTGAACATACATTTTAATTTGTCGGGGCCACATACTGATTCAAAAAATTCCCGAAAAACAAATCTAGCTATGTTTGGATGATATGGTCTTAACAAAATTAATTTCATCAAATTTGGAGACCGTTCGGAAAATGGACTTTTTCTGGTCGATCCAATTCAAATAGAAATTACCAAACACATTTTAATTTACCACGCTCACATATTATTCCAAAAATTATGGAATTTTAAAACTAGCAATAAGTTGACATTCTGATCCAACCAAAGTGGTTTCGTCGAAAATGGAGGTCGTTTGCAAAATGGCTATTTTTAAGGGTTATATATTATATTAAATTCCATAGCGACTATTTTAAATTTTCAATTGGACATAACTTTCAATTCCCGCTATGAAATTTAGATTTTTCACATTCATTAAAAGGGTATTATTAAACAGATTCAAATATTTCTGGTTTTACTGAAATCTGATTTAATTTGAATCCTGTACATTCATTTGAAATTTGAAATCGAATTTTCAAATTACCGCGCCATTTCAGGCTCGTTATATAATTAAAATAAATATATACATTCTAACTTCGATTTAAATAAATTTTAAATCGTTATTATTTAAAATAAATCATTTTAAATATTAAAAATTCATTAAAATAGCTAAAATAATTTTTTTAAATTGGTTCTGATTTTCCGGGTTGTTACAATAATGCCCTCTAGTCCACGATACACCACCTAGAGCAGATATGCGTGTATCTAGATTGTCCCACGTATGTACTTAATTTTAGCTCGATGCCTCAATCGCACGTCCTCTAATGTGCACCGAGTTCCGTGGTAGGCCTAAACAAGAAACATAGAACTCGGTCGGGAGCTTTTCCATACCTATACAGGCCCACTTTAAGGGACTCCGATTACAGATATTCCTAGGGTCAGTTTTCCATGGTGGCTATGACCCCACCTCAGCCCCTTCCTCAACTAGTAAAGACTGCAAGAGCTAAGAGACCGCCCCTAATACAACCAATCTAAACATCCATGTGGCGTCTACCCTCAACCCCGTACCTCGATAGTGAAAGGTGAAATGATATCTTGGGTTTAGCTCTAGTCTTTTCGCATCCCACTAGCAGCCGATGATGGGTATCCGACGATCTACTATCCTTGTTAGTCGTGACCCTTCGCCTACTCGTGAGGCAATCGCCGAACTACCCTAGTGTCACCTCATCGCAGCATTCTGACTGCACAGCTACATCTTCAGTCAATGCCTACCTACCTAGTAGTTACGCGCATACCCAACCTCTACGAGTACAGCCTAAGACATATGTCACCGCACAGAGGACTAGTAGGAGCACCTTACGTACTTCAGGAAGCCATGTGCTTCTCCTTCCAGTCCTTTGGAGCCGTCATAACAATCAGATGAATGTGCGCTTCCCTCTTGTCTTATAACACCTCGATGATCTACCCCGTTGGGTTATTCACCCTGAAACTCTAATAACCCGGAAATCCGAGCCATTTTAAATTTTTTATTCTGGCAATTTTGATGAATTTTGAATATTTAGAATGAATTATTTTAAATAATAGCGACGAGAAATTTATTTCGAATAGAAATAGAACGTATAAATTTATTTGAATCGTCGTTAGAATATAAATATTTATTTTTAAATATAAAAGAAATTTAAAATGGCGCGGTAGTTCGATAATTCCATTTCAAATTTCAAATGAATGTAGCGGGTGCAAAATAAACCGGATTTTAGCGAAACAAAAAATATTAGAATCTATTTGAGAATATCTTTCCAACGAATCCGAGAAATTGAAATTTCATAGCGGGAATCAAAAGATATGTCCAACTGAAAAATCAGAATAGTCGCTATGAAATTTTAGCCCTTAAAAATGGAAATTTTGCAAACGACCTCGATTTTCGACAAAACCACTTTTGTTGGATCCGTGATGTTAAGTTATCGCTAGATTCTAAAATTCGTAATTTTTCGAATCAATATGTGAGCGTGGCAAAGTAAAACGTGTTTTGACCAGTTTCAATTGATTTTAATCGATTGGAAAATGGCCATTTTTCAGATGGTCTCAGAATTTGACGAAATTAGTTTCGTTAGGACCGTATCGTCAATACGAAGCTAGAAAATATGTTTCTGGAATTTTTAGAGTTCGTACGTGGCCCCGATAATATGAAATGTGCGTTTAAATTAAATATATAAAGATTTATATTTTAATTTAAATCATAACTGGTCGAAACGAAAAAATTAGCTAACGAAACATATCCCATTGTGTTCGGAATAGGGGTAATTAGCTAGGGGCTACAGTCGGTAGGTTTGATTTCGAATTCAAAATAAAAAGTTGCTTTTTGAATTTAAAAATAAATTAAATATATATATATACATTTTTTAATGTTCGGTCAACCCTTCATCCTTTTTTTTCCTTTCAGCCCCCGCCCCCCTCCCCCCCCCCACCGTTCACCTTTTTTTCAATTGATTTTAAATTAAAAAAAAGAGAAGGAAAAGCAACGAAGGAGGAAACCGCCGCTCCAGGCGTCGCCGTGCTCCACCGCCGACCACCCCTGGCCCGCCGCACCCCCTCCCGAGCTGGCGCCTCCTCCTCCGCTTCCTTCTCTCCCCTTTCCTCCAGTAAACCGATGCCGCACCCAACCCGTGTCCCCTGGCCAAACCCTAGCCCTAACCGCCTCCGACCATCACAGCTCTTGCTCCTCCGCCTCTTCTTCTTGCACCTCGTCTGAAACCGTACCTCCGATCACTTGTCCAAGCCCCTGCGCCTCCTCCTTAGCCTCCACCACCCATTGCTCCGACCTCCTCCTCCTCCGATGTAAGAAACCACGAGCCAACAGAGAAACCCCCTCCATTAATTGAAAATGTGAGTTTGTTTTCGTTGTTTTGTTTATTTTCTTCGATGTATAATAGGGTGTTCAAAGGTAAAGAGGTTAGATCTTTGATTAGAGTAAGTATAGGATTGGATTTTTATTTATATTTATAAAGCTTAAAGATTGCATTTTTATTTTAGAGAAGACTATATTTTTATGTAATCAAAGAAGAGATTTTTATATAATCAAAGGTATAATTTTTATCGCTAGAAAGGTTGTGATTTTCTTCATGGAAAAGATTCAATTTTTCATAACGAAAATGATCTGATTTTGATAAGTTAAAAGGTATGGTTTTTATGTTAAAAGATTTGACCTTTATTTGCGAAAAGAATTGAAATTTATATATATGTCATTATAAATAAATGTATAATTTTTATATTGAAAGTGAACAAATAAAAATATGATTTTTATTTGAAAAGAAGAAAAAGAATTTTAGCAATGAAAAGAATGAGATAAAAACATAATTTTTATATAGTAGAGATTATAAAAACACGACTTTTATATGTGTTGTAGCGAATTAACAATATAAAGAAGTGATTTTGTTTAAAATATAAGTTGAGATTTTTATATAGATAAAAATTCGATTTTTATATATAAACAGTGAAGATAAAGGTTCAATTTTTATATATATATGAAGTGAAAATAAAAATATAATTTTTATACATGAAGTGATAATATAAAAATATGATTTTTTATATATGTAGTGGCTACGGACGATGAAATTGACAAAAGGCGAGCACGTCGAAGATTTCCTACATATGAAGAGTCGCGGTGTATTGGTTTAGCTAGTCGATGAGAACTTCTCACTTTAGTTCTATTTTCTAGTAAAAGAATTTATATACTAGGATGCAGACGGTGCTTAGCAGCACCCGACACCCGTCGTCCACAGACCATGGACGACTTGTATGCTTGTTTGATGTGTTGTGAAGTTTGTTTGTGATGTAGATGTGAAATAGATAATAAAATAAATCAATTATCGTTAAAAATATAATTCTTAATGTGAAAGTGAATAAATAAATATTCATTTACAAACCGGACGGTTTGTTTATGTACACCTATTTGAAGGATATTGATTGGGATGATAAATTTTACACATCGCCCAGCTGCACAGATAATATTCAGTGTTTGTTGATTTGAAACCCCACACGGGTGTTGGGATGATATTTGACGTACACTAATCCCAATTGTGCAGTGATACGTCGATCGTTTGATTGACAGGCTGTATGAGCGTTAATTAGTTATATTTAATGCTTATGCAGTTGTGGGGTGCACGTTGGCTGATGGTTGATTATTTATTGTTGCTATTATATACATGTGTTATATGGAATCCATATAATTAACATTATATGGTATTTGATTGGGCCTCATTCCAATTGGGAAAATAAAGAATATTATAAAAAAAAATATTCATGTGTTGAATAGAATAAAATATATATTCATGTGTTGAAAGAAATATATATTCATGTGTAGAAAATATTCATGTGTTGAGTAAAATATTTTAACCAATAAATTTTACATCTTTATCAAAATTTTATAAAATATATTAAATAACAAAAATAGTCATGTGTTGACGATGCTCGTGTGTTGAGAATATTCATGTGTTGAAAGAAATATAGATTCATGTGTTGAATAGAATAAATATTCATTTGTTGAATAGAATAACGAAGTTATTGAAATATATAAAGCTATGTTGATTAGAGATGCGCCATTTTGATGCGAACGATATTTATATCGATTATATTCGTTGTTATAATGAGTATAGAAAAGAAAGTGATTTCAAAATATAACGTTTTGAAAATATTATCATTTGTATATCGATGATGTGGAATATTCAATTTTGATTCGAAATTGAATATGAAGTTGAAATTGTTTTGAAAACAAATTTAAAAAGATTTATAAAATACGTTTTGAATTGAAATCGACGAAATATATTATATATATATATAATGGCCTGAATAGAACGCGCCGCGCTGCGGCAGTTCGCGATTTTCAACCATTGACTTCGAATTGACGTTACGGGAGATCCGACCGTCGGATTTTCCTAAAACCAGAACCTTTGGGTTCGTATCGAAATGAGCTTTCCAGTGAATATTAGAAATTTGAAATCTAATGGTTGGATTTGGAACTATGTCTGAATCAAATTTGGAAAAGGTCATTGTAAGTGCAGTTCGATGGCCGTTGATGGAAATCGATTGTACGTGCCTTGATAAAATTATTAAAAATAGCAATAATTTGTGTAAAATCATAAGAAATGATTTCTGAAGAATTGGGATGAAAAAATTCCACATTTGTAAAGATAAAAATATATTTTTATCGAAATGAACTAGTTTTGAACTAGAATTAAAATCCAATTATTTTTAAATAAATAAAGTGGATTTGAAGTGGTTTTGAAAATAATCAGAATTTCCAATATACGAATTGGAATGGATTTGAATCGAAATTATATTCGGAATATTTCGATGTTGGATTTCGTGATTATACAGATATGGTTGTGGGAATTTGAAAGTTATATTTATATCGTTATTTCCAATACGATATTTGTTGATTTCAAAATTTGATATTGAATATAAGCCGATATATTTTCTATTCATAGCCTTGTATTTAATATCAAATGTGATTTGTGTTTGTCGTGAATGGTGTCTTCATTAACACTGTTCTTGAACCCAGTTGAGAAAAGATTAAATCTTTCTATTTAGATTTAATGAAGTGTACCAATTAAATAATATTTAATTGGAATTGAATTTGAAAGTGATTTTGGGTTTATCGTGAATCGTGTATTAGGTGACATTGGTTCTTTAACACAGTTAAAGACAGGATACTGATTTTTGAGAAGATTAAAACTAAGTGGAGTTTTAATGAATCTGTAATTAGATTGTAATGTGAATTGATAATTTAAATTATTAAATTTGGAAAGTGATCGAGAATGGAGTATCACCAGTTTTGCTTCAAAGCGATAGTTAAATCTTTAATTAGATTTGAACGTGAAATGGTAATTAATTTTATCGATAACACCGTGGTGTTAGATATGGAGTATTACCAGTTTTGCTTCATGGGATGAATAGGTTGGGATTGGGAAAGAAAATAAATAATTACTTCGGTGTGGTTCACTAATCTCGACTAGTTTGGAAAACCATAACATGGTTAGAAATGATATCCAAAGGAAGATTGAAGAATAAATGTAGAAGAATTTATCTTTGATAAAATTAGTGGGAACCTTTCCCTAAGAGTGTGAAAATTTGAATAAAAGAATATTCTAAATTGGAAAGAGGCTTATGTTGTGTTTGTGTAACACGTGTTTATTATATACGTGGGTTATTCAGAAAGGCCGGGTTTATACCCATTCTGAATAACCAATTCGACGATATGTCGAAGATGAAGACGGTGGTTGAAGACCGGAAGTCTTCACATCGTTTGGGTGATTACTGATGATCTTGATTGGGCTGTACACCCAAGAGGAGGGAAACAGTTGGTGATCGTCCAGACGTACTTGGAGATCGATGGATATGCGAGGAAAGTGCCTCCGGTTTCGTTCAGACCCAGAACGAACTTGTAAATGGACCGTGTGTCTGACACTGGATTTTGTTCTGTGTTGATATATCTCTATTGAATACACATCTGTTTAGCGGTGGATAATTTATTCTCTTGCTTAAAGCCCTTCTCTGAGATGTACGAGCTCAGAGGTTGTATATCGATGGACATCAGTCGCATGGAGTGAATTTCCAGTGTGGCATGCCTAAGTGGCAGACGATCAAGGCTTCTGTTGAAAAGCAAAGTCTTGTGGTTGATGATCAAAGCACGACCTGTATGGCATAGCTTTGTGTATAGTGTGAATTCGCGAGCCTCACGCCTCGGTATGAGTCAAAAACGGGATACAGACCGTTGGGAGAACCCGACGTTTCTTTCTAGCTATGGGTGATGTCATTCACCTACCAGCCCTGACATTTATATACTTTTTACCTGTGTGGTTGTTGGAATGTGAGGCGCCTCGAATATATGGTCGATAACTGGCACTATGTGAGCCGACGTATAGACCATTGTATAGGTCCTATAGGACCGGGAAACGTGTGTTCAGGAATGGCTAATCCTCAAAAGTATGAGAGGACCGGCCCAACTGATTCCAAGGATCGCTGTGTGTAGTCCTGAGACATTTGCTATAGTGTCTCGAACGGAGAGGAGCTTGCCCCTTGCCACGACTCATGATGGAATCCAATTTCCAATACGTGATAATTCGGTTTCATTTGTAGAACCTAGTATGGCGACATAGTAGATGGTAGCTATGCCGCCTTGGATTGATACTTATGATTGAAATTGTTTTGACACTATACATTTATAGTAATATCAAATGATTTGTTTTAAACGTACCAAGCATGTTTGGCTATTATAAGGGAAAACCCTATCCTTTGGCTTGCTTTACATTGTGTGATGGGACCTGGGTCTTATAATAGCTTCATTTTTCCAAAAAGCATTGCGCTATTTTGTTATATGCACTAGCATTCTTGGGACGAAACCCGTTCCGTGTTATACGGCGTGGTCCCTTGAATTACCCTCTTTTAAAGTAAAGTTTTAAATAACTGTTTTAGTTCTCACACTAGTCACATGACTGACCTGGAGTTTATTGTTTTAACCTAAACTCTGGGTTCCCTATTTTCCACACGGGCAGCTAGTAGTTTTGGTTTTGCAAATTTATATTCACAGGATCCTGGTTTATAGCTGAAGTGATATTCAGAAAGCTCTGTATCCGTGTATTTATTTCAGTTATGTTTTGTATTATTTTTCCGCTGCTATGTATTTAAATGTAATTTAAATCTTTGATATTTGTCAAATGTGTAATATTGATTCATACTCTGTGATATTCTTGTATTCTGATGGAATTGTTGTAATAAACAATGAAAAGTTCTTCTGTTTGCGTTCTGATTTGTCGTGTTCTCAAAGTAATTCGTTCTTTCTCTTATCTTCGTAGACCGGGGAAGTTCGGGTCGCTTAATTTGGTATCGGAGCTTTTGTTTACAGAGCTCGAGAACAAGACACATTAGAACCGAACGAAAGAATCCATCAGATATTGGATTAGTAATATCCAATTATAATAACTCGTTAGAGATAGGATCAGTAGTATCCTAGAACGAGTGTGAAGAGTATATTTTTCAAATGAAAACAATATTGTTTTGAAAGTTAAATTCAAGTATACGTATTTGAATATTTTATTTATATTGATTTTGGACAATCGAGTATATAAAGGTTTTGCATATATGCATCATGAACGTATATTCGAAGTTTTAATATACTGGATAGATATAGAATCACACTCTAGTCGCCTGGAGATGATTCTACTGATGACATACGGCATCAGTAGTTTATGTTCGAGTTTCGAAGGTGGGATTTCTACATATTTCCATTAGACTAGTGTGAGAACCAAAACTAGATAGGATATATTGTTGTGATTTGACATCAAAAACATGATTTTCTGTATATGTATCAAAATTATGAATTTGAAACGTTAATTCACTAATTGATTGCTGGTTGTGTTGTTTGATTACTGGTTTGATAATTTTGAACCATTAAGCCTAATTGAACTGAATATTGAACTATATAGAAAAATGATTACAATTGCATGCATATACAGGTACTTACATTGAACAGGTCATAGCAAGGAGGCTAGAGCAGAGAATAAAATTGTTTGCCCGACAAATAGGTACATGTTTATTGTATTTCTTTGGATTTGATAATTTTATGAGACGATTGGCTAGCCGCTTGGCTTTTTCTTTTTCTTTTGGATTGAAGAAGGCCATGGGAGGCTGTATGAAATATCCTGAAGTCCCCGGTGCAGGGGAGGTTATGGCAATTTTTTTTGAAAATTTAGGGTGTTAGCCAAATTTTTGAAAAATTTGAAAAGTTCTTAGAAACTAAAAAGTTGAAGAACTTAAGCCATAAAGAAAATAATGAAAGTTGAGTTGGTTTGTTAAACAACTTTCGGCTTCGTTCCTTTTCGGGGACGAAAAGTTTTAAGTGGTGGAGATTGCAATAACACGGAAATCTGAGCCAATTTAAAATTTTTAGTTTGGCAATTTTGATGAATTTTGAATATTTAAAATGAATTATTTTAAATAATAGCGACGAGAAATTTATTTCGAATAGAAATAGAACGTATATACTTATTTGAATCATCGTTAGAATATAAATATTTATTTTTAAATATAAAAGGAATTGAAAATGGCGCGGTAGTTCGATAATTCGATCTCAAATTTCAAATGAATGTAGCGGGTGCAAAATAAACCGGATTTTAGTGAAACCAAAAATATTAGAATCTATTTGAGAATATCCTTCCAACGAATCCGAGGAATTGAAATTTCATTGCAAGAATCAAAAGATATGTCCAGTTGAAAATTCAAAATAGTCGCTATGGAATTTTGGCCCTTAAAACTGGAAATTTTGCAAACGACCTCGGTTTTCGACGAAACCACTTTTGTTGGATCCGTGATGTCAAGTTATTGCTAGATTCCAAAATTCATAATTTTTCGAATCAATACATGAGCGTGCCAACGTAAAACGTTTTTCGACCAGTTTCGGTTGATTTTAATCGACTGGAAAATGGTCATTTTTCAAACGGGCTCAGAATTTGACAAAATTAGTTTTGTTAGGACTGTATCGTCAATACGAAGCTAGGAAATATTTTTCTGGAATTTTTAGAGTTCGTATGTGGCCCCGGTAATATGAAATGTGCATTTAAATTGAATATATAAAGATTTATATTTTAATTTAAATCAAAACTGGTTGAAACGATAAAATTAGCTAACGAAACATATCCCATTGTATTCGGAATAGGGGTAATTAGCTAGGGGCGACAGTCGGTAGGTTTGATTTCGAATTCAAAATAAAAAGTTGCTTTTTGAATTTAAAAATAAATTAAATATATATATTTTAATGTTTGGTCAACCCTTCATCCCCTTTTTTTCCTTTCAGCCTCCCCCCTCCCCGTTTACCTTTTATTCAGTCTATTTTAAATTAAAAAAGAGAGAAGGAAAAGCGACGGAGGAGGAAACCGCCGCTCCAGGCGTCGCCGTGCTCCACCGCCGACCACCCCAGGCCCGCCGCACCCCCTCCCGAGCTCGCGCCTCCTGCTCCGCTCCCTTCTTTCCCCTTTCCTCCAGTAAACCGACGCCGCCCCCAACCCGTGCCATTGGCCAAACCCTAGCCCTAACCTCCTCCGACCATCACCGCTCCTCCTCCTCCTCTTCTTCTCGCACCTCGTTTGAAACCCTACCTCCGATCACCTGTCCAAGCCCCTGCGCCTCCTCTTTAGCCTCCACCACCTATTGCTCCGACCTCCTCCTCCTCCGATGTAAGAAACCGCGAGCCAATAGTGAAACCCCCTCCTTTAATTGAAAATGTGATTTTATTTTCGTTGTTTTGTTTATTTTCTTCGATGTATAATAGGGTGTTCAAAGGTAAAGAAGTTAGATCTTTGATTAGAGTAAGTATAGGATTTTTATTTATATTTATAAAGTATAAAGATTGCATTTTTATTTTAGAGAAGACTATATTTTTATATAATCAAAGAAGAGATTTTTATATAATCAAAGGTATAATTTTTATCGCTAGAAAGGTTGTGATTTTCTTCATGGAAAAGATTCAATTTTTCATAACAGAAAAGATCTGATTTTGATAAGTTAAAAGGTATGGGTTTTATGTTAAAAGATTTGATCTTTATTTGCGAAAAGAATTGAAATTTATATATATATATATATATATATATATATATATATATATATGTCGTTATAAATAAAAGTATAATTTTTATATTGAAAGCGAACAAATAAAAATACGATATTTATTTGAAAAGAAGGAAAAGATTTTTAACAATGAAAAGAGCGATATAAAAATATAATTTTTATACAGTAGAGATTATAAAAATACGACTTTTATATGTGTTGTAGCGAATTAACAATATAAAGAAGCGATTTTGTTTAAAATATAAGTTGAGATTTTTATATAGATAAAAATTCAATTTTTATATATAAACAATGAAGATAAAGGTTCAATTTTTATATATATGAAGTGGAAAAAAAATATAATTTTTATACATGAAGTGATAATATAATAATATGATTTTTTTATATGTAGTGGCTACGGATGATGAAATTGACAAAAGGTGAGCACGTAGAAGACTTCTTACATATGAAGAGTCGCAGTGTATTGGTTTAGCTAGTCGGTGAGAACTTCTCACTTTAATTCTATTTTCTAGTAAAAAAATTTATATAATAGGATGCGGACGGTGCTTAGCAGCACCCGGCACCCGTCGTCCATAGACCATGAACAAATTGTATGCTTGTTTGATGTGTTGTGAAGTTTGTTTGTGATGTAGATGTGAAATAGATAATAAAATAAATTAATTATCGTTAAAAATATAATTCTTAACGTGAAAGTGAATAAATAAATATTCATTTACAAACCAGACAGTTTGCTTATGTACACCTATTTGAAGGATATTGATTGGGACGATAAATCTTACACGTCGCCCAACTGCACAAATAATATTCAGTGTTTGTTGATTAGAAATTCCACATGGGTGTTGGGATGATATTTGACGTACACTAATCCCAATTGTGTAGTGATACGCCGATCGTTTGATTGACATACTATATGAGCGTTAATTAGTTATATTTAATGCTTATGAAGTTGTGTGGTGCACGTTGGATGATGGTTTATTATTTATTGTTGCTATTATATACATGTGTTGTATGGAATCCATATAATTAACATTATATGGTAATTGATTGGGCCTCGTTCCAATTGGGAAAATAAAGAATATTATAAAAAATATATTCATGTGCTGAATAGAATAAAATATATATTCATGTGTTGAAAGAAATATATATTCATGTGTTGAAAATATTCATGTGCTGAGTAAAATATTTTAACCAATAAATTTTACATCTTTATCAAAATTTTATAAAATATATTAAATAACAAAAATAGTCATGTGTTGACGATGCTCGTGTGTTGAGAATATTCATGTGTTGAAAGAAATATAGATTCATGTGTTGAATAGAATAAATATTCATTTGTTGAATAGAATAACAAAGTTATTGAAATATATAAAGCCGTGTTGATTAGAGATGCGCCATTTTGAGGTGAACAATATTTATATCGATTATATTCGTTTTTTTAGTGAGTATAGAAAAGAAAGTGATTTAAAAATATAACGTTTTGAAAATATTATCATTTGTATATCGATGATGTGGAATATTCAATTTTGATTCGAAATTGAATATGAAGTTGAAATTGTTTTGAAAACGAATTTAAAACGATTTATAAAATACGTTTTGAATTGAAATCGACGAAATATGTAATATATATATATATATATATATATATATATATATATATATATATATATATAATGGCCTGAATAGAACGCGCCGCGCTGCGGCAGTTCGCGAATTTCGACCATTGAATTTGAATTGACGTTACGGGAGATCCGACCGTCAGATTCTCCTAAAACCGGAACTGTTAGGTTCGTATCGAAAAAGCTTTCCAATGAATATTAGAAATTTGAAATCTAACGGTTGAATTTGGAATTATGTCCAAATCAAATTTGAAAAAGGTCGCTGTAAGTGCAGTTCAATGGCCGTTGATGGAAATCGACTGTACGTGCCTTGATAAAATTATTAAAAACAGTAATAATTTGTGTAAAATCATAAGAAATGATTTGTGAAGAATTGGGATGAAAAAATTCCACATTTGTAAAGATAAAAATATATTTTTATCGAAATGAACTAGTTTTGAACTATAATTAAAATCCAATTATTTTTAAATAAATAAAGTGGATTTGAAGTGGTTTTGAAAATAATCAGAATTTCCAATATACAAATTGGAATGGATTTGAATCGAAATTGTCTTCGGAATATTTCGATGTTGGATTTCGTGATTATACAGATATGGTTGTGGGAATTTGAAAGATATATTTATATCGTTATTTCCAATATGATTTTTGTTGATTTTAGAATTTGATATTGAATATAAGCCGATATATTTTCTATTCAGAGCCTTGTATTTAATATCAAATGTGATTTGGGTTTGTCGTGAATGGTGTCTTCATTAACACTGTTCTTGAACCCAGTTGAGAAAAGATTAAATCTTTCTATTTAGATTTAATGAAGTGTACCAGTTAAATAATATTTAATTGGAATTGAATATGAAAGTGATTTTGGGTTTATCGTATATCGTGTATTAGGTGACATTGATTCTTCAGTTAAAGACAGGATATTGATTTTTTAGAAGATTAAAACTAAGTGGAATTTTAATGAATCTGTAATTAGTTTGAAATGTGAATTGATAATTTAAATTATCAAATTTGGAAAGTGATCGAGAATGGAGTATCACCAGTTTTGCTTCAAAGCAATAGTTAAATCTTTAATTAGATTTGAACGTGAAATGGTAATTAAATTTACCGATAACACCATGGTGTTAGATATGGAGTATTACCAGTTTTGCTTCATGGGATGAATAGGTTGGGATTGGGAAAGGAAATAAATAACTACTTCGGTGTGGTTCGCTAATCCCGACTAGTTTGGAAAACCATAACATGGTTTGAAGTGATATCCAAAGGAAGATTAAAAAATAAATGTAGAAGAATTTATCATTGATAAAATTAATGGTATCCTTTCCCTAAGAGTGTGAAAATTTGAATAAAAGAATATTCTGAATTGGAAAGAGGCGTATGTTGTGTTTGTGTAACACGTGTTTATTATATACGCGGGTTATTCATGAAGGCCAGGTTTTTATCCATTCTGAATAATCGATTCGATGATATGTCGAAGATGAAGACGGTGGTTGAAGACCGGAAGTCTTCACATCGTTTGGGTGATTACTGATGATCTTGATTGGGCTGTACACCCAAGAGGAGGGAAACAGTTGGTGATCGTCCAGACATACTTGGAGATCGATGGATATGTGAGGAAGGTGCCTCCAGTTTCGTTCAGACCTAGAATGAACTTGTAAATGGACTGTGTGTCTGACATTGGATTTTATTCTGTGTTGATTGATCTCTATTAAATATACAACCGTTTGGCGGCGGAGAATTTATTCTCTTGCTTAACGCACTTATCTGAGACATACGAGCTCAGAGGTTGTATATCGATGGACATCAGTCGCATGGAGTGAATTGTCTGTGTGGCATTCCAAAGTGGCAGATGATCAAGGCTTCTGTTGAAAAGCAAAGTTTTGTGGTTAATGATCAAAGCATGACCTATGTGGCACAGCTTTGTGTATAGCGTGAATTCGCGAGCCTCACACCTCGGTATGAGTCAAAAACGGGATACGGACCGTTGGGATAACACGGCGTTTCTTTCTAGCTATGGGTGATGTCAGTGACCTACCAATCCTGACATTTATATACTTTTTACTTATGTGGTTGTTGGAATGCGAGGCGGCTCGAATATATGGTCGATAACTGGCACTGTGTGAGCCGACGTACAGACATTATATAGGTCCTTTAGGACCGGGAAACGTGTGCTCAGGAATGACTAATCCTCAAAAGTAAGAGAGGACCGGCCTAACCGATTCCAAGGATCGTTGTGTGTAGTCCTGAGACATTTGCTAGAGTGTCTCAAACGGAGAGGAGCTTGCCCCTTTCCTCGACTCATGATGGAATCCAATTTCCAATATGTGATAATTCGGTTTTATTTGTAGAACCTAGTATGGCGACATAGTAAATGGTAGCTATGCCGCCTAGGATTGATACTTATGATTGAAATTGTTTTGAAACTATACATTTATAGTAATATCAAATGATTTGTTTTGAACGTACCAAGCATGTTTGGCTATTATAAGGGAAAACCCTATCCTCCGGCTTGCGTTACATTGTGTGATGGGACCTGGGTCTTATAATAGCTTCATTTTTCCAAAAAACATTGCGCTGTTTTGTTATATGCACTAGTTTTCTTAGGACGAAACTCGTTCCGTGTTATACGGTGTGGTCCCTTGATTTACTCTCTTTTGAAGTAAAGTTTTAAATAACTATTTTAGTTCTCACACCAGTCACATGACTGACCTGGAGTTTATTGTTTTAACCTAAACTCTGGGTGCCCCTATTTTCCACACGGGTAGCTAGTAGTTTTAGTTTTGTAGATTTATTTTCACAGGATCCTGGTTTATAGCTGAAGTGATATTCGTAAAGCTCTATATCTGTGTATTTCTTTCAGTTATGTTTTATATTATTTTTCCGCTGCTATGTATTTAAATGTAATTTAAATCTTTGATATTTGTCAAATGTGTAATATTGATTCATACTCTGTGATATTCTTGTAATCTGATGGAATTGTTGTAATAAACAATGAAAAGTTCTTCTGTTTGCATTCTGATTTGTCGTGTTCTCAAAGTAATTCGTTCTTTCTCTTCTCTTCGGAGACCGGGGAAGTTCGGGTCGCTTCAGAAACGTACGGACTGATCCAAGCGCCTTTCTTTAAAATGTTGCTAGACCCTATGTCTAAACATTCTTTTACGCACTTGCCTTACCTCACCAGGTTCCCATTTAACTTGGTTATTCCCGTTCATTTTAAATTCTTATTCCAATTTATCAAGTTTCTCTTACTTATTAATTTCAATCATATAACTTAATCCATTTAAGTTTATTAATAATCCCACAACATGTTATTCTCTAGATTGTGGCCCAAGGTTTGTAATCCACAATTTATTTTATATTCTTGCTTGGTTACATCATTACAATAACATGTTCTCCTGAATACACGTATATCTCAATTCACATGTTTCTGAATTAACGTGTCACTTACCATTTATGATTAAATATAACTTATTTATTTTAGAAGTTTTCCTCATTCTTTCTCCTTTAATCATAAATTTAATTTACACCGTCACTACAACTTATCGTTGTTTACTTAGCAGATTACTACGCATATCTAATTCTATCATTTTTACAAGTTATGCTTACCCTACAAGGTGTTTCCCAATTACATAACTTTATTATTTCTTCCGGTTATGTACCAATAGGTGTCTTAATTACATAACCTTATCGGGTTAAGTTTATGGGCCTATATGTAAATATTTCCCACCCCCTCAAATTTACTTAACCTACCCACCATTCAACCAATTTTACTTAAACCCATCTTTATTTTATATATACAATCCCTATGGATTCAACTAGGTTAAGTATTCAAGATTTATTACCATATTTTCATTTATGGTTACAGTATGCTAGACCTCCCACATTAAACCTGCCATTTGTGGATGCTGGATATGCCAGGAGGACCCGATCAGACTTATTCCACAAAATTGGGTTTAACCTCGTGTCTGAGCACGTCTCATATTTGCACACTTAGACCTTTCACATTAGGTTCAACATTAGTGATTGTTGGATATGTCGGTCGGGTCCAGGCAGACTTCCACCACTAATGCAACCCAACCTCGTGTCATAAGTATAATTACAATTTCTAATTGTAATCCCAGGCATTCATTATTATCCAATTTTACCTATGTTCTTATAGGTGTTCATACCCTTTTTCCCCATATTTAATTATATGCCCAATTCACTATTCAAATTATAGACTTTACGCCCCTTTTAAATTCACCTTTTAATTATGCACCATATGCTCTTTTTCCCAAGTTATAAGTCAAGGCATATATATATGTATATGTATATATATATATATATATATATATATATATATGCAACACATATATTTGTGTTATGCACAAAACCAAATCTAAATATTTTCCAATTTATGTCCCTAGTTCATATTCACATATTTTAATACAAGTTGTGCCTAAATTTATATTAACATATATTCCAATGTTCGCCTAAATTCATATTCATGTTATACAATATGATATATGTCCCCAAATCCATATTTGTATATTTCCACATTTTATGCGCAAACTTATATTCATATCTTTCCAATATCAATTATGCCCCAAATTATATCTTTCCCGATCATTCCCAATTTTGCACGTTTGCATTTTCAGCGTTAGGCCTAGGCTCGAAGGTAGCCTAACTATATAAAAATAAAAAGGGAAAAGAGGGAGAGAAGAGAATCAAGAATAGGTATAATAACGAATCAATAATAAAGTTATAGAAATAGGCATAAATGAATAGGCATATTATGATATGATTTAACATGGTGGCGGTATGAACATATAAAAGCAGATCTGATAATTATGTCATAATAGAACTGATTAGGCACCGATTCAGGATCTAGATTTTATATACATATCAGGGTTACTAATTAAATATTTTGATCTAAAAATAACTTGAAGTCACAGTGAATAGATCTAAGGAAATGGATCCAAATTACTACAAAGAAAATGTTGAATTTGTTGTTGTAGCAACTGTTGAATTTGAATAATCTTTGCTGAATCGGATTTGGTGAAGATTAGGCCCTCCAATTTTTGTTGCAGCAGAGCTTCACCATCATCGTCATTTTTGGATGAATAAAACCTAAGTTTAGCGTCCTTTATATAGGAGTAACAGTGCAACCAAGACCTTTAGATTGGACCAGAAGCAATCAAAATCATCCACGTTAGAGAAGCTTCCAGATCCCCGGTTGGGTCAACACCCCTTCAGGTGGTTCGACCCTTAGGTCGACCCCTTCAGGGGTGTCGATCGCTAGGTCAACCTCGGGGTCGACCACCATGAGCCTAGGTCGACCCATGGGTCGACCCAGCCGAGTCTCGGGTCGACCTCAAACGGTCGGCCTTTCCTTGATTTGCACGCCGGATTTCTGGTTTTTTTGATTTTTGAATATTTTTTAATTTATATGTATATATATCTTCCTTATATACATACAAACTTCAAACCTTAATAACTTCTTCATATGGTGTCTGATTTACGCAAACCAGATTTATATCTTGACTATAATTCTGAGACGGATGCAATGGCACGGTCCGTTTTACTTAATTCTGAATATTTAATTTAGTTTTTCTTAATTCATAATTAATAGTGTATTTCATACTAATTATTCTTTAGTTCATCATCTTTAGCGTCGTTAAAATTTCGGGGTGTTACATTCTCCCCTACTCAAAGGATTTCGTCCTTGAAATCTCTAAGTTAAGAAGAATGTATATCCTAACATCCAACAATCATACATTCATCTAGCAATCACAGGCATCCATTGTCCTTAAGGAATTTCTAATGCTTTTATGAACATATGCAATAGTGTGTGTATATGTCCGTAAACTAATGCGGAAGATCAGGCGGTCCACTCATTTAATTGACCTCCTTAATGCAATGTATGTTTGTCCATGCAACCAAAATGTATGCAAATCATCCTAATACATGTAAGTTCTATATGTGTGCACAATCATCCATCCAATTGCAACATCAATGTAACAATACACCCATTTCCATCCATAAAAATTTAAAATTTACACATATCAATATGCAATATGTATGAGATTGAGTCGATCTAGTGCCTATTGTGTGTGTATATGTATCCACGGGCAACCACTAGCAAACACTTGCATCCATCAAGCATAACATGTCTAAAACACATGTTTACATTCATTTGTTTTCTATCTAAAGACTTGTTCGATAGGATATATTCAAACGATAGATACAAGTATTAATTCGAAGCTCGGAAAAAGAAGTTATGAACATATTCTCGTAAAGGAAAGGATATAAAGCGTGAATCCTGTCTTAAACCTCCCAAGTAGCGTTCTCGTGGTCCTCTCCCCATTGCATTTTTAATAGCTTCACTTCTTTGCAAAATTTATTAACCTTCAATCCAAGTACGCAAGTCGGAACTCGTCTAGTCTTTGCTTCCTTCTCTACTTTCACTTCCTCTCGCAAGTTTGGCTCCACTACCTCGAACTCTATACATTTTTTCGCCTCTTAAATGAATAGTCATCTTAGAACGATGGGCTTCCTCAAGGACTGTCTTCAATGGGTTTCCCATCCCAATACAATTCACCTATCAAACCTCTTCTCAAGTAGCTCCCCTACTTGCTTACAATGTTCCCTCTTTTCTTTTAGGAGTCGTGTAACAACCCGTGTTTCTATAACGTGTAATAACCATAAATCAAGGCAGAATTAATTTTTAAAATAAGAATCAAGGGAAACGGGTTGCCCCATTGCGTTCGTCTCGAAATTCTGCTTGGAAACGAGTCCGAGTTTTCGAAAATCGGAGTCCGTATGAACAAGTTATGACCTTTTGAAGTTTTCAAGTTCAAAACAGCTCAATTCGAATTCAAAATTCTAATTTCAAACCTCAGAATGGACTGGGCGGGAAATTTCCCGCCCAGGACCAGGTCGACCTGGGGGTCGACTATATAGTCGACCTACCCAGGACCAGGTCGGCCATAGTGTCGACCTGGGGGTCGACCTGGTGCCCGAGTCCACTTTTGAAGCTGGATTCACTCTGATGTTCCTGGCCTCGTTCCTGTCCACATTCGTTGACTTGACCCTATAAATATAGCCCCTAACACCAGTCTCTCTACAAAAAATTCTTTCTGACCTTATGTTTCTCTAATTCTGATTGAAAAGTTCGAGAAAGGGACTGCTTCTTCTACGTTGAGACTGCGTTAAGAGAATTGCTGATTTGGGGATTTCTATTAGGACCTGACTAAGCATATAGAGATTCAACTATCGACTCTCTTTTTCTAATTCTCGAACCATGATCTGTAAGCCCAGTTATTTTTAGATTTAAACTGTAAATGTAATATGAATACGATGTAAATTGAAATTGGACCTATGTATGATGACTGTTTTACATCCATTCTTGTTCGCCTTGGATCTTGACTCTTGGATATTACTATGACATTGATTTGGGGCCTATTCATGTTGTAAATCAAAAAGAAAACCCCTCATATTATCATGTTGAATCTGCTATTAGTCACAAGTTTATGACTATCACCTTATGTCAATCGTTACCATGATTATGCTATCACCTTATGTCAATTGGTACCATGACTATACTATCACCTTATGACAACTGTTATCTTGACTAGTACCTTATTTTGTTAAATTTGGAATCTTTGTGTTTAATTCCAATATTCCATATGCCAGTAATGTTATCTCAAGGAATACCATGCTATGCTAGTAATCACTTTTGCCACCTTATACCCGTCCCTTTTTATGTTATTCCTTAATTAGATTTATTTGTATCGATTCGTGCTTACGTGCGATGGGAATATGATTTGGGTAGACTAGGTAAAACATGAATTAGCTTTAAACTTGAACATGAATGTGGTTATGACTTGAACCTAAATATGGACATGAACTTGACACGATTTGACATGGAACATGACCTGAACACTGGACATGAACCTAGACATGAAAACTTGAACGTGGGCATGGCAATTAGATAAACTTGAAAATGGCCAACTCGAGGTTGGGTTGAGTTTGCAGTGTAAATCTACCCAGAACCGCCCGGCAAATCCAGTGGCTGCAAACAATAGGATCCAATGTGGGTAGTTGGTCATATCGCACGTAAAACCCGAGGTTAGACTATGTTGTGGTGTAAATCTGCCCGGAACCGCCCGGCAAATCCAGTAACCACAACAGTTAGTCTAATGTGAGAGGTTGGCATGCACTAATGAATTAATGCCACATGATAGGGTTAAGTCATGAACCACTTGAATATACTTAACCAACTTGACACGATGATTTGATAGGGTTAAGTCATGAACTGCTTGAACACACTTAACCCACTTGATACATGATTTGGATAGGGTTAAGTCACGAATTTGAATGACAACACTTAACCTATTAGAAACCCTAGTTACGCGGTCCTTTTCAGCAGTAACCCACTTAGATGTATCACGATACCCTGGGACTAGGCAGGGTGGGGCACGATTACTGGGTTGATTGTAAGCGACCAGAACGACGGCTGAGTAGGTGCGCCATTGTAGGTTCAGGCGGACTATGGTCGTGCACGTAGTCCGGAGTTGAAAAAGTAGGCATTGGGCACCCGTAGATTTACACTGTGCGTGCTTGATTCGTGTTGGTGGTTAGCACCATAGGACTTGATACACCCTATGGTGGACCTAGCACAGGTAACTACATTTCAGGATAGGGCCGTATGACACATACACATGATGAGCTAGGACTTGTAGGGAGCTGATCGATTAGTAGATCGTACCGTAAGACCCCGTAATGGGTCACTTCATGATACTGGGCCAAGGGATCATTTCATGGTTAATACTTGACATGGGTTAGAATTCTAGTACAATTGGTGCAGTGAACCTTGAATATGCGATGCTAGACTTGACTTATCTTGTTATCTTAATTATCCTACCAGTTTTGTTATCATCCTTATGTTTAATTCCAATTTTCACATATCATGTTACCTTTACTAGTTTTCATACTGAAAGTCACTAGGGCTTACCAGTCTTTATGACTGACCCTTTTTCTTTCGCCTTTTTTTTCTTTCGTTTCTTCTCCCCAGGTTCTCAGGGAGGAAACACTAGCTCTTAGCTTGGATTTAGCTTGCTTTTTGACAGCTCATGTACGGTTTGGTCTTGGGCTATGCTATGGCTGCTTCTGCTATTTATGGGGAATAATTTACTTCTGTTTTAAGTTTATGCTTCTTTATTATGAACTTGATGTAATGGAATAATTTGTATCTTGGATAAATGAGCTTTTGACTCTCTTCTTGAAAATAATAAAAAGTTGGTTTTTAATTTCTACCGCTGCTTTATTTATGTTCTGCCTCGTGATATCTCTGTGCATGTTTACCTAGATAATACTCCACCAAAACTAGTGAATTCCCTTTGTGAGTGACCCTAGCGGAGGTGGGGTGTTATAAGTCGTATATCACACAGGCAATGCAACTCGCTTTGCGTTGTCCACCAAGTATATGCGGAAACTAACCTCGTGCCTCGGGATAAGCCCCATACCTGATCAAAAACATAAGGATACTCACAGCTATTGGTGCAGATCGCAAACATCGATAGATATATCAAGAGGTTGTTAGGAGACTAAGCATGATAGAACCTTTTGGGGTCATGAGGAATCTCGAGAGTCTTTCTATGGCAAGTCAGAAGTCTACGACCCTCTTCTCACAATCTAGAATAGCTCCATATATGTAGTTAAACAATCCATCCCTAGAGTCAACCCGTATCTTATGAAATAAAGAACATATGCATCGTAACCAAACTCGACGCCTAACACAGAGATTCTCAAACCCTGGCAAATCCCCGATAAATGAGTCATACCTCTAATGGGTTTGAGACACTAACGAGATCCAAAACTATACTAGTATCTAGGTCTAGAGACTCAACTAAAGGATTAGATATAAAAGAATGTGAAGCGCCAGAAAAAGAATCCTTACAGGATGTTCAGAAATAGAAATCAATCCTTCGATGGAAACTTTCCTACCATATCCTGTCTACCAGCTATGAGAACATTAGCTTGCCCTTTAGAAGTTCCTGCCCTCTAGCCTTGTCTTTGTCTCTTCGGGCACACCTTAATTGTAACACCCCACTCCCGCTATGGTCACTCACTAAGGGAATGCCATAGCATCGGTGGAGTATTTTAGTGAATATAGAACAGAAAAATTACAACAAGACAGATATAAACAGTACTTGGAATTTAAAACATCATCTCATAACAGCGGAAGTAAAACATGTCTGGTTACATCATAAAACCAAAATAAAAGTCAAGTACAATATCCATCCAAATAAAGAAGTACATAATCCCACTCTCATACAATAGCCAAAACAAAAGAAAAGATAACTGGATAACTGGAGCTTTACATCTATCCAAGCTCCTAAAGACTGGAACAGCAATCCGATCAAGCTCCACTACTGCTAGGATCCACCGTAGGACCTGAGGGTTGGGAAAAAAAGATAAAAACAACGGGGTCAGACATAAGTCTGAGCGAGTCCTATAACTTTAACAATACAATCGTTAAAGTAACCAGAGAAGACATAAACTGATATACGGTAACATATAGGGATGAATGGCTACCCTAAGCAGTCAACTAAACGAAGATAAAGGATAAAGACGCATCTACCCTCCCTAAGGTAAATTACTAAACTGCACCACACCAGTCGTTCCTAACTTAAAGGTTGATCCCACCCAAGGACTTATAAAATTTACTAATTAGTACCTGCGTACCCCTAGGTGACCAAGTAGGCGCCACGGGGCCCTACGATCCACTAGGTGTACACACTACTTCCCATTCGATCGGCTCCCTAACGTAGATACCCGTGCTGGCCCCACCGTGGGATGTATCATTCCCCAATGTGGCAACCTGATGGAACTAAAGGTGCACGGCTTATATCTACTCGATGCAACAACGGCTTACCTACCAGCCCGGGCCCACTCACGCATATGAAGCCCGTTGGACTTGCGTTGCCACCGCTAACCCGTTTGCCTCTTACAGTCAAGCCCAGTATGCGTGTCCCGTCCTCGACATGGGTCGAGCCCACAAAGATACGTATGGGTTACTGGTTGAAATGGGCCTCCACAAGCTACCCACCTAAGCTTGTCCCTTTTTCTAGTATATCCCACTTAACCCTTTAATCATGTTTTAATTACATGTTCCATTTTGGTTAAGTATTCTAATCGTATTTTCTATTGCCACCCAAGGCAACCACTAGATTTTCTCATGCCACCCGAGGCACCCACTTAACCCCTCATGTCCCTCTACATGCTAATATGGTTAAGTGTTTCTTAATTAATTAATTAAGAACGTAACCTTTGTAAAGACCTCTCACATTAGACTGTCTTTTATGACCGCTGGTTAAGCCGGTTGGGTCCGGGCAGCCTTATGTCATAACAGAGTCTAACCTCGTGTCTTTACATTAATTACGTATTTAGTTTGTGCCTAAGACCTCTCACATTGGGCTAACATTTGTAGCAACTGGTTAAGCCGGTTGGGTCCGGGCAGTTTTACGCTACAACTGAGTCCAACCTCGTGTCTTAGTCAATTAATTACACCTAATTAATCACCCTCATAATTTTATATTAATTATCCCTAATTAATCAAGTTTTCTTAACATGGGTAGACCTAACTTAATAGGTAAATTCCCATGGGGTAGACCTAACTCAATAGGTAAATTCCCAACACATAGTATGGGTACACCTAACCAAATAGGCAAATTCCCATACTATGTTTATTTATTTTGTGTTATGCATAATTATATTAATTTCACACAATCTTATTAACTTATGCATTTAATTACCCCATCGTTCCCACGTAATTTCGTTCATGATATAACACATATAAAAGGTGTCAACTTGCATATGAATGAACATGTTTCAAAGGTGCCATCTTGCATATTAACAAACACATAACTTGCATATGAACTTGCATAACATGTCACATAACTTGCATATAATATGTCACATAACTTACATATTCATTTTGCATAACAAACTTGCATATTAGCTTATAGACTTGCATAATGTGTCATCATGAACTTGCATATTAATAAACATGTAACTTGCATATTTACATACATGTAACTCGCATATTAACAAACATGTAACTTGCATATAAAGAAACATGTAACTTGCATATTTACATACATGTAACTTGCATATTAACAAACATGTAACTTGCATATTAACAAACATGTAACTTGCATATTTACATACATGTAACTTGCATATTAACAAACATGTAACTTGCATATTTACATACATGTAACTTGCATAGCATATTACCATGAACTTGCATAACATGCATATGATTACATAGCCCACAACTTGCATATTTAGCATCATGCAAACATAACATACATCATATTAAACTTGCATAAGCTTACATACTCAACATGCATAAACATAAGATTAATGCTAACATCATATCATATGATTCAAAGCTCATTAACCCACATACAAAACCATAAATCTCATCACATCTCATCTAATTAGTTTACCAAAAGATCATCAAAGTGATAGAAACTCACAACTAGCAACTTTGAACACCAAATGAAGAAGATTAAGATGCTAAGAAGGGATTAGAAGTTGATTAGAGAGTGATTAGTATGCAACCCTCTTCATAAAATTAGTGGAGGCCATGAGAGCTAGCATTTTGCCATAGTTTAGTCACTAGGTTTAATTATGAATGAATTAGGGTAGGTTAGGGTCTTATTTATAGATTAGGCAAGTGTTTTAGGCCATAGGATTAACCCTAGATTCAATCCAAGCCATCAAAGCATGTCTTGGGGAAGAAGTCAAGTGTAGGAACCATCTAGGGCCTTTAGATTAAAGATGGACCATGAGAACCATTCAAATGCAAAATCTGCACTTGAGCGAATCGGCCCACGGGTTGACAGCCAAACACCCTGGATTAACCCCTAGTCGACCCAGCGGGCTCGGGTCGACTTCAAAAATCGGCCGGTTCGGTTATTCCCCTCTCCCAATTCGCTGTTTTGAGCATTTTTGCATATTTATTTATTAAATTTTCAATTATATATATATATATATATATATATCAATATATATATATATATATATATATATCTACACAACCCATTTCACTTAATTAAGTATACTTTAATTTGGGAATTTTCGTGAAACTTCGCGAGGCCATATCTTGGTCATACGGACTCCGATTTTCGAAAACTCGAACTCTATTTCGCGTATTTTTCCGAGACGAACGCAATGGCATAGCCCGTTTCCCTTGATTCCCATTTTAGAATTAAATTCTGCCTCGATTTATGTTATTACAGGTTATTGAAAATACGGGTTGTTACATTCTCCCCTCCTTAAAGGATTTCGTCCCCGAAATCTTCAAGTTAGGAAGAACGTATCCTACCATCCAATCATCCATCTACTCAAAGCATCATCCACGAGCAATCATTGTCCTTACAAGATTCTAAATGCTGGATGGATATATGCAAAAGTGTGTGTATATGTACTTACCTAATGCAAAAATCAGGCGGTTACTGATACAGTAAACCTCCTTAATGCAAACCATGATAGTGCCATGCATCCAATATGTATGCGAAACCCTATTGACACATACAAATTTCTACATGCGTGCACAACCATACACAAAAATGCATCATCCATATGATAACACAGCCATGATACATCCATCAATCTAACTACCACATCCATTTATGCAATATGCAACATGAAGTGACTGAGCCGATCTAGTGCCTAATGTGTGTGTATATGCATCCACGAGCAACCACTAGCAAACAATTGCATCCATATGCATCCATCAACCATAACATGTTTCAAACACATGTTTCAACCATAGGTTTTACCCTATCTAAAGGTCATAGGTATTAGCGAGAGGATATACTCAAGATAAGATAAGTACTAGACAAGCAATAAAGGAGAAGTTAAAAGACATACTCTCAAAAAGAAATGGATACAAAGAACGCATCTTTGCTTCCGTCTCCCAAGTAGCATTGCTTTCGTCATCTCCCCATTGCACTTTAACTAGATGAACTTCTCTGTTCCTCAACTTCCTAGTTTCTGACCCAAGGATGCGAGTAGGAGCTCGTCGAATCGTCGCATCACGCTCTACCTCTACATCTCTAAGCAAGCTCGGCTCTACCACCTCCGCGGTCTCATGTAAGCACTTCCTCAAATGTGATACATGGAATACATCATGAACACCACTAAGTCTGTCGGGCAACTCCACCCTATATGCCATCCGTCCAATCCTTTCCTTAATAGGAAACGGCCCAACAAATCTCGGTGCTAACTTCCCTACGGACCCAAAGCGAACAACATTTCTCAATGGAGATACTTTGACAAAAACCATGTCCCCAACCTCAAACTCAAGATCCGTCCTTCTCCGATCCGCATAAGATTTCTGTCTATCTTGCGCTGCTTTCATCCTTTTTCGAATTAAATCAATCTTCTCTGAAGTCTCTCTAACCATATCCGGCCCAAGCAAGATCTTATCCGTAGATTCCCACCAACATGTAGGAGATCGACAAGGCCTTCCATAAAGAGCTTCGAAAGGAGCCATACCAATACTGGACTGAAAGCTGTTATTATATGCGAACTCCACCAAAGGAAGATGTTCTTCCCATGTACCTCCAAAATCCAAGATACAAAGCCTCAAAAGATCTTCTAAGATACGGTTCACCCTCTCAGTCTGACCGTCCGTCTGAGGATGATATGCGGTGCTCAAACACAACTGAGTCCCTACCGCCTCTTGCAAACTTCTCCAAAACTCACTAGTGAAAATAGGATCTCGATCACTCACAATGCTGGATGGTACGCCATGCAATCTAACAATCTCTCTAACATAGACTGAAGCAAGCCATGGAGCGGTCCTCTTACTCTTTACGGGTATAAAATGGGCACTCTTGGTAAGTCTGTCTACCACAACCCAAATTCCCGTATTGCCCTTCCTCGATCTCGGTAACCCGTCGATGAAATCCATCGAGACACTATCCCACTTCCACTGTGGAACTTCCAATGGGTGTAGCAACCCACCGGGTTTCCTTTGCTCCACTTTAACTTGTTGGCACACTAAGCATCTAGCCACATACTCGGCCACATCTTTCTTCATACCGGCCCAGAAGAAAACTCTCTTCATGTCTTGGTACATTTTGTCTCCACCGGGATGAATAGTCATTCTTGAACGATGTGCATCATCCAAAATAGCCTTCTTCAAACCCTCATCTTGCGGTACACAAAGTCTACCGTCTCTATGCAACCATCCCTTATCATCTATGGTGTATCTACCCAAATGGCTGGACGACTCCCCTCTTATAAGCTTCTCTACCAACACAACCAACTGTGGGTCGTCTCGCTGAGCCTCGCCAATCCGTCTCAAAAGAGTAGGTCTAACCTCCAAGGATGCCAACAAACCAGGTACAAAATCAACAGAAGGTCTGAAGTCAAACAAAGAAAGAAACTCCAAGCTTCGTCGTTCCACGAACAATGGACTCAAAGATAGCCTTTTTCTACTCAAGGCGTCTGCCACCACGTTACCCTTACCAGGGGTATACGCTATCTCGAAATCATAGGATGCTAAGAACTCCATCCACCTTTGCTGTCTTAAGTTTAAATCCTTCTGAGAGAATAAGTACTTCAATGATTTATGGTCGGTGAACAACTCGAATCTCTCACCAAGAAGATAATGGCGCCAAGACTTAAGTGCGAAAACAATCGCGGCCAACTCTAGATCATGGGTAGGGTAATTCTTCTCATGCACTCTCAATTGTCTCCCTCCATAGGCTATTACCCTTCCCTCCTGCATCAAGACTGCGCCTAATCCTGTTCCACAAGCATCGGTATAAACAACAAACGGCTTACTCCCATCCGGGAGCACTAAAACTGGAGCGGTGGTCAAAGCTCTCTTTAACCGTCGGAAAGCATCATCACAATCTACATCCCACGAGAAAACCAGATTCTTTTTCGTCAAGCGGGTTAATGGGGCTGATATCTTCGCGAAGTCTTTGATGAACTTCCTATAATATCCTGCCAACCCCAAGAAACTTCTTACCTCGGTAGCATTTCTAGGAACTTTCCAATCCTGGATAGATACTATCTTTGCGGGATCCACAGCTATCCCTTCCTTAGAGACCACATGCCCTAAGAATCGCACTTCTCTTCTCCAAAAATGGCATTTAGAGAATTTAGCTTTAAGACTATGCGCTCGAAGAGTCTCCAACACTTCCTTGAGATGTAAGGCATGCTCTTCTTCATTCTTGGAAAAGACCAAGATGTCATCCACAAAAACTACTACAAACTTATTCAGATACTCTCTGAACACTCTACTCATGAGATCAACAAAGTATGCGGGGGCGTTTGTCAACCCAAATGGCATCACTAGCCACTCATAAAAACCATCCGGAGTCCGGAAAGCAGTCTTCTCTATACTGTCCTCCGCCACTCTTAACTGATGAAACCCTGTAGCTAAGTCCATCTGCGAAAATACTGACGCGCCAACCAACTGATCAAAGAGATCATCTATCCTCGGTAATGGGTGTCTATTCTTCGTCGTGAGCTTATTAAGTTCTCTATAATCCACACAAAGTCTGAGGGACCCATCCGCCTTCGTGGCAAACACTACTGGAGCTCCCCACTCCGATATACTTCGCCTTATGAACCCCTTCTCAAGCAACTCCCCTACTTGCTTATGAAGTTCTCTTCTCTCACGAGGAGCCATGTGGCGTACTGGCAAAGACACTGGTTTGGCATTATCCACCAAATAAATTCGGAAATCTATCTCCCGCTTCGGAGGCAAACCCTTTACTTCTTCAAACACATCCGGATATTCCCGGACTACTCTGACAGAACACAAACTCTCGACCGAAGCATCGAGCGATTCAAGATAACTTAGCAAAACAGATTCCATGGGATTGCAAGAGATCTCGAGAGTGTTACCCAAGCGGGTTATGAGCCTGACAACTCTCTTTTCGCAATCAAGAACGGCACCATTACTGGATAACCAGTCCATGCCCAAGATCAACCCATAGCCCGTGAAGCCCAATACAAAAGCATCACATCTAAACTCAACGCTAAGTATAGAAATCTTCAAACCTAAACATATCATAGACAGATATATGGAGCCCCCAATTGGGTTTGAGACAACCAAGGGATCATCAACTAGACTGGTGTCTAAGTGCAGTGACTCAACTAACGATGATGAGATAAAAGAATGCGATGCGCCAGAGTCAAACAAAGTACGAACTGGATGATCAAACAGAAAAACCAGACTTTCAACGGAAATAGTTCTACCTCTCTGCTGAATCGGTGGAACTGAGAGAACCTGAACTTGCCCCCCTGACTGAGGTGGTGCTATAAGAGCTTGCACCTGGCCTCCTGAGGTAGACCCCGTCTTCTGCCCCTTCTTTGGGCAGTTTTTCACAAGATGCCCTGCTTCACCACAATGAAAGCAACCGGTTTTCTTCTTTTTGCGACAATCCTTACTAAGGTGTCCTGGTGTTCCACAATTGAAGCACTTCTTCTTCGTCTTCTTTTTGTCACCATTGCCTTTTCCGCCCTTGCCTTGTTGTTGCTGTTGCGGTTTCTTCTGATCCCCCTTTTTCTCTGGTGCCTTAGAATTCTTATCATCCTCATGCATAAGTGCCATGTAGACAAGCTTCTCAAAAGTGGCCCCCATAGGAATGTGAGTCATAGCTATTCCTTGCAATGGTTCGTTCAAGCCTCTAACGAACCTCAAAGCCTTCTTCTCCGGTGTATTCACCAACTCTATGCCAAACCTTGCTAATTGATTGAATTTGTTGACATATTCTTTCACCGTGAGATTCCCTTGCTTCAAATTCAAGAACTTCTCCATAAACAGATTCTCTTCCGCCCTTGAGAGAAACTTAGCCCCAAACCTTTGCTTAAAATCTGCCCAAGAGTCAACAGGGCGTTCTCCATTAGTGACCTCCCACCAGAATGAGGCCTCTCCCTTCATTAACCAAGCCGCCAACTTGACTTTCTTTCCCTCTTCCACTTCAAAGATATCTAGCAACTCTTCCACTTCCTTAAGCCAATCTCTAGCCTCTACGAAAGTCTCTGAACCAAGAAAAGGTTTTCCTCCTATAGCCTTGAACTCCTTGCAAACCTTAGCAAAATTATCCACTCTAGGCTGAGGAGGAGGAGCGGTTGTCTCTGGTGTAGTAGCATTGGCCGGACCCGCAGCCGCGGCCCTAGCCTCTTGCAACCTCCTATACCATAGTGGTATAACTAAACCCTCCGGGATGTTAAGATCTTCAGCCATGCTGAAACGAAAGAGGAAAGATTCAAAAAGGAGATTCCGAAAGATAAAGATATGGCTATTGGGGATTATGCTTTTCTTTTTCAAAAACTTTTTCTCTTAGAAGACATGCTTTTAAAAATCCTTTCTTCGAAAATACTCTTAGAAAGTAGTTTTTCTCAAAAATTTTATCTGTTCTGGTAACCTTAAGCTCTGATACCACGTGTAACACCCCACTCCCGCTATGGTCACTCACTAAGGGAATGCCATAGCATCGGTGGAGTATTTTAGTGAATATAGAACAGAAAAATTACAACAAGACAGATATAAACAGTACTTGGAATTTAAAACATCATCTCATAACAGCGGAAGTAAAACATGTCTGGTTACATCATAAAACCAAAATAAAAGTCAAGTACAATATCCATCCAAATAAAGAAGTACATAATCCCACTCTCATACAATAGCCAAAACAAAAGAAAAGATAACTGGATAACTGGAGCTTTACATCTATCCAAGCTCCTAAAGACTGGAACAGCAATCCGATCAAGCTCCACTACTGCTAGGATCCACCGTAGGACCTGAGGGTTGGGAAAAAAAGATAAAAACAACGGGGTCAGACATAAGTCTGAGCGAGTCCTATAACTTTAACAATACAATCGTTAAAGTAACCAGAGAAGACATAAACTGATATACGGTAACATATAGGGATGAATGGCTACCCTAAGCAGTCAACTAAACGAAGATAAAGGATAAAGACGCATCTACCCTCCCTAAGGTAAATTACTAAACTGCACCACACCAGTCGTTCCTAACTTAAAGGTTGATCCCACCCAAGGACTTATAAAATTTACTAATTAGTACCTGCGTACCCCTAGGTGACCAAGTAGGCGCCACGGGGCCCTACGATCCACTAGGTGTACACACTACTTCCCATTCGATCGGCTCCCTAACGTAGATACCCGTGCTGGCCCCACCGTGGGATGTATCATTCCCCAATGTGGCAACCTGATGGAACTAAAGGTGCACGGCTTATATCTACTCGATGCAACAACGGCTTACCTACCAGCCCGGGCCCACTCACGCATATGAAGCCCGTTGGACTTGCGTTGCCACCGCTAACCCGTTTGCCTCTTACAGTCAAGCCCAGTATGCGTGTCCCGTCCTCGACATGGGTCGAGCCCACAAAGATACGTATGGGTTACTGGTTGAAATGGGCCTCCACAAGCTACCCACCTAAGCTTGTCCCTTTTTCTAGTATATCCCACTTAACCCTTTAATCATGTTTTAATTACATGTTCCATTTTGGTTAAGTATTCTAATCGTATTTTCTATTGCCACCCAAGGCAACCACTAGATTTTCTCATGCCACCCGAGGCACCCACTTAACCCCTCATGTCCCTCTACATGCTAATATGGTTAAGTGTTTCTTAATTAATTAATTAAGAACGTAACCTTTGTAAAAACCTCTCACATTAGACTGTCTTTTATGACCGCTGGTTAAGCCGGTTGGGTCCGGGCAGCCTTATGTCATAACAGAGTCTAACCTCGTGTCTTTACATTAATTACGTATTTAGTTTGTGCCTAAGACCTCTCACATTGGGCTAACATTTGTAGCAACTGGTTAAGCCGGTTGGGTCCGGGCAGTTTTACGCTACAACTGAGTCCAACCTCGTGTCTTAGTCAATTAATTACACCTAATTAATCACCCTCATAATTTTATATTAATTATCCCTAATTAATCAAGTTTTCTTAACATGGGTAGACCTAACTTAATAGGTAAATTCCCATGGGGTAGACCTAACTCAATAGGTAAATTCCCAACACATAGTATGGGTACACCTAACCAAATAGGCAAATTCCCATACTATGTTTATTTATTTTGTGTTATGCATAATTATATTAATTTCACACAATCTTATTAACTTATGCATTTAATTACCCCATCGTTCCCACGTAATTTCGTTCATGATATAACACATATAAAAGGTGTCAACTTGCATATGAATGAACATGTTTCAAAGGTGCCATCTTGCATATTAACAAACACATAACTTGCATATGAACTTGCATAACATGTCACATAACTTGCATATAATATGTCACATAACTTACATATTCATTTTGCATAACAAACTTGCATATTAGCTTATAGACTTGCATAATGTGTCATCATGAACTTGCATATTAATAAACATGTAACTTGCATATTTACATACATGTAACTCGCATATTAACAAACATGTAACTTGCATATAAAGAAACATGTAACTTGCATATTTACATACATGTAACTTGCATATTAACAAACATGTAACTTGCATATTAACAAACATGTAACTTGCATATTTACATACATGTAACTTGCATATTAACAAACATGTAACTTGCATATTTACATACATGTAACTTGCATAGCATATTACCATGAACTTGCATAACATGCATATGATTACATAGCCCACAACTTGCATATTTAGCATCATGCAAACATAACATACATCATATTAAACTTGCATAAGCTTACATACTCAACATGCATAAACATAAGATTAATGCTAACATCATATCATATGATTCAAAGCTCATTAACCCACATACAAAACCATAAATCTCATCACATCTCATCTAATTAGTTTACCAAAAGATCATCAAAGTGATAGAAACTCACAACTAGCAACTTTGAACACCAAATGAAGAAGATTAAGATGCTAAGAAGGGATTAGAAGTTGATTAGAGAGTGATTAGTATGCAACCCTCTTCATAAAATTAGTGGAGGCCATGAGAGCTAGCATTTTGCCATAGTTTAGTCACTAGGTTTAATTATGAATGAATTAGGGTAGGTTAGGGTCTTATTTATAGATTAGGCAAGTGTTTTAGGCCATAGGATTAACCCTAGATTCAATCCAAGCCATCAAAGCATGTCTTGGGGAAGAAGTCAAGTGTAGGAACCATCTAGGGCCTTTAGATTAAAGATGGACCATGAGAACCATTCAAATGCAAAATCTGCACTTGAGCGAATCGGCCCACGGGTTGACAGCCAAACACCCTGGATTAACCCCTAGTCGACCCAGCGGGCTCGGGTCGACTTCAAAAATCGGCCGGTTCGGTTATTCCCCTCTCCCAATTCGCTGTTTTGAGCATTTTTGCATATTTATTTATTAAATTTTCAATTATATATATATATATATATCAATATATATATATATATATATCTACACAACCCATTTCACTTAATTAAGTATACTTTAATTTGGGAATTTTCGTGAAACTTCGCGAGGCCATATCTTGGTCATACGGACTCCGATTTTCGAAAACTCGGACTCTATTTCGCGTATTTTTCCGAGACGAACGCAATGGCATAGCCCGTTTCCCTTGATTCCCATTTTAGAATTAAATTCTGCCTCGATTTATGTTATTACAGGTTATTGAAAATACGGGTTGTTACATTAATGAGGTGTCCTGCCTTACTAAAGTGGTAACAAATGCCGTTTCTCTTTCTGCAATCCTTTTCTAGATGACCCACCATTTCGAAGTTATAGTATTCCCTCTTTTTTTCTTTTATCTATGTTCCCTTCTTAAGTCACCATTTTCTTTCATCTTTGGGCTATGCTCCTTAGCCCCAATTCGCTTATTCTCCTTTTTACCATCCTTGTGTAACATGCTAACAAGTCTCTTGAAAGTTACCTCCATCGCACGGAAATTATTACGAGGCTTGAGAGAAAATAAGATGCAAGTGAAACCACTATGGATAAAGATGGAGGTTGGGCACTTCTTTGCCCTTTGACATGTACCGTAGTTTTAACATGCCTACGAAACTATGCTGAAAAAGGGATACCCTTTCGAGAGGAAACCATTCCCCGATCAAAAAGGAAAAGAAATCAAGCGGAGAATCGATATGAAATTTATGACTTCGGGAAATTTGCTTTTCAAAAACAGACTTTTTATTTTAAAGTACTTTGTTTTTGAGAACTTTTTCAAAACCATTTTCAAAATATTTTATCCAATCTTATAACCATATGCTCTGATACCAAATGTGACACTCCACGTCTTTTAATGTCACTCACTAAGGGAATGCATTAAGTTCTGTGAAGCGTTATAGGTAAATAAGAACATAATATCACAAGACAGACATGTAAAATGGTAGCGGAATTAAAAACTTTATTTAAATAAAAACATCATGGTCCCAAATATTGAGTTTACATCATAAGTTTGAAGTAACCAATTACATAAATAATCTGTCTTGCCAAAAATATCAGAGTACAAAAGCATAAAACCATATTTCCCATATGAAGCCAAAAGAGAGTTGACCAGAGGTCAAAGCGGTACATCTATATCCAAAATCCAAGCTATGTTGAAAGAATCCAAATCAACTCTAAGCACTTCCACCCTAAGAACCTGGGGGAAACAGAAAAGAGAGAAGAGGAAACAAAATGGGTCAGACATAAAGTCTGGCGAGTCCAGTTACTTTCAAATATAAATAAATAAGAGTATCATGGCAGGTATATAAAAATGAAAGAACAAGATAACAGTAACAATAACAAGTGCGAACTGAGCAAGATAAGATGAAAAAGATAAATATAGCGCTTCTTAAATACATTTCTCTACACCGCACCGATACTAGTATATCAGAAATAGAATGATCCCTATAAATATCGTTCCATTTCACTTTCTTGGTTATTAGGTTACTTGGGTTAGTAGAACTCAAGACTTATCCGCGCATCGTACCCATTTTCTTTCCCATGGATTCACCTAATACAATATATGTAGCTATCTCTCAATATTGAGATACACCCCATGGTACCCCAATCGCATGGTCTCCACCATAATGAACGCAGTCCCTCATCCTACGTCGGAGTGACGTACAGATCTCTATATAACAATGTTACATTCCGCATATATCTGTCATTACTATGCTACGTCAGCGTACGGACTGCCACCATCGATCGAATCGGATTCCTTATCGGAATAATGCCCTCTAGTCTATGATTCAACACCCAGAGCAGACATGCATGTATCTAGATTGTCCCACATATGTACTATAATTGTAGCTCGATGCATCAATCGCACGTCCTCTAATGTGCACCGAGTTTCGTGGCAGGGCTAAATAAGAAACACGGAACTCGGTAGGGAATTTTTCTGTACCTCTACAGGCCCGTCTTTAAGAGCCCCCAATTACAGATATTCCTAGGGTATGTTTTCCATGGTGGCTATGGCCCCACCTCGGCCCCTCCCTCAACTAGTAAAGACTACAATAGCTAAGCGACCACTCCTAATACAACCTATTTAAACATCCATGTGGAGTCTACCCTTAAACCCGTACCTCGATAGTGAAAGGTGAAATGATATCTTGGGTTTAGCTCTAATCTTTTCGTATCCCGCTGGTTGACAATGACGTGTATCCGACGACCTACTATCCTTGTTGGTCGTGACCCTCCGCCTCCTCGTGAGCCAAACGTCGAACTACCCTAGTGTCACCTCATCACAGCATTCTGACTGCATAGCTACATCTGCAGTCAAGGCCCACCCACCTAGTAGTTACTCGCAAACCCAACCTCTGCGAGTACAACCTAAGACGTCTATCACCGCACAGAGGACTACAAGGAGCACACTACGTACTTCAGGAAGCTGCATGCTTCCCCTTCCAGCCCTTTGGAGCCGTCATAAAAATCAGATGAATGTGCGCTCCCCTCATGTCTTATAACACCTCGATGATCTACCTCGTTTGGTTATTCACCCTCAAAACGTACGGACTGATCCAAGCACCTTTCTTTAATATGTTGCTAGACCCTATGTCTAAACATTTTTTTACGCGCTAGCCATGCCTCACCAAGTTCCCATTTAACTTGGTTATTCCCATTCATATTGAATTCTTATTCCATTTTACCAAGTTTCTCTTGCTTATTAATTTCAATCATATAACTTAATCCATTTAAGTTTATTAATAAGCCCACAACATGTTATTCTCTAGATTCTGGCCCAAGGTCCATAATCCACAATCTATTTTATATTCTTGCTTGGTTACATCATTACAATAACATGTTCTCCTTGATATGTTATTAAGTATATCTCAATTCACATGTTTCCTAATTAACATGTCACTTACCATTTATGATTAAATATAACTTATTAATTTTACAAGTTTTCCTAATTCTTTCTCCTTTAGTCGTAAATTCAATTTACACTGTCACTACAACTTACCGTTACTTACTTAGCAGATTATTATGCATATCTAATTCTATTATTTCTACAAGTTATGCTTACCCTACAAGGTGGTTCCCAATTACATAACTTTATTATTTCTTCCGGTTATGTATACCACTAGGTGTCTTAATTACATAACCTTATCGGGTTAAGTTTATAGGCTTATATGCAAATATTACCCACCCCCTCAGATTTACTTACACCCACCGTTTAACCAATTTTACTCAACCCCACCTTTATTTTATTCATACATTCCCTATGGATTCAAATAGGTTAAGTATTCATGATTTATTACCATATTTTCATTTATGGTGGCAGTATGCTAGACCTCCCACATTAAACCTGTCATTTGTGGATGCTAGATATACCGGGCGGATCCGGGAAGACTTCCAGATATTAGGCTTAACCTCATGTCTGAGCACGTCTCATATTTGTGCACTTAGACCTCTCACATTAGGTTTAAATTAGTGATTGCTGGATATGCCGGTTGGGTCCGGGCAAACTTCCACCACTAATGCAACCTAACCTCATGTCATAAGTACAATTACAATTTCTAATTGTAATCCTAGGCACTCATTATTATCCAATTTTACATAGGTGTTCATACCCTTTTCCCCCATATATAATTATATGCCTAATTCACTATTCAAATTATAGACTTTTACGCCTCTTTTCAATTCACCTTTTAATTATGCACCATATTCTCTTTTTCCCAAGTTATAAGTCAAGGCACACAGACACGCACACACACACATATATATGTTATGCACAAACCCAAATCTACATATTTTCCAATTTATGTCCCTAGTTCATATTCACATATTTCAATACAAGTTGTGCCCAAATTCATATTAACATATATTCCAATGTTCGCCTGAATTCATATTCATTTTGTACAAAACGATATATGTTCCCAAATCCATATTTGTATATTTTCACATTTTATGCCCAAACTTATATTCATATCTTTCCAATATCAATTATGCCCTAAATTATATCTTTCCCAATCATTCCCATTTCTGCACGTTTGCATTTTCAGTGTTGGGCATAGGCTCGAAGGTAGCCTGGCTATATAAAAATAAAAAGGGAAAAAGAGGGAGAGAAGAGAATCAAGAATAGGCATAATAACGAATCAGTAATAAACTGATTGAAATAGGCCTAACTGAATAGGCATATTATGACAAGATTTAGCATGGTGGAGGTATGAACATATAAAAGCAGATCTGATAATTATGTCATAATAGAACTAATTAGGCACCGATTTAAGATCCAGATTTCAGATACATATCAGGGTTATTAATTAAATATTTAGATCTAAAAATAACTTGAACTCACAGTGAATAGATCTAAGGAAATGGATCCAAATTACAGCTAAGAACACATTGAATTTGTTGTTGTAGCAACCGTTGAATTTGGATAATGTTTGCTAAATTGGATTTGGTGAAGATTAGGCCCTCCAGTTTTTGTTGCAGCAGAGCTCCACTGTTACTGCCATTTTTAGATGAATAAAATCTAGGTTTAGGGTCCTTTATATAGGAGTAGCGGAGCAACCAAGACCTTTAGATTGGACTAGAAGTCATCAAAATCGTCCACGTATAGCATCCCATGCTACTATGTCACCATACTAGGCTCTACAAATAAAGCCGAAATATCTCGTATTAGAAATTGGATTTCCGTCATGAGTCGAGGCAAGGGGCAAGCTCCTCTCTGCTTCGAGACACTCTAGCAAATGCTCAGGACTACGCACTCTGGGCAGCCACTGGATCGGTTGGGCCGGTCCTCTCTTACGTTTGAGGATTAGTTATGCCTGAACACACGTTTCCCGGTCCTTACAGACCTAAAATCGAGGCGCATCGCATCCAACAACCACATAGGTGAAAAGTATATAAATGTCAGGGCTGGTAAGTCACTGACACCACCAAAGCTAGAAAGAAACGTCGTGTTCTCCCAACGGTCCGTATCCCATTTTTAACTCATACCGAGGTGTGAGGCTCGCGAATTCACGCTATACACAAAGCTTCCACGTAGGCCGTGCTTTGATCATCAACCACAAGACTTTGCTTTTCAACAGAAGCCTTGATCCATGTAACTCAGCGTGCCACACAGGCAATTCATGCCATGCGATTGATATCTATCGATATATAACCTCTAAGCTGGTACGTCTCAGAGAAGGGCGTTAAGCAAGAGAATAAATTCTCCGTCGCCAAACAGATATATATTTAACAGAAATCAATCAACACAGAATAAAATCCAATGTCAGACACACAATCCATTTACAAGTTCGTTCTGGGTCTGAACGAAACCGGAGGCACTTTCCTCGCATATCCATCGATCTCCAGGTACGTCTGGACGACCACCAACTGATTCCCTCATCTTGGGTGTACAGCCCAATCAAGATCATCAGTAATCACCCAAACGATGTGAAGACTTCCGTTCTTCGACCACCGTCTTCATCTTCAACTTTTCGTCGAATCGGTTATTCAGAATGGGTATAAACCCGGCCTTTCCGAACAACCCTCGTATATTAAAAACAAATGTTACACAAACACAACATACACCTCATTCCAATTCATTAGTCACTAACCGTAAATCAACAAGAGAACAATTTCCCAAATATTAACCCCGAAGGCCGAAACCAACATCAGATCAATACCCAGGAAACCATTCTTCTTAGCTAACCCACAGCTAGTTTCTAAATTTCATATTCTTAGGGAAAGGTCCCCATTAATTTTATCCAAGATAAATTCTTTAAAATTTATCTTTTAATCTTCCTTTGGATATTAATTCAAACCAAATTATGGTTTTCCAAACTAGTCGAGATTAGCGAACCACACCGAAGTAATTATTTATTTTATTTCCCAATCCCAACCTATTCATCCTATGAAGAAAAACTGGTAATACTCCATATCTAACACCTTGGTGTTATCGATAAAATTAATTACCATTTCACGTTCAAATCTAATTAAAGATTTAACTATCGCTTTGGAACAAAACTGGTGATACTCCATTCTCGCTCACTTTCTAAAGTTGATAATTTAAATTATCGATTTACATTTCAATCTAATTGAAGATTCATTAAAACTCCTTTTATTGGGTTAAAGGACTAATGTCATTTAAAACATAGTTCACAATAAACCCAAATCACATTCTATTTATCATCGGGTTAAAGAACTTGTGTTATTTAAAACACCGTTCATGATAAACCCACAAATCAATTCTATTTAAAACTCGTTTCAAATCCAATTTATTTATTTAAAAATAAACGAGTTTAATTTTAGTTCAAAACTAGTTCATTTCGATAAAAATCTATTTTTATCTTTTCAAATATGGAGTTTTTCATCCCAATTTTTCCCAAATCATTTCTTATGATTTTACACAAATTATTACTATTTTTAATAATTTTATCAAGGCCCGTACAGTCGATTTCCATCAACGGCCATCGAACTGCACTTACAATGACCTTTTCCAAATTTGATTTGGACGTATCTCCAAATCCAACCGTTAGATTTTGAATTTCTAATATTCGTTAGAAAGCTCTTTTCGATACGAACCCAACGGTTCCGGTTTTAGGAGAATCCGACGGTCGGATCTCCCGTAATGTCCGTTCGAAGTCAATGGTCGAAATTCACGAACTGCCGCGGCGCAGCGCGTTCTATTCAGGCCATTATATTATATATATATAATATATATTTCGTCGATTTCTATTTAAAACGAATTTTATAAATCATTTTAAATTCATTTCAAAAACAATTTCAACTTACATTTCAATTCAAATCAAAATTGAATTCTTCCTTATAAATTCGTTTTAAAATTCATTTCTATTCAATTCAAATTTCAATTCAATTTGAATTCATTTCAATTCGTTTTCCATTCAATTCGAATTCGTTTTATATTCAATTCAATTCGTTTTCTATGTGATTCAATTCGAATTCGTTTTCAATTCAAATCAAATTCGTTTTCTATTCGATTCAATTCGAATAAGTTTTCAATTCAAATCAAATTCGTTTTATATTCAATTCAATTTGGCTTTCTATTTGATTCAATTCAAATTGGTTTTCTATTCGATTCAGTTCAAATTGGTTTTCTATTCGATTCAATTCAAATTGGTTTTCTACTCGATTCAATTCAAATTGGTTTTCTATTCGATTCAATTCAAATATAAAAACGAATATAATCGATATAAATATCGTTCGCGTCAAAATAGCGCATCTCTACTCAATACGGCTTTATATATTTCAATAATTCCATTATTCTATTCAAAAAAATGAATCTATATTTTTGTCAACACATGGCTAATCTCAACGAATGAGTACTGTGCACGTGTGACTAATTTTGTTATTCAATATATTTTATAAAAATTATGGTATCTATCGTTTGATTTCAAATTAGACTCTAATTTTATATATGACAAAGATGTAGATTTTATTGTTAAAATATTTCGTTCAACACATGACTAATCTCAACCGATGAGTACGGTCAACACATGAACTTTTATTTTATAATGATAAAGATGTAAATTTTATTGTTAAAATATTTCGTTCAACACATGACTAATCTCAACGGATGAGTATGGTCAACACATGAACTTTTATCTTCTAAATTGGAATGAGGCCCAATCAATTACCATACAAAGTTAATTGTATGGATTCCATACAACAAATGTATATAATAGCAACGATACATAATCAACCATCATCCAAAGTGCACTACACTGTATAAGCATCAAATATAGATATCTAACGTTTATAACAGCCTATCAATCAATCGATCGACATACAACTAATTATTGGGATTAGTGTATGCCGTATTTTATCCCAATACACATGTGGGGTTTCAAACAATCAAACACAGATTTTATTTGTGCAGTTGGGCGATGTGTAAAATTTATCATCCCATTCAATGTCCTTCAAATAGGTGTACATAAACAAACCGTCTGGTTTGTAAATGAATATTTATTTATTCCCATTCACGTTGAAAATTATATTTTTAACGGCCAAATTATTTTATTCAAACTATATATATTCTATTCGGTTCATTTATTAAATAAAATGATATCTTTATTTTTCTAACTTATTTTAGAAAATTTTGGCGGCATAACGGCACGATACTAGAAACGGGACGAGGCCTAGCCTTATCCTCGGTCTAGTGATGACCCACGCCATTCACACATCAATCAAATCAATTTCACTTCACCAAACAATTCAATTCAACCCAAATAATCTAACCAACTCTACAGCCAAACAAACAAGTCCATGGTCTGTGGACAATTGTGTCGGGTGCTACTAAACACCGTCTGCATCCTAGTATATATATAACTAGAAAAAGAAATTGAAGAGTGAGAAGTTCTCACCGAAAGCTATTCCAACTCCACGACACTTCATTTAGAGAAATCTTCATCGTGCTCGCCTTTTGTCTATTCCGTCGACCGTAGCCACTATATACAAAAATCGAATTTTTACTTCGCTATTCAATATATAAAAATCGAATTTTTACTTTGTTATTCAATATATAAAAATCGAATTTTTACTTTGTTATTCAATATATAAAAATCGAATTTTTACTTTGTTATTCAATATATAAAAATCGAATTTTTACTTTGCTACTATATAGATAAAAATTCTATTTTTACAACGATGTTATATAGATAAAAATTCTATTTTTATCACGCTATTCTTCATATAAAGATTTCGCCTTTTCAATCATAAAGATTTCGCCTTTTCAATTATAAAGATTTCGCCTTTTCAATTTCAAAAATCTAATCTTTTTCTATTTTAAAAATCGAATCTTCTCTATTTTAAAAATCTAATCTTTTCTATTTTAAAAATCTAATCTTTTCTATTTTAAAAATCTAATCTTTTCTATTTTAAAAATCTAATCTTTTCTACGCTACAATATATATATAAAAATCAGATTTTTCCTATGCTATAATATATATAAAAATCAAAATTTTCCTATGCTATAATATATATAAAAATCAGATTTTTCCTATGCTAAAAATTCAAACTTTCTTATTATGTAAATCAGTTTTTCTATTATATAAAAAAACAGTTTTTCTATTTTATTAAAATCAGAATTTAATATATAAATAAAAAAAGAAAAAGAATGAAACAAATAAATGAATAATAAAATAAAGCAAAATAAAACTTACATCGCTCCGTTCAGAGGGAGGGGGTTTTCACTGCGTCGCAGGTGGTCAGGAGGGGGAAATGGCGCGTCGGGTGGTGCTGCGGTCCAGCCTGAGGCGGCGGTGGGCCCTATAGAGGCGGCGGCGGCGGAATGGGGTGCGGTGGGAGGCGAGCTGGGGTGATAACGGAGGAAGCGGAGCTCGTTGGTGGTGGAGCGATTGATCAATTCGGTGGTGGAGGTTTTGATGAGGCAGCGTGGTCTGGGGCTCGTCGATCGAAGGGGGGCTGAGGGAAAGGTGGTGGCGGTCTTCGCTGGAGGGGGTGGCAGCTCGATAACGGCGATGGCGATGTCTGAGCGAGGGGCGACGGTGGGTTAGGGTAGAGGCCATCGAGTTTTGTTATGGCTTTTTTTTTATTTTTTTTATTTTCCTTACTCGATTTCAGATCTGAAAGGGGAAAGGGGTGGTTAAGGGATTTTATATTTTAATTTATATTATATATTTTATTTATTCCACCTAAAGTTGACTTTTTATTCGAATCCTAATCAAGACCCAACGAATGTCACCCCTAGCTAATTACCCGCATTCCAAACACAATGGGATATGCATCGTAAGCTGATTCGGCTGTTTTGATCAGTTTTCGTCCAATTTACATTTAAATCATTATATTGAATTTTAAACGTACATTTCAATTTACTGGGGGCACATACTAACTCGAAAAATTCCAGAAAAATATTTTCTAGCTTCGTATTGACGATACGGTGCTAACAAAACTAATTTCGTCGAATTCTGAGACCGTTGGAAAAATGGCCATTTTCCAGTCGATTAAAATCAACTATAACTGGTCAAACACGTTTTCCTTTGCCACGCTCACATATTGATTCGAAAAATTATGAAATTTGGAATCTAACAATAATTTGACATCATGGATCCAACAAAAGTGGTTTCGTCGAAATCCGAGGTCGTTTGCAAAATGGCTATTTTTAAGGGCCTGAATTCCATAGCGACTATTCAGAATTTTCAATTGGACATATCTTTTGATTCCCGCTATGAAATTTCAATTTTTCAGATTCGTTGGAAAGATATTATCAAATAGATCCTATTATTTTTGGTTTCACTAAAATCTGGATTGTTTTGCACCCGGTACATTCAATTGAAGTTTGAAATCGAATTATCGAACTACCGTGCCATTTTCAATTCTATTTATAATTATATATAATTATTTATATTCTAACGACGATCTATATAATATATACGTTCGATTTATATTCAAAATAAATTTCTCGTTGTTATTATTTAAAATAATTCATTTTAAATATTCAAAATTCATTAAAATTGCCAAAATAAAAATTTTAAACTGGCTCAGAATTTCCAGGTTATTACAATATCAGTCCATATTGGAGAAAAGTCACAATGGGGCTCAAGTTCTTACTCATCAGCTATAATATATATCATATTATATAGTCATCATCTAAATCAAATAATAAGTATGTCTCTCGTATGCTTTTATGCTCTCGAACTTTAGGTAAAATCGATTAACAAAAGCTCTAATACTAGGTATGACGACTTGCCCCATACCTCCTGCCTCAATACTACATAATGTGACACACTGATATAGGACGATAATCAAAGAAATTACACAGAAAATTGAACCTTTTGTATAACTCATAGCACATGGATAACATATAATAAAAAAATACAACATGATATAGTAGTGAAACATGATAAAGCAGAAAACCCCATCTCCGTAAATTCTTAGAGATCATGTATAATACATCTTAATATTTGAATATCTAAAAAGTTAAGCCTCACTACATGCCTCGCTAGAGTATATAATAGTCAATAGAAAAAATCATCGAAATAGCTATATATGAAGATAGAAATATGTAGGCCTCTAACTCATCATCGCACTATTGCATTGTCACCAAACTAGCAACCTGCTACTCAATCTACTCAACAATATCATTGATGAGCACCCAAAGGTAATAAATAGAGATATATAACCTTGAGTCAGACAATAGTCTTGTGTGAGAAATAAATAATTATCAACTACTATATTGAAAAATATGATACTAGTCAGATCAAGTCTCACTGAACCTGTCCCTACACGAAAAGAGTTAGCCCATAATAATCTCATAAAATAAGCTACTCAGACAACAAAGAAGTAGAAATAAATCATAATCGGATTCCCGATCCCCAATTCCCTCCATTATCCCATAGTGATAGCCTATCCAAAGAAAAGAGAATAGAACACATAAGCAACCATAACACCTATAACAAACAATAATCTAGCATTCAACGACTTATGCTTTGAATACATTGATACCAAATGTCATGTACATCCGTCAAGGGCTAATGGAGATCCTGGTTCTAGTCTAACCACCATACGTCCCACGTAAATTTGTCTTCTTTAGATAACTATATCACTTCATAAGCGATCCAAGGTACATGATCTCTCTGATCCTAATAGTCATCCCCATAATACTCTTGCTCTGAGTCCACAAAAATCCTTCGAATTATTAATGGTTCCCTAGCACTTCTAATCACATGATCTGCCATTAAATCCATTTTAAGCTAGAATACTACTTGAGTCAGTCCATTATTTAGCAACCTCGTTCCACCTTGAGCTGTCTATCACATTCACCTTCGATCACTCCTACTTGAGATTATAATCAAAGAAATAATAGTATTTTGATGATTACCCTACCGCATAGACAATCAACGAACTATGACCTTTAACAACCTTATGATGACCACTACTAACCATACCCAAGACCTTGAGCCATATCTCAGTAATTTGTTGGATAGGTACTAGTCCATCCTCTATGGACTGGTATCGATCCATGTACTTGGTCGTTTTCGACTAAATATTTTGACACTGAGACATCTGTAAGTCCAAACTCCATTTTGAATCTCCTACTGTCAATTCATCAATGTACACTATAGTACCTGCACTTTGACCATCGAATTCCAAACAAACTTTGCTCCTAGCCTCCTTTTAACTCTTGGATAACCCGAACAAAGTTTTGACTCCGTCCGATTTGAATAAATGGATGATAAAGTGCAAAAACTATGTAACAACCTGGAATTTCAATGATAATTAATTAGTTATTTAATCAAATCTCCAAAAATGCAATTTTTGTAAATGATGGAATTTTACCGTAGAACTTACACAATTGCACTCGTAATGGAATTCTGATCAACTTTCATATTTGGAACTTCGCGAACATGGTCCATATGAAAAAGTTACAGATGAAGTATGAAAACGGACAGAAAACAAATATATAAAAATCTTTATTTATATAATACCATTTATAACTTTCTTTCACTTGCATTTTTTAGAGTTTGTGCCCTAGAGGCAATCCAATTAATGTGACTAATAACACCGTTGATGTTATATTTTATTTTGAATAAAAGATTCTGTTATGTTACATTTACTGCATAATATAAATATTAACATAATAAAGGTCCTTAAAATAATAAAACATAGTTATATAGTTTCAAGTAAATGACTTGAACATGAGATTATATAATATATAAGTATTATAATTCTTAAACGTCGCTAGTCAAGTTTTATTTCATATAGGACAACAATGAAACATTGAGGCTGGTATTGTAATGACCCGCATTGGCAGAGGTATTATAATTAATTTATTTAATTATATAAATAGTGATTTAGGGAATTAAATCGTCGTTAATTAAATTATGGTGAATATTTAATTAAATTAAATAATAGAATAATATATTTAATTCAGAAATAATCAAAATATTGGAAATCACAATATTCTGTGAACTTGGTCGTCCGTAGGATTTAGTTCAGCTTAGAGTTGAATTATATTGACGAATATATTCAATCGACGTCAGTTTGAAACGTAGAATTATAATATAATTAAAATAGAGCGTGTAATGGCGCGGCAGTTCGCTATTTGGCGAGTTGAACTTTAACTGAATATACAGAAGTCGTTTTAAATCGGATTTCTGTGAAACAAGAAACGTGTGGAGCTGGTGGAGTATATCTTTCTAGTGAAAGAGAAAAATCGGGATTTCGTCGTGTAGATTTTGATTCACGTCCAAATCAAATTTAAGAAAAGTCGCTGTGGAATTCCTTTATAATTTGTAAAGGAATTATTTATATTTTAAAAAGGAATTTCAATATAAATCGAATATCGGGTTGACCCTGATTGAAATATCGAGTTAGAAATCCATATAAGAATATTCTGGAACTGTATGGTATTCAACCGTGAATATAGACGTTAATATTTATTTATAAATATTTAATTTAATTATATTTATATATTTAAATGGGTTATTTAGGACTTTAAAAATAGCCACTTTTGCAAACGAAGTTGGAATTCGACGAAACTAATTTTGTTGGATCTGCAATATAAAATTATTGCTAGAGTTCAGTTTCCATGATTTTTGAAGTCAGTGTGTGGCCGTACAGATTTTTAGAGTGGAAAACAGTAAGTAAATTGACAGTTAAAAATACGCTGTGTGAGCATACGAAGTCGAAATTCGACGATACCAGTTTCGTTGGAACCGTAATGTCGAACTGAAGGTGCATGTCCAGTTCGGTGATTTTTGGGTATTGTATGTGATCACAGGGATTTTTATACACGATGTAAAATAAACGATGATGGAATATACCGGGAATATTCCACTTTACTTCTATAAATACCATCCTACACCCTTCTAAACCTAGAATTCCTTTTCCCATAGTCAACAAATGTTGAGCAACCAGTTTGGGGCTTCACAAAGAAAATTGTGCTTTCAAAGAAAAATAAGATAAATTCATAGAAAATTTGTAAAATCAAAATTCATATATATATGTAATCCTTGCAAGTAGAGCATCAGTCACGTATAGTTTTTATGGGGTTTGTATTGTATTTTGACTCGCTAGAAAGTGATAGGGGCTCCTAGGGTTCGGATTATGGAGGACTACAGTCGGAGATGGGTGAAGCGAGGTTGAGATTTGGGTTGAGGAAGTGGAGCAACCGAGTTTGTGAAGGATTTGGGGTGTACGATGTTGTTCGAGGTCGCGCGTCTCACTGATGATGGCGTGAGCAGCTGTGAACGGAAAATGGAGGAGCAGTTCGAAGTGGTCAAGGGGGGTATAGGCTCGTGTGGATTTCAAAGAGGAGTTCATCGGTGGAGTGGTGGTTGAGTTCGGCGGTTCATGAAGGGCAAACGAGATGGAGGAATGTCTGGCAATGACTGGCGAAAAGAAACTGGAAGGAGAAGGGATGGATTTCGGTAGTATTGGTTTGAGTTCTAGTGTGAAAATGAAGGAGAGAAGCAGGTTTAGAATCGGATGTGGTCTTCAAATCAGAAGCGGTTTTTCCCAGATCCGGGAAGAAGAACAAGGACGTGAATTTACCAGAACAGGGCGTGTTGGCTTGTGCTTCGGGAGTGGATTCTAGTATCTATGTGGATATTGTCTTTATTTGTAGTCGTGTTCTACAAATGAATCTTTGTAGGGGTTGAATGCAAGTTCGAATTTGTGAGGGATATGAGGATTTTGGTGAGTGCGGGTTTGAGGGAACCTGTATGGGTGGAGTAAGGCAATTAAGGGAAGAAGGTGGACGTATGAAGTAGGTGGAATGATGGATATTGGGCTTGAATGGGGTAAGGCCCATCTCTATTTGAATGCATTATTTAAGTTAATTTTTAAAATCAAATAATGTATTAACTTCAAAATCTCATAACGTATGCATACGGTGTCGGAATTCAGAAAATCAGGATCCGTTAGGAACGTATTGACAAGGGCTACACGCTGGAAATGATTTGAAATGGTCCCGAGCTTGTTGGAAATTACGATGGGATAAAACATCAATCTGAACCGACGACAGTTTATTGTTATTTAACGATAACGTCCAATGTGAGTAAATCTCACTAACTCTGAACAGTTTATAATTTCATGTTGTATTTTTAGAACTGTTAAATATTGGCTGATTGACTGTGTGTTGACTGTTTGATTGAACTGCTAGTCAGTTAGTTGAATTTCTATATTGATTCTGTTTGACAGAATATATCATATGAAACTGAATGTGATGTTGATTTTATTGTGTAACATCCGTGGATGCAGGGAAACAGGTTGGAGGAATCCATCCAACTGGATTCCTCAACAGTTATTTTATTGTTTTTCATATATTGTGATATATGATGTGATGTATAATCTGTTGTCGATTATATGTGTTTGGTCGATATTGATCATCGTGATTTGATATGTTGAGTACCATAACATGCCGTAAATGTTGATAAGGGAATATTTTCAAAGTGATATTTGAAAATAAAATATTTATAAATGGAATATTTATAAATAAGAAGTATTTATAAATTGGAATATTTATAAATAGGAGATATTTAGAAAAGGGAAATTATAAAATCAAAGAATAGATTTGAAAAGGAAATATTTGCAAACCATTTGCAAATAGAATAATAGAAAAGGAAATATTTGTATAATCATTTACAAATAGAATTGATAGGAAATATTTAGAAAATAAATAGGGTTGAAAAAGGGAAATTTATTTATAACGGAATAGGACGTTATAAAAGGGAAAACGTTATAAGGAGGAAATCATTTTAAAGTGGAGAACTGTTACTAAAAGTAAATCTTTAATAATGAATAAACGTTGTTAAAAAGGAAATCTTTATAAAGCGAATGAAGGAGTTAAATCGAATATGGTATTCTAAAGGAGTTAAATCGAATATAAATTATTCGAAGGGAGTTAAACCGAATGTGGTATTCAAAAGTAAGTAAATCGAATTAGTTATTCGAAAGGGGTTAGTTGAGTTAGTTGAATAGAGTTAATCGAATATTAGTTATTCGAATAAGAGTTAACCAGTTAGAGTTAACCGGTTAGAGTAAATCAGTTAGAGTTAAACCAGTTAGAGTAAAACCATTAGGGTTAACCAGTAAGAGTTAAACAATTAGTGTTAATCAATTAATGTAAATCGATAGAGTTATATTGAACTAGAATTTATTGAATAGAGTTAAATCGAACTAGAGTTATTCAATGGAGTTTATCAAATATTAGTTATTCGAATAGAGTTATTCGAAAGGAGTTATCGATTATAGTTTAATCGAAAGGAGTTATCGATTATAGTTTAATCGAAAAGAGTTATCAATTTGTTAAATCAAAGTGAGTTATAGAATATTGGTTATTCGAAGGAGTTATCGAATTTAGTTATTTGATGGAGTTAATCGGTTAGAGTTAAAATAAAGGAGTTGATCAAATATAGTTTATTCGAATAGAATCAATTGAGTTAATCGAATATTAGTGATTCGAAATAGTGTTAAATAGAGTTATTGAATATTTGTTATTCGAATAGAGTTAAAGGAGTTATCGACTAGAGTTGAATCAAATAGTGTTAATCCAATAACGTTAGTCCAATAGAGTTAATTGATAAGGGATAATCGAATAGAGTTATCGAATATACCTTATCGAAGGAAAGAATTATCGAATAGAGATGATTCGAAAGAGAGTTACGTAAGGAAGTTTGTTAAAGAATTAAAAGTGAACTTTGTCTATTTCAAGGTTAGAAACGTTGTTCAGTTAAGGTCTGAGAGGTAGTATTACCCCAACTTGATTGACTTCATTTTTAACTAAGGAATGGTTAAGGTTCGATAGTGAAGGTGGGTTAAAGGAATTTAGTTAATAAGCGTAATGGTTTGAGTTGCCATCACGATGGTTTGTTTAAACATCTGTCTAAGTCCAATGAAGAAGTTTTGGAAATGTTTTCCAACGAAGAACCAGAAAAGTTTTCTGATATAGAAAATAAGAAATGGAAATGTTTTCCAATGGTAATAACATATATTTTCTAAATTTAGAAAATAAGAAATGTTGAATATAGGCAAACAGGAGATAAGTAAAATAAGGAAATATGAATATATATATATATATATGATTGATGTTTGATCGATATAAATTTTCATCTAGAAATAATATCGTTGTTTGCACAGTTGTTTTTCTTCGATAGTTAAATCACAGACTATCGAAGTTTTGACCATTTTAACATTGTTAATATGGAGAGACCGGTTGGATTATTATCCAAAGAACCACTCTGTATTGGCATAAGCGTTGCGAATCATATATGCCAAAGATAATTGAAGACGGAGTAAAGTGCAAGAGCTATTGTATAAGTCTTAGATAATAGTGTCTAAGATGGATGTACTGAATAGTACCTTCGGTTCATCCTGTTCCTGGATGACTTGTATGGAGGGATGTCTGATAGAGTATTTCCAGACGATCACGTATATTGATTTCTCCGACCATACCAAGAGTGGAAGCGGAGAAGGAAACTTCTTTTAGCTAACACATAATGTATTGTAGTAGACGTCAATCGATTATTTGATGGATTTGATGATGTGGCATTCAAAGTGAATCTGGTGTGATGATAAAGCGTAGATTCTAGCCTCATCAGCCGGTAAATGACAGAAATCGGGCAGGCAGCATGGCTAAGTCGGTCGCTCCCAAGTAGGGTGTATAATCACTTGATTTATAGTTTCATTTACTTCTAAAAATCTATTGTTGATGCTGTCCCATTCGGGAAACGGTTGCTAATCCCAACCGTTGTTGATATACATTCAATACACTCAAGCGAAATGAGTAGTCGGTCATGTGTGGCCGGGTTGCAAGATGTTCTTGTTGAACCCAATGTATTCCTAGCGAAAGGTGGTTCCATACCTTGTCATAGTTGGAATTCCATTACCCAATACATGCCTGCGGTTTTGATTGTATATATATGTAGAACGTGAGATGAAAGCGTTTCTGCTAGATGATTATTATATTGTGGTTGATAGACATTATTATAATATCAAAAGGTTTTTGATATAAAGATAATTTGGATTCTCCTAAGGGAAAAACCCGTTCCGTTATACGATGTGGTCTTATGAGATATCATTTACCTGCTTAAACTATTTTAAACTGTTTTACTCATACCAGTCCCATGACTGACCCGGAGTTTATTTTGTTGTTTTCCCTAAACTCTTGGGTGCCCAATTTTGTACGGGCAGTCAAGTAGTCAGATTTACAGATATACTGGAAGAGCTTGGGGCAGGTGGCTTCAGGATTATATAGCTATAGTTATTTCCGTTGTGTTGTAAGTGTTGTACTTTGATAATGATGTATATTCAAGTACAGATGTATATTTCAGGTTATGTTATGTATATTATATGTTATTCGTTCCGCTGTGAGGTTTGTGTTACTCTGATGTTGTGTTCTTCTTCTTCTTCTATTCTAAGTTTCTATCTTATCTTTCCTCACCCTCTAATTTCTTTCTATTAGTTTCCTGATTTTCAGTTTAATTTGGGGTTGGACTTGTGTTTTTGGTAGCTCAAATTGGACCGGATTTTCGGGTCATTACAGTTGGTATCAGAGCTTAAGTTAAGTGAATTACCTTGGATTTGTGGCGTGACTCAGTAGAGATAGGGTTAGTAATACCCTAGATTGAGTTGAGTGTATATATACGAGTGTGTATTTGTTATTGATTTAAAAATTGTTTTATATTGTGGAGATTTATTGGTTGAGTTGTTTATGGGTTGTGGTCGATCAGTTTGATCCACTGTATCGGTAGGAGTTACTAAACACTCAAATATGATGGGTCGGCACGATATGTTTTGAAAAAGGGTAAATAAAAATAATTTTACCCAATGTTTATTTTGATATATAGTGGATATATTGGTTGTTATTATAATCGAGTAAGATTATAAATTAAATGGTTATGTAAATAACCGATCAGAATTCATATAAGTGAAATACGTGAAATCAGATGACTTAAATCAGAAATTTAAACCAGAAATTGAATTAAAATTCTGGAAAATTGGATAAGTGTTTGTAAATGAATTTGGATTAAAAATAAGGAAAATTTAAGATCCTGTGATATTTTAAATTTGTTTTACAAGTAGTGTGAATTATATTTTGAAATGAAATTCAAAGTGGAAATGTTTAGAAATGGTTTTATAGTATTGAACTCACTTCGATCGCTGGAAAATAGATTCCGATGATGACAGCTGCATCATCAGTATTCATTTTCGAGTTGTAAGTAACGAATTACTACCCGAGATATTGTTTTGAATTTGCTTTGGGAAAGACAAGTTGTGTTGAATTTCAAAATGGGATTTATAATATAGAATTTGAATAATAGAATTTGAATTTTTAAATAGATTTTAAATATTAACTTGTTTTAAAAGAAATAAAACGAGAAGTTCCTTTATAAACAAAGTTTATAAATAGTTCTTTTATAAATGAAGTTTATAGATGAAGTGAAAAGAATAATCATTGGATAATTCAGAAATAAAAATACAAGTGTGAAATTGAAAGGGAAATCTATTTTCCAAAGGTAGAAATATCGATTTCAAAAGGAATTGAAATCGAGACTTATGTAAAGAATGAATAAAGAAAGTTTGAAAAGGGATTTGAATAAAGGAAATTCAAACATAGAATTTAAATAAGAAAATTCAAAGGGGATTTGAATATAGAAAATTCAAAGGGGATTTGAATATAGAAATTCAAATGAGATTTGAATAAAGAAGATTTAAATAATGGAAAATTGAATATAGAATCCATATAGAGTAATAATAGGATTTGAATATAGAAATTCAAAAGGAAGTTTGAATATATGAAATTCAATGGAATTAAAATAGAGTTTGAATATAGAAATTCAAATAGAGTTTGAATATAGAAATTCAAATGGAATTCAAATATAGAATTTGAATATAGAAAATATAAAGGAATTCAAATATAGGATTTGAATATATAGAATTTGAATATAGAATTCAAATGGAATTTAAACTATAAAATTTGAATATAAAGAATTTGAATAGAATTTGAATAATAGAATTTGAATAATAGAATTTGATATATAGATTTGAATAATAAAAGTGATATAAAATTTGAATAAAAATTGAATAGAATTAACTAAGTCGAAGAGGAATTAGTTAATCGAGTTTTGAATTTGAAGTTGAACTTTGAAAGGTGAATTGGATTTGTAAATGGATATTCGAAATCGAATATAGAACTTAAATTTGAAATTTGGATTCAAATTAGTCAATAAGCAAGTTAAAATATATTTGAACATGTCATGTTCAAATATAAAAGTGAAATAGACTACAGAGTTAATTAACAAATTAATTAACGAATTGAGTTAAAACGATCAGGTATAGTTAAAATAGATTGGGCAGGTATAAATATACATGAGATAGGTATGGATAAGGTATGAAGGTATATAAATAGAATGCTCGACGAAAAGGTATGTATTTAATTCATATATGAGATTTTATGCGCCGTATCGGCTATCCGCTTGGCTTTTTCTTTATCTTTTGGATTAGTGAGGGCCATGGGAGGCTATTTGAAATATCCCAATGCTCCTGGTACAAAGGAGGTTATAGCGAATTTTTCCGGGAATTTAAGGTGTTAGAATATTTTAAAGATAATTTGATAGTTAAAAATCAACGTATCTATATATATATAGAAGTCGATAAGGAAACGAACTTAGAAATAGAATAGTAAAATAAAAAAGGAAGACTAAGAATAGAAAGAGGAAGCGTATACGTGTTTAAAAGTGAATAAGTAGTTGTATGGTATTGATTATTCGAGTAAGTAGTCATATCTGTTTTGACGTTATAAATGTTATTCAGACAAGGTCTGAGAGGTAGTTTGTAACGACACGGATTTTTCCCGACCTTAATCGATCGCAAAATCGACCAAGACCGTTCAAAACTCGCGTACGTTAACTTTGGGAATACAATACATTAGAACAATAACTGCAGACTTTTATTACATTACAATAAAGTTACATCAGAGTACATTAGAGTACAAAAAAAGTAAACTACAGCGGAAGATAAATTACAACAGATTTAAATACATTAAACAGCGGAAGACTTCTATGCTCTGGACACAGCTTTAGGCTTCGATCCAGAATCCTGCTAAAGAGATAGATATCTGCAAAAAGGCTACTCGACTGCCTGTGTGGAAAAGAGGGCACCCGAGTTTGCAAAGTGAGACAAACTACGAGTCAGTCATGGGACTGGTGTGAGAATTCTAAACTAATTTAACTAATAAGACAAATCCAAGGACTACCGCTAATGCGGAACGGGTTTTATCCCAATGGATTGTCGGTGCATAAATTAAAGTAAATCGTTAAACAACGCAATGCTTTTTAGAAAAATGAAACCATTATAAGACCCAAGTCCCATCACACAATGCAACGCACACTAGAGGATAGGGTTTTACCTTATAATGGTCAAAAGATGCTTGATACGATAAAACGGGTTTAATACTAGTGTGTATACGTTCTAATAAAAACATTTCAATCATAATGTATAAATCATAGACGACATGGGTACCATATATCATGTCGCTATACTAGTTCTACAATCAAAACCGCAAGGTCGTATCGTAAATTGGATTTCCATCATGAGTCGAGGCTAGGGGAAAGCTCCTCTCCGATTCGAGACACTCTAGCAAATGCCTCAGGATCCCCCACAGTGAACCCTTGGATCTTCAGGGCCGGTCCCCGCCTATCGGCAGTGGATTAGTTATGCCTGAACACACGCTTCCCAGTTCCTTTGAACCTATAGTATGACCACCAACGGCCTATAAAACACGAGGTACCTCAAAATCCATCATCCACATAACTAAAATGTCAGCGCTGATAGGTCCCTGACATCACTCTAGCTAGAAAAAAACGTGTGCACTCCCTGCAGTCCGTATCCCGTTTTTGACTCATACCGGGGTGTGAGGCTCGCGAAGTTACGTTATACACAAAGCTACACCTAAACAGACCGTGCTTTGATCATCGACCACAAGGCCTGCTTTTCAACAAAAGCCTTAATTCATGCATCTTGGCATGCCACATTGTCAATCCATACCACACCATTGATTTCTACCAATATATAACCTCTAAGCTCGTATGTCTCAGAGAAGGGCGTTAACCACCAAACAGATATATATTAACAGAGATCAACGAATATAGTATAAAGGACTACAACGTCAGACATACATTCTATTTATAAACTTATGCTCTGGGTCTGAGCGAAAGTCAAATCCGTACAAATCAACACTACGTTCGAATGGCCACCACTGAACCCCTTTCAAGGTAGCAACACATCCATTCGATGTGAAGATCGTCGGTCTTCAATCACCGTCTTCAACTCTTCGACTTAGATCGTTGTACAATCATTTGAAATGAGATTTGAACTCGGACTTTTCAAATGATTCTCGCATATATATATAACTTGAAATCATTTCATATCGTTATTGGTATTTAATAACGACCTATTTCCATTTTTATTTAAATAAAAATAGCTTAAATTAATATAACGACGCTTCGGGTCAATGGGCGACCCTGGCGCTGTTTTCAACCAAATTTGATTTACACTTATCTCGAAAACTAACCGTTGGATTTTGATGAAGTTTATATCGTTGGAAAGATCTTCCCAAAGCGGTCCTAACGGTTCCAGTTTTGGGAAAATCCGATGGTCGGATCTTTCGGTATAACTAGATTGTCGATACGCGAACTGTCGCGCGCGTGTCATTAAGTTTATAATTTATATTTATATATATATATATATATATATAAATAATTTGGCGATTTTAATTATAAAAATTTATTCTTTTTATCGCATCTAAAATGACGATAAAATATCACTTGTTTTATTTTACTACTTTTTTGTTTTATTTACACTAACTGTAAATAAATTATAATTTATATATCCTTTCATTTTATTTACACTAAGTGTAAATAAATTGTATTCTTTTTCCTATTTATTTACCTAATTGTAAATAAACGTTTTCTATTCTTTTCCTTATTTATTTACCTAAGTGTAAATAAATATCTCTCCTTTCCTTATTTATTTACCTAAATGTAAATAAATGTTTTCAATTGCTTTTTCCTTATTTATTTACACTATTTGTAAATAAATGTTTTTACTATTCTTTTATCTTATTTATTTACCTAAATGTAAATAAATGTTTACTTCCACTTTTCTATATTTATTTACATTAATTGTAAATAAATATATCTAATTTCTTTTTCTTATTTATTTACACTATTTGTAAATAAATGTTTTTATTTTATTTTTCCTATTTATTTACCTAAGTGTAAATAAATATATTCTTATCCTTTTGTCAATTATTTACCTAAATATAAATAAATGGTTTCATCTTCTTTTTCTTCCTTATTTACACTATTTGTAAATAAAGAGTTTTAATTTCTTGTTCTTATTTATTTACTTAATTCCTCTCCAATCTAATTAAAGTTTTAATTAAAACCTTATTTCGTTTTAACCTTCCAAAGTCATTATTAAATAATTAATCAAAAATTAGGAAATTAATCCCCTCGTTAATCCGGGTTAAAGAATAAATGTTATTTAAAACATAATTCAAGATAAACCCAAATTCAAATTTCATTGTAAATCCGTAGTTATAATAAAACCATTTTTTAATTCCTTTTATTTATTTTAAAATAAATAAACCATTTATTCCCATCAAAATATCATTTCTCATATTAAAACATTATTTTCAAATTATTAATTTTGAAATTAACTCTTTTAATATTCATTATAAAATGGATAATATAAGTTAATAAACTTATTCAGGTTAAAATGATGTTTCTATTTAAAATGGATTAAATAATCCAATTCGTTATATAATCCATTTATGCTTTATAATGGGCCAGACTTCTCACATTAGGCCTACAACTTGTGGATGCTGGATATGCCGGTTGGGTCCGGGCAGACTTATTCCACAGTTGGGCTTAACCTCGAGTCAAAACCCAAATTGTATTCGTGTACTTGGACCTCTCACATTAGGCCCAACATTTATGGCTGCTGGATATGCCGGTTGGTTCCGGGCAGACTTCCGCCATAAACGTGACCTAACCTCGTGTCCAAATACAATTTATAATTTATAACTATAATTGTTTCTTAAAAATCTTATTTTTAAAATATTTCATATTTTAAAACCTCTAAAATATCATTCATTCGTTGAAATACTCTTTATATAAATTCTTATCTTTCCATTTCAATACACATTAATTTTTCCCCATTATTATAGTACTATAATAATAATCACTTCAAAAATGGTTTTAATTGTTATATTAAAAACCTACCATTCCAACATTAAATCAATCATTTATGTCAAGTTTTGAAATCCATCTTCCAAATTTAATGTTAACATAAAACAAAATCTTTCAGTTTCAAATTCTCCTTATAGTTGGAATGTAATTTACCAATTCTAGAAATTTGTTTTATAACTTTCCAAATAAACAAGGATATGTCCTCCTTAATTTAAGAGTCCATTAATTCTATTAATTGAGTAATCAATGGAATTTATTTCTTTCATTCCAAACTTCTATTTTATCCTTTTTAAATAGTAAAATACATAACTCCTTAATCCAATTTCCAATTTATTGTATTAATTGCATATTTATTTGTTTGACTCAAAATTGGAATGAGACCCACACCATTCATTTCCATATAATTCGATTATACGGAAATTGTACATTTATTACATAGCAAATTTCAAACATCAACAACCAAAGTGCATTTTCTAATTAAATCCAAGGGTGACGTGTATTCAAATGCCAACTCATGACCCATGTGGGGTTTCAACCAACACAATTCAAATATTATAAAATAAACGGTGCTTCTGGACAATGTGTTAAAATTGATCGTCCAATCACATAAACAAGCCAAGGTCGCTTGTAAATGGCAGTGTATACAAGTGCATTAAATAACAACATAAATAACATACCCAGTTAACGATGTTCACATAATAGGTATGACGGTTCCAATTTCATCCCTTTTAAATGAAATAAATTTACAATAAACATATTCACTTTATACCATTTCATTTAATGTAAACAGCCCATATACAAACTATTTCCTTTTTAAATCCGTTCCTAAATAAAGAACAATTTTTATTCATTTTAAAATAAAGAAATAAAACTTTTTTTTTCATTTAAGTCCTTTATTAAAATAAAGAACAAAACTTTGTTCATTAAAGTCCTTTTTATAATAAGGATAAAACTTATACATCTTAGTTCCTTTAAAATAAAGAAATAAACTTTTACCTTTTAATCCATTTTAAAATAAAGAAATAATCTTTATTCTAATCTTTTATTAAAAAATAAAAGTCAAACACTATCTTAATTTCAAAACAAAATAAAAAAATAAAAATAAAGATAAAGTTTCATTATGTTTTTAATAAAACAAAATCAAAAATAAAGTTGCATTCTATGTTTCAACAAACAAAAAGAAAAGTTTCATTTTGTTCTTCAACAAAATAAAATATAAGAATGTTTCATTTTTGTTTTTCAACAAAATAAAATATAAAAATGTTTCATTTTTGTTTTTCAACAAAATAAAATATAAAAATGTTTCTTTTTTGTTTTTCAACAAAATAAAATATAAAAATGTTTCATTTATCTCCAATAAACAAAAAATATAAAAAGGTCTATTTTTGTTACAACAAACAAAAGTAAAAGTTTCATTCTTGTTTCACTAAACAAAATATTTGTGCTTCATTTGTTTTAACAAAATTAAAGGTTCCATTTCGACTCAACCCAATAGTATCAACCACATATGCAACATCAACTGACAATCACAGTACAAGCAACAACATCCATATTCAAGCATACATCACAGATTCATATTCATTCACATCATACAATGATTTTCATACAACGAAAGAAAAAAAGTCAAATTAAACATAGAATCTCACCGAAATCTTTCCAATAAACTTTCACGTGACGCCGCCACTACAGGAGTTCAGATTGCATCTATCTTCACCACGTTAGAGCCCCTATTGTGTGCCACCGTCGCCCGCAACCACCACCAGTTCGGTGGTCTCTCAAGACCCTCTTTCATTATTGCTTTGGAATTTCGAATTTTACTGAATGGGTTCAAAGTAAAGGGGAAAGGAATTTAGGAGTGTTAGCGCCATTGATATAGAACATGACGGCGACTTGGAATAAGAATTAGGGTTTAGTTTTGACCGTATATATATTAGGTTATATGTATATTAAATAATATTTAATTTAATAGGTGTTTATCTTATTTATTTATTTATTCCTTGAATTCATAAAAGGGATAAAATATGACATATATGCAAATGAGAGGAAGAGAGAGAGAACATAGGAGAAATAAATGAAATGCATGCGACCATTATTATTCTCATTTTCATTATTCTTTTTCCTTCTTCTTTTTTCTTGCAATGAATGACATGCCTCTAATTACCATTGATTATAATTCCAAATTAACACGACGGTGTAAATTGCATCATCACACTATTTTGACACAAGTACAATTGGGTGTAGTTCTGATGAGTCACAATAAAGGTCCCAACTTCACTTTTATTTGTAAATGAAAATGAATATTTAAACTCACATTTATATTATACATAAAAGTAAAGGTTAAACTTGCATTCTATTATGTTCTCCAAAACCAAAATAAAAATTAGTATTTTGATTTGTGCAAAAAGATAAACGTTTGCTTTTATTTTAGTAAGCAAAATAGAGATAAAAATTGTCCTTTAATTTATGACCATAAAAATTGTTCTTTTTATCTTGTTGACAAAACCAACATAAAAATTGGTCATTTTATTAACAAAAGAAACATAAGATTTAGTCTTTTTATTTTGACCACAAAAACTATGTTAAAATTGTCCTTTTTATTTTAACAACAAAATTAAATGTTAAACTTGAAAACAAAATAAACAAACAAGATTGTATGTCTTAATTTTATTTAAGAAAATAGAATGAAAATAAAAACCAAAATTAAAGTAAAACTTTGTCATTTATGTTTGTAAATAAAATTTTAGCCTCAAATAGAACGGAGCAAAGATAGAAATAAGATGGGAATTTTATTATGACCACATCAAGATTTTACGGTCTGACTAACATAGTTATTCTATCCATTTGTTTGGTCTCACACGTATATACAAAGTATGTTACATATGTGCACGACAATATGATAATAAATTTTGTGTATTAATTGTAACTTATTTCCAATTCATCACCAATGAATTAAATAGCAATTGGTTTCCCACACTAGTCCATTAATCTATTGCAATCGTTATTTTAAAACTAGTTACCATTCAATTTATTTCTTTAATTACCATTCATAATTAATGTTATCCTTTGTCTTACAATTTATACTAACAAAATTTCCAAATATATACATTGCAACACAATGTAAAATACACATTAATTCATATATATATCCTATGCATTGATTATTCTGCTTCTCATTTAATTATAATATATTTGTAAAGATTTACAAAATTTGTTAATAACAAAATGCCAGTTACTGTCCAATAGCTTAACAACTGCTTTACTTAATAGAATTTGATAACTGATTGCAATTAAATGTAAATTTCAAATTTTCAAACTGCAGCGCTGTTCTAACTCCTATTACCCTTAAATTGAATTTATTCGTTTTAACTATGATTAAAATAAATTTTTAGTCGTTATTATTAAAAATAAATTATTTTAAATATCCAGTTTCCTTTAAAATTCATAAAATAAAATTTTTAAATTGACCCCAAAATTCCGGGTTGTTACAGTCTCCCCCACTTAAAATCTTTTCGTCCTCGAAAAGGAACGAAGCTAAAAATTGTAAAATTAACTATCTTAATTTTAAAATTTAATGGTTGATTATCTTTTCAAAATATATATAACTTTATATATATAAAAATCATATTTCAAAGAATAGATTATAAATATCAAAAATGCGTTAATTATAAATTCGTAACTCTTAACTCGTTCTAGGGCATTACTAACCCCATCTCTAACGAGTTTACTCATTCTAGGATACTGCTGATCCTATCTCTAATGAGTATTCTTATTGGACATTACTAATCCAATCTCTGATGAGTCTTTTGTTCAGTTCTAACAAGTTGTACCCCAAAGTTTTGAGCTAACCAGAGCTCTGATACCAACTGTAACGACACGGATTTTGCCCGACCTTAATCGATCGCAAAATCGACCAAGACCATTCAAAACTCGCATACGTTAACTTTGGGAATACAATACATTAGAACAATAACAACAGACTTTTATTACATTACAATAATGTTACATCAGAGTACATCAGAGTACAAATAAAGTAAACTACAGCGGAAGATAAATTACAACAGATTTAAATACATTAAACAGCGGAAGACTTCTATGCTCTGGACACAGCTTTAGGCTTCGATCCAGAATCCTGCTAAAGAGATAGATATCTGCAAAAAGGCTACTCGACTGCCCGTGTGGAAAAGAGGGCACCCGAGTTTGCAAAGTGAGACAAACTACGAGTCAGTCATGGGACTGGTGTGAGAATTCTAAACTAATTTAACTAATAAGACAAATCCAAGGACCACGCCGCTAATGCGGAACGGGTTTTATCCCAATGGATTGTCAGTGCATAAATTAAAGTAAATCGTTAAACAACGCAATGCTTTTTAGAAAAATGAAACCATTATAAGACCCAAGTCCCATCACACAATGCAACGCACACTAGAGGATAGGGTTTTACCTTATAATGGTCAAAAGATGCTTGATACGATAAAACGGGTTTAATACTAGTGTGTATATGTTCTAATAAAAACATTTCAATCATAATGTATAAATCATAGACGGCATGGGTACCATATATCATGTCGCCATACTAGTTCTACAATCAAAACCGCAAGGTCGTATCGGAAATTGGATTTCCATCATGAGTCGAGGCTAGGGGCAAGCTCCTCTCCGATTCGAGACACTCTAGCAAATGCCTCAGGATCCCCCGCAGTGAACCCTTGGATCTTCAGGGCCGGTCCCCGCCTATCGGCAGTGGATTAGTTATGCCTGAACACACGCTTCCCAGTTCCTTTGAACCTATAGTATGACCACCAACGGCCTATAAAACACGAGGTACCTCAAAATACATCATCCACATAAGTAAAATGTCAGCGCTGGTAGGTCCCTGACATCACTCTAGCTAGAAAGAAACGTGTGCAATCCCTGCAGTCCGTATCCCGTTTTTGACTCATACCGGGGTGTGAGGCTCGCGAAGTTACGCTATACACAAAGCTACGCCTAAACAGACCGTGCTTTGATCATCGACCACAAGGCCTGCTTTTCAACAAAAGCCTTAATTCATGCATCTTGGCATGCCACATTGTCAATCCATACCACACCATTGATTTCTACCAATATATAACCTCTAAGCTCATACGTCTCAGAGAAGGGCGTTAACCACCAAACAGATATATATTAACAGAGATCAACGAATATAGTATAAAGGACTACAACGTCAGACATACATTCCATTTATAAACTTATGCTCTGGGTCTCAGCGAAAGTCAAATCCGTACAAATCAACACTACGTCCGAATGGCCACCACTGAACCCCTTTCAAGGTAGCTACTCCTCTCATGGGTCTCAGTAGCAACACATCCATTCGATGTGAAGATCGTCGGTCTTCAATCACCGTCTTCAACTATTCGACTTAGATCGTCGTATAATCATTTGAAATGAGATTTGAACTCGGACTTTGCAAATGATTCTCGCATATATATATATATATATAACTTGAAATCATTTCATATCGTTATTGGTATTTAATAACGACCTATTTCTATTTTTATTTAAATAAAAATAGCTTAAATTAATATAACGACGCTTCGGGTCAATGGGCGACCCTGGCGCTGTTTTCAACCAAATTTGATTTACACTTATCTCGAAAACTAACCGTTGGATTTTGATGAAGTTTATATCATTGGAAAGATCTTCCCAAAGCGGTCCTAACGGTTCCAGTTTTGGGAAAATTCGATGGTCGGATCTTTCGGTATAACTAGATTGTCGATACGCGAACTGTCGCGCGCGTGTCATTAAGTTTATAATTTATATTTATATATATATATATAAATATAAATCATTTGGCGATTTTAATTATAAAAATTTATTCTTTTTATCGCATCTAAAATGACGATAAAATATCACTTGTTTTATTTTACTACTTTTTTGTTTTATTTACACTAACTGTAAATAAATTATAATTTATATATCCTTTCATTTTATTTACACTAAGTGTAAATAAATTGTATTCTTTTTCCTATTTATTTACCTAATTGTAAATAAACGTTTTCTATTCTTTTCCTTATTTATTTACCTAAGTGTAAATAAATATTTCTCCTTTCCTTATTTATTTACCTAAATGTAAATAAATGTTTTCAATTGCTTTTTCCTTATTTATTTACACTATTTGTGTAACGACCCAGGGTTTTTCGGCCTCGAAAATCGACATAAATACCTTACCATATCTTATGTCGATCCTCCAAATACCGAGAACACCGGATTGTTAATGAAAGAATTTAGAGGGTGAGGTAAGAAAGAAAGAATTATAAGAATAGAAGAAGGAGAAGAACCCAACAGAGAGTCTCACATCGCAGCGGAACAAAATATAATACATAAATAAATCTTCATTTAGAGCTTTTGAAAATACTTACAATATCAGAGTACAACACACATCTGGACAGTGTTGATAATCTGTCCTCATATATATAATCACACAGCGGAATATCATTCATCTGAACATCTTCAGCTCGTCTCCGGACTTCTCAGTACCTGATAACCTGAACCTGTACACCTCGGTCTAACCCGAGCATTTACAAAACACCGGGTCAGTCTGGTGAACCAGAGTGAGAAAAACTCGCACAGCATTAAGGTATCACACATCTTGATTTTAAAGTTAAAATCCTTTCGAAAGGAAAGATAATCGTAAGACCGATCCACACATAAACACGGACGGTTTTTACCTTACGATAACCCAAATCAGTTTTCGAAATCAATATTTTTTTCTGATATTATAATAATGTCTAAATACAAGTAAATAACATTCTAGAGGAACGCTTGCATCTCACGCTCCCCGTATATAGTATACAATCGAAAACCGCGGGCGCTTATTGGATATTGGATTTCCAATTTGATAAGGTATGGGACCACCTTCCGCACGTGTATCTCTAGAGGCGAATACACTGGGTTCAACAAGAACGTCTTGCAACCCGGCCCTCACATGACCGACCACTCATTTCGCTTGAGTGTATCGAATGTATATCACCAACGGTTGGACTCAAACCACCGTTTCCCGAATGGGCAGAATCGATAGAATAAGAAACAAAAGGGATTTCTCTAGATAGGTGATTATACACCCTAATGGGAGCGACCCACATAGTCATGCTACCTGCCCGATTTTTGTCATCTCCTAGTTGTGAGGCTTGAGTCTAGAATTCTTTTCCAGAACATTTGGTCATCCTTTACTTTGAATGCCACATCGTCAGATCCTCAGGATATCACTAATTGACGTCCACAAAAATACCCTAGTTGGGAGCTACCCAACTATGACACGTTTGAAGAAATCAACGTACGTGGCCCATTGGAAATACTCTGTCAGACATTCGTCCATACAAGTCATCCAGGAACAGGATGAACCGAAGGTACTCTCCTACTGCATCCAATACAGGAATCACCCCATGGATCAGTAGCGATTGCCCTTGCAATCCACAGTTTCAACCATGACAGAACCCTAGTATATCTCCGGGTCGAATCAGAGATTGTAAGTGGTTCTTCCGTTTTATGAAAACTATGGTCTTCACATGCTCCATCTCGATCATCATCTGATTTTCTATATATTCGTATGTGTTGGTCAGAATGGTTTTCGAATATACATTCGATCCCGGTCTTTCCATACCAACAACCGTAAAGGTCAGACTTGATAGTCGGTTATTTAACTATCAAGCAAACATCCATGAAACCATAAAAACAGGTCTACTGGTCTAGTACTCAGCATCACATAACTTGAATATTCCCAGCATTTGGGAAAGTATTTCACTTATCACTTTATATATAGTGATATTTTCAAAAACATTTCATTTGGCTATAACGATACTCAATATTCAATTTCCATTATCTATTATAATATTCCCTTTATTATAACTGAGAAATCATTTCTACTATTCGACGTTACGCCAACTCCCCTGGATTCCTCACTTGGAAAAATATCAAAGCCTTATTCCTATAAAATAAACCCTTATATATACCTCATTCCCTTATGCTTCGAATTATTACCCAATCTCTTTTTAAATTCTGTTACTAGGGAAAAATCATCTCATTTTATTTCCGTTGCCCTTTGGAAATCTTATCACACATTTTTGCCATTACCAACTGGTATCATCCTTAGATAGTCCCGGAGTCGTTCAAGTTGGGGTATTTTTAATTACCTCTCAGACCTTGGTCAACAACATTCTTATCTTTAGATAAATACGAGTGGTAAATCTTATATCAAATACTTCTCACCAGTTTAAAATATGTCTTTACAGTTCTGCTTATCTTCCTTTTTTTTTAGAAGTTTCCCTTTATAATTAATATCGCTTAATTATTTCTTACTAAAACATCCCTTTTATAAATTCTCGACTTATTAAATAACATTGTTTTACAAACTAAATTTCAAAACCTATTTCCAACCTGGTTTACCAAGCTCAAAACAAACCCCTTTCAATCCCCTTTTCCCTTCGGGAAATTCCCTTTCAAATCCTTTGATTCAACTTAATACCATGATCAAGTATTTCCAATTTAACACAACGTTTAACTCACATTCCATTTATAAACCTTGTTTATAAATTTCAGTTTTGAATAAACCCTTTACATTTACATCTCCAAATATTTAGTAACATCCCCATTTAACCGGTCGCATTCGTTTAGAACCCTTTATTGCTTTATTTTAAAACCCGAGTTCAAATATAAACTTGTTTATAACTTCCTTTTTCAAAACTCACTTGATCGATTCAAACCACACTATCTTTTAGCCTATTCAAGTTAATTTCTCTTTTAAATTATTAAAAATATAATTAATTTAAATAAATTTATTTAACGGTTGTTACGAAACAATTAATCGACTTCTCAACCGTTAGGTTATCCTCATCTCATCTGCTTACATATTCTACGAACACAAGTATTTACTTTATCAAAACAATTTAATAATAACTTGTGAACCTTTGAATAGTAGTAATACCTTTTTCTTTTTCTTTTTCTTCTTTAAAATTTCTCTATTCAAATTAATATATTTAAAGCCTAAAATAAATTTGTAATCCTTGTAAAGGTCGACCCACTTGCAGATAAAAATCCATATTGTATAATGACTGGTTTACAAACGATGTGATGCCAGATTATTCAACCAATATCCCTACTGGTTGACCAACTAGATGTTGAATTTCAATTCAACTATTTTTGATCGAATCAATTTGCCTAATCACAACTATTTCCCTTATCTGATATAACAACCATCAAACAGATGCCACAAACAATTCAAACTATTTCAATCACGTTTGTTTTATAAACAGGAATAATCAAGGGAAATTATTTTATTTGGGTCGTCTCCAAACATTGGGTATTTCCTGAAATTAAACCACCGTTTAATTTCCTTTATTAAATCAATAATGTGTATATATATAACCAGCAAACAGTCAACCACTCAAAATCAGAACACGTAAATAAAAACCCAGTTTATAAAAAATATAAACGGGAAAGGCTGAGTGAGTTTAACTCACCTGGATTTGAATCTGTTGATCATCAGTCTGTTTTAATCAAATTAAACTGACATTTAATTTGAATAAAAATTCCAGTCACTTCAGACCTGGACCAGACTCGCTCCATCTCGAAGTATTCTTCTCCACGGCCCCAACGCAACTGACCGTCTGTAAATCCGACAACGTACTAGTGAGAAATTGCGTAAACAATTTTATAACTAATTAAATCGAAAACTTATATTTTCATTTAAATTGAAATTGGGATTTACCTTACAACCACCGGCCCATAACCCACTACCCGTTCCCTTATCAAAACCCTACATCCACCGATGCTTCATTCATTTCAAGCCGCCTCAAACAAATTGATCAAAACCGAAAAGCCCTAATCCCAATTCCCCTATTTCGATTCTTAACCGTAAATCATGGCGTCACCACCCTTCTTCCGGCCTTCAATCCACCACTACAGTTCCGCGCTCAACTCCTGTACCTCCACCGCAGACAACTACGAGCCACCGTCATCCCCCACTGACCCTACGGCTTCAATTCGAACGGGTTTTGACAAAGCGGTTTCAAGCACCAAAAGCTAAGTCTTCTATTACTCAATTTTTTATTTGCTGAATTATTTTTGATTTGATTTATTCTGGTTCGAATTGTTCTTGAGAATTTGTTGAGTGAATATGGGTATTTATAGTTGCGGTTTAGTTGTAGAAAGGATCACTGTCTTTCATTTGCTACGAATTGTTATGTCAATCACGTTCGAATCCGTAGTTTGATTTTTTTGTTCGGGTTTTGGTGTAGGATTTCAGATTTTTTGATGGGTTCTGATCGAACTTGGCTAGGTTATGTAGCCGTGCTATGTATTGTTCATTCATAGATTTTTGAGTTGTCACAAGGATTTCTAGCTTAGATTTTCAGTATGAAACGGTGAATTCGTACCTGTATGTTTTTACTGTATATACATGTGGGTATACTGTTGGATTTTGACCATACATATCTTGTGTATACCAATATAGATTTAGCTTGTATGTTCTGTTTTGAGTTGTTTTAAATCAAACCCACTGATTTGAAAAATACATGCTAGATCTGGAGTTCAGATTTTCAAATATAAGAAAACAGTAAATTAGATTTCCTGTCTATATACATATATTAGCTGTTCTTAGCTGTTTTCTTCATGTATTGTCTTAGTCAGCCGTATGAATTTTTACATTGATTTAGTTTATTGATTTTTCCATGGTTGTTCATATTATATTATATATAGCTGTTCAGCTATATTTCTTCTAGCTGTTCATGTTGTACATCACTGTTTCAACCACGCTGACATCTGAATGAATTTTCAAGTCCATTAGATCACATTTTTGCTTTTATATCTGTTGTATGTTTTCAGTTTTCATGAGGCACCTCCTCTTTAGCTGTCCATCCCTACTACCTTTGCTGTTTACTTTATTTCTTTCATTAATTTCAAAATCTGCTGTACAAACATATATTAGCTGTCTCTGTGGTTCATGCATGTAAAGACCTTTATTTTGTTATTTTTATTTTTCAATGCAGTTTATTTCTATCATGAATTCACCCCTTCTAATGGGTTTTTTTTTCCTTTCTTTCGCAGATCGAAACTGGTTTAGATGGATTCACGGGTTCTGCAACATGAAGTAGCAGATTTACCAACATTAAATTTTCTTTTTTTCTTCTTCTTTGATCTTGTGTACGGTACAAGAATTTGGACTTGTAATTTAATATGTTTATAATCAGAATTGCGGAAATTTAGTGGGATTAAACTTCATTCATACAATGAAAATTCTTGGTTGAGATACAATTAAATGACAAAGCTAACCTATAGCTATTTGCATACATGTGTGAAGTGCGCCATTTAGATGAGATTGTGGAATTTGCATATTGTAATTGTCTGTAATACTAAGTGGATAAACATGAAGCCAATACACTAAATATTTATTAAAGCAATTACTATACTCTTATTAGTGTCATATAATTGACGGCACTTGCAGTTTCTTATAGGAATCGAAAGGAAATTCATGATTGCAAATTTGTGTTTTGTACGGGTTGGTGTTTTATATTACATTCTAGTTTTCATACAGTATGCTTCTATGTTTTCAGTTCGCATACTATACATGTTTTGTTCCATGTTCATGTTTGCGGATTTGGTTCGTTGCACAAGTATGATTTATGTTCGGGTTTTATTCAATTTGCCAAACCGAGCGGGAATACATACAAATAAATAAATGTCATTGTATTCACTAAATTAACAACTTCAAATTTCATTATTCAACTCGAAATAAATTCTAGTTTTAAATAATATTCCAAGTATATAAAATTGTTCAATATAAATAATTAAATTGTTATAATTTAAAATGAATTCCATAGCGACTATTTAGAAATTTGAATTGGACGTAACTTGAAATCTATAAACTGAAATCTCGATTTTTCTCTTTCATTAGAAAAATATAATCAAACCGGTCCAAACGTATCTCGTTTCATAGAAATCCGACTTATATTGGATCCCGTATATTCAGTTAAAGTTCAAATCGAAAGTTTCGAATTACCGCGACGTTTTGAGCTCGTTTTAATTAATATATTAATATGTATATTCGAACTCCATTTAATAAATAAATTCGATTAAAAATCCATTATATTTCAAATATAATATATAAACAAAATTTAAATATTCGAATTTAAATGGCCGAAAAATCCGGGACATTACAATTTGTAAATAAATGTTTTTACTATTCTTTTATCTTATTTATTTACCTAAATGTAAATAAATGTTTACTTCTACTTTTCTATATTTATTTACATTAATTGTAAATAAATATATCTAATTTCTTTTCCTTATATATTTACACTATTTGTAAATAAATGTTTTTATTTTATTTTTCCTATTTATTTACCTAAGTGTAAATAAATATATTCTTATCCTTTTGTTATTTATTTACCTAAATATAAATAAATGGTTTCATCTTCTTTTTCTTCCTTATTTACACTATTTGTAAATAAAGAGTTTTAATTTCTTGTTCTTATTTATTTACTTAATTCCTCTCCAATCTAATTAAAGTTTTAATTAAAACCTTATTTCGTTTTAACCTTCCAAATTCATTATTAAATAATTAATCAAAAATTAGGAAATTAATCCCCTCATTAATCCGGGTTAAAGAATAAATGTTATTTAAAACATAATTCACGATAAACCCAAATTCAAATTTCATTGTAAATCCGTAGTTATAATAAAACCATTTTTTAATTCTTTTTATTTATTTTAAAATAAATAAACCATTTATTCTCATCAAAATATCATTTCTCATATTAAAACATTATTTTCAAATTACTAATTTTGAAATTAACTCTTTTAATATTCATTATAAAATGGATAATATAAGTTAATAAACTTATTCAGGTTAAAATGATGTTTCTATTTAAAATGGATTAAATAATCCAATTCGTTATATAATCCATTTATGTTTTATAATGGGCCAGACTTCTCACATTAGGCCTACAACTTGTGGATGCTGGATATGCCGGTTGGGTCCGGGCAGACTTATTCCACAGTTGGGCTTAACCTCGAGTCAAAACCCAAATTGTATTCGTGTACTTGGACCTCTCACATTAGGCCCAACATTTATGGCTGCTGGCTATGCCGGTTGGTTCCGGGCAGACTTCCGCCATAAACGTGACCTAACCTCGTGTCCAAATACAATTTATAATTTATAATTATAATTGTTTCTTAAAAATCTTATTTTTAAAAATATTTCATATTTTAAAACCTCTAAAATATCATTCATTCCTTGAAATACTCTTTATATAAATTCTTATCTTTCCATTTCAATACACATTAATTTTTCCCCATTATTATAGTACTATAATAATAATCACTTCAAAAATGGTTTTAATTGTTATATTAAAAACCTACCATTCCAACATTAAATCAATCATTTATGTCAAGTTTTGAAATCCATCTTCTAAATTTAATGTTAACATAAAACAGAATCTTTCAGTTTCAAATTCTCCTTATAGTTGGAATGTAATTTACCAATTCTGGAAATTTGTTTTATAACTTTCCAAATAAACAAGAATATGTCCTCCTTAATTTAAGAGTCCATTAATTCTATTAATTGAGTAATCAATGGAATTTATTTCTTTCATTCCCAACTTCTATTTTATCCTTTATAATAGTAAAATACATAACTCCTTAATCCAATTTCCAATTTATTGTATTAATTGCATATTTATTTGTTTGACTCAAAATTGGAATGAGACCCACACCATTCATTTCCATATAATTCGATTATACGGAAATTGTACATTTATTACATAGCAAATTTCAAACATCAACAACCAAAGTGCATTTTCTAATTAAATCCAAGGGTGACGTGTATTCAAATGCCAACCCATGACCCGTGTGGGGTTTCAACCAACACAATTCAAATATTATAAAATAAACGGTGCTTCTGGACAATGTGTTAAAATTGATCGTCCAATCACATAAACAAGCCAAGGTCGCTTGTAAATGGCAGTGTATACAAGTGCATTAAATAACAACATAAATAACATACCCAATTAACGATGTTCACATAATAGGTATGACAGTTCCAATTTCATCCCTTTTAAATGAAATAAATTTACAATAAACATATTCACTTTATACCATTTCATTTAACGTAAACAGCCCATATACAAACTATTTCCTTTTTAAATCCGTTCCTAAATAAAGAACAATTTTTACTCATTTTAAAATAAAGAAATAAAACTTTTTTTTTTTCATTTAAGTCCTTTATTAAAATAAAGAACAAAACTTTGTTCATTAAAGTCCTTTTTATAATAAGGATAAAACTTATACATCTTAGTTCCTTTAAAATAAAGAAATAAACTTTTACCTTTTAATCCTTTTTAAAATAAAGAAATAATCTTTATTCTAATCTTTTATTAAAAAATAAAAGTCAAACACTATCTTAATTTCAAAACAAAATCAAAAAAATAAAAATAAAGATAAAGTTTCATTATGTTTTTAACAAAACAAAATCAAAAATAAAGTTGCATTCTATGTTTCAACAAACAAAAAGAAAATTTTCATTTTGTTCTTCAACAAAATAAAATATAAGAATGTTTCATTTTTGTTTTTCAACAAAATAAAATATAAAAATGTTTCATTTTTGTTTTTCAACAAAATAAAATATAAAAATGTTTCATTTTTGTTTTTCAACAAAATAAAATATAAAAATGTTTCATTCATCTCCAATAAACCAAAAATATAAAAAGGTCTATTTTTGTTACAACAAACAAAAGTAAAAGTTTCATTCTTTTTTCACTAAACAAAATATTTGTGCTTCATTTGTTTTAACAAAATTAAAGGTTCCATTTCGACTCAACCCAATAGTATCAACCACATATGCAACATCAACTGACAATCACAGTACAAGCAACAACATCCATATTCAAGCATACATCACAGATTCATATTCATTCACATCATACAATGATTTTCATACAACGAAAGAAAAAAAATCAAATTAAACATAGAATCTCACCGAAAGCTTTGCACTAAACATTCACGTCACGCCGCCACTACAGGAGTTCAGATTGCATCTATCTTCACCACGTTAGAGCCCCTATTGTGTGCCACCGTCGCCCACAACCACCACCAGTTCGGTGGTCTCTCGAGACCCTCTTTCATTATTGCTTTGGAAATTTCGAATTTTACTGAATGGGTTCAAAGTAAAGGGGAAAGGAATTTAGGAGTGTTAGGGCCATTGATAAAGAACATGACGGCGGCTTGGAATAAGAATTAGGGTTTAGTTTTGACCGTATATATATTAGGTTATATGTATATTAAATAATATTTAATTTAATAGGTGTTTGTCTTATTTATTTATTTATTCCTTGAATTCATAAAAGGGATAAAATATGACATATATGCAAATGAGAGGAAGAGAGAGAGAACATAGGAGAAATAAATGAAATGCATGCGACCATTATTATTCTCATTTTCATTATTCTTTTTCCTTCTTTTTTTTTCTTGCAATGAATGACATGTGTCTAATTACCATTGATTATAATTCCAAATTAACACGACGGTGTAAATTGCGTCATCACACTATTTTGACACAAGTACAATTGGGTGTAGTTCTGATGAGTCACAATAAAGGTCCCAACTTCACTTTTATTTGTAAATGAAAATGAATATTTAAACTCACATTTTATATTATACATAAAAGTAAAGGTTAAACTTGCATTCTATTATGTTCTCCAAAACCAAAATAAAAATTAGTATTTTGATTTGTGCAAAAAGATAAACGTTTGCTTTTATTTTAGTAAGCAAAATAGAGATAAAAATTGTCCTTTAATTTATGACCATAAAAATTGTTCTTTTTATCTTGTTGACAAAACCAACATAAAAATTGGTCATTTTATTAACAAAAGAAACATAAGATTTAGTCTTTTTATTTTGACCACAAAAACTATGTTAAAATTGTCCTTTTTATTTTAACAACAAAATTAAATGTTAAACTTGAAAACAAAATAAACAAACAAGATTGTATGTCTTAATTTTATTTAAGAAAATAGAATGAAAATAAAAACCAAAATTAAAGTAAAACTTTTTCATTTATGTTTGTAAATAAAATTTTAGCCACAAATAGAACGGAGCAAAGATAGAAAAAAGATGGGAATTTTATTATGACCACATCAAGATTTTACGGTCTGACTAACATAGTTATTCTATCCATTTGTTTGGTCTCACACATATATACAAAGTATGTTACATACGTGCATGGCAATATGATAATAAATTTTGTGTATTAATTGTAACTTATTTCCAATTCATCACCAATGAATTAAATAGCAATTGGTTTCCCACACTAGTCCATTTGTAACGACCCGGATTTCCGGCGACTTTGGTTATCGACATAAACACGATGTCGATAACCAAAACATCGAAAAATCCTGGTAATTAGTGAAAGAAATTAGAGGATGAGGAAAGATAAGATAGAAACTTAGAATATAAGAAGAAGAAGAACACAACATCAGAGTAACACGAACCTCACAGCGGAACGAATAACATATAATATATATAACATAACTTGAAATATACATCTGTACTTGCATATACATATCATTATCAAAGTACAGCACTTACAACACAGCGGAAATAACTATAGCTATATGACCCTGAAGCCTCCTGCTCCAGCTCTTCAACTATATCTGTAAAATCCCGACTACTTGACTGCCCATACAAATTTAGGCACCCAAGAGTTTAGGGAAAACAACAAAGTAAACTCCGGGTCAGTCATGTGACTGGTATGAGTAAAACAGTTTAAAACAGTTATACAGGTATATGATATCTCATAAGACCACGCCGCATAACGGAACGGGTTTTTCCCTTATGAGAATCCAAAATAACTTTATATCAAAACCCTTTTGATATTATAATAATGTCTATCAACCACAGTATATATATAATCATCTAGCAGAAACGCTTTCATCTCACGTTCTACATATATAGTATACAATCAAAACCACAAGCACGTATTGGGTAATGGGTTTCCAACTATGACAAGGTATGGATCCACCTTTCACTCGTGTACCTCTAGAGAGGAATACACTGGGTTCAACAAGAACATCTTGCAACCCGGTCACACATGACCGACCACTCATTTCGCTTGAGTGTATCGAATGTATATCACCAACAGTTGGGATCAGCAACCGTTTCCCGAATGGGACAACATCAACAATAGATTTTTAGAAGTAAATGAAACTCTAGATCAGGTGATTATACACCCTACTTCGGTGCGACCGACTTAGCCATGCTGCCTGCCCGATTTCTGTCATTTACCGGATGATGAGGCTAGAAGCTACGCTTTATCATCATACCAGATTCACTTTGAATGCCACATCGTCAAATCCATCCAATCACCGATTGACTTCCTCAACAATACATTATGTGTTAGCTAAAGAAGTTTCCTTCCTCACTTCCACTCTTGGTATGGTTGGAGAAATCAATATACGTGATCGTCTGGAAATACTCTGTCAGACATCCATCCATACAAGTCATCCAGGAACAGGATGAACCGAAGGCACTATTCTGTAAACAGGATAGCCCTTGCGTAACTCCGTCTTCAATTTCCTTTGGCATATATGATTCGCAACGGTTATGCCAATACAGAGTGGTTCTTCGGATAATAATCCAATCGGTCTCTCCATATTAACAACGTTAAAATGGTCAAAACTTCGATAGTCTGTGATTTAACTATCGAAGAAAAACAAGTGTGCAAACAACGATATTATTTCCAAATGGAAATTATATCTATCAAACATCATTTAACATTCATCTCCTTAGTTCATTAATCTATTTATCTCCTATTTCCCTATATTCAATATTTCTTATTTTCTAAATTTAGAAAATATACGTTATTAACAATGGAAAACATTTCCATTTCTTGTTTTCTTTATTAGAAAACACTTCTGGTTTCTTCTTTGGAAAACATTTCCAAATCTTCTTCATTGGACTTAGACAGATGTTTTAAACAAACATCTCTATGCCAACTCAAACCATTTCCTTTACTGCCGAACCTTAACTATCCCTTAGTTAAAAACGAAGCCAATCAAGTTGGGGTAGAACTACCTCTCAGACCTTAACTGAACAACATTTCTAACTTTGAAATTAGCAAAGTTCACTTTATTCCTTTTACTAACTTCCTTACTTAACCCTCCTTCGAATAGCTATATTCGATTTACTCTTTTCACTTAACTCTATTCGATTAACCCGTATCAATTAACTATATTGGACTAACACTATTGGGTTAACTCTATTTGACTAACGCTATTGATTTACTCACTTCACTATACTCCTTTCGAACAAACTATATTCGATAACTCCTTTTTCTTTCTTCGAATAAACTATATTCGATTAACTCGTTTGCTTCTATTCGAATAAACTATATTCGATTAACTCATTTTACTTTCTATTCGAATAACTATATTCGATTAACTCATTTGCTTCTATTCGAATAAACTATATTCGATTAACTCATTTGCTTCTATTCGAATAACTATATTCGATTAACTCATTTTACTTTCTATTCGAATAACTATATTCGATTAACTCATTTGCTTCTATTCGAATAAACTATATTCGATTAACTCATTTGCTTCTATTCGAATAACTATATTCGATTAACTCATTTTAACTTCTACACTAATCGATTAACTAACATCGATTAACTCCTTTTACTATAACTCTAATCGATTAACTAACATCGATTATCTCCTTTTACTTTAACATTAATCGATTAAACTAACATCGATTATCTCCTTTTACTTTAACACTAATCGATTAAACTAACATCGATTATCTCCTTTTACTTTAACACTAATCGATTAGACTAACATCGATTAACTCCTTTTACGTTATTCTCTAATCGATTAACTAACATCGATTAACTAACATTGATTAACTAACATCGATTAACTAACATCGATTAACTCCTTTGCTTTCTATTCGAATAAACTATGCATTTATAAAGATTTACTTTTAGTAACAGTTCTTCACTTTACAAATGATTTCCCTTTTTATTTACTTTCAAAATATTTCCTTTTATAAAATATGTTGATTTTATAAACTCCCTTTATTTCAATATACATTGAAATAATTCATTTTACATGCCAGGGTCTTTTATGATATTTAAAATATCGAATAACAATGATCAGCATCATTCCAACACCCATAATCCATAACAGATTATATAACACATCATATATCACAATATATGAAAAACAGTAAAATAAATGTTGAGGAATCCAGTTGGATTCCTCCAACCTGTTTCCCTGCATCACAGATGTTAAACAATATAGATAACATCACTTTCAGTTCTATATGATACATTCTTTTAAACAGAATCAAATATAGAAATCAACTAACTGACTAGCAGTTCAATCAAACAATCAACACACAGTCAATCAGCCAATATCTAACAGTTCTAAAAATACAACATGAAATTATAAACTGTTCAGAGTTAGTGAGATTCACTCACTTTGGCGCGTTAATCGTTTAATAACGGTTTGCATTTATTTGACTTCGACGGACAATTTATTTCTCCATAAATTGTAACGAGCTCGGATTCACTCCCAGTCAGCCCCATGGTGTAGCCCTCGTCCATACGATCCCAATGGATCTGACCATTCGTTAATCTGTCACCGTATGGCCAAGATATTATAAATTCAAGTTAATATATTATTTAGATTATAATTAAACTAATATATATTTTGTTTTTATCTTACTGGGCCTTTACCTTTTCCCATCAGCCCATACCCGAATCACTCTACACCCATCCAATTGATGTCCTCTTTCCAGTAGGCAAACGCTGCACCACTGCTACAAACTCACCACCGTGCAATCTTCTCCCTTCAAAACTTCTTTATCACTTCGTGAAAAAAACAACAAACGAAACACCAAACACCACTTAACCCAAGTCACTATGAAAACCGTACTAGTTTGCACCAACAAATTCCCAAACAATAATCATCTTTCAAAACCGCTCCCATACTTTCATACACCACTGCCAAACGCAATGCTCACGCATGAACATGCCCATTCCTTTATATGCTATAGACCACGAACCCACTTCACTGTACTTCTTTGTTTACAAACTTCTTCTCCTTCATCTGTTCAACGCCATGCACCACGTTATACCCCATAACAACACTATCTCGTGCATACTCCTCCTACTACAAGACTCTTCTCTTCATCAGTACGATCCCAACCATACGCCAAATCGATTTCTGACTATGATCCTCTCATTCGAATAGCTACAGGCCGAGCGACATGTTTAGTGATCAACCACCAACAACTCCGGTCATTAGCTCCTCGCTCCACCACAAATACACCTCCGCCCATGAACCCGCCTTCGGCTTCCCCAAGTTCAGCACGTCCGAAGTCCTAGCGTCCCTGGGTAAATGTCAGCCTTTGGCAAATTGTTGCGCACCAACAACTGAGGACATCGAACTGAAGCACTTCTACTCACGAGTATAATGGATCCGACATTACTTAAATCCATTGAGCATTTGATTTTAGATAAATGTTTGAAGAAATATAGAAGATGGAGGCTCATTTCTGTTTGCAGAAGCTCACGGAATTAGGTCTATAAGGAATGTAAACGATATTTATATATATATACCATGCGGTTTCCAGTACTATAGCCTAGCGTGGCTATGTTTTGATCATATGTTGAAGGCTAGGGTAGAGGGTTCCTTTACGTGGAGCATCTAAAACCATATATTTGTTATAAGTTTTAGTAGCGTACGATTTCATTCATGTCCGACTACTACAGACAGAAATAAACACATCATCGTGACGAGTGAGGTGTCTCGACTCCAGAAATATAATAATACCGGTAGGTTGACTTATTCTGTGAAACCCCGAAATGTTGACTTACAGGGTGCCAAATACTCCAAATAAAAAGTTGCTTATTTAATTAATTAAAAATTTCAGTAAAATTCTAAAAATTAAATTATCACTACTTCCCAAAAGAACCTTTGTCTGAATTCACACCCGATATCTAGTTATTTCGAAATAATCGTTATGGTCGATAAACGATTCTATAACGACTATTTTAATATTTGATTTGGACGTAAATCAAAATCTATCCGACGAAATCCAGATTTTTCTCTTCCACTAGAAAGATATACTCCACCAGCTCCACACGTTTCTTGTTTCACAGAAATCCGGCTTAAAACAAATCCTGTACATTCAGTTGAAGTTCGAATCACCAAATAGCGAACTGCCGCGCCATTTCGAGTTCAGTTATAATTATAATATAATTATACGTTCAAACTGTCGTTATTTAAATATATTCGTTATTCAAATTCAATTCCAAGCTGAATTAAATATTACAGATGATCCGGTTCACACCATATCGCCATTTCAGCCAATTCTGATTATTTCAGAATTAAATATATTTTTAATTTATTATTTTAGTTAAATATTCACTATTATTTAATTCCACGATCATTTAATTCAATAAACCACCATTTATATAATAAAAAAATTAATCATAATACCTCTGCCAATGCGGGTCATTACAATCTTCCCCACTTAAAATAATTTCGTCCTCGAAATTGCTAGAAGGTAGAGGACGACCCTATCGACTGGTTAGAACATATTTGATCACTTTTTAACTTCATTTTCAACTGAACCAATTAAATTTCAATTAAATTATTAATTAATTCTTATCAACAAAAATTTTCAAAAATCCTGAAAATTTTCTAACACCTTAACTCTTCGAAAAATTTCGCCAGCACCTCCTTTGTACTGGTAAATCGGTACAACTCCAACTCGCCTCTCTGGGCCATCTCCATCCCAAAAGAAAATCGAACTGCCAAGCGGCTTGCCAATTCGGCTCATCAACATCTCAAACCCATATATAATATAAACTGGTACCTTTTTGTTGGGCATATCAAGATATCCTTTACATCTGCTGCTAATTCAGCATATACCAATGTCATCCCAATCAAATCCCCATCTGCTTTTATCCACAACACAGCCATTCGCTTATATCCTAAGTCGAATTTTATTTCAAATTCGAGTTCCATTCTCGATTTCAAACTCTTAACTTTCCAATCCAATTTTCATTTCAGATTCCTATCTCGACAATCTAATTTTATTCAAGAATAAATTTTTCCTGATATCGTTCTATTTCCATTCAGTTTTCACTTAACTGTTTCAATTCAATTTCAGCTTACTTCCGCAAACTTCTATTTAAATTTGTTCTTAATCCGAACAGTCTCTTCCTTGGAATTTTAAACAGTTTACTTTTTCAAAAATCAAAATTTCCTTTTTGAAATTCAACTGAGCCCATAATCAATATTCCATTAGTTAAATCACTTCTCTATTTCTTTATCAATATTTGTTAACCAAATATTTTCAATAACCATATTGGCCCTTTTATGTTATTTGGAAAACATTTCCAAATATCGCCTTCCTTTATTTTCTAAATCAATAACCTTTATAATCTTATTTATAATTGGAAAATACTCCAATTACTTATCTCTTCTCCGATCTCGTTTATTTCTATACTTAGGAAATATTTAACATCTATTTCCCAGCTTACATTTATTTGGGTTAAAACGGATGTTGTGTAAAACATTGTTACGACAACCCAAATACTATTTTCAACTAACCCTTATCTAACATTGATCTTCGAGCCTGAAATCTTACTATTTATTTGTTAATAATGAAATCGATCAAGTTGGGGTATAACTACCTCTCAGACCTTGACTGAATAACATTTATAAGGTCAAAACAACTATTGCTACTTACTTGAATAATTAATACCATACAACTACTTATTCACTTCTAAACACGTATATACTTTCTCTTTCTATTCTTACTAGATTTTACTCTTAGTCTTCCTTTTTGATTTTTACTATTCTATTTCCACGTTCGTTTCCTTATCAACTTCTATATATATATATATATATATATATATATATATATATATATATATATATATATATCAATACGTTGGTTTCTAACTATCAAATTATCTTAAAAATAATCTAACTCCTTAAATTCCCGGAAAAATTTGCCATAACCTCCTTTATACTAGGAGCATCGGGATATTTCAAATAGCCTCCCATGGCCCTCACCAATCCAAAAAGAAAAAGAAAAAGCCAAATGGCTAGCCGATACGGCGCATAAAATCTCATATATGAATTAAATACATACCTGTTGTCGGGCATTCTATTTATATACCTTCATATCTATCCATACCTATCTCATGTATATCCATACATTTCTAATTCATTTCAACTTAATCCAATCATTTTAACTTAGTTCGTTAAGTGATTTTCAAATTACTGGTTTGCCCATTTCACCTTTTTATTTGAATATTCATGTTCAAATACAGGTTTAACTTGTTTATCAACTAATTGAATTCCATTTCAATTTTATTTGAATTTCCTATATTCGAATTCCATTTCGATTCTCTTATTCAAATTCTATATTTGAATTTCATTTCAAATCTCTTATTCAAATTCTATATATGAATTTCATTATTCAAATCTATTTTCAAACTCCATTTGAATTTCTATATTCAAATCCATTTGAATTCTCTTTATTTCATTTCAATTCCCTTTGAATCTTCTATATTCAAATTTCAAATTCAATTCTATTTGAATCTTCTTTATTCAAATTTCCTTTTCAATTCTATTTGAATCCTCTACATTCAAATTTCATTTTTAATTCTATTTGAATCCTCTACATTCAAATTTCATTTCACTTTCGATATTCAAATCCTATATTTGAAATCTCTTATATTTTCTATATCCAAACGCCATTTGAATTTCTATATTCAAATTCTATATCACTTCCATTGAATTTCATATATTCAAACTCCCTTTGAATTTCTATATTCAATTTCTATTTGAATTCTCTTTATTCAAATCCCATTTGAATTTCCTATATTCAAATCCTATGTTTGAACTTCCTTTATTCAAATTCCTTTAAATAAGTCTCGGTTTCAATTCCTTTTGAAATCGATATCTCTACCTTTGGAAAATAGATTTCCCTTTCAATTCAATACTTGTATTTTTTTATTTCTGAATTATCCAATGATAGTTCTTTTCACTTCATTTTATAAACTTCGTTTATAAAAGAACTATTTATAAACTTCGTTTATAAAGGAACTTCTCATTTTATTTCCTTTAAAACAAGTTAATATTTCAAATCTATTTCAAAATTCAAATTCTATATTTTAAATTCTATTTTGAAATTCAACACACTTGTCTTTCCCAAAACAAATTCAAAACAGTATCTCTGGTAGTAATTCGTCACTTACAACTCGAAAATGAATACTGATGATGCAGCTGTCATCATCAGAGTCTATTTTCCAGCGATCGAAGTGAGTTCAATACTATAAAACCATTTATAAACATTTCCACTTTGAAATTCATTTCAAAATATAATTTACACCACTTGTAAAACAATTTAAAATCTCTCAGGATCTTAAATTTTTCTTACCTTTAGTCCAAATCTATTTACAAACACTTATCCAATTCTCCAGAGTCTTAACTTCAATTTCTGGTTTAAATTTTTGATTTAACTCATCTGATTTCACATATTTCACTTATATGAATTCTGATTGGTTATTTTACATAACCATTTAATTTATAATCTTACTCGATTATAATAACAACCAATATATCCAATATGTATCAAATATACTTTGGGTAAAATTATTTTCATTTGCCCTCTTTCAAAACATATCGTGCCGGTTCATCGTATTCGAGTGTTTAGTAACTCTTACCGATACAGTGGATCAAACTGATCGACCAGAACTCATAAACGACTCAACCAATGAATCTCCACAATATAAAACAAATTTTTATATCAATAACAAATACGTTCACTCGTATATATACACTCAATCTCAGTCTAGGGTATTACTAACCCTATCTCTACCGAGTCACGCCACAGAGCCAAGTAATTCTTAACTTAAGCTCTGATACCAACTGTAACGACCCGGATTTCCGGCGACTTTGGTTATCGACATAAACACGATGTCGATAACCAAAACATCGAAAAATCCTGGTAATTAGTGAAAGAAATTAGAGGATGAGGAAAGATAAGATAGAAACTTAGAATAGAAGAAGAAGAAGAACACAACATCAGAGTAACACGAACCTCACAGCGGAACGAATAACATATAATATATATAACATAACTTGAAATATACATCTGTACTTGCATATACATATCATTATCAAAGTACAGCACTTACAACACAGCGGAAATAACTATAGCTATATGATCCTGAAGCCTCCTGCTCCAGCTCTTCAACTATATCTGTAAAATCCCGACTACTTGACTGCCCATACAAATTTAGGCAGCCAAGAGTTTAGGGAAAACAACAAAGTAAACTCCGGGTCAGTCATTGGACTGGTATGAGTAAAACAGTTTAAAACAGTTATACAGGTATATGATATCTCATAAGACCACGCCGCATAACGGAACGGGTTTTTCCCTTATGAGAATCCAAAATAACTTTATATCAAAACCCTTTTGATATTATAATAATGTCTATCAACCACAGTATATATATAATCATCTAGCAGAAACGCTTTCATCTCACGTTCTACATATATAGTATACAATCAAAACCGCAAGCACGTATTGGGTAATGGGTTTCCAACTATGACAAGGTATGGATCCACCTTTCGCTCGTGTACCTCTAGAGAGGAATACACTGGGTTCAACAAGAACATCTTGCAACCCGGCCACACATGACCGACCACTCATTTCGCTTGAGTGTATCGAATGTATATCACCAACAGTTGGGATCAGCAACCGTTTCCCGAATGGGACAGCATCAACAATAGATTTTTAGAAGTAAATGAAACTCTAGATCAGGTGATTATACACCCTACTTCGGTGCGACCAACTTAGCCATGCTGCCTGCCCGATTTCTGTCATTTACCGGATGATGAGGCTAGAAGCTACGCTTTATCATCATACCAGATTCACTTTGAATGCCACATCGTCAAATCCATCCAATCACCAATTGACGTACTCAACAATACATTATGTGTTAGCTAAAGAAGTTTCCTTCCTCGCTTCCACTCTTGGTACAGTTGGAGAAATCAATATACGTGATCGTCTGGAAATACTCTGTCAGACATCCGTCCATACAAGTCATCCAGGAACAGGATGAACCGAAGGCACTATTCTGTAAACAGGATAGCCCTTGCGTAACTCCGTCTTCAATTTCCTTTGGCATATATGATTCGCAACGGTTATGCCAATACAGAGTGGTTCTTCGAATAATAATCCAACCGGTCTCTCCATATTAACAACGTTAAAATGGTCAAAACTTCGATAGTCTGTGATTTAACTATCGAAGAAAAACAAGTGTGCAAACAACGATATTATTTCCAAATGGAAATTATATCTATCAAACATCATTTAACATTCATCTCCTTAGTTCATTAATCTATTTATCTCCTATTTCCCTATATTCAATATTTCTTATTTTCTAAATTTAGAAAATATACGTTATTAACAATGGAAAACATTTCCATTTCTTGTTTTCTTTATTAGAAAACACTTCTGGTTTCTTCTTTGGAAAAAATTTCCAAAGCTTCTTCATTGGACTTAGATAGATGTTTTAAACAAACATCTCTATGCCAACTCAAACCATTTCCTTTACTGCCGAACCTTAACTATCCCTTAGTTAAAAACGAAGCCAATCAAGTTGGGGTAGAACTACCTCTCAGACCTTAACTGAACAACATTTCTAACTTTGAAATTAGCAAAGTTCACTTTATTCCTTTTACTAACTTCCTTACTTAACCCTCCTTCGAATAGCTATATTCGATTTACTCTTTTCACTTAACTCTATTCGACTAACCCGTATCAATTAACTATATTGGACTAACACTATTGGGTTAACTCTATTTGACTAACGCTATTGATTTACTCACTTCACTATACTCCTTTCGAACAAACTATATTCGATAACTCCTTTTTCTTTCTTCGAATAAACTATATTCGATTAACTCGTTTGCTTCTATTCGAATAAACTATATTCGATTAACTCATTTTACTTTCTATTCGAATAACTATATTCGATTAACTCATTTGCTTCTATTCGAATAAACTATATTCGATTAACTCATTTGCTTCTATTCGAATAACTATATTCGATTAACTCATTTTACTTTCTATTCGAATAACTATATTCGATTAACTCATTTGCTTCTATTCGAATAAACTATATTCGATTAACTCATTTGCTTCTATTCGAATAACTATATTCGATTAACTCATTTTAACTTCTACACTAATCGATTAACTAACATCGATTAACTCCTTTTACTATAACTCTAATCTCATTAACTAACATCGATTATCTCCTTTTACTTTAACATTAATCGATTAAACTAACATCGATTATCTCCTTTTACTTTAACACTAATCGATTAAACTAACATCGATTATCTCCTTTTACTTTAACACTAATCGATTAAACTAACATCGATTAACTCCTTTTACGTTATTCTCTAATCGATTAACTAACATCGATTAACTAACATTGATTAACTAACATCGATTAACTAACATCGATTAATTCCTTTGCTTTCTATTCGAATAAACTATGCATTTATAAAGATTTACTTTTAGTAACAGCTCTTCACTTTACAAATGATTTCCCTTTTTATTTACTTTCGAAATATTTCCTTTTATAAAATATGTTGATTTTATAAACTCCCTTTATTTCAATATACATTGAAATAATTCATTTTACATCCCAGGGTCTTTTATGATATTTAAAATATCGAATAACAATGATCAACATCATTCCAACACCCATAATCCATAACAGATTATATAACACATCATATATCACAATATATGAAAAACAGTAAAATAAATGTTGAGGAATCCAGTTGGATTCCTCCAACCTGTTTCCCTGCATCACAGATGTTAAACAGTATAGATAACATCCCTTTCAGTTCTATATGATACATTCTGTTAAACAAAATCAAATATAGAAATCAACTAACTGACTAGCAGTTCAATCAAATAATCAACACACAGTCAATCAGCCAATATCTAATAGTTCTAAAAATACAACATGAAATTATAAACTGTTCAGAGTTAGTGAGATTCACTCACTTTGGCTCGTTAATCGTTTAATAACGGTTTGCGTTTATTTGACTTCGACGGACAATTTATTTCTCCATAAATTGTAACGAGCTCGGATTCACTCCCAGTCAGCCCCACGGTGTAGCCCTCGTCCATACGATCCCAATGGATCTGACCATTCGTTAATCTGTCACCGTATGGCCAAGATATTATAAATTCAAGTTAATATATTATTTAGATTATAATTAAACTAATATATATTTTGTTTTTATCTTACTGGGCCTTTACCTTTTCCCATCAGCCCATACCCGAATCACTCTACACCCATCCAATTGATGTCCTCTTTCCAGTAGGCAAACGCTGCACCACTGCTACAAACTCACCACCGTGCCATCTTCTCCCTTCAAAACTTCTTTATCACTTCGTGAAAAAAAAAACGAAACACCAAACACCACTTAACCCAAGTCACTATGAAAACCGTACTAGTTTGCACCAACAAATTCCCAAACAATAATCATCTTTCAAAACTGCTCCCTTACTTTCATACACCACTGCCAAACGCAATGCTCACGCATGAACATGCCCATTCCTTTATATGCTATAGACCACGAACCCACTTCACTGTACTTCTTTGTTTACAAACTTCTTCTCCTTCATCTGTTCAACGCCATGCACCACGTTATACCCCATAACAACACTATCTCGTGCATACTCCTCCTACTACAAGACTCTTCTCTTCATCAGTACGATCCCAACCATACCCCAAATCGATTTCCGACTATGATCCTATCATTCGAATAGCTACAGGCCGAGCGACATGTTTAGTGATCAACCACCAACAACTCCGGTCATTAGCTCCTCGCTCCACCACAAATACACCTCCGCCCATGAACCCGCCTTCGGCTTCCCCAAGTTCAGCACGTTCGAAGTCCTAGCGTCCCTAGGTAAATGTCAGCCTTTGGCAAATTGTTGCGCACCAACAACTGAGGACATCGAACTGAAGCACTTCTACTCACGAGTATAATGGATCCGACGTTACTTAAATCCATTGAGCATTTGATTTTAGATAAATGTTTGAAGAAATATAGAAGATGGAGGCTCATTTCTGTTTGCAGAAGCTCACGGAATTAGGTCTATAAGGAATGTAAACGATATTTATATATATATACCATGCGGTTTCCAGTACTATAGCCTAGCGTGGCTATGTTTTGATCATACGTTGAAGGCTAGGGTAGAGGGTTCCTTTACGTGGAGCATCTAAAACCATATATTTGTTATAAGTTTTAGTAGCGTACGATTTCATTCATGTCCGACTACTACAGACAGAAATAAACACATCATCGTGACGAGTGAGGTGTCTCGACTCTAGAAATATAATAATACTGGTAGGTTGACTTATTCTGTGAAACCCCGAAATGTTGACTTACAGGGTGCCAAATACTCCAAATAAAAAGTTGCTTATTTAATTAATTAAAAATTTCAGTAAAATTCTAAAAATTAAATTATCACTACTTCCCAAAAGAACCTTTGTCTGAATTCACACCCGATATCTAGTTATTTCGAAATAACCGTTATGGTCGATAAACGATTCTATAACGACTATTTTAATATTTGATTTGGACGTAAATCAAAATCTATCCGACGAAATCCAGATTTTTCTCTTCCACTAGAAAGATATACTCCACCAGCTCCACACGTTTCTTGTTTCATAGAAATCCGGCTTAAAACAAATCCTGTACATTCAGTTGAAGTTCGAATCGCCAAATAGCGAACTGCCGCGCCATTTCGAGTTCAATTATAATTATAATATAATTATACGTTCAAACTGTCGTTATTTAAATATATTCGTTATTCAAATTCAATTCCAAGCTGAATTAAATATTACAGATGATCCGGTTCACACCATATCGCCATTTCAGCCAATTCTGATTATTTCAGAATTAAATATATTTTTAATTTATTATTTTAATTGAATATTCACTATTATTTAATTCCACGATCATTTAATTCAATAAACCACCATTTATATAATAAAATAAATTAATCATAATACCTCTGCCAATGCGGGTCATTACACCATTAATCTATTGCAATCGTTATTTTAAAACTAGTTACCATTCAATGTATTTCTTTAATTACCATTCATAATTAATGTTATCCTTTGTCTTACAATTTATACTAACAAAATTTCCAAATATATACATTACAACACAATGTAAAATACACATTAATTCATATATATATCCTATGCACTGATTATTCTGCTTCTCATTTAATTATAATATATTTGTAAAGATTTACAAAATTTGTTAATAACAAAATGCCAGTTACTGTCCAATAGCTTAACAACTGCTTTACTTAATAGAATTTGATAACTGATTGCAATTAAATGTAAATTTCAAATTTTCAAACTGCAGCGCTGTTCTAACTCCTATTACCCTTAAATTGAATTTATTCGTTTTAACTATGATTAAAATAAATTTTTAGTCGTTATTATTAAAAATAAATTATTTTAAATATCCCGTTTCCTTTAAAATTCATAAAATAAAATTTTTAAATTGACCCCAAAATTCCGGGTTGTTACATAGTTATACCCCAACTTGATTGATTTCATTATTAACAAACAAATAGTAAGTTTTCAGGCTTGAAGATCAATGTTGAATAAGAGTTAGTTGAATATAGTATTTGGGTTGTCGTAACGATGTTTTACACAACATCCGTTTTAACCCAAATAAGTGTAAGCTTGGAAATATAATAAAGAATATTTCCTAAGTATAGAAATAAACGAGATCGGAAAAGAGATAAGTAATTGGAATATTTTCCAATTATAAATAACATATATTCTCTAAAGTTTAGAAAAAAAAGGAAGGCGATATTCGGAAATATTTTCCAAATAACATAAAAGGCCAATATGGTTATTGAAAATAATTGGTTAACAAATATTGATAAAGAAATAGAGAAGTGATTTAACTAATGGAATATTAATTAAGGGCTCAGTGACATGTTCAAAAGGAAAATTTGATTTTTGAAAAGAGTAAACTGTTTAAAAACTCCCAGGGAAAGACTGTTTGAATTAAAAACAAATGTAACAGAAATTTGTGAAAGCAAAATTGAATTAAAGCAAAGCCAGTAAAGTAGTAACTGAGGTTGAATTAGAATGATATCAAGACAAATTGGATTGTGAGATTCAAATTTGAAGTGTAATGTGATAATCAAGTTAAGAGTTGGGAACCGAGAAGAAACTCGAGTTGAAATGATATTTGGCTCGGATATAAGCGAATGGTTGTGTCGTGGATAAAAGAAGATTGGAATTTTATTGGGATGACCCTTGTATCCGCTGAATTGATAACAGGTGGAAAGGATATAATGATATGCCGACAAAAGGTATAAGTTTATATTTCTATTTGATATAAGATTTATGAGCCGAATTGGCAAGCTGCTTGGTTGTTTGATTTTCTTTTGGGATAGAGAGGGCCCAGAGAGGCGAGTTGGAGTTTGACGTATTGACCAGTACAAAGGAGGTGCTGGCGGAATTTTTCGAAAAGTTAAGGCATTAGAAAATTTTCAGGATTTTTGAAAATTTTCGTTGATAAGAATTAATTAATATTTAATTGAAATTAAATTGGTTCAGTTGAAACTGAAGTTAAGAAGTGAACAAATATGTTCTAACCAGTCGATAGGGTCGTCCTCTACCTTTTAGCAATTTCGAGGACGAAATTATTTTAAGAGGGAAAGATTGTAATGACCCGCATTGGCAGAGGTATTATAATTAATTTATTTAATTATATAAATAGTGATTTAGTGAATTAAATCGTCATTAATTAAATTATAGTGAATATTTAATTAAATTAAATAATAGAATAATATATTTAATTCAGAAATAATCAAAATATTGGAAATCACAATATTCTGTGAACTGTGTCATCCCTAGGATTTAGTTCAGCTTAGAGTTGAATTATATTGACGAATATATTCAATCGACGTCAGTTTGAAACGTAGAATTATAGTATAATTAAAATAGAGTGCGTAATGGCGCTGCAGTTCGCTATTTGGCGATTTGAACTTCAACTGAATATACAGAAGTCGTTTTAAATCGAATTTCTGTGAAACAAGAAACGTGTGGAGCTGGTGGAGTATATCTTTATAGTGGAAGAGAAAAATCGAGATTTCATCGTGTAGATTTTGATTCACGTCCAAATCAAATTTCAGAAAAGTCGTGGAATTCCTTTATAATTTGTAAAGGAATTATTTATATTTTAAAAAGGAATTTCAATATAAATCGAATATCGGGTTGACCCTGATTGAAATATCGAGTTAGAAATCCATATAGGAATATTCTGGAACTGTATGGTATTCTACTGTGAATATAGACGTTAATATTTATTTATAAATATTTAATTTTATTTAAATATATTTATATATTTAAATGGGTTATTTAGGACTTTAAAATTAACCACTTTTGCAAACGAAGTTGGAATTCGACGAAACTAATTTTGTTGGATCCGCAATATTAAATTATTTCTAGAGTTCAGTTTCCATGATTTTTGAAGTCAGTGTGTGGCTGTACAGATATTTAGAGTGGAAAACAGTCAATAAATTTACAGTTAAAAATACGCTGTGTGAGCATACGAAGTCGAAATTCGACGAAACCAGTTTCGTTAGGACCGTAATGTCGAACTGAAGGTGAATGTCCAGTTTGGTGATTTTTGGGTATTGTATGTGATCACAGGGATTTTTATACACGATGTAAAATAAACGATGATGGAATATACCGGGAATATTCCACTTTACTTCTGTAAATACCATCCTACACCCTTCTAAACCTAGAATTCCTTTTCCCATAGTCAACAAATGTTAAGCCGCCAGTTTGGGGCTTCACAAAGAAAATCGTGCTTTCAAAGAAAAATAAGATAAATTCATAGAAAATTTGTTAAATCAAAATTCATATATATATGTAATCCTAGCAAGTAGAGCATCAGTCTCGTATAGTTTTAATGGGGTTCGAGTTGTATTTTGATTTGCTGGAAAGTGACAGGGGCTCCTATGGTTTGGATTATGGAGGATTATAGTCGGAGATGGGTGAAGCGAGGTTGAGATTTGGGTTGAGGAAGTGGAGCAACCGAGTTTGTGAAGGATTTGGGGTGTACGGTGTTGTTTGAGGTCGCGCGTCTCACTGATGATGGCGTGAGCAACTGTGAACGGAAAATGGAGGAGCAGTTCGAAGTGGTCAAGGAGGGTATGGGCTAGTGCGGATTTCAAAGAGGAGTTCATCGGTGGAGTGGTAGTTGAGTTTGGCGGTTCATGAAGGGCAAACAAGATGGAGGAATGTCTGGCAACGACTGGCGAAAAGAAACTGGAAGGAGAAGGGATGGATTTCGGTAGTATTGGTTTGAGTTCTAGTGTGAAAATGAAGGAGAGAAGCAGGTTTAGAATCGGATGTGGTCTTCAAATCAGAAGCGGTTTTTCCCAGATCCGGGAAGAAGAACAAGTACGTGAATTTGCCAGAACAGGGCGTGTTGCATTGGCTCTTGCTTCAGTAGTGGATTCTAGTATCTGTGTGGATAATGTCTTCATTTGTAGTCGTGTTCTACATATGAATCTTTGTAGGGGTTGAATGCAAGTTCGAATTTGTGAGGGATGTGAGGTTTTTGGTGAGTGCGGGTTTGAGGGAACCTGTATGGGTGGAGTAAGGCAATTAAGGGAAGAAGGTGCACGTATGAAGTAGGTGGAATGATGGATATTGGGCTTGAATGGGGTGATGTAACAACCCGTAAAATGCGAGCCAGTTTGAAATTTTTATTTTGGCAATTTTAGCGAATTTCGAATATTTAAAATAGATTATTTTAAATAATATCGACGAAAATTTATTTTGAATATAATTCGAACGTATATATTTATACGCGTCGTCGTTAGAAAATAAATATTTATATATAATTATAAATAGAATTGAAAATGGCGCGGTAGTTCGATAATTCGATTTCAAACTTCAATTGAATGTACCGGGTGCAAAACAATCCGGATTTTAGTGAAACCAAAAATGATAGGATCTATTTGATAATATCTTTCCAACGAATTCGAGAAATCATGATTTCATAGCGGGAATCAAAAGATATGTCCAGTTGAAAATTCTGAATAGTCGCTATGGAATTCAGGCCCTTAAAAATGGACATTTTGCAATCGACCTCGGATTTCGACGAAACCAGTTTTGTTGGGTCCGTGATGTCAAATTATTGCTAGGTTTCAAATTTCATAATTTTTCGAATTAATATGTGAGCGTGGCAAAGGAAAACGCGTTTGACCAGTTTCAGTTGATTTTAATCAACTGGAAATTGGCCATTTTTCAAACGGTCTCAGAATTCGACGAAACTAGTTTTGTTAGGACCGTATCGTCAATACGAAGCTAGAAAATATTTTTATGGGATTTTTAGAGTTAGTATGTGACCCTAGTAATTTGAAATGTACGTTTAAAATTCAATATAGTGATTTAAATGTAAATTTAACGGAAACTGATTCAAACAGTCGAATCAGCCTACGATACATATCCCATTGTGTCGGGGATGGGGGTATTTGGCTAGGGGCGACAGTCGTTGGGTCTGATTTCGAGTTCGTATCAACACAGGGGTATTTTCGAAATTAAATAAATTAAAATTTAAATATATATTTAAACCTAACCTAAAAACTAATGGGTCAAAATTCCTCAGTGGTCAACCCCCGAAAGTCGTCTCCCCCAATTCGAAACACGGCGGAAAAAGCTCCCACAAACTCATCCTAAATTCGTCCAATCCCCCTCGAAATAAATCGTGAAATCAAAGCCAAATCGAAGAACTAGGACGGCTCCAAGCATAGAGCGTCTGTGATCTGAAAAGGTGGAGAATTCTCCTCGATTTGGGTGCTCAAAGTCGAGCCGTTTGAAGCTGTATTGCTGGCGCCTGGGACCATCGATCATGACGCCGTTGATGGCGTGGGTGGAGGGTCTTCCGCCGCTTCTAGCGCCGCCGGTTGACGGACCTCCGGTCGAGCAGACTGGTGGCGAGGCGGAACCCTAGCAACGTGAAGATTGCGTTTTATTCTCCAGGCAATTTGAAGAAGAAGCAGTGTAATTTTTTGAACTATATAATTAGTTTAATTATTGTGCTAGTTAAGTAATTTTATATAAATATTGTTTAAAATTCTGAATTTTATATATTAGAACGTTGTTTTCAATGTATTTTTTTTATGAAATAAGAATATAAATGATTTTTAAAAATAGAAGTTAGAAATGATTTTTAAAAATAGAAGTTAGAAATGATTTTTAAAAATAGAAGTTAGAAATGATTTTTAAAAATAGAAGTTAGAAATGATTTTTAAAAATAGAAGTTAGAAATGATTTTTAAAAATAGAAGTTAGAAATGATTTTTAATTAGTTAAAACTGAGATTTTTAATATAAAGTTTTGATTTTTTTTTATAATGTTAAAGACGAGATTTTTTAAAAGAGTAAAAATATGATCTTTATATTGTTTACATAGAAGAAAATTAGATCTTTATATATGAAAGCGAAGAATAAAAATTAGTTTTTTATATTGAATGGCGAAATAAAAATAGGACTTTTATATATTGAACTTCGAAATAAAAATAAGATTTTTATATATTGAATAGCAAAGTAAAAATAAGATTTTTATATATTGAATAGCGAAGTAAAAATAAGATTTTTATATATTGAATAGCGAAGTAAAAATAAGATTTTTATATATTGAATAACATAGTAAAAATTCGATTTTTATATATTGAATAACATAGTAAAAATTCGATTTTTATATATTGAATAACATAGTAAAAATTTGATTTTTATATATTGAACTTCGAAATAAAAATAAGATTTTTATATATTGAATAGCGAAGTAAAAATTCGATTTTTACATATGTAGAGAATGCGGGCAACGAAGGTGACGAAGATGCGATAGCGATGAAGATTTCTGTCAATGAAGTGTCATGAAGTTGGATAGCTATCGATGAGAACTTCTCACCTTTCAATTAAATTTTTCTAGTTATATATATATATATATATATACTAGGATGCAGACGGTGCTTATTAGAAGCACCCGACACCCGTCCACAGACCATGGACTTGTTTGATTGGTTGTGTAGTTGGTTAGATTATTTGATTTGGATTTGATTGTTTTGGTGAAATTGAAATTGATATGATTGATGTGTGAATGGCGTGGGCCTTCACTAGACCGGGGATAAGGCTAGGCCTTGTCCCGTTTCTAGTATCGTGCCGTTATGCCGCCGAAATTTTCTAAAATGTGTTAGAAAAATAAAAATATCATTTTATTTAAAGAATGAACTTAATCGAAATTCATATGTTGGAATAAAATGTTTTATCGTTAAAAATATAATTTTTAACGTGAATGTGAATAAATAAATATTCATTTACAAACCAGACGGTTTGTTTATGTACACCTATTTGAAGGACAATGATTGGGTCGATAAATTTTACACATCACCCAACTGCACGAATAAAAATCTGTGTTTGATTGTTTGAAACCCCACACGGGTGTTGGGATGAAATTTGAAGTTCACTCATCCTGATTGATTAAATATGTCAATCGATTGATTGACAGGCTGTTATAAGCATTAGATATCTATATTTGATGCTTATACGGTGTAGTGCACTTTGGTTGATGGTTGATTATTCATCGTTGCTATTATATACATGTGTTGTATGAAAAATCCATATAATTAACTTTATATGGTAATTGATTGGGCCTCATTCCAGTTTTAAAATAGAAATATTTGAAATAGAAATATTCGAAATGGAATATTTAAAAATATCAATATATGAATCCGTGTTGATTAGATTGACGCCATTTTGACGTGAGCGATATTTATATCGATTTCGAAATGAATTGAATTGAAAACGATTTCGAAATGAATTGAATTGAAAACGATTTCGAAATGAATTGAGTTGAAAACGATTTCGAAATGAATTGAATTGGAAACGATTTCGAAATGAATTGAATTGAAAACGATTTCGAAATGAATTGAATTGAAAACGATTTCGAAATGAATTGAGTTGAAAACGATTTCGAAATGAATTGAATTGAAAACGATTTCGAAATGAATTGAATTGAAATCGATTTCGAAATGAATTGAATTGAAAACGAATTCAAATTGAATTGAAATTTGAATTGAATAGAAATGAATTTTGAAACGAATCTATAAAGAAGAATTCAATTTTGCTTTGAATTGAAATGGAAGTTGAAATAGATTTTGAAACGAATTCAAAACTATTTATATAATTCATTTTAAATAGAAATCGACGAAATATATATTATATATTATATATATATATATAATAAAATGGCCTGAATAGAACGCGCCGCGCTGCGGCAGTTCGTAAATTTCGACCATTTATTTCAAACGGACATTACGGGAGATCCGACCGTCGGATTCTCCTAAAACCGGAACCGTTGGGTTCGTATCGAAAAGAGCTTTCTAATGAATGCTAGAAATTTGAAATCTAACGGTTGGATTTGGAGTTACGTCCAAATCAAATTTGAAAAAGGTCGCTGTAAGTGCAGTTCGATGGCCATTGATGGAAATCGACTGTACGGGCCTTGATAAAATTATTAAAAATAGTAATAATTTGTGTAAAATCATAAGAAATGATTTAGAAAGAATTGGGATGAAAAACTCCATATTTGAAAAGATAAAAATAGATTTTTATCGAAATGAACTAGTTTTGAACTAGAATTATAATTCTATTTATTTTTAAATAAATAAATTGAATTCGAAAAGGGTTTTAAAAATAACCAAAATTCCAATGATTGCATTGGAGTGGATTTGAATCGAAATTGTCTTCGAAATATTTCGATGTTGGAATTCGTGATTATACAGGTGTTGTTATGGAAATTTGAAAGATATATATTTATATCGTTATTTCCAATACGACATTTGTTAGTCGTAGAATTCGATATTGAATATAAGCCGATATATTTTCTATTCAGAGCCTTGTATTGAATATCGAATATGATTTGGGTTTGTCGTGAATGGTGTCTTCACTAACACTGTTCTTGAACCCAGTTGAGAAAAGATTAAATCTTTTTATTTAGATTTAATGAAGTGTACCAATTAAATGATATTTAATTGGAATCGAATTGATATTGATTTTTGGGTTTATCGTGAACAGTGTTTTAAATAACACTCGTTCTTTAACCCGATAATCAATCGAATGTGACTTTGGGTTTATCGTGAACCGTGTTTTAAATGACACGGATTCTTTAACCCAGTTAACGATTAAAACTAAGTGGAGTTTTAATGAATCTTTAATTAAATTGAAATGGTCGAGAATGGAGTACCACCAGTTTTGCTTCAGGCGATAGTTAAATCTTTAATTAGATTTGAACGTGAAATGGTAATTGAATTTACCGATAACACTGTGGTGTTAGATATGAAGTATTACCAGTTTTACTTCATGGGATGAATAGGTTGGGATTGGGAAATTAAAACAAATGATTACTTCGGTAAGGTTCGCTAATCCCGACTAGTTTGAATTGATATTCAAAAGTAGATTAAAGAATAAATTCAAGAATTTATCTTTGATAAAATTAATGGGAACCTTTCCCTATGAATGTGAAATTTAGAAACTAACTGTCGGTTGGCCAAGCAGAATGGTTTTCTGGGTATTGATCTGATGTTGGTTTCGACCTTCGGGGTTAATATTTGGGGAATTATTCTCTTGATTAATTTACGGTTAGTGACTAATGAATTGGAATGAGGCGTATGTTGTGTTTGTGTAACACTTATTTAAAATATACGCGAGTTATTCGGAAAGTCCGGGTTTATCCCATTCTGAATAACTGATACGACGATAAGTCGAAGATGAAGACGATGGTCGAAGACCAGAAGTCTTCACGTCGTTTGGGTGATAACTGATGATCTTGATTGGGCTGTACACCCAAGAAGATGGAAACAGTTGGTGATCGTCCAGACGTACTTGGAGATCGATGGATATGCGGGGTACTAGGTGCCTCCGGTTTCGTTCAGACCCAGAACGGACTTGTAAATGGACTGTGTGTCTGACATTGGATTTTAGTCCGTGTGATTGATCTCTATTAAATATATATCTGTTTGGCGGCGGAGAATTTATTCTCTTGCTTAACGCCCTTCTCTGAGACGTACGAGCTCAGGGGTTATATATTGATGGATATCAAACGCATGGAGTGAATTGCCTGTGTGGCATGCCTAAGTGGCAATTGATCGAGGCTTCTGTTGAAAAGAAAAGTCTTGTGGTGATGATCAAAGCAAGGCCTTTGTGGCGTAGCTTTGTGTAACGTTTACTTCGCGTGTTTCACACCCGGTATGAACCAAAAACGGGAGAGGACGTTAGGGAGGGCATACGTTTCTTTCTAGCTAGAAGTGGCGTCAGTGGTTTTACATGCCCTGACGAGTTTGACTTATGTGGTTGTTGCTGTTGTGAGGCGCCTCGGATTGGTCGGTCGTTCTCGAACCGATGGAGTCATTTAGTTGGCTCACCTACGCCCCATAGGGCGGGGAAACGCATGTTCAGGCATTTTAATCCACATCGGTGGACCGGCTCTGAGGATCCAAGGGCCCACCTGTGTCTGGGTCCTGAGACACGGGCTAGAGCGTCTCAAATCGGTTGAGGACTATCTTTTGCCTCGGTTCATAGACGGAAATCCAATTTCCAAATACGTGACTTTGCGGTTTTATTTGTAAACCTATATATGGCGACATAGTGGCATGGGACGCTCATGCCGCCTATGATTGATACTTATGATTTGAAGTTGTTTTATACACTATGCACTTATAATAGTATCAAACGATTTGTTTTAACCGTATCAAGCATTCTTTGGCTGTTATAAGGGAAAACCCTATCCCCCGGCTTGCGTTGCATTGTGTGATAGGACCTGGGTCTTATAACAGCTTCATTTTTCTTTATTTAGCATTGCGCTATTTGTTTTATGCACTAGTATTCTTGGGAGGAAACCCGTTCCGTGTTATACGGCGTGGTCCCTTGATTTACCTAACTTTAAAAATAAAGATTAACTGTTTTAGTTCTCACACCAGTCCCATGACTGACCTGGAGTTTATTGTTTTAACCTAAACTCTGGGGGCCCTTATTTTGACACGGGCAGCTAGTAGTTTTGGTTTTGCAGATTTATATTCACAGGATCCTAGTTTACAGCTGGAACGATATCCGGAAAGCTTTGTATCCGTATATCTCATTCTAGTTGTGTATTGTATTATTTTCCGCTGCGATGTTTTTTTAAATGTAATTTAAATCTCTGATATTTCTGTGTAATATTCTTTTATACTCTGTATATTCTTGTATTCTGATGCATTGTTGTAATATACAATGAAATGTTCTTTTATATGCATTCTGTTGTGGTTTGTTCTCGAACTATCCGACGCTTTCCTTTACGGGGAAGTTGCGGGTCTTCACAGGTGAGGCCCATCTCTATTTTTGAATGCATTATTTAAGTTAATTTTTAAAATCGAATAATGTATTAACTTCAAAATCTCATGCATACGGTGTCGGAATTCAGAAAATCAGGATCCGTCAGGAACATATTGACAAGGGCTACACGCTGGAAATGATTTGAAATGGTTCCGAGCTTGTTGGAAATTACGACGGGATAAAATGTCAATCTGAACTGACGACAGTTTATTGTTATTTAACGATAATGTCCAATGTGAGTAAAGCTCACTAACTCTGAACAGTTTATAATTTCATGTTGTATTTTTAGAACTGTTAAATATTGGTTGATTGACTGTGTGTTGGCTGTTTGATTGAACTGCTAGTTAGTTAGTTGAATTTCTATATTGATTCTGTTTGACAGAATATATCATATGAAACTGAAAGTGATGTTGATTTTATTGTGTAACATCCGTGGATGCAGGGAAACAGGTTGGAGGAATCCATCCAACTGGATTCCTCAACAGTTATTTTATTGTTTTTCATATATTGTGATATATGATGTGATATATAATCTGTTGTCGATTATATGTGTTTGGACGATACTAATCATCGTGATTTGATATGTTGAATACCATAACATGCCGTAAATGTTGATAAGGGAATATTTTCAAAGTGATATTTGAAAATAAAATATTTATAAATGGAATATTTATAAATAAGAAATATTTATAAATTGGAATATTTATAAATAGGTGATATTTAGAAAAGGGAAATTATAAAATCAAAGAATAGATTTGAAAAGGAAATATTTGCAAACCATTTGCAAATAGAATAATAGAGAAGGAAATATTTGTATAATCATTTACAAATAGAATTGATAGGAAATATTTAGAAAATAAATAGGGTTAAAAAAGGGAAATTTATTTATAATGGAATATGACGTTATAAAAGGGAAAACGTTATAAGGAGAAAATCATTTTAAAGTGGAGATCCGTTAATAAGAGTAAATCTTTAAAAATGAATAAGCGTTGTTAAAAAGAAAATCTTTATAAAGCGAATAAAGGAGTTAAATCAAATATGGTATTCGAAAGGAGTTAAATCAAATATAAGTTATTCGAAGGGAGTTAAATAGAATATGGTATTCGAAAGTAAGTAAATCGAATTAGTTATTCGAAAGGGGTTAGTCGAGTCGAGTTAGTTGAATAGAGTTAATCGAATATTAGTTATTCGAATAAGAGTTAACCAGTTAGAGTTAACCAGTTAGAGTAAATCAGTTAGAGTTAAACCAGTTAGAGTAAAACCCTAGGGTTAACCAGTTAGAGTTAAACAATTAGTGTTAATCAATTAAAGTAAATCGATAGAGTTATATCAAACTAGAATTTATCGAATAGAGTTAAATCGAACTAGAGTTATTCAATGGAGTTTATCGAGTATTAGTTATTCGAATAGAGTTAATCGAAAGGAGTTATCGATTATAGTTTAATCGAAAGGAGTTACCGATTATAGTTTAATCGAAAAGAGTTATCGATTTGTTAAATCAAAGTGAGTTATAGAATATTGGTTCTTCGAAGGAGTTATCGAATTTAGTTATTTGACGGAGTTAATCGATTAGAGTTAAAATAAAGGAGTTGATCAAATATAGTTTATTCGAAAAGAATCAATTGAGTTAATCGAATATTAGTGATTCGAAATAGAGTTAAATAGAGTTATCGAATATTAGTTATTCGAATAGAGTTAAAGGAGTTATCGACTAGAGTTAAATCAAATAGAGTTAACCCAATAGCGTTAGTCCAATAGAGTTAATTGATAAGGGTTAATCAAATAGAGTAAATTGAATAGAGTTATCGAATATACCTTATCGAAGGAAAGAATTATCGAATAGAGATGATTCGAAAGAGAGTTACGTAAGGAAGTTTGTTAAAGAATTAAAAGGTGAAATTTGTCTATTTCAAGGTTAGAAACATTGTTCAGTTAAGGTCTGAGAGGTAGTATTACCCAACTTGATTGACTTAATTTTTAACTAAGGAATGGTTAAGGTTCGATAGTGAAGGTGGGTTAAAGGAATTTAGTTAATAAGCGTAATGGTTTGAGTTGGCATCGCGATGGTTTGTTTAAACATCTGTCTAAGTCCAATGAAGGAGTTTTGGAAATGTTTTCCAACTAAGAACCAGATATGTTTTCTGATATAGAAAATAAGAAATGGAAATGTTTTCCAATGATAATAACATATATTTTCTAAATTTAGAAAATAAGAAATGTTGAATATAGGGAAACAGGAGATAAGTAAAATAAGGAAATATGAATATATATATATATAGAGAGAGAGAGAGAGAGATATATATATATATATATGATTGATGTTTGATCGATATAAATTTCCATCTGGAAATAATATCGTTGTTTGCACACCTATTTTTCTTCGATAGTTAAATCACAGACTATCGAAATTTTGACCATTTTAACATTGTTAATATGGAGAGACCGGTTGGATTATTATCCAAAGAACCACTCTGTATTGGCATAAGCGTTGCGAATCATATATGCCAAAGATAATTGAAGATGGAGTAAAGTGCAAGGGCTATTGTATAAGTCTTAGATAACAGTGTCTAAGATGGATGTACTGAATAGTACCCTCGGTTCATCCTGTTCCTGGATGACTTGAATGGAGGGATGTCTGACAGAGTATTTCCAGACGATCACGTATATTGATTTCTCCGACCATACCAAGAGTGGAAGCGGAGAAGGAAACTTCTTTTAGCTAACACATAATGTATTGTTGTAGACGTCAATCAGTATTTGATGGATTTGATGATGTGTCTTTCAAAGTGAATCTGGTCTGATGATAAAGCGTAGCTTCTAGCCTCATCAACTGGTAAATGACAGAAATCGGGTAGGCAGCATGGCTAAGTCGGTCGCTCCGAAGTAGGGTGCATAATCACCTGATCTAGAGTTTCATTTACTTCTAAATTTCTAATGTTGATGCTGTCCTATTCGGGAAACGGTTGCTGATCCCAACCGTTGGTGATATACATTCGATATACTCAAGCGAAATGAGTGGTCGGTCATGTGTGGCCAGGTTGCAAGATGTTCTTGTTGAACCCATTGTATTCCTTTCTAGAGGTACACTAGCGAAAGGTGGTTCCATACCTTGTCATAGTTGGAATTCCATTACCCAATACGTGTTTGCGATTTTGATTGTATATATATATATATGTAGAACGTGAGATGAAAGTGTTTCTGCTAGATGATAATTATATTGTGGTTGATAGACATTATTATAATATCAAAAGGTTTTTGATATAAAGATAATTTGGATTCTCATAAGGGAAAAACCCGTTCCGTAATACGGCGTGGTCTTATGAGATATCATTTACCTGCTTAAACTGTTTTAAACTGTTTTACTCATACCAGTCCCATGACTGACCTGGAGTTTATTTTGTTGTTTTCCCTAAACTCTTGGGTGCCCAATTTTGTACGGGAAGTCAAGTAGTCAGGATTTATAGATATACTGGAAGAGCTTGGAGCAGGAGGCTTCAGGATTATATAGCTATAGTTATTTCCGCTGTGTTGTAAGTGTTGTACTTTGATAATGATGTATATTCAAGTACAAATGTATATTTCAAGTTATGTTATATATATTATATGTTATTCGTTCCACTGTGAGGTTTGTGTTACTCTGATGTTGTGTTCTTCTTCCTCTTCTATTCTAAGTTTCTATCTTATCTTTCCTCACCCTCTAATTTCTTTCTATTAATTTCCTGATTTTCAGTTTAATTTAGGGTTGGACTTGTGTTTTTGGTCAGTTCAAATTGGACCAGATTTTCGGGTCATTACAAGTATGTTGATTGAATGATGATCATATCTCATTGATCATGAATATGTGCGATATTAATGTCAATACATAAGTATGTATCGGAGAATTGTGTACTGGGCTGACCGAACCTGAGAAAACTTCATGGAGCATGATTAATAGGGCCATAAATAATTCTCATACTGACAATGATGTAATGGTCCTCAGACCTGAAACTATTATATATTTTAGTTGAGGATATTTGTGTTTTGATGTCATCAAAAGTTACTTTTAACCGAGTAGACGTCAAAGGTGATTATCAGATTCATCTCAAGTCGATTCAATAATATGAATGATCTAGATGGAATTTAACTCTATAATAAAAGAAGAGATATCCATGGACCACTTGATTGAGTATGATTATGAAATGCATGATCATGCTCAAATATTGATTTGTTTTATATAATATACTCATAGATCAAAATAAAAGGATTAAATTATAAAGAGGATGATACATTCCATGCCTCGAGTTTAATCTTGCTTATATTGGTTAAAAGGATTAAATTACATTGAAACACTGGTCACAGAAAAGGTTGTATCGAATCATTGATTTTGTTATAACTTGGGTAGCAGTGATGTATCAATAAATGTCGCTCATTGTTTATAATTTTAAATATGATTTAAAAGTATTGCCAACGTTGTAGTAACATATAGGGTCATACAATAAGAACGTTAAAAAAGGAAAAACCATTCTTTAAATAAATATCCAGCCGTTGATATTTTGATATATAATTAAAATGGTATGACTGACTGATTTTCATTCCATCCTAATTTTCCTCTCTTTTTTAAAAGGTAATATACTTTTCTTTTAAAATATACAAAAAAAATGACCAGAAAATACAAGAAAATCGTGGCGGTCGAGGCTAGTACCCATTTTCCTTTTCGTCTCGCTTCATATGACGATTAAGAAATCGTTCACTTGGATATCTAAGGAGACGTTCAAAAGGATGGTGTTTGTTGGTTTGATTGATTTCAGTTTTGGTCTTTATCGTGATTTCATAAAGATTTTGGTAAACTTCTAACAAATTATCAATTTTTGTATTAGATCTCGTTTTGGGTTTGATTTACTTTTGATTTCTGCTGCTCAATTGAACGATTAAAACCTAACATTTTTGACCTTGGGTAGCCGACCCTTGGGTTAACCCTCTAATCGAAAATAGTTTGTGATGGCTACGTTTTGAGGAGTATTTTTATTATAAAATTTTATATTAACGGACAGATCTTTATAAAATTAAATCTAATGGTTCAGGTTTATTTCTACACCTATACATAAAGGGCTGGATCCCCACTCCTTTTCTCATTTTCTGCAGGTAGCAGCGAAGCTCTACCATTTCTAATTCTCCAGTATCTTCTAAAATTCTAAATTCTAAATCTAGTCAAATAAAATTAATAATAACTAGAGATAGTGAATCCTGATCAAGCAAAAGGGTTGGTTTTACGAATAAGTAATTTATGTTATTGATTTCCTTCTTCTTTTCTTATTCATTTTATGGATCTACAAATCTAAATCTATGTTTGTAAATCTCCTATATAAATAAATTGTAGATTTGTGTGATTTGGGAATTGTAAGCCTAAGAGTTATGTTAGATTTAGATTTGGATAGCTTTCAGGTGAGTGAGAAGTGTTGAATTTGAATTATAGGTCAAAAAGTTGTCAGATTTGTTTATTTTGTCAAGTCTGAAATATTATGAATATAGGATAAGTGTAGTTTTGTAGGCCTTTAATTTATTATCATCGTCTTGCCTACAATTATTCTTAAGTTGTTTGTGGTCATTGCAAACACCTTGAATCTTGAAATCAGTCCCAAAAATTAGATTAAAAGTACAATGTTTTATTCTAGATTCTAGGATTTGGGTGTTATTTTGTTGTTGGTGTAGTTTTAGTTAAAATAATAATAATAATCTTGTTTGTGTTTGATATTGTTGTAGTCTTACTTAGTTATTATAGTTTTGTCCTTATTGTTCTTTATGCATTAAAAGGCGTTATTTGTAATCTACAAGTAATATAATTAAATCAAATAAGAAGGGATATGCAAACTTATGTATTTTGTATGTAGTTTTCAACATCCATTCTAAATAAGGTACTAATCTATTTCCTTAATATTTGAATTAATATCAATTTTCCTCTTTTGAATAGTTCAGGCAAAATTTACAATAATTATAATAAATAACATTTTATATGATTTCGAATCTTAAAATAAGATTAAACACAAAAAATGTTGTTTTGGTCACAAGTTTAAACCAGAACATAATCAATAAATAATGGTAAGGTATAAATTAATAACTACTTTAACTTTGTGTTTAAATTATAAATATAAACTTATATTAATCTTATCCATCCAAATCAACGTAAATGATGCTATTGTATTAAATAAATGTTTGTTTGTTGTTTTGTGTTTGAAATTGATGTGTTTCCATTCATAGGAATAAATGTATAAAAATAACTCCCATAATAAGTGGAAATTAAATAATTGTGACCATTTGTAATATCCCTGAATTTTTCACTAAGGTTAATTTGGATTTTTATTTTATAATCTAGATTTTCTGTAAATAAATAGTTTTTAATAAGGTTTAAATATAGATTTTAATATTAATTAAGTACCTTGTTTATTTTATAAATATGAGTTTTGTATAAGAAAGGTTATATTTAATTTATAAGATTTTATAAATATTCCAATATCAATAACTAATGATATTATTGATTTTGATAATATATAATGATATTGATAAAGAATATGATTTGGAAAATGATAAGATACTATAAGATTTTACAAGAATGATGGTGTTTCTAAAATTGTATAAGGATTGTTATTTATTTATTTGAGACCATTTTTAAGTATAAATTTTGGTAAATTATATAGTTAAATATTTTTGAAAAATTACTAAGTTATATTTTTATAAACCTTGAGTAGTATGGTGGATACACTTATAAGTGTTAAAAATTAGCTACATTTATAAATGTTGCAACTATGTTATTAATTCAGAATAAGGATGAGTGATTACGTGGCCACTTAGATGTTTTCATGCATGTAGTTATCACCATGAGATAAGCCATGTGTCCCATGATTAAAATGACCAGAATACCCCTCTTAAATCCTATATAAGAACATGAACTCCTCACTATCAGACCACAATCTCACGTACAAATCTACTTCTTCTTCATAAAGTCCTCTACTTCATTTCCTGTAATGAAAATTTACATTATCATTCATTCGAAAATCCACATCTCTCAATCCATTCGTATTTGGCTCAAATGATATACACGAAAGTTGTCTGGATCATCATTTTTGATTTTTAGAAATTGACGGATCCAGATTTCATTGAGTAACAAAGGAGAAATCTCAAATTTATAGTAAAAGGAAGAAATGTGTTCTAAACTTTGAAAAATCATATCCCACAATCCAAGAAGAATTGATCGATGCCGTCAGCACCATTGCGATCAGCGGAGAATGTAGTATTTTTCACGCGAATTTGGAGCAAATCCGTGTCGATAGTTTAATTGGTCAGAAATTAGGTCTGAAGATCATTGGTGGATCGAGCAACATTGGCAAAGCTGAGCACAGCGTTGTGACGAGAATGGAGCGAGCTTCATTGTCACAGAATTTGGTGGAATTCGAAGCTGGAATGGGGAGTGAAACATAAAGGGTTATGCGGATTTTTCTTCCAAGTCTTAGCAAAAAAGGACATCACATTTCAAAAGAGGGGGCCATGGACATGGTGGGGCGGGGCAGTCGAATGAGTGGAGGAAGAGAAGTTCGAAGATGGTTTCGAATTTGAGTTTGGCGGAGTAAATTGTTAGTGCATGTGCACCACCGTGCACGGTTTTGCTACTGGAAATAATCAAAGAATAGGATGCAAGAGGAGAGAAGAAGAAGAAGAAAGGGGAAGTGGGCCAGTTTTGTGAGTGATAAAGACATTGGGCTTGAGCCGGAAATGAGTTTTGGTATGTTTTATTTAAATTTATTTAGTTAATTTATTTAAACTTTAAAAGCAAATATCTCACTCAAATTAATTCCGTTTAATCCGCCGTTGGGTCCTTTAGAATCATATCAGAAAAATGAACACAGTGGAATATAATTTTGGTAATTTTAGTTAAGTATAAATTTATTATAAAAATAAAATAAAATGACATTATATAAATAACAATATATAACAAGTGTTGTTATTAATTTATTCCCAACGTAAAAATTAGTAGAAAATTATAGCTGCTAATAGAAGTGGACCGAAAGCAGTACGAGTAGCGGTAGCAGTGTTTGTTGGCATGTTTGTCCTAGTAATGGAAATATTGGAGCTATTATGGTGGGAACTCCTAATTTAATTATTTAAATTAGTGGTTAATGGATAGTTATAATTAGTTAATAATAATTGGTTGGATATGGATGTTATTGTTTGATTGGATGTGCATATAATTAGATAACGCACTAAACATTGATAAGCGTTATTGACAGTAACGCATGTGCACAGCTGAAATGGTTGCTTATTGGTTGTGATTACAATTCATGTTTATCTGATTTATATGGTTGATTTATTATGGTTGCATGAATTCACACACACAATGTAGTTGTGGAATTATACAGGTGGTCGATTCTATTCCCCTTCCATATAAATGAAGACTGATTTTCTAATATTAAAATATTATCATGTTCAGTTTAACTCAAAATGAGATTTTGAAATTGGAATATGGATTATATATATATATACCAGACCGTTCTAGGATGACAGAGAGGATAGTGTCTAGGCTTGGGTTTGGAATTATAGTTTCCTGCTCTCCCTGGCTATCCCTAACTGATCCGACAAACGGGATGGTTAATTCGAAATCTAATTTGAAATTTAATTTGAAACTGTTTTCCAAATGAATTGGAAATGTAAAGTAAATTTGAAAAGGATTTGAACGATTTATATTTAAATCGTTATATGGCGTGAATAGAATGTGCTGAAGAGCGACAATTGGTAAATTTCGATTTCATAAACGAATGGCTATTAAAATCAGTTTGATTTGAAATAAGAAATGTTGGGTTTAAAATGATAGAAGTTTTTCAATAGAAAAGGAATTTTCAAATTCCAATATATGATTTCAAAGTTATGTTTTAAACAAATTTGGAAAAAATCGCTATACGTGCAGTTCGACAATCGTAATGGAAATCGATTAAAAGAGCTTTATAAAATTATTTTAAAAATGGAGAAAATTATGATAAATCTTATTTATTATTTTAAAACTGAAATATTTTAATTTTGAACGATTTGGAATCTATTTGTTTTAAATAACTATTTTATGGCATCATTTTTTATTATAGCAGTTTCGAAGGTAATATGGTTTTGAAGCTTATAAGTTGCGAACTATTATTAAAACGGTAAAAGGATTTGTAAAATAGTTTGAAAAGGTTTAAAGTGATTAAATATTTGTATATGGAACTAATTATTGATTTTGAAATTAAAAAGAAGTGAGTCGGGAGGAGTTTATCTTCAGATATTCGATATGGGATTCCAGGATTGGACGAATACTATCCGAAATAGTAAACCATATTCATATCCAAATTCTGATGGTGTTTGCCTGAGTTTGTGAATCAATATCAAATATAAGTCGATTAAATTCTGTTTTAAACTTATATTTGAAATGTCAATCATTTGAATTACCAAAAATGGAGATTTAAATCCAAATTAAGATTTAGTGGTTTTGAAGCTTATGGAAAGAGGTAATGACGAACAAATGGATTTGGTTTTTGAAATATAAGGATGGAAATGAATACTGAATTTCAAGGAAAGAGCTAAGATTGATAACGGGTTTACGGAATTGAATAAATCCAACCTTAATTCAAAGTAAAGGAAAAACATAAAGGGAACGAAGAATTATGCTTTTGAAATATAAGGATCTAAATGTATATTTGATTTCCAAGAAGAGTTAAGATGGAAATGGATTTGTGGAATCTAGAGTAAATCCAACTTTGAATTTTAAATGAATTCACATCTATTTGGAAGATGATTTGGATGGAAAAGCCTGTGTAACTCGTAACTATTGTTTTAAAAGTACGCTTGTTACTTGGAAAGACCGAGATCGAATATATGTTCGAAAACCATTCCAAGTAATAATACGATGTTATGGAGAAATTCAAGTCTTGGAAAACGATGAATGAAGATCAGGATTCTTTGAATTGTTTAAATTGATTGCTGATGTCTCAGTTGGGCTGATCCCCCGATGCGAGTTTATAAGTGGCATGAGGTTTGAATATATTTGGAGATTTTTGGATTGGTGTTTCATTCAGACCCAAAACGGACTTATGTGGATTATGTGTCTGACATTGTAATTTACTGCGTAGCATTGATCTCTATTAAATACATATCTGCTTGGTGGCGGAGAATTTATTCTCTTGCTTAACACCCTTCTCTAAGACGTATGAGTTTAGAGGTTATATATTGATAGAAATTAGTGATGCGTTGTGAATGGATAATGTGACATACTTAAGTTATGTGATGAGCTACGGATGATCAAAGCATGGCTTATTTAAGCGTAGCTTTGTGTATATCGTGACCTCGGCAAGCCTCGCTCCCCGGTAAATGGCAAAAACAGGAAGAAATGCAATAGGGTTATGGGGTGTTGTCTCCTTCTAGATAAAAGGTGTACTATTGTATGGAGCCCAGGTATTAACCTATGTGGTAAAAGTATCTACTTTTGTGGTTGTTGGCGCGCACTTGGAAAGGTCGGTAACGACTGGGAGATGACATACTCACGCGTACTCTAAGTTACCCAGTTAAGGGGTAACCCGGCCTTGTGTTCGCATGAGGAGCATCACTGTTGATCCTCGGACATCCCTCTAGAGGTGTTCAAAATTTGGTTCGGAAGGAAGTTCCTTTGCCTGGTCATTGTTGGAAACCCAATCTCAACTACGAGCCCATACGATTTTGATTGTATACTATATGTCAGTATAGTATATGGTACCTATGCTGGCTAGGATTGATACATTTACTTTTGAAATCGTTTTCACACTATATTATAGTATTGAAAGAGGATTTGCACTTATCAAGATTTTTTACTATCATAAGGAGAAACCTCACCCATGTGTACTTTTGCATTGTGTGTGCCACGAGACCTGATGGTAGTTTCATTTTTCAAAAGTCATAGAGAATTTCTATGCACGGGAATTCATATGGAGTAAACACGTTCTGCGTTAGCGGCATGGTCCTTTGAATTACCCAACTTTGAAATGAATCCTAAACAACAACTGTTATTGAGTTCTCATACCTGTCCTGGTTTGGCATGAGGCGGCGTGATAGGGGGTTCTCGCTCTTGGTTTGGTTGCGAGCGGGGGACTCTTAGCTCTACACGTCCCAAGAGGGGTTGGCTAGGCATGAGGTCACGACAGTCGAGAGGCTGGCCGTAAAACAAGGGGTTAGGGTACCAAAAAGACCAGACCATTATATATTAGTATCAGAGCTTTGGTTTATACAAAGCAATGGGTACGACGTGTTTGAACAAAAGTAAGGACTCATCAGAGTAATGATATCTCATTAGAGATAGGGTTAGGAATACCCTAGAATGAGATTTGGGAATATTACGCTTGAGAGAGCGTCTTTTATCATAAAATCAATGTGTTTTATGTTGGTTACAACAATGTGTTGTATAATTTTTGTTTGATGATAACAAACATATAATATTATTTAAATGTGTTTGTAACTGTACTATTTTTCATTTCATAGAAATAAATATTTATTTAATAATATTCCATTATACATAGTTCGGAGTATATTTATTCAATTAAATATTTTACTTCAAAATCTGAATTAGTACAACATTCTAACTCCACTATTGTACATTCACAGTTATGATTTTTTATCATGAAATTGTACTACGAATTAATTTGAATATGATAGACAATTTGGTTTGAACACAATAAAATAATATTTTATTCCAATCAAATTTGTTTGTTGCAAATATCGATACATTTTCCTCATTCTGTTTGTTACTCACTACAACTCACATCACTCAGTACATTCAATTCCTCACTACATATCACTCGATCACTCAGTAATATACAAACACGGTTATACATTCACTGACATTGACACACTGAATCTTCACGTGCTTCAATCCAGTCCAGTCATCTCCATACCTATCAGAAAAACACACACACGATGGACTGGAACAAAAATAAAATTAAATACAAGAAATTAAAATTTTATTTGCCTCATAATTACGGTGTGTTTCTCATCATTTTTTTGATTCAGTCTGATATACAAGGACAAGAATATTTTCTGAATGGCTGCATATACACGTGTATATGCATACACGTATGCACTGCCTCGCCAATCCAGTGTGCGCAAATGAGGAGTAGCCACGTGGACCATCTTGTCTCAGTGAAACAATAATCAATATGGTCGAGGCAACCCAAAAACGTCAATGAATACAAGTCAATCATGGTCGAGCAAGGGGCCGAGCATATGTGAGCCAAGCATATCAAAGTGTCGAGCCAAGGATGTTAAATCATGTACAAAGCAAATCAAAATCAATGATTGAGCACAAGCACAAGGAGGAGCACAACTCAGCATGAAGTAAACAGAGTTCAGATTCATAGATGAACATGGTCGAAGCAAGAAAATACATAGGTGCAAGACATGGCATTATTGCCAATATGTGCAATGTGTATATGACGTACACAATCAAATTGAAGAATCAGTTTATCATAAGCAATTCAGTGTACATATGCATCCGTCTTATACATGGTGCAGCATCAAGTGTCAATAACTCAAACTGGCTAAAGCATGTAGACACAAGAATGAGCATAAGCAGCATGTACATGAATATAGTACACAACAGTATCAAAATGGGTAAAGCATGCATGCACAAGTGATGTACAACAATTAGTTCAAAACAGCAAAAACATGGCAGCTACCACTTCACAAGGCTGAACGCAAAAAATACCATATGGACAGTGTATATATGACAATGCATGGAGCATATTTCATCTCAGTTGAACATGTACAAGTGGTGAAGGGAACAGGTTTCACAAATGTATTTTGTTTCAGGAACAACTACAAATATATCAGTCTACATGTACATTGAGCAATATACAAGGCAGTTAAGGCATATATGGGTGCATTACAAGCATGATAGGGATGTGTGTGTGTGTGTATATATATATATGGCAACTTATACATTGTTCACATATACATATCAGCATCATGAATGTGTTTGAGCAAGGCAGTGAAGTGGTTAAATGATTCAGCTCAAATTATGGAATATGTGATAACAAAATTGGTAACAAAAGTATTGCAGAAACACATGGAGATGGAATGGGCTAATACATGCTTAGTAAACCATGAATGACCACAATTTAAGTGTAACATAAGTTAAAGCATCTGTTCGAATCAGTTTTCTATGAAGAATTTAAATATAGTTATAGGACATTTTTTTTGAAGAAAACATTTTTAATGTTATTGAAAATATCCAAAGTAAAGTTCCAAAAGCCTCATGCAAATTTCTAGAATTCATCACGCAAATTTATTCCAGAAATTAAGGGATTAACTCAAAGTTGAAGCACTTAAGCCCAATTCATGCCGAGAAGAATTCAAGCCAAAATTCATGTATATATCAAAGACCAAATCCTATGGAGAAATCAAAGCATATATCGGATTTTAATCCTATACAAATACACGAATCATCGCAGTCATAAAATCCATCCAAGTTTGAACAAAATCAAGAGCATAATTTTGAATTAAAAACCATACCAGAAATCAAACAAGTAATCTTGGATCGACGTGAAGTATTTCATCTCATGTGAAGCAACAGGATTGATGCTCGACATTGGACAAGCTTCAATTCAAAGAGACTGGAAACCTTAGGAGTAAAGCCGCCGCCGTTTTTTATTTTAGAGAGGAAATAGATCAGGCTAAAGTAAAGACAGATGATGCAAAGTGGCCGGCCTAATTGTTTTAAGGGATAGGGTTTAATTTCTTAAAGGGTTTTTTAATTAAAAACTAGGGTTTCTATTATAATTGTTTTAAATTTGTTTTTATTGTTTGTTTTTTTATCCGTCTTTAGTTTCAAGTTGTAATTGAATTAGAGTTTTTTGGTTTGTCCCTAAAATTAGGAAGACGAATTATGGGATTTTAATTCGGAAAAATCTGGTTTCGGGGATAGAAACCAGTGTAGGGTTTTGAGCTTAGGGTTAAGAACAGTTGGGAGCGAGTGTCGTGAATTTACAGGGGATTGTAAGTATAGAGATTGTTTTAACTCCTAGTAGAAACCTTGGGGAATGTAGCAGTAGGCAGTGTTTTGCCGAAGCTGGGTATATCCATGTGTTATTTATTTTCCGCATTTACTCCGATTATTATCTTTGTTGTTATCATTTAATTACTCTGCCAAAATATGTGATAAACCCTATTCACACCCCCCTTTAGTGTTAATTTAGATCCTACATTTTATATTAGAATGAAATTTACGAGTCAAAATTAAGTTATGGAAATATTAGAAACTTTCCTTAACTCATGAATTGGTAGGCATTTATAATCTTATATTGGAATAAATAACTTAAGTGAATAAAACCCTTAAAAGGTAATTAAGGGAATTTTAAGTGTTACGCGAACATTTATTTGTCTATTAATAATTTCTAGATTGGTAAGTAAGAATAAGAATGACCCAGGTTAGATCAATTAAGTCCCTTGATTATTTTAATCAAATATTAGAATACTTTGAAAGTATGAATGCTAAATGCGTATATATTTAACTTGTAAATGGATTAGTATGGGATTGGAAACAATTTGAACTGAAATTGAAATAGAATGAGTGTTCTCGAAATATTATTCTACCTCTTCGTTTGTCACTGGGTTTTGTTTGACTCATTGTCATCTTTTGACGATCACTATCTCCCCAATTGTCATGTTTGAATTTTAAATTGTGCAACTCTATTTCTGAATAGTTTTTAATAAGGTTTAAAATCATCTCTTACTTGAATTTGTATCGAGTACAAAGGAATTTCAAAATGATCCAAGATGTTATTTTTGAAGGATAATTAAATATTTTGGGAAAAAGAAATATTTATTTGGGAATTTGGAATTAAATTTCTAATTTGAACACTTAGTCTTGACTTAAATTGTTAACTAAACCTTGGGTTCCTCAACTTTAGCAGTAAGTTAGAAAGACAATTTCTAAACTTTAAAGTTTCTTAGGGTTGTAGACATCTATGTACTAGACAGTATCTATCCCAATTTCTCCTTTGTGGTAGTGGTAGCAGCTCCGGGTCTAGCTCAGAGAATTTGATTATGAACATGACCGGTGACGACCCTAATAATTATGAGATTATAGGAACCTCTACCTTTAATGAGAATCAAATAGAGTATTCTGAGATGATATGGCCCTTGATTCTGACTATTACATTCCTGATATGTTAAGAGAGATATGGGAAATTAAAATTGGTAGAGGAGTTTAAATTTACACATCTTAATTTTTGAGGACGAAAAATCTTAAGGGGAGATGAATGTAATATCCCTGAATTTTTCACTAAGGTTAATTTGGATTTTTATTTTATAATCTAGATTTTCTGTAAATAAATAGTTTTTAATAAGGTTTAAATATAGATTTTAATATTAATTAAGTACGTTGTTATTTTATAAATATGATTTTTGTATAAGAAAGGATATATTTAATTTATATGATTTTATATATATTCCAATATTAATAAGTAATGGTATTATTGATTTTGATAATATATAATGATATTGATAAAGAATATGATTTGGAAGATGATAAGCTATTTTAAGATTTTACAAGAATGATGGTGTTTATAAAATAGTATAAGGATTGTTATGTATTTGTTTGAGACCATTTTTAAGTACAAATTTGGTAATTTATATAGTTAAATATTTTTGAAAAATTAATAAGTTATATTTTTATAAACCTTGAATAGTATGGTAGATACACTTATAAGTGTTAAAAATTAGCTATATTTATAAATGTTGCAACTATGTTATTAATTTAGGAGAAGGATGAGTGATTAGGTAGCCACTTAGATGTTTTCATGCATGTAATTATCACTATGGGATGAGCCATGTGTCCCATGATTAAAATGACCAGAATACCCCTATTAAATCCTATATAAGAACATGAACTCCTTACTATCCGACCACAATCTCACGTACAAATCTACTTCTTCTTCATAATGTCCTCTGTTTCATTTCCTGTAATGAAAATTTACATTATCATTCATTTAAAAATCCTCATCTCTCAATCCCTTCGTATTTGGCTCGAATGATTTAGATCGTCATTTCTGATTTTTAGAAATTGATGGATCCAGGTTTCATTGAGTAACGAAGTAGAAATCTCAAGTATATAGTAAAATGAAGAAATAGGTTCTAAACATCGAAAAATCATATCCCACAATCCATGAAGAATTGATCGATGTCGTCAGCACCGTCGCGATCAGCGAAGAATTTAGTATTTTTCACATGATTATGGAGCAAATCCGCATCGATAGTTTAATTGGTCGGAAATTAGGTCTGAAGATCATCGATGGATCGAGCGACGATTGGCAAAGAAGAGCATGGTGTTGTGACGAGAATGGAGCGAGCTTCGATATCGCAGAATTTGGTGGAGTTCGGAGTTGGAATGGGGAGTGCGACATAGAGGGTTGCACGTATTTCTCGCTCCAGATCTTAGCAAAAAGGGACGTCACATTTCGAAGGAGGGGGTTGTGACGTGAAGGAATTTCGCTCGGTCCGAACCAGTCGCTAAACCGATCAAGGCCATTCGAAACGCCCTATCGTTTGAGAACACGACAAAATAGAACATTTCATTGTTATTACAACAATGCATCAGATTACAAGAATATACAGAGTATAAATGAATATTACACAGAAATATCAGAAATTTAAATTACATTTAAATACATATCAGCGGAAAATAATACAATACACAACTAGAAGGAGATATACGGATACAAAGCTTTCCGGATATCATTCCAGCTGTAAACCAGGATCCTGTGAATATAAATCTGCAAAACCAAAACTACTAGCTGCCCGTGTCAAAATAGGGGCACCCAGAGTTTAGGTTAAAACAATAAACTCCAGGTCAGTCATGTGACTGGTGTGAGAACTAAAACAGTTAATCTTTATTTTTAAAGTTAGGTAAATCAAGGGACCACGCCGTATAACACGGAACGGGTTTCCTCCCAAGAATACCAGTGCATAAAACAAACAGCGCAATGCTAAATAAAGGAAAATGAAGCTGTTATAAGACCCAGGTCCCATCACACAATGCAACGCAGCCGAGGATAGGGTTTTCCCTTATAACAGCCAAAGAATGCTTGATACGGTTAAAACAAATCGTTTGATACTATTATAAGTGCATAGTGTATAAAACAACTTCAAATCATAAGTATCAATCATAGGCGACATGAGCGTCCCATGCCACTATGTCGCCACATATAGGTTTACAAATAAAACCGCAAATGTCACGTATTTGGAAATTGGATTTCCGTCTATGAACCGAGGCAAAAGATAGTCCTCAACCGATTCGTGACTCTCTAGCCCGAGCCACAGGACCCAGACTCAGGTGAGCCCTTGGATCGTCAGGGCCGGTCCACCGATGTGGATTAAAATGCCTGAACACTACGTTTCCCCACCCTATGGGGTGTAAGTCTGGTCCGTCTGCCAACCAGAATGCATCGGCCGAAACCGATATAACCGAGGCGCCTCGCAACAGCAACAACCACATAAGTCAAACTCGTCAGGGCGTGTAAAACCACTGACGCCACTTCTAACTAGAAAGAAACGCAAGTCCTCCCTGAGGTCCGTCTCCCGTTTTTAGTTCATACCGGGTGTGAAACTCGCGAATTCACGTTACACAAAGCTGTGCCACACAGGCTGTGCTTTGATCATCACCACAAGACTTTGCTTTTCAACAGAAGCCTCGATCTATTGCCACTTAGGCATGCCACACAGGCAATTCACTCTATGTGTTTGATATCCATCAGTATATAACCCCTGAGCTCATACGTCTCAGAGAAGGGCGTTAAGCAAGAGAATAAATTCTCCGCCGCCAAACAGAAATATATTTAATAGAAATCAATCGCACAGACTAAAATCCAATGTCAGACACACAGTCCATTTACAAGTCCGTTCTGGGTCTGAACGAAACCGGAGGCACCTAGTACCCCGCATATCCATCGATCTCCAAGTACGTCTGGACGATCACTAACTGTTTCCATCTTCTTGGGTGTACAGCCCAATCAAGATCATCAGTAATCACCCAAACGACGTGAAGACTTCCGGTCTTCAACCACCGTCTTCATCTTCGACACCACGTCGAATCAGTTATTCAGAATGGGATAAACCCGGTCTTTCTGAATAACTCGCGTATATATTATAAAAGTGTTACACAAACACAGCATAGGCCTCATTCCAATTCAGAATATTCTTTTATTCAAATATTCCTATGCTTTGGGAAAAGTTCCCATTAATTTTATCCAAGATAAATTCTCTAAATTTATTCTTTAATTTCCTTTGAATATCAATTCAAACTAGTCGGGATTAGCGAACCATACCGAAGTAATCATTTATTTTATTTCCCAATCCCAACCTATTCATCCCATGAAGTAAAACTGGTTATACTTCATATCTAACACCACGGTGTTATCGGTAAATTCAATTACCATTTCACGTTCAAATCTAATTAAAGATTTAACTATCGCTTGGAGTAAAACTGGTGATACTCCATTTTCAATCTTTTCAATCTAATTAAAGATTCATTAAAACTCCACTTAGTTTTAATATTTCTCTGGGTTAAAGAATCAGTGTCATCTAAAAACACAGTTCACGATAAACCCAAAATCACATTCATTAATTATCGGGTTAAAGAACGAGTGTTATTTAAAAACACTGTTCACGATAAACCCAAAAATCAATATCAATTCAATTCCAATTAAATCTCATTTAATTGGTACACTTCATTAAATCCAAATAAAAAGATTTAATCTTTTCTCAACTGGGTTCAAGAACAATGTTAGTGAAGACACCATTCACGACAAACCCAAATCACATTCGATATTCAATACAAGGCTCTGAATAGAAAATATATCGGCTTATATTCAATATCGAATTCTACGACTAACAAACGTCGTATTGGAAATAACGATATAAATATATATCTTTCAAATTTCCATAACAACCCCTGTATAATCATGAATTCCAACATCGAAATATTCCGAAGACAATTTCGATTCAAATCCACTCCAATGCAATCATTGGATATTCTGGTTATTTTCAAAACCCTTTTTTTTATTCAATTTATTTATTTAAAAATAAATAGAATTATATTTCTAGTTCAAAACTAGTTCATTTCGATAAAAATCTATTTTTATCTTTTCAAATATGGAGTTTTTCATCCCAAATCTTCACAAATCATTTCTTATGATTTTACACAAATTATTACTATTTTTAATAATTTTATCAAGGCCCGTACAGTCGATTTCCATCAATGGCCATCGAACTGCACTTATAGCGACCTTTTTCAAATTTGATTTGGACATAATTCCAAATCCAACCATTAGATTTCTAATTTCTAATATTCGTTAGAAAGCTCTTTTCGATAGGAACCCAACGGTTCCGGTTTTAGGAGAATCCGACGGTCGGATCTCCCGTAATGTCCGTTTGAAATAAATGGTCGAAATTCACGAACTGCCGCGGCGCGGCGCGTTCTATTCAGGCCATTATATTATATATATAATATATATAATATATACTTCGTCGATTTCTATTTAAAACGAATTATATAAATAGTTTTGAATTCGTTTCAAAAACATTTTCAACTTCCTTTTCAATTCAAATCACAATTGAATTCTTCTTTATAGATTCGTTTTAAAATTCATTTCTATTCAATTCAAATTTCAATTCAATTTGAATTCGTTTTCAATTCAATTCATTTCGAAATCGTTTTCAATTCAATTCATTTCGAAATTGTTTTCAATTCACTTCATTTCGAAATCGTTTTCAATTCAATTTGAAATCGTTTTCAATTCACTTTGAAATCGTTTTCAATTCACTTTGAAATCGTTTTCAATTCAATTCATTTCGAAATCGTTTTCAATTCAATTCATTTCGAAATCGTTTTCAATTCAATTCATTTCGAAATCGTTTTCAATTCAATTCATTTCGAAATCGTTTTCAATTCACTTCATTTCGAAATCGTTTTCAATTCAATTCATTTTGAAATCGTTTTCAATTCAATTCATTTCGAAATCGTTTTCAATTCACTTCATTTCGAAATCGTTTTCAATTCAATTCATTTCGAAATCGTTTTCAATTCACTTCATTTCGAAATCGTCGATTTCGAAATCGTCGATTTCGAAATCATTTTTCAATATTCATTTTAGAATGAATAAAATCGATATAAATATCGTTCACGTCAAAATGGCGTCAATCTAATCAACACGGCTTCATAAATTTCTATTTTCAAATTTTCTTTATTTTTCAAATTGGAATGAGGCCCAATCAATTACCATATAAAATTAATTATATGGATTTCCATACAACACATGTATATAATAGCATTGAAAAATAATCAACCATCAACCAAAGTGCACTACACTGTATAAGCATCAAATATAGATATTCAACGCTTATAACAGCCTGTCAATCAATCGATCGACATATTTAATCAATCAGGATGAGTGAAATTCATATTTCATCCCAACACCCGTGTGGGGTTTCAAACAATCAAACACAGATTTTAGTTGTGCAGTTGGGCGATGTGTAAAATTTATCGTCCCAATCAATATCAGTCCAATCAGTGTACATAAACAAACCGTCTGGTTTGTAAATGAATATTTTATTTTATTCACTTCCACGTTAAAAACTATATTTTTAACGATAAAATATTTATTCCAACACATGAATTTTCTTTTCATTTCATTTATTCAATAAATGATATTTTTATTTTTCTAACATATTTTAGAAAATTTCGGCGGCATAACGGCACGATACTAGAAACGGGACAAGGCCTAACCTTATCCCCGGTCTAGTGAAGGCCCACGCCATTCACACATCAATTTCAATCAATTTCCAATTCAACCAAACGAATAAATCAATCACCCAACATTCAACTAAACAAACAAGTCCATGGTCTGTGGACGGGTGTCGGGTGCTTCTAATAAGCACCGTCTGCATCCTATTATATATATATATGTATAACTAGAAAAATAAATTGAAAGGTGAGAAATTCTCACAGATAGCTATCCTAGCTCCACGGCACTTCTAATGCAGGAAATCTTCGCCAACTCGCCTTTTTGTCGCTTTCGCCCGTATTCTAGTGTTCGACGACTGGGGGGGCGGTTTCTGCTTGGCGGCGGAGCTGAAAGGGGGGGGCGGAGGTTGGTGTCGCAGCGGTCGGAGGAAGCTCTGGCGGTCAGGTGGGGGGCGCGTGGCGTTTTGGGCGTGGGGGTTTAGGGCGGCTCGAGGGGAAGAGAGCGAAGAGAAGGGGGTGGAGGCGCTGGGGAGGGTGGGGTCTCGCCTGGTGGCGGTGGTCCCGGAGCGTCGACGACGTGTGCTGGAAGGGAGGCGCGATCCCCTTCTGCCTTCGTTTTTTTTTTTGTTAATAAACTGAATTTAAACGTGGAAAGGGGGGGCCAGGGTAATAGGGAAGGAGAAGTTAAATTTTTTTTTTATTAATTTAATTATTTTATTTTTTCAAAAAGTTGACTTTCACATACGACCTCTAAACGAGGCCCACCACCTGTCGTCCATAGCGTTTTACCCCCATTCCGAACACAATGGGATATGTATCGCAAACTGATTCGATCGTTTCGATCAGTTTCCGTTAAATTTACATTTAAATCACTATATTGAATTTAAACGCGCATTTCAAATTACCGGGGTCACATACTAACTAGAAAAATTCTATAAAAATATTTTCTAGCTTCGTATTGACGATACGGTCCTATCAAAACTAGTTTCGTCAAATTCTGAGATCGTTTGAAAAATGGCCAATTTCCAGTCGATTAAAATCAACTGAAACTGGTCAAACGCGTTTTCCTTTGCCACGCTCACATATTGATTCGAAAAATTATGAAATTTGGAATCTAGCAATAACTTGACACTGCGGATCCAACAAAACTGGTTTCGTCGAAATCCGAGGTCGTTTGCAAAATGTCCATTTTTAAGGGCCTGAATTCCATAGCGACTATTCAGAAATTTCAGCTGGACATATCTTTTGATTCCCGCTACAAACTTTTGATTTTTCGGATTCGTTGGAAAGATATTCACTATTAGATTCCATTATTTTTGGTTTCACTAAAATCCGGATTGTTTTGCACCCGGTACATTCAATTGAAGTTTGACATCGAATTATCGAACTACCGCGCCATTTTCAATTCTATTTATAATTATATATAAATATTTATATTCTAACAACGACGCGTATAATATATTCGTTCGAATTCCATTCAAAATAAATTTCTCGTCGATTTTATTTAAAATAATTCATTTTAAATAATCAAAATTCGCTAAAATTGCTAAAATAAAAATTTTAAACTGGCCCAGATTTTGCGGGTTATTACAGGGGTCGTGGACGTGGTGGTGTAGTACAATCGAATGAGGGGACGAAGAGAAGTTCACTAATGGTTTCGAATTTGAGTTCGGTGGAGTAAATTGTTAGTGCATGTGCACCACCGTGCATGGTTTTGCTGCTGCAAATAATTGAAGAAAATGATGCAAGAGGAGAGAAGAAGAAGAAAGGGGAAGTGGGCCAGTTTTGTGAGTGATAATGCATTTAGGCTTGGGCCGGAATTGAGTTCGGGTATGTTTTATTTAAATTTATTCAGTTAATTTAGTTTAAACTTTAAAAGAAAATATCTCACTCATTTTAATTCCATTTAATCTGTCGTTGGGTCCGTTAGAACCGTATCAGAAAATAGAATACAGGTATATAATTTCGGTAATTTTAGTTAAGTATAACTTTATAATAAAAATAAAATAAAATGTCATTATATATGTATAACAGTATATAACAAGTGTTGTTATTAATTTATTCCCAATGTAAAAATTAGCAGAAAATTACCAGCTGCTAATAGAAGTGGATCGAAAATAGTACGAGTAGCGGTAGCAATGTTCGGTAATTCGGTTCGGAAGGAAGTTCCTTTGCACGATCACTGTTGGAAACCCAATCTCCACTACGAGCCTATACGATATTGATTGTATACTATATGTCAGTATAGTATATGGTACCTATGCTAGCTAGGATTGATGCATTTACTTTCAAAATCGTTTTCACACTATATTATAGTATTGAAAGAGGATTTGCATGTATTAAGCCTTTTTGACTATCATAAGGAGATACCACGCCCATGTGTGTGTTTGCATTGTGTGTGTGCCACGAGACCTTATGGTAGTTTAATTTTTCAAAAGTCATAGCGAACTTCTATGCACGGGAATTCATATGGAGTAAACCCGTTCCGCGTTAGCGGCGTGGTCCGTTGAATTACCCAACTATAAAATGAATCCTAAATAACAAATGTTTTTGAGTTTTCACACCAGTCCCATGACTGACTTGGAGTTCATTGTTCTCACACTTAAACTCTAGGTGCCCATAATTTTATAGGAGCAGCCTATTAGTTTGGTTTGCAGAGCTAGCCTTGGATTTGATTGGTGTAGGAATCTGGTTTTAGCTATAGCTATTTGTTTTGGAGCATTCCATTCTTCAGCTAAGTTAGTATCTCTTCCGCTGTGAAATTGATGTACTCTGATGTATTCCTTGTAATTCTAATGTTATATTATGGTAATGAAATGAAAAGTTTTGTTATTTTTTATGCAAATATGTAAGTACCCATAACCATCCGTCTTTATGAATGGTTTAAGTTGGTTTAATTACCGGCGAAAACCGGGCAAAAAGCCAGGTCGTTACACCATTATTGCAGTAATCATGGTATTTATTACTATAACAAAAGGTTATGAATAAGATAATAACTTTTGTAACTATGTGCTTTTTGGGGGGAATCAATTGAATAGGGAATTAAATGCTTAAATGGTTACAATTTATATTATGATTAGGAATTGGAATTGTAACTCCAATTTGGAAAATAAATAATATATATATACATATAAGAACAAAATGAAATTGAATCAATGTAGTAATAATTAAGAGTTACAATAATTAGATTAGAATGTTAAATGAGGCAGATATAAATGATATTTAATAGGATAATTAATACCTTATGAATATATGACTGTTAGTGTCATAAATGACAGATTATCTAAGTAATAGCAATAAATAGAATTAAAGGGGTTAATAGGGATTGATTAGCATATTAAACACAAAGCCCAATAAGGAAATAAACAATTCAATATCCTAGAATAGGAAGTTATATATTTCCTTCATTTATTCTAGGTAATCTAGAATTGATATAATTAGAAGGATTGGACTTAGTAGGAAATTTATGCGAGGTAAGTTGCCTTTTTCGATAGAAATCTGTATTTTCCAGTTGTTAGATATATGTACAACCGATGTGAGATATCATTACAATGCATAGCGAGAATTATTCCCCAAAATGGGTTCTCTAAAATAAGAAACCATCTGGGGAATAATTCTTAAACGTAGCATGCTTCGGGGATTAGAGGTATTTAGTAATTAGGTCCGCCCTTAAAAAGGGTGTTAAGTGATCACGTAGTTCGCCTCCCCATGAATAAGAAGTATTAAATGGCTGTTAGATACGAGTTCGTTAATCCTTACGTAGGTCTTCTTCCTCTAAGTAGCAAGTGACAAGAGTGAGAGTCCGCCTTGGGGTTAGGTATTAAATGACAATTGAGGAAGTTCCATGAGTCTGCTTATCATGTGGGAAGTATTAAGTGGCTTGTTGAATATCTAATAAGGTTAGCAGGATAGTAACATGGGGGTTCTCCAGAAGGACCTTAAATGGTATCGCACTCCTACCTAAACATGATATTAAGTGCCTAGTTACTCTATCTCACCTTATGCAAGGTTTTGGGTATATGCATGAATGACAGAAGCCTTGAATTAGTAGGACTTAGTAGCTAGTGTCCTCCAATTTATATTAGTGTGGGGTAAACCACCGAGTAAGGCCTTAAGTGATCAATAGGTCCACCTTGGGTCTTAAGAGATCAAAGGATCCGCCCTTAGCATATATTGCTAGCGAGTTCATATAAGGCTATAGAGAAGTAATTAACCTCCTTTTTGGAATAATGAGTAGTTGGAATCCCATCTCTTAGTCTTTGGTAATTAGTTGAATGGTGGTTTAAAGGCTTCATACTTATGCATAAAATGTTCTATCTCAGTATTACAATATCGTTATCTTTAGGGATACTACCTTGGGTTAATCTTTACAATGTTAGGTTTGAATTATTGGAATTTTGGACATATGCTTTGGTTGTGACCAAACTGGATACATTTGTGTAACATAGATAGTGATATACATTTTTCACTCACCAGGACTTGTTCTGACCCCCTCCTTGTGACACCCCACGTTCGTTAATGTCACTCACAAAGGGAATGCATTAAGTTTCGTGAAGCGTTATAGTAAATAGAACGGAAATATTACAAGACAGATATATAAAATAACAACAGAATAAAAACTTTATTTATCATAAGATACCATGGTCCAAAAATATCACATGTCTGAAATACAAAAGCCCATTACAACATAAAAGCCACAGTCTTGTACTTCAAAAATATCAGAGTACATAAAAGAAATAAAATCCCCCAAAAACAAAATATAGCCATAGCAACAAGGATATGAGCTTGAGCCATACATATCAGCAGCTCCGACAAAAATAAGCAGAATCACAGTCAAGCCGGAGTGTTTCCGCCCTAAGAACCTGGGGGAAAACGAAAGAAAGAAGGAGAAACAAAAAGGGTTAGACATAAAGTCCGACGAGTCTAGTTACTTTGAGCAAGTAAATAAATAAAAAGTAGCATGACATGCATATAAAGTGAATAAGAGAGAGATAACTACGTAAAAGGTAGGTATGACAAATTAGACAGGATAAGGTTGTATACGCTTCCCTAATGATTACTCTACACTATTACTAGTATAACCAGAATGAAATGATCCCATCCACTATAAGGTAGTAGACTTAGGCATATGTCCAAATGTATCCTAACTACTACCCTAACCGATTGGCTACCTAATTCGCGTAGATACTCTGTGCCAACCCTACCGTAGGATGTATCACATCCTAAAGTGGTAACCCCTCGCTGATATGCACAACCCCATATCTACAGGTGTCAGTGTCGTCTTATCTCCTTCTGCCTGGCTCATGCACGCACATGGCCCGGTCGGTTTGTGTCGCCCACGCAGTCCTGCACGTTTGGATCTCTTACAATCAGTCCAGTAAGCGTGCCCTTTCTCCGACCTAGTTCGGAGTATATGTTTGATACCTACTCCAGGTTACTGGCTAAAACGGATCCCACACAATATGATACAAGTTCTCCCTCTGCCTTGTATCCTCCACTATGTTTTCATTGGCTACGTATACCACTAGGTGTCTTTAATTACATAACCATATCATTTCTACTAGTTATATTTAACCTAAAAGGTGTCTTTAATTACATAACTTTATTATTCCCACCGGTCATGTATAGCACTAGGTGTCTTTAATTACATAACCTTATCGGGATAAGTTTGTGGGCCTATATGTAAATATTACCCACCTCCTTAGATTTGTTTAACTCATCCACTGTCCAACCGAATTTACTTAACCCTAACTTTAATTCATAATCATACATTTATATGGATTAGATTAGGTAAAGTAGTCCAATTTATTACCATGTCCATTTATGGTTTACAATGGGCTAGACCTCCCACATTAAGCCAACAACTTGTGGATGTTGGATATGTTGGTTGGGTCTGGGTAGTCTTCTTCCACAAGTTGGGCCTAACCTCGTGTTATAGCACATCTCATATTTACGCACTTAGACATCTCACATTAGGTTCAACATTAGTGGTTGCTGGATATGCCGGTTGGGTCCTGGCAGACTTCCACCACTAATGCAACCTAACATCGTGTCATAAGTGCAATTGCAATTTGTAATTGTAATTATTAGACATTTCTTCTTATCCAATTCTTACATATGTCTTTGTAGGTTATTATGCCCCTTTTTCCCCATTTTGAATTATATGTCCAATTCATATAAACTTTATTTAAATTGTGCCAATTCTAACCTCTTCCCCCCATTTCCTAACTAATGCATTCGCATACATTGGCGACATCTACGCTATAAAGTTGCCTAGCCATAAACAATAAAAGGTAAAGGTGATGGAAAAAATGACAATAGTGATTGTTCTAGCATAAACATAAACTAGCATAGTGATAAGTTAGACATATAAGTATAGATCTGATGAACTTGTGGCAGTTAACTAATTCTAACATAACTATGATGTCGTAATAAGCATAATAAGATCTAAATTAATAGTCTAAATGTCCAGTTGGCTTAGATCTAATATGATAGGCATAAGGTGATAAACTAGATCTGATTAGTAATTTAGATGTCCACATAATTCAGATCCAATAGTTAAAAATAGATCTAAGACAAATAAGGTCAAGATCCACATCATCGAATGCCATAGAAGTTACAATAGATCCGACAAGATAGAGATTTAGATCCAATAGTTATAACCAATTTAGAATGTTATGTATTCACAATTCACAGTGGATCTGGTATAATTTAGTCATATGAACAAATCCAACCTATAGTCATATCACGTTTACTCTTAAATATTTAATTCTAAAAGCAATTAGGAACTCACAGAGTTTGGACTAGAAAATAGAGTAAAATGGATTTGAATCTCTAACTGATTTGCTTAAGTTGGTAGTTGTCGAAAATAACGGATCTATCTCAGTTCAGACACCGACAGCATTTGGCCGCCATGATTTCCAATGAAGAAAATAAGAGAAATGACCATGTATTTATAACTGCCAGCCCCTCTGAAACCGACTGCCACATCATCCCTAGAGGTGTCAACACCCATGTTGAGGGGTTGACCCCGGTGTCGACACCCCCCTAGGGAGGTCGACCCCCTAGAGCGGGAAAACTGCCGCCACTTTCTTTTTCAATTTTCGAAAGGTTTTAGATATGGTTCTGACTCATATGTATATATATAATTCTTCTACGTGAATACATACTCAAAATCCTCATAATTTCTTCATACGGTGTCTGTTTTACACAAACCAAATGTGTATCTTGACCAGAATTTCGAGAAGGACGTAAGGTGCAATCTGTTTCCCTTAATTTCTCCTCTTTTAGTGTTGTTAAAAATATGGGGTGTTACATTTCCCCCTACTCAAAGGATTTTGTCCCCGAAATCTCTAAGTTGAGAAGAATGTGTTCCCTGCCATCCATCGTCCATCTACTCATCCATCAATCATTAGCATCCACCGTCCTTAAAGATTTCTAATGCTTATATGAATATATTCAAAGGTGTGTGTATATGTCCCTATACTAATGCAAAGATTAGGCGGTCTACTGATTCAGTTGGCCCCCTTAATGCAATGTATGTTAGTGCCATGTATCCACTATGTATGCAAATAACCCTATTATAACTTGTGAGTTCTATATGTCTGCAAACTCATTCGTCCAAATGAAACATCCAAATAGTAATTCATCCATTTCCATCCATAGAAGAAAAGAAGATGCACACACATCCATATGCAGTATGAGAGTGATTGAGCCGATCTGGTGCCTAATGTGTGTACATATGCATCCACAGGCAGCCACTAGCAAACACTTGCATCCACTTGCATCCATCAAACATAACATGTCTCAAACACATGTTTACATCCACAAGATTCCTATCTAAAGGTCGAAAATACTATTGATAGGATATATTCAAATGATAGAAACAAGCATAGATAAAATTTTGAATTTTGGAAAAGGAGTTAAGAACATACCCTTGAAAAGAAATGGGTACGAATCTTGCATCTTGTCTTCGGTCTCCCAAGTCGCATCCTCTGGGTTATCTCCCCATTGAACCTTTATCAACTTAATCTCTTTATTGTGTAGCTTCTTAACTTCTGATCCAAGAATACGAGTAGGGACTCGTCTGACTGTCGCCTCCCGATCTACTTCTACTTCTTCCAATATGCTTGGCTCAACAACTTCCGCGGTGTCATGCAAACACTTTTGTAGATGAGAAATGTGGAAAACATCATGAACACTAGATAAATTTTTTGGAAGCTTTACTCTATAGGCCTTTGGCCAATCCTCTCGGTTATGGGAAATTGTCCCACAAACATAGGTGCCAACTTCCCTACCGATTCGAGGCGAACCACATTCCTCAGAGGTGACACTTTGATAAAAACTAAGTCTCCCACTTCGAAATTGATGTCAGTCCTTCCCTTGTCTGTGTAGGATTTCTGCCTATCTTGAGCTGTATTCATCCTCTATCGAATAAGGTCAATCTTCTCAGATGTTTCTCTAACTATATCTGGTCCATGTAATAACCTTTCTGTAGGTTCCCACCAACAGGTTGGTGATCTATAGGGTCGTCCGTACAATGCTTCGAAGGGTTCCATGCCGATGCTAGCTTGATAATTTTTGTTATAGGAAAACTCTACTAAAGGAAGATGCTCTTCCTAAGTCCCTTTGAATTCTAGGATACACAGCCTTAAAAGATCTTCAAGCATTCTATTCACCCTCTCCATCTGCCCATCGGTCTGAGGATGATAAGCGGTGCTCAAACACAACTGTGTACCTAATGCTTCTTACAAAATCCTCCAAAATTCACTAGTGAAGATGGGGTCACGATCACTCACGATGTTGGAAGGTATCCCATAAACACGAACTATCTCTTGGACATAGATTGCTGCCAACCATGATGCCGTCCTCTTACTCTTAACTTGAATAAAGTGAGCGCTCTTAGTGAGTCTATCTACCATAACCCAGATACTGGTGTTGCCTTTCTTCGATCTAGGCATAACATCTATGAAATCCATAGAGGCGCTCTCCCATTTCCACTGAGGAACCTCCAAAGGATGAAGTAAACCACTAGGTTTCCTTTGCTCAGCTTTAACTTGCTGGAAAACAAAACATTGAGAAACAAATTCGACCACATCTTTCTTCATCTCGGCCCAAAAGAAAACCCTCTTCATGTCTCTGTACATCTTATCACCGCCTGGATGAATAGTCATCTTAGAATGGTGGGCTTCTTCTAGGACCGCCTTTATCCAGCTTCCAGTTTGAGGAACACAAAGCCTTCCATCTTGTCGCAACCACCCCTTTTCATCTATGGTATATCGACTAAGGTGACTAGACGTCTCCCCTTTTCGGAGCTTATCCATGATGTCTAAAATCTGTGGGTCACCTTGCTACAAAGCTCCTATCTGATCTATAAGAGTTGGTTGTATCTCCAATAATGCAAACATTTCAGGAAAAATCTCGATGGAGGGTTCAAATCAAAGGTTGATATGAACTCCAAGCTTTTACTCTCCATAAACAGAGGACTTAAGGCCATCCTCTGCCTACTTAGTGCGACATCCACTACATTACCCTTTCCAGGGGTATAAGCGATTTCAAAATCATAAGAAGCTAATAACTCCATCCACCTTTGTTGCCTTAAATTAAGATCCTTCTGGGAGAATAGATACTTGAGAGATTTATGATCGGTGTATAACTCGGACTTCTCTCCAGGTAAATAATGATGCCACGTTTTTAGCGCGAATACTATGGCATCTAGCTCTAGATCATGGGTTGGGTAGTTCTTCTCATGGACTCTCAATTGTCTACCCCCATAACACACCATTTTTCCTTCTTGCATCAGAATCGCACCAAGCCCAGTACCACATGCATCAGTGTAAACTGTAAACACTTTGTTCCCATCGGGCAAAGTCAAGACTGGGGCTTTGTAAGAGCCCTCTTCAAACATTGGAAAGAAACATCACAATTTATATCCTATGAAAATGCCAAGTTCTTCTTCGTTAGCTTGGTTAGTGGGGCTGATATCTTTGTAAAGTCCTTAATGAACTTCCTATAATAACCTGCCTACCCGAGAAAGCTTCTCACCTCTGTCGCATTTTTAGGAATCTGCCAATACTGCACCGCAACTACTTTCATGAGATCCACAACTATCCCTTCTTTGGAGAATGCATGCCTAAGAATCTCACATCCTTTCTCCAAAAATGGCATTTGGAGAACTTTGCCTTAAGCTGATGATCACGGAGAGTTTTCAAAACTTCTATCAAATGCTGGGCATGCTCTTTTTCGCTCTTGGAGAAGATCAAAATATCATCAAAAAAGATTAGGAACTCCCGAAACACCCTACTCATTAGATCGATAAAATAGGCGGGTGCATTCGTCAGCCCAAAAGGCATAACTAGTCGTTCAAAGAAACCATCTGAAGTCCTAAAAGCAGTCTTTTCTATACTGTCCTCAACCACCCTTAACTGATGAAACCCCGTGGCCAGGTCTAACTGAGAGAATACTGAGGCCCTGACAAGTTGGTCAAACAAGTCGTCTATCCTCGGAAGTGGGTGCCTATTCTTCTTTATGAGTTTATTCAACTCTCTATAGTCGACATACAAATGAAGCGAACCATCTGCCTTGGTTGCGAACAAAATTGGAGCACCCTATTAAGATATGCTTCATCTAATAAATCCTTTCTCAAGTAGCTCCCCTACTTGCTTATTCAGCTCCCTCCTTTCCCTTGGAGCCATATGGAGCACTGACAATGCAACTGGCTTTGCATTGTCCACCAGATATATACGAAAATCGATCTCGTGCCTCGGAGGTAAACCCTGTACCTCATCAAAGACAACAAAATAATATCAGACTACTAGAACAGATTGCAGATCATTGATAGACGCATCAAGAGACTCTAGGAAACTAAGCATAACAGACATTTGGGGGTCACAAGAAATCTTGAGGGTCCTCTCATGTTAAGTCATAAGCCTAACGACCCTCCTTTCACAATCCAGAATGGCACCATACGTGGTAAGCCAATCCATTCCTAGAACCAACCCATAGCCCATAAACCCAAGCACATATGCATTGCATTCAAATTCGATGCCTAACACAGATATCTTCAAAGCTCGACAAATCATAGATAAATGAGAGGAACCACCAATGGGGTTTGAGACAACTACGAAATCCACTACCATAGTAGTAATTCAGTGCAGTGATTCAACCATAGAACTAGATATAAATGAATGTGAAATGCCAGAATAGGATGGTTTGAAAGAGAAATTAAACCTTCCACAGAAATTTTCTACCTCTATCAGGAGCACTAATCGCGAGAGCATGCACTTGTCCTTTGACCTTGTCCCTGTGATCCTTGTTTCTTCGGGCACTCCCTAGAAAAGTGTCCGACTTCTCCACAATTAAAGCAAGTTTTCTTCCTTCTTTTATAGTCTTTAATCAAGTGACCTTATTTCCCACAACTGTGACACTTCCTTTTCTCCTTACCCTTGTAATTCTTTCCTCCTTTCTTCTATTGCTATTGTTGTTGGTGTTGTCCCTTTTTGGGCCACACCATCTTATTTTTGCGTTGTTTCCTCAGCTTTAACCACCTTCTTTTCCCCTTTCTCTTCCTCATACATCAGGGCCAAATCAACAAGTTTTTCAAAAGTGGATCCCATTGGAATATGGGGCATGGCTAACCCATGAAGGGGTTCATTTAGCCCTTTAGCAAACCACAAAGCATTCTTATGCGGCGTGTCTACCAGTTCCAGTCTAAATATTTCCAGTTGGTTAAATTTGTTCACATACTCTTTAACCGTCAAGTTCCATTGTTTGAGTGCTAAGAACCTTTATATCTGCATGCTTTTCTCAGCTTGGGAAAGGAATTTCATCTCAAACCTCTGTTTAAAGAGAACGAAAGAAATTCAGATAAGGGATCGAAAGATATTACTTATGGCTTTTTAGTGAATGTTTTTCAAACAGACTTTTCATTTTGAAAATACTTTCTTTTAAAATCTTTTTGAAAATAGCTTTCAAAAACTTTTATCTAGTCTGGTAACCTTCAACTCTGATACCAAGTGTGACACCCTATGTCCATTATTATCGCTCACAAAGGGAATGCATTGTGAAGCGTTATAGTAAACAAAATGGAAATATTACAAGACACATATAAAATAATAGCAGAATAAAAATTTTATTTATCATAAGATACCGTGGTCCAAAAACATCACATGTCTGAAATACAAAAGCCCATTACAACATAAAAGTCACTGTCTTGTACTTCAAAAATATCAAAGTGCATAAAAGAAATAAAATTCCCCAAAAACAAAATATAGCCATAGCAACAAGGATAGGGTTTGAGCCATACATATCAGCAGCTTCAGCAAAAATAAGAAGAATCACGATCAACCCTAAGTGTTTCCGCCCTGAGAACATGGGGGGAAATGGAAGAAAGAAGGAAAAATAAAAAGGGTCAGACATAAAGTCTGGCGAGTCTAGTTACTTTTAGCATGTAAATAAATAAAAGTAGCATGATAGGCATATAAAGTGGATAAGAGAGAGATAACTATGTAAAAGGCAGGTATGACAAGGTAGACAGGATAAGGGGTATACGCTTCCCTAAAGATTACTCTGCACTATTACTAGTATAACCAGAATGAGATGATACCTTCCACTATAAGGTAGTAGACTTAGGCATACGTCTAAACGTATCCTAACTAATACCTTATTCGATCGGCTCCCTAATCCACGTAGATACTTTATGTCGGCCCTACCATAGCATGTATCACATCCTAAATAGCAACCCCTCGCTGATATGCACAACCTCATATCTACAAGTGTCACGGTCATCTTATCCCCTTCTGCCTGGCTCATGCACACACATGGCCCGGTCGGTTTGCGTTGCCCACACCGTCCTCCACATTTGGATCTCTTACAATCAGTCCAGTAAGCGTGTGCCTTCTCCAACCTAGTTCGGAGTACATGTTTGATACCTACTCAGGTTACTGACTGAAATGGGTCCCATACAATATGATACAAGTTCTCCCCTTCGTCTTGTATCCCCCACTTGGTTTTCATTGGCGATGTATACCACTAGGGGTCTTTAATTATATAACCCTATCATTTCCACTAGTTATGTTTACCCTAAAAGGTTTCTTTAATTACGTAACTTTACTATTCCCACCGTTCATGTATACCACTAAGTGTCTTTAATTGCATAACCTATCGAGTTAATTTTGTGGGCCTATATGTAAATATTACCTACCCCCTCATATTTTCTTAACCCACCCACCGTCCAACCAATTTTACTTAACCCTAACTTTATTTCATAATCATACAATCCCTATGGATTAGGTTAAGTAGTCCAATTTATAAACATGTCCATTTATGGTTTATAATGGGTTAGACCTCCCACATTAGGCCTACAACTTGTGGATGCTGGATATGCCGGTCGAGTCATGGCAGTCTTCTTCCACAAGTTGGACCTAACCTCGTGTCATAGCCCGTCTCGTATTTGCGCACTTAGACATCTCACATTAGATTCAACATTAGTGGTTGTTGGATATGACCGTCGGGTCCAGGCAGACTTCCACCACTAATGCAACCTAACCTTGTGTCATAAGTGCAATTACAATATCAAATTGTAATTATTAGACATCATTCTTATCCAATTCTTACCTATATCTTTATTGGTGATTATGCCCCTTTTTCCCCATTTTGAATTATATGTCCAATTCATATAAACACTATTTAAATTATGCCAATTCTAACCATTTTTCCCCTTTTCCTAACTAATGCACTCGCATATATTGGCAGCATCCAGGCTAAAAAGTAGCCTAGCCAGAAACAATAAAAGGGAAAGGTGATGGGAAAAATTACAATAGTGATTGTTCTGGCATAAACATAAACTAGCATGGTGATGAGGTGTACATATAAGTATAAATCTGATTAACTTGTGGCAGTTAACTAATTCTAACATGATTATGATGTCATAATAAGCATAATAAGATCTAAATTAACAATTTAGATGTCCAACTAGTTTAGATCAAATATGATAGGCACAATGTGATAAACTAGATCTAATTAGTAATTTAAATGTCCACATAATTCAGATCCAATATTTAAAAATAGATCTAAGACAAATAAGGTCAAGATCCACATCATAGAATGCAACAAAAGTTACAATAGATTCGGCAAGAAAGAGATTTAGATCCAATAGTTATAACCAATTTAGAATATCACACATTCATAATTTACAATGGATCTGGTATAATTTAGTCATATGAACAAATCCAAACTATAGTCGTATAACGTTTACTTTTAAATATTTAAATCTAAAAGCAACTAGGAAATCACAGAATTTGGATTAGAAAATAGAAAAAGAATGGATCTTGAATCTCTAATTGATTTGCTTAAGTTGATAGTTGTAGGAGATAACAGATCTGTCTCAGTTCAGACACCGGCAGCATTTGGCCTCCACGATTTCCAAAGAAGAAAACAAGAGAAATGACCATGTATTTATAACTGTCAGCCCCTCTGAAGATGAATGCCAGGTCAGCCCTAGGGGTGTTGACAACCCTGTCGGGGGTTCGACCTCTGTGTCGACACCGCCCTAGGGGGGTCGACCCCTACAGCAGGAAAACTGGTGCCACTTTCTTTTTTAATTTCTGAATGGTTTTGGGTAAGGTTCTGACTCATATCTGACTCATATGAATATATATAATTCTTCTACGCGTATACAAACTTAAAATACTTATAACTTCTTCATACGGTGTCTGTTTTACACAAACCAAATGCCTATCTTGACCAGAATTTCGAGACGGACGCAATGTCGGAATCCGTTTCCTTAATTTTGAATATTAAATTAATTATTATTTAATTTATCCTCTTTTAGTATTGTCAAAAATACGGGGTGTTACACTCCTCATAACATCTCTTAGGTTTGCATGGGGACTTATTATGTGATTAGTACTTGATTAAACTACGTCTCTTTGAATAATTGTCTCCTAAGTTCTTAATTTTTGGAAAAAAATTATTATAATTTCTCCTAGACCCATTAGTTATCCAGTTATTTTATAGAAATCTATATACTAGTCCAATCACTTAATCCCATATTCTATTAATCCGAAATGTTTATAAGTTCTCTTTTAGACATATACCTAGTACTGCTCCAAATTCCTAAATGATCTATAGTCTGCAATGTACATCCCACATATCGTACATGTGAATAACGCTTTAGTTAGTAAGTAAAATTACACATATTCAAAATTTTACTTATATATAAAAATCATTTATTTTACAAAACTACATAAATATTTTTCTTTAAATCCATATCGGTTTATAAACACTTTTGTTTAGGAACATCATGTTTTATGTTTACAAAACCATTTCCTTGTTAGTAATATAGATTTCTAAGTATAAAAGTTCATTTATGCATATAGTAAACTGAAACCATGTTTTTATAGAATAAACGATATATAGCAAAAAGGGAGAATATGCCATTCTTCAATGGATCACAAAACAGATCTATAGCAAAAGACGCTAAAAGAATCTATATAATAAAATAAACCGAAATACAACAAAAAGGCCAGTTAATGCACCCAAAGCTAAAGCAAAAAAGGACAAGAAGGGGAAGCTATGGCGAACCCCTGTCAAACCCATCGACTAGTCCAAACTCTCGACTAGACCAATCAATTAGTTCCGAACACTGCTAGATCCAGGTCTAAAGTGGAAGAAGCAGCTGCCAATCAGCTCAAGCCCAAAACTATCACAACCAACAACAAGCCTATCCTGTATATCCTAGGAGAGTCCAAAAGACAATGTTCCACCTAGTGCCTATAAATTTAGCACCTGCACAACTAGAAAACAATATCAGGCTAGTGGGGAGGTAACAAGAAAGAAAGTAAAGGACTCACAGACCCTCATACACACAAAAACAACCAAAGAGCAAAAGAAAAAAAATCAACCAATCCCCATCCAGGGATGAGGCAAATTCGATGAAACATCAAAATAACGAATAATCCCCCTTATCGAGAGCTAATAGCGCCCTTGAAAGGCCTACCATGAAAAGCAAGGAAAATATCATTCGTAACCCTCCGAATGATGGAAGGAGGGTCCATAGGAGAATCATCAAAAATCGCCTATTCCGCGAGCATCAAATATGCCAACAAATAAGACAAGGAACAAGTCGAAAAAGGGTAGAATGGAGAGGTTCGCCTGAGATGCCAGCCCACCAATACCTTAGAAAATCCACAAGGGAAGTGGCGTTTCCTCGAAGACCAGCCAAATTCCCAAAGATTTTCCAAACAGCCTGGCACAAGAGCCCTGAAAGAAAATAAGAACACTTGATTCCATATCACTTGCTCTGCAACACCTGAACCGAGAAACAATTGGTATACAAATCCTCCTAAGGTTATCGTCTAGTGGTAATCCATCATGGAGGGTTCGCTACATAAACAAGGAAACATTTGGAGGCGTACGAGTATCCCAAATGAAAGAGAAAATAAGAATCATCGACGCCAGAGTTCTAGCCGAATTCCAATCTATACAAATCTTGAACGGGCCTCCGAACCATTCGACGCCATCACCATGTGAGTCAGAGAAGGACTTCACGAAATGCATCTATTTCCACGTCTCACCAGCTTATGATAGGGACCTAGTGAAATTCATGGCCAAAAGCCTATGGTATTTGGCATGAAGAAGCAATGTCCAAAGAGGGTTATTTGCTTCGAGCCGGACCAATAGCTTACAAGAAAAAGAGGAACAGATATCCTTTGCATTTCGAAGACCCAGACCTCCTTTGAGTTTTAGACGAAAAATGATGTCCCAAGAAATCCAATCGTGATGATTAACATTGTCCTTTTCCCCTCAGAGAAAGGACGAATCCAAATGACGATAAAAGTGGAAGAAGAAGGAAGCAAGGGTCATGGCAACAAACACATGTGATCTTAAAGAGTCAAGGACACTCTAGTAAGAACAAACCTACCCGCCTGAGACAGGAGGGTTGCATTCCAACGAATAATCTTATCCCTTCCTTTATTAATAAGGGAATAATCTTACTGCTGAAGATGCCTTGAAACCAGAGAATGATTCGATCCAATAAAGCCTCTCCAGCGGTAAGTCTTTCACAGCAATAAAGCAGCTCTTAGAGGAATTCACGAGTTGGCCCGAACACCTCGTACAAATGAATAAGGCCAATGAGGTGGTAGAATGAACGTTGATTACCATTACAGAAAATGGCAATGTCATCTACAAAGGATGAAGAAGAAATGAGAGGGAAACTACTTGGGATGCCAAACCTATGAATTGAACTCCCAATCGTAAGTGAATGTAATCCACACACACAAAAGAATCAGTGGCGATGACAAACAAAGTCGGGTCTCATTGCCGAAGACCCCTTCCGGACTTGAAATATGTGTTGCGGATCCACTGATGAGATCAGAAAACCAAAAATTGGATATGAGTCTCTAAACAAGATCAATAAGAGGCTCAGAAAATCGAATGCCCTCGGCACTCTAATGATGAAGTACCAAGACATTCGGTCATAATCCTTTTCCATATTAAGCTTGACAACCATACTGGAACACCTGACTTTGCGATCGATCTGGGAGACCAATTCATGGGCTAAAAGGATGTTATTTGTAATCATGCGTCCTTTAACAAAACCAGCTTGAGAAGAGGAGATAATACAATCCAGAAAAGGTGCTAGTCTAGTAGTTAGCACCTTAGAAATGACCTTCTTAGAAAAATTACACAAACTGATAGCAAATTGAAACCATAATCCAAATGGAAGTTGTACCATGTTTGCATTTAAAGTTGCAATAGCACCTAGAATAGGATACACATAGAGAGCAATGAAGAAATATAAATGTAAATAAGGGAAATACGCAAGTATAATCACAAGTAGCAAGTACAGTTGTTTGGCAACAAAGGCCTACATCCACTTTTGAAGATATTTCAGTAATTCATTTGATTTTTTTTAATAAATACAAGTTTTAAATCGATGAATATCCGAATTGCTATGATTTTTTTTAAATATCTCAAGAGTGGGAAAAATCCTCCCTTTATCATAAGCACCTTATATATAGGCGTGATGGTTCGGAAATTGCGGGAGACAAAGTGAAGCTCATGGAGAACGAGGGTTACCCACGTTATAGTTCAATTATTCAAACTTTCATAAGTGATAAGCTCTGGATCGGTCACTTATATGCCAATCTGAATAGTTATGCCATCTATTTGCAACCTCTACCCATTTCTTTCCTTGGCTCGATGTTTCCATTTATTACAAAGTTTGGTTGATATAGGTTGCTTTGAGTCAGACCTATCTAGGTCGAATTGTCCACATGCTTAAGTCCCTACAGGAGTTTAATTCCAAGATCTTCCTAAAATTATGAGATCATCATCTTTGTTATAATTTGGGCCTTACATCCAGGCTCTGTCTTTAGTTATTGGGTCTACAATTACTTGACTAAGCTTACATGTGTGATACGAAATGTTGCAGCTGAATGGCTGGGTGACATTCTGACCCCTAAGTACATCTTGTAACATGCCTTATGTCTGAATTTACTTTTAGGAATCTAGAAAAATGTCATTGTTTGAAACACCCCACCTCCATTAATGTCACTCACAAAGGGAATGCATTAACTTCAGCGAAGCGTTATAGGTAAAAGATGCAGATAAATTACAAGACAGACAAATAAAGTAGTGAAAAACAAAGTCATTTTATAAGCAACGTAGTCCAGTCAAGCTTTTACAACAATTGTCTCAATCATACTTAAAAGAACTACATAAAACTTCTATCTTGATTCAAAAAGTTCCAAGTATATAAGAAGCATAAAACATAGCAAAGTAGCATAAGTCCCCAAATCAAAGTGCAAACATAGCCATAGCCAAAGATAAGAGGATTCAAGCAACACATCGAAGGATCTTCAAGCTGGGAAAGAGAAACGGTCCAAACTAAGTTGAGCTATTCCCTCCTTGACTACCGGGGGAGAAAAGGAAGAAAAAAGATGAAAGAAAATGGGTCAGACATAAAGCCTGGTAAGTCCAGTGATTTTCAGTATGTAAACAGGTAAAAGTAACATGACATGAATAAACTAAATATAAGACAAAACCGTGATAACAGGGATAACAAGGTAAGATTAGCATAAGATATGATAAGGCAAGATAAACTGAATGCACTTCTACTCTTTCTTTGCTTCTCTACTACCCTATTATTCTGATTTCTATATCTCTGCACCACCTAACTAGTGTCCCAACTAGTAATCTATATAAAATGATAATGTAATCTCAAATCCTGCAATTGTGATAGCCTTCAAGTGTACATCTATTATGAGGATCCCACCTCTATATGCCCAATTGCCATGGATATGTTAGATGTACCCTTACTACCCTACCGATCGGCTCCCTATTGTATTAATTTATTACTTGTGTCATTCGACCTCGCCTGTATGTACTCATTACTTGTGTCATTCGGCCTCGCTTGTAGGTATTCATTACTTGTGTCATTCGACCTCGCTTGTATGTATTCATTACTTGTGTCATTCGGCCCCGCTTGTATGTAGATACCTGTGCTGGCCCCATCATGGGGTGTATCAAATCCCATGATGGCAACCCGACACGATTCAAGATGCACAGTGTACACTACTGATGCCCAATGCCTGCTTTTTCCACTCTGGAGCACGTGCACACCCGTACTCCGTCGGAATATACACTGCTGCACCACCCCCGCTATTTTGACCGCTTATAATCATCCCAGTAATCATGCCCCACCCTGCCTAGCTCAGGGTACCACGATACATCTATGTGGGTTACTGCTGAAATGGGTCCCCATTACTAGGATTTCCTAATCAACATGTTATAATGGTTAAGTGTTCTCAATTTAACTTAACCCCACCCATTTTCTTAATTAACATGTTGTACTGGTTAAGTATTGCCTATTCATATGTTACTTAACCTTCTCACTGATTCACGAATGTTTATTTAACGGTTAAGTTTGTGGGCCTATATATACTAATATTACCCACTTACCCAAGATTTACTTAATCCTTCCCCTTATCAATTCCATATGTATTATTGGTTATGCTTGCCTTAACCCTATCCACATTGTTTATGTAATATTGGTTAAGTTGTCTTCTTGTCCACGTTAAATTAACCCAACCACCTAACATGTCATATTGGTTAAGTGTTTCTTATTAACTTAACCCTTCTCATTCATCCTGTTGTATTGGTTAAGTGTTTCCAATTAACTTAACCCCGTTCATTCATCATGTTATATTGGTTAAGTGTTTCCCCTTAACTTAACCCCATTCGTTCATCATGTTGAATTTGGTTAAGTGTTTCCTATTAACTTAACCCAGTTCATTAGCATTAATTCATTCATTAATGCCTTAACCTCTCACATTAGAACTGTTGTTTGCGGTTGTTGGATGTGTCGGGCGGTTCAGGGCAGGATTCTACCGCAAACTCATTCTAACCTCGGGTTTTGGGCTTTATGCGCTAACCTCTCACATTAGACATGTTGTTACAGTTGCTGGATGTGTCGAGCGGTTCCGGGTAGACATACACCGCAACTCAATCTAACCTTGGGTTATGAACCAAAATGGATTATATGCCTGATGTACAACAAAGATAGGCATGACTGTATCGATATAATAACTTCTTAGGCATGTAAAATCATAGATTCAATAGAAAGATAGGGATAAATCTGAAAAGATTGTATCATTATCAAGCATGGACTTAGATTCATTTTATTACATGCCAAGATTACTATTAGGTATTTAAATCTGAATGTAACGACCCTGAATTTTGGGGCCAAGTTAAAATTTATTTTAAGTGATTTTAAATAAGTTTTGATATTTAAAATAATCTATTTTAAATAATAAGGATCACAAATTTGGTTCAAATCGAAGTTAGAATGAATAAATTAATTTTAAATATAAAAAGAGCTAGAAATGGCGCGGTAGTTTGAAAAGTCAAACTTGAACTTTGACTAACCATACAGGATGCAAAATTTAACGGATTTTAGTAAAACCAAAAATATTAGAATCTATTTAAAAATATCTTTCCAACGAATCCGAAAAATCGAAATTTCATAGCGGAAATCAAAAGTTATGGCTAATTCAATTTTTAGAAAGGTCGGTGGGTAATTTGCATAGGACAAAAATGCTACTTTTCACATATGTAGGAATTTGAACTCGAAACCACTTCCATTGGTTTCAGAATGACGTTTCTGCATTGAAAAACAGTAAACACTTATATGTTTCGAGTTTCAGAAAATATTTGTTTAAAAATGTATTTTTAATATTAAATATATTTGCCCTGAAAATAGCCATTTTTCAAAAAGTCTCAGAATTGAACGAAACGAATTTTGTTGTGATCGTATCGGCATAAGAAAGCCAAAAATAATTTTTCCGGATTTTTCTGACTTCGTATGTGGCCCCGGCAAAATTATATTTACGTTCGAATTTAAAATAAAGGATTTATTTGAAAATAAAAGAAAACCATACTGTAACTTCAGAATTAGACCATGGGGACAGCGCCATCGCGTTCAGAAGACGTCAAAACATTAAGTTCGACAGTCGTTGAGCGCGAATCGGAGATCGTATGTGAAAACGGTATTTTCTAGAATTAACTAATTAATTAAAAAATTAAATAAAACCCTAAATACACGTATAAATACCCCGTATACGTGAACAGTACCTTTCTTCCTCCTTCGTTGTTTGTGGCCGCCGAAACCCACCTCTCCTTCAAATCTTTGAATCCACTTTTCTCCCTCATGTCTTAACGGTTTTCAGCAAACTATATACCGATTCGAAGCTATTTCCGAGATCTTCGTTTTGGTACCAATCTCAACCTCTCCCGTGACCCGTGCCGCCCGCCCCGAGCCCGAGAAGGCGCCATCGTCGCAGCCACGTGGGCCCCACCACGTCCAGCCGCAACCACCCCCCTTTCCGGCGAGCAAAGACCTCTCCAAGCCGGTCCTCGTCCAACAAACGGCACCCAAAACCGTTCAGTAAATCAAGAGAAATCCGGATTTGAAGTTTTGAACAAAAGGGTATGAATTATTTCAGATTTTGCGACGCTTTTAAGCGTTGCTGCAGCAGTTGTTAAAAGTCTGTTTGATTTAAAACATTGATAACTTATGCATACGAACCCCGTTTCTGAAAATTTCAGATCCGACATGACCGTGAGGACGAGTAGTATTTGCTGAGACTGATTGGAGCGTTCTGAAAATTTATTTGGATTTATTTTAATTATTATCCAATCAAAGGTGAGAGTTCACTTCTATTTTAATTAATTTAATTTAATTCATAATATGCGATGTGAACCTGCTATGAACAAATGCGATGTGAATCAGCTATGACCAAACCTCTGTATGTATGCTGGATCTAATGTTGTGAGTATTCACTTTATTTAAATTAATTATAGATCTATTATTTGATGTATGAAGTATGATGTTTGAATTGTATGGTTGATGTTTTGAATGATTAGAAATAGTAGATCTGAAATTTATCATCGATGAATATATTTGCTGTTGTTATGTTTCATGGAAAAATAAGATTAGCGATGTGTGTATGACATGAAAACTTGAATCACTATAGAGGTAGGAAATTTAAGTTGGACGATGTTAATATGACATGAAACAAAAGTTAGAGATTTTATTGTTTTTATAAAAAGATTATATTTTTATTGATTATATAAAAAGTTATATATTTTGTTGTTATAAACAAAAGACCACATTTTTATTGCAAACATATAAAAGTATATGTTTTGTTGATTTAATAAGATGGATAGATTTTACATTTGAAATTTGTAAATATAGTTGCAATGAAAAACGGTGTTTAATTTTACATTAGAAATATGTAAATATGAAAATGCATTGATATGAAGAATAACATTTTTGTCATGTGATAAATATAAAATGCACTGTAAGGAAAATAACATTTTTGTTTAAATGTTAAAAATAGAAATTTCATCATATGAAATTATTCACCGTATGATTGATTGACATTATTTCTTTAATGTTAAAGATAAGATAATTTTTATCGTAGGAAGGTATCATTTTTGTTAATGTAATAAGAAGAGTGGAAATTTACATTGTACAAAAAGATTGAATTTATATTTTTAATATAAGGATTAAATTTACATGGTAAGGGAAGTTAGCATTTTGTTAATATTAAATATAAAATGTGCATTGTATGAAAAATAGCATTTTGTTAATATTAAATATAAAATGTGCATTGTATGAAAAATAGCATTTTGTTAATATTAAATATGAAATATGCATTGTATGAAAAACAGAATTTTGTCATGTTAATAATATAAATTTGCACTGTATGTTCAACTAGCATTTTGTCATGTTAATAATATAATTTGCACTGTATGTTCAACTAGCATTTTGTCATGTTAGAAAAATAGAAATTTGCATTGCATAAAATGGTATTTTGTCATGTTAGAAAAATAGAAATTTGCATTGCATAAAATGGTATTTTGTCATGTTAGAAAAATAGAAATTTGCATTGCATAAAATGGTATTTTGTCATGTTAGAAAAATTGAAATTTGCATTGCATAAAATGGTATTTTGTCATGTTAGAAAAATAGAAATTTGCATTGCATAAAATGGTATTTTGTCATGTTAGAAAAATAGAAATTTGCATTGCATAAAATGGTATTTTGTCATGTTAGAAAAATAGAAATTTGCATTGCATAAAATGGTATTTTGTCATGTTAGAAAAATAGAAATTTGCATTGCATAAAATCGTATTTTGTCATGTTAGAAAAATAGAAATTTGCATTGCATAAAATGGTATTTTGTCATGTTAGAAAAATAGAAATTTGCATTGCATAAAATGGTATTTTGTCATGTTAGAAAAATAAAAATTTGCATTGCATAAAATGGTATTTTGTCATGTTAGAAAAATAGAAATTTGCATTGCATAAAATAGTATTTTGGTCATTTTTATTTAATGTTTAACATATAAGAATGCATTGTATGTGAATAGTATATTTGTCATTTTTATTTATTGTTATAAAAATATAAATTTGCGTCGTATGATAAAATAGCATTTTGTAAAAAATGAAAATATTTACCGTATGATTGATTGATACTTATTTTGTTAAAGATGAAAATGTCACCGTATGTTAAATTAACATTATTTTTAATGTTATGTACTAAGAAAATGAACCGTATGAGATTAACATTCATTTGTGTTAATATTAGAATTATAGAAAATTTTCACCGTGTGTTGAACTGACATTTTTGTCAATGTTAGAATGGGAAGTTTTCATCGCATGTAAGATTAACATTTATTTTTAATGTTAACAAATATGAAATGTAGGCATGTAAGATTAACATTTATTTTTAATGTTAATAAATATGAAATATAATGCATATAAATTAACATTTATTGTTAATGTTAATAAAAAGGAAAATGTATTGTAGGTTAGATTAACATTTATTTTTAATGTTAATTAAAAGGAAATGAATGCATATTAAATTAACATTCATTTTGATTGTTATATAAAAAGAAAGGATGATTTAGCATTATTTTTAATGTTAAGATAAAAGTATTTTCATTTTGTGTAAATTTAACATTACTTTCAATGTTAAAACAAAAAACGCATTGTATGTAAATGTAACTTTATTCTTAATGTTAATTAAGAAGGAATTTGCATTGTAAGATAAATGTACATTATTTTATTATGTATATGAAAAGAAAACTCACCTCGTAGGAAAATATACACATTATCCATAATGTGTATAAAAAAAAAGAGGATTTACCTCGAAGGAAACATATAAATTATTTTAATGTTGAAAAAAAAGAAATGAAACTGTTTGTAAGAATTAGCATTATTTTTAATGTTAAATAAAAAGAAATGAAATGGAGGAAAAGATTTACATTATTTATAATGTATAAAGAGAGTTTACACCATGGAAAAATGTTCATTGTTCATAATGAAATGGGAAAAGAAATGTATAAAGGAATTAATGGAATGGTATGTTATAATTTTCATTTTCGAATGTAAATTATAAGATATAAAAATAAATAATAATAAATTAAAAGGAAAGGTTCATCGTCTAATTCTACATTATATTGTCATGTAAGTAGAAAAGTAAAAGATAAGAGAAATGAAAGCTATACGTAAGAACGATGAGTTAAACTAACCATTTATATATATATATATATATATATATTTATATATATATAATTATAATATAACGAATCGAGCGCGGTAGTTCGCGTTTTGAAATCGAACTTTTAAACGAATATACCGGAAGATCCGACCGTCGGATTTTCCCAAAACTGAAACCGTTAGGACCGTCTTGGAAAAATCTTTCCAACGATATATGATACGCTAAAATCCAGTGGTTAGATTTTGAAGAAAGTGAAAAACAAAATTGATTGAAAACAGCGCCAAGGTCGCCCTTGACCTGAAGCGTCGTTAAATAAGGGAATTAATTATATTAAATAATTAAGGCAAGAATTAATCGTTATAAAATAAAATAACGATATGAAATATGTTTTTCTCAAAATATATGAATGCGAGATTATTTGGAAAGTCCGGGTTAATCCCATTCCAAATGATCGTACGATTTCAAGAATTCAAGTATGAAGACGGCGTATGAAGACCGTAAATCTCCCCTCGAATGGACAACGATCAAGACTCTGAATTGGTTTGATCCCAATTCAAGGGTCGGGATAATTGCCCAAACGTACGTGTTGATTTCACGGGTTTGACCCTAGTTCAGACCTAGAGCATGGGTATAAATGGATGGTGTGTCTGACATCGTACCCCACAAAATATTATGTTGTTGATATTCAGTTAATATATAAACGATTGGTGGCAGAGAATTTATTCTCTACTTAACACCCGTTTATATAGTGACGGAAGATCAATAGTACGGTATGGAGTGACGGTGTGGCATACTAAGATGCAATGATCAGGGTTTCTTGTTGAAAAGCAGAACCTTGTGGTATGAAGAACATGACTTCACGAGCCTAACAAACCGGTAGACTCTAAAAAGGGGAAAGGGAACGCAGGGAAAGTAGCACGTTTCTTTCTAGTTAGTAGTCATTTTACTTTTGAAGGATGATGAAATGAGGCGCCTCGGATAGGTCCTATAGGACCGGGGAACGTGTACTTAGGAATAACTAATCCTCTAAGCTGTATGTGAGGACCGGCCCTGCCATTTCCAAGGGTTAACTGCGGGTAATCCTGAGGCATTAACTAGAGTGTCTCGAATCGGTAAGGAGTCCTCCCTAGCCTGGACTCATGATGGAAACCCAAATTTCCAATACGACCCCGACGGATTAGATTGTATTACTAGTACGGAGGCATAATATAATGGTACCTATGCTTCCTAGGATTGATACTTATAATTTGAATTGTTTTGAAACCATATACACTAATAATAGTATTAGTTACGTATTTGGCGTATTTAGCATGTTTAACCACCATAAGGTAAAACTCTATCCTCTTGGTGTGCGTTGCATTGTGTGATGGGACCTGAGTCTTATGGTGGTTCCATTTTTCAAAAGACATTGCGTTTTGTTACGTTTTACTTATCTGTATTGACACTATAGTTATGCACGGCAATCCATTGGTACAACCCGTTCCGCGTTAGCGGTGTGGTCTTTGGATTTGCCTTATTAGTATAAGTTATTTAAGAATTCTCACACCAGTCCCACGACTGACCCATAGTTTGTTTCAACTTTTTGCAAACTTGGGTGCCATCTCTTCTACACGGGCAGCCAAGTAGACAGGTTCATTCTTTGCTTGGAGTTTTCTTTGGAGCTGCTTATTTTCTCTCTCTTGGATTCTGCTTGGAAGAAGAGGTGATGACTTGGAGCTTGAAGACATTTATCATTTGTTTCTATGGCATCTTTTCTTTTCTGTTTAGACATCAAACTTATTTCTTTTTTGCAAACTTGTTGTAATAATCTTAGTTTTCTGTGACTGTGGATTTTCTGTGATTGATGACATTATATTTTTCCGCTGCTATAATGTTATTACTCTATGAATCTCCTTTGCTATATTGTATCTGTGTTCTGTTTTATTGTATTTATGTTGTATTCCAAAAATGATTTCTCCTGCTTTCACCCGTGGAAGTTTGGGGTTATCACAGTTGGTATCAGAGCTTTAGTTTACAAAGCGGAGTACAACATATCTATAATAATTCGTTTACATAGAATCACTATATTCTATGGCGAACAGTTCATGAGATACATAATAGCCAGTCACTTTATCGTCATCTTTTCATTCATCCTTCAATCTTTTCTATCTCTTAGAATCACCATTTCAGTTGTTTTGACTCTTCCCTTGATCGTGCATTCGAAGAAGACTAAGTGAAGTGGCGATGCTCAATTGGCACATGTTTACGAAGGAGCGAAAGGACCAACTTCTTCGGTAGAAAGCCTGATGTTATAGACGGTACCATCTCTGTTAAAAACATTCTCTGTGTTTATTCTTCCTCTTTTCCTCTTCTATTTTTCTTTTTCCTTTTCGGGGACGAAAAGTTTTTAAGTGGGGGAGATTGTAACGACCCTGAATTTTGGGGCCAAGTTAAAATTTATTTTAAGTGATTTTAAATAAGTTTTGATATTTAAAATAATCTATTTTAAATAATAAGGATCACAAATTTGGTTCAAATCGAAGTTAGAATGAATAAGTTAATTTTAAATATAAAAAGAGCTAGAAATGGCGCGGTAGTTTGAAAAGTCAAACTTGAACTTTGACTAACCATACAGGATGCAAAATTTAACGGATTTTAGTAAAACCAAAAATATTAGAATCTATTTAAAAATATCTTTCCAACGAATCCGAAAAATCGAAATTTCATAGCGGAAATCAAAAGTTATGGCTAATTCAATTTTTAGAAAGGTCGGTGGGTAATTTGCATAGGACAAGAATGCTACTTTTCACATATGTAGGAATTTGAACTCGAAACCACTTCCATTGGTTTCAGAATGACGTTTCTGCATTGAAAAACAGTAAACACTTATATGTTTCGAGTTTCAGAAAATATTTGTTTAAAAATGTATTTTTAATATTAAATATATTTGCCCTGAAAATAGCCATTTTTCAAAAAGTCTCAGAATTGAACGAAACGAATTTTGTTGTGATCGTATCGGCATAAGAAAGCCAAAAATAATTTTTCCGGATTTTTCTGACTTCGTATGTGGCCCCGGCAAAATTATATTTACGTTCGAATTTAAAATAAAGGATTTATTTGAAAATAAAAGAAAACCATACTGTAACTTCAGAATTAGACCATGGGGACAGCGCCATCGCGTTCAGAAGACGTCAAAACATTAAGTTCGACAGTCGTTGAGCGCGAATCGGAGATCGTATGTGAAAACGGTATTTTCTAGAATTAACTAATTAATTAAAAAATTAAATAAAACCCTAAATACACGTATAAATACCCCGTATACGTGAACAGTACCTTTCTTCCTCCTTCGTTGTTTGTGGCCGCCGAAACCCACCTCTCCTTCAAATCTTTGAATCCACTTTTCTCCCTCATGTCTTAACGGTTTTCAGCAAACTATATACCGATTCGAAGCTATTTCCGAGATCTTCGTTTTGGTACCAATCTCAACCTCTCCCGTGACCCGTGCCGCCCGCCCCGAGCCCGAGAAGGCGCCGCCGTCGCAGCCACGTGGGCCCCACCACGTCCAGCCGCAACCACCCCCCTTTCCGGCGAGCAAAGACCTCTCCAAGCCGGTCCTCGTCCAACAAACGGCACCCAAAACCGTTCAGTAAATCAAGAGAAATCCGGATTTGAAGTTTTGAACAAAAGGGTATGAATTATTTCAGATTTTGCGACGCTTTTAAGCGTTGCTGCAGCAGTTGTTAAAAGTCTGTTTGATTTAAAACATTGATAACTTATGCATACGAACCCCGTTTCTGAAAATTTCAGATCCGACATGACCGTGAGGACGAGTAGTATTTGCTGAGACCGATTGGAGCGTTCTGAAAATTTATTTGGATTTATTTTAATTATTATCCAATCAAAGGTGAGAGTTCACTTCTATTTTAATTAATTTAATTTAATTCATAATATGCGATGTGAACCTGCTATGAACAAATGCGATGTGAATCAGCTATGACCAAACCTCTGTATGTATGCTAGATCTAATGTTGTGAGTATTCACTTTATTTAAATTAATTATAGATCTATTATTTGATGTATGAAGTATGATGTTTGAATTGTATGGTTGATGTTTTGAATGATTAGAAATAGTAGATCTGAAATTTATCATCGATGAATATATTTGCTGTTGTTATGTTTCATGGAAAAATAAGATTAGCGATGTGTGTATGACATGAAAACTTGAATCACTATAGAGGTAGGAAATTTAAGTTGGACGATGTTAATATGACATGAAACAAAAGTTAGAGATTTTATTGTTTTTATAAAAAGATTATATTTTTATTGATTATATAAAAAGTTATATATTTTGTTGTTATAAACAAAAGACCACATTTTTATTGCAAACATATAAAAGTATATGTTTTGTTGATTTAATAAGATGGATAGATTTTACATTTGAAATTTGTAAATATAGTTGCAATGAAAAACGGTGTTTAATTTTACATTAGAAATATGTAAATATGAAAATGCATTGATATGAAGAATAACATTTTTGTCATGTGATAAATATAAAATGCACTGTAAGGAAAATAACATTTTTGTTTAAATGTTAAAAATAGAAATTTCATCATATGAAATTATTCACCGTATGATTGATTGACATTATTTCTTTAATGTTAAAGATAAGATAATTTTTATCGTAGGAAGGTATCATTTTTGTTAATGTAATAAGAAGAGTGGAAATTTACATTGTACAAAAAGATTGAATTTATATTTTTAATATAAGGATTAAATTTACATGGTAAGGGAAGTTAGCATTTTGTTAATATTAAATATAAAATGTGCATTGTACGAAAAATAGCATTTTGTTAATATTAAATATAAAATGTGCATTGTATGAAAAATAGCATTTTATTAATATTAAATATGAAATATGCATTGTATGAAAAACAGAATTTTGTCATGTTAATAATATAAATTTGCACTGTATGTTCAACTAGCATTTTGTCATGTTAATAATATAATTTGCACTGTATGTTCAACTAGCATTTTGTCATGTTAGAAAAATAGAAATTTGCATTGCATAAAATGGTATTTTGTCATGTTAGAAAAATAGAAATTTGCATTGCATAAAATGGTATTTTGTCATGTTAGAAAAATAGAAATTTGCATTGCATAAAATGGTATTTTGTCATGTTAGAAAAATAGAAATTTGCATTGCATAAAATGGTATTTTGTCATGTTAGAAAAATTGAAATTTGCATTGCATAAAATGGTATTTTGTCATGTTAGAAAAATAGAAATTTGCATTGCATAAAATGGTATTTTGTCATGTTAGAAAAATAGAAATTTGCATTGCATAAAATGGTATTTTGTCATGTTAGAAAAATAGAAATTTGCATTGCATAAAATGGTATTTTTTCATGTTAGAAAAATAGAAATTTGCATTGCATAAAATGGTATTTTTTCATGTTAGAAAAATAGAAATTTGCATTGCATAAAATGGAATTTTGTCATGTTAGAAAAATAGAAATTTGCATTGCATAAAATGGTATTTTGTCATGTTAGAAAAATAGAAATTTGCATTGCATAAAATGGTATTTTGTCATGTTAGAAAAATAGAAATTTGCATTGCATAAAATGGTATTTTGTCATGTTAGAAAAATAGAAATTTGCATTGCATAAAATGGTATTTTGTCATGTTAGAAAAATAGAAATTTGCATTGCATAAAATGGTATTTTTTCATGTTAGAAAAATAGAAATTTGCATTGCATAAAATGGAATTTTGTCATGTTAGAAAAATAGAAATTTGCATTGCATAAAATGGTATTTTGTCATGTTAGAAAAATAGAAATTTGCATTGCATAAAATAGTATTTTGGTCATTTTTATTTAATGTTTAACATATAAGAATGCATTGTATGTGAATAGTATTTTTGTCATTTTTATTTATTGTTATAAAAATATAAATTTGCGTCGTATGATAAAATAGCATTTTGTAAAAAATGAAAATATTTACCGTATGATTGATTGATACTTATTTTGTTAAAGATGAAAATCTCACCGTATGTTAAATTAACATTATTTTTAATGTTATGTACTAAGAAAATGAACCGTATGAGATTAACATTCATTTGTGTTAATATTAGAATTATAGAAAATTTTCACCGTGTGTTGAACTGACATTTTTGTCAATGTTAGAATGGGAAGTTTTCATCGAATGTAAGATTAACATTTATTTTTAATGTTAACAAATATGAAATGTAGGCATGTAAGATTAACATTTATTTTTAATGTTAATAAATATGAAATATAATGCATATAAATTAACATTTATTGTTAATGTTAATAAAAAGGAAAATGTATTGTAGGTTAGATTAACATTTATTTTTAATGTTAATTAAAAGGAAATGAATGCATATTAAATTAACATTCATTTTGATTGTTATATAAAAAGAAAGGATGATTTAGCATTATTGTTAATGTTAAGATAAAAGTATTTTCATTTTATGTAAATTTAACATTACTTTCAATGTTAAAACAAAAAACGCATTGTATGTAAATGTAACTTTATTCTTAATGTTAATTAAGAAGGAATTTGCATTGTAAGATAAATGTACATTATTTTATTATGTATATGAAAAGAAAACTCACCTCGTAGGAAAATATACACATTATCCATAATGTGTATAAAAAAAAGAGGATTTACCTCGAAGGAAACATATAAATTATTTTAATGTTGAAAAAAAAGAAATGAAACTGTATGTAAGAATTAACATTATTTTTAATGTTAAATAAAAAGAAATGAAATGGAGGAAAAGATTTACATTATTTATAATGTATAAAGAGAGTTTACACCATGGAAAAATGTTCATTGTTCATAATGAAATGGGAAAAGAAATGTATAAAGGAATTAATGGAATGGTATGTTATAATTTTCATTTTCGAATGTAAATTATAAGATATAAAAATAAATAATAATAAATTAAAAGGAAAGGTTCATCGTCTAATTCTACATTATATTGTCATGTAAGTAGAAAAGTAAAAGATAAGAGAAATGAAAGCTATACGTAAGAACGATGAGTTAAACTAACCATTTATATATATATATATATATATATATATATATATTTATATATATATAATTATAATATAACGAATCGAGCGCGGTAGTTCGCGTTTTGAAATCGAACTTTTAAACGAATATACCGGAAGATCCGACCGTCGGATTTTCCCAAAACTGAAACCGTTAGGACCGTCTTGGAAAAATCTTTCCAACGATATATGCTACGCTAAAATCCAGCGGTTAGATTTTGAAGAAAGTGAAAAACAAAATTGATTGAAAACAGCGCCAAGGTCGCCCTTGACCTGAAGCGTCGTTAAATAAGGGAATTAATTATATTAAATAATTAAGGCAAGAATTAATCGTTATAAAATAAAATAACGATATGAAATATGTTTTTCTCAAAATATATGAATGCGAGATTATTTGGAAAGTCCGGGTTAATCCCATTCCAAATGATCGTACGATTTCAAGAATTCAAGTATGAAGACGGCGTATGAAGACCGTAAATCTCCCCTCGAATGGACAACGATCAAGACTCTGAATTGATTTGATCCCAATTCAAGGGTCGGGATAATTGCCCAAACGTACGTGTTGATTTCACGGGTTTGACCCTAGTTCAGACCTAGAGCATGGGTATAAATGGATGGTGTGTCTGACATCGTACCCCACAAAATATTATATTGTTGATATTCAGTTAATATATAAACGATTGGTGACAGAGAATTTATTCTCTACTTAACACCCGTTTATATAGTGACGGAAGATCAATAGTACGGTATGGAGTGACGGTGTGGCATACTAAGATGCAATGTTCAGGGTTTCTTGTTGAAAAGCAGAACCTTGTGGTATGAAGAACATGACTTCACGAGCCTCACAAACCGGTAGAGTCTAAAAAGGGGGAAGGGAACGCAGGGAAAGTAGCACGTTTTTTTCTAGTTAGTAGTCATTTTACTTTTGAAGGATGATGAAATGAGGCGCCTCGGATAGGTCCTATAGGACCGGGGAACGTGTACTTAGGAATAACTAATCCTCTAAGCTGTATGTGAGGACCGGCCCTGCCATTTCCAAGGGTTAACTGCGGGTAATCCTGAGGCATTAACTAGAGTGTCTCGAATCGGTAAGGAGTCCTCCCTAGCCTGGACTCATGATGGAAACCCAAATTTCCAATACGACCCCGACGGATTAGATTGTATTACTAGTACGGAGGCATAATATAATGGTACCTATGCTTCCTAGGATTGATACTTATAATTTGAATTGTTTTGAAACCATATACACTAATAATAGTATTAGTTACGTATTTGGCGTATTTAGCATGTTTAACCACCATAAGGTAAAACTCTATCCTCTTGGTGTGCGTTGCATTGTGTGATGGGACCTGAGTCTTATGGTGGTTCCATTTTTCAAAAGACATTGCGTTTTGTTACGTTTTACTTATCTGTATTGACACTATAGTTATGCACGGCAATCCATTGGTACAACCCGTTCCGCGTTAGCGGCGTGGTCTTTGGATTTGCCTTATTAGTATAAGTTATTTAAGAATTCTCACACCAGTCCCACGACTGACCCATAGTTTGTTTCACCTTTTTGCAAACTTGGGTGCCCTCTCTTCTACACGGGCAGCCAAGTAGACAGGTTCATTCTTTGCTTGGAGTTTTCTTTGGAGCTGCTTATTTTCTCTCTCTTGGATTCTGCTTGGAAGAAGAGGTGATGACTTGGAGCTTGAAGACACTTATCTTTTGTTTCTATGGCATCTTTTCTTTTCTGTTTAGACATCAAAATTATTTCTTTTCTGCAAACTTGTTGTAATAATCTTAGTTTTCTGTGACTGTGGATTTTCTGTGATTGATGACATTATATTTTTCCGCTGCTATAATGTTATTACTCTATGAATCTCCTTTGCTATATTGTATCTGTGTTTTGTTTTATTGTATTTATGTTGTATTCCAAAAATGATTTCTCCTGCTTTCACCCGTGGAAGTTTGGGGTTATCACACTGAAAATAACATGAACTTACCTTGCTAGGATTAAGAAAAGATAATTGAATCGTTGTTGTTGAGGCAAAACAAATCTTCTAATTTGATTTGAAGCTCTCAAATTTTCTTTTGAATTTAGGTTAAAGAATGACGGCTAGGCTAGTTTAGAGATAGACAACATGGTGGCAATAGAGAATAGGGTTGTGTGGTTAGGGTTTAGGTTTAGAGATGTATATATAGGAGTATAGGATCAATTTGAGCCTTTATATCAACCTAGGAGTCATCAGAGCCATCCAAACCAAAGAGATACATCACCCAGCCAACCACAGTGCGACACATAGGCCCTAATACCTCAGAATTCATCACTGCCACGTCAGCTAGGTACAAAACGAAGTATTTTGCCCAAATCTGGGGGGTCAACACTGGGGTCGACACCCCTATAGGGGGGTCGACACCGGGGTCGACACCCCTATGGGTGGTCGACACCCCTATGGGTGGTCGACACCTATGTCGACACCCCTTAAGGGGGTCAACACCTCTGGCGGGAATTTTCCTGCCCAGCCTGTTTTGGCTGATTTTGAATTTTGAACCCATTTTTAACTTTCTGGACCTATTTCTGAAGTACTGAACCCAATGTGTATATATATATATATATATATATACATATTTCCTGCACGTATACAAACTTCAAACCTTAATAACTTCTTCATACGGTGTCTTATTTATGCAAACTCGGACTCTATCCTAAGTAGAATTCCGAGACGAACGCAATGGCGTAACTTGTTTCCTCTAATTATTCCTTTAATAATTAATTATCTTTTAATTATCTCTGATGTCATGTTTTAGAATTACGGGGTGTTACATTCCCCCTACTTAAAGGATTTCATCCCTGAAATCTCCAAGTCAAGAAGAATGTATATCCTACCATCCAACATCCATCTACTCAACCATTCGATCACTTCCAATGCTTTTCATGAACATATGCATAGTGTGTGTATATGTCCTTTTCTAATGCAAAATCAGGTGGTCTACTGATTCAGTTGACCTCCTTAATGCGATTTATGTCAATGCCATGAGTCCATCATGTATGCAATTGTAACGACCCAAAAATCCATACCAATTTGAGTTGATTAATATCCTACACATTTAACTCAAAATGCACGACAATACAGATCATTAATAGAAGAAATTAGAGGATGAGAAGATAACATAGAACTAATAGAATAGAAGAATAGGAAGAACATCAGAGTCAGAGTAAACACGAATCTCACAGCGAAATGAAAAAAAATATAATATAAATTTGAAATACAAAACTGTATTGTATATACATACCATACAACAGTATAACACTTATACATCACAGCGGAAATAATCTCTAAATAACTAGTGGTGAAACCTCCTGCTTCGAGCTCCTCCAAGTGTATTTGTAAAAGCTTGGAACACTTGACTGCCATACAAATTTGGGCACCCAAGAGTTTAAGGAAATCGAACAAAATAAACTCTGGGTTAGTCATGGGACTGGTGTGAGTAAATTCCAACCATATCGTTTAACTTTGAAAATCCTTTTAAAAGAAAAGGATAATAGTAAGACCAGCCTACACATAAATATGGACGGTTTTTACCTTACTATAACCCAAAATATTTTGATACCAAAATCTAGTGACATTATAATAATGTCCAATCAAATAAATAACCAAATAGTAGAAAGCTTACATCTCACGCTCTATATACATAGTATACCGCAGGGCGCTTATTGGAGATTGGATTCCAACTATTAAAAGATTTGGGTCCACCTCCCGATCAGTGTACTCTAGAGGGGATAACTGGGGTTCAGCAAGAACATCTTGCAACCCGGCCTATACATGACTGACCACTCATTTAGCTTGAGTGTATTGAATATATTGTTACCTACGGTTGTTGGCCATCCAACCGTGATCTGAAGATACAGAAACGAAAGAAGAACAAATATGAATTTTCTCTAGATCGGTGACAATACACCCTGCTTGGTTATGACCCAATTAGCCATGCTGCCCGCCCGATTTTTTGTCATTTCCCAGTTGTGAGGCTAGAAGCTACGTCTATCTTCAGAACATCTGATCACCATTCACTTTGAATGCCACATCGTCAAACCCGTCAATTCACTAATTAATTTCCAAAAATATCACGTGTATAAAAAGCTAAGAGGAACGAATTCCTCCGCCACCAGACGTAATACCTTTAAGAGATCAATCGTTCGTGATTTGTTAGGTATACTTTGTCAGACACTCGTCCTTACAAGTTGCCCTGGGACTGGACAAACAGAAAGCACCACTCTGGAACAGAACGACTCTTGCATTTCACTCCGTCTTCAATTGTATACAGCATAATCTAACTCTCAGCACTTATGCCTATACGGAGTGGTTTTTAGAAAATATATTGTAATAACCCGGAAAATACGGGCCAATTTAAAATTTTTAAATTGGTGATTTCAAAGGAATTTGAACAATTGAAATAGAATATTTCAATAAAATAGTGAATTAGAAATAGTGAGTCAGTTTGAAAATTTAAATTCAAACTTTGACTGACTGTGCAGGGTGGAAAATATAACGGATTTTAGTGAAACCAAAAATATTTAAATCTGTTTATCAATACCTTTCTAACGAATCTCAAAAATCATAATTTCATAACGGGAATCAAAAGTTATGGCCGAATGAATTTTCAGAAAGGTCGCTATATAGAATATATAGCCCTGGAAAATTGATTTTTTGCAAACGACCTCGGAATTCGACGAAACCACTTTTATACTTTAATTTGAAAAATTACTGACTGTAACAGTCGAACTAGCTAACGAAACATATCCCATTGTGTCCGGAATGGGGGTATTTAGCTAGGGAGGACAGTCGTTGGACTTGAAAAGGAGTTCGTTGGAGAAAACACTATTTAAAAATATAATATATATCGGCCAATCAGAATTTTTCTTTCATAAAAAAATAAAAAACCTCCGTAACCCTTGACTTCAACGGCGAAACCCGTTCGATTCTTCCCAACGAGATTCCGACCGCCTCAGCCCTCCAGCGCCGCCGCCACCACCTGTCGTCGAATCGTCTCCTCCTCCTCTTCAAATCCGACCAACTCCCTCCACCCCTCGTCGCCGCCTCCGCCTGAATCGAGCCCAGGAAGTCCGACGCTCCCCATCGCCGCCCTGATCGCCACCGACCACTGAGCTACACCAAACCACCACCGACAGGAAGCCTTCTCGAAGCTCTTCCACGTCAGCACCTCCGATCGTCCCCACGTGCCACGGATTTCGCGAAAACCTCAACCCTAGTTTCGAAACAAATAGAAAGGTGAGTCCTTTTTTATGTCTGCACTTTGAAAAATCATATCTTTTTGGTGTGTTGACGAAATTCGATGAATCAGGAAACATCGGGACCGCAAGGAAGATCTCTACCACATAGAAAAAGCCGCGGATTTTTCTGAGTCATCTACGATTTTTTGCACTCCGCAAACCAATGTGAGAAATCTAAATTAAATGAATTTGAATGGAAAATGTCGTGTATAAGCTATATAAGCGAAATATAAATTACACACGTGTTGTATACCACATGTACATGCGTGGTGTAAGCTATATAAGCGAAGTATGAATTATACATGCATAAAATAATTGATATATGTGTTGAAATGCAAGTGAAATATAGCAATAATATATATACTCCCCTCGTCCACAATCCATGGATGATATTTATTTTTGTGAATTGGTGTGAAATATTGGATGAAAAATACGAATGGTTGAATAATTGTTTGTGGTTGATTTTGTTTGGTTGTGGTTGAAAAATACCCATTGGTGATTGAAATGAATTGGAAATATTTGTGGAAATAAAAATAAACATGCCACCTGCGTGCGAATTAGATGCATGAATCCCCATTGTCAAAAACCGCGAGGTTTTAAGGTAGAGCGTGGAGCCGTACTAGGGACGGTGCCGGTATTAACTACCCTGCCGTTATGCTGCCGAAATTTTGAATAATATTCATGTGTTAGAATTATTTTCATATGTTGAAATTATCTTCATGCGTTGAAATTAAAGTCATGTGTTGAAACTATATCCATGTGTGGAAATGTTCATGTGTTGAAAAGTGATGTGTGAAAATTAAATTCATTTGTAAATGAATTAAGTGTTTAAATAATAAAAATCACATTTTTATAATATATATGAAGTATGAAAAATATTCGCCTTATATATAAATAGTTTCAACAATAAAAATTCCATCTTTCTTATATGAACAACATAAATAAAATATCCATGTGTGGAAATGCTCATGTGTTGAGAAGTGTGTGTAGTGGAAAAGTTCATGTGTTGAATAAAAAGATCAAACAATAAAAATTACATTTTTATTGAAACTATGAAGTGTTGAAAACATACCTTTGTCGAATAAATATTTTAAGTGATAAAAATATCATTTTTTATCATATATGTGATATGCTAAAGATATGCGGACGTTGAAATAAATATTTGTGAATGAAATATTATTTTTAACATGCATAGGAACGAAATAAAATAGTCATGTGTTGAAATCTATTTTAGTTCGCCAAAATTATCATCTATGAAATGTGAAGTTTTAAAAATAGCCACTTGTTCAAATAAATATGCATGAGTTGAAATATACATTAATTAGCTAATGATGTGATTTTAGCCTATGCATGCAACATTAGAATGAATGGTGTTTTTAAACCAAAGTAAATCAAATATGAAGTTGAATGGAATATGATAAGTGATAAAAATTGTATATATGTACATGCATATTTATTGAATAGGTTATAGCAAAGGGGCTAGAGAAGAGGAATAAAATTTTGTGCCCGACAAATAGGTACACATTTACTGTTTTGTTTGGGTGATGATTTTATGAGCCTGTTGGCTAGCCGCTTGGCTTTTTCTTTTTCTTTTTGACATGAGACGCCCGTGTGGCTATTTGGGAATTTTCCCAGCCCCTCCCGTACAAAGGAGGTTATGGCGAAATTTTCCAAAATTTAAAGGCGTTAGTGAAATAATTGAAGTGGAAACGATATAGGAATTTTTGAATGAACTATATTTATATAAATATATAAATATAAATAAAATTAAAACGAAATGTGGCCGTGCAGTTCGTGTTTTGAAACCGTGCTTTCAAATGACTAGTGCGGGAAATCCGACCATTGGATTTTCCCGAAACCGCAACCGTTGGGTTCGCCTTGGAAATATCTTTCCAATGGCACCTACTTTGTGAAGATCCGACGGTTGGATTGTCTGGAATGTTTAATTCAAAATTAGTGAAAAACAGCGCCGGAAACGATTATATTTATATATATAAATATAATTAAATTAAATCGAATAACGACGCTGCAGTTCGTAAATTGAAATCGTAGCTTCAAATGACTAGTGTGGAAAATCCGACCGTCGGATTTTCCCAAAACTGAAACCGTTGGATTCATTTTGAAATGACCTTCCTAATGATACCAAATTTGTGAAGATCCAACGGTTATATTTTCAGATATGTGTAAAACAAAATTAGTGAAAAACAGCGCCAGTGCATCGACACGACCTGAAACGTCGTTTAATTAAATATGGCCATTTTAAATTAAATAAAAATGGCGATATATCGTTATAAAATACTATAGACGATATAGAGTGGAAATAAACCAATTTTGTTGTGTTTGCTTGATATGTGATGGTTGTTGGAATGCGAGGTGCCTCGATATAGGTCTGTAAGGACCGGGAAACGTGTGTTCAGGAATTGCCAATCCTCAAAAGTAAGAGAGGACCGGCCCTGAAGATCCAAGGATCATAGTGGGGTCCTGGGACATTTGCTAGAGTGTCTCGAATCGGAGAGAAGCTTTCCCTTTGCCTCGACTCATGAAGGAATCCAATTTCCAATACGAAATATGCGGACGTGATTGTATTACTAGTATGGCGACATAGTAGATGGTAGCTATGCCGCCTAGGATTGATATTTATGATTGAATTTTCTTTTGAAACATATATGCACTAGTAATAATATCAAACACTTTTGTTTTATACGTATGAAGCATTTTTGGCCATTATAAGGTAAAACTCTATCCTCCGTCTTGCGTTGCATTGTGTGATGGGACCGGAGTCTTATAATGGCTTCATTTTAAAAAAAGCATTGCGATGATTTAATCATTTACTTTATTACATGCACTAGCACTCATTGGAGTAAACCCGTTCCGCGAAAGTGGCGTCGTCCTTTGATTTGCCTTATTATTGTTGTTAATAAGTTAAGTAGATTTCTCATACCAGTCCCATGACTGACTCGTAGTTTGTTTCACCTTGCAAACTCGGGTGCCCTCATTTTCACACGGGCAGCCTAGTTACAGGTTTCTGACGCACTTTTGGCTCATGGCGAGGCTTGACTACACCATGCTGACTTGGATTTTCTCCGCCATTATTGTATCTATATTATGATTCCGCCATTGGCGATGTAGACTGATATTTATTTTGTGTACTCTTTATGTATGATTCCGCCTCAGGCGATGGTGACTGACTATGTATCATTATGCACTAAGTTGTATCATGTACTGTGCTTCTCTGATGTGATGATATCTATATGATTCCGCTGTCATATGTGTGTAAATTATTCTATTTTATGTTTATGCAGTTATCTGTGATCTGCTATTGATGATTAATGTGTTATATTCTAATGATTATCCTTAACACAGTGACGGGGTTTTGGGATCGTCACAGCTGGTATCAGAACTTTGGTTAACCTTAGTTCTGGAGTCTAACACATTAAACACTTCGTCAAAATAGAATCAGTAGTATTCTAAGGCGAGTCGCTCATTAGAGATAGGACTAGTAAAGTCCTAGAATGAGCCGAGCAGAATAGCAAAAACAAATTGATCAGTCCATCGTTATCTTTCCATAAATTTCTACTTGACTATGCAATAAACTATCATTTCTGTTAGCTGACTCTTTTCTTGCTTATACAGAATTTGAAAATGGCAACCAGAGAAGCCGCCGCTAGAGGTGGCCATGCCGGCCGAGGCAGAGGAAGGGGAGAAGCCCCAGTTGAAGAAGGACCTTTGATACAACCTCCGGCCGCTCAATACTTCGAGCTAGACCGTGTAGCTAAGAGATACAAAAACTTAGGAGGCAAGACCTTCTCGGGAACTGGCACAGTAATAGAGGCCCTTGCATGGCTCAAAACATGCGAGAAAATTCTTGAAGGCCTAAGGCTTGGAGACCAGGATAAAGCTATTATGGGCGCCTGGCTTATGCAGGAACAAGCTGAACTATGGTGGGAATCTCTCACCGCCGGGAATAGAGACACTGGAAGAACATGGGATGGATTCAAAGAACTCTTCAAGGAGAAATATGTCCCATAACAAGCACTGGAACGAATGCACGATGACTTTGCCAACCTCCAGCAGGGGGATCTTTCAGTGCAGGATTATCTGAATAAATTTACACTGTTGTCGCTTTATGCTCCGGAACTCGTCGCCACTGCAAAGTCCAAAAATAAGAGGTTTATCCTTGGGCTAAGGCGATAGTATCATGATAGAGCCATGGCCCACGTCAAGCTGGAATTTAACGTACTGGTGGAAATGACATGCAACTACGAAGACCTAAACCATAGGCATCTAGAGCAGGATCGCGCTAGAAGCCAAGCCAGGAACAAACGCAAGCCTGCTGCGAATCAAGCTGAGTCAACCCAAGCAGCATCCTCAAAACCTCGGACAGGCAAGCCGCCGAGAGGAAGCTGCTTTAACTGTGGCAAAATGGGACACTTCTCTAATGTTTGCACAGCCCCGAAGAGGCAGAAGACAAATTCACAAGGTTCAAGCCAGGGTTCTCAGAACCCTCGCTCCTGCTTTAATTGCCGCAAGACTGATCATCTAGTCAAAGACTGTCCTTTGCTGAAGAAGGCCACAGTAGCTCACGTGTATGACGGGTCGAGCCCGCCGGCTACTTTCGATGGAGCAGGTAAACCCGATGTTTTAGGGGGTACCCTTACAATTAAAAATATTCCTGTTTCTGTATTGTTTTACACGGGTGCGCCGCGTAGTTTTATTGCTAGTAACACAATGCGCAAATTAAAGTTAAAACAGAGGAAGCTTAAAGATTCGGGTTGGTGTACATAATCCGATAGGAGGATCTCTTATTCTCGGTTCATATTGTAGAGTGCCAGTATCTTATTCTTCCTACAAATTTTCTTTTGATTTAATCGTTATGGATTTTCCCGAATTCGATATCATTCTCGGGCTGGATTGGTTAACGAAATATGAAGCCGAAGTGAATTGTGCAGAAAGAATCGTTAAAATTCGAACGAAGCTTGGATATATTACGGTACCCTGTCATGGCTCAAATCCAAATAGAAAAGAATTTTGGTCGGCATTAGAACTTATCCCCACTTCCTTGGAAAAGATTCCGATTGTTAGAAACTATGCGGATGTGTTTGAAGAAGTTGAAAACTTACCTCCGCAAAGAGAAATAGAATTCCAAATCGATCTAATTCCCAATGCCAGACCAGTGGTACATCCAATTCGCAGAATGACTCCGAAGGAAAAGAAGAATTAGACGATCAAACTCGGCAACTGTTGTGGAAGGGTCTAATCAGACCTAGCTTTTCTAATTAGGGTGCAACTGTTGTGTTTGTCCCAAAGTCAGACGGTACTCTTCGATTATGCGTTGATTGCCGAGACCTCAACAAACAGACGCTCAGAAACAAGTATCCATTACCCTGCATCGATGATTTGCTAGACCAATTGAATGGTGCGAAAGTATTTTCCCGAATGGACCTAGCTACAGGTTTTCACCAATTGAGAATAGCGGAAGAGTGTGTTCCTTTGACAACTTTCAGAGGTTCAAACATATTTTATGAATGGTTAGTAATGTCGTTTGGCCTATGCAACGCTCCAGCATACTTTGTCGATCTAATGAATAGAGTGTTCAGGGGAGTTCTGAATAAATTTGTCCTCGTATTCATCGATGATATTTTAATCTACTCCAAATCAAAACCCGAGCATGAAAAACACTTAGAACAAGTATTGGAGATTCTAAGAAAGAATGTCTTCAAAGCCAAATTCTCTAAATGTGTCTTCTGGCAAGAAGAAGTGAAGTTTCTTGGCCATGTCGTGTCAGAGAAAGGGATTTCTGTTGACCCAAGCAAAACAACAGCGATTCAAGACTAGAAATAACCCATTACTCCCACAGAGGTTAGAAGTTTTATGGGGTTGGCTAGTTATTATCGAAAGTTCGTTAAGGATTTTTCGAAGATATCCGGTCCGTTAACGAAGCTCACGAAGAAGCATGAGAAGTTTAAGTGGACTTCCGACTGTGAAGAAACTTTCCAGGAATTGAAATCAAAACTAATAATTGCTCCAGTGTTGACTATCATTGATGGCAATCAGGATTTAACAGTTTGGACAGATGCTTCTATTAGAGGTCTTGGTGCAGTGTTAATGCAAAGAGGCCAAGTAGTCGCCTATGCAAGCCGCCAACTGAAACCACATGAGAAGAATTATGTGACTCATGATCTTGAGTTGCTAGCTATCGTTTTTGCATTGAAAATCTGGAGGCATTATTTATTGGGCGAGAAATTTATACTGTATACAGATCATCAATCATTGAAATATTTATACACCCAGAAAGATCTGAATTTGAGACAGCAGTGTTGGCTAGAATTTCTTGCAGCGTATGATCTTGATTTCCTGTATACGACGGGGAAGGCTAACGTTGTAGCGGATGCGCTTAGTAGAAAAACCGCAATCATGGCCAATCTTATAATTACGCCTGGATTGATTGATAAGATTTCAGCCCTTCAAAAAGGCGATGAATTCATTCAGAGAATCAGTCAAAGGGTCAAGGAAGGTGAAACCACAAGTTTCCGTATTGACGATAAGGGGGTTCTCAGGTTAAATAATAGGATTTGCATTCCAAATATTCTAGGCCTTCGAAGAGAAGTGCTAGACGAATGCCATAAATCCAAATTTTGCATCCATCCTGGTATGAGTAAAATGTACCATGATATCAAATGTACTTTCTAGTGGAGGGCAATGAAAAGGGATATTTCTTTGTATGTTAGCAGATGCCCCTACTTGTCAATTGGTCAAGAGCGACCAACAGAAGCTAACTGGACTGTTGCAACCATTGGAAGTCCCAGGTTGGAAATGGGAACAGATTTCCATGGATTTCATAGATGGCTTGCCGCAAACCAGGAAAGGTAATGACAGCATTTGGGTAATCGTAGATCGCTTCACGAAGACTGCCCATTTTATACCTGTCAGATCCAATAGAACCGCTCAAAGTCTAGCACAGATATATTTCAAAGAAATCGTTAAGCTGCATGGAATTCCCATCAGCATAGTCAGTGATAGAGACCCGATATTTGCTAGCAAATTCTAGGAGGCTTTCCAGATAGAATTGGGAACGAAACTGAATATGAGCACCGCTTATCACCCTCAAACCGATGGCCAAACTGAGCGGGTGAATAGAATTCTAGAAGATTTATTGCGGGCTTATATAATTGATTTTGGTGGGTCGTGGGAAGATCACTTGCATTTGGCAGAATTCTCATATAACAATAACTATCAAGCAAGTTTGGGAATGTCGCCATTTGAAGCATTATATGGCAGACCGTGCAGATCTCCAGCATGTTGGATAGAACCTGGCAATAGACTTGTGTTAGGACCCGATATGATTAGAGAAGCATCTGATAAAGTCGACTTCATCAAAAAGCAATTGAGAACCGCCCAAAGCCGAAAGAAAAGTTATGCAGATTCTAGAAGAAGAGATTTGACATTTGCTGCTGGTGATCACGTTTATTTGAAAGTTTCTCCGATGAGAGCAGTAATCAGATTTGGCAAAACTGGGAAGTGGGCACCGAGATTTATTGGTCCCTTTCCTATACTCGAACGAATTGGAACTCTTGCTTATAGGGTTCAATTACCAGATTAGTTGCCTGGAGTGCACGATGTGTTCCACGTATCTCAACTTAGAAGACATGTGCATGATCCGGATCTTGTTGTAGAAGAAGCAGCGCAACAGGATATAGACATAACTCCAGAATTAGCAGTCAGAAGAGAGCCATAAAAGATTGTTGGCAAAGAAACTAGAGAACTAAGAAGCAAAAAGGTTCATTTAGTTAAAGTGCAGTGGAGCAGTGATCCTAGAGACTGTACTTGGGAGACTGAGGAAAGCATTAAGCAAGCTTACCCCAAATGCAGAGTGGATATCTCTGACTAACTCCGGTGCAAGTTACCTTTACAATACTTTGCATTTACATTTTGTTTCCTACTTTACTGTTGTTTCCTTTTTGAGGACGAAAAGTTTTAAGTGGGGGAGATTGTAATAACCCGAAAAATACGGGCCAATTTAAAAATTTTAAATTGGTGATTTCAAAGGAATTTGAACAATTGAAATAGAATATTTCAATAAAATAATGAATTAGAAATAGTGAGTCAGTTTGAAAATTTGAATTCAAACTTTGACTGACTGTGCAGGGTGGAAAATATAACGGATTTTAGTGAAACCAAAAATATTTAAATCTGTTTATCAATACCTTTCTAAAGAATCTGAAAAATCGAAATTTCATAACGGGAATCAAAAGTTATGGCCGAATGAATTTTCAGAAAGGTCGCTATATAGAACATATAGCCCTGGAAAATTGATATTTTGCAAACGACCTCGAAATTCGACGAAACCACTTTTGTTGGGTCCGGGATGTCAAATTATCGCTAGGTTTCAAATTTCATAATTTTTGAAGATAGTATGTGAGCGTGGCAAAAGAAAATGTGTTTGGTCAATTTCTGTTAAATTGGATCGACCAGAAAATGGCCATTTTTCAAACATTCTCAGAATTCGACGAATTTAGTTTTGTTGGGACCGTAGCGTCAAAACATAGCTAGATTTATTTTTCTGGAATTTTTCGAATCAGTTTGTGGCCCTGGCAAATTGAAATGTACGTTCAAAGTTAAAAATTAAATGTCTTATACATTAATTTGAAAAATAACTGACTGTAACAGTCGAATTGGCCAACGAAACATATCCCATTGTGTCCGGAATGGGGGTATTTAGCTAGGGACGATAGTCGTTGGACTTGAAAAGGAGTTCGTTGGAGAAAACACTTTTTAAAAATATAATATATATATCGGCCAATCAGAATTTTTCTTTCATAAAAAAATAAAAAATAAAAAACCTCTGTAACCCTCGACTTCAACGGCGAAACCCATTCGATTCTTCCCGACGAGATTCCGACCGCCTCAGCCCTCCAGCGCCGCCGCCACCACCTGTCGTCGAACCTCCTCCTCCTCCTCTTCAAATCCGACCAACTCCCTCCACCCCTCGTCGCCGCCTCCGCCTGAATCGAGCCCAGGAAGTCCGACGCTTCCCATCGCCGCCCTGATCGCCACCGACCACCGAGCTGCACCAAACCACCATTGACAGGAAGCCTTCGAAGCTCTTCCACGTCAGCACCTCCGATCGTCCCCACGTTCCACGGATTTCGCGAAAACCTCAACCCTAGTTTCGAACCAAATAGAAAGGTGAGTCCTTTTTGATGTCTGCACTTTGAAAAATCATATTTTTTGGTGTGTTGACGAAATTCGATGAATCAGGAAACATCGGGACCGCAAGGAAGCTCTCTACCACATAGAAGAAGCCGCGGATTTTTCTAAGTCATCTACGATTTTTATCACTCCGCAAACCAATGTGAGAAATCTAAATTAAATGAATTTGAATGGAAAATGTCGTGTATAAGCTATATAAGCGAAATATAAATTACACACGTGTTGTATACCTCATGTACATGCGTGGTGTAAGCTATATAAGCGAAGTATGAATTATACATGCATAAAATAATTGATATATGTGTTGAAATGCAACTGAAATATAGCAATAATATATATATATACTCCCCTCGTCCACAAACCATGGATGATATTTATTGTTGTGAATTGGTGTGAAATATTGGATGAAAAATACGAATGGTTGAATAATTGTTTGTGGTTGATTTTGTTTGGTTGTGGTTGAAAACTACCCATTGGTGATTGAAATGAATTGGAAATATTTGTGGAAATAAAAATAAACATGCCGCCTGCATGCGAATTAGATGCATGAATCCCCATTGTCAAAAACCGCAAGGTTTTAAGGTAGAGCGAGGAGCCGTACTAGGGACGGTGCCGGTTTTAACTACCCTGCCGTTATGCTGCCGAAATTTTAAATAATATTCATGTGTTAGAATTATTTTCATATGTTGAAATTATCTTCATGCGTTGAAATTAAAGTCATGTGTTGAAACTATATCCATGTGTGGAAATGTTCATGTGTTGAAAAGTTATGTGTGAAAATTAAATTCATTTGTGAATGAATGAAGTGTTTAAACAATAAAAATCACATTTTTATAATATATATGAAGTATGAAAAATATTCGCCTTATATATAAATAGTTTCAACAATAAAAATTCCATCTTTCTTATATGAACAACATAAATAAAATATCAATGTGTTGAAATGCTCATGTGTTGAGAAGTGTGTGTAGTGGAAAAGTTCATGTGTTGAATAAAAAGATCAAACAATAAAAATTACATTTTTATTGAAACTATGAAGTGTTGAAAACATCCACTTGTCGAATAAATATTTTAAGTGATAAAAATATCATTTTTATCATATATGTGATATGCTAAATATATGCGGACGTTGAAATAAATATTTGTGAATGAAATATTATTTTTAACATGCATAGGAACGAAATAAAATAGTCATATGTTGAAATCTATTTTAGTTCGCCAAAATTATCATCTATAAAATGTGAAGTGTTAAAAATAGCCACTTGTTCAAATAAATATGCATGAGTTGAAATATACATTAATTAGCTAATGATGTGATTTTAGCCTATGCATGCAACATTAGAATGAATGGTGTTTTTAAACCAAAGTAAATCAAATATGAAGTTGAATGGAAAATGATAAGTGATAAAAATTCTATATATGTACATGCATATTTATTGAACAGGTTATAGCAAAGGGGCTAGAGAAGAGGAATAAAATTTTGTGCCCAACAAATAGGTACACATTTACAGTTTTGTTTGGGTGATGATTTTATGAGCCTGTTGGCAAGCTGCTTGACTTTTTCTTTTTGACATGAGATGCCCGTGTGGCTATTTGGGAATTTTCCCAGCCCCTCCCGTACAAAGGAGGTTATGGCGAAATTTTCCAAAATTTAAAGGCGTTAGTGAAATAATTGAAGTGGAAACGATATAGGAATTTTTGAATGAACTATATTTATATAAATATATAAATATAAATAAAATTAAAACGAAAAGTGGCCGTGCAGTTCGTGTTTTGAAACCGTGATTTCAAACGACTAGTGCGGGAAATCTGACCATTGGATTTTCCCGAAACCGTAACCATTGGGTTCGCCTTGGAAATATCTTTCCAACGGCACCAACTTTGTGAAGATCCGACGGTTGGATTGTCTGGAATGTTTAATTCAAAATTAGTGAATAACAACGCCGGAAACGATTATATTTATATATATATAAATATAATTAAATTAAATCGAATAACGACGCTGCGGTTCGTAAATTGAAATCGTAGCTTCAAATGACTAGTGTGGAAAATCCGACCGTCGGATTTTCCCAAAACTGAAACCGTTGGATTCGTTTTGAAATGACCTTCCTAATGATACCAAATTTGTGAAGATCCAACGGTTAGATTTTCAGATATGTGTAAAACAAAATTTGTGAAAAACAGCGCCAATGCATCGACACGACCTGAGACATCGTCTAATTTAATATGGCCGTTTTAAATTAAATAAAATGGCGATATATTGTTATAAAATACTATAGACGATATAGAGTGGAAATAAACCAATTTCGTTGTGTTTGCTTGATATGTGATGGTTGAATGTATTTAACATGAGAATTATAACTAAAGAACTGAAATGTGAATGTTGAATAGTCCAACCATGTGATTAATTGATTTGAAAATCTAAATATACGTGGATTATTTGAAAAGGCCGAGTTCATCTCATTTCAAATAATCGATCGACGTTGAGAAGTCGAAGAGTCGAAGACGGTTGAAGACCGACGATCTTCACACTGAATGGATGGGCGCTACTGATGCTCGTGATTGGAGTAGCTACCATGAAGGAGCCGAAGTAGTAGCCGTCCAGCCATACTGTTGATTGTACGGATATGCGAGGAATTGGTGCCTCCGGTTTGGTTCAGACCCAGAACGGACTTGTAAATGGACTGTGTGTCTAACATTGGATTTTGTTCTGTGTTGGTTAATCTCTGTTAAATATATATCTGTTTGGCGGCGGGGAATTTATTCTCTTGCTTAATGCCCTTCTCTGAGACGTACGAGCTCAGAGGTTATGTATTGATAGAAATCAGTCGCATGGAGTGGATTGCCTGTGTGGCACGCCTAAGTGGCATATGATCAAGGCTTCTATTGCAAAGCAAAGTCTTGTGGTTGATGATCAACGCATGGTCTGTGTGATGTAGCTTTGTGTATAACGTGAATTCGCGAGCCTCACACCTCGGTATGAGTCAAAAACGGGAGAGTGACTGCAGGGAGAGCACGACGTTTCTTTCTAGCTAAGCTGGTGTCAGTGACCTACCAGCCCTGACATTATATATACTTTTCACCTGTGTGGTTGTTGGAATGTAAGGTGCCTTGATATAGGTCTGTAAGGACCGGGAAACGTGTGTTCAGGAATTGCCAATCCTCAAAAGTAAGAGAGGACTGGCCCTGAAGAGCCAAGGATCATAGTGGGGTCCTGGGACATTTGCTAGAGTGTCTCGAATCGGAGAGGAGCTTGCCCCTTGCCTCGACTCATGAAGGAATCCAATTTCCAATACGAAATATGCGGACGTGATTGTATTACTAGTATGGCGACATAGTAGATGGTAGCTATGCCGCCTAGGATTGATATTTATGATTGAATTTGCTTTTGAAACATATATGCACTAGTAATAATATCAAACACTTTTGTTTTATACGTATGAAACATTTTTGGCCATTATAAGGTAAAACTCTATCCTCCGTCTTGCGTTGCATTGTGTGATGGGTCCTGAGTCTTATAATGGCTTCATTTTATAAAAAGCATTGCGATGATTTGATCATTTACTTTATTTCATGCACTAGCACTCATTGGAGTAAACCCGTTCCGCGAAAGTGGCGTGGTCCTTTGATTTGCCTTATTATTTTTGTTAATAAGTTAAGTAGATTTCTCATACCAGTCCCATGACTGACTCGTAGTTTGTTTCACCTTGCAAACTCGGGTGCCCTCATTTTCACACGGGCAGCCTAGTTACAGGTTTCTGACGCACTTTTGGCTCATGGCGAGGCTTGACTACACCGTGCTGACTTGGATTTTCTCCGCCATTATTGTATCTATATTATGATTCCGCCATTGGCGATGTAGACTGATATTTATTTTGTGTACTCTTTATGTATGATTTCGCCTCAGGCGATGGTGACTGACTATGTATCATTATGCACTAAGTTGAATCTTGTACTGTGCTTCTCTGATGTGATGATATCTATATGATTCCGCTGTCATATGTGTGTAAATTATTCTATTTTTTGTTTATGCTATTATCTGTGATCTGCTAATGATGATTAATGTGTTATATTCCAATGATTATCCTTAACACCGTGTCACAGGGTTTTGGGATCGTCACAGCTATCCAACTGGTCTCTCCATATTGACAACGATGGTCAAAATACTTCGATAGTCGGTTATTTGACTATCGAAGTAAAAACAAACATTCATTCAAATGTACAACTAAACATCACCCAACCACGGGCACTTTTTATTTAACATTCGTTTTTATTATTCGAATTCCCATATGTTACCAGATATTTCTCAAATCCCATTTTATCCTTTTTCACACTTCTTGGTAAAACATTCCCAGTTATTATAAACTCTTATTCTCTCATGTTTCTGAAAAATATACGTTATTAACATTCAAAACATTTCCATTCTTTTTACATTCTTTATTTTCTATACTTGGATAATATACCCTATCTATATTGGAAAAATATTTCCAATTTCATTATAATTATTTTCATCTGCCAACCATTCACTTTTATAACATTATTCACTTTAAAATGTGAATATCGTACCTATTATAGAAATCTGAACACCTTTATCAAATAACTCTTCATTCGAGTAATAGGTACCTTTATCTTGTTTACCGAAATTTCATCATAATTTTATATTTCCATTCCTCTTTATAAACTCTGTTTCTAAGTCATCTTCTTGTCAAAATCAAGTTTATAACTAAATATTGAATACATATCCTTATTCTAATTTAATGTTTCAAAACTAAATATTAACTTATCCTATCAGATTATAATTCCTAAAAATAATTTACTTTAATATATTCGACATCATCAGATTATAGTTCCAATTCCTAATAGTGTTATACATATAAAAATCATGCTTAAGCTTAGTCAACAACGTTAATTTGTCGTTACAGTTCAAAACTCGCAATGCGCTGCGATATCCCCTTTATAACTAATCTCGACATAACAATCACGCTTAAGCCTAGCCAACAATGTTATTTTATCGTTATAATTCAAAGACTTACTATACGCTGCAATATCCCTTTTATAACTAATCTTGACATCTCTTTTCGTTACAAACCGATACCATTCTTGGATAATAGCGAAATCGTTCAAGTTGGGGTATTTTATTTACCTCTCAGACCTTGATCGACAACGTTCTTGCCTTAGAATTGATATAAGTCTGTAATGCTAACTCCTTATTATTTCTAATCTTAATTATTCTGTATTTCTTATTTCATTTTACAATATAGCTTTATAACGCCATATACTTACTTTGAAATCTTTATTGCTTATGGCTATTTATATTAAATATTAACCTTCACTTCGATCTCGTTATACAACTCCATTTATAATTATATTCCTTTACCCAAACTCTTTAACACTCTGTCTTCAATAAATTCTCTTTCATTTGAATTATTTAATTTAAGTAAAACATCTCATTACAAACTTAATACCATCTTAAATGAATTCCATTTAAGAAACACTTGCTTTAATTTAGATAATTAAATAGTAATTAACTTCATTATTTCCGAAGTAAATATTTTACTTCATAACAGATTGGTTGCTTAAATAAATAACAACTAATTGTGCTTAGTTCAATAATCATTTAAACTTCATTAATTGAAAGGTAATTAATAAGAAATCTTATTTATTTTGATCAATTTATCGCTAAGTCATTAGCATTAGATTAATTGAAAATCAATTTATTAAATAATCAATTTTCAAATCAACTTCAAGCTATCAGTTAGTTCATTAACTGATTTTAATTACTTCTTACCATTAAATCAATATAATTAATCTAATTATTTCTAAATTGTTTGTTTAAAAATAATTATCCAAAAATATTAACTTGTAGGATAATTATAGCTTAATAACTTTATTTAAAAGTCAAACAATCGTTTATATTTACTTTATAAAACGAACTATAAAATGTTTATAATAGAACTTCTATTATAAGTTTAAACATTGTTTTAATTATAAAAATATATTTTTTAAAATCAATCTTCATTGGTTTGCCTGGCGGCCATTTAACTTCTTAACAAAAAGGATGGTTTTATGGTCGACCGTTGCCACTTCCTTAATCGATATCGTCTATTGATTTAATCAATATCCATACAGGGTTTCAGTCATTTGAGTTCAAACATTGCATATAAAACAAACAGTACATATAAATATTGAGGAATCTGGTTGGATTCCTCCAACTGTTTTCTTGTATCCGCATATGTTAGTCACAATAAATATCACTAATTTCATATCATTATGAAATATAATGGTAAACAGCATCAGTGTTCAATCGACAGTTTAGATATATGATGTTTTATATTATTTCAGCCAATCTAATTGTAATTTATCTAAATGACCATCACACAACATTCAACCATCATTAAAATATAATTATAATATTATAAAAATAGAACAGAGTTAGTGAATTTACGCACCTTAGCGTGTTAGCCGTTAAATAACGATTCGCGTCAGTCGATTATACCCGGCGCTTTAATTGCCTAATACTGTAACGTTCCCCAAATGATTCCGAATCATCTCCATAACGTAGTCTGCCTCCGTACAGTTCCAATGAATCATACTGTTCAAAAATTTGATATCGTATGAACGGACTATTAATATTATAAATTTACGCATTTATTTAATCTAAAATAAACTAAACTATTTAGCGAAACCGAACCTCGCCACTTTAATTCGACGCATACTCAAACGTAGAAACCCGATTGTGTCCTTGTATTTCCCAACAACCAACTGCCTATAACACAATGTTCGCACCTGCCTTTACCTAAGCCAACACCAACTTGCCGAACATTGAAGACCATCACCACTTCTCTTCTCAAACTGTATGCAACCAAGCCAAGATCCCTTTTGCTGAGCATTTGCATGCGTTTCTTTCTTCTTCTTCTTTTATAATACCAACGCAGGGGAGGCATTAAAAGCAAGTTGATGAATTCTTTCAATAGTGCTTCAGTATAGTTGATTAGTAACTACAAAGTCAGTTCAGTGCCTTCATCTAGCGCTACTTCTTCCTATGACCTAGTCGCGCATTTGCGGAAACCCAAAATGAACGCCAAGCAGGAAAACTTGGACCAGTACAGTTTCGATGAAACCGGTGCCAGTGAAGTTGATACAAAGGCTGTAACTTACATCTCTTTCATCCCAACGCATGAAACAGAACCCCACGTCCTCCATTTCAATTTATGGTGCTTTGCATGTTTTCCAACCCCATTTCGAAACTCCACTTCTTCACTTATATTTAAACTATCCATTATGTAGTCATTTAGCTCCTCACACTACATACTTTATACACAAACTTCACCGTGCTTTTACTCCATTGGCACCTGTCGTATCCCCTTTTACTGTTCCTCAACACCTCCTTGTCTACCCCAACGTTGAAAACACCTTTCCACAACTTTGAATGCCTGCTGCTCCCTCATTGAAAACAAATAAACACTGCCAATATTTATAAATCCAACGCCCTTCTACTCCCATATTCATACCGCTCCACTATTCATGCTACACTGATCCTTTAACACGACCATTCATACTCTTCACTCCATGGCTACGCCTTGATATTTGTGCTAACACATAAGGCTCCTTCCGTCCATTAACGAATGTATCCATCCCCATGCATAAGAACAAGCAACTCGAACTTCAACCTTTCCTCTCTTTTATGGTTGCTAATTCACATATGGATTTTCAGTGGAGAGAGAGTTGCTTTGATTCAAATTACTTTATTTTATTTTACTTCGAATCCACTCAAGTTTTCATCTCCTGAACCCAACAAAGAGGAGTGCAGCTGTTTGTTAATTTTAGGGAAAGAAAGGGTACTACTCTGTTCATGTGTATTTAAGATGTGGAAGCCTTCGTGCCCAAGGAGTTGGGGATAATCACTGATATAGATTTGCAGCAGTAGGATTTGAAAATACCGAGTTTTCTTAAGGTCTTCGTGATGGGATGGGGGACAGGCTACAAGAAAAGAAAACACAGGAGGTCTACTGATTTGAAATGTTGGTTATACATCACAGTACATATTGGGGTAACCGAGCCTCAAACACGAAGTTTAGGGAAAGGAAAGCATAGCGTTTGAATAGGAAAACTGTATGAAACTTCTCTGCAAAGTAATGGAGAAATATACATATATAGATTTTATTTTAAGTTAAAAGGGTTTACAGATTTAGGTATGTAGCTTGCGTGTTGGGATAGAACAAGGTAAATAACAAGTAAAAAGTCTGCCTGAGCACAAGCCTTTCTTGTCTTTTATTTTCTCCATTCGGCACGCCAATCTGAAAGATGTTTCGGTTCAACTTTTGAAGACTCTTTTGTTATTAGAGACTTTAAATAGAAAAATATATATAGTTTACAGTATATAGTGCGTGAATTATAGTTTGAAAGATTTAACGTACTAGGCTATACGCAATTTCGTTTGCTTACGGATTGTTGTTGACAAAAATAAAAATACCGTTGTGACAAGCGATGTGTCACGACCCCAAAAATATAATAATATCGGTAGGTTAACTCATATTTTGAAACCCCAAAATACAGATACAGGGTGTAAAATACTCCAAATAAAATTTGCATATTTAATTAATTAAAAATTACAGTAAAATTCTAAAAATTAAATTATCACTGCGTCTCCAAAGAATCTTTTCCAAATTCGAATCCGACATTTAAATATATTTAAATAACCGTTATGGCCATAAACGAATATGTCGCTGCTTTTTCTGAATATTTAATTTGGACATAGCTTCCCATTTATAATACGAAATCTTGGTTTTTCACTTCCGTTAGAGAAATATGGTTCAAGGGATTCGAACTTTTCTTGTTTCGAAGAAATCCGACTTGTAACGTATCCTGTATGCTCAGTTGAAGTTCAAAATGTTAAATTACGAATGCCGCGATATTACGGGCTCGATTATATTTAATATATATTTTTATACATTCAACTCCGTTTTAATTAATATATAAATCCACTTATATTATGAATTCAATATTTAAGCTGATTTAAATATTCAAATACAAACCGATAAAAATGCGGGACATTACAGCAATTACTCCTAATCGTACTTTATAACTTTCTACATGAGTGCACAATCATTCATACAAATGCAACATCCATATGATAACACATCAAGTTTCAATCCATATACAAATACATATATGCATATGCAATATGAAAGTGACTGAGCCGATCTAGTATCTAATGTTTGTGTGTATGCACCCACGAGCAATCACTTGCAATCATCAATCATAACATGTTTCAAATACATGTTTACATTCATGAGTTTCTACTTATGGATTAAAAATAGGACCGAGGAGATATACTTAAAAGATAGATACAAGCATGCATAAACTTATGGAAAAAGAGATCATGGATGTACCATCAAAAAGAAAAGGGTAGGATGCGCGTATCTTGTCTTCAGTCTCCCAAGTCGCGTCTTCTTCAGCGTCGCCCCATTGTGCTTTAACTAACTTGACCTCACGGTTTTGAAGCTTCTTGACCTCCATTTCCAAAACTCGCTAGTAAAGACAGGATCTCGATCACTTACTACGCTAGAGGGTATCCCATGTAGTCAGACTATCTTTCCAAGATTAAGAGATGTTAACCATGATACCATGTGTATATACTAAGATGATTAGAGGTCTCTCCTCTACTTAGCTTATCCATCATGTCACAAATCTGAGGGTCTTCATGTTATGCCGCTCCTATCCGATCAAAAGCGTAGGCCGCTCTTCTAGCGATGTTAACAAACCAGGTACAAAATTGACTAAGGGTCTAAAGCTGAAGGTTGCTATGTACTTCAAACTTTACCCCTCTTAAGGTCAGTCTTTTTCTACTTAGGGCGCTTGCCACAACATTACCCTTGCTAGGGGTATAAGCAGTCTCAGAGTCGTATGAGGCAAGAAATTCCATCTATCGTTGTTGCCTCAATTTCAAATCTTTTTGTGAGAACAAATATTTTAAGGACTTATGATTCGTATATATTTCAAACTTTCTCTCTTAAAAGATAACGATGCCATGACATAAGAGCGAACACTATAACAGCTAATTCCAAGTTGTGGGTAGGATAGTTTTTCCTCATGTACTTCCAGTTGTCTTCCTCCATAACAAACTACCCTCTCTTCTAGCATTAAAACAGCGCCTAGCCCTGTCCCGCATGCATTCGTATAAACTTTAAACGTCTTGTTCCCTTCGGGCAATGTCAAGACTGGGGTTGTCATCAAGGTTCTCTTCAGTCGTTGGAAAACAACATCACGAATCAAATCCCAAACAAAAGTTAAATTCTTCTTTGTCAATCTAGTAAGTGGGGCTGATACCTACACAAAGTCCTTAATTAACTTCCTATACCAGCCCGCTAATCTAAGAAAACTTCTTACTCCCGTTGCATTCCTTGGGACCTTCTAATCTTGCACTGCAACTGCTTTTGCGGGATCTACTGTTATCCCTTCCTTGGATATCACATGTCTTGGAAACCTTACTTCTTCTCTCCAAAAATGATATTTAGAGAATCTAGCCTTAAGCTGATGCGCTTGGAGGGTATACGAGATTTCCCTTAGATACAAAGCAAGTTCTTCCCCACACTTAGAGGAAGCGAAATATCATCTATGCACAAGCAAAGTGAACCATCCGCCTTTGTAGAGAAAACAACTGGAGCACCCCATTCAGAAATACTTCGCTTTATGAACCCTTTCTCAAGTAACTCTTTTACTTGTTTACCGAGCCCTTCCTTTCCCCTTGGAGTCATGTGTCGTACAGGTAATGCAACTGACTTTGCATTGTCAACTAGATATATGTGGAAGTCTATCTTGCGTTTTAGGGGGCAAACCCCTAACCTAATCAAAAACATCTGTGTACTCATGGACTACTCTAATGGATCGCAAATCGTCGATAGATGCATCAAGTGATTCTAGGTAGCTAAGCCAAACTGATCCCTTAGGATCGCACGAAATCTCAAGGGTATTCCCGAGGCAAGTCAAAAATCTAACTACCCTCCTTTCACAATTACTAGCTAACCAATCCATGCCTAGAATCAACCGACAGCCCATGAAAACAAAAACATAAGCATTACACTTAAACTCAATACTTAATATAACTATTCTAAAATCCTTACAAACCAAAGATAAATGGGCCGAACCACCAATTGGATTTGAGACAATAATGGGATCAAGTTCTAAGGTGCAGAGACTCAACTATGTAAGTAGATATAACCGAATGTGAATCTCTAAAATCAAAAAGATTACTAACAGGATGATCGAGAAGAAAAACTAAACTTTCTCAACAGAAACTTTACTACCTCTCTCTCTCTCTCTCTGGTACGCTGGCGGTGAGAACATGCACTTGCCCTCCTGAAAAACCTATCCTTTTTTCTTGCCCTTTTCCTTAATTATATGACCCGTTATACCATAATTAAGACACTTCCTCTTGTCTTATGTTTAACTATTCTTTCCTCCCTTCTTGTCCTGTGATTCTTCCATTTACACCTCTTTCTTTTTACCTCCTTTGTGAACCAAGTCCATATCCATGAGTTTCTCATCCTTGGGTTGTGCTTTTTAGCCAAACTCCCTCATTATCATCTTTACCATCCTTGTGTAACATGTTGACAAGTCTCTCGAGAGCTGCCTCCATCGCATGGGAAACCCTACAAAGCTTGAAAGAAAATTAGCCGCGGGTAAAACTATTGCAGCTATATATGGAAGTTGGGCACTTCTTCGCCCTTTGACAGGTGTTGTAGTCTCATCAAGCCTACGGAACCATACCGCGATGAGGTTACCTCCCAAAAAGCTAGGAGCCCTGGACACTCAGAAAAGAAGGAAACAAGGATTCAAATAGAGAATCAAAATTTAGTGCATATGGCTTTGGGGAATATGCCTTTAAAATAAAGCTTTTCTTTTGGAAATGCTTCTTTTAAAACCGTTTTGAAAATAAATTTTCAAATCTTTTATCTGATCCGATAACCTTTAGCTCTAACAGCAAGTGTAACACCCCACCTCCATTAATGTCACTCACAAAGGAAATGCATTAACTTCAGTGAAGCATTATAGGTAAAAGATGTAGATAAATTACAAGACAGACAAATAAAGAAGCGGAAAACAAAGTCATTTTATAAGCAATGTAGTTCAGTCAAGCTTTTATAACAATTGACTCAATCATACTTAAAAGTACTACATAAAACTTTTGTCTTGATTAAAAAACTTCCAAGTATATAAGAAGCATAAAACATAGCAAAGTAGCATAAGTCCCCAAATTAAAGTGCAAACATAGCCATAGACAAAGATAAGAGGATCTAAGAAATACATCAAAGGATCTTCAAGCTTGGAAAGAGAAACGGTCCAACTAAGCTGAGTTATTCCCTCCCTGACTACCTGGGGGAGAAACGGAAGAAAAGAAGACGAAAGGAAACGGGTCAGACATAAAGCCTGGTAAGTCCAGTGATTCTTAGTATGTAAACAGGTAAAAGTAACAAGACATCAATAAACTGAATATGAGACAAAATCGTGATAACAGGGATAACAAGATAAGATTAGCATGAGATATGATAAGGCAAGATAAACTGAATGTGCTTCTACTCTTTCTCTGCTTCGCTATTACCCTGTTATTCTGATTTCTATATCTCTGCACCACCTAACTAGTGTCCCAACTAGTAATCTATATAAAATGATAATGCCATCCCAATCCCCGCAATTGTGATAGCCTTCATGTGTACATCTATTATGAGGATCCCACCTCTATCTGCCCAACTGCCATGGATATGTTAGATGTACCCTTACTACCCTATCGATCGACTCCCTACTTGTATTAATTTATTACTTGTGCCATTCGACCTCGTTTGTATGTATTCATTACTTGTGTCATTCAACCTCGCTTGTATGTATTCATTGCTTGTGTCATTCAGCCTCGCTTGTATGTATTAATTACTTATGTCATTCGGCTTTGCTTGTATGTATTCATTACTTGTGTTATTCGGCCCCGCTTTTATGTAGATACCTGTGCTAGTTCCATCATGGGGTGTATCAATTCCCATGATGGCAACCCAACTGATTCAAGATGCATAGTGTATACTACTGATGCCCAGTGCCTGTTTTTTCCACTTCGGAGCACGTGCACGCCCATACTCCGTCGGAACGTACACTGCTGCACCACCCACCACAATTTTGACCGCTTATAATCATCCCAGTAATCGTGCCCCACCCTACCTAGCTCAGGGTACCATGATACATCTATGTAGGTTACTGCTGATATGGGTCCCCCTTACTAGGATTTCCTAATCAACATGTTATATTGGTTAAGTGTTCTCAATTTAACTTAACCCCTCCTATTTGCTTAATTAACATGTTGTACTGTTTAAGTGTTGCTATTCATATGTTACTTAACTTTCTCGCTGATTCACGCATGTTTATTTAACGGTTAAGTTTGTGGGCCTATATATACTAATATTACCCACTTACCCAAGATTTACTTAATCCTTCCCCTTATCAAGTCCATATGTATTATTGGTTAAGCTTGCCTTAACCCTATCCACTTTGTTCATGTAATATTGGTTAAGTTGTCTTCTTGTCCATGTTGACTTAACCCACCCACCTAACATGTCATATTGGTTAAGTGTTTCTTATTAACTTAACCCTTCCCATTCATCATGTTGTATTTGTTAAGTGTTTCCTATTAACTTAACCTCCTTCATTCATCGTGTTATATTGTTTCCCCATAACTTACCCCTACTCGTTCATCATGTTGAATTTGGTTAAGTGTTTCCTATTAACTTAACCCTGTTCATTAGCATTAATTCGTTCATTAATGCCTTAACCTCTCACATTATAACTGTTGTTAGCAGTTGTTGGATGTGCTGGGCGGTTTCGGGCAGATTTCTACTGCAAGCTCATTCTAACCTCAGGTTTTGGGCTTTATGCGCTAACCTCTCACAATAGACCTATTGTTACGGTTGCTAGATGTGTTGGGCGGTTCCGGGCAGACTTACACCGTAACTCAATCTAACCTCGGGTTAGGCACACTCATCTTTTATCCAGTTTACCTATTTACCATACATGCCCAAGTCTAGATTTATATGCTAATTATCTCAAATTCACAAAACTAGTCATGTTCCGATTCTCAAGTTATGCCCAACCAAGCCAATTGCAAGTTATGCCCCACAAATTCAATTACAAGTTATTGCTCAAAATAGGTTACACCCAATCTTCCCAAATTTGCAATAATAGTCATGCCCCAAAATCACAATATACATTATGCTTGGCGTCCGAACCAATAGTTATACCCAATCTATATTTAATATTCCAATTTACAGTTTACGCCCAATCTAGATTTAATATTTAAATTTACCCTTCGCAGTAATAACACTTATGCCCCAAATCACAAGTACAAATTATGTTCCACCATTACCAAATAGATTATTCCCCAATATCCCCGCATTCCAATCGCACGTATAACAAGATTCAGTCTAGATTCCAGGTTAATCTAAAATAAAAGGGAAGAAAGAAGGAACATAAATGAGAGTAGGCAAAAAAACAGGCATTATAATGATAGATCTGTCAAATATAACATTATGGACCTAAGAGGATTACAGAGCCGTTAGAATTGAGGTATAACAAAGATAGATCTAAAATAAACTGATAGAAATAACCTCCTAGACATATAAATCTGATATGAATAACATCATAAACCTAAAAGGATTATATATCTGATGTTCAACAAAGACAGTCATGATTGAATCGATATAATAACTTCTTCGGCATGTAAAATCATAGATACAATAAAAAGATAGGGATAAATCTGAAAAGATTGTCTCATTATCAAGCACGGACTTAGATTCATTTTATTACATGCCAGGATTACTATTAGGTATTTAATTTAAAAATAACATGAACTTACCTTACTAGGATTAAGAAAAGATAGTTGAATCGTTGTTGTTGTAGCAAATCAAATCTTCTAATTTGATTTGAGGCTCTTAAATTTTCTTCTTGAATTTAGGTTGAAGAATGACGGCTAGGCTAGTTTAGAGATGGAAAGCATGGTGGCAATAGATAATAGGGTTGTGTGGTTAGGGTTTAGGTTTAGAGATGTATATATAGGAGTATAGGATCAATTTGAGCCTTTAGATCAACCTAGGAGTCATCAGAGCCATCCAAAACAATGAGATGCATCACCCAACCAGCCACAGTGCGACACATAAGCCCTAATACATTAGAATTCGTCACTGCCATGTCAGCCAGTTACAAAACGAAGTATTTCGCCCAGATCTGGTGGGGAGGGTCAACACCGGGGTTGACACCCCTATAGGGGCGGTCGACACCATGGTCGACACCTATGTCGACATCGCTTAAGGGGGTCAACACCTCTGGCGGGAATTTCCTGCCCAGCCTGTTTTGGCTGATTTAAAATTTTGAACCCATTTTTGAGTTTTCTAGACCTATTTCTGAAGAACTGAACCCAATATATATATATATATATATATTCTGCGCATATACAAGCTTCAAACCTTAATAACTTCTTCATACGGTGTCCGATTTATGCAAACTCGGATTCTATCCAAGCAAAATTCCAAGACGAACGCAATGGCTTAACCCGTTTCCTCTAATTCTTCCTTTAATAATTAATTATCTCTGATGTCATATTTTAGAATTCTTGGGAGAAAGTGAGACTTTCTTTGGGTTATGCCATTCCATTTGGAATCATTGCGACTCATGGTCAAGCTTTAGTCTATAAATGAATATCTAAGTAAACTGCACTGGTCTTTCAAATCGACATGGTTTCATTGAGTAAGCATCAAATCTCTTTCTCTAGATTACTCAAGTGAATTATTATACTTTCGGTAAATTAAGAAACTGGTTATGTAGCAAGTATGAATCCTTAAATCATGTAGACATCCCAGGTTCTGCTTTCCAAATAGTTTAATACACGATCGAACAAGCGTTGCATGGTAGTAGTTGTGGGCATGAACATGAAAGTAAGCATGGTAAAGTGGTAGTGCTATATGCATCCTTATCAAGTGGTCTAGGCTTCAAGCCTTATGTTGTTCCACCTATATATATATACATACATATATATGATTGGTACATTCTCTGTGACACCCCACGTCCATTAATGTCACTCATTAAGAGAATGCATTAAGTTTCATGAAGCGTTATAGGTAAACAAAAACATGAACATTACAAGACAGATAATAAATAGCAACGGAATTTAAAATTTTATTAAGTAGAAAACGTCGTAGTTCATAACATGGTTACATTATACGTCTGAAATGCATAAAACCTAGTACATCGCTAAAATTCCTGTCTTGTAATTAAAACATCAGAGTACAATAAAAGAAGCATAATGCCCAAAACATAGCCATAGTAGAGAGATATGAAATCAAGTCGTACATCTAAAACAGCTCCAAGCAAGATGAAAGAAGAATCCTGATTCAGGTTGAGTATTCCCAACATGAGAACCTAGGGGGAAACGGAAGAGAAAGAAGAGGAAACAAAATAAGTCAGACATAAAGTCTGGCGAGTCCAGTTTTTTTTATCATATAAATAAGTATAAGTGTCATGACAGGCATATGAAGTTAATAGGAGAGATAACATCATAAAAGGCAGGTATGACAAGGTAAACAGGATAAACATGATAGAGTGTATTGCGCTTTTCTAGTACTTTCTCTTTCTCTCTGCACCAATACTAGTATAACCAGAATGAGATGATTGCAATAACTATAAGATGGTAGAATTAGGCGTACTTCTAACGAGAGGTTTTGTAACGATCTGGCATTTTGCCGGCTCTAAGTCGGTAATTAAACCAACTCGGACTGTTGAAAACGATAGATTGTTGTTGCTTATGAACTTGAAATATAAATCATCACAGAATCATAGATGCACAACATAGAATATCTCACAGCGGAAGAAAAAATGTATGCAATAATACAAAATCTTTTAAAATATTTTACACGATATCAGAGTACAAAAAGATAAATACAAATATGGTAGAAGACTGAATACAGAATCATACTGATATATGAATACACTGACAGAAGTGCGGGTAACTGCATAACAAGAGAAGGATGATTGGATCTCCAACAAATCTCAAGCTCTAACAGATATATCTCCAAACTGAAATACTCAGTCTGACCCAGGAATTTTGTAAGAAATAAAACAAACAAAATACTCGAGTCAGGACTAACATTCTCATATAAGTGAATCAACACAAATGACATGTTCATAGAAATGTATAGTAACTTAGAGGATGTTGGGATTTCCATTCCCTAAGGATCCGTATAACTACTACATATAATAGTATGCTATTATGATAGTGTCTATTCAGTAAAGTAAATGTAATGAAAATAGCATAAGCGGGATTACATTTTTACACTTACACCGTTCATAATACCATATTCTATATAGTACCGTAAACCCAACCTAACATGGATGGCATTAGAGGACACTCCATAGGTACGATACAAATCAAAATCATATGGGGCTCGCTAGGGTAAATGACAAGGCACTCGAGGCAATACCAGGGTAGGATTCTACCAATTGCAATCCCGGACCGATGGTAACGCATAGCAGCCACTACCGCCCACCTCGGAACACACTCCCAAATCAAAAGGCCCCTAATCATCATCATATTCATAGAAATAGTATCGGAGAAGTGCGTCTGATCAGAGGTGCTACCTCTATTAGTCACGGTATAGCTCCTATTTTAGTCATTTTAATTCTGACCCGAAGGTCAGGGCTATTTCGTCATCATTTGCATTCCTTGATTCAATCGTTGTCTCCAAGTCATCATGCTTCATTCTGGATACGTCATCACGTACCCAGTTGTTAAAGTGGTATCGGCACTGACATAGAGTATGCCACTTACCGACTCTGGTCTCTTTAACAATCGACGCTTACATTTTCCACACTATGGTCGTTATATTTGAAATCATATCTCGAGTATCATCAAATTGATTTATTTCAAGTATCGCCCAAACCGATTTATCCAATGATTTGTTATGGACTTGGTCGAGATTTCAAATCCAATACTTAACAAATACTCCTTGTCAACCATTCAAGTTTAGATTTCAATTTCCACAAAATCTCAATTTCTTGAAATTTTAATTTTAATCACTTATCACTATTCAAGTTGGGATTACACCTTTTTCTCAAAATATCATTATCGTCCTCAAATATTCACTCATTCCGTTTAGTTTCATGAGCTCGGATTGGACATGGATTCATCATATATATATTTATATTTAGAATAGTAAATTTTTAAAAAATATTGTAATATTAAATTGAAAATGGTATATAGATATTTATGTAAGTAGTGTAAAAACTTAAAATTTCCAAAGCATTGAATAATAATAAAAAAAATGTTTGGGAAATAAATTTTTAATAAAGTATACATAGTTTGAAAATAGTGAATATAGATATGTAATCAATTGAATTTAGTGTATGTACGTATATATATAGATATAGTTGACAGCTAATATACAATTCATATAGTTAAAGTAATCGAATCATTTTATAAAAGAATATTTATGAAATCAAAAAAATGTGGAAAACGGTTTTTTAATGAAATTATAGTGGTATTCAAATAATATTAATCCAATCCAATTCAAATCCATGTCTTAAAATTCCCCTTTTCCCAACAAGATTTCAAATTAAATCCAATTCCCTTTACTTGGTTCATTTTCAGTGTCCCATGATAAACGATTCCCAACCATTATTTATCTTGGTTTCACATATCCACTTCATATAGTAAATCCCAAAATAACTTTCAATGTTAGTTGTTGATCAAAATGTGATTTATTTCATTCTAACTTGTTAACCGAACTCGTATTCATCATGACTCAAATAATCATGTGTCTTTTATACTTGAACTTAAACACTTTCATTTTGACAAAAATCTTTCATTCACATTGCGGCAAAATCATTTGAAAATCATATATCAAAATAAATTTGGAGCATTTATCAAGTCTTTGCAAATCCTTTACAATCAATCATTCAATTCTAAACTGTCATAATTTTCAAGTCGTTATATGAACACAAGTTATGAAGAATTTATTTATTTAAATAAATTAGAATTTAAATGTTAACTTGCAAAAATCGTTTTAAAACTTATTTCATACAAATTAGATTTCTTATAAACTTGAGCAAAGGTTTGAACAAAATTTCTTTTCAGGCTTTTCTTCACACTATATGGAAATTTCTACTTGTGAGATCGATAAAATATTTTAAAATATCTTATTTTATTGACCACGGTGTCCGTATAATTTTTCTATTCTATGGTCAAGTGACACATATATTTATCATTTCAATCCGTTCTTTTAAAATATTCAAACCCCGGGTATGTATCATTTCAACCCGCATCCCAAATTGATTCGAATACACAAAGGTTCGAGTATGTATCATTTCAATCCGTAATGTTTCTAATCTAAGGGGAACTTGCATGATGAGAAAAATAAACATAAAATGTCAAACATACATCCAAATTGTGTCATATGATATAAAAGTGTGTGTCGCATGTGCACAATCACGAAGCAAACAATTCTAGAGCAACTAACATTTCATTCCACATTTCAAATCTTTAATTCACTTAATAAAAATATTAGTGTGTGAGTGAGTAGAAACTCACCTTTCGAGGAAAACGAGGAGATACGGGACAAGCACAAAAAGATGATGGCAACGATACGAACCAAATGAGAGATCGACTACCTAAATAATTCAAATGGCTCGATTTATTACACAATGAATTTTTTTCAAAATAAAACAAAACGAGAATTTGTCAGAATTTACAAACCAAGTCTTAACAGGGACTAAAACTAATAAATTCTCTATTCTAAATCTTATGACAAACCAATCGACTACACGGTTCCCTGATTATAGCAAGGAATAGGAATGATAATCAAATGTAAGCATAGAAGCGCATTCTACCAAACAGTACAAACTGATGCACACAGTATTTAGAGGCAACAAGGCCAACTTAAGTATGCTCAAGCACTCTGTGTACAAGACAGCAAGTATTGTGAAATTAGAATGACACATAGCCTTATAGGAAAAACCATGAAACTATGCATCCTTAACCAATGGAAGTAAAAATAACAGGTAGAAAAAATAAACAAACGCATGCAAATTTATCCACATGCAGGTTTCAAGGATTTGTGAACTTTACGAAGGGAACATAGATGAATGACGAGTACACAACTTGGCCTAACAACTACACCACCTCCAGCATGCTAGAACTTCAACAAATGTACATATCTAAATTCAGATGTGTGTGTGTGTGTGTCTATATATATATATATATATATATATATATATATATATATATATTGCGAGAGAATTAAGCTAAGGAACAAGGTAGAAAAATTGGTGGTTCACAACAAAACTAAGAAGATAAAGGGGCTCTTACAACTCTCGAGTGGTACAGGAAGGTGCTGACTTTAGCATGCGCAACTTCGTTAAAGTCTATAAGTGCATGCGGTTGTTCGATGTGATGACGATCTTCTTCTTCTTTCTTTTTTCTAACCTATGCATGTTGGTTTTGGGAAAGTGGACAACCCAAAGTGGGTGATGGGGTTCAGATGGGCTCGTATGGTGCTAGGCTGTCACGGCGGCGCTACAAGTGGCTTCAAGCAAGCGGCGTTGCCCCTATTTTTTTCGTTTGCTGATTTTTCTCAAAGAAGCAACAAGGGAAGGAACATATGAGTCAGAGAATGGAGGCGGTCAGTCAGAGTGGATGCGGCGCCGCCTGAAGTTGTGGACGGTGGAGCATAACATGGAGCATTAGATCTGATTTGCGCGAGAGAGGAAGATGCTACCTGGAATCCTCGATTTGGATCTATTTCAGTTTTGGAGAAGAGGAGACTTTTTCTCTCTTCTCAGTCTTGTTAACTATAGGCAAAACATGAGAAGGAAATGGAAATTCTCAGATGACGATAATATAAAACTTGAATAAAGGAGGTGAGACGTGGTGGAGTTTGTCAGAAAGGAGAAGACAAGTGTCAAGCAAGGCCCGACAAAATACAAATGCCAAATTTGGGCTTTACTAATTACAAGTGTTAAATTGGATTTTGACGTTTTACAACTATACTAATAAAATTTTATTTTAAACTAAAAACGAAAATCTTATGGTAAAAGAATCAATGTAAATGCACAGATTGTAGAATGCTGATTGAATATGCCAATAATCACAAATGATTATTATTGCTTCTAAGGCCTAACTAATACACAAGTGTCCCTTAAGCCATTAAAATTTAACAAGTGTATTTAATTACACTTATATTTGTTCAATCTTAATAATCTGAATTTTCAAATTTTCCTTTCTCATGATGAAAGAGATACATGTATATGTACTTATTTGTAGAATACAACAAGATATGAATTATATTACAACTGTTCTATGCTTTCTTATAGAGCGCTACGACTTGAAATAAATATTTGAGACAACGGATGATTGAACTTTTGAAAATGAAAAAAATGACATTCTACTAAAATACCATCTAGTATTTTTAGGCAAAATTCGCTTGAATTCTGACGACATTTCATTCCATAAGTATTTATTAAATATCTAATTAATTCGATGCAAACCAAATAAACTTGCTCATTTTTCTATGAAATTAATCATCTTGCTATATCCAGTTAGGCGCATCTCAAATATAAAATTCCACAATTTAATATACATCTAATTTTTTTTAAATTATTAGTGATATATCAGTTACCGCTACTAAGATCAGCCGAAAACGATCTAAACAGGATGAGCAAACTAGGACGCTTTCAGTATAGAATTATATAGATTACATTTAAATAATATTAACTTTAAGAATTAATGTTTTTCTAACTTAAATTTTAATTAATTTCAAAAATAAATACGTAAAAATTATCGGTTCGTTACAGGTTTAACCCCATGCAATCAACAGGCAACCCAACATACCAGAGTTACCCCTAAGGACAATAATTGGATCCTAAACATATAAGAGTCTAGATGTACTCTAATTACTACCCCAATCGATCGGCTCCCTACTCTGTAGATACCCTGTGCTGGCCCCACGGTAGGATGTATCACTTCCCAAAGTGGCAACCCTTCGTTTTTAAGATGTGCATAACCATATCTATTGATGTCATGGCGTCTAAACCTCCTCTGTCGGACCCATGCACGCACATGATCCTGTCGAAGCACGCCGCCCACACCACCCCTTCGTTTGGATCTCTTATAATCAGCCCAGTAAGCGTGCTCCGACTCCAACCTAGTTCGTAGTACTCGATGGATACCTATATATGAGTTACTGACTGAAACGGGTCCCACACAAGATGATAAAAGCTTCCCCCTACGCTTGTATCCCCACTAGGTTTTCCACAGGTTAGGCCATACCAGAGTAAAAGATTGCATAACCCCACAGGTTAAGTTTGTTGGCCTATATATAAATATTTCGCACTAACCCAAGATATACTTAACCTTCCCACTGTTTCATTAAATTTTACTTAACCCCTAATCCAGTTAGCATATTCAATCCTTATGGATTCAACTAGGTTAAGTATTCAAGTTTATTACCATATTCATTTATGGTTATAATGTAATAGACCTCCTATATTAAGCCTACAACTTGTGGATGCAGGATATGTCAGGCGGTTCCGGGCAAACTTCTTCCACAAGTCGGGCCTAACCTCGTCTCTTAGCACGTCACATGTTTATGCATTTAGACTCCTCACATTAAATTCACCACTTGCGGTTGCTGGGTATGCCGCTTGGTTTCGGGTAGACTTCCACCACAAGTGCAATCTAACCTCGTGTCTAAGCATGGTTACAATTTCTAATTACTGTAATTCTAGGCATTTCAATTATTAACCAATTATTCCTATGTCATCATAAGTTTTCATGCCCTTTTTCCCAAGTCGTGTTCACAATGAACTATATGGCCCAAATTAAGGTCTTGAATCACAATTGCGGTTTATGCCCTAAATTCATATTCATGTATTACATTCAATTTATGCCCAAATTTCCCAATACAAGTTATGCCCTAATTTTAACGTTTCCCCTCGTTCCCAATTTTTCATGTTCGCATATTTCAACGGCATGCCTAGGCTCAGGTAGCCTGGCTATATAAAATAAAAAAGGGAAAAGAAGAAGGGAAGAGGACAGAATGGTCATAATGACAAGATTGACATATAATGGCCGAAATATGCAAAATAACTAATAAACATACATTGACAAAGTTGGCATAATGACAAAATAGGCATATACGAACAGATCTGATGAACATGTGAAAGTAGAACTGATTCTAACATAATAGGGACATCGTAAACAGGCATGATGAGATCTAAGCAATGAATTAGATCAACTAATAATTGTAGACCTGACATGATAAATAGGCATAGGCTTAGATCTAGTTCATAGCCATGTCAGAATAACTTAAGTACATAGGTTATAACAGATCTGATATGACTCAAATAGTCACAGGCTTAGATCCAAGTTATAGTCATGTCAAGATTAACTTTTAAGTATTTAGATCTAAAATTAACATAGAGTTACTGTGATTGAATCTAAGAAATAGAAGAGGGATTGCAAATGTTGAATCATAGATCTCTAAACTTGAATAACCCTAGTTGATTGTTGAATAAGAAAAGATTTAGTTTAATCCGGGCAGAGGTAGCATCTAGTTCTCCATTGATTTAGAATGAATACAATAATGGGTATAGGATCTTATTTATAGCTTAGAATCAACGAATTTGGTCAAGAAAGGAGTCCACATTCAAATGAATGAATTCCGCATCAGATCTAGCAGGGGGGTTGACCCCCTCCTCTTATGGGGTCAACCCAGGGGTCGACACCCCTGGATGGGAATTTTCCCGATTCCCCCCTTCTACTCGAATTTTGAACTGTTTTGAATTCTGGGCTTATTTTATTTGTATATATTCTTCTTATGTGTATACAAACTTCAAACCTTAATAACTTCTTCATACGGTGTCTTTTTTACTCAAACCAGGTGTCTATTTTGACCAGAATTCCGAGGTGAATTCAATGGCGCAGTCCGTTTCACTTAATTCTGAATATTTATTCGATTATTCTCTAATTTATCATCATAAGTGTTGTTAAAATTACGGGGTGTTACATTCTCCCTTACTCAAAGGATTTCGTCCCCGAAATCTCCAAGTTAAGAAGAATGTATATCCTAACATCCATCTACTCATCCACCAATCACAAGCATCCATTGTCCTTAAAAAAATTCTAATGCTTATATGAACTATGACACCCCACGTCCGTTAATGTCACTCACTAAGGGAATGCATTAAGTTTTGTTAAGCGTTATAGGCAAACAGACACAAAATAATTACAAGACGGATATAAATAAGATAGTAGTGGAAATTTAAAATTTTATTTCAAATGTAAACCGTAATACCGTGTTCCACAATACCATAAATCACAAAAACCATAACAATAAAATAACTTCTGTATTGCATCATCAGAGTACATAAGTACATAAAAAGCATAATTCCCCAATTAATAGAGTTAAGGCAGAGTAGAGAAAAAAACTTGAGCCATACTTCAGAAGTAGCTCCTAGCGAGATGTTATCTGAGTCCTGAATAAGCCTGAGTGTTTCCTCCCTGAGAACCTGGGGGAGGGGGAAACAGAAGAAAGAAGGAGAAAAAAGGGTCAGATATAAAGTCTGGCGAGTCTAGTTACTTTTAGCTAGTAAATAAATAAAAGAACATGATAGGCATATAAAGTGGATAAGAGAGATCACTACATAAATGGAAGGTGTAACAAGGTAGATAAGGTAAGGTGTATACACTTCTCTAATGATTACTCTGCACTATTACTAGTACAACTAAAATGAGATGATTTCTTCCACTCTAAGTTAGTAGACTTAGGGCATACGTCCGAGTGTACCCTAAACACTCCCCTAATCGATTGGCTCCCCACTCCGTAGATATCCTGTGTTGGCACCACAATAGGAGGTATCACTTCCTAATGTGGCAACCCTTCATTTACCAAGATGTGTACAACCATATCTACTGGTGTCACGGTCGTCTTATGCCCCCTCTGCCCGGCTCATGCACGCACATGGCCTGGTCGGTTTGCATCGCCCACACCGTCTGTCTCGTTTGGGTCTCTTATAATCAATCAGTAAGCATGCCCCTTCTCCACCTAGCACGGAGTACTTTATTTGATACCTACTCCGGGTTACTGACTGAAATGGTCCCACACAATATGATACAAGCTCTCCCCTTTGTCTTGTATCCCCACTAGGTTTTACAATGACTATGTATACCCTTAGGTGTCTTTAATTACATAGCCCTATGTCAGTTATGCTTACACTAAATGGTGTCTTTAATTACATAACCTTATTGGGTTAAGTTCGTGGGCCTATATGTAAATATTACCCACCCCCTCTAATTTACTTAACCCACCCACTAACCATCCTGTTTTACATAACCCTAACTTAAGTTCATAATCATATAATCCTTATGGATTAAATTAGGTTAAGTAGTCCAATTCATTACCATGTCCAATTATGGTTATAATGGGCTGGACCTCCCACATTAGGCCTACAATGTGTGGATACTAGATATGTCGGTCGGGTCAGGGCAGTCTTATTCCACAGTTGTGTATAACCTCGTGTCTTAACCCGATTCATATTTGCACACTTAGACCTCTCACATTAGGTTCAACATTAGTGGCTGCTGGATATGTCGGTCGGGTCCGGGCGGACTTCCACAACTAATGCCACTAACCTCTTGTCATAAGTGCAATTACAATTACTAATTGTAATTATTAAACATTCCATTTTTATCCAAATCTACCTATGTCATTATAGGTGATTATTTCTCTTTTTATCCTATTTTAATTATATGTCTAATAATGTTCATATTCAATTTATGCTAATATTAATTAACCCTTCTCCCCCGTTCCCTAACTAGCGTACTCATAAACTGGCGACATGCCTAGGCTAGGCAATAGCCTAATCATAAACGATAATAGGGAAAGTAAAGGGAATATAACTAAAGTGATTGTCTTGGCATAAACATAAACTATCATGATAATAAGGTGAATAGACATGTAATTAATATCATAACAATGTGGATATAAAAATGATGAAATGTGGCAGTCAATTGATTCTAACATAACTATGATGTCACAATAAGCATAGTAAGATCTAAATTAGCAATTTAGATTTCCAATTGGATTAGATCTAACATGATAACACAAGGTGACAAATTAGATCACATAATTCAGATCTAGAGGTTAAAGTAGATCTAACACCATTAGAATGACATAATAGCGTGTTTAGATCTAAATATGGGTTCTCATGTCCAATTTACAACTTATCTAAGTTGATCGCAATATAATAGGTCAAAAGGTGATTTACATAAAGAATTGGATCTAACCACAGTTGCAACTGCCCAAATGAACAGATTTACATTCACCACAATATAGTTACAAGTCAAAATCCACATAGGAAACATAATAGAATAATCACAGTTGCATTAGATCTAAAAGTGTAGATCTATTATGACATAGTATAAGATTTACCAATAGCATAGATCCACAGTTTACAACATATCCAATTCACAGTCTTTCGCAATTTACTTTTACTTATCCAAACCTAAAAGCAACTAGAGACTCACAGCATTAGGTTTATAAAATTGAGAAAGAATGGATCGTGAATTTCTGAATTTAATTTGCGAAGTACATTGTTATAGAAAACGGTTCCGTCTTAGTTCGTATCCCGGTAGCATATGGCCTCCATGATTTCCTATGAATAAAATAGGAGAATAGGACACATATATAGCTGCCAGACCCCCTGAAACCGAGTACCACGTCAGCCCTAGGGGTGTCGACACCCCCGTGTGTGGGTCGACCCCTAGGTCGACACCCCTCTAGGGGGGTCGACCCCCTAGAGCGGGATTTTTGCCACCTTATCGAATTTTTCAAATTCGAAGGGTTAGGGATAAAATTCTGACTCATCTTTGGCTCATACCTATATATATAATCTTTCTACGCGTATACAAATTAAAATCCTCATAACTTCTTCATACGATGTCCGTTTCATGCAAACTAAATGTCTATCCTGACCAGAATTTTGAGATGAACGCAATGGTGCAGTCCATTTCCACTAATTTTGAATATTAAATTAATTATTATTTAATTTATCCTCTTTACCATTGCTAAAATTCGAGGTGTTACATTCTCCCCTACTCAAAGGATTTCGTCCTGAAATCTCTAAGTTGAGAAGAATGCATATCCTACCATCCATCATCCATCTACTCATTCACCAATCACTGGCATCCACTGTCCTTAAATATTTCTAATGCTTATACGAATATATGCAAAGGTGTATATGTCCCAACACTAATGTGAAAATCATGTGGTCTACTTATTCAGTTGACCTCCTTAATGCAATGTATGTTAGTCTCGTGAATCCAATATGTATGCAAATAATCCTATTATATCATGTGAGTTCTATATGTGTGCCTATTCATTCATCCCAATGCAACATCCATATGTTAACTAATCCATTTCCATCCATAAAAGAAAAGAAAATGCACACACATCCATATGCAGTATGAGAGTGATTGAGTCGATCTAGTTCCTACTGTATGTATATGCATCCATAGGCAACCACCAGCAAGCACTTGCATCCAGTTGCATCCATCAAATATAACATGTTTCAAACACATGTTTACATTCATAGGATTCCTATCTAAAGGTTGAAAAATACTATGGATAAGGTATACTCAATTGATAGAAACAAGTACTGATAAAGATTTGAAAAAGGAGTTAAGAACATACCCTCGAAAAGAAAAAAGGTACGAAGCACGAAGCTAGTCTTCGGTCTCCCAAGTTGCATTCTCTGGGCTATCTCCCCATTAAACCTTTATCAACTTGATCTCCTTATTGCACAACTTCTTAACTTCTGATTCAAGAATACGGGTAGGGACTTGTCTGACTATCGCCTCCCTTTCCACTTCTACTTCTTCCAACATGCTCGGTTCAACAACTTTTGCGGTGTCATGCAGGCACTTCCGCAGATGAGAGACGTGGAAAAGGTCATGAACACCGGATAGATTTTCTGGAAGTTTCACTCTATAGGCCATTTGGCCAATTTCCTCGGTTATGGGAAATGGTCGCACAAATTTATGTGCCAACTTCCCTACTGCTCCGAAGCGAACCACATTCCTAAAAGGTGATACTTTGATAAAAACTAAGTCTCCTACTTCAAATTCGATGTCGGTTCTTCTCTTTCCTGCATAGGACATCTGCCTATATTGAGCTATCATCATCCGCCATCGAATAAGGTCAATCTTTTTGTATGTTTCCCTAACCATATCTGGTCCAAGTAATAATCTTTCTGTAGATTCCCACCAGCAAGTTGGTGAACTATAGGGTCGTTTTGTACAATGCTTCGAAGGGCTCCATGCTGATTCTAGCTTGATAACTGTTATTATAGGCAAATTCTACTAAAGGAAGATGCTCTTCCCAAGTCCCTCCGAAGTCAAGGATACACAATCTTAAAAGATCTTCAAGAATTCTGTTCACCCTCTCCGTCTGCCCATCGGTCTGAGGATGATAAGCGATGCTCAAACATAACTGTGTACCTAATGCTTCTTGCATACTCCTCCAAAATTTGCTATTAAAGATGGGGTCACGATGGCTTACGATGTTGGAAGGTACTCCATGAAGATGAACTATCTCACGAACATAAATTGTTTCCAACCACGATGTCATCCTCTTACTCTTAACTGGAATAAAGTGAGCGCTCTTAGTGAGTCTATCTACCACCACCCAAATACTGGTATTACCTTTCTTTGACCTAGGCAAACCATCTATGAAATCCATAGAGACGCTCTCCCATTTCCACTGTGGAACCTCCAACGGATGAAGTAATCCACCGGGCTTCTTTTGCTCAGCTTTGACCTGCTGGCAAACTAAACACTGAGAAACAAATTCTGCTACATCTTTCTTTATCCCAGCCCAAAAGAAAACCCTCTTCATGTCTCTATACATCTTTTCACCACCTGGATGAATAGACATCTTAGAATGGTGGGCTTCTTCTGGGACTTCCTTTATCAAGCTTCCAGTTTGAGGAACACAAAGCCTTCCATCTCGTCGCAACCACCCTTTTTCATCTATGACATATCTACTGAGGTGACTAGAAGTCTCCCCTCTTCTGAGCTTTTCCATGATGTCTAAATTTTGTGGGTCACCTTGTTGCGAAGCTCCTATTTGATCCATAAGATTTGGTCGTATCCCCAACAATGCAAACAACTCAGGCAAAACCTCGATGGAGGGTCCAAAATCAAAAGCTGATATAAATTCCAAGTTATTTCTTTCCACAAACAGAGGACTCAGGGCCATCCTCTGCCTACTTAGTGCGTCTGCCACCACATTACCCTTGCCAGGGGTATAAGAAATTTCAAAATCATAAGAAGCTAAGAATTCCATCCGCCGTTGTTGCCTTAAGTTGATATCCTTCTGTGAGAATAGATACTTGAGAGATTTATGATCAATGTATAACTCGAACCTTTCTCCAAGTAAATAATGATGCCACGTCTTTAACGCAAACACTATGGCGGCTAGATCTAGATCATTGGTGGGATAGTTCTTTTCATGAACTCTCAACTGTCTACCCCCATAAAACACCACTTTCCCTTCTTGCATTAGAACCGCAACAAGCCCTGTACCGCATGCATCAGTGTAAGTAGTAAACACTTTATTTCCATTAGGTAAGTTCAAGACTGGGACTGTTGTCAGAGCCCTCTTCAGTCGTTAGAAGGTAATGTCACAGTCTATATCCCATGAAAATGCCAAATTCTTCTTTGTTAGCCTGGTGAGAGGGGATGATATCTTCGCGAAGTCCTAATGAACTTCCTATAATAATCTGCCAACCCAAGAAAGCTTCTCACCTTAGTTGCATTTTTAGGAATCTACCAATCTTGTGGCGGGATCTACAACTATTTCTTTGGAGACCACATGCCCTAAGAATCTCACCCCTTTTCTCCAAAAATGGCATTTGGAGAACTTCGCCTTAAGCTGATGGTTATAGAGTGTAACACCCCGTGAATTCTATAACATTAAGCTTCACAAATTAAAGTGTAATTAATTCTAAATGAAAGAATTAAGGGAAATGGGTTACGCCATTGCGTTCGTCTCGGAATTCTGCTTGAAATAGAGTCTGAGTTTGCGTGAATCATGCTCTGTATGAAGGAGTTATGACCTTCGGAAGTTTCAGAATAAAATTTAAAATTCAAACAGCTCGGTTTCAAGTTCAAAATTTGAAAAACAGGTTCAAACTGGGCTGGGCGGGAAAATTCCCGCCCAGGGACCAGGTCGACCATAGGGTTGACCATGGTGTCGACCTGGTCACCCCAGGTCGACCTGGGTGTCGACCTGCCAGTCGACCTACCTGGTCGACCTGGCTGGCTGGGTCTGGCTCTGGCTCGAATTTCTGTGGCTCGGTGTGTCATTAGGGCTGACATGTCACCTCTTGATTGGCTCTTTAAACTTTGTAAGGACAAGATTCCTCCTGTCTTCGTCTGACGGCTCAAAACAATTTAAAAATCTATATATACACCCTAAATCTCAACTAAAATTCACACAAATAAAATAAAATTGGAGTCGACATGCTACCAGGAAGGAATTGAGCATAGCCGTCAAGAGAGAGGAGCTTAGAGACGAATCAAATTTAGAAGAAGACTAAAGCTTAATCAAATTAATCAACGCAACGTTAATCTACCCAAAGGAACGCATCTCAATTTCAGAATTTAGAATCCAGAATTCAAGATTCTGCATTCGTTGTAAGTATAGTGACCTTTCAGAATATGAATAAAAACTGTGACGTGATTCGATGTAAATGAAAATAGAATTGTGTTATTGTATGATAATGATATAAATTTTGTGTATTGTAATGATTCTGTCATGACTTGTGTATTGATATTTGTGGCCTAAATTGATTGATGCAAGCCTATTGAACAATTGTATATGAAAACAATGGCACTTGCAAGTTTGTGGCAAAAACTAGAATTTGATCCCTTTATGTTTATGTCTATGGTATGGACTATATACATTCTCTAAGTCTAAGTTAAGGCTTATGTAAACATGTTTTCAGACCTTTTATGCCTACATGACCCAAAACCTATGAACACATTCTTATGTTTATTTGCAAGTATAATTGGATCTATGTTAAGTATCGTTTGGGTTACATAAACTATGCAAGTTCATGTTGAAATAGGCTATATGATTAGATGTTAAAATTGGACATTTTGGTGAATATACAACATGTTAGTTTTGTGGTTGACATTATGCCAAGTTAAACATGTTTAAACCCAAGTTTGTATAAGCCTAAACTATGCCATTTCATATGTCACCTACTTAGTTATACTTTGATTTGAATGCAAGTTCACATGACCCATAATTTATGTTAGTTGAATCGCTAAATTGCAAGTTCATGCGCCACACACCTTTATGTATTGTAAAATATTACATGTTCTTGATTTCCCCTTTTTCTCACGTTTATAAAGTTGGGCTGAATTGCGTCGAGCCCAACACTTGTTATAATGTTGCGAACGTACAAACGGGGATAATAACGTTGGGTGTAAAACATGAAAAATATATGTTGGCATGGTTGGCACATGCCAACGACAATGACATTTAAGCGGTATGAATTGTTATACCCAAGAATAAAGGACATGACATTTACATATAATTGAGAAGTGATAAAATATGTAAATTTAGAAAACACGGTATGCTTAACCCGAGGTTGGATTGAGTTGTGACGTAAACCTGCCCGGACCCGCCCGGCTGTCCAGTAGTCACAACAATACCTATCCAATGTGGGTGGTTAAGCATTGAGCCCAATAAAGACCCAAGGTTAGACTGAGCTACGGTGTAAACCTGCCCAGAACCGACCGACACATCCAGTAACCGTAGCAATATCTGTCTAATGTGAGTGGTCAGGTGCTTTAAGAGGCTAAGGACAGATGGTAGGGTTAAGTCAACTATAAACACTTAACCAAATTCAACATGTTAACAAGAATTGATGGGTGAGGTTAGGTAAATACAGACACTTAACCACTTAACATGTTTGACTTGAAAACCTTAGTAACGACGGACCCGTTTCAGTAATAACCCAAGTTAGGTATCATGGTACACTAAAACTAGGGAGGGTGGGGCACGATTACTGGGCTGATTGTAAGCGGTCAAAACACGGCGATGGGTGCACGGTGTAGGTTCTAATGGGGTGCGGGCGTGCACACACTCCGGAGCAGACAAACAGGGTACTAGGGGCACCAGTAGTATAACCTATGCCTTTTAGAATTGTGTCGGGGCCGCCACCATGGGTCTTGATACACCCCATGGTGGGACTAGCATAGGTATCTATAATTCTTGGAGGCCGTATGACACACATTTACGCGAGTAGGAGCCGATCTTTAGAAAATGGGGATCACTTCACCCTCAGCATGGGGTGCCAGTTAGAATAAGCTCAAGTAGGTGCAGAGATATAGTGTGGGTGCGATAGTACATTCGATTCTAAACTACACTTCCTTAGCTTGTGATACTTGCCTGTTTTCAGTTTATATCTATCATGCCCTTTTTCTTATTCACATACTGAAGAGTTACTAGATTTACTCAGGCTTTATGTCTAACTCTATTTTCTTTTCGTCTTCTTCTCTTTCGTCCCCCCCAAGGTTCGCAGGGAGGAAACAACCCAGCTTAGTACTCTTTTGCAAGCTTCAAGATCGTAGACGTATGGTTTGGATCTCTTTTGCTCGGATTATGGCTTTGGATATCACTATAGGGATTTTTGTTACTTTATTTATGTTTTATGCTTCTTTAATAATCAAGACAGTAATGAGGTTGTAATGTTGGATGTATTTTGAGACAATTATGGAAATGTTTTGTATGAACACGTATCGATGAAATAAAAGCCTGTTTATTTTCCGCTGCTTAAAATATGTGTATTTATATCTGTCTTGTGTTTATCTGTGACTTTTACTTATAAACCTCCACCAAAGTTAAGGCATTCCCTTTGTGAGTGACCTTAATGGAGGTGGGGTGTTTCATAGAGAGTTTTCAAAACTTCTCTCAAATGTTGGGCATGCTCTTCTTCGCTTTTGGAGAAGATCAAAATATCATCAACAAAGACTACGAAAAAATTGTTTAGGAACTTCCGAAACACCCTACTCATCAGATCAACAAAATAGGCGGTTGCATTCGTCAGCCCAAAAGGCATCACTATCCATTCAAAGAGACCATTCGGAGTTCTAAAAGTAGACTTATCTGTGCTGTCCTCAGCCACCCTCAACCGATGGAACCCCTTTGCCAAGTCCAAACTGAGAAACTACCGAGGCACTAATAAGATGATCAAATAAACCATCAATCCTTGGAAGCGGGTGCCCATTCTTTTTGGTGAGCTTATTCCACTCTCTATAGTCAACACACAAACGAAGCGAACCACCACCTTAGTTGCGAATACTATTGGAGCACCCCATTCAGATATGCTTCGTCTGATAAACCATTTCTCAAGTAGCTCCCCTACTTGCTTACTCAGCTCCCTCCTTTTTCTTGGAGCCATATGGCGCACTGGTAATGCAACTAGCTTTGCATTGTCCACCAGATATATGCGGAAGTCGATCTCGCGCCTTGGAGTTAAACCCCGTACATCATCAAAAACAACAGAATAATCTCAAACCACCGGATCAGATGGCAAATCATCTATGGATGCATCTAGAGACACTAGAAAGATAAGCATAACAGACCCTTAGTGGTCACAATAAACTTCGAGGGTCTTCCCATGACAAGTCAGGAGTCTAACAACCCTCCTCTCACAGTCCAAATGGCCCCATACGCGGTAAGCTAATCCATTCCTTGAATCAACCCATAGCCCATAAACCTAAGCACATACGAGTCACACTCAAACTCGACGCCTAACACATATATTTTCAAACCCTGACAAATCATCGATAAATGAGCCGAACCACCATTGGAGTTTGTAACAACTACGGGATCTACTACCATACTTGTAATTAGGTACAGAGATTCAACCATAGAACAAGATATAAACAAGTGTCAAGCACCAGAATCAAAAAGTGTTCTAATTGGATGGTTTGAAAGAGAAACTAAATTTTATACGGAAATTTTTCTACCTCATTTAGGAGCACTGATCATGAGAGCATGCATCTGCCCTCCAGAAGTTCCTGCTGTTTGACCTTGTCACTGCAATCCCTGTTTCTTTGGGCACTCTTTAGAGAAGTGCCCGACCTCTCCGCAATTGAAGCAATTGCCCTTCCTTCTCTTGTAGTCTTTGATCAAGTGACACTCCTTTCCACAATTATGACATTTTCTCTTATCCCTGCCTTTGTCATCTTTCCCTCCTTTTTTCTACTGTTGTTATTGTTGTTGCTGCCCTTCTTGGGCCACACCTTCCTATTCTGTGATGTCCCCTCAGCCTTTGCTTCCTACTTTTCTCCCTTGTCCTTCTCATGCATTAGGGCCATATCAACAAGCTTTTCAAAAGTGGCCCTCATTCGAATATGGGACATGGATAACCCATGCAGAGGCTCATTCAGCCCTTTAGTAAATCACAAATCCCTTTTGTGTGGTGTATCCACCAACTCTATCCCGAACCTTGCCAGCTGATTGAACTTGTTCACATACCCCTTCACCGTCAAGTTTCTTTGTTTGAGTGCTAAGAACCTCTCCTTCTGTATGCTTCTCTCAGCTTGGGAAAGAAATTTCATTTCGACTCGCTATCTAAAATCTTTCCAAGTTTCCACCGGACGTCCAGCTTGGGTGACTTCCCACCAAAATGTGGATTTGTCCTTTAATAGCCAAGCAGCCAACTGAATCTCTCTTCGATCCTCTACTTCAAATATTATGAATAAGTCCTCGGTCTCCTTAAGCCAGTTCCTAGCTTCTACGAATGTCTTGTTCCCATGGAATGGCTTCCCTCATATAGCACGGAAGTCCTTGCAGATCTTGGGAAAGTTATCTGCTCTTGGAGGGAGAGGAGGAGGAACGACTGGTGCAGCTGGGGGAGGAACGTCTCTTTGGCCTTCGGCAGGCGTCGTGGCCTCCAAATACCTACGGAACCATCCGGGTATTGTGACGCTCTCTGGGATATTAGGAATGTTTTGTTCCCCAGACATGCTGAAAAATGAAAAAGGAAGAAATTTAGATAAAGGACCGAAGGATATTACATATGGCTTCTTGGTGAATATTTTCAAAACATACTTTTCTTTTTGAAAATACCATCTTTTAAAACCTTTTTGAAAAATAAAATTTCAAAAATTTTCATCTGATCTAGTAACCTTTAGCTCTGATACCAAGTGTGACACCCCACATCCGTTAATGTCAATGACTAAGGGAATGCAGTAAGTTTCATGAAGCGTTATAGGTAAACAGACACAGAATAATTATAAGACAAATATAAATAAGATAGCAATGGAAATTTAAATTTTATTTCAAACAAAAATCGTAATACCGCGGTCCACAATACCATAAGTCACAAAAACCATTACAATAAAATAACTTCTGTCTTGCATCATTAAAGTACATAAGTATATAAAAAGCATAATTTGCAAATTGAAAGAATTAAGCCATAGTAGAGACAAAAACTTGAGCCATACTTCAGAAGTAGCTCCTAGAAAGATGATATCTGAGTCCTGACTAAGCCTGAGTGTTTCCTCCTTGAGAACCTAGGGGGAAACAGAAGAAATAAAGAGAAACAAAAGGGTCAGACAAAAAGTCTAGCTAGTCTAGTTACTTTTAGCTAGAAAATAAATAAAAGTAACATTACAGGCATATAAAGTGGATAAGAGAGATCACTACATAAATGGCAGGTGTGACATAGTAGACAGGGTAAGGTGTATACGCTTCTCTAATGATTACTCTGCACTATTACTAGTACAACTAAAATGAGATGATCCCTTCCACTATAGGTTGGTACACTTAGGAAATACTTCCGAGTTACCCTAACCATTACCCTAATCGATCGGTTCCTTACTCTGTAGATATCATGTGCTGGCCCCACAGTAGGAGGTATCACTTCCTAAAGTGGCAACCCTTCATTTCCCAAGATGTGCACAACCATATCTATTAGTGTCACGGTCGTCTTATCCCCCTCTGCTCGGCTCATGCATGCACATGGCCTGGTCGGTTTGCGCGGCCCACACCGTCCGTCTCGTTTGGATCTCTTATAATCAATCAGTAAGCGTGCCCTTTCTCCGCCTAGCACAAAGTATTTTATTTGATACCTACTCCGGGTTACTGACTGAAATGGGTCCCACACAATATGATACAAGCTCTCCCCTTTGTCTTGTATCCCCACTATTTTTTTCACTGAATATGTATACCATTAGGTGTCTTTAATTACATATCCCTATGTCAGTTATGCTTACCCTAAAGGGTGTCTTTAATTACATAACCTTTTTGGGTTAAGTTCGTGGGCCTATATGTAAATATTACCCACCCCCTCTAATTTACTTAACCCACCCACTACCCATCCAATTTTACTTAACCCTAACTTAAGTTAATAATCATACAATCCTTGTTGATTAAATTAGGTTAAGAAGTCCAATTCATTACCATGTCCAATTATGGTTATAATGGGCTAGACTTCCCACATTAGGCCTGCTGGATGTGTCAGTCCGGTCCGGCCAGTCTTATTCCATAGTCGGGTCTAACCTCGTGTCTTAGCCCGATACATATTTGCACACTCAGAGCTCTCACATTAGGTTCAATAATCGTGGCTGCTGGATATGCCGGTCGGGTCTGGGCTGACTTCCACCACTAATGCCACCTAACCTCATGTCATAAGTGCAATTACAATTCCTAATTGTAACTGCTAGATATTCCATTTTTATCCAAATCTACCTGTGTTATTATAGGTGATTATTTCTCTTTTTATCCCCATTTGAATTATATGTCCAATAATGTTCATATTTAAATTATGCCAATATTAACCCTTCTCCCCCATTCCCTAGCTAGCGTAGTCATAAACTGGCGGCATGCCTAGGCTAGACAATAGCCTAGTCATAAATGATAATAGGGAAAGTAATGGGAATATAACAAAAGTGATCATCTTGGCATAAACATAAACTAGCATGATAATAAGGTGAACGGACATGTAATAAACATCATAACAAGGTGAACATAAAAATGATGAACTGGTGGCAGTCAATTGATTCTAACATAACTATGATGTCATAATAATCATAGTATGATCTAAATTAGCAATTTAGATGTCCAACTGGATTAGATCTAACATGATAACATAACATGATAAATTAAATCACATAATTCAAATCTAGAGGTTAAAGTAGATCTAACACCATTAGAATGACATAATAGCATGTTTAGATCTAAATATGGGTTCTCTTGTCCAATTTACAACTTATCTAAGTTGATTGCAATATGATAGGTAAAAGATGATTTACATAAAGAATTGGATCTAACTAATGTTGCAACGGTCCAAATTAACAGATTTACATTCACCACAATATAGTTACAAGTCAAGACCACATAGGTAACATAATAGAATAATCACAGTTGCATTAGATCTAATAGTGTAGATCTATTATGACGTAGTATAAGATTTAACAACACCATAGATCCACAGTTTACAACATATCCAATTCATAGTCTTTCACAATTTACTTTAATTTATCTAAACCTAAAAGCAACTAGAGACTCACAGCGTTAGGTTTATAGAATTGAGAAAGAACGGATCTTGAATTTATGAATTTGATTTGTAAAGTACGTTGTTGTAGAAAACGGTTTTGTCTCAGTTCGTATCCCGATAGCATATGTCCTCCATGATTTCCAATGAAGAAAATAGGAGAATAGGACACATATATGTAGCTGCCAGACCCCTTGAAACCGAATGCCTCGTTAGCCCTAGGGATGTCGACACCCCTGTGGGTGGGTCGACCCCTAGATCGACACCCCTCTAGGAGGTCGACCCCATAGAGCAGGATTTTTGCCGCCTTATCGAATTTTTCAAATTCGAACTTTTCTGGATAAAATTCTGACTCATCTCTGACTCATGCGTATATATAATCTTTCTACGCGTATACAAACTAAAAACCCTCATAACTTCTTCATACGATGTCCATTTTATGCAAACCAAATGTCTATCCTGACCAGAATTTCGAGGCAAACGCAATGGTACAGTGCGTTTCCTATAATTCTGAATATTAAGTTAATTATTATTTAATTTATCCTCTTTAACATTGTTAAAAATTCAGGGTGCTACATGTACATATGCAAAGGTGTGTGTATATGTCCTTATACTAATGCTAAAGATCAGGCAGTCTACTAATTAAGTTGATCTCCTTAATGCAATGTATGTTCGTTCCACAAATCCAATATGTATGCAGAAAATCCTATTATAACATGTAAGTTCTATATGTGTGTACGATCATTCATCCAAATGCAACATCCATATGATGATACATCCATTTCCATCCATAAATGGTAAAAAAATTGAACACACATCCATATGCAGTATGAGTGTGATTGAGTTGATCTAGTGCCTAATGTGTGTGTATATGCATCCATGAACAACCACTAGCAAACACTTTCATCCACTTGAATCCATCAATCATAACATGTCTCAAACACATGTTTACATCCATGGGATTCCTACCTAAAGGTCGAAGATTCGATCGATAGGATATACTTAAATGATAGAAACAAGATTGAATAAATGCTTTGGAAAGGAAGTTAAGAACATAGCCTTGAAAAGAAAAGGGTACGAAGCGCGAACCTTGTCTTCGGTCTCCAAAGTTGCATCCTTTTGGTTGTCTCTCCATTGAACTTTCATCAACTTGAATTCTTTTTTACGTAGCTTCTTAACTTATGATCCAAGAATATGGGTAGGAACTAGTCTAACTGTCGCCTCCTGTTCTACCTGTACTTCCTCCAATATACTTGTCTCAACTACTTCTGCTATATTATGCAAGCACTTCCACAAACGAGAAATGTGGAAAACATCATGAACAACGGATAGTCTTTCTGGTAGCTTTACTATATAGGCCATTTGTCCGATCCTTTCTATTATGGGAAATGGCCCTACAAATCTTGGTGCCAATTTCTCTACAGATCCAAAGCAAACCACATTTCTTAATGGTGATACATTAATGAAAACCATTTCTACTACCTCAAATTCAATGTTGGTCCTTCTCCTATCAGCGTAGGATTTCTTCCTATCCTGAGTTGTATTCATTCGCCGTTTAATAAGATCAACCTTTTCGAAAGTTTTCTAACCATATCTGGTCCTAGTAGAAGTATTTCTATAGACTCCCAACAACAAGTTTGTGATCTATAAGGTCTCCCATGTAATCCTTCAAAGGGTGCCATGCCAATACTAGCTTGATAACTGTTGTTGTAGGCGAACTCTACCATAGGAAGATGCTCTTCCCAAGTCCCTCCGAAGTCTAGGATACATACTCTTAAAATCGTCAAGAGCTCTATTCACCCTTTTCATCTATCCATCGGTCTGAGGGTGATAAGCGGTGCTCAAACATAACTATGTACCTAGTGCTTGTTACAAGCTCCTCCAAAATTCACTGGTGAAAATGGGGTCACGATCGCTTATGATACTGGAAGGTACTCCATGAAGATGGACTATCCCACGAACGTAAATTGATGTCAACCATGTTGTCGTCCTCTTACTCTTAACTAGAATGAAATGAGCAATCTTAGTAAGTCCGTCTACAACAACCCAGATACCAGTGTTGTTTTTCTTGATCTAGGCAAACCATCGATGAAATCCATAGAGGCACTCTCCCACTTCCACTTTGGTACCTCTAAAGGATGATGTATACCACCGGGCTTCTTTATCTCTGCTTTGACTTGCTGGCAAATCAAACATTGAGAAACAAACACTACCACACCTTTCTTCATCCCAGCCCAAAAAAAATCCTCTTCCTATCTCTATACATCTTATCACCACCTGGATGAATAGTCATCTTAGAATGATGGGCTTCCTCTAGGACTGTATTCAACAAACTCCCAATTTGGGGAACACAAAGACTTCCATTCGTCGCAACCACCCTCTATCGTCTGTGGAATATCTACTGAGGTAACTAGAAGTCTCCCCTTTACTGAGCCTATCCAAGATGTCTAAAATCTGTGGATCCTCACGTTGTGAAGCTCTTATCTGATCCATGAGAGTAGGTCGCACCTCCAGCGATGCAAATAGACCAGGCAAAAACTTGTTGGAGGGTCTAAATTCAAAATTCGATACAAACTCCAAGCTTTTCCTCTCCACAAACAGAGGACTTAAGGCCATCCTCTGCCTACTTAGTACGTCTGCCACCACATTACCCTTTCCAGGGGTATATGCAATCTCGAAGTCATAAGATGCTAGGAACTCCATCCACCTTTGTTGCCTTAAATAAAGAACCTTCTGCGAGAATAAGTACTTGAGAGATTTATGATCGGTGTACAACTCGAACTTCTCTCCAAGAAAATAATAGCGACAAGTCTTAAGTGTGAATACTATGGTAGCTAGCTCTAAGTCATGGGTAGGGTAGTTCTTCTCATGAACCCTTAATTGTTTACCTCTATAACATACTACCCTTCCATCTTGCATCAGAACCACACCAAGTCTTGTACCACATGCATCAGTGTATACTGTAAACACTTTGTTCCCATTGGGTAAGGTCAAGACTGGGGCTGTTGTCAGAGCCGTCTTCAATCGTTGGAAAGCAACATCACAATCTACATCCCAAGAAAACGTCAGATTCTTCTTCGTTAGCCTCGTGAGTGAGGCTTATATCTTTGAGAAGTCCTTAATGAACTTCCTATAATAGCCTTCAAATCCGTGAAAATTTCTCACCTCCGTTGCATTCTTTGGGATTTTCCAAACTTGAACTACAACTAAATTTTGTGGGATCTACTGCTATCCCATCTTTAGAGACCACATGCCCAAGAAAACTCACCTCTTTTCTCCAAAAATGGCATTTGGAGAATTTATCCTTAAGCTGATGCGCACACAGAGTTTTCAAAACCTCCCTTATATGTAAGGCATGCTCTTCCTCGTTCTTCGAGAAAATAAAGATGTCATCAACAAAGACCACAAAATTTTATTTAGGAACTCCCGAAACACCCTACTCATCAAATCAACAAAATAGGCAGGTGGATTCATCAACCAAAAAGGCATAACGAGCCATTCAAAGAAACCATCTGGAGTCCTAAAAGTGGTCTTGTCTATACTGTTCTCGGCCACCCTCGACTGCTGAAACCCCATGGCCAAGTCTATGTGACGACCACCCATAACCCCTGCACTGAACAAGAGAAATAATGCACTGACAGGTGTGCTAGGCTGCTATGGACGATCATCAAAGTAGGTAAACATCATCGGAACCTGTCGAAAATCTCACAGCGTAAGGATAATATATAATAGAACATATACAATAGGCAATAGTAGTGAAATCCACTTTCACAGAAATTGAAAAACTCTTAACAGAACCCGCAGAAAGATCCATGCAACTTTGGATAACATTTCTGTACAAAGGTCCTCACTACATTCTTCAAAGTATAAAGTATCAGCGGAAACGGAAAATACTAGATAGTAATGAAACTGGTATGTGAGCCTCCTGGTCGCCATCGATCAGCGTCATCGTCCTCACTAAAGCATCACCTGTCATCTGCTACTCAGTCTGTCCACCCACAACCGGATGAACAGCCCAAGGTAATAAGAAGGAAATATAAAACCTTGAGTCACACAACAGTCCTAGTGAGCGATAAAATAACTAACAAACTTCATCAATAAAGTATATGAGAATGGGTAGATTTACTAACCACTAACCAACATTAGAGAAGAACTTACACTAGTCTTCCCGACATTTGACAGTGCTAGCCTTTACAATACATAACATTCAAGGTAAAAACAATTTGTCCATGGCAATCAGAACAACCATCTATAACATTCATAACATCCAGATTACTTAGGTCTCACGTAGACAACCCTAATTGAGTTTAACATCCCTTAAGTAATCTCCCAGAGCCCTAAAGCAATATCAGTCAAGCACTCAAGAAATATCTCCCTCGACGTTGGATAATCCACATGACATGGTATAAGCAAACATCCAAACATTCAAACATCCATGACAAACTCTGGCTATCACCGCCAATCCTGCTTTAAAACCATCCTTAGTCGTATGACAGCCCATCATGACTGCCATACGTCAACGTCTAATGGTAACCCCTGTTCCAGCACAACTCCATATGCCATCATGACTCGTATGTTTGTCCTCGACAACTAGGCCCATCACGACTACCCAAGGTACAAGGCCCTTCACGACTGCCCAAAGTACCTCTGCATTGAGTCTGCTAGAACTTACGATAATGATAATATCTCAGACTTCACATCTCTATTCGTCGTTTCTGGCGACTATTCTCAAACCCAAGTCTCACTCGAGTAACCATTATCCATAACCCAACACCTTTTGAGTTGTCTGCATATTCGTTGCTTTATACCGATCAACAAACTCATCACGTCACTTCGGACACTCCCTTCTGGAAATACCTCGAACTCACCCCATCAAATACGAGACCTTCGAAAATCTTTGATGGAATGGCCCAAGGTGCGATGCGTTCCATTTGTACGAATTGTGAACATACCACGCACGACCGGACATAGAGCCAAAGAACTGGCGGATGGGGCCGGATCCTAAAAGTAGAGTCGCTACGCACCTAGTGCACCAACCACGTGGCCAGTATATTAATTGGGGCACTCAAAGACCTGGCGAATGATGGCCCACTCTACCCAAGAGCGCTTATGTCACATAAGGCTCAATCTTCACGACACAATCAAACCCGAGTAATTATGAACGACCAGGCCATTCTTCAGAAAACCAACCGACCTCCTTTACCTCCGGAGCAACCGACCCTTCTATACCCATATGACCGTCCTACCCTCCAACAGCCAACCGACCCTCAATAGCTAAATGTCCCTTCTGTTAGATCCTTGATTTTGATGAAGACGCACTATACACATTACACAAACATATTTATTCATTCATACAGGAATCAACCCAAGGAGAAGGACTCAAGATGGCAAGACTACTCAAAGAATCTCATATATATTGTATTACATATTATGTACAATATCCTTGACTAAATATGAGAAAAACATCAAGAGATCATAGTGTCTGTGCAGTTTCAGACATTTGCCTTTTATACAACAGACGTCTGTCATTACAGTAGGAAAATATTCCTCACTTAGCACAGACGTCTGTCATATATAAGACAGACGTCTGTTGAAAGCCTCGGGCTAATTTTCCTGCACGCACAGACGTCTTTTGTCCTAAGGACAGATGTCTGTCTATGTATCTAAGTAATATCTGATTGCAAAGACAGACGTTTGCTCAAAGTTGACAGACGTCTATCCTAGAATATGACCTATGTTTTCCAGGCAACATCTCTTCAGTTTGAATAGTTGTAACTTCATCTCTTCTTCTCTAATAAGATTTTTTCAAAAGAGATATCTTTTCAAACAAAAGGTTTTATTCAGGAATCACAACCTTTCATGAAAACTCTTAGTTTTCTATAAATAGATCAAAGACTCAAGTTTTCTAACCACCTATTCTTTCTAGATCTATTCTACATTCTCTGAAAAGCTCTTTATTCCCAAATACATTCTAGATTTCAATCAATCACTTAATACTTCTATTCTCTCTATGTGTTCAATTCTCATATCAACTCAAGGAGATTATAGGAGCAACTTGTACGATTCAGCCAATATCAGTGTTGTAAAGAACACAAGATTATCAAGATTACTATTCATATGTAAACCTATTCCTCCGGGTGAAGTGAGGACAATTTTTGATAGTTGAAAGGCCGTAGGGAAGCTTTGGGACTGGACGTAGGATGGGAGGTCCGAACCAGGATAAAATATGGGTTTGATTATCTATTATTTTTATCTTTACTACTTATTATTGCATTATCTTAGTACTTGCTACTGTTTATATACATATACGATTCTATCATAGACTTACAACTGGTATCGGAGCTTAGTTCTAACAAATAACTGTAATTTGTGTTTGTTTCATTGTGTTCAAAATGGCAAGTAATATTGTTAGTAGCATTTTTCAAGAAGATCAATCTACACAAAGACCACCATTGCTTAATGGGTCTAATTATACTATTGGTCAACACGAATGAGAATTTTTATGGAAGCTAATGGCTTAGAAATATGGGCTGCTACTCAAAAAAATACGAACCACCAACTATTGAATTAAATACTTGGACTGACGTTCAAAAAGCAGCAACATCAAATAAATCAAAAGCCATGAATTTATTATTTTGTGCATTAGATAAAAATGAGTTTTCACGTGTTATGATGTGCACTACTGCTTATGACCTATGGAGAACTCTACAAATCACTCATGAAGGTACTACAAAAGTCAAACAAACCAAAATATCAATTTTACAAAATTAATTTTCATTATTTAAAATGAAAACAGGTGAAACTATTAGTGATATGTATACTAGATTTTAAACTATTCAACAAGATTTGATGGCTCTTGGAGTTAAGTTTATTGATTTTGATCTAGTTACACGTATCTTAAAGTCATTGATTAACGAGTGGGAAAGAAAAGTCTTAGCCATAGATGAGGAAAACGACCTTCCTCAACTCAAAGTTGAAGAATTGATAGGAAATCTTTTGCCTTATGAAGCTAACTTGTTGAAAAGATAAATATAGCTTTTCAAGCAAATAATGAAGATTCAGACTTTGATGAAGAAGAGATAGTATTCATAGTAAAGAATTACAACAAATTCACGAAGTTCAGAGAAACGACAAAGTTTCAAAAGAGTGACAAACTAAATTCAACAAATCAGACCCTGGTCAAGTGCTTTAATTGTGATGAGTATGGTCACATAAAAAAGGATTGCCCAAAGAGTGATAAGAAGAAACAAAAAAACGAGAAGTTTAAAAGGAAAAGAAGAGCATTTCAAGTCACATAGGATGATTCAGATACATCTTCAGCAGAAAGTGACAGCGACAATGACTCAAAACAAGCAAATGTATGCTTTATTGCTGATATTGATGAGGTATGTCCTAAACTTACTTATAATGAAATCCTAGAAATAAGTATGGAACTAGACGATAAAATTAGAATCAAAAGAAGCTAAATAAGTAACTTATTTCTAAGATAAATAGAATGGAAATTGAAATTGGACTATTAAAATATGAGAAAACCATTCAAGAAGAAGAGTAAGAAAATGCACAATTTAAAGAAAATAAATTATCTTTATAAAATAATTCTTTATCTAGCAAGTTAAGAAAAATTGAATTAGAAAACGAAGATATTCTAGAAAAATATAACAAAATAAGTAGTTATTTAGAAGTTCCACTATCCGAAAATTTAAAACTCAAAAGTGAATTAGAAAAACTCACTGTTAATGTTTCCAAGTTTAACAAGGGTAAGCAAAATTTAGAAAATTTAATCAAAAACTCAAAACCATCAGGAAATAGAAATGGTTTAGGTTTTAAAAAGGAAAATTCTAAAAATCATAGCTTTCTGCATAAAAAGATTAAGAAGAAGAATATTCATAAAAAGGAAGATATATCTAAAGAAAAGAAAAGAAATTCTCAAAAGACTGAATTACCTAAGGAAGTAAAAATATGGATTCCTAAAACTAATAACAAACTCATTAGGCAAAAACATATTAATAATTTCTTACAAAGTGTAATATACAATTTAAATTATGTTTTTAAAGGTCCTAAACCCACATGGGTATGGATACCTTCTCCGCTTAACATTTAGGACCCTAATGGAGGAAGTGGGTACCAACAAATTCTTTCTATCTTGTAGGTACCCAAATCAAAACAAAAGGAGAAATGGATATTGGATAGTGGCTGCTCCAAGCACATGACAGGAAATGAAAACATGCTATCGAATATAAATACATGGAGGGTGGCATAGTTACCTTCAGAGACAACTCAAAAGGCTATGTCATTAGCATTGGTGAAGTCATAAACACTGGTATATCTGACTCTCCTATTATTTCTAATGTGCTATTAGTCAAAAATCAGAAACATAATCTTTTAAGTATAAGTCAGCTCTATGATAAAGGTTTTCAAATTAGTTTTGAAAAAGATAAATATAACATTTTTGATGAACATAAAAATTTAATTTTTGAAGGAATTAGAAATATATACATTTTGAACATGAAATCAAAAAAAAAAACAAATTTATGTTTGACCATTAATCATGAAGATTCATGGTTATGGCATAAATGTTTTTGCCATATAAATTTCAAATATATTAATAAATTATGTAAAAATGAATTTGTTAAAGGATTACCAAAGATTAATTTTAAGATAAAAAATCTATGTGATGATTGTCAAATTGGTAAACTTAAAAAGAGTTCTTTCAAGTCTAAAAATAAAATTTCTACAAAACAACATCTAGAATTATTACATTTAGATTTATTTGGTCCTATCCAAACTCGTTCATTAAACCATAATAAATACATCTTTGTTATTGTAGATAATTTTCTAGATATACATGGACTCAATTTTTAAAACATAAAAGTGATACTTTTGGATTATTCAAAATTTTTACCAAACGAATAATGAATCTACTTGATCTAAAAATTAAAAAGATTTGAAGCGGTCATGGAGGAGAATTTGAAAATGAACTGTTTAATGATTTCTGTAACAAGAAAGGAATTAGTTATAATTTTTCAATACCTCGAACACCACAACAAAATGGTGTTTTAGAAAGGAAGAATCGAACCTTACAAGAATGTGGTAGAACACTTTTAAATAGTAGTGGTCTATCAAAATCATTTTGGGCTGAAGCAGTAGCTACAACTTATTATGTTTTAAATAGAGTAACTGTTCGACCATTAACGAAAAATACTTGTTATGAAATGCTATATGGTAAGAAACCAAAAGTATCATACTTCAAACTTTCGAATCAAAATGCTTCATATTAAACACAAAATATAATCTTGAAAATTTTGATCCAAAAGCCGATGAAATAATTTTTAATGGATATTCTGATAAGAGTAAAGCTTACAGAATTTTTAATAAAAGAACTAATACTATTGAGGAAAGTTTACATGTTTCTTTTGATGAAAAATTTCAAAATATTAAAATCTCCGATGAAGACGAAAACGATTTTCAAAATAACAACAATCCTAAATTTATGAACTAGAAACAAATACTATCCTAAGATCACCTATTCATATTTTGAAAGATCATCCGACAAATAATATTATTGGAAACATAAATTCAAGAGTTTCTACTAGGAATCAACTTAATCAAATGAGTCATGTGGCATTTATTTCTTCGTTAGAACCTAAAAATTATAAGGAAGCAGCTAATGATGAATCATGGATTTTAGCCATGCAAGAAGAACTTAATCAATTCGAAAGAAATGAAGTTTGGCAGTTTGTCCCTAGACCAACAGAACAATCAGTAATTGGAACAAAATGGGTCTATAAAAATAAATCTGATGAAAATGGAAATATAATCCGCAATAAAGCTCGATTGGTTGCACAAGGACACAACTAAGAAGAAGGAATTGATTATGAAGAGACCATTGCCCCAGTAGTACGTCTTGAACCAATTCGTATTTTATTAGTTTTTTCCATTTATCATAATATAAAACTATTTCAAATGGATGTTAAAAGCGCATTTTTAAATGGTTAATAAAAGAACAGGTCTATGTTGAACAACCTCCACTTTTTATACACGAACAATTTCCTAACCATGTTTACAAATTAAAAAAGGCCTTATATGGTCTAAAACAAGCACCCCGTGCTTGGTATGAATGTTTAAAATCACATTTAATTAACTATGGTTTTGAAGTCGGAAAAGTAGATACTACACTCTTTATAAATGGAGTACAAAATGATATTTTAGTTGTTCAAATATATGTTGATGGCATTATCTACGGATCAACAAATGGAAATCTTTGTAATGATTTTTCTAAAATAATGAAAGATGAATTCAAAATGTCACATATGGGAGAATTAAACTTCTTTCTTGGATTACAAAAAACAGCTTAAAAATGGAATCTTTAAAAATCAAGAAAAATATTGTAACAATCTCTTAAAACGTTTTAACATGGAAAGTACATCAGGGAAACCAACACCCATGAGCACAACTGCTCGTTTAGAAAAAGATGAAAATAGAAAATATTTCGATCAAAAACAACATCGTAGTATTAGGGGCTCTCTTTTATACTTAACTGCTAGTAGACCAGACATCATGATGAGTGTTTGTCAATGTGCACGCTTTCAAGCCCGACCAAAAGAATCACATCATAAAACAGTAAAACGAATTTTGAGATACTTAACAAACAAAAGATTACGGCTTATTCTATCCAATCGGCAGTCGTTTTGAACTTGTATCTTATAATGATGCAGATTTCGGAGGATGCAAATCAGATAGAAAAAGCACAAGCGGTACATATCATTTTATAGGACAATCTTTAATATCATGGTTCAGTAAGAAACAAACTTCCGTTTCACTATCAACATGTAAAGCAGAATATATATCTGCTGCTCTTGCATGTGCACAGGTGATTTATATGCAACAAACCTTAAGAGATTTTGGAAAATTAATTACAAATTCACCAATATACTAGGACAACACTAGTGCCATTAATCTCTCCAAAAATCCTATTAATCATTCTAGAACTAAGCATATTGATATCAGACACTATTTTTTACGTGATCACGTTGAAAAAGGTAATATTACTTTGGAATTTGTAAATACCAACAATCAAGTTGCGGATATATTCACTAAACCATTAAATGAAAATACTTTTATAAACTTACGTAGAGAGTTAGGAATTTGCTCCCTCTCCGATATATGATTTTTGTGTTCACCTTAATTTTCTCTTCACCATAATTTTTGGTTGGTTTTATGATAACTGTTGGTTTTTTAAGGAATAAAAATTAGCAAATTCTTACCTATAAATAACTTACTCTTACTTAACTAAAATTTTATACAAACAAACAACTATTAAGAATGTCAAATAAATCTACTTCATTAATCAACATCACGTTCACTACTGATAGTTCTATGGATACACCACATCATCCGACTCCAATATCAAAACATGAACCGGTGTACAAATGGCAGGATTATCATACTGATTTCACTCCAGATTCCAAATGAGTCAAGAGAGCTTTATCCACTTCACCAGATACTAAACGGAAGATTTATGAAATTCATCATTATCAAAAGGAACAACTAGAACTTCAAAAAGAGTTATATTTCAAACAGAAAACTGCTTCTACTATATTGAGTTATCTACGACAAGTCGCATTAAAGTTTTGTAGTTCTAAACTAAAAGATGTTTCCGAACCTCTTCCGAGACCGGTTAACCCACTGGATCCATCTTTGTCTTATCGTATGTCACACGATCCAGTAAATCAATGGACTGCTCCAAAGAGGCCAAATTTTTCACCAAACCGTTAATACGATAAAGCCAAAGACTTGAAATTATTTATATATTTCCAAAAATGAAATGCATTTCTATAATGCGTCAGTATACCGATTTATTTCATTTATTTCTCATAATGCATCATGGTAATAAATAATATGCTTTTATTTAGTAAATTGCATTTTTTAATCAAATAGACGTCCAAATAATTATATACAGACATTTGTATGATCTCTCAGTTTTCTAGCCCCTGCGTTACCAGACGTCTGACCCACAATACCACAGACGTATGAACTTATTATATGCTTCAAAACTCTTTCAGCACAGACGTCTGAACAAAACAGTCAGACGTTTGTATAAACACTCAAGTTAAAACCCTGTATTCACAGACGTCTAATAGGACAACCAACAGACGTCTGATGAAATGATCAAAAGAGATTTCAATATATTTCAGCACAGACGTCTATTCTCCTTATAACAGACGTCTGTCTAAACTCTCGGGTATTTTTCTTTCTATAGTAACGGACGTCTGTTTATCATATAACAGACGTCTGAACACCCATATGAACCGTTTTTCACCCTCCTATATAATATCTTTTCACTTTTTTTACTCATTCACTATTTACTTCTTCCTTCGTCTTCCAAAACAAGAAAACCCTAATCCCCAAATCCTAAAAAATTGGAAATTTCAATGGCCCCAATAAAGTCCTCCACCAAACAAAAGAAGGTTGTCGAAGCATCCTCCTCTAAAACAACTCAACAAACACTTAATTAAGCCACTGATCAACAAATCAAAGATTAGATAATGGAGAAACGTGGCTCAGAACGATTAGAATACTTGAAAAAGAAGTCAATTCATCAAGGACCTTTCTACTCGATTTCTTAATTGACCTACTATAATGTGAATTCCATCCTAACTCGAACAAAGCTAACTCATTTAATTGAGTATGAAGACAAAAAAGGTATGATTGATACTCTTGTAATCTATTTATTCTTCGCAAACATGTGTTCGCTCTCGGTATGGTCTCCATCGGACCCAGAAAATTGGGTATGGTCTTTGGTATATGGTCAAGTAGTGAAATTCAACATCGAGATGCTAGGCCAAATCATAAACAATTCATACACTGGCACTCGTCTCCAAGAGATCCCCGAGAAGTGATTTAAACTTCGAGATCGAGTTACTCACCAAATATGGCAGGAAAATTTTACAAAAATGACTCCATCTCAATTTCGACCTAAACCACGACCAATCAATCAGATACTTATTAACACTGGTTTTCCAAGACTTGAGAGTCATGAACAAGTATATCCGAATGATCATAAGGCCTTATATGCAATTTTTGAGCATACACGAATAAACTAGTCATAATATATCTTTAAGCAAATTTGTAATTTCTGGACATCAAGTAAGCGAACAATTCCTTATAGAGCGTATCTAATGAGTATCTTTCGGTCACAAGACATTAATCATTATCTTTCATCATATCCGGAAATCCCAATTGAAAATAGTGGCATACGTTTTGTGGCCTTAATGAAATTACCTGATCGACCAACAAATATCATTCCTTTTGAACAATGGCAAGCACAGCAAGGACATCTTTAGCAACCTGTTCAAACACCACAACGACAGCAATGACAACACGTTGAACCAAGCGAACCTTCCAAATACATTTCTGATCTCGAAATACTAGAAACTAGGGTAGGCATCGAGCCTAGACAGAATATACAAGATCTAACCCTAGCTAATCAAAGGATACTCTATCAAAATCAAAAAATTCCAGGGAAAAAAGTAACTCAACTCGACCAATCATTCTCTACCCGGATGACAATGGTTGAGAAAACTTTGGAGAAGGTCGTTAGCTCGCTTGGAAAGATTATTCGCAAAGTTTGTGGTAGATCCTCTTCTAGTTCCTCATCAACATCACAAACTCCTCCTCCTAGCGGAACCTTGGTTAGCTACATTCCACCTGTGCCTACTACTCCTCATGACTCACATCACCCTGAAATACATGCACCAAGAAAGGAACATGTAGCACCTGGAGAAGAGGAGGAATCTGAATTGGAACCACATGATGACATTCTGCCTACATCACACGCTCTTTCTATTCTGAAGAATGTCATTTACTATGACAATTCACAGTGGGAACATTCCACTAACCAAGCTTCAGAACTATGGGGATACTTCACGAACGCTTAGTTTTATCGTATCTTAGCTAAGTTATTAGTATGCTTCTATGGTTTGGAACTTCAACTTTTATCGTATGATACTCTGTTGGTACTGTATTAAATTATGTATGCTTGACATATTTTGCTTTTGCTTTATATATTTTGGCTTGTTCTATTATTTTTTGATAATGCTAAAGGGGGAGAACAGTTAAGGGGTCATTAACTTGAGGGAGCTTTAAAATAGTATAGTTGTCATCATCAAAAAGGGGGAGAATGTTAGATCTTTGATTTGGATGACGACACACTATACACATTACACAAACATATATATTCATTCATATAGAAATCAACTCAAGGAGAAGGACTCAAGATGGAAAGACTACTCAAAGAATCTCACATATATTGTATTAGATATTATGTACAATCTCCTTGACTAAATATGAGAAAAACATCAAGAGATCATAATGTTTGTGCAGTATCAAACGTCTTCCTTTTATGCAATAGACGTCTATCACTACAGTAGGAAAAATATTCCTCACTCAGCACAGACGTCTGTCATATATAAGACAGACGTCTGTTCAAAGCCTCGGGCAAATTTTCCTGCACATACATACGTCTGTTGTCCTAAGGACAGACGTCTGTCTATGTATCTGAGTAATATCATATTACAAAGACAGACGTCTGATCAAAGTTGACAGACGTCTATCTTGTCATACGACCTATGTTTTCCAGGCAACATTTCTTCAGTTTGAACAGTCGTAACTTTATCTCCTCCTCTCCAATTCGATTTTTTCAAAATAGATATCTTTTCAAACAAAGGGTTTTATTCAGAGTTCACAACCTTTCATTAAAACTCTTAGTTTTCTATAAATAGATCAAAGATTCAAGTTTTCTAATCACCTATTCTTTCTAGATCTATTCTATATTCTCTGAAAGGCTCTTTATTCCCAAGTACCCTCTAAATTTCAATCAAGGACTTAGTACTTCTATTCTCTCTAAGTGATTCAATTCTCATATCAACTCAAGGGGATTAGAGGAGCAACTTGTACAATTCTGTCAATATAAGTGTTGTAAAGAACACAAGATTGTCAAGATTACTATTCGTCTATAAACCAATTCCTCCGGGTGAAGTGAGGAGAGTTTTTGATAGTTGAAAGGCCGAAGGGGAGCATTGGGACTGGATGTAGGATGGAAGGTCCGAACCAGGATAAAATATCGGTATGATTATCTATTATTTTATCCTTACTGCTTACTATTGCATTATCTTAGTACTTGCTACTGTTGACACACATATACAACCCTATCATAGACTTACACCTTCTTCTTAGGAGTGACCGACCCTTTCCTTCCGACAAGACCGACAGACCCTTCAACAGCCGACCGACCCACCATACTCCTTCCGAAATCACATGGCTTTGGGCTTGCTCGTTCGAACGAATTACCTAGGCTCACACGCTCTAACCCATTACTCCACTTTAGGGTCGTTCAACCGACCTACTACTAGGAGCAACCGATCACTTATTCTCCAAAACCAAAACCCCAAGCCTTTTCTTCTTGCACAACCGACCTACCCCCGGGCTTTCTCGAGCCTGGTCCTTTTCTTATTCTCCAAGACAACATTTGGGCACGACCGACCCCCTTCCGTGCAACCCAAAACCTGCACTGCTTCAATGCAACACCAATTTCGACCAAATCTTCGCCATAGACGTAATCACGAAACCAACTCGAACAATCCATTCAACGCAGTCATAACCATGTTATGATACCACTAACATCACCAATTTAGCAATTTCATCAATAATTATGTGAAACTCACCAAAATCACTAAGAATGTAAAGCATGAACAAAACTATAGTTCTAGCTTGCATAATTATATGGAAGAGCATAGAAATTTCCTAACCAAGCTTGCTAAATCAGATCATAGAGTGATTCATATGAAAATGGGCTTACCAATGCATAGATCTATGGAAACATACTTGAAATTGATGAAAATCATGAACAAACACTCATACACTTCATTGAATCCATGTGGGAGAAGTAATCCACTCACCTATTCTCCAAACAAGCTAAAATTGATGATATATGAATCCGGACAGCAAGCACCTCGGACCAAACACCTTGATCAGATGAATCCTTGCTTTAATTGATATAGATCTACCCTCCAATGGTGTAGATATGTGATTTCCCTCCTTGGATTTGATTTTTAATAATGGAAAGGTGTTAGAGGAAAAAGGGGCACAAGGCCACCAAATGAGAGAATAGGGAAGTAAACTATTTCCCATACCTCTTACCCTCTATTTATAGTTTCCACCAACTCACTAATGGGCCTCTCCCAAATCAACCCATTAGGCTCTCAAAACCTGGGCAACCAACTGAAAAACCTTAAAACAACGATTTCTCCCAAATCGTTGAGCCAAATCCTTAATGTAACCACTCTATGAAAAGGCAAACATCAATTCATTTCCAATGGCATAGGTCTCACCCTCTAATTCGACCTGAGTAAAAAGTCATGCTCCATACAAGACTGATAGGTGCAAAATGGTCTCAAACAAAATCAGTAAAAATTATGGAGATGTCTCATATCCCCATAAGAAACATATTAAAATGTGAGAATGATCCAACTCTGAGGGAATAAAATAAAAATATTTTACGATCTTCCAATACATAAAATGCGGGCTGTTACATTCTCACCCCCTTAAGAATTTCGCCCCAAAAATTCCAAGCAAACTCAAGCAACCATAATAATTCTGCATGCCCATCATCCATGAGAAGCCAATTCTACCATCCAAACTAGCAACCTTCAAGCCATGCATCCATAGCCTTATCCTAGCATGCGGAGTTACAACAAACAACAAAAATTACAATGAGATAACAGCGATATGATATCAAAGGGTCCTACCGACGAAGAGTTCTTGATGAGTCGCCTTCGTGCTCTCTTCCGTCTCCTATGTATAATCGTCAGTATCTTTACTCCATTGTACCTTGACCAGCTTAACTGTCTTCCTCCTAAGTTATTTCGTGTCTTCCCACAACACGAAGCAGCTTACAAGGTTTCCCAACTGCAGTTTCTACTTCTAAGTCTTCATACTCCTCTGGAGATACCACTACATTCGAATCTTGCACAAACTTCCGCAAAAACAACACATGGAACTCATTATGCACACTCAACATCTTCCCAGGTAACTCCAATCCATATGCGAGCTTTCCAATTCGCTCGACTATCGGAGATGGTCCAACAAACCTTGGAGCTAATTGCCCTTTACTTCCGAATCGAACCATATGCTTCAATGGTGAAACCTTCATGAAAACCATATCGCCAACATCGAATTCCAAATCTTTTCGATGCTTATCAGCATTACTCTTCTAACGATCTTTGGCCACCTTCATTCGTTGCCAAATGATCTCAATACAATTCGAGGTTTCTCTTATCATTTCAGGACTAAATACCAACTTGTCTGTAGATTCCAACCAACATGGGCTTTCATACAACGCCTCATATGGTGGCTTCCCAATGCAAGACTGGTAGCTATTGTTATAAGCAAACTCAATCAGATATAGATGGGCTTCCCATGATCCACTGAAGTCTAACACACAAGCCCTCAGGAGATCTTCCAAAACTCGATTAATCCTCTCGGTTTGACCATCTATATGGGGATGATAAGTCGTACTCAAACATAACTCGGTTCCCAAAGCTTCTTGCAAACTTCTCCAAAATCCACTCGTAATTAATGGATCTCGGTCACTCACTGTACTCTTTGAGACACCATGGAATCGAACTATCCACTTCATATAAAATTTAGCCAGTTTCAATGTCGTTCTAATCGATTTAACAAGAATGAATCTCACACTTTTGGTCAAGCGATCCACAATGACCCAAATCTCTTCATTTCCTACCCTAGTTCTAGGTAGTCCATCGATAAAATCCATTGATACTTGTTCCCATTTCTACGAAGGTGCTTCCAATGGCTGAAGCAAACTACTCGGCTTCTTCTATTCAGCTTTCACCAAATGACAGTTCATGCACTTGGATATGAACTTCCCAATATCTCGCTTCGTACCCTCCCAGTAATAGACTCTCTTCATGTCCTGATGCATCTTATTACCACCGGTACGAATCATCAGCTTCGAGTGATGACATTCTCTCAGTACCTCATCTCTCAATCCCTCAATATCAGGAACAACTAATTGCTCTTGCTTTCGAAGCCAACCTTCTCGATCGACCTCGAAATCTTTATCTTCTGGTTCTAGTTTTTGGATAAACTCGATAAGTTTTGCATCTCGCTTTTGGCTCTCGCTAATCCTTTTGATACGAGTATGTCTTATTGATAAACTTGCCAATATTTCAGGATCCAACTCCACCTTAGCCTGAAATCTAACCTTGGCAAATACTCGAGGCTCTTCTATTCCGAAAACATCGCTCCCAAACTTGTGTGTCTTCTACTCAATGCATCTGCAACGGCGTTGCCTTTGAGAGGAGTATAGGCTATACCAAAGTCATATGGCGCCAGAAACTCCAACTGTCGTTGCTGCTGAAGATTCAAATCCTTTTGGGAGAAAAGATACTTCAATGACTTGTGATCCGTAAACAACTCGAATCGTACTCCCAATAGGTAATGTCTCCACATCTTCAGAGAAAACACAACTGTTGCTAACTCCAAATCATGAGTTGGATAATTCCTTTCATGCGGCTTCAGTTGTCGACTTGCGTAGGCCACAACCTTATCCTTCCGCATCAACACTGCACTAAGTCTAGTACCACACGCATCAGTGTACACCACCATCTCTTCACTCCCACTTGGAATGGTAAATACAAGTGCACTCATCAATCTCTCCTACAGGATTTTGAACACGTGATCACACTTCGCATTCCATGTGAACACTTGGCTCCTCTTCGTCAATCGTGTCAATGGTGTGGCTATCATGGAGAAATCCTTGATAATCTGTCGATAATAACCAGCCAACCCAAGGAAACTTCTCACATCCGTCGCATTTCTAGGTCTGTCCCAGTCCTGGATTGCTGCCACTTTAGCGGGTCAACTAATATCCCATTTCCAGAAACAACGTGACCTGAGAACCTCACTTCACTCTTCCAAAAGTGACACTTTGAAAATTTAGCTCTCAGCTGATGCTTTCACAAGATTTCCAACACAAATTTCAAGTGCGTCTTATGTTTTCCTCACTCCTGGAGTAAACTAGAATATCATCTACAAACGCAAGCACGAACTTGTTCAACTGATCTCTGAATACCCTATTCATAAGATCCACGAAATACGTTGGCGCATTAGTCAATCCGAATGGCATCACCAACCATTCGAAAAACCCGGATGGTGTCCTAGAAGCAGTCTTTGCCACACTATCCTTTGCCACCCTCAACTGGTGAAATCCTTTTGCCAAACCCATCCGTAGCAATGGATACTTATTCTTCTTAGTCACCTTATTCAGCTCACGATAGTCCACACACAATCTTAATGATCCATCTGCCTTGGTTGCAAACACGACCGGTGCACCACATTCGGATACACTCCTTTGAATGAATCCCTTTCCCAAAAGGTCTCTAACTTGCACCTCCAACTCTCGTTGTTCCTTAGCCCCCATTCACCTAAGAGGCATAGCGATTGGTCTAGCACCCTCAACCAAATCAATCCTAAACTCGATCACACGATGCGGCGACAATCCTTTGACCTCGTCAAAGACACGCTTATACTCATTAGCGATCAACACTGATGAAAGGTTTTCTTGTGGAATCCCAAGCGAATATAGATAACTCACGAAGAACCCATCTTCGCGCTTACATCTAATCAACACCTTTCGCCCTTCCACATCCCCAACCCTCACCTCTAGCTTCTCGCAATTCACTCTTGCCGCATACCTCTTGAGCCAATCCATGCCCAATATGACCCCAAACCCAGCGAAATTAAGAACAAAGCAATAACACACAAAAGAGCAACCATGACTCAACAACACTAGACCACGACATATCATGCACAAACTGGACGAACCCCCAACTAGATTAGTCACTATCAATGTCTATCATAGATCTCAGGTTCCAAACCCAAGTGACAAACAAGTTCATTGCAAATGAATGAATGCGATGCCCCATTATCAAAAAGCACACGAACTAAAACACCATTAACAGAAAGAGTACCTTGCACCACGACACCCTTTCCCTTCCCCTCTACAGTAGGAGCTCTTGAGGAAGTTGTCATGGCTTCCAAAGCATATGCCTTCACAGTCTGCTTCTCTTTCACTGGTTTCTGACAGTCCTTCTTGAGATGTTCAGTCTTGCCACAATTGCAACACTTTCTCTCAACCTTCAGATTCTTGCACTCATTAGCAAAATGGCCTTTCTGTTGGCAATTGAAGCAAATAGACTCGCTCTTAGGCTTCTTCTGGCCATTCTTCCCTTTCTGTTTTTTTTGCTTCCTCTTGTTGTTATTACCACCCTGCTGTGGCTTCTGTTCTTCCTTAGGTGCAACAACAAACATCTTCCTAGAAAACAGACTTTCATGCCTCAAAGCTTTCTCGATGATCTTCCCAAAACTATCATTGAGGTGACCCACAAGATGATTCCTAAGATATTCATCTAATCCCAAGACAAACTTCTCGTTCTTTTGATAAGGAGTATCCACACATGAACAAGCATACTTCGACAAAACCTCAAAGTCAGAAATATAGTCAAGAGCTGGACAACCATTCTGTTTAAGCTCCACGAATCTCTTAAACAGAATTGACTTTTGCACAGTGGAGATAAACTTTGCTTCAAACTTAACTTGGAACAGCTCCCATGAAATATCCTCATCAGGGGTCTCTGATGTGATAGAGTACCACCAGTCCATCGCTCTGCCCTCTAATTGCCTTGATGTAAGCTTCCTCTTTGTTGCATCATCAATGCCCAAGTCCTTGAAGATCCTAACACAAGTATACAACCATCTTTGAACTTCTTCAACTAGTTCAGTGCCCTTCAATTGTTTCTCTCCCAATGAAAAAAAGTCTTAGCATAGCTTTGCAAATTCTACTTCCCTAGGCACTGGAACTCCAACATCAACCGTAGTCGTCATTGGAGCGGGAACCCTATTCATGATCGCTACCGCCATGGCCTCTAACATGGCTGGGTGGTCTGGTTCGCCACCATTTCCCCCTCTAGTATTAGCTCCCCTAGCAGCATGTCTTGATGATCATCTACTCATTCTAATTCTGCAATTTAGAATAATTAGCCACTTCCAAGAAAAACTACTAAAGGAAAACATCTGTTACTACTATATTTGCTAATATATATAGTAAGCATCCAACAAAAATTTACAAATACGTCTCTGATACGTAATTACATCTCTGAACTTTGGCTAAAATCGTTAACCAGAGTTCTGATACCAAATGTGATGACCACCCATAACCCCTGCACTAAACAAGAGAAATAATGCACTGGTAGGTGTGCTAGGCTACTATGGACGATCATCAAAGTAGGTAAATATCATTGGAACCTATTGTAAATCTCACAGTGCAAGGAGAAAGTATAATAGAACATATACAACATGCAATAATAGTGAAATCCACTTGCATAGAGACTGCAAAACTCTTAACAGAACCTATAGAAAGATCCATACAACTTTGGATAATATTTCTGTACAAAGGTCCTCGCTACATCCTCCAGAGTATAAAGTATCAGCAGAACAGAAAAATACTAGATAGTAATAAAACTGGTATGTGAGCCTCTTGCTTGCCATCGATCGGCATCATCGTCCTTACTAAATCATCACTGTCACCATCTACTCAGTCTGCCCATCCACAACCGGATGAACAACCCAAGGTAATAAGAAGGAAACATAAAACTGAGTCAGACAACAGTCTTAGTGAGTGATTAAATAGTTAACAAACTTCATTAATAAAGCATATGAGAAAGGATAGATTTACCAACCACTACCCACTTGAGAATAACTCACATTAGTCTTCCCCACATCCGACAGTGATAGCCTTTACAATCCATAACATCCAAGGTAACAACAATTTGTCCATGGCAATCAGAACAACCATCTATAACATTCATTACATCCAGATAACTTAGGTCTCACATAGACAACCCTAATCTTGTTTAACATCCCTCTAGTACTCTCCTAGAGGCCTAAACCAATATCAGTCAAGCACTCAAGAAACATCTCCCTTGATGTTGGATAATCCACGTGAGATAGTATAACAAAACATCCAGACATTCGAATATCCATGACAAACTCTAGCTATCACCACCAATCCTGCTTTGAAACCATCCTTACTCGTATGACGGCCCATTAACTGCCATACAAGGGCTAATGGTAACCCCAGTTCTAGCACAACTCCATACGCCATCATGACTCGTATGTTTGTCTTCGACAATTAGGCCCTTCACGACTACCCAAGGTACGAGGCCCTTCATGACTGTCCAAAATACCTCTACTTTGAGTCTTCTATAAATCATGATAATGATAATCTCTCGGCCTTCACATTTCTAGTCGTCATTTTTGGCGACTATTCTCCAACCCAAGTCCCACTCGAGTAACCATTATCCACAACCCAACACCTTTTAAGTTGTCTGCAAATTCGTTGCTTTATATCGATCAACAAACTCATCACGTCACTTCGAACACTCCCTTCTGGTATACCTCGAAGTCATTACACCATTGAGCCGAACAACAATCAATATAAGGCTCAATCTTCACAACATAATCAAACCCAAGTCATCATGAACGACCAGGCCATTCATCAGAAGACCAACCGACCTCCTTTACCCTTGGAGCGACCGACCCTTCTATACTCATATGACTGTCCTACCCTCCAGTACCCGAGCGACCCTCAATAGCCAACCGTCACTTCTTCTTAGGAGCGACTGACCCTTCTCTTCCGATAAGACCAATCGACCCTTCAAAAGACGACCGACCCACTATACTCCTTCTGAATTCACAAGGCCTTGGGCTTGCTCATTCGAACCAATTACCCAGGCTCACATGCTTGAACCCATTACTCTACTTTAGGGTCGCTCAACCGACCCACTACTAGGAGCACCCGATCACTTGTTCTCCATAACCAAAACCCCAGGCCTTTTCTTCTTGCGCGACCGACCTAGCCCCGGGCCTGCTCGAGCCTGCTCCTTTTCTTGTTCTCTCAGACAACATTTGGGCACGACCGACCCCCTTCCGTGTGACCCAAAACCTGCACTACTTTGATGCAACACCAATTTCAACCAAATCTTCGCCAATCGACATAATCGACAAAACCAACTCAACCAATCCATTCAACACAGTCTTAACCATGTTATGATACCACTAACATCACCAATTTAGCCTTTTCATCAATAATTATGTGAAACTCACCAAAATCACCATGAATGTAAAATATGAACAAAACTATAGTTCTAGCTTGCATAATCAAATGGAAGAGCATAGAAATTATCTATCTAATCTTGATAAATCATATCATAGAGTGATTCATATGAAAATGGACTTACCAATGCATAGATCTATGGAAGTACTTGAAATTGACGAAAAACATGAACAAACACTCATACACCTCATTGAATCCATGTGAGAGATGTACTCCACTCACTGATTCTCCAAAACAAGTTAAAATTGATGAATATGAATCCGGACAGCAAGCACCACGCACCAAACACCTTGATCTGATGAATCCTTGCTTCAATTGATATAGATCTAGCCACCAATGGTGTATATTGATGATTTCCCTCCTAGGATTATGATTTTTAATGGTGGAAAGTTGTTAGAGGAAAAGGGAGCACAAGGCCACCAAATGAGAGAATGGGGAAGTAAACTATTTCCCATACCTCTCACCCTCTATTTATAGTTTCCACCAACCCACTAATGGGCCTTTCCCAAATCATCCCATTAAGCTCTCAAAACCTAGAAAGCCAACTGAAAAACTTAACACAACGATTTCTCCCAAACCGCTAAGCCAAATCCTTAATGTAACCATTCTACGGAAAGGCACACATCAATTCCTTTTCAATGGCATAGGCCTCACCCTTTGATTTGACATGAGTCAAAAGTTATGCTCCGTACAAGACTAATAGGTGCAAAATGGTCTCAAACAAAATCGGTAAAAATTATGGGTATGTCTCACGTCCCCATAAGCAACATATTAAAATCTTATAATGATCCAACCATAAGGGAATAAAATAAAAATATTTTACAATCTTTCGATATGTAAAATGCGGGCTGTTATAGTCTAACTGAGAGAAAACCAATGCACCAACAAGCCGGTCAAACAGATCATCTATCCTCGCGAGTGGGAGCCAGTTCTTCTTGGTGAGTTTATTCAACTCCCTATAGTCTACACATAAGCGAAGTGAACCATCCGCCTTAGTTGTGAATAACACTGGAGCACCCCATTCAGATATGCTTCTCCTAATAAACCCTTTCCCAAGTAGCTCCCTGTTGACACACTTTTTGGTAAAAGCTGTCACACATGGAATTTCTGGATAGCATCGCGCTCAGGAACAGAGAACATCGTCAACAAATATGAAGCGGTTTGGTCGAAATCACATCATCAACATAAACAGGTCCTAAACTCCTATCAGACAACCTCTTTTGGGCCTGAAAACAACAATTACAGAGATTTGCCTCATAACTCTCATAGCCCTCTGAATTAGATCCAGAATGAGCTTTTGTTTGGCCTAATCGGACTTACGGCTTGGAAGTTATGCCTATTTCCGTAAACACAATTAGAAGAGCAACTCTAGTTCGTGAACATGGTCTCGATTCACCCTCACCACATGACATTGGCTCGCCCCCTTTGCGGTTCGCCCCCTCGGCTCGTGGTGGACTCCTCGATCACCACTCGGCTCGTGACACATTCCTAGACCACGACCCGACCCTCCTGGCGTAGGCTTCAACACTCCTGCTCGCAAGTGGACCGGCTCGTGATGCACATGGTGGTCATGACCCGCCATCTTTACCTGACTCCTGAACCTGTAGCCGCGCGAAGATCTTGAGCTATTCTTTTGGCTATTCCTGTTCCTACTTTTCCAGATCGGGTTCCACGTGCCCTATCACGAACCGGCCTCCCTATGAGCATTCCTACAGCTATAAATACACCACTACATGACAAATTGAAGGGACTTTTGGCCATTCTTCTTCGCGGCATCCGCCATTACTGAAGTGCAAGGATTTTGCACCTTTCTACATAAAATTCTCTTCTTGTAATCTCAATTAACACACGAATTGTGTGTCTACAAATAACTGATTCTTGTAATATGTCAATACAACAATAAGATTATTAAAGTGGACGTAGGATACATCTACAGCCGAACCACTATGAAAACTTCATGTGTTCCCTATTATTTACTATTTTCTACATTTTTGTGATCTGTGATATGCATTTGGGTGTTAGTGCCAATTTTTGGTCTAACATTTTGGCGCGCCAGGTAGGGGGCACATGACAACCTCAACTTCTAGCTTGGATTACTTGGCTATTGGATCAATGGTAATCAAAAGGAAGAAAACTGGAACTTCCTCTCATGCTGAGGATGTTGATGCTGAAGGCACAAGAAACGAGGATAGCCAGGGGGCATCCTCTCATGGAAAACCATCAGCATATTTGATTCGAGACGAGATGGATGACATGATTGTTGAAATGAAAAATTAGACGTCAAGGCAAGATGATCTCATCAGGAAACAACAGGAGATGATCGATGGATTCTTTGCTCGGATGGATGGAAGGCCAAACAACGTTCAAGTCTGTAACACCCCACACCCGCTACGGTCACTCACTAAGGGAATGCCATAACATCGGTGGAGTATTTTAAGTGAATATAGAACAGAAAAATTACAACAAGACAGATATAAGTAATACTTGAGAATTTAAAACATCATTTCATTTCAGCGGAAAGTAAAACATGTTTGGTTACACCAAAACCATAAATAAGAGTCAAGTACATAATATCCATCCTGATAAAAACGAAAGTACATAATCCCACTACATAACCTAATAGCCATAATAGAAAAGATAAACTGAGCTTTACATCCACGGTCCAAGCTCCAAAAGATAGATAAAGCAGTCTGATCAAAGCCCACTAGTGCTAGGCCTACTCTGAAAACCTGAGGGTTGGGAAAAAGATAAAGAAACAACGGGGTCAGACATAAGTCTGAGTGAGTCCTATAACCCTAACAATACAATCATTAAAGTAATTAGGGTATGATATAAACAAGGTACGGTACCTCTGGGGATAATGACTACACTAAGTAGCCAACTAAACACAGGACGTACTAAGATAACCGAAAAGACGCATTTATCCACCCAAGGATAATTACTGGATTACACCACCCCAGATCTACCCACCCAAGGGTAATTCCTACACTGCTCCACACCAGTCATTCCTAACTTAAAGGTTGATCCCACCCATGGACTTATAAAATTAACTTAATAGTTCTCGCGTACCCCTAGGTGACTAAGTAGACACCACGGGGTCCTACAATCCACTAGGTGTACACACTACTCCCCATTCGATCGGCTCCCTAACGTAGATACCCGTGCTGGCCCCACCGTGGGGTGTACCATTCCCCAACGTGGCAACCTGATAAAACTAACGGTGCACAGCTTATATCTACACGATGCAACAACGTCTTATTTACCAGCCCGGGTCCACACACGCATATGAAACCCGTTGGTCATGCGTTGCCACCGCTAACCCATTTTGGCCTCTTATAGTCAAGCCCAATATGCGTGTCCCGTCACTTGACTAGAGTCGAGCCCACTAAGATACGTTTGGGATATTGGTTGAAATGGGCCCCCACAAGCTACCACCTAAGCTTATTATTTTATCTAGTGTATCCCACTTAACCCCTTTTATAATCATGCCCACCTATATGTTAAGGTTTGGTTAGGTCGTCTAATCATATATCAATTGCCACTTAAGGCACCCACTAGATTTCCACATGCCACCCAAAGCACTTACTTAACCCTTTACCCATGTTTAATTACATGTTCCTCTTTGGTTAAGTATTCTAATCGTATTTTCTATTGCCACCCAAGGCAACCCACTAGATTTCCACATGCCACCCAAGGCACTCACTTAACCCCTCATGTCCCTCTACATGCTAATATGGTTAAGTGTTTCTTAATTAATTAAGATCATGACCTCATAAAGACCTCTCACATTAGACCATCTTTTATGACTGCTGGATATGCCGGTTGGTTCCGGGCAGACTTCTGTCATAAAAAGGTCTAACCTCGTGACTTTGCTTTAATCACGTATTTAATTTATGACTAAGACCTCTCACATTGGACCAATCATTTGTAGCTGCTGGATGGCCGGTCGGTTCCGGGCAGACTTCCGCTACAAAAGGGTCCAACCTCGTGTCTTAGTTGATTAATTACACCTAATTAATCACCCCCATAATTTGAATTAATTATGCCTAATTAATTACACATTTTTAAGAATATGGGTAGACCTAACTCAATAGGTAAATTCCCAATTCCATAGTATGGGTAGACCTAACTTAATAGGTAAATTCCCAACTCCATAATATGGGTAGACCTAACATAATAGGTAAATTCCCAATTACGTCCATTTAATTTGTGGTATGATTAATCATACCCATTTCACATCATTTTATTAACATGCATATTAACCCCATCGTTCCCCACGTAGTTCGTTCTCATAACACGACATAATAAAGGGAAGATTCATCACAAAGGTCATGGGTTTAGCCAACATAGCATGTAACTTTATCATGGGTTCAAAAGGTGTCAACTTGCATATATGAACATACATTAAACCCAACTAGTATTTAACCCAAACTTGCATTATGCATATCATAAAAGAGACAACTTGCATATGAACTTGCACATAAACTTGCATATGAACTTGCATCATAACTTGCATATGAACTTGCATCATAACTTGCATATGAACATGTATCATAACTTGCATATGAACTTGCATCATAACTTGCATATGAACTTGCATCATAACTTGCATATGAACTTGCATCATAACTTGCATATGAACATGTCTCATAACTTGCATATGAACTTGCATCATAACTTGCATATGAACTTGCATCATAACTTGCATATGAACTTGCATCATAACTTGCATATGAACATGTATCATAACTTGCATATGAACTTGCATCATAACTTGCATATGAATATGTATCATAACTTGCATATATTATGCATATAATAAAAAGAGACAAACTTGCATAAAACCAAACACTTAGCATGCATAAAACCAAATACTTAGCATGCATAAAACCACATACATAGCATGCATAAAACCAAATACTTGGCATGCATAAAACCAAATACATAACTTGCATAACATGTTACATATAGACTTGCATATAATCTCCCATATAGCTTGCATAACATGTTACATATGAATCAATGTTCAACATAGTGTTTTGCATCATAAAACATAGCATTAAACTTGCATATAGCACACAACATACACTATACTAAACTTGCATAAACACACCAATTCCACAAACATAGCCATATCTTATCATATCCTATCATAATCAATTTAACAATTGATTGTTAAGTCTATAGAAACTCACCACTAAACTCCAATAAGCAAACCCTTGCCACAAATCACCCAAAAACTCTAGCCTTGAACATAAAGCTTGCAACTTGATGATGAATGCAAGCCAATGATCACTCATACAACTCAAAGATGCTTGTATGCACATGAAAGCCTTCATAGAAATAGTTTAGAAATAGGATGTAGGCTAGGGTTTTGAGTGGAGGCCATGATCATAGAAAATTTTGGCATAGTTTAGTTAGGAGATAGGATTATGACCATTTAGGGCTAGCTTAGGGTCTTATTTATAGGATTAGGCAAGTGTTTTAGGCCATTAGATTAACCCTAAATTAGATTAGGACCCTTAGATTTCGGAACCTTCCAGAAACCAGCCCTAAGACCAAGCCCAAACCCCAAACTGGTGCACCCAACCACAGAACTCTCTAGAAACTGTGCAGGTTTCCTGTCCCGACACGGGCGCACTTCCCAAGTGCGCCAGTGTAAAAATGTGTTGGCGCACTTCACAAGTGCGCCAGTGCATTTTTGTGTTGGCGCACTTCACAAGTACGCCAGTGCATTCTTGCTTGTTTTCGGTTTTTCTGCCTAACTTCGTTCGTCCATATCATCTTCATACGGACTCCGATTTTCGAAAACTCAGACTCTATTTCGCGTATTTTTCCGAGACGAACGCAATGGTGCAACCCGTTTCCCCTAATTCCCACATCTGGGATTAGTTATTCTTTAATTTGTGAATTTTAGCATTAATCGAAATTCGGGGTGTTACATTCTCCCCTCCTTAAAGGATTTCGTCCCCGAAATCTCTAAGCTAAGGAGAATGCATATCCTACCATCCAAACAACCATCTACTCAATCCATCAAACACGGGCATCCATTGTCCTTAAAACAGTTTCTAATGATGTATGAGCATATGCAAAAAGTGTGTGTATATGTTCCCTATCTAATGTATGAACATATGCAAACCATGATAGTGCCATGCATCCATTATGTATGCGAGAGAACCCTATCGACACATACAATATCTACATGAGTGCACAATCATTCACCAAAATGCATCATCCATATGATAACACAATCATTATACATCCATAAATATAGCTTCCTACACACAATTTTATGCAATATGCAATATGAAGTGATTGAGCCGATCTAGTGCCTAATGTGTGTGTATATGCATCCACGAGCAACCACTAGCAAACAATTGCATCCACATGCATCCATCAACCATAACATGTTTCAAACACATGTTTCAACCATAGGTTTTTCCCTATCTAAAAGTCATAGGTACTAGCGAGAGGATATACTAAAGATAAGATAAGTACTAGACAAGCGATAAAGGAGAAGTTAAAAGACATACTCTCAAAAGAAATGGGTACAAAGAACGCATCTTCGCTTCCGTCTCCCACGTAGCATTGCCCTCATCTTCTCCCCATTGCACTTTAACTAGCGGAACTTCTCTGTTCCTCAACTTCCTAGTTTCTGACCCAAGGATGCGAGTAGGAGCTCGTCGAATCGTCGCATCACGCTCTACCTCTACATCTCTAAGCAAGCTCGGCTCTACGACCTCTGCGGTCTCATGTAAGCACTTCCTCAAATGTGATACATGGAATACATCATGAACACCACTAAGTCTGTCGGGCAACTCCACCCTATATGCCATCCGTCCAATCCTTTCCTTAATAGGAAACGGCCCAACAAACCTCGGTGCTAACTTCCCAACGGACCCAAAGCGAACAACATTTCTCAACGGAGATACTTTGACAAAAACCATGTCCCCAACCTCAAACTCAAGATCCGTCCTTCTCCGATCCGCATAAGATTTCTGTCTGTCTTGCGCTGCCTTCATCCTTCTTCGAATCAAATCAATCTTCTCTGAAGTCTCTCTAACCATATCTGGCCCAAGAAAGATCTTATCCGTAGATTCCCACCAACATGTAGGAGATCGACAAGGCCTTCCATAAAGAGCTTCGAAAGGTGCCATGCCAATACTAGACTGAAAGCTGTTATTGTATGCGAACTCCACTAAAGGAAGATGTTTTTCCCATGTACCTCCAAAATCCAAGATACAAAGCCTCAAGAGATCTTCTAAGATACGGTTCACCCTCTCGGTCTGACCGTTCATCTGAGGATGATATGCGGTGCTCAAACACAACTGAGTCCCTACCGCCTCTTGCAAACTTCTCCAAAACTCACTAGTGAAGATAGGATCTCGATCACTCACAATGCTGGATGGTACGCCATGCAATCTAGCAATCTCTCTAACAAAGACTGAAGCAAGCCATGGAGCGGTCCTCTTACTCTTTACGGGTATAAAATGGGCACTCTTGGTAAGTCTGTCTACCACAACCCAAATTCCCGTATTGCCCTTCCTCGATCTCGGTAACCCATCGATGAAATCCATCGAGACACTATCCCACTTCCATTGCGGAACTTCCAATGGGTGTAGCAACCCACCGGGTTTCCTTTGCTCCGCTTTAACTTGTTAGCACACTAAGCATCTAGCCACATACTCGGCCACATCTTTCTTCATACCGGCCCAGAAGAAAACTCTCTTCATGTCTTGGTACATTTTGTCTCCACCGGGATGAATAGTCATTCTTGAACGATGTGCATCATCCAAAATAGCCTTCTTCAAACCCTCATCTTGCGGTACACAAAGTCTACCGTCTCTATGCAACCATCCCCTATCATCTATGGTGTATCTACCCAAATGGCTGGACGACTCTCCCCTTATAAGCTTCTCTACTAACTCAACCAACTGTGGGTCGTCTCGCTGAGCCTCGCCAATCCGCCCCAAAAGAGTAGGCCTAACCTCCAAGGAGGCTAGCAAACCGGGTACAAAGTCAACGGAAGGTCTATAGTCAAACATAGAATTAAACTCCAAGCTTCGCCATTCCACGAACAATGGACTCAAAGACAGCCTTTTTCTGCTTAAGGCGTCTGCCACCACGTTACCCTTGCCAGGGGTATACGCTATCTCAAACTCATAAGATGCTAAGAATTCCATCCACCTTTGTTGTCTTAAGAGAATGCGCTCAAAGAGTCTCCAACACTTCCCTAAGATGTAGGGCATGCTTTTCTCCACTTCTAGAGAAAATCAGGATATTCTCCCATGCAAAATTGTCACAACTATCCATCTCTCACGCAGACCACCCTAGTCGAACTCGACATCCCCCAAATGCAAGCCCCAAAGGCCTAAACCAATATCAGACAAACACCCAAGGGATACCTCCTTCGAATTCAGACGACCTACGTGAGATGATACTAGTAAAAACGGCTAAATAATTAAGCCCTTGTTCAACTCTGGATGTCCTTGCCAGTCTCGCTCCAAAACCACCGTTTATCCCATAACGGGCTTTGCTCAACCTATTGAGCACATACGAAAACTTATTTCGCTCCTAGAAAAGACCAAGATGTCATCCACCAAGATCATCACGAACTTATTTAGGTACTCCCTGAACACCCTTCTCATCAAATCAACAAAGTATGCGGAGGCGTTCGTCTAACCAAATGGCATCACCAGCCACTCATAAAACCATCCGGAGTCCTAAAGGCAATCTTCTCTACACTATCCTCAGCCACTCTCAACTGACGAAACCCCGTGGCTGAGTCCAACTTGCGAAAATACTGAGGCGCCAACCAACTGATCAAAGAGATCATCAATCCTCGGCAATGGGTGTCTATTCTTCTTTGTGAGTTTATTTAGTTCTCTTTAGCCTACACAAAGTCTGAGGGACCCATCCGCCTTCGTAGCAAAAACTACTGGAGCACCCCACTCCGATATACTTTGTCTTATGGACCCCTTCTCAAGCAACTCCCCTACTTGCTTATGGAGTTCCCTCCTCTCGCGAGGAGCCATGTGGCGCACTGGTAAAGATACAGGTTTAGCATTGTCTACCAGATATATTCGGAAGTCAATCTCCCGCTCCGGAGGTAAGCCCTTCACCTCCTCAAACACATCCGAGTATTCCCGGACCACTCTAACAGATCGCAAACTCTCGACCGACGTGTCAAGCGATTCTAGATAACTTAGCATAACAGATTCCATGGGATTACAAGAGATCTCGAGAGTGTTACCCAAGCGGGTCATAAGCCTAACAACTCTCCCTTCAAAATCAAGAACGACACCCCTACTGGATAAGCAGTCCATGCCCAAACTAACCCATAGCCCGTGAAGCCCAAAAAGCATCACATCTAAACTCAACGCTAAGTATAGAAACTTTCAAACCCAAACACATCATGGAGCCCCAATTGGGTTTGAAACAACTAAGGGATCATCTACCAAACTGGTGTCTAAGTGCAGTGACTCAACTAACAATGATGAGATAAACGAACTCGATGCGTCAGAATCTAATAAAGTTCGAACCGGATAATAAAGAAATCCAAATTCCAACCTAGACGGTCCTATCCCCATCTGGTACACTAGCCGCGAGGGAATACAACTACCCTCCAGGAGATTCCATACCTTACCCATGCCCCTTTGGACAATCCTAATACGGTGTCCCATTCCTCCAAAAGGATAACTACTCGCCTTCTTCTTCCCATTCTCCACTCGTAACCTCCCACCAATGAGGTTTCATCCTTCATTAACCAAACAACTATTTGAGCCTTCCTCCCATCGTCTATCCAATAGATACCTACCAGTCCTCCTCCTTCTTGAACCAACTTCTAATCCGACTAATGTCTAAGTCCCTTGAAGTGGTTTTCCGTTCTTATCTATCTTAGAAAGGTCATCTATACGCGGAGGGGAAACTCAAAACGAGAGAGGAAGAGATTCAAAACGGAGAATTCGAAAGATATAGATATGGCTATTGGGGATTATGCTTTTCTTTCAAAAACTTTTCTCTTAAAAGACATGTTTTTGAAAATACTCCTTTCAAAAATATTCTTAGAAAATAGTTTTTCTAAAAAATTTATCTGTTCTGGTAACCTTAAGCTCTGATACCACGTGTAACACACCACACCCGCTACGGTTACTCACTAAGGGAATGCCATAACATCGGTGGAGTATTTTAAGTGAATATAGAACAGAAAAATTACAACAAGATAGATATAAGTAATACTTGAGAATTTAAAACATCATTTCATTTCAGCGGAAAGTAAAACATGTTTGGTTACACCAAAACCATAAATAAGAGTCAAGTACATAATATCCATCCTGATAAAAACGAAAGTACATAATCCCACTACACAACCTAATAGCCATAATAGAAAAGATAAACTGAGCTTTACATCCACGGTCCAAGCTCCAAAAGATAGATAAAGCAGTCTGATCAAAGCCCACTAGTGCTAGGCCCACTCTGAAAACCTGAGGGTTGGGAAAAAGATAAAGAAACAACGGGGTCAGACATAAGTCTGAGTGAGTCCTATAACCCTAACAATACAATCATTAAAGTAATTAGGGTATGATATAAACAAGGTACGGTACCTCTGGGGATAATGACTACACTAAGTAGCCAACTAAACACAGGACGTACTAAGATAACCGAAAAGACGCATTTATCCACCCAAGGATAATTACTGGATTACACCACCCCAGATCTACCCACCCAAGGGTAATTCCTACACTGCACCACACCAGTCATTCCTAACTTAAAGGTTGATCCCACCCATGGACTTATAAAATTAACTTAATAGTTCTCGCGTACCCCTAGGTGACTAAGTAGACGCCACGGGGTCCTACAATCCACTAGGTGTACACACTACTCCCCATTCGATCGGCTCCCTAACGTAGATACCCGTGCTGGCCCCACCGTGGGGTGTACCATTCCCCAATGTGGCAACCTGATAAAACTAACGGTGCACAGCTTATATCTACACGATGCAACAACGTCTTATTTACCAGCCCGGGTCCACACACGCATATGAAACCCGTTGGTCATGCGTTGCCACCGCTAACCCATTTTGGCCTCTTATAGTCAAGCCCAATATGCGTGTCCCGTCACTCGACTAGAGTCGAGCCCACTAAGATACGTTTGGGATATTGGTTGAAATGGGCCCCCACAAGCTACCACCTAAGCTTGTTATTTTATCTAGTGTATCCCACTTAACCCCTTTTATAATCATGCCCACCTACATGTTAAGGTTTGGTTAAGTCATCTAATCATATATCAATTGCCACTTAAGGCACCCACTAGATTTCCACATGCCACCCAAAGCACTTACTTAACCCTTTACCCATGTTTAATTACATGTTCCTCTTTGGTTAAGTATTCTAATCGTATTTTCTATTGCCACCCAAGGCAACCCACTAGATTTCCACATGCCACCCAAGGCACCCACTTAACCCCTCATGTCCCTCTACATGCTAATATGGTTAAGTGTTTCTTAATTAATTAAGATCATGACCTCATAAAGACCTCTCACATTAGACCATCTTTTATGACTGCTGGATATGTCGGTTGGTTCCGGGCAGACTTCTGTCATAAAAAGGTCTAACCTCGTGTTTTTACTTTAATCACGTATTTAATTTATGACTAAGACCTCTCACATTGGACCAATCATTTGTAGCTGCTGGATGGCCGGTCGGTTCCGGGCAGACTTCCGCTACAAAAGGGTCCAACCTCGTGTCTTAGTTGATTAATTACACCTAATTAATCACCCCCATAATTTGAATTAATTATGCCTAATTAATTACACATTTTTAAGAATATGGGTAGACCTAACTCAATAGGTAAATTCCCAATTCCATAGTATGGGTAGACCTAACTTAATAGGTAAATTCCCAACTCCATAATATGGGTAGACCTAACTTAATAGGTAAATTCCCAATTACGTCCATTTAATTTGTGGTATGATTAATCATACCCATTTCACATCATTTTATTAACATGCATATTAACCCCATCGTTCCCCACGTAGTTCGTTCTCATAACACGACATAATAAAGGGAAGATTCATCACAAAGGTCATGGGTTTAGCCAACATAGCATGTAACTTTATCATGGGTTCAAAAGGTGTCAACTTGCATATATGAACATACATTAAACCCAACTAGTATTTAACCCAAACTTGCATTATGCATATCATAAAAGAGACAACTTGCATATGAACTTGCACATAAACTTGCATATGAACTTGCATCATAACTTGCATATGAACTTGCATCATAACTTGCATATGAACATGTATCATAACTTGCATATGAACTTGCATCATAACTTGCATATGAACTTGCATCATAACTTGCATATGAACTTGCATCATAACTTGCATATGAACATGTATCATAACTTGCATATGAACTTGCATCATAACTTGCATATGAATATGTATCATAACTTGCATATATTATGCATATCATAAAAAGAGACAAACTTGCATAAAACCAAACACTTAGCATGCATAAAACCAAATACTTAGCATGCATAAAACCACATACATAGCATGCATAAAACCAAATACTTAGCATGCATAAAACCAAATACATAACTTGCATAACATGTTACATATATACTTGCATATAATCTCCCATATAGCTTGCATAACATGTTACATATGAATCAATGTTCAACATAGTGTTTTGCATCACAAAACATAGCATTAAACTTGCATATAGCACACAACATACACTATACTAAACTTGCATAAACACATTGATTCCACAAACATAGCCATATCTTATCATATCCTATCATAATCAATTTAACAATTGATTGTTAAGTCTATAGAAACTCACCACTAAACTCCAATAAGCAAACCCTTGCCACAAATCACCCAAAAACTCTAGCCTTGAACATAAAGCTTGCAACTTGATGATGAATGCAAGCCAATGATCACTCATACAACTCAAAGATGCTTGTATGCACATGAAAGCCTTCATAGAAATAGTTTAGAAATAGGATGGAGGCTAGGGTTTTGAGTGGAGGCCATGATCATAGAAAATTTTGGCATAGTTTAGTTAGGAGATAGGATTATGACCATTTAGGGCTAGCTTAGGGTCTTATTTATCGGATTAGGCAAGTGTTTTAGGCCATTAGATTAACCCTAAATTAGATTAGGACCCTTAGATTTCGGAACCTTCCAGAAACCAGCCCTAAGACCAAGCCCAAACCCCAAACTGGTGCACCCAACCACAGAACTCTCTAGAAACTGTGCAGGTTTCCTGTCCCGACACGGGCACACTTCCCAAGTGCGCCAGTGTAAAAATGTGTTGTCGCACTTCACAAGTGCGCCAGTGCATTTTTGTGTTGGCGCACTTCACAAATGCGCCAGTGCATTCTTGCTTGTTTTCGGTTTTTCTGCCTAACTTCGTTCGTCCATATCTTCTTCATACGGACTCCAATTTTCGAAAACTCAGACTCTATTTCACGTATTTTTCCGAGACGAACGCAATGGTGCAACCCATTTCCCCTAATTCCCACATCTGGGATTAGTTATTCTTTAATTTGTGAATTTTAGCATTAATCGAAATTCGGGGTGTTACAAAGTCATTGGAAATAAAGCCACTGAAGCAACACATGCATCACGTGGACTCGGGGGCAATCCTTTCACTCTTGGAAATGGTCAAGCTCAACCGACTTCAGCTCCAGTTCAGACGGATGCTGGAATGCAAGCTCCCGCTCCTCAACAACAACCGGTTCGTGATCATCCTCAATGACCTGATCAGCTCGCCCCTCCTGACTCACTGGCCATAGATCTCCACGACCCAGGCTCACGAACCAGCTTTCTCGACCTCCATGACTCAAGAACGGATCGGTTCGCCCCCTCAAGCCATGAGAAGACCACCTCGAACCCGGCCCACGAGCCGGCCACCTCGAACTGCGAGCGGCTCTCCACAACTCACTCCCAACAGATCACCGGCAGCTTCCTTCTTTCACATTCAACACTTGGGGCACCAGCTCTAATCTTGGCAATTTGCAACTCCTTTCACTCAGGAAATCGGGAATTCTCGTAATCCCCCAGATTTCAAACTTCCTCAACTAGAGCCCTACAACGGCAGGACCGATCCTACCGTGCATCTAATGTGCTACAAACGGCATATGGAAGTTCAATCTGCATCAGAAAACGTCATGGCAAAGTGTTTTCCCCACTTTCTGACAGATATAGCCGCTATGTGGATTCGGCAGCTAGAAACAGAATCGATCAGCAGTTGGAACATGCTAGTTGCACGCTTTATTGAACTATTTAGGGTCCACATCGCTTGACCCAAGAACGTCATGTCGCTTACTACAATCAAGCAGAGGCCCAGAGAAACTCTGCGTTTATTCCTGGAAATATTCAATGTTGTAGCAACATCAGTTGATCGCCCTGAACCATCAATGGTACGGATGGCAGTAGTATCCGGCATCTTGGATAACACGGAATTCAAGAAATCTTTGTATCGGGATCCACCTCTAAATCTTGGTGAATTCTACCTTGAAGCAGATAGATTTCTATGGGAAGAAGATGCAACCTCCGAGAAGAAAATTCTCGACGTCAACATGCTCAAAGAGAAGAACCGTTTGATTATGGAAAAGGCAAGGGAAAAGCCGCTGTCAAGGATGACTGCAACACTCAGCCCCGGAGAGGGCCCAAATATAAGAAGTATGCTGTACTCAATGCCCTAGTCTTAGACATTTACCTGGACACAGGAGGTGCTTCCTCCTATCCAAGGCCTCCCATGAGGGAGCCAACGTTAGCACAACGCAATTCCGGAAGACATTGCATATTTCATGACATAGACGGCCACAATACTGATGACTGTAGACATTTGCGAGACCTTATTGAGGACCGGGTCAGACAAGGAGAGATACCCGAGTATGTAACTCAACCAACAACGCCCACACATGCGCTGCCACCACATATTCCCCGAAGAGGGAACGATCCTGGATCGAGCAATCATGGGCTTATCATTAACTAATCCGACTCAGCGGATCTCTTCAGTTTACCAGACTCCAATCCATAGTTCATGTTTTTAGGCTTTTAGGCGACTTCTCGCCCCTCTTTGTTTTCTCTACATGCAATAAGAGCGGCAACATCGGCCCGCACGCACGGAACCGACTTGTAGTTTCCAGTTGTGTTCAGGGTTAGAATAACTACCGCTTAGTTTTCATGAATCAATAAAGATCATTGATGAGCTTCGGCTCCCAACTAGATCCGTCCAGTACAAACAAACATGAGCTCCGGCTCCCAACTTGATCCGTCCAGTATAAACATTGAGCTCCGGCTCTAAACTGGATCCATCCAGTATAAAAAAATTATCACTTGCTTTTCCTTGGTCATCTTACTCCGGTAAGGCCGTCTTGGAAACTCATTAGCTTTTCCTTGGTCGTCATACCCCGGTAAGGCCGTCTTGGAACCCCACTTCGTTAGTCGTCTTACTCCGGTAAGGCCGTCTCGGAACCGTTTTTGCGTTGTTTGTTTTATCTTTTTGCAGGCACGGAATATGGATTTCACATATTATCCAGAACACATCTATCTTCAACCAGCAAGATATGTTCTAAGGGGCAAACTTATTGACGCACTTTTTGGTAAAAGCTGTCATACATGGAATTTTTGGATAGCATCGCGCTCAGGCACTGAGAACATCGTCAACAACCATGAAGCGGTTTGGTCGAAATCACATCATCAACATAAACAGGACCGAAACTCCTATTAGACTACCTCTTTTGGGCCCAAAATAGCAATTACAGAGCTTTTCTCCATAGTTCTTGTAGCCCTCTGAATTAGCTTCAGAATGAGCTTTCGTTTGGCCCAATCGGACTTACGATTTGGAAATTATGCCCATTTCCGTAAACACATGTAGAAGAGCAACTCTGGTTCGTGAACATGGTCTCGATTCACCCTCACCACATGACACTGGCTCGCCCCCTTTGTGGTTTTCCCCCTTGGCTCGTCGTGGACTCCTCGATCACCACTCGGCTCGTGGCACATACCAAGACCATGACCCAACCCTCCTGGCGTAGGCTTCAACACTCCAGCTCGCAAGTGGGCCCGCTCGTGACACACATGGTGGTCACGACCCGCCATCAGTCCTTCCTCCTGAACCTATAGCAGTGTGAAGATCTTGAGACATTCTCTAGGCTATTCCTGCTCCTACTTTTCCGGATTGAGTTCCACGTGCCCGATCACGAACCAGCCTCCCTACGAGCTTTCCTACATCTATAAATACACTGCTACATGGCAAATTAAAGGGACTTTTGGACATTCTTCTTCGCGGCTTCCACCATTACTGAAGTGCAAGGATTTTGCACCTTTCTACAAAAAAATATCTTTTTGTAATCTCAATTAACACACGGATTGTATGTCTACATGTAATTGATTCTTGTAATCTGTCACTATAACAATAAGATAATAAAGGGGACGTAGGCTACATCTATAGCCAAACCACTATGAAAACTTTGTGTGTTCCCTCTTATTTACTATTTTCTACATTTTTGTGATCTTTGATCGGCATTTGGGTGTTAGTGCCAATTTTTGGTCTAACATTTTGGCGCACCAGGTAGGGGGCACATGACAACCTCAAATTCTAGCTTGGATTACTTGGCTATTAGATCAATGGCAATCAAAAGGAAGAAAACTGGAACTTCCTCTCATGCTAAGGATGTTGATGCTGAAGGCACTAGAAACGAGGATAGCCAGGGGGCATCCTCTCATGGAAAACCATCAGCATATTTGACTCGAGACGAGATGGACGACATGATTGCTGAAATGAAAAACCATATGGAAAGGCAAGAAGATCTCGTCAGGAAACAACAGGAGATGATCGATGAATACTTTGCTCGGACGGATGGAAGGCCGAGCAACGTTCAAGTCATTGGAAATGAAGCCACTAAAGCAGTACATGCATCACGTGGACTCTGGGGGCAACCCCCTCGCTCTTTGAAATGGTCAAGCTCAACCGACTTTAGCTTTAGTTCAGATTTATGCTGGATTGCAAGCTCCCGCTCCTCAACAAAAAATGGTTCGTGATCAACCTCAACGACCCGATCAGCTCGCCCCCCTGACTCATGATCCATAGATCTCCACGACCCAGGCTCACGAACCGGCTTTCTCGACCTCCATGACTCACCAACGGATCGGGTCGTCCCTTCAAGCCATGAGCAGACCACCTCGAACCTGGCCCATGTGTCGGCCACCTCGAACCGCGAGCTGGTCTCCACAACTCACTCGCAACAGATCACAGGCAGCTTCCTTCTTCTGCATTCAACGCTGGGGGCACCAGCTCTGATCTTGGCAGTTTGCAACTCCTTTCATTCAACTAGAGCCCTACAACGGTAGGACTGATCCTATCGTGCATCTGATGCGCTATAAACGGCATATGGAAGTTCAATCGGCATAGGAAAACATCATGGAAAAGTGTTTTCCCCAATTTCTAACTGACATAGCCGCTATGTGGATTCGACAGCTAGAAAAAGAATCGATCAGCAGTTGGAACATGTTGGTCGCACGCTTTATTGAACAGTTTAGGGTCCACATCGCTCGACCCAAGAACATCATGTCACTCACTACAATCAAGAAGGGGCACAGAGAAACTCCGCGTTCATTCCTGGAAAGATTTAATGTCGCAGCAGCAAAAGTTGATCGCACTAAACCATCAATCGTACTGATGGCAATAGTATTCAACATCTTGGATAACACGGAATTCAAGAAATCTTTGTACTGAGATCCACCGCGAAATCTCGGCGAATTCTACCTTGAAGAAGATAGATTTCTACGGGAAGAAGATACAACCTCCAAGAAGAAAATTCCCGATGTCGACATGCTCAAAGACAAAGAACTGTCTGATTATGGAAAAGGCAAGGGAAAAGCCGCTGTCAAGGATGACCGCAACACTCAGCCCTGGAGAGGTCCCAAATATGAGAAGTATGTTGAACTCAATGCCCCACTCTCAGAAATTTGCCTGGACATAGGAGGTTCTTCCTCCTATCCAAGGCCTCCCATGAGGGAGCCAACGCTAGCACAATGCAACTACGGAAGATATTGCATATTTCATGACATAGAAGGTCACATCACTGATGACTATAGACATTTGCGAGAGCTTATTAAGGACCGGGTCAGATGAGGAGAGATACCCGAGTATGTAACTCAACCAACAGCAACCACACCTGCGCTGCCACCACATATTCAACGAAGAGGGAACGATCCTGGATCGAGCAATCGTGGGCTTATCATTAACTGATCCCACTCAGCGGATCTCTTCAGTTTAGCAGATTCTGGTCCGTAGTTCATGTTTTTTAGGCTTTTAGGCGACTTCTCGCCCCTCTTTGTTTTCTCTGCATGCAATAAGCACGACAACATTGGTCCATACGCATGGAACCGACCTGTAGTCTCCAGTCATGTCCACGGTTAGAATAACTGCCGCTTAGTTTTCATGAATCAATAAAGATCATTGATGAGCTCCGGCTCCCAACTGGATCCGCCCAGTATAAACAAACATGAGCTCCGGCTCCTAACTGGATCCGTCCAGTATAAACATTGTGCTCCGGCTCTGAACAAGATCTTCCTAGTATAAACAAATTATCACTTGCTTTTCCTTGGTCGTCTTACTCCAGTAAGGCCGTCTTGGAATCTCATTAGCTTTTCCTTAGTTGTCTTACGCCAGTAAGGCCGTCTTTGAACCCCCATAGCACTTCCTTGGTCGTCTTACTCCGGTAAGGTCGTCTTCGAACCATTTTTGCATTGTTTGTTTTATCTTTTTGCAGGTACGAAATATGGATTTCACAGATTATCCAGAACACATCTTCCTTCAACAGCAAGATAAGTTTTGGGGGGCAAACTTATTGACACACTATTTGGTAAAAGCTGTCACACATGGAATTTCTGGATAGCATCGCGCTCAGGCACTGAGAACATCTTCAATAAACATGAAGCGGTTTGTTCAAAATCGCATCATCAACATAAACAGGCCTGAAACTCCTATCAGACGACCTCTGAATTTGCTCTCTGAATTAGCTTCAGAATGAGCTTTCGTTAGGCCCAATCGGACTAACGTTTTGGAAGTTATACCTATTTCCGTAAACACATGTAGAAGAGCAACGCTGGTTCGTAAACACAGTCATGATTCACCCTCACCATATGACACTGGCTCGCCCCCTTTGCGGTTCGTCGCCTCAGCTCGCAGTGGGCTCCTCGATCACCACTCGGCTCATGGCACATCCCTAAATCATGACCTGACCCTCCTGGCGTAGGCTTCAACACTCCAGCTCGCAAGTGGACCCGCTCGTGATGCACATGGTGGTCGCGACCCGCCATCACGATCCAACTCCTGAACCTGTAGCAGCGGGAAGATCTTGAGCTATTCTCTTGGCTATTCCTACTCCTACTTTTTTGAATCGGGTTCCACGTGCCCTATCACGAACCAGCCTCCCTATGAGCTTTCCTACAGCTATAAATACACCACTACGCAGAAAATTGAAGGGACTTTTGGCCATTCTTCTTCGAGGCTTCCACCATTTTTGAAGTGTAAGGATTTTGCACCTATCTACACAACAATTCTCTTCTTATAATCTCAATTAACACATGGATTATGTGTCTACATGTAACTGATTCTTGTAATCTATCAGTATAACAATAAGATTATAAAGTGGACATAGGCTACATCTACAGCAAAACCACTATGAAAACTTCATGTGTTCCCTCTTATTTACTATTTTCTACATTTTTGTGATCTGTGATCTGCATTTGGGTGTTAGTGCCAATTTTTGGTCTAACACTCCCCTAATTTCTTGCTAAGCTCCCTCCTTTCCCTTGGAGCCATGTGGCGCACAGGCAATGCAACTGGCTTTGCATTGTCCACCAAGTATATACGAAAATTGATCTCGTGCCTCGGAGGTAATCCCCAAACCTCATCAAAAACATCAAGCTACTCACGGACTACTGGTATAGATCACAGATCATCGATAGATGTATCAAGTGACTCTAGGAAACTAAGCATGACAGGCCCTTTGGGTTATAAGAAATCTAGATTGTCCTCCCAAGACAAGTCAAAAGTCTAACGACCCTCCTCTCAAAATCCAGAATGGCACCATACATGGCTAGCCAATCCATCCCTAGAATCAATCCATAGCCCATGAAACCAAACAAATATGCGTCGCATTCAAATTTGACGCCTAACACTGGTGTTATCAAACCCCGACAAACCATAGATAAGTGAGATGTACCACCAATAGGGTTTTAGATAACAACAGGATCCACTACCATACTAGTACTAAGTTGCAGAGACTCAACCACAGAATCAGACATAAAAGAATGTGAAGCGCCCGAATCTAAAAGAGTTCTAATAGGATGATTGGAAAGAGAAATCAAACCTTCCATGGAAACTTTCCTACCTCTATCGGGAGCATTGGACAGCAGAGCATGCTCCTATTCTCCAGAAGCTCCTGCCCTTTGACCTTGTCCTTGATTCTTCGGGCGCTCCTTAGAAATGTCTGACCTCTCCACAACTAAAACAAGCGTTCTTCCTTCTTTTGCAGTCCTTGATCAAATGACCCTCGCGTTTGCAATTATGGAGCTTCTTCTTATGCTTAGCCTTGTCTTCTTTTCACCCTTCTTTTGTTGTTGTTGTAGTTGTCCCTTCTTTGGCCACACTTTCTTATTTTGTGTTTACTCCGCCTTAGTTTCTTCTTGTCGCCCTTTTCTTCCTCATGCATCAATGACATATCAATTTGCCTCTCAAAAGTTGCTCCCATCGGAATATGAGACATAGCTAACCCATGGAGGGGTTCATTTAATCCTCTAGCAAACCGCAAAGCTTTCTTATGCGGAGTATCCACTAGCTCTGACCCAAACCTCACCAGTTGATTGAATTTGTTAACATACTCTTTGATAATCATGCCTGCTTGCTTGAGCGCTAAAAGCCTTTCCATTTGCATATTTTCTCAGCTTGAGAAAGAAACTTCATTTCAAACCTCTACCGAAAATCATCCCAAGTCTCCACTGGACGCCATGCTTGCGTCACTTCCCACCAGAATGAAGCCTCATCTTTTAGTAGCCAAGCGGCTAATTGAATCTTCCTACGATAATCAACTTCAAAAATTCCAAACAAGTCCTCAATCTCTTTAAGCCAACTCCATGCCTCTACGAAAGTTTCGGCTCCTCGGAATGGCTTTCAACCAATAGCATAGAAATCTTTGTAGATCTTAGAGAAATTATCTGCTCGTGGAGGAGGATGAGGAACAACGGGTGTAGTTGGGGGAGGAAGGTTTGTTGGACCACCAGCAGGCGTCGTGGCCTCTTGATACCTATGGAACAAGCCTGGTATCGTAACGACCTTAGGAATATCAGGTTCCCTAGACATGATGAAAAGAAAAGAAAAGGGATTCAACAGAGAATTGAAAGATATTACATATGGCTTTGGGGAATATGTTTTTCAAAATAGACCTTTCTTTTGAAAATGCTTCCTTTTAAGACCTTTTTGAAAACAATTTTCAAAATCTTCTATCCGATCTGGTAACCTTCAGCTCTGATACCAAGTTTGGCACCCTACGTCCGTTAATGTCACTCATTAAGAGAATGCATTAAGTTTCGTGAAGCGTTATAGGTAAACAGAAATAGAAACATTACAAGACAGATAATAAATAGCAGCGGAGTTTAAAATTTTATTAAGCAGAAAACATCGTAGTTCAAAACGTGCTTGCATCGTATATCTGAAATGCATAAAACCCAGTACATCATTAAAATTTCTATCTTATACTTAAAATACCAGAGTACAATAAAAGAAGCATGATCCCCAAAACATAGCCATAATAGAGAGATATGAAATCAAGTCATACATCTAAAACAGCTCCAAGCAAGACGAAAGTAGAATCTTGATAGAGCTTGAGTATTCCCACCGTGAGAAACTAGGGGGACTAAAGAGAAAGAAGTGGAAACAAAATAGGTCAGACATAAAGTTTAGCGAGTCCAGTTACTTTTAGCATATAAATAAGTAAAAGTGTCATAATAGGCAGATAAAGTGGATAAGAGAGATAACATCTTAAAAGGAAGGTATGACACGGTAAACAGGATAAACATGATAGAGTATATTGCGCTTCTCTAGTACTTTCTCTTTCTCTCTACACCAATACTAGTATAACCAGAATGAGATGATCCCAACAACTATAAGATGGTAGACTTAGGCATGCTTATAGTGAGAGGTTTAACCCCATACAATCAATAGGTAACCCAACATACCGGAATTACTCCTAAGGATAATAACGAGCTCTTAAACATACCAGAGTCTAGATGTACCCTAATTACTACCCCAATCGATCGGCTCCCTACTCCATAGATACCCTGTGTTGGCCCCACAGTAGGACGTATCACATCCTAAAGTGGCAACCCTTCATTTTCAGGATGTGCACAACCGTATCTACTGATGTCACGGCGTCTAAGACACCTCTGTCATACCCATGCGCGCACATGACCCCTCGGAATGCGCCGCACACACCACCCCTTCGTTTGGATCTCTTACAATCAGCACAGTAAGCATGCCCCAACTCCGACCTAGTTCGCGGTACTTGTTTAATACATATATATGGGTTACTGACCGAAACGGGTCGCACACCAAGAAGATACAAGCTTCCCCTATGCTTGTATCCCCACTAGGTTTTCCACATGTTATGCCATACAAGATTAAAAGATTGCATAACCCAACAGGTTAAGTTTATGGGCATATATATAAATATTACCCACCAACCCAAGATATATTTAACCTTCCCACTGTTTCATACAATTTTACTTAACCCTTACTCCAGTTAGCATATTCAATCCTTATGGATTCAACTAGGTTAAGTATTCAAGTTTATTACCATGTTCATTTATGGTTATAATGTGTTAGACCTCCCACATTAAGCCTTCAACTTGTGGATGCTGGATATGCCGGGCGGTTCTGGGGAGACTTCTTCCATAAGTCGGGCCTAACCTCGTGTCTTATCATGTCATGTGTTTATGCATTTATACCCCTCACATTAGATTCACCACTTGTAGTTGCTGGATATGTCGGTTGGTTCCGGGCATACTTCCACCATAAGTGTAATCAAACCACGTGTTTAAGCATGGTTACAATTTCTAATTACAATAATCTAGGCATTTCAATTATTAACCAATTATTCGTATGTCATTATAGGTTTTCATGCCCTTTTTCCCAAGTCGTGTTCATAATGAACTATAGGCCCCATATTAAGGTCTTTAATCACAATTGCGGTTTATGCTACAAATCCACATTCATGTATTATATTCAATTTATGCCAAAATTTCCCAATACAAGTTGTGCCCTAATTTTAACGTTTTCCCTTCGTTTCCACTTTTTCGTGTTCGCATATTTCAGTGGCGTGCCCAGGCTCGAAGGTAGCCTGGAAATATAAAATAAAAAGGCAAAAGAAGAAGGGAAGAGGATAGAATGATCATAATGACAAGATTGACATATAATGGCAGAAATAGGCATAGTAACTAATAAACATACATTGGCAAAGTTGGCATAATGACAAGATAGGCATATAAGAACAGATCTGATGAACATGTGATTGTAGAACTGATTCTAACATCATAGGGGCATCATAAACATGCATGATAAGATCTAAGAAATGAATTAGATCAACTATCAATGGTAGATCTGACATGATAAATAGGTAGATCTAGTTCATAATCATGTCAGAATAACTTAAGTACACAGGTTATAACAGATCTGATACGATTCAAATAGTCATAGGCTTAGATCCAAATTGTAGTCATGTCAAGATTAACTTTTAAGTATTTAGATCTAAAATTAACATAGACTCACTGTGATTGGATCTAAGAAATAGAAGAGGGATTGCATATGTTGAATCACAAATTTATAAACTTGAATAACTCTAGTTGATTGTTGAAGAAAAAAAAATTTGGTTTATTCCGGGCAGAGGCAGCATCTAGTTCTCCATTGATTTAGAATGAATAAAACAATGGATATAGGGTCTTATTTATAGCCTAAAATCAACTAATTTGGTCAAGAAAGGAGTCCACATTTAGAAAAATGAACTCTGCCTCGGATCTGGTAGGGGGATCGACCCCCTCCTTATGGGGTCGACCCATTGGTCGACACCCCCTTATGGGGTCGACCCAGGGGTTGACACCCCTGGGCGGGAATCTTCGCAATTCCCCCCTTCTGCTCGAAGTTTGAAATGTTTTGAATTCTTTTCTTATTTTATTTATATATATTATTCTTATGCGTATACAAACTTCAAACCTTAATAACTTCTTCATACCGTGTCCGTTTTACGCAAACCAAGTATCTATTTTGTCCATAATTCCGAGACGAATGCAACAGCGTAGTTCATTTCACTTAATTCTGAATATTTATTTAAGTATTCTTTAATTTATTAACTTAAGTGTTGTAAAAATTATGGGGTGTTACATTCTACAAATCTTGGGGAAGTAGAAGGGTCACTTTGGTTCCGTGCCCTATAAAACTTCAGTCGTCTTCCGCTATTCATTCTCTCCCTACATTAACCATAATTTTAAGCCATCGAAACTCTTTCGCACATTTAACCAAGCCCAACGTCGCTCTGCTTTGATTCACTTGCCCTCGTTCAAACCCAGCTCTTTTTTCTTTTCGCCTAGGTGGGTTATCTTGCCTCTTGGCTTTATATTTTTGTGTGGATATGTATGGAAGCATTTTACATAGAGGTAGCATGTGATGGAGGTTAACTTGTAATGTAGAGATGATCGAAATCGGACAGAGAGGAGGAAGTGGAGTGACAGGTAGTGGAAGTGGAGTGACAGGCAGTGCCAGTGAAATGAAGGAAGAGAGGTTGAGAAGAGTTATGGGTTGGTATGATGTTGGAGGGGGGAAGGAAGAAGAAATAGTGAAGATGGGAGTTTAAAACTCAGATCGACACATTCATTGGGGCATTGGGATCGATGAGGGCTTTACTCAATTTAGATCATGCTGATCTGGATTAATGTCACAATTTCCCAAGTCTTCAACATTGAATATTTTTCTAAGTCATTTTGATTACCGTTCCGATTATGCAAATTGGACTTGAATATTTTTCAAACTTAGATAAAGGAGGTCGAGGTGTAGATCACATTTTAATCCAAAGTTTTGGACTTGGTGATTCATGCATATACACATGGACTTTTTAACTAATGAACTTAAGTTGATCATGAAATTATTGTTTGTCGCACATCTATTCCAATGCATGGGAAAAAATTTGCGCTTATTGAATCATAAGCTATTCGAGCGGTGAACAATAACAGTCTTTCTGACTGACTTTTTTGAATTGTGTTGTTGGTAGCGCTATTAACTCTGAAACTTCATGTTTTCAACTATTTCACTGCACATTTCCACACATAAAGGGGGTATTTATTTATTGCTTTACTAATATCATTTGTGGACTTTAGTAATTAATAGATATACAATGATCTAGTTGTATTCCTAAGATGATACTAAGAAAGAAGTTGAGCACGAAGGTCCCACCAGCCCTCTAAGTTTCTATGATTTGTTAATGAACTCCAAAGGGATGGCCTTTGATTATCATGTTGAATAGCATATCGGATAACATAAAGGGGAATAAGAAATTGCTGGGAAAGCCATCTAAGCACCCAACACTCTAAAAGGGGTTGTATTATTAGAAAATCCATTTGACTCTTTATCTTTGACAATAACAGATGCCAAGATAACGACGCTATGCTCTAAATATGACATTCCACTCGAAAAAGTCTTGATTCCAAGTTCAAACAATAGGGCACATATACCTCCAAAAAGTAATATCGCATGCAATTTGTATATGTATACAGTTGGGTGCATCCTATCATTTAACTTATTCACCCGTAATATCCTACATCACATGCATCTTGCCTCTATGTAGCTTCATATGAATAGCCATTCATATCTACTTTGTGGATACATCTTGTATCTAAAGTACGTTCACCATGTTCCAACCATCAACGACATTCAATTTTTATTTAACTTTAAATGGAGAAATTTTGCATCGCCCCTTACCTTTTTCAAAGCTACTTCAACAATAAAATTTTAGGAGTTTGGAATAAACTTAATAGCTTTAAGATAGATTAGTTTTATGTTGGGTACCTAAAGGGCTTTGCCAAGAGATTGATGGAAGGAACTATGTGTGATTCTTGAACAATATGGTGTAGAAATCTTATAGTAGTAAGGCGATATATTTTCTTTAGACAACAAAAATTATTAATCTTGATTTAGGAAATCCTGTGAGTCTATTAGGTAAAATATTCGAGTCAGCATTCGCTAAGCTATGCAAAGCACCTAAGAATCAATGTAATTTTTTAACTTTCATCAATGATGAGCTTCTTCACAACTTTGGCTTATTAAAAATGGCCAAAGTGTCAAGGATAATGGATTGATGAATCAGGCGAGACCCAATCGGAGGTGAAGATGTAGGTGGTCTGAGAGCCGGTTTTGTTGTGCCTTAGTCCTTAAGCAAAATGTAGAGGGAAACTAAGAATAATCTAAAGGTGGAGACATGTATATGGTACTTACGTAGGAACCAAGAGTAGGAGATATGGAGGATATCAGACTGTATTCTGCTATAATTTCTTCACCATTAAGACTCGATGTAAACCATCTCCTTAACCTCAGACTCTTTTAACCAAGTCATGTCAAGGAGAATTATTGGATCTACAGGAGATACAAAAAGGCTTGGCTAATCTTCCCATCGCAAATACATAGTTGGACTCCGAAGATGTCAATCCTGACACTTTCTTTACGAGTTCAAGACGAATTGATGTTTCCGTTGAAGTTGGAGAAAATACCTCGTCAAGTAGGGGCTTAGGAAACCTATTTTTTAGGAGAAAACAGGGACACACATTATTCTTTGACCATAATTCACCACAATTGTCTTGTACTCTCTTTGGTTTGTTCTAATCAACTCTTGTTCTTCTTTGCAAGCAAAATGATAAGAAGACATTGCTTCGATTATAGTTTGACCTCTGGCATTTGTAGGGATCAACCTTCAGATTTCGAACATCATTATGATAGTACTTGTGATTGTCGAGGAAGTGCTGATGGTGAATACCATCTTAGGAGACGTTTCCCTACTCAAATAAGCTAAGGTAGATCGCCTCGCGATAACAATCGTGAGAAAGAGATCACTTTCGGTCTTCCTCTGAAGCCATCTCTAAAGCACAAAGATCAATCCCCATCTAAGTAGGTGGTAGAGACATCTAAGAATGTCGCTCCTTTAATTGAGCCATTAAAGGGCTATTAGGCTTAAGTTTATGCTATTCCTAACATGTGCTTATCTCAAGAGAGAAAGCTTTATCTTCAAGCTGTGCTTATTCATGTAAGAGAGAAAGCTTCAGCTCTAAGATATGTTTCATGCTCTACACTTTGATAGGATAATATTTATCCCGTAGATTCATCCACTTCCTATCGAGGTCGATAGAGAAATATTGGACAAAATGTATGAGAAAATGTATTATGTATACAAGAAATACAAATAGGTACTTAAAGTGGCATAAAAATACTTGACCATCATTATGGGCTTGGAGCTAAATTTGGAAAATTCGAAGAAAAGTGCTACTTGTGATCATGATATAATCAAGAGCCTAAACAAAGAAGTGATTGACTATAAAATAAGTTGTCCAAAGTATCAAAGGAGGTTCGATCTGTTAAGAAAGAAATAATTGAGAATAAGGAGCATTTTAAGGAAAAACAAGGTAGTTTGTATCTCAAGACAAATTCTATGGAAAAAGACAACAAAGAACTTTTTATCAAGAAGCCCATTTTAAAATATGAGGTCTCTACTCTTAATTCTAAAATTGATAAAATCGAAAAAGTAGAAAACTTCTGCCGAGGAGACTAGTCAGCTAGCTTGTGAGGAGGCGGTAAATGAAATAACTAAACACAAGAAAAAGAATGTGGAGCCGAGCCAAACTACCGACTTAGAAAGGGAGAAAGACGAACTTAGCCCACTTGTTTAGGGTTCTATGCAAAATTCCTCTACCACTGTGATATCTTTTAGGTTCTTAGATATCATATAACACTCGAGGCTTCTTAGGATGTATTTATTGAGGAGTGGAAACATATAGCCTAAAGCGAAGCTGTAGATAAGGAGGGCTTATCAAGAGATATTATTATGGTGGTCTGATTGGCACATGAGAAAGGCAAGAACATTCCTATCAAAGATTCTGGAAGTTCATAGATTACTAGGTTGATGATTCAATCATCGGGACATAACATAGTTAGGACTTTAGCCTTCCAGATTTTTTTTTATCCTGGCTATGTTCTTGGAAATCCAAGGTTGATTAAACAATTACCCATGACTCCTTAAGGCGATGGAAATGAAGATAAAAATTCTGGAGGTATATTCATGGTTTCTCTATCTTTTGAGAGGGTTATCACTGAATGCAAAAGAGCCAATAGGCTTTTGTTTGAGTTTTTTGACAATGAATGTCTAACTATCATAGCTCTTCCTTATTTAGGTACTCATGCTACAAAATTTTTAATTCTGCCACTAGGTATGACAAATCTAAAAAGTCAAGTGTCTTCATCTTCTGCATTGTGTGAGGTAGCCGACTTACAAAGGAAACCATTAACGCTCTCAAAGACACAGAAATTGATTCTTCCACCTGGATAACGGTCAGGAGGAGATCATGATCATTGGAGATTACAAGAAAGAGGATGCCCCAACTTTAGGGGGGGTGTGCAAGTAGAAAAAGGGATTGGCCTTCAAGATTGAATAGCCTATCACTTCTCTCTAGCCATTTCAGGCTACAACGTTGGGCGACCCTAGTTATGAAAATATCAAGCCCTCTTATCTTAGCTTGCCTAAGATCACGATTCCACCAAAGGTTAAATCTGGAAGAGGAAATAAATACATTGAATGTGATAAGCCTGGAGAAGATGAAAAGTGTAGAAAAGAGGGTAAATTTATCAAAGATGATAAGCTCGGGAAAAGGGATAAACTAGGCAGCGTTAAAGCCTAGAAGCGTAAACTACGCAAGGCCTCTAATAATGGGCTACCAAATAGACATAAGAAGGATGAAAAGGATGAATGCCAATCATTCACTACTAGGGCTTTCTACATGTCATTCCTTAGTTGAGATTTGCACGAGTATGGCCTTGCCTTTTAATTACATGATTGATATTGTTCTCACTCCCTATTTGTACATAAAATAGATCTTTTGGGTTTAAGTGTTTAAATTCTTTTCCATTCAATGTACTCACGATGAATTTTCATTTGTTGCCGAATTAATATGTGACTGATAACCTGACACACCACATTCGAATAATTTTATTGTGTATCGAGAGCACTTTTAAAATTAAGTACATCATTTAGCTTATTGTGTTCCATACTCATGCCCCATGTCTTAGATAGGTAGAGTTGGTGGACGTCTAGATATAGTCTTTTATACTCTCCAATTCGGGTTCATAATAGAATTGGCTAATGTAAATTCGTCATTCTCTAAACTCTCCTGTCGAGGTTTATATTAGAGTTAGTGGACTGAATGGACGTAAATCATGGCATGGATATCATACTCATCCATAGTTTTCACTCTAGTTCAAGATCCTAGAATAGGAGGTATTGAGGCATGTGAATGGATCACTTATGCCTTGAATTTTCTCTAATGCAGACTCTGAGGAGTAAATTTAGTGTGTGTAACACCCTGCATTTATAAAAAAATTAAATGAGTAATTTTTCATATATGTATACATACATACATATATATATAAGTGGAATTAAAACTTGATTATGTTCTATAAAATTAATGAAATAAATCAAGAGAATAATATTTAGCAAGTAATCAACGGTTAATTAAAATTTTTAACAAACATTAATCACCATGTCACAAAAATGCTCGTGGGACCGAGTTGGGTCGACCCACGCTTTCCTGGGTCGACCTAGGGGTCGACCCACCGACATTGCGGGTCGACCCAAGCATGGTCAAGGGCAGTTTTGTGATGTATAATTGATGATGTGTGCAGGTCAGATTTTAATGGATTAGATTCGATGGACCAGACTCTTCTACTATGCATATAAATAGACTAGTAGGGCCTGACATTATTCTCATATTTTCTGAGATGCTGCCTAGGCTCTGCCATTCTTTTTCTCCACCAAACCTTTTCAAAAAATAAAACATCAGTTTTAGGGGTTCTACTTCAAGGTTTGAAGATAAGAGATACAAATCTATAGCACGGGTGTCTAGAATTCTGATTTACGTGAGGTAAGTTCTTAAATCTAATTTTCTTAGGTTCCTCTCTTTCTTTCCCCTCTTCTTTAGTATCACATTTGTGAATCTGTGATTGTTTTAATGATAGATACAATTAAGAATGCCATAGAATAACAAATTTGGATCAGATTCATGGATTGGAAAGCTATCAAGTGAGTGGATTTAAATTATACCTTTTGATAATGATATATCTATCGCTTGCATTACCCGTTAATATGTATAACCTGTTGAATAATTGATAATTGTGGTAATTGGATATTTAACCTGCTGAAATGTGTTGAAATCATTACTGTTGTATTAAACCTGAATTGTATCCTCCATCTTAATTATGAAACTTTTGTAATACTATAATCCCGAAGCCTGAACTGAGAATTGAACATGAAAATAATGATTAATATGATTGTTAAGAAAGATAACGGTAATTATGAATATTATATGAAGCGGTAAATGAATATCTAACTCGAAAAATCAGAATGGAAGATTTGTAGTGGACCAAGCTAAATGGATTTGGGAAAATTGAGATATTTTCATAATGGTAAAAATTACTAAAAAAGTAGTTGCTAGAAAAGAAAAGAAAAGGAAGAAAAAGTGATTAGTGTGAAATAGGAATTCTTTTACCGTATTGCACACTAACCGCATAAAAATATGTATGTATGTCCACAACAAAAGTAAAAGAAAAGCTTGCAACTACAGATCTTTTTTTATGCGCATAATGGAATTGAACCTTTATGTTTTTTCACAAATCAATCTGATGAGGTGTGTGAAGCATTTTCCTAAAATAATGAGAACATACACGACAATGAATAAAGAAATGGTATAAGAATTGGAATGAACGGGGAATGATAATAACCTATTATGTATAAACCTGAATTAAAGAAAATACATAAGCTTGTCCTAGGGACAAGTGGAAATTATAACGTAGGTTATAATAAACGGTAGAAAACTTACTGATAATCCTTAGTTAAAGAGAACAAAGTAAATAAGTAACTAACAACAAGAGATCGTGACAAGTAGAGAAAATGAGTTAAACTTATGAAATGAGATAAGTTGTACTAAATTATAAATTAAGTAACATGTTAATTGGAAACCTGCTGATGTGAAAAGATTTACTTATTGACATATTAAATAGAACATGTTACTATAACCTGTAAACCTGAGAACCTAGGAATCTGTAAACCTGAAATTGGACGATAAATGACAACATAATAATGTAATAAGATTGTAGATTACAGATCTTGAATTATAATCTAGAGAATAACATGGTAAGGGATTATTAATAAACTTAATTGGGTTAAGTTATATAATTGAATTAATAAGCGAGAGGGTCCATTCCTTAGAGATATTAGGGGCCGGAGAGAACTTGGTAACTTGAATAAGAATTTAATATTATTGGAAACAACCAAGTTAATACGAAACCTAATGAAGTAAAGCAAGTGCGTAATTAAACATTTAGACTGAAGGTCTAAATAACACGTTAGCATGACGCGCTTGGAATAGTCTGCTTGTTTGAAGGTGAAGAACCCAAAGTTTAGATCATCGTGTGCCTAAAGGCACGAGGGGAGCACGTTCATTTGATTATTTTTTTGATAATCTTCTTGTGGGGTTGGTGGGACTGGAAGGAAGCGCGTAGCTTCTAAGGGATATGGTAGGATACTCCTAAGTGGTCCTTTGTGTGGTGGCAGTGCTCAGGCTGTGCTCGTAGAGGTTGGGTCTGCGTGTTACCACCCAATGAGTATACCTTGACTGTAACAATAGTTTGGCAGTCAGAAGGTTATAGGGTGACGTAGGTGGTTCGATGATTTTGCCTAGAGATAGGCTGGGTCATGACCAATGCAGGATAGTAATTGTCGGATACCTTTCATCGACAGTCGGTGTGACGCAGAAAGACTAGAGCTAAACTAAGAGATCATTGATCTTTCACTATCGAGAATTTGGTTATAGGACATGCCAATTTGAATGTAAATTGCTTGCTAGGGTCACGTCACTTGCTCTTGATGTAGTCTTTCACTAGTTGAGGGAGGGATCAGGCGGGACCATAGCCACTGCAAAAATGCAGACCATTGTTTTGATATCTGTACTCTGGGCTCGCATAGTCGACCTATACAGATATGGAAAAAGGCCCCCCGACCGAGTCCCGTGCATTGAATGGAGCCCTATTACGGGACTTAGGGTAGAGTAGACAGTACGTACGAGATACATGCATGCCACTACGGGTGGTGTATAGTAGACGTTAGGGCATTGGGTACGGTAAACGGCATGTACGTGTAAGGGTTTAGGTACATGCATGCCGCTCCGGGTGGTGTATCGTAGACACTAGGGAATTACTCCATGTTGAGATCTGATTCGATCGAGGAATTCAGATATGACAGTCCGTACGCTTGTGTAGCATGGCGGTGGTAGTTTTATGCGAAACGTGGCATTGTTATATGAAGATCCATACATCGCTCCGGCATAAGATGAGTGTCGCATAAAATGGCATAGTTTTATCGGGTTCCATACGTTGCTCCAGCATAGGATGAGAGTTTCCTGACATTGCGTAGTTTTACAGAGATCCATACATCTCTCTCGCATAGGATAAGAGTTGCATACGCTGTCGCGGCGTGACGGCGGAGACTGTGCGAGAAGGGTATCGTGGGAATTACCTTGATATTGAGGGTAGCTACATTTATGCAATATTAGGTTTATCTACTAGGAGTTAGATGAGTACGACGTGTGTGTAATCCTTGAGTGCTATTAACCCAAAAAAACAAGAAAATATAACTGAATGGTATATGTAGTGTTATTTCAGAATGTATAATTGTAAGTCCAGTCACTAGAACTTGTGCTCTGACCCCCTCCTCATAACATACTTGCGGGTTATGTTTTTGACAGAGATATGATAGCTTTGGATATTGGTTTGATAGTATTATTTATCTTAGTAAGGCTATATTTGATTATATTATATTTTATTCCATTCCACTGTGAGACTTTTTCTGAGCTCTAACATATTTATTGTCTCTGTCTTTTCTATAAGATACTAGGTAAGCCAACTCGAGTTTCGATAGACTGGAATTTTGAAAAAAAAATCGGTCTGTTGGAATTCGGGTTATTACATCTAGTATCAGAGCTTAGGTTCAGGATTCCTGTATAGATAGTGAATGAACGTATTTGTATTTTAAAATATGAATATTATATATATACACACACATAAATCCATAAGAGGAACCCACTAAATAAGAAGAACGGTTTATGGAAAGAATTGGGATATCAGTTTTGTACACAAAAGGAATGATTATGGAAATTTGAGACCCTTAGGTTGTTTGGGAGAAAAGTGTACATTATGCTTTGTATTGGAGAAAGACATATCCCATATGTCAGTATCTGAGATATTATTATTTCAGATTAGCTAGTTTGGTAGTAGGGCCTTATTAATTGGAAAAGAGGAAGATTGATTAGGGGAGTGTGTGTATGTGTGTGTGTATATGTATTTGAGAGGATTGACTTTGTGGGAATACCTAGGAGAGTCTAGGTACGTTGGAAACCCACTTCGAGTCTAGCGCCATTGATAACTTCTAAGAACTTGAAATTTTACAAGTTTTTGGGTAGTAGTTTATGATGTTTTCAAGTTTTAACCCTAAAAATTACAATTTGAAATATGTACTAGCTAAATCGTGTAGAAACAATTTTTGAAAGAAAAATTGTTTTTGGATGTTTGAAAAGAAAATGTGATGACCCGTCCCGCACCAGTCGGCATTTCCTCCGAAAATGCATTGTACACATGCCCGACTAGCCTGGAACGGTCGCCAAAGAAAGGAAAGAAGAGAATGAACTAATCAAGAACCTGTAGAATGTCTCACAGCGCGAGGGATAAAATATAATAATAACATACTTGACATAAAACAGGTGAGACAGTGCATAAGATGAAACTAAACATCATGGCAGCAGAAAATCCAAATACACCTTATGTTCCACATCATCATTATTACAACTTTAAAACTGTCTCAAAAGAAAAAGAAAGGAAGGGTGCACTACTAACGCCCAAAGTAGTGACCAGCAGCGACACAGGGAGAATATCTATATATAGCATACGTGGAAGCCTCTTTCTCGTCTCCGGTACAGCTACTCGAGCTTCACCAGTTAACCTGTCTATACTCTGCTCATGAGAGCACCCAGAGTAATAAGAAGAGACATAAAACTCTGGATCAGACAAAAGTCTGGTATGAGCGATAAGCACCAAAACAGAACAATAAAAGGTATACTAAACCATACCTGAACCTGCAACCAAAGAGTTAGCACTACATACCGTACAATACTCTAAGGTGCCACTAAACATGGTGTAAAGAATACAGGGGTGGGGGTGTGCATGTTATAGTGATGGAAAACAAGTCAAGCATAGCAACCATCCTCACATCTCTCACTCGGTGCGTAAAGCATACGATATCCACCACTTTGATCACTAGACCCATCGAGGCAATGACGGAGTTCGACTTGTAAAACTACTGCTACCACCAAGCTTATCCCATGGGATCATGACCAAACCTTTTTCAAATGACCCCACTTCATTGGTCTACAGCCCACTAGTGATACCTAGGCCACTGTGGCCCTGAATCCGTTCACGTACCTCCCAAACATAGTGATCCAAAGTCATAGACATCGACAACCCCTTAGCACACGTCCCGCAACAAAGCCCAACTCATGAAGTTAACTCATTGGTTCCCAACTGGATCTTGAGTTCTACTTCTCATTTGGACTACCTTTGCATCTCGGTTTTGTGGTCTTCTCCGGATCGGTCTTCATTTGGTTCAGAAATAAACTTCATTTCGGATCGGTTCTCTTCCCCTTGTTCAGCCCGTAGTCATCAGTTTACTTCTGGTCGGTTCGTGCTCCCCTTATCAGATCGGGTCGTGGTGCCCAAGCTAGATTGGATCGTGCTTCCTTCGCCAGATCGGGTCGGGCTTCTTCATCCAAGTTGGTTCGGTTCGTGATAACCACCATGCTTCAGATTAGTTCACCCATGCCTCCTTCGGTTCGGATCGTGAGCACACACTGGGTTCAGGTCGCGGATGCTCCAAAGCATCAGGTTGTGGCGCTACATCGATTCGGGTCGTGCTCTCCCTTCGGATCGTGATGGTTCGGATCGTGGCCAAGCTCCGGGTCATTTTATGACTTCAACTCCAGGTCGTGTGCACCATTCGTGAGTGGTTCGGTTCGGAGGAGCGGCTCGTGGCACATGGGGGCGATCCGATCCGGGTCGTGTACAATTTCCTGCACTTCTTTCCAGTGGCTGTTTTACGTCATTCGATGGCTTTTTCGACCAATCTAACACTTCTAGGCAATCACAAAGCATACCATACAGTCATAGCAACATGTATAATCATCCACAAACACCAAAACAAAATTTTGATAGGTTAAAATGGATCAAACATAGCCAGAACCCCATATTTCCCCTTAAGAATGTTGAAGTATAATTAATGATAGGATTAGCAAAACTTAACCAAATTAACCCAAGTTTCTAACAGAGGTCTACAACATCATTTTGAAACTTATCAATATTTTTCCAGATTTTTAACATGTATAATTTCACTAATTATCACTAATTACCCTCAATTAACCATAATTAGTGAGGAACTATGCAAATCACTCACCTTAGCCACAAATAAACTACCGAATCTTAAATGATTCTCTATTTGACGCTGTTCCCAAAGTTATACAGCAGTTCTACCTCGATTCTTGTGCTAATCCTCTTTGATTTTATGTAGATTTGGCTTAATTATCGATTAGGAGTTGATTTGGGGTGTTTTAGAAAGTGGAGGCCATGGCTAAACTTGAAGGAACAAAAAGTGGCGGCTGGAAAATGATAAAAACCGAATTTCCTAACCCTATCAGCCTCCCCATAACCCTAATCCCGAAATGGGTTATGGTCCACTCACTAATCACCCAAATTAGGCTCGGTTAAGCTGTTTTTCACCATCTGAAACTTGCTTCAGCCATATCTCCCAAACGGTGAGTCCGTTTGGATAATGTGACCACTCTACGGAAAGGTAAACCATCATCCAGATCTAGTGGAAGTGGTTTCAGGTCAAAACTCCTTTCCAATCAAAAGTTATGGCTGAAACAATATCAGCTAGGGGAAAACGGTCATTTAAAAATCAGCAAAAATCATGAACATGGGAGATGACCCCAATAGTCGTCTCCCAAAGTTGCATGACCATACAACTTCACATATGAAAGAAATAAATATTCTACGATCCTTCGACGCGTAGAATACGGGTCGTTACACTATCACCCCTTTAAGAAATTTCGTCCCTGAAATTCCTTAACCCAAAACATACAAAGGATCCCGCATGCCTACGAGTCATATACAACAATCAAACATGCAAAACAAATAAAACAAAACTATCCTAGCATGCGGAAAAACTAAATCGAAACTGAAATCTTGCCAGGCGAAGAGTTCTGGATACGTCTTCCTAATGCTCTCCTCCGTCTCGTAAGTACAGTCATTCTCATTCTCGCCCCACTGAACTTTGACTAGATTCACCGCTTTCCTTCGAAGTTGCTTCGTATCGTTTCCAACAATACGCATAGGTATGCGGTTCCCAACCGCCTTGGGTTCAACTTCGATATCATCCAACTGATTAGGTGAAATAGTCACATCAGGGTCGTGTATGAACTTTCTTAACTGGGAAACATGAAACACGTTGTGAACTCCTGCCATGTTGTCTGGTAATTCAACTTTATATGCCAAATTCCCAGTTTGCTCAAGAACTGGGAATGGACCAAAAAATCTTGGTGCTAACTTGCCTCTCCTGCCAAATCGTATCACGCTTTTCAATGGAGAAATCTTGACAAACACCAAGTCGCCAATGGAGAACTTTAATTCTCTTCTCCTCTTATCAGCTTAACTTTTCTGCCTATCTTGGGCAGCTTTCATTCGCTGTTGGAAAATCTTAATCTTAGCTGAAGTTTCTCTTCTCACATCTGGTCCAAGAACAAACTTCTCACCAGTTTCTAACCAACATGACGGTGAGTTGCATAGCCTTCCGTACAAAGCTTCAAATGGAGCCATACCAATACTGGATTGGTAGCTATTATTATATGCAAACTCTACTAGATGCAAATAGTCATCCCATGATTCACCAAAGTCTAATATGCAAGCTCTCAAGAGATCTTCTAATACTCGATTCACCCTCTCTGTCTGTCCGTCGGTTTGAGGATGATACGCGGTACTGAGATGTAATTCTGATCCTAACGCCTCTTGTAAGCTCTTCCAAAATATACTAGTGAACAACGGATCTCAGTCACTCACAATGCCTTTGGGTATTCCATGAAATCTCACTACCCACTTTACATATAATTCAGCAAACTTAGTTGCTGTCCTATTCGACTTGGCGGGTATAAATCTTGCACTCTTAGTCAATTGGTCCACAATCACCCAAATGCTATCATGGGCCGATCTAGTCCTTGGTAACCCATCAATGAAATCCATCGAGACTTGTTCCTATTTCCATTCTGGAATCTCCAATGGTTACAACAAACCACTAGGCTTCTTTCGCTCAGCTTTAACTAGCTGGCAGTTCATGCATTTGGATATAAACTTCCCGATGTCTCTTTTCATCCCTTCCCAGTAGTAGGTCTACTTCATGTCTCGATACATCTTGTTACCACCGAGGTGTATAGTCAGTTTTGTGTGATGACAATCTCTAAGCACTTCATCCCTCAATCCATTGACATTGGGTACAACTAGTCTTCCATTCTTTCTAAGCCATCCATCTTGATCAAGCCCATACTTGCTCATCTCTTCATCGATTCCTATCTCTAACTTTGAGATGATTTCCAATAGGTTAGGATCGTTCCTCTGACTGGAACCAATCTGCTCAATCAAAGTGGGTCTGATCGTCAAACTTGCTAACATTTCTGGATCCAGTTCGCACCTTGGTTTGAAATCATACCTAGCGATGTACTCCAGTTGCTTCCATTCTAGAAACATAGCCCCTAAACTGGCATGTCTTCTTCTCAATGCATCAGCTACCGCATTTCCCTTTCCTGGTGTATATGCGATGTCGAAATCATAAGAAGCTAAGAATTCTAACCATCTTTGCTGTCGGAGATTTAGATCCTTCTGAGAGATGAGATACTTTAACGATTTATGGTCTGTAAACAACTCGAATCTTTCTCCCAAGAGATAATGTCTCCACATCTTCAATGTGAATACGATCGCTGCTAATTCCAAATCATGAGTAGGATATCTTTTCTTATGCGGTTTCAATTGCCGACTTGCATAAGCTACAACTCTACCTCCTAGCATCAATACAACACCTAGTCCGGTACCACATGCATCCGTGTATACCATCGTCTCTTCATTCCACTTAGGAATGACTAACACTGGTGCACATGTCAACTTGTCCTTTAGACTCTTGAATGCATTCTTGCACTTTTCGTCCCTGACGAAGGCTTGATTCTTCTTGGTCAACTGAGTCAACGGTGCTGCTATCTTGGAGAAGTCTTGGATAAACTTATGATAATATCCAGCTAAACCCAAGAAACTTCTTATGTTCGTTGCATTCTTGGGCGTAGAACAATCTTGTACCGTAGCCACCTTCGTAGGGTCCACGGCGATACCATTTTCTGAAACAACATGGCCCAATAATCTCACTTCCCTTCTCCAGAAGTGACACTTAGAAAACTTTGCTTTCAATTGGTGTTTTCTTAACACCTCCATTACTATCCTCAAGTTTTCCTTGTGTTCTTCCTTTGTCCTAGAAAAAACAAGGATATCATCCACGAACACAAGAACAAACCTATTCAACTGATCTCCGAATACCCTATTCATTAGATCCACAAAATATACTGGTGCATTGGTCAACCCGAATGGCATGACCAACCACTCATAAAATCCAGACGACATCCGAAATGTCGTTTTAGCTATACTCTCAGCTTCCACTCTAAGTTGATGAAAACCTGTCGTGAGATCCAACCGAGAGAACACTCTTGTGCCACTCAATTGATTAAACAAATCATCTATCCATGGTAGAGGATACTTATTCTTCCTCGTCACCTTATTTAGCTCACGGTAGTCTACACACAATCGAAGGGAACCATCTGCCTTGGTAGCAAACACAACTGGTGCTCCCCACTCAGAAACACTTCTTCTGATAAATCCCTTCTTCAAAAGATTGCTTACTTGCACCCCGAGCTCTCGCTGCTCCCATGGTGCCATACGACGAAGTGGCATCATTATAGGTCTGGCATCTTTCACTAAATCAATATGGAACTCAATCTCTCGGTGTGGTGGAAGCCCGGTCAGTTCCTCGAAGACGTCCGGATACTGGCCAATAACAGGCAAACCTGACAACTCATCATGCGGGATGCCGAGGGAATTTAGAAAACTAGCCATTACCCCATCACTAGGTAGACCACCAAACACTACCCTTCGTCCATCATCCGCTCTAGCTGTCACCAAAAAGCCCTCACAGTCTACCACTACCCCGTATCTTTGGAGCCAATCGACTCCCAAAATAATGCCAAACCTAGTAAAGCCCGAAACAAAGCAATCACAAACAAACATGCATCCATGACTCGATAAGACCACATTACGAAAAATCATGCTAAGGCTAGTCGAACCACCAATCGGGTTCGTCACTACTAAAGGTCTATCGACAATCTCGGGCTCCAATCCCAACCTATATACCAGGTTAATAGATATGAAGGAACTGGAAGCCCCGGTATCAAACAAAACTCTAACAGGAACATCATAAATAGAAAGCATACCTTGAATAACGACATTCTTTCCCTTCTCCGCCGCAATTGGGGCATTCGACGAAGAAGGAATAACATTAAGGGCATATGCTTTCACCATCAGCTTTTCTTTAGGGGGTTGCGGACACTTGTCCTTGTGATGTCCCACTTGGCCATAGTTGAAGCACTTCCTATCCACTGGCTTGGCCCGACAATTACTAGCATAATGGCCCTTCTTACCACAGCTGAAGCACTCAACATCTTTCTTATTCTTTTTCTTCTGGCCATCCTTGGTCTAATTCTTCTTTCTCTTATTCTGAGAGCCATTCTTGCCTCCACCGCTTACTTGCGGCTTTGGCTCCTCTGCAGATGCAATCTCAGTCTTCGACTTAGGGTAAAGACTCTCTGATCTTAAAGCTTCCCCACAATCGATTCAAACGTCTCATCGATGTGGTTAATAAGCCTTTCCCCCAACTATCCATCCAAGCCAGTTATGAACTTCTTGTTCTTCTTCTCGGCAGTATCTATTAGGGATAACCCATATTTCGACAAGGTGTCGAATTCTGCAATGTACTCCGAGACTGCCCTATCATTCTGGATGGGTTCTAAGAATTTCTTAAACAACACTGACTTCTGAGCAGCTGGAATGAACTTATCGCTAAAGTGAACCTTAAACTGATCCCAAGTAATCTGATCTTCGGGAGTAGCTGCATTTATAGCATTCCACCAATTCATTGCCCGTCCTTGTAGCTGACGGGATGTTAGCTTTCTTTTCAACGCATCCTCGATACCCAAGTCTTCGAAGATACGCTCACAGCTATCCAACCATTCCTGAACATCCATAGCCTACTCCATTCCGTGGAATGGCTTTCCACCAAGATTAGTGTAATCCTTGCATAGCTTGGCAAAATCGGCTCTAGGCGCCTACACCACTACACCACCACCATTAGTAGTATTAGGGACTGCCCCTTGAACGTCCCTAAGTATCTCTCTCATGAAGTCGGTGAACATAGCCCTCATGTCAGGAACATTCCCATTGTTGGCTCCTCTACGAGAACCCCTCGTATATCGGCTCATCGTTCAAACTATAAAGAGAAACGATTAAACTTCCTCTTTGTGGTGTCAGTGCAGTGCGACTTCATCCTTAGCTAATATATATATATAGCTTTTGAAAACCAAAATAATCACAAATACGCGCTCTCATATACATATTATCTCTCCCTAGTGTCTTTCCCTATGTTAACTACGCAACCTAGAGCTCTGATACCAAGTGTGACGGCCCACTCCGTAGCAGTCGGCATTTCCTCCGAAAGTGCGCTGTACACATGCCCGACTAGCCCGGAACGGTCGCCAAAGAAAGGAAAGAAGAGAATGAACTAATCAAGAACCTGTAGAATGTCTCACAGCGCAAGGAATAAAATATAATAATAACATATTTGACATAAAACAGGTGAGACAGTGCATAAGCTGAAACTAAACATCATGGCAGCGGAAAATCCAAATACACCTTATGTTCCACATCATCATTATTACAACTTTAAAACTGTCTCAAAAGCAAAAGAAAGGAAGGGTGCACTACTAACGCCCAAAGTAGTGACCAGCAGCGACACAGGGAGAATATCTATATATAGCATACGTGGAAGCCTCCTGCTTGTCTCCAGTACAGCTACTCGAGCTTCACCAGTTAACCTGTCTCTGCTCTGCTCGTGAGAGCACCCAGAGTAATAAGAAGAGACATAAAACTCTGAGTCAGACAAAAGTCTGGTATGAGCGATAAGCACCAAAACAGAACAATAAAAGGTATACTAAACCATACCTGAACCTGCAACCAAAGAGTTAGCACTACATACCGTACAATACTCTAAGGTGCCACTAAACATGGTGTAAAGAATACAGGGGTGGAGGTGTGCATGTCATAGTGATGGCAAACAAGTCAAGCATAGCAACCATCCTCACATCTCTCACTCAGTGCGTAAAGCATACGATATCCACCACTTTGATCACTAGACCCATCGAGGTAATGACGGAGTTCGACTTGTAAAACTACTGCTACCACCAAGCTTATCCCATGGGATCATGACCAAACCTTTTTCAAATGACCCCACTTCATTGGTCCACAGCCCACTAGTCGTACCTAGGCCACTGTGGCCCTGAATCCGTTCACGTACCTTCCAAACATAGTGATCCAAAGTCATAGACATCAACAACCACTTAGCACACGTCCCGCAGCAAAGGCCAACTCATGAAGTTAACTCATTGGTTCCCAACTGGATCCTGAGTTCTACTTCTCATTTGCACTACCTTTGCATCTCGGGTTTGTGGTCTTCTCCGGATCGGTCTTCATTTGGTTCATATACAAACTTCCTTTCGGATCGGTTCTCTTCCCCTTGTTCAGCCCGTAGTCATCAGTTTACTTCTGGTCGGTTCGTGCTCCCCGTGTCGGATCGGGTCGTGGTACCAAAGCTGGATCGGATCGTGCTTCCTTCGCCAAATCGGTTCGGGCTTCTTCATCCAAGTTGGTTCGGTTCGTGATAACCACCATGCTTCAGATCAGTTCACCCATGCCTCCTTCGGTTCGGATCGTGAGCACCCACTGGGTTCGGGTCGCGCATGCTCCAAAGCATCAGGTCGTGGCGCTACATCGGTTCGGGTCATGCTCTCCCTTCGGATCGTGATGGTTCGGATCGTGGCCAAGCTCCGGGTCAGTTTATGACTTCAACTCCAGGTCGTGTGCACCATTCGTGAGTGGTTCGGTTCGGAGGAGCGGCTCGTGGCACATGGGAGTGATCTGATCCGGGTCCTGTACAATTTCCTGCACTTCTTTCCAACGACTGTTTTACGCCATTCAACGGCGTTTTCAACCAATCTAACACTTCTAGGCAATCACAAAGCATACCATACAGTCATAGAAACATGTATAATCATCCACAAACACTAAAACAAAATTTTGATAGGTTAAAACGGATCAAACATAGCCAGAACCCCATATTTTCCCTTAAGCATGTTCAAGTATAATTAATGATAGGATTAGCAAAACTTAACCACATTAACCCAAGTTTCTAATAATGGTCTAAAACATCATTTTGAAAGTTATCAACATTTTTCCAGATTTTTAACACGTATAATTTCACTAATTTTCACTAATTACCCTTAATTAACCATAATAGTGAGGAACTATGCAAATCACTCACCTTAGCCACAAACAAACTACCAATATGAAATGATTATCTGTTTGGTGCTATTCCCAAAGCTATGCAGCTGTTCTACCTCCATTCTTGTGCTAATCCTCTTTGATTTGATGTAGATTTGGCTTAATTAGCGATTAGGATGTGATTTGGGGTGTCTTAGAAAGTGGAGTCCATGGCTAAACTTGAAGGTACAAAAAGTGGCGGCTAAAAAATGATAAAAAATGAATTTCCTAACCCTACCAGTCTCCCCATAACCCTTATCCCGAAATGGGTTATGGGCCCACTCACTAATCACCCAAATTAGGCCCAGTTAAGCTGTTTTTCACCATCTCAAACTTGTTTCTGCCATATCTCCCAAAAGGTGAGTCCGTTTGGCTAATGTGACCATTCTACGGAAAGGTAAACCATCATCTAGATCTAATGGAAGTGGTTTCAGGTCCAAACTCCTTTTCAATCAAAACTTATGGCAGAAACAAGATCAGCTAGGGGCAAAATGGTCATTTAAAAATCGGCAAAAATCATGAACATGAGAAATGAGCCCAATAGTCGTCTCCCAAAGTTACATTACCATACGACTTCGCATGTGAAAGAAATAAATATTCTACGATCCTTCGATGCGTAGAATGTGGGTCTTTACAGAAAATGTAAGAAACATATTTTAAAAAGTACATATTAAGTTTTGGAATAAAATGAGGTATATTTTGGGAATGGTGAATTGTCATCCACTCAAAGCCACACCCGACAATCACAGATCAGCGCAAGACCAAGGTATTACTACTCATAATCCAAGGTGTACATCATCGAAATACACTGCTAATACCGAAGTTTACCATGGCATATCAACTGATTAGATCTAGAATAATGATTCAGTTAAAGCTAAACTTGACACTTACGGTAGTCTAAGCAGTTTAGATCGGATGAGATCGGGACGGCTATTGAGTTCCAGTGGGATCGACACTTTATTTAAGTGTCTAGAATTCTGATTTACATGAGTTAAGTTCTTGAATCTGATTTATTAAGGTTTTCTCTCTTTATTTACCCTCTTCTTTAGTATCAGATTTGTGAATCCGTGGTATTTTTAATAATAGATTCAGTTATGAATGCCACGAGTAACAAATCTGGATCAGATTCGTTACTTGGAAAGTTGTCAGGTCAGTGGATTTCAATTATACCTTTTGATAACGGTATATCTATCCTTTGCATTCGCTGTTAATATGTATAACTTCCTAAATAATTGATAATTGTGGTAATTGGATATTTAACCTACTGAAATGTGTTGAAATCATTACTGTTGTATTAAACCTGAATTGTATCCTCCATCTTAATTATGAAACTTTTGTAATACAGTAATTCCGATGCTTGAACTAAGAATTGAACATGAAAATAAGAATTGATATGAATTTTAAGAAAGATTACATTAACTGTGAATATTATATGAAGCAATAAATAAATGTCTTACTCAGAAAACAAGAAGGGAAGATTTGTATTGGACCGAGTTAGATGGATTTGGGAGAAATTGAGATATTTTCATAACGGTAAAAATTACTAAGAATGTTGTTGTAGAAGAAAAATGGATTAGTGTGAAATACGGATTCTTTTACCATATTGCACACTAACCAAATAAAAAGATGTTTGTATGTGCACGGAGAAAGTAAAAGAAAAGCTTGCAACTACGGATCTTGATTTATGTGTGTTATAGAATTGAATCTTTATATTTTTCCATAAATCAATCTGATGAGGTGTGTGAAGCATTTTCCTAAAATAATGAAAACATATGTGATGGTGAATAAAGAAAGAAATATTACAACAGTATAAGAATTGGAATGAACAGGGAATGACAATAATCTATTATGAATAAACCTGAATGAAAGATAATAGGTAGGCTTGTCCTAGGGACAAGTAGAAATTATAACATAGGTTATAATAAACGGTATAAAACTTATTGATAAACCTTAGTTAAAGAGAACTAAGTGAACAGGTAAATAACAACAAGAGGTTGTGATAAGCAGAGCAAATGATGTAAACTTATGAAATGAGATAAGTTGTACTTATAATTAAGTAACATGTTAACTGGAAACCTGGTGATTGAGACAAGATTTACTTAATGACATATTAAGTAGAATATAACATTGTAACCTGTAAACCTGAGAACTTGTAAACCTGAATTGGACGACGAATGACAGGATAATAATGCAAGAAGATTGTAGATTACAGATCTTGAATTACAATCTAGAGAATAACCAGCTAAGGGCTTATTAATGAACTTAAATAGGTTAAGTTATATAACTGAATTAATAAGCGAGAGGGGTCCATTCCTTAGAGATATAAGGGTCTCGGAGAGAACTTGGTAACTTGAATAAGAAGTTAATTTGATTGGAAACAACCAAGTTAATAGGAAACCTGATGAAGTATTGTAAGCACGTAATTAAACATTTGGACTAAGGGTCTAAATAGCACGGTAGTGTGACGCGCTTCAACCAGTTCGAACGTCTAAAGGGGAAGAACTCAACAGGGTAGATCATCGTGGTGTCTAGAGTCTCGAGATGGAGCACGTCTATCTGGTTATTTTGTTGATATTCTGCTTGTTGGCTTGGTGGGACTGGAAGGAAGCACGAGACTTCCGAGGGACATGGTAGGGTACTACTAAGTGGTCCTCTGTGCGGCGGCAGCGCTCACGCTGTGCTCGTAGAGGTTGGGTCTACGCATTACTACCCGGTGAGTATACCTTGACTGCAACGATAGTGTTAACGCCGTTATTATAACGCGGCTCGGAAGTCATTCATTCGATCAGTTACACGATAGTTTAAGGGCGCAAACATCGCAGTGGGTCATTCACGTCATATTTGACAAAGCATGGATTGCTAATTCAACTACACATATTCAGGCATATTAGTGCCACATCAGCTCGAGCATGGATTGTTGACAAAAGCAGGACGGTGGCAACTTAATTATGAAGAACGGGCAATCCGGTAGCATGTTTCATTCACTTTGTTATATAATAAATGGATCCAAGCTTGTATATATAATGAGGCGTGGACACAATATACTGATATAATATATACAGTAATTACTGCACTAAAGTACACGTGACAGCTGCATACATTTTTGGGCCGAGGACCATATATTAGAACATATACAAAGTGTTCTAAAAGCAAGTAAATATATATGGGGATCGCACATATATGACACGTGGCACACAAAAGGATAGGTCGCATGTTAATATGAGAAGCAGGTCGTTGGAACAATGATGGCTCGTTCACATTGCATGTGCTAGGATTGCATATATATTGAATGCAGGCAAAGCGCAAACGTGCACCGTGTATATTGTGTAGACCACGTATGCTGAAGATTTGTTCAAAGATGGGTCGGTTATGCACATTATACCTCAGATCCTTATGAATACCAGGTCGTCCGCATATGTGGGTCGTTGCAATTTTCAACTTGGGTCGGTGGTGTTTTTAGGAGATAGGTTGACAACTACATAAACAAGGTGTTGAACATCACTAATTGGTTATAATGCATGGACACATAGTGTTGATGAAAGACATAAGTTGAATATGAGGGTATTGTCAATAATACGAGGACCACACAAATATATCATTCTGTATGGTACGGATCTGCATGTGATATAAAAAGCCGCATAAACAATGGAGCTCGCATTCATGGGTCGTTCCTTTATCACAAGCATATCAGGTCTTTCTGCATACCATAAGATCGTTCCCATATATTCAGGTTGTTCTTGCACAGTGGAATTAGGTCTTACATGTGTATTTAGATCGTTTGAATAGTCGGATCGTCCACCGACCTGGGATAATGTGCATGCATATTTACAGAACTGCTACTCCACTTCAAACCACTCCTATAAATACACCATTCACTTCTACATGAAAGAGGGCCGATTTCTCCACCCACGAAGTGCTGCCATTTTCATTTCTCAACAACTCCAAACCAATCTAAACTCCATCAAAGTTTTTCCAAACTCTGATTCAACATCTCAATCACCATGAAATCATTGAAGATCGTCTCTAAGTGTAAGATTATTGGAGATCTATTCCAACAATCATCGCAACCAAAGAGATCAAATCATTTCCATAGTGAATTCTAGAGAATCAAAAGACTAAAGTGATGAAGTAGAGAGAAATTGTTGTAAAGAGAGAAAATGAGCAAAGTTATAGATATTGTGTACCTTGAAATACTAAGAATCATAATGAAATCTCTCTTCAAAGTTGACGTAGGCCAAATCTAAGTCACTATAAATCCCTTTTTTACTACTTTTGTGTTTGTGGTTCCCATAATCTAAATCCATATAATTTGAAGGTGTGTTCACACTTTCCATGGTGTTAGTGATCAATTTTTGACATTAACATTTTTAGCGCCCACTGAGGGGCCACATTCACATCCATAAGTTGAGAGCTTTGTAGGGGGACGTCAAAGTTTGAAGTCTGTCTACTATGGTAGATCATCACAATCTATAAGTCAGGCCTATTCAAAAGATTCCTACAAAAAATTAATGTTGCACAAAATTATGACTCCATCGAAGAAAGTTGGTGGCACGTTCGCTTGAGGTTCAGAGAATGTTGATCATAAAGCTGTCACCACTCCTTGAACTAATCCCCCAAGTATTGGTCGATCCTCGGGAATTGGAGTTGGTATAACTCAAGATGAGTTGAATAGTTTGTGGCTGCTTGAATCAACAAATGGCAACTTCAAACAAAGACTTAATGGATAAGCTAGATGCGCTTCCCACCGCTTAGACAAATCCTGTACCTCGAAGAGTTGATTCAAAAAATCATAATAATGCTATAATATTTTTCGGTAACATTGCTGAAGATGTCTCCGCCATTCTCAAACTAATAATATGACCATTGCCAAACTCCGAGAGATGTTGTAAGTCGAGAAGAGTTCGATAGTGTTGTGGCCAGTTTATATATAAAAGTTGATGCTTCGAATGAGATTTTGTTGAACCAACTCTATGCTCTCAAAGTTGCTCAAGCTGATCTTACAAATCATCTAGCTAACATCAGTTTGGAAGGGAATGCATATTCCTATGTTTTGGATTTTCACAAAGAGAAGTGTAGTTATCATAGTCAAGAGGAAGATGAGCCCGAACGTCCTTTCTTTCCTATCGATCTGGAGTACAGTAAGAAGAATGTCAAGGGGAATAAGAGGGAAAATAAGAACAAAGGAAAAGAGGAGAATAATAATAAGAGATTCTGCTTTTTCAAATCCGAAGAGTTGAGTCCTCTAAATGATACCCTAGAAAATATCTTCTTTTCTAGTAAGATGGAGAGTACTTTCCAGAACCGCAACCATCGTTGAAGGTATCATACAAGGCTGCGCAGTCTGGAAGATTCTACCACTACCACAACCAGGCAGCCTTGAGACTAATGATTGCAGACATCTAAAAAGCTCAATTGAGAAGTTGATTAGGAAGAACATGTTACAACAGTACGATAGGAATCCATATACAACAAAGTCTCTTCCAATTCCTCAGGAGCAAATCATACCCGCTAACCAATCAAGATCGAATGGAAAAACTCCAGCATGGGATGGGATAAGACTAATGCTCAATGCCATAATAGGTGGTTCTCACTCAGCTGATATAATTTCAGAAAAGATGGAAAGTTATTCAGATACTCTGGAGTATAGTCCTATAAAAACAATGACCATGTGGAATTAGAAGCTCTCATTCATCCAACGATAGCTAGGCACCTCCACACCAATGCCCAACCAAGAGCTTTTGAAGTCAGAGACCTTGTCTTGAAATGGGAAATGACTGGCGCTGGAGTGCTAGGGTCCAATTGGAACGAGCCTTATAATATTAGCCAAAAACTCTTGAATGGCACCTTCACTCTAATGACTGTTAATGGGTTCAGATACTAGGAACCTGAAATAGCGACAGCTTGCATCAATTCTCTACATAAAGTATTCTTTAGTTCTTATGAAAAATTGTTATACTTTCTTTTACCAATATATACCTCCCATGATAAAGGAGGGATTGTAATGAATATCATATCTACTATTAAAATCTTGTCTGCTTTAGTCAATCTCTTGCTTGCAAATTTTTCGTTAATTCAAAATTTGCTTAAAATTGATTTTATCTTACAGGCTATCTGGTGCACACTTGTTACTTTAAATTCCAACAAGACGTTACGACCCCAACAAAACTATCTCAAGTGCCAAGTGCTATCAACGTCAATGTGCTCAAGTGTGAAGATGAAGAACAACCGCCTTGAAAAGTGAATGAAAAGTGTCGCCAAAAGTCAAATAGTGAAAACGCGCAGTAAGCAAATGCAAAAGTTGTAAGTTTCACCGAAGTGGCATCTCCCAAAACAAGAGGTCCAAGGCCCGAGTTCTTTAAATAAGATAGTTTGCCAAGTCAAGCATATGGCAAAGAAACTGGCATCTGCTCCACAGAATGACAAACCAACAAAAAGCCTCTCATAGTGAAGTCTACAGAAATCACAGCTAAAGAGGAGCACCCAATGAGATCGTCAGTGTCAGGAAGTACCTGATCCGATTACAACAAACATTGGGGACCCAATGAGATCATCAGTGTCAGGGAGTACTTGCCCGATTATGACAAACATTGGGTTAAATTTAATGACCTCTTTGGAGGCGTCCATTTTACTCGCTTAGTCTATGATTATGTCAGGGGGGACAAATCGAGTGTTTGGGCTTTAATGACCTCTTTGGAGGCGTCTATTTAACTCGCCTAGCGTCCGATTATGTCGGATGCGACGAATCGAGTGTTTGGGCTTTAGTGACCTCTTCGGAGGCGCCCATTCAATTCGTGTAGCGTCTAATTATGTCAGATGCGAAAATCGAGTGTTTGGGCTTTAATGACCTCTTTGGAGGCGTCTATTCAATTTGCATAGAGTTTGATTATGTCGGATGCAGCAAATCGAGTATTTGGGCTTTATTGACCTTTTTAGAGGACTCTATTTAACTCGGGTAGTGTCTGATTTTGTCGGATCCGACGAATCAAAGGTTTGAGCTTTAATGACCTCTTTGAAGGCGTCCATTTAACTCGTATAATGTATGATTATGTCGAATATGATGAATCGAATGTTTGGGCTACAATGACCTCTTTGGAGGCATCCATTTAACTCACGTAGTGTCGGATTATGTTGGATGCCACGAATCGGGTGTTTGGTTTTTAATGACCTCTTTGGAGGCATCCAATTAATTCGCGTAGCATCTGATCATCTCGGATGCAACGAATATTGGGCTTAAATTCAATGACCTCCCCAAGCAGGAACGCGAAATCCAAAGTCCTCCTCAAGCGGAGGCAAGAGATTCAAAGTCCTCCGCAAGCGGCGACATAAGAACCAAAGTCCTCCCGAGCAGGGGTACAAAGATATAAAAACTTCTCCAAAGTAAAAGCCCCAAACCAGCTAGTAAAGTTAGGATTCCTATTGTATTGACGAACTCAGAAGCTTCGAGTATGTTGGCAAAATTAAAAAACTCTCGCCAACAAATTTGAAGCTTCTAGCACGTCGATCACAATCAAGGAAACTCGACAAGCTGATCACATCAAACTTTTGCAGCTCGTAATGACCCATGGTATGGGGCAACACAACCACATAAGAATTGGATAATGCTTAGAAAACATACTACAGGTTCATCACGAGATCGCGAAAAAGCCAAAAACTAACTAGCACTCATCAAAGAAGCCAATACACTTGGAAATAAATGAGCTGGGGTGCAACAAACATAAGATATCGCCTTGGAAAAGCCTGACAAGAAATGACCTCACCTTCAAAAAATAGGGCATTTGAAAATTTTGATAAAATCGATACGCTCGATATGACGATAAGACTCACTACATCGATGAAGATCATTCTTGGAAATCCAATCAGATTCTCTCAACACAAAAGCTTCCTCGTTTGCAAAGTTCCAATCGTAAATAACTCAAAAAAACCCAATGGTATTCTACTTCAAACCCAAGAACAAATGATGCTTAAAAGGCGACTGTGCGAATATGGCATGGTTCGAATCCATAAAGCAATAACACTTTCTAAGGAATTGAATCTAATATCCATCAATAGTGTCGGTGTGGCATATAAAAAGAAGACCGAGCAATAGTCATGCACTGAGGCAAGCCGTTGTGAGGTTGAGATTCAAAGTTTTATATAGCCCGAGATGATCCATGGTACCAAACACTGTTGAAAGAGACAACAGTACCACAAACCTACTGCAACAACGTTGTAAGGCGAACAATCAACAAAGTTCTCTTTCCCCAATAATTTTGCGTCAAGCTCGGGAGTGTCAAACTAGATGCGCGCTTGATTAAAAGAATATTTAGTTAGCATAAAATGACATCTGTTTGGTGGATTTTCAAGAGGACGGGGAGTTGCCAAGGATTGATTAGTTTATAATTCAGAAGTTCTGTAGTCGCTCTAGCCTAAGAAATTCAAAACAAAACTCCAGTTTACGTAGAAATGATCTCCTTTCCAGAATGAAAACTAATCTTCTGTCTAGTATTCACTCTGCTAATGGAACATCATTTTTCAACAAAGTACAGATACGTGCTTCATAAAACATGAACCTTCGTACAAAGTTATACAAGTCATTAAAAAAGCTAGGCTTGAAATTTGCTGTCAATATATACATACATATATATATATATACACACACACACACACATATATATATATATATATATATATATATACATATGTTAGAAAATCTCAAGCATTGTGGCGAATATAGATTAGAATATCATATCCATCCAGACGTTGTTTGAGGAGTTATAAGCAGTTGAACAAAATGGATTTGTATAGGCATGTCATTCAGTCCCAATCTTAAAATTCGATGTAGTATGTTTTAATTAACTAATTTGTTATCGATGTGGATGGTCAATGATGAATTATAAGTCCAAAAAGCTGCGCAAATGCTTGTTTTGATTGCAGAACAGGTTGCATGAAGACCATGTATTCAATTTGCAAGTTTTAAAGCTTGGGTCGTTTGAATATTGAGTCGCAGATAGAGTGAGCCATTTGATAACCATGGGTCAAGAAAGTGTATTGCCATCCCCAAAAATCAGGTCGGTTTAGCGACCGAAAAGCTCAGCCGTTCAACGACTTGGATGATCAGGTCGTCAAATGACCAGAAGGATCAAGTCGTCAAACAACCCAAAGCTTCAGGTAATCACCCAATCCGATGGCGATGGGCCGACTAAGCTTCATGCGTGCATTAAAGGCTCACTCCAATGGCTTATGCGCCAAAACAGCAAGTGTAGATTGAAATGTCGGTCAACATGAATAACTGTTAAAGAATCTGCGCAAATATAAGTTATACTTTTGACAAATTTTAGAACCAAACTCTAAGTGTTCAACATAAAAAAACTTGGTAAAATCATGATCAAAATCCGAAACCAATTACAAAAAAGCTTTTAGAAGACATTTACAAAGTACTACAACATGGTTGAGTGTAAATCGATGCATACAACATCAAAATCAAGTAGATCAAGTATAAAAATTGCACTACAAGGCATCAAAATCAGTACATACACAACCATTTAACCTCAAGCACGAAATCACTGTCAACATTCACTGAGAACTGATTCAAACCACAAAATGCATATCTACACAGAACATTGGCAACTAAATTTGAAGCACAAACAGGACATGAGCATAATTTATATGAAATGGGAGTTCATATGTGCATTCAAAAATAAAAGATCGTGTACAATGAAAATCAGATCGCCAGTACAAAATTGCATAAAATCCGCAATATTCAAAAGAAAAATCAAGTTGGCAAATCAATCATCTACAAGTACGAAAATCATTTGAAAACTCAAAGTACACATTTTGGTCATTTAAGCCGATCCAAGTTCACCAATTCAAGCTTCATGAGTAAATCATCAATTTAGTACAAGACTATTACACAAGATTCTGAAAACTGCAAGATGCAATATATTAAAGATATACAAATGTCTTGGCTGGAGCTGGTTAAAACAAGCAGCTGATTGTCGAATTCAAACTTGAGATCAAATCAACCCAAAACCAAAGATTCACGTAGCATTAAGGCTCAAGCAATTGAAATACAAATCAGAAAAACTAAACAATTAGTGCACAACATATTTCGAATTGCCATCCACTCAAAGCCATACCCGACAATCAGAAATCAGCGTAAGGCCAAGGAATTACTACTCAAAATCCAAGGTGTACATGGTCGAAATATACTGCTAATATAGAAGTTTACTATGGCATATCAACTGATCATATCTGGAATCATGAGTCAGTTAAAGCGAAACTTGAAACTTACGGTAGTCAAAGCAGTTTAGATCGGATGAGATCGGGACGGCGATTTAGTTCCAGTGGGATCGACACTTTATTTTAGTGTCAAGAATTCAGATCTATGTGAGGGAAGTTCTTGAATCTGATTTATTTAGGTTTTTTCTTTTTATTTCCCCTCTTCTTCAGTATCAGATTTTTGAATCCATGGTTGTTTTAATAATAGATTTAGTTAGCAATGCCACAGAATAACAAATCTTGATCAGATTCATGGATTGGAAAGATGTCAGGTGAGTTTATTTCAATTATACCTTTTGATAATGGTATATCAATTATTTGCATTCCCCATTAATATGTATAATGTAACAACTCGAAATTTCAGAACTAATTTAAATTTTTATGTTTAATTGATTTAATGGAAATTAAGAATTTAAAATGATTTATTTTGAGAATTAACGATTTAAAATTTATTTGAATTGAAGTTACAACGTGTAAATTTAAAATTTAATTAAAATGAGCCTAAGATGACGTGGCAGTTTGAAAAATCGATTTTTAATTTCAAATGAATATACATAATTCAATATAAATCAGAATTTAATGAAACAAGAAATATTGGAATATTTTGAACTGTAATTTTCTAACGAATGTAAGAAACCGAGATTTCACTTTATAAATTGTAAGTTATCACCAGATTAAAATTTAGAATAGCCGCTATGGGATTTAAATTTTTTTTTTATTATATATAGCCCTTAAATTGCCATTTTGCAAACGACCTTCATTTTCGATGAAACCACTTTTGTTGGATCCGGAATGTCAAATTATTATTAGTTTTAAAATTTCATAATCTTTGGAATTAATATGTGAGCATAGTAAATTTAAACGCCTTTTTAATTTCAGTTTAAATTTAATTGACCAGTTAAAAAAGGCTATTTTTTAAATGGCCTCCAAATTCGACGAAATTAATTTTATTATGACTGTATCGTTAAAACATAGCGAAATTCCAATATTCGTAAGTTTTTGAGCTAGCATGTGGCCCCGGTAAATTAAAATGTACGTTAGAATTCAATATTGACCGTTATATTAATTTATGTTTTAATTTTGATAAAAACTAATCGAAACAGTCGAATTGGCTTACGAAACAAATCACATTGTGCCCAGAATAGGGGTGTTTAGTTAGGGGAGACAATCGTTGGGTTTGATTTGGAGTTCGGATGGATAAACAAGTATATTGGAATTAAATATTAATTTATATTATAAATATATATAAATCGGGTCAAACCCTAACTTTCCAAACCCGCGATCAAACCTCCAGCCATAGTTTAACGATTTCGAAGGTTGATTTCTTCCAAGTTTTAAACTCTAAAATCTTTTAATTGTAATCGAATTAACTCCCAACTCTAGAACAAAAATCGCAGCCCTCTCCGCGATCTTCAAAATGATATAGAAATGATGAGTTTTAATTGACTATTCTATTTGATTTTTGGCCTCAAACTGACCGATTTCACATGATGTTCTATGGAGATTGGGGCCGCCGAGTTGATCGCACCACCTGGCGCCGGAGAGGGAGGCGTAGCTCTATCACGCAGAGGATTCTGATTGGGGGTACGGTGATCTGATGAGGCACGTGGGTGGCTAGGGTTTTTGTGAGGATGGGTTCGTTCAGGCAAGGATGAAGACGACGAGAAATTAATAATGAAGGGGATTAAGGAAATAAATTATTTATTTATTTTAATTATCTTAAGTGTAATTATTATTGTAATTAATGTGTAAACTATCATATCTTTTTCATACGAGGTCGGAATTTGACGATTTCAGTTTCGTTGGAATCGTGGGATCGAACACTACAACATGGAACTGACCTGAACGGAAGCTGAAGTTGTTGTAGTTTTTGATAAAATTAAATGTTCGGTTAAATTTTATTAAAACAATCCTTCATTAAAGACTGATGGAGTGGAGACCAATGTGATAATTCTCTCACAAAAATATTTGTACCTTATTTATTTTATAACTGAAAGTGTATAAATTGTCATTGTTGATTTTTTTGTATGTGACATTGCTTGAGTTCAACACATGAACTATTCACGACTCATTTGCACAAGAAGCGCTGTTTGAATATACAACACTCGTATTTCAAACAATGTGGATAGACACTTTGTGGTTGTTGAGATGAGGTATAAATATCCATTTATAATTTAAAACAGTGAAAACTGGTTGATTAGAAAAATTAATTCATACCGAATTAGAATTGATTAAATTTATTAACCAATGATTAACTTGAATGGACTGTTGTTGTTTGAAACCCCACATGGTTATTGGGATGATATTTGACATACATTAATCCCAATATTTAGTTATATGTCAATCGATTGGTTAACAGACTGTGTTGAGTGTTATTTATTTATTTTAATGCTTATACAGTTATAGAATGCACTCTATATGATGTTTGAATGTTTAATGATTATTTATCATTATTATTGAATACATGTGATGTAATCCATATAACTGAAATTATATGGTAATTGATTGAATCGCATTACAATTCAGAATAAGAACGAATATTTTAAAATAATATTCAGTAAAGAATCAAAATATGATTTTGATGTCCGATTTTGGATAGACATGAAAATGTTGAAGTGAGAAGCCGAGTTATGTAGTTATACATCATTTTTACTCGAACGGATTTGTTTATCGATTTAATTCATTTTATAATGAATATCGAAAACAATTGATTTCAAAAACCCGATATTTTGCAAATATTATCATTTTAATATTATAATGATATGGAATATTCAATTTTGAATTAAAATCGAAATGGAAGTTGGATTTATTTAAAAATGAATTTATAAACGATTTATAAAATACGTTTTAAATGGAAATCGACGAAATATATATTATATATATATATATATTTATATTTATATGGCTTGAATAGAACGCGTCACGCAGCGACCGTTCGTGAATTTCAACCATTGATTTCAAATGGACGTAACTAGAGATCCGACTGTCGGATTCTCCTAAAACCAGAACAATTATATTCGTATCAAAAAGATCTTTCCAATGAATATAAAAGATTTAAATTTGAACGGTTGGATTTTAAATTATATCCAAATCAATTAGAAAAGTTCGTGATGGATGCAGTCCGGTGGCCGTTATTGGAAACCGACTGTAAGGGCCTTAATAAAATTATTAAAAATATGGAAAAATTATGTAAAATAATAATAACTGATTTCAAAAAACATTTGATGAAAATTTCCAAGTTTGGAAAGATAAAAATAATTTTTTTTATCGAAATGAACTAGTTAATAACTAGAGTAATAATCCGATTATTTTTTAGAATAATAAATTGGACTGAAAAAAATGGGTTTTAAAATAGCCAAAGTTTTCTGATTCATAAATTGGAATGGATTTGGAACAGAAATTATCTTCGGATATTTCGATATTGAATTCCGTGAGATGGATATTGTTGAGGAATTTGGAGGATATATATATATATATATATATATTGTTATTCCCAATACGATATTTGTTGGTTTTAGAATTTGATATTGAATGTAAGCCGATATAATTTCTATTTAGAGCCTTGTATTCAATATCAAATTCGATTTTTTGGGGTTTTTCGTGAATGGTGTCTTTAATAACACCGTTCATAAACCCAGTTGAGAAAAGAATAAATCTTTTAATTAAGATAAAGGAAGTTTTCTAATTTATAATTATAAATTGCAATTAAATGGAAGATGATTTTGGGTTCATTGTGAACGATGTTTTAAATAACATTTGTCTTAAAACCCAATTAACAGTGAAGATATGATTTTGAATTTACCAATCTTTTTATTAAGATTAATGGAATTTTCCAAAGTAAAATTTTCCAATTTAATACATTAAATTGGAATTGAATGGAATTCGATTTAATAATCGAGATGAACGTCTGTTAAGGAAGACCGTTACTATTAATGGAATTTAAAAGGCTTTATCGTTATTCCATTTATAATATCAATCTAATATGGAAACTTATATCAGTTATAAATTAATCATATTTCCGTGAAGATTCCATTTTGATGGAAGAGGAATTGGATTTACCATGAACTGTGTTTTTAATAACATTGGTTCTTTAACCTTGTTAAAGACGAGATTAATTTCCAAAAAAGTTGAATAATCATAAAGTAAAGATTTTTGATATTAAAACTAAATGGAGTTTTAATGAATCTTTAATTAGATGGGAATGTAAATGAGGTAACTAAATATACTGGGTTCAAGAAATGATCGAGAATGGAGTACCACCAGTTTTACTCCAGTCGATAGTTAAATCTTTAATTAGATTTGAACGTGAAATGGTAATTAAATTTACCGATATTACAATGGGTGCTAGATGTGGAGTACTACTAGTTTTTCTCCATGGGATAAATAGGTTGGATTGGGATAATAAAAGAAATGATTACTTCAGTAAGGCTTGATAATCCCGACTGGTTTATAAACCTTAATTTGATTTAGAATTGTTAAGGGAAAAAATAAAATCTTTTGAAATTGATATCCAAAGGAAGATTAGAGAATAATTTTCAATGAATTTATCTTTCATAAAATTAATCGGAACTTTTCTTTAAAGATGTGAATATTTGAATAAAAGAATATTCTGAATTGGAATGAGGCGTAAGATGTGTTTTTTTAGCACTTGATTATTGATTATAAAATATGCGAGTTATCCGAAAAGATGGGCTTATCCTTTTCTGAATAACTGATACGGTGACTAAAAGTCGACGATAAAGACGGTGGTTGAAGACCAGAGATCTTCACATCATTTGGATGGTAACTGATGTCTTGATTAGGCTATACACCCAAGACTAGGTAATAAGTGGTGATCGTACAGATATACATGGAGATCGACCGGATATGTGAGGACCTCTCTCCTGTATTGGACATATGAGGCGGGGAATAAGGTGCCACCGGTTTCGTTCTGACCCAAAACGGACTTGTAAATGTATGTGTGTCTGACATTGGTTTTCATTCTGTGTTGATCGATTTCTATTAAATGTATATTTTTTTAGTGGTGGAGAATTTATTTTCTTTCTTAACACCCTTCTTTGAGACATATGAGCTTAAAGGTTATATATTGATAGACATCAGTTGTATGACGTGAATTGTCAGTGTGGCATGCTGAGATGCAAATGATCAAGGCTTTTGTTGAAAAACAGAGTCTTGTGGTTGATGATCAAAGCACATCTTTAAATAGCGTAGCTTTGTGTATAGCGTTAATTCGCGAGCCTTACGCCTCGGTATGAGTCAAAAAGGATAAGGAACGCAGTGAGTGTATGACGTTTCTTTCTAGCTAGAAGTGGTGTCATGGTATGGAGCCCAGGCATTTTTACTTATGTGGATGATGGATTGCGAGGTGCCTCGGATATATTGGTCGCTACTGGCCAAGCGATAGGACCAGGAAACGTGTGTTTAAAAATAACCAATCCTCAAAAGTAAGCGAGGGCTGGCACTGCAGGATCCAAGGGCTCGCTAGCGTCCGAGTCCTGGGTCATCTTGCTAGAGGTGATCCGAATCGGTAAGGAGACCATCCCTTACCTTGACTCGTGATGGAAATCCAATTTCCAATACGTCACTTTCCGGTTTTAGTTGTAATCCTATATGGCGACATAGTAGGATGGGGTACTATGTCGTCTATGATTGATACATTTATATTTGAAGTTGTTTTGACACTATGCACTTATAGTAATATCAAAATGATTTGTTTTAAAGCATATCAATCATGTTTGGCTATTATAAGGTAAAACTCTATCCTTCGGCTTGCGTTGCATTGTGTGATGGGACCTGAGTCTTATAATAGCTTCATTTTTCCAAAAACATTGCATATCATATAAGCTGTTTTATGTCAGAGTATTCATGGGAGTAAACCCATTCCGTGTTATGTGGCGTGGTCCCTTGATTTACCCAACTTTAAAATAAAGTTAATAACTGTTTTAGTTCTCACACCAGTCCCATGACTGACTCGAAGTTTATTGTTTCTACTGGGTGCCCATATTTTCCACACAAGAAGCTAGTAGTTTTGGTTTTCGCAGATATTTTTTTCCATAGGATCCTAGATTACAGCTGGAGCTATATTCAAAATGCTTTGTATCCGTGTATTTCCTTCAGTTGTGTTAGTTGATGTATTTCCATTGTACATTGTATTTATACATTATATATTTGCTTTGTAATTTGTAAATCTCTTATTTTTATTTTTTCGCTACATATTATTTATCTAAACTCTGATATATTCTTGTACTCTGATGTAAATTATTGTAATAGCAATGAAATGTTCTCAAGTTTATGTTCTAATGCGTCATGTTCTCAAAACAATCTGGGTTCCTTTGTCTCCTCTAGGATCGGCGAAGTCTAGGTCATTTCATTTCGTATATTCAAACAATGAGGATAGACACTTTTTAGTTATTGAAATGAGGTATAAATATCCATTTATAATTTAAAACAGTTAAAATTGGTTAACTAGAAAAATTAATTCAAACCGAATTAGAATTGGTTAAATTTATTAACCAGTGATTAACTTGAGTGGACTGTTGTTATTTGAAACCCCACACGGGTATTGGGATGATATTTGACATACACTAATCCCAATCTTTAGTCGTATGTCAATCTATTGGTTAATAGACTATGTTGAGTGTTATTTGTTTATTTTAATGCTTATACAGTTATAGAATGCTCTGGATGATGTTTGAATGTTTAATGGTTATTTATTATTATTGTTGAATACATGTGATCTATGAAATCCATATAACTGAAATTATATGGTAATTGATTGAGTTGCATTCCGATTCAGAACAAGAACGAATATTTTAAAATAATATTCAATAAAGAATCAAAATATGATTTTGATGTCCGATTTTGGATGGAAACGAAAATATTGAAGTGTGAAGCCGAGTTGAGCAGTTATACGCCATTTTTACTCGAATGGATTTATTTGTCGATTTTATTCATTTTACAATAAATATCGAAAAGAATTAATTTTAAGAATCTGATACTTTGCAAATATTATCATTTTAATATTATAATGATATGGAATATTTAATTTTGATTTAAAATTGAAATGGAAGTTGGAATTGTTTTAAAATTAATTTATAAATTTTCTATAGAATACATTTTAAATGGAAATCAATGAAATATATATTGTATATACATTTATATGGCTTAAATAGAACGTGCCGCACAGCGAGCATCCATAAATTTCAACCATTGACTTCAAATGGACATAACGGGAGATCTGACCATCGGATTCTCCTAAAACCAGAACCGTTGGGTTCGTATCGAAAAGATTTTTAGAATGAATATAAGAGATTTAAATTTAAATGGTTGGATTTTAAATTATGTCTAAATCAATTTCAAAAAAGGTCGTTGTGGATGCAGTTCGGTGGCCGTTATTGGAAACCAATTGTAAGGGCCTTAATAAAATTATTAAAAATATGGAAAAATTATGCAAAATCATAACAACTGATTTGGAAAAAAATTGAATGAAAAATTCAAAGTTTGTAAAGATAAAAATAATTTTTTTATTGAAATGAACTAGTTAATAACTAGAATAGTAATCCTATAATTTTTTAGAAATAATAAATTGGATTGAAAAAATGGGTTTTAAAATAGCCAGAGTTTTCCGATTCATAAATTGGAATCGATTTGGAACCAAAATTATCTTAAGATATTTCAATATTGAATTCCGTGATTATACGGATATTGTTGAGGAATATGGAAGATATATATATATCGTTATTCCCAATACGATATTTGTTGGTTTTAGAATTTGATGTTGAATATAAGCCGATATAATTTCTATTATAGCCCTGTATTTAATATCAAATTGGATTTTGGGGTTTGTCATAAATGGTGTTTTTAATAACATCATTCTTAAATCCTATTGAGAAAAGAATAAATCTTTTAATTAAGATAAAGGAAGTTTTCCAATTTATAACTATAAATTGGAATTAAATGGAAGATGATTTTGGGTTCATTGTGAACGATGATTTAAATAATATTTGTCTTAAAATCCAATTAACAGTGAAGATATTATTTGGAATTTATAAATCTTTTTGTTAAGATTAATGGATTTTTCTAGAGTAAAGTTTTCTAATTTAACACATTAAATTGGAATTGAATGGAATTCGATTTAATAATCGAGAAGAACGTCTGTAAATGAAGGTCGTTACTATCAACGGAATTTAAAAGACTTTGTCATTATTCCATTTATAATATCAGTCCGATACGGAAATTTATTTCAATTATATACTGATCAGATTTCCGTGAAGATTCCATTTTATGGAAGAGGATTTGGGTTTATCAGGACTGTGCTTTTAATAACATTAGTTCTTTAACCCTATTAAAGACGAGACTAATTTCCTAAAAAGTTGAATAATCATAAAGTATTTATTTCTGATATTAAAACTAAATGGAGTTTTAATGAATCTTCAATTAGATGGGAATGTGAATGAGGTAACTAAATTTACCGATTCAAGAAATGATCGTGAATGTAGTACCACCAGTTTTACTCCAGTTGATAGTAAAATCTTTAATTAGATTTGAACGTGAAATGGTAATTAAATTTACCGATAACACAGTGGGTGTTATATATGGAGTACTACCTGTTTTGCTCCAAGGGATAAATAGGTTGGGATTGGGATAATAAAAGAAATGATTACTTCGGTAAGACTTGATAATCTTGACTAGTTTATAAACCTTAATTTGATTTAGAATTGTTAAAGGATAAAATAAAATCTTTTGAAATTGATACCCGAAGGAAGATTAAAGAAAAAGTTAAAAGAATTTATCTTTGATAAAATTAATGGGAACCTTTCCCTAAAGATGTGAATATTTGAATAAAAGAATATTATGAATTGGAATGAGGCGTAAGATGTTTTTTTAATAGCACTTGATTATTGATTATAAAATACACGAGTTATTCGGAAAGACAGGGTTTATCCCATTCTGAATAACTGATACGGCGACTAAAATTTGACGATTAAGATGGTGGTTGAAGACCGGAGATCTTCACATCGTTTGGATGATTACTTATATCTTAATTTGGTTGTACACCCAAGACAAGATAATAAGTGGTGATCGTCCATACGTACTTGGAGATCGAACAGATATGCGAGGACCTCTCTCCTGTATTGGACATATGAGGCGAGGAATAAGGTGCCTCTAGTTTCGTTCAGACCCAGTACAGACTTGTAAATGGATTTGTGTCTGACATTAGATTTCATTCTGTGTTGATTGATTTCTATTAAATATATATCTGTTTGGTGGCAGAGAATTTATTCTCTTGCTTAACACCCTTCTCTGAAACATATGAGCTTAGAGGTTATATATCGATAGACATCAGTTGTATGGCATGAATTGTCAGTGTAGCATGCGGAGATTCAAATGATCAAGGCTTTTGTTGAAATGCAGAGTCTTGTGGTTGATGATCAAAGCACGGCTTTAAATAGCATAGCTTTGTGTATAGCGTTAATTCGCGAGCCTCACACCTCAGTATGAGTCAAAAATGGGACAAGGGACACAGTGAGTGCATGACGTTTCTTTCTAGGTAGATGTGGTCTCATGGTATGGAGCTCATACATTTTTACTTATGTGGATGATGGATTGCGAGGGGCCTCAGATATAGTGGTCACTACTAGCTAATTGATAGGTCCAATAGGACCGGGAAACGTATGTTTAGAAATAACCAATCCCTAAAAGTAAACGAGGACCGCCACTATAGGATCAAATGGCTCGCTAGCATCCAAGTCCTAGGTCATCTTGCTAGAGGTGGTCGGAATTAGTAAGGTGACCATCCCTTGCCTTGACTCATGATGGAAATCCAATTTCCAATATGCCACTTTTCGGTTTTAGTTGTAAACCTATATGGCAACATAGTTGGATGGGGTACTGAGAGGACCCGAACTTCCCCGTGAAGGAAATAATGGACTGAATTGAGGACAAGACGAATTAGAACACAAACAGAAGAACATTTCATTGCTTATTACAACAATTTCATCAGAATACAAGAATATACAGAGTATGAATAAATATTACACATTTGATAAACATCAGAGATTTAAATACATCACAATGCAGCGGAAAATAATACCAAACACAACTGAAAGGAATATACTGACATGGAGCTTTCTGAATATCATTCCAGCTGTAAACCAGGATCCTGTGAATATAAATCTACAAAACCAAAATTACTAGCTGCCCGTGCGGAAAATAGGTGCATCTAGAGTTTAGATTAAAACAATAGACTCCATGTCAGTCATGTGACTGTTGTGAGAACTAAAACAGTTATTAATCTTTATTTTAAAGTTAGGTAACTCCAAGGACCTTGTCGTATAACACGGAACGGGTTTCCTCCCAAGAATACCAATGCATAAAACGATAGCGCAATGCTAAATAAAGAACAATGAAGCTATTATATGACCTAAGTCCCATCACACATTGCAACGCAAGCCGGAGGATAGGGTTTTATCTTATAATAGCCAAAGAATGCTTAATACGCTAAATTTCATCTTTTATTATTACTATAAGTGAAAGAAAAAACTTCAAATATAAATGTATCAATCATAGACGGCATGGGTACCATATATCATGTCGCCATACTAGTTCTACAATTAAAAACGCATGATGTCGCATTGGAAGTTGGATTTTCATCTATGAACCAAGGCAAGGGAACGTCCTTACCGCGTCGAGACAATCTAGCCCATGTCTTAGGAGCAGAACGCATCATCCCTTGGAGCGACAGGGCCGGTCCACTCGATGTGGATTAAAATGCCTGAACACTGCGTTTCCCCACCCTATGGGGCGTAAATGAGCCAAATGACTCCATCGGCCCTGGATCGACCAATCTAACTGAGGCGCCTCCTATCCATCATCCACATAAATAAAATGCCAGGGCATGCAAAACGCTGACACCACTCCTAGCTAGAAGGAAATGCATGCCCTCCCTGAGGTCCTCTCCCGTTTCTGGTTCACACCGGTGTGTGAGGCTCGCGAATTAACGCTAAACAAAGCTACGCTATATTAAAGTCGTGCTTTGATCATCAACCACAATACTCTGCTTTTCAACAGAAGCCTTGATCATTTGCATCTAAGCATGCCACACAGACAATTCACGCTATGCAACCGATGTCTATCAATCACACAGAATGAAATCCGATGTCAGACACCCATCCATTTACAAGTTTGTTCTGGGTCTGAACGAAACTGGAGGCACCTTATTCCTCCCCCATATGTCCAATACAGGGGAGAGGCCGTCGCATATCCGGTCGATCTCCAAATACGTCTGGACGATCACCACTTATTACCTCGCCTTGGGTGTACAACCCAATCAAGACATCAGTAATCATCCAAACGATGTGAAGACCTCCGGTCTTCAACCACCGTCTTCATCCTCGACACATCGTCGAATCAGTTATTCAAAATGGGATAAACCCGGTCTTTCTAAATAACACGCATAAATAATAAACAAGTGCTATAAAAACACAACATACGCTTCATTCCAATCTAGAATATTTCTTTATCCAAATATTCATATACTTTGGGAAAGGTTGCCATTAATTTTATCAAAAAAATTTCTTTGATTTTATTCTTTAATCTTCCTTTGGATATCAAATTAATCTAATTAAAGATGCATTAAAACTCCACTTGGTTTCAATCTTCCCAGAAATCAATATTAACGATTGTTTAACTTGGGAAATCATATCATTCCTTTAACTGGGTTAAAGAACCAATATCATTTAAAACACGGTTCACAATAAAACCAAAATCACATTCCATTCTATCAGCCTTTAACAGTAATTTAGCAAGTGAACAGTCCCCTAAGTATTAACCCCGAAGGTCGAAACCAACATCAGATCAATACCCAGGAAACCATTCAACTTAACTAATCTCCAGTTAGTTTCTGATTTTCTTAACTCTGTTGATTCTAAAAACAGTATTATTAATGATACCATTCACGACAACCCAAAATCACATTCCATTAAAAATGGAATTTCATGAAAAACAAATCGATATATATAATCGATATAAACTTCCATATCCAACAGATAATATAAATGGAATAATGAAAGGCCTTTTAAATTCCATATATATTAACCGCCTTCCTCTATAGAAGCTTACTTTAATCACTGCCAAATCGAATTCCATTCAATTCCAATTTAATATGTTAAATTGGAAAACTTTACTTTGGAAAATCTCCTTTAAATCTTAACAAAAGATTTATAAATTCCAAATCCCATTTCACTGTAAATCGGGTTAAAGAACGAATGTCGCTAAAACACAGTTCACGATAAACCCAATTCACATTCCATCAGTCTCTAACTGTAAATTAGTAAGAGCACAATTCCCTAAGTGTTAACCCCGAAGGCTGAAACCAACATCAGATCAATACCCAGGAAACCATTCAACTTAACTAATCTCCAGTCAGTTTCTATTTTTCTTAACTCCATTGGGTTTAAGAACAACATTATTAAAGATACCATTCACGAAAAACCCAAAATCCAATTTGATATTAAATACAAGGCTCTGAATAGAAAATATATCATCTTTTATTCAATATCAAATTCTGAAATCAACCAATATCGTATTGGATTAACGATATATATAAATATCTTCCAAATTCCGCCACAATGTATGTATAATCACGGAATCCAACATCGAAATATTCCGAAAATAATTTTGATTCAAATCCATTCCAATTCATATATTGGAAATTCCGGTTATCTTTAAAACCATTTCAAATCCAATTTATTTATTTTAAAAATATTGGGTTTCATAATTTTAGTTCAAAACTAGTTCATTTCGATAAAAATATATTTTTATCTTTTTAAATACGGAATTTTTCATCCCAATTCTTTCCAAATCATTTATTATGATTTTACACTAATTATTGATATTTTTAATAATGTTATCAAGGCCCATATAGTCGATTTTCATAAATGGCCAACGAACTACACTTACAGCGACCTTTTCCAAATTTGATTTGGACATAATTCCAAATCCAACCATTAGATTTCAAAACTCTAATATTCGTTAGAAAGCTCTATTCGATACAAACCCAATGGTTCCGGTTTTAGGAGAATCCGACGGCCGGATCTCCCGTAATGTCCGTTCGAAGTCAATGGTCTAAACTCGCGAACTGCCGTAGTGCGGCGCGTTCTATTAAGGCCATTATATAATATATATATATTATATATATCGTCGATTTCCATTGAAAACATATTTTATAAATTGTTTTAAATTCATTTTCAAAACGATTTCAACTTCGTACTCAATTTCTAATCAAAATTAAATGTTCCATATCATCGATATATAAATGATAATATTTTCAAAACATTAGATTTTGAAATCAATTCCTTTGAATATTCATTATAAAAATGAACAAAATCGATATAAATATCGTTCACGTCAAAATGGCTTTAATCTAATCTACACAGCTACATATATTTAAATATATTCGTATCCATCCTAAATCGAACATCAAAATCAGATTTTGATCTTTTACTAAATGTTATTCTAAAATATTCGTTATTTTAAAATAATCGTTATTTTAAAAATATTCATTCTTTCTGAAATGGAATCAGGCACAATCAATTACCATATAATGTGATTATATGGATTTCATACACCACATGTACACAACAACAATCAAACACAGTCAACCATCATCCAAAGTGCATTCTACACTGCATAAGCATGAAATATAAATATTTAACGATTACAATAGCCTGTCAATCCATCGATCGACATACAACTAAATATTGGGACTAGTGTATGTCTAATATCATCCCAATACCCATGTGGGGTTTCAAACAATCAAATACATGTTTTATTTGTGTTGTTGGGCGACGTGTAAAATTTATCATCCCAATCCATATCAGTCAAATGTGTGTACATAAACAAATCATCAGATTTGTTTATAAATATTTGTTTATTCATATACACGTTAAAAATTATATATTTTTTTAACTACAAAATATTTTATTTCATTCCACAACACACAATCAATTTTCACAACACAATCAATCAAACAAACAAGTCGTCCACGGTCTGTGGACGACGGGTGTCGGGTGCTGCTAAGAACCATCTGCATCCTAGTATATATTTTAACTAGAAATAAAATAAATATGAGAAGTTCTCACATTGGGGGTCAACTCCACCAGTCCTTATCTCTGAACAGTTTGAATTCAGATTTGTTTTCCGACATTACCATCGCAATCTGTATCATGTAGTTTATTATTAAAAATCACATTTTTATACTGTTACTTCATACATAAAAATCATATTTTTATTCTAAAACTTTTTTTGTAAAAATCATATTTTTAGTACTTTACCAATATAAAAATCATATTTTTAATACTCTACTAATATAAAAATCATATTTTTATAATGGCACTTCATATATGAAAATCAGATATTTTTACAATGCTTCTGTCTATATAAAAATTAAAGCTTTCTATAAATTAAAAATCAAAGTTTTTTTATAAATAAAAATCTAAACTTTGGATTGATAAAAATCAAATCTTTTCCATGCTGTATATAGTAAAAGTCATACTTTTATAGTGTTAAAAATCAAACTTTTATACACGGTTATATATAATAGAAATCAGATTTTTAAACATGCTTATATATAATAAAAATCGGATTTTCAAATTAATTAAACTGTTTTACATAAAAAAAATTAAGATAAAAATAAAATCTCACTGTTTTGGAGCGTTAGGATCTGACCGAAGGTAGGGGATGGCGGTCTTAGGTCGCCGGTGACAATTCAGTGTGTCCAGGGGATAGAAGCGGCGGCCTTTGTCGATTTGGGGGTTAGGTCTTTGCATCGGGGAAGGAAGAGGGTGGCTGGAGGATCGTCGTAGGCGGCGCAGGGAGTCGTGGGCGGTCGGAGGAGGCTCTGATGGCGAGGGTGGTGGCTAGAGGCGGCGGGCTGAGGGGTTTGGGCGGGTTCAGGGCCTACGGTCTTCAGTTGAGGGAAAGAGGGGTGAAGAGAGAGATAGGGGAGGTGGGGGTGCAGGTAGCGCCGGCTGGAGGAGCGGCGACGGCTTGGGGGTGCGTCGGTGGTGGCCTGGGGGTGCGACGGTGGCGGCTAGGTCTGGGCGACGGTGAACGATCGGTTTTTTATTTATTTTATTCTCTTCGTGGACTGTAATGAAGAAAAAGGGGGAGGGAGAGAAGGTTATATAATATATTTAATTATTATTTTATTTGTTTGTTTGTTATCTTAAAGAGTACACTTTTCATTTGAACCCCAAACCGAACCCACCGACTGTCGTCCATAGTTAACTACCCCCATTCTGAACCCAATGGGATATGTTTTGTAAGCCAGTTCGATTGTTACGACCAGATTTCATCAAAATTAAAATATAAATCAGTATATTCAATTTTAAACGTATATTTCAATTTACTGAGGCCACATACTAACTCTAAAAATTCCAAAAAAAACTATTTCTACCTTCATATTGATGATACGGTCCTAACAAAACTAATTTCGTCAAATTTGAAGACCATTTGAAAAATGGCCATTTTCTAGTCGATCCAAATTGACTGAAACTGACAAAACACGTTTTACTTCACCACGCTCACATATTGATTCGGAAAATTATGAATTTTGGAATCTAGCAATAACTTGACATCGTGGATCCAACAAAAGTGGTTTCGTTGAAAACGGAGGTCACTTGCAAAATTTCCATTTTTAAGGGCTATATTATCCATAGCGACTATTCTGAAATTTCAACTGGGCATAACTTTTTATTCCCGCTATGAAATTTCAATTTTTTGGATTCTTGGAAAGATATTCTCAAATAGACTCTAATATTTTTGGTTTTGCTAAAATGCGGTTTATTTTGAATCCTGTACATTCATTTGAAATTAGAAATCAAATTTTCGAACTAACGCACCATTTCAGGCTCGTTATATAATTAACTTAAAATTATATGTTCTAACTTCGTCGAAAATAAATTTTCCGTTCCAATTATATTCAAAATAAATTTCTCGTCATCATTATTTAAAATAATTCATTTTAAATATTCAAAATTCACTAAAATTGCCAAAATAAAAATTTTAAATTAGCTCAGATTTTCTGAGTTGTTACAATATCCCCAACTTAAAAAAATTTCGTCCTCGAAAAGGAACAGAGCTGAAAGTTGTTTTACAGACCAACTCAACTATCATTATTTTCAGTATGGCTTAAGTTCTTCAACTTTTCAGTTCTAAAAACTTTCAAATTTTACAAAAATTTGGCTAACACCCTAAATTTTTGAAAAATTTCGTCATAACCTCCCCTGCACGGGAGCGTCGGGAAAATCCCGAAATTTCCATACAGGCCTTTCCAATCCAAAAAGAAAAGGAAACAGCCAATCGGCTAGCCAATCGGCTCATAAAATCATCAAAAATCCCAAGAAATACAATGAACATGTACCTATTTGTCAGGTAAACAATTTTATTCTTCTGCTCTAGCCTCTTTGCAATGACCTGTTCAATGGGTACATATGTATATGCATGCAATTTCAAACAATTTTCAGTGCAGTTCAATATTGGTTCAATTTGGCCTAAATTTACCTTACATCTATATGTTGATTTAAATAAATAATCACACAACACAATCATCAATCAATTAGTTGATTAGCTTTTCAAATTCACAACTTTGATATATAGTCAGAAATCACATTTTTGGTGCCAAATCATAACAATATATTCTAACTATATTTTGGTTCTCGCTCCAGTCTTATGGAAATATATAAACATCTCACTTTCGAAACTCGAACACAAATACTGATGATACTATAGTAATCATCAGGATCGTCTCCGGGCGATTAAAGTGTGATTCTATATCTGTCGAATATATTTGAGGATTCAAATACATGTGGATCAGAAGTATACTAAAATCTCCATATACTTGATTGTCCAAATTGATTTAAAATAAATATTCAAATATGTATAAAAAGGTTTAAATTTTCAAAACAAAATTGTTTTCATTTTTATTTTCAAAAATACACTCTTCACACTCATTCTAGGGTACTACTGATCCTATCTCTAAAGAGTCATTCCTATTGGATATTACTAATCCAATCTCTGATGAATTCTTTCGTTTGGTTCTAACGTGTCTTATTCTCTGAGCTCTATAAACCAAGTCTCTGATACCAACTGAGAGGACCCGAACTTCCCCTTGAAGGAAAGAACGGATTGAATTGAGGACAAGACGAATCAGAACACAAATAGAAGAACATTTCATTGCTTATTACAACAATTTCATCAGAATACAAGAATATACAGAGTATGAATAAATATTACACATTTAATGAACATCAGTGATTTAAATACATTGCAATGTACCGGAAAATAATACAAAACACAACTGAAAGGAATATACTGATATTGAGCTTTCCCAATATCATTCCAGCTGTAAACCAGGATCCTGTGAATATAAATCTGCAAAACCAAAACTACTAGTTGCCCGTGCGTAAAATAAGGGCACCCAGAGTTTAGGTTAAAACAATAAACTCCAGGTCAGTCATGTGACTGGTGTGAGAAGTAAAATAGTTCTTAATCTTTATTTTAAAGTTAGGTAAATCCAGAGACCATGTCGTATAACAAGGAACGGGTTTCCTCCCAAGAATACCAGTGCATAAAACAACAGCGCAATGCTAAATAAAGAACAATGAAGCTATTATAAGACCCAGGTTCCATCACACAGTGCAACGCAAGCCGGAGGATAGGGTTTTACCTTATAATAGCCAAAGAATGCTTGATATGCTAAATTTCATTTTTTTTGTTACTATAAGTGAAGGAAATAACTTCAAATATAAATGTATCAATCATAGACGGCATGGGTACCGTATATCATGTCGCCATACTAGTTCTACAATTAAAACCGCATGATGTCGTATTAGAAGTTGGATTTCCATCCATGATCCAAGGCAAGGGATCGTCCTTACTGCTTCAAGACAATCTAACCCATGTCTCAGGAAAAGAACGCATCGTCCCTTGAAGCGACAGGGTCGGTCCACTCGATGTAGATTAAAATGCCTGAACATTGCGTTTCCCCGCCCTATTGTGCGTAAATGAGCCAAATGACTCCATCGGCCCTGGATCAACCAATATAACTGAGGCGCCTCCTATCCATCATCCACATAAGTAAAATGCTAGGGCATGCAAAACGTTGACACCACTCCTAGCTAGAAGGAAACGCATGCCCTCCATAAGGTCCTCTCCCGTTTCTGGTTCACACCGGTGTGTGAGGCTCGCAAAGCTACGCTACATTAAAGCCGTGCTTTGATCATCAACCACAAGGTTCTGCTTTTCACCAGAAGCCTTAATCATTTGCATCTCAACATGCCACACAGGCAATTCACGCTATGCAACCGATGTCTATCAATCACATCGAATGAAATCCGATGTCAGACACACATCCATTTACAAGTTGGTTCTGGGTCTGAACGAAAACGGAGGCACCTTATTCCTCCCCTATATGTCAAATACAAGGGAGAGGCCCTCACATGTCCAGTCAATCTCCAAGTACGTCTGGACGATCACCACTTATTACCTCGCCTTGCGTGTACAGCCCGATCAAGATATTAGTAATCATCCAAATGATGTGAAGACCTCCTGTCTTCAACCACCGTCTTCATCCTCGACATATCGTCGAATCAGTTATTCAGAATGGGATAAACATGGTCTTTCTGAATAACTCGCGTATATAATAAACAAGTGCTATAAAAAAACAACATACGCCTCATTCCAATCAAGAATTTTTCTTTGTCCAAATATTCATATACTTTGGGAAAGGTTCCCATTAATTTCACCAAAGATAAATTCTTTGAATTTATTCTTTAATCTTCCTTTGGATATCAAATCAATCTAATTTTAAAGATGCATTAAAACTCCACTTGGTTTTAATCTTCCCAGAAATCAATATTAACGATTGTTTAACTTGGGAAATCATATCCTGCCTTTAACAGGGTTAAGGAACCAATGTCATTTAAAACACGGTTCACGATAAACCACAAATCACATTCCATTCCATCAGCCTTTAACAGTAAATTAGCAAGTGAACAATCCCCTAAGTATTAACCCCGAAGGCCGAAACCAACATCAGATCAATACCCAGGAAACCATTCAACTTAACTAATCTCCAGTTAGTTACTGATTTTCTTAACTCTGTTGAGTCTAAGAACAGTATTATTAAATATACCATTTACGACAACCCAAAATCACATTCCATTTACAATGGAATTTCCATGGAAAACAAATCGATATATATATAATCGTTATAAACTTCCATATCCAACCGATAATATAAATGGAATAACAACAAGGCCTTTTAAATTCAATAGATATTAACCGTCTTCCTTTATAGAAGCTTGCTTCAATTATTGTGAAATCGAATTCCATTTAATTCCAATTTAATATGTTAAATTGGAAAACTTTACTTTGGAAAATCTCCTTTAAATCATAAGAAAAGATTTATAAATTCCAAATCCCATTTCACTGTAAATCGGGTTAAAGAACGAATGTCGCTAAAACACAGTTCACGATAAATCTAATTCACATTCCATCGGTCTCTAACCGTAAATTAGTAAGAGAACAATTCCCTAAGTGTTAACCCCGAAGGCCGAAACCAACATCAGATCAATACCCAGGAAACCATTCAACTTAACTAATCTCCAGTTAGTTTCTAATTTTCTTAACTCCATTGGGTTTAAGAACAGTATTACTAAAGATACCACTCACGACAAACCCAAAATCCAATTTGATATTAAATACAAGGCTCTGAATAGAAAATATATCGGCTTATATTCAATATCAAATTCTGAAATCAACCAATATCGTATTGGAATAACGATATATATAAATATCTTCCAAATTCCTTCATAAAGTCCGTATAATCATGGAATCCAACACCAAAATATTCCAAAAATAATTTCGATTCAAATCCATTCCAATTTATATATTGGAAATTCCGGTTATCTTTAAAACCATTTCAAATCCAATTTATTTATTTTAAAAATATTGGATTTCATAATTCTTGTTCAAAACTAGTTCATTTCGATAAAAATCTATTTTTATCTTTTCAAATACGGAATTTTTCCTCCTAATTCTTTCCAAATCATTTATTATGATTTTGCACTAATTATTGATATTTTTAATAATTTTATCAAGGCCCATACAGTCGATTTTCGTAAACGACCATTGAACTGCACTTACAGCGACCTTTTCCAAATTTGACTTGGACATACTTCCAAATCCAACCATTAGATGTCAAAACTATTATCTTTGTTAGAAATCACTTTTCGATACGAACCCAACGGTTCCGGTTTTAAGAGAATCCGACGGTTGGATCTCCCGTAATGTCCGTTCGAAGTCAATGGTCGAAATTCGCAAACTGCCGCAGCGCGACGCGTTTTATTCAGGCCATTATATAATATATATATATATATATATTGTATATATTTCGTCGATTTCCATTCAAAACGTATTTTATAAATTGTTTTAAATTCATTTTCAAAACGATTTCAACTTCGTACTCAATTCTAATCAAAATTAAATATTCCATATCATCAATATATAAATGATAATATTTTGAAACATTAGATTTTGAACTCAATTCCTTTTGAATATTCATTATAAAAATGAATAAAATCGATCTAAATATTGTTCACATCAAAATGGCGTTAATCTAATTAACACAGCTATATATATTTAAATTATTCATGTCCATCCCAAATCGGACATCTAAATCAGATTTTGATCTTTTACTGAATATTATTTTAAAATATTTGTTATTTTAAAATGATCGTTATTTTAAAAATATACATTCTTTCTGCTGGAATCAGACACAGTCAATTACCATATAATGTGATTATATGGATTTCATACGCCACATGTACATAACAACAATCAAACACAGTCAACCATCATCCGTAGTGCATTATACACTGCATAAGCATCAAATATAAATATTTAACGCTTACAACAGCCTGTCAATCGATCGATCAACATACAACTAAATATTGGGACAAGTGTACGTCCAATATCATCCCAATACCCGTGTGGGGTTTCAAACAATCAAACACAGGTTTTATTTGTGTTGTTTGGCTATGTGTAAAATTTATCATCCCAATCCATATCAGTCAAACGTGTGTACATAAAAAATTCGTTCGATTTGTTTATAAATATTTGTTTATTAATATACACATTAAAAATTATATTTTTTTTTAACAACAAAATATTTTATTCCATTCCAAAACACACAAACAATTTTCACTACATAATCAATCAAACAAACAAGTCGTCCATGGACTGTGGACGACGCGTGTCGGGTGCTGCTAAGCATCGTCTGCATCCTAGTATATATTTTAACTAGAAATAAAATAAAAGTGAGAAGTTCTCACATTGGGGATCCACTCCACCAGTCCTTATCTCTGAAGGGTTTGAATTTAGATTGGTTTTCCAATAGTACCATCGCAATCTGTATCACGCAGTTTATTATTAAATTCACATTTTTATACTATTACTTCATACATAAAAAATCATATTTTTATTCTAAACCTTTTTTGTAAAAATCATATTTTTAATACTCTAATAATATAAAAATCATATTTTTAACACTCTACTAATATAAAAATCACATTTTTATAATGGCACTTCATATATGAAAATCATATATTTTTACAACGCTTCTGCTTATATAAAAATTAAAGTTTTCTATAAATTAAAAATCAAAATTTATTGATAAATAAAAATCTAAACTTTGTATTGATAAAAATCCAATCTTTTCCACGTTGTATATAGTAAAGATCATACTTTTATAGTGTTAAAAATCATACTTTTATACACGGTTGTATATAATGGAAATCAGATTTTTAAACACGCTTATATATAATAAAAAATGGATTTTTAAATTAATTAAACTATTTTACATAATAAAGAAACTAAGGTAAAAATAAAAGCTCACTGTTTTGGAGCGCCGGGATCTGACCGAAGGTGGGGGACGGCGGTCTTAGGTCGCCGGTGGCAGTTCAGTGTGTCTAGGGGATAGCAGCGGTGGACTTCGTCGATTTGGGGGTTAGGTCTTCGCATCAGGGATGGAGGAGGGTGGCTGGAGGATCGTCGGAGGCAGCGCAGGGAGTCGTGGCGGTCGGAGGAGGCTCTAATGACGAGGGTAGTGGCTAGAGGCATCGGACTGAGGGGTTTGGGCGGGTTCAGGGCCTGCGGTCTTCAGTTGAGGGAAAGAGGAGAGAAGAGAGAGGGGGAGGTGGGGGAGAAGGTGGCGCCGACTAGAGGAGCGGCGGCGGCCTGGGGGTGCGACGGTGGCTGCTAGGTCTGGGCAACGGTGAACGATCGGTTTTTTATTTATTTTATTCTTTGCGTTGGCTGTAATGAAGAAAAAGGGGGAGGGAGAGAAGGTTATATAATATATTTAATTATTATTTTATTTATTTTTTATCTTAAAGAGTACACTTTTCATTTGAACCCCAAACTGAACCCACCGATTATCGTCCATATCTAATTACTCCCATTCCAAACCCAGTGGCATATGTTTAGCAAGCCAGTTCGACTGTTACAATCAGTTTTCATCAAAATTAAAATATAAATCAATATATTCAATTTTAAACATATATTTCAATTTACCTGGGCCACATACTAACTCTAAAAATTCCAGAAAAACTATTTCTAGCTTTGTATTGACGATACGGTCCTAACAAAATTAATTTCGGCAAATTTGAAGACTTTGTTCGAAAAATAGCCATTTTCTGGTCGATCCAAATTGACAGAAACTGACAAAACACGTTTTACTTTGCCACACTCACATATTGATTCGGAAAATTATGAATTTTGGAATCTAGCAATAACTTGACATCCCGGATCTAATAAAGTTGGTTTCGTCAAAAACGGAGGTCGTTTGCAAAATTTCCATTTTTAAGGGCTATATTTTCCATAGCAACTATTCTGAAATTTCAACTGCGCATAACTTTTTATTTCTGCTATGAAATTTCAGTTTTTCGGATTCGTTGGAAAGATATTCTCAAATAGATTCTATTATTTTTGGTTTCGCTAAAATCCGGTTTATTTTGAATCCTGTACATTCATTTGAAATTAGAAATCGAATTTTCGAACTACTGCGCCATTTCAGGCTCGTTATATAATTAAAATAAAATTATACTGAAGCGACCCGAACTTCTCCGGTCTCCGAAGAGAAGAGAAAGAACGAATTACTTTGAGGACAAGACAGATCAGAACACAAAGAGAAGAACATTTCATTGTATATTACAACAATTCATCAGATTATAAGAATATATAGAGTATGAATGAATAAAATACATTCGATAAATATCAGAGAGTACAATAAATTACATAGCAGCGGAAAATATAATACAAAACACAACTAGAAGTAATACATGGATACAGAGCTTTCCGAATATCATTCCAGCTGTAAACTAGGTTCCTGTGAATATAAATCCGCAAAACCAAAACTACTAGCTGCCAGTGTCAAAATAAGGGCACCCAGAGTTTAGGTTAAAACAATAAACTTCAGGTCAGTCATATGACTGGTGTGAGAACTAAAGCAGTTATTAATCTTTATTTTAAAGTTAGGTAAATCAAGGGACCACGCCGTATAACATGGAACGGGCTTCATCCTAAGAATACCAGTGCATAAAACAACAGCGCAATGCTAAATAAAGAACAATGAAGCTATTATAAGACCCAGGTCCCATCACACAATGCAACGCAAGCCGGAGGATAGGGTTTTACCTTATAACAGCCAAAGAATGCTTGATACGTGAAATTTTATCTTTTGATTCTTAATCAGACTCCAACCGCATATTAGTAAGAGAACGATTCCCTAAGTATTAACCCCAAAGGTCGAAACTAACATCAGACCAATACCCAGGAAACCACCCATCTTAACTCGTTTCCAGTTAGTTTCTAATTTTATATACAATCATAAATATCAATCATAGACGGCATGGGTACCATATATCATGTCGCCATACTAGGCTCTATAATCAAAACCACAAATGTCACGTAATTGGAAGTTGGATTTCCATTTGTGAACCGAGGCAAAAGATAGTCCTCTACCGATACGAGACAATCGAGCCCATGTCTCAGGCAAGTACTCAGTCAAGCCTTTGGATCGTCAGGGTCGGTCCACCGATGTGGATTAAAATGCCTGAACACTGTGTTTGCCAGCCCTTTGGGGTGTAAATGAGCCAACGAATGACTCCATCGACTTCACATAGTCACCGATATATCTGAGGCGCCTCGCAAACCAACAACCACATAAGTCAAACTCGTCAGGGCGTGTCAAACCACTGACGCCACTTCTAACTAGAAGGAAACGCATGTCCTCCCTGAGGTCCTCTCCCATTTCTGGTTCACAACCGGGGTGTGAGGCTCACGAATCAACGCTACACAAAGCTATGCCACATAGGCCGTGCTTTGATCATCAACCACAAGACTCTGCTTATCAACAGAAGCCTTGATCATTTGCATCTCAGCATGCCACACAGGCAATTCACGCTATGCAACCGATATCAATCACACAGAATGAAATCCGATGTCAGACACATATCCATTTACAAGTCCGTTCAGGGCCTGAACGAAACCGGAGGCACCTAGTACCCCGCATATCCATCGATCTCCAAGTACGTCTGGACGGTCACCAACTGATTCCCTCCTCTTGGGTGTACGACCCAATCAAGATCATCAGTAATTATCCAAACGACGTGAAGACCTCCGGTCTTCAACCACCGTCTTCATCTTCGACTAATCATCGTATCAGTTATTCAGAATGGGATAAACCCAGTCCTTCTGAATAACTCGCATATATAATAAACAAGTGTTACACAAACACAACATACGCCTCATTCCAATTCATCAGTCACTAACCGTAAATTAGTAAGTGAACAATTCCCCAAATATTAGCCCTGAAGGTCGAAACCAACATCAGATCAATACCCAGGAAACCATTCATCTTAGCCAACCTACAGTTAATTTCTAAATTTCACATTCTTAGGGAAAGTTTCCCATTAATTTTATCAAAGATAAATTCTTTTAAATTTATTCTTTAATCTTCCTTTGAATATCACTTCAAACTAGTCGGGATTAGCGAACCACGCCGAAGTAATTATTTATTTTATTTCCCAATCCCGACCTATTTATCCCATGAAGTAAAACTGGTCATACTTCATATCTAACACCATGGTGTTATCAGTAAATTCAATTACCATTTCATGTTTAAATCTAATTAAATATTTAACTACCGTCTGGAGCAAAACTGGTGATACTCCATTCTCGATCTTTTTAATCTAATTAAAGATTCATTAAAACTCTACTTAGTTTTAATCTTTGACTAGGTTAAAGAATCAGTGTCATTAAAAAACACGGTTCACGATAAACCCCAAAATCACATCACAATTCAATCAGTCCCTAACCGTAAATTAGCAAGTGAGCAATTCCCTAAGTATTAACCCCAAACGCCGAAACCAACATCAAATCAATACCCCAGAAACCATTCTACTTAACTAATCTCCAGTTAGTTTCTGATTTTCTTAACTCCTTTGGGTCTAAGAACAGTATTATTGAAGATACCGTTCACGACAACCCAAAATCACATTTGATCTTTTTCTCAACTGGGTTTAAGAACAGTGTAATGAAGACAACATTCACGACAAACCCAAATCACATTTGATATTAAATACAAGGCTCTAAATAGAAAATATATCGGCTTATATTCAATATCAAATTCTACGACCAACAAATATCATATTGGAAATAACGATATCTATATATCTTTCAAATTTCCATAACGCTATTTGTATAATCACGAAATCCAACATCGAAATATTCCAAAGACAATTTCGATTCAAATCCATTCCAATTCAATTATTGGAAATTCTGGTTACTTTTAAAACCCTTTTCAAATTCAGTTTATTTATTTAAAAATAAATAGAATTATAATTCTAGTTCAAAACTAGTTCATTTCGATAAAAATCTATTTTTATCTTTTCAAATATGGAATTTTTCATCCAAATTCTTCCCAAATCATTTCTTATAATTTTACACAAATTATTACTATTTTTAAAAAAATTACAAGGCCCGTACAGTCGATTTCCATCAACGGCCATCGAACTGCACTTACAGCGTCCTTTTCCAAATTTGATTTGGACATAATTTCAAATCCAACCGTTAGATTTTAAATCTCTAATATTCGTTAGAAAGTTCTTTTCGATACGAACCTAATGGTTCTGGTTTTAAGAGAATCCGACAGTCGGATCTCCCGCAATATCCATTCGAAGTCAATGGTCGAAATTCGCGAACTACTGCAGCGCGGCGTGTTCTATTCAGGCCATTATATATGTATAATATATATATTATACATATTTCATTGATTTCCTTTCAAAACGTATTTTATAAATCGTTTTAAATTCGTTTTCGAAACAATTTCAAACTTCATATTCAATTTCTAATCAAAATTGAATATTCCAATATAAATTCATTTTAAATTCAATTCAAATCGATTTCCGTTCAATTTCAATACGTTTTAAATTCAATTCAAAACGATTTCAATTCTATTTCAATCTAATTCGAATTTCAATTCTTTTCAATTTAATTCGAATTTCAATTTATTTCAATTTAATTTGACTTTCAATTCATTTCAGTTTAATTCGAATTTCAATTTAATTCGAATTTTCAAATCCATTTAATTTAATTCGAATTTCAAATCTATTCAATTTAATTCGAATTTCAAATCTATTCAACTTAATTCGAATTTCAAATCTATTCAATATTCATTGAAAATTGAATAAAATCGATATAAATATCGTTTACGTCAAAATGGCGTCAATCTAATCAACACGGCTTTTATTCAACACATGAAATTATTTTATTTCAGCACATGAAATTATTTTATTTCAACACATGAAATTATTTTATTTCAACACATGAAACTATTTTCTAAATTGGAATGAGGCTCAATCAATTACCATATAATGTTAATTATATGGATTTTCTACAACGCATGTATATAATAGTAATGATAAATAATCAACCATCATCCAGAGTGCACCACACAACTGCATAAGCATTAAATATAAATATTTAACGCTTATAACAGCATGCCAATCAATCGATCGACATACAACTAATTATTGGGATTAGTGTATGTCATATATCATCCAAATACCCGTGTGGGGTTTCAATCAATCAAACACAGATTTTATTTGTGCAGTTGGGCGATGTGTAAAATTTATCGTCCCAATCAATATCAATTAAATCAGTGTATATAAACAAATCGTCGATTTGTTTATAAATATTTATTTTATATACATGTTAAAAATCATATTTTTAACTATAAAATATTTTATTTCTTTTCACATCACACAATCAAATGTTACAACATAACAACCAAACAAACAAGTCATCCATGGTCTGTGGACGACGGGTGTCGGGTGCTACTAAACACCGTCTGCATCCTAGTATATAATTCAACTAGAAATAAATTTAAAAGTGATGAGTTCTCACCCAAGCTAAACCAAATGCCACGACTCTTCTTATGCAGGAAATCTTTGCCAATTCCGCCTTTTGTCACTTTCGTTGCCCGTATTCACTACATATATAAAAATCACATTTTATATTGTTGCTATGTATATAAAAATCACATTTTTATAACTACGCCATATGGATAAAATTTCTATTTTTACACCGCTACTATATAAATAAAAATTCTATTTTTACATCACTACTATATAGCTAAAAATTCTATTTTTACATCGCTACTATATAGATAAAAATTATATTTTTACATCGCTACTATATAGATAAAAATTATATTTTTATATATCTACTTCTAATATAAAGATCGAATTTTTACTATCTATATAATATAAAAATCGTATTTTTATTCTTTTTATACTATAAAAATCATATTTTTAATCTTCCTATCATATAAAAATTATATTTTTACTCTGCTACTCATATAAAAATTATATTTTTACTCTGCTACTCATATAAAAATTATATTTTTATTCACTAGAATCAATCCATCATACCGCTAAAAATCATATCTTTACAACGTTAAAAATCTTATCTTTTGTCTTATAAAATCTCATCTTTCGATAATGAAAAATCTTACCTTTCGATAATGAAAAATCTTACCTTTCGATAATTTCAAATCTAATGCTCCTTTACTTTCAGAACTGATTTTATATTTGCTATTTAAAACTGATTTTATATTTGCTATTTAAAACTGATTTTATGTTTGCTATTTTCAAAACTGATTTTATATATGCTATCACATATTTTCTTCAATGGTTTAAAATAAATAAAAAAAATCAGATCTGAAAAAGAAATTAAAAAAATTAAATTAAATTAAATTAGGAAACTTATGGTTTTTATACAGCGAGGGGGGGCTGAAGGCGCAAGTGGTGGAGAGCTTCAGGGGGGGTCGGCGGCAGGTTTTAAAGGGGAGGGCGGCGGGTTGGGGGGTTCGCGTTCTGATTTGAGAGGGAGGGAGAAGGGTCTTCGTGACTTGATGAGGGGAGGAGCAGGGAAGAGGAACGGGGGGAGTTGCGGCGTCGCCGTTGAGGGCGGGGGGGGGGGGGGGGGGGGGGGAGGCTCGACTTGATCGGCAGCGGCGCTGCTAGGGCACCGCCCCTTCCCTCTTTTTTTTCTCGGGTTTGATTTGAACGAGGGAGGGAGGTGTAAAGGAGATGTTTTTATTTATTTATTTCAAAAAGCAGCTTTTAATTTCCGACTCAAAACAAGACCCACCGCCTGTTTTCCATAGCTAATTACCCCTCATCCCGAACACAATGGGATATGTATCGTAAGCCAGTTCGGCCGTTTCGATCGGTTTTCGTCAAAATCAACATATTACTCTATATATTGAATTTGAACGCACCTTTCAATTTACCGGGGCCACGTATGGACTCTAAAAATTCCCAAAAAATACTTTCTAGCTTCGTATTGATGATACGGTCCTAACAAAACTAGTTTCATCGAATTCTGAGACCGTTTGAAAAATGCCCATTTTCCAGTCGATTAAAATCAACTGAAACTGGTCAAACGCGTTTTCCTTTGCCACGCTCACATATTAACTTCAAAAATTACGAATTTTGAAACCTAGCAATAATTTGACATCGCGGATCCAACAAAAGTGGTTTCGTCGAAAACCAAGGTCGTTTGCAAAATTTCCATTTTTATGGGCCAGAATTCCATAACGACTATTCTGAATTTTCAACTGGACGTATCTTTTGATTCCCACTATGAAATTTCAAAGATATTCTCAAATAGATTCAAATGTTTTTGGTTTCATTAAAATCCGGTTTATTTTGAATCCTGTACATTCATTTGAACTTTGAAATCGAATTTTCAAACTACCGCGCCATTTTCAATTCCTTTTATAATTAAAATAAAATATTTATATTCTAACGACGATCCATATAACTATATACGTTCTAGTTCTATTCAAAATAAATTTCTCGTTGTTATTATTTAAAATAATTCATTTTAAATAATCAAAATTCGTTAAAATTACCAAAATAAAAATTTTAAATTAGCTCGGATTTCCAAGTTATTACAATCTCCCCCACTTAAAACTTTTCGTCCTCGAAAAGGAACGTAGCCGAAAGTTGTTTTACAAATCAACTCAACTTCCAATATTTTCTTTACGGCTTAAGTTCTTCAACTTTTCAGTTTCTAAGAACTTTTCAAATTTTTCAAAAATTTGGCTAACACCCTAAATTTTCGAAAAATTTCGCCATAACCTCCCCTGCACCGGGGACTTCGGGATATTTCATATAGCCTCGCATGGCTTTTCAATCCAAAAGAAAAAGAAAACGCCAAGCGGCTAGCCAATCGGCTCATAAAATCATCATCACCCGATCAAAACAGTAAATTATGGTAAACATGTACCTATTTGTCGGGCAAATAATTTTATTCTTCTGCTCTAGCCTCTTTGCAATGACCTGTTCAATGTAAGTACATGTACATGCATGCAAATGCGATAAATTTTCAATACAATTTACTATTTGGTTCAAATTGGCTATATGGTTCAAATTTATGAATCAAACAACATAATCCGCAATCAATTAGTTGATTAGCTTTTCAAATTCATAACTTTGATATATATCTAAAAAATCAGATTTTTGATGCAAATCACAACAATAAGCCCTATCTAATTTTGGTTCTCACACCAGCCAATTGGAAATATATAGATATCTCACTTTCGTCACTCGAACATGAATACTGATGACGACTATTCAATCATTAGAATCACCTCCGGGCGACTAGAGCGTGATTCTATATCTATCCAGTATATTAAACCTTCAAATACACGCAGATCAGACGTATACACAAAATCTTTATATACTGGATTGTCCAAATTCAATATAAAATAAATAATCAAATACGAATAATTGATTTAAAATTTTCAAAACAAAAATTTGTTTTCATTTCAAAAATATACTCTTCACACTCGTTCTAGGATACTACTGATCCCATCTCTAATGAGTCATTCTCATTGGATATTACTAATCCAATCTCTGATGAATTCTTTCATTTGGTTCTAACGTGTCTTGTTCTCGAGCTTTGTAAACCAAAGCTCTTATACCAAATGAAGCGACCTGTACTTCCCCGGTCTCTGAAGAGAAGAGAAAGAACGAATTACTTTGAGGACAAGACAAATCAGAACACAAACAGAAGAACATTTCATTGTATATTACAACAATTCTTCATATTACAAGAATATATAGAGTATGAATGAATAAAATACATTCGATAAATATCAGAGAGTACAATAAATTACATAGCAGCGGAAAATATAATACAAAACAAAACTAGAAGTAATACATGGATACAAAGCTTTCTGGATATCATTCCAGCTGTAAACCAAGTTCCTGTGAATATAAATCTGCAAAACCAAAACTACTAGCTGCCCGTGTCAAAATAAGGGCACTTAGAGTTTAGGTTAAAACAATAAACTCCAGGTCAGTCATGGGACTGGTGTGAGAACTAAAACAGTTATTAATCTTTATTTTAAAATAAGGTAAATCAAGGGACCACGCCGTATAACACGGAACGGGTTTCCTCCCAAGAATACCAGTGCATAAAACAACAGCGCAATGCTAAATAAAGAAAAATGAAGCTATTATAATACCTAGGTCCCATCACACAATGCAACGCAAGCCAGAGGATAGGGTTTTACCTTATAACAGCCAAAGAATGCTTGATACGTGAAATTTTATCTTTTGATTCTTAATCAGACTCCAACCGCAAATTAGTAAGAGAACGATTCCCTAAGTATTATCCCTGAAGGCCGAAACCAACATCAGACCAATACCCAGGAAACCACCCATCTTAACTTGTTTCCAGTTAGTTTATAATTTTATATACAATCATAAATATCAATCATAGACGGCATGGGTACCATATATCATGTCACCATGCTAGGCTCTACAATGAAAACCGCAAATGTCACGTATTTGGAAGTTGGATTTCCATCTGTGAACCGAGGCAAAAGATAGTCCTCTACCGATTCGAGAAAATCTAGCCCATGTCTCAGGAAAGTACTCAGTCAAGCCTTTGGATTGTCAGGGTCGGTCCACTGATGTGGATTAACATTGCGTTTCCCCGCCCTTTGGGGCGTAAATGAGCCAACGAATGACTCCATCGGCTTCACATAGTCACCTATATATCCGAGGCACCTCGCAAACCAATGACCACATAAGTCAAACTCGTCAGGGCGTGTCAAACCACTGACGCCACTTCTAACTAGAAGGAAACGCATGTCCTCCCTGAGGTCCTCTCCCGTTTCTGGTTCACAACCGGGGTGTAAGGCTCGCGAATCAACGCTACACAAAGCTATGCGACACACGCCGTGCTTTGATCATCAACCACAAGACTCTGCTTTTCAACAAAAGCCTTGATCATTTGCATCTCAGCATGCCACACAGGCAATTCACGCTATGCAACCGATATCAATCACACAGAATGAAATCCGATGTCAGATGCACATCCATTTACAAGGCCGTTCTGGGCCTGAATGAAACCGAAGGCACCTAGTACCCCGCATATCCATCGATCTCCAAGTACGTCTGGATGATTACCAACTAATTCCCTCCTCTTGGGTGTACGGCCCATTCAAGATCATCAGTAATTATCCAAACGACGTGAAGACCTCCGGTCTTCAACCACCGTCTTCATCTTCGACTAATCGTCGAATCAGTTATTCAGAATGGGATAAACCCGGTCTTTCTGAAAAACTCGCGTATATAATAAACAAGTGTTACACAAACACAACATACACCTCATTCCAATTCATCAGTCACTAACCGTAAATTAGTAAGAGAACAATTCCCCAAATATTAACCTCGAAAGCTGAAACCAACATCAGATCAATACCTAGGAAACCATTCATCTTAGCCAACCTACAGTTAGTTTCTAAATTTCACATTCTTAGGGAAAAGTTCCCATTAATTTTATCAAAGATAAATTCTTTTAAATTCATTCTTTAATCTTCCTTTGAATATCACTTCAAACTAGTCGAGATTAGCGAACCACACCGAAGTAATTATTTATTTTATTTCCCAATCCCAAATTATTTATCCCATGAAGTAAAACTGGTCATACTTCATATCTAACACCACGGTGTTATCAGTAAATTCAATTACCATTTCACGTTTAAATCTAATTAAAGATTTAACTACCGTCTGGAGTAAAACTGGTGATACTCCATTCTCGATCTTTTCAATCTAATTAAAGATTCATTAAAACTCCACTTAGTTTTAATCTTTGACTGGGTTAAAAAATCAGTTTCATTTAAAAACACGGTTCACGATAAACCCCAAAATCACATCACATTTCAATCAGTCTCTAACCGTAAATTAGCAAGTGAGCAATTCCCTAAGTATTAACCCCGAAGGCCGAAACCAACATCAGATCAATACCCCAGAAACCATTCAACTTAACTAATCTCCAGTTAGTTTCTGATTTTCTTAACTCCTTTGGGTCTAAGAACAGTATTATTGAAGATACCGTTCACGACAACCCTAAATCACATTCCATTAATTATCGGGTTAAAGAACAAGTGTTATTTAAAACACTGTTCACGATAATCACAAAAACCAATACCAATTCAATTCCAATTAAATATTATTTAATTGGTACACTTCATTAAATCTAAATAAAAAGATTTAATCTTTTTCTCAAATGGGCTTAAGAATAGTGTTAATGAAGACACCATTCACGACAAGCCCAAATCACATTTGATATTAAATACAAGGCTCTGAATAGAAAATATATCGGCTTATATTCAATATCAAATTCTACGACCAACAAATATCGTATTGGAAATAACGATATCTATATATCTTTCAAATTTCCATAACACTATCTGTACAATCACGAAATCCAACATCAAAATATTCCAAAGACAATTTCGATTCAAATCCATTCCAATTCAATTATTGGAAACTCTGGTTACTTTTAAAACCCTTTTCAAATTCAATTTATTTATTTAAAAATAAATAAAATTATAATTCTAGTTCAAAACTAGTTCATTTCAATAAAAATATATTTTTATCTTTTCAAATATGCAGTTTTTCGTCCCAATTCTTCCTAAATCATTTCTTATGATTTCACACAAATTATTACTATTTTTAAAAATTTTATCAAGGCCCGTACAGTCGATTTCCATCAACGGCCATCGAACTGCACTTACAGCTACCTTTTCTGAATTTGATTTGGACATAATTCCAAATCCAGCCGTTAGATTTCAAACCTCTAATATTCGTTAGAAAGCTCTTTTCGATACGAATCCAACGGTTCTGGTTTTAGGAGAATCCGACGGTCGGTTCTCCCGTAATATCCATTCGAAGTCAATGGTCGAAATTCGCGAACAGCCGCGGCGTGGCGCGTTCTATTCAGGCCATTATATATATAATATATATTATATATATTTCTTCGATTTTCTTTCAAAACGTATTTTATAAATCATTTTAAATTCGTTTTCGAAACAATTTCAAACTTCATATTCAATTTCTAATCAAAATTGAATATTCCAATATAAATTCTTTTTAAATTCATTTCAAATCGATTTCAATTCAAATCGGTTTCAATTGAAATCGATTTCCGTTCAGTTTCAATACTTTTAAATTCAATTCAAAACGATTTCAATTCTATTTCAATCTAATTCGAATTTCAATTCTTTTGAATTTAATTCGAATTTCAATTTATTTCAATTTAATTTGACTTTTAATTCATTTTAGTTTAATTCGAATTTCAATTTAATTCGAATTTTCAAATCTATTCAATTTAATTCGAATTTCAAATTTATTCAATTTAATTCGAATTTCAAATCTATTCAATTTAATTCGAATTTCAAATCTATTCAATATTCATTGAAAATTGAATAAAATCGATATAAATATCGTTCACGTCAAAATGGCGTCAATCTAATCAACATGGCTTTTATTCAACACATGAAATTATTTTATTTCAACACATGAAATTTTTTTATTTCAACACATGAATTTTTTTTTCTAAATTGGAATGAGGCCCAATCAATTACCATATAATGTTAATTATATGGATTTTCTACAACGCATGTATATAATAGCAATGATAAATAATCAACCATCTTCTAGAGTGCATCACACAACTGCATAAGCATTAAAAATAAATATTTAACGCTTATAACAGCCTGTCAATCAATCGATCGACATACAACTAATTATTGGGATTAGTGTATGTCATATATCATCCCAATACCCGTGTGGGGTTTCAATCAAACACAGATTTTATTTGTGCAGTTGGGCAATGTGTAAAATTTATCGTCCCAAGCAATATCAATTAAATCAGTGTATATAAACAAATCGTAGATTGGTTTATAAATATTTATTTTATATACACGTTAAAAATCATATTTTTAACTATAAAATATTTTATTTCTTTTCACATCACACAATCAAATGTCACAACATAACAACCAAACAAACAGGTCATCCATGGTCTGTGGACGACGGGTGTCGGGTGCTACTAAACACCGTCTGCATCATAGTATATAATTCAACTAGAAATAAATTTAAAAGTGAGGATTTCTCACCCAAGCTAAACCAAACGCCACGACTCTTCTTATGTAGGAAATCTTCGCAATTTCCGCCTTTTGTCACTTTCGTTGTCCGTATTCACTACATATATAAAAATCACATTTTATATTGATGCTATGTATATAAAAATCACATTTTTATAACTACGCCATATGGATAAAATTTCTATTTTTACACCGCTACTATATAGATAAAAATTCTATTTTTACATCGCTACTATATAGCTAAAAATTCTATTTTTACATCGCTACTATATAGATAAAAATTATATTTTTACATCGCTAGTATATAGATAAAAATTATATTTTTATCATGCTATTCTCTATATAAAAAATATATTTTTATATATCTACTTCTAATATAAAGATCAAATTTTCACTGTCTATATAATATAAAAATCGTATTTTTATTCTTTCTATACTATAAAAATCATATTTTTAATCTTCCTATCATATAGAAATTATATTTTTACTCTGCTACTCATATAAAAATTATATTTTTACTCTGCTACTCATATAAAAATTATATTTTTATTCTCTAGAATCAATCCATCAAAACGCTAAAAATCATATCTTTACAACGTTATCTTTTGTTTTATAAAATCTCATCTTTTGATAATGAAAAATCTTACCTTTTGATAATGAAAAATCTTACCTTTCGATAATTTCTAATCTAATGCTCCTTTACTTTCAAAACTAATTTTATATTTGCTATTTAAAACTGATTTTATATTTGCTATTTAAAACTGATTTTATATTTGCTATTTTCAAAACTGATTTTATATATGCTATCATATATTTTCTTCAATGGTTTAAAATAAATAAATAAAATCAGATCTGAAAAAGAAATTGAAAAAAAGAAAATAAAAATAAACCAGGAAACTTACAGTTTTTCTGTAGCGAGGGGGGCTGAAGGCGTAGGTGGCGGAGGGCTTCAGGGGGGTCGGTGGCAGGTTTTAAGGGGGAGGGCGGCGGTTAGGGGTTAGCGTTCTGATTTGAGAGGGAGGGAGAAGGGTCTTCGTGACTTGGAGGAGGGGAGGAGCAGGGGAGAGGAACGGGGGGAGGTGCGGCGTCGCCGTTGAGGGAGGGGCTCGACTTGATCGGTGGCGGCGCTGCTAGGACACCGCCACTTCCCTCTTTTTTTTTTCTTTTTTTTTCTTTTTCTCGTGTTTGATTTGAACGAGGGAGGGGGTGTAAAGGAGATGTTTTTATTTATTTAATTATTTAATTATTTAATTCAAAAAGCAGCTTTTAATCTCCGACTCGAAACGAGACCCACCGCCTGTCGTCCATAGCTAACTACCCCCATCCCAAACACAATGGAATATGTATCGTAAGCCAGTTCAGCCGTTTCCATCGGTTTTCGTCAAAATCAACATATAACTCTATATATTGAATTTGAATGCACCTTTCAATTTACCGGGGCCACATATGGACTCTAAAAATTCCAGAAAAATACTTTCTAGCTTCGTATTGATGATACGGTCCTAAGAAAACTATTTTCATCGAATTCTGAGACCGTTTGAAAAATGGCCATTTTCCAATCGATTAAAATCAACTAAAACTGGTCAAACACGTTTTCCTTTTCCATGCTCACATATTAACTTCAAAAATTACAAATTTTGAAACCTAGCAATAATTTGACGTCGCAGATCCAACAAAAGTGGTTTCATCGAAAACCGAGGTCGTTTGCAAAATTTCCATTTTTTATGGGCTAGAATTCCATAGCGACTATTCTGAATTTTCAACTGGACGTATCTTTTGATTCCCGCTATGAAATTTCAATTTTTCGGATTCGTTGGAAAGATATTCTCAAATAGATTCAAATATTTTTGATTTCACTAAAATCCGGTTTATTTTGAATCCTGTACATTCATTTGAACTTTGAAATCGAATTTTCAAACTACCGCGCCATTTTCAATTCCTTTTATAATTAAAATAAAATATTTATATTCTAACGACGATCTATATAACTATATACGTTCTAATTCTATTCAAAATAGATTTCTCGTCGTTATTATTTAAAATAATTCATATTAAATAATCAAAATTCGCTAAAATTGCCAAAATAAAATTTTTAAATTGGCTCGGATTTCCGGGTTATTACATATACGTTCTAGCTTCATCAAAAATAAATTTTCCGTTCCAATTCTATTCAAAATAAATTTCTCGTCATTATTATTTAAAACAATTCATAAAATTTAATAAAATTGCCAAAATAAAAATTTTAAATTAGCTCAGATTTTCCGGGTTGTTACAGGTACTATGCCGTCGATGATTGATACAATTATATTTGAAGTTGTTTTGACACTATGCACTTATAGTAATATCAAAATGATTTGTTTTAAAGTGTATCAAGCATGTTTGGCTATTATAAGGTAAAACTCTATTCTCCGGCTTGCGTTGCATTGTGTGATGGGACCTGAGTCTTATAACAGCTTCATTTTTTCAAAAGCATTGCGTGGTTTATTAGCTATTTTATGTCAGAGTATTCATGGGAGTAACCTATTCCATGTTATACGGCGTGGTTCCTTGATTCACCGAACTTTAAAATAATGTTAATAACTGTTTTAGTTCTCACAGCAGTCTCATGACTGACTCGGAGTTTATTGTTTCTACCTAAACTTTGGGTGCCTATATTTTCCAAAAGGGCAACTAGCAGTTTTGATTTTCGTAGATATTTCTTTTCACAGGATCCTGGATTACGGTTGGAGCTATATTCGGAATGCTTCGTATCCATGTATTTCCATAAGTTGTGTTAGTTGATGTATTTCCATTGTACATTGCATTTATACATTATATATTTGTTTTGTAATTTGTAATTCTCTGATATTTATTTTTCCGCTATATATTATATATCTGAACTATGATATATTCTTGTACTCTTATGTTAATTGTTGTAATAGCAATGAAATGTTCTCATGTTTGTGTTCTGATGCGCCGTGTTCTCAAAACAATCCGGGCTCCTCCGTCTCCTTCAGGATCGGCGAAGTCTGGGTCGTTTCATTTCGTATATTCAAATAATGAGGATAAACACTTTGTGGTTGTTGAAATGAGGTATAAATATCCATTTATAATTTAAAAAAGTGAAAATTGGTTAACTATAAAAATTAATTCAAAATGAATTAGAATTGGTTAAATTTATTAACCAGTGAATAACTTGAATAGACTGTTGTTATTTGAAACCCCACACGGGTATTGGGATGATATTTGACATACACTAATCCCAATATTTAGTTGTATGTCAATCGATTGGTTGACAGATTGTGTTGAGCGTTATTTTTCTTAATGCTTATACAGTTGTAGAATGCACTCTGGATGATATTTGAATGTTTATGGATTATTTATCATTAATGTTGAATATATGTGATGTATGAAATCCATATAACTAAAATTATATGATAATTGATTGAGTCACATTCCGATTCAGAATAAGAACAAATATTTTTAAATAATATTCAGTAATGGATCAAAATATGATTTTGATGTCTGATTTTGGATGGACACGAAAATGTTGAAGTGTGAAGCCAAGTTAAGTAGTTATACGCCATTTTCACTCGAACGGATTTGTTTGTCGATTTTATTCATTTTATAACGAATATCGAAAAGACTTGAATTCAAAAATTTGATATTTTGCAAATATTACAATTTTAATATTACAATGATATGGAATATTTAGTTTTGATTTAAAATTGAAATGGAAACTAGAATTGTTTTAAAATGAATTTATAAACGATTTATAAAATATGTTTTAAATGGAAATTGATGAAATATATTGTATATACATTTATATGGCTTGAATAGAATGCACCGCACAGCGACCGTTCGCAAATTTCAACAATTGACTTCAAACGGATGTAACAGGAGATCCGACCGTCGGGTTCTCCTAAAACTGGAACTGTTAGGTTCGTATCGAAAAGATCTTTCCAATGAATATAAGAGATTTAAATTTGAATCATTGGATTTTAAATTATGCTCAAAATAATTTCAAAAAATGTCGCTATGGATGTAGTTTGGTGGCCGTTATCGGAAAACGACTGTAAGGGCCTTAATAAAATTATTAAAAATAAGGAAAAATTATGTAAAATCTTAATAACCGATTTGGAAAAATTTGGATGAAAAATTTCAAGTTTGGAAATATTTTTTTTATCGAAATGAACTAGTTACTAACTAGAATAATAATCCAATTATTTTTTAGAAATAATAAATTGAATTGAAAAAAATAGGTTTTAAAATGGTCAGAGTTTTCCGATTCATAAATTGGAATGGATTTGGAATGGAAATTATTTTCGGATATTTTGATATCGAATTCCATGATTATACGGATATTGTTTGGAAGATATATATAGTTATTCCCAATACGATATTTGTTGGTTTCAGAATTTGATATTTAATATAAGCCAATATAATTTCTATTTAGAGCCTTTTATTTAATATCAATTTTGATTTTGCAGTTTTGTCATGAATGGCGTCTTTAATAACACCGTTCGTAAACCGTGTTGAGAAATTAATAAATCTTTTAATTAAAATAAAGGAAGTTTTCCAATTTATAATTATAAATTGGAATTAAATGGAAGATGATTTTGGGTTCATTGTGAACGATGTTTTAAATAACATTTGTCTTAAAACCCAATTAACAGTGAAGATATGATTTGGAATTTGTAAATCTTTTTATTAAGATTAATGGAATATTCCAAAGCAAAGTTTTCTAATTTATTACATTAAACTGGAAATGAATGGAATTCGATTTAATAATCTAGATGAATGTCTTTAAAGGAAGACTGTTACTATTAATGGAATTTAAAAGGCTTTGTCGTTATTATATTTATAGTATCAGTCTGACACGGAAATTTATATCAATTATACACTAATCATATTTCCGTGAAGATTCCATTTTGATGGAAGAGGATTTGGGTTTATCATGAACTGTGTTTTTAATAACATTAGTTCTTTAACCCTGTTAAAGACGAGATTAATTTCCTAAAAAGTTAAATAATCATAAAGTAATGATTTTTGATATTAAAACTAAATGGAGTTTCAATGAATCTTTAATTAGCTGGGAATGTGAATGAGGTAGCTAAATTAACCAAATTCAAGAAATGATCGAGAATGGAGCACCACCAGTTTTACTCCAGTCGATAGTTAAATCTTTAATTGGATTTGAACGTGAAATGGTAATTAAATTTACCGATAACACAGTGTGTGTTAGATATGAAGTTACTACCAATTTTGTTCCACGGGATAAATAGGTAGGGATTGGGATAATAAAAGAAACGATTACTTCAGTAAGGCTCGATAATCTCGACTAGTTTATAAACCTTTATTTGATTTAGAATTGTTAAAGGATAAAATAAAATCTTTTGAAATCGATATCCAAAGGAAGATTAAAGAATAAGTTTAAAAGAATTTATCTTTGATAAAACTAATGGGAACCTTTCCCTAAAGATGTGAATATTTGAATAAAATAATTTTTTGAATTGGAATGAGGCGTAAGACGTGCTTTTATAGCACTTGATTATTGACTATAAAATACGCGAGTTATTCGGAATGACCGGGATTATCCCATTCTAAATAACTAATATGGCAGCTAAAAGTCGACGATGAAGACGGTGGTTGAAGACTGGAGATCTTTACATCGTTTGGACGATTACTGATGTCTTGGTTGGGCAGTACACCCAAGGCAAGGTAAAAAGTATTGATCGTCCAAACGTACTTGGAGATCGACCGAATATGCGAGGACCTCTCTCCTGTATTGGACATATAGGGCGAGGAATAAGGTGCCTTCAGTTTTATTTACACCTAGAACGGACTTGTAAATAGATGTGTGTATGACATTGGATTTCATTCTATGTTGATTGATTTCTATTAAATGTATATCTGCTTGGTGACAGAGAATTTATTCTCTTACTTAACACCCTTCTCTGAGACATATGAGCTTAGAGGTTATATATTGATAGACGTCAGTTGTATGGCATGAATTGTCAGTATGGCATGCTGAGATGCAAATGATCAAGGCTTTTGTTAAAAATCAGAATTTTGTGGTTGATGATCAAAGAATGGCTTATAGCTTTGTGTATAGCATTAATTCGCGAGCCTTACACCTCCGTATGAGTCAAAATGGGACAGGGGACGCAAAGAGTGCATGACGTTTCTTTCTAGCTGGAAGTGGTGTCATGGTATGGAGCCCAGATATTTTTACTTATGTGGATGATGGATTGCGAGGCGCCTCGGATGTACTGGTCGCTACTGGCCAAGTGATAGGTCCGATAGGACTGTGAAACGTGTGTTCAGGAATAACCAATCCTCAAAAGTAAGCGAGGACTGGCACTGCAGGATACAAGGGCTTGCCAGCATCCGAGTCCTGGGTCATCTTGCTAGAGGTGATCCGAATCGGTAAGGAAACCATCCCTTGCCTTGACTCATGATGGAAATCCAATTTCCAATATGCCACTTTTTGGTTTTAGCTGTAAACCTATATGGCAATATAGTAGGATGGGGTACTATGCCGTCTATTATTGATACATTTATATTTGAAGTTATTTTTACACTATGCACTTATATTAATATCAAAATGATTTGTTTAAACGTACCAAGCATGTTTGGCTATTATAAGGGAAAACTCTATCCTCCAGCTTGTGTTACATTGTGTGATGGGACCTGAGTCTTATAATAGCTTCATTTTTTCAAAAGCATTGCGTGGTTTATAAGCTACTTTATGTCAGAGTATCCGTGGGAGTAAACCCATTCCATGTTATATGGCATGGTCTCTTGATTTACCCAACTTTAAAATAAAGTTAATAACTGTTTTAGTTCTCACACTAGTCCCATGACTGACTCGGAGTTTATAGTTTGTACCTAAACTCTGGATGCCCATATTTTCCATATGGGCGGCTATTAGTTTTGGTTTTCGCATATATTTCTTTTCATAGGATCCTGGATTACGATTGGAGCTATATTTGGAATGCTTTATATCCATGTATTTCCTTCAGTTGTATTAGTTAACTTATTTCTGTTGTACATTGTATTTATACATTATATATTTGTTTTGTAATTTCTAAATCTCTAATATTTACTTTTCCGTTGTATATTATTTATTTTAACTCTGATGTATTCTTGTACTCTGATGTAAATTATCGTAATAACAATGAAATGTTCTCATGTTTGTGTTCTGATGCGTCGTGTTTTCAAATCAATCCGGGCTCCTCCGTCTCCTCCGGGATCGGCGAAGTCTGGGTCGTTTCAGCTTGGTATCAGAGCTTTGGTTTACAAGGCTAGAGAACAAGAAACATCTGAACTGACTGAGAGAATTCATCAGAGATAGGATTAGTAATATCCTATAAGAATGTCTCGTTAGAGATAGGGTTAGCAATACTCCAGAATGAGTTGGAAGAGTGCTAATATTTTTTTTTTAATGAAAACGAATTTAATTTTGAAAATTATACCATATATATTTGAGTATTTTATTTTATATTGATTTTGGACTATCCGGTATAAGAAGATTTTGAATATACATCTGATCCACGTGCACTTGAAGTCTCAAATATACTGGGTAGATATAGAATCACACCAGTCAGTTAGAAATATATAGATATCCCACTTTCGAAATTCGAACATAAATAGTGATGATGCGGCCGCATCACCAGAATTATATAGTAATTGATTGAGTCTAATTCCAATTCAGTAATAACAGATATTTTAAAATAATATTCAGTGAAGAATCAAAATATGATTTTGATGTCCGAACATGAAAATATTGAAATATTAATAACTGAAATGAATATGAAGCCGAGTTAAGTAGAAATTCGCCGTTTTAACTCGAATGGATTTTTATATCGATTTTATTCAAATTATAATGAATATAAAAAAGATTTGATTTCAAAATCTGATATTTTGAAAATATTATCATTTTAATATTATAATGATACAAAACATTCAATTTTGATTTCAAATTGAAAATGATATGGGAATCGTTTTAAAACGGATTTATAAACGATTTATAAAATATGTTTTAAATGGAAATCAATTATATATATATTATACATATTTAATGGCTTGAATAGAACGCGCCGCACAAGGACTGTATGCGAATTTCAACCATTAACTTCAAATTGATGTAATGGGAGATCCGACCGTCGGATTCTCCTAAAACCAGAACCTTGGGTTCGTATCGAAAATATCTTTCCAGTGAACATAAGAGATTTAAATTTTAACAGTTGGATTTCAAATTATGTCTAAATCAATTTCAGAAAAGTCGCTATGGATGCAGTTCGGTGGCCGATATTGGAAACCAACTGTAAGGGCCTTAATATAATTATTAAAAATATGGAAAAATTGTGTAAAATCATAATAAAAGATTTGAAAGGTTTTTGGATGAAAACTTCCAAGTTTTGAAAGATAAAATTATATTTATATCGAAATGAACTAGTTATTAACTAGAATAATAATCCAATATTTTTAAACAAATAAATTGGATTTGTAAATGGTTTTGACATAACCTGAATTTTCCAACCTATGAATTAGAAAGGATTTAAATGGAAATAATCTTTGGAATATTTCAATGTTGGATTATGTGATCATATGGATAAGGTTGAGGAATTTGGAAGATATAGATATCGCTATACCTAATACGATACCTGTTGGTTTCCGAATTTGATGTTGAATATAAGCCGATATTATTTCTGCTCTGTTACTATATACGGAATTTAAAGGGCTTTGCTCCATAGTTAATGAAAGATGATTTGGGGTTTATCGTGAACTGTGTTTTAAATGACATTGGTTCTTTGACCCAGTAAAAGACAGGATTAATTTTCCTAAAGTTGAATAATCATTAAGTAATGATTTTTGAAAATAAAAACCAAGAAGAGTTTTAATAAATCTTCAATTAGATTTGAATGAATGGATGGTAATTAAATTTATCAAAACACGAGAGGTTGTATAAACCAAATATACTTGGTTATTGATATTCATGATTGTGATTGATTGATTGGTTGAATTCTGCTCGACTAGTTTATGAGCAAGATATGCTTTTACATTTAGCATTGGGTTGGGTAGGAATATTTGTAAGCTAACATTTTGTGAAACACTTCACGATTTGACTACTAGATGTTTAGCGGTGTTGTTGAGTTCATTTCAAAATTAATGAATGATTTTGAAAAGAGATTTTCTTAAGTGAAAAGAAATGTTTTCCTGGTTTTGCACAGGGAATGTTTTATAAAACTGTATAACATGCTGAATAATTGATAATTGTAGTAATTGGATATTTAACTTGGTGAAATGTGTTGAAATCATTACTGTTGTATTAAATCTAAATTGTATCCTCCGTCTTAATTATGAAACTTTTGTAATATAGTAATCCTGATGCTTGAACTGAGAGAATTGAACTTGAAAATAAGAATTAATATGATTGTTAAGAAAGATTATAGTAATTGTGAATATTATATGAAGCAGTAAATAAATAACTTACTCAATAAGAAGGGAAGATTTGTATTGGATTGAGTTAGATGGATCTGGGAAAAATTGAGATATTTTCATAATGTTAAAAGTTACTAAGAACGTATTTGCAAGAAAAGAAAATAAAATAAAAGGAAGAAAAAGAGATTAGTGTGAAATACGGATTCTTTTACCATATTGCACACTAACCAAATAAAAAGATGTATGTATATCCACAATGAAAGTATAAAAAAAAGCTTACAACTACGGTTCTTGATTTATGTGTGTTATGGAATTGAATCTTTATATTTTCCCATAAATCAATCTAATGAGGTGTACGAAGCATTTTCCTAAAATAATGGGAACATACAAGAAAGTGAATAAAGAAAGAAAGATTGCAACAATATAAGAATTGGAATCAACAGGGAATGATAATAACCTATTACGAATAAACCTGAATGAAAGATAATAGCTAGGCTTTTCCTAGGGATAAGTGGAAATTATAACGTAGGTTATAATAAATGGTAGAAAACTTATTGATAAAAGTTAAAGATAACTAATTAAATAAGTGAATAACAACAAGAGGTTATGATAAGCAGAGAAAATGAGGTAAACTTATGAAATGAGATAAGTTGTACTTAATTATAAATTAAGTAACATGTTAATTGGAAACCTGATGATCGAGATAAGATTTAATTAGTGACATATTAAGTAGAACATGTTATTGTAACCTGAGAACCTGTAAACCTCATATTGGACGATGAATAACAGGATAATAATGTAAGAAGATTGTAGATTATAGGTCTTGAATTACAATCTAGAGAATAAAATGCTAAGGGCTTATTAATGAACTTAAATGGGTTAAGTTATATTACTGAATTAATAAGCGAGAGGGGTCCATTCCTTAGAGATATGAGGGGCTCGGAGAAAACATGGCCACTTGAATAAGAAGATAATATGATTGGAAACAACCAAGTTAATGGGAAAATTGATGAAGTAATGAAAGCGCATAATTAGACGTTTAGACATAGGGTATAAATAACATGTTAGTGTGACGCGCTTCGATCAATCCGTACGTCTAAAGGTGAAGAACCCAACGGGGTAGATCATCGTGGTGTCTAGAAGCATGAGGGAAGCACATACATCATATTATTTTGTTGATATTCTGCTTGTTGGCTCGGTGGGACTGGAAGGAAGCATGTAGCTTCCGAGGGACGTAGTAGGGTACTCCTAAGTGGTCCTCTGTGCGGCACAGCGCTCACGTTGTGCTCGCAGGGGTTGTGTCTGTGTGTTACTACCCATTGAATGTACCTTGACTGCAACAATAGTGTTAACCCCGTTATAATAACGCGGTTCTAAAGTCATTCATTGGATCGATCACACGATAGTTTAATGGCGCAAACATAGCAGTGGGTCGTTCATGTCATATTTGACAAAGCATGGATCGCTAATGCTATTACATATATTCGGGAATATTGTTTCCATATCAACTCGAGCATGGATTGTTGATAAAGGCAGGTGGGTGGCAACTTAATTATGAAGAGCACACCATCTGGTAGCATGGTGCATTGACTTTGTTATATAATAAATGGAGTCCACCTTGTATATATATAATGAGGCATGGATACAATATATTGATATAATATATACGGTAATTGTTCCAATGAAGTACACATGGCAACTGCAAACATTTTTGGGCTGAGGACCATATATTTGAACATATATAAATTGTGCCAGAAGCGTGTGTGTGTATATATATATATGTGGGGATCTTGTAACGACACGGATTTCACCCGGACCTAATCGATCGCTAAATCAACCAAGACCGTTCGAATCCCGCATACGCTAACTCTGGGTATATAAAACATCGGAACAAATAACAGAAGACTTCTATAAACATCATAATAATGTTACATCAGAGTATAGAATATCAGAGTATAACGAAATATAATCAATACAGCGGAAGATGATTTTACAATAAATGTAATACAATGCACAGCGGAAATAAATAAATAACACAGTGGAAGACTAACGATGCTCTGGACGCAGCTTTAAGCTTCAATCCAGAATCCTGCTCATATATCTGCAACATAAACTACTCGACTGCCCGTGTGGAAAATAGGGGCACCTGAGTTTGCAAGGGAAAAGCAAACTACAGGTCAGTCATGGGACTGGCGTGAGAAACTCTAAATAGTTATAACCTTATATAAATCATATGGCATATCACGGGACCACCCCGCGAATGCAGAACGGGTTTACCCCAATGAATGCCAGTGTATAAACAATAATCAATATAGATATATGGATCTACTATGCATCAATCAACATGCAATGTCCCAATCTACCCACTTAGATTAATACTACACTTAGATTTTCCAAATCCAGTTCAATTTACAGAAATTATTCCTTTGGATTTTATTCCCGATTTCTTATTTCAAATCATTTGAAATACCTATCTAACTTTCTATATCAAAGTAGATTTCACTTCGGGATCTCAAATCAAATCGTTTGGAAATATGAATTCCAAAACATAACAATGCATACAAACAAGTATGCAACCAAATATCGTGCTCCCCTTCGACAAGGCAAAGGGTACGCACCTCGCAACTCGATATATAAATGTGCACCTACCCCCACATAGGAGCAGGCTACACCGACGATGCGCCTCCCACACATGGAGAGCATACACCGCCCTCTCACCCATACTTTTAGTCTCAGGGTTACCCGAATCTTTAGCCACATACTAAATCATTTCATATCCCGAAGTAGGGAAAATCATTTCACAACATAATAATCACAAGTACTTTCAAAATATACTACTTCACATCAGTAATTCACACATATGATCAGTCACTATTAATCACATAACCTTTGAGCTCGTACGTCTCAAAGAAGGGTGTTAAGCAAGAGAATAAATTCTCCGCCACCAAACAGATACATCATTAATAGCAACTAATCGAATATGTGATGAACTACAATGTAAAACCATAATACATTTCCAAATCATTTCGAAATCATCGGGTTTTAGGCCTCGAAATCCTTTCTGTTTTATAAAACATTTTTATAAAACATTCCCTGTCCAAAATCGGGAATACATTTCTTTTCACTTAAGAAAAATATATCATTTCACAATCATTCATTGAATTTGAAATGAACACAACATCGCTAAACACCTCATCGTCAAATCGTAAAGTTTTTCACAAGGTGTTAGCATACCAGTATTTCTACCCAACCCAATGCTAAATGTAAAAGCACATTCTACTCATAAACTGGTCGAGCACCATCCAAACAATCAATATCAACAACTAAGTAAATTTGATTTAATCCCATCATGTGTTGTGGTGAATTTAATCACCATTCATTCATCCAAATCTAATTGAAAATATATTCAAACCCCAATTGGTTTCGTCTCTAAAATCATTTCATATTGATTGTTCTACATTTTGGAAATTAATCCTGCTTTTACGCGGGTTAAAGAACTAATGCCATTTACACACAGTTCATGACAAACCCCAAATCCAATTTGATATTAAATACAAGGCTCTGACTATAAAATTTATCGGCTTATATACAATATCAAATTCTGAAATCAACAAAAATCGTATTGGAATAACGATATATATCTTCCAAATTCCGCCACAATGTCCGTATAATCATGGAATCCAATATCGAAATATTCTGAAGATAATTTCGATTCAAATCTATTTCAATTCTTATATTGGAAATTTCTGGTTATATTAAAACCACATCTCAATCCATTTTATTTATTTAAAAATATTGGATTATTTTTCTAGTTAATAACTAGTTCATTTCGATTAAAATCTATTTTTATCTTTTCAAATATGGAAATTTTCATCTCAATTCTTTCCAAATCATTTCTTATGATTTTACACTAATTATTGATATTTTTAATAATTTTATCAAGGCCCGTACAGTCGGTTTTCAATAACTGCCACTGAATTGCATTTACACCGACCTTTTCCAAATTTGATTTGGGCATAATTCCAAATCCAACTGTTAGATTTCTGATTTCTCATATACGTTAGAAAGCTCTTTTCGATACGAACCCAACAGTTCCAGTTTTAGGAGAATCCGACGGTCGGATCTCCCGTAATGTCCATTCGAAATCAATGGTCGAAATTCACGAACCGCCGCGGCGCGGTGCGTTCTATTCAGGCCATTATATTATATATAAAATATGAATTTCGTCGATTTCCATTTAAAATGAATTTTATAAATCGTTTTAAATTGGTTTTCAAAATGATTTTAGCTTCCTATTCGATTTCAAATCAAAATTGAATTTTCCTTTATAAATTCTTTTTACATTCATTTCTATTTGATTTCAATTCAATTTCAATTCAATTTAATTTCTATTCAATTCAATTCGAATTCATTTTTTATTCAATTCAATTCGAATCCATTTTCTATTCAATTTTATATCAAAATTGAATATTCCATATACATGACATTCACATTTCATATACATGTTATTTTCACTTTTCATATACATGTATTTCACTTTTCACATTTATATTTTTCACTGATCATTTCATGTATATATATATATCGTTTTCATTTCATATATATATCGTTTTCATTTCATATATATATTATGTTCACTTTTCAATATATACGATATTTTCACTTTTCAATATATACGATATTTTCACTTTCATATCTACTATCTTTTCATTTTCAAATCTACAATCTTTTCATTTTCAATGTATACAATATTTTCACTTTCACTATATACAATATTTTCACATTCAATATATACAATATTTTCACATTTCGTATATATATTTTATTTTAACTCATGTATATATTTTTATTTCATCTCATATATATATATATTTATTTCATCTCATATATATATTTTTATCTCATGTATATATTTCTATCTTCCTTTCAAATATATATTATTTCCATTTCATATATATTCATTTATACAACATTTCATATATATTTACCATCGCATTTCATATATATACATTCACTTTTCATATATATATTTACCATCGCATTTCATATATATTTTATTTCGATTTCATATATATATACATTCACTTTTCAAATTATTTCATTACACATCACGATCAATTTTCACACAGAATACAATCAAACAAGTCATCCATGGTCTGTGGACGACGGGGAGTAGTTCAAATATGCAGTTGTACAATAAATAACTGTACAGAAATAATAGTGAGAGAATTTCTCATATTGATTGCTTTTAATTTCTGAATTTCTGTTCGCATTCAAATTTCCCTGAAATTCTGATTTGCTCCGCTTTGACTCTAGTCAGTTCTGAAATGTTATGCTCGTCTTCATGATCCTAAAGAACCTAAGTTTGCATGATTTAGACATCATACGCAAAAGTTATGGATTTTAATATGTTATGTAATTAAATAAATAATTAACTTAATTTAATTAAGAATTATCAACCTTGTAACAACTTGGAAATTCTGAGCCAATTTAAAAATTTATTTTGGCAATTTTAGTGAATTTTGAATATTTAAAATGAAATATTTTAAATAATGACGACGAAAAATTTATTTTGAATAGAATAGAACGTATATATTTATTTGAATCGTTGTTAGAATATAAATATTTATTTTAAATTATAATAGGAATTGAAAATGGCGCGGTAGTTCGATAATTCGATTTCAAATTTCAATTGAACATACCGGGTGCAAAATAAACCGGATTTTAGCGAAACCAAAAATATTATAATATATTTGAGAATATCTTTCCAACGAATCCGAAAAATTAAAATTTCATAGCGGGAATCAAAAGATATGTCCAGTTGAAAATTCAGAATAGTCGCTATGGAATTTCGGCCCATAAAAATGGGAATTTTGCAAACGACGTCGGTTTTCGACGAAACCACTTTTGTTGGAACCGTGATGTCAAGTTATTGCTAGATTCCAAAATTCGAAATTTTTCAAATCAACATGTGAGCATGGAAAAGGAAAACGCGTTTGACCAGTTTCAGTTGATTTTAATCGACTAGAAAATGGTCATTTTTCAAACGGTCTCAAAAGTTGACGAAATTAGTTTTGTTAGGACCGTGTCGTCAATACGAAGCTAGAAAATATTTTTTGGGAATTTTTCTACTTAGTATGTAGCCCCGGTAAATTGAAATGCGCGTTCAAATTCAGTATACATTGTTTATATTTTGATTTGAACGAAAACTAATCTAAAGAATTGAATCGTCCTACGAAACATATCCCATTGTGTTCAGAATGAGGGTAATTAGCTATGGACGATAGGCAGTGGGTCTCGTTTGGAGGTCGAAATAAAAAGTCGCTTTTAGGAAATTTTAAAATAATAAAATAATATAATCCCTTTTCCATATACCCCCCCCCCCCCCCGAGTTCATTTTCAACAGCAGAAAGAAAAAAAAGAAAATGGAAGGGGGGAAGATCGCGATCTCGTCGCCCCCCCCCCCCCCCCCCCCACCGATTAGTTCGCCACGCCGCAGTTCCCCCTCTCTCTTCCTCCTTCCCTTCTTCTTCTCTGACCGCGCCCCCCCTTATTTCCACCAAACCCCACGCATCTGAACCCTGTGCCACCACCGCACCCCACCTCCAACACAGATCCGACCCCGCGCCACCCCATTGCTCCGGCAAGGCCCCCTCTCCAATTCGATTTTCCTCCCCCGACTGCTGTAAGTTTTATTTTACTTTGTTTTTATTTTTACTTTGTTTTTATTTATTTAAAATAATTTTTGAGTATATAAATATGGTTTTTATGAATGGAAAAATAGGGTTTTTGAGTAAATAAAAATACGATTTTTATTGGTTTGAAAATGCGATTTTTAAATTTAGAAAGATTAGATTTTTAAACGTGAAAAGATACGACCTTTAGGAAGGAAAAGATATGATTTTCAATCATATAAAGATAATATTTTTTAACGTTGTAAATATATGATTTTTAGCGGTATGATGGATTGATTCTAGAGGATAAAAAAATAATTTTTATATGAGTAGCAAAGTAAAAATATAATTTTTATATGATAGGAAGAGTAAAAATATAATTATTATATGATAGGAAGATTCAAAATATGATTTTTATATAATAGAGAATATAGAAAATGTGATTTTTATATATGTAGTGGATACGGTGGATGAAAGTGACAAAGGGCGAGCACGACGAAGAGTTTCTACATAAGAAGAGTCGTGGCGTTTGGTTTAGCTAGTCGGTGAGAACTCCTCACTTTTGTTTTTATTTCTAGTTTGAAATATATGCTAGGATGCAGACGGTGTTTAGTAGCACCCGACACCCGTCGTCCACAGACCATGGACGACTTGTTTGTTCGATTTCTGAGTTGTAAAATTTGAATGTGTGATGTGAAATGAAATAAAATATTTTATAGTGGAAAATATTTTATAGTTTAAAATATAATTTTTAACATGTATATAAAATAAATATTTATAAACAAATCGGACGATTTGTTTATATACACTGATTTGACTGATATTGATTGGGACGATAAATTTTACACATCGCCCAACTGCACAAATAAAATCTGTGTTTGATTGATTGAAACCCCACATGGGTATTGGGATGATATATGACATACACTAATCCCAATAATTAGTTGTATGTTGATCGATTGATTGACAGGCTGTTATAAGCGTTGAATATTTATATTTAATGCTTATGCAGTTGTGTGGTGCACTCTGGATGATGGTTGATTATTTACCATTGATATTGTATACATGTGTTGTAGAAAATCCATATAATTAACATTATATGGTAATTGATTGGACCTCATTCCAATTTGGAAAATATAAAGAAAATTCATTTGTTGAAATATAAAGAAAATTCATTTGTTGAAATATAAAGAAAATTCATTTGTTGAATTGTAAAGAAAATTCATTTGTTGAATAGTAAAGAAAATTCATGAGTTGAATTGAAAATATATATTCATGTGTTGAATAGAAAATAAGTTCATGTGTTGAATAGAGAATAAATATTCATGTATTGAATAAAAGCCGGGTTGATTAGATTGACGCCATTTTGACGTGAACGAACTGTAAGTGCAGTTTGATGGCCGTTGATGGAAATCGACTGTACGGCCTTAATAAAATTGTTAAAAATAGTGATAATTTGTGTAAAATCATATGAAATGAACTAGTTTTGAACTAGAATAGTAATTTATTTATTTTTAAATAAATAAATTGGATTTGAAATGGTTTTAAAAGTAACCAGAATTCCCAATAATTGAATTGGAATGGATTTGAATCGAAATTGTCTTTGGAATATTTCGATGTTGGATTTCGCGATGATACAGATATTTTTGTGGGAATTTGAAAGATATATTTATATCGTTATTTCCAATACGATATTTGTTGGCTGTAGATTTGATATTGAATATAAGCCGATATATTTTCTATTCAGAGCCTTGTATTTAATATCAAATGTGATTTGGGTTTGTCGTGAATGGTGTCTTCATTAACACTGTTCTTAAACCCAGTTGAGAAAAAGACTAAATCTTTTTATTTAGATTTAATGAAGTGTATCAATTAAGTGATATTTAATTGGAAATGAATTTGAATTGATTTTTGGGTTTATCGTGAACGGTGTTTTAAATTCTTATGATTGATGGAATGTGATTTTGGGTTGTCGTGAACGGTATCTTTAATAATACGGTTCTTAGACCCAACGGAGTTAAGAAAATCAGAAACTAACTGGAGATTAGTTAAGTAGAATGGTTTCCTGGGTATTGATCTGATGTTGGTTTCGGCCTTCGGGGTTAATGTTTAGGGGAATTGTTCTCTTACTAATTGGAATGAGGCGTATGTTGTGTTTGTGTTACACTTGTTTATTATATACGCGAGTTATTCAGAAAGACCGGGTTTATCCCATTCTAAATAACTGATTCAACGATTAGTCGAAGATGAAGACGGTGGTTAAAGACCGGAGGTCTTCACGTCGTTTGGATAATTACTGATGATTTTAATTGGGTCGTACACCCAAGAGGAGGGAATCAGTTGGTGATCGTCCAGACGTACTTGGAGATCGATGGAAATGCGAGGTACAAGGTGCCTCCAGTTTCGTTCAGACCCAGGACGGACTTGTAAATGGACTGTGTGTCTGACATTGGATATCATTCTGTGTGGTTGATGGATATCGGTTGCATGGAATGGTTTGCCTGTGTGGCATGCTAAGATGCAAATGATCAAGGCTTCTGTTGAAAAGCAAAGTCTTATGGTGGATGATCAAAGCACAGCCTGTGTGGCATAGCTTTGTGTAACGTTGATTCGCGAGCCTCACACCTCGGTTGTGAACCAGAAACGGGAGAAGGACCTCAGGGTGGACATGCGTTTCTTTCTAGTTAGAAGTTGTGTCAGTGGTTTTACATGCCCTGACGAGTTTGACTTATGTGGTTGTTGCTGTTGCGAGGCGCCTCGGATATATCGGTGACTATGTGAAGCCGATGGAGTCATTCGTTGGCTCATTTACGCCCCAAAGGGCGGGGAAACGCAGTGTTCAGGAATTTTAATCCACATCGGTGGACCGGCCCTGACGATCCAAAGGCTTGACTTAGTACTTGCCTGAGGGGCAGACTAGAGCGTTTCGAATTCGGTGAGGACTATCTTTTGCCTCGGTTCACAAATGGAAATCCAATTTCCGAATACGTGACTTTGTGGTTTTGATTGTAGATCCTAGTATGGTGACATGATATATGGTACCCATGCCGTCTATGATTGATATTTATGATTGTATATGAAATCAGAAACTAACTGGAAACGAGCTAAGATAGGTGGTTTCCTGGGTATTGGTTTGATGTTGGTTTCGGCCTTCGGGGTTAATACTTAGGGAATCGTTCTCTTACTAATTTACGGTTGGAGTCTGATTAAGAATCAAAAGATAAAATTTCGCGTATCAAGCATTCTTTGGCTGTTACAAGGTAAAACCCTATCCCGCGGCTTGCGTTGCATTGTGTAATGGGACCTGGGTCTTATAACAGCTTCATTTTTCTTTACTTAGCATTGCGCTGTTGTTTTATGCACTGGTATTCTTGGGAGGAAACCCATTCCGTGTTATACGGCTTGGTCCCTTGATTTACCGAACTTTAAAATAAAGATTAATAACTGCTTCAGTTCTCACACCAGTCACATGACTGGCCTGGAGTTTATTGTTTTAACCTAAACACTGGGTGCCCCTATTTTCCACACGGGCAGCTAGTAGTTTTGGTTTTGCAGACTTATATTGTAACGACCCAGAAAATATGAACCAATTTAAATTTTTTAAATTGGCTAAAATAATGGATTTTAAATATTTAAAATAAATATTTTAAATAATGGCAATGGAAAGTGAGTTTGAATCGACAATTGAAAACGAATATAATTAATTATAATTATAAACAAGGCCTGAAATGGCGCTGCAGTTTCAAAAATTGAATTCAAACTTTGTCGGACTGTACCGGGTGCAAAACAAAACGGATTTTAGTGAAACCAAAAATATTTAAATCTGTTAGTGAATACCTTTCTAACGAATCTGAAAATTCGAATTTTCATAGCGGAAAGCAAAAGTTATGGTCGAATGAATTTTCAGAAAGGTCGCTATGGAATTTATATAGCCCGCAAAAATGGCCATTTTGCATACGACTTCGGAATTCGACGAAACCGCTTTTGTTGGATCCGGGATGTGAAGTTATTGCTAGGTTTCAAATTTCATAATTTTTGAAGCTAGTATGTGAGCGTGGCAAAGGAAAATGAGTTTTGGTCAATTACAGTAAAATTGGATCGACCAGAAATGGGCCTTTTTGCAAACGGTCTCAGAATTCGACGAAACTAGTTTTGTTGGGACCGTATCGTCAAAACATAGCTAGATTTATTTTTCTGGAATTTTTCGAATCAGATGGTGGCCCCGGCAAATTGAAATGTACGTTCAAATTAAATATTGAATATTTTATATTTTAATTTGAAGGAAAACTGACTGAAACAGTCGAATGGGCCTTCGAAACATATCCCATTGTGTTCGGAATGGGGGTAAAACGCTAGGGACGACAGTCGTTGGGTTTGGATTGGGGTTCGCAGGAGGCAAGGGGTATTTTCGGATTTTAAAACTTTATAAAAAAAAAACCTATTTGTCCACGTCAGACCCCCCCCCCTTCTCTCTCCCCGATATCGATTTACGGCGGAAAACCGCTCGTGCCTTCTCTCCTCCGTTCCTCCTCCTACAAGCAAAATTACGCCTTCCTCCTGTTGAGGATTTTGTAGAGCTCGGAGAGATCTTCAAATCCATATAAGGAGCAGCAATTATAGTTGTGTAAATCGGCCGAATCACCTCCGTGAAGTTTCGACGTTGAAACCGCCGCCACGACCGCTGGGGCCCACCGAGTTGGCCCTCCTCCCTGGCGCACGTGCGCCTCACGTAGGTTTTCGACCCTGCGCAACCCGATCGTGGAACCATTGCACGGATTGATCGAAAAATTCAAACCTAGTTTTGAAGATTTCTGAAAGGTATCGGCTGTTTTAATTTAAAACTGATTTTAACAGTTTAAAACCGTTGCAAACTTCGAAAAATCATATCTTTTTGCTGTGTTAATGAAATTCGATGAAACAGGAAACATCGTGACCGTGCGGACGCCTTCTGCATTTTAGAAGAGACCGCATATTTTTCTGAGCCTTCTGCTATTTTTGGTGGAGTGGAACCCAATGTGAGATTTCTAATTTATAAACGATATGGAAAACGACGATGTATAAATTATATAGTCGATGTATGAGTTATATAAGCGTTGTACACCTCTTGTATAAGCGTTGTATAAGTTGTACGTTCGATGTATAAGTTATATATGCGTTGTAAAAATTATATATGTGTTGAAATAGAAGTGAATTGCTATATATATATATATATATATATATATATATATATATATATATATGCCCCTCGTCCACAAACCATGGACGATATTTATTCATTGTGATTGGTGTGAAAATTGATTGATAGCGAATGGTTGTTTGGGATTGTTTGTGGTTGATATTGATTGATTATGGTTGAAAAATACCCATTTGTGGTTAAGAAATATTTGGTTGAAACCACATAGGATTAGTTTGTGGAAATGAAATAAATATATACATGCCGCCTGCGTGCGAACTAGATGCATGATCCCCATTGTCAAAAACCGCGAGGTTTTAAGGTAGAGCGAGGAGCCGTACTAGGGACTGTCCCGGTTTTAACTACCCTGCCGCTATGCTGCCGAAATTTTGAATAATATTCATGTGTTTGAATTATTTTCATTTGCTGAAACTATATTTATTCATTGTATAGAAAACCTTCATGGGTTGAATCAATATTCATTCGTTGATTAGAAATTCATGTGTTGAATGGTATTCCTGTTTTAAATATAAAAATCACATTTTTATCTATATATAGAAACTATAGAAAACCTTCATGTGTTGAATTGATATTCATCCGTTGATTAGAAATTCATGTGTTGAATGGTATTCGTGTTTTAAAAATAAAAATCACATTTTTATCTATATATAGAAACTATAGAAAACCTTCATGTGTTGAATCGATATTCATCCGTTGATTAGAAATTCATGTGTTCAATGGTATTCGTGTTTTAAATATAAAAATCACATTTTTATCTATATATAGAAACTATAGAAAACCTTCATGTGTTGAATCGATATTCATTCGTTGAATTGAAATTCATGTGTTGAATGGTATTCATATTTTGAAATAAGTTGTGTCATAATAAAAATCACCTTTTATCAACTATATACAATAAAAATCACATTTTTATTATAACATGAATTGTTGAAATGCGAAGTGTTGAAAATATCCACTCGTTCAAATAAATATGCATGAGTTGAAATATTCATTAATTAGCTAATGATATGATTTTTGCCTATGCATACAACATTAGAATGAATGGTGTCTTTGAACCAAATGGAATCAAATATGAAGTTGAACGGAAAATGATAAATGATAAGAACTGTATATATGTACATGCATATTTATTGAACAGGTTATAGCAAAGGGGCTAGAGAAGAGGAATAAAATTTTGTGCCCGACAAATAGGTACACATTTACTGTTTTGTTTGGGTGATGATTTTATGAGCCTGTTGGCTAGCCGCTTGGCTTTTTCTTTTTCTTTTCGACATGAGACGCCCGTGTGGCTATTTGGGAATTTTCCCAGCCCCTCCCGTACAAAGGAGGTTATGGCGAATTTTTCTGAAATTTAAAGGCGTTAGTGAAATATTTGAAGTGAAAACGATATAGGAATTTTTGAATGAACTATATTTATATAAATATAAATAAAATTAAAACGAAACGTGGCCGTGCAGTTCGCATTTTGAAACCGTGATTTCAAACGATTATACCGGGAGATCCGACCATTGGATTTTCATGAAATCGCAACCGTTGGGTTCGCTTTGGAAAAATCTTTCCAACGGCACCAACTTTGTAAAAATCCAACGGTTGGATGGTCTGGAATGTTTAATTCAAATATGAAGAAAAACAGCGCCAGAAACGATTATTTATATATATATATAATTATAATTATATTTAATCGAATAACGACGTTGCAGTTCGTATTTTGAAATCGAAACTTCAAACGATTGTACCGGGAGATCCGACCGTCGGATTTTCCTGAAACTGGAACCGTTGGATTCGTTTTGAAAAGACCTTTCTAATGTTGTAAATTGTGTGAAGATCCAACGGTTAGATTTCCAGATATGTGTAAATCAAATCTGAAGAAAAACAGTGCCACGGCCGCGTTATGGCCCGAAGCGTCGTTTTGAATAAATTGGCTATTTTAAAATAAATAAAAATAGCGATAAATCATTATAAAATATCATAAACGATATGGAATGGAAATAAACTGAATTTGCTCGATTTATGTGGTATTTGATGGTTGACTGTGTTTGGTGTGAAAATTACATTAACGAACAAAATTGGTGTTGTCGAATGATTTAACCATTGATATAAATTGATTTGAAATCCTAAATATATGTGAATTATTTGAGAAGGCCGAGTTAATTCTCATTTCAAATAATTGACCGACGATAATTAATCGAAGATGAAGACGGTGGTCGAAGACCAGAGATCTTCACCTCGTTTGGATGGTAATCGAGGTCCTGATTGGGAGGCATCCCGAAATATGGATAATGAGTCGTGATCGTCCAGACGTACGTGATGATCGATGGGTTAGCGAGGTATTTAGTGCCTCCGGTTTCGTTCAGACCTAGAACGGACTTGTAAATGGAATGTGTGTCTGACATTGGATTTTATTCTGTGTTGATTGATCTCTATTAAATATACATCTATTTGGCGGCGGAGAATTTATTCTTTTGCTTAACGCCCTTCTCTGAAACGCACGAGCTCAGAGGTTGTATATCGATGGACATCAGTCGCATGGCATGAATTACCTGTGTGGCATGCTAAGATGCAGTGATCAGGGCTTCTGTTGAAAAGCAAAGTCTTGTGGTGATGATCAAAGCACCGCCTGTGTGGCATAGCTTTGTGTATAACGTGAAATCGCGAGCCTCACACCCCGGTATGAACCAGAAACGGGAGAGGACATCAGGGAGGGCATGCGTTTCTTTCTAGCTAGGGTGGTGTCAGTGACCTACCAGCCCTAACATTTATATACTTTTCACCTATGTGGTTGTTTCTGTTGCGAGGCGCCTCGGTTAGATCGGATGATCCGGTCCGATGGAGCCATTCGTTGGCTCATTTACACCCCAAAGGGTGGGGAAACGCAGTGTTCAGGAATTTTAATCCACATCGGTGGACCGGCCCTGACGATCCAAGGGTCGATGCGCTCTGACCCTGTGGCTCGGGCTAGAGAGTCACGAATTCAGTAAGGACTATCTTTTGCCTTGGTTCAGGACAGAAATCCAATTTCCAAATACGACATCGTGCGGTTTTGATTGTATACCTATATATGGTGACATAGTGGTATGGGGCATTAATGCTGTCTATGATTGATAGTTATGATTTGAAATTGTTTTCAAAACATATAAACACTAGCAATAATATCAAATGCCTTTGTTTTATTCGTATCAAGCATATTTTGGCCGTTATAAGGTAAAAACTCTATCCTCCGGTTTGCGTTGCATTGTGTGATAGGAACTGAGTCTTATCATGGCTTCATTTTTATAAAACGCATTGCGTTGTTTAAAAGAAAGATTTGTTTTAAAGCACTGGCAATCCAATGGAGTAAACCCGTTCCACGAAAGTGGCGTGGTCCTGTGATTAGTCATATTATATATGTGTTGAATAGATTTCTCGTACCAGTCCCATGACTGACTCGTAGTTTGTTTCACTCTCAAACTCGGGTGCCCCTTTTTCTACACGGGCAGCCTTGAATTCAGGTTTAGCTGGTTCTTTCTGGATAACTGGAGCTGAAGATGAATTCTATTATTTATCTCTTTTTATGCTTTTCAGCTCCTATTGTACATATTTTGTTTGTTTTCCGCTGTAGACATTTATGTATAGCTGAACTGTATTTGTACTAAGTAAGATCCTGTATAATGTGTAACTCTGATGATTACTTTTATCCAGTATATTCTATTGTTCATTATCTAGTGTATTTATTTAATTTTGTTCTGCTATTATCTGTTTCTGTGTTATATTCCACGGGTTACCCTTGCCACGGTCAGAACGGGGTTTGGGGTCGTCTCATTTGGTATCAGAGCTTTGGTTAAGCTTAGTTCTGGAATATAACATTTGAACGAACTCGTCAGAAATAGAACCAGTAGTGTTCTAGGACGGGTAACTCTATACAGATAGGATCAGCAATATCCTAGTATGAGTAAAGCAGAATGAAATTACACCGCGATAGACACATTTACATTTGAAGTATATGTTTCTATATTTTAAAAATATCTTTTCTGTGAACTGACACTTGATCTGCTGTTTGCAGAAGTACTAGAAAAACGAGTGTCAGAAACAGGGGAAATGCAGAACCTGATCTAGAGGCTCTATTAAAGAGATATCGAAATCTGAACGGAGCACAGTTCTCGGGCAATGAATCTATAATTCAGACTCAAGCTTGGATGAGTTCTGTCGAAAGAATCTTTGAGCGTATCCAGCTGAGAGATGACCAGAAAAGGTTAGTAGCATCTTGGGCGCTCAAAGAAGAAGCCTTAGTCTGGTGGGAAACAATCATCAAAGATAATTCAGAAGGTGATATCACCTGGGACAGATTCAAAGTGATTTTCCTGGAAAGATTTACTCCTCCCGAAGCGACGGAGTGATTATGTGATGAATTTTCTTATCTAATACAAGGTGATATGACCATCCCAGAATATCATAAGAGATTCAACGAACTTGCTCACTTTGCTCCTCATCTGATTCAAGATTCAAAGAGGAAAAACCTGAGATTTATTCATGGCCTGCAAAGGAGATATCAGAATAGTGTACTGAGGAATGTGAAACTTCCTTTTTCTGAAATGATATACATGGCTTATCAGTATGAAGATCTCCATAAGAAAGGAATGTTACGCGATGAAGAAGAAGTCAGTTCTAGTGACAAAGTAGAGTCGGAAACTGATATTCCTGAAGCCAGTACGAGATCAGAGGTCAATAAGAAGCCCAGTGCTAAGAGAAAAAGGGCTAAGTCTAGGAAAGAACCAGTAACAACTGCTATTTGCTCTAACTGCAATAAGAAAGGACATTTGTCGATAAGTTGCAGATCTTTAAAGGAACAAAGAAAAGAGGGATATAGAGCAAATCGAAAGCAAAAGAAGAAAAGGTTCAGAACTGACGGGGAGTTCCATGAGAATAGAGAGTGCAAATAGTGCCACGAGGCTGGTCATCTTGCAAAGGACTGCCCGCTCTTAAACAAGCCTGAAATAGTTCAAGTAAATGAAGTAGCAGAAACTTCGGAGCCCTCGGCTAGTCAAGAAAGGATCGATGTTTTAGAAGGCACGCTAACTGTCAAAAATATTCCAGTCAAAGTACTGTTTGACACAGGCGCGTCACGAAGCTTCATTGCCAAAGATGCAGCTAAGAAACTGGATTTGAATTTGAAAAAGCTCAAGGAACCAATGACTGTCCAGAATCCGGTTGGGGGTTCCATTAGTCTCAGTTGGGCTTGTGCAGTACCTGTCTCTTTTTCCTGCTATAAATTCCCTACTATCTCTATGGTCATGAATTTTAATGAATTCGATCTTATTCTGGGATTGGATTGGCTAACCAAATATGAGGAAGAGGTTAGATGCGCCGAGAGAGTTGTTAGGGCTAAGATAAAATTGGGTGGTTATATAACCATTCCCTGTGAAGGACAGAAAGCTAATAGAAAAGACTTCTGGGCAGCTCTAAATGTTTCTCCAGCCCAAATAGAAAATATCTCTGAAGTCACCGAGAATATTCCCGATCTAGTGAAAGATATTCCTGTCGTCAAGAACTATGCGGATGTGTTCGAGAAAGTTGTTCACTTACCTCCGTAGAGAGAAATAGATTTCAAGATTGCTTTAATTCTGAATGCAAGGCCAGTAGTTCACGCTATTCGAAGAATGTCCTTGAAAGAAAAAGAAGAACTTGACAATCAAACACGACAGCTCGTATGGAAGGGTCTGATCAGACCTAGTTTCTCTGATTGGGGTGCAGTAGTGGTATTTGTCCCAAAATCTGACGGTACTCTACGGTTATGTGTGGATTATCGTGATTTGAACAAGCAGACCATAAAGAACAAATATCCATTGCCGTGGATTGATGATTTGTTGGATCGATTAAATGGCGCACAAGTATTTTCACGAATGGACCTAGCTACAGGTTTCCATCAACTTCGAATTGCCAAAGAGTGTGTTCCAATGACAGCGTTCAGAGGTCCCGACTTATTCTACGAATGGTTAGTAATGTCGTTCGGCTTATGTAACGCTCCAGCCTATTTCGTCGATCTGATGAATAGGGTGTTCAGAGGGGTTTTGAATAAATTTGTTCTTGTTTTTATTGACGATATTCTAATCTTCTCTAAATCAAAGGCCGAACATGAAAAGCATCTGGAACAGGTTCTAGAAATTCTGAGATGAAATGTATTAAAAGCCAAATTTTCCAAATGTATCTTCTGGCAAGATGAAGTAAAATTTCTAGGCCACGTCATATCGAAAGAACGAATCGCTGTGGATCCAAGCAAAATCACAGCTATTCAGAACTGGAAGCAGCCCAGTACCCCTACTGAAGTCCGCAGTTTTCTCGAATTGGCTAGTTATTACCGGAAGTTCGTTAAAAACTTTTCGAAGATATCTGGTCATTTAACGAAGCTTACAAAGAAGCACTCTAAATTCAAATGGACTCCAGAAAGTGAGGAGGCTTTTGAAGAGCTAAAGTTGAGATTAACAACTGCTCCAGTGTTAACCATCATCGATGGCAACCAGGATTTAAAAGTCTGGAGTGATGCTTCTAAAGAAGGCCTTGGCGCAGTGTTAATGCAAAGGGGTCAAGTGATTGCTTATGCTAGCCGTCAACTGAAGCCGCACGAGAAAAACTACGTCACTCATGATCTTGAGTTATTGGCGATAGTATTCGCCTTGAAAATCTGGAGACACTATCTTCTGGGTGAGAGATTTGAACTGTTTACATATCACCAGTCACTAAAGTATCTGTTCACCCAGAAAGACTTGAATCTGAGGCAGCAACGTTGGCTGGAGTTTCTTGCAGCATACGACTTTGAGATTATATACACTCCAGGGAAAGCCAATGTCGTGGCCGATGCACTGAGCCGAAAGAATGTAATGATCGCCAGCTTTATTATCACGACTTCCTTGATTGACAAAATATCTATCCTTCAGAAGGAGGATAACTTTATTAAGGATATGATTAAAAGGATTCAGAAAGGCGAACCCTCGTGTTTTTAAATAGATAACAACGAGACCCTGAGGTTAAAAGGAAGGATTTGTGTTCCTGATATCCCAGAGTTAAAAAGGGAAGTGTTAGACGAGTGTCACAAATCCAAGCTGAGTATCCATCCTGGTGTAGCCAAAATGTATAACGATCTCAAGCGAACATTCTGGTGGAAGGCTATGAAAAGAGACGTTTCAATATATGTTAGTTGATGCCCTACTTGCCAACTAGTCAAGAGCGACCAACAGAAATTGGCTGGATTGTTACAACCACTAGAAGTTCCTGGTTGGAAGTGGGAACATATTTCTATGGATTTCATTGATGGTCTGCCCAGAACCAGAAAAGGGAATGACAGTATTTGGGTGATCGTAGATCGCTTCACGAAGACCGCCCATTTCATACCTGTCAGATCAAACAGAACAACTCAGAGTCTGGCGCAGATTTACTTCAGGGAAATAGTTAGACTACATGGAGTGCCGCTCAGTATAGTCAGTGATAGAGATACAATATTTACTAGAAAATTCTGGGAAGCATTTCAAATCGAACTGGGAACGAAGTTGAACTTGAGCACCGCTTATCATCCTCAGACAGACGGTCAGACTGAGAGGGTGAATCGTATTTTAGAAGATCTATTGCGGGCTTCTGTTATAGATTTCGGTGGATCATGGGAAGACCATCTGCATTTGGCTGAATTCTCATATAACAACAGCTACCAGGCGAGTTTGACAATGTCGCCATTCGAAGCATTGTATAGTAGACCATGCCGATCTCCTGCTTGTTGGGTCGAACCCGGAAATAGACTTGTGTTGGGTCCTGATATGATTCGAGAAGCTGCCGACAAAGTCGATTTTATTAAGAAGCGATTACTCGCCGCTCAAAGCCGACAAAAGAGCTATGCCGATAAAAGAAGAAGAGATATATCCTTTGCTGTTGGCGACTATGTATATTTGAAAGTATCGCCGATGAGAGGAGTTATCCGGTTCGGTAAAACTGGAAAGTTGGCACCTAAATTCATTGGTCCGTTTCCTATTCTGGAACGGATCGGGACTCTCGCTTACAGGGTCAAATTGCCTGATTGGTTGCTAGGAGTTCATGATGTATTTCACGTATCTCAACTCCGAAAGCACGTTCATGATCCAGACTTGATCGTGGAGGAAGCAGCTCAACAGGATATTGAAATTACCCCCGAATTAGCTATGAGAAGAGAGCCGCTAAAGATTATCGGAAAAGAAACCAAAGAGCTGAGGAACAAGAAGGTTCACTTAGTCAAAGTGCAATGGAGTGGAGATCCGCGAGATTGTACTTGGGAAACTGAGGAGAGCATTCAGAAAGCTTATCCTAGATGCCGAGTAGATATCTCTGATTGACTCCGGTGCGAGGTACATTTACCCTACTTTGCATTACCATTTAATTCTCTACTTTGCTGTTATTTTCTTTCCATGGGTGTGAACTTTTAAATTCTATAGTCTGAATGATTTTAAAAGAGAATAGGAATTAATTTGTATGGTTTTGAAAAGTTAAAAACAATTGGATTGGTTGTTGTGTTGTGTGATTGTAGATTTATCAAACCACTTTCGACTTTGTTCCTTTTCGGGGACGAAAAGTTTTAAGTGGGGGAGATTGTAACGACCCAGAAAATCTGAACCAATTTAAAATTTTTAAATTGGCTAAACTAATGGATTTTAAATATTTAAAATAAATATTTTAAATAATGGCAATGGAAAGTGAGTTTGAATCGACAATTGAAAACGAATATAATTAATTATAATTATAAACAAGGCCTGAAATGGCGCTGCAGTTTCAACAATTGAATTCAAACATTATCGGACTGTACCAGGTGCAAAACAAAATGGATTTTAGTAAAACCAAAAATATTTAAATCTGTTAGTGAATACCTTTCTAACGAATCTGAAAAATGGAATTTTCATAGCGGAAAGCAAAAGTTATGGCCGAATGAATTTTCAGAAAGGTCACTATGGAATTTATATAGCCCGCAAAAATGGCCATTTTGTATACGACCTCGGAATTCGACGAAACCGCTTTTGTTGGATCCGGGATGTGAAGTTATTGCTAGGTTTCAAATTTCATAATTTTTGAAGCTAGTATGTGAGCGTGGCAAAGGAAAATGTGTTTTGGTCAATTACAATTAAATTGGATCGACCAGAAATGGGCCTTTTTGCAAACGGTCTCAGATTTCGACGAAACTTGTTTTGTTGGGACCGTATCATCAAAACATAGCTAGATTTATTTTTCTGGAATTTTTCGAATCAGTTGGTGGCCCTGGCAAATTGAAATGTACGTTCAAATTAAATATTGAATATTTTATATTTTAATTTGAAGGAAAATTGACTGAAACAGTCGAATGGGCCTTCGAAACATATCCCATTGTGTTCGGAATGGGGGTAAAACGCTAGGGACGACAGTCGTTGGGTTTGGATTGGGGTTCGCAGGAGGCAAGGGGTATTTTCGGATTTTAAAACTTTATAAATAAATAAATAAATAACCTATTTGTCCACATCAGAACCCCCCCCCCCCCCCCGCTTCTCTCTCCCCGATATCGATTTACGGCGGAAAACCGCTCGTGCCTTCTCTCCTCCATTCCTCCTCCTACAAGCAAAATTACGCCTTCCTCCTGTTGAGGATTTTGTAGAGCTCGGAGAGATCTTCAAATCCATATAAGGAGCAGCAATTATAGTTGTGTAAATCGACCGAATCACCTCCGTGAAGTTTCGATGTTGAAACCGCCGCCACGACCGCTGGGGCCCACCGAGTTGGCCCTCCTCCCTGGCGCACGTGCGCCTCACATAGGTCTTTGACCCTGCGCAACCCGATCGTGGAACCATTGCACGGATTGATCGAAAAATTCAAACCTAGTTTTGAAGATTTCTGAAAGGTATCGGCTGTTTTAATTTAAAACTGATTTTAACAGTTTAAAACCGTTGCAAACTTCGAAAAATCATATCTTTTTGCTGTGTTAACGAAATTCGATGAAACAGGAAACATCGTGACTGTGTGGACGCCTTCTGCATTTTAGAAGAGACCGCATATTTTTCTGAGCCTTCTGCTATTTTTGGTGGAGTGGAACCCAATGTGAGATTTCTAATTTATAAACGATATGGAAAACGACGATGTATAAATTATACAGTCGATGTATGAGTTATATATGCGTTGTAAAAATTATGTATGTGTTGAAATAGAAGTGAATTGCTATATATATATATATATATATATATATATATATATATATATATATATATATATATACGCCCCTCGTCCACAAACCATGGACGATATTTATTGATTGTGATTGGTGTGAAAATTGATTGATAGCGAATGGTTGTTTGGGATTGTTTGTGGTTGATATTGATTGATTGTGGTTGAAAAATACCCATTTGTGGTTGAGAAATATTTGGTTGAAACCACATAGGATTAGTTTGTTGAAATGAAATAAATATATACATGCCGCCTGCGTGCGAACTAGATGCATGATCCCCATTGTCAAAAACCGCGGGGTTTTAAGGTAGAGTGAGGAGCCGTACTAGGGACGGTCCCGGTTTTAACTACCCTGCCGTTATGCTGCCGAAATTTTGAATAATATTCATGTGTTTGAATTATTTTCATTTGCTGAAACTATATTTATTCATTGTATAGAAAACCTTCATGTGTTGAATCAATATTCATTCGTTGATTAGAAATTCATGTGTTGAATGGTATTCGTGTTTTAAATATAAAAATCACATTTTTATCTACATATAGAAACTATAGAAAACCTTCATGTGTTGAATCGATATTCATCCGTTGATTAGAAATTCATGTGTTGAATGGTATTCGTGTTTTAAATATAAAAATCACATTTTTATCTATATATAGAAACTATAGAAAACCTTCATGTGTTGAATCGATATTTGTAACAACCCGTATTTTTGAATAACATGTGATAACATAAATCAAGGCAGAATTAAATGATAAAATCTGAATCAGGGGAAACGGGTTGTGCCATTGCATTCGTCTCGGAAAAATACGCGAAATAGAGTCCGAGTTTTTGAAAATCGGAGTCCGTATGACCCAGTTATGGCCCAATGAAGATTTCAGAAAATTCCAAGTTAAAAATCAGGTTCAAAAATCAAATCTGGAGCCAGAAAGCATGGGCGGGAAAACCTCCCTCCAAAACCCCAAGTCGACATGGGAGTCGACTGGGGTGTTACATTTGGTATCAGAGCATAAGGTTTACAAGATTTGGGCAAAAGTGTTTTTAAAACTTACCTTTTTGGAAAACTATTTTCAAAACTAATTAAGTATTTTCCAAGAAAAGTCTAGTTATTTTAAAAGGCTATTCCCCAAAAGCCATTAGCACTATCCTTCGTTTCCTCGTTCTAAATCTATCTTTTCCTTTTTCAGTATGGCCGATCTTAACCTTCCCGAGGGAGTGACCATTCCCGGATGGTTCCGGAGGTACTTGGAAGCTAGGGCCAACGATGCAGGCCCAGCAAATACCCCCACCGTAACTGAGGTTCCGCCTCCTCCTCCTCAGCATCCACAAGAAGATTTCGCAAAGGTTTGCAAAGACTTTAAGGCGATGGGTGACAAGAATTTTATTGGGACGGAGACTTTTGTGGAGGCAAGAAATTGGTTGAAAGAAACTGAAGATCTCTTCGCTATCTTTGATGTGGAAGACCATAGAAAGGTTTTATTGGCAGCATGGCTATTAAAAGAAGAAGCTGCTTATTGGTGGGAGGTCACCAATGCTACGAGGCCTATAGAGACTTGGGCCGAATTTAGGACGAAGTTTGGGCTTAAGTTTCTATCATCAGCTGAGGCGAATCTGCAATTGGAGAAGTTTATATCTTTGAAGCAAGGGGACATGACAGTAAGGGAGTATGTGAATAAGTTTAACCAGCTTGCTCGATTTGGTTTAGACATGGTTAATACTCCCCAGAAGAAGGCTTTACGCTTTGCACGAGGGTTGAATGAGCCATTACAAGGTTTAGCCCTATCTCATATACCCATGGGGGCCACTTTTTAAGGCCTAGTGGACATGGCATTACTTCAAGGAGACGATAAGAATGGCAAGAAAGAAGTCAAGCCTAATGAGACTCAAGCCAAGAAGACGGACTCCAAGTGGGGAGGAAATCAGAGCAATCAGAACAACAAGAACAACAAGGGCAATAAGGCCAACAACAACAAGGCAAAGGACCCAAGAAAATGCAACTTCTATGGGATTGTTGGGCACATAGCCAAAGATTGCAGAAAGAAGATGAGGAAGTTGGGCGAATGCTTTCACTGTGGAGAGCCTGGACACCTTAGCAAGGATTGCCCCCAAGAAGCAAGGACAAGGGCAAGGACAGACTCAACGTGCAGGACCTTCTGGAGGGCAAGTGCATGCCCTCAACACTGCTCCAGTTCAGGACCGAGGTAGTATTTCTGTAGAAAGCCTTGTTTATATTTCTGATTATCCTGTTCGCACCTTATTTGATTCTGGCGCATCGCATAGTTTTATTTCTTCTGATCTTGTTGAAAGTTTGCACCTAAGTACTAGTCTAGTTGAGGATCCCGTTAGTGTTTCAAATCCAATTGGGGGTTCCTCCCATCTATCTATGATTTGTGTGGATTTGAAGATTTCTATCTTGACCGTAGAATTCACGTGTAATGCTTATGTTCTTGGGTTCACGGGATACAGGTTGATTTTGGGCATGGATTGGTTGTCCAGTTATGGAGCCATCCTCGATTGTGAGCATAGGGTGGTGAGGCTCATGACTCGCCTCGGTAATACCCTAGAAATTTCTTGTAACCCTAGAGGTCCCGTCATGTTATGTTATCTTGAATCTCTTGACTCGTCCATTGATGATCTGCAATCTGTAAGGGTGGTCCGAGACTATCCTAATGTCTTTGAAGAGGTTAAGGGGTTACCCCCTAAACGAGAGATAGATTTCCGCTTTATCTAGTTGATAATGCCAAGCCAGTTTCATTGCCCGTTAGGCACATGGCCCCACGAGAAAGAAGAGAGCTCAGTAAGCAAATCAAGGAGTTGCTTGAGAAGAATTTTATTAGGCGAAGCATTTCTGAATGGGGTGCTCCTGTGGTATTCGCTACTAAGGCGGATGGTTCGCTTCGTCTATGTGCTGATTATCGAGAGTTGAACAAGCTGACAAAGAAGAATAGGCACCCGTTACCGAGGATTGATGACCTCTTTGACCAGCTTGTTGGTGCTTCTGTTTTCTCTCAGCTCGATCTAGCCACCGGATTCCATCAGCTTAGAGTGGCTGAGGATAGTATTGATAAGACTGCGTTTAGGACTCCAGATGGATTCTTTGAATAGCTTGTCATGCCGTTCGGTTTGACTAATGCACCCGCCTACTTCGTAGATTTGATGAGTAGGGTGTTCAGGGAGTTCCTTAACAAGTTCGTGGTTGTCTTCGTGGATGATATTCTGATCTTCTCAAAGGATGAGGAAGAACATACTAGACATCTCAAGGAAGTGATGGATACGCTTAGAGCCCATCAGTTGAAAGCCAAGTTCTCCAAATGCCATTTTTGGAGAAGGGAAGTTCGGTTTCTTGGACATATAGTCTCTAAGCAAGGCATAGCTGTGGATCCCGCGAAAGTGGTTCAAGACTGGAAGACTCCTAGGAATGCAACCGAAGTAAGAAGCTTTCTCGGTCTGGCGGGCTACTATAGGAAGTTCATCAGGGACTTCGCTAAGATTTCATCCCCTCTTACTAAGTTGACGAAGAAGAACTTAGTTTTTGCATGGGACTTAGAGTGTGAGCTTGCTTTTCAAAGGCTCAAGAGGGCCCTTACTACAGCTCCAGTTTTGGCATTACCCGATGGCGGTAAAATGTTTACCTTGTACACCGATGCATGTGGCACGGGGTTAGGTACTGTTCTGATGCAGGAAGGAAGAGTGATATGTTATGGGGGTAGGCAACTTAAAGTTCATGAGAAGAACTATCCCACTCATGATTTGGAATTGGCGGCGATTATCTTTGCACTCAAATCCTGGCGCCACTATCTCCTAGGCGAAAGTTTTGAGTTGTATACTGATCACAAATCGCTCAAATACCTCTTCTCGCAGAAAGATCTGAATCTAAGGCAGCAAAGATGGATGGAATTCGTGGCATCTTATGACTTCGAGATAGCTTATACCCCTGGCAAGGGTAATGTTGTGGCTGATGCATTAAGCAGAAGCAGGTTGACTTTGAGTCCCTTGTTTGTTGAGATGAGGAGTCTAGAGTTCTTGGCAACCTTTAATTTCACACCGGCTGTTGAGTCGATGACGGGTTCTTTAGCATCCCTTGAGCTTAGACCTATGCTTCTTGATCAAGTTTGGGCTTCGCAGAAGGAAGATCCACAGATAGTCGAAGTCATGGACAAGTTGATTCGTGGTGAGACGTCTAGTCACCTTGCTAGATATACTATTGATGACAAGGGTTGGCTAAGGCGTGATGGAAGGCTATGCGTTCCACAAGTAGGAGACTTGGTGCATAAAGTTCTCGAAGAAGCGCATCACTCGAAGATGACTATACATCCTGGAGGAGATAAGATGTATAGGGACATGAAGCGCATTTTCTTTTGGGCTGGAATGAAGAAAGATGTGGCAGAGTATGTTTCAAAGTGCATGGTGTGCCAACAAGTGAAAGCCGAGTCGAAGAAACCCGGAGGGCTATTACATCCATTGAAGGTCCCGCAATGGAAGTGGGAGAGTATTTCTATGGATTTTGTGGATGGATTGCCTAGGTCAAAAAAAGGGAATATGAGCATATGGGTCATAGTTGACAGACTTACGAAGAGTGCTCACTTCATTCCAGTAAAGAGCAAGAGGACCGCATCATGGCTAGCATCTATTTATCTTCGAGAGATAGTGCGGTTGCATGGAGTTCCTTCTAGCATAGTTAGCGATCGTGACCCAATTTTCACTAGCTAGTTCTGGAATAGTTTGCAAGAGGCGATGGGTACGCGATTGAATCTAAGTACAACCTATCACCCCCAGACGGATGGCCAAACCCAAAGGGTGAATAGAGTGCTAGAAGATCTTTTGAGGCTTTGTGTTCTTGACTTTGGTGGCACTTGGGAGGACCACCTTCCTCTTGTAGAGTTTGCTTATAATAATAGCTATCAAGCCAGCATAGGGATGGCACCATTTGAAGCTTTGTATGGGAGGCCGTGTAGGTCACCATCTTGTTGGTGGGAGACAACGGATAGGCTTATACTTGGGCCCGATATGATATGGGACACATCCGAGAAAGTTGAATTGGTGAGAAGACGGATGAAAGCGGCCCAAGACCGACAGAAATCCTATGCTGACAAGCGAAGGACAGATTTAGAATTCGAAGTTGGGGATATGGTTTTCGTGAAGGTTTCTCCTTTGCGTAATGTGGTACGTTTTGGAGCAGTTGGGAAGCTGGCACCAAGGTTCGTAGGACCCTTCCCTATCATAGAGAGAATTGGAAGGATGGCTTATAAGGTGGAATTGCCCGAGAAGCTAGCCGGAGTACATAATGTCTTTCATGTCTCGCAACTCCGAAAGTGCCTGCATGAGTCCGCTAAGGTGGTTGAACCTAGCGTCCTTGAAGACGTGGAGGTGGAGAAAGAGGCAACCCTGAGACGAGCTCCGATTCGTATCATGGAAACGGAGACAAAGAAGCTAAGAGGCAAAGAAGTTAAGCTTGTTAAGGTGCATTGGAGTGAAGCAGAGGAAGACGCAACTTGGGAAACCGAGGAGAAGATGCGTGGGCTTTATCCATTTCTTTTTGAGGGTACATTTTCAATCTCTTTTCCTAGTTGGTATATCTTTCTTTTGCTATCCATGTTTATCTAGTTTATCTTGCTTCGTAAATCTTGTCATGAGAACCTTAGGTAGAAACCCTTGGTTGAAACATGTATTTGAAACATGTTATGCTTGATGTTTGCCAGTGGTTGCAAGTGTTTGCAAGTGGATACTCGTGGATGCATGATACACGTTAGGCACTAAGATCGGCTCACACACTTTCATACCGCATATGCATGAGTGTTTATGCTTATTTATGGATAAAACTTGTATGCTATCACATGGATGTTGCATATGGACGGATGTTATGTGCACTCATGTAGAGACTATAAGTTATGTTAGGAATTTGCATGCATATGGATGCATTGCACAAACATATTTTGCATTAAGGAGGTTTACTGAATCAGTAACCGCCTGATTTTCGCATTAGATAAGTGCATATACACACACTTTTGCATATGTTCATACAGCATTAGAAATTTTTTAAGTACAATGATTACTTGTGGATGATGTTTTGAGTAGATGGATGATGGATGGTAGGATACGTTCTTCCTAACTTGAAGATTTCGGGGACGAAATCCTTTAAGGTGGGGAGGATGTAACAACCCGTATTTTTGAATAACATGTGATAACATAAATCAAGGCAGAATTAAATGATAAAATCTGAATCAGGGGAAACAGGCTGTTCCATTGCGTTCGTCTCGGAAAAATACGCGAAATAGAGTCCGAGTTTTCGAAAATCGGAGTCTGTATGACCCAGTTATGGCCCAATGAAGATTTCAGAAAATTCCAAGTTAAAAATCAGGTTCAAAAATCAAATCTGGAGCTAGAAAGCATGGGCGGGAAAACCTCCCGCCAAAACCCCAAGTCGACATGGGAGTCGACTGGGGTGTCGACACACCCTGGGTGGTGTCGACTGCCCAGTCAACACCCCTGTCGACACGGGTGGCCGAGCCATCCTGGCTTGGTGCACATGCACTTGTCCCTGGTCCAGTTCTAGAAGTTTCTGACGGGATTTGACGGACCTGATGTGTTTTAGGGTTAATCTTATGGTCTAAACTACCCCTAATACCTATAAAAAGACCCCTAGACCTAGCCTAAACCCTCATTAATCATTCCTACAAATAAGTTATGCCAAAATGTTTACCAATCATAGCCTCCACCCTCTTGTCATAATCTCCATCTTCATTCATATGAGAGTTTCTATGATTATTTGAGTGCTTCTAAGTTTGTATGAGAGTTTCTAAGCTTGATTCAAGCCAAAGTTGCAAGCTTTCTCCTTCAAAGCAAGGATCTTCTTCATATTTTCTCAAGGCTTCTTGGAGTTTATCCTTATTTTGGGGTTTTTGGCTAGTGTGGCTTCGTCTCAATCTTGTTTTAATATATTAATAGTCTTCATAGCATTGTAAGCCCTATACTACTCTTAGATTCTAACTATGAAGTTAAATATGACATGTTGCAAGTTTGAGTATGATATGTGCTTTGATTCTATCATGTTATGCCTAGGTTTATTCTATGCATGTTTGTAAAGCTATCACCTTGACCTTGTGGGTTAAAAGCTATAAGCTTTATGTTGAAATGTTGCATTATGCAACATGAGAACTCTCATAACCTTTATGATAACTTGCATATAATGTTATATGCGAACTTCTAGTCATCATTCTATGTCATCTAGGACCATGTATCACCTATTCGCTAAGTTTGAATGTTATGCATGTTTTGAGGCTTATGATGTAACATGCAAGTTTAAATGAACATATTTATGCCTCATATGTCACCATGTCTAACTTGTGGCCAACCTTATTACCTTATTCCCTTTTTGTCATGCTTTTGCCAAGTTCCCTCTTTTGATCTATGTTATGTTATGCGAAACGTACATGCGATGGGAATGCATTGGGTTTGGGTAATATTAATGACGTGAAAACATGATTTTAAAATATGACATGAACATTGACTTGTGATTATGTTTGTAAACATAAGGATGGACATGACACTTAGAAAATATGAGTGTGGCCAACTCGAGGTTGGGTTGAGTTTGTAGCATAAATCTACCCGGAACCGACCGGCTTAACTAGTGGCTAAAAACAATAGGACCCAATGTGAGTAGTTGGTCATGTTGTGCTTAAACCCGAGGTTAGACTAGGTTGTGGTGTAAAGCTACCCGGACCCGCCCGGCTTAACTAGTAACCACAACAAGGTCTAATGTGAGAGGTTAAGGTGCATTAAATTAATTAATGCCACATGATAGGGTTAAGTCATGGACCACGTAACACTTAACCAACATGAACACGATGGGTTGATAGGGTTAAGTCACGAACCTTAGGTACACTTAACCAACTTGATGCTTGATTGGATCGGGTTAACCACATTTAACCGTTAGGAAAACCCTAGTTACGAGGTCCTTTTCACCAGTAACCCTCTTGATTGTATCATGATACCCTAGGGACTAGGCTAGGGTGGGGCACGATTACTGGGCTGACATATAAGCGACCAAAACGACGGCTGAGTAGGTGCGCCGGTGTAGGTTCAGGCGGACTATGGTCGTGCACATGGTCCGGAGTTGAAAAAGCAGACACGGGCACCCGTAGGTTTAGGCTGTGCATGCTTGATTTGTGTCCGGGGTTGGCACCCTAGGGCTTGATACACCCTAGGGTGGACCTAGCACAGTTTGACTACACTTCGTGATTGGGCCGTATGACACCGATACTTGACGAGTTAGGCTTTTAGGGAGCCGATCGATTAGACCGTGTTGTTGGACCTTGATCTAGGTCATCTCGGGATATTGGGCCAAGATTGGGCCAAGGGATCATTTCTTGTTTATACTTGACATGGATTACTAGTACACACTTGGTGCAACTTAACCTTGCATATGCGATGCCACACTTGATCTATCTTGTTAACTTTTCACCATGCCGGTTATCACCCTATGTCTCATCTCTGTTTTACATGTTCAGTTAACTTTATTAGTTTTTATACTAATAGTAGATAGGACTTACCAGTCGTTTTGACTGACCCGTTTTCTTTCGCCTCTTTTCTTCCGTTCCCCCCCCCCCCAGGTTTACAGGGTGGGAACACTGGTACCTAGCTTGGATCTTTAGCTGCTTTTCTGGATACCTCATGTACGGTTTGGACTTGAGCATGCTATGGCTTTATTCTACCATGGGGATAGTTACTTTATGATTTTCTTTCTAGTTTTCAGTTGATGTTTCTAGACTATGTTTTGTGGAAAATAATGACCAAGTACTTTGATGTAACTTAACTATGGTTTTGAAATGTTAGTTTTATCCGCTGCTTATTTACTCTGTTTTACTTATATGTTCTATCTTGTGATATCTGTATGCATGTTTACCTCGTTTAACGCCTCTCCAAAGCCAGTGCCCTTGCAAGAGTGGTACTGGCGGAGGTGGGGTGTTACAATATTCATCCGTTGATTAGAAATTCATGTGTTGAATGGTATTTGTGTTTTAAATATAAAAATCACATTTTTATATATATATAGAAACTATAGAAAACCTTCATGTGTTGAATCGATATTCATTCGTTGTATTGAACTTCATGTGTTGAATGGTATTCATATTTTGAAATAAGTTGTTTCATAATAAAAATCACCTTTTATCAACTATATACAATAAAAATCACATTTTTATTATAACATGAATTGTTGAAATGCGAAGTGTTGAAAATAGCCACTCGTTCAAATAAATATGCATGAGTTGAAATATTCATTAATTAGCTAATGATATGATTTTTGCCTATGCATACAACATTAGAATGAATGGTGTTTTTGAACCAAATGGAATCAAATATGAAGTTGAACGGAAAATGATAAATGATAAGAACTGTATATATGTACATGCATATTTATTGAACAGGTTATAGCAAAGGGGCTAGAGAAGAGGAATAAAATTTTGTGCCCGACAAATAGGTACACATTTACTATTTTGTTTGGGTGATGATTTTATGAGCCTGTTGGCTAGCCGCTTGGCTTTTTCCTTTTCTTTTCGACATGAGACGCCCATGCGGCTATTTGGGAATTTTCCCAGCCCCTCCCATACAAAGGAGGTTATGGCGAATTTTTCCGAAATTTAAAGGCGTTAGTGAAATATTTGAAGTGAAAACGATATAGGATTTTTTGAATGAACTATATTTATATAAATATATAAATATAAATAAAATTAAAACGAAACGTGGCCGTGCAGTTCGCATTTTGAAACCGTGATTTCAAACAATTATACCGGGAGATCCGACCATCGGATTTTCCTGAAATCGCAACCGTTGGGTTCGCTTTGGAAAAATCTTTCCAACGGCACCAACTTTGTAAAAATCCAACGGTTGGATGGTCTGGGATGTTTAATTCAAATCTGAAGAAAAACAGTGCCAGAACGATTATATTTATTTATATATATAAATATAACTATAATTATATTTAATCGAATAACGACGCTGCAGTTCGTATTTTGAAATCGAAACTTCAAACGATTGTACCGGGAGATCCAACCGTCGGATTTTCCCGAAACTGGAACCGTTGGATTCGTTTTGAAAAGACCTTTCTAATGATGTAAATTGTGTGAAGATCCAACGGTTAGATTTCCAGATATGTGTAAATCAAATCTAAAGAAAAACAGCGCCACGGCCGCGTTATGGCCCGAAGCGTCGTTTTGAATAAATTGGCTATTTAAAATTAAATAAAAATAGCGATAAATCGTTATAAAATATCATAAATGATATGGAATGGAAATAAACTGAATTTGCTCGATTTATGTGGTATTTGATGGTTGAATGTGTTTGGTGTGAAAATTACATTAACGAACAAAATTGGTGTTGTCGAATGATTTAACCATTGAAATAAATTGATTTGAAATCCTAAATATACGTGAATTATTTGAGAAGGCCGAGTTAATTCTCATTTCAAATAATTGACCGATGATAATTAATCGAAGATGAAGACGGTGGTCGAAGACCGGAGATCTTCACCTCTTTTGGATGGTAACCGATGTCCTGATTGGGAGGCATCCCGAAATATGGATAATGAGTGGTGATCGTCCATACGTACGTGATGATCGATGGGTTAGCGAGGTATTTAGTGCCTCCGGTTTCGTTCAGACCCAGAACAGACTTGTAAATGGAATGTGTGTCTAACATTGGATTTTATTCTGTGTTGATTTGTAACAACCCGTATTTTCAATAACCTGTTATAACATAAATCGAGGCAGAATTTAATTCTAAAATCTGAATCAAGGGAAACGGGCTATGCCATTGCGTTCGTCTCGGAAAAATACGCGAAATAGAGTCCGAGTTTTCGAAAATCGGAGTCTGTATGACCCAATTAAGGCCCATTGAAGTTTTCAGAAATTTCCATGTTAAAAACAGATTTAAATTTTAAATTAAAAACAAGGATTAGGGCTAACTGGCGTCAGGCGGGAAAACTCCCGCCAAGACCCCCATGTCGACAGGCATGTCGACAGGGGTCTTAGGGTGTCGACTGCCCTGTCGACAGCCCTGTCGACACGGGGTGGCCGGGTAGTTTTGCCTGGCGCACCATTTTGATTTGGGCTTGGTTGTGTGGCTTAGTTCTAGAGAATTCCTAAATCTGACGGACCTAAACTAACCTAGGGTTAATCCTAGGGCTAAAAACACTCTAATCTTCTATAAATAAGCCCCTAATCCTACCCTAAAACCTCATTATTCATTCTAGCAACCAAACTATGTCAAATTGAATTCTCAAATGGCCTCCACCTAAAAACCCTAGCCTCCACCCTCTTCAAAAATCATTTCTATGAAGATTTTGATGTTCATACAAGCTTTTCTAAGTTGTATGAATGATCATTAGCTTGCATACATCATCAAGTTGCAAGCTTTATTTGCTAAGCTAGAGTTTTTGGGATTTTTGTTAATTGGAGCTTTGTTTTGGGTTTTTATATGCTTGCATAAAGGGCTTCTCAATCTCTATTAGTAGATTTGTGTCTTCATAATATTTGTAAGCCCTCTTACCTTCATTTTAGAAACTCTAAAGTTAATATGTGATGAAAGTTGGGATTTATGCATGTTTAATAAGTTATGCATGCTTATGCGAGTTCACTATGCTATGTTATGCATGTTTAATAAGTTATGCATGCTTATGCGAGTTCACTATGCTATGTTATGCATGTTTAATAAGTTATGCATGTTTATGCAAGATCACTATGCCATGATTTGCAAGTTTAACAAGTTATGCATGTTTATGCAAGTTCACTATGCCATGATTTGCAAGTTTAACAAGTTATGCATGTTTGTGCAAGTTCACTATGCCATGATTTGCAAGTTTAACAAGTTATGCATGTTTATGCAAGTTCACTATGCCATGATTTGCAGGTTTAACAAGTTATGCATGTTTATGCAAGTTCACTATGCTAAGTTATGCAAGTCCAACATGTTATGCATGTTATTATGATATGTAAGATTCACCATGTATGTTGTGCCAAGTTCCCTCTTTCTATCCTTTATGCGTTATAACGAATATGTAAGCGATAGAATGACGTTGGGGGGTTTGGGTAAAACTTAAAATACATGAAAATATAAGATTGGGAATTTACCTATTAAGTTAGGTCTACCCCTTGGGAATTTACCTATTAAGTTAGGTCTACCCAAGTATTTGTTAAACTTGTAATTATGTTTTAAAAATAAAGTGGACATGACACTTAGAAAACATAAGTGTGGCCAACTCGAGGTTGGGTTGAGTTTGTAGCGTAAACCTACCCGGAACCGACCGGCTTAACTAGTTGCTACAAACAATAGGACCCAATGTGAGAAGTTGGTCATGTGTACCTCGGACCCGAGGTTAGACCAAGTTGTGGTGTAAAGCTACCCGGACCCGCCCGGCTTAACTAGTAACCGCAACAAAGTCTAATGTGAGAGGTTAAGGTACAATTAAATTAATGCCTCATGATTAGGGTTAAGTCATGGCCCACTAATACTTAACCAATTTTGGGGATGCGAGGGATTAAATGGGGTTAAGTGGTGAACTGTTGGTTACACTTAACTAATTTAATCCATGATTAGTGAAGGGTTAAACCACACTTAACCCTCTTAGAAAACCCTAGCAACGTGGTCTGTTCCAGCAGTAATCCCAGTTGGGTATCATTCACAACCCTAGAGGCTAGGCTAGGGCGGGGCACGATTACTGGACTAATGTAAGCGACCAAAGCGACGGCTGAGTGGTACAGCGGTGCGGGTCCAGGCGGGCTACGGACGTGCACGTAGTCCGGTGTTGGACAAACTCGAGGCACGGGTACCAGTAGGTTTAGACTGTGCATTATTGCTTAGGTGTCTGGGGTTGACACCCGAGGGCTTGATACACCCGAAGGTGGACCCAGCGCAGTCTAACTACAACCATATGTGGGTCGTATGGACACCAACACTTGACGTGTTAGGTTTATAGGGAGCCGATCGACTAGACCGTTGGGCTGGACCTTGTATTAAGGTCACCTCATGCTATTGGGCCAAAGTTTGGGCTGAGGGATCAATACCTGTTATGTTAGTTTGCTAGTACACTATGGTGCAAAGCTTAATCTTCTTTATGTGATGACACCTTTATCTATTGCCAGTATGTTCATCTCAGTTTCCATCATGATGTTAACTTTATTAGTTTATAGACTGATCGTAGTAGGGCTTACCAGTCTTTTTGACTGACCTGTTTTCTTTCGCTTCTTTTCTTCCGTTTCTCCCCTCCCCCCCAGGTTCTCAGGGAGGAAACAGTGGTGCTTAGCTTGTATCGCTTGCTTGTTTGCTGGATAGCTCATGTATGTCTGGACATTGAGCTCGCTATGGTTTATCATCTTTATTTTGGGGATAGCACTATGTATTTCAGTATTTCTGTTTATGATGTACTAGACATGTTTATTTTGGCAGTTGACTTTATGATGTACTAGACTTGTTTTGAGATGGTTTGAGATATTCCGCTGTTTTATTCTCAGTTACTCTGTTTTACATATATATTTACGTTCTTGTTCTGCCTTGATATATCATTATGCATGCTTACCCAGTTCTAACGCCCCCCAGAAGCTAGTGCCCCCGAAAGAGTGACCCTAGCGGAGGTGGGGTGTTACAAATTTGGTATCAGAGCATATGGTTTACGAGAAAGAACAAAAAGTTTTTTTTTTAAAAAAAAAAGACTTCTGAAAAACTATTTTCAAAACAAGTATAAAGTATTTTCCAAAGAAAAGTCTAGTATTTTAAAAAGGCTATTCCCCAAAAAGCCATTAGCGTTATCCTTCGTTCCCTTGACCTAATCTTATCTTATCCTTCGTTTCAGTATGGCTGAGGATCTTGCCATCCCGGATGGAGTAAACATACCACTCTGGTATAGGAGACTTCTAGAAGCTAGGGCGGCAGCCGGCCCCGCAAACCCTACTCCCACTCCTCCTCCTGTAGTTGAGAATCCTCCCCCTAATGTCCCTCCTCCGGTGGTCCCTCCAGTGGTTAATATTCCTCCTCCCGTTGCTAATGTTCCTCCCCCTCCAGTTGCTGAGGCTCCTCTTCCTCCTCCTCCCCCTCAGCATCCTCAGGTTGAGTTCACAAAGGTTTGTAAAGACTTCAAGGCGATGGGAGGCAAGAATTTCCTAGGCACGGAATCTTTTGTTGAGGCAAGGAATTGGCTGAAAGACACTGAGGACTTGTTTGCTATCTTTGGGATTGATGACGAGAGGAAGATCTTATTGACAGTGTGGCTTTTGAAGGACGAAGCAGCCTATTGGTGGGAAGTCACCAATGGGACAGGCCCGTTGAGACTTGGGCCGATTTGAGGGCTAGATTTGTGGCCAAATTTCTATCTTCTGCTGAGGCGAATTTACAGATGGAGAAGTTCATTGCATTAAAGCAAGGTGATATGTCTGTTAAGGAGTATGTGAACAACTTTAATCAGCTGGCCCGTTTTGGTTTGGATATGGTGAACACTCCTGAGAAGAAGGCTCTTCGATTTGCTAGAGGGTTGAATGAGCCGCTGCGGGGTTTGGCGATGTCACATATTCCGCATGGGGCTACTTTTGAGAGTTTGGTCAATATGGCTCTACTTCAGGGAGATGGAAAGAAAGAGGTCAAGACGAGTGATACTCAAGCAAAGAAGACTGATTCTCAAGGCAAAGGCAATCAAGGCGGTCAAAGCAGCCAGGGGAATCAGGGCAAGAACAAGAAGGGGAACAACAACAAAGGCAAGGGAAAGTGCAATTACTGTGGTGTGCCTGGACACTTTGCTAAGGATTGTAGGAAGAAGAAAAGGAAGCTTAGTGGTGGATGTTTTTCCTGTGGTGAGGCTGGACACTTCAGCAAGGAGTGCCCGAAGAAGAAAGGACAGGCTGGACCTTCAGGAGGGCAAGTTCATGCTCTCAATACCGCTCCAGTTCCCGATCGAGGTAGTGTTTCTGTTGAGAACCTTGTTTATGTTTCCGATCTTCCAGTTCGTACCTTGTTTGATTCTGGTGCATCACATAGCTTTATTTCATCTGATCTTGTTGATAGTTTGCACCTTAGTACTAGCTTAGTGGATGATCCCGTTTGTGTTTCGAATCCCATTGGGGGTTCTGCTCATCTATCTATGATATGTGAGGATCTGAGGATCTCTACACTCAGTGTAGAGTTCTTGTGTAGTGCATATGTTCTTGGTTTCAGGGGATACGGATTGATATTGGGCATGGATTGGCTGTCCCGATATGGAGCCATTCTTGATTGTGAGCATAGGGTTGTGAGGCTTGTGACTCGCCTTGGCAACACCTTAGAGATTTCATGCAATCCGAAGGATCCCGTCATGTTGTGCTATCTTGAATCTCTCGACTCGTCAGAGGAAGCCCTTCAGTCTGTAAGGGTGGTCCGAGATTATCCAGATGTTTTTGAAGAAGTTAAGCGGTTGCCCCCGAAACGAGAGATTGATTTTCGCATTTATCTGGTGGATAATGCTAAGCCTGTTTCTTTGCCCGTTCGGCACATGGCTCCGCGTGAGAGACGGGAGCTGAGTAAGCAAGTGAAAGAGTTGCTTGAGAAGAACTTCATCAGACGAAGTATATCCGAATGGGGAGCGCCTGTGGTGTTTGCTACTAAGGCAGATGGTTCTCTTCGACTCTGTGTGGACTATAGAGAATTGAATAAGCTGACTAAGAAGAACAGACACCCGTTACCGAGGATCGATGATCTCTTTGGCCAGCTTGTTGGTGCTTCTGTTTTCTCTTAGCTTGATCTTGCTACTGGATTTCATCAGCTCAGAGTGGCTGAAGATAGTATAGACAAGACTGCATTCAGAACTCCAGATGGATTCTTTGAATGGCTTGTTATGCCGTTCGGTTTGACGAATGCACCCGCGTATTTCGTGGACTTGATGAGTAGGGTGTTTCGGGAGTTCTTGAACAAGTTTGTCGTGGTCTTTGTGGATGATATTCTGATCTTCTCCAAGGATGAAGAAGAGCACGCGAGGCATCTTGTAGAGGTGATGGATACGCGTAGAGCACATCAGTTAAAGGCCAAGTTCTCCAAGTGCCACTTTTGGAGAAGGGAAGTCAGATTCCTTGGGCATATCGTATCCAAGCAAGGCTTAGCGGTGGATCTCGCTAAGGTGGTTGCAGTTCAGGATTGGAAGACTCCAAGGAATGCAACCGAGGTGAGAAGTTTTCTAGGTCTTGCGGGTTTTTACTGAAAGTTCATCAAGGACTTCGCGAAGATATCCGCTCCTCTTACTAAGTTGACGAAGAAGAACTTAGTTTTTGCTTGGGATATGGATTGTGAGCTTGCTTTTCAGAGACTCAAGAGAGCCCTTACCTCAGCACCAGTTCTAGCTTTACCCGATGGTGGTAAAATGTTTACCGTGTACACTGATGCTTGTGGCACGGGATTGGGCGCCGTTCTGATGCAAGAAGGCAGAGTTATATGTTTTGCTGGTAGGCAACTCAAGGTGCACGAGAAGAATTATCCCACTCATGATCTAGAGCTGGCAGCGATAGTATATGCACTCAAGGCTTGGCGTCATTATCTTCTGGGAGAGAGATTTGAGATGTATACTGATCATAAGTCTTTGAAGTATCTCTTTTCGCAGAAGGATCTGAACTTGAGGCAGCAGAGATGGATGGAATTCTTGGCGTCCTATGATTTTGATATAGCCTATACCCCTGGCAAGGGGAATGTTGTAGCGGATGCGTTGAGTAGAAAAAGGTTGACACTAAGTCCTCTATTTGTTGAGATGAAGAATTTAGAGTTCTTGGCAACCTTTGATTTTTCTTTGACAGTTGAGTCGATGACCGGTTCTTTAGCATCTCTTGAGCTCAGGCCTACCCTTCTGGATCAGGTTGGGGCTTCGCAGAAGGAAGACCCTCAGATAATTGAGATCATGGATAAGCTGATTCGAGGGGAGACATCTAGTCACCTTGCTCGATATTCTATAGACGATAAGGGTTGGCTGAGGAGAGACGGAAGGCTTTGTGTTCCGATGGTGGAAGACTTGGTGAGGAAAGTTCTTGAGGAAGCACATCGCTCCAAGTTGACTATACATCTAGGCGGTGATAAGATGTATAATGATATGAAGCGCATTTTCTTCTGGCCTGGAATGAAGAAAGATGTGGCAGAGTTTGTCTCCAGATGTGTTGTTTGTCAGAGAGTAAAAGCCGAGTCGAAGAAGCCCGGTGGGCTATTGCATCCTCTAGAGGTCCCGCTATGGAAGTGGGAGAGTATTTCTATGGACTTTATTGATGGGCTTCCAAGGTCAAGGAAGGGGAATACGAGCATATGGGTCATTGTAGATAGGCTTACGAAGAGTGCTCATTTCATTCCGGTGAAGAGCAAAAGGACCGCATCTGGACTAGCATCAGTATATCTTCGTGAGATAGTACGACTACATGGAGTCCCTTCCAGCATAGTCAGTGACCGAGACCCCATCTTTACTAGTCAGTTCTGGAACAGTTTGCAGGAAGCTATGGGCACGAGGTTGAACCTGAGTACTGCCTATCACCCACAAATAGACGGCCAAACAAAAAGGGTGAATAGGGTACTTGAGGACTTGTTGAGGCTTTGCATTCTGGACTTTGGTGGTACTTGGGAAGACCACCTTCCTCTTGTTGAGTTTGCATATAATAACAGTTATCAGGCAAGCATAGGGATGGCACCATTTGAAGCTTTATATGGGAGGCCGTGCAAGTCGCCTACATGTTGGTGGGAGACTACAGAGAAACTCATACTTGGGCCTGATATGATCAGAGATACGTCCGAGAAGATCGAGTTGATTCGGAGACGTATGAAAGCGGCCCAAGACCGACAGAAATCCTATGCTGATAAGCGAAGATCCGATTTGGAGTTTGATGTTTGGGACATGGTTTTCGTAAAGGTTTCCCCTTTGCGGAATGTGGTCCGATTTGGAGCTGTTGGGAAGTTAGCACCAAGATTTGTTGGACCCTTCCCTATCATAGAGAGAATAGGGAAGATGGCTTATAAAGTGCAATTGCCCGAGAAGCTGTCCGGAGTGCATAATGTCTTTCATGTCTCACATCTCCGAAAGTGCCTACATGAGTCCGCTGAGGTGGTTGAACCTAGCATTCTTGAAGACGTGGAAGTAGAGAAAGAGGCAACTTTGAGGAGAGCTCCGATTCGTATCTTGGGGACGGAGACCAAGAAGCTAAGGAATCGAGAGGTCAGGTTGGTGAAGGTTCAATGGGGTGAAGCCGAAGAAGACGCAACTTGGGAAACCGAGAAGAAGATGCGTGGGCTTTATCCATTCCTTTTTGAGGGTACACTCTCAATCTCTTTCCTTTGTTAGCATATCTTTCTCTTTGCTATCCATGTTTATCTAGTTATCGTGCTAATCTTGTCATGAGAACCTTAGGTAGAAACCCTTTGGATGAAACATGTGTTTGAGACACGTTATGTTTGATGGTTGCAAGTGGTTGCAAGAGTTTGCAAGTGGTTACTCGTGGATGCATGATACACATTAGGCACTAGATCGGCTCACACACTCCTCATATTGCATGTGCATGAGTGTTTATGCTTATTCATGGATGAAATTTGTATGCAATCACATGGATGTTGCATATGGATGTATGATTGAGCACGCATGTAGATATTATACATTATGTTAGGGATTTGCATACATATGGATACATTTCACTAACATATTTTGCATTGATCTTTGCATTAGATAAGTACATATACACACACTTTTGCATATGTTCATACAGCATTTAGAATCTTTTAAGGACAATGATTGCTCGTGGATGATGCTTTGAGTAGATGGATGATTGGATGGTAGGATACGTTCTTCCTAACTTGAAGATTTCGGGGACGAAATCCTTTAAGGAGGGGAGAATGTAACAACCCGTATTTTCAATAACCTGTTATAACATAAATCGAGGTAGAATTTAATTCTAAAATCTGAATCAAGGGAAACGGGCTATGCCACTGCGTTCGTCTCGGAAAAATACGCGAAATAGAGTCCGAGTTTTCGAAAATCGGAGTCCGTATGACCCAGTTAAGGCCCATTGAAGTTTTCAGAAATTTCCATGTTAAAAACAGATTTAAATTTTAAATTAAAAACAAGGATTAGGGCTAACTGGCGTCAGGCGGGAAAACTCCCGCCAAGACCCCCATGTCGACAGGCATGTCGACAGTGGTCTTAGGGTGTCGACTGCCCTGTCGACAGCCCTGTCGACACGGGGTGGCCGGGCAGTTTTGCCTGGCGCACCATTTTGATTTGGGCTTGGTTGTGTGGCTTGGTTCTAGAGAATTCCTAAATCTGACGGACCTAAACTAACCTAGGGTTAATCCTAGGGCTAAAAACACTTTAATCTTCTATAAATAAGCCCCTAATCCTACCCTAAAACCTCATTATTCATTCTAGCAACCAAACTATGTCAAATTGAATTCTCAAATGGCCTCCACCTAAAAACCCTAGCCTTCACCCTCTTCAAAAATCATTTCTATGAAGATTTTGATGTTCATACAAGCTTTTCTAAGTTGTATGAATGATCATTAGCTTGCATACATCATCAAGTTGCAAGCTTTATTTGCTAAGCTAGAGTTTTTGGGATTTTTGTTAATTGGAGCTTTGTTTTGGGTTTTTATATGCTTGCATAAAGGGCTTCTCAATCTCTGTTAGTAGATTTGTGTCTTCATAATATTTGTAAGCCCTCTTACCTTCATTTTAGAAACTCTAAAGTTAATATGTGATGAAAGTTGGGATTTATGCATGTTTAATAAGTTATGCATGCTTATGCGAGTTCACTATGCTATGTTATGCATGTTTAATAAGTTATGCATGCTTATGCGAGTTCACTATGCTATGTTATGCATGTTTAATAAGTTATGCATGTTTATGCAAGATCACTATGCCATGATTTGCAAGTTTAACAAGTTATGCATGTTTATGCAAGTTCACTATGCCATGATTTGCAAGTTTAACAAGTTATGCATGTTTGTGCAAGTTCACTATGCCATGATTTGCAAGTTTAACAAGTTATGCATGTTTATGCAAGTTCACTATGCCATGATTTGCAGGTTTAACAAGTTATGCATGTTTATGCAAGTTCACTATGCTAAGTTATGCAAGTCCAACATGTTATGCATGTTATTATGATATGTAAGATTCACCATGTATGTTGTGCCAAGTTCCCTCTTTCTATCCTTTATGCGTTATAATGAATATGTAAGCGATAGAATGCCGTTAGGGGGTTTGGGTAAAACTTAAAATACATGAAAATATAAGATTGGGAATTTACCTATTAAGTTAGGTCTACCCCTTGGGAATTTACCTATTAAGTTAGGTCTACCCAAGTATTTGTTAAACTTGTAATTATGTTTTAAAAATAAAGTGGACATGACACTTAGAAAACATAAGTGTGGCCAACTCGAGGTTGGGTTGAGTTTGTAGCGTAAACCTACCCGGAACCGACCGGCTTAACTAGTTGCTACAAACAATAGGACCCAATGTGAGTAGTTGGTCATGTGTACCTCGGACCCGAGGTTAGACCAAGTTGTGGTGTAAAGCTACCCGGACCCGCCCGGCTTAACTAGTAACCGCAACAAAGTCTAATGTGAGAGGTTAAGGTACAATTAAATTAATGCCTCATGATTAGGGTTAAGTCATGGCCCACTAATACTTATCCAATTTTGGGGATGCGAGGGATTAAATGGGGTTAAGTGGTGAACTGTTGGTTACACTTAACTAATTTAATCCATGATTAGTGAGGGGTTAAACCACACTTAACCCTCTTAGAAAACCCTAGCAACGTGGTCTGTTCCAGCAGTAATCCCAGTTGGGTATCATTCACAACCCTAGAGGCTAGGCTAGGGCGGGGCACGATTACTGGACTGATGTAAGCGACCAAAGCGACGGCTGAGTGGTACAGCGGTGCGGCTCCAGGCGGGCTACGGACGTGCACGTAGTCCGGTGTTGGACAAACTCGAGGCATGGGTACCAGTAGGTTTAGACTGTGCATTATTGCTTAGGTGTCTGGGGTTGACACCCGAGGGCTTGATACACCCGAAGGTGGACCCAGCGCAGTCTGACTACAACCATATGTGGGCCGTATGGACACCAACACTTGACGTGTTAGGTTTATGGGGAGCCGATCGACTAGACCGTTGGGCTGGACCTTGTATTAAGGTCACCTCATGCTATTGGGCCAAAGTTTGGGCTGAGGGATCAATACCTGTTATGTTAGTTTGCTAGTACACTGTGGTGCAAAGCTTAATCTTCTTTATGTGATGACACCTTTATCTATTGCCAGTATGTTCATCTCAGTTTCCATCATGATGTTAACTTTATTAGTTTATAGACTGATCGTAGTAGGGCTTACCAGTCTTTTTGACTGACCTGTTTTCTTTCGCTTCTTTTCTTCCGTTCCCCCCCCCCCTCAGGGAGGGAACAGTGGTGCTTAGCTTGGATCGCTTGCTTGTTTGCTGGATAGCTCATGTATGTCTGGACATTGAGCTCGCTATGGTTTATCATCTTTATTTTGGGGATAGCACTATGTATTTCAGTATTTCTGTTTATGATGTACTAGACATGTTTATTTTGGCAGTTGACTTTATGATGTACTAGACTTGTTTTGAGATGGTTTGAGATATTCCGCTGTTTTATTCTCACTTACTCTGTTTTACATATATATTTACGTTCTTCTTCTGCCTTGATATATCATTATGCATGCTTACCCAGTTCTAAAGCCCCCCAGAAGCTAGTGCCCCTGAAAGAGTGACCCTAGCGGAGGTGGGGTGTTACATGATTGATCTCTATTAAATATACATCTGTTTGGCGGCGGAGAATTTATTCTTTTGCTTAACGCCCTTCTCTGAAACGCACGAGCTCATAGGTTGTACATCGATGGACATCAGTCGCATGGCATGAATTGCCTGTGTGGCATGCTAAGATGCAGTGATCAGGGCTTCTGTTGAAAAGCAAAGTCTTGTGGTGATGATCAAAGCACCGCCTGTGTGGCGTAGCTTTGTGTATAACGTGAAATCGCGAGCCTCACACCCCGGTATGAATCAGAAACGGGAGAGGACATCAGGGAGGGCATGCGTTTCTTTCTAGCTAGGGTGGTGTCAGTGACCTACCAGTCCTGACATTTATATACTTTTCACCGATGTGGTTGTTGCTGTTGCGAGGCGCCTCGGTTAGATCGGACGATCCAGGTCCGATGGAGCCATTCGTTGGCTCATTTACACCCCAAAGGGTGGGGAAACGCAGTGTTCAGGAATTTTAATCCACATCGGTGGACCGGCCCTGACGATCCAAGGGTCGATACGCTCTGACCCTGTGGCTCGGGCTAGAGAGTCACGAATTCGGTAAGGACTATCTTTTTCCTTGGTTCAGGACAGAAATCCAATTTCCAAATACGACATCGTGCGGTTTTGATTGTATACCTATATATGGCGACATAGTGGTATGGGGCATTAATGCCGTCTATATTGATAGTTATGATTTGAAATTGTTTTCAAAACATATAAACACTAGCAATAATATCAAATGCCTTTGTTTTATTCGTATCAAGCATATTTTGGCCGTTATAAGGTAAAAACTCTATCCTCCGGTTTGCATTGCATTGTGTGATAGGAACTGAGTCTTATCATGGCTTCATTTTTATAAAATGCATTGCGTTGTTTAAAAGAAAGATTTGTTTTAAATCACTGGCAGTCCAATGGAGTAAACCCGTTCCACGAAAGTGGCGTGGTCCTGTGATTAGTCATATTATATATGTGTTGAATAGATTTCTCGTACCAGTCCCATGACTGACTCGTAGTTTGTTTCACTCTCAAACTCGGGTGCCCCTTTTTCTACAGGGGTAGCCTTGTATTCAGGTTTAGCTGGTTCTTTCTGGATAACTGGAGCTGAAGATGAATTCTATTATTTATCTCTTTTTATGCTGTTTAGCTCCTATTGTACATATTTTGTTTATTTTCCGCTGTAGACATTTATGTATAGCTGAACTGTATTTGTACTAAGTAAGATCCTGTGTACTGTGTAACTCTGATGATTACTTTTATCCAGTATATTCTATTGTTCATTATCTGGTGTATTTATTTAATTTTTTTCTGCTATTATCTGTTTTTGTGTTATATTCCACGGATTACCCTTACCACGGTCAGAACGGGGTTTGGGTCGTCTCATATATTCACAGGATCGAAATTAACAGCTGGAACGATACGCGGAATGCTCTGTATCCGTGTATTGCTTCTAGCTGAGTTTTGTATTATTTTCCGCTGCTATGTAATGTATTGTAATTTCTGATATTTTATAATGTGTTATAACCATTTATACTCTGTATATTCTTGTATCTGATGGAATTGTTGTAATTAACAATGAAATTGTCTTTTGTTTGCGTTCCGATTTGTCATGTCCTCAAAAGTATCTGGGCTTTCCTTACCAGGGAAGTTACGAGTCCTTACAGTGGTATCAGAGCCAGGTTTACAGAGCTCGGAGAACAAGACACATTAGAACCGTACCAAAGAATTCATCAGAAATTGGATTAGCAATATCCAATGGGAATGACTCGTTAGAGATAGGATCAGTAGTATCCTAGAACGAGTGCGAAGAGTATATTTTGAAAATGAAAACAAGTTTTGTTTAGAAAAATTAAATCAATTATTCGTATTTGATTATTTATTTTATATTGAATTTGGACAATCAAGTATACGAAAATTTTGCATATACGCCTTGCAAACGTGTATTCGAAGTTTTAATATACTGGATAGATATAGAATCATACTCTAATCGCCCGGGGACAATTCTGATGATGATTGCAACATCATCAGTATTTGTGTTCGAGTTTCGAAAGTGAGATATCTATATATTTCCATTAGACTGGTGTAAGAACCAAAGTTAGATAGGGCCTATTGTTGTGATTTGACATCAAAAATGTGATTTTTTGACTATGTATCAAAATTATGAATTTGAAAAGCTAATTTACTAATTGATTGTTGGCTGTGTTGTTTGATTTTTGTTTGATTAATTAAATGTTGAAGCTTTAGCCAAATTGTATCAAATATTGAATTGTATTGAAAATTATTTGCAAAAGCATGCATGTACATATATATGTATGAACAGGTCATAGCAAGGAAGCTAGAGAAGAGGAATAAAATTGTTTGCCCGACAAATAGGTACATGTTTATTGTAATTCTTGGGTTTTGGATGATTTTATGAGCCGATTGGCTAGCTGCTTGGCTTTTTCTTTTTCTTTTGAATTGAAGAAGGCCATGGGAGGCTATATGAAATATCCCGAAGTCCCCTGTGTAGGGGAGGTTATGGCGAAATTTTTCGAAAATTTAGGGTGTTAGCCAAAATTTTGAAAATTTTGAAAAGTTCTTAGAAACTGAAAAGTTGAAGAACTTAAGCCGTAAAGAAAACAATGAGAGTTAAGTTGATTAGTTAAACAACTTTCAGCTTCATTCCTTTTCGGGGATGAAAAGTTTTATGTGGGGGAGATTGTAACAACCCGTAAATTCTGAGCTAATTTAAAAATTTTATTTTGGCAATTTTAGTGAATTTTGAATATTTAAAATGAAATATTTTAAATAATGACGACGAAAAATTTATTTTGAATAGAATAGAACGTATATATTTATTTGAATCGTCGTTAGAATATAAATATTTATTTTAAATTATAAAAGGAATTGAAAATGGCGCGGTAGTTCGATAATTCGATTTCAAATTTTAATTGAACATACCAGGTGCAAAATAAACCAGATTTTACCGAAACCAAAAATATTAGAATCTATTTGAGAATATCTTTCCAACAAATCCAAAAAATTGAAATTTCATAGCGGGAATGAAAAGATATGTCCAGTTGAAAATTCGGAATAGTCGCTATGGAATTTCGGCCCTTAAAAATGGGAATTTTGCAAACGATCTCGGTTTTCGACGAAACCACTTTTGTTGGAACCGTGATGTCAAGTTATTGCTAGATTCCAAAATTCGTAATTTTTTGAATCAATATGTGAGCGTAGCAAAGGAAAACGCGTTTGACCAGTTTCAGTTGATTTTAATCGACTGGAAAATGGCCAATTTTCAGACGGTCTCAGAAGTTGACTAAATTAGTATTGTTAGGACCGTATCGTCAATATGAAGCTAGAAAATATTTTTTGAGAATTTTTCTAGTTAGTATGTAGCCCCGGTAAATTGAAATGCGCGTTCAAATTCAATATACATTGTTTATATTTTGATTTGAACGGAAACTAATCTAAACTATTGAATCGTCCTACGAAACATATCCCATTGTGATTAGAATAGGGGTAATTAGCTATGGACGACAGGCGATGGGTCTCGTTTGGAGGTCGAAATAAAAAGTCGCTTTTAGGAAATTTTAAAATAATAAAATAATATAATCCCTTTTCCATATAACCCCACCCCCCCCACCCCCGATTTCATTTTCAACAGCAGAAAGAAAAAAATGGAAGGGGGAAGATCGCGATCTCGTCGCCGCCGCCCCCCTCCCGATCAGTTCGCCATGCCTCAGTTCCCCCCCTCTCTTCCTCCTCCCCTTCTTCTTTTCTGGCTGTGCCCCCCCCCCCATTTCCCCCAAACCCAACGCACCTGAACCCTGTGCCACCACCGCACCCCACCTCCAGCCGCCACCATAGATTCGACCCCGCGCCACCCCACTGCTTCGGCAAGGCCCCCTCTTCAATTCGATTTTCCTGCCCCGGCTGCTGTAAGTTTTATTTTACTTTGTTTTTATTTATTTAAAATAATTTTTGAATATATAAATATGGTTTTTATGAATGGAAAAATAGGATTTTTGAGTAAATAAAAATACTATTTTTATTGGTTTGAAAATGCGATTTTTAACTTTAGAAAGATTAGATTTCTAAACGTGAAAAGATACGACCTTTAGGAAGGAAAAGATATGATTTTCAATCATATAAAGATAATATTTTTTAACGTTGTAAAGATATGATTTTTAGCGGTATGATGGATTGATTCTAGAGGATAAAAATATAATTTTTATATGAGTAGCAAAGTAAAAATATAATTTTTATATGATAGGAAGAGTAAAAATATAATTTTTATATGATAGGAAGATTAAAAATATGATTTCTATATAATAGAGAATATAAAAAATGTGATTTTTAAATATGTAGTGGATACGGTGGATGAAAGTGACAAAGGGCGAGCACGGCGAAGATTTTCTACATAAGAAGAGTCATGGCATTTGGTTTAGCTAGTCGGTGAGAACTCCTCACTTTTATTTTTATTTCTAGTTTGAAATATATGCTAGGATGCAAACGGTGTTTAGTAGCACCTGACACCCATCGTCCACAGACCATGGATGACTTGTTTGTTTGATTTCTGAGTTGTGAAATTTGATTGTGTGATGTGAAATGAAATAAAATATTTTATAGTGGAAAATATTTTATAGTGGAAAATATAGATTTTAACATGTATATAAAATAAATATTTATAAACAAATTGGATGATTTGTTTATATACACTGATTTGACTGATATTGATTGGGGCGATAAATTTTACACATCGCCCAACTGCATAAATAAAATCTGTGTTTGATTGATTGAAACCCCACACGGGTATTGGGATGATATATGACATACACTAATCCCAATAATTAGTTGTATATCTATCGATTGATTGACAGGCTGTTATAAGCGTTGAATATTTATATTAATGCTTATGCAGTTGTGTGGTGCACTCTGGATGATTGTTGATTATTTACTGTTGATATTGTATACATGTGTTGTAGAAAATCCATATAATTAACATTATATGGTAATTGATTGGGCATCATTCCAATTTTGAAAATATAAAGAAAATTCATTTGTTGAAATATAAAGAAAATTCATTTGTTGAAATATAAAGAAAATTCATTTGTTGAAATATATAGAAAGTTCATTTGTTGAATTGTAAAGAAAATTCATTTGTTTAATAGTAAAGAAAATTCATGTGTTGAATTGAAAATATATATTCATGTGTTGAATAGAAAATAAATTCATGTGTTGAATAGAGAATAAATATTCATGTGTTGAATAAAAGCCGTGTTGATTAGATTGACGCCATTTTGACATGAACGATATTTATATTGATTTTATTCATTTTTATAATGAATATAGAAAAGGAATTGATTTCAACATATAACGTTTTGAAAATATTATCATTTGTATATCGATGATGTGGAATATTCAATTTTTATTTGAAATTGAATATGAAGTTGAATTCGTTTCGAAAATGAATTTAAAACGATTTATAAAATACGTTTTGAAAAGAAATCGACGAAATATATATAATATATATTATACATATAATGGCCTGAATAGAACGCACCGCGCCGCGGTAGTTCGCGAATTTCAACCATTGACTTCGAATGGATATTACGGGAGATCCGACTGTCGGATTCTCCTAAAACTGGAACCGTTGGGTTCATATCGAAAAGAGATTTCTAACGAATATTAGAGATTTGAAATCTAACGGTTGGGTTTGGAATTACGTCCAAATTAAATTTGGAAAAGGTCGTTGTAAGTGCAATTCGATGGCCGTTGATGGAAATCGACTGTACGGGCCTTGATAAAATTATTAAAAGTAGTGATAATTTGTGTAAAATCATAAGAAATGATTTGGGAAGAATTAGGATGAAATTTCCCATATTTGAAAATATAAAAATAGATTTTTATTGAAATGAACTAGTTTTGAACTAGAATAATAATTTATTTATTTTTAAATAAATAAATTGGATTTGAAATGATTTTAAAAGTAACCAGAATTTCCAATAATTGAATTGGAATGGATTTGAATCGAAATTGTCTTTGGAATATTTCGATGTTGGATTTCGCGATGATACAAATATTTTTATGGGAATTTGAAAGATATATTTATATCGTTATTTACAATATGATATTTGTTGGTCGTAGAATTTGATATTGAATATAAGCCGATATATTTTCTATTCAGAGCACGGTATTTAATATCAAATGTGATTTGGGTTTGTCGTGAATGGTGTCTTCATTAACACTGTTCTTAAACCCAGTTGAGAAAAAGATTAAATATTTTTATTTAGATTTAATGAAGTGTACCAATTAAGTGGTATTTAATTGGAATTTAATTTGAATTGATTTTTGGGTTTATCGTGAACAGGGTTTTAAATAACACTTGTTCTTTAACCCGATAATTAATGGAATCTGATTTTGGGTTGTCGTGAATGGTATCTTCAATAATACGGTTCTTAGACCCAACGGAGTTAAGAAAATCAGAAACTAAATGGAGATTAGTTAAGTAGAATGGTTTCTTGGGTATTGATGTGATGTTAGTTTCGGCCTTTGGGGTTAATGTTTAGGGGAATTGTTCTCTTACTAATTTACGGTTAGTGACTGATGAATTTGAATGAGGCGTATGTTGTGTTTGTGTAACACTTGTTTATTATATACGCGAGTTATTCAGAAAGACCGGGTTTATCCCATTCTGAATAACTGATTCGATGATTAGTCGAAGATGAAGACGGTGGTTAAAGACCGGAGGTCTTCATGTCATTTGGATAATTACTGATGATCTTAATTGGGTCGTACACCCAAGAGGAGGGAATCAGTTGGTGATCATCCAGACGTACTTGGAGATCGATGGATATGTGAAGTACAAGGTGCCTCCGGTTTCGTTCAGACCCAGAACGGACTTGTAAATAGACTGTGTGTCTGACATTCGATATCATTTTGTGTGATTGATGGATATCGGTTGCATGGAATGGTTTTCCTGTGTGGCATGCTAAGATGCAAATGATTAAGGCTTCTGTTGAAAAGCAAAGTCTTGTGGTGGATGATCAAAGCACAGCCTGTGTGGCATAGCTTTTTGTAACGTTGATTCGCGAGCCTCACACCTCGGTTGTGAACCAAAAACGGGAGAAGGACCTTAGGGAGGACATGCGTTTCTTTCTAGTTAGAAGTGGCATCAGTGGTTTTACACACCCTGACGAGTTTGGCTTATGTGGTTGTTGTTGTTGCGAGGCGCCTCGGATATATCAGTGACTATGTGAAGCCGATGGAGTCGTTCGTTTGCTCATTTACGCCCCAAAGAGCGAGGAAACGCAGTGTTCAGGCATTTTAATCCACATCGGTAGACTGGCCCTGACGATCCAAAGGCTTGATGAGTACTTGCCTTAGGAGCGGACTAGAGCTTCTCAAATTCGGTGAGGACTATCTTTTGCCTCGGTTCACAGATGGAAATCCAATTTCCAAATACGTGACTTTGCGGTTTTAATTGTAGATCCTAGTATGGCGACATGATATGTGGTACCCATGCCATCTATGATTGATATTTATGATTGTATATAAAATCAGAAACTAACTGGAAATGAGCTAAGATGGGTGGTATCCTGGGTATTGGTCTGATGTTGGTTTCGGCCTTCGGGGTTAATACTTAGGGAATCGTTCTCTTACTAATTTACGGTTGGAGTCTGATTAAGAATCAAAAGATAAAATTTCGCGTATCAAGCATTCTTTGGCTATTATAAGGTAAAACCTTATCCTCCAGCTTGCGTTTCATTGTGTGATGGGACCTGGGTCTTATAACAGCTTCATTTTTCTTTACTTAGCGTTGCGCTGTTGTTTTATGCACTGGTATTCTTGGGAGGAAACCCGTTCCATGTTATAAGGCGTGGTCCCTTGATTTACCGAACTTTAAAATAAAGATTAATAACTGTTTTAGTTCTCACGCCAGTCACATGACTGGCCTGGATTTTATTGTTTTAACCTAAACTCTAGGTGCCCCTAATTTCCACACGGGCAGCTAGTAGTTTTGGTTTTGCAGATTTATATTCATAGGATCCAGATTTACAGCTGGAACGATACTCGGAAAGCTCTGTATCCGTGCATTACTTCTAGTTGTGTTTTGTATTATTTTCCACTGCTATGTAATGTATTGTAATTTCTGATATTTTATAATGTGTAATAACCATTTATACTCTGTATATTCTTGTATCTGATGGAATTGTTGTAATTAACAATGAAATTTTCTTCTGTTTGCGTTCCGATTTGTCTTGTCCTCAAAAGTATCCGGGCTTTCCTTACCGGGGAAGTTACAGGTCCTTACAAACCTTAATCCCCCTTCTCTGTAAATAAACCCGTCGCCCCTTTTTAACCTCGTCGAACCCATCTTCCACTCCCTCTCTCCTCTTTCGCTCCCACTACAGGCCGCTAGAACATGATCGGCCTCCGCCACCAGCAACACCGCAGCGTCAGCCCCCTCTGCCCTTGAGGGCACCTCCCTCGATCACCCCTACTATCAGAAAAGGGGGTTCGAACCCGGTAGATTGAAGCACGGAAACCGATAGGAGCATGCGATGAAACGAAATCACAACCGTATAATCTTGAAGAGCTCGAAACGTTCTTCATTTTTGCATTTGGATTCACGTTCTAAAATGGCCTGAATTGAGGATGATTGAGGAATTGAAATCATAAAAATTCGGCCTTCGAAATTGTCTGGCGGCGGTAGAACGATGGTTTAGGGTTCGGTGGGATTTTTGGGGCTATTTATAATAATTTATATTATTATTTAATTCTATATTTACTTTCTAATGGAATTTGTTTATCCGAACACCAAATCAAACCCAACAATTGTCGCCCCTAGCTAAATACCCCCATTCCGAACGCAATGGGATATGTCTAGTAAGCCAATTCGACTGTTACGATCAGTTTTTCTCAAAATTAAAATATTAATCAATATATATATATAACTTAAACGTACATTTTAATTTACCGGGGCCACATACTGATTTTAAAAATTCCCAAAAAATATTTTCTAGCTTCGTATTGACGATACAGTTCTAACAAAACTAATTTCGTCAAATTCTGAGACCGTTTGAAAAATGGCCATTTTCCAGTCGATTAAAACCAACTGAAACTGTCAAACCACGTTTTCCTTTTCCACGCTCACATATTGATTCAAAAAATTATGAATTTTGAAACCTAGCAATAACTAGACATCCCAGATACAACAAAAGTGGTTTCGTCGAAAACAGAGGTCGTTTGCAAAATTTCCATTTTCAAAGGCCTTTATATATATTAAAATATATATATAAATTCCACAACGACTTTTCTGAATTTTAAAATGGACATATCTTTCAACTTCTAAAGTGAAATCTCAGTTTCTTACATCCGTTAGAAAGATATCGTCAAACAGATTTAGATATTTCTGGTTTCGTCCAAGTCCGACTTAAAACGAATTCTGCATATTCATTTGAAATTCAAAATCAAAATTTCAAACTACTGCGCCATTTCAGGCTCGTTATATAATTAAAATAAAATATTCGTTTTAACTTCGTCGAAAATAAATTTTTCGTCGATATCATTTAAAATAATTCATTTTATATAATCAAAATTCATTAAAATAGCCAAAATAAAATTTTTAAATTGGCTCGGATTTCCGGGTTATTACAATCTCCCCCACTTAAAACTTTTCGTCCCCGAAAAGGAACGAAGCCGAAAGTTGTTTCACAAATCAACTCAACTTTCACTATTTCCATTATGGCTTAAGTTCTTCAACTTTTCGGTTTCTAAGAACTTTTCAATTTTTCAAAAATTTGGCTAACACCCTAAATTTTCGAAAAATTTCGCCATAACCTCACCTGCACCGGGGACTTCGGGATATTTCATATAGCCTCCCATGGCCTTCTTCAATCCAAAAGAAAAAGAAAAAGCCAAGCGGCTAGCCAATCGGCTCATAAAATCATCCAAACCCAAAGAAATACAATAAATATATACCTATTTGTCAGGCAAACAATTTTATTCCTCTGCTCTAGCCTCCTTGCAATGACCTGTTCACACATATATATGTACATGCATGCATTTGCAATCAATTTTCAATATAATTCAACATTTGATTCAAATTGGCTTAATTTACCTTACATTGTCATATTGGTTTCAATAAGCTTATTAGTTAACTAATAATCAAACATCACAACCAGCAATCAATTTGTTGATTAATTTTTCAAACAGATATAATTTTACATATTTAAAATCATATTTTCTAAAACCATATCGTATATATAATCACAAATACGTTATTATAAACATATAATTCTCAACTCATTCTGTGGCATTACTAACCCCATCTCTAACGAGTCACTCATTCTAGAATGCTACTGATTCTATCTCTAATGAGGATTCTTTCATAGGATATTACTAATCCTACCTCTGATGAGTCTTTTATCCTATTCTAACGAGTTGTACCCCAAATATTTGAGTTAACCAAAGCTCTGATACCAGCTGTAATGACACGGATTTCGCCCGGACCTAATCGATCGCTAAATCGACCCAGACCGTTCGAATCCCGCATACGTTAACTCTGGGTATACTACACATCGGAACAAATAACAGAAGACTTCTATAAACATCATAATAATGTTACATCAGAGTACAAAATATCAGTGTATATCGAAATATAATCAATACAACGGAAGATGATTTTACAATAAATGTAATACAATGCACAGCGGAGATAAATAAATAACACAGCGGAAGACCAACGATGCTCTGGACACAGCTTTAAGCTTCAATCCAGAATCCTGCTCTTATATCTGCAACATAAACTACTTGACTGCCCGTGTGGAAAATAGGGGCACCCGAGTTTGCAAGGGAAAAGCAAATTACAGGTCAGTCATGGGATTGGTGTGAGAATCTCTAAACAGTTATAACCTTATATAAATCATATGGCATATCATGCGACCACGCCGCTAATGCGGAACGGGTTTACCTCCATGAATGCCAGTGTATAAACAACAATCAATATACATATATGGATCTACTATGCATCAATCAACATGTAATATCCCAATCTACCCACTTAGATTAATCACTACACATAGATTTTCCAAATCCAATTCAATTTACGTAAATTATTCCTTTGGATTTTATTCCCGATTTCTTATTTCAAATCATTTGAAATACCTATCTAACTTTCTATATCAAATTAGATTTCACTTCGGGATCTCAAATCAAATCGTTTGGAAATATGAATTCCAAAACATAACAATGCATACAGACAAGTATGCAACCAAATATCATGCTCCCCGTCGACAAGGCAAAGGGTACGCACCTCGCAACTCAATATATAAATGTGCACCTACCCCACATAGGAGCAGGCTACACCGACAATGCACCTCCCTCACATGGAGAGCATACACCACCCTCTCACCCATACTTTTAGTCTCAGGGTTACCGGAATCTTTAGCCACATACTAAATCATTTCATATCCCGAAGTAGGGAAAATCATTTCACAACATAATAATCACAAGTACTTTCAAAATATAGTGCTTCACATCAGTAATTCACACATATGATCAGTCACTATTAATCACATGACCTTTGAGCTTGTACGTCTCAAAGAATGGTGTTAAGCAAGAGAATAAATTCTCCGCCACCAAATAGATACATGATTAATAGCAACTAATCGAATATGTGATGAACTATAATGTAAAACCATAATACATTTCCAAATCATTTCGAAATCATTGGGTTTTAGGCCTCGAAATCCTTTCTGTTTTATAAAACATTTTTATAAAACATTCCCTGTCCAAAATCGGGTATACATTTCTTTTCACTTAGGAAAAATATACCATTTCACAATCATTCATTAAATTTGAAATGAACACAACATCGCTAAACACCTTATTGTCAAATCGTGAAGTGTTTCACAAGGTGTTGCATACCAGTATTTCTACCCAACCCAAAGCTAAATGTAAAAGCACACTCTGCTCATAAACTGGTCGAGCACCATCCTAACAATCAATCAACCACAATCAATATTAAAAACTAAGTAAATTGGTTTAATCCCATCACGTGTTTTGTTGAATTTAATCACCATTCATTCATCCAAATCTGATTGAAAATATATTCAAACCCCAATTGGTTTCATCTCTAAAATCATTTCATATTGATTGTTCTACATTTTGGAAATTAATCCTGCTTTTACGCGGGTTAAAGAACTAATGTCATTTAAACACTGTTCATGACAAACCCCAAATCCAATTTGATATTAAATATAAGGCTCTGAATAGAAAATATATCGGCTTATATTCAATATCAAATTCTGAAATCAACAAATATCGTATTGGAATAACGATATATATCTTCCAAATTCCGCCACAATGTCCGTATAATCACCGAATCCAATATCGAAATATTCCGAAGATAATTTCGATTCAAATCTATTTCAATTCTTATATTGGAAATTTATGGTTATATTAAAAACACATCTCAATCCATTTTATTTATTTAAAAATATTGGATTATTTTTCTAGTTAATAACTAGTTCATTTCGATAAAAATCTATTTTTATAGATATGGAATTTTTCATCTCAGTTCTTTCCAAATCATTTCTTATGATTTTACACTAATTATTGATATTTTTAATAATTTTATCAAGGCCCGTACAGTCGGTTTTCAATAACTGCCACCGAACTGCATTTACACCGACCTTTTCCAAATTGTATTTGGACATAATTCCAAATCCAACCGTTAGATTTCTAATTTCTCAATACGTTACAAAGCTCTTTTCGATATGAACCCAACGTTTCCGGTTTTTGGAGAATCCGACTGTCGGATCTCCCGTAATGTCCATTCGAAATCAATGGTCGAAATTCACGAACTGCCGCGGCGCGGCGCATTCTATTCAGGCCATTATATTATATATATAATATATATTTCATCGATTTCCATTTAAAATGAATTTTATAAATCATTTTAAATTGGTTTTCAAAACGATTTCAACTTCCTATTCGATTTCAAATCAAAATTGAATTTTCTTTTATAAATTCTTTTTACATTCATTTCTATTTGATTTCAATTCAATTTCAATTTCAATTCAATTTAAATTCTATTCATTTTCTATTCAATTCAATTCGAATTCATTTTCCATTCAATTCAATTTGAATTCATTTTCTATTCAATTCAATTCGAATTCATTTTCTATTCAATTTTATATCAAAATTGAATATTCCGCATACATGACATTAACATTTCATATACATGTTATTTTCACTTTTCATATACATGTATTTCACTTTTCACATTTATATTTTTCACTGATCATTTCATATATATATATATATATATATATATATATATATATATATATATATATATCGTTTTCATTTCATATATATATTATGTTCACTTTTCAATATATACGATATTTTCACTTTTCAATATATACGATATTTTCACTTTCATATCTACTATCTTTTCATTTTCAAATCTACAATCTTTTCATTTTCAATATATACAATATTTTCCCTTGCACTATATACAATATTTTCACATTTCGTATATATATTTTATTTTAACTCATGTATATATTTTTATTTCATCTCATATATATTTTTTTATTTCATCTCATATATATATTTTTATCTCAGATATATATTTCTATCTTCCTTTCAAATATATATTATTTCCATTTCATATATATTCATTTATACAACATTTCATATATATTTACCATCGCATTTCATATATATACAACACTTTTCATATATATTTACCATCGCATTTCATATATATTTTATTTCGATTTCATATATATACATTCACTTTTCAATTTATTTCATTTCACATCACGATCAATTTTCACACAGAATACAATCAAACAAGTCGTCCATGTCTGTGGACGATGGGGAGTAGTTCATATATGCATTTGTACAATAAATAACTGTACAAAAATAATAGTGAGAGAATTTCTCACATTGACTGGTTTTAATTTCTGAATTTCTATTCGCATTCAAATTTCCCTGAAATTCTGATTTGCTCTGCTTTGACTCTGGTCAGTTCTGAAATGTTGTGCTCGTCTTCACGATCCCAAAGAACCTAAGTTTCCGTGATTCCGACATCTTACGCAAAAGTTATGGATTTTAATACGTTATGTAATTAAATAAATAATTAACTCAATTTAATTAAGGATTATCAACCTTAATCCCCCTTCTCTGTAAATAAACCTGTCGCCCCTTTTTAACCTCGTCGAACCCATCTTCCAGTCCCTCTCTCCTCCTTCGCTCCCACTACAGGCCGCCGGAACATGATCGGCCTCCGCCACCAGCAACGCCGCAGCGTCAGCCCCCTCCGCCCTCGAGGGAACCTCCCTCGATCACCCTTGCTATCGGAAAAAGGGGTTCGAACCCGGTAGGTTGAAGCACGGAAATCGATAGGAGCAGGCGATGAAACGAAATCACAACCGTATAATCTTGAAGAGCTCGAAATGCCCTTCATTTTTGCATTTGGATTCACGTTCTAAAATGGCCTGAATTGAAGATGATTGAGGAATTAAAATCGTAAAAATTCGGCCCTCGAAATTGTCTGGCGGCGGTAGAACGATGGTTTAGGGTTTGGTGGGATTGTTGGGGCTATTTATAATAATTTATATTATTATTTAATTCTATATTTACTTTCTAATGGAATTTGTTTATCCGAACACCAAATCAAACCCAACGACTGTCGCCCCTAGCTAAATACCCCCATTCTGAACGCAATGGGATATTTCTGGTAAGCCAATTCGACTGTTACGATCAGTTTTTCTCAAAACTAAAATATAAATCAATATATATATATATATAATTTAAACGTACATTTTAATTTACCGGGGCCACATACTGATTTTAAAAATTCTCGAAAAATATTTTCTAACTTCGTATTGACGATACGGTTCTAACAAAACTAATTTCGTCAAATTCTGAGACCGTTTGAAAAATGTCCATTTTCCAGTCGATTAAAACCAACTGAAACTGTCAAAACACGTTTTCCTTTGCCATGCTCACATATTGATTCAAAAGATTATGACTTTTGAAACCTAGCAATAACTAGACATCCCGGATACAACAAAAGTGGTTTCGTCGGAAACAGAGGTCGTTTGCAAAATTTCCATTTTCAAAGGCCTTTATATATATATTAAAATATATATAAATTCCACAACGACTTTTCTGAATTTTAAACTGGACATATCTTTCAACTTCTAAAGTGAAATCTCAGTTTCTTACATCCGTTAGAAAGATATCATCAAACAGATTTAGATATTTCTGGTTTCGTCCAATTCCGACTTAAAACGAATTCTGTATATTCATTTGAAATTCGAAATCGAAATTTCAAACTACCGCGCCATTTCAGGCTCGTTATATAATTAAAATAAAATATTCGTTTTAACTTCATCGAAAATAAATTTTTCGTCGTTATTATTTAAAATAATTCATTTTAAATAATCAAAATTCATTAAAATAGCCAAAATAAAAAATTTAAATTAGCTCGGATTTCCGGGTTATTACAGATCTCACATATATGACACGTGGCACGAACAAGGATAGGTCACTCATTAATATGAAAACAGGTCGTTGGAACAATGATGGCTAGTTCACATTGCATGTGCTAGGATCGCATATATATTGAACGTAGGCAAAGCAGAAACGTGCACCATGTATATTGTGTAGACCATGTACGATGAAGATTTATTCAAAGATGGGTCGGTTATGCTCATTATACCTCAACTCGTTATAAATGCCAGGTTGTCAGCATATGTCGGTCATTGCAGTTTTCAACTAGGGTATGTGGTGCTTTTATAAGATAGGTCGGCGGCTGCAATAACAAGGTGTTGAACGTCACTGGTTGGTTATAATACATGGACACATAATGTTGATGGCAGATATACGTTGAATATGATTGTATTTTCAATAATACGAGGATCACACAAATATACCATTATGTATAGTACAAATCTGCACGTGATATAAAGAGCCACGTAAACGATAGAGCATGCATTCATGGGTCGTTCCTTTATCACAAGCATATCAGGTCGTTCCGCATATCATAAGATCGTTCCCATATATTCAGGTCGTTCTTGCACAATGGAATTAGATCGTACATGTGTATTTAAATTGTATGAAACAGTCGGGTCGTCCACCGACCCGGGGAACTGTGCATGAATATTTATAGAACTGCCACTCCACTTCAAAACACTCCTATACATACCCCATTCACTCCTACATGAAAGGGGACCTATTTCTCCATCCATGAATTGTTGCCATTTTCATTTCTCAACAACTACAAACCGTTATAAACTCCATTAAAGTTCTTGCAAGCTCCGATTCAACATCTCAATCACCGTGAAATCATAGAAGATCGTTTAAGTGTAAGATTATTGAAGATCTATTCCAACAATCATCGCAAGCAAAGAGATCTAATCATTTCCATGGTGAATTCAAGTGAATCAAGAGATTGAAGAGAAGAAGTAGGGAGAAATTGTTGTAAAGAGAGAAAATGAGCGAAGTTATAGAAATTGTGTACCTTGTAATATTGAGAATCATAATGAAATCCCACTTCAAAGTGGATGTAGGCCAAATCTAACGCCAAACCACTATAAATCCCTTTTTTTACTACTTTTGTGTTTGTGGCTCTTATAATCTAAATCCATATAATTTAAGGTGTGCTCATGTAACAACCCGTAAAATGCGAGCCAGTTTGAAAATTTTATTTTGGCAATTTTAGCGAATTTTGATTATTTAAAAGGAATTATTTTAAAGAATATCGACGAGAAATTTATTTTGAATATAATTCGATCGTATATATTTTACGCGTCGTCGTTAGAATATATAATAATTATATATAATTATAAAAGGAATTGAAAATGGCGCGGTAGTTCGATAATTCGATTTCAAACTTCAATTGAATGTACCGGGTGCAAAACAATCCGGATTTTAGTGAAACCGAAAATAATGGAATCTAATAGTGAATATCTTTCCAACGAATCCGAAAAATCAAAAGTTCGTAGCGGGAATCAAAAGATATGTCCAGTTGAAAATTCTGAATAGTCGCTATGGAATTCAGGCCCTTAAAAATGGACATTTTGCAAACGACCTCGGATTCCGACGAAACCAGTTTTGTTGGGTCCGTGATGTCGAATTATTGCTAGATTCCAAATTTCATAATTTTTCGAATCAATGTGTGAGCGTGGCAAAAGAAAACGCGTTTGACCAGTTTCAGTTGATTTTAATCGACTGGAAGATGGCCATTTTTCCAACGGTCTCAGAATTCGACGAAACTAGTTTTGTTAGGACCGTATCATCAATACGAAGCTAGAAAATATTTTTCTGGAGTTTTTAGAGTTAGTATGTGCCCCCGGTAATTTGAAATATACGTTTAAAATTCAATAAAGTGATTTAAATGTAAATTCAATGGAAACTGATTGTAACTATCGAATCAGCTTGCGATACATATCCTATTGTGTTCGGAATGGGGGTAGAACGCTGTGGACGACAGGCGGTGGGCCTCGTTTCGAGATCGTATGTGAAAGTTAACTTTTTTTGCAAAATAAAATAATAAAAAAAAAAAAAAAAATATTTAATTTCCCTTCTTAACCTGGCCCCCCCCTTTTTCAATCATTTTCATTTCCAGGTATAAAAAAAAAAAAAAAAAAAAAAAGAATTTCGAACGAAGGGCGGAGCCTCGTCGCCGGCCCTCGACGATCCAGTCACCCTCACCCCCTCGTCGAACTCCAGCACCGCCGCCTCCCCCTGATGTTGTCGCGACCCCCTTCTTCCTCCATTCGAACGCCTAGAACCCGAACCCCCTCGCGTCCCGCTCCTTTTCCCCTCCCCGATGGACCGCCGCCACTTCCTCCAGTGGATGCTCCGACTCCGACGCAGCTCAGCAAGCTCCTCCACCTCGGCCATCTCTCCCCCTTCTTGAAAACGTGAGTTTTCTTGATCTGATTTACTTAATTTTTATTTAGTTTAAAACCAGATTTTTATTTAGTTTAAAACCAGATTTTTATTTAGTTTAAAACCAGATTTTTATTTAGTTTAAAACCAGATTTTTATTTAGTTTAAAACCAGATTTTTATTTAGTTTAAAACCAGATTTTTATTTAGTTTAAAACCAGATTTTTATTTAGTTTAAAACCAGATTTTTATTTAGTTTAAAACCAGATTTTTATTTAGTTTAAAACCAGATTTTTATTTAGTTTAAAACCAGATTTTTATTTAGTTTAAAACCAGATTTTTATTTAGTTTAAAACCAGATTTTTATTTAGTTTAAAACCAGTTTTTTTTAATGATTAAAAAAAAAAAGGGGGGGGGGGAAGAGATTTTTAAAATGATTAAAAACAGACTTTTAAAAATGTTAAAGACGAGATTTTTAAAAATGATTAAAAACTGATTTTTTTTACATTGTTAAAAAGAAAAGAAACTGAAATTGTCATCGATTCAAAAATACAAGCAATCTTGATTTGAAAATGAAAAGACATCACTTTTGAAAATATAATGGAGAATATAAAAATTCGACTTTTATATATTGAATAGCGATATAAAAATTCGGTTTTTATATATGGAACTTCGAACTGAAAATTCGATTTTTATATATTGAATAGCGAAATAAAAATTCGATTTTTATATATTGAACTTTGAAATAAAAATTCGATTTTTATGTATTGAACTTTGAAATAAAAATTCGATTTTTATGTATTGAACTTTGAAATAAAAATTCGATTTTTATGTATTGAACTTTGAAATAAAAATTCGATTTTTATATATTGAACTTTGAAATAAAAATTCGATTTTTATATATTGAACTTCGAAATAAAAATTCGATTTTTATATATTGAACTTTGAAATAAAAATTCGATTTTTATATATTGAACTTCGAACTAAAAATTCGATTTTTATATATTGAACTTTGAACTGAAAATTCGATTTTTATATATTGAACTTTGAAATAAAAATTCGATTTTTATATATTGAATAGCGAAGTAAAAATTCGATTTTTACATATGTAGTGGCTACAGGCGACGAAGCTGAAGAAGATGCGAAAACAATGAAGATTTCTATCAATGAAGTGCTGTGGAGCTAGGATAGCTATATGTGAGAATTCCTCACCTTTCAATTTATTTTTCTAGTTATATATATACTAGGATGCAGACGGTGCTTAGTAGCACCCGACACCCGTCCACAGACCATGGACTTGTTTGTTTGACTGTTTGGTGATTGATTGTGATATTGGTTTGAATGTGGTTTGTGGTGTGAAAAATCGAATCGATAAATTGGTTAGGATTAGACGTGCGCCGTTATAAGGCGAAGGAGTAAGGCTAGGTTAGACCCTTACTCCAAAGTTTGTGGTTTGCATAACGAATTGATTTGATTGATGTGTGAATGGCGTGGGCCTTCACTAGACCGGGGATAAGGCTAGGCCTTGTCCCGTTTCTAGTATCGTGCCGTTATGCCGCCGAAATTTTCTAAAATAAGTTAGAAAAATAAAAATAGCATTTTATTTAACGAATGAACTGAATATAAATTCATATGTTAAAATAAAATGTGTTATCGTTAAAAATATAATTTTTAACGTGAATGTGAATAAATAAATATTCATTTACAAACCAGACGGTTTGTTTATGTACACCTATTTGAATGACGTTGATTGGGTCGATAAATTTTACACATCGCCTAACTGCACAAATAAAATATGTGTTTGATTGTTTGAAACCCCACACGGGTGTTAGGATGAAATTTGAAGTTCACTCATCCTGATTTATTAAATATGTCGATCGATTGATTGACAAGCTGCTATAAGCGTTAAATGTCTATATTTGATGCTTATACAGTGTAGTGCACTTTGGTTGATGGTTGATTATTCATCGTTGTTGATATATACATGTGTTGTAGAAAATCCATATAATTAACATTATATGGTAATTGATTGGGCCTCATTCCAGTTTCGAGAAAAAAAGAAATATTTGAAATAGAAATATTTGAAATAGAAATATTTGAAATAGAAATATTTGAAATAGAAATATTTGAAATAGAATATTTGAAAATAGAAATATGTGAAGCCGTGAGGATTAGATTGACGCCATTTTGACGTGAACGATATTTATATCGATTTTATTCATTTTAAAATGAATATTGAAACGTGATTTCGAAATCGAATATTTTGAAATGAATTGAATTGAAAACGATTTCGAAATGAATTGAATTGAAAACGATTTCGAAATGAATTGAATTGAAAACGATTTCGAAATGAATTGAATTGAAAACGATTTCGAAATGAATTGAATTGAAAACGATTTCGAAATGAATTGAATTGAAAACGATTTCGAAATGAATTGAATTGAAAACGATTTCGAAATGAATTGAATTGAAAACGATTTCGAAATGAATTGAATTGAAAACGATTTCGAAATGAATTGAATTGAAAACGATTTCGAAATGAATTGAATTGAAAACGAATTCGAATTGAATTGAAAGCGAATTGAAATGAATTCAAATTGAATTGAAATTTGAATTGAATAGAAATGAATTTTGAAACGAATTTATAAAGAAGAATTCAATTTTGATTTGAATTGAAAAGGAAGTTGAAATTGCTTTTGAAACGAATTTAAAACCATTTATATAATTCGTTTTAAATAGTAATCGACGAAATATATATTATATATATAATATAATGGCCTGAATAGAACGCGCCGCGCTGCGGCAGTTCGCGAATTTCGACCATTTGTTTCAAACGGACATTACGGGAGATCCGACCGTCGGATTCTCCTAAAACCGGAACCGTTGGGTTCGTATCGAAAAGAGCTTTCTAATGAATGTTAGAAATTTGAAATCTAACGGTTGGATTTGGAGATACGTCCAAATCAAATTCGAAAAAGGTCGCTGTAAGTGCAGTTCGATGGCCGTTAATGGAAATCGACCGTACGGGCCTTGATAAAATTATTAAAAATAGTAATAATTTGTGTAAAATCATAAGAAATGATTTGTGAAAGTTTGGGATGAAAAACTCCATATTTGAAAAGATAAAAATAGATTTTTATCGAAATGAACTAGTTTTGAACTAGAATTATAATTCTATTTATTTTTAAATAAATAAATTGAATTTGAAATGGTTTTGAAAATAACCAAAATTTCCAATGATTGCATTGGAGTGGATTTGAATCGAAATTGTCTTCGGAATATTTCGATGTTGGAATTCGTGATATTACAGGTGTTGTTATGGAAATTTGAAAGATATATATGTATATCGTTATTTCCAATACGACATTTGTTAATCGTAGAATTTGATATTGAATATAGGCCGATATAGTTTCTATTCAGAGCCTTGTATTGAATATCGAATGTGATTTGGGTTTGTCGTGAATGGTGTCTTCACTAACACTGTTCTTGAACCCAGTTGAGAAAAGATTAAATCTTTTTATTTAGATTTAATGAAGTGTACCAATTAAATGATATTTAATTGGAATTGAATTGGTATTGATTTTTGGGTTTATCGTGAACAGTGTTTTAAATAACACTTGTTCTTTAACCCGATAATTAATCGAATGTGATTTGGGTTTGTCGTGAATGGTGTCTTCACTAACACTGTTCTTGAACCCAGTTGAGAAAAGATTAAATCTTTTTATTTAGATTTAATGAAGTGTACCAATTAAATGATATTTAATTGGAATTGAATTGATATTGATTTTTGGGTTTATCGTGAACAGTGTTTTAAATAACACTTGTTCTTTAACCCGATAATTAATCGAATGTGATTTGGGTTTGTCGTGAATGGTGTCTTCACTAACACTGTTCTTGAACCCAGTTGAGAAAAGATTAAATCTTTTTATTTAGATTTAATGAAGTGTACCAATTAAATGATATTTAATTGGAATTGAATTGGTATTGATTTTTGGGTTTATCGTGAATAGTGTTTTAAATAACACTTGTTCTTTAACCCGATAATTAATGGAATGTGATTTTGGGTTTATCGTGAATCGTGTTTTTAAATGACACTGATTCTTTAACCCAGATAATGATTAAAACTAAGTGGAGTTTTAATGAATCTTTAATTAGATTGAAAGGATCGAGAATGGAGTATCACCAGTTTTGCTCCAGGCGATAGTTAAATCTTTAATTAGATTTGAACGTGAAATTTAGAAACTAACTGTCGGTTAGCCAAGCAGAATGGTTTTCTGGATATTGATCTGATGTTGGTTTCGGCCTTCGGGGTTAATATTTGGGGAATTATTCTCTTGATTAATTTACGGTTAGTGACTAATGAACTGGAATGAGGCGTATGTTGTGTTTGTGTAACACTTACTTAAAATATACGCGAGTTATTCGGAAAGACCGGGTTTATCCCATTCTGAATAACTGATACGACGATAAGTCGAAGATGAAGACGATGGTCGAAGACCGGAAGTCTTCACGTCGTTTGGGTGATAACTGATGATCTTGATTGGGCTGTACACCCAAGAAGATGGAAACAGTTAGTGATCGTCCAGACGTACTTGGAGATCGATGGATATGCGGGGTACTAGGTGCCTCCGGTTTCGTTCAGACCCAGAACGGACTTGTAAATGGACCGTGTGTCTGACATCGGATTTCATTCTGTGTGACTGATATCGGTTGCATAGGATGGTTTGCCTGTGTGGCATGCTAAGATGCAAATGATCAAGGCTTCTGTTGAAAAGCAAAGTCTTGTGGTGATGATCAAAGCACGGCCTTTGTGGCGTAGCTTTGTGTAACGTTTACCTCGCGTGTTTCACACCAGGTATGAACCAAAAACGGGAGACGGACCTCAGGGAGGACTTGCGTTTCTTTCTAGCTAGAAGTGGCGTCAGTGGTTTTACACGCCCTGACGAGTTTGACTTATGTGGTTGTTGCTGTTGCGAGGCGCCTCGGTTATATCGGTTTCGGCCGAATGCATTCTGGTCGGCTGACGGACCAGACTTACACCCCATAGGGTGGGGAGACGTATTGTTCAGGCATAATAATCCACTCCGTGTGGACCGGCCCTGACGATCCAAGGCTTGCCTGCGCGCTTGCCTGAGACATGGGCTAGATTGTCTCGAATCGGTTGAGGACTATCTTTTGCCTCGGTTCATAGATGGAAACCCAATTTCCAAATACGAGACTTTGCGGTTTTGATTGTATATCCTATATATGGCGACATAGTGGGATGGGGCGCTCATGCCGCCTATGATTGATACTTATGATTTGAAGTGTTTTATATACTATGCACTTATAATAGTATCAAATGATTTGTTTTAAACGTATCAAGCATTCTTTGGCTGTTATAAGGGAAAACCCTATCCTCGACTGCGTTGCATTGTGTGATGGGACCTGGGTCTTATAACAGCTTCATTTTTCTTTATTTAGCATTGCGCTGTTGGTTTTATGCACTGGTATTCTTGGGAGGAAACCCGTTCCGTGTTATACGGCGTGGTCCCTTGATTTACCTAATGATTTGAAATAAAGATTAATAACTGTTTTAGTTCTCACACCAGTCACATGACTGACCTGGAGTTTATTGTTTTAACCTAAACTCTGGGTGCCCCTATTTTCGACACGGGCAGCTAGTAGTTTTGGTTTTGCAGATTTATATTCACAGGATCCTGGTTTACAGCTGGAACGATATCCGGAAAGCTTTGTATCCGTATATCTCATTCTAGTTGTGTATTGTATTATTTTCCGCTGCTATGTATTTAAATGTAATTTAAATCTCTGATATTTCTGTGTAATATTCATTTATACTCTGTATATTCTTGTAATCTGATGCATTGTTGTAATATACAATGAAATGTTCTTCTGTATGCGTTCTGTTTTGTCGTGTTCTCAAACGATAGGGCGTTTCGAACGGTCTGGGTCGGTTTAGCGACTGGTTCGGACCGAGCGAAGTTCCTTGCCGTCACATTTGGTATCAGAGCTTTGGTTTACAAAGCTCAGAGAACAAGGCACATTAGAACCATACGAAAGAATTCATCAGATATTGGATTAGCAATATCCAATGGAATGACTCGTTAGAGATAGGATCAGTAGTATCCTAGAACGGGTGTGAAGAGTATATTTTTCAAATGAAAACATTTTGTTTTGAAAATTTAAATCAACTATTCGTATTTGATTATTTGTTTATATTGATTTTGGGCAATTCAGTATATAAAGAATTTGCATATACGCCTTGCAAACGTATATTCAAAGTTTTAATATACTGGATAGATATGGAATCACATTCTAGTCGCCCGGAGATGGTACTGATGATTGTCATGACATCATCCGTATTTATATTCGTGTTTCGAATGTGTGATTTTCTATATATTTCCATTAGGCTGGTGTGAGAACCCAAAACTTATATAGTTAGAATTCATTGTTGTGATTTGGCATCAAAACATGATTTTTTGTATATGTATCAAAATTATGAATTTGAAACTCTAATTCACTAATTGATTGATGTTTGTATTGTTTGATAATTTTGAATCATTATGCCTAATTGAATCAAATATTGAATTGTATTGAAATTTGGTCGCATTTGCTTGCATATACATATACTTACATTGAACAGGTCATAGCAAGGAGGCTAGAGCCAGAGAATAAAATTTGTTTGCCCGACAAATAGGTACATGTTTATTACATAATTTACTGTTTTGTTTGGGTGATGATGATTTTATGAGCCTATTGGCTAGCCGCTTGGCTTTTTCTTTTTCTTTTTGAGATCTGAAGGACCGGGAACGCTATTTGCAATTTCCCGATGCTCCCATTGCAGGGGAGGTTATGGCGAAATTTTTCGAAAATTTAGGGTGTTAGCCAAATTTTTGAAATTTTGAAAATTCTCAGAAACTGAAAAGTTGGAGAATGGAAGCCAAATCGAATGTAGGGCTGAATAATCAAACCACTTTCGACTTTGTTCCTTTTCGGGGACGAAAAGTTTTAAGTGGGGGAGATTGTAACAACCCGTAAAATGCGAGCCAGTTTGAAAATTTTATTTTGGCAATTTTAGCGAATTTTGATTATTTAAAAGGAATTATTTTAAAGAATATCGACGAGAAATTTATTTTGAATATAATTCGATCGTATATATTTTACGCGTCGTCGTTAGAATATATAATAATTATATATAATTATAAAAGGAATTGAAAATGGCGCGGTAGTTCGATAATTCGATTTCAAACTTCAATTGAATGTACCGGGTGCAAAACAATCCGGATTTTAGTGAAACCGAAAATAATGGAATCTAATAGTGAATATCTTTCCAACGAATCCGAAAAATCAAAAGTTCGTAGCGGGAATCAAAAGATATGTCCAGTTGAAAATTCTGAATAGTCGCTATGGAATTCAGGCCCTTAAAAATGGACATTTTGCAAACGACCTCGGATTCCGACGAAACCAGTTTTGTTGGGTCCGTGATGTCGAATTATTGCTAGATTCCAAATTTCATAATTTTTCGAATCAATGTGTGAGCGTGGCAAAAGAAAACGCGTTTGACCAGTTTCAGTTGATTTTAATCGACTGGAAGATGGCCATTTTTCCAACGGTCTCAGAATTCGACGAAACTAGTTTTGTTAGGACCGTATCATCAATACGAAGCTAGAAAATATTTTTCTGGAGTTTTTAGAGTTAGTATGTGCCCCCGGTAATTTGAAATATACGTTTAAAATTCAATAAAGTGATTTAAATGTAAATTCAATGGAAACTGATTGTAACTATCGAATCAGCTTGCGATACATATCCTATTGTGTTCGGAATGGGGGTAGAACGCTGTGGACGACAGGCGGTGGGCCTCGTTTCGAGATCGTATGTGAAAGTTAACTTTTTTTGCAAAATAAAATAATAAAAAAAAAAAAAAAAATATTTAATTTCCCTTCTTAACCTGGCCCCCCCCTTTTTCAATCATTTTCATTTCCAGGTATAAAAAAAAAAAAAAAAAAAAAAAGAATTTCGAACGAAGGGCGGAGCCTCGTCGCCGGCCCTCGACGATCCAGTCACCCTCACCCCCTCGTCGAACTCCAGCACCGCCGCCTCCCCCTGATGTTGTCGCGACCCCCTTCTTCCTCCATTCGAACGCCTAGAACCCGAACCCCCTCGCGTCCCGCTCCTTTTCCCCTCCCCGATGGACCGCCGCCACTTCCTCCAGTGGATGCTCCGACTCCGACGCAGCTCAGCAAGCTCCTCCACCTCGGCCATCTCTCCCCCTTCTTGAAAACGTGAGTTTTCTTGATCTGATTTACTTAATTTTTATTTAGTTTAAAACCAGATTTTTATTTAGTTTAAAACCAGATTTTTATTTAGTTTAAAACCAGATTTTTATTTAGTTTAAAACCAGATTTTTATTTAGTTTAAAACCAGATTTTTATTTAGTTTAAAACCAGATTTTTATTTAGTTTAAAACCAGATTTTTATTTAGTTTAAAACCAGATTTTTATTTAGTTTAAAACCAGATTTTTATTTAGTTTAAAACCAGATTTTTATTTAGTTTAAAACCAGATTTTTATTTAGTTTAAAACCAGATTTTTATTTAGTTTAAAACCAGATTTTTATTTAGTTTAAAACCAGTTTTTTTTAATGATTAAAAAAAAAAAGGGGGGGGGGGGGAAGAGATTTTTAAAATGATTAAAAACAGACTTTTAAAAATGTTAAAGACGAGATTTTTAAAAATGATTAAAAACTGATTTTTTTTACATTGTTAAAAAGAAAAGAAACTGAAATTGTCATCGATTCAAAAATACAAGCAATCTTGATTTGAAAATGAAAAGACATCACTTTTGAAAATATAATGGAGAATATAAAAATTCGACTTTTATATATTGAATAGCGATATAAAAATTCGGTTTTTATATATGGAACTTCGAACTGAAAATTCGATTTTTATATATTGAATAGCGAAATAAAAATTCGATTTTTATATATTGAACTTTGAAATAAAAATTCGATTTTTATGTATTGAACTTTGAAATAAAAATTCGATTTTTATGTATTGAACTTTGAAATAAAAATTCGATTTTTATGTATTGAACTTTGAAATAAAAATTCGATTTTTATATATTGAACTTTGAAATAAAAATTCGATTTTTATATATTGAACTTCGAAATAAAAATTCGATTTTTATATATTGAACTTTGAAATAAAAATTCGATTTTTATATATTGAACTTCGAACTAAAAATTCGATTTTTATATATTGAACTTTGAACTGAAAATTCGATTTTTATATATTGAACTTTGAAATAAAAATTCGATTTTTATATATTGAATAGCGAAGTAAAAATTCGATTTTTACATATGTAGTGGCTACAGGCGACGAAGCTGAAGAAGATGCGAAAACAATGAAGATTTCTATCAATGAAGTGCTGTGGAGCTAGGATAGCTATATGTGAGAATTCCTCACCTTTCAATTTATTTTTCTAGTTATATATATACTAGGATGCAGACGGTGCTTAGTAGCACCCGACACCCGTCCACAGACCATGGACTTGTTTGTTTGACTGTTTGGTGATTGATTGTGATATTGGTTTGAATGTGGTTTGTGGTGTGAAAAATCGAATCGATAAATTGGTTAGGATTAGACGTGCGCCGTTATAAGGCGAAGGAGTAAGGCTAGGTTAGACCCTTACTCCAAAGTTTGTGGTTTGCATAATGAATTGATTTGATTGATGTGTGAATGGCGTGGGCCTTCACTAGACCGGGGATAAGGCTAGGCCTTGTCCCGTTTCTAGTATCGTGCCGTTATGCCGCCGAAATTTTCTAAAATAAGTTAGAAAAATAAAAATAGCATTTTATTTAACGAATGAACTGAATATAAATTCATATGTTAAAATAAAATGTGTTATCGTTAAAAATATAATTTTTAACGTGAATGTGAATAAATAAATATTCATTTACAAACCAGACGGTTTGTTTATGTACACCTATTTGAATGACGTTGATTGGGTCGATAAATTTTACACATCGCCTAACTGCACAAATAAAATATGTGTTTGATTGTTTGAAACCCCACACGGGTGTTAGGATGAAATTTGAAGTTCACTCATCCTGATTTATTAAATATGTCGATCGATTGATTGACAAGCTGCTATAAGCGTTAAATGTCTATATTTGATGCTTATACAGTGTAGTGCACTTTGGTTGATGGTTGATTATTCATCGTTGTTGATATATACATGTGTTGTAGAAAATCCATATAATTAACATTATATGGTAATTGATTGGGCCTCATTCCAGTTTCGAGAAAAAAAGAAATATTTGAAATAGAAATATTTGAAATAGAAATATTTGAAATAGAAATATTTGAAATAGAAATATTTGAAATAGAATATTTGAAAATAGAAATATGTGAAGCCGTGAGGATTAGATTGACGCCATTTTGACGTGAACGATATTTATATCGATTTTATTCATTTTAAAATGAATATTGAAACGTGATTTCGAAATCGAATATTTTGAAATGAATTGAATTGAAAACGATTTCGAAATGAATTGAATTGAAAACGATTTCGAAATGAATTGAATTGAAAACGATTTCGAAATGAATTGAATTGAAAACGATTTCGAAATGAATTGAATTGAAAACGATTTCGAAATGAATTGAATTGAAAACGATTTCGAAATGAATTGAATTGAAAACGATTTCGAAATGAATTGAATTGAAAACGATTTCGAAATGAATTGAATTGAAAACGATTTCGAAATGAATTGAATTGAAAACGATTTCGAAATGAATTGAATTGAAAACGAATTCGAATTGAATTGAAAGCGAATTGAAATGAATTCAAATTGAATTGAAATTTGAATTGAATAGAAATGAATTTTGAAACGAATTTATAAAGAAGAATTCAATTTTGATTTGAATTGAAAAGGAAGTTGAAATTGCTTTTGAAACGAATTTAAAACCATTTATATAATTCGTTTTAAATAGTAATCGACGAAATATATATTATATATATAATATAATGGCCTGAATAGAACGCGCCGCGCTGCGGCAGTTCGCGAATTTCGACCATTTGTTTCAAACGGACATTACGGGAGATCCGACCGTCGGATTCTCCTAAAACCGGAACCGTTGGGTTCGTATCGAAAAGAGCTTTCTAATGAATGTTAGAAATTTGAAATCTAACGGTTGGATTTGGAGATACGTCCAAATCAAATTCGAAAAAGGTCGCTGTAAGTGCAGTTCGATGGCCGTTAATGGAAATCGACCGTACGGGCCTTGATAAAATTATTAAAAATAGTAATAATTTGTGTAAAATCATAAGAAATGATTTGTGAAAGTTTGGGATGAAAAACTCCATATTTGAAAAGATAAAAATAGATTTTTATCGAAATGAACTAGTTTTGAACTAGAATTATAATTCTATTTATTTTTAAATAAATAAATTGAATTTGAAATGGTTTTGAAAATAACCAAAATTTCCAATGATTGCATTGGAGTGGATTTGAATCGAAATTGTCTTCGGAATATTTCGATGTTGGAATTCGTGATATTACAGGTGTTGTTATGGAAATTTGAAAGATATATATGTATATCGTTATTTCCAATACGACATTTGTTAATCGTAGAATTTGATATTGAATATAGGCCGATATAGTTTCTATTCAGAGCCTTGTATTGAATATCGAATGTGATTTGGGTTTGTCGTGAATGGTGTCTTCACTAACACTGTTCTTGAACCCAGTTGAGAAAAGATTAAATCTTTTTATTTAGATTTAATGAAGTGTACCAATTAAATGATATTTAATTGGAATTGAATTGGTATTGATTTTTGGGTTTATCGTGAACAGTGTTTTAAATAACACTTGTTCTTTAACCCGATAATTAATCGAATGTGATTTGGGTTTGTCGTGAATGGTGTCTTCACTAACACTGTTCTTGAACCCAGTTGAGAAAAGATTAAATCTTTTTATTTAGATTTAATGAAGTGTACCAATTAAATGATATTTAATTGGAATTGAATTGATATTGATTTTTGGGTTTATCGTGAACAGTGTTTTAAATAACACTTGTTCTTTAACCCGATAATTAATCGAATGTGATTTGGGTTTGTCGTGAATGGTGTCTTCACTAACACTGTTCTTGAACCCAGTTGAGAAAAGATTAAATCTTTTTATTTAGATTTAATGAAGTGTACCAATTAAATGATATTTAATTGGAATTGAATTGGTATTGATTTTTGGGTTTATCGTGAATAGTGTTTTAAATAACACTTGTTCTTTAACCCGATAATTAATGGAATGTGATTTTGGGTTTATCGTGAATCGTGTTTTTAAATGACACTGATTCTTTAACCCAGATAATGATTAAAACTAAGTGGAGTTTTAATGAATCTTTAATTAGATTGAAAGGATCGAGAATGGAGTATCACCAGTTTTGCTCCAGGCGATAGTTAAATCTTTAATTAGATTTGAACGTGAAATTTAGAAACTAACTGTCGGTTAGCCAAGCAGAATGGTTTTCTGGATATTGATCTGATGTTGGTTTCGGCCTTCGGGGTTAATATTTGGGGAATTATTCTCTTGATTAATTTACGGTTAGTGACTAATGAACTGGAATGAGGCGTATGTTGTGTTTGTGTAACACTTACTTAAAATATACGCGAGTTATTCGGAAAGACCGGGTTTATCCCATTCTGAATAACTGATACGACGATAAGTCGAAGATGAAGACGATGGTCGAAGACCGGAAGTCTTCACGTCGTTTGGGTGATAACTGATGATCTTGATTGGGCTGTACACCCAAGAAGATGGAAACAGTTAGTGATCGTCCAGACGTACTTGGAGATCGATGGATATGCGGGGTACTAGGTGCCTCCGGTTTCGTTCAGACCCAGAACGGACTTGTAAATGGACTGTGTGTCTGACATCGGATTTCATTCTGTGTGACTGATATCGGTTGCATAGGATGGTTTGCCTGTGTGGCATGCTAAGATGCAAATGATCAAGGCTTCTGTTGAAAAGCAAAGTCTTGTGGTGATGATCAAAGCACGGCCTTTGTGGCGTAGCTTTGTGTAACGTTTACCTCGCGTGTTTCACACCAGGTATGAACCAAAAACGGGAGACGGACCTCAGGGAGGACTTGCGTTTCTTTCTAGCTAGAAGTGGCGTCAGTGGTTTTACACGCCCTGACGAGTTTGACTTATGTGGTTGTTGCTGTTGCGAGGCGCCTCGGTTATATCGGTTTCGGCCGAATGCATTCTGGTCGGCTGACGGACCAGACTTACACCCCATAGGGTGGGGAGACGTATTGTTCAGGCATAATAATCCACTCCGTGTGGACCGGCCCTGACGATCCAAGGCTTGCCTGCGCGCTTGCCTGAGACATGGGCTAGATTGTCTCGAATCGGTTGAGGACTATCTTTTGCCTCGGTTCATAGATGGAAACCCAATTTCCAAATACGAGACTTTGCGGTTTTGATTGTATATCCTATATATGGCGACATAGTGGGATGGGGCGCTCATGCCGCCTATGATTGATACTTATGATTTGAAGTGTTTTATATACTATGCACTTATAATAGTATCAAATGATTTGTTTTAAACGTATCAAGCATTCTTTGGCTGTTATAAGGGAAAACCCTATCCTCGACTGCGTTGCATTGTGTGATGGGACCTGGGTCTTATAACAGCTTCATTTTTCTTTATTTAGCATTGCGCTGTTGGTTTTATGCACTGGTATTCTTGGGAGGAAACCCGTTCCGTGTTATACGGCGTGGTCCCTTGATTTACCTAATGATTTGAAATAAAGATTAATAACTGTTTTAGTTCTCACACCAGTCACATGACTGACCTGGAGTTTATTGTTTTAACCTAAACTCTGGGTGCCCCTATTTTCGACACGGGCAGCTATTAGTTTTGGTTTTGCAGATTTATATTCACAGGATCCTGGTTTACAGCTGGAACGATATCCGGAAAGCTTTGTATCCGTATATCTCATTCTAGTTGTGTATTGTATTATTTTCCGCTGCTATGTATTTAAATGTAATTTAAATCTCTGATATTTCTGTGTAATATTCATTTATACTCTGTATATTCTTGTAATCTGATGCATTGTTGTAATATACAATGAAATGTTCTTCTGTATGCGTTCTGTTTTGTCGTGTTCTCAAACGATAGGGCGTTTCGAACGGTCTGGGTCGGTTTAGCGACTGGTTCGGACCGAGCGAAGTTCCTTGCCGTCACAGCTCACACTTTCCAGGTTGTTAGTGATCAATTTTTGACACTAATAGACAGATTGGCAGTTAGAAGGCTATAAGGCGATGTAGGTGATTTGATGATTTTTCCTGGAGCTAGGCTGGGTCACGACTAACACAGGATAGTAATCGTTGGGTATCTTTCATCGACATTTAGTGTGATGCAAAAAGGCAAGTACTAAACCAAGAGACCGTCGATCTTTCACTATCAAGACTTTAGTTGCAGGACACACCAGTTTGGATGTAGATTACCTGCTAGGCGCCCATCACTTAGCTCTTGATGTAGTCTTTCACTAGTTGAGGGACGTGTCAGGTGTGACCGTAGCCATCGTGAAAAGGCAGTCCATAGTTTGGATATCTGTACTCTAGGTTCGCTTAGTTGACCTATACAGATATGGAAAAAGGCTCCTGACCGAGTCATGCATTCGATGCAGCCCTATTATAGGACTCGGGGTACAGTAGACCGTACATATGAGATACCGATATACATGTAAATGTGTATATTTTATCCGCTTATTTTTCTTATTTTCTCTTTAAAATAATTGATACTGTGTATTTATAGTTGTGTTTTTAGATTATTTGAGATGAATGGATTGAGACACTTAATTGTTAAAAAGCTTGAAGAATTGTTGCAAAAAGAATGTTGATTTTTAGAGCTGGATTAAAGCTTAAAGACCTAGAGAAATGTTGTTATTCAACCACCTTCTGCGGCATATTTTAAAGTCAAGATTCAATACCTTTTCATAAAGACTGCTTGTCTCAAATCTTTTGGAGTTCTTATTCATTCTCAAAACGATTGAAGTTGATGTCGTTTGATTCCCACAAGCTATTTTTCCATGACATGTGCATGTCTGTTCACATGCCTTCACATTGGTTTATTTGTTATTTGGGAAAAGAATTTTGTCCCACATCTTGTAATTGGCCACTTAGTCTTGGTCATGACAGCTATAAATACACTGTATCTCTTTCATTTAGAATTGTCTTAGGTTTTATTCTTTAAACTCTTCTCTTGGAATAGAACTATTCTTCTCCTTTTCTCTTTAGCTTTCGTTTTATTTTATTTGTGTTTGTTCCTTTCTTCTTCCCTTTTTCTTGTTTAGCTATGTCTAGCTAATCCACTTTAATTAGGGGTTGATGATGCTTATAGACTAGATTCAATATGAATCACATAGCCAAAAAGATTAGGATGATATGCATATAGATTTAGATCTGAACCAAGAGTTAGACCTAACCTTCATACTTTGTGTCGTATAAAATTTGTGCTCCTTCACAGGGTATATTCAAGTTTGATTTAACACTTATCAGATTTAGATCTAATTTTTAGGAATTTAGAAATAAATTAGTGAATCTGTCCTGATAGCCTATGGTTGTTTAAGAGCGGAAAAAAGAAGATATGAACATAACAGAATCAGAGTATAATGAATTTCACAGTGGAACTAAATAAAATATATTGTATGACTTCTTGAAATACAAAGTTGTATTTACTTACATACATCATCAGAGTACAACAAATATACAACATAGCGGGAATAAACTCGATATATCTAATGTTGAAGACCCTTCTCCAAGCTCCTTAAAGTGAATCTGTAAAATCCTAAAACCACATGACTTCCCGTACAGATTTGGGCACCCAAGAGTTTAGGGAAAACACAGAAAAATAAACTCTGGGTCAGTCATTGGATTGGTGTGAGTAAACGATTTTAAAACAGATTGATTTAACGTTCAAAACCCTTTTGGAATAAACAATAATCGTAAGATCGATCCACAGATAAATACGGATGGTTTTTACCTTACAATAACCCAAACATTTTTGGAATCACATATATCTTCTGATATTATAATAGTGTCTAAATAAAAATAAATAGCAATATAGCAGAACGCTTGAATCTCATGCTCCACACATATAGATACAATCAAAACTGCGGGCACTTATTGGATAATGGATTCCGGCTATGACAAGGTATGGAACCACCTGCCGATTGTGTATCTTTAGAAGCAAACACACTAGGTTCAACAAGAACATCTTGCAACCCGGCCCATACATGACCGACCAATCATTTCGATTAAGTGTATCGAATGTATATCACCAATGGTTGGGATCAGCAACCGTTTCCCGAAAATGGACAACATCGAATAGATTAAAGAAGGAAATGGAATTTTCTCTAGATATGTGATTATACACCCTAATGGAAGCGACCCACATAGCCATGCTTCCTACCCGATTTTTGTCATTTCTCGGTTGATGATGCTTGAGTTTAGAATTCACCTTTAGAACATCTGGTCACCATTTACTTTGAATGCCACATCGTCAGATCCGTCGAAATCACTGATTGACGTCCACAAAAAATACTCTAGTTGTTAGCTAAGAAAAGTGCCCTTCTCCGTTGCCACTAGGGTATGTTTGAAGAAATCAATGTACGTGACTCATTTGGAAATACTCTGTCAGACGTCCGCCCATACAAGTCATCAAGGAATAGGACGAGCCGAAGGTACTCTCCAACTACATCCAATATAGGAATCACCCCATAGGTCAGTAGTAAATAGTCCCTGCAAATCTGAAGATTTCAATCACGAAAGAATTACTAGTTATAATTACTCTGGCAGCCGCCAAAATTTTTTAACAAGCAAATCTTCCGGTCATGAAGATCCACGGTCTTCAATTTTCATTTATATAAGTGTCATGCACGTTAGCTTACGTAAGGCCAGTTCGAAGTGGTTTTGGGTCCAGTTCCCATCCCGGTCTCTTCGAACTAACATGTGGGGAATATTATTTGATAGTCGGTGTTTTAACTATCAAATTTTAAACAGCGTGGATGAGTTAAACATTTATACAATTTATTTTATATATACAATTTCCATGACATGTCTATTCAGATTTATTTAACTTATACAATCAAAATAATTAACTAATACAAGATAATCAAATAAAACGTGTCAACGTTTTATTTCAACAAATCTAGATTGATCACTTTATAGTATAACACATAATTTACATTAATTACTATCACAATAATAACAATAAAAAATGCTTCGACGTTTAATTTCAAACTAAATGCAGTTTGAAATATTGGATAACAACTAATATTACAATATATTTATACCTATTTTTTGGAAGTAAATACATCGATTTTATTTAAACATTTATTTCATTTTCAATAGATTATACATATTGGAGGTCACACAATTATGTCTATTTCTGCAAATTTACGGATTAATTCAATACTACACGATACTTTCTTCTTATTATTTATACACTTTTCCCTTTTATTCATATTAATTAATTTTTATAAAAATTGATTCAATTAACGACACAAGTATCTTAGGTTCATCACGACCAAATTATTTACGCGTATACCTTAGATTCAATTTTTGTCATTTCCCGTAAACCATTTCAGTGAATCTTTTTTTTAACTATATATAAAAATGTTAACCTGGAGAAGAAACTTAAACATTTAAATAAACCTTATTTAATTTATTCTTAGGCCCAAAGCCCAATAGTCTGGAAACAGCCCAACGCAAAAAGTCATGACCCATTTTCTTCAACCAAGACTATTCTTCCTTAATTTGATACTTCCCTTCTTCTGTTCTTCTGCCATGTTTCTTCTGTCAAGGCTGAAAATCACATGCCAAGCACGTATCTGGAAGCAAAACAAATCATATATTTGCATGTTCGATTTACACTTCCATCAAGCCCCATCTTCTCTTCTTCTCTTCCCTGTTTATCTTTTCTTCCACCATCCCACTTGTACACTTCATAACACATATTGGTGCACTGACCATAACGTGCACGTGCACATCAGTTCCACCGTGAACCCATCATCTTGATAATTGCCTTAGGCCACCAACCCAACCTAGAACACATCTCCATCTCTAGAAACTCCACTGATCCCTAAAATCAAAATGTGGTGCCTCAACATAAATCTTATATTCAACCCACATCCACTTAATTGCCTTTCGCTGCCACCGTCCAATGACCCCTGTATTCTAGTATTTCGAAGCTGATTGGTCCTCTTCCTGGAACCCCCAGGTGCGCAATCTTACATCGGCATGTCTCAAATGTAGTTCGACATTAATTTTGGCTTAACCAACAATAGTTAATCCACGTTAAAAAAGAAATCAAAATCCCATAAATCACCGGTTTAAAAATTAAAACTTTATTTTTCTTATGATCTATAATCTACCCTGACCATTCAACTCTAATCTCGTTGCTTATGACTGCTGCCACCTCTTCAATTTGACCAAAGTTTTCCTTTTGATCATCTCAAAAATTCACACAATCTAGGTTATTAAAAATCATGATTTTGATATTAAAATTCACGGTTTTTATTCGCTAATTCACCTATATGCCTAAATCCTAATTTACTGATGTTCGGATAATGTATATATATGACTTCCTTGCTGTAATCTATCTATTTCTAATGATATATATTACTATTTTAATTGAAACAAACTTTAGAATATTCACCAGTCATAAAAAACAAATCTTATGTTGGACATAACCCCTATAACAGACTATAATTTTAAGTTATTGATTTTAAATTAAGAGGAACTGAATGTAATTCCTCTACTATGAAATACAAGGCGTATTTCAGTTGCTTCTAGGGACAAGTCAAGCATGCACAATCACGTATATATGATATTGTATACTCAGTAACATATTACATGGATACATAGTTTTGAATACAATTATAGATACAAATCTGGAATGGATTTTTGGAGAGGGAAAGTTTGTAGTTGACTTAAATATATTTAACACTATTTTGTATTTCATTTATTGTCACTGGTTTACATGGTTATAATCTACTTACTGGTAGATATCAAGTCTTCTAAGCAACATCAGCATATAGTTTACTCACAGTATATGTCCACTTCAAAATCTGTTTTACCCAGATTGTTCAAACTGGTTTAATCAAACATGGTTAGCATGATGTGAGCATACTATTTTTTTTCCCTGATTTTTTTCAAACTGGTACTCTTTATTAAATATTAAGCTAACTACTTAACTGTGTTCATTCTCTATCAACTCCTCTTTTTATCAACTTCCTTCTTCTGTTAAACTCATATATTGGCACCATTCAAATGCCCCTCTTAAACATCATTATCTTAGGTAAATACATACAATACGTTTGGCATCGTTAAATACACGTCTACACCGCTCTTTCCTGCTTTCTTCTTTTCCTATTTATCACAAAATCGTGCGCAGTTGTACACTAGTGCACATGCACCGATGATCTATTCATTGGAAATCCCCTGCCACCTCATCCACTAGTCACAACATCCCCGAAGGTCATCTCTGACTGGCCATTACAGCTCATACAGTCTTATGATGGAATATCATGGCCTATCATACTTCTGTCATACTAAGTATTCAGTTTCTTATGTTCAGTGTTCATCTTGTCATGAAATGTAGGCTTTCTAGCACTAAACACATTCATATTTCTAGAATTCAATATTTAAATGATTAATTTTTGAGTTTTTGAATCCTTCCCCTCTATTATATATATATATATATATAATATACTAATTAGGGCTTGAATTATTTTTAACAAATAACCTACTCCCGAAATTCGAACATCTTTCGTTTTAAATGTAGATTTTCCATTAAGTTTGAACTAGAGTTATGGGGTTTTAATCAACAGAATGAAAAAGTACTTTTGTTTTCAAACACAAAGGCTTGTAAAAATGCTTTTGTTTTCAAATACACAGAGGCTTGTAAAAGTATTTGACAGTATTTTAAATCACAATAATAGATCCATATAAAAATGTTTTATGTTAAGCGATATATACACAACAAACATACATAGTTAAAACAACTTGTAGTCAACCAATAATCTGCCAAATATTCATATCTATATACATTAGTTTAGAATGGAAGAATTTATAACAAATTTTTACTCACCATGTACATGTTTTGTCTGTGTATTCATGTTCATTGCCTTGGTTTCCATATCACACATACAAAACGATTTCTCAAATAAAGGGTGCACTAACCAGTAATAGAATTTAAAATAAAAAGAGTTTACTCACCTATGTTGTGTTCACTATCTTGTGCCATATGTTCACTCTCTGTTTTGGCTCTATATGCATTTGTTTCTAGTTTTCTGCTTTGTGATTCTCGACCATTTTGATTTCCCGCAAGATACTTAAGTGTGTGTGTATTTGTGTGGTTTTGAAGTATATTTATAGATGGGAAAATCAGTAGGTTCAAGTCAGGAAGGTATCAAGGTGGGAAGGGTGTATTATGCAGCAGCTTTTCTATGATTGAAATGAAATTTGCTAAGGTCTTCTCCATCACGTTCTTTCCTAGCATGTTCAACTATGTAGATGTACTCATTTCCATGTGTAAATGGCTCAGGGACTAGGCTTGTGTAGGCTGGTTCTAAGGTGAAATGATGGATGTGTATGCTATATAGGTTGCAGCTATAGATGGGTGATGGATGATGTAAGTGCAGTTCATCTTTGTTCCTAAGTAATGCAACAAGGCCTTGTTCTTACTGCACATTTGCACATGCATGTGCCAGCTGTACCCATTGTACATGTATTTGTACTTTGTATATATAACAGATCCATCCTTAGTCTTCATGCACAATAGCTTATGTCAGGTCCTAGATGCATGCAGCAGGATGAAAATGAGTTTAAGGCGACCTATGATTTGATGGAAAAGAGGATGAAGGGCTGCTATACATATATGATCTGAAAACAAGATGTGCTTAGCTTCTTTTCAATTTTTTCTACGTGCAAATCCAAGTTCTAGGCCATCTAAATATTCATAGCAACACCCCTCTCTTATGAATGCAAATTCATGCCTATGCATATGCTTATATATGAAGTAAAAATTGAATTTTTCTTTACACATTTTTTATTTACATGAGTTTAAAACCAAGTTTCAAATGCAAAATAAAATTAGTTAAAACAACATGCAATTGCCTCTTTATTTACATAAGCATGACAAGTTGATATGTACACACATGATATTTGAAATAAATATTCCACTTTAACTAAGTTCGACTTTATCAACTTTATCAAATAAATGAATATCTTATATTATCTTAAATTAAATAAACATCTTCCTATATCCTCTTATAGAATATTAATCATCAACAAAGATATTTATTTGGAATTTCCTCGATATTTACCAGATATATAAATCACATTTAATTTAATTGCCAATATATTTTATACATTATAGATTATAAAATTAGTTCAAAAACCGGGTCGTTACAATCTACCCCCCTTAAAAGAATTTCGTCCCTGAAATTAAAGAGTAACGGAGAGATTCCCATTATAACTCAAGTTATAGACTTATACATTCACATATTTAAGTTATATACCAATGATCATAGCAACTACAGCATACAATACACACAGTTTATCTAACAAACATCAACAATAAACGAAACAAAATATACAATACACATGTCAACAATTAGCTATCTATCATAATTATTTTCATAACTAGAAATATTTGTTATTATATTCAGGAAACATCTCCATTTCATATGCACACATTACTGTTCTTCCACATTCATCAGTTCCTAGCCGTAAATTGGTAAGAAAATAATACTCTAAGTATCAACCCCGAAGACCGAAATCAACATCAGATCAACACTCAGAAAATCATTTATCTTACCTAATTTCTAGTTAGGTTCCAATTTCTTAACTCAGTATCTTAATTCCTTATCAACACAAATATCCCATTTTCCATTTAAGAAAATATCTTAGATTGCATTCGGGAAATAAATTCGCGATCATATCTACTTCATCAATTTGAATCAAACCTGTTCAAACATATTTGTCTACTTAAATTTTCCTTTTAAACTCAAATCCAGTTTAAATCTATTCAACTGAGTTTAGACTCGTGCTTCTCACAAACGTGTAATCTGATATTGATTATGGGAAATGTGTAATAAAGATGTTAAAGCAGAGTTTGATTTACACAAATAAATAGTCCATGTTACTTATACTCAAGGTTCGTTATATATACTAACCTAGAATTATCTTCTAACTTACCTAAATTAAAATCTTAAAATAAAAGTAATTAAGCATATTAGGCGCAACTAAATAGGAGATTAGGTATGTTTGTCTCAGGCCACGGTATAACTATTAATATTTGGGGTATGTTAAAAATGGATTAGGCCCAAAATAACATTCCATTTCTATATTTCTCTAGTTGAATTTTCCAACTCTAGAATCCTAACTTCTAGCTTTATTTGGAATCAAATATCTTTTTTCCATTTTAAATTCAGAACCTTTGAATTTTTCCAAAGCATTTTGATTTTTTCAAACACTTCTCCAATTTATCTTATTTGTATATTTCATTCTTTATACAAATTCAATTTGGTTATTGTATAACCATTTCGATTTTTATAGTCTTATACCAGATTTTAATAGTACCTAATGTAGTCATAATTATTTCAGAAAATCATTCTTTTATATCAAAATAAAATTTTTATATCAATTTACAAATACGCGCTTATATATATATATATATACACACACACACACTCAAATTCAATCTAGGATATTACTAAGCCTATCTCTATCGAGTTATGCACAGAGCCAAGGTTATCACTAAATCATTGCTCTGATACCAACTGTAACGACCCAAAAAAGTTCTGATCATGATTATCGATACTAATACATATCCTTTATCACATATCGAGTAAACAAACATCAGAAATTAACATATCATTAATAAAAAGAAGTTAGAGGGTGAGAAATAGAAAGAAAGTTAGAATAGAAGGAAAAAAAAGATCTAAACACAACAGAAATAGAGTATAACGAATCCCAAAGTGGAACTGAATAAAGTATATTATATAACTTCTTTAAATAATGTTGTATTATCTTACATACATCATTAAAGTACAACTCATATACAACATAGCAGGAATAAACTCGATATATCTAATGTTGAAGACCCTGCTCCAAGCTCCTTCAAGTGAATCTGTAAAATCCTGAAACCGCTTGACTGCTCGTACAAATTTGGGCACCCAAGAGTTTAGGGAAAACACAGAAAAATAAACTCTGGGTTAGTCATGGGACTATTGTGAGTAAACGATTTTAAAATAGATTTATTTAACTTTCAAAACCCTTTGGAATAAATGATAATCGTAAGACCGATCCACACATAAATACGGATGGTTTTTACCTTACGATAACCCAAACATTTTTGGAATCACATATATATTCTGATATTATAATAGTATCTAAATACAAATAAATAGCAATTTAGCAGAAAGCTTGCATCTCACACTCCATATATATAGATACAATCAAAACCGCGGGCACTTACTGGATAATGGATTCTGGCTATGACAAGGTATGGAACCTGTGAAAACCCGTAACTTCCCCGGTGAGGAAAGCGCGGATAGTTCAAGAACAAGCCACAACAGAATGCAAACGAAAGAACATTTCATTGTATATTACAACAATGCATCAGATTACAAGAATATACAGAGTATAAATGAATAAATATTACACAGAAATTATCAGAGATTACAATAAAGTACATAGCAGCGGAAAATAATACAATGCACAACTAGAAGAGATATACAGATACAAAGCTTTCCGGATATCATTCCAGCTGTAAACCAGGATCTTGTGAATATAAATCTGCAAAACCAAAACTACTAGCTGCCCGTGTCGAAAATAGGGGCACCCAGAGTTTAGGTTAAAACAATAAACTCCAGGTCAGTCATGTGACTGGTGTGAGAACTAAAACAGTTATTAATCTTTATTTTTAAAGTTAGGTAAATCAAGGGACCACGTCGCATAACACGGAACGGGTTTCCTCCCAAGAACACCAGTGCATAAAACAATAGCGCAATGCTAAATAAAGAAAAATGAAGCTATTATAAGACCCAGGTCCCATCACACAATGCAACGCAAGCCGGAGGACAGGGTTTTTACCTTATAATAGCCAAGAATGCTTGATACGTTTAAAACAAATCTTTTGATACTATTATAAGTGCATATTGTATAAAATATCTTCAAATCATAAGTATCAATCATAGACGGCATAAGTGCCCCATCCCACTATGTCGCCATACTAGGCTCTACAAATACAACCAAAATACACGTATTGGAAATTGGATTTCCATCATGGTGGCTCCTGATTCGAAAGATCGATCGCGTAATGCAATTCACCATGGCTTACGTCCCAACAAGAGAAAACACCGTCTGCACATCCGCACATTTGGGACCAGAGTACCACCGCGGCTTACGTCCCAGCGAGAGAAAACACCGCCTACTCTATATATCCCTGAGCACTAGGCTCATCTCGGTCGACCGAATCCATGACACCACTAAGGTGCCCATCCACGAAAAAGCATACTGATCAAACCATCAGTTTACCACCATACCGGGGTGTGAGGCTCGCGGATCAACGCTATACACAAAGCCATGCTATATCAGCTGCGCTTTGATCATCAACCACCAAACTTTGCTTTTCAACAAAAGTCTGGATCACTGCATCTCAGCATGCCACACTATCAATCCATATCGTACCACTGATTTCTGCCAATATATAACCTCTGAGCTCATATGTCTCAAAGAAGGGCGTTAAGCAAGAGAATAAATTCTCCGCCGCCAAACAAATATATATTTAGCAGAGATCAACAAATACAATATAAAGGAATACAATGTCAGACACACCATCCATTTACAAGTCCGTTCTAGGTCTGAACGAAACCGGAGGCACTTTCCTCGCATATCCATCCATCTCCAAGTACGTCTGGACGACCACCAACTATTTCCATCCTCTTGGGTGTACAGCCCAATCAGGATCATCAGTAATTATCCGAACGATGTGAAGACTTCCGGTCTTCAACCACCGTCTTCATCTTCGACATATCGTCGAATCGGTTATTCAGAATGGGTATAAACCCAGCCTTTCCGAACAATCCGCGTATATTAAAAACAGTGCTAGAAAACACAATATACGCCTCATTCCAATTCTGAATATTCTGTTATTTAAATATTCACATCTTTTGGGAAAGGTTCCCATTAATTTTATCCAAGATAAATTCTTTAAAATCTATCCTTTGATCTTCCTTTGGATGTCGTTTCAAACCAAATTATGGTTTTCCAAACTAGTCGAGATTAGCGAACCACACCGAAGTAATTATTTATTTTATTTCCCAATCCCAACCTATTCATCCCCTGAAGCAAACTGGTAATACTCCATATCTAACACCATGGTGTTATCGGTAAAATTAATTAGCATTTCACGTTCAAATCTAATTAAAGATTTAACTATCGCTTTGGAGCAAAACTGGTAATACTCCATTCTCGCTCATTTCTAAATTTGAAAATTTTAAATTATCAATTAACATTTCCATTTAATTGCAGATTCGTTAAAACTCCTTTTACTGCGTTAAAGAACTAGTGTCATTTAAAACACAGTCCACGGTAAACCCAAATCACATTCTATTTATTGTCGGGTTAAAGAACTAGTGTTATTTAAAACACAGTCCACGGTAAACCCAAATCACATTCTATTTATTGTCGGGTTAAAGAACTAGTGTTATTTAAAACACCGTTCACGATAAACCCACAAATCAATTCTAATTCAATTCAAATCAAATATATTAGGAATTTCAATTATTTAAAACCCCTTTTTAAATCTAATTTATTTATTTAAAAATAATTGGGTTTTAAATTTAGTTCAAACTAGTTCATTTCGATAGAAATCTATTTTTATCTTTTCAAATATGGAGTTTTTCATCTCAATTTTTCCCAAATCATTTCTTATGATTTTACACAAATTATTGACATTTTTAATAATTTTATCAAGGCCCGTACAGTCGATTTCCATCAACGGCCATCGAACTGCACTTACAACGACCTTTTTCGAATTTGATTTGGACATAACTCCAAATCCATCCGTTAGATTTCAAATTTCTAATATTCTTTAGAAAGCTCTTTTCGATACGAACCCAACGGTTCCGGTTTTAGGAGAATCCGACGGTCGGATCTCCCGTAATGTCCGTTTGAAATCAATGGTCGAAATTCGCGAACTGCCGCGGCGCGGCGCGTTCTATTCAGGCCATTATACTATATATATATATATATAATATATAATATATATTTCGTCGATTACTATTTAAAACGAATTTTATAAATAGTTTTGAATTCGTTTCAAAAACAATTTCAACTTCCATCTCAATTCAAATCAAAATTGAATCTTTCCTTATAAATTCGTTTTAAATTCATTTCTATTCAATTCAAGTTTCAATTCAATTTGAATTCATTTCAATTCGTTTTAAATTCAATTCGAATTCGTTCTATATTCAATTCATTTCGAAATCGTTTTATATTCAATTCATTTCGAAATCGTTTTATATTCAATTCATTTCGAAATCGTTTTATATTCAATTCATTTCGAAATCGTTTTCAATTCATTTAGAAATCATTTTCAATTCATTTCATTTCGAAATCGTTTTCAATTCATTTCGAAATTGCTTTCAATTCATTTCATTTCGAAATCGTTTTCAATTCATTTCGAAATCGTTTTCAATTCATTTCATTTCGAAATCGTTTTCAATTCATTTCGAAATCGTTTTATATTCAATTCATTTCGAAATCGTTTTCAATTCATTTCGAAATCGTTTTCACTTCATTTCATTTCGAAATCGTTTTCAATTCATTTCGAAATCGTTTTCAATTCATTTCATTTCGAAATCGTTTTCAATTCATTTCATTTCGAAATCGTTTTCAATTCATTTCATTTCGAAATCGTTTTCAATTCATTTCATTTCAAAATCGTTTTCAATTCATTTCATTTCAAAATATTCGATTTCAAAATTTCTTTTCAATATTCATTTTAAAATGAATAAAATCGATATAAATATCGTTCACGTCAAAATGGCGTCAATCTAATCAACACGGCTTCATATATTCCTTTATTCTATTTAACAAATGAATATTTATTTTTGTCAACACACGACTAATCTCAACGAATGAGTACTGTCCACGTGTGACTATTTTTGTTAAATTATTTCGTTCAACACATGACTAATCTCAACGGATGAGTACAGTCAACACATGAACCTTTATTTAACAGTGATAAAGATATAAAATTTATTGTTAAAATATTACGTTCAACACATGACTAATCTCACGAATGAGTACAGTCAACACATGAACCTTTACTTTATAATATTCTTTATTTTTCCGATTGGAATGAGGTCCAATTAATCACCGTATAAAATTAATTATATGGATTTTCATACAACACATGTATATAATAGCATTGAAAAATAATCAACCATCACCCAAAGTGCACTACACTGTATAAGCATCAAATATAGATATCTAACGCTTATAACAGCCTGTCAATCAATCGATCGACATATTTAATCAATCAGGATGAGTGAACTTCATATTTCATCCCAACACCCATGTGGGGTTTCAAACAATCAAACACAGATTTTATTTGTGCAGTTGGGCGATGTGTAAAATTTATCGTCCCAATCAATGTCCTTCAAATAGGTGTACATAAACAAACCGTCCGGTTTGTAAATGAATATTTTATTTTATTCACTTCACGTTAAAAATTATATTTTTAACGATAAAACATTTTATTTTAACATATGAATTTATATTCAGTTCATTATTTAAATAAAATGATATTTTTATTTTTCTAACTTATTTTAGAAAATTTCGGCGGCATAACGGCACGATACTAGAAACGGGACGAGGCCTAGCCTTATCCCCGGTCTAGTGAAGGCCCACACCATTCACACATCAATCAAATCCATTCATTTCACCAAACAATTCAAATTTCAATCAAATAATCTAACTAATTTTTGCAATCAAACAAACAAGTCCATGGTCTGTGGACGATTGTGTCGGGTGCTACTAAGCACCGAGTATATATATATAACTAGAAAAAGAAATTGAAGAGTGAGAAGTTCTCACCAATAGCTATCCAATACCACGACTCTTCATATGTAGGAAGTCTTGTCGTTCCCACCCTTTGTCACTTTCGTTGTCCATAATCACTACATAGATATAATTCAAATTTTTATATTCTCTACCTTATAAAAAGTATATTCTCATAATCTCTACTATATAGAAATCATATTTTTATTCGCTGCATATATAAAAATTATATTTTGATATAATTGAAAATCACATTTTTATCATGTTGTTTATATAAATAATCGCATTTTTCATATCGCTAATGTACATATAAAAATCGTATTTTTATAACACTTCTGATATATATATAAATTATATTTTTCTTCGCTAAAAATTATATTTTTATCTTACCATTTAAACAATAAAAATCATATTTTTATTTTTCTCTTCACATACCAAAAATCACATTTTTATCATGTTGTTCATTTAATAAAAATCATATTTTTACTTCAAAAGCAAAGTATATTTTTACTTCAAAAACAAATGTATATTTTAAAAGACAAAGCAAATTATATAAAAAAAGAAAATCAATTTTTTTTTATTATTGTTCTTTATTCAATAATGCTCCATATAAAAATCGTATTTTTAATGTTGTTCTATTCATATAGTAAATATCATATTTTTTAAATTGTTATTTCCATTTTAAAACCAATGCTATTTTAATTTTTAAAAACAAAGCTATTTATATTTTAAAGTTCAATGCTATTTATTCTATTTTTTTATTGTTGTAAAAACAAAGATGTTTTTATTTTCAAAAAAAAAAACAAAACTAATTTTAAACTAATGCTAATATATATATATATATATATGAGAATTTCATTACATCTTAATTACTATAGGAATTAAACTAATTACACTAATATTTAACTAAATATAATTAAGGGCATAATTACATTGATTAAGGAAGGGGGCCGCTCCTTCTTCCCTTCAGGTAAGTCGCGATTCACCATAAACCATCCACCAAAACAGAAACCTCCACCTCGCGCCACCTATAGAGCCCCGGACGACGATCCAACCTCACCACATCGACTCGCTACAACCCTTCTCCCACCGGCTTGCGTGGCACTGAACTCGAGATAGGCATCTCGCTGGAATTTGAGGCGAAACGGAGCCACTTTGAGCTCGAAAATCAGCTGCAGCCCTCAATGATAATCGATCAACCTCACATCCTTGCGAAGATCTCGAGATTCCCTTTCTTGTTTACTTTGGAACCCCACACTAATTCGCAGTGGATCGAGGGAATTTGGGGATTTTTATTTCGAATGGTGAGGGCCATCGAATATTAAGTGGCGGCTAGGGTTTTCTGCGAAAGGGAGGGTTTATAAAAAAATATATTATATTTTATTATTATTTAAATTCTTTTAATTTGAAAAATACTTGTTCTTTGATACTAACTCCAAATCGGACCCAACGACTGTCGACCCTGGCTAAACACCCCCATTCTGAACACAATGGGATATGCTGCGTAAGCCAATTCAGCTGTTACGATCAGTTTCCATTGAATTTACATTTAAATCATTATATTGAATTTTAAACGTACATTTCAATTTATCGGGACCACATACGAACCCTATAAATTCCAGAATAATATTTTCTAGCTTCGTATTGACAATACGGTCCTAACAAAACTAATTTCGTCTAATTCTGAGACCGTTTGAAAAATGGCCATTTTCCAGTCGATTAAAATCAACTGAAACTGGTCAAATGCGTTCTCCTTTTCCATGCTCACATATTGATTTGAAAAATTATGAAATTTGGAATCTAGCAATAACTTTACATCACGGACCCAACAAAAGTGGTTTCGTCGAAATCCGAGGTCGTTTGCAAAATGTCCATTTTTAAGAGTCTGAATTCCATAGCGACTATTCAGAATTTTCAACTGGACATATCTTTTGATTCCCACTATGAAATTTCGAATTTTCGGATTCGTTGGAAAGATATTCCCAATTAGATCCTATCGTTTTTGGTTTCACTAAAATCCGGTTTGTTTTGCACCCGGTACATTCAATTGAAGTTTGTAATCGAATTATCGAACTACCGCGCCATTTTCAATTCTATTTATAATTATATATATTATATATATTCTAACGACGATGTATATAATATATACGTTCGAATTCTATTCAAAATAAATTTCTCGTCGATATTATTTAAAATAATTCATTTTAAATAATCAAAATTCGCTAAAATTGCCAAAATAAAATTTTTAAACTGGCCCAGATTTTCGGGTTGTTACAGAACCACCTGCCGATAGTGTATCTCTAGAGGCGAACACACTGGGTTCAACAAGAACATCTTGTAACCCGGCCCACTCATGACTGAACACTCATTTCGCTTGAATGTATCGAATATATATCACCAACGGTTGTGATCAGCAACCTTTTCTTGAAAATGGACAGCATTGAATAGATTGAAGTAGGAAATGGAATTTTCTCTAAATAGGTGATTATACACCCTAATGGGAGCGACTTACATAGGCATGTTTCCTGCCCGATTTTTGTCATTTTCCAGTTGACAAGGCTTGAGGTTAGAATTCACCTTTAGAACATCTGGTCACCATTTACTTTGAATGCCACATCGTCAGATCCGCCGAAATCACTAGTTGATGTCCACAAAAAATACTGTAGTTGTTAGCTAAGAAAAGTGCCCTTCTCCGCCGCCAACTAGGGTACGTTTGAAGAAATCAACATACGTGACTCGTTTTGAAATACTCTATCAGACATTCATCCATACAAGTCATCCAAGAACAGGATGAATCGAAGGTACTCTCGTACTGCATCCAATATAGAAATCACCCATAGGTCAGTAGCGAATAGTCCTTGCAAATCCGAAGATTTCAATCAAAAAACATATACAAGTTATAATAACTCTGGCGGCAGCCAAAGAATTTTAACAAGTAGATCTTCCGACCATAAAGATCCACAGTCTTCATTTTTCATTTATATAAGTGTCTTGTACATTAGCTTATGTAAAGCCAGTACGAAGTGGTTTTGGGTCCAGTTCCCATCCCGGTCTCTTCGAACTAACACGTGGGGAATATTATTTGATAGTCCGTGTTTCAAATATCAAATTTTAAATAATGTATATGAGTAAAACATTTATACAACTTATTTTGTATATACAATTTCCATGACATATCTATTCAGATTTATTTAGCTTATACAATCAGAATAATTAATTAATACAAGACAATCAAATAAAACATCTCAACGTTTTATTTCAACAAATCTAGATTGATCACATTATAGTATAACACATAATTTACATCAATTACTATCACAATAATAACAATCAACAACGCTTCCATGTTTAATTTCAAACTAAATACAGTTTGAAATATCGGATAACAACTAATATTACGTTATATTTATTCCTACTTTTTTGGAAGTAAATACATCAATTTTATTTAAACATTTATTTTGTTTTCAATAGATTATACATATTGGAGGTTCGAACATAATTTACACAATGACGTCTATTTCCGCAAATTTACGAATTAATTCAATACTCCACGATACTTTCTCCTTATTATTTATATACTTTTCCATTTTATTCATATTAATTAATTTTTATTAAAATTGATTCAATTAATGACATAAGTATCTTAGGTTCATCACGAGCAAATTATTTACGCGTATACCTTAAATTTAATTTTTGACATTTCCCATAAACCATTACAGTGAATCTTTTTTTTAATTATATGTAAAAATGTTAACCCGGAGAAGAAACTTAAACATTTAAATAAACCTTATTTAATTTATTCTTAGGCCCAATGCCCAATAGTCTTGAAACAGCCCAACGCAAAAAGTCAAGAGCCATTTTCTTCTACCAAGACCATTCTTCTTTAATATGATCCTTCCCTTCTTCTGTTCTTTTGCCATATTTCTTCTGTCAAGGCCGAAAATCACATGCCAAGAACGTATCAGGAAGCAAAACAAATCATTTATCTGCATGTTCGATTTACACTTCCATCAAGCCCCATCTTCTCTTCCTCTCTTCCCTGTTTATCTTTTCTTCCACCATCCCACTTGTACACTTCATCACCCATATCGGTGCACTGACCATAACGTGCACGTGCACATCAGTTCCACCGTGAACCCATCACCTTGATCATTGCCGTAGGCCACCAACCCAACCTAGAACACATCTCCATCTCTAAAAACTCCACCAATCCCTTAAATCAAAATATAGTGCCTCGGCACAAATCTTATAATCAACTCACATCCAATGAAATGCCTTCCGGCGCCATCATACTTGTCCAATGACCACTGTATTCCAGTATTTTGAAGCTGATTGGTCCTATTCCTGGAACCCGCAGGTGTGAAATCTTACATTGCCATGTCTCAAATGCAGTTCAACATTAATCTTGGCTTAACCAACAACAGTTAATCCACGTTAAAAAAATCAAAATCCCATAAAACACCGGTTTAAAAATTAAAACTATATTTTTCTTATGATCTATAATCTGCCCTGATCATTCAACTCTAATCCTATTGCCTATGACTGCCGCCAACTCCTAAATTTGACCAAATTTCCTTTTGATCATCTCAAAAATTTCGCACAATCTAGGTTATTAAAAATCATGGTTTTGATATTAAAATTCAGGGTCTTTATTCGCTAATTCACCCATATGCCTAAATCCTAATTACTGATGTTCGGATAATGTATATATATGACTTCCTTGCTGTAATCCATCTATTTCAATGATATATATTACTATTTGAATTGAAATAAACTTTAGAGTATTCAACAGTCATAAACAAACAAATCTTATGTTGGACATAACCCCCCTATAACAGACTATAATTTAAGTTATTGATTTTAAATTAAGAGGAACTGAATGTAATTCCTCTACTATGAAATACACAGGCGTATTTCAGTTGTTTCCAGGGACGAATCAAGCATGCACAATCACGTATATATGAGATCGTATACTCAGTAACAAATTACATGGGTACATAGGTTTGAATACAATTATAGATACAAATCTGGAATAGATTTTTGGAGAGGGAAAGTTTGTAGTTGAATTACATATATTTAACTCCCTTTTGTACTTCATTTATTTTCACTGGTTTACATGGTTATAATCTGCTTACCGGTAGATATCAAGTCTTCTAAGTAACATCAACATATGGTTTACTCACATTATATGTCCACTTCAAATTCTGTTTTACCCAGAGTGTTCAAACTGGTTTAATCAAACATGGTCAGCATGATGTGAGCATATTGTTTTTTTTCCCTAATTTTTTTTCAAACTGGTACTCTGTTTTTAAATATTAAGCTAACTACTTAACTGTGTTCATTCTCTATCAGCTCCTCTTTTTATCAACTTCCTTCTTCTGTTAAATTCATATATTGGCACCACTCAAATGCCCCTCTTAAACGTCATTATCTTAGGTAAATACATACAATACGTTTGGCATCCGTATACACACGTCTGAACTGCTCCTTCCTACTTTCTTCTTTTCCTGTTTATCACAAAACCATGCACAATTGTACACTAGTGCACATGCACTGATGATCTATTCATCGGAAATCCCCTGCCACCTCATCCACTAGTCACAACATCCCCGAAGGTCATCTCTGACTGGCCATTACAGCTCATACAGTCTTGTGATGGAATATCGTGGCCTCTCAAACTTCTGTCATACTAAGTATTCAGTTTCTTGTGTTCAATGTTCATCTTTTCATGAAATGTAGGCTTTCTGGTACTAAACACATTCATATTTCTAGAATTCAATATTTAAATGGTTGATTTTTGAGTTTTTAATTCTTTCCCCTCTATATTATATATATAATATATATTAATTTGGGGTGGAATTATTTTTAACAAGTAACCTACTCCCGAATTTGAACATCTTTCATTTTAAATTCTGATTCTCCATTAAGTTTGAATTAGAGTTATGGGGTTTTAATCAACAGAATGTAAGAGTACTTTTGTTTTCAAATACATAGAGGCTTGTAAAAGTGCTTTTGTTTTCAAATACACAGAGGCTTGTTAAAGTATTTGACAACATTTTAAATTACAATAACAGATCCATATAAAAAAATTATGTTAAGCAATACATACACAACAAACATACATAGTTAAAACAACTTGTAGCCAACAAATAATCTGCCAAATATTCATATCTATATACATTAGTTTAGACTGGAAGAATTTATAACAAAGTTTTACTCATCGTGTACATGTTCTGTCTGTGTATTCATGTTCACTGCCTTGCTTTCCATATCACACATACAAAACGATTTCTCATATAAAGGTTGCACTAATCAGTAATAGAATTTAAGATAAAAAGAGTTTACTTAGCTAGGTTGTGTTCACTATCATGTGCCATATGTTCACTCTTTGTTTTGGCTCTATATGCATTTTCGGCCATTTTGATTTCCCGCAAGATACTTAGGTGCGTGTGTATTTTTCTGGTTTTGAAGTATATTTATAGATGGGAAAATCAGATGGTTCAAGTCAGGAAGGTATCAAGGTGGGAAGGGTGTATGTATGCTGCAGCTTTTCTATGATTGAAATGAAATTTGCTAAGGTCTTCTCCTTCATGTTGTTTCCTAGCATGTTCAGCTATGTAGATGTACTCATTTCCATGTGTAAATGGCTCAGGGACTAGGCTTGTGTAGGCTGGTTCTAAGGTGAAATGATGGATGTGTATGCTATATAGGCCGCAGCTATAGATGGGTGATGGGTGATGTAAGTTCAGTTCAACTTTGTTCCTAAGTAATGCAACAAGGCCATGTTCTTACTACACATTTGCACATGCATGTGTCGGCTGTACCCTTTGTACATGTATTTATGCTTTGTATATATATAACAAATGTAACAGCCCAGGAATTTCTATGCTTAGGATATAAATTTAATCAAGATTTAGCATTTAAATTTAATAAAATTGTTTAGTTGAATAGGCTTTTGAAATGGAATTTGCTTTGAAATAGTACAATATATGTTTTATTTTAATTTCATACTAAATTTACTTTAATAATGTGATGTTGACTTTATCCCACTTTTAGACCATTGAAATACTTTTGTAAATATAATGGAAGTATTAATGCTTTGCCAAATTTTAAGCATTGACCTTTATTTGTTTTATGGTTGCTTAAATTTAATGTTTTTAATACTTTAAACTAATTGAAATAGTTGTTTACACAATTGCATATAAATAGTTTGGAAATATAATTTGAAATATATAATTCATTAAATCTTTTATTTGGTTTACATTTGTAAATTTAATATAATTATTTGGATTTAAATTTGGTTTTCAAGATTTTGTTTAAAATTTACTTATGTTTTATTTAAAATGTTAAGTGTACCAGTAATGTATTTGTATATATAGTATACTAAATGGTAGAATACTTGGAGTATATAGTTGTTTAAATTAATTTGGTCTAATTGTTTTGCATGTGTAACTAAATAAAGGCGCCTCTAGCACTGTTATACATTTTGATTTGAGAATTTACGAGTGGCATCCTATCTCTGAACTTCCTTCCACGTGCTCTTTGATTGCCGATATTTTTCCACACGTCTTTCCCATTCCTCACCGTGTCTGTTTCCTCTAAATTGTTTTGCACGTGTCCCTTATATCACCGCGTGTTCCTATTGTTTCCCACCGCCTCTCTCCTTTATTTATTTTACCGTGCCTCCTCATGCTTTGTATCAGCTAAAAGAAACGGAAAGGTAGAAAGCTTTCCAAATCAAAACATCTCCACCCAAATTTCAATTTCCCCCAAATTAATTCTTCTCGTATCCCTAAATCAATCAATGGCTCCAACCGATTTTGGTCTTCCTCTTCCAGTCGCCACTCCGCCTGAAACCCACCTTGGCCACCGTTCGATTGTCAGCTCCAATCCACCGTAACTGCTCCATCCTCGTTCGCTCCAGTCATGATCGCGCCCACTGTACACTGTAAAGCCCCACTGTGTTCCCTCTGTCTCTTGTTTCAGTCAAATCCGAGCCTGACTTGTTTTTCTACACTGTTTCAAGGTGAGTCTCTCACGTTTATGCTTTGCTCAAGAATTTCGAATGTTTTGGATTGGGGTATTTTACTTACTGGTTTGCTCTTCATGCCACCGTCTGTGCCAATCCATCGAAAATCCGTCCACCATTCGAAGCCACTTGCAAACCATCGCCTGCTTCAATCAATGAGGTCCGAACCCATAACCTGAGGCCACAACGCTGAAAATCCGGACTGCATGCTGCTTTCTTTGCTGTTTTAGGTGAGTATTTTGGTCACGATCGATTACTGGTTTAAGTAATTTAATTTTGATAAAATCTAGAGTATAATAGTTGAATTTTGGTTAATCTTGCATTGGGTAAAACCTGTTTTGTTTGAACTGTCTTCATCTTGGATGTATTGCCCATGCCCTACTGTTTGCCGACCTTGTTTTGGCACACTTGTGCTTTGTGTTTTTATGACCTATTGTCTGTTGGTTTCGATCATACATGTCCGCTGTTTGAAGTAAACACATAAGCACGTTGTTCCGACTCGTTGTTAACGGCTCCGCCATGCTTATGACCTTTTGGGTTAATTAGATTACTCTGTTTTCTTTTATGCGAAAGCTTACTTTTGTCTTACTACATGCCCTATCCTATATATGGTCGGGGATAACTTCATTTGCTATTTTGTTACTTGCGAATTAGGTGAGAATTGGTCTTGAGTTCATTTAGGCTTGTCAGTGGGTTTAGTTACATTAAAACATGCTGGAGTTTGAATCTTGGAAAATATAAGGCTGTGATTTCTTTGTACCATAACAAGCAGGTCTGGTTGTACCATTTCATAGTAATAGTTGTAATTTAACTATGCATGCACGTAGTTGAATATTGACTGTTAGGCACATACTCAAATTTAGAACTTCATGTATGTTTTGATAACTACTTTTGTGAACATTTTGAGGATACTTACTCCATAGTTTTGTAGTTATGTTGTGCTTGGAAGCCATTCACATGCTGCATGTATTCAAAGAAACCCAACGCAGTTGCATGTTAGTCCACTTTGAGAACATATGTTTGTTTTACGCATATTGGAACGCATTTATTGATGTTGCACTGTCAATTACTACCCTGTTTTGCTATTTATGTATGCACACCATATGAACTTCTAATTATTATACTTCAGCTTTTATTTGAAATTATTTTACTTAAATCAAGTAATCCTGATCCGAGTGTTTGTTGTGTTTTTTTTAACGCAATACGCTCGGGTCAGATGCGAGCGTTGCAGATTTTAAAGACATTTCAGCTCGCAACGAAGTGGAGAGGCATGAGAAGACGCATACGGCGCGCACTCGTCAGAATCGTAAAGTTTTTATTTTAAAAATTCATGTATAAATTTACATATTCTTCCGCTGTGTAAATCAATTGTAAAACTCTGATATTTTTATGAAAAATTTGTTCCGCTGCAATTATTGTACTCTGTGATTCTGTGTTAATTCTGTTTTAACCCGTGTAAGCCAATAACCATCTGAAGTTTTGAATGTTTCGAGTTGGTTTAATTACCGATTTGAGACTGGCAAAATGCCAGGTCGTTACAACAAATCTATCCTTAGTCTTCAAGCACAACAGCTTACGTCAAGTCCTAGATGTATGCAGCAGGATGAAAATGAGTTTAAGGTAACCTATGATTTGATGGATAAGAGGATAATGGCTGGCTATACATATATAATCTGAAAACAAGATGTGCTTAGCTTCTTTTCAGTTTTTTCTATTTGTAAATCCAAGGTCTAGGCTATCTAAATATTCGCTGTAGTTCCCCTCTCCTATGAATGCAAATTCATGCCCTTGCATATGCTTATATATGAAGTAAAAATTGAATTTTTCTTTACGTAGTTTTTAATTTACATGAGTTTAAAAGAAAGTTTCAAATGAAAAATAAAAATAGTTAAAACAACAAGCACTTGTCTCTTTATTTATATAAACATGACAAGTTGATATGTACACACATGATATTTAAAATAATTATTCCACTTTAACTGAGTTTGACTTTATCTACTTTATCAAATAAATGAATATCTTATATTATCTTATATTAAATAAATATCTTCCTGTATCTACTTATAGAATATTAATCATCAACAAAGATATTTATTTGGAATTTCCTCGATATTTACCAGATATATAAATCACATTTAATTTCTTTACAATATAATTTATACATTATAGATTATAAAATTAGTTCAAAACTCGGGTTGTTACATTAGCTCCTGCATAGGCTATGCTTGTCGTTATTTACATGTTTGTTTCTACAAATCTAATTATCATTGATTCATATTTATGACAGAAAAATGAGTTAGATCTATATTAATATGTTTGGCTATTAATGATTATTAATCAATTTATGTCATTACTCCCTAATTAATTTCATTTATTATAATACCTCTCTTTTTATTCATTTTTTGTTATTTTCAAACAATCAAACTTTTGGAATAATCTGATTGGATTTATTAATTAAAATCACTTTGGTCCTATAATTCGACACCCTTTACAACAACACTTGTGGTTTAAGAAAGCCGAATGAATTTAATAATTGTTTACAATTGTACAATTTATTCGCAAACAAATTTTGCAATAAAACACTTGGTGTGCAACTGAGTAGCGCGTTCTGACCCCACTTGGTATGCAACCGCTCTAACAATTCAAATTCTTTGAATTTCTTGTTTGTTTGCTTGAATCTTTTCTTGCTTTAGCCTTTGAATTGTTTATTAAAGGAAAGAGAATTAAACAAACAAAAATAAAAACAATTGAAAAGGAGAAAAATAAAATAAACAAAAAAAACTAGTAACTGACTCAGCTAAAAAAAAATTAAAATGACAAAACAAATCAGCTAAAAAAACAAAGAAAAAAAACTAGGATAGTGCACACAAAATTGAAATACCCTTAAATCAACAAGCCTCCCACCTCTCTTCACACAATCAAGGCAAAAAAATTCACACTCCCTTTCTTGTCTCAGGAAACCAAAACTAACTCAAACTAATAAAACAATTTCCTCTTTGTTTTTGAAATTTGAAATCGAACCCTATCAATTTAGGTATCGCGATTTGTTCAGGTGGGTTTGGGAATTCTGATCTTAGGTTTCGATTCAGATTTGTGGATTTGTGGATCTTCAGATTTTTGTTTGGTTGCTATTTGCAAATTGGGTTTTGCAATTGAAGGTCCTGAGTTTTCAAAGATTGTACAGTTTAGAGTTAGGTTTTTTTCAAGTGACTGGTTGATGGGTTAATGAGTATTGCGCGGTATTTTTCGGTGAAGGGAATCCGATGATTCAAACTAGGTTTTCTATGATTTGGATACGCTTGGTGTTTTTCAGGAGGTGGCAAAGATGAATGAGCGGCTTGGTGCTTGTTCAGTATGTCTGATGATTGTTCCGACTGTAATGCGTAGATGGCACAATCTTGTGTGATGGGTTATTGAGGCTATTGAGATGTTCGAAGGGGCGCTGGTTATGGACGTGGTCAGTTGATGAGGTAAAAGAGTGAGGCAGCTTTTGCTATATTGTGTTGACGTGGTCTGTTGGTGTATGGGGTTTGTGGTTTTGGATGTGGTTGTGGACGTGGGTTGCTTGAGTTGATATGGGTTGGGTTCCAGATCCGGGTGAATGAGGTGGATGTTAAAAACCTGAGGGTATGTGGCATTTGGTAATAAGTCTTTTGGGGTATAGATGTATGGAAGTGAGGGAATTTGCTGATGTTTTTGAAGGTGATTGAAGCTTGCGTGATGGAGGGATGGAGGAGCTGATGGAAAATTAGGTTACTTTGCTGGCAGCGTGGACGGGTTTGTGAACGTTGAGGGGGTGAATTGCAAAGGTAATGGTTGTGCGTGTGCTGAACTGGTTGTTACGATGGTGGTGGATTGGAACGTTGAGACAACAACTGGTTTGTTAAGGAGTGGGGAAGATGTGCAACCTGGTTGTAGGGTGTGAGGGAAGGCCAAAATTTGTTTGCAAACAAATTGAACAATTGTAAATGATTATTAAACTCGTTTGGCTTTCCTATACAACAAGGGTTGTTGTAAAGGGTGTCGAACTCTATGACCAATATTATTTTAACTAATAAATCTGATCAGATCATTCCGAAAGTATGATTGCTTGAAAACAACAGAAAATAAATAATAAGAGAGCTTTTTATAATAAATGAATGCAATTACGGAGTAACTACATAAACTGGATTAATAATCATCAATAGCCAAACAGATTAATATAGATCTAACTCACGTTTCTGTCACAAATATGAATCAATGATAACTAGGTTTTTAGAAACAAACATGTGAATAAAGACAAGCATTGCCTATGCAGGAGCTAAACTCTTGAACAACCATAGGTTATCAGGATAGATTCGCCACTTTATTTCTAAAACCCTAAAAATTAGATCTAAATCTGATAAGTGTTCGATCGAACTCGAATATACCTTGTGAAGGAGCACAGCTCTTATACGACACAAAGTATGAAGGTTTTGATCTAACTCTTGATTCAGATCTAGATCTATATGCATAACATCCTAATCTTTTTGACTGTGTGATTCATATTGAATCCAATCTTTAAGCGTCATCGCCCCGAATTAAAGGGGATTAGCAAGACATAACTAAATAAGAAAAAGAGAAGAAGAAAAGAACAAACATGAATAAAATAAAACAAAAACTAAAGAGAAAAGGAGAAGAATAGTTTTATTCCAAGTGAAGTGTTTACAAAATAAAACCTACGGCAATTCTAAATAAAAGAGATACAGTGTATTTATAGCTGTCATGACCAAGACTAAGTGGCCAGTTACAAGAGGTGGGACAAAAGTCTTTGCCCAAATAACAAATAAACCAATGTGAAGGCATGTGAATGGACATGCAAATGTCATAGAAAAATAGCTTGCGGACATTAAAAGACATCAAATTCAATCGTTTTGAGCATGAATAAGAACTCCATTACATCTGAGACAAGCGATCTTTATGAAAAGTCATTGAATCTTGACTTTAAAATATGCGGCAGAAGGTGGTTGAATAGCAACATTTCTTCGGGTCTTCAAGCTTTAATCCAGCTCTAAGAATCAACATACTTCTTGCAACAATTCTTCAATCTTTTTAACAATTAAGTGCACCAATCCATTCATCTTAAATAATCTGAAAGCACAAGTATAAATACACAGTATCAGTTATTTTAATGAGAAAATAAGATAAATAAGCGGATAAAATATACACATTTGCGTGTATATCAAATACATGCATGCCGCTCCGGGTGGTGTATCGTAGACGCTAGGGCATCGGGTACGGTAGATGGTACGTACATGTGAGGGTTTAGGTTCATGCGTGCTGCTTCAGGTGGTGTATCGTAGGCACTAGGGCATTACTCCATGTTGAAATTTGATTCAATTGAGGAATTCAGATACGGCAGTCTGCACGTTTGTGTAGCATGGCGATGGTTGTTCTATGAAAAACGTGGCATTGTTATATGAAGATCTGTATGTTGCTCCGGCGTAGGATGACTATTGCATAATGTGGCATAGTTTTATGGGGATCCATACATTGCCTTGGCGTCGGATGAGAGTTGCCTGACGTCGCGTAGTTTTATGGAGATCTGTACAATTCTCTGGCTCAGGATGAGAGTTGCATACGCTTTCGTGGCGTGATGGCGAAGACGATGCGAGAAGGGTACCATAGGAAGCACCTTGATATTGAGGGTAGCTACATATATGCTATATTAGGTTTATCTAGTAGGAGGTAGACAGGTATGACGTGTGTGTAAGCCTTAAGTGCTATTAACAAATAAAGCAAGAAAATATAACTGAACGGTATATGTAGTGTTATTTCAGAATGTGTAATTGTAAGTCCAATCACTAGAACTTGCATCTTGACCCCTCCTCATAACATACTCGCAGGTTAGGTTTATGACATAGATATGATAGCTTTGGATATTGGTTAGATAGTATTATTTATCTTGGTAATTCTATATTAGATTATATTATATTTTATTCCATTTTGTTGTGAGATGTTTTTCGAGCTCTGATATATTTATTATCTCTGTCTTTTTTACACGATACTAGACAAGCCAACTTGTGTTTCGATAGATAGAAATTTTGACAAAACAATTGATCTGTCGGAATTCGGTTTTTTACAGTGTGAGTAACGATCTATCCACCTTAATTCATCTCATACTCCAAGCTCTGACAAGTAAAAAATTACATTTTCTATTATATTCCCGGATCCAAGGATTAAGTTAATTTAGTAATTGGGCTAATTGTGCTTGCTTGCAAGTAAGTATATGTTACTCAGTTGTTCATCGACCTATCAATCTACGGCTAGGATTGCATCAATGAAAAGGACCAAGAGAATTATTAAAAAAGGGAGAAGATTAACCCAAACTACCGCAATACAATATTTACAAGTGGGAAATCCAATCAGGTAAACAAAATGTATTTTAAATAAAATAACGCTTGAGGTGCTCACAAACTCTTGGTATTTTTTTTTCATCAATGGTTGTTATCTTAAAGGTTCCATTTTTTAGCCTTTATTGGGTGGCGTCTGGTCCTTTCCATTTTGTACCCTTGTCTGTAGGGCTAGAGAAGACATGCTTTAGGATAAATTGCCAATTTCAAAGGTTCTACCTCGAACCTTGATGTTATTATATCAGATGACTTTGTTTCTACAAGTTGTTGGTCTTACATTTGCATCTTCGTGTTCATCAATCATGTCTAAGGATTCAAAAAGAATTTCCTTATTAGATAGGGGTCGTAATGTGCTACTCGATGAGCAGGGACTTCTAGTTTGACTATAATAATAGCTTTTGATCCATATGCCAATGCTAATGGATTGCGACCAGTTGTCGATTTGTGGGTATTTCTAAAAGCCCATAACATCAATAGTAATTCATCTACCCACTTATCTCTGGATGTTTTTAGGCATTTCTTCAAAATGGACTTTATGATTGTATTGAAGGCCTCTACTTTCCTATTTGACTAAGGATGAGTGACCATTAACTATCGCATGTCAATGCAGTGGAAAGTATTGTAATCTTGAAACTCAACATTGTCGAATTGGGTTCTATTATTGGTTATGATCATGCAAGGGGGGCTAAAGAGACTAATGATATTTAGCAAAATGGAGTTGATCACTTTCTTAGCAGAGATAGTTGTTGAGGGCTCGGATTTTGCACGGTTAGTGAATTAATTAGATGCAGTGATGGTATACTTAGTGTTTCTTTAGAGATCGACAAGGAGCTAATGATATCGACTCCCTGAATTATGAATGACCAAGAAGTAACCATCTAAATTAGCTTTGTGATAAGGCTCTTGGGATCCTGACAAATTTTTGACATCTTGTTGCATCATCTCAATTAACCAGCCACATCATAGGTTAGAAACACTCGTGGTGGAGTATCTTCCTTGCTATAGTTTGCCCTTCCAGTGTGATCGCAACATTCAACTTCATGCACTACTCAAAATACATGTTCAACATTGTCATGGGCCACAAATTATAGCAATGGAATCAAGAAACCTTTCTTATGCATCACACCTTCTTGAAAAATGTAATGTGTTGCCTATTTGAGGATGGAACATTTATTGCACTTTCTCTTGGGAAGTGTCCCACTCGGTAGGAAGTTCTTGATTAATGTCATCATGACTCCTTCTCTGTATGTTACGACCCGAACTTCCCCGGTAAGTAAAGCCCGGATACTTTGAGGACAAGCCACATAGGAACGCAAAAAGAAGAACATTTCATTGTTAACTACAACAATTCCATCAAAATATAAGAATATACAGAGTAAAAACAATATTAAACAACAGAAAATATCAGAGATTACAATAAATTACATAGCAGTGGAAAAATAATACAATACACAACTAAAAGTAATACACGGATACAGAGCTTTCCGAGTATCGTTCCAGCTGTAAACCAGGATTCTGTGAATATAAATCTGCAAAACCAAAACTACTACCTGCCCGTGTCAAAACAAGGGAACCCAGAGTTTAGGTTAAAACAATAAACTCCAGGTCAGTCATGTGACTGGTGTGAGAACTAAAACAGTTATTAATCTTTATTTTAAAGTTAGGTAAATCAAGGGACCACGCCGTATAACACTGAACGGGCTTCCTCCCAAGACTACCAGTGCACAAAACAGCAACACAGTGCTAAATAAAGAACAATGAAGCTATTATAAGACCCAGGTCCCATCACACAATGCAACGCAAGCCAAAGGATAGGGTTTTTACCTTATAATAGCCAAAGAAGGCTTGATATGCTAAATTTCATGTTTTATTATTACTATAAGTGTATAGTGTCAAAACAATTTCAATCATAAGTATCAATCATAGACGACATAAGTGCCCCATACCACTATGTCGCCATATATCGGTTTACAATCAAAACCGCAAAGTCACGTACTGGAAACTGGATTTCCGTCTGTGACCCGAGGCAAGGGATCGTCATTCACCGAATTCGAGACAATCTAGCCCATGTCTCAGGCAAGTACTCAATCAAGCCTTTGGATCGTCAGGACCGGTCCACCGATGTGGATTAAAATGCCTGAACACTGAGTTTCCCCGCCTTTTGGGGCGTAAATGAGCCCTATGACTCCATCGGCTCCACACAGTCACCGATATATCTGAGACACCTCGCAATCCAATAACCACATAAGTCAAACTCGTCAGGGCGTGTAAAACCACTGATGCCACTTCTAGCTAGAAGGAAACGCATGCCCTCCCTGAGGTCCTCTCCCGTTTCTGGTTCACAACCGGGGTGTGAGGCTCGCGAATCAATGCTACAAAAAGCTATACCACACAGGCCGTGCTTTGATCATCAACTACAAGACTCAGCTTTTCAACAGAAGCCTTGATCAAATGCCACTTAGGCATGCCACACAGGCAATTCACCCCATGTGATTGATATCCATCGATATATAACCTCTAAGCTCGTACGTCTCTGAGAAGGGCGTTAAGCAAGAGAATAAATTCTCCCCTGCCAAACAGATATATATTTAATAGATATCAATCAAACAGAATAAAATCCAATGTCAGACACATAGTCCGTTTACAAGTTCGTTCTGGGTCTGAACGAAACCGGAGGCACCTTGTACGTCGCACATCCATCGATCTCCAAGTACGTCTGGACGATCACCAACTGATTCCCTTGGGTGTACAGCCCAATCAAGATCATGAGTAATCACCCAAACGGTGTGAAGACCTCCGGTCTTCAACCACCGTCTTCATCCTCGACACCACGTCGAATCAGTTATTCAGAATGGGATAAACCCGGTCTTTCTGAATAACTCGCGCATATAATAAACAAGTGTTACACAAACACAACATAAGCCTCATTCCAATTCAGAATATTCTTATACTTTGGGAAAGGTTCCCATTAATTTTATCAAAGATAAATTCTTTAAATTTATTCTTTAATCTTCCTTTGAATATCAATTCAAATTAGTCGGGATTAGCGAACCATACCGAAGTAATCGTTTATTTTATTTCCCTATCCCAACCTATTCATCCCATGAAGTAAAACTGGTCATACTTCATATCTAATGCCACGGTGTTATCGGTAAATTCAATTACCATTTCATGTTCAACTCTAATTAAAGATTTAACTATCGCCTAGAGCAAAACTGGTGATACTCCATTCTCGATCATTTCAATCTAATTAAAGATTCATTAAAACTCCACTTGGTTTTAATCTTCCCAAAAATCACTACCAATGATTATTTAACTTGGGAAATCATATCCGGTCTTTAACTGGTATAAAGAACCAATGTCATTTAAAACACAGTTCACTATAAACCCAAAATCACATCCCTTTACTTATCGGGTTAAAGAACAAGTGTTATTTAAAACCCCGCTCACGATAAACCCAAAAATCAATTCAAATTAAGTTTTAATTAAATACCATTTAATTGGTATACTTCATTAAATCTAAATAAAAGGATTTAATCTTTTTCTCAACTGGGTTTAAGAACAGTGTTAATGAAGACACCATTCACGAAAAACCCAAATCCCATTTGATATTAAATACAAGGCTCTGAATAGAAAATATATCGGCTTATATTCAATATCAAATTCTACGACCAACAAATATCGTATTGGAAATAACGATATAAATATATCTTTCAAATTTCCATAACAATATCTGTATAATCACGAAATCCAACATCGAAATATTCCAAAGACAATTTCGATTCGAATCCATACCAATTCAATTATTGGAATTTCTGGTTACCTTTAAAACCACTTTCAAATCCAATTTATTTATTTCAAAAATAAATGGTTTATAATTCTAGTTCAAAACTAGTTCATTTCGATAAAAATCTATTTTTATCTTTTCAAATATGGAATTTTTCATCCCAATTCTTCACAAATTATTTCTTATGATTTTACACAAATTATTACTATTTTTAATAATTTTATCAAGGCCCGTACAGTCGATTTCCATCTACGGCCATCGAACTGCACTTACAGCGACCTTTTACAAATTTGATTTGGACATAATTCCAAATCCAACCATTAGATTTTTAATTTCTAATGTTCGTTAGAAAGCTCCTTTCGATACGAACCCAACGGTTCCAGGTTTAGGAGAATCCAACGGTCGGATCTCCCGTAATATCCATTCGAAGTTAATGGCCAAAATTCGCGAACTGCCGCGGTGCGGCACGTTCTATTCAGGCCATTATATATATAATATATATATTATATATACCTCATCGATTTCCTTTCAAAACGTATTTTATAAATCATTTTAAATTTGTTTTCGAAACGATTTCATCTTCATATTCAATTTCGAACCAAAATTTAATATTCCACATCATTGATATACAAATGATAATATTTTCAAAATGTTATATTTTGAAATCACTTTCTTTTCTATATTCATTATAAAAATGAATAAAATCGATATAAATATCGTTCACGTCAAAATGGCGTCAATCTAATCAACACGGCTTTTATTCAACACATGAATGTTTATTCTATTCAACACATGAATATTTATTCTATTCAACACATGAATATTGATTCTATTCAACACATGAATTTTTATTTCTATTCAACACATGAATTTATTTCTATTTAACACATGAATTTATTTTCTATTCAACACATGAATCTTTTCTATTCAACACATGAATTTTTATTTCTATTCAACACATGAATTTATTTCTATTCAACACATGAATTTATTTTTATAATATTCCTTAAATTCCAAATTGGAATGAGGCCCAATCAATTACCATATCATGTTAATTATATTCTACAACACATGTATATAATAACAACGATAAATCATCAGCCATCATCCAGAGTGCACCACACAACTGCATAAGCATTAAATATAAATAATTAACGCTCATAAGTCTGTCGACCAATCGATAGACATACCACTAAACAATTGGGATTAGTGTACGTCAAATATCATCCCAACACCCGTGTGGGGTTTCAATCTGCAAACACTGAATATTATTTGTGCAGTTGGGCGACGTGTAAAATTTATCGTCCCAATCAATGTCCTTCAAATAGGTGTACATAAACAAATCGTCCGGTTTGTAAATGAATATTTATTTATTCACGTTAAAAAATATATTTTTAACGATAATTAATTTATTTCAACACATGAATGTTTTATTATCCATTTCACATCAACATCACAAACAAACTTCACAACACATCAAACAAGCATACAAGTCGTCCATGGTCTGTGGACGATGGGTGTCGGGTGCTGCTAAGCACCGTCTGCATCCTAGTATAAACTTTAACTAAAAAACAAGATTTAAAGTGAGAAGTTCTCACCGACTAGCTAAACCAATACACCGCGACTCTTCATATGTAGGAAATCTTTGCCGTTCTTCCAACGAGATCTGTTTCACGCGGATATGTTAAAAATTATATTTTTAACAACTCTTTATATATTTTAAAAATCACATTCTAATATCGCCACTTCATATATAAAAATCGTATTTTTATATTCGCTACTCCATTATAAGTTATACTTTTACAACACTACATGTATAGAAAAGATTATTTTTTTTACCATAACTTCATATCGATAAAGATTATATTTTTACCATGACTTCAAATCGATAAAGATTATATTTTTACAATGACTTCAAATCGATAAGATTATATTTTTACAATGACTGCAAATCGATAAAGATTATATTTTTACCATATCGCTACTTGCAAAAAGATCTCATCTTTATTTTAGAAAAATTGAACCTTTTTAATTAGAAAAATCGAACCTTTTTAATTAGAAAAATCGAACCTTTTCTACTTATAAAAATCTTATCTTTACATCACATAAAAATTATATTTTTATAATTTCTAAAAATTGAATTTTATCTCATTAAAAATCATGACTTTATATCAATAGAAATTTAACCCTCATATATTTTCTTAAAACTGATTTGTTTATTCTTTTCTTTCTATGTATAAAAATCGATTTTCTTTTTCTACGAAGCCATTTATAAATCAAAATCAGATTTTATAACAATAGTTTTATATTTAAAATGAAAATAAAATGCAATGTTGTTTACAGAAAAGTGGAAAGGAAAAGAAAAATAAAAATCACGTTTAGAAAGGAATCGAATTAATTACCTCCCTGCGTTCGTTCGGCATTGAACTGAGAGGAGGGGGTGGGTTTTCCTGCTCGCGCTAGGCTGAGTGGCGGCAGGGAAGCTGACGCGGTGGCAGGGTGGTGTCTCGGCGGTGGGTGGTACGGTGGAGGCGGGTTTAAGGGGGTGCGGTTTTCGAACGACAAAGGAGAGAAGTGGGAGACGGAGGAGATCGAGAAGAGGAGGGGGCGGCGATCGTGAGGGCGACGGCCTGGGGGAGCTTCGCCAGAGGCGGTGGCGCACGAGATCCAAGTGGCGATTTGGGTCAACGGGTTTTGTTTTGTGTTTTTGAGCATAGGAAAGAAAAGAAAAGGGGAGGGGTTTTAAGGAAAAGGAGGGAGTATTTTATAAAGGGGCCCAAATATATTTTATATTATATTTATTTTCTTCCTTCCATCAAAAGTTAGAATTTAATTTTGAACTCGAAATCAAACCTATCGACTATCGTCCCTAACGTATTACCCCTATTCCGAACACAATGGGATATGTATCGTAGGCCAAATCGACAGTTACGATCAGTTTCCATTGAATTTAAAATATAAATCTTTATATACTCAATTTGAACGCACATTTCAATTTACCGGGACCACATACGGCCTCTAAAAATTCCCGAAAAATATTTTCTGACTTCGTATTGACGATAGGTTCTAACAAAACTAATTTCATCAAATTCTGAGACCGTTTGAAAAATGGCCATTTTCTAGTCGATCAAATTCAACTGAAATTGGTCAAACACGTTTAACTTCGCCGCGCCCACATATTGACTCGAAAAGTTATGAATTTTGAAAGCTAGCAATAACTTGCCATCAAGGATCCAAAAAAAAGTGGTTTCGTCGAAAACCGAGGTCGTTCGCAAAATTTCCATTTTTAAGGGCCAGAATTCCATAGCGACTATTTTGAATTTTCAACTGGGCATAACTTTTGATTCCCGCCATGAAATTTCGATTTTTTGGATTCGTTAGAAAGATATTCTCAATTAGATTGTAATATTTTTGGTTTCGCTAAAATCCGGTTCATTTTGAATCCTGTATATTCATTTGAACTTTGAAATCGAATTTTCGAACTACCGCGCCATTTTTCAATTCCTTTTATATTTAAAATAAAATATTTATATTCTAACGACGATTCAAATAAATATATTCAAAATTCATTAAAATTTCCAAAATAAAAATTATAAATTGGCTCAGATTTCCGGGTTATTACAATCTCCCCCACTTAAAACTTTTCGTCCCCGAAAAGGAACGAAGCCGAAAGTTGTTTAACTAATCAACTCAACTTTCATTATTTTCATTACGGCTTAAGTTCTTCAACTTTTTAGTTTCTAAGAACTTTTCAAATTTTTCAAAAAATTTGGCTAACACCCTCAATTTTCGAATTTTTTTGCCATAACCTCCCCTGCACCGGGGACTTCGGGATATTTCAAATAGCCTTCCATGGCCCTCACCAATCCAAAAAGAAAAAGAAAAAGCTAAGAGGCTAGCCAATTGGCTCATAAAATCATCCAAACCCAATAAATTTGTAAACATGTACCTATTTGTCGAGCAAACAATTTTATTCTTCTGCTCTAGCCCCCTTGCCATGACCTGCTCAATGTAAGTACATGTATATGTATGCAAATGCGACTAATTTTCAATACAACTCACTATTTGGTCCACTTTGGCTTAAGGTTCAACATTTAATTAATCTAGCAATATCAAACAACACAACCAGCAATCAATTAGTTGATTAACGTTTCAAATTCATTTTGATACATAGTCAAAAATCACATTTTTGGTGCCAAATCACAACAATAAGCCCTATCTAATTTTGGTTCTCACAGCGGTCAATTGGAAATATATAGAAATCCCACTTTCGTCACACGAACATAAATACTGATGATGCGATCGCTATCATCAGAATCACGCCCGGGCGACTAGAGTGTGATTCTATATCTATCGAATATATTTGAGGCTTCAATACACGTGGATCAGACGTATACTAAAATCTCTATATACTTGATTGTCCAAATCAATACAAATAAATATTCAAATACGAATAATTTAATTTAATTTTCAAAACAAAATTGTTTTCAACTTTTTTTTTAGAATATACTCTTCACACTCGTTCTAGGATACTACTGATCCCATCTCGAACGAGTCATTCTTATTGGATACTACTAATCCAATCTCTGATGAATTCTTTCGTTTGGTTCTAACGTGCCTTGTTCTCTGAGCTCTATAAACCAAAGCTCCGATACCAAACTGTTACGACCCGAACTTCCCCGGTAAGGAAAGCCCGGATACTTTGAGGACAAGACACATCGGAATGCAAACAGAAGAACATTTAATTGTTAATTACAACAATTGCATCAGAATACAAGAATATACAGAGTATAAACAAATAATATACAACAGAAAATATTAGAGATTACAATAAATTACATAGCAGCGAAAAAATAATACAATAAACAACTGAAAGTAATACACGGATACAGAGCTTTCTGAAGTATCGTTCCAGCTATAAACCAGGATCCTGTGAATATAAATCTGCAAAAGCAAAACTACTAGCTGCCCGTGTCAAAATAAGGGCACCCAGAGTTTAGGTTAAAATAATAAACTCCAGGTCTGTCATGGGACTGGTGTGAGAACTAAAACATTTATTAATCTTTATTTTAAAATTAGCTAAATCAAGGGACCACACCGTATAACACGGAACGGGCTTCCTCCCAAGACTACCAGTGCACAGAACAACAACGCAATGCTAAATAAAGAACAATGAAGCTATTATAAGACCCAAGTTGTAATGGCGGGAATTTTCGACCCAGAAAATCAACGTAAAAACACACTGTTGACTATTCAAGCATCGAAAACACCAGGACATTAATAGAAGAATTTAGAGGGTGAGAAAGAAAAGATAGAACTAATAGAATAGAAGAAGAAAAAGATCACAACTGAACAGAATCAGAGTAACACGAAACTCGCAGCGGAACAAAATAAGATGTATTATATAACATAACTTTGAATACAAAACTGTATTGTATATACATACCATTATCAGAGTACAATACATCATATCACAGCGGAAATAACTCTACATAACTAATGGTGAAGCTTCCTGCTTTTGAGCTCCTCCAAGTGAATCTGCAAAGCCTGAAACACTTGACTGCCCGTACAAATTTGGGCACCCAAGAGTTTAGGGAAAACAAACAAAATAAACTCTGGGTCAGTCATGGGACTGGTGTGAGTAAATTCTAACCATACTGTTTTACTTTGAAAATCCTTTTCAAAACAAGAAGATAATAGTAAGACCAACCCACACATAAACATGGACGGTTTTTACCTTACTATAACCCGAAATATTCTTGATATCAAAACTCAGTGATATTATGATAATGTCTAACCAAATAATTATACAAGTAGTAGAACGCTTACATCTCACGTTCCAAATATATATAGTATAAAATCATAAACCGCAGGGCACTTATTGGAGATTGAATTTCAACAAACAAGGTATGGGAGCACCTTCTGAATAGTGTACTCTAGAGGGGATACACTCAGGGTTCAACAAGAACGTCTTGCAACCCGGCCACACATGACCGCTCACTCATTTAGCTTGAGTGTCGCGAATATATTGCCACCACGGTTGCAGGCCATCCAACCGTCATCCGAAGATACAGAATCGAAAAGAAGTATAAATATGAATTTTCTCTAGATCGGTGACAATACACCCTGCTTGGGGATGACCCAACTAGCCATGCTGCCTAGCCCAACTTCTGTCCCTTCCTGGTTGTGAGGCTAGAGTCTACGTCTATATTCAGAACATCTGATCACCATTCACTTTGAATGCCACATCGTCAAATCCGTAATCACATATTGATTACACAAATGCACACTGGGTGTAGAATAAAGAGAAGTTATATTCTCCCCACCAACTTGGTATATTCGTAAAATCAACGGCATGACCGTTGGAAATACTCTGCCAGACACTCGTCCATACAAGTTGTCCTGGGACTGGACAAACAAATAAACATCATTCTAGAGCTGGACGACCCTTGCATTTAACTCCGTCTTCAATTATCTTCAGCATACCTAATTCGCAGCGCTTATGCCTATACGGAGTGGTTTTCGGATAACATATCCAACCGGTCTCTCCATATTGACAACGATGGTCAAAACACTTCGATAGTCGGTTATTTAACTATCGAAGTAAAAACAACATCCATTCTAATGTATAACTAACATCACACAATCACGGGTATTTTTAATTTTAACATTCTGCTTTATTATTCGAATTCTCATATCTTACCAGATATTTCTCAAATCCCGTTTTAGCCTTTCTACACTTCTTGGAAAACATTTCCAGTTATTATAAACTTTTATTCTTTCATGTTCCAGAAACATACGTTATTAACGTTCGAACTATTTAATTTAACATTCTTTATTTCTATACTTGGATAATCTACCTTATTCCCATTGGAAAATATTTCCAATTTCATTTTAACCTTTTAATTGGCCCAACGTTCACTTTAAAACATTATTCACTTTGAAATGTGAATATCATTTCTATTATAGAAATCCGAGCATCTTTATCATATAACTCTTTATTCATGAAATAATTTCCTTTATCTTGTTTACCAAATTCTCTTTCATACCTTTGTATTCCTATTCCACTTTGTAAACTCTGTTTCTAAGTCAACTTCTTATCAAATCGATATCAGTATTATAACTAAATACTAACTCCTATCCTATTAACATTTATTTGTTAAAACTAAATGTTAATTATTTTATCAGATTATAATCCCTAAAATAGTTTACTTTTAATACATTCGACATCGTCGAATTCTAGTTCCAAATCCTAACGGTTTAATTCTAATCATATTTCGAACATCGAAATGCTGTCATCCTTTTCTAACACGATTCTCCAATTTCTTTTTGGACAAACAACGTTATTTGTTACTTTCGAATAAGTGGATTTCAACTAACTGTTTCATTTCCTAGGAAGTGCTGCTATATATAAAAGTCATGCTTAAGTCAAATCAATAGCAGTTAATTTGTCGCTATAGTTCTAAACTTGTCATACGCTGTAATATTCTTTGTTATAACAAATCTTGACATAACAGTCACACTTATCTTATCAACAGCGTTATTTTATCGCTATAATTCTAAGACTTGCATACACTGCCATATTCCTTTTATACAAAAATCTTGACATCTCTTTCCGTTACAAAAATCTTGACATCTCTTTCTGTTACAAACTGATATCGTTCCTCGGTAATAGCGAAGCCATTCAAGTTGGGGTATTTTATTTACCTCTCAGACCTTGATCGACAACGTTCTTACCTTAGAACCGATACAAGTCTGTATTCAAATTCCTTATTACTTAATATATTTACTATATCGTATTTCCTTGTTGTATTTTGGAATATGGTTTTACAACACCATATTCTTACTTTGGAATCTCTGTGGTTTATGAATATTTAATTTAAACATTTACTCTTTGCTTTCTCCATTTCCCAGTTCTTATCTATAACTTCTTAAATGGTAATTAACTCTCATTAATTTCGATAAACTTATTTCTAACCAGTTTTCATTAGATTAATTAAAAACCAATTAATCTAATAATCATGTTCCCAAATAACAGTTGATTAAATCAACTTATTTCCATTAGTAAATTCATTAACTGGTTTTAATTACTTCTTAACATTAGATTAATCTAATTAATCTAATGATATCTCTAAATTATTTATCTTAAATATAATTATCCAAATATTTAATTGTCGGATAGTTTTTACTTTATAAACTTGTTTAAATATCAACAATCGCTTTTATTTGCTTTATAAAAATGAACTCTAAAATACTGGTTTATAATAGAACTTCTATTATAATTTAAAACTTCATTTTAATTATAAAAATATAATTTCTATAATTAACTTCATTGATTTGTCTGACGGTAAATCAGTTTCTTAACAAAACGATGGTTTTAACGTCGACTGTTAACATTTTCTAAATCGATATCGTTTATTTATTTAATCTAAACAAATGTTGAATTTTCGTTCAACATCAATATTCACACCGGGTTTTAAATATAATTCGGGTTCAAACAGTGCATAAAAAACAAATAGTACATATAAATATCGAGGAATCCGGTCGGATTCCTCCAACCGGTTTCCGCATCCACAGATGTCAGTCAACACAATTTACACTAACTCTATACTAGGGGACATTCTAATTGATGGAATCAGTGTCCAACCGATGATGTGTACATATGTAACGGTATATATTGTAATCTACCTAATCGACCATCACACAACATTCAAACAACATTAAAACATAATTAAAATATTTTAAAATAGATCAGAGTTAGTGATTTTACTCACATTGGCGCGTTAACCGTTAAATAACGATTTGCGTCTGCTGATAGATCCAACTTTAACGTTTCATTTCGTTTAAAATCCAACCGAGTTCCAATGCATGCCGGACCAACTCCGGTACGTAGTCTGCGTCCAGTTGATCCGTCATTATCAGCCGTCTTCACATTTAGCCTGTTAGCGAAATGAACGGTACGTTCTCCTCTCCGCAACCTATAGCGACGTCCCCCAAATAGTCGTGATTGTCTTTTTCTCTTCTTTGTTTTAAATGGGCCTTTACTTCCCTTTATTCACGCCACTTCCAAGTTCACCAACGAACACGGTTGCGTGCTCAACCGTCTTCATATCTGCTTCATCTATTGAAATCCGATATAAGCATTAAACTCTCCTTTCAACTGTCCTCAATAGAGCAGCTTTGCCCGCACCATGTTGATGCCGACATCCACCACTTCGCCACTGTTCATGCGGTTGCCGAACTATATTTTGAACGCAAGTTTTTTTTTACTTTTCTTGTCCACTGCTTTTGCTATAGTCCCTAGCGCCATGTCCAGTACACACGTTTATCCCACTCCAACATAAAATGCCAATACCACTTTTCCCTTTTGTATTTTTTTTTTATGTATTATTATTAAGGCCCAAGGCCCATCTACCCTTCCCGTACACTGCTTTCTCTCCTTGAACGTTGTTTTCATCTCTGGGAACATCTGTTGTCCCCATAAAACACGCTCAGTAGCTTTTGTTTCCCATGCCGTGATCTCGCAGTTTCCCCAACTCCTTCAGCACTTCGCCCATGCACTCTCCTACATGAACGTACGATTCCTCTTGCCACCATTTCTATCTCTAATATATACATTTTCTTCCTACCGTAAGTATGTAACCACCCCCTTTCTTTTCTTAGTTGCCACGCATGCGTCTGCACTTCTTGAACCCTCTTCTTCTTCATCACATTCCCATGTCAGTATCTTCTTCCTTCCGAATAACCTTCCATCCCATGCACCGAAGTACGGAACCCCATCACGGCTCCATACCTCTTCATTTCTTCTTTTCGCATGACCTACAAACAAATACCACCGACCATTCTATCCCATCCAATACATATGTACGCACCACTCTCTCCTCTCCCTTCCACTACTAACGCCAGTAACACTGCAACCTCACGTACACCGCACAACTTCACGCTCGCAACCACTTATTTCACAAACAACCTTCACTGCTACGATCACCTTCTAGCCTTGCTTATTTCTCTACTGCAAACAAGAATACCACTATTTTCCCACTTCAATGCCCATCCACATCCATGTAACTTCCCTTACACTTGCATGCTATGAGCCCAGAAACCACATACGCCACCATCCATTCACAGCATCACAAAACTCCCTCCATACTCCCCCACCTAACCCTAGTCTCCACGTCGACCACTCCACAACAGCAGGCACCTAAAAACCTATGACAATTTTGCTCTCTGTTTCTCGCATCAGATTTAGTGTCCCGATCCCCCTTTTTATTTATTTTCGTGGCGAAGTTTAATGGGAAGGATATGAAAGAAGAAAAAGAAACAGTAGGACTTCGTTTTGAATTTTAAGCCGTAGAATGAAGCTTCTCTAGACTGCTTTCAGTTCTCCAAAAACGAGGCGTATTTATAGAACAAAGTTCCTTCTCACGCACGGTTTATGATATATAGCTTGGTACAGTATTTGAAGCTAGGGCTATGGTCATTCAATTTAACGAGGATGAGACGTGGGTATGGGTCTCATTTAATTTGGTGAAGGTGAGACGTAATAGGTTATGGGTATTGTGTTGCGTAGGGTACTAGACAGGTTTGCTATAACTTAGAGTAACTATGTGAAATGAAGACTTTTGGGTGCGAATTCATGTTTGGCATGTCGGCCGTACAATATGGGACTGCATTAAGCTACTGTTTGGTCGGCTGTTGCATATCACTTCATCTCCACGTTCTTGAAAACGACGTGAAGCACACCATATTTCTAAGGGTAGGTAGTACCATTTTCAAACATAGGGGTGGCACGGTAAACGGTGTCGTTCATGCTAAGGAAACATTTTCGTCTAGGCTAAGCAAACGCAATCAAACAAACATGATAAGACAGAACATGCGTTGGGTATGTCCATCTTAATCATACTACACGCCCAAGTTATCTAAAAGGAAAAGGAATACATGGGGTTCCATACTTTATGTTTCTAATAGTTTAATTTACCCATCACGTCAAACACCGTTCGTTTATGGACTTCTATGGACTGAGATAAAATTATAGTCGTGTCCAGCGAGGTGCCACGATCCCAAAAATATAATAATACCGGTAGTTTGACTCATATTGTGAAAACCCCGAAATACCGATACAGGGTGCACAATACTCCAAATAAAAAGTTGCTTATTTAATTAATTAAAAATTACAGAAAAATTCTAAAAATTAAATTATCGCTGCGCCTCAAAAGAACCTTGTCCCGATTTGCAATCGATATCAAGTTATATTCAAATAACTGTTACGGTCGATATATGATTTCACAGCGACTTTTCAAATATTTGATTTGGACATATCTTGCAGTCTGTACGATGAAATATCTATTTTCAACTTCTGTTGGAAAGATACAGTTCAACAGATTCCAACATTTCTCGTTTCGAAGAAATCCGAATCAAAACGAGTCCGGTACACTCAGTTGAAGTTCAGAACGTTAAATTACGAACTGCAGGGTTGTTCTGAGCTTGATTATGATTAATATATATTTATATACGTTCAACTTCTTTTTAATTAATATATAAATCCACTTATATTACAAATTCAATATTTAAACTGATTTAAATATTCAAATACCAACCGACAAAAATGCGAGACGTTACAGACCTTCCCCCTTAAAAGAATTTCGTCCTCGAAATTGCTAAGATAGAGAAAATGCTACAATCTCTGTTATAACATGGTTAAAAATCTTTTTGGTTTACTTCATAATTCCAGTTTCCACTGAACTGATTATTTCCAATTAAAATATTAATTCCTTATTATTTCGAATATTTTCAAAATTTCTGAAAATTTCCTAACAGCTTAATTTTCAGAGAATCTCGCCAGCATCTCCTCTGCACGGCTCACTCGGTATTACAACAACTTGTCACTCTGGGCCTTCTCCGATCGAAAAGAAAATCAAACAGCCAAACGGCTTGTCCAAACTGACTCATAAAAAATCTCATACTCGTATATAAACGTGTACCTTCTCTGTTGGGTATTCAACTCTATCTCTGCCATCTGCTATCAAACTAGCATATCCAAGCATCCTTGGTTGATCTCCCATCAATCCGTTCTCAAACCAGTCTTTCGCTTTTACTAAGCCAAATTTCTATTTCAACTCCGATTCCACTCTCAGTTCTTAACCTTGTTAAGTTTTATTACGACATTCCATTTACTGATTTATTTCTCAAATCAGTTATCTCCATCTCTAATTCAAAATTCGATTCTTATTCTCCAAGAATCAATTCATTTTTAATAACTCGAATCTCCAATATTTTTCTTTTATAATTTTCATTCTGGATCTTTCCAAATTCAGTCCAGTTTTGTTATCTTTGTTTAAATTCCATTTTTACCATTTTAACTCCATAAGTTAAATTTTTTATTTCAGAATTCAAATTCCTGGGATTTATTTCAAATCAATTTGAAATCATTTATAATTCAAAACATTTGAATTTCTGACAAATTGTTTCTCAAACAATACAAAACAAAATCTTTGGTAGTAATCCGTCACTTACCAGCTCGAAAATGAACACCGACAATGTCGCGATCATCATCGGAATTTATTTTCCAACCATCGAAGTGAGTTCAATGCTATATTGTTTTAAAAACTCATTTATAATCACTCTATTACTTCAAAATATCTTTCATAGCACTTGGAAAACAAATTTTCAAACCTCCCAGGATTTTAAAATTCCCTTATATTTAATTCAAATTCAATTTCAATTCTTTTCCAAGTTTCTAGAGTTTTATTTCAATTCTGGTTTTCAATTCAGATTCAGCTCATCTGATTTTGCATATCATACTTATATAATATTTCTTTTGGTTATTTATATAACCAACTCAACTATAAGTCTTATTTGATCATAATAATGATCATACATCTAATATACTATAATATTCTCAAGATATATACTTCTTTAATAGCAAGATATATTTTGGGTAAAAATTATTTTATTTACCCTCTTTTCAAAACATACTGTGTCGAATTACTCTGTTCAAGAGTTTAGAAACACCTATCGATCCAGTTTGCACTACTTTTTCGTCCAGAATTCATAAACCACTCGACTGACCAGTCAACACAGTATAAAACAGTTTTATATAAATCTACAAATACGTTCACTCGTATATATACACTCAACTCAATCTAGAGTATTACTAACTCCATCTCTACTGAGTCACGCCACAGAGCCAAGGTAATCACTTAACCTTATGCTCTGATACCATCTGTAATAGCGGGAATTTTCGACCCAGAAAATCAACATAAAAACACACTGTTGACTATTCAAGCATCGAAAACACCAGGACATTAATAGAAGAATTTAGAGGGTGAGAAAGAAAAGATAGAACTAATAGAATAGAAGAAGAAGAAGATCACAACTGAACAGAATCAGAGTAACACGAAACTCGCAGCGGAACAAAATAAGATGTATTATATAACATAACTTTGAATACAAAACTGTATTGTATATACATACCATTATCAGAGTACAATACATCATATCACAGCGGAAATAACTCTACATAACTAATGGTGAAGCTTCCTGCTTTTGAGCTCCTCCAAGTGAATCTGCAAAGCCTGAAACACTTGACTGCCCGTACAAATTTGGGCACCCAAGAGTTTAGGGAAAACAAACAAAATAAACTCTGGGTCAGTCATGGGATTGGTGTGAGTAAATTCTAACCATACTGTTTTACTTTGAAAATCCTTTTCAAAACAAGAAGATAATAGTAAGACCAACCCACACATAAACATGGACGGTTTTTACCTTACTATAACCCGAAATATTCTTGATATCAAAACTCAGTGATATTATGATAATGTCTAACCAAATAATTATACAAGTAGTAGAACGCTTACATCTCACGTTCCAAATATATATAGTATAAAATCATAAACCGCAGGGCACTTATTGGAGATTGAATTTCAACAAACAAGGTATGGGAGCACCTTCTGAATAGTGTACTCTAGAGGGGATACACTCAGGGTTCAACAAGAACGTCTTGCAACCCGGCCACACATGACCGCTCACTCATTTAGCTTGAGTGTCGCGAATATATTGCCACCACGGTTGCAGGCCATCCAACCGTCATCCGAAGATACAGAATCGAAAAGAAGTATAAATATGAATTTTCTCTAGATCGGTGACAATACACCCTGCTTGGGGATGACCCAACTAGCCATGCTGCCTAGCCCAACTTCTGTCCCTTCCTGGTTGTGAGGCTAGAGTCTACGTCTATATTCAGAACATCTGATCACCATTCACTTTGAATGCCACATCGTCAAATCCGTAATCACATATTGATTACACAAATGCACACTGGGTGTAGAATAAAGAGAAGTTATATTCTCCCCACCAACTTGGTATATTCGTAAAATCAACGGCATGACCGTTGGAAATACTCTGCCAGACACTCGTCCATACAAGTTGTCCTGGGACTGGACAAACAAATTAACATCATTCTAGAGCTGGACGACCCTTGCATTTAACTCCGTCTTCAATTATCTTCAGCATACCTAATTCGCAGCGCTTATGCCTATACGGAGTGGTTTTCGGATAACATATCCAACCGGTCTCTCCATATTGACAACGATGGTCAAAACACTTCGATAGTCGGTTATTTAACTATCGAAGTAAAAACAACATCCATTCTAATGTATAACTAACATCACACAATCACGGGTATTTTTAATTTTAACATTCTGCTTTATTATTCGAATTCTCATATCTTACCAGATATTTCTCAAATCCCGTTTTAGCCTTTTTACACTTCTTGGAAAACATTTCCAGTTATTATAAACTTTTATTCTTTCATGTTCCAGAAACATACGTTATTAACGTTCGAACTATTTAATTTAACATTCTTTATTTCTATACTTGGATAATCTACCTTATTCCCATTGGAAAATATTTCCAATTTCATTTTAACCTTTTAATTGGCCCACCGTTCACTTTAAAACATTATTCACTTTGAAATGTGAATATCATTTCTATTATAGAAATCCGAGCATCTTTATCATATAACTCTTTATTCATGAAATAATTTCCTTTATCTTGTTTACCAAATTCTCTTTCATACTTTTGTATTCCTATTCCACTTTGTAAACTCTGTTTCTAAGTCAACTTCTTATCAAATCGATATCAGTATTATAACTAAATACTAACTCCTATCCTATTAACATTTATTTGTTAAAACTAAATGTTAATTATTTTATCAGATTATAATCCCTAAAATAGTTTACTTTTAATACATTCGACATCGTCGAATTCTAGTTCCAAATCCTAACGGTTTAATTCTAATCATATTTCGAACATCGAAATGCTGTCATCCTTTTCTAACACGATTCTCCAATTTCTTTTTGGACAAACAACGTTATTTGTTACTTTCGAATAAGTGGATTTCAACTAACTGTTTCATTTCCTAGGAAGTGCTGCTATATATAAAAGTCATGCTTAAGTCAAATCAATAGCAGTTAATTTGTCGCTATAGTTCTAAACTTGTCATACGCTGTAATATTCTTTGTTATAACAAATCTTGACATAACAGTCACACTTATCTTATCAACAGCGTTATTTTATTGCTATAATTCTAAGACTTGCATACACTGCCATATTCCTTTTATACAAAAATCTTGACATCTCTTTCCGTTACAAAAATCTTGACATCTCTTTCTGTTACAAACTGATATCGTTCCTCGGTAATAGCGAAGCCATTCAAGTTGGGGTATTTTATTTACCTCTCAGACCTTGATCGACAACGTTCTTACCTTAGAACCGATACAAGTCTGTATTCAAATTCCTTATTACTTAATATATTTATTAAATCGTATTTCCTTGTTGTATTTTGGAATATGGTTTTACAACACCATATTCTTACTTTGGAATCTCTGTGGTTTATGAATATTTAATTTAAACATTTACTCTTTGCTTTCTCCATTTCCCAGTTCTTATCTATAACTTCTTAAATGGTAATTAACTCTCATTAATTTCAATAAACTTATTTCTAACCTGTTTTCATTAGATTAATTAAAAACCAATTAATCTAATAATCATGTTCCCAAATAACAGTTGATTAAATCAACTTATTTCCATCAGTAAATTCATTAACTGGTTTTAATTACTTCTTAACATTAGATTAATCTAATTAATCTAATGATATCTCTAAATTATTTATCTTAAATATAATTATCCAAATATTTAATCGTCGGATAGTTTTTACTTTATAAACTTGTTTAAATATCAACAATCGCTTTTATTTGCTTTATAAAAATGAACTCTAAAATACTGGTTTATAATTGAACTTCTATTATAATTTAAAACTTCATTTTAATTATAAAAATATAATTTCTATAATTAACTTCATTGATTTGTCTGACGGTAAATCAGTTTCTTAACAAAACGATGGTTTTAACGTCGACTGTTAACATTTTCTAAATCAATATCGTTTATTTATTTAATCTAAACAAATGTTGAATTTTCGTTCAACATCAATATTCACACCGGGTTTTAAATATAATTCGGGTTCAAACAGTGCATACAAAACAAATAGTACATATAAATATCGAGGAATCCGGTCGGATTCCTCCAACCGGTTTCCGCATCCACAGATGTCAGTCAACACAATTTACACTAACTCTATACTAGGGGATATTCTAATTGATGGAATCAGTGTCCAACCGATGATGTGTACATATGTAACGGTATATATTGTAATCTACCTAATCGACCATCACACAACATTCAAACAACATTAAAACATAATTAAAATATTTTAAAATAGATCAGAGTTAGTGATTTTACTCACATTGGCGCGTTAACCGTTAAATAACGATTTGCGTCTGCTGATAGATCCAACTTTAACGTTTCATTTCGTTTAAAATCCAACCGAGTTCCAATGCATGCCGGACCAACTCCGGTACGTAGTCTGCGTCCAGTTGATCCGTCATTATCAGCCGTCTTCACATTTAGCCTGTTAGCGAAATGAACGGTACGTTCTCCTCTCCGCAAGCTGTAGCGACATCCCCAAATAGTCGTGATTGTCTTTTTCTCTTCTTTGTTTTAAATGGGCCTTTACTTCCCTTTATTCACGCCACTTCCAAGTTCACCAACGAACACGGTTGCGTGCTCAACCGTCTTCATATCTGCTTCATCTATTGAAATCCGATATAAGCATTAAACTCTCCTTTCAACTGTCCTCAATAGAGCAGCTTTGCCCGCACCATGTTGATGCCGACATCCACCACTTCGCCACTGTTCATGCGGTTGCCGAACTATATTTTGAACGCAAGTTTTTTTTTACTTTTCTTGTCCACTGCTTTTGCTATAGTCCCTAGCGCCATCTCCAGTACACACGTTTATCCCACTCCAACATAAAATGCCAATACCACTTTTCCCTTTTGTATTTTTTTTTATGTATTATTATTAAGGCCCAAGGCCCATCTACCCTTCCCCTACACTGCTTTCTCTCCTTGAACGTTGTTTTCATCTCTGGGAACATCTGTTGTCCCCATAAAACACGCTCAGTAGCTTTTGTTTCCCATGCCGTGATCTCGCAGTTTCCCCAACTCCTTCAGCACTTCGCCCATGCACTCTCCTACATGAACGTACGATTCCTCTTGCCACCATTTCTATCTCTAATATATACATTTTCTTCCTACCGTAAGTATGTAACCACCCCCTTTCTTTTCTTAGTTGCCACGCATGCGTCTGCACTTCTTGAACCCTCTTCTTCTTCATCACATTCCCATGTCAGTATCTTCTTCCTTCCGAATAACCTTCCATCCCATGCACCGAAGTACATAACCCCATCACGGCTCCATACCTCTTCATTTCTTCTTTTCGCATGACCTACAAACAAATACCACCGACCATTCTATCCCATCCAATACATATGTACGCACCACTCTCTCCTCTCCCTTCCACTACTAACGCCAGTAACACTGCAACCTCACGTACACCGCACAACTTCACGCTCGCAACCACTTATTTCACAAACAACCTTCACTGCTACGATCACCTTCTAGCCTTGCTTATTTCTCTACTGCAAACAAGAATACCACTATTTTCCCACTTCAATGCCCCTCCACATCCATGTAACTTCCCTTACACTTGCATGCTATGAGCCCAGAAACCACATACGCCACCATCCATTCACAGCATCACAAAACTCCCTCCATACTCCCCCACCTAACCCTAGTCTCCACGTCGACCACTCCACAACAGCAGGTACCTAAAAACCTGTGACAATTTTGCTCTCTGTTTCTCGCATCAGATTTAGTGTCCCGATCCCCCTTTTTATTTATTTTCGTGGCGAAGTTTAATGGGAAGGATATGAAAGAAGAAAAAGAAACAGTAGGACTTCGTTTTGAATTTTAAGCCGTAGAATGAAGCTTCTCTAGACTGCTTTCAGTTCTCCAAAAACGAGGCGTATTTATAGAACAAAGTTCCTTCTCACGCATGGTTTATGATATATAGCTTGGTACAGTATTTGAAGGTAGGGCTATGGTCATTCAATTTAACGAGGATGAGACGTGGGTATGGGTCTCATTTAATTTGGTGAAGGTGAGACGTAATAGGTTATGGGTATTGTGTTGCGTAGGGTACTAGACAGGTTTGCTATAACTTAGAGTAACTATGTGAAATGAAGACTTTTGGGTGCCAATTCATGTTTGGCATGTCGGCCGTACAATATGGGACTGCATTAAGCTACTGTTTGGTCGGCTGTTGCATATCACTTCATCTCCACGTTCTTGAAAACGACGTGAAGCACACCATATTTCTAAGGGTAGGTAGTACCATTTTCAAACATAGGGGTGGCACGGTAAACGGTGTCGTTCATGCTAAGGAAACATTTTCGTCTAGGCTAAGCAAACGCAATCAAACAAACATGATAAGACAGAACATGCGTTGGGTATGTCCATCTTAATCATACTACACGCCCAAGTTATCTAAAAGGAAAAGGAATACATGGGGTTCCATACTTTATGTTTCTAATAGTTTAATTTACCCATCACGTCAAACACCGTTCATTTATGGACTTCTATCGATTGAGATAAAATTATGGTCGTGTCCAGCGAGGTGCCACGATCCCAAAAATATAATAATACCGGTAGTTTGACTCATATTGTGAAAACCCCGAAATACCGATACAGGGTGCACAATACTCCAAATAAAAAGTTGCTTATTTAATTAAATAAAAATTACAGAAAAATTCTAAAAATTAAATTATCGCTGCGCCTCAAAAGAACCTTGTCCCGATTTGCAATCGATATCAAGTTATATTCAAATAACTGTTACGGTCGATATATGATTTCACAGCGACTTTTCAAATATTTGATTTGGACATATCTTGCAGTCTGTACGATGAAATATCTATTTTCAACTTCTGTTGGAAAGATACAGTTCAACAGATTCCAACGTTTCTCATTTCGAAGAAATCCGATTCAAAACGAGTCCGGTACACTCAGTTGAAGTTCAGAACGTTAAATTACGAACTGCAGGGTTGTTCTGAGCTCGATTATGATTAATATATATTTATATACGTTCAACTTCTTTTTAATTAATATATAAATCCACTTATATTACAAATTCAATATTTAAACTGATTTAAATATTCAAATACCAACCGACAAAAATGCGAGACGTTACACAAGTCCCATCACACAATGCAACGCAAGCCAGAGGATAGGGTTTTTACCTTATATTAGCCGAAGAATGCTTGATACGCTAAATTTCATGTTTTATTATTACTATAAGTATATAGTGTCAAAACAATTTCAATCATAAGTATCAATCGTAGACGGCATAAGTGCCCCATACCACTATGTCGCCACATATAGGTTTACAATCAAAACCGCAAAGTCACGTATTGGAAATTGGAATTCCGTCTGTGAACCGAGGCAAGGGATCGTCCTCCGCCGAATTCGAGACAATCTAGCCCATGTCTCAGGCAAGTACTCAGTCAAGCCTTTGCATCGTCAGGGCCGGTCCACCGATGTAGATTAAAATGCCTGAACACTGCGTTTCCCCGCCCTTTCGGGCGTAAATAAGTCCTATGACTCCATCGGCTCCACACAATCACCGATATATCCGAGGCGTCTCGCAATCCAACAACCACATAAGTCAAACTCATCAGGGTGTGTAAAACCACTGACGCCACTTCGAGCTAGAAGGAAACGCATGTCCTCCCTGAGGTCGACTCCCGTTTCTGGTTCACAACCAAGGTGTGAGGCTCACGAATCAATGCTACACAAAGCTATGCCACACGGGCCGTGCTTTGATCATCAACCGCAAGATTCTGCTTTTCAACAGAAGCCTTGATCAATTGAAAATTAGGCATGCCACACATGCAATTCACTCCATGTGATTGATATCCATCGATATATAACCTGTAAGCTCGTACGTCTAAGAGAAGAGCGTTTAAGCAAGAGAATAAATTCTCCGCCGCCAAACAGATATATATTTAATAGATTTCATTCACACAGAATAAAATCCAATGTCAGACACACAGTCCATTTATAAGTTCGTTCTGGGTTTGAACGAAACCGGAGGCACCTTGTACCTCGCGTATCCATCAATCTCCAAGTACGTCTGGACGATCACCAACAGATTCCCTCCTCTTGGGTGTACAGCCCAATCAAGATCATCAGTAATCACCCAAATGATATGAAGACCTCCGGTCTTCAACCCCCGTCTTCATCCTTGACACCACGTCGAATTAGTTTTTCAGAATGGGATAAACCCGGTCTTTCTGAATAACTCGCATATATAATAAACAAGTGTTACACAAACACAACATACGCCTCATTCCAATTCAGAATATTCTTTTATTCAAATATTCTTATACTTTGGGAAAGGTTCCCATTAATTTTATCAAAGATAAATTCTTTAAATTTATTCTTTAATCTTCCTTTGAATATCAATTCAAATTAGTCAGGATTAGCGAACCACACCGAAGTAATCATTTATTTTATTTCCTAATCCCAACCTATTCATCCCATGAAGTAAAACTAGTCATAATTCATATCTAACACCACAGTGTTATCGGTAAATTCAATTACCATTTCACGTTCAACTCTAATTAAAGATTTAACTATCGCCTAGAGTAAAACTGGTGATACTTCATTCTCGATCATTTCAATCTAATTAAAGATTCATTAAAACTCCACTTGGTTTTAATCTTCCCAAAAATCAATATCAATGATTATTTAACTTGGGAAATCATATCTGGTCTTTAACTGGGTTAAAGAACCAATGTCATTTAAAACACAGTTCACTATAAACCCAAAATCACATCCCTCTACCTATCGGGTTAAAGAACATGTGTTATTTAAAACCCCATTCACGATAAACCCAAAATCAATTCAAATTCAATTCCAATTAAATACCATTTAATTGGTATACTTCATTAAATCTAAATAAAAAGATTTAACCTTTTTCTCAACTTGGTTTAAGAACAGTGTTAATGAAGACACCATTCACGACAAACCCAAATCCCATTTGATATTAAATACTCTGAATAGAAAATATATCAGCTTATATTCAATTTCAAATTCTACGACCAACAAATATCGTATTGGAAATAACGATATAAATATATGTTTCAAATTTCCATAACAATATCTGTATAATCACGAAACCCAACATCGAAATATTCCAAAGACAATTTCGATTCGAATCCATTCCAATTCAATTATTGGAATTCCTGGTTACCTTTAATACCCCTTTCAAATCCAATTTATTTATTTCAAAAATAAATGGTTTATAATTCTAGTTCGAAACTAGTTCATTTCGATAAAAATCTATTTTTATCTTTTCAAATATGGAATTTTTCGTCCCAATTCTTCACAAATCATTTCTTATTATTTTACACAAATTATTACTATTTTTAATAATTGTATCAAGGCCCGTACAGTCGATTTCCATCTACGGCCATCGAACTGCACTTACAACGACCTTTTCCAAATTTGATTTGGACATAATTCCAAATCCAATCGTTAGATTTATAATTTCTAATATTCTTAGAAAGTTCTTTTCGATACAAACCCAACGGTTCCGATTTTAGGAGAATCCGACGGTCGGATCTCCCGTAATATCCATTCGAAGTCAATGGTCGAAATTCGCGAACTGACGCGACGCAGCACATTCTATTCAAGCCATTATATATATAATATATATGTTATATATATTTCGTCGATTTCCATTCAAAACGCATTTTATAAATCATTTTAAATTCGTTTTCGAAACGATTTCAACTTCATATTCAATTTCGAATCAAAATTGAATATTCCACATCATCGATATACAAATGATAATATTTTCAAAACGTTGTATTTTGAAATTATTTTCTTTTCTATATTCATTATAAAAATGAATAAAATCGATATAAATATCGTTCATGTCAAAATGGCGTCAATCTAATCAACACGGCTTTTATTCAACACATGAATGTTTATTCTATTCAACACATGAATATTTATTTTGTTCAACACATGAATATTGATTCTATTCAACACATGAATTTTTATTTCTATTCAACACATGAATTTATTTCTATTAAACACATGAATTTATTTTCTATTCAACACATGAATCTTTTCTATTCAACACATGAATTTTTATTTCTGTTCAACACATGAATTTATATTTCTATTCAACACATGAATATTTATTTCTATTCAACACAAGAATTTATATTTCTATTCAACACATGAATTTATTTCTTATTTTCCAAATTGGAATGAGGCCCAATCAATTACCATATCATGTTAATTATATGGATTTTCTACAACACATGTATATAATAGCAATGATAAATCATCAACCATCATCCAGAGTGCACCACACAACTGCATAAGCATTAAATATAAATAATTAACGCTCATACAGTCTGTCGACCAATCGATCGACATACCACTAATCAATTGGGATTAGTGTACGTCAAATATCATCCCAACACCCGTGTGGGGTTTCAATCCACAAACACTGAATATTATTTGTGCGGTTGGGAGACGTGTAAAATTTATCGTCCCAATCAATGTCCTTCAAATAGGTGTACATAAGCAGACCATCCGGTTTGTAAATGAATATTTATTTGTTCACATTCACATTAAAAATTATATTTTTAACGATAATTAATTTATTTCAACACATGAATGTTTTATTATCTATTTCACATCAACATCACAAACAAACTTGACAACACATCAAACAAGCATACAAGTCTTCCATGGTCTGCGGACAACGGGTGTCAGATGCTGCTAAGCACCGTCTGCATCCTAGTACATATTTTAACTAAAAAACAAGATTTAAAGTGAGAAGTTCTCACCGACTAGCTATACCAATACACCGCGACTCTTCATATGTAGGAAATCTTCGTCGTTCTTCTAATGAGATCTGTTTCATGCAGATATGTTAAAAATTATATTTTTAACAACTCTTTATATATTTTAAAAATCACATTCTAATATCGCCACTTCATATATAAAAATCGTATTTTATATTCGCTACTCCTTTATAAAATTTATACTTTTACAACGCTACATGTATAGAAAAGATTATATTTTTACAATAACCTCATATAGATAAAGATTATATTTTTACCTTGTCTTCAAATCGATAAAGATTATATATTTACAATGACTTCAAATCGATAAAGATTATATTTTTACAATGACTGCAAATCGATAAAGATTATATTTTTACTATATCGCTACTTGCATAAAGATCTCATCTTTATTTTAGAAAAATTGAACCTTTTTAATTAGAAAAATCGAACCTTTTTAATTAGAAAAATCGAACCTTTTCTACTTATAAAAATCTTATCTTTACATCACATAAAAATTATATTTTTATAATTTCTAAAAATCGAATTTTATCTAATTAAAAATCATGACTTTATGTCAATAAAAATTTAACCCTCATATATTTTCTTAAAATTGATTTGTTTATTCTTTTTTTCTATGTATATAAATTGATTTTCTTTTTCCACGAAGCCATTTATAAATCAAAATCAGATTTTATAACAATAGTTTTATATTTAAAATGAAAATAGAATGCAATGTTATTTACAGAAAAGTGGAAAGGAAAAGAAAATAAAAATCACATTTAGAAAGGAATCAAATTAATTACCTCCCTGCGTTCGTTCGGCATTGAATTAAGAGGAGGGGGTGGGTTTTCCTGCTCGCGCGAGGCTGAGTGGCGGTCGGAAAGCTGACGCAGTGGCAGGGTGGTGTCTCGGCGGCGGGTGGTACGGTAGAGGCAGGTTTAAGGGGGCTGCGGTCTTCGAACGATAAAGGAGAGGAGTGGAAGACGGAGGAGATCGAGAAGAGGAGGGGGCGGCGATCGTGAGGGCAATGACCTGGGGGAGCTTCGCCAGAGGCGGCGGCGCACGAGATCCAGGGGGCGATTTGGATCAACGGGTTTTGGTTTTTGTTTCTAAGCATGGGAATGAAAAGAAAATGGGAGGGGATTTAAGGAAAAGGAGGGAGTATTTTATAAAGGGGCCAAATATATTATATATTATATTTATTTTCTTCCTTCCACCAAAAGCTAGAATTTAATTTTGAACTCGAAATCAAACTGTAACGGCAAGGAATTTTGCTCGATCCGAATCTGTCGTTAAACCGATCTAGACCGTTCGAAACCCCTGATCGTTTGAGAACAGGACAAAATAGAATGCAGACGGAAGAACATTTCATTGCTATTACAACAATTCCATCAGATACAAGAATATACAGAGTATAAATGAATAAATTACATTCGATAACTATCAGAGATTAAAATAAATTACATAGCAGCAGAAAAATAATATAAAACACAACTGAAGGTGATATACGGATACAGAGCTTTCTAGATATCATTCCAGCTGTAAACCAGGATCCTGTGAATATAAATCTGCAGAACCAAAACTACTAGCTGCCCATGCGGAAAATAGGGGCACCCAGAGTTTAGGTTAAAACAATAAACTCCAGGTCAGTCATGTGACTGGTGTGAGAACTAAAACAGTTATTTAAAACTTTACTTTAAAAGAGAGTAATTCAACAGGACCACGCCGTATAACACGGAACGGGTTTCCTCCCAAGAATACCAGTGCATAGAATAAACAACGCAATGCTTTTTCGAAAAATGAAGCTATTATAAGACCTAGGTCCCATCACACAATGCAACGCAAGCCGGAGGATAGGGTTTTACCTTATAACAGCCAAGCATGCTTGGTACGTTTAAAACAAATCATTTGATACTATAATAAGTGTATAGTGTCAAAACAATTTCAATCATAAATATAAATCATAGATGGCATGGGTACCATATATCATGTCGCCATACTAGTTCTACAATTAAAACGGCGATACACGTATTGGAAATTGGGTTTCCATCATGAGTCGAGGCAAGGGGCAAGCTCCTCTCCGCGTTCGAGACACTCTAGCAAATGCCTCAGGACTACACACTCTGGGCAATCCTGGGATCCTCCAAGGCCGGTCCTCACTTACGTTAGAGGATTGGCAATTCCTGAACACACGTTTCCCGGTCCTTACAGACCTATAATCGAGGCGCCTCGCATCCAACAACCACATAGGTGAAAAGTATATAAATGTCAGGGTTGGTAAGTCACTGACACCACCATAGCTAGAAAGAAACGTCGTGCACTCCTTGGGTCCTCATCCCGTTTTTGACTCATACCGAGGTGTGAGGCTCGCGAATTTACGTTATACACAAAGCTACCACGTAGGCGTGCTTTGATCATCAACCACAAGACTTTGCTTCTCAACAGAAGCCTTGATCTATGCAACTCAGCATGCCACACAGGCACTTCATGCCATGCGATTGATATCTATCGATATATAACCTCTAAGCTCGTACGTCTCAGAGAAGGGCGTTAAGCAAGAGAATAAATTCTCTGTCGCCAAACAGATATATATTTAACAGAAATCAATCAACATAGAATAAAATCCAATGTCAGACACACAATCCATTTACAAGTTCGTTCTGGGTCTGAACGAAACCGAAGGCACTTTCCTTGCATATACATCCATCTCCAGGTGCGTCTGGACGACCACCAACTATTTCCATCCTCTTGGGTGTACAGCCCAATCAGGATCGTCAGTAATTGCCCAAACGATGTGAAGACTTCCGGTCTTCGACCACCGTCTTCATCTTCGACTTATCGTCGAATCGGTTATTCAGAATGGGTATAAACCCGGCCTTTCCGAACAACCCGCGTATATTAAAACAAATGTTACACAAACACAACATACGCCTCATTCCAATTCAGAATATTCTTTTATTCACAAAATCACATTCTTAGGGAAAGGTTCCCATTAATTTTATCCAAGATAAATTCTTTAAAATTTACCCTTTTATCATCCTTTTGATGTCGTTTCAAACCAAATTATGGTTTTCTGAACTAGTCGAGATTAGCGAACCACACCGAAGTAATTATTTATTTTATTTCCCAATCCCAACCTATTCATCCCATGAAGGAAAACTAGTAGTACTTCACATCTAACACCACAGTGTTATCAGTAAAATTAATTACCATTTTACGTTCAAATCTAATCAAAGATTTAACTATCGCTTTGGAGCAAAACTGGCGATACTCCATTCTCGCTCATTTCTAAATTTGATAATTTAGGTTATAGATTTACATTTCAATCTAATTGCAGTTTCGTTAAAACTCCTTTTACTGGGTTAAAGAACTAGGTGTTATTTAAAACACAGTTCACGACAAACCCAAATCACATTCTATTTGTTATCGGGTTAAAGAACTAGTGTTATTTAAAACACCGTTCACGATAAACCCACAAATCAATTCTAATTCAATTCAAATCAAATATATTAGGAATTCCGATTATTTAAAACCCCTTTTTAAATCTAATTTATTTATTTAGAAATAAAAACCCGGGTTTTAAATTGAGTTTAAAACTAGTTCATTTCGATAAAAATATATTTTTATCTTTTCAAATATGGAATTTTCATCCCAATTTTTCCCAAATCATTTCTTATGATTTTATACAAATTATTGGTATTTTTAATAATTTTATCAAGGCCCGTACAGTCGATTTCCATCAACGGCCATCGAACTGCACTTATAGCGACCTTTTTCAAATTTGATTTAGACGTATCTCCAAATCCAACCATTAGATTTTGAATTTCTAATATTCTCTAGAAAGCTCTTTTCGATACGAAGCCAACGATTCCGGTTTTTAGGGGAATCCGACGGTCGGATCTCCCGTAATGTCCGTTTGAAATAAATGGTCGAAATTCACGAACTGCCACGGCACGGCGCGTTCTATTCAGGCCATTATATTATATATATATATATATATATATAATATATAATATATATTTCGTCGATTTCTGTTTAAATCAAAATATATAAATAGTTTTGAATTTGTTTCAAAAACAATTTCAACTTACATTTCAATCCAAAGCAAAATTGAATTCTTCTTTATAAATTCGTTTTAAAATTCATTTCTGTTCGATTCAAATTTCAATTCAATTTGAATTCATTTCAATTCGTTTTCAATTCACTTCGAATTCGTTTTCAATTCAATTCAATTTCAAAGTCGTTTGCTATTCGATTCAATTCAAATTGGTTTTCTATTCGATTCAATTCAAATTGGTTTTCTATTCGATTCAATTCAAATTGGTTTTCTATTCGATTCAATTCAAATTGGTTTTCTATTCGATTCAATTCAAATTGGTTTTCTATTTGATTCAAATTCGTTATATATTCAATTGAAATCAAATTTGTTTTCTATTCAATTCATTTCGAAATCGTTTTATATTCAATTCATTTCGAAATCGTTTTATATTCAATTCATTTCGAAATCGTTTTATATTCAATTCATTGCGAAATCGTTTTATATTCAATTCATTTCGAAATCGTTTTATATTCAATTCATCTCGAAATGAATAAAATCGATATAAATATCGTTCACGTCAAAATGGCGTCAATCTAATCAACACGGCTTCATATATTCCTTTATTCTATTCAACAAATGAATATTTATTTTTGTCAACACACGACTAATCTCAACGAATGAGTACTGTCCACGTGTGACTATTTTTGTTAAATCATTTCGTTCAACACATGACTAATCTCAACGGATGAGTACAGTCAACACATGAACCTTTATTTTATATTGATAAAGATGTAAATTTTATTATTAAAATATTTCGTTCAACACATGACTAATCTCAACGGATGAGTACAGTCAACACATGAACCTTTATATTATATTGATAAAGATGTTAATTTTATTATTAAAATATTTCGTTCAACACATGACTAATCTCAATGGATGAGTACAGTCAACACATGAACCTTTATATTATATTGATAAAGATGTAAATTTTATTATTAAAATATTTCGTTCAACACATGACTAATCTCAACGGATGAGTACAGTCAACACATGAACCTTTATATTATATTGATAAAGATGTAAATTTTATTATTAAAATATTTCGTTCAACACATGACTAATCTCAACGGATGAGTACAGTCAACACATGAACCTTTATATTATATTGATAAAGATGTAAATTTTATTATTAAAATATTTCGTTCAACACATGACTAATCTCAACGGATGAGTACAGTCAACACATGAACCTTTATTTTATATTGATAAAGATGTAAATTTTATTATTAAAATATTTCGTTCAACACATGACTAATCTCAATGGATGAGTACAGTCAACACATGAACCTTTATTATATAATATTCTTTATCTTCTAAATTGGAATGAGGCCCAATCAAATACCATATAGCGTTAACTATATGAGTTTCCATACAACACATGTATATAATAGCATTGAAAAATAATCAACCATCAACCAAAGTGCACTACACTGTATAAGCATCAAATATAGATATCTAACGCTTATAACAGCCTGTCAATCAATCAATCGACATATTCAATCAATCAGGATGAGTGAACTTCAAATTTCATCCCAACACCCGTGTGGGGTTTCAAATCAACAAACACAGATTTTATTTGTGCAGTTGGGCGATGTGTAAAATTTATCGACCCAATCAATGTCCTTCAAATAGGTGTACATAAACAAACCGTCCGGTTTGCAAATGAATATTTTATTTATTCACATTCACGTTAAAAATTATATTTTTAACGATAAAACATTTTATTTCAACATATGAATTTCTATTCGGTTCATTTATTCAATAAAATGATATTTTTATTTTTCTAACTCATTTTAGAAAATTTTAGCGGCATAACGGCACGATACTAGAAACGGGACGAGGCCTAGCCTTATCCCCGGTCTAGTGAAGGCCCACGCCATTCACACATCAATCATATCCATTCCATTTCACCAAACAATTCAAATTTCAGTCAAATAATCTAACTACTTTTTGCAATCAAACAAACAAGTCCATGGTCTGTGGACGATTGTGTCGGGTGCTACTAAGCACCGTCTGCATCCTAGTATATATATATATATAACTAGAAAAAGAAATTGAAAGGTGAGAAATTCTCACTGAAATCTATCCAATACCACGACTCTTCGTTTATGGAAATCTTTGTTGTTCTCGACTTCTATCATCTTCGTTGCCCGTATTCTCTACATATATAAAAATCGAATTTTTACTTCGCTATTCAATATATAAAAATCAAATTTTTATTATACTATTCAATATATAAAAATCAAATTTGTAACACCCCACTCCCGCTATGATCACTCACTAAGGGAATGCCATAGCATTGGTGGAGTATTTTAGTGAATATAGAACAGAAAAATTACAACAAGACAGATATAAATAGTACTTGAAATTTTAAAACATCATCTCATAACAGCGGAAGTAAAACATGTCTGGTTACATCATAAAACCACAATAAAGGTCAAGTACAATATCCATCAAAATAAAGAAGTACATAATCCCACTCTCATACAATAGCCAAACAAAAGAAAAGATAACTGGATAACTGGAGCTTTACATCTATCCAAGCTCCTAAAGACTGGAACAGCAATCCGATCAAGCTCCACTACTGCTAGGATCCACCGTAGGACCTGAGGGTTGGGAAAAAGATAAAAACAACAGGGTCAGACATAAGTCTGAGCGAGTCCTATAACTTTAACAATACAATCGTTAAAGTAACCAGAGAAGACATAAACTGATATACGGTAACATATAGGGATGAATGGCTACCCTAAGCAGTCAACTAAACGAAGATAAAGGATAAAGACGCATCTACCCTCCCTAAGGTAAATTACTAAACTGCACCACACCAGTCGTTCCTAACTTAAAGGTTGATCCCACCCAAGGACTTATAAAATTTACTAATTAGTACCTGCGTACCCCTAGGTGACCAAGTAGGCGCCACGGGGCCCTACAATCCACTAGGTGTACACACTACTTCCCATTCGATCGGCTCCCTAACGTAGATACCCGTGCTGGCCCCACCGTGGGATGTATCATTCCCCAATGTGGCAACCTGATGGAACTAAAGGTGCACGGCTTATATCTACTCGATGCAACAACGGCTTACCTACCAGCCCGGGCCCACTCACGCATATGAAGCCCGTTGGACTTGCGTTGCCACCGCTAACCCGTTTGCCTCTTACAGTCAAGCCCAGTATGCGTGTCCCGTCCTCGACATGGGTCGAGCCCACAAAGATACGTATGGGTTACTGGTTGAAATGGGCCTCCACAAGCTACCCACCTAAGCTTGTCCCTTTTTCTAGTATATCCCACTTAACCCTTTAATCATGTTTTAATTACATGTTCCATTTTGGTTAAGTATTCTAATCGTATTTTCTATTGCCACCCAAGGCAACCACTAGATTTTCTCATGCCACCCGAGGCACCCACTTAACCCCTCATGTCCCTCTACATGCTAATATGGTTAAGTGTTTCTTAATTAATTAATTAAGAACGTAACCTTTGTAAAGACCTCTCACATTAGACTGTCTTTTATGACCGCTGGTTAAGCCGGTTGGGTCCGGGCAGCCTTATGTCATAACAGAGTCTAACCTCGTGTCTTTACATTAATTACGTATTTAGTTTGTGCCTAAGACCTCTCACATTGGGCTAACATTTGTAGCAACTGGTTAAGCCGGTTGGGTCCGGGCAGTTTTACGCTACAACTGAGTCCAACCTCGTGTCTTAGTCAATTAATTACACCTAATTAATCACCCTCATAATTTTATATTAATTATCCCTAATTAATCAAGTTTTCTTAACATGGGTAGACCTAACTTAATAGGTAAATTCCCATGGGGTAGACCTAACTCAATAGGTAAATTCCCAACACATAGTATGGGTACACCTAACCAAATAGGCAAATTCCCATACTATGTTTATTTATTTTGTGTTATGCATAATTATATTAATTTCACACAATCTTATTAACTTATGCATTTAATTACCCCATCGTTCCCACGTAATTTCGTTCATGATATAACACATATAAAAGGTGTCAACTTGCATATGAATGAACATGTTTCAAAGGTGCCATCTTGCATATTAACAAACACATAACTTGCATATGAACTTGCATAACATGTCACATAACTTGCATATAATATGTCACATAACTTACATATTCATTTTGCATAACAAACTTGCATATTAGCTTATAGACTTGCATAATGTGTCATCATGAACTTGCATATTAATAAACATGTAACTTGCATATTTACATACATGTAACTCGCATATTAACAAACATGTAACTTGCATATAAAGAAACATGTAACTTGCATATTTACATACATGTAACTTGCATATTAACAAACATGTAACTTGCATATTAACAAACATGTAACTTGCATATTTACATACATGTAACTTGCATATTAACAAACATGTAACTTGCATATTTACATACATGTAACTTGCATAGCATATTACCATGAACTTGCATAACATGCATATGATTACATAGCCCACAACTTGCATATTTAGCATCATGCAAACATAACATACATCATATTAAACTTGCATAAGCTTACATACTCAACATGCATAAACATAAGATTAATGCTAACATCATATCATATGATTCAAAGCTCATTAACCCACATACAAAACCATAAATCTCATCACATCTCATCTAATTAGTTTACCAAAAGATCATCAAAGTGATAGAAACTCACAACTAGCAACTTTGAACACCAAATGAAGAAGATTAAGATGCTAAGAAGGGATTAGAAGTTGATTAGAGAGTGATTAGTATGCAACCCTCTTCATAAAATTAGTGGAGGCCATGAGAGCTAGCATTTTGCCATAGTTTAGTCACTAGGTTTAATTATGAATGAATTAGGGTAGGTTAGGGTCTTATTTATAGATTAGGCAAGTGTTTTAGGCCATAGGATTAACCCTAGATTCAATCCAAGCCATCAAAGCATGTCTTGGGGAAGAAGTCAAGTGTAGGAACCATCTAGGGCCTTTAGATTAAAGATGGACCATGAGAACCATTCAAATGCAAAATCTGCACTTGAGCGAATCGGCCCACGGGTTGACAGCCAAACACCCTGGATTAACCCCTAGTCGACCCAGCGGGCTCGGGTCGACTTCAAAAATCGGCCGGTTCGGTTATTCCCCTCTCCCAATTCGCTGTTTTGAGCATTTTTGCATATTTATTTATTAAATTTTCAATTATATATATATATATCAATATATATATATATATATATATCTACACAACCCATTTCACTTAATTAAGTATACTTTAATTTGGGAATTTTCGTGAAACTTCGCGAGGCCATATCTTGGTCATACGGACTCCGATTTTCGAAAACTCGGACTCTATTTCGCGTATTTTTCCGAGACGAACGCAATGGCATAGCCCGTTTCCCTTGATTCCCATTTTAGAATTAAATTCTGCCTCGATTTATGTTATTACAGGTTATTGAAAATACGGGTTGTTACATTCTCCCCTCCTTAAAGGATTTCGTCCCCGAAATCTTCAAGTTAGGAAGAACGTATCCTACCATCCAATCATCCATCTACTCAAAGCATCATCCACGAGCAATCATTGTCCTTACAAGATTCTAAATGCTGGATGGATATATGCAAAAGTGTGTGTATATGTACTTACCTAATGCAAAAATCAGGCGGTTACTGATACAGTAAACCTCCTTAATGCAAACCATGATAGTGCCATGCATCCAATATGTATGCGAAACCCTATTGACACATACAAATTTCTACATGCGTGCACAACCATACACAAAAATGCATCATCCATATGATAACACAGCCATGATACATCCATCAATCTAACTACCACATCCATTTATGCAATATGCAACATGAAGTGACTGAGCCGATCTAGTGCCTAATGTGTGTGTATATGCATCCACGAGCAACCACTAGCAAACAATTGCATCCATATGCATCCATCAACCATAACATGTTTCAAACACATGTTTCAACCATAGGTTTTACCCTATCTAAAGGTCATAGGTATTAGCGAGAGGATATACTAAAGATAAGATAAGTACTAGACAAGCAATAAAGGAGAAGTTAAAAGACATACTCTCAAAAAGAAATGGATACAAAGAACGCATCTTTGCTTCCGTCTCCCAAGTAGCATTGCTTTCGTCATCTCCCCATTGCACTTTAACTAGCTGAACTTCTCTGTTCCTCAACTTCCTAGTTTCTGACCCAAGGATGCGAGTAGGAGCTCGTCGAATCGTCGCATCACGCTCTACCTCTACATCTCTAAGCAAGCTCGGCTCTACCACCTCCGCGGTCTCATGTAAGCACTTCCTCAAATGTGATACATGGAATACATCATGAACACCACTAAGTCTGTCGGGCAACTCCACCCTATATGCCATCCGTCCAATCCTTTCCTTAATAGGAAACGGCCCAACAAATCTCGGTGCTAACTTCCCTACGGACCCAAAGCGAACAACATTTCTCAATGGAGATACTTTGACAAAAACCATGTCCCCAACCTCAAACTCAAGATCCGTCCTTCTCCGATCCGCATAAGATTTCTGTCTATCTTGCGCTGCTTTCATCCTTTTTCGAATTAAATCAATCTTCTCTGAAGTCTCTCTAACCATATCCGGCCCAAGCAAGATCTTATCCGTAGATTCCCACCAACATGTAGGAGATCGACAAGGCCTTCCATAAAGAGCTTCGAAAGGAGCCATACCAATACTGGACTGAAAGCTGTTATTATATGCGAACTCCACCAAAGGAAGATGTTCTTCCCATGTACCTCCAAAATCCAAGATACAAAGCCTCAAAAGATCTTCTAAGATACGGTTCACCCTCTCAGTCTGACCGTCCGTCTGAGGATGATATGCGGTGCTCAAACACAACTGAGTCCCTACCGCCTCTTGCAAACTTCTCCAAAACTCACTAGTGAAAATAGGATCTCGATCACTCACAATGCTGGATGGTACGCCATGCAATCTAACAATCTCTCTAACATAGATTGAAGCAAGCCATGGAGCGGTCCTCTTACTCTTTACGGGTATAAAATGGGCACTCTTGGTAAGTCTGTCTACCACAACCCAAATTCCCGTATTGCCCTTCCTCGATCTCGGTAACCCGTCGATGAAATCCATCGAGACACTATCCCACTTCCACTGTGGAACTTCCAATGGGTGTAGCAACCCACCGGGTTTCCTTTGCTCCACTTTAACTTGTTGGCACACTAAGCATCTAGCCACATACTCGGCCACATCTTTCTTCATACCGGCCCAGAAGAAAACTCTCTTCATGTCTTGGTACATTTTGTCTCCACCGGGATGAATAGTCATTCTTGAACGATGTGCATCATCCAAAATAGCCTTCTTCAAACCCTCATCTTGCGGTACACAAAGTCTACCGTCTCTATGCAACCATCCCTTATCATCTATGGTGTATCTACCCAAATGGCTGGACGACTCCCCTCTTATAAGCTTCTCTACCAACACTGTAACAACCCGTATTTTCAATAACCTGTAATAACATAAATCGAGGCAGAATTTAATTCTAAAATGGGAATCAAGGGAAACGGGCTATGCCATTGCGTTCGTCTCGGAAAAATACGCGAAATAGAGTCCGAGTTTTCGAAAATCGGAGTCCGTATGACCAAGATATGGCCTCGCGAAGTTTCACGAAAATTCCTAAATTAAAGTATATTTAATTAAGTGAAATGGGTTGTGTAGATATATATATATATATATATTGATATATATATATATATAATTGAAAATTTAATAAATAAATATGCAAAAATGCTCAAAACAGCGAATTGGGAGAGGGGAATAACCGAACCGGCCGATTTTTGAAGTCGACCCAAGCCCGCTGGGTCGACTAGGGGTTAATCCAGGGTGTTTGGCTGTCAACCCGTGGGCCGATTCGCTCAAGTGCAGATTTTGCATTTGAATGGTTCTCATGGTCCATCTTTAATCTAAAGGCCCTAGATGGTTCCTACACTTGACTTCTTCCCCAAGACATGCTTTGATGGCTTGGATTGAATCTAGGGTTAATCCTATGGCCTAAAACACTTGCCTAATCTATAAATAAGACCCTAACCTACCCTAATTCATTCATAATTAAACCTAGTGACTAAACTATGGCAAAATGCTAGCTCTCATGGCCTCCACTAATTTTATGAAGAGGGTTGCATACTAATCACTCTCTAATCAACTTCTAATCCCTTCTTAGCATCTTAATCTTCTTCATTTGGTGTTCAAAGTTGCTAGTTGTGAGTTTCTATCACTTTGATGATCTTTTGGTAAACTAATTAGATGAGATGTGATGAGATTTATGGTTTTGTATGTGGGTTAATGAGCTTTGAATCATATGATATGATGTTAGCATTAATCTTATGTTTATGCATGTTGAGTATGTAAGCTTATGCAAGTTTAATATGATGTATGTTATGTTTGCATGATGCTAAATATGCAAGTTGTGGGCTATGTAATCATATGCATGTTATGCAAGTTCATGGTAATATGCTATGCAAGTTACATGTATGTAAATATGCAAGTTACATGTTTGTTAATATGCAAGTTACATGTATGTAAATATGCAAGTTACATGTTTGTTAATATGCAAGTTACATGTTTGTTAATATGCAAGTTACATGTATGTAAATATGCAAGTTACATGTTTCTTTATATGCAAGTTACATGTTTGTTAATATGCGAGTTACATGTATGTAAATATGCAAGTTACATGTTTATTAATATGCAAGTTCATGATGACACATTATGCAAGTCTATAAGCTAATATGCAAGTTTGTTATGCAAAATGAATATGTAAGTTATGTGACATATTATATGCAAGTTATGTGACATGTTATGCAAGTTCATATGCAAGTTATGTGTTTGTTAATATGCAAGATGGCACCTTTGAAACATGTTCATTCATATGCAAGTTAACACCTTTTATATGTGTTATATCATGAACGAAATTACGTGGGAACGATGGGGTAATTAAATGCATAAGTTAATAAGATTGTGTGAAATTAATATAATTATGCATAACACAAAATAAATAAACATAGTATGGGAATTTGCCTATTTGGTTAGGTGTACCCATACTATGTGTTGGGAATTTACCTATTGAGTTAGGTCTACCCCATGGGAATTTACCTATTAAGTTAGGTCTACCCATGTTAAGAAAACTTGATTAATTAGGGATAATTAATATAAAATTATGAGGGTGATTAATTAGGTGTAATTAATTGACTAAGACACGAGGTTGGACTCAGTTGTAGCGTAAAACTGCCCGGACCCAACCGGCTTAACCAGTTGCTACAAATGTTAGCCCAATGTGAGAGGTCTTAGGCACAAACTAAATACGTAATTAATGTAAAGACACGAGGTTAGACTCTGTTATGACATAAGGCTGCCCGGACCCAACCGGCTTAACCAGCGGTCATAAAAGACAGTCTAATGTGAGAGGTCTTTACAAAGGTTACGTTCTTAATTAATTAATTAAGAAACACTTAACCATATTAGCATGTAGAGGGACATGAGGGGTTAAGTGGGTGCCTCGGGTGGCATGAGAAAATCTAGTGGTTGCCTTGGGTGGCAATAGAAAATACGATTAGAATACTTAACCAAAATGGAACATGTAATTAAAACATGATTAAAGGGTTAAGTGGGATATACTAGAAAAAGGGACAAGCTTAGGTGGGTAGCTTGTGGAGGCCCATTTCAACCAGTAACCCATACGTATCTTTGTGGGCTCGACCCATGTCGAGGACGGGACACGCATACTGGGCTTGACTGTAAGAGGCAAACGGGTTAGCGGTGGCAACGCAAGTCCAACGGGCTTCATATGCGTGAGTGGGCCCGGGCTGGTAGGTAAGCCGTTGTTGCATCGAGTAGATATAAGTCGTGCACCTTTAGTTCCATCAGGTTGCCACATTGGGGAATGATACATCCCACGGTGGGGCCAGCACGGGTATCTACGTTAGGGAGCCGATCGAATGGGAAGTAGTGTGTACACCTAGTGGATTGTAGGGCCCCGTGGCGCCTACTTGGTCACCTAGGGGTACGCAGGTACTAATTAGTAAATTTTATAAGTCCTTGGGTGGGATCAACCTTTAAGTTAGGAACGACTGGTGTGGTGCAGTTTAGTAATTTACCTTAGGGAGGGTAGATGCGTCTTTATCCTTTATCTTCGTTTAGTTGACTGCTTAGGGTAGCCATTCATCCCTATATGTTACCGTATATCAGTTTATGTCTTCTCTGGTTACTTTAACGATTGTATTGTTAAAGTTATAGGACTCGCTCAGACTTATGTCTGACCCTGTTGTTTTTATCTTTTTCCCAACCCTCAGGTCCTACGGTGGATCCTAGCAGTAGTGGAGCTTGATCGGATTGCTGTTCCAGTCTTTAGGAGCTTGGATAGATGTAAAGCTCCAGTTATCCAGTTATCTTTTCTTTTGTTTGGCTATTGTAAGAGAGTGGGATTATGTACTTCTTTATTTTGATGGATATTGTACTTGACCTTTATTGTGGTTTTATGATGTAACCAGACATGTTTTACTTCCGCTGTTATGAGATGATGTTTTAAAATTTCAAGTACTATTTATATCTGTCTTGTTGTAATTTTTCTGTTCTATATTCACTAAAATACTCCACCGATGCTATGGCATTCCCTTAGTGAGTGATCATAGCGGGAGTGGGGTGTTACACGTGGTATCAGAGCTTAAGGTTACCAGAACAGATAAAATTTTTGAGAAAAACTACTTTCTAAGAGTATTTTCGAAGAAAGGATTTTTAAAAGCATGTCTTCTAAGAGAAAAAGTTTTTGAAAAAGAAAAGCATAATCCCCAATAGCCATATCTTTATCTTTCGGAATCTCCTTTTTGAATCTTTCCTCTTTCGTTTTAGCATGGCTGAAGATCTTAACATCCCGGAGGGTTTAGTTATACCACTATGGTATAGGAGGTTGCAAGAGGCTAGGGCCGCGGCTGCGGGTCCGGCCAATGCTACTACACCAGAGACAACCGCTCCTCCTCCTCAGCCTAGAGTGGATAATTTTGCTAAGGTTTGCAAGGAGTTCAAGGCTATAGGAGGAAAACCTTTTCTTGGTTCAGAGACTTTCGTAGAGGCTAGAGATTGGCTTAAGGAAGTGGAAGAGTTGCTAGATATCTTTGAAGTGGAAGAGGGAAAGAAAGTCAAGTTGGCGGCTTGGTTAATGAAGGGAGAGGCCTCATTCTGGTGGGAGGTCACTAATGGAGAACGCCCTGTTGACTCTTGGGCAGATTTTAAGCAAAGGTTTGGGGCTAAGTTTCTCTCAAGGGCGGAAGAGAATCTGTTTATGGAGAAGTTCTTGAATTTGAAGCAAGGGAATCTCACGGTGAAAGAATATGTCAACAAATTCAATCAATTAGCAAGGTTTGGCATAGAGTTGGTGAATACACCGGAGAAGAAGGCTTTGAGGTTCGTTAGAGGCTTGAACGAACCATTGCAAGGAATAGCTATGACTCACATTCCTATGGGGGCCACTTTTGAGAAGCTTGTCTACATGGCACTTATGCATGAGGATGATAAGAATTCTAAGGCACCAGAGAAAAAGGGGGATCAGAAGAAACCGCAACAGCAACAACAAGGCAAGGGCGGAAAAGGCAATGGTGACAAAAAGAAGATGAAGAAGAAGTGCTTCAATTGTGGAACACCAGGACACCTTAGTAAGGATTGTCGCAAAAAGAAGAAGACCGGTTGCTTTCATTGTGGTGAAGCAGGGCATCTTGTGAAAAACTGCCCAAAGAAGGGGCAGAAGACGGGGTCTACCTCAGGAGGCCAGGTGCAAGCTCTTATAGCACCACCTCAGTCAGGGGGGCAAGTTCAGGTTCTCTCAGTTCCACCGATTCAGCAGAGAGGTAGAACTATTTCCGTTGAAAGTCTGGTTTTTCTGTTTGATCATCCAGTTCGTACTTTGTTTGACTCTGGCGCATCGCATTCTTTTATCTCATCATCGTTAGTTGAGTCACTGCACTTAGACACCAGTCTAGTTGATGATCCCTTGGTTGTCTCAAACCCAATTGGGGGCTCCATATATCTGTCTATGATATGTTTGGGTTTGAAGATTTCTATACTTAGCGTTGAGTTTAGATGTGATGCTTTTGTATTGGGCTTCACGGGCTATGGGTTGATCTTGGGCATGGACTGGTTATCCAGTAATGGTGCCGTTCTTGATTGCGAAAGGAGAGTTGTCAGGCTCATGACCCGCTTGGGTAACACTCTCGAGATCTCTTGCAATCCCATGGAATCTGTTTTGCTAAGTTATCTTGAATCGCTCGATGCTTCGGTCGAGAGTTTGTGTTCTGTCAGAGTAGTCCGGGAATATCCGGATGTGTTTGAAGAAGTAAAGGGTTTGCCTCCGAAGCGGGAGATAGATTTCCGAATTTATTTGGTGGATAATGCCAAACCAGTGTCTTTGCCAGTACGCCACATGGCTCCTCGTGAGAGAAGAGAACTTCATAAGCAAGTAGGGGAGTTGCTTGAGAAGGGGTTCATAAGGCGAAGTATATCGGAGTGGGGAGCTCCAGTAGTGTTTGCCACGAAGGCGGATGGGTCCCTCAGACTTTGTGTGGATTATAGAGAACTTAATAAGCTCACGAAGAAGAATAGACACCCATTACCGAGGATAGATGATCTCTTTGATCAGTTGGTTGGCGCGTCAGTATTTTCGCAGATGGACTTAGCTACAGGGTTTCATCAGTTAAGAGTGGCGGAGGACAGTATAGAGAAGACTGCTTTCCGGACTCCGGATGGTTTTTATGAGTGGCTAGTGATGCCATTTGGGTTGACAAACGCCCCCGCATACTTTGTTGATCTCATGAGTAGAGTGTTCAGAGAGTATCTGAATAAGTTTGTAGTAGTTTTTGTGGATGACATCTTGGTCTTTTCCAAGAATGAAGAAGAGCATGCCTTACATCTCAAGGAAGTGTTGGAGACTCTTCGAGCGCATAGTCTTAAAGCTAAATTCTCTAAATGCCATTTTTGGAGAAGAGAAGTGCGATTCTTAGGGCATGTGGTCTCTAAGGAAGGGATAGCTGTGGATCCCGCAAAGATAGTATCTATCCAGGATTGGAAAGTTCCTAGAAATGCTACCGAGGTAAGAAGTTTCTTGGGGTTGGCAGGATATTATAGGAAGTTCATCAAAGACTTCGCGAAGATATCAGCCCCATTAACCCGCTTGACGAAAAAGAATCTGGTTTTCTCGTGGGATGTAGATTGTGATGATGCTTTCCGACGGTTAAAGAGAGCTTTGACCACCGCTCCAGTTTTAGTGCTCCCGGATGGGAGTAAGCCGTTTGTTGTTTATACCGATGCTTGTGGAACAGGATTAGGCGCAGTCTTGATGCAGGAGGGAAGGGTAATAGCCTATGGAGGGAGACAATTGAGAGTGCATGAGAAGAATTACCCTACCCATGATCTAGAGTTGGCCGCGATTGTTTTCGCACTTAAGTCTTGGCGCCATTATCTTCTTGGTGAGAGATTCGAGTTGTTCACCGACCATAAATCATTGAAGTACTTATTCTCTCAGAAGGATTTAAACTTAAGACAGCAAAGGTGGATGGAGTTCTTAGCATCCTATGATTTCGAGATAGCGTATACCCCTGGTAAGGGTAACGTGGTGGCAGACGCCTTAAGTAGAAAAAGGCTATCTTTGAGTCCATTGTTCGTGGAACGACGAAGCTTGGAGTTTCTTTCTTTGTTTGACTTCAGACCTTCTGTTGATTTTGTACCTGGTTTGTTGGCATCCTTGGAGGTTAGACCTACTCTTTTGAGACGGATTGGCGAGGCTCAGCGAGACGACCCACAGTTGGTTGTGTTGGTAGAGAAGCTTATAAGAGGGGAGTCGTCCAGCCATTTGGGTAGATACACCATAGATGATAAGGGATGGTTGCATAGAGACGGTAGACTTTGTGTACCGCAAGATGAGGGTTTGAAGAAGGCTATTTTGGATGATGCACATCGTTCAAGAATGACTATTCATCCCGGTGGAGACAAAATGTACCAAGACATGAAGAGAGTTTTCTTCTGGGCCGGTATGAAGAAAGATGTGGCCGAGTATGTGGCTAGATGCTTAGTGTGCCAACAAGTTAAAGTGGAGCAAAGGAAACCCGGTGGGTTGCTACACCCATTGGAAGTTCCACAGTGGAAGTGGGATAGTGTCTCGATGGATTTCATCGACGGGTTACCGAGATCGAGGAAGGGCAATACGGGAATTTGGGTTGTGGTAGACAGACTTACCAAGAGTGCCCATTTTATACCCGTAAAGAGTAAGAGGACCGCTCCATGGCTTGCTTCAGTCTATGTTAGAGAGATTGTTAGATTGCATGGCGTACCATCCAACATTGTGAGTGATCGAGATCCTATTTTCACTAGTGAGTTTTGGAGAAGTTTGCAAGAGGCGGTAGGGACTCAGTTGTGTTTGAGCACCGCATATCATCCTCAGACGGACGGTCAGACTGAGAGGGTGAACCGTATCTTAGAAGATCTTTTGAGGCTTTGTATCTTGGATTTTGGAGGTACATGGGAAGAACATCTTCCTTTGGTGGAGTTCGCATATAATAACAGCTTTCAGTCCAGTATTGGTATGGCTCCTTTCGAAGCTCTTTATGGAAGGCCTTGTCGATCTCCTACATGTTGGTGGGAATCTACGGATAAGATCTTGCTTGGGCCGGATATGGTTAGAGAGACTTCAGAGAAGATTGATTTAATTCGAAAAAGGATGAAAGCAGCGCAAGATAGACAGAAATCTTATGCGGATCGGAGAAGGACGGATCTTGAGTTTGAGGTTGGGGACATGGTTTTTGTCAAAGTATCTCCATTGAGAAATGTTGTTCGCTTTGGGTCCGTAGGGAAGTTAGCACCGAGATTTGTTGGGCCGTTTCCTATTAAGGAAAGGATTGGACGGATGGCATATAGGGTGGAGTTGCCCGACAGACTTAGTGGTGTTCATGATGTATTCCATGTATCACATTTGAGGAAGTGCTTACATGAGACCGCGGAGGTGGTAGAGCCGAGCTTGCTTAGAGATGTAGAGGTAGAGCGTGATGCGACGATTCGACGAGCTCCTACTCGCATCCTTGGGTCAGAAACTAGGAAGTTGAGGAACAGAGAAGTTCAGCTAGTTAAAGTGCAATGGGGAGATGACGAAAGCAATGCTACTTGGGAGACGGAAGCAAAGATGCGTTCTTTGTATCCATTTCTTTTTGAGAGTATGTCTTTTAACTTCTCCTTTATTGCTTGTCTAGTACTTATCTTATCTTTAGTATATCCTCTCGCTAATACCTATGACCTTTAGATAGGGTAAAACCTATGGTTGAAACATGTGTTTGAAACATGTTATGGTTGATGGATGCATATGGATGCAATTGTTTGCTAGTGGTTGCTCGTGGATGCATATACACACACATTAGGCACTAGATCGGCTCAGTCACTTCATGTTGCATATTGCATAAATGGATGTGGTAGTTAGATTGATGGATGTATCATGGCTGTGTTATCATATGGATGATGCATTTTTGTGTATGGTTGTGCACGCATGTAGAAATTTGTATGTGTCAATAGGGTTTCGCATACATATTGGATGCATGGCACTATCATGGTTTGCATTAAGGAGGTTTACTGTATCAGTAACCGCCTGATTTTTGCATTAGGTAAGTACATATACACACACTTTTGCATATATCCATCCAGCATTTAGAATCTTGTAAGGACAATGATTGCTCGTGGATGATGCTTTGAGTAGATGGATGATTGGATGGTAGGATACGTTCTTCCTAACTTGAAGATTTCGGGGACGAAATCCTTTAAGGAGGGGAGAATGTAACAACCCGTATTTTCAATAACCTGTAATAACATAAATCGAGGCAGAATTTAATTCTAAAATGGGAATCAAGGGAAACGGGCTATGCCATTGCGTTCGTCTCGGAAAAATACGCGAAATAGAGTCCGAGTTTTCGAAAATCGGAGTCCGTATGACCAAGATATGGCCTCGCGAAGTTTCACGAAAATTCCTAAATTAAAGTATATTTAATTAAGTGAAATGGGTTGTGTAGATATATATATATATATATTGATATATATATATATATAATTGAAAATTTAATAAATAAATATGCAAAAATGCTCAAAACAGCGAATTGGGAGAGGGGAATAACCGAACCGGCCGATTTTTGAAGTCGACCCGAGCCCGCTGGGTCGACTAGGGGTTAATCCAGGGTGTTTGGCTGTCAACCCGTGGGCCGATTCGCTCAAGTGCAGATTTTGCATTTGAATGGTTCTCATGGTCCATCTTTAATCTAAAGGCCCTAGATGGTTCCTACACTTGACTTCTTCCCCAAGACATGCTTTGATGGCTTGGATTGAATCTAGGGTTAATCCTATGGCCTAAAACACTTGCCTAATCTATAAATAAGACCCTAACCTACCCTAATTCATTCATAATTAAACCTAGTGACTAAACTATGGCAAAATGCTAGCTCTCATGGCCTCCACTAATTTTATGAAGAGGGTTGCATACTAATCACTCTCTAATCAACTTCTAATCCCTTCTTAGCATCTTAATCTTCTTCATTTGGTGTTCAAAGTTGCTAGTTGTGAGTTTCTATCACTTTGATGATCTTTTGGTAAACTAATTAGATGAGATGTGATGAGATTTATGGTTTTGTATGTGGGTTAATGAGCTTTGAATCATATGATATGATGTTAGCATTAATCTTATGTTTATGCATGTTGAGTATGTAAGCTTATGCAAGTTTAATATGATGTATGTTATGTTTGCATGATGCTAAATATGCAAGTTGTGGGCTATGTAATCATATGCATGTTATGCAAGTTCATGGTAATATGCTATGCAAGTTACATGTATGTAAATATGCAAGTTACATGTTTGTTAATATGCAAGTTACATGTATGTAAATATGCAAGTTACATGTTTGTTAATATGCAAGTTACATGTTTGTTAATATGCAAGTTACATGTATGTAAATATGCAAGTTACATGTTTCTTTATATGCAAGTTACATGTTTGTTAATATGCGAGTTACATGTATGTAAATATGCAAGTTACATGTTTATTAATATGCAAGTTCATGATGACACATTATGCAAGTCTATAAGCTAATATGCAAGTTTGTTATGCAAAATGAATATGTAAGTTATGTGACATATTATATGCAAGTTATGTGACATGTTATGCAAGTTCATATGCAAGTTATGTGTTTGTTAATATGCAAGATGGCACCTTTGAAACATGTTCATTCATATGCAAGTTGACACCTTTTATATGTGTTATATCATGAACGAAATTACGTGGGAACGATGGGGTAATTAAATGCATAAGTTAATAAGATTGTGTGAAATTAATATAATTATGCATAACACAAAATAAATAAACATAGTATGGGAATTTGCCTATTTGGTTAGGTGTACCCATACTATGTGTTGGGAATTTACCTATTGAGTTAGGTCTACCCCATGGGAATTTACCTATTAAGTTAGGTCTACCCATGTTAAGAAAACTTGATTAATTAGGGATAATTAATATAAAATTATGAGGGTGATTAATTAGGTGTAATTAATTGACTAAGACACGAGGTTGGACTCAGTTGTAGCGTAAAACTGCCCGGACCCAACCGGCTTAACCAGTTGCTACAAATGTTAGCCCAATGTGAGAGGTCTTAGGCACAAACTAAATACGTAATTAATGTAAAGACACGAGGTTAGACTCTGTTATGACATAAGGCTGCCCGGACCCAACCGGCTTAACCAGCGGTCATAAAAGACAGTCTAATGTGAGAGGTCTTTACAAAGGTTACGTTCTTAATTAATTAATTAAGAAACACTTAACCATATTAGCATGTAGAGGGACATGAGGGGTTAAGTGGGTGCCTCGGGTGGCATGAGAAAATCTAGTGGTTGCCTTGGGTGGCAATAGAAAATACGATTAGAATACTTAACCAAAATGGAACATGTAATTAAAACATGATTAAAGGGTTAAGTGGGATATACTAGAAAAAGGGACAAGCTTAGGTGGGTAGCTTGTGGAGGCCCATTTCAACCAGTAACCCATACGTATCTTTGTGGGCTCGACCCATGTCGAGGACGGGACACGCATACTGGGCTTGACTGTAAGAGGCAAACGGGTTAGCGGTGGCAACGCAAGTCCAACGGGCTTCATATGCGTGAGTGGGCCCGGGCTGGTAGGTAAGCCGTTGTTGCATCGAGTAGATATAAGCCGTGCACCTTTAGTTCCATCAGGTTGCCACATTGGGGAATGATACATCCCACGGTGGGGCCAGCACGGGTATCTACGTTAGGGAGCCGATCGAATGGGAAGTAGTGTGTACACCTAGTGGATTGTAGGGCCCCGTGGCGCCTACTTGGTCACCTAGGGGTACGCAGGTACTAATTAGTAAATTTTATAAGTCCTTGGGTGGGATCAACCTTTAAGTTAGGAACGACTGGTGTGGTGCAGTTTAGTAATTTACCTTAGGGAGGGTAGATGCGTCTTTATCCTTTATCTTCGTTTAGTTGACTGCTTAGGGTAGCCATTCATCCCTATATGTTACCGTATATCAGTTTATGTCTTCTCTGGTTACTTTAACGATTGTATTGTTAAAGTTATAGGACTCGCTCAGACTTATGTCTGACCCTGTTGTTTTTATCTTTTTCCCAACCCTCAGGTCCTACGGTGGATCCTAGCAGTAGTGGAGCTTGATCGGATTGCTGTTCCAGTCTTTAGGAGCTTGGATAGATGTAAAGCTCCAGTTATCCAGTTATCTTTTCTTTTGTTTGGCTATTGTATGAGAGTGGGATTATGTACTTCTTTATTTTGATGGATATTGTACTTGACCTTTATTGTGGTTTTATGATGTAACCAGACATGTTTTACTTCCGCTGTTATGAGATGATGTTTTAAAATTTCAAGTACTATTTATATCTGTCTTGTTGTAATTTTTCTGTTCTATATTCACTAAAATACTCCACTGATGCTATGGCATTCCCTTAGTGAGTGATCATAGCGGGAGTGGGGTGTTACAAACACAACCAACTGTGGGTCGTCTCGCTGAGCCTCGCCAATCCGTCTCAAAAGAGTAGGTCTAACCTCCAAGGATGCCAACAAACCAGGTACAAAATCAACAGAAGGTCTGAAGTCAAACAAAGAAAGAAACTCCAAGCTTCGTCGTTCCACGAACAATGGACTCAAAGATAGCCTTTTTCTACTCAAGGCGTCTGCCACCACGTTACCCTTACCAGGGGTATACGCTATCTCGAAATCATAGGATGCTAAGAACTCCATCCACCTTTGCTGTCTTAAGTTTAAATCCTTCTGAGAGAATAAGTACTTCAATGATTTATGGTCGGTGAACAACTCGAATCTCTCACCAAGAAGATAATGGCGCCAAGACTTAAGTGCGAAAACAATCGCGGCCAACTCTAGATCATGGGTAGGGTAATTCTTCTCATGCACTCTCAATTGTCTCCCTCCATAGGCTATTACCCTTCCCTCCTGCATCAAGACTGCGCCTAATCCTGTTCCACAAGCATCGGTATAAACAACAAACGGCTTACTCCCATCCGGGAGCACTAAAACTGGAGCGGTGGTCAAAGCTCTCTTTAACCGTCGGAAAGCATCATCACAATCTACATCCCACGAGAAAACCAGATTCTTTTTCGTCAAGCGGGTTAATGGGGCTGATATCTTCGCGAAGTCTTTGATGAACTTCCTATAATATCCTGCCAACCCCAAGAAACTTCTTACCTCGGTAGCATTTCTAGGAACTTTCCAATCCTGGATAGATACTATCTTTGCGGGATCCACAGCTATCCCTTCCTTAGAGACCACATGCCCTAAGAATCGCACTTCTCTTCTCCAAAAATGGCATTTAGAGAATTTAGCTTTAAGACTATGCGCTCGAAGAGTCTCCAACACTTCCTTGAGATGTAAGGCATGCTCTTCTTCATTCTTGGAAAAGACCAAGATGTCATCCACAAAAACTACTACAAACTTATTCAGATACTCTCTGAACACTCTACTCATGAGATCAACAAAGTATGCGGGGGCGTTTGTCAACCCAAATGGCATCACTAGCCACTCATAAAAACCATCCGGAGTCCGGAAAGCAGTCTTCTCTATACTGTCCTCCGCCACTCTTAACTGATGAAACCCTGTAGCTAAGTCCATCTGCGAAAATACTGACGCGCCAACCAACTGATCAAAGAGATCATCTATCCTCGGTAATGGGTGTCTATTCTTCTTCGTGAGCTTATTAAGTTCTCTATAATCCACACAAAGTCTGAGGGACCCATCCGCCTTCGTGGCAAACACTACTGGAGCTCCCCACTCCGATATACTTCGCCTTATGAACCCCTTCTCAAGCAACTCCCCTACTTGCTTATGAAGTTCTCTTCTCTCACGAGGAGCCATGTGGCGTACTGGCAAAGACACTGGTTTGGCATTATCCACCAAATAAATTCGGAAATCTATCTCCCGCTTCGGAGGCAAACCCTTTACTTCTTCAAACACATCCGGATATTCCCGGACTACTCTGACAGAACACAAACTCTCGACCGAAGCATCGAGCGATTCAAGATAACTTAGCAAAACAGATTCCATGGGATTGCAAGAGATCTCGAGAGTGTTACCCAAGCGGGTCATGAGCCTGACAACTCTCCTTTCGCAATCAAGAACGGCACCATTACTGGATAACCAGTCCATGCCCAAGATCAACCCATAGCCCGTGAAGCCCAATACAAAAGCATCACATCTAAACTCAACGCTAAGTATAGAAATCTTCAAACCCAAACATATCATAGACAGATATATGGAGCCCCCAATTGGGTTTGAGACAACCAAGGGATCATCAACTAGACTGGTGTCTAAGTGCAGTGACTCAACTAACGATGATGAGATAAAAGAATGCGATGCGCCAGAGTCAAACAAAGTACGAACTGGATGATCAAACAGAAAAACCAGACTTTCAACGGAAATAGTTCTACCTCTCTGCTGAATCGGTGGAACTGAGAGAACCTGAACTTGCCCCCCTGACTGAGGTGGTGCTATAAGAGCTTGCACCTGGCCTCCTGAGGTAGACCCCGTCTTCTGCCCCTTCTTTGGGCAGTTTTTCACAAGATGCCCTGCTTCACCACAATGAAAGCAACCGGTTTTCTTCTTTTTGCGACAATCCTTACTAAGGTGTCCTGGTGTTCCACAATTGAAGCACTTCTTCTTCGTCTTCTTTTTGTCACCATTGCCTTTTCCGCCCTTGCCTTGTTGTTGCTGTTGCGGTTTCTTCTGATCCCCCTTTTTCTCTGGTGCCTTAGAATTCTTATCATCCTCATGCATAAGTGCCATGTAGACAAGCTTCTCAAAAGTGGCCCCCATAGGAATGTGAGTCATAGCTATTCCTTGCAATGGTTCGTTCAAGCCTCTAACGAACCTCAAAGCCTTCTTCTCCGGTGTATTCACCAACTCTATGCCAAACCTTGCTAATTGATTGAATTTGTTGACATATTCTTTCACCGTGAGATTCCCTTGCTTCAAATTCAAGAACTTCTCCATAAACAGATTCTCTTCCGCCCTTGAGAGAAACTTAGCCCCAAACCTTTGCTTAAAATCTGCCCAAGAGTCAACAGGGCGTTCTCCATTAGTGACCTCCCACCAGAATGAGGCCTCTCCCTTCATTAACCAAGCCGCCAACTTGACTTTCTTTCCCTCTTCCACTTCAAAGATATCTAGCAACTCTTCCACTTCCTTAAGCCAATCTCTAGCCTCTACGAAAGTCTCTGAACCAAGAAAAGGTTTTCCTCCTATAGCCTTGAACTCCTTGCAAACCTTAGCAAAATTATCCACTCTAGGCTGAGGAGGAGGAGCGGTTGTCTCTGGTGTAGTAGCATTGGCCGGACCCGCAGCCGCGGCCCTAGCCTCTTGCAACCTCCTATACCATAGTGGTATAACTAAACCCTCCGGGATGTTAAGATCTTCAGCCATGCTGAAACGAAAGAGGAAAGATTCAAAAAGGAGATTCCGAAAGATAAAGATATGGCTATTGGGGATTATGCTTTTCTTTTTCAAAAACTTTTTCTCTTAGAAGACATGCTTTTAAAAATCCTTTCTTCGAAAATACTCTTAGAAAGTAGTTTTTCTCAAAAATTTTATCTGTTCTGGTAACCTTAAGCTCTGATACCACGTGTAACACCCCACTCCCGCTATGATCACTCACTAAGGGAATGCCATAGCATTGGTGGAGTATTTTAGTGAATATAGAACAGAAAAATTACAACAAGACAGATATAAATAGTACTTGAAATTTTAAAACATCATCTCATAACAGCGGAAGTAAAACATGTCTGGTTACATCATAAAACCACAATAAAGGTCAAGTACAATATCCATCAAAATAAAGAAGTACATAATCCCACTCTCATACAATAGCCAAACAAAAGAAAAGATAACTGGATAACTGGAGCTTTACATCTATCCAAGCTCCTAAAGACTGGAACAACAATCCGATCAAGCTCCACTACTGCTAGGATCCACCGTAGGACCTGAGGGTTGGGAAAAAGATAAAAACAACAGGGTCAGACATAAGTCTGAGCGAGTCCTATAACTTTAACAATACAATCGTTAAAGTAACCAGAGAAGACATAAACTGATATACGGTAACATATAGGGATGAATGGCTACCCTAAGCAGTCAACTAAACGAAGATAAAGGATAAAGACGCATCTACCCTCCCTAAGGTAAATTACTAAACTGCACCACACCAGTCGTTCCTAACTTAAAGGTTGATCCCACCCAAGGACTTATAAAATTTACTAATTAGTACCTGCGTACCCCTAGGTGACCAAGTAGGCGCCACGGGGCCCTACAATCCACTAGGTGTACACACTACTTCCCATTCGATCGGCTCCCTAACGTAGATACCCGTGCTGGCCCCACCGTGGGATGTATCATTCCCCAATGTGGCAACCTGATGGAACTAAAGGTGCACGGCTTATATCTACTCGATGCAACAACGGCTTACCTAACAGCCCGGGCCCACTCACGCATATGAAGCCCGTTGGACTTGCGTTGCCACCGCTAACCCGTTTGCCTCTTACAGTCAAGCCCAGTATGCGTGTCCCGTCCTCGACATGGGTCGAGCCCACAAAGATACGTATGGGTTACTGGTTGAAATGGGCCTCCACAAGCTACCCACCTAAGCTTGTCCCTTTTTCTAGTATATCCCACTTAACCCTTTAATCATGTTTTAATTACATGTTCCATTTTGGTTAAGTATTCTAATCGTATTTTCTATTGCCACCCAAGGCAACCACTAGATTTTCTCATGCCACCCGAGGCACCCACTTAACCCCTCATGTCCCTCTACATGCTAATATGGTTAAGTGTTTCTTAATTAATTAATTAAGAACGTAACCTTTGTAAAGACCTCTCACATTAGACTGTCTTTTATGACCGCTGGTTAAGCCGGTTGGGTCCGGGCAGCCTTATGTCATAACAGAGTCTAACCTCGTGTCTTTACATTAATTACGTATTTAGTTTGTGCCTAAGACCTCTCACATTGGGCTAACATTTGTAGCAACTGGTTAAGCCGGTTGGGTCCGGGCAGTTTTACGCTACAACTGAGTCCAACCTCGTGTCTTAGTCAATTAATTACACCTAATTAATCACCCTCATAATTTTATATTAATTATCCCTAATTAATCAAGTTTTCTTAACATGGGTAGACCTAACTTAATAGGTAAATTCTCATGGGGTAGACCTAACTCAATAGGTAAATTCCCAACACATAGTATGGGTACACCTAACCAAATAGGCAAATTCCCATACTATGTTTATTTATTTTGTGTTATGCATAATTATATTAATTTCACACAATCTTATTAACTTATGCATTTAATTACCCCATCGTTCCCACGTAATTTCGTTCATGATATAACACATATAAAAGGTGTCAACTTGCATATGAATGAACATGTTTCAAAGGTGCCATCTTGCATATTAACAAACACATAACTTGCATATGAACTTGCATAACATGTCACATAACTTGCATATAATATGTCACATAACTTACATATTCATTTTGCATAACAAACTTGCATATTAGCTTATAGACTTGCATAATGTGTCATCATGAACTTGCATATTAATAAACATGTAACTTGCATATTTACATACATGTAACTCGCATATTAACAAACATGTAACTTGCATATAAAGAAACATGTAACTTGCATATTTACATACATGTAACTTGCATATTAACAAACATGTAACTTGCATATTAACAAACATGTAACTTGCATATTTACATACATGTAACTTGCATATTAACAAACATGTAACTTGCATATTTACATACATGTAACTTGCATAGCATATTACCATGAACTTGCATAACATGCATATGATTACATAGCCCACAACTTGCATATTTAGCATCATGCAAACATAACATACATCATATTAAACTTGCATAAGCTTACATACTCAACATGCATAAACATAAGATTAATGCTAACATCATATCATATGATTCAAAGCTCATTAACCCACATACAAAACCATAAATCTCATCACATCTCATCTAATTAGTTTACCAAAAGATCATCAAAGTGATAGAAACTCACAACTAGCAACTTTGAACACCAAATGAAGAAGATTAAGATGCTAAGAAGGGATTAGAAGTTGATTAGAGAGTGATTAGTATGCAACCCTCTTCATAAAATTAGTGGAGGCCATGAGAGCTAGCATTTTGCCATAGTTTAGTCACTAGGTTTAATTATGAATGAATTAGGGTAGGTTAGGGTCTTATTTATAGATTAGGCAAGTGTTTTAGGCCATAGGATTAACCCTAGATTCAATCCAAGCCATCAAAGCATGTCTTGGGGAAGAAGTCAAGTGTAGGAACCATCTAGGGCCTTTAGATTAAAGATGGACCATGAGAACCATTCAAATGCAAAATCTGCACTTGAGCGAATCGGCCCACGGGTTGACAGCCAAACACCCTGGATTAACCCCTAGTCGACCCAGCGGGCTCGGGTCGACTTCAAAAATCGGCCGGTTCGGTTATTCCCCTCTCCCAATTCGCTGTTTTGAGCATTTTTGCATATTTATTTATTAAATTTTCAATTATATATATATATATCAATATATATATATATATATATATCTACACAACCCATTTCACTTAATTAAGTATACTTTAATTTGGGAATTTTCGTGAAACTTCGCGAGGCCATATCTTGGTCATACGGACTCCGATTTTCGAAAACTCGGACTCTATTTCGCGTATTTTTCCGAGACGAACGCAATGGCATAGCCCGTTTCCCTTGATTCCCATTTTAGAATTAAATTCTGCCTCGATTTATGTTATTACAGGTTATTGAAAATACGGGTTGTTACAAAATTTTTACTTCGCTATTCAATATATAAAAATCGAATTTTTATTATACTATTCAATATATAAAAATCAAATTTTTACTTCGCTATTCAATATATAAAAATCGAATTTTTATTATACTATTCAATATATAAAAATCAATTTTTTACTTCGCTATTCAATATATAAAAATCGAATTTTTATTATACTATTTAATATATAAAAATCAAATTTTTACTTCGCTATTCAATATATAAAAATTTCGCCTTTTCAAAAATAAAGTTTATATTTTTCTCGAAGTAAAAATCATATTTTTACTTCACTACTCATATCAAAATATCGTCTTCTCATATTTAAAAATCACATTTTTATTTTGCTACATATATAAAGATGATATTTTTAATATTCCTATCATGTAAAAATTATATTTTTAATTCTCTTCATAAACAAAATTCATATTTTTACGCCTTCTATATAGTAAAGATTATATTTTTAATACTTTAAAAATATAAAAATCATATTTTTAATTCTTTAAAAATATAAAAATCATATTTTTAATTCTTATTTTCAAAAGCAAAGCATATTAGGCTATTTTATTTTTCATCATTTCTGAAATAACTATGTTTATTTAAATTAAAATAAATAAAAACATTGCCTTGGTTAGGCTTAATCACATCATTAAGGGGATTACCCTTCGTTCTTCTCTATGGAGCATGACAGAAAAAGCTCCAATGGTCTTCCTCCTCGCGCAGGCCACCCTGAGCCACTGTCGGCCGATCCGAAGTTGCCATCCCGTCGCCGTTGAAGCCAGCCTCCGCCGCCATGAACGCTGGCGAACCCGAAGCACCCCAGCACCGTAAAATCCACTCCGACTTCGAGCCCTTCTCGATGAAATTCAGGTCACCACGAAGCAATAGGCGCCATCACCACCGTACAGTTTTACCATCTCGCTAAGACGAAGGGAATTATCCTTTAAGTGGGTTGATTCGAGGAACGGAATTCAAGATTGAAGGTGAAGAAGGGAGGGGCGATTCTGGACGTCGAAATAAAGCTGGCGGCGGATTTTCTTAGTGCTAGGGTTTTAAAGAAAAGTGGGGTTATTTATATTATTTTAAATAATCATATTTTATTCATTTGATTTTCTAATTAATTCGTTCCACATCTGAACTCCAATCGAACTCCAACGACTGTCGCTCCTAGCCAAATACCCCCATTCCGAACACAATGGAATTTGTATCGTAAGCCAATTCTCTCGTTTCAATCAGTTTTCGCCTAAATTAAAATATAAATCTTTATTTTGAATTTTAAACGTACATTTCAAATTACCGGGGTCACATACTAACTCTATAAATCGCATAAAAATATTTTCTAGCTTCGTAATGACGATACGGTCCTAACAAAACTAGTTTCGTCGAATTCTGAGACCGTTGGAAAAATGGCCATTTTCCAGTTGATTAAAATCAACTGAAACTGGTCAAACGCGTTTTCCTTCGCCACGCTCACATATTGATTCGAAAAATTATGAAATTTGGAATATAGCAATAACTTGACACTGCGGATCCAATAAAAGTGGTTTCGTCGAAATCCGAGGTCGTTTGCGAAATTCCCATTTTTAAGGGCCTGAATTCCATAGCGACTATTCAGAATTTTCAACTGGACATATCTTTTGATTCCCGCTATGAAATCTTGATTTTTCGGATTCGTTGGAAAGATATCATCAATTAGATCCTAATGTTTTGGTTTCACTAAAATCCGGATTGTTTTGCACCCGGCACATTCAATTGAAGTTTGAAATCGAATTATCGAACTACCGCGCCATTTTCAATTCCTATTTATAATTATATATAATTATTTATATTCTAACGACGGCGTATATAATATATACGTTCGAATTCTATTCAAAATAAATTTCTTGTCGATAATTATTTAAAATAATCCATTTTAAATGTTCAAAATTAGCTAAAATTGCCAAAATAAAAATTTTAAACTGGCTCAGAATTTCCGGGTTATTATACAAACCTACCGACTATCGTTTCTAGCGTATTACCCTCATTCCGAACACAATGGGATATGTATCGTAGGCCAAATCGTTCGTTACGATCAGTTTCCATTGAATTTAAAATATAAATCTTTATATATTCAATTTGAACGCACATTTCAATTTACCAGGACCAAATATGGACTCTAAAAATATTTTCTACCTTCGTATTGACGATACGGTTATAACAAAACTAATTTCATCAAATTCTGAGATCGTTTGAAAAATGGCCATTTTCTAGTCGATCAAACTCAACTGAAATTGGTCAAACACGTTTAACTTCGCTGCGCCCACATATTGATTCGAAAAGTTATGAATTTAGAAACCTAGCAATAACTTAACTTCACGGATCCAACAAAAGTGGTTGCGTTGAAAACCGAGGTCGTTTGCAAAATTTCCACTTTTAAGGGCCAGAATTTCATAGCGATTGTTCTGAATTTTCAACTGGGCATAACTTTTGATTCCTGCTATAAAATTTCGATTTTTCGGATTCGTTGGAAAGATATTCTCAATTAGATTGTAATATTTTTGGTTTCGCTAAAATCCGGTTAATTTTGAATCTTGTACACTCATTTGAACTTTGAAATCGAATTTTCGAACTACCGCGCCATTTTCAATTCCTTTTATAATTAAAATAAAATATTTATGTTCTAACAACGATTCAAATAAATATATTCAAAATTCATTAAATTGCCAAAATAAAAAATTTAAATTGGCTCAGATTTCCGGGTTATTACACTGTATTTGTCACTTGTACCGGATTAACATCTATATGATTGATACTCGAAGCTTCAAGAGCTTCCATCGAAACCAAGCCTATATGTTGTGCATCTGATGAGTTGGCCAAATTTTATTTGGAGTCTGCCTTCTCATTTTGTTCGTTGTCACATGCAAAATGGTGAAATGATTGAAGTCAGCCAACAATCCTCGGACCTGGTGAAGCGGGTGTTATCTTTACATCCTTCATTTCAAATTCTTGTCTCACCTGGCATACCACTATTAGAGAATCACAGAAGATCTGGATTGACTTGACTCCCAGTTCTCTAGCCAGTTTAAACCCGACAATTAGGGCATCGTAATCGCCCTATTGTTAGATGTTAGAAAGTTGAGATTTGAATCATAAAAAATTGATCTCTATGTAGGATTTACGATTATGACTCCAGCGCCTAAGACTCGATCATTATGTGCATTATCTATAAACATCTTCCATTGGATGATCTGACTCACTTTGTTCTTCGGCTTCCTCCAATGTTATGAATTCCTCTATAAAATCTGCTAAGGATTGTCCCTGGATCACCCTATAACGAACATAAGTTATATTGAATTAGGTTAACTTGGTATTCCACTTAAGAAATGTAATAACCCGGAAAATAAGAACTAATTTAAAATTTATATTTTGGCTATTTTATTGAATTTTGAATAGTTAAAATAATTCATTTAAAATAATAAAGATTAAAAAATTTATTTAAATCGAGGTTAGAACGAATATATTTATTTTAATTTTAAAACGAGTTAGAAATATCACGGTAGTTTGAAAATTTGAATTCAAACTTTGACTGAATGTACAGGATGCAAAATAAATCGGATTTTAGTGAAACCAAAATATTTAAATCTGTTTAAAAATATCTTTCCAACGAATCCGAAAAATTGAAATTTCATATCGGGAATCAAAAGTTATGGACAGTTGAATATTCAGAATAGTCGCTATGGAATTTAATATTATATATAGCCCGTATAAATAGCCATTTTGCAAACGACCTCCGTTTTCAACGAAACCGACCTGGTTGGATCCGGAATGTCAAATTATTGAAGGATTCCAATTTTCATACTTTTTGCAATTAAAATGTGAGCATGGCAAAAGAAAATTTGTTTTGTCAATTCCGGTCAATTTGAATCAACCAGAAAATGGCCATTTTTCAAATGATCTCCAAATTGGACGAAATTAATTTTGTTAGAACCGCATCGTCAAAACATAGTTAGATTTATTTTTCGGGAATTTTTGGAAGTCAGTATGTGGCCCCGGTAAATTAAAATGTATGATTAAATTAAATAATTAAATGTTTTATATTTAAATTAAAAAAAACTTATCAAAATAATTGAATTGGCTTATGGGACATATCCCATTATGTCCGGAATAGGAGTATTTAGCTAGAGGCGACACTCGTTGGTTTTGATTTGGAGTTAAGAGCGATATAGGAATTAAATTGAAATTAAATAGAATTAAATAAAATAAAAATAAAATGGAAATACGGTATAAATACACGTATAGCATATAAACCTATTTCGTTTTCATGTCGCCCCCCATTTACTGTTCAACGACGGAAAAGGACTGACAACTTCTCTCCTCGATAACACCTTCCACACTCAACGAAATCCAACGCCCAGTTGAAGTTTTCGTAGTGCTCCTCGAGATCTTTAAATCCATATAAACCTCGCCCCTTCTCATTTAGTATATTGGCAGGATCGGTCACCTGAAGTCGTCGACTATCAACCACCGCCGTGCCTTGGATCGGCGATCACACCTGGCCCCACTTACCTCGATCTGTGCTCCCTTCCTAGCTCCACCTCATGGCATGCTCCGATCGTCGCAATGTTGAGCGGTTGAATCGCAAATTCCAAACCCTAGTTTGAACAATTTCTGAACGGTTTATTTAATTTAAACTGTTTTACCACTTTAAAACCGTCGCGATATATATTTTAGCATAAAAATCATATCTCTTTGCTATGTTGTCGAAATCCAGTGGGACAAGAGACATTGGGACCGTGACGGTGTCTTCTACATTCTAAAAGAAAACGGAAAATTTTTAGAGCTCGCTACAATTTTAGGCAAAGCCGAAAGCAAGGTGAGATTTCTAAATTCAGTTAAATTTAGAAATAAAATATATTAGGTTGTAGACGGACTTTAGAAACTCCCGACACCCATTGTCCACAGACCATGGACGACTTGATTGTATTGTGATGTGGAATTGGTTGATTTTTGGTGTTTGGTTGTGGTTGAAATGAAATTGGTTGATATTGTGGCAACAGATTGCCTAGAAAAAATGTATTAGGGAATTAAACCCTTTGTAAACGCCGCGAGGCCTTAGGTAGCGCGAGGAGCCGTACTAAGGACGGTGCCGGTTTTAATTACCCTGCCATTATGCTGCCGAAATTTTCTGAAATATTCTTGTGTTATAAAATATTCATGTTATTATATAAAATTGTTTAAATAATATGAAAATTAGATTTTTATTATATATATATATATATATATATATATATGAATATGAAATGATCATTATATGTCAATATAAATTCACATTTTTATTGTAAGTTAAAAATGTCTTTACTTTAAATTTACATTTTTATTGTAAATGAAACATTAAAATGTCCATTGTTTTATAAAACATCTTTACTTTAAAATTTACATTTTTAGTGTAAATGAAACTTTAAAAATGATCACTAGTTAAACAAAAATGTGTTACATTGAAATTCACATTTTTAATGTAAATGAGACATTAAAAATAAAAATTTAGATATAAAAATGTATTTACATTTGATTTTACATTTTTAATGTAGATGAGACATTAAAAATAAACATTTAGATATAAAAATGTATTTACATTTGAAATTCACATTTTTAATGTAAATGAGACATTAAAAATAAAAATTTAGATATAAAAATGTATTTACATTTGATTTTACATTTTTAATGTAAATGAGACATTAAAAATGAACATTTAGATATAAAAATGAATTTACATTTGAATTTACATTTTTAATGTAAATGCAACATTAAAAATAAACATTTTGAAATAGAAATGTATTGATATTGAGATTTACATTTTTAATGTAAAGCAACATTAAAAATAAACATTTTGAAATAGAAATGTATTGATATTGAAATTTACATTTTTAATGTAATGCAACATAAAAAAATAAACATTTTGAATTAAAAATGTATTGACATTGGAGTTTACATTTTTAATGAAAATTGAACATTAAAAATGTCCATTTCTATATAAAATATGTTTTCTTTGAAATTTACATTTTTAATGTAAATGAAACATTAAAAATGTCCACTGTTATATAAAATGTCTTTTCTTTAAAGTATTCATTTTAATGTAAATGAAACAATAAAAATGTCCATTGTTATATAAAATGTCTTTTCTTTGAAATTTACATTTCATTGTAAATGAAACATTAAAAATGACCATTATTATAGAAAATGTATTTACATAAGAAAATTTACATTTTTAATGTAATAAAAGATTACATAAGAAATTTCACAATTCTAATAAAAGAATGAAATAAAAATTACATTTTTCAATGTAATAAAAGAATGAAACAAAAATTACATTTTTTTAATGTAATAAAAGAATGAAATAAAATTTACATTTTTCAATGTAATAAAAGAATGAAATAAAATATTACATTTTTCGATGTAATAAAAGAATGAAATAAAATATTACATTTTTCAATGTAATAAATGAATGAATAAAGATATTACATTTTTAATGTAATAGAGAAATGATTAAAAAGATTACATTTTATTTTATGTAAGATAGAATGCATAAAAGATTTAAGTTGCATAAAATTGTGTTTACATTAAAAATATTTCATTTTCAATGTATAGATTAATCATACAAAAAGATTCAAGATTAATGGTTTGGAATTATGTTGTAACATTAAAAATTACATTTTAATGTAAAATAATGATTCATTTACAATATTCATTTTGATAAAAATGTTCTCACATTAAAAATCACAATTTTAATGTAAAGTATGAATTATTACCAAAAAAATCACATTTTTAATGTGAAGTATGAATTATTAGAAATATTCATTTTTGAAATGAAAGGTTAAACATTAAAAATTTACATTTTTAATGTAAAGAGGATTCATATAAAAAGGCTATGATTTAACGAAAATGATTATGACATTAAAAATTACATTTTAATGTAATATAGGATTTCACATAAAAGAAAACAATGTTGAAATGAAAATTGTTTGAAATCATCAAACGAGTTAATATACATATATATATATATATACACATATATATATATATATACACACAAATTAAAATAAAACGAATCGCGCAGCTGCAATTCGCGTTTTGAAATCGTAACTTCAAACGATTATACCGAAAGATCCAACCGTCGGATTTTCCCAAAACTGGAATCGTTGGGTTTGTTTTTGAAAGATCTTTCCAACGATATAAAATTGGCTAAGATCCAATGGTTAGATTTTGAAAAACGTGTAAATCAAATTTTGATAAAAACAGCGCCAAGGCCATATATATTCGAGAATTATTTGAAAAGTCTAAGATAAATCTCATTTCAAATAATTATACGACGATTGGAAGTCGAAGATTTGAAGACGGTGATTGAAGACCGGTGATCTTCACATCGAATGAATGAATACTGATGTCTTTGATTGGAGTTGCTGCCTTGAAAGTGTTACAGTGGTAGTTGTCCGGACATACTTGTTGATTGTCCGGATATGTGAGAGCCTCTCTTCCGTATTGGACATATAGGACGAGGAATAAGGTGTCTCCAATTTCGTTCAGACCCAAAACAGACTTGTAAATGGATGTATGTCTGACATTGGATTTTATTCTGTACTGATTGATTTCTATTTAGACATTGGATTTTATTCTGTACTGATTGATTTCTATTTAGTATATATTTGTTCGATGGTAGAGAATTTATTCTCTTGCTTAACACCCTTCTCTGAGACGCATGAGCTCGGAGGTTATATATTGATAGTTATCGATCGCATGGCGTGAATTGTCAGTGTGGCATGCCAAGATGCAAATGGTCAAGGCTTATTGTTGAAAAGCAGAGCCTTGTGGTTGATGATGAAAGCATAGCTCCATTTTAGCATAGTTTTTGTGTATAGCGTTACTTCGTGAGCCTCGCACCCCGGTATGAACCAGAAATGGGAGAAGGATCCAGGGAGAACATGCGTTTCTTTCTAGCTAGAAGTGCTGTCATGGTATGGAGCCCAGACATTTTTACTTATGTGGATGATGGAAAGCGAGTACCTCGGATTGGAGTCCCTAGTGGCTCTTTATTTACACCTCATAGAGCGGGGAGACGTATCGTTCAGAAATTTTATATAGTCCACTAATATATGTGTGGACCGGCCCTGTGGCTCCTAAGGGATTGACTGAGTACTTGTCCTGAGGCTCGGGCTAGAGAGTCTCGAATTCGGTAAGGACGATCCCTTACCTTGGTTCATGATGGAAATCCAACTTCTAGTACGACCCATACGGTTTTGATTGTAAACCTATATTTGGCGACATAGTATATGGTAGCTATGCTGTGTATGATTGATACATTATGATTGAATTTTTTTTGAAACATATATACACTAATAATAATATCAAATCCGTTTTATCGTATCAAGTATTTTTGACCACTATAAGGTAAAACTCTATCCTCCTGTTTGTGTTGCATTGTGTGATGGGACTTGAGTCTTATAATAGTTTCATTTTTCTAAAAAGCATCGCATTGTTTAACGATTTACTTTATTGATGCACTGGCAATCCAATGGAGTAAACCTGTTCCGCATTAGCGGCATGGTCCTGAGATTAGCCTTATTATTTAATAGGTTAAGTAGATTTCTCATACCAATCCCATGACTGACTCGAACTTTATTTCACTTTGCAAACTCGGGTGCCCTCTTTTCCACACAGGCAGCCTTATATACAGGTTTTATCAGATTCATTCTGGATAGTTATGGAGCTGAAGATGGATCCTATCATTTCTATTATGCTGTTCACACTTCATTTAGTATATTATGTTTGATTCAGCTGCATACATTTTATATTAAGCTAAAACTGTATTTTGTACTAAGTATGATCCTATTATCCTGTGTAACTCTAATGATATATTATTTCCAGTGTAATTTTATATACATTATCTGGTGTAATTCTATAGTTATGTTCTGTTGTTATTGTTTATGTGTTATATTCCAATGATTATCCTTGCTTTCGTATCACGTGAGTTTGGGGTTATCACAGTTAGTATCAGAGCTTTGGTTAAACTTAGCTCGGAATATAACATATAAATAAACCTGACAGAAATAGAATCAGTAGTATTCTAAGGCGAATAACTCATCATCGAGAGGATTAGTAATGTCCTAGAATGTGTATAGCAGAACAAAACACACCCCCATAGATACATTTACATTTAAATATATGTCTTTATGCTTTACAATATCTATTATGTTGGCCTGACTCTTTGTCTGTTGTTTACAGACATAGTAGAAAATGAGTGGAAGAAACAGAAGAAGTAATTCTATGGTTCGACAATCTAATGAGCCAATCATACTCCCACAACCAGAACCAGATCTAGAAGCTTTAGTAATGAAGCATCGAACTCTGGGTGGAGTACAATTCTCGGGCAAAGAATCCGTTATTGAAACACAAGCGTGGATGCGTTCTTCCGAGAGAATTTTTGAAGGCTTAAAGCTGAGAGATGATCAGAAAAGATTACTGGCATCTTGGGCACTCAAAGACGAAGCTCTAATCTGGTGGGAAACTGTTACTGAGGAAAATCCAGAAGGTAATATTACCTGGGATAGATTCAAAGAAAGGTTTTGTAACAACCGCGGGTATCGAATCCCCGACCTCCCTTAAAGCAACACCACGCACTAACCACTTTGCTAAAAGATCTTTGTATTAACTTTTCGAGAGGGTTGTTACAGACTACCCCCCTTAAAGAGCCCAACGTCCTCGTTGGCTCATATCACTCACCACCCAGGCGTTGTGCATGTAACCTCCATCAGTACCACATCAACTAACATCCGCAGCATTACACACACAATTCCGGCTGGGTATAGGCTATGATACCAAATGTGACAACCGCGGGTATCGAACTCCCGACCTCCCTTAAAGCAACACCACGCACTAACCACTGTGCTAAAAGATCTTTGTATTAACTTTTCGGGAGGGGTGTTACAGGTTTATTCCTCCAGAAGCAATTGAGTGGCTATATGATGAGTTTTACATCTGAAACAAGGAGATATTACCATCCAGGAATATCAGAATAAATTCAGCGAACTTTCTCGCTTTTCCGCAGAACTAATTCAAGATCCTATAAGGAAGAATCTGAGATTTATCAAAGGACTTCAAAAGAAATATGAAGGTAGAGTACTTGCTCATGTGAACTTTCCTTTTTCTGAGATAATACAAATGGCTTGCCGCTATAAGTATATTGATAAGCAACATGGTTCGGAAGATGAAGAGGAAAGCAGTTCTACCAGCAAAAGGAAGTTTGGAACTGATAGCCCTGAGGCAAGCACAAAGCCTGAGGTCAATAAGAAGCCTAAAGTTGATAAGAAAAAGGTTGAACTTAAGGAAGAACCGTGAACAACTACCATATGCAATAACTGCAATATAGGATTTCACATAAAAGAAAACAATGTTGAAATGAAAATGGTTTGAAATCGTCAAACGAATTAATTTATATATATACATATATAATTAAAATAAAACGAATCGTGCAGCTGCAGTTCGCGATTTAAAACCCTAACTTCAAACGATTATACCGAAAGATCCAACCGTCGGATTTTCCCAAAAATGGAACCATTGGGTTCGTTTTGGAAAGATCTTTCCAACGATATAAAATTGGCTAAGATCCAACAGTTAGATTTTAAGAAATGTGTAAATCAAATTTCGATGAAAATAGCGCTAGGGCCATGTAATGACCTGAAGCGTCGTTTAATTAAAAATAGAGATAAATCATTATAAGATATTATAAACGATATGGACTGGAAAGAATTGATTTAAATTATATATATTCGACAATTATTTGAAAAGTTCAAGATAAATCTCATTTCAAATAATTATACGACATTTGGACGTCGAAGATTTGAAGACGGTGATTGAAGACCGACGATCTTCACATCGAATGGATGACTACTAATGCCTTTGATTGGAGTTGCTGCCCTGAAAGGGTTACAGTGGTAGTTGTCTGGACGTACTTGTTGATTGTCCGGATATGTGATAGCCTCTCTTCCATATTGGACATATGGGACGAGGAATAAGGTGTCTCCGGTTTCGTTCAGACCCAGAACGGACTTGTAAATGGATGTATGTATGACATTGGATTTTATTCTGTGCTGATTGATTTCTATTTAATATATATCCGTTTGGTGGCAGAGAATTTATTCTCTTGCTTAACACCCTTCTCTGAGATGCACGAGCTCAGAGGTTATATATTGCTATTTATCGAACGCATGGCGTGAATTGTCAGTGTGGCATACCAAGATGCAAATGATCAAGGCTTATTATTGAAAAGCAGAGCCTTGTGGTTAATGATCAAAGCATAGTTTCATTTTAGCATAGCTTTGTGTATAGCGTTACTTCGCGAGCCTCACACCCCGGTATGAACTAGAAACGGGAGAAGGATTCAGGGAGAACATGCGTTTCTTTCTAGCTAGAAGTGGTGTCATGGTATGAAGCCCAGACATTTTTACTTATGTGGATGATGGAAAGCGAGGTACCTTGGATTGGAGTCCCTAGTGGCTCTTTATTTACGCCCCATAGGGCGGGGAGACATACTGTTCAGGAATTTTATATAATCCACTAATCTATGTGTGGACCGGCCCTGTGACTCCTAGGGGCTTAACTGAGTACTTGTCCTGAGGCTAGGGCTAGAGAGTCTCGAATTCGGTAACGACAATCCCTTGCCTTGGTTCATGATGGAAATCCAATTTCCAATACAACCCATACGATTTTGATTATAAACCTATATTTGGTGACATAGTATATGGTAGCTATTTTGTCTATGATTGATACATTATGATTGAAATGTTTTGAAACATATATACACTAATAATAATATCAAATCTGTTTTATCATGTCAAGCATTATTGACAATTATAAGGTAAAACTCTATCCTTCGGTTTGCGTTGCATTGTGTGATGGGACTTGAGTCTTATAATGGTTTTATTTTTCTAAAAGCTTTGCTTTGTTTAACAATTTACTTTATTTATGCACTGGCAATCCAATGGAGTATACATGTTCCGCATTAGCGGCATGGTCTTGAGATTAGCCTTATTATTAAATAGGTTAAGTAGATTTCTCATACCAGTCCCGTGACTGACTCGTAGTTCGTTTCACTTTGCAAACTCGGGTTCTCTCTTTTCCACACGGACAGCCTTGTGTACAGGTTTAGCAGATTCATTCTGGATAGTTTTGGAGCTGAAGATGGATCCTATCATTTCTATTATGCTGTTCAGACATCATTTAGTATATTATGTTTGATTCCGCTGCAAACATTTTATATTAAGCTGAAACTGTATTTTGTACTAAGTATGATCCTATTATGCTGTGTAAGTATGATGATATATTATTTCCAGTGTAATTTGATGTACATTATCTGTTGTGATTCTATATTTTTGTTCTGCTATTATTGTTTATATGTTATATTCCAATGATTATCCTTGCTTTCGTATTACGGGAGTTTGGGATTATCACAAGAAAACTCCTAATTACTTCAGGCCGTTGCATGGCTGTCGCAATGGTTGGTTGGTATAAACTTTGATTGGGTTACCCTGGAAGTAATAGCGGAATTTTCTATAGGAGATAAGGAGGCAGCAAGTCGGCTTCTTATTCTTTGGGTAATTGCGTTTTCTCCTACTAACCTTTTACTCACATATTAAATTGGTCTTTGGATGTGTTAATTATTGCACACAAATGAAGAACTAATGGCGTGCAATGACACAACCATTAAACAAGTAGGCGTAACAACCCAGATTTTTAGAACCAATTTAAAATTTTTAATTTAGAAATTTTAATGAATTTTGAATATTTAAAATGATTTATTTTAAGTAATAATGACTAAAATTTTATTTAAATCAAAGTTAGAACGAAAATTTTTAATTTAATTATAAAAGGAGGTTTGAAATGGCGCGATAGTTTGAAAATTAGATTTCAAATTTCAACTGAATGTACAAAATTCATTTAAATCGAATTTGAGTAAAACCAGAAATATTTGAATCTGTTTAAAAATATCTTTCTAACGAATGTGAAAAATCCAGATATCTAACGAGAATCGAAAGTTATGTCCAATTTAAAATTTAAAATAGTCGCTATGGAATTTTTTTTAATATAATAAATAGCCATTTTGCAAACGACCTCCGTTTTCAATGAAACCACTTTTGTTGGATCTGGAATGTCAAATTATTACTAGTTTTCAAATTTCATAATTTTTGGATTTAATATGGAGCGCAGTAAATTTAAATGTGTTTGGTAATTTAAATTTGAATTGGATCGACCAGATAATGGCCATTTTTCAAACAGTCTCCAAATTCGACGAAATTAGTTCTGTTAGGACTGTATCGTCAAAACATAGCCAGACTTATTTTTCGAGAATTTTTGGAGTCAGTATGTGGCCCCAGTAAATTAAAATGTACATTTAAATTCAATATATATATTGATTTATATTTTAATTTAAAGAAAAACAGATCAAAACATAAGAATTGGCTTACAAAACGTATTCCATTGTATACGCAATTGGGGTATTTAGCTAGGGCGACAATCGTTCGGTTTAATTTGGAGTTTAGAGCGTTAATCGAATAATATATGAATTAAATATTATTAAATATAATAAAAGATATGTAAATAAATAAAACCCTAAATTATAATCACTTTTTCCGGCTGCCTCCTCGTTCAAAAACCGATGGCGTGAGAGCTCCAAAATTCCCGTTCATTTTCCCATCAATCCATACAACAAAATTGGAAACATATAAAGCTAAAATTAAAGAGGAAAGGGGGATCCTTAAATCCATGCATGTTTGATCGTTTTTCGTGAGGTATTGTGTGCGATTTCTGAGCTTGAAACTGCCAAGTTCGAGCCTGATTTGGGAAGGCTGGCCCCATCGAAGCGAATGTGGATGGGCACGATGAGAGGCGGCAGCGCAGCGAACGGCGTGGGGTGGTGTGATCTTGCTCCAGTGGGCCAAGGGGCGCTGCGTGTTGGCGGGTCAGTTTGAAGGAATGGGTTTTGTTATCGGCTAAGTAACAAAGAAGGAAGAAGAAACAATTAAGGTTAAAAGTAAATGGTGTTTTTTTAATTAACTAATTAAGGATTTAATTGTCTATTAAATTATACAAACTTTAAATATTGATAACTTAGTAATATAAATATACATCGGTTTGGAAAAAAAACTTGCAATGTTTTGAATAAACAAAAATTGCATTGTTTGAAAAAAACAAAAATAGCATTGTTTGAAAAAACAAAAATAGCATTGTTTTGAAAAAACGAAAATAGCTTTGTTTTGAAAAAATAAAAATATACGTTGTTTGAAAAAAAGTAGCATTGTTTTTAAATTTAAATATATAGCATTTTTTTAAATGTATAGCTTGATTTTTATAAATAAATAGCATTGCTTTAAAATGTGATTTTTGAAATGAAAAACATTGAAAAAAAAAATCAAAATTTTAAAATATAAAACATTGAAATAAAAATGTGTTATTTTATATATAAAGCATTGTAATAAAAATATGATTTTATATATAAGAACAGCGAATTAAAAATGTGATTTTTAATTTATATGTAGCGTTATTAAAAATATGATTTTTAATATATATACTACGTGAAACAGATTGCGATGGAACTGATTGGAAGCAGAACGGAACCAAAACTGCCCTTTAAAGAATGACGGAGAGGAAACCAAAGGTGAGAACTCTCTCACACTCAATTTATTTTACAGTTAATATATACTAGGATGTAGACAGGCTTAAAAGCCTTGGACACTATTTTTTGTACAGACCAGTTGATTGTTTGTGTGAATTGTGATTGGGATTGTAATTGATCGTATTGTTGTGTATATAAAAATTATTTATATAAAATATGTATATAAGTTATCATGAAATAAAATAAAATAAATATCCATTTACAAACCGGACGGTTTGTTCATGTACACTTATTTATCTGATATTGATTGGGATGATAAATTTTACACATTGCCCAACTACACAAATAATAAACAATATTTGTTGTTTGAAAAACCCTACACAGGTATTGGAATAATATTTGACATATATTGATCCCAATAATTAGTGGTATGTCAATCGATGGGTTGACAGACTGTATAAGCGTTATTTGTTTATTTTAATGCTTATACACTTGTAAAATGCACTCTGGATGTTGTTTGAATTTTTAATGATTGTTAATCATTATTGTTGTATACACACGATTTATGACATCCATATAACTGAAATTTTATGGTAATTGATTGAGTCTGATTCCAGTTCAGAATTAACGAATATTTTGAAATAATATTCAGTGAATATTGAAATGTGAAGTCGTGCTAAGTAGATAAACGCTATTTTAACACGAACGCGAATTTTTTCTGTTTTATTCATTTTCTAATGAATATCGAAAAGTGATCTCAAAATCTGATATTTTGAAAATATTATAATTTTAATATTAAAATGATATGGAGTATTCAATTTTGATTTAAATTTGAAAATCAAATTGAAATCGTTTTAAAATGAATTTAAAACGAATTTATAATGGAATATTCAATTTTGATTTAAATTTGAAAATCAAATGGAAATCGTTTAAAAAATGAATTTAAAACACATTTATAATGGAATATTCAATTTCGATTTAAATTTGAAAATGAAATGGAAATCGTTTTAAAATGAATTTAAAACGAATTTATAATGGAATACTCAATTTTGATTTGAATTTGAAAATGAAATGGAAAATTGTTTTAAAATGAATTTAAAACGATTTTATAATAGAATATTCAATTTTGATTTAAATTTGAAAATGAAATGGAAATCGTTTCAAAATGAATTTAAAAATAATATATATAGGAGTATTCAATTTTGATTTAAATTTGAAAATGAATTGGAAATCGTTTTAAAATGAATTTTTAAAGGAATATTCAATTTTGATTTAAATTTGAAAATGAAATGGAAATTGTTTTAAAACGAATTTATAATGGAATATTCAATTTTGATTTAAATTTGAAAATAAAATGTAAATTGTTTTAAAATGAATTTATAATTGAATATTCAATTTTTATTTGAAATTGAAATGGAAGTGGAAATCGTTTTTAAATCGAATTTAAAATGATTTATGAAGTATGTTTTAAATAGACATCGATGAAGTATTATATATTATATATATATATATATTATAATGGACTGAATAGAACGCGTCGCGCAGCGACCGTTTGCGAATTTCGACCATTAACTTCAAGTTGATGTTACGGGAGATCCGACCGTCGGATTCTCCTAAAACTGAAACCTTTGGGTTCGTAACGAAAAGAGCTTTCCAATGAATACAAGAGATTTTAAATCTAACAGCTAGATTTAGAGATATGTCCAAATCAATTTCAGAAAAGGTCACTATGGATGCAGTTCGGTGGTCGTTATTGGAAACCGACTGTACAGGCAATAATAAAATTATTAAAAATATAGAAAAATTATGTACAAGCATACTAAAATATTTGGAAAGATTTTGGATGAAAATTCTAGTTTTGAAAAGATAAAATTATATTTTTATCGAAATGAACTGGTTATTAACTAGAATACTAATCCAATTAATTTTAGAAATAAATAAAGTGGATTTGAAAATGGTTTTAAAATAACCAAAACTTTTCAAATGAATAAATTTAAATGGATTTGAGTGGAAATAATCTTCAGAATATTTCGACATTGGATTCCGTGATTATGCAGATATAGTTAAGGAATTTGGAAGATATATATATATTGTTATTCCCAATAATATATTGGTTGGTTTCAAAAATTTATATTGAATATAAGCCGATATAATTTCTATTTAGAGCCTTGTATTAGATATCAAATTGGATTTTGGGTTTGTCGTGAATGGTATCTTCATTAAGATTGTTCTTAAACCTAGTTGAGAAAAGAATATACCTTTTAATTAAGATTATTGAATTTTTCCAATTAATTAATATTTAATTGGAATTGAATAAAAGAATTGGATTTTTAGGTTTATCGTGAATGGTGTTTTAAATAACACTTGTTCTTTAACCCAATTAATAGTGAAAAATATGATCTGGAATTTATAATCTTTTAATTAAGGTTAATGGAATTTTCCAAAGTAAAGATTTCCAATTAATATATTAAATTGGAATTGAATGGAATTCGATTTGGTAATAATCGAAGTGAGTTTCTGTGGAGGAAGACTGTTAATACATATGGAATTTAAAAGGCTTTGTCGCTATTCCATTTATATTATTAGTCGGATACATAAATTGATATCGATTATATATTGATCTGTTTTCCGTGAAGATTCCATGGTTAATGGTATGTGATTTTGGGTTTATCGTGAACCGTGTTTTAAAGGACATTGGTACTTTAACCCAGTTAAAGACAGGATTACATGTCTAGCATTGTATTTCGAACTGTATTTGTTGATCTCTGCTAAATATATGCAGGTTTGGTGGCGGAGAATTTATTCTCTTGCTTAACACCCTTCTCTGAGACGTACGAGCTCAGATGGTATATATTGGCAGAAATCAGTGGTAGATGTAGATGGTCGATATGATAAGTTTGATTTCCCAAAGTTAAATAATCATCAATGTTGATTTTTGGGAAGATTAAAACTAAGTGGTGTTTTAATGAGTCTTTAATTAGATTGAAAAGTGAATGCGATAATTAAAATTATCAATTCAAAAAAAATGATCAAGAATGGAGTATCACCAGTTTTGCTCCAAGCGATAGTTAAATCTCTAGTTAGATTTGAACGTGAAATGGTTATTAATTTTTACGGATAACACCGTGATGTTATACATGGAGTATTACCAGTTTTTCTCCATGGGATGAATAGGGTAGGATTGGGAAATAAAACAAATGATTACTTCGGTAAGGTGCGCTAATCCCGATTAGTTTGGAAAACCTTAATTTGGTTTAAATTGTGAAAAGAATATTTGAATAAAAGAATATTCTAGATTGGAATGAAGCGTATGATGTGTTGTTATAGCACTTGATTATAAGATACGCGAGTTATTCGGAAAGACCAGGTTTAACCCATTCTGAATAACTGATACGACGAAAAGTCGAAGAGATTGAAGACGGTGCAGGACCGATGATCTTCACATCGAATGGATGGGTTGCTACTGATGCCCTTGATTGGAGTAGCTACCTTGAAGGGGCTACAGTGGTAGCCGTCCAAACGTACTTGTTGATTGTTCGGATATGCGAGGGCCTCTCTCTTTTATTGGACATACTAGACGAGGAATAAGGTGCCTTTGGTATCGTTCAGAACTAGAACGTACTTGTAAATGGATGGTGTGTCTGACATTGTATTCCTTTATGTTGTATTCGTTGATCTCTGTTAAATATATATCTGTTTGGTGGAAGAGAATTTATTCTCTTGCTTAACACCCTTCTCTAAGATGTACGAGCTCAGAGGTTATATATCGGCAGAAATCAGTGGTACGATATAAATTGACAGTGTGACATGCTAAGATGCAGTGATCTAAACTTTTGTTGAAAAGCAAAGTTTGGTGGATGATGACCAAAGCACTTTGTGTGGCGTTAATTCGCGAGCCTCACACACCGGTATGGTGGTAAACTGATGGTTAGATCGGTATACTTTAGAGATGAGGATAGACTTCCTACGGGTTATCACGGATTCGGTCGACCGAGGTGATACTAGGTATGGTCGCCCCACACCAGTAGGGATAGGGTACACCCTCGATTCTCAGATGGATAGAGTTAGCAGTGTTTTCCAATGCTTGGATGTAAGCCGCGGTAACTTGTGTCATGGATATAGTGCGGATGTGCACTACGGCATTTTCTCATGCACGGGACGTAAGCGGTTGGGTATTGCACTACGCAATAGATCTTTCAAATCAGGAGCCATCAGTATGGAAATCCAAACTTCCAATACGACATTTTGCGGTTATAATTGTAAACCTATATATGTAGACATAGTGGGATGGGGCATTCATGTCGTCTATGATTAATACATCGATATTTGAAGTTGATTTCTTCATTTATAGTAATAATAAAAGATTTGTTTAAAAACATACCAAGCATATTTGGCTATTATAAGGTAAAACTCTATCCTCCGGCTTGCGTTGCATTGTGTGATGGGACCTGAGTCTTATAATACTTCATTTTTCTTTATTTAGCATTGCGTTGTTTGTTTTAGGCATGGGTATTCTTTGGGGTAAACCCGTTCCGTGTTATACGACATAGTCTCTTGATTCACCTTATTTTAAAAGTAAAGTTTTAAATAACTGTTTTAGTTCTCACACCAGTCCCATGACTGACCTGGAGTTTAATGTTTTAACCTAAACTCTGGGTGCCTATATTTTCCACATGGGCAGCTAGTAGTTTTGGTTTTGTAGATATTTCTTTTCCCAGGATCCTGGATTTACAGCTGGAGCTATATTCGGAAATCTTTGTATCCATACATTTCTTTCAGTCATGCTAGTTATTGTATTTTCTGTTGCGCATTGTATTTATACATTTTATTTCCGCTGCTATGTATTTTAATCTCTAATATTTTCTATGTAATATTTATTCATACTCGGATATATTATTGTACTCTTATGTAATTATTGTAACAAGCAATGAAATGTTATGTTGTTTGTATTCTGATTTGTCGGGTTCTCGATTCAATCTGGGCTTTCCCGTAAGGGTGAGTTTGGGTCATCTCAGCGTGGTATCAGAGCTTTGGTTTACAGAGCTCGAGAACAAGATAAATTAGAACCAAACGAAAGAATTCATCAGAGATTGGATTAGTAATATCCAATGAGAATGACTCATTAGAGATGGGGTTAGTAATACCCTTGAATGAGTTTGAAGAGTGTTATTTATTTTAAAATCAAATTAGATTTGAAAACTTATATCTTATTATACGTATTTGAATAATTTATTTTAAATTGAATTTGGACTGTCGAGTATAGGAGATTTTTAATATACGTCTGATCCATGTGTATTTGAAGTCTCAAATATACAAGGTAGATATGGAATCACACTCTAGTCACCTAGGGATGATTCTGACGATAGTCTAGGCATCATCAGCATCTGTGTTCGAGTTTCGAAAGTGAGATATCTATATATTTCCAATTGACTGGTGTGAGAACCAAAACATAGTTAGAATTTATTGTTGTGATTTGGCATCAAAAATATGATTTTTGAATATATAAAGATTATGAATTTGAAATTTTAATTAGCTAATTGATTGCTCGTTGTGTTGTTTGATTATTAGTACAACTAATAAAAAATATTGGAATGATCAAACCAATAAGAGAATGAAAGCTAAATTAAGCCAAATCGAATCAAATATTGAACAAAATTGAAAATTCATTAGAATTGCATATATGTACAAGTGTATATAATGAATAGGTCATAACATGGAAGCTAAGAAGAGGAATAAAATTGTATGCCCGACGAATAGGTACATGTTTACCATTTTATCGGGTTTTGGTGATTTTATGAGCCGATTGGCTAGCCGCTTGGCTTTTTCTTTTGGATTGATGAGGGCCCGATGAGGCAAGTTGTGGTTTTAAATGTCTCCCCGTGCAAAGGAGGTTATAGTGAAATTTTTCAAAAAATTTAGGGTGTTAGCCAAATTTTTGAAAAATTAGAAAATTCTTAGAAACTGAAAAGTTGAAGAATGAAAGATGAGTTGGTTAGTTAAACTACTTTCATCTCCGTTCCTTTTCGAGGACGAAAAGATTTTAAGTGGGGGAGATTGTTACAACCCGGATTTTCAGAACTAATTTAAAAAATTTATTTTAGCAATTTTAATGAATTTTTAATATTTAAAATGATTTATTTTAAATAATAACGAATAAAATTTATTTAAATCAAAGTCAGAACAAAAAAATTTAAATTAATTATAAAAGGAGTTTGAAATGGCGTGGTAGTTTGAAAATTCGATTTTAAATTTCAAATGAATGTACACAATTCAAAATAAATCGAATTTCAGTAAAACCAGAAATATTTGAATCTGTTTAAAAGTATTTTGCTAACGAATGTGAAAAATGTAGATTTCATAATGAGAGTCGAAAGTTACGTCCAGTATAAAATTTAAAATAGTCGCTATGGAATATATATATATATATATATATATATATTAATATAATAAATAGCCATTTTTCTAACGACCTCCCTTTTCGACGAAACCACTTTTGTTGGATCTGGAATGTCAAATTATTGCTAGGTTTCAAATTTCATAATTTTTGGATTTAATATTTGAGCGCAGTAAATTTAAATGTGTTTAGTAATTTAAATTTGAATTGGATCGACCAGATAATGGCCATTTTTCAAATGGTCTCCAAATTCGACAAAATTACTTTTGCTAGGGCCATATCATCAAAACATAGCTAGATTTATTTTTCGGGAATTTTTGGAGTCAGTATGTGGCCTTGGTAGATTAAAATGTACGTTCAAATTCAATATATATTGATTTATATTTTAATTTAAAAAAAGGATCAAAACAATAGAATTGGCTTACAAAACATATTCCATTGTGTCCTTAATGAGGGTATTTAGCTAGGGGCGACAGTCTTTGTGTTTAATTTGGAGTTCAGAGCATTAATCGAATAATATACGAATTAAATATTATTAAATATAATTAAATATATATAAATAAATAAATAAAACCCTAAATTCTAATCACTTTTTCTAGCCACCTCCTCATTCAAAAATCGACGGCGTGAGAGCTCCAAAATTCTCGTTCATTTTCCCATCAATCCATACAATAAAATCAAAAACATATAAAGCGAAGATTAAAGAGGAAACGGTGTGCGATTTCTGAGCTTGAAACTGCCAAGTTCGAGCTCGATTTGGGAAGGCTGGGCCCCACCGAAGCGGATGTGGATGGGCGCGATGGGAGGCGGCGGTGCGGCGAACGGTGTGGGGTGGTGCGATCTTGCTCCATTGGGCCGGGGGCGCTGCGTGTTGGCGGATCAGTTTGAAGGAAAGGGTTTCAAGAGTGGGTTTCGTTATCAACTGAGTAACGAAGAAGGAAGAAGAAACAGTTAAGGTTAAAAGTAATTAGTGTTTTTTCTAATTAGCTAATTAAGGATTTAATTGTTTATTAAATTATAAAAACTTTAAAAATTGATAACCTAGAAATATAAATATACGTTGGTTTGAAAAAAGAAATAGCATTGTTTTGAAAAAACAAAAATAGCATTGTTCAAAAAAACAAAAATAGCTTTGTTTTGAAAAAACAAAAAAAGCATTGTTTTGAAAAAATAAAAATATACATTGTTTGAAAAAAAACAAAAATAGCATTGTTTTTAAATTTAAACATATAGCATTGTTTTAAATAGATAACTTGATTTTTATAAATAAATAACATTGCTTTAAAACGTGATTTTTGAAGTGAAAAACATTGAAAAAGAAAAATCAGATTTTTAAAATATAAAACATTGAAATAAAAATTTGTTATTTTTATATATAAATCATTGTAATAAAATATGATTATATATATAAGAACAGTGAATTAAAAATGTGATTTTTAATTTATATGTAGCGTTATTAAAAATATGGTTTTTAATATATATACCACGTGAAACAGATTGCGATGGAACTGACTAGAAGCAGAACAGAACCAAAACCGTCCTTTAAAGAACGATGGAGTGGAAACCAAAGGTGAGAACTCTCTCACACTCAATTTATTTTACAGTTAATATATACTAGGATGCAGACGGGGCTTAGAATCCCCCGACGCTATTTTTTTGTATGGACCAGTTGATTGTTTGTGTGAATTGTGATTGGGATTGTAATTGATTGTATTGTTGTGTATATAAAAATTATTTATATAAAATATATATAAAAATTATCATGAAATAAAATAAAATAAATATTCATTTGCAAACCGGACGGTTTGTTCATGTACACTTATTTAACTGATATTGATTAGGATGATAAATTTTACACATTGCCCAACTACACAAATAATAAACAATATTTGTTGTTTGAAAATCCCACATGGTTATTGGGATAATATTTGACATACATTGATCCCAATAACTAGTGGTACGTCAATCGATGGGTTAACAGATTGTATAAGCGTTATTTATTTATTTTAATGCTTGTACAGTTGTAAAATGCACTCTGGATGTTGTTTGAGTTTTTAATGATTGTTTACCATTATTGTTGTATACACACGATGTATGAAATCCATATAACTGAAATTATATTGTAATTGATTGAGTCTGATTCCAGTTCAGAATTAACGAATATTTTGAAATAATATTCAATGAGTATTGAAATGTGAAGCCGTGTTAAGTAGTTAAACGCCATTTTAACACGAACGGGAATTTTGTCGATTTTATTCATTTTATAATGAATATCGAAAAGTGATCTCAAAATATGATATTTTGAAAATATTATCATTTTAAAATTAAAATGATATGGAATATTCAATTTTGATTTAAATTTGAAAATCAAATTGAAATCGTTTTAAAATGAATTTAAAACAAATTTATAATGGAATATTCAATTTTGATTTAAATTTGAAAATCAAATGGAAATAGTTTTAAAAATGAATTTAAAACAAATTTATAATGGAATATTCAATTTTTATTTAAATTTGAAAATGAAATGGAAATCGTTTTAAAAGGAATTTAAAAGGAATTTATAATGGAATATCCAATTTCGATTTAAATTTGAAAATGAAATGGAAATCATTTTAAAATGAAATTAAAACGAATTTATAATGGAATACTCAATTTTGATTTAAATTTGAAAATTAAATGGAAATCGTTCTAAAATGAATTTAAAACGAATTTACATAGGAATATTCAATTTTGATTTAGATTTGAAAATGAAATGGAAATTGTTTTAAAATGAATTTTTAATTAGATTAATGAATCTTTAATTAGATTGAAAAGTGAATGCAATAATTAACATTATCAATTCAAGAAAATGATCGAGAACGGAGTATCACTAGTTTGGCTCCAAGCGATAGTTAAATCTTTAATTAGATTTGAACGTGAAATGGTAATTAATTTTTACCGATAACACCATGGTGTTAGATATGGAGTATTACCAGTTTTTCTCCATGGGATGAATAGTTTGGGATTGAGAAATAAAACAAATGATTACTTCGGTAAGGTGCGCTAATCCCGACTAGTTTGGAAAACCTTAATTTGGTTTAAATTGTGAAAATAATATTTGAATAAAAGAATATTCTGGATTGGAATGAGGCGTATGATGTTTTATTATAGCACTTAATTATAAGATATGCAAGTTATTCGGAAAGACCGGGTTTATCCCATTCTAAATAACTGATACGATGAAAAGTCGAAGAGATTGAAGACGGTGCAAGACCGACGATCTTCACATCGAATGGATGGGTTGCTACTGATGTTCGTGATTGGTGTAGCTACCTTGAAGGGGCTACAGTGGTAGTCGTCCGGAAGTACTTGTTGATTGTTCGGATATGTGAGTGCCTCTCTCCTTTATTGGACATACGGGATGAGGAATAAGGTGCCTCCTGTTTTGTTTTGATCTAGAACGGACATGAAAATGGATGGTGTGTCTAACATTGTATTCCTTTATGCTGTATTAAATGATCTTTGCTAAATATATATCTGTTTAGTGGCGGAGAATTTATTCTCTTGTTAAACACACTTCTCTGAGACGTACGAGCTCAGAGGTTATATATCGGCAGAAATCAGTGGTACGGTATGGATTGACAGTGTGACATGCTGAGATGTAGTGATCCAAACTTTTGTTGAAAAGAAAAGTTTGGTGGATGATGATCAAAGCACAACTTTGTGTAGCATTAATTCGCGAGCCTCACACACCGGTATGGTGGTAAACGGATGGTTAGATCAGTATACTTTAGAGATGAGGATAGACATCCTATGGGTTGTCATGGATTCGGCCGACCGAGTGATACTGGGTGTGGTCGCCTCACACCAGTAAGGATAGGGTACACCCCCAATTCCCAGATGGATAGAGTTAGCGGTGTTTTCTAATGCTTGGATGTAAGTCGCGGTTACTTGTTTTCTGGATATAGTGCGGATGTGCATTACGGCGTTTTCTCATGCAGGGGATGTAAGCCATTGGGTATTACACTATGCGGTAGATCTTTCGAATCATGGAAATCCAAACTTCCAATACGTCATTTTGTGGTTTTAATTGTAAACCTATATATGGCGAAATAGTGGGATGAGGCGCTCATGGCGTCTGTGATTAATACATTTATATTCGAAGTTGATTTCTTCACTTATAATAATACTAAAAGTTTTTTTAAAACGTACCAAGCATATTTGACTATTATAAGGTAAAAATCTATCATCTGGCTTGCGTTGCATTGTGTGATGGAACATGAGTCTTATAATGGCTTCATTTTTCTTTATTTAGCATTGCATTGTTTGTTTTAGGCACGGGTATTCTTGGGGGTAAACCCGTTCCGTGTTATACGGCGTGGTCGCTTGATTTACCTTATTTTAAAAGTAAAGTTTTAAATAACTGTTTTAGTTCTCGCACCAGTCCCATGACGGGCCTGGAGTTTGTTGTTTAAACCTAAACTCTGGGTGCCCATGTTTTCCACATGGGCACCTAGTAGTTTTGGTTTCGCAGATATTTCTTTTCCCAGGATCCTGGATTTACAGTCGGAGCTATATTCGAAAAGCTTCGTATCCGTATATTCCTTTCAGTTGTGCTAGTTATTGTATTTTCCACTATGCATTGTATTTATACATTTTATTTCCGCTGCTATGTATTTTAATCTCTGATATTTTCTATGTAATATTTATTCACACTCTGATATATTCTTGTACTCTGATGTAATTGTTGTAACAAGCAATGAAATGTTATGTTGTTTTTGTTTTGATTTGTCATGTTCTCAATTCAATCCGGGCTTTCCCGTAAGGGTGAGTTTGGGTCGTCTCAGTGTGGTATCAGAGCTTTGGTTTACAAAGCTCGAGAACAAGATACATTAGAACCAAACGAAAAAATTCATCAGAGATTGGATTAGTAATATCCAATGAGAATAACTCATTAGAGAAGGAGTTAGTAATACCCTATAATGAGTTTGAAGAGTGTTATTTATTTTAAAATCAAATTAGATTCGAAAACTTATATCTTATTATACGTAATTGAATAATTTATTTTAAATTGAATTTGGACTATCGGGTATCAGAGATTTTTAATATACGTCTGATCCATGTGTACTTGAAGTCTCAAATATGCTGGGTAGATATAAAATCACACTCTAGTCGCCTGGGGATGATTCTAATGATAGTTTAGGCATCATCAGCATCTGTGTTCGAGTTTTGAAAGTGAGATATCTATACATTTCCAATTGACTAGAGTGAGAACCGAAACATAGATAGAATTTATTGTTGTGATTTGGCATCAAAAATATGATTTTTGAATATATAAAAATTATGAATTTGAAATTCTAATCAACTAATTAATTGCTGGTTGTGTTGTTTGATTATTAGTACAACTAATAAAAAAATATTGGAATGATCAAACCAATAAGAGAATGAAAGCAAAATTAAGCCAAATTGAATCAAATATTGAACTGAATTGGAAATTTATTAGAATTGCATATATGTACGTGTGTATATAATGAACAGGTCATAGCATGGAAGCTAAGAAGAGGAATAAAATTGTATGTCCGATAAATAGGTACATGTTTACCATTTTATTGGGTTTTGATGGTTTTATGAGCCGATTGGCTAGCAGCTTGGCTTTTTCTTTTGGATTGATGAGGGCCCTGTGAGGTAAGTTGCGGTTTTAAATGTCATCCCATACAAAGGAGGTTATGGCGAATTTTTTCGAAAATTTAGGGTGTTAGCCAAATTTTTGAAAAATTAGAAAATTCTTAGAAACTGAAAAGTTAAAGAATAAAAGCCAGAATAAAAGATGAGTTGGTTAGTTAAATAACTTTCAGCTCCGTTCCTTTTCGAGGACGAAAAGATTTTAAGTGGGGGAGATTGTAACAACCCGGATTTTCAGAACCAATTTAAAAATGTTATTTTAGCAATTTTAATGAATTTTGAATATTTAAAATGATTTATTTTAAATAATAATGACAAAAAAATTATTTAAATCGAAGTTAGAACAAAAAAATTTAATTTAATTATAAAAGTAGTTTAAATTGGCGCAGTAGTTTGAAAATTCGATTTCATATTTCAAATCATATAGGATTCAATATAAATCGGATTTCAATAAAACCAGAAATATTTGAATCTGTTTAAAAATATCTTTCTAACGAATGAGAAATATCCAGATTTCATAACGAGAATCGAAAGCTATGTCTAGTTTAAAATTTAAAATAGTCGCTATGGAATTTATATATATATATATTTTAATATAATAAATAGCCATTTTGCAAAAGACCTCAGTTTTCGATGAAACCACTTTTGTTGGATCTTGAATGTCAAATTATTGCTAAATTTCAAATTTTATTATTTTTGGATTTAATATGTGAGCGTGGTAAATTTAAATGTGTTTGGTAATTTAAATTTGAATTGAATCGACCAGATAATGGCCATTTTTCAAACGGTCTCCAAATTCAATGAAATTAGTTTTGTTAGGACCGTACCATCAAAGCATAGCTAGATTTATTTTTTGGCAATTTTTGGAGTTAGTATGTGGTCCCAGCAAATTAAAATGTACATTTAAATTCAATATATATTGATTTATATTTTAATTTAAAGAAAAACTGATCAAAACATTAGAATTGGCTTACAAAACATATTCCATTGTGTCCGTAATGGGGGTATTTAGCTAAGGCAACAGTCGTTGGGTTTAATTTGGAGTTAAGAGTGTTAATCGAATAATATACAAATTAAATATTATTAAATATAATAAAATATATATAAATAAATAAAACCCTAAATTATAATCACTTTTTCCAGCCGCCGCCACGTTCAAAAACCGAAGGCGTGAGAGCTCCAAAATTCCCGTTCATTTTCCCATCAATCCATACAATAAAATCGAAAACATATAAAGCGAAGATTAAAGAGGAAAGGGAAATCTTTATATCCACGCATGCTTGATTGTTTTTCGTTAGGTATGGTGTGCGATTTCTGAGGTTGAAACTGCCAAGTTCGAGCTCGATTTGGAAGGCTGGGCCCCACCGAAGCCGACGTGGATGGGCGCGATGGGAAGCGGCGGTGTGGCGAACGACGTGGGGTGGTGCGATCTTGCTCCAGTGGGCCGGGGGCGCTGCGTGTTGGTGGATCAGTTTGAAGGAATGGGTTTCACTATCGGCTGAGTAACGAAGAAGGAAGAAGAAACAATTAAGGTTAAAAGTAATTAGTATTTTTTTAATTAACTAATTAAGGATTTAATTGTTTATTACATTATACAAACTTTAAAAATTGATATTTAGTAATATAAATATACATATTGTTTTGAAAAAACAAAAATAGCATTGTTTGAAAAAAAACAAAAATAACATTGTTTAAAAAAACAAAATAGCATTGTTTTGAAAAAACAAAAATAGCATTGTTTTGAAAAAATAAAAATATACATTTTTTGAAAAAAACAAAAATAGCATTGTTTTTAAATTTAAATATATAGCATTGTTTTAAATATATAGCTTGATTTTTATAAATAAATAGCATTGCTTTAAAACTTGACTTTTCAAATGAAAAAAATTGAAAAAGAAAAATCATATTTTTAAAATATAAAACATTGAAATAAAAATGTGTTATTTTTATATATAAAGCATTGTAATAAAAATATGATTTTATGTATAAGAACAACGAATTAAAAATGAGATTTTTAATTTATATGTAGCGTTATTAAAAATATGATTTATAATATATATACTGTGTGAAACAGATTACGATGGAACTGACTAGAAGCAGAACGGAACAAAAACCTTCCTTTAAAGAATGATAGAGTGGAAGCTAAAGGTGAGAACTCTCTCACACTCAATTTATTTTACAGTTAATATACACTAGGATGCAGACAGAGCTTAGAAGCCCCCGAGACTATTTTTTTGTACAGACCAGTTGATTGTTTGTGTGAAATGTGATTGGGATTGTAACTGATTGTATTGTTGTATATATAAAAATTATTTATATAATATATATATATATATATTATTATGAAATAAAATAAATATTCATTTACAAACCGGACGGTTTGTTCATGTACACTTATTTAACTGATATTGATTGGATGATAAATTTTACACATCGCCCAATTGCACAAATAATAAACAATATTTGTTGTTTGAAAAATCCCACTCGGGTATTGGGATAATATTTGACATACACTGATCCCACTAACTAGTGGTACGTCAATCGATGGGTTAACAGATTGTATGAGCATTATTTATTTATTTTAAGGCTTATACGGTTGTAAAATGCACTGTGGATATTGTTTGAATTTCTAATGATTGTTTATCATTATTGTTGTATACACACGATGTATGAAATCCATATAACTGAAATTATATGGTAATTGATTGAGTCTGATTCCAGTTCAGAATTAACGAATATTTTGAAATAATATTCAATGAGTATTGAAATATGAAGCCGGGTTAAGTAGTTAAACGCCATTTTAATACGAACGGGAATTTTGTCGATTTTATTCATTTTATAATGAATATCGAAAAGTGATCTCAAAATATGATATTTTGAAAATATTATCATTTTAATATTAAAATGATATGGAATATTCAATTTTGATTTAAATTTGAAAATCAAATTGAAATCGTTTTAAAATGAATTTAAAACGAATTTATAATGGAATATTCAATTTTGAATTAAATTTGAAAATCAAATGGAAATCGTTTTAAAAATGAATTTATAATCGAATATTCAATTTTGATTTAAATTTGAAAATGAAATGTAAATCGTTTTAAAATGAATTGAAAAACGAATTTATAATGGAATATTCAATTTTGATTTAAATTTGAAAATGAAATGGAAATAGTTTTAAAATTAATTTAAAACGAATTTATAATGGAATATTCAATTTTGATTTAAATTCGAAAATGAAATGGAAATTGTTTTAAAATGAATTTAAAACGAATTTATATAGGAATATTCAATTTGGATTTAAATTTGAAAATGAAATGGAAATCATTTTAAAATGAATTTAAAACGAGTTTATATAGGAATATTCAATTTTGATTTAAATTTGAAAATGAAATGGAAATCGTTTTAAAATGAATTTATAACGGAATATTCAATTTTGATTTAAATTTGAGAATGAAATGGAAATCATTTTAAAATGAATTTATAATGGAATATTAAATTTTGATTTGAAATTGAAATGGAAGTGGAAATCGTTTTTAAATCGAATTTAAAACGATTTATAAATACGTTTTAAATAGAAATCAACGGAATATAATATATATATATATATATATTATAATGGCCTGAATAGAACGCACCGCGCAACGACCGTTCGTAAATTTCGACCATTAAATTCAAATTGATGTTATGGGAGACCCGACCATCGAATTATCCTAAAACCGGAACCGTTGGTTTCATATCGAAAAGAGTTTTCCAATGAATACAAGAGATTTGAAATCTAACGGTTAGATTTGGAGATATGTACAAATCAATTTCAGAAAAGGTCGTTATGGATGCAGTTCGGTGGCCGTTATTGGAAACCGACTGTACGGGCGATAATAAAATTATTAAAAATATGGAAAAATTATGTAAAAGCATAATAAAGTATTTGGAAAGATTTTGTATGAAAAATTCCAGTTTTTAAAAGATAAAAATATATTTTTATCGAAATGAACTAGTTATTAACTAGAATATTAATTCAACTAATTTTAGAAATAAATAAAGTGGATTTGAAAATGGTTTTAAAATAACCAAAACTTTTCCAATGAATAAATTGGAATGGATTTGAGTGGAAATAATCTTCGGAATATTTCGATATTGGATTCCGTGATTATATGGATATTGTTGAGGAATTTGGAAGATATATATATATATATATATATATATATATATATATATATCGTTATTCCCAGTATGATATTGGTTAGTTTCAGAATTTGATATTGAATATAAGCCGATATAATTTCTATTCAGAGCCTTGTATTTGATATCAAATTGGATTTTGGGTTTGTCGTGAATGGTGTCTTCATTAACACTGTTCTTCAACCCAATTGAGAAAAGATTAAATCATTTAATTAATATTCAGTGAAGCTTTCCAATTAATTAATATCTAATTGGAATTAAATAAAAGAATTCAATTTTTGTGTTTATCGTGAACATTGTTTTAAATAACACTTGTTCTTTAACCCAATTAATAGTGAAGAATATGATTTGGAATTTATAATCTTTTAATTAAGGTTAATGGAATTTTCCAAAGTAAAGATTTCCAATTAATATACTAAATTGGAATTGAATGGAATTCAATTTGGTAATAATCGAAGTGAGTTTCTGTGGAGGAAGACTGTTAATACATATGGAATTTAAAAGGCTTTGTCTTATTCCATTTATATTATTAGTCGGATACGGAAATTGATATCGATTATATATTGGTCTGTTTTCCATGAAGATTCCATGGTTAATGGAATGTGATTTTGGTTTTATCGTGAACCGTGTTTTAAAGGACATTGGTTCTTTAACCCAGTTAAAGACAGGATTACATGTCTAACATTGTATTTTGAACTGTATTTGTTGATATCTGCTAAATATATATCTGTTTGGTGGTTAAGAATTTATTCTCTTGCTTAACGCCCTTCTCTGGGACGTACGAGCTAAGAGGTTATATATTGGCAGAAATCAGTGTTACGGTGTAGATGGTTGTTGTGACATGTTTGATTTCCCAAAGTTAAATAATCATTAATACTGATTTTTAGGAAGGTTAAAACTAAGTGGAGTTTTAATGAATCTTTAATCAGATTGAGAAGTGAATGTTGTAATTAAAATTATCAATTCAAGAAAATGATCGAGAATGGAGTATCACCAGTTTTGCTCCAAGCAATAGTTAAATCTTTTGTTAGATTTGAACATGAAATGGTAATTAATTTTTACCAATAACACCGTGGTGTTAGATATGGAGTATTACCAGTTTTGCTCCATAGGATGAATAGGTTGGGATTGGGAAATAAAATAAATGATTACTTCGGTAAGGTGCGTTAATCCCGACTAGTTTGAAAAACCTTAATTTGGTTTAAATTGTGAAAAGAATATTTGAATAAAAGAATATTCTGGATTGGAATGAGGCGTATGATGTGTTGTTATAGCACTTGATTATAAGATATGCAATTTATTCGGAAAGACCGGGTTTAACCCATTCTGAATAATTGATACGATGAAAAGTCGAAGAGATTGAAGACGTTGCAAGACCAACGATCTTCACATCGAATGGATGGGTTACTACTGATGCCTATGATTGGAGTAGCTACCTTGAAGGGGCTACAGTGGTGGCCATCCGGACGCACTTGTTTATTGTTTGGATATGCGAGGGCCTCTCTCCTGTATTGGACATACGGGACGAGGAATAAGGTGTCTCCGGTTTCGTTCAAACCTAGAACGGACTTGTAAATGGATATTGTGTCTGACATTGTATTCCTTTATATTGAATTCGTTGATCTCTGCTAAATATATATCTGTTTGGTGGCGGAGAATTTATACTCTTGCTTAACACCCTTCTCTGAGATGTATGAGCTCGGAGGTTATATATCGGCAGAAATCAGTGGTACGGTATGGATTGACAGTGTGACATAATGAGATGTAGTGATCCAAACTTTTGTTAAAAAGAAAAGTTTGGTGGATGATGATCAAAGCACAACTTTAAATAGCACAACTTTGTGTAGCGTTAATTCGCGAACCTCACACACCGGTATGGTGGTAAACTGATGGTTAGATCAGTATACTTTAGAGATGAGATCGACATCTTACGGGTTGTCATGGATTCGGTCGACCGAGGTGATACTGGGTGTGGTATCCCTACACAGTAGGGATAGTCTACACCCCCCGATTCCCAGATGGATAGAGTTAGCATTGCTTTCCAATGCTTGGACGTAAGCCGCGGTAACTTGTTTCCTGGATATAGTGCGGATGTGCATTACGGCGTTTTCCCATGCACGGGACGTAAGCCGTTGGGTATTGCACTATGATATAGATCTTTCGAATCAGGAGCCATCATTATGGAAATCCAAACTTCCAATACGACATTTTGCGGTTTTAATTGTAAACTTATATATGGCGACATAGTGGGATGGGGCGCTCATGATGTCTATGATTAATACATTTATATTTGAAGTTGATTTCTTAACTTATAGTAATAATAAAAGATTTGTTTCAAAACGTACCAAGCATATTTGGCTATTATAAGGTAAAAATATACCCTCCGCCTTGCATTGCATTGTGTGATGGGACTTGAGTCTTATAATAGCTTCATTTTTCTTTGTTTAGCATTGCGCTATTTGTTTTAGGCACAGGTATTCTTGAGGGTAAACCCGTTTCATGTTATACGGCGTGGTCCCTTGATTTACCTTATTTTAAAAGTAAAGTTTTAAATAATTGTTTTAGTTCTTACACCAGTCCCATCACTGACCTGGAGTTTATTGTTTTACCTAAACTCTGGGTGCCCATATTTTCCACACGGGAATCTAGTAGTTTTGGTTTCACAAATATTTCTTTTCCCATGATCCTGGATTTACAGCTGGAGCTATATTCGGAAAGCTTTGTATCCGTATATTTCTTTCAGTTGTGCTAGTTATTAAATTTTCCGCTTTATACATTTTATTTCTGCTGCTATGTATTTTATTCTTTGATATTTTCTGTGTAATATTTATTCATACTCTGATATATTTTTGTACTCTGATGTAATTGATGTAGCAAGCAATGAAATGTTCTGTTGTTTGTGTTCTTATTTGTCGTTTTCTCAATTCAATCCGAGCTTTCCCGTAAGTGTGAGTTTGGGTCGTCTTAATAGGTCCTTGTGATCCACTGGCTTTGATAAGATTTAAGACCTCTCCAAATAGTTTAGCATTTTTTGGAATGCTTCTATGTATTCTATTGCCAAGGCAAAGTTATGCTTCCCTCTTTTAATCAAATCCGAGAAAGGGATTCATTTATTGATTACTTTAGATATAAACCAATTAAGAGGTGGCTACTTTTCCATTTCGTCTTTATACGTCCTTGATCTTCATGGGTACGTCAATGTTCCTGTTTGGAACACTCTTCTTAGCGTTGGTCCCAATCGCACAAGAATGAACTAAGAGTCCCAAATATTTTCCAAATTCAACCCCAAAGGTACCGTTCAAAGGACTAAGCTACATCTTGTATATGCTTAGAATGTTGAGCATTTCAAATAAATGATTAACATGATCATCTGATAGCCCCTATTTCATGAGAATAACATCAACAAATATCACGTTGGAATTATCCATTTGGTCTTTAAAATTTTGATTGTACAGTCTTTAGTAAGTAACTCTAGCATTTTTCAGTCCGAAAGGAATCACCACGTAACAATACGGCCCTAAATTAATTATGAAACTAGTTCTTGATCTAGAACATGCATCAGAATCTAGTTATGACTTGAATAAGCATCCATGAAAGGGAGAAGTTCATGGTCAGTTGTTGAATCCAGAAGTTAGCCAATTTTGAAAGTGGAAAACTGTCTTTCGGGCAAGCTTTATTCAGATCCAAATTGTATATGCATGTGTGTCACTTCCTATTGGATTTCTTTACTAACGCTATGTTAGAAACCCAATCTAGATATAGGAAGTGATGCATAAAATCGTTGCTTTTCAACTTGTCTGCTTCTTTTTAAGCATGGCCAGTCTCTCATACCTAGGATACACCTTTTCTACCTCACTAATACAAACTTTGGGTTAATGTCTAACGTATGGCCCTGGATAGGTCATCACTATCAATTAGAACCTCAATTGTGGTTTCTACGTGAGCAACCCTATTATATCATGGATCTTTTTCTTTTATGGGATCTGGGTCTTTAAAGAGTTTAATATACTTCCCAGGCAAGGATGTCTTCTATGGTTGCTCAATCTCTTTTCCTTTCTCTATGTTATGTGCATTTTTGCATTGTAACAAGCTATGGCATCTATTTAATCTCCTTTCACCATCCCAACTCCACCATCCATTAAGAATTTGATCAGCAAAAACACGGGGAAATACATGCCCTAAATTTAGAAAGGGGACGGTTGGTGCAGGAAAACAATATATAGAGAGTATATATCAAAAGCAAGAACCAAAGAACTCGCACTCTTCGGTGATCCTCTTTTCTAATTCCACTGGTAATTCTACCCTACCCACTGGGTTATTGGTTGATTCATTGAAACCATGTATACAAGTTGTTCATGATTTCAGACCTTTAGCTTCCAACATCATTTGGTCATAATCCTTTTAAAAATAATATTGATAGAGCTCCCATGGTCAACACGGATTCTCCATACCAACACAAGGCCAGTAATGCCCAAAATTACCAAATGGTCGATTGATAGAGGCTCCTTTCCATCAAGTTCATGATTTCTAAAGACAACACCATCCATCGTCATCTTTCTCTTATTAGCTGGTGCCAATTCTTCTACAGTGTTTGACTCCTCCTACCTTATGTGCTTCACCGCATTGACATATTATTCCATAGTTCTCCAGCTTTTGCTAGATGGGCATGGTCCATCAACTATAATGTTAATAATAGTACACTTATACATTTGCTGAGGTGTGATATTTGATGCTAGCTGACCCTGATTACTTATGCCAACGTCTTTGCGCTTGTCCATTGGGTGACCTTGTACTTGTCCAAGTTTCCTTCACAAATTGATTTCTCGATGATGTCCTGGAGGTAACGACACTAATTTGTTGTATGACCAACAATTTCATGGAACAAACAAAATTTTTGAGATTGTTTCTCACTGTTCGTCATTTCTTTAGCAAGAGGCTTCTTACGTTGGACCATATTACATGTATCCAAATATATATACTATTGCGCTTCCTAGCATTTCTCTATCGATTACGACACCTATCACCATTACCGCCACTTCCTTGATCATTAGCACATTGATATTGACTTTGGACGTTCACCTCCATCTTGCCTAAACTTTCCTCAGATTATTGCATTGCCACATTATTTTGGATTCCTTCGATGCCCGATCCTGTATTTTCTTTATTGCGAGATCTTTTTCTTATTTCAGTAAAATCTGATTAGCTTTTGCATAAAATTGATCCAAAGTTGAAGGAGGCTTCCCTAATAGTCATTCGTCAAATTCAAAGTCTGGGTCAAAACCTCTAGTCAATGCCATAAGGATTGTCTTGACATCTAGCTCACTTACTTCTGTTACTGCCGTACTGAACCTCTTCCAATTGTAACAATCCAAATTTTTGACAAAGAAATTTAAATAAAAGATTAATAAAATAAATATTAATAAAAAATATTGAGAGTTGGGCTATTAGGTCCATTACGAAATTCTGGTCAAGATAGACATTTGATTTGCTTTGGACTTAAAATGAAGAAGTTATGAAGGAAAGAAGTTTGAAATTCAAATTCAAAAAATAAATAAACAAACGAATTAATAAATAATTAATCATGTTGAAATCACGTTGAAATTGGAGCAATCCCTTTGTCGACCCACCTATAGGATGGGTCGACCCAACCCTTATAACGTGCGCAATTTTTGCACACATTACTTCCAGTGAGTTTCAAATGTTTAGCTTGTTTTTGGATACTTATTTTGATCTGATGGACTAAGATAAAAACTTAATATCAACGGTCCAAGGATTCCAAACTCTATTATAAATATACCGCAAATATAAATCTAATTCCCCCTACTACATCCCTCATTCTCTACCTCAACTATACAAATAATGGAGTTCCGATATTTAGATTTGGATTTTCATGAACATAAAATAGAGGATATTTATACATAGATCTAGAGAATTCCTATCGGGGCCTAACGGATTTCATAAATCTGTGAGTATTTTTCTTTGATTGCAAGATCAGTATAATTTAGTGATTATTTTAACAGTATAAATTTGTTAATTTCTTTAGTAATATACAATTTAGTATTTCTTTTCTATAAATAATGCTTGTATATCTGTTTACTTCTCCTACACCTATTTCAGTCTATTTCAGTAATATATTCTGTTACTGTAAATAATTCAGTTCATTTTTATCCCTTTTTCTTCGTAGATTATTTAATGTACAATTCATAATTTTTTTCTATTTCATTTATAAATCTGTTTTATTTATTTGTGCCTAGGATATGTGAGATCCTAGGCCTATATCCTTTTAATTTACATTGAGTTTAGGCCTTCAATGAGCCTGAATCCTTTTTCCTTTTTGTTTCTATGTAGTTCGAGATTTGATTGTAAAAGCATATATTAGGAAAAAAATATGAATTGAGTATAAAAGGATTGATTGAGGCTTACTGAATTAATACAATAATGGACAATTGAAATATAAATTAACTGAATAATTGGGAATTTGAAATAGATTAATTTAGTTAAATGCTAAGTAGTGAAGATTTGGGTTGTACAATGGACATAAATAAAATATTGTTTAAATACAACCTATAACTAACATGAAGTTATATGAAATAAGTAGGCTTATTAATAAACTTAAATTGGGCGTTACGTTTAACACGAACAAACTAATAAGCATGAATAGAGGTCTATTCCAGCACATAAGCTGATTAGGGAAAATAAGTGTCCCATTATGAAAACGTATATTGGTAGTCCATTCCGGCAACGGGACTAATTAGGAAAAATAAGTGGCTCATAGTCGTGGTCCATTCTGGCTGTAGGGATAGGCTGATTAAGGAAAATAAGTGGCCAACTAAAATAATTAATTTATAGTATCTTAGGCATTTGTTGACAAATTTATGGGGTTCCAGGGTAGCTAGGCGGTCAACAATAATTCCATTATGGCCTTGGCAATAATAAATTTAATTGGAGACTAAGTCTAGGGGTGACTTAAGTCAACTAGCATTTTTGTTTGGGGCCCCATATAAGACAGTATCATTTTTTATCACTATAGAGAGGTCTCACGAGGATGTGAGGGCACGCTTATGATGTAGTGGGTAGTAAGAGATCCAAACGAGGTGGGTACGGGGAATTCTTCCAGGGAGATGAGCATGCATCACGATTAGTGAAATTATGACGTTGTAACACCTATAATTAATGTTATAATCTTTAGAGCTTATGGGTCGGGCCTAATAAATCCGAGACCATAATCGACATAGGTTATCAAAATTGTGGTTTAGGAGTCGGTCAATTGGTAGAATTAGGTTACATCCTAATTATGAGTTGGAGTAAATGGTGCAGAAATCGAATGATACAAATGAGATGACAATCGAATATATCCTTGCTTATCTTTCTATTGTCCTATTTAATGATGTTGTGCTTTAAACTATTATCATGTCTAGATTTCCTCTTTTATCACTCATGCTATAATTACAGAACTCACCAAGCTTTATGTTTGACTAGTTTTCTTTCTTCCTTTCCCCTTCCTTCCCATGCCCAGGGACTCAAGGTGGAGGATATAGTAGTTGATAGAGCTTCGGCCTACCTTAGCTTATTGGAGATTTCTACTTGTCCTATTCTCTGCTTGTTCATGTACTATTTCACATTTGAATTATTATTGTATTTGATGTTGAGAGAGATTTTCATTTTGTACTCTGATTATGTTGCTTTTTCATAAGTCACATGTTAGTTTATGATTGAAGTGCATTTGATGATGCAATGACACTCATGTTCTGATTTAAATAAAATTTTAAAAATTTTCCTTTATGTTTTCATATGTTGTCTTGTGAATTTTAGCCTCTGTTATGTTATTTTATTATTATACGCTTCATATACCTTAGCAAAATCCTCATACAGGTGATGATATGGGATGTAGGGTGTTACATTTGGCATCAGAGGCTAAGATTACAAGATCAGACAAAGGTTTTTGTTTTAAAAAGAAAAATATTCTTTAAAGGAAAGTGTTTTCATAAATAATTTTTTTTGGAAAACATTCCCATAATTCAACAACAATATTCTCTTGATTCCTCTCCCTAATCCTTCCCTCTTCTCTTTTGGAAGCATGTCTGGGGCTCCCAACTTTCCTGGTTGTATCCCCATTCTGACTTGGTTCCGTAGGTACGTGGACGCTACGATGCCTATCGAGGGAAAAGAGAATGCCCAAGCTTCTGCTCTAGCCATGGTGGTCCTCCTAACCTACCACCAGCGGTTAATTTCTCCAAGATTTGCAAAGATTCACTACTCTTAGCGGAAAGATCTTCCTTGGTTCAGAGACTTTTTCTCAGGCCCGCGCTTGGCTCAAGAATACTGAGCACATATTTGGACTTTTGGAACTTGAGGACAGGAGGAGAGTTTAGTCGGTTGCATGGCAATTGAAGGGCGAGGCTTCTTATTGGTGGGACATGACTGAGGCAGAGCATGGTTTTGAGATTTGGAATGAGTCTGAGGAAAGGTCTGAAAGGAAATTTTTATCTCAAGCGAAAGAGGGCATGCAATTAGAGAAATTTCTAGGATTGAGATAGGGTGATCTTTCTGTGAAGGAATATGTTAATCGTTTCAATGAGCTTGCTTGGTTCGGGATGCATTTATTGAATATGGCTCACAAGAAGACCATGAGATTTTCTAAGGGTCTGGATTAACCTATGCAAGGACTTACTTTGACTCGTATTCCGATGGGTGCTACATTCAAGAATGTAGTTTAGATAGAACTTATGCATGAGGAAGGTCACAGTTGAAGGTTTGATCTCTCTTTACGACTTTCCAATTTGGGCCTTATTCAATTTTGGCGCTTCTCATTCATTTATTTCGACTTCATTAGTTGATTGTCTGCACCTTAGTATATCTCATATTTTTGATCTAGTGTAAGTTTCAAACCCTACAGGGGTTTCATCTCATTTGTCTACATGTGTAAGGGTTTAAGACTTTCTATATTAGGCATCAATTTGATTGTGGCACTTATGTACTGAGGTTTTCAGGGTATGTTACTATTCTGGGGATGGATTGGCTTGCAATGTATGGTTCCATTCTTGACTACGAGAGGAGTGTTATGAAATTGGTGACTCGTTATGGTAGGGCCCTCGATATATCTTGCAACCTACGAAGGTCAGTCATGTTGAGCTTCTTAGAGCCCTTAGATACCTTTATTGATGATCTTACATGGTACCCGTTGTGAGAGATTTTCCGGATGTATTTGAGAAGGTAAGAGGAATACCTTTGAGATGAGAGATAGACTTTCAAATTTATTTAACAGAGAACGCTAAGTCTGTTGCATTACCAGTATGTCATATGACTTCGATGGAAAGAAGGGAACTGAATAAGAAGGTGAGTGAGCTGTTAAAGAAAGCCTTTATTAGACGAAGTATATTCGAATAGGGAGCACCAGTCATTTTCTCTACTTAGGAAGATGATTCTCTCGTATATGTGTGGATCACATAGAATTGAACAAGCTTACAAAGAAGAATAGACACCCACTCCATTGGATAGACGATTTTTCTTTTTAGTTCATAGGCGCATCTGACTTCTCTCAGTTGGATTTGGAGACCGGGTTTCATTAGCTTCGAGTTGTAGATGATAGTATAAATAACATTGCTTTTTGGACTCCAGATGGATTTTTCAAGTGGTTGGTTATTCCCTTGGGGATAACCATTGCACAGACTTTTTTTTTGATTTGATGAGTCGAGTGTTTAGGGAGTTCCTAAATAAGTTTGTGGTAGCGTTTGTGGATGATATCCTGGTATTCTCAAGAAATGAGGATGAGCATGCTTTACACTAGGGAGAGGTTTTCCGTACACTTCATGCCCATCGGTTGAAGGCAAAATTCTAAAAGTTTCACTTTTTGTGTAAGAACTTGAGACTCTTAAGGAATGTGGTTTCTAAAGAGGGTATAGCGGTGGATCCTGCTAACATGGTTGTTGTACAAGATTGGAAAGCCCCCAAGAATGTGACCAAGGTGAGGAGCTTTCTAGGTTTGGTGGGGTATTATTGGAAATTCATTAAGGACATTGCGGATTTCAACTCTGCTTTCCCTCCATACTAAGAAGAACTTGGTATTCTCATGGGATGTGGATTGCGAGGATTCCTTCATGAGATTGAAGAAGGCACCCGTGTCTTCTCCAGTGTTGACTCTTCTAGACAGATCAAAGATGTTCACGGTCTATACATATGCTTGCACTATAGCATTGGGCATGGTCCTAATGCAGGAAGGTAGGATTGTTTGCAAACATCTTAAGGTACATGAGACCCTACCCATGATTTGGAGCTAGCAACAATTTTTTCGCCCTTAAGTCTTGGAGGCATTATTTATTGGGTGAGAGGTTTGAGTTGTACTCCGACCATAAGCCTCTCAAGTTTTTATTTTCGCAAATGGATCTTAACTTGAGACAGAGAGCTGGATAGTGTTTCTTGCATCCTATGACTTTGAGATTTCATATACCTCGGGGAAGGAGAATATAGTGGCCGATACACTAAGTAGTAAGAGGATGACACAGAGCCCGTTATTTGTAGAGTGGAAGAGTTTGGAGTTTATTTCATCTTTTGATTGTAGACCATCTACGGATTATGCATAAGGATTGCTCGCATCGCTTGAGATGCAACCAACTCTATTAAAAAGTATTGGATCAAGTCAGCGTGATGATTAGCAGCTAGCAGATATATTATACCAACTTGGTAGAGGTGATACCTAGAAGCTCCTTTCTAGATACTCTATTTATGAGAGAGGATGGCTACGCCATGATGGTAGGCTATGTATACCTCGCATGGGAGATGTGACGAGTGTAGTATTGTTTGAGGTCCATCACCCTCAGAGGAACATACATCTGGGAGGAGATAAGATGTATAGGTATATTAAAAGGGTCTTATATTAGATAAGGATGAAGAAGGATGTGGCCGATTATGCGGCAAGGTGCATGCCGTGTCAAAGAGTTAAGCTTGAGCAAAGGAAGCCAGGTGGATTGCTTCGCTTCATCCTCTAGATGTGCCATAGTGGAAGTGGGAGAGCATTTTGATGGATTTCATAGACGATTTGCCTAGATCGTGGAAAGGAAACACCACTATTTGGGTAATTGTGGACAAATTGATCAAAAGCGCTCATTTCATCCCAGTTAGGAGTAAGAGGACCGCAGCTTGGTTAGCTTCAATGTATATGAAGAATATTGTTCGACTTAACGGAGTTCCCATGAGCATTATTAGTGACAAAGACCCTATCTTTACCAGCAAATTTTGGAAGATCCTGCAGGAGGCGTTAGGTACACAGCTGAGACTTAGTACTGCATATCACCCTCAGATAGATGGATAGACCGACAGGGTTAATCGAATTCTTGAGGATTTATTACGGCTATGCATTTTGGATTTTGGAGGGACTTAGGAGGAGCATCTTTCCTTAGTATAGTTTACTTATAACTATAGCTATCAGAGGAGCATTGGCATGGCTCCTCTCGAAGCTTTGTATGTATGGCCCTGTAGATAACCATCTTTTTGGTAGGAGACCACAGAAAGGTTTCTTCTTGGACTAGAGAAGATTAGGAATACCTTGGATAAGATCGACCTGATTCGGAAAAGGATGAAGGCAGCTTAGGATAGGCAAAAATAATATGTGGATAGGAGGAGGATAGATCTTGAGTTCAGTGTAAGGGACATGGTTTTCATCAAGGTATTGCCCCTAAGAACTATAGTGTGATTTTCCTCAGTTGGAAAGATTGCATCGATATTTGATGGGCCATTCCCTATAGTGAAAAGGTTTGGTCGTATGGCTTATAGGATTAGATTACTAGAAAGGCAGACAGGGGTTCATTATGCATTTCACGTCTCACATTTACGGAAGTCCCTGCATGATTCGGTGGTGGTCGTAGAGCCTAGTACTTTGGAAGAGGTTAAGGTTGAGAAGGAGGCATCTATCAGGTGGGTACTCACACGAATTTCGGATTCAGAAGTAAAGAGGTTAAGGAACAAGCAGATTAAGCTCTTCAAGGTTCAATGGAGAGAGGATAGCAATGAGGCGACATGGGAACCATAGGAGAGGATTCGTGCATCTTATCCTTTTTTTTTATAGTAAGCTCTTAATCCTTTCTTAATTTTGAATCTAAATCTTATCCATTTCCTATCATTTGAATTAGTGTGTCTTACGAAAAGGCTATAGATGGTAGGTTGTGGTTTAAACATGTTATTGGGAGATGTTGTGTTTGATGGATTCACGTGGATGTAAATATTTGCTAGTGGATGTTGTGGATGTATATATACACACTAGGCGCTAATTATTAATCGACAACTAGGACACTAAAATAATTTCAAATGGATGTGTGTGCACTTTTAATTCACTTCTAATTTATGGATGAAAAATGGATGATTATCATATTGATGTTGCTTTTGATGGTGGTTTAGCAGCATGTAGAAATTTATGTATCATTAGGACTTTCTTGCATACATTTTGGATGTATGGCACTGACATAAATTGCATAAAAGGAGGTTGACTAAATCAGTGGACCTCCTAATTTCTTGCATTAGTTAGGGGAATATACACTACAATATTTCATATGTTCATGAAAAGCATTGGAAATCTTAAGGACAATGGATGCATGTGATAAATGGATGAGTACATCGACATATATGATAGTGTGATAATATTTATAACATTCTTCTAGCTTTAAAGATTTCGGGGACGAAATCCTTAAAGGAGGATCGAATGTAACAACCCAAAGTTTTAATAAAGAAATTTAAATAAAATATTAATAAAATAAATATTAAATATTAAATTACTGAGAATTGGGCAATGGTGGTCGCGCCATTGGGTACGTTACAAAATTCTGGTCAAGACAGATATTTGATTTGCTGAAATCAGACTTAAATGAAGAAGTTATATAGGAAAGAAGTTTGAAATTCAAATTCGAATTTTAAATAAACAAAAAAATTAATAAATAATTTATTATGCAAAAATCATGTCGGAACTAGGGAGATCCAATCCCAAGCTAGGGAGACCCATGGTTCGACCCGTGGGTCGACCCACCTATAGGATAGGTCGACCCATCCCTTGTAACGTGCGTGATTTCTACATGCGTTACTTCCAGCGAGTTTCGAACGTTTGATCGATTCTTGGAGTCTTTTTTTGATTTGATGGACTATGCTAAAAACCTAATATCTAACAATCCTAGGTTCCTTACTCTATTATAAATATGCCTCTAGTCTAAACCTAATTCTCCCTATTCCATCCCCCATTTTGTGCCTCCACCATGCAAAACTTCTTCTACTAAAAATAAAGGAATTCTGAGATTTGGAATTTCAAAAACATAAAATAGAGGGTATTTATACATAGATCTATAGAATTCGTACCGGGTGTTGGAGAATGGAATTTTGATGACAACAACCTTGTTTCAATTATTAGCATTATTGGTTATAAAATATATACTAACATCCTTGTCCAGAATATATACGTATATGCAGGATATATATGCATGTCATAAATATTGAAGATTGTACAGTATTAGAGATTCAAGATATCAAGAAATTCAAGACTCATGAGTATCAAGATAATCAAGATTTCAAGAGCTCAAGATTATCAAGTAATAGAGTCTAGTTTATATGTAAAACTCTGGTAAGCACTTTCAAAATCTGTTTTCAAATTCTATTTTCAAATTCTTTTCAAATTGATTAGAAAAATTCTTTCAAACTCCTTTTCTAAAATGATTTCAAATTATTAAGATTTTACTTATGATATATATGTGTGTGTGTGTGTGTGTGTTTATAGTTTATAAAGATTTATAATATATATGTTTATAATATATGTTTTATAGTTTTATATTATATAACTTTATAAAATATGTTTATATTATATATAAATATGTTTTTATATGTTTTTACACTTTAGAAAATTCATTTAAAACACTAGTTTTGATTAAAGAATTTCCAGAAAATATATTTTGGTTTTAACACTTGAATAAATGATTATAAAATTAAAATAACATGTATATGCCGACATGTGCAATTAGGTATGCTGACAAATAACTATCATTTTTTCAAACTTCAAAGGAAGTGTCTTTTCATTATTTGAAATGCTTCAGAAACGTTGCAACCTTTCAAACACTATAAATAGGGGTTAAATTCAATTTTTTTTATCAGTTCTTCTTCTCCATCTTCGTCTTGTCTCTAACCACCATTAATATACATTAATTTCTTGATTTCTAAACATATACTCTACCGATTTCCACTCAAATTATATCAAACTTCTTCCCTTCTAAATCTTTATCAAATACTCTCTGACTGGAAGTGTTATTCAAGAGTTCTAGAGCTATTGTAATCATTTGGGAATTGTTTGGGAAAGGGTGTGTTCTTGTAACTCGAAAATCAATGAAAGGGCGTAGCGTGAACCTTGTAGCCATGAAATCAAGAGTGGTGGAATCAGTGTTAACCTTGTAGCCGTGAAATCAAGGGTATTGTAAGATTGATACTAGTATTAATTAAACTCTGCGCAATCTAGCGTTGCATCAGACTGGACGTAGGAGTAATCCGAACCGCTATAAAATCTAGTGTGTTCTTTCCTTTTCTGCATTTTATATTTAATTATATCGGTGTTGTTTCTGTGTTTGTGATCATTTCTAGTGTGATAATTATTGTGTGATTCATATAGTAATTCACGTTTGTTAAAGATTTCTATAAATTTCTTATAAACTCTATTCACCCCCTCCTCTAGTGTTAATTCTTCTATAAAACTTTTAAGCTGCATCGTTAACACCGGGGCCTATCGGATTGTAGATATCTATGATTATTTTTCTGTGATTACAATATCAGTATAATTTGGGGATTTTTTTGGACATTATAATAATTATTAACTTCTTCAGTAATTTATAGATTTCAGTATTTCTTTTCGGTAAAAAATTATTGCATATTTGACTATTACTTCTATCTCAATTTTAGTCTATTTTAGTAATCTATTATGTTATTATAAATAATTATGTTTATTTCTAGGTCTTTTTCTTCGTAGATTATTTTATGTACAGTTCATATTTTGTCCTATTTTATTTATAGATCTATTTTATTTATTTGAGTCTAGGCCATGTGAGTGCCTAGCCTTTATCCTTTTAATTCTCGTTCAGTTTAGGCTTCAAAGAGCCTAAACCCTTTTCCCTTTTTGTTTCTGCGTAGTTTGGGTAAAATTATGAATTTGATTGTAAAAGCGCATATTGGGAAATAAATATGAATTGAATATAAAAGGATTAATTGGGGCTTATTGAATTAATACAATAGTGGACAATGAAACTTTAAATTATTGATAAACTGAATAATTGGGTATTTGAAATAGATTGACATAGTGAAACGCTAAGAAGTAGGGACTGGGGTTGTATAATGAATATAAACAAGGTAATGTTCAAATACAACCTATAACATAACAAGAAGTTATATGGAATAAATATTCTTATTAATAAACTTAAATTGTGCGTTAATATGAGCAAATTAATAAGCATTAATAAGGGTTCATTCCAGCAACATAAGCAGATTAAGGAAAATAAGTGGCTTGTTAAGAAAACGTATAGTGGTAGTCCATTCTGGCGGCACGGCTGATTAGGGAAAATAAGTGGCCAATTAAAATAATTAATTTATAATAGCCCGGGCGATTGTTGACAACTCTATGGGGGTCTAGGGTAGTTAGGCGATCAACAATAATTCTGTGGTGGCTTTGGCAATAATAAATTTAATTGGGGACTAAGTCCAGAGGCTTAAGTCAAATTGCATTTTTGGTTGGTGACCCATATCAGACAGTATCCCTTTTTTATCACTATAGAGAGGTATCACAAGGAGGCAATGGTACACTTATACTGTATTGGGTGGTAAGAGGTCCAAACAAGGTGGGAGCGAGTGCATTTGGATTGGGCGATAAGCATGCGTCGCGCCGATTAGAGAAATTAAGACGTTGTAACGCCCATGATTAACGCTATGTCCTTAAAAGTTGATGGGTCGGGCCTAATAAACCCAAGACCATAGTCAGCATAGTTATCACAATTGTGATTTAGGAGTTGATCGATGGGTAGAATTAAGTTACATCATGATTATGAGTTGTAGTAAACGGTGCATAAATCGAATGACACAAATGCGATGACAATCGACTATATCCTTGCTCATCTTTCTATTGTCCTGTTTATTGCTGTTGTGTTTTAAAGTAATATCCTACCTAGATTTTCTCTTTTATAACTCATGCTAGTAATTACAAAAGTGACCAAGCTTTATGTCTAACAATTTTTATTTATTCCTTCTTCCTTCCTTCCCCCGCTCAGGTTCTCAGGGTGGCGGATCTAGTAGCTGATAGAACTTTGACCAAGGTATGTTTATTGGAGATTTATGCTTGTCTTATCCTCTACTTGTTTATGTATCGTTCCATATCTAACTTATTTCTGTATTTGATGTTGAGAGGGATTTTTATTTTGTACTATGATTATGTTGCTTTTTCATTTGATAGTTTTGGGTTTATGATTAAAGTGCATTTCATGTTGCAATGACGCTTATGTTCCGACTAAAAAAATTTATAATTTTCCTTTATGTTTTCACATATTGTTTTGTGAATTTTAATCTCTATTATATTATTTTATACCTATACGTATACCTTAGCGAAATCCTCAAATGGGTGACATTAATGGATGTGGGGTGTTACACCAATAATCCTTAGAAGTTTCTCCCCAAACATGTTACACACCAAGCAAGGTCATTACGTGTCCTGATTCCACAACATCGATGTGGAATTGTTTCAAAATTCTTGTTCCTAGCTCCTAAAACAATAAGATCGATATTGTCAGCATCTATGTGGCAAACATTATCGGTATCCCTTCCAAGTATATTGAAAAAGCCTTACATTTGATTGCATATGTGGCCTACGCCAAGTCCATATACCATTTGTACATAGTTAGATATTACATTGTATCGGTTCATTCAACGCATTATGGCATAGATGACAAATTGAACCTTTGGGGGTATTCAGCTTCTAGAATATCTTCAATAAATGGAAAGTGGATCTGTTCAATTTCCTAATCTTCATTAGTTGAATCCTAACTGTATCGTACAATCCATTTCAATATAGATGTTAAATAACGAGTTTGAATCGATGTTGGATAACTTTTTATTCGATTCCATATTGTAGCCTTCTTTAGTTCTCTTCGTTTGCGCAGAACTCATCGAGCAACGCCACTGATTGCATTTCCTTGGTCCCCAGCATCCCAATCATCAACATAACACAAAGGAGATGCAACAACTACAAAAAAGGAGCTCGAGAAATTCTAATTCGCACAAGGAGAAATTAAGTTTGGATCGACCCTTATGCCTTATTTAGGATCGGCATGATTTCCCCACACCAGACTGGGACTGTGGGAATGATCTGGGTCGATATAATTTTGCCAATCCGGATCAGTATCCTTACGTACAAAATTGACTCAAGGATTTTGACCAATTATTTGGAGCTTAATTCTTTCAATCCTCTTGCATTAGCTTAGACGGTTATGCTCTAAGGACCAAGACCTCTCGGATTCAATGAATTTTAAAGTTGGGGAGCGCCTTCTCCATACATTCCATTATGAACTCATTTGATTTAGCTGATTTTTCAAATCATGGTTTTCCCTCTTTTATTGATCCAACGCTTCCTAGGTTTTCTCTAACTACTTTATCATGTTCACTAAATCATCTTGCTTGACCATTTTTGTCGCTACAGAAGTGGTAGCAATGGTAATTATGGTAGGATTATTAGTATTTTCACTAGGTGGACTTTGACCTCTTTGTTAAATGCTCGTTTCTCCTTCGGCTTGAATATTCGCATGGGAAGTAGAATCCTTCCTCTTAGAAGTCATATCAATATTTGGAAAACTTCAGTTAGTTCAACACAGATAACGACAAGGGAATAGATCTTCCCTTAGTGGACATGGAATCCACCAGTAAATGAGAAGGCCTAAGGACCGAGAATCACTGATTTCATAGTTAATGCACCAAAATTTTAACGTTTAAAGTTGCAATAACACACAGAGTAAGATGTACGCATAGGGTGAAGAAGAAATATAAATGTAAATAAGGAAAATAAGTAATTATAATCACAGGAAGAAATCATAGTGGTTCTGCAGCAAAATCCTACATCCACTTTTGAAGATATTTCGCTAATTCGCTTGAGTTTTTTTTACAAATACTGGATTTGGATCAACGACGATCCGGATTGGTATGAAATTTCATGAAATATCTCAAGGGTGTGAAAAAGATCCTTTCTTTAGCCTAGACATCTCATATATATACATATGCGTGGAGGTTCGAAAATTGTGGGAGGCGAAGTGGAGGTCATGGAAAGAGTAGAGAACATAGGCTACCCACATTCTAGTTCAGATGTTAGTAAGATATTGGGATCGATCACTTTTATGCCGATATGGACAGTTGTGCCATTACTTCGCGACTATTTCCCGCCTAGTTCCTTGGCTCAATGGCTCCTTTTATTTTTGGCTTTAGAAGAAACCTTTCCCTATTTCGTTTACTTATATTTATAAATTAGAAATAAATTCCATAGGCTTCACACCTTTGAATCAAGGTGATTCAAAGTTCATAAATACTAAAGTGATTCACTATTATTGCAAATTATATAGAAACTAATTATGAATTGGTATATTATAACTTAAAGATTTAATCAAGGAAACTTTAAAATGTATTGAATTTAGTAGTCTTAGAAAGTTAATAATAAAGCCTGAAAAACACGTAAAAAAAGAAAGGAAGATATAGGTTCAACGATGGTTTGGAGAGGGGTTGTAGGCTCCTAGAAATCACATTCCAAGCGAAGAATCCATTAGTGGCAGATTTGAAAAGTGAGTTCCAAGTGTCATTTCTCCTCTTCGATGAATTTTAAGGGAATCCAGCATGATCTCAAAGCACTTCGACAACTTACGAAAGTATTATGCTCCTAATTCATATGCAACCCATATAAATAAGTAGTTAAAGCCACCTTAATAGAGACGGAAGGTGAGATAGATTTTCAAAGGATAAATTCAATAAGAGATCACAAAAATTACAGTTATAAAGTTAACAAAATCATTACAATAACTCATAACAATCTTAACCAAACAACCACATGCAACCTGAAATTTAAAGATAAATCTTGTGAAATTTAACTCAACTTAAACCTATGAACTGTTTCATCAATTACATTTTAATTAAACTCTAGTTATAACTCAAACACAAAACAAAAGACTAGAACTAGACATTGTTAAAACTGAAATTGAATGCTCAAAAAGATTAGATTTGGGTATAAAACCATTACCTCAAGTTTTCAAAATTTCACACAATTTATTTCCATTCTGAAGTTGAAAATATTCTTGAATTGCAAGAGGGAGAAAAAGAACCGTAGTTTTCATATTTTAGAAAAAGAATTTACTAAAAAAAAAAGAGGAAAAAGACTCCTATGTTTTCTTTCTTAATAGGCTTAGGTTTGAGATTAAACCTAGTAAGAGAATAAAGTCATGTTTTCAATTATTGATGCCTTATTTACCTATTAAATCGATGTTTACAATTTACCAATTATTTTTCAACCTTATCAAAAGCCAATAATAATTAAAAACGGATACCTATTATAAAGGTATTATATGAACTCTATACTACTTTTTAACTTACAAGTTGTTCTCTTCGTTTTAATAAGAATGATTCATAAATTGTAAATTTTCAATTTTACAACAAATTCCATAATTAATACTGGATGACCGTAGTTCATTTCACGTTAATAACTTACAAATGGAGCACTATGGGATTTCAAATTTCCCTTAATAAATAACTAAAACATTATTTTCCTAGATTAGGATTATCTATTACCAAAATAAATCCAAATTCCAAACTAATGATTTAAAATTGTCAAATTAAATCATTATTTATTTTGTTTTGTTTATACAAAAAGAGAAGATTGCTGCATGATTTAGCAAAATAAGTGTAAAATTGTTGATTAGTTGTGTTATTTCTCAAAACAAATCAATAAATTTAAGGTAAAAACCAAATCTTAAGGCATAAGTGATTAGTATAAGTTGGAAATCGATTTTGGTCATCAAATCAGGACCATATTACTCGTAGATTTCTTTGATTTCTTACACACAAAAAGAATCTTTTTCTATGTGAGAAAGAGAGAATAATTAATGGTATTATATATTTTATGTCCAATGAAGTTTTTTACGTCTTCGTTATTTTCTCCTATTTCCTATTTAATTCCACTGTAAATTCTTGCACTACCACTGCTATAGATATGCCAAGCACTTTGATTGGACAGACATCAGCTAAGAAACTAAAATCATGCTATATCGCTTAAAGGATGAAAGACTACAATATCTTTGTCTAGGTTGATGACTTTCAACATCTCCGCAAGGAGCAAAGGCATTTGACATCCTTTTCCTCAATGCTGTGTTACAAGATCCATTGAGAATTGATTATTCATGATAGTCCAGGGTACTCAATATAATGCGAAATGAACGAGAAGTGACATTGATAAAAACGACATCAAAATAAGGTGGTGTTGATGAAAGGTGGCTTCCATTTGATGATTTACGATGTCGTTTATGCACCATTCCCCTACTTAATACTACACTCTGATAACCATGTTATGTTTTTTATATATGACATCATGTTGGACTAATGATCCCTAACACCATTTTTGGTTCAAAAATGCGCGACGACCTTTTTTTAATTATGGATATGCGACATGCTCTTTTGCATTGTTTATAGGGAAACCCATGCTTTTATCTCTTGAGGCTTAAGATCCCCAACTTTGTGTACATTTGAACTCAACATCAATAAGATGAGGCAATGATGATAATCAAACCCTTGTGACCTTGATAGCCTAGCACATGGTGCTATTCAATATCACTTCCCTAATGATATGCAGAATCAATGCATTCGACATCATCCTTAACTTGATGAAGTATAACATTGATTATACCAGAAATCTTTTATTGATGGACTAACATCATCTTTTTTATGTAGCTTCGACAAGTGACATCTTCTTCAATGTACTTTGAGGCACAATATTCTTTGTCATATGCTTCTTCACTTTATCTTCGATGTCATGAGCTTCGTCATGCTCCTTCCACACTTTGACATTATTCCACTAATATGATACGGTTATAATGGTGTAGCTTGCTTTAGTTTTGACATCCTTATATTTTATATGCTTATATTTCTTCGAAATCATGGATGGTAGTAACGCAAAGTTACATTATAATATAAAATAATAGTTAATCACATATGTATCCAAAATTAAGCATTAATACTCATGATTATCTAACTCAACCAAGGATATATTTTTATTGCTTAGTGTTTCCTCAAAAATTCATAAATAATAACCTAATTTACAGTAACAAACTACATTTCTTACCCCTAAAAACGACACTTAATACATCCTCAGTATTCCTATGCTGATCAGTTAGTTGTTCAAAGACAGTTCATTTGGGGTGAAAGAAAAGATTAAACAGAGTCGTACAATGTGACAGAAAATTTATAATATAACAAAAGTCTTTATAATCGAAAGAACTTTAAATTTACAAACATAATATATCATAGTAGAACACTAAACTACATCATCTTTGGATAGTTATAATAACCCATCCTTACAAATAATGAAGACTAAAACTCCAACACACAACGAAAAATAAAACTAAAATACAGAAGTACATCCTGGCCTCTAGCTCCTTTCTTAGGCTCCAAATAACCAAAGCTAATCTGCTAAAAATGCCCGATCTGACCCGAGCATTATCATAAAATAACGCTCAGGTCAGGTTGGTAAACTAGCGTGAGTAAACTCTAATCATAAAGAATTTTCTTTATTGTTTCTTTAAACCATTTGAAATCTATGGAATCTTGGGAGACCACGCCACGCATAAACATGGATGGGTTTTTACCTAATGATAACGAAAACACTTTTATAATAAATATTTAGTGATATTATAATAATGTGTTCAATTCACAAGTAAATATATTAAATAGTCAGAATGCTTGCATCTCACATTCCAACATAATAGGTACACGATCAAGATCGAAAGTTTGTATTGGAGAATGGGTTCCAACTATAAAAGGTTAAAGTTCTACCTATCGAATCCGTACATCTCTAGATAAAACATATCTAAGGATGCATTAATTTGTACCTCTGCAAATCAGGACAGACCCTACTCCTAAAATGGGTGGCATCGAATATGATTGCTGCGAATGATAAACAACCATAATGGTCCCCGTATCATACAAGAATATCGACTCTAGATATGGAATGATCATATCTGAATGGGAGCATCCCACATAGCCCTATAGCTTTCCTTGCTTTATTAATTTACCAAGTGATGAGGTTAAAGGTTACGTTTACCTTATAAATAGCAGAATACATTGGAATTCTAACTTTGCCTTCCAAGAAGATATGCAATGCTAGAATTCATCCATACAAGCTCGTTCTGGGCCTGAACGAAACTAAATAACTCCATCTTCAGTCAGCTTCGAATATTTCCAATTCAAAATGTGTTAGCTCGATCGAAGTGGTTTTCGGGCAAGCAGGCCCGATCTCGGTCTCCTCGAAATGACAATCGTCATTTTACAAAAAAACTCAACTTATGTTCTTTAGGAATAAACCAAAAATACATAAGTGCAGAGTTCATCTCCTAACCATTTCCAAGATCGGGTTTCTGTTTCATTTGTCGAATAATGTTCCAAAGTTAAAATGGTCAAATTTGATAGTCGTTATTTAACTATCAAATAAACATACAATTAATAGTTAAAGAGATTTATTTACCCTTATTAATTACTATGTCTTATTTAAACAAAACATTTGTAAAACTTACTTATAAATATTAAAAATCAATTGTAAACTTCTTTTATAAATATCAACATTTCAAACCTCTTTTATAAATATCAAATTTTAAACCATATACTCTTGGTCTTAAACCAATATTATCTCTTAGATAAAAATGAAGTAAATCAATTTAGGGTATTTTATTTATCTCTCAGACGTTGACTCGAAAACACTCTTACTTTTTGAAATGAGTTAAGGTTTATGATCTCTAATTGACTTATAAATAAATATTTTTAAAAATCTATATTAAAATTCCTTTAACATGGTTCTATGAATCATTTTATTAAATGCCAAGCCTTATATAATTATAAATTAATAATCAAACCTAAAACTTTTGGGAAATTCAAATAATTACTTATTTGAAAATTACATTTATAATCATTGCTTTAAAACTAAGATGCGTTAAAATCACAATGTAAAATATTAATCATACTAGCTTATTTAAAAAGAATCCATTTACTTTTCAAATTGGAAAGAAGTCTTAGAAATTTCCAAAGGGCCTCATTCAAATATGTTTAAATTATTCAAGTTATAATATAGGTGTTTACATACAACCAAATATATATAAAGAATCAACTTACAATGGTTGATCAACATAAAGTAGGTATTCAAGTGACAATAGCAGACAGTGTTTTGTTCTGCCATATAGATGTCCAAGTTAAAAATATAGAAGAATGTGATTTGTTTCTTCTTAAAAGATGAATGAGGTTGTATTCTACTAATAAAAGTCCAAAAATATCATTCGAACATAACATGTCAATACATATAGATATATACAACAATAACATAGAAACATGAGGGTCATTTGTCTTGTCAAACCGACCGTTAGGGAGGTTTCCCTACTGTAAGAGCCAAAATCAAATTGTCTGAGCCAATAAATTTCGGCATAATTTTCGCTCACCCAATATTTTCTTCACATTTTGCTTCTTCCTCAAATCTATCAACTCTGGCTCTTTCTCCTCACCAAAATTCCTCTCCGTGTTTTCCTTCCGTTCATCTCCACCCTATAAATTCTTTTTTCCACAAAACTAAATTCTTCTTTATCTCTTATCTACTTCATTTCTTCTCTGCTACACAAATCTGCAGTCGTTCCTCCACTACATTGATATGCGCCAATTCCTCTGCTACCCAATTCAGCACACAAATTCCTCCTCTTCTCTCGCCGTTTCATTTTAACCGGCAATTTTACAGATTAAAATGGTTCACGTTCTAATGCATACTCATACTTGTTTTCCAGAAATTTCGATTATAGGATACTGACTGACATAAACATAGGGTAAAAAAATTCCTTTTCTTTCAAAAGTATTAGTTATATTTTTAAAATAAAATGATTTTGATGTTTGAGCTTCTACATTTTAACTTTAAGATTCTTTTTCTTTGTTCCATCTTAATTTGTTTATCTGTGGATTGAGTAATTTTTATAGGTTGCACTTTTGATTGCATTTTGAATTGGAATTTGAGAATCCATCCATACCTAGAGATTCATATTAAAACAAAATTTAAATAATGAGTTTTGGAAAAACCGGTGTTTGCGACAGGAAGTAGTGACTGATGGTTTAATGTGGCAGTTTTGGTTAGGCAGGAAAATAAATGATTTGTGCGGTTTGAGGATGGGAAAGAGACGATGCAGTTGGTTGTTGCGTGAGTTTTTATAGAAGGAAACAGTTTTTTAGATGCGAAATTTTAGTGCTGCAATTTGGGTATAACACAGTTGCTATTATGTTTGGTTTCTTAATTTATCTCAGCATGGAAGTTGTTCTATATGATTAACATTTATGATTATACGATTTGAATTATGTATTTTCATTTTGAAATCATTGTTTGATCACATTTTGGAAACTGATTTGTTTCATACAAGATAGATATTTCTATCTTATTATGGATCTTTTTGTTGTTTTATTAAGGGACATGGTTCTATTAAGGCAGTTATCAATTATTACTTTTCTGATTCTAACTGTTATTTTAGGGGCTTTAGGATCATTTTATGGCCAAGTTGAATGAAAAAAATCATTTGAGTGAACATAAATCACGTTCATGCCTATTTGAGATACTGTGCTTGTACCAAATTTCAAATTCTTGTAAGACTGCATGCAAAATCCTATGTTTTATTGTTTGATTTATTTATTTGGAGAAGTTAATTGATACATCTTTTTAACCATTTACAGCAGAGTTTTGCACTTAATGATTCCCCTTGTGCCGGATTGTGTTTCTACAACTTAGTGCCGCAGTTGCATTAATCGCTTTAGTTTTGTTCTTAGGAAATATTTTCGTAACTTATGATCGTAATGAGGTATGCATATATTTACTACTTCAGTTTGACGGCCTTCAACTGATTATATCGCTTTATCGCCTTTAGGATTTATATATTTCTAACTGAATCTGCTTATACCTTTTATTCCTGTGTCCTTCAGAAATGTTTACAATAAGCTTCCATGTGCTTCATGCAAATAATGACTTAATGTGTACTTATCGAATATGTATCATTGTATAATCCTTAAATTCTTTCTTTTGTGGCATATGCACTCATTCGATTATAATGATACTTTTGAAATATAATTGCCTTACTTTTGAAATATAATTGCTTTACCTTAATTCAGTTCAATGTATCACAAGTCAGTTGTATTTTTTATTTCGAACTGAATCAGTTTTTTAATTCATTCCATTTTGCCTAATTAGTGAATTTGATTACCTTGATTTTCTAACGCTTAAGCGGCTTTGAATTTTATTATTTTGTTGGCAGCCATGATAATTGGAATGTAGTAACTTCAGTTCGATGTTTCGTATGTCACTTGTGTTCAATTAGTTCGATGTTAGAAATTGATATAAAATTGTAGATCAGAAACATACATTTTCCCTTTTATCTAGTCCACTCATTAGATGTATGCAAAAGGCGGTAGCATTCCGACTTTTCCATTTGTAGGGATAAGGCAATTTCAAGAAGCATTAGCAATGCTGGAAAAGTGTAAAAAATATACTTGAGAGCGGGTTAACAACAATAAAAACATGACATTATTTTAGAATTTATATCACACAGTATTTAGTGCCTGAGGAGAAATTAACAGAAATTCATAACATCCATGTATGAATTATACTATCCATTTGTAGCGGGTGATTTTGAATATTAAAGTACCTAAAGTTTCCACTTCTTGACTACGTGGATGCAACAGACCAAATATTTAAAGCTCTCTATATGCCAAACACTCTTTCCTAATTGCATCTTTTGAATAGGATAGTGTCCATAAGACAACCCTGCTATTGCAGGGTTTTTTTTAAGGCTGGTTCCTTGTTCGATCAGGTTTCACTCGATAACTAGTTTATTTTATGGGTTTACTTTTGTTTCTGGTGGTTGTTTTCTGATGGTTCGGGGCCCGGGCTGTTTGGGTTATGCATCTTATGGTCTGATGTTGGAAATTTGTTTTGGTTTTGCATTTTGTGGGGTCTTTTTTATATATTTTGTTGTATTTTCCAGGCATGGAGTGGAATTGCGGGAAGCAATTGCTTCCTAAGCTGCTTGTATTTGGTTCAGATTTGCCTGATCATGCGTGTTATTTCTTAGCTTCTACAGTTGCTGAAACACCCCACCTCCAAGTCATTACAACAACTGTCTCAAAACAGCTTCCAAGTCATTACATCAAAATCTCTGTCTTGATTATAACATAAAGAAGCATAAAACAAAATAAAAATGCATAAACCCCAAGTAGTAGTGTGTCCAAAGCCATAGCCAAAGAGAATAGGTTCCAAGCTATACATCACAGAGTCTTCAAGCTTAGAAAAACGAACGGCCCAAATTAAGTTGAGTTATTCCCTCCCTGGGTACCGGGGGGAAACGGAAGAAAAGAGAGCGAAAGAAAAATGGGTCAGACATAAGTCTGGTAAGTCCAGTGATTATTCAGCATGTAAACTGGTAAGAGAACCATGACATGAATAAACTGGACGTAGGACAATAACAAAGAAATAAGGTAACATAGGATAAGGCAAGATAAACAAGGCAAGTAAACTAATCATACTATCGCACTCAAATCCATATTCTATGCACCTACTAGATATTTCAACTATCATCATGAGTTCAAATCCAGTGATCCCTTTTTATCGATCGGCTCCTACTCGCACGCATTTACTACTTGTGTCACACGTCCCCGCTTGATTGTAGATACCTGTGATGGTCCCACCACGGGGTGTATCAAATCCTATCGTGGAAACCCGACACGACTCAAGATGCACAGTGTATAACTACTGATGCCCAGTGCCTGCTTTTTCCACTCTGGAGTATGTGCACACCCGTACTCCATCGGAACCTACACTGATGCACCAACCACCGTTGTTTTGACCGCTTATAATCCACCCAATAATCGTGCCCCACCCTGCCTAGTTCATGGTACCATGATACATCTATGTGGGTTACTGCTGAAATGGGTCGCCGTTAGGGTTTCCTAATCAACATGTCATATTGGTTAGGTTTCCAAGTTAACCCTAACCCCACCCATCAGTTTAGTTAACATGTTGTATTATTTAAGTGTTGCCTTAATTAACTTAACCCTACCATTCCTAACTTATATTTAATTCATTCATTAAAGCACCATTCACTCACATTAGACAGGTACTGTTACGGTTACTAGATGTGTTGGTCGGGTCCGGGCAGTTTTACACCGCAACTCAGTCTAACCTCGGGTTCTTCTGGGCTCGATGCACTAACCTCCCACATTGGATATATATTGTTACAGTTGTTGGATGTGCCGGGCGGTTCCGGGCAGTCTTACATCGTAACTCAATCTAACCTCGGGTTAGGCATATTCATTTTTTCTAAATTTACATATTTACCTCTTTATATTTATATGTAAATTATTGTCATTCAAGTCAAGCCCCACTTTCCCTTTTAAATCAAGTTCATAATTTTTGGTATAAAAATTTATACCATTTTATGACATAAAACATTTACATGTTTATGAGCCAAATATGCCAATTATATGTAATTTCATGTTTTTCCCCAATGTTACCCCCGTTAAACGTTCGCATAAATCACATAAAATGTTAGGCTCGATACATAGCCTAACTTATACACAAAAGGGGAAAAAGAGGAACATGTAATAATTCCAACATCATAAAAATATGGATCTAACTACACATGTGTCATATGAATTTGGCATAGAACAATATACATTTAATCATGAACTTGCAAATTTAGATCTACTCAACATGAGTCGTGAAATAGGGGTTTTACATAGAACTACATAAACTTAAAATTAGGCATGTAGTTGTGAACTTGCTAATTAGTTAGATCAAATTTAACATGAACTTAATCATATTAGTATGTAGTTTTGGTCATATGTGTGATCATGGTTGAACTTGCATAGAAAAATTCCCAAATTGACATACAACATATAGGTGTCATTACCAAATCATACAACATGAAATGTCATCGCCAAATTATATAACATGGTATGTCATTGCCAAATTACACAACATGATATGCCATTGCCAAATTATATAACATAATAAGTCATCGCCAATTTATTCAATATGATATGTCATCACCAGAGTATACACATAATATGTCATCGCTAAATTATACAACATATATGTCATTGCCAAATTATACCACATATGGACTCATTGCCAAGCATTTAACATTTATCATCAAATTACATACAACATGATCACAAACTTAACATGATAAGAGTCATAGTTTAAATCAATTCAGTTTTAACAGAAAATGATAGGCATAAATTAACATTAGGCGTTGTTCTACATCCAGTTATTTAGTCACGATTCTAATATAATTTAGATCTAAATGATAACTGGACTTACAAAAAGGAGACTAGTCTTGTGTTCTGGGATCTGTATTTTGAAATTGAATAGCTCTCCTTTGTTGTAGACGTTGAATTCTCTTAGTTGAATTAGATTTGATATGTAATTCCTAACTCCGTTTCTAGTTGAAGGAGAGTGGCGGCTACTCTAGGTTGAGTTCTGACAGCATGACGGTCTTAGGAATATTTTTGTGTGGATTAGGGTTTAGATTTAGTTTGCTTATATAGAAGTTTGATTTAATAGGAGCCGTCAGATCAACCTTAGGAAAATCAAAGCCATTCAAACCTAAGAGAACCAACCAGAACTTGCCACACAAGCCCTAATGACATAGCAAATTGTCACACAAAGAAACACGTCAGTTTTCAGATCTGGCCCGAGGGGGAGGTCGACTCCCAGGTCGACCTGTATTAGGGGAGGTCGACCCCCTGGTTGGCCTCCTGGTCGACCTGGCCTTGGGCGGGAAAATTCCCACCCAACCCTCTTCTGCTTCTGATTTCGAAATTTGAATTTTCTGAACTTTAATCTAAGCTGTTTATTTAAATTCTTGAATCTTCTGAAAGTCATAACTCCTTTATACGGAGTCCAATTTACGCAAACTCGGACCCTATCTCAAGCAGAATTCTGAGATGAACGCAATGGTGTAACCCGTTTCCCTTAATTCTCACATTTGTTATTAATTATTCTTTAATTCGTTATTTCAATGTTTATAGAAAATACGGGGTGTTACATTCTCCCCTCCTTAAAGGATTTCATCCCCGAAATCTTCGAGTCAAGGAGAACGTATATCCTACCATCCAATCGTCCATCTACTCGTCCATCAACCACAGGCGTCCATTGTCTTTAAAATGACTTCTAATGCTTCATGGTCATATGCATAGTGTGTGTACATGTCCTTATCTAATGCAAAATCAGGCGGTCTATTGATTTAGTTGACCTCCTTAATGCAAGTCATGTTGGTGCCATGAGTCCATTATGTATGCAATCATCCCTAATCATACTTTCTACATGAGTGCACAATCATTCATACAAATGCAACATCCACATGATAACACATCAAGTTTCAACCATATACAAGTACATATATGCATATGCAATATGAAAGTCACTGAGCCGATCTAACACCTAATGTGTGTGTATATGCATCCATGAGCAACCACTAGCAATCACTTGCAACCACTTCCAACCAACAATCATAACATGTTTCAAATACATGTTTACATCCATTGGTTTCTACCTAAGGATCGAGAATCGCACTGAGGAAAAATACTAAAAAGTTAGATATGAGCATGAACAAACTTAACGAAAAAGAGATCAAAGATGTACCATCAAAAAGAAAAGGGTAGGCTGCGCGTATCTTGGCCTCAGTCTCCCAGGTCATGTCTTCCTCATCGTCACTCCATTGAACTTTAACAAGTTTGACTTGGTTGCGTAGCTTTTTGACTTCTGTACCCAAGATACGAGTTGGAACTCTTCTCACAGTCGCCTCTCGTTCTACTTCTACTTCCTCTAACATGCTTGGTTCCACCACTTCCGCAGACTTGTGTAAGCACTTTCGTAGGTGAGAAACATGAAAGGCATTATGAACTCCAGCCAATCTTTCGGGAAGCTATACTCTGTAAGCCATCTTTCCAATGATAGGAAACGACCCTACAAATCTTGGTGCCAACTTTCCTGCGGATCCGAAGCGAACGACGTTCCTCAAAGGAGATACTTCAAGGAAAACCCTGTCTCCAGCCTCAAACTCAAGGTCGGTCCTTCTTTTATCTGCGTAGGACTTCTATCTATCTTGGCCAGTCTTCATTCTTCTTCGTATCAAGTCCACTTTCTATGAAGTTTCTCTAATCATATCTGGTCTAAGTATGAGCTTGTCTGTAGACTCCCACCAACAAGTTGGTGATCGGCATGGTCTTCCATATAAAGCTTCGAAGGGTGTCATGCCTATGGTGGCTTGGTAGCTATTATTGTAGGCAAACTCCACCAAAGGAAGATGATCCTCCCATGTTCCTCCAAAGTCAAGAATGCATAATCTCAAGAGGTCTTCTAATACTCTGTTCACCCTTTCCGTCGGACCATCGGTTTGGGGGTGATAGGCCATGCTTAAGCATAGTTGTATGCCAACAGCCTCTTGCAAGCTCTTCCAAAACTCGCTCGTAAAGATAGGATCTCGGTCACTCACAATGCTGGAGGGTATCCCATGGAGTCGAACTATCTCTTTAAGATAAATGGATGCTAAAGATGAGGCAGTCCTTCTACTTTTAACGGGTATAAAGTGAGCGCTTTTTGTGAGCCTGTCCACTATTACCCAAATACTGGTATTGCCCCTTCTTGACCTAGGCAGCCCATCAATAAAGTCCATTGAAATGCTATCCCATTTCCACTGTGGGACCTCTAGAGGATGAAGAAAACCACCAGGCTTCCTTTGCTCCACCTTAATTTGCTGTCATATTAAGCACTTAGAGATGAATTCAGCTACATCCCTCTTTATGCCATTCCAAAAGAAAACCCCTTTACGTCTTTATACATCTTGTCTCCACCTGGGTGTATGGTCAACTTAGAATGGTGTGCCTCTTCGAGAACCTTCTTCACCAAATCCCTTGCTTGTGGGACGCATAGCCTTCTATCCCGCCTCAACCAACCCTTATCATCGATGGAGTATCTATTGAGTTGACTAGAAGTCTCACCCCTAATTAGCTTATCCATCACATCAACTAGCTGAGGGTCTTCACGTTGCGCGGTTCCTATTGAGTCCAAAACAGTAGGCCGCACTTCTAGCGATGCCAACAAACCAGTCACATGATCGATAGAGGGTCTAAAGTCAAAGTTGGCTATGTATTCCAAGCTCTGCCCTTCTACAAAGAGAGGGCTTAAGGTCGGCTTCTTTCTACTCAAGGCGTCCGCTACTACATTGCCCTTGCCAGGGGTATAGGAAATCTCAAAATCGAAGGATGCCAGGAACTCCATCCACCTTTGTTGCCTCAAGTTAAGATCTTTCTGCGAGAAAAGGTACTTCAACGATTTATGGTCAGTATACAATTCAAACTTCTCACCTAGGAGATAATGCCTGTAACACCCCGAATTTTCTATTAACATTAAAGTTGCTAAAATATTAATAAGTGTGTAAGAGGGGGGATGTATCTAATATGAATATAAAAGTGTGTAAGAGGGGGGATGTATCTAATATGAATATAAAAGTGTGTAAGAGAGGGGATGTATCTAATATGAATATAATAATATTAATAAGTGTGTAAGAGAGGAGATGTATCTAATATGAATATAAAAATATTAATAAGTGTGTAAGAGAGGGGATGTATCTAATATGTATATAAAAACAATAATAAGTGTGTAAAAGGGGGGATGTATCTAATGTGTACATTGTAGAATATATATATATATATATATATATATTGCTGAGTGTTTGCTGAGTCACTTCTGACTCATTGCTGAGTCAACAAGATAAACCCCATCTTGTCTGAACGGCTGCGGTTATTTCTAGGTTAAATCTAATGGCCTAAATGCATTCTAAAATCTATAAATAAGTGGGTATACCCTAAACCTAAATCACTTGTAAAATTAGAGAAGCTACCGTCATGCTGCTGCCATGGAGTTCAGCGTAGCCGTCACAAACTAAGAAGAGGAAGCCTAATCATCTACAACTAAATCTACACAAATCAAATCAAAAGATCTCTCTTTCTCTAATTCTTTTCTTTTGTTGGTGAGTATGATGATTCTCACAAGACTATTACAAACTAATTTGACTCAGTTATGAATGGATCACAAGAAAGTGATGTGATTTGTAATTGTAAATTCTATATATTGTGGATCTCTTATTATGTTATTATGTTGTCGTATGATGTAAATTATATATGCTATGTCATGCTATGTTGTAAATTCTCTTATGCTATGTCGTGCTATGTTGAGAATCATGTCAAGCTATGTTATACTATCATACTATGCCATGTTATAAATCATGCTATATTATGTTGTAAAATCATGATGTTGTTGGAACATGCTTAAAGTTATGTTTTTTTTTAATTTAAATGGATCTTGTTTATGGGAATTTGCCTATTAGGTTAGGTGTACCCATAAACTTGAAACTATAATTAAATAAAACTTGAATATGGGAATTTGCCTATTGAGTTAGGTGTACCCATATAAAACCATGTTGTTAAAAAAATTAGATGATATTGATTCACACATGTTCATATGTAAGTTTATGAAAATTGATTGAGATTATATTAGGTGAATTTTGAACAAGTTGACACCTTTAGGTCCATGACATGTATAATCTATGCAAGTTGGACATATGCAAGTTTCACCCCTTATTATGATTCATTTGGTCACATATACATGTTGTTATTATGATAATCTCTTTTATGCTATGAGTTAGGCTATTCGAGTCTAACATATATTTTGCGAATAAACGTTCAAACGTGGGGTAGGGGTAATATTAGGAATTAATAAATTGGGTGCAATTTTGTAAGATTTTGCATACCATGAATGGATGTCCATAATTGAGTCAATTATGGACATTGTTAAAAATTGGAAGTAATTAATAATTCAAGTAGGGAATTATTAAAATTGGGGGAAAGTGGATTATTATTAATAATCAATGCTTAGGACACGAGGTTGGACCCGTTTGTGATGTAAACCTGCCCGGACCCGCCCGGCAAATCCAGTAGTCACAAATGTCGGCCCAATGTGAGAGGTCCTAGGCCCAAACTAAAGCATAACAGTTGTAAAGACACGAGGTTAGACTCTTTTATGGTGTAAGACTGCCCGGACCCGCCCGGCAAATCCAGCTGCCATAAATGCCAGTCTAATGTGAGAGGTCTTTATGAGGTTATGGCCTTAATGAACTAAGAAATACTTAACCAAATAATCATGTAAGGTGGGACATGGGGGTTAAGTAGGTGCCTTGGGTGGCATGAGGAATCTGGTGGTTGCCTTTAGAGGCATTTGAAATACGATTAGACTTAACCAAATACACATGTAAATGAACATGACTAAGTGGGTTAAGTTGGATGGACTAATAGGGACAAGCTTAGGTGGAATGCTTGTGGTAAATAGTGGGGGCCCATATCAACCAGTATCCCAAAACGTATCTTTGTGGGCTCGACCCAAGTCGAGGAAGGGACACGCATACTGGGTTTGACTATAAGAGGCCAAAACAGGGAGCGGTGGCAACGCAAGTCCAACGGGTTTCATATGCGTGTGTGGACCCGGGCTGGTAGGTAAGACGTTGTTGCATCGTGTAGGTATAAGCCGTGCATGTCCGTTGTATCAGGTTGCCACTTTAGGGGAGTGATACACCCCACTGTGGGGCCAGCACGGGTATCTACGAGTTAGGGAGCCGATCGAATAATGGGAAGTAGGGTACACCTAGTGGAGATAGGGGCAGGCGGCACCTATGTAGTCAGCTAGGGGTACGTAAAGCCATTGGGAAAGTTTCTAAGTGAAGCTAAGTGGGATGAATCTTTAGGGTGACTGGTGTGGTGCAGTATAGTGTTTATCCTTTAGTATTTAGGAGCGCCTATAACGTTGCCTTTAGCGATTGTCTATGTCCTTAATCTGCTCTTCATAGACATTTTCTTGTTTTCCAGCTTATGCCTTAGTCCAGTTATTTTGGTAATAGTATTGTAGAATTATCATATTCACCAGACTTTATGTCTGACCCTCTCTTTTCCATCCTTTTTCTCCCTTCAGGTCCGCAGGTTGGGCCAAGTTCTAGTGGAGTCTAGTTGGATCGCTTATCTTCTGGAAAGCTTGGACTGCTGAAGTAAAGTCCAGCTTGTTATCTTTCTTTTTAATGGCTATTCATGTAATGGGATTATGTACTTGTTTTATCAAGATAGATATTGTACTTGACATTGAATATGGTGTTACGATGTAATCAAACAAGTTTTGACTTCTGCTACAATGAAATAAAGTTTTTGAATTTCCAAGTACTATTTTATATCTGTCTTGTTGTAATTTTACTGTTCTATATTCACTTAAAACCTCCATGGAAGTTAATGCATTCCCTTTGTGAGTGACATTAATGGACGTGGGGTGTCACACGTGGTATCAGAGCATAAGGTTACCAGAACAGATAAAAAAAAAAAATTTTAGAAAAATATTTTTTTTTCTAAAGTATTTTTGGAAGAAGTGCTTTCAAAAAAAACATGTTATTTAAAGAGAGTTTTTATGAAAAACATAATCCCAAATAGCCACATCCTTATCTTTATCTTTCGAATTCTCCATTTTGAATCTTTCCTTTTTCGTTTCAGCATGGCTGAAGATCTTAATCTCCCAAAAGGCGTGACGATTCCAGGGTGGTTTAGGAGATACTTGGAGGCTAGGGCCACCACTGCAGGCCCAGCGGATACTCCTCCACCCCTAGTTGCACCCATTCCTCCTCCTCCTCCTCCTCGTGTTGACACTTTTGCAAAGACGTGCAAGGAATTCAAGGCTATGGGAGGAAAAACTTTTCAAGGGACTGAGACGTTTGTGGAGGCCAGAGATTGGCTTAAGGAGACTGAGGAATTGTTGGATATCTTTGAAGTGGAAGATGGGAGGAAAGTCCGTTTAGCTGCTTGGTTAATGAAGGGAGAGGCCTCGTTTTGGTGGGAGGTCACTAACGGGGAACGTCCAGTTGATTCATGGGCGGATTTCAGACGAAGGTTTGAGGCAAAGTTTCTTTCAAGGGCAGAGGAGAACTTAAATATGGAAAAATTCCTGGCACTAAAGCAAGGGAGCTCATCAGTAAAGGAATATGTCAATAATAATCAGTTAGCAAGGTTTGGCTTGAAGTTGGTGAACACGCCAGAGAAGAAAGCTTTGAGGTTCGTTAGAGGCTTGAATGAACCGTTGCAAGGGTTGGCTATGACCCACATCCCTATGGGAGCCACCTTTGAAAAGCTAGTAGAAATGGCACTTATGCATGAGGATAAGGCAGTTGAAAAGAAAGGGGATCAGAAGAAACCCCAACAGCAAAATAAGAAGGGTGGTAAAAACAATAATGGCAAAGGGAAGAAGAAATGCTTTAATTGTGGGACGCCTGGCCATCTCAGCAAAGATTGTAGAAAGAAAAAGAAGACTGGTTGTTTTCATTGTGGAGATGCGGGACATTTAGTGAAGGACTGTCCAAAGAAGGGGCAGAGGGCAGGGTCTACCTCGGGAGGACAGGTGCAGGCTCTTATGGCACCAGGGCAGGCAAGGGGGCAAGTTCAGGCTATTGCGGCCCCACCGCTGCAAGAAAGAGGTAGAACAATTTCTGTTGAAAGCTTAGTTTTTCTGTTTGATCATCCTGTCCGTACCTTATTCGATTCTGGCGCATCTCATTCGTTTATCTCTGCATCATTAGTTGAATCACTGCACTTGAACACCACTTTAGTAGAGGATCCCTTGGTCGTTTCAAATCCAATTGGGGGTTCGGCTCATTTGACCATGATATGTTTGGATTTGAAAATCTCTATACTTAGAGTTGAATTTAGATGTGATGCTTATGTATTGGGCTTCACGGGCTATGGTCTAATTTTAGGAATGGATTGGTTGTCTAGAAATAGGGCCATTCTTGATTGTGAAAGGAGAGCAGTTAGGCTTGTGACTCGCCTTGGTAATGCTCTCGACATCTTTTGTAATCCCATAAATTCCGTTATGCTAAGTTATCTTGAATCGCTTGACGCGTCTGTAGAGAACCTGCGATCGGTAGAAGTGGTCCGGGAATATCCGGATGTGTTTGAGGAGGTGAAGGGCTTACCTCCAAAGCGGGAGATAGACTTTCGAATTTATCTTGTGGATAATGCTAAACCCGTATCTTTGCCAGTGCGCCACATGGCTCCTCGTGAAAGGAGGGAACTCAATAAGCAAGTAAAGGAGTTGCTTGAGAAGGGGTTCATAAGACGTAGTATATCGGAGTGGGGTGCTCCAGTAGTTTTTGCCACAAAGGCGGATGGGTCTCTTAGACTTTGTATGGACTATAGAGAACTAAACAAGCTTACTAAAAAGAACCGACACCCACTGCCGAGGATTGACGATCTCTTTGATCAGTTAGTTGGCGCCTCAGTGTTTTCGCAGTTGGACTTAGCCACTGGCTTTCATCAACTGAGAGTGGCTGAGGATAGTATAGATAAGACTGCTTTTAGGACTCCTGACGGATTCTATGAATGGCTAGTGATGCCCTTTGGTTTGACAAACGCCCCTGCATATTTTGTTGATTTGATGAGTAGGGTGTTTAGGGAATACCTTAACAAATTCGTGGTAGTCTTTGTGGATGACATCTTAGTCTTTTCTAAGAATAAAGAAGAGCACTCCCTACATCTTAGGGAAGTGTTGGAAACCCTTCGAGCACATAACCTTAAGGCAAAATTTTCTAAGTGTCATTTCTGGAGGAAGGAAGTACGGTTCTTAGGGCACGTGGTTTCCAAAGAAGGGATAGCAGTGGATCCCGCAAAGGTGGTGGCCATCCAAGATTGGAAGGTCCCTAAAAATGCAACCGAAGTAAGAAGTTTCTTGGGGTTGGCTGGCTATTATAGGAAGTTTATCAAAGACTTCGCAAAAATATCAGCTCCATTAACACGGTTAACGAAGAAGAACCTGGTTTTTACGTGGGACAAAGATTGCGATGATGCGTTCCAACGTTTAAAGAGAGCCTTAACTTCAGCCCCAGTCTTAGTGCTGCCAGACGAGAATAAACCGTTTACCATCTATACTGATGCTTGTGGGACGGGACTTGGCGCGGTCCTCATGCAAGAGGGAAGAGTAATAGCCTATGGTGGAAGGCAGTTGAGGGTTCATGAAAAGAATTACCCCACGCATGACTTAGAGCTAGCCGCAATTGTTTTCGCGCTTAAGTCTTGGCGTCACTATCTTCTTGGTGAGAAATTCGAACTGTTCACTGACCACAAATCATTAAAATACTTATTCTCTCAGAAGGATTTGAATTTAAGGCAGCAACAGTGGATGGAATTCTTAGCCTCCTACGATTTTGAAATAGCATATACCCCGGGCAAGGGTAACGTGGTGGCAGACGCCTTAAGTAGGAAAAGGTTGTCCTTGAGTCCGTTGTTTGTTGAACGACAAAGCTTAGAATTCATCTCTATGTTTGACTTTAGACCCTCCGTTGACTTAGTACCTGGTCTGTTAGCATCCTTGGAGGTTAGACCTACACTTCTAGGACGGGTTGGTGAGGCACAGCGAGACGACCCACGGTTGGTTGAGATAGTAGAAAAGCTCAAAGGGGGGGAGTCGTCAAGCCATCTTCGTAGGTATACCCTAGACGATAAGGGTTGGTTACGAAGGGATAATAGACTTTGTGTACCACAAGACGAAGACTTAAGGAAGGCCATTCTTGATGATGCTCATCGCTCAAAAATGACCATTCATCCCGGCGGGGATAAGATGTACAAAGATATGAAGCGGGTTTTCTTTTGGGCCGGTATGAAAAAGAATGTGGCCGAGTACGTCGCTAGATGCTTGGTGTGCGAACGAGTTAAAGCAGAACAAAAGAAACCCGGTGGGTTGCTTCACCCATTAGAAGTTCCACTATGGAAATGGGAAAGCATCTCAATGGATTTTGTGGATGGATTACCAAGATCAAGGAAGGGTAACACGGGGATTTGGGTTATAGTAGATAGACTTACTAAAAGCGCCCATTTTATTCCCGTGAAAAGTAAGAGGATTGCTCCGTGGTTGGCTTCTGTATACATTAAGGAGATAGTTCGTTTGCACGGTATTCCTTCTAGTATAGTAAGCGACCGTGACCCCATCTTTACTAGCGAATTTTGGAAGAGTTTACAAGAGGCGGTAGGGACTCAGCTATGTTTGAGCACCGCATATCATCCTCAGACAGACGGCCAGACCGAGAGGGTGAATCGCATTCTAGAGGATCTTTTAAGGCTTTGTATCCTAGACTTTAGGGGTACATGGGAAGAGCACCTTCCGTTAGTAGAATTCGCATATAACAATAGCTTTCAGTCTAGTATTGGCATGGCACCTTTCGAAGCTCTTTACGGAAGGTCTTGCCGTTCGCCTACATGTTGGTGGGAATCTACCGATAAAATCCTACTTGGGCCCGATATGGTTAGGGAAACCTCGGAGAAGATTGAGTTGATTCGAAGGAGGATGAAAGCAGCACAAGATAGGCAAAAATCGTATGCTGATAAGAGGAGGACAGATCTTGAGTTTGACATTGGGGACATGGTTTTTATCAAAGTATCTCCGTTACAGAATGTTGTTCGCTTTGGGTCCGTGGGGAAATTAGCATCAAGGTTTATAGGGCCGTTTCCTGTAAAAGACAGGATTGGGAAGATGGCATATAGGGTGGAGTTGCCTGAGAAACTTAGTGGAGTACACGACGTATTCCATGTATCACATTTGAGGAAGTGTTTGCACAAGACCGCGGAGGTGGTAGAGCCGAGCTTGCTTAAAGAGGTGGAAATAGAGCGTGATGCAACAATTAGACGAGCTCCTACATGCATTCTTGGGTCGGAGATCAAAAAGTTGAGGAATCGAGAGGTCAGACTGGTTAAAGTGCAATGGGGAGATGATGAGAGCAACGCAACTTGGGAGACAGAAGAGAAGATGCGTTCGTTGTACCCTTTTCTTTTTGAGGGTATGTCTTTTAATTTCTCCTTTATCTCTTAGCTTATCTTATCTTATCTTTAGTATATCCTCTCATTAGTATCTTTGACCTTTAGTTAGGATAATCCTATGGTTGAAACATGTGTTTGAGACATGTTATGTATGATGGATGCAAAATGGATGCAAGTGTTTGCTAGTGGTTGCTCGTGGATGCATATATACACACACTTTAGGCACTAGATCGGCTCAGTCACTACATATTGCATATTGCATATATATGGATGTATTTAGTAAAATGGATGAACGATGGTTGTATTATCATGTGGATGCTGCATTCAGATGATGGTTGTGCACGCATATAGAAGTATTATGTAGCATTAAGAATCTTTTGCATACATAATGGATGCATGGCACGATCATAGTTGCATTAAGGAGGTCAACTGAATCAGTGGACCGCCTAATTTTGCATTAGATACGGACATATACACACACTGTGCATTTAAACATGAAAGCATTAGAAGTCTGTAAGGACAATGGATGCCTGTGTATGATGGATGAGTAGATGGACGTTTGGATGGTAGGATATACATTCTTCCAGACTTGAAGATTTCGGGGACGAAATCCTAAAAGGAGGGGAGAATGTAACACCCCGAATTTTCTATTAACACTAAAGTTGCTAAAATATTAATAAGTGTGTAAGAGGGGGGATGTATCTAATATGAATATAAAAGTGTGTAAGAGGGGGGATGTATCTAATATGAATATAAAAGTGTGTAAGAGAGGGGATGTATCTAATATGAATATAATAATATTAATAAGTGTGTAAGAGAGGGGATGTATCTAATATGAATATAAAAATATTAATAAGTGTGTAAGAGAGGGGATGTATCTAATATGTATATAAAAACAATAATAAGTGTGTAAAAGGGGGGGATGTATCTAATGTGTACATTGTAGAATATATATATATATATATATATATATATATATATATATATATTGCTGAGTGTTTGCTGAGTCACTTCTGACTCATTGCTGAGTCAACAAGATAAACCCCATCTTGTCTGAACGGCTGCGGTTATTTCTAGGTTAAATCTAATGGCCTAAATGCATTCTAAAATCTATAAATAAGTGGGTAGACCCTAAACCTAAATCACTTGTAAAATTAGAGAAGCTACCGTCATGCTGCTGCCATGGAGTTCAGCGTAGCCGTCACAAACTAAGAAGAGGAAGCCTAATCATCTACAACTAAATCTACACAAATCAAATCAAAAGATCTCTCTTTCTCTAATTCTTTTCTTTTGTTGGTGAGTATGATGATTCTCACAAGACTATTACAAACTAATTTGACTCGGTTATGAATGGATCACAAGAAAGTGATGTGATTTGTAATTGTAAATTCTATATATTGTGGATCTCTTATTATGTTATTATGTTGTCGTATAATGTAAATTATATATGCTATGTCATGCTATGTTGTAAATTCTCTTATGCTATGTCGTGCTATGTTGAGAATCATGTCAAGCTATGTTATACTATCATACTATGCCATGTTATAAATCATGCTATATTATGTTGTAAAATCATGATGTTGTTGGAACATGCTTAAAGTTATGTTTTTTTTTTAATTTAAATGGATCTTGTTTATGGGAATTTGCCTATTAGGTTAGGTGTACCCATAAACTTGAAACTATAATTAAATAAAACTTGAATATGGGAATTTGCCTATTGAGTTAGGTGTACCCATATAAAACCATGTTGTTAAAAAAATTAGATGATATTGATTCACACATGTTCATATGTAAGTTTATGAAAATTGATTGAGATTATATTAGGTGAATTTTGAACAAGTTGACACCTTTAGGTCCATGACATGTATAATCTATGCAAGTTGGACATATGCAAGTTTCACCCCTTATTATGATTCATTTGGTCACATATACATGTTGTTATTATGATAATCTCTTTTATGCTATGAGTTAGGCTATTCGAGTCTAACATATATTTTGCGAATAAACGTTCAAACGTGGGGTAGGGGTAATATTAGGAATTAATAAATTGGGTGCAATTTTGTAAGATTTTGCATACCATGAATGGATGTCCATAATTGAGTCAATTATGGACATTGTTAAAAATTGGAAGTAATTAATAATTCAAGTAGGGAATTATTAAAATTGGGGGAAAGTGGATTATTATTAATAATCAATGCTTAGGACACGAGGTTGGACCCGTTTGTGATGTAAACCTGCCCGGACCCGCCCGGCAAATCCAGTAGTCACAAATGTCGGCCCAATGTGAGAGGTCCTAGGCCCAAACTAAAGCATAACAGTTGTAAAGACACGAGGTTAGACTCTTTTATGGTGTAAGACTGCCCGGACCCGCCCGGCAAATCCAGCTGCCATAAATGCCAGTCTAATGTGAGAGGTCTTTATGAGGTTATGGCCTTAATGAACTAAGAAATACTTAACCAGATAATCATGTAAGGTGGGACATGGGGGTTAAGTAGGTGCCTTGGGTGGCATGAGGAATCTGGTGGTTGCCTTTAGAGGCATTTGAAATACGATTAGACTTAACCAAACACACATGTAAATGAACATGACTAAGTGGGTTAAGTGGGATGGACTAATGGGGACAAGCTTAGGTGGAATGCTTGTGGTAAATAGTGGGGGCCCATTTCAACCAGTATCCCAAAACGTATCTTTGTGGGCTCGACCCAAGTCGAGGACGGGACACGCATACTGGGTTTGACTATAAGAGGCCAAAACAGGGAGCGGTGGCAACGCAAGTCCAACGGGTTTCATATGCGTGTGTGGACCCGGGCTGGTAGGTAAGACGTTGTTGCATCGTGTAGGTATAAGCCGTGCATGTCCGTTGTATCAGGTTGCCACTTTAGGGGAGTGATACACCCCACTGTGGGGCCAGCACGGGTATCTACGAGTTAGGGAGCCGATCGAATAATGGGAAGTAGGGTACACCTAGTGGAGATAGGGGCAGGCGGCACCTATGTAGTCAGCTAGGGGTACGTAAAGCCATTGGGAAAGTTTCTAAGTGAAGCTAAGTGGGATGAATCTTTAGGGTGACTGGTGTGGTGCAGTATAGTGTTTATCCTTTAGTATTTAGGAGCGCCTATAACGTTGCCTTTAGCGATTGTCTATGTCCTTAATCTGCTCTTCATAGACATTTTCTTGTTTTCTAGCTTATGTCTTAGTCCAGTTATTTTGGTAATAGTATTGTAGAATTATCATATTCACCAGACTTTATGTCTGACCCCCTCCTTTCCATCCTTTTTCTCCCTTCAGGTCCGCAGGTTGGGCCAAGTTCTAGTGGAGTCTAGTTGGATCGCTTATCTTCTGGAAAGCTTGGACTGCTGAAGTAAAGTCCAGCTTGTTATCTTTCTTTTTAGTGGCTATTCATGTAATGGGATTATATACTTGTTTTATCAAGATAGATATTGTACTTGACATTGAATATGGTGTTACGATGTAATCAAACATGTTTTGACTTCTGCTACAATGAAATAAAGTTTTTGAATTTCCAAGTACTATTTTATATCTGTCTTGTTGTAATTTTACTGTTCTATATTCACTTAAAACCTCCATGGAAGTTAATGCATTCCCTTTGTGAGTGACATTAATGGACGTGGGGTGTTACAATGCCGCCAAGACTTACAACCAACTCTAGATCGTGGGTTGGGTAGTTTTTCTCATGTACTTTCAACTGTCTGCCTCCATAAGCTACTACCTTCCCTTCTTGCATCAAGATAGCACCTAGTCCCGTACCACATGCATTCGTGTATATGGTAAACATCTTGCTCCCATCCGGCAATGTCAGAACTGGGGCTGTTGTTAAAGCCCTCTTCAATCGTTGGAAAGCAACATCGCAATTCAAATCTCAATTGAAAGTTAGGTTCTTCTTCGTCAACCTTGTAAGCGGAGCAGAGATTTTCGCAAAGTCTTTGATGAACTTTTGGTAAAATCCCGCTAGCCCGAGGAACCTTTGGACTTCGGTAGCATTCTATGGAACCTTCCAATCTTGCACCGCAACTACTTTTGAGGGGTCCACAACTAACCCTTCCTTGGATATCACATGTCCGAGAAACCTTAGTTCCTCTCTCCAGAAGTGGCATTTGGAGAATTTGGCTTTCAACTGATGTGTTCGAAGAGTATCCATGACTTCTTTTAAATGCCTGAGCATGCTCTTCCTCACTCTTTGAGAAAATCAAAATGTCATCTACGTAGACCACCACAAACTTATTGAGGAACTCCCTGAACACCCTGCTCATCAAGTCAACGAAGTAAGCGGGTGAGTTTGTCAGGCCGAAAGGCATGACAAGCCACTCGAAGAAACCATCCGGAGTTCTGAACGCGGTCTTATCAATGCTGTCTTCAGCCATTCTTAGCTGATGAAACCCGATAGCTAGATCTAGTTGGGAGAAAACCGATGCACCTACAAGCTGATCGAACAAGTTGTCTATTCTTGGGAGTGGGTGCCTATTCTTCTTGGTCAGCTTGTTTAGCTCCCTATAATCAACGCATAGGCGAAGCGAACCGTCCACTTTAGTTGCGAACACTACTGGAGCACCACATTCAGAAATACTCCGCCTTATAAACCCCTTCTCAAGCAACTCTTTAACTTGCTGGCTGAGTTCTTTCCTCTCCCTTGGAGCCATGTGTCTAACGGGTAAAGCAACGGGTTTTGAATTATCAATGAGGTATATGCAGAAGTCTATCTCCCGCTTCGGAAGTAAGCCCTTCACCTCTTCAAAGACATCCGAGTATTCACGGACTACTCTAACAAACTACAAATTCTCAACAGACGCATCAAGATATTCTAGATAGCTAAGCATAACAGAGTTCATGGGATCACAAGAAATTTCGAGAGTGTTACCGAGGCGAGTCATGAGTCTAACCACTCTCTTTTCACAATCGAGGATGGCACCATTACTGGATAGCCAATCCATGCTTAGAATCAACCCATAGCCCGTGAAGCCCAAAACATAGGAATTACATCTAAACCCAACACTTAGTATAGAAATTTCCAAATCCAAACAAATCATTGGCATATAAGTTGAGCCCCCAATTGGATTTGAAACAACTAAGGGGTCATCTACTAAGCTGGTGTCTAGGTGTAGAGATTCAACTCAAGCAGTGGATATAAAAGAGCGTGATGCGCCAGGATCAAAGAGTGTACGAACAGGATGATCAAAAAGATAAACTAAACTCTCAATAGAAACATTTCTTCCTCGTTCTTGTGGAGGTGCCATGACAGCATGAACCTGCCCTCCAGAAGTAGATCCAGCTCTCTGCCCTTGCCCTTGCTTTCTTGGGCAGTCCTTAGCCATGTGTCCCGTCTCGCCGCAATGGAAACAACCACCCATCTTCCTCTTCTTCTTTCTGCAGTCCTTAACCAGATGTCCAGGAATGCCACAAAAATTACACTTCCTCTTGTCACGGGGTTTATTGTTCTTCCCTCCCTTCTTGGAATTTGTCTTCTTGCTCTGTGATCCTTCCACTTTCTTATCTTGAGGTACTTCCACCTTTGTCTCTTTCTTGCTAACCTTATCTTCCTCTTATAACAGTGTCATATCCACCAGTCTCTCATAAGTTGCACCCATAGGTATATGGGACATAGCTACGTTGAGCAGTGGCTCATTCAATCATTTAGCAAAACGAAGAGCCTTCTTATGTGGAGTGTTCACTAACTCCAATCCGAACCTAGCCAGCTGGTTGAATTGGTTAACGTATTCCTTGACCGACATATTACCCTGTTTGAGAGCTAAGAACTTCTCCATCTGTAGGCTTCGTTTAGCTTGTGAGAGGAATTTCATTTCAAACCTCATTCTGAAATCCATTCGAGTTTCAACTAGTCTTTCAACGTTAGTAACTTCCCACCAATAGGAGGCTTTGTCTTTAAGCAACCATACGGCCAACTGTATCTTCTGCCTATCATCCATTTCGAAGATATCAAACAAATCCTCAGTTTCTTTGAGCCGGTTTCTTGCTTCCACGAAGGATTCATTTCCATTGAAGTTCTTTCCACCCATGGCTCGAAAGTCCCAATATATTTTTGAGAAGGCATTTGCACGAGGAGGAGGTGGAGGACTGCTGCAGCTGGGGGCGGAGGAACGTCTGGTGGGCCTGCGACATTAGCCCTAGCCTCTAGGTACCTTCTGAACCAGCCAGATACCGGCATGCCCTCTGGAAGGTTAAGATCCCCAGACATGCTGAAAGGAAAAAGGAAAGATTCAAAACAAAGGATAGAAAGATAGTGCATATGGCTTTTGGGGGATTATGCCTTTAAAATAAAACACTTTTTCTTGAAAATTGCTTCTTTAAACTTCTTTTTGAAAAACTGTTTTCAAAATTTTTATCTGATCTGGTAAACCTTTGCTCTGATACCAAGTGAAACAATCCACCTCCGTTAAGGTCACTCACAAAGGGAATGCCTTAACTTTGGTGGAGCATTATAGGTAAAAGGCACAGATAATTTACAAGACTATATAAGCAGCAGAAAAACTAAATTTATTTCATACGTGGTTCATAACAAAAACATTACAGTAAACTATCTAAAAACAACTTCCAAGTCATTACATCAAAATCTTTGTCTTGATTATAACATAAAGAAGCATAAAACAAAATAAAACTGCATAAATCCCTAGTAGTAGTGTGTCCAAAGCCATAGCCAAAGAGAAGAGGTTCCAAGCTATACATCACAGAGTCTTCAAGCTTGGAAAGATGAACGGTCCAAATTAAGTTGAGCTATTCCCTCCCTGGGTACCCGAGGAAGGGAAACGGAAGAAAAGAGAGCAAAAGAAAAATGGGTCAGACATAAGTCTGGTAAGTCCAGTGATTATTCAGCATGTAAACTGGTAAGAGATCCATGACATGAATAAACTGGACGTAGGACAATAACAAAGAAATAAGGTAACATAAGATAAGGCAAGATAAACAAGGCAAGGTAAACTAATCATACTGTCGCACTCAAATCCATATTCTCTGCACCTACTAGATATTTCAACTATCATCCTGAGTTCAAATCCAGTGATCCCTTTTTATCGATCGGCTCTTACTCGCATGCATTTACTACTTGTGTCATAAGGCCCCGGTCGATTGTAGATACCTGTGTTGGTCCCACCATGGGGTGTATCAAATCCTGTGGTGGCAACCCGACACGATTCAAGATGCACAGTGTATAACTACTGATGCTTAGAGCCTGCTTTTTGCACTTCGGAGTATGTGCACGCCCGTACTCCGCCGGAACCTACACTGACGCACCAACCGCCGTTGTTTTGACCGCTTATAATCAGCCCAGTAATCGTGCCCTACCCTGCCTAGTTCAGGATACCATGATACATCTATGTGAGTTACTGCTGAAATGGGTCCCCGTTACTAGGGTTTCCTAATCAACTTGTTAAATTGGTTAAGTGTCCAAGTTAACCTAACCCCACCCATCAGTTTAGTTAACATATTGTATTGGTTAAGTGTTGCCTTAATTAACTTAACCCTACCATTCGTAACTTAGCTTTAATTCATTCATTAAAGCACCGACCACTCAAATTAGACAGGTCTTGTTGCGGTTACTGGATGTGTCGGTCGGGTCCGGGCAGTTTTACTCCGCAACTCAGTCTAACCTCGGGTTCTTCTGGGCTCGATACACTAGCCTCCCACATTAGATATATATTGTTACGGTTGCTCGATGTGTTGGGCAGTTCCGGGCAGTCTTACACCGTAACTCAATCTAACCTCGGGTTAGGCATATTTGTCTTTTCTAAATTTACATATTTACCTCTTTATATTTATATGTAAATTATTGTCATTCAAGTCAAGCCCCACTTTCCCTTTTAAATCAAGTTCATAATTTTTGGTATAAAAATTTATACCACTTTATGACATAAAACATTTACATATTTATGAGCCAAATATGCCAATTATATGTAATTTCATGTTTTTCCCCAATGTTACCCCCGTTAAACGTTCGCATAAATCACATAAAATGTTAGGCTCGATACATAGCCTAACTTATACACAAAAGGGGAAAAAGAGGAACATGTAATAATTCCAACATCATAAAAATATGGATCTAACTACACATGTGTCATATGAATTTGGCATAGAACAATATACATTTAATCATGAACTTGCAAATTTAGATCTACTCAGCATGAGTCGTGAAATAGGGGTTTTACATAGAACTACATATACTTAAAATTAGGCACGTAGTTGTGAACTTGCAAATTAGTTGGATCAAATGTAACATGAACCTAATCTTATTAGCATGTAGTTTTGGTCATATATGTGATCATGGCTGAACTTGCATAGCAAAATTCCCAAATTGACATACAATAGGCGTCATTACCAAATCATACAACATGAAATGTCATCGCCAAATTATACAACATGGTATGTCATCGCCAAATTACACAACATGATATGCCATTGCCAAATTATACAACATAATATGTCATCGCCAATTTATTCAACATGGTATGTCATCGCCAAAGTATACACATAATATGTCATCGCTAAATTACACAACATATATGTCATTGCCAAATTATACCACATATGGATTCATTGCCAAGCATTTAATATTTATCATCAAATTACATTCAACGTGATCACAAACTTAACATGATAAGAGTCATAGTCTAAATCAACTTTTTTTTAACAGAAAAAGATAGGCATAAATTTACATTAGGCGTTGCTCTACATCCAGTTATTTAGTCACGATTCTAATATCATTTAGATCTAAATGATAACTGGGGTTACAAAAAGGAGACTAGTCTTGTGTTCTGGGATCTCTATTCTGAAATTGAATAGCTCTCCTTTGTTGTAGATGTTGAATTCTCTAAGTTGAATTAGATTTGATTTGTAATTCATAACTCTCTTTCTAGTCGAAGGAGAATGGCGGGTACTCTAGGTTGAGTTCTGACAGCATGACGGTCTTAGGAATATTTTTGTGTGGCTTAGGGTTTAGATTTAGGTTGCTTATATAGAATTTGATTTAATAGGAGCCGTCAGATCAACCTAGGGCAAATCAAAGCCGTTCAAACCTAAGAGAACCAACCAGAACTTGCCACACAAGCCTTAATGACACAACAAATCGTCACACAAAGAAACACGTCAGTTTTCAGATTTGGCCCGAGCGGGAGGTCGACCCCTGGTCGACCTGCAGGGGGGGAGGTCGACCCCCTGGTCGACCTCCTGGTCAACGTGGCCTTGGGCGGGAAAATTCCCGCCCAGCCCGCTTCTGCTTCTGATTTCGAAATTTGAATTTTCTGAACTTTAATCTGAGCTGCTTATTTAAATTCTTGAATCTTCTGAAAGTCATAACTCCTTCATACGTAGTCCGATTTATGCAAACTCGGATTCTATCTCAAGCAGAATTCCGAGCCCGTTTCCCTTAATTCTCACATCTATAATTAATTATTCTTAAATTCGTTATTTTAATGTTTATAGAAAATACGGGGTGTTACAGTTGCTTTTCCTCCCTTCCAGGATGACATTCTGCTTCCACCAGTGCAACATCCGACAAGTCCGGATTTTCGTGGAGAGCTCGCCTTGTATTGGGTTGGTCAGCAGTTGCTTATGCTTGGTTTCTTCGCTATTTTTTAACTGTTATCCCCTATTTGGTGTAATTTGTTATGCTTTATTCATGTGTTGGTTTGCCCTATGTAGCTGTCATTTGCTTTTGTATCGGCTTGTGTAATTCACCCCACGTGTGTAGGTGCTATATATATACACACACACACACATTCTTCTTGATATGAAAATGGATGCTATGTTTGTTGTCTTAGACAACTGTATTGTGAGATTACTTTTCCATATAAATGTAAGAACTTAAATCAGCATGTTTCCTTGTGCGATCCATGTGTGCATGATTACCACAAGAAATATGTGAGAAGATATCTTTTCAACTTTGAGTTATCTGGTGTTGCCATGTCTCCTTGTGTACCTAAAATCTGTTAGCATTGCTGCTGAAGCGTCAAATGATCAGGAATGACAATTGTAATTATGTCAATTTAGAAATAACCAGAAAGGGAGCATTGCCTATAACGTTAAGACTTGACTTTCAGGCCACTTATCTTCATTTCGTCAGATTGAATCTTGGATTAACGTTTTTCAGGCAACCAAAACAAAAAGTGAGCGCTGCCTATAGCTAACTGGTGACTTTCGAGGTGGAAAGTTGTATTAATGTCTTTCACAGTTTTCAATTTTTTTTAATGTGTAGAGTATGACAATTTAGACGGTATTGTGTTTTTGCTATGAAAAAATTGATTAGATGTATTCTTAAAACCACATCAGTATTCAAGTAAATAAGCAAATATTTGTTGATAATTTATACCATATGCAAAACACGTGTTTGCACTAATTTATATTTAAAGTTTTGGTATATTGATTGAATATTTATGTCATATATTTAATTTAATAAATAATTTATTACTATATCATATCCATCGTTTGAACGTTAACCAGAAATAAAAATTCTTTGTTGCATGTTTATTCTTCAGTATTTGTAATTTTGTTATTTACGATTTAAATGACTTTTTTTGAATATGTCGTTGTTGGTGTAATTAACTTATCGATATAATAAATATAAATATTATTTCAAACGGTTAGTTTTCTCATCATTGCGCGTTTCTACTAATTAATTTGAAAATATGAATGTTTATGTTGTACATATATCTATCTTAACCGCTGAGTAAATCAGTGATTTATCATAATCTCACATGTTATTTCTTTGTAGAAACATGTACTTTATCCTTTCTGTTTGACCTATAAATATTGATAAATGAATCCAATTTATTAGGAATCCACCATAGTAGTTTGCCTTGAATTGGTTTGTGTGCTCACTTGCAATAAGTCCTAACAAATAAAATTATATGTCATATTGAACTTCGAGTGATTGGTTCAGTAATTTGTGATTTATTTATTATTTCTACTCTTGCATTTTTCATTTTAATTAAATATTCCCTGGTATGATATATGTTGAGCTTGTTTAGTTTCTCCTTTTATTTTTTTTAATTCATTAATGCTTTAGAATGGTAAAATAGCTAAACATCAAGATTACATTAATCATACTTGATATACAATAAAAAGTGTACCTATGTGCCTGTGATTAACTCAAATTAATACATTCATTACATGTTCTTAGTTTTAAGTCATTTTACATGTAAAATTCAATTTACTTTGATTTCCACTCAGTTACTTTCATTTTCTTTTAAATTACACTATAATTTAAAAAAAAAATCTAACTTGAAATAAGTTTTAATAAATGATGTTATATTTCATATTGAACATCTTAACGGTCGGTTTTTCCATCGTTATGTGGTAATACTAGTTAAATAGATGTCCAAGGTCAAATTCAGTTTCATCAACAGAACGAGATTTTATTCTGTTCACTAGTTTGCATACAGTTAAATCAATTATGCTAATAACAGAATGGGGTTTTGTTCTGCTACAGGTGTTATTTAATTTATAATAAATAGGCATCTTAAAGGCGATTGACAGAGAAATCCCTTAGAGTGAAACATCTTTTGAAAAACATCAAAATAAATATGTTATTAAAAATTAAAGTAATACAAAACTTATTGTCACACAATTATTAAACCTTTAAATAATAATTAATTATCATTTTAATAAAATTAATTCCAAATGAATATTTGAATTAATAATTAAATAATTAAGAACCCTTTTAAATAAATCATTAAAATTTATTTAATCCTTAGAATAATATTTAAATATTAATCTACCCTTAAAGACTAATTAAATGATAATTATTCCCTTATTATATAATTTATTAAACCTTAACTAATAAAAAAAAATTAATTAAGTTCTTAAATAATAGTTAACTATTTAAAACTGCATTAAATTAATTAATTAATCTTAATTAATTAACTAATCATACTTAATCCAAATTTGAATTCATTTTATAATAATTAACTTTTATTAATTAAATAAATTTGAATCAAAGTTAATTAAAACTTAACTTAATTACAAATTACTTAATTATATGATAATTAAGTATTAATTACTCTATTTAAATATCATTAATTAAGTAATTAACCAATTACATAATAACAATTACTTACTTACATTTTAAATGAGTTTTGAAAACAATTTCAAAACTTAATTAAGTCAAAAATAACTTACTACTGAAAAATAGTTCGTTTTCATGAACTGTAATCGAAGCTATTATTGCTACAAAACCAATAACTTCAAAATTTTAGCTTTTGAACTTCATCTAAAAACTTACTAATGAATGCTTCCTAAATTTCCAAAACATAAAGCAAATGTTAAAAAAAAAATATCAAAGTTTGGAACCTTAAAATGGTTTTAATGCCAAAAACATAAGCTATTTTCGACTAATGATTCTGAGTAGTAAACCACGTAAAAGTTCTAATTTTCTAAGCGTATAATAGAAATTGATGTTTATAGCATACATAACTACAACATAAACACAAATAAAGCAAAGACCCAACCATACAACAATTCAACATCATGGCAAATATAATATTTTCAAGATCAAAACTTCAAAGTTAAAGCTGTGAGATTTACTCACATTAAGCATATAAAAACTAATTCTAACTTCATCACCACTTCAATCAAAACTAATATATGCAATTTCCTAAGTAAGTATGTATTTTGAAGGCTTCATGACCAAAAATGGCTCAGCCCAAGTGATGTGATGAGGGTTTGAGGACTTGAAATATCGACAAATCAATAAAAAAACCTAGCCCAAAAATTAGTCTTTTTCAAACTGATTTTTTACTATGAAAACAAAGGAATTTAGAAAATGGTCAAAATAAACTTCTTTCATTTTCTTTCCTATACTATTTCAGAAAAATAAAATCTAAATTATGTTTGTTTTTTTGCGAGTTATAGCTGAAACATATATTCTTTGACCTTAGAAATTGAGCCAGAAAATGAGTCTTAAAGAATTAATTTATGAAGTAGTAAGTCCCAAAAATAGTAAAAATGATCTAAACAAAAATAGTAGCTGAATCAAAGCTATTGAGTTTCAAAAAAAAGAAAATCTCAATTTGAAGTATTTTACAAAGATTAATGACCGAATGAATCAGTGGTAAATTCTTAGTAAAAATAGAAAATAAAAGCATAAGTTTTTTAGTTTTGAAAATAGAAGAAAGGAAATAAATTTGAGTTTTAAAACCATGGGAATTAAAATTGAAATCTAATAATCCATTAGAACTTCTTTATAAATCTTTAAAGAAGAAGATGAAGTTTTAAAAATGAAAAAGTAAAATGAAAACGAGAAGGAAAAAATCCCTTTTATATGAAATATAAATGTCAAATTACCCTTATACTGTTTGTACTTAATCCTCCTTAAGCTAATGCCACCTCACCACTTTCTTACACTTTACTATACACCTAATTTCCTTACTTGCAACATCATTATGAAACTAAAGTACTTATGTGTCACTTTTTCCTTATTTTAAGTGTACATCTCTTTACTACTTTTTTTAATTTTACTTAATTTCACATCTTTCTATATTAGCTTAATTATTTACTTAATTAATACTATAAGTTTTTTAATATATTTAGGTATTTCATTTATTTAAGAAATTTAAACAACCTATACATGATCAAAAATCAGCGTTTTTTTTTTAATTCTTTCGGTCACATTTTCTGTTTTTTCTTTGAACTATTTATTTTAATAAATCAAATTCAATAATTATTTAATACAAATTAAAAGAGGGTATTTTATTATAAAAACACTTATTTTTAAATATATAAAGTTAATTAAATATTCCAAATCAAAGCGATAAAATTCCGAGTTATTACATTCGCTTTTCCACAATGTCTGAATTAGTAGTATTTAAAAATATTACTCATAATTAGTAAATGATCTTGTTTCTATTAATTTACCTTATACTTCCAACATTTGATAATTACATTAGATTCCTATTGATTAATTATTTTCCTAAGCCAATAATTAGTTATAATTGAATGTTCAATAATATAGTAATTAAAACCAAGCAAACTTAAATAAGTTTGGATAACTAAAGCATCACAGTAATAGAAATAAAAACATATATGAGAAAACAAATCTAAAGAAACATAAATTAATTGTCGAGGAATATTTACTCAATATTCGCATAGACAACTAATGAAATTAGACTACCACGTCAAATAGCTTTTGCATATAGCTCAAGACTTGGCAACCTAAACGCTAAATAGTCTGAAATTCTACCATGAGTCTTAAGGAACAAAGTGCGCATGAATTAGAATTCATTTACAAAATACATGAGGGTTAGAACTAATTGGGTTTAATTTTTAATTAATAAAATTTAAGTGATTTAATAAAATTTGAACATCACTTGTATATTAACCCTCCACTCTCGGTATCATATTCGCCCATCTACCATCGCCGCAACTTCTTCAAGAAATTTAGGACCAACTACGCACCACATGCAATTGATTTCACTAACAAGCTAAGGTTTAAGCAAAAACCATATAGTTAAATTAATTCGGCAACCATGGACCTCCATATGTAACTCCACAAACGACAAATGCCTATATACTTCTGTTAAGTACAACCCTTTCAGTGCCACAATCCAATTTTTTCATCGTCGCCTTCTTGGTAAAACATGACAATTAAGAGTTTTACCAAGTTTTTTGACCAAATCATGTATTATTTCAATGAATGATCGCTTCCCATCAACTCTACTCGTCAAGATCTTTGTTTTGATATATATTATAAACTAGTTCTTAAGATTTTCAAGAAATACTTTTCATTAAAGAGAATTATCATCTGTTAAAAGAAGATTAAGGGAAATTTCTAGATTAATAAAGAAGAACTGAGGTGAATAATCCTATCTAAGGATTCTATTCATTAGAAATATAGACAATAAGGGTTCAGTTATGTGTAACTTGTTATGAAAGTGGTTGTTTACCTCGCTTAAACATTATTGTGACGACCACACCATACCTCCTTCATTAAACTATAAGAAAGATGTGTTGCATGGCATGCCAAGTTGATATGGGATGATCATTAAGGAAAGTAAAACAAACTAGAACTTGTCATGTAACTCACAGCATATGGGTAATATATAATTATAAAAAATACAACCAGATAAAGTAGTGAAGCATAACAAAGCAGGAAATTCGGTCTCCATAAAATCATAGAATATCAAGTATAAAACATCTCAGTAACTAAATATCTGAATACATCAGGCTTTACTACATCCCTCATCGGATTATATAACAAGAAAACCACAGAAAATCGTTCAAATAGATATATAGTAAGAATAATAGTACACCAGCGTATTGCTCATCACTGCACAGCATCATCTTCACAGACCTGTCGTTTGTACTCAGTCTGCTCATTAGCATCATCGATGACCACCGTAAGGTAATAAGAGAAAACATAAAACCTTGAGTCGGACAACACTCTGGTATGAACAACAAAAGATCTAACAACAGCTACACAAGACAATATGATAGTTCCAGTCACACCTGAACTGTCCTTACAACCAAAGAGTGAGCACATAATAATCCACTAAATATGCTACTCGAACACACAAAAATAAACAACAGCCAAAATAAGATTTCCATTACCTGCTTCTCTTCAGTATCCTACGGTGATAGCCGACACAAAGAAATAGAAGAGAGCACACAAGAAACCATAGTATCCATGTAAAAAAAATAACCTATCTATCAACGACTAAAGCCTTGAATACGTTGATATCGAATGACTAGCCATTGTCATTCGTCAAGGGCTAAAGAAAAACTTCAGTTCGAGTCCGACCACCATACGTCCCACGAACGTTTTCTTCCCCAGACAACTAGATCACTTCCCAAGCGATCTAGGGTACTCGATCTCTTATATCCTAATAGGAATCCCCACGATATCCCTGCTTTGAGTTAGCAAGAATCCTTCGACCTATCAATGATTCCTTAGCACTTCCAGTCATATAAGATATCTACAATTCCATCTTTTAGCACGAGTCCCACTCAAGTCAGACCATTATCTTGCAGCATCATTCCACTATGAGTTGCCTATCACTTTCGTCTTTGACCACTCTTGCTTGAGTTCACAATCGAAGTGTCAACACTTCTTTGATGATAACTTTCGCCCCGTAGATGATATCAACTAACGGAGACCACCACCATACTCTTGAAGACCACAACTTCCCTATCCAAGACCACTCGACCCATCTCCCTTGTCTTATGGATCGGTACAGATCCATGCTCTTTGTATCGGTATTGATCCTCACACTTACCCAAAATTTGGCTAAGTGCTAGACCACTGAATCCCTTGCTTCGAACATTTCCTTCCGGTCCAATCTCGTACCATATTGCCTCTCCGAAGCTTTACATGTCGATCCATGCCCAAGCACTCGAGCGACTGCAGTTCAACCCATCCAATAATCACCAAATTCTAAACATGACTCACCATATACACCAGAAAGCTACGCATAAAGTTTCTCCACTCCTCGACCAATCCATATGGATTGGTACTGATCTATAGGGCATGGATCGGTACTAGTCCCCATCCTTAGCATATTTCGATTTGAAAACTTTTGTGTAGCCTCCTTGCCTCCTCAAGATGAAATGCACCAAACCTCATCACCTTATGATCAATCGTGATGGATTGGTACCGGACTATAGGGCAAGGATCGGTATTGGTCCCCATACTTAGTCGATTTTTCGATGAAAATTCTGAGCACCATCCTGACACCTTTCTTACCTCCTCCACCAATTTCATCTGAATCTGATCATCTGACCCACCAATTTGCTATGTTCTTCGGTTTTAAGTCTTGTGACCACTGTTTCAAATATCGCAAATATCGCCCGAGATCTCCTCCGAGATCTCGTTTCGGGCTCCTTCCGAAACGAAGCAGCAATAACACTCTAAATCTCCTTTCGAATATATCGCCCGAGATATTGCAATATCGAACGATATATCGACCGAGACAAAATACTGAAATATCGTCCGATATCTTAGTTTTTTTGGTTAAAATTTAAATTTATGCCTGAACTAGAACTATAATTAAAAAACTCAAATCTAGCCATACCAATCTTTTGTTATTTCACATTTTCCATGTTAAATGACTATATTGTATGTTCATATATGTTTTACAATGCTTATGATTTTCATATTCGTCTTTTTACATACATGTTACTTATGAAATTACATATTTTATGGTCTATTTATGGTGAATTTTTTAATATTTTGGATCCTTTTAATGTTTCCTGTCTAACAATATTCATGTTTTAAGCATATTACGATTTAGAGTATGAATGGTCTTTCGCAAAATAAAGAATAATAAAGTTATTTTGCATTTTAAGTTTAAGTTGCTATGTTTTTGATAGCATTCACAAAAATCATTTTGTTAAAATATCATTTTTAACATATCATGTATCACGAGATTGTTCCGATATGAATTTTCAAACCCGAGATGAAAATCCGAGATGAACTCCCGAGTTAGACTCATCTCGTCCGAGATCTCCCCTGATACGAGACCGAGTCAATAAAATCCCCGAGAAGAAACGCGACCGATATCCGAGATTTAAAATCTTGCTTATGACACACAATTCGAAACATACAAATCAAGCATAACATATAATTTAACAAATTAAACAACAATTCATCGTGAATTATCATTTAAACACATACAAATATGGTGCATATAATAATAAGCACAAAATTAGCATAATCTGGCACTAGTTACACATTAAACATGATGGATCTAACAAATTACATGATATGTGATAAAATTAGTTTATCCTAGGACGTCAAGATCTGAAATGAACATATATGATCTGATTTTAGGGTAAAACTAGCATATAAGGTGTTTGATTAACCTAGTTAACACAAATATTCCGTAATAAGCATGTAAGAGATCTCTATCACTCACTAACACCTAGATCCGATGCAGTGGAGATGATAATCAATCTGGGAAGTGAGGAAAACACTTGAATTTGATGCAAAACATCGAGATCCAATCTTCCTTGATGCAGATCTTACTTTTTGATGTGACTTAGAATGATTTGATGAAAGAAATTAGGATTTTAGGGAATATCTTAAATTGGAGATTCTAAAACGCTCTAACTAATGTTTAGAATGAGGAGTAGAACACGAATTCTCTTCTCAAACCGCATATTTATAATCTCAGGTAATTTGCCTAATGGGTTCAGTAATCAGCCCATAGCTGCTAATTAGCATGTCCAGCATAAAAAACATAAAACGGTGATTCTCTTAAACTGTTGGGCCAAACCTTTAATATGACTACTCTACAGAATGGCCAACCACCATCTCAATCCACTGAAGCTAATATTAGCACCTAATTTGGTCCTAGCAAAAGTTATACCCAAAACAGTAAGTTACACGGGTAAAATGGTCGCAAAACAATTTGGTAAAAATCATGGACACATATCTCATCCCTATGAAAAACATATTAAAATTGGAGATTGATACGACTCCTAAGGAGTTAAATAGAATTATTTTACGATCTTAGGATACGTAGAATATAGGTTTTTACATTCTCTCCCCCTTTAGGAATTTCTCCACTAAAATCCCAAGTAAACACAAGCAAATAAAGTATCCTGCGTGGCTACAATCCATGAGTAGCTAATCTATCATCCAATTTAGCAATCTACAATCCATGCAACCAAAATCTTCCCCTGGCATGTAGATCTTTAATAATAAAAGACACAATGGCACAAGTAAGATATGATATACGAGACATACCATTCAAAGAGTTTTGGATAGGTCATCCTCATTCTCTCTTCCATTCCCATGTGCAATTGTCACCGTCCTCGCATCATTGTACCTTTACTAGTTTAACGACCCTCCTCCTAAGTTGTTTCGTGTTATTTCTGATAATGCGAAGAGGCTTACGAGGTCTAGAAACTTCTGGCTCTACCTCTAAGTCTTCCATCCAATCTGGAGGTACTATCAAACTCAGGTCATGCATGAACTTTCGTAGATACGACACATGAGAAATATTGTGCACACTTGCCATCTTCTCGGGAATTCCACTCTATGAGCAAGCTTCCCAATATGCTCGATAATCGAAAATGACCCAACAGATCTCTGAGCTAACTTGCCTTTCCATCCAAATCAAATGATATTCCTCAATGGTAAAATCATAACAAATACCAAGTCTCCAATCAAGAATTCCAAATCCTTTCTTCTCTTATCGGCATAACTCCTCTAACTATCTTGGGATGTCTTTATTTGTTGTTGAACTATTTCAATCTTATTTGTCATTTATCTTATCATTTCGGGACCAAATACCAACTTTTCTCTAGTCCCTAACCAATAAGAGGGTGAAGTACATGGTCTAATATACAACGCCTCATATGGTGCCATACAATACTCGAATGATAACTATCATTATAGGAAACTCAATTATATGTAGATGTTCATCCCATGATACTCCAAAATCCAGAACACCAAAGATCTTCCGGTACTCAGTTAACTCTTTCGGTTTAACCATCTTTTCAGGGATGATAAGTGGTACTCACGTGTAGCTATGTTCCAAATGTCTTCTACAAACTCTACTGCAATCCACTAGTAAACAAAGGATCTCGATCACTCACTATACTCTTTGGATTTTGATGGAATTGAACTATCCATTTAATATACAACTCAGCCAACTTAGATGTCGTCCTGGTAGATATGATTGGAATAAACCTTGCGCTTTTGATCAAGCAATCCACGATAACCCATATACCAACATACCCTACTCTAGTCTTCTAGAATCCATAAATAAAATCCATTGATATTGCTCCAACTTCCATGTCGGAACTTCCATCGGTTTTAATAATCCACTCAGCTTATTCTGCCCAGCTTTAACCAACTAACAGTTCATACACTTCGAGATGAATCTCCCAACATCCCCTTTCACACCTTCTTAGCAGTAAACTCTCTTCATATCTTGATACATCTTATTACCACTAAGATAAATAGTTACTCAGATCGATGAAATTCTCTCAGAACCTCATCTCTCTATATATATGTGTCAAGAATAACCAACTTCCAACTTTGTGAAGCCAACTATCTCAATCGATTTTATAACTCTTCATTTCCTCAGACTCGACTCTCATTTCTAATCTTTGTAGATTCTCAACAAGCTTATCATCTCGCTTTTATGTTTCGCCAATGCTTTCGATTAGAGTAGGCATAAGCGATAATCTTGCCAACATCTTAGGATCCAATTCACAGTGAGGCCTGAAATTCGAACTCAATCAAATACTCTAGGTGCTTCCATTCAGTAAACATGGCTCCCAAACTCATTTGTCTTCTACTCATTGCATCAGCCACTATGTTTCCTTTTCCTGGAGTATAGGCTATACCAAAATCATACGACGCTAGAAACTCTAACCATCATTGTTTTTGAAGGTTCAAATCCCTTTAGGATAAGATACTTCAATGACTTGTGATCCGTGAATAGCTCAAATCAAACTCCCAACAAATGATGCCTCCACATCTTCAGAGCAAACACTATCGTTGCTAATTCCAAATCATGAGTCGTCTCATTCACTTCAATGCGGTTTTAATTGTCAACTCGCATAGGCCATAACTTTATCTTTCTACATTAGAACTGCTCCAAATTCAATGCAACATTCATTGGTATACACAGTCATCCCATCGTTTCCACTCGGAATTACCAATACATGAGCACTCGTCAAACTCTCTTCCAAGACCGCAAAAGCATGCTTACACTATGCATCCTATACAAAGACCTAATTCTTCTTCGTCAATCCAGTTAATGGTGCAGCTATCCTTGAAAATTCCTTGATAAAACGTCGATAATATCCAGCTAAACCAAGGAAGCTCTTAGCGTCCGTAGCATTCTTAGGTCGATCCTAATCCTGAACCCGTGCAACCTTAGTGAGTCCATTACAATTCCTTATCTCAATATGAGATGACCCAAGAATCTCACTTCCTCCTTTCAGTAGTGATATTTCATAAACATATCTCTTAGGTAATGCTTCTGTAAGATTTCCAAAATGATTCACAAATGCGTCTTTTGTTCTTCCTCAATCCTGGAGTAAACCAATATATCTCCCACGAACATGAGAATGAACTAATTCAACTGATCTCTGAAAATTCGATCCATGGGTTCTACAAAATATACTAGTTTGTTAGTCAATCCAAACGGTATCACAAGCCTTTCATAAAATCTGAATGGTGCTCTAAAAGTAGTCTTCATCACACTATCCCTAGCCACCCTCAGTTGGTGTTTTCCCATTGCCAAATCCATTTGGGAGTACACCTTGGCTTCGTGAAGCTGATCAAACAATCATCGATCCTCGACAATGGATATTTGTTTTTTGGACACCTTATTTTGCTCATGCTAATCTACATACAACTGTAACAATCCATCAGCCTCGATCGCAAACACAAATGCTACACCCCCACTCGGATACGTTTCCTTGAATGAATCCTTTACTCAAAAGAGCGTTCACTTGTACCTTTAACTCTCACTATTATCTAGGAGCCATCCGCCTAAGAGGCATAACAATAAGTCAAGCTCCATGCATTATATCAATACAAAAATCAATATCTTTTTTGTGGAGGTATTCCTTTGACATCTTCGAAGACATCAAAAAACTCTCTAACGACTGGCACAGATGACAATCCTTCCTGTGGAATCATAAGAGAATATAAAAAGCTAACTAGGCCCCTGTCCTTTAGCAAGCAGCATATCACAACTATTTTCCCTTCCACATTTTCGATTGTCACCTCGAGCCTCTCTCCATCCACTATAATCATGTACTTCTTGGGCCAGTCCATTTCCAAAATAAACCTAAAACAAGCAAAGTTCAAAACAAAGCAATCACACACAAAAGAGAAACCATGACTCGATAAAACTAAACCATGAAAAAGCATACGAAGACTAGTAAAACCCCTTACTGGGTTAGTCACAACCAATGGTCTATCAATAATCTCAGATTCTAAACCAAACTTGCAAGAAAGCTCATTACAGATAAAAGAATGCAATGCTTCAGTACCAAAAAACTCGAACTGAAACACCACTAACAGAAAGCATACCTTGCACAATAAAACCCTTCCCCTTCTCTATCGCAATCAGAGCTATTGAAGAAGACGACAAAGCAACCAATGCATATTCCTTCATAACCTGCTTATCCTTTAGCAGCTCTGGATAATTCTACCTCATGTGCCTAGTTCTATAACGGTTGAAACACTTCCTTTCCTCCTTAAAAGCCTTGCAATCCTCAGAATAATGACCCTTTTCGTGATAGTAAAAGAAGGTAACCTTACCCATAAATCTCTTCTGGCTATTCTTCACTTGTTATTATTGCTTCTTTTTCTGTTCCAAATTTCTTATTCCCACCACCTTGCTATGTACTTGACTCATCTTTACTTTCAGTAATAGCTCCTTTCTTTTGAAACAAAATCTTGTTCCCAAAAGCTTTCTCGGCCAACTTCTCATATGAATCCTCTATATGAACCACCAATTGCTCTCCAAGGCACTCATCCAATCTCATGATAAACTTCTCATTCTTATGATACAGAGTCTCATTATAAGAACAAGCATACTTCGTTAAAGCCTCAAAATCTACTACATGCTCAACCATTGGTCTCTTGCCTTGCTTTAACTCAACAAATCACTTAAAGAGAATCGATTTCTGGACCATAGAAATAACTTCTCCTCAAACTTAGCCATAAACTGATTCCAAGTAATTTGGTCCTCTGGAATCTCAAGGGTAACGGAGTTCCACTATTCCATAGCAAGCCTTTGAATCTTCCTCGATACAAGCTTGCTTTTTATTTCATCATCGATTCTCGAGTCTTCGAAGATGCGAATACGAGTATTTAACCAATTTTTTCCTTCAATCGTAGATTTCGTCCTACTAAACTGCTTGCCACCCTGAGAAGTATAGTCCTTGCACAGCTTGGCAAAATAGGCAACCCCAGATGCCTACACAGGAGCACCATCATTTATTCCCACTTCTAAAGTGGGTATCCTTCTCATGATCGTTGCCATCATGGTTTTGAACATAGCAGAAAAAATTAGGCGTAGTAGCAGCAGCTCTCGATGGACTTCTCTCGCCTACTCTTCCAGTAGAAGGTTCATCCCTGGTAGTATTCCTCGTATTTCGATGACACATTCTTTATCTAAAACAAGAGTGCTCAGTCCACATCATAAAAAGGCAGCAATGGTGCCAAAGTGCATATTAAACTATTATACTATGTATCATATAATATAGTTGTCACCCAATATAAAATTACAAGAATGTCTCTCATATGCTTTTATGCTCTCGAATTTTAGGTAAAATCGGTTAACCTGGCTCTGATACCAAATGGATGACTGCCCTATACTGCTGCACCATACTATAAGAAACGTGCAATGCATGAAGTGCCAAGATGATCTATGATGATCATCAACGAAAGTAAACTAAAACAGAACATGTCATATAAACACAGCACATGGGTAATATATTGTTACAAGATATACAACATAATATAATAATTAAGCATAACAAAGCAGGAAATCCTTTCTCTAAAAAGTCTTAGAATATCGTGTACAAAACACCTCAGTAATTGAATATTTGAATAAATCAGGCCTCACAACATCCCTTATTAGAGTATATAACAAGCAAAGCACCAGAAATTATCCAAATAGCTATATAATAAGAATAATAATAAGCTAGCCTCCTGCTCATCTTTACATAGCATCATCGTCACCAACTTGTCACCTGTACTTGGTCTACTCATCAGCATTCATCAATGAGCACCCTAAGGTAATAAGAGGAAACATAAAATCTAAAGTTAGACAATAGTTTGGCCTAAGCGACAAAAGATCTAACAAAAGCTACACAGGATAATATGATAATAGGCAGTTCAAGTCTCACCTGACATGTCCTTGCAACCAAAGAGTTAGCACATAATAATCCATTAAATATGCTACTCAAACACATAGAAATAGACACTAATCTAAATAGGATTTCCAATCCCTAGTTCTCTTCAGTATCCTACAATGATAGCCAACCTAGAGACACCATAGTAATCATCATCAAACTTTACACATGACTCAATATAGATACCAGAAATCCATGCATGAAATTTCGCCACTCCTCGACCAATCCACATGGATCAGTACTTATCCATAGGCCATGGATTGGTACTGGTCCCCAGCCGTAGCATATTTCGACTTGAAAACTATTATGTAGCCTCCTTGCCTTTCCTAGATGCCACACACCAAACCTCATTACCTTATGAGCTATCTTTTTGGACCAGTATTGGTCCATAAGGCATGTATCAACAAAGGTCCTCATATTTACACAATTTTCGATGAAATTTTTTGAGCATCAACCCGGTACCCTCTAAAGCTCCTACACTAAGTTTCGTTTGAACCAGGTCACTGGAACCTCCAATTTGCTCGCTTTTCGATTCTAAGTCCTACGACAGCTAATTCTAACATAATAATCACGCATAACATATAATTCAACCAATCAAATAGCAATTCATCCAATTTCGAACATGAACAATCATATGAACACATATAAATATGATCCATATCATAATAATCACAAACCTAGCATAATTTGACACTTACGCATTAAACATGATGGATCTAATAGACGACATGATATATTGTCAAGTTAGATTATCATAGTACATCTAGATATGAAATAAACATATGTGATCTAGTTTTAGGGTAAAAATATCATATGAGATGTTTGATTAACCTAGTTAACGCATATAATCTGTACCAAGCATGAGAGAGATCTCTATCACTCACCAATACCTAAATCTGATGCAATAGAGATGATAACGAATCTTGGCAGTGAGGAAAACTCTTGAATACGATGCAGAACACTGAGATCCAATCTTCCTTTATGTGGATCTTGCCTTTTGACGCGACTTAGAATGGTTTGATGAAAGAAATTATGGTTTTAGAGATAAGGTTGAACTAGAGATTCTCATATGCTCAACCTAATTTGTAGAATTAAGAGAAGAACCCTAATTCTCTGCTCGTACTCCCTATTTATAATCTTAGGTCATTAGCCTAATGGGCTCACTAATCAGTCAATTAGCTGCTAGTTAACCTGTCCAATAGGCATTAAAACTTAAAATAGCAATTTCTCTTAAACTATGAGGCCAATCTTTAATGTGACCAGTCTACAGAATGGCCAACTGCCATCCCAATTCAATGACTCGAATCCTAGCACCTAATTTGGTCCCTAGCGAAAGTTAAATTTAAAACAGTAAGTCATAGAGGTAAAATGGTCACAAAACAATTCGATAAAAATTTTGGACATGTATCACATCCCCGTGAACAACATATTAAATTTTTTAGAGTGATCTGACCAATAAGGAGTTAAATAGAATTATTTTATGATTCTTCGATATGTCAAATGTAGGTCTACAATTATGATCGCCAAATATATTAAAACTATGATTTAAACGGATTAGTTTGAAAAGATCAGCACAATGGTTATAAATACATGTAGAATTTATACTTTTACCACTTTTAATAAACTGAATAACAATTTTTCAAAATTTGTGGGTCATTATCAAGTATATAAGAAGATCTTTCTCATAGAATTGAAGAGATGAAAGAGTATAGAACAATAAATAATTATTGTTTGAAATGTTATTCCATACATATTATACAATAATGGATGAAAGGATGTATCTATCGATGAAGAGATGGCAACAAATTCATTTTGTTTAAAATTTGAATTTCAAAGTAACTATACAGTTAAGATATAATGAAGTTGAAAAAAGTTCATTAAACATAAAATAAAACTGATTATTTATTGTTCTCATATCATTTATGCAAAAAAGACTAATACTAATTATTTTATGAAACAAATCAAATGATATCATGGTTATGCATATTAGATTTGATTAATATAATATATTTCTACCTTATATTAGATGCTTTAAAATTAGCTCTTTATAATAACATTTGATTTTTTTTAAGAACTAATCAACTCATCTTATATATTAATATTCCTATAGTAGGTGCCAAAAACCAAAATTTAGTGGGTGCATCAAAAAATAACGAGGTTAAAAGCGAATTTATTATCCATCGGTGCTAAACTGAAGTAGCATAGTTGTTGAAAAGTGTTATGGGCTATAGCATAAACTTAGCGAGGCTTTAACTGCACATATGTTAACTATTACATGACGAGTACGTAGCATACTCTAGTAAATTTTAGTGTTCTTTTACAAGTTCCAGTTTTATATATTTCCATTTTTACAACTAGGGTTGTATGTATGTATAACGATGCAAGAAATAAAAAATAAAGTATAATGAAAAAGATATATCAAGGATATTTGTTGTGGTTCCTAAAATAGATGTTCAAATACTCAAACCGACTTACTGAAATCCCCAAATATGTCAATCGTTGAAATATTATTACTCTATCCTTGTTGAATATATTTTTTCCAATACTTTGATCAATCTTCGGATCTATAATTCATTTGCTTGCACTAGTTTTATATAATCTTCGTAAAATGTTATCATAATGACTAATACCACTATCCTAGTGGTTAGGCACTTCGATTTTTGTGTAAGAGGTCACAGACTCAAAATTTGTGTAGCGTGAAACAAACATTTATTGTCATTTAGTATGATGTATGCTACTTTAAACTTGTTGTATCGATATGTACTACCATCTAAGTACTCAATTTCACAACAAAAAATGTCTTCACATCATAACTTAAAAGGGTAAAACTTGGAGGAACAATATTAGTGACATTTATATGGTTGTTGCCCTCAAAACCAATACTTGAGGTATTAACAATCTTCATAATTTCAATTATGACGAACATATTAATATGTGAAAAATTAGATATATCTTTTTTATATTTTAATCACAACGCCTCTATGCACTACATATAATTTTGTCTTGTGTATTGGAATGCAGGCTAAGGAACTTAAGGCTAATATTGATGAATAGTGTCTACTAACTTATATGGATATTTTTGAAATCTTTTAAGATTATACTTAAGATGATGCAATTAACAATCAAAAATCAAAACACAAATAAAAGCAAATGTGGTAAAGTAAAAAGACAGAAAACACTAGGATTTTATACTACTTCGGATTTTCTTGCATCTAGTCCCACGCAAACCTGGAATGGAGTTTATTTATATAACTTCAGTATTATAATCTTCGAGGCTACAAAACTACCAAGAATAAGAGATTAACTTTTGAGCTCAACCTTACCCACTAGATTTCCAGAGTACAAGTACACCAAACTTCTTTCAGGGAACCTATATAAAGTATTATGATTTGAGAGAGTATTACAGACATAGTTTTTTTGATCTTTGATCACATTGACCCTACAAGCCTTAAACGCTACTATAATCTTAATTTGAGTGAGAAAGATAGAAGAAACAAGGGATTAAATTATAAAAAAAATCAAACAAATAATAATGGATTTTGATTATGGCTGATTTTCATTAGAGTTTATATTGATTTAGGTAAGTAAAGGGCAAAGAGAGGATAGAAATCTGGCGAGTAATTAACGAAAAATCATTTAGAAATCAGTTACTTATAGAGAAATAATAGTCATGTCCATTCGTAAAGAGAAACAATGAAAAGACACCTTTTATGGAATTTAATTTTTGAAAAAATTAGCTAGTATGTCAACATATATACGTAAAGTATGTCAATTTACTCTATACAAATTTTAGTGTCAATTTAAATAACTTATTTTAAAAACTCATTTCTTTGTTAAAAAAAATTTAAAAATTTGTAAATATGTTTAAATATAGTTTATACATATTTTAATCACAATAAATTTTTATAACACTTATAAAATAAATTTGAAAGATATTTAGATAAAGGGAAGTCTATTTGAACATGAAATTTTGACACAATTGATTTGCATCATTGGATCACCCCATAAATTCCACCCCTCCATATAAAGACAAAAAGATCCAATGATCGAGCTTTTGTGTCTAATTTTGTGTTCAAATAGCCACTTCCTTATATAAATCATTAAATGTAATGTGAATATATATACACACACACACACACAAAGCCAATATAACTAAAAAGTACAAAATATTTTAATATTAAATTGTGAATACCAAAATATAAAAATAAAGCAAAGAATAGCTGAATGTATATTAAATTAAATTTATAATAAACATTTAAAATTATATCAATTTATAAATTGTAAAAAACTTAATATTCAAAATATAAGAAATTTAAAACTTAAATAACCTATATAAAATTTAGGATACTTATGAAAACTATTTTGGAATGGTTTTAAAAAATATTAAAAATTGAAATATTTTAAGATCTTAAATAAAATTAGATATATAGAGATTGGTAAAATGATATTAATGTTTTAACATTTAATGTAACAACCCGGAAAATCCGAACCAATTTAAAAAATTTATTTTTGCAATTTTAATGAATTTTGGATATTTAAAATGAATTATTTTAAATAATAACGATGAGAAATTTATTTTGAATAGAATTAGAGCGAATATATTTATTTGAATTGGCGTTAGAATATAAATAGTTATTTTAAATTATAAAAGGAATTGGAAATGGCGCGGTAGTTTGAAAATTCGATTTCAAAATTCAAATGAATGTACAGGATTCAAAATAAATCGAATTTTAGCGAAACCAAAAACATTAGAATCTATTTGAAAATATCTTTCCAAAGAATCTGAAAAATTAAAATTTAATAGCGGGAATAAAAAGTTATGCCCAGTTGAAAATTATGAATAGTCGTTATGGAAAATATAGCCCTTAAAAAAATAATGATTTTGCAAACGACCTCCGTTTTCGATGAAACCACTTTTATTGGATCCGAGATGTCAAGTTATTGCTATTGTAACGGCAAGGAATTTCGCTCGATCTGAATCAGTCGTTAAACCGACCAAGACCGTTTGAAACCCCTGATCGTTTGAGAACAGGACAAATCAGAACGCAGACGGAAGAACATTTCATTGCTATTACAACAATTCCATCAGATACAAGAATATACATAGTATAAATGAATATTTACATTCGATGAATATCAGAGATTACAATAAATTACATAGCAGCGGAAAAACAATATAAAACACAAACTGAAAGTAATGCACGGATACAGAGCTTTCCGAGCATCGTTCCAGTTGTAAATCAGGATCCTGTGAATATAAATCTGCAAAACCAAAACTACTAGCTGCCCGTGTCGAAAATAAGGGCACCCGATATGTTCAATTGAAATTTGAAATCGAATTATCGAACTACCACGTCATTTTCAATTCCTTTTATATTTATATTCTAACGACGACGTATATAACTATACACGTGCTAATTCTATTCAAAATAAATTTTTCGTTGATATTATTTAAAATAATTCATTTTAAATATTCAAAATTCATTAAAATTACCAAAATAAAAATTTTAAACTGGCTCAGATTTTCGGGTTGTTACAATCTCCCCCACTTAAAACTTTTCGTCCCCGAAAAGGAACGAAGCCGAAAGTTGTTTAACAAATCAACTCAACTTCCATTCTTTTGATCACGGCTTAAGTTCTTCAACTTTTCAGTTTCTAAGAACTTTTCAAATTTTTCAAAAATTTGGCTAACACCCTAAATTTTTCAAAAATTTCGCCATAACCTCCCCTGCACCGGGAGCACGGGAAAATCCTGAAATTGCCATACAGGCCTTCTGATCTCAGAAAGAAAAAGCCAAGCGGCTCAAAAAATCATCATCACTCAAACAAAACAGTAAATTATGGTAAACATGTACCTATTTGTCGGGCAAACAAATTTTATTCTTCTGCTCTAGCCTCCTAGCTATGACCTGTTCAAAAGATATACATGTATATGCAAGCAAATGTGACCAAATTTCAATACAATTCAATATTTGATGCAATTAGGCGTAATGGTTCAAAATTATCAAACAAACAAACAAACAACACAACCAACAATCAATTAATTGATTAGATTTTTCAAATATATAACTTTATATATTTAAAATCATATTTCCTAAAACCAGATTATCTATATAATCACAAATACGTTATTTATAAACAAATAACTCTCGACTCATTCTAGGACATTTCTAACCCCATCTCTAACGAGTCACTCATTCTAGAATGCTACTGATTCTATCTCTAATGAGGATTCTTTTATAGGACATTACTAATCCTACCTCTGATGAGTCTTTTGTTCAGTTCTAACGAGTTGTACCCCAAAGATTTGAGTTAACCAAAGCTCTGATACCAGCTGTAACGGCAAGGAATTTCGCTCGATCCGAATCAGTTGTTAAACCGACCAAGACCGTTCGAAACCCCTGATCGTTTGAGAACAGGACAAATCAGAACGCAGACGGAAGAACATTTCATTGCTATTACAACAATTCCATCAGATACAAGAATATACAGAGTATAAATGAATAATTACATTCGATGAATATCAGATATTACAATAAATTACATAGCAGCGGAAAAACAATATAAAACACAAACTGAAAGTAATGAACGGATACAGAGCTTTCCGAGCATCGTTCCAGCTGTAAATCAGGATCCTGTGAATATAAATCTGCAAAACCAAAACTACTAGCTGCCCGTGTCGAAAATAAGGGCACCCGATATGTTCAATTGAAATTTGAAATCGAATTATCGAACTACCACGCCATTTTCAATTCCTTTTATATTTAAAATAAAATAATTATATTCTAACGACGACATATATAACTATACACGTGCTAATTCTATTCAAAATAAATTTTTCGTCGATATTATTTAAAATAATTCATTTTAAATATTCAAAATTCATTAAAATTTCCAAAATAAAAATTTTAAACTGGCTCAGATTTTCGGGTTGTTTCAGCTATATTCCAAAATTCACAATTTTTGGAATCAATATGTGAGCGTGGGACAAGAAAACGTGTTTTGACAATTTCAGTCAATTTGGATCGACCACAAAATTGTCATTTCTCAAATAGTCTTCAAATTTGACGAAATTAGTTTTGTTACAACTGAATCGTCCATGCGAAGATAAAAATAGTTTTTCTGGAATTTTTGGGGTCCGTATGTCACCCAAGTAAATTAAAAAGTACGTTTAAAATTCAATATAATGATTTATATTTAATGTTGATGAAAACTGATCGTAATGGACGAATTGGCTGACGAAACATATCCCATTTTGTTCGGAATGGGGGTATTACGCTAGGGGCGACAGTCGTTGGGCTTGATTTGGGATTCGAATTGAAAGTCAACCCTTTAGAGAATTAAATAATAAAATAATAATATATAACTATTTTCACTTAAAACCCCTCTCCCTACTTTCTTTCTCCCTTACCCCCTCATTCAATCGATCAACAGAAGGAAAAAAGAAAGAAAAAAAAGACCCGACGGAGCCAGAAACCGCGATGCCACCCACCTCCTCACCCCGCCGCGACGCCATCCACCTTCTCCTCGTTCTTTTTCCTCTCCCCTCATCTGACGCGACGCGCAAACCCTCCCCTTGCCATCGATCGATGCGAGATCCCCTCCTCCAAACTACCTAAAATGAACGCGCCACCATCCAAGACTGCCTGCACGCCATCCGCGCATCCCCCACCTCTGATCGCCAACGGTGAACCCCCTTCCTCCGATAACGCAGTGGGCCTTCTCCTTTATATATATATATATATATATATATATATATATATTTCTTTGTTTTATTCTCAGTTTTTTAATATAAATTCGCATCAATTTAAAAAGAGGATTTTTATGTAAATAAATTGGCGATAAACATTTAATTTTTAAATCAAGAAAGTTTGATTTTTATTAACATGAAGTTTAGATTTTTATTTATTTAATAGATTATATATTTATATAAGTAAAGTTTATATTTTTATATAAAAAAAGACTATATTTTTAAAATAGAAAAGATTTGATTTTTATTATTTGAATAGCGGAATAAAAATATGATGTTTATTTAAATAGTAGCGTCATAAAAATATGATTTTTCTAATGTTGTAGCGAAATAAAAATTCGATCTTGGTATAAGAAGTAGAGATATAAAAATATAATTTTTATATAGATAGAAGCTTGTAAAAATATATCATTTTCATATATAAAGTGCCATTATAAAAATATGATTTTTATATTAGTAGAGTATTAAAAATATGATTTTTATATTAGTAGAATTTAAAAAAATGATTTTTATATTAGTAGAATATTAAAAATATGATTTTTATATTAGTAGAGTATTAAAAATATAATTTTTATATATGTAGAGATATAAAAATATAATTTTTATTTGTGTAGCGAAGTAAAAATATGATTTTTATGTATGACGTAACAGTATAAAAATGTGATTTTTAATAATAAACTGTGTTATACAGATTGCGATGGTACTGTCGGAAAACAAATATGAATTCAAACCATTCAGAGATAATGACTGGAGGAGTGGATCCCAAAGGTGAGAACTCCTCACTATAATTTCTTATACAGTTATTTATTTTATAACTACATATATGAACTGTTCCCCGTCGTCCACAGACCATGGACGACTTATTTGATTGTTTGGTTTGGTTGATTAGATTATTTGGTTAAATTTGGTTGTTTGGATGAAATGATTTGATTAGGATGGTTATGTGTGTATGGCGCGAGCCAATATCAGGAGAGCGGTAATGCTAGACATTACCCGATTTTGATATCGTGTCGTTATGCCACCAAAATTTTCTAAAATATGTTAGAACAATAAAAATATTATTTTTATTGTGTAAGTGAATTGAATAAATATTTTATTGTTGAAAATATAAAATTTAACGTGTGTATGAATAAAATAAATATTCATTTACAAATCAGACGATTTGTTTATGTAAACCCATTTAACTGATATGGATTGGGACGATAAATTTTACACATCGCCCAACTACACAAATAAAATTCATTATTTGTTGATTGAAACCCCACACGGGTATTGGGATGATATTGGACACACACTAATCCCAATATTTAGTTGTATGTCAATCGATTGGTTGACAAGCTGTGTAAGCGTTGAATATTTATATTTAATGCTTATACAATGTAGAATGCACTCTAAATGATGGATGATTATTTACCATTATTGTTGTATACATGTGTTGTATGAAATTCATATAAATAACATTATATGGTAATTGATTGTGTCGAATGAATATTTTAAAATAATGATTATTTTAAAATAATGAATATTTTAAAATAATATTCAGTAAAAGATCAAAATTTGATTTTGACGACCGATTTGGGATGGACACGGATATATTTAAATATCTATAGCCGTGTTGATTAGATATGCGTCATTTTGATGCGAACGATATTTATATTGATTTTATTCATTTTTATAATGAATATCGAAAATGAAGTAATTTCAAAATCTGATGTTTGAAAATATTATCATTTATATATTAATGATATGGAATATTCAATTTTGATTTGAAATTGAATATGAAGTTGAAATCGTTTTGAAAATGAATTTAAAATGATTTATAAAATAAGTTTTAAATGGAAATTGACGAAATATATATTATATATATTATATAATATAATGGCCTGAATAGAACGCGACGCGCTGCGGCAGTTCGCGAATTTCGACCATTGACTTCGAATGGACATTATGGGAGATCCGACTGTCGGATTCTCCTAAAACTGGAACTGTTGGGTTCGTATCGAAAAGAGCTTTCTATTGAATACAAGAAATTACAAATCTAACGGTTGGATTTGGACTTATGTCGAAATCAAATTTGGAAAAGGTCGCTGTAAGTGCAGTTCGATGGTCGTTTATCGAAGTCGACTGTACGGGCCTTGATAAAATTATTAAAAATATCGATAATTTGTGTAAAATCATAATAATTGATTTGGAAAGAATTGAGATGAAAAATTCCATATTTGAAAATATAAAAAGGTATTTTTATCGAAATGAACTAGTTATGAACTAGAATAATAAATCCAATGTTTTTAAATAATTAAATTGGATTTGAAATGGTTTTAAAAATAACTGGAATTTCTAATATATGAATTGGAATGGATTTGAATCGAAATTATCTTCGGAATATTTCGATATTGGATTCCGTGATTATACGGACATTGTGGAGGAATTTGGAAGATATATATATTGTTATTCCAATATGATATTTGTTGATTTCAAAATTTGATATTGAATATAAGCCGATATATTTTATATTCAGAGCCTTGTATTTAATATCAAATGGGATTTTGGGTTTGTCGTGAACAGTGTCTTCACTAACACCATTCTTAAACCCAATGGAGTTAAGAAAATTAGAAACTAACTAGAGATTAGCTAAGCTGAATGGTTTCCTGGGCATTGATCTGATGTTGGTTTCGGCCTTCGGGATTAATACTTAGGGAACTATTCTCTTACTAATTAACGGATAGAGACTAATGGGATGTGAATTGGGTTTTCATGAACTATGTTTTAACGACATTCGTTCTTTAACCCGATTTACATTGAAATGTGATTTGGAATTTATAAATCTTTTGTTTAGATTTAAAGGGGATTTTCCAAAGTGAAGTTTTCCAATTAAATTAAATTAATTGGAATGGAATTGAATTGGATCTTTGGGTTTATCATGAACGGTGTTTTAAACAACACTTGTTCTTTAACCCGATTAACAATAAAATGAGATTTTGGGTTGTTGTTAATGGTATCTTTAATAATACTGTTCTTAGACCCAACGGAGTTAAGAAAATCAGAAGCTAACTGGAGATTAGTTAAGTTGAATGGCTTCCTGGGTATTGATCTGATGTTGGTTTCGGCCTTCGGGGTTAGTACTTAAGGAATTGTTCACTTGCTAATTTACGGTTAAAGGCTAATGGAATGGAATGTGATTTTAGGTTTATAGTGAACCGTGTATTAAATGACATTGGTTCTTTAACCCAGTTAAAGACAGGATATGATTTCCCAAGTTAAATAATCATTAATATTGATTTTTGGGAAGATTAAAACCAAGTGGAGTTTTAATGAATCTTTGATTAGATTGAAATGATCGAGAATGGAGTATCACCAGTTTTGCTCCAGGCGATAGTTAAATCTTTAATTAGATTTGAACGTGAAATGGTAATTGAATTTACCGATAACACCGTGGTGTTAGATATGAGGTATTACCAATTTTGCTGCATGGGATGAATAGGTTGGGATTGGGAAATTAAAGAAATGATTACTTCAGTAAGGTTCGTTAATCCCGACTAGTTTGGATAAACCATAATTTGATTTGAATTGAAATCCAAAAGAAGATTAAAGAATAAATTTAAAGAACTTATCTTTGATAAAATTAGTGGGAACCTTTCCCAAAGTATAAGAACATTTGAATAAAGGAATATTCTGGATTGGAATGAGGCGTATGTTGTGTTTTTATAGAACTTGTTTATTATATACGCGAGTTATTCAGAAAGACTGGGTTTATCCCATTCTGAATAACTGATTCGACGATGTGTCGAGGATTAAGACGGTGGTTGAAGACTGGACATACGGGATGAGGAATAAGGTGCCTCCGGTTTTGTTCAGACCCAGAATGAACTTGTAAATGGATGTGTGTCTGACATCGGATTTCATTCTGTGTGATTGATATACATCGGTTGCATAGCGTGAATTGCCTATGTGGCATGCTGAGATGCAAATGATCAAGGCTTCTGTTGAAAAGAAGAGTCTTGTGGTTGATGATCAAAGCACGGCTTTAATATAGCGTAGCTTTGTGTAGCGCTAATTCGCGAGCCTCACACCTCGGTGTGGACCAGAAACGGGAGAGGACTTCAGGGAGGACATGCGTTTCCTTCTAGCTAGGAGTGGTGTCAGCGTTTTACTAGCCCTGACATTTTACTTATGTGGATGATGGATTGCGAGGCGCCTCGGTTATATCGGTCGTACTGGGGCCGATAGTTTGGTCGGGATATGACCAGTTTATGCCCCATAGGGTGGGAATATGCATTGTTCAGGCATTTTAATCCACTCCGTGTGGACCGGCCCTGATGATCCAAGGGTCACTCGAGCCCTGATCCTAAGGCTCGGGCTAGACAGTCTCGAAGCTGTAAGGACGATCTCTTGCCTTGGTTCACAGATGGAAATCCAACTTCCAATAAGTGAAATTTGCAGTTTTGATTGTAGAGCCTAGTATTGACGACATGATATATGTACCCATGCCATCTAGGATTAATACATTTATATTTGAAGTTGTTTTAAACACTATGCACTTATAAAAGTATCAAATGATTTGTTTTAACGTACCAAGCATGTTTGGCTATTATAAGGGAAACCCTATCCCCCGGCTTAAGTTGCATTGTGTGATAGGACCTGGGTCTTATAATAGCTTCATTTTTCCAAAAATCATTGCGTTGTTTTGTTATATGCACTGGTATTCTTGGGAGCAAACCCGTTCCGTGTTATACGGCGTGGTCCCTTGATATATCTAATTTAAAGTAAAGATTTAAATAACTGTTTTAGTTCTCGCACCAGTCACATGACTGATCTGGAGTTTATTTTTTAACCTAAACTCTGGGTGCCCCTATTTTCTGCATGGACAGCTAGTAGTTTTGGTTTTGCAGATTTATATTCACAGGATCTTGATTTACAGTAGGAATGATATTCGGAAAGCTCTGTATCCGTGTATTCCTTTCAGTTGTGTTTTGTATTATTTTCCGCTGCATTGTAACTTGTAAATCCCTGATATTTAGTAAATTTGAAATATTTATTCATACTCTGTATATTCTTATATTCTGATGAAATTATTGTAATAAGCAATGAAATGTTCTTCTGTTTGTGTTATGATTTGTCATGTTCTCAAAGCAGTCCGGGCTTTCCTTCAGGGGAAGTTCGAGTCGTTACTTTTAATCTAAAACATAATAACTTAAATAGATTATCTTTCCTTGTTGAACTCTTCAATACTAATGAGTTTTCAGTCTTCGACTCTTGAGTCTCTATGTTACCATCATTAACTTTCTCATCATCTTGAATCTTCACTTATTGACATCTTTTAACTTTATCATCATCTTGAATCTTCACTTAATATCGTATAATCTTCAAAATCAACATCTATATTGTATTCTGCATTATGCACAATATACTCGATAAAAAAATATTAGTATTTATATTTTATACTATTTTATAAAGTTGTTGTCATTAAATCTAATACCCAAGGTACTAATAGTCTCTTTTTTCTATCATGACAATTTTTTTATGTAAAATAAAACTTTCGATGACTCCCATGACTTTACACATTTTATTTCATATATTTCTCCCCCTTTGTCATCAATTAAAAAATAACCAGCAATATCAACAACACGAACAATACCTAATTGCTCCTATGTATAACACTACAAAAAAGTAAAGAAGTCAAATATTCAAACAAATCAATTCAATATATCCAGTATAAATCAAATTAGTACATTCTTTTTTAGGGAAAAGCCAACAGGGTTGACGGGTCTTTATCTAGTTTATTCATATGTAAGAAGAATTACAAGGTTAATCCAAAGAACTTAAAGAAGCAGCAAGAAAAACAGAAGACATAGGCAATAAAACAAAACTAAAACAATAAGGTTCAAAAATAGGGAAGAATGAAAAGAACAACAAAGCTTGACAGCACTGAAACTGTAACACCCACCTGGAGTGGGTCTAAATTCCAACACTGAAAAGACCTATCGGAACTTAGAGCCATTCTAATGGATCGTTGGTTCCTGTAAGGATTACATAAATAGAGACAACTAAAAACGACATCAGAATCACAAAGCGGAAGGGATAAAATATAATAATAAAAAATAGATGTACCATTAAATAAAACCCATAATAACGTTAACTACATCAAACTCAAATGTCAACAAGGGTACATCAATAATAATAATAATAATATCCCATGGGTGCAATAATACTTCCAAACACGATAATAATAACTACATATTCTCCTTCGTCACGCTCCAATATCCATGACTGATGCAACCATTCCCACCTACTAAACTATTTATATGTTGAGAAGAGGGAGGTCAGTTCAATAAGATCTGATCAATGAAAATCACAAAAGTTTAAGGAATGCCAATTTCCTATACTTGATAGTATGAATTCATCAAATTCAACACAAAAAATAAATGTATTAATTAGGCGGACTACTCTGAAGTCACTCAAGGCCCATATATTTATTCATAAGGGAGGATTCTATTATCACTTAATACCCTAAGAAGCGGAATACCATTTGTCCACTTAAAGTCATTAGATGTATATTTATTTATGGGTGGATTCCTTCGATCACTTAAGTAACTATGGCGGACCTTAGTCACTTAAGACCTCGTCTTATAATCATCAACGCTATTTAAATATACTCTTAGTGTAAATCGAGAGATGGTAATCTGCCACTTAATACCAAGCTTATGTAGACACTCATTGCCATTTATGACTCTCCTAATAGACCCATGCGTTATTATCTAGCTATCATTATATGTGAACTCCCAGCTAATTAATACTTCCCTTAGATAGGTAGTCCCTTAGAAATTTTCATACTGGTCATCCCTAGGTATTCCCTCACATAGCCCTAGATATGAATGAAACAACTTCCGGAGAACTAACTATCTTACTCATATGTCTATCATTTTAATTAGAACCATTTAATACATTATAAGAAAAAAGCGGATCCAATGACCACTTAAGACCTTAATAAGGGTGGGTCCCATAACTTTGATTGTAACAACCCGGAAAATCAGAACCAATTTAATTTTTTTATTTTGGCAATTTTAATGAATTTTGGATATTTAAAATGATTTAATTTAAATAATAACGACAAGATATTTATTTCGAACAGAATTAGGACGTATATATTTATTTAAATCAAAGTTAGAATATAAATATTTATTTTAATTATAAAAGGAATTGGAAATGGCGCTGTAGTTTGAAAATTCGATTTCAAATTTCAAATGAATGTACAAGATTCAAAATAAACCGGATTTTAGCAAAAACGGAAATATTAGAATCTGTTTGAAAATATCTTTCCAACGAATTAGAAAAATTGAAATTTCATAACGGGAATAAAAATTTATGCACAGTTGAAAATTCAGAATAGTCGCTATGGAAATATAACCCTTAAAAATAGCAATTTTGCAAAAGACCTCCGTTTTCGACGAGACCACTTTTGTTGATTCCGGAATGTCAAATTATTGCTAGATTCCAATTTTCATAATTTTTGAGTTAATATGTGAGCGTGGTGGATTTAAACGTGTTTGGCAATTTCAGTTTGAATTTAATCGACTGAAAAATGGCCGTTTTTCAAACGGTCTCCAAATTCGACGGAATTAGTTTTATTTGGACCGTATCGTCAAAACATAGCCAGAATTATTTTTCTGGAATTTTTAGATTCTGTACATGGCCCCGGTAAATTAAAATGTGCGTTTGAATTTAAAATCTAATGATTTATATTTTAAATTTAATGGAAACTGATCGTAACAGCCGAATTGGGTTACGAGACATATCCCATTGTGTTCGGAATGGGGGTAATTAGTTAGGTGCGACAGTCGTTGGGTCGGATTTGGAATTCGAGAGAAAAACCTCAATTTTAGAATTAAATAATATTAAATTATATATATAACGTTATAACCTAATTCTATTCTCCCCCAAAATTCAATTTTCAGAAATCGAAAAATAAAAATAAAAATGGCCGACGCCAAACCATTGGTTCCTCCGCTCCACCTCATCGCCATCACCTCCCCCCGCTGTCGTCGAGCTCCTCCTCCCTTCCACCATATCCATCTTCCATTCAAGCCTCCTCCATCGCAACCCCTGAAACCACAAGCATCCGCCCTTCGTGAGTCACCACCAGACGGAGCCGACCTCCACCTTGATGCGCCACTAACCAAGACTCCAACCCCCTCTCACCGCTCTCCGCCCTTCTCCGACAAGAAACTCCCCCCCCCCCCAATCCATCGCCACCTCTGTTTTCCCCCACCACCGCTGTTGTGAGCACCCCCTGCTCGAGCCGTGCATCAGAAACCCCGCCCTCTCCTGGTTCAACGACAAACACAATGAGTTTTTATATTTGATTTTATACATACAAAGACTTCTTTTTTTATCAAGATAAGATTTTTATTTTATATCAAGATTTGATTTTTATTTTAGCATATAAAAATTTGATTTTTATTTATTTATATAGCATATAAGAATATGATTCTTATATATATAAAGCAAGGATTTTAATTAATATTACAATACGATCTTTGTAATGTTTTCATTGTAATAAAAATGCGATTTTTATGATATGATTAACATTATAAAGACTTGATTTTTATTGTATGAATGGGTTCGTAAAGATATGACTTTTAACTAAGTAAAAATATGATTTTTAGCTAAGTAAAGATATGATTTTTAGCTAAGAAAAGTTATGATTTTTATCGATATAAAAATATGATTTTTATTTACATAACCATGGAAAAAGATGTGATTTTTATTTATAATATAGCAGAATAAAAAAATGATTTTTATAATATGAAAAAAAACATTATAAAAATATGATTTTTATTATATGAGTAGCGATATAAAATATGATTTTTATGCAGATAGAACAATAATAAAAATGTGATTTTTATCTATATAGCGTTAAAATAAAAATGTGATTTTTAATATAAAAATCGTATGAAACAGATTGTGTTGGAATCAGAACAGCGAATCTGAGTGACGATAAGATTGCTGGAGTGGAAACCAAAGGTGAGAACTCCTCACTATAATTTTCTTTGTACAGTTATTTATTTTATAACTGCATATATGAACTTCTCCCCTATCGTCCACAAACCATGGACGACTTGTTTGATTGTTTGGTTTGGTTGATTTATTTGTTTGGATTGGTTTGGAATGTGAAATGAATTGATATGATTTGGTTTATGTATGGCGTGAGCCATTATTGGGCGAGGGATAAGGCTAGACCTTATCCCGGTTCTAGTGTCGCGTCGTTATGCCGCCGAAATTTTCTAAAATATGTTAGAACAATAAAAATATCATTTTTATTGTGTAAATGAACCGAATAAATATTTCATCGTTAAAAATAAAAAATTTAACGTGTATATGAATAAAATAAATATTCATTTACAAATCGGACGATTTTTTTATGTACACATATTTGACTTATATTGATTGGGACGACAAATTTTACACATCACCCAACTGCACAAATAATAATCACTGTTTGTTGTTTGAAAACCCCACACGGGTATTGCGATGATATTTGGCGTACACTAATCCCAATTGTTTAGTTGTATGTCAATCGATAGGTTGACAGACTATTGAAAGCGTTGATTATTTATAACTAATGCTTATACAGTGTAGAATGCACTCCAGATGATGGATTGTTGTTTTCACTGTTGTTATATACATGTGTTGTATGAAATCCATATAAATGACATTATAGGGTACTTGACTGTGTCTGATTCCAGTTCAGAAAGAAGGAATATTTTAAAATAACAAATATTTTAAAATAATGAATATTTTAAAATAATATTCACTAAAAGATCAAAATCTGATTTTGATGTCCGATTTGGGATAGACACGAAAATATTTAAATATATAAAGCCGTGTTGATTAGATTAACGCCATTTTGACGTGAACGATATTTATATCGATTTTATTCATTTTTATTATAAATATCGAAAAGGAAATGATTTCGAAATATAATATTTTGAGAATATTATCATTTATATATTAATGATATGGAATATTCAATTTTGATTTGAAATTGAATACTAAGTTGAACTCGTTTTGAAAACGAATTTGAAATGATTTATAAAATACGTTTTAAAAAGAAATCGAGGAAACATATATAATATATATATTATATATATTTAATGGCCTGAATAGAACGCGCCGCGCCGCGGCAGTTCGCGAATTTCGACCATTGACTTTGAACGGACATTACGGGAGATCCAACCATCGGATTCTGGGTTCGTATCGACAAGAGCTTTCTAATGAATACAAGAAGTTAGAAATCTAACAGTTGGATTTGGAATTCTGTCCAAATAAAATTTGGAAAAGGTCGCTTTAAGTGCAGTTCGATGGCCGTTTATGGAAATCGACTATATGGGCCTTGATAAAATTATTAAAAATATCAATAATTTGTGTAAAATCATAATAAATGATTTGGAAAGAATTGGAATGAAAAATTCCATATTTTAAAAGATAAAAATATATTTTATCAAAATGAACTAGTTATTAACTAGAATTATAATCCAATTATTTTTAAATAAATAAATTGGATTTGAAATGGTCTTAAAAATAACCAGAATTTCCAATATATGAATTGGAATGGATTTGAATCGAAATTATCTTCAGAATATTTTGATATTGGATTCCGTAATTATACGGACATTGTGGAGGAATTTGGAAGATATATATATCGTTATTCCAATACGATATTTGTTGATTTTAGTATTTGACATTGAATATAAGCTGATATATTTTCTATTCAGAGCCTTGTACTTAATATCAAAGTGAATTTTGGCTTGTCGTGAACGGTGATTTCACTAACACTGTTCTTAAACCCAGTTCAGAAAAGATTAAATCTTTTTACTAATATTTAATAAAGTTTATCAATTAATTAACATCTAATTGGAATTAAATTGAAATTGGTTTTTGGGTTAATCGTAAACGGTGTTTTAAATAACACTTGTTCTTTAACCCGATTAACAATGGAATGAGATTTTGGGTTTGTCGTGAATGGTATCTTTAATAATACTGTTCTTAAACCCAATGGAGTTAAGAAAATTAGAGACTAACTGGAGATTAGCTAAGCTGAATGGTTTCCTGGGTATTGATTTGATGTTGGTTTCAGCCTTCGGGATTAATACTTAGGTAATTGTTCTCTTACTAATTTACGATTAGAGACTGATGGGATGGGGTCTTAAGTAACACTGTTCCTAAACCCTGTGTGAAAAGAATAAATCTTTTAATTAAGATGTAGAGAAGAATTACCAGTTAATTAACATTTAATTGTATATGAAATAGAATGTGAATTGGGTATATCATGAACTGTGTTTTTAATGACATTCGTTCTTTAACCCAATTTACAGTGAAATGAGATTTGGAATTTATAAATCTTTTAATTAAGATTTAATGGAATTTTCCAAAGTAAAGTTTTCCAATTTAACAAAATAAATTGGAATGGAATGGAATCCGATTTGATAATAATCGAAGTGAGTTTCCGTGGAGGAAGACTTTTAATATATATGGAATTTAAGAGGCTTTGCCGTTATTCCATTTATATTATCGGTTGGATGTGGAAGTTTATATCTATTATATATATCGATCTGTTTTCCATGAAAATTCCATTGTTAATGGAATGAGATTTTGGGTTTATCGTGAGCTGTGTTTTAAATGACATTAGTTCTTTAACCCAGTTAAAGATAAGATTAATTTCTTAATTTTGAAAAAAAATCATTAACTAATGATTTTTGGAGATTAAAACTGAATTAGAGTTATAATGAATCTTTAATTAGATTGAAATGTGAATCTGATAACCAAAATTATCAAATTCAAGAAATGATCGAGAATGGAGTATCACCAGTTTTACTCTAAGCAATAATTAAATCTTTAATTATATTTGAACGTGAAATGATAATTAATTTTACCGATAACGCCGTGGTTTTAGATATGAAGTATTACCAGTTTTACTTCATGGGATGAATAGGTTGGGATTAGGAAATTAAACAAACGATTACTTCGGTAAGGTTCGCTAATCCCGACTAGTTTGGATAAACCATAATTTGGTTTGGATTGATATCCAAAGGAAGATTAAAGAATAAATTTAAAGAATTTACCTTTGATAAAATTAATGGGACCCAAAAGATGTGAATGTTTGAATAAAAGAATATTCTGAATTAGAATGAGGCGTATGTTGGGGTTTCATAGCACTTGTTGACTATATACGCGAGTTATTCAGAAAAACCGGGTTTAAACCATTCTGAATAGCTGATTCGACGATAAGTCGAATATGAAGATGGTGGTTGAAGATCGAATGTCTTCACATCGTTTGGATGATTACTGATGTCTTGGTTGGGCTGTGCACCCAAGACAAGGTAATAAGTGGTGATCGTCCTGACGTACTTGAAGATCGACCGGATATGCGAGGACCGCTCTCCTGTATTGGACATATGGGACGAGGAATAAGGTGCCTCCGGTTTCGTTCAGACCCAGAACGAACTTGTAAATGGATTTGTGTATGAATTCGGATTTCATTCTGTGTGATTGATGGACATCAGTTGCATAGCGTGAATTTCCTGTGTGGCATGCTGAGATGCAAAGGATCAAGGCTTCTATTGAAAAGCAGAGTCTTGTGGTTGATGATCAAAGCACGACTTTAATATAGCATAGCTTTTTGTATAGCGTTAATTCGCGAGCCTCGCACCCCGGTGTGAACCATAAACGGGAGAGGACCTCAGGGAGGGCATGCGTTTCCTTCTAGCTAGGAGTGGTGTCTGGGTTTTGCACCCCAGACGTTTTACTTATGTGGCTGATGGATATCGAGGCGTCTCGGGTATTTCGGTCTCTGCGGAGCCGATGGATGGTTTGGTAGATATACCGACCAGTTTACGCCCATAGGGCAGGGAAACGTAGTGTTCAGGCATTTTAATCCACATCCAGTGGACCGGCCCGAACGATCCAAGGGTTGATGCGCTGTGACCCTGAGGCTCAGGGTAGAGAGTCTCGAAGCGGTAAGGACGATCCCTTGCCTTGGTTCACAGATGGAAATCCAACTTCCAATATGTGGCATTTCGGGTTTGATTGTAGAGCCTAGTATTGGCGACATGATATATGGTACCCATGCCATCTAGGATTGATACATTTATATTTGAAGTTGTCTTATACATTATGCACGTATAATAGTATCAAATGATTTGTTTTAAATGTACCAAGCATGTTTGGCTATTATAAGGGAAAACCCTATCCTCCGGTTTACGTTGCATTGTGTGATGGGACCTGGGTCTTATAATAGCTTCATTTTTCCAACAAGCATTGCCCTGTTTTGTTATATGCACTGGTATTCTTGGGAGGAAACCTGTTCCGTGTTATACGGCGTAGTCCCTTGAAATATCTGAATTTAAAGTAATGTTTTAAATAACTGTTTCAGTTCTTACACTAGTCACATGACTGACTTGGAGTTTATTGTTTTAACCTAAACTCCGGGTGCCCCTATTTTCCACACAGGCAGCTAGTAGTTTTGGTTTTGCAGATTTATATTCACAGGATCCTGGTTTACAGCTGGAATGATATTCGGAAAGCTCTGTATCCGTTTATCTCTTTCAGTTGTGTTTTGTATTATTTTTCGCTGCATTGTAAATTGTAAATCTCTGATATTTTTCTGATGTATAATATTTATTCATACTCTGTATGTTCTTGTACTCTGATGTAAATTGTTGTAATAAGCAATGAAATGTTCTTCTGTTTGTGTTCTGATTGGTCGTGTTCTAATTACAATCCGGGCTTTCCTTCACGGGGAAGTTTGGGTCGTTTCATTTATCCTAAACCAAGGAGTCAACTTAGGAACGGACCAAGTTCAAACCTCTTAATACTCAAAACAAGGTAGGTCAGTCACCTAATACCTTCTCGAGGTAGGCCTACATCACACACACACACATGGATATGTGTCTGTGTGTATATATATATATATAAATACACACAAAAGACATCTCACATTAAACCAACCACTTGTATATGTTGGATTTACCAGGCGATTCCGAACAGGCTTCTACTACAAGTTGGGCTTAACCTTGCATTCCTGTGGAATAATTATAACGGCCCACGGCATGTAGATCTCTCACATTAACTCGACTAACTTGTAGATGTTGAATATGCCGGTCGGTTCTAGGTAGGCTTTTACTACAAGTTGGGATTAACCTTGAGTCTATGTCTCATTAATACTAACAGAAGCTATTAATAGTCACACACATACAAATTTTTCTATGGGGACATTTATAATTCTAATTTCATATTTAACGCATTTAGTACGCTCTCAAAACGAATTTAATATGCATTTATAATATGTTTGTTACGTTATAAACAGTAATAAATAAAACATAAATTAAACGCATGTAAGAAACGTCCTATTCTTTGAAATGTCAATCCTAACATCAAAATAAGGTTTACAAGTTTATTTTCCTAAGTTCATCAACATGGCATAAACATGTATATTCACAATCAACTAACAACAGGGTAATAACAATATATACATAAAAATTTGTAACCAAGGTTTAAAAGATTATTTAAACAATAAAACAAAGACAAGGTGCAATATTCCAATTATATATGTAAAATCTCCTTTTCGGTACTGCTTCACTTTTTCATATGATTTATATATACAAAAAACTTAAGACATTAGTGAGTTGTATATAGTACGTTCAAAATATCTAAAATAATAGATGCTTAAACCTATTAAATCTACAATACTCAAGACTTATACCTTTGCATACATATACATAATTTTACAAAAAAGTGAATCAAACCATTATCAAAAGGTGTACAACACCCAAATCCTATCTCTTATTACACCAGCAACCAAAACCATATATACACCACTTGATTGACCATTCTCGCAAATTATAATGAATTTGGAGGATTTGTTTATATATTTTTTATGAAAATACAAACCCCATTAGGAATAACAATCCAAATCTACACTATATAATATAGAAAATAGAAAATTCATGTAATTTGCACTCAGAGAGATAGGATGAGAAGAATAGTGAATTTAGTGTAGAATCTAACAAATCTACATTGAGTCTTTCGAGTTAGCATGCTTCAAATCCTCCTAAATATATAAGAATCGGATTTAGAATCTCATATACACACACACTCTCTCTTTTAATTGAAGGATCTAAATAAGAATTCAGATTAGAAGAGATAGAATATAGGTTAGAAGAAGGGAAGAAACCTAATTTGTTTCTAGTATTAAGAAAATGACGAACAGAATAGAGGCGTAGAAGAAAATGAATGTAGGGTTTAGGGTAGAGGTTAGGTGTCATTTTATAGTAACTAGTGTGTATGTGGACCATAGGATTAGTTATATTTAATCTGGGTAGTCCTTTTAAGAAAAACTATATAAAAACCCTTAACAAAAATTGCCTTTCTCCCATATTCAATTAGGAGGGTGGTCGACCGTCCATTGACCACCCACTTGAGGAAGCGGTTGACAACTATCTCGAGTCGAGCGCTGGGAAATTTGTTTCCCTATCGTATTAATTATATTAATTACATATTAAATCTTGATTGATCCATTCCATTATTTATTTATTCTTGTCCCTCTTACATATAATTATTTTTACATACAAATTTAAATATCCATTTATTATTACATTATACCAATCAGTATATAATTTAATTCCATGTTATATTTATTTAATTTGAATTTCTAATCTTGTGCGTATGCAATTATCGTATAAACTGTTTTATAAATAACTTCTTCATACAGACTCCGTTTTTGACAAATAAAATTGGAAACAGACTAGAATCTCACCATGAATATAATGGTAATATTCTCATGGCCAAATTCTCAATTTCCCGAAATTCTTATTTTCAGCCCATTAATATTTTGTTAATTTTATTATTGCTTATATTGAATTTAATTATCTATATCTATTTAGGGTATATTTTACGGGGTGTTACATTCTCCCCCCTTAAAAGAGATTTCACCCCAAAAAAATTTGAAGGGGAAAAGCAGAACTTGCTCTAACAAACAAGTTATACATCCATGTTATCTATAAAACATCTATAAACATCCATTACTCAATGTGATTAAGTATTGCTTACTTGCTAAAGTGAGCTCAGACCTAGCATGAAAGTGTAACATGTGATGCTATATGTATGCAAAACACCCTAACATGCATAAAATTTCTATATGAGTGATCCATGAATTTGTGTTGCAGCCATCTCCTACCATCCAATCTAGCAACCACGATGCAACCATAAAGGAATATAATGGAAACAGTTTCCCATGAAAAGCTTGGGATGAGTTTGCCTAGTTTTTTCTTTTGTTTCTCATATGCCTTCCACAGGATAACCTTCCTAATGTACTCGGACTAGGCTGATGGATTATCTACGAAGCTGTAACGACCCAGAATTTCGACTATCAAAGATTGGCATTTGACACAGCTCAACATCACCGGATACCTAATCGTCTTTGGGGTTACAAAACATTAGAACTGAACAAAAATAACTTTTCATTATCATAACAATAATTTTACATACGAATACAACATTTATCAAAGTACAAATGAAAATATATGCACAATGAAAAAAAATACTTTGGGCATAGTTCCAGCTTTAAATCCAGAACATGCTCCAAAATGACTCTAAGACTAAATCTGCAAAATCCTTTACTACCAGGCTTCCCATGTGAAAATATGGGCACCCATAGTTTAGGTGGAAGAACAATAAACTCCAAGTCAGCCATGGAACTGGAGTGAGAAAGTAAAATAGCTATATCTTTTTAAAAGTAGGGTAATTCATAAGACTACGCTGTATAAACACAGAACATGTTTTCCCTTATGAATAAAAGGCCAAATACTCGGTGTCGAAATCAAGTCATGAAAGAAGGAAGCATGCTAACGGCACCAACGTGTGGGGAACAGTTAGCTTGGTGTCGATACTCGAAGGGGGAGAAAATTGATTTGGTTTCGGTACCAAGGAAGAAGAAGCAAAGGCCTAGAGTTTATACAAAGGAAAGAGAGTTAAAGTTGTTCGTACAATACCGAAAGCAAACAGTGAGTGAAAGTCGAAAGTACATGATCCGCCACCAGAATGAAAAGCCACCAAAGGAGAATTAAGGCTGATAGTCAATATATGATCGAATGAAGGGCTATCGGTATTGATTGATTCACTAGCGATATAATTGAAAGGATGAAGACAAACATCAAAGCATGATACCAAGAATAAGTAAAGACAAGGGGTTATCCACAAAGTAGAAGCTCCAGTAAAGATGTTATCGCTACAAACAGGCTTAGTAGATATACCGAAAGCAATCAACCAATAATCACTTCCGAAGCAGAAGCAGCAAAGCAAAGGAGTTTTAACAGAAAACGATACTGAAAACCAAAGAGACCAACACCTAGGAGCTGGCATCGGAAGCCGCCAAAGTGGGTCCCCACTGATAACGCATACTGAAAGCAGGCTTCTACCAGAAATATTGCCATAAGGGATCTAAATTACCTATAAATAGGACTCTAGGGTCACATTCTGGAGATCTTTTCCTCATTCCACTATCTTGTATTCTTTTCTTATAGAGCAAATCCTAATTTCCAAATAAAATTGGGGACTTCCACGATAATTGTAATACAATTACAATGAATAAAAAAGGAAAATCGAGACTTAGTATTTTCTCGATTTGATAATCATACTTTGTCCATGTTGATCGAACGAGGAGTTATCATTAACCTCTTTTCGTGGGGGGATTTGGACAAAAAGTATTCATAAAGGGGGAGCTCATTGAATAAATCAATGAATTCTTCCTTATGATTCTGATATATGTTCCAAGCCTTTCACATTAAGCCTAATGTAGCACAACATATTAAAGAGACCTATTATAACCTTATGACTCTATAACTAACACAACCAAGGCCCTTTTTGAAGGCTGGCTCGATGTGGGAGTCTCATCTTAGTCAATAAGGATTATAGTATGTCACTAACCCAAATGTTATGACACATAGCATGTTTCTTCTCAACACAATGTCTATTATTCTATCCTGAATATAAGGATCGCTATTGTAATGAGGTCATTAACCTTCTATAAGCTTATAATGTCCTTGTCCCAAGGTAACTATTGACCTTTTTATTGCGTAAGTGTGATACTCACCTCTCAAGGGAAGAATAGTTAATCTTTGGGCTTAGAGACTTGATATCTAAGAAATGGAAGAATAAGTTGAACTTGTTGAGGTTGAATTATCTTTCAGCATCTGTTAGATGGATTGCTCTCTAAATTTCATCACATACGCATTGTCAAACTTTAGATAAGGTGTTGACGATTTTTTCGTTAACATTTTGGCGTTAGAGGGAAGGCTTGAACCTCCGCCTCTATTAGTTAATTATAGATTAATTGTGTGAATTTATTGCTTAATGGCAGGAAAGCATGAAATCAAAAGAATTGGAGGCTCTGAACAAAGAACCAACTCTTAATGCAACTCTTAAAGAGAATGTAGCTCCAACACCCAACTTGAACACTACTGAATTGGGTGGTACCTCTAATCCAGTGCAGCCTCCAAACCCGAATGTTGTAGAAGAAAATGCCATTAAATTAATGGTTCTTGAGAAATAGGTCCTTGAAACGAAAATTCATTTAGAAGCTGCTCAGGCGCATAAATCCTCAATGATCACCCAGCCAGGCCCAAGCGATGAAGTCGATTCTCCAAGAAGAAAGTTTCCCATTCGACATTCTGAAGGAAAAGAGAAAGTCAAAGAAACTTCCTCTAAGAAGAAATGATATCATCTTATAGGAATAGATCAACAGGGAAACCAATGTAGCAAGAAGCAGTACAGAAGCTCTACTACCAAAGGGTACAGTCCAAAAGGTTGGACTATGATAAAACGGAAGCTTACCTCAAGATATGACTAAGAAAGCTGTTAAAGATCTGCTTGGGAGCAAGGGAAAAAGAACCCTGGGTGAAAGGGTTAATGATAATAAAAAGATGGCCCCATTCACCGATGAAATTATCCTTATCAAAATCCACAATAAATGTAGGAATAGAACTATCATTCTTATCAACATTATTCTCTCGAACGTTATTATCAACATTGTTATCATTATTATCAATATCCCCACTGATAGTTCCGGACTTTTGAACCCATATCTCCTTTGGTTTTGTTTTGCATTGAGAGTTGGTATGTCCATAAAAACCAACACACTTTATAGCTAAGTGGTTTATAAAGATATTCCACGTTTACTCTTAATTCTTCTCCAGTGTGCATGATCACATCAACGACATTTGGGAACTCAAATCTTGCGTCCATCTCAATGAGTATCTTTGCAAATGCAACTTTGGATTCGTCTGCGGTGATTTTATCCATTTTAATTGGTCTTCCCAACATGATGGTGATGGCACTTAATGCTTCTTTATCCCATAGTTCCAGTTCTAGATTTGATAATTTAACCAAAAGAGGTATTGTGGACAGTAATTCCTTCTTAAATCTCATTCCCATATTCCATTTCTCTAACATGATAAGCTAAACAAATATGGTACACCTTTCAAAATGTTCCCACAGTCTGAATTGTTTTCAAATCTTATTATAAAAAATCCATTTTCTTTTGACAACAGTTGAAAGTTTCCTGTTGGTTTCAAATATGTTCAACATAGTTTTTGAGATGCAGATGTTATGGTCTAGTTCCATATACATAGAAGATGATTGAATTTTTTCATTTTTCCACCGACCTGTACGTCGCGATTACAGGAGTAGATGCCTTCATCTTCAAAGTTATGACTGTAAGTTCAATGAAACTCAAATCAACATATTCATTCCACGATTTCCCAGTCCCACCTAATGCCGCCTGTATCCAAGATTTGGATCTCACGTCTACTACATCTACCTGCACTTTTTCCCAGTCGAAGGATGCTTGCCCCCGCCTTCTTTGTGTGTTGAACCTACAGATCGTCAAATCCAAATCGAGTATTCGCTCCCTCTTGTTTTGAGATCTAGGGGGACGAACTGCCATATGGGCAGTATTTTAGTAATCGAAAATCTCCCGTCACCCTGCAGGTCAGCCGCTCCTTACTGATTCGAAACCCTAATCGGACGTCCACCCTTTTCGACTTCAATCCAATAGTTCCTGGACGATGATTCGATCGGTCCCGCATCTCCCCCACACAATCACTTTTCATGGCCTCCGGTCGGGAGGTCTACCTTTATCGTTGTTAGCTCTTATCGCATCTTCAATGAGTTTCGTGGAAGCCATTACTATTTTATTTTATTTAACTGCTATTCTATTCAACATGCTTTGGTGTGGGAAGATGATAGAATTATTTAATAATATATACATTATATAAAATATTATACGCAAAATATTTCTCCAACCTACAACAACTAGGATTGAACGTTGGACCTCACACATCTCACTCTATGCGTTACAACTTCACTACACTCTATTTTGGTCTTCACACTACACAAAAACAGGCTAGCACCCTATGTTACACACATACAACCATTAAATAGCAACACAACAAGTTTGGAGATAACAGGGGTTGTCAATGTCTGTGGGAGGTCAGACCAGGAATGGTGCGACCTGGGTGTGTGGCAAGGGAAGGGTCTTAGGGTTTTGCCATATATGTGTATATATATATATGTGTGGAGGGGAAGTCTATAGAGACACAAAATTTTGACACAAATGGTGACACAATTGATTTGCACCATTGGATTATCCCATGAATTACACCTCTCCATGTAAAGACAAAAGGATCCAACGGTTGAGGCTCTGTGTCCCTCCCTTTGTGTCTAATTTTGTGTTCAAATAGCCGTCCCATATATATATATATATATATATATATATATACACATATATATATATATTAGGTTTGGGCTTTCATGCAGGGTCCAAGGCAAGCGGCAATAGGCTGGAGGCACATGCTGGTAGGTGCGGTGGAGGAGCAGGACGGGCGCATGTTCGGAGGGGGATGTGGCGTTTGGGAAGCATTGGGGAGGGTTTTGAACACTTTTGGAGATCAAGGGTTTGGGGAGGACCAAGGGCAGCAGATCGAGGGCATCGTGCGACAGAGATAGGTAGCGCATTGTGTAGGTCAGGCGAAGGTGCGGTGGAAGCAGGGCATGGCTCGTTGGGCAAGAAAGTCTAAAGAAGATGACACGGTTTTGACTTCTTGAAGCATGAAATACTCCGCATGAAGAACAAGGCAGAGAAGGATATTTGTATGGATTTCATCTTGATTTTTTTTTTGCAAATTTTTTCTTCGGATTTAATTTATTTTTCATTGAATTTGAGATTTGAGAAAATTTTCTCTTCGAATTTCAGATCTGGATCTAGACAAGAGAAAGAGAAATGAGGAAATCTCTGAAAATGACAGAGGCATAGAAGGATGCGTGATTTTATAAATTTGAGGAGGAGTTACATGGTACTGACTGACAGTTTAATAAATGGTCCCCTACCGATTCAATAAACCTTTTCAAATTCAAATCAATATTAATATGAGTGAGAATATCAAGGAAGACATAGATAAGACATTGTTAATACAAGCAAAATATACACATGACAAACACCATCTGTTTTGCATGTTTTTACACTTACAAACGTGAATTCCGGACGAATGAAATTGAATGCTAACGAAACGAATATTGTTGGACACTTATAAATCAAATGTAGATTCAATAAAATATTGAACTTTAAAACATTTAAATTTTTAGCTTGAATTAAAATTTTAACTAGTTTAACTAAAACCTACTTTTTGAAAAAAAAAATTATTTAATCAATTTGGCAAATTAAAATACTCAGAAATTCAAACATGCTATATAGATTTAAGTTTTTAAGAATTTAGTTAAATTCAAATAACGCAAGTTATGTTTTTTTTATTGAAAATTTAACGCAAGTTATGTTAGTTCAACAAATAAATTTTGATTTGACAGTTGTCTAATTTCATTGTTCAAATGATACTTATTTTTGTTTATAAACAAACTCAAATTCAAAATAAATTGGATGGTAAATTTAAAAACTCAATTAAACCATTAACTTAAATTTTCTTTTAAATATTCAGGTTGTTTCACATGTCGCTCAAGAAAATAACTTTACTAATGGATGCTACCATCACATCGCATTCTAGTAAACAAATTGATAACCAAGTTGCAAATCCAAACGATAAGCCACAAACCCAGTTCTACACTTAAACCAAAACGAATCCGATTAATACATCGAGTCAAATGGAAGATACCATCACATCGCATTTTGGTAAACAAATTGATAACCAAATTGCTAATCCAAATGATGAGCCAAAAACTCATTTCGACACTTCGAAAACCACAACGGATCTTATTAATATATCGAGTCAAATACTGAGTCCAGTTTTAAACCTCACTCTTCAGTAACCCAATTACACTGGGCTACAAGCTCCATTTCCCACAGATTCCTTACTAAGAAACAACTAGAACAAATGAAAAGGATTCTCAAAATTTTAAAACAAGTGATGGTGAACATTCCATTCTTAGACATCGCTCAACTAGTCCCAACATACGCTTTTAAAGGCTTGTGTACTCAAAAACAACATACTTAAATGCCAAAAAGTCTTCTTACCAACTAGATTTGTTTAAGTAAATTCTTGTCTTGATCTACTCCTGTCGAATACAAAGATCCGAGTTGTCCCACAGTCTCATATATGATAAGAGATTGGACAATTAATAAATGCTTTATAAATGTAGGTGCAAGTATAAATTTGATTCCATATTCTTTGTATGAACGATTAGGCTTGGGTGAGCTCAAACCAACGGATGATATACATTAATTTGTCGATCACCCAAGTAAGAACCCCATATAAGGACAGATTCATTAGAGTTATGTAATTCATATTCCCAGTTGCTTTCATCATCTTCAAAATAGAATCCTTTAACAATCCTATGAGTCAAATTTCGTTAATTTTAGGATGACCTTTCTTAAGCGCCGCAAACACCTAATAAATTGCCGGCACGGTTCGATGAAAATTTCTTTTGATAATATAACTTTAGATCTTAATATTTTCGACGTAGAAAATCAATGGAATGAACAGTTGATAATACATTGGATGTTAGCGCTATCCATTAGAATTTGGAAGAGGAAACAATTGATTTTAATGATGAACGCGATGATGAATATGAGAAATTTTTTCATGATAGTCGAAACGAGTTTGAACATACGCTTCCATTTAACTCTCTCACGCTAAAATAATTTCCCAAAATGCTTTCTTCTTTCGATGTATATGTGTTATATTAGCACCCTACACTTATTTTGCACTCGCCATGCTCTATACGCTCCTCACGCAAACCGACAAGGCAATGTGTGCACTGTAGTTGGCCCTAGTTTATCTGAGTTAGATGTATGTATATCATTTTTATAATAATACATGCCTAGAGTTAGGTGCACGCACTTGTGTGCACACTCGTCATGCTCTGTAATCTCCTCATGTAAGCCCGCTAGCAGTACAAGTCAGCATATCTAATGTTTGTTTATTTGAGTTAGATGTATGTAAATATTGTTAATATCAATATTTTTTTTGGAATAATAAGAGAGAGTAGACAATTGAAACTCAAGGATCATTTTAACTTTGCTTTTTTAATTTGTTATACGAAAAGAAACAAGCATACGACCATATGCTCAATGCAATCATGCTTCCAACAAAAAGAAACAAGCATACGACTAGCATTTTTGAAGTTGCAACTAAAAATTACAATTGGTTTGCACTAATGGACACTCCGTAAATTCCAATTCATGTAAAAAAATTGGATCAGGAGAAAATGAAAATGCAATCTCACCTTGAATTCCTTCTAACAACTTAAATTGTTCTAAGACAACAATATCCATTATTAAACGATAGAAAACTAAACCTGTTCTGTAGCATAAAAAAGGATGAGCATGAAGTAACCAACCTGTAGAGGATAGGAGATCATATAGTAGGACTGGGCATAAAAAGTGGAATGTAACAGAAATAGAAATGATGAAATAAATATATGCAGGAAGATATGTATGAACTCATAGAAGAAGAACGTGACAATAAAAAATATAATCTTTAACCCGAAAAATTATAATTTATTTTTCATTGACAGATGCTTAAAATTTATTAGATTGGTAGGTGCGTATGCATTAACTGCCCATTGAAACTAGTGTGTGGCGCATGCTACGCACACGGGTAGTGTTGGTAGCTGAATCATTGTTGAATGTTTGCTTAAGATATAATGTATATAAAAAAGGAAACTTTTTAGAACAATGGAATGTGGATGTTAAGCTTATTATGATATTTATGCCATATGTGTCTGCGCACGTACAAGTGGGATGGGGAAGCAATGATCGACTGCACCACTAAGCTTCTTGATCTTCGCCATAAATTCTGATTTGAATAATATTTTGTTATCTCTTACTACTACAATATTATTTACTTTAGAACATGTGGTGGAAATCAGAGAAGATAAAACGATATATTATACAAAATAAAAACATGTGTTTAGTGTATAAGTATGCATTTTAGAAACACGGACCAGAACATATGCACTTTTTAAGTCGTGTATGATCCATACAAATGCCAATAAAATGTTGTGAGAATGTTAATATGATACATTATTTTACAATAAAACATTACTTAAAGAAATTTTGGACATTTTTTTTTTTTGGAAGATAAAACCTTTACTTGAAATTGAGTATTTTCCCATGCTGCTCCAAAGGCAAAGTTTTAGCAAAATTAGATGTGAATCTGGTAAGCTTTTGAGTGTGCAGCATAGGGTCCTTTTTATTTAAGAACCTTTTAAATTCTATGTAGTAGTAGACTCTTATAAAATTGTCGAAACGTACTTTGTAGTGGTTGAATTTCTAGCACATTCTCCTTAGTGGAAGAAATCTTTATATGTTGTCGCTTAAACCGTACAATGCATGATGGAGGAGTTCATGCATAAATGTTAGATAAATAAGTTTGTTTGGGTTATACATACAAGGAAACTCTATTTAGACACAAAACGATAACACAAAATTTGATACAAACAATCTGAATCATTAGATCTTCCGTTGAATTATACTCACCACAAAAAGACAAATGAATCCAATAGTTCAAAATTTTGTCTCTAATCTTGTGTCCCAATAGTCGCTCTCATACATTATTATAAATATAAGGATGCATTTACGATAAGAGGTAATAGGGATTTTAATAGGGGTATTTAAATGGGATTTAAAGTTAAATGGGATATGCGTTTGCGGGATCAAATGGTGTGTTTAAGAGGAATATTTAGCTTGTTAAGTTAAAATTAAGGAGAGATTTAAAAAATTAAAGTTGAAATGGGCTAAGTGAGGGAAGATTTTAAAAAAATAGCCATCGGCATCAGACATCAGACGCATCCAACACCAACACTTAATTTTTCTCCTTCAAAGAAATAGGCAAATTGCTCATATTGCGTATTGAATGCATTTGACGCATTGAACACGAAACTTGAGCAAAATTTGTCCATGAACGGTACCTAATTCTCAGTTAGTAGTTGTTGGGAAAGGAATCTTATTGGCATGGTATGATTGTAGATTTATGGTGGTGGATGTAGATATTATAGTTGATATGCGTTATTTTCTAAAATAATTTAATTCTTACCTTTTGAACAATTTTGTGTAGCATAGTTTAATTCCAGAATTGTATGCGTATGGTAGTTTATTTGTTTACGTCAAATACTGACCGCATTAGACTTTCTTTTAAACCTAATAGAAACCAAACTTTGTTTTACGCTTTAAAATTTTCTTATCTCGGGTTCAACTTTTAGTATCTAATAAGTTACATAAAAGAATAAACTTCATTCCAGCCATGGCTACCTTCAAGATCTCTCTCAATCCTATTTTTTTGATGATAACCCTGATCATAATGAGGGCAGTTCTTCTTCTCCCCCATCTCTCTCCCCTCTTATTCCTAATCTCAACCCTAGAACTCCTCATCCATTCTTTGCTTTCACCGTCGGTAAAGAAGAATTTTGTAACACCCCGCCTCCGCTAGGGTCACTCGCAAAGGAATGCACTAGCTTTAGAGGGGCATTATTGGTAAACATGCACAGAAATATCACAAGACAGAACATATATAAATAAATAGAGGAAGTAAAATCAAACTTTCATAAACATGAATACATAAGGTCTAAAGCCTTTTACATCAGAGTACATCAAAACCTGTCTTGCAATAGTAAAGAAGCATAAAGACTTTTTCATAAATTATTCCCCAAGTAAAACCGTAAAGTAGCCATAGCCAAGAGAAGTCCAAGCCATCCATGATGACCTTCAAGCAGAAGAAGTCCGAACTAAACAGCATTGTTTCCTCCCTGAAACCTGGGGGGGAAACGGAAGAAAAGAGGCGAAACAAAACGGGTCAGTCAAAAAGACTGAGTAAGTCCTATCTACTTCCAGTATAAAAACAGGTAAAGGTAACATGACATGCATAAACTGAAAGTAAACATAAGGATAACTACAAGATAGATAAACCAGGGTAGCCGGCTGAACTGCTGCGGCAAGGTAAATTAAGGTATTATGATAAACTACGGTGTTATGATAAGTCAAGGTATCACATCGTCAGATTTCTATCGAGTACATTATCCCAAGGTATCTACCCCGTCTAACATCCCCCGGTATCTATTATGTATATTCTTCCTAGTTCTAACATGTATATTTGCTCTGCACCTCTCGTACTAGTATCCCTACCCGCGTCATGTGTTAACCATGAACGTCCCTTGCTCAAAGTCGTGTACTGGTCCATGTCAACCTAATATATCACATATATAGGTTACTCAAATCATATGTTTCTTCCCATGTATATAAGTTCAGTCCTTTGCCGTACCTCGTACGGGCTTCCTCATGTCGTATTATCCTTGAAGTCGTTTGGACTGTCACCCTTGTTCTAGCTAGGCTCTTCCATATGAATCATCGTTTGAACTACTAGGACTTACGCCACCTAGCACCACTAGGGATTACGCTTACCTATTGCACGCTTTCGTATTTCGGTTTGGGTTAAACCACCTAGGCCACTAGGGATTACGCTAACCCTCAACCGCGCCCTTTTTCCCACGCATTCATCGTGAATCGTTTTTCTATAACTGTATGCACATGTATCACATCGTGCCATCTGAGTCCTGTCACAGGGCAAACCAAGAAATACAGGACTCGGTCGGGAGCTTTAGATTTATCTGCCGATGCAGATACTAAGGTCTGCTTTTCTACACGTGGCTATGGTCCCACGAGACCCCTCCCTCAACTAGTGAAAGGCAACACAAGAGAAAATCTTGCATGAGAACTACACTCCGGCCAGCCCACATCCTACGGCCTACCTCACCCATAATTAGATAGCAAATCATGGTCTGTTGGGTGTTCCCTGCCTTTCCGTACGTACACGCTTGACTCAAGATGGTAGATGATCGACGAACTTGCTATCTCGGGCACCTTATGTATTCGTCGACTCACTGCTATCCACCCCAGTCTTTAGGTCGCTCGCATAGCAACCAAGGCATATTCTTGGTTCTTCTACCGCAGACCTCAACCTCTCGTGAGCCTAGTATAATGACCTGGCAGCTCACAGAGGGATCCCAAGAATATCCTCACGTTCCCCGAAGCCGCTGCTTCGTTACCCAGTTCGTTGGAGCCTTTATCTAAATCAGATAGCCTGCTCCTACACGCATACTTAAGCGTTGACCTAACGTATCGGGTTACTGATCTATCTAAGAAATGGTCCAAATTTCCTTGACTAAGAATTATTACTTAGTTTCCCTTAACTAAGGTTTACCACTTAGCCTTATTTCCATAATCCTTGTTAACTATGGTTATTTACCCAATCCTCCGAATTAGGGTTTATCTAATGGGTTAAGTGTCACTTAAGTCCATAACTTAGCCCGTCTACAAACCATGTCAAAATTGGCTAAGTATCCAAGTCCAATACTTAACCCTACAAACCATGTGTCAAGTTGGCTAAGTATATTAAGCAATCCATAACTTAACCTTGTCTAATTATCATTTTAGATTGGTTGATTATATAAATTAACTTGACCTTGTCAAATTACCGAGTCAAATCGGTCAAGCGTATTCAAGTGATTCGTGACTTAGCCTTATCATGTTTTCACGTTAGATTGGTTAAGTATGGGTTAACTTAACCTCATCAAATTAACGAGTTAGATTGGTTAAGTTTAGATCACTTAACCACATCAAATCTTCATGTATAATTGGTTAAGTATAAGTTGCTTAACCCCATTAAATTATCACGTTAAGTTGGTTAAGTATTGGTTACTTAACCTCATTGAACTACCAAGTTTAAGTTGGTTAAGTGTTTAACTTAACCCCGTCGAATTACCGTGTTTAGATTAGTTAAGTGTGGATTACTTAACCCCATCTAATTACCGTGGTTAGGTTAGTTAAGTCTTAATTACTTAACCTCATCTAATTACCCAGTCGGATTAGTTAAGTGTAAATTACTTAACCCCATCTCCTAATCATCTTGCACGGTTAAGTGTCATTAAGGAAATCAAGCCCGGTTCCACTTAACCTACCCATTCGTGTCATATCGGTTAAGTGTCATTAGTCAAATTTACTTAACCTTATCATGTGGCATTAATTTAATTAATGCACTCTTAACCTCTCACATTAGACCTTGTTGTGGTTACTAGTTAAGCCGGGCGGGTCCGGATAGATTTACACCACAACCTAGTCTAACCTCGGGTCTTAAGCGCGACATGACCAACTTCTCACATTGGGTCCTATTGTTTGCAACTACTAGTTAGGCCGGTCGGTTCCGGGTAGTTTTACGTTGCAAACTCAACCCAACCTCGAGTTGGCCACACTCATATTATCTAAGTTCATCATGTTTCCAAAACATGTTACAAGTTTTCAAGCATTTGGGTAGACCTAACTTAATAGGTAAATTCCCAAAGGGTAGACCTAACTTAATAGGTAAATTCCCAAGCTCATGTTTTATGCATACTTACATGCCAACTTCCATGTTATCTTACAAGTCATATTTTCAAGTATAAACACATGTCATATTCAAGTTAAGATTTTGCGACATGTTCATGTTTATCTAACTACCCAAAATCGTGTTTTCCCAACGCAAGCAAAGCGAGTCAACATAGTAAGGATACTATGTCACATATTGGTCTCAAAACATGCATGATGCCAAAAAGGGATTGGCTTCCACATGCATAACATCATAAAGGGATTGGCCATAAACATGCATAGTGTCATAAGGTAATTTGGCCACAAACATGCATATTATCAAAAAGGGTTTGGCCATAAACATGCACAACTTAAAAGAGGGGATTGGCCACGAGCATGCATAATCTCATAAAGGATTTGGCCCCAAACTCGCATGTTACCATAAGGGGTTTGGGTTCATAAACATGCATAAGCCCCAAAATCTTGCCTTAGCCAATGTTTCACAAGTAAAGTGGTTCCTAAAGGTTCATGCTAGCATTTCATGCATAAAGATCCAAACTTGCAAGTTAAACTAGGTTATGCATAGCATGAGAGGCATGATTAAGTCACTCACATGGCCTAAAATCATAAACATGAACACAAGAGGCAAGGTAAGGTTCATATAGGTTCGCATAATCATGTTTAGCCTCATTTTATCCCATGTCAACATTAAAAATACCGTTTTGATCCAAAAGTAGCTAGAACTTACATAGTTAGGCCTAGGCAAAGAAGCATGAATCATCTTGGCTAAGAAAGGTGCCTCCTTTGTTGAAGAATCGTCATGGAACTCGCATAGCAACGTTGATTTGGCCTCTATTTGGTGTAGCAAGCTTGCACCTTTTGATTTGAACCCGATTTGAATGCATAGACTCTAGGGATTGGAGATGGAGGCCATGATCAAAATTGATTTTGGCAGCACTTAGTTGCTAGGTTTGATTTTTAGGGATTTAGGTTAGGTTTAGGGTCTTTTTATAGAGATTAGGATAGTTTTAGGCCCTTAGATTAACCCTAGGATAGATTAGGACCATCAGATCTCGGAAGCTTCCAGACCCAGCCCAAGAACAAGACCGGGTGAGACAAACAGGTGCGCCAGGCTAGTTGCCCCGGCCACCCCCTGTCGACAGGCAAGTCGACAGGGCTGTCGACTTGGTCTGGGCCCAAGTCGACAGGCCTGTCGACAGCCCTGTCGACATGGCCTAGGCGGGAAACTCCCCGCCTAGCCCCAGATCTGATTTCCAAAACTGTTTCCGAAATTCAAATTTCCAGAAATCTTCTTTGGGCCTTAACCGGGTCATACAGACTCCGATTTTCGAAAACTCGGACTCTATTTCGCGTATTTTTTCGAGACGAACGCAATGGCATAGCCCGTTTTACTTGATTCAGAATTTAAAATTAAATTCTGCCTTGATTCTCGTTTTAACATGTTATTGAAAAATACGGGTTGTTACAAATTTACTACTGTGAAAAGTCGCAAGAATTCTGCAAGATCAGATCCATATTTGAATAGATCTGATCAATTTAGAAAGGAAATTGGCAAATCTCATGAATACCCTTCCAGAGTTAACAAGAAACTATTTCCTGCATCTAACGGGGGTCACTTTCAGGCCAAGAAACCCAATAATAATGTTCAAGAACATGGGATGATCTAGTGAAAAAGGGGAGCCAAGACTCTGATTTAGATTTGACTTTTATTCCTCCGACTTCCACCATCGATGACAGAGAAGATAACCGTGGTTAGTGAGGAGATTAGTAATAGAACAAAATTTAAATGGGGATTTTCTGTTGTTGCCTACGTTTTTGGCAAGAGGCCACACTATCATCATTTCAGGGCGTTTGTTGCTCATACATGGAACCCTAATGGATCATTTGAGATATTTAAAAGAGAAAACTGGTTTTTTATTACTAGATTCATGAATCATGAAGATTGCGATAAGCTTTTAAGAGGAGGGCCTTATTCTAAAAATGGAAAGCTCATCATTCTTAAAAAATGGAGCAAGAAATTAGTTCTTGATCGTGATCTACTAAGTACAATGCCGGTTTGGATCAGGCTTCCAGAATTAAACTTACGACTTTGGGATAAAAAAGCGTTCAGTGTTATTGCTAGCATAGTGGGGATTCCGCTAAAATTAGACGAACAAACTGCAAAGGAAACCCTTTAAGCTATGCTAAAATATTAGTTGAAATTAGTGTAGATGCAGATTTACCCAATAAAGCTACAATTTATATGCACAATGGGGAAATAATTTCAAAACCGATCCAATATGAGTTAATACCAGATAGATGCAAGATCTGTAAATGTTTTGGCTACTCTATTAAAAATTGCGAAAGTAATAAAGATGCAATAGAGAAGTCAAATGAAATTACAGATCCTGGTAACTAAGATGTTATTAACACTGCTAGCAACAATTAAGATGTGATACAGTCAAATATTTCAGATTCTACATATCTTTTTTCATCTATTGATGGAGATAATATGAATATTGACCCATCGGCAGTTGAAAGCACATAAATGGGTAATTCTAATCTGAATATCTCCTCTGAGATTTCTCAAAATTCTGCAAATACAATTGGAAATTTGCATTTTGATTTAGCTCCTAACAAAACTGGATACTATTAAGTTAGCACCCACAACAATGATAAAGCATAATATCAAAAAAAGCAACATCCAATCAAACGAAGATGGGGAAATAAAAAAACAGGTCATTGGATCCTCCTCCCATATAAAGGACCCAAGTTTATTTACATATTCTGGTATAATAAATTCAAAAATTGAGGGATTGAGTAATGTTCCACTCTCCTTGCTGCTGACCCAGTTTTTACTGATTCTGGTTTTGCTATCTAAAGGACTTGCACCCTCCAATCACACAATTACTGAAGAGGACATTCAAAATGCAGTAAATGAAACCATGGCTACATCAAAATCAACATCAAAACCTGCAATTCAAAAGAAGAAAAAAGCCAGAACCAAAAGCCTAACTAATATAGTTTCAGTTGAAGAAGTTGAGGATGATAAAGACCATAACTTTAGGAAAAATAATTGAGAAAAACGCTAATTGGGAAAAGAAGTTGAAAGCCACAAATAAAACAAACTTCAAAAAAAGTGGTAAACAGCCAGAGGTGAAAGGGGATAACAATAAGCACAGTGCTCCACTGTAGTTTGCTATGTATCCTTGGATGTATCCTTATTTTATAATTTTTATTATTATATATATGGATATAATTGCTTGGAATATTAGGGGTCTTAACTCTCCTGGTAGGAAATTAGATTTGTTTAATTTTTTAAGCAAGTATAAGCCTAGTATCATTGGCCTACTTGAACATAAGCTTAATGATAACAATTTATTTGCTTTTCATAATAGGAGTTTATCAAATTGGCACATTGTCAATAATAATCAAATGGGGGGTAATGGCAGAATTTTGGTTCTGCATAATTCTAATGTATGGTCCTTGGACAATTTTCTTATAGATTTTCAATACATGCACTGTAGTTTTAAAAATAAAGTGGTTTTATTTTAAAAAAACACATTCATATATGCCTCTAATCTAGAGATAGAAAGACAAAAACTACGGAGTTGTATTGAGTAGTTTAGTATAAATATTAACTGGCCAATGTATTCTTATTGAGGATTTTAACACTATGTTTCATGGATATGAGATAAAGGGTGGTATTCCAATCCCACTCAACAAACTTGAGAGAGTTGCAAATTTCATTATAAAGTCAGGCTTAATAGAACCCCCGATAAGTGGAAATAGATTCACCTGGAAATCAGGTGAATTTAGAAACATCCACTGCAAATTGGATAGGGTTCTATTAAACCAGACATTTATTAATACTTTCTCTAAAGTTTGTTGTTGCACACTACCCCCAAAACTCTAGTGATCACACTCCAATTCATGTTACTTTTAATAAATAATGCTTTAGGGGTCAAAAACTCTCCTTTCAGATTTGTAAATGGTTGGGTACATGAAGATGGTTACAAAGAGATTGTCTCTAACAGTCTTAAAAATAACCTTTTTGGAACTACCCAATACAAATTTAACAAATCTTTGTAGATAATTAAAGGTAACCTTAAGAAATGGAATTGTTCCAGAAATAAATCTGATATAAATTTTAATAGGGATGAATCTGAAAGACTTCAAAATGACTTGGATAATAATAGCTGAGACAGTATTAAGGCTTCTCTATTTTATGATGCTCAAGCCAAACTTGTCAAATCTTTGCATATTCACTCAATTTATATTAAGTAGAAAGCCAAGATTGACTAAATAACTTCAGGAGACAAAACTAGTAAATTCTTTTATACTAGAATGTCTAGTAGGAAAAATAGAAATGATTGGTAAATTGCTAGATGCATAAGGTAAAATAATTAATGATGCCTCACTCCTGGAGAAAAAGGCAATTAATTATTTTAACACTCTATATAACTTTGATCATCAAACTAGCAATTTCTTTAATATTATTTTTAAATATACTGTCAATAATAATAGTGAGGATATTTTATTAGCTCCTATAAGAGAGGAGGGGATTAAAAATATTATTTTTAATGCTAAGAATGATAAAAGCCCTATTCCTAATGGATTTGGTGCTAAGTTTTATAAAACTCACTGGTCTGAGTTTAAAACCCCTCTGCTTGATTCTATAAAAGAATTTTTTAGTTCTGGTCAGCTTTTGAAAAATTCTAATCATACTGTAACACCCCGTATTTTCTGTGAACATAAAAGTAACAAAACAAAGTATACCTAATTTTTTAAAGAAGAATTAAGGAAACGGGCTACGCCATTGCGTTCGTCTCGGAATTCTGCTTGAGATAGAGTCCGAGTTTGCGTAAAGCGGACTACATATGAAGTTATGGCACTTAAAAGTTTCAGAAAATTTAAATTAATTAAAACAGCTCAGTTCGAAACTCAAATCACACACCAGGGCTGGGCGGGAAATTTCCCGCCCAGGACCCAAGTCGACCAGGGGGTCGACCTGGGTCACATAGGTCGACCAGGGGTTCGACCTCCCCTCTATTTCCAAATTCGAGGACTGGTTCGTTTTTCTGCATTTGGACGCCCGTTCTAACCAGATTCGCTGATACCTATGCTATTTAAACACCCCCAAACCCCACTTTCTCTCCACACCAAACCATTGTAACGCTATGCTGCCTCAATTCTAATTAAAATAAATCAATGGTGTCTCTACTCTGCTGAAACCTAAGTTAGACCTAGTGCTTCTTCTTCTTCCAATCTGAATAGGATTAAAAGAGAACTACAACCCTTTTTCTTTTAGAATCCAACCAAGGTGAGTATAGTTATTTTCAGATATGAAATTTAATTATGATCTTGACATGGCTATAAATTTGAATTTGGGATTATGCATATTCTCGTTTATTAGATCTGTTTTTCTGTGTAGATCTATCTTATTAATATTATAGTAACTATTCTGTATCTCTTCCTTCCTTCTGTAGCCAGGCTACCACGAGCCTGAGCCAAATCTCATAAGAGATTGGCGCACGAACGCTAAATTTGGGAAAAGTAGTGAATGATGCATAATTAGACATGACTGATTTGAGAAAAGAACATATGTTGTAATTTAAGATCTGGATCTGGGCATACTATATATGATAGTCTGTGATTTGGAAGAAGGAGAATTATTGTGCATATGACTTAGGCGCAAAGATCTATATTATAATAGGATAACTATTAAATGTGAATACGCCTAAATGGGGATTTTGGATATTAGGCATACGCTGAAATCAAAGGCTATAATTTGGCATAATTCGTATTGTATATCATGATTTGGGGTTTTTAGAGAATATTCTGTACTGTATAAATTTAACTAAAATTTGGGGCATATGTTATATTGTGAATTATGACCATAATTTGGGCATGTAAAATTAAGCTTAATTTTATGTTTAGGCGAGGTATGTCAATGGAATCTTAAGAGATGATTAAATCTGTTAAATTGCCTAATCTGCTAAATCTGTTGAAATTGAATACGGTAATTTGGGGTATGAAATTCTGTAGACTCGATTTAAAAATTGAGCAAAACAAGTTAATAGAACTTTGAATAATTTGCTGTAACTTGTAAAGAAGTTTAATTTGTTGAATTGGCATAATTAGTCTGATATTGGCATAATCTGTGAATGAATACTTTAGCTAAAAATAAGAATGTTGAGACACGAGGTTAGACTTTGTTTGCGGTAGAAGCCTGCCCGGACCCAACCGGCTTAACCAGCAACCGCAAACTGTCAGTCTAATGTGAGAGGTCGTAGGCATAGCTAAAAGATGCTTAGACACGAGGTTAGGTCTGGCTTGTGGCAGAAGTCTTTCCGGAACCGCCCAGCACATCCAGCGACCACAAGCTACCGACCTGATGTGAGAGGTCTGTGCATTAGTAAATAATTAATGCAAATCTAGGATAAATATGATGCCTCAAACGTGTTGGGTGGATAAGGGTAAATCAATTGGGTGGATGAATCTAATAAACCCGTTTCGTAAATCTGTAGGCCCAATACAAGGTTAGGTAAAACAATCTGTAAGTCTGTTAATCTGGATATCAGATCCATTAGTCTGAAAAACTTATTAACCTATTTGTCTGATCTAAGAACTAGTTAATCTGAACTTTGTACATCTGAAATCTGTAAGCAAGTTAATCTGAAATCTGTTAGTCTGGAGACACAAGGTTAGGAGGGGTAATTACTTGTGTCATCTGTTGTATGGGACCCATATTAGTCAGTAACCCTTTTCTGGTATCAAAACTATGACCCAACACTAGGAGGGGTCCGGGCACGCTTACTGAACTAATTGTAAGAGGTTCACTCTGATAATGGCAAGGGGTGTCGATGGCGCATTCCAACCGGGTCATGTGCATGCATGGATCCGGTCTGCTATGAGGATGTAAGACACCGTGACATCTGTAAATAGGTCTGTGTCTATAGGTTGCCACTTTAGGGAATGATACACCCTTCTGTGGGGCCGGCACAGGGTATTTATGTATTAGGGAGCCGATCGCTTGGGGTAGAATTTAAGGTACACCTAGTTCTGTTTGTTTCTGTTGGTGTACCGTCTGTTTCTGTTGGGGTGGTAAAGGCCCATTAGTTGGGGTGGTAAAGACCGATTATTAGCATTCTGTTTCTGTACCTTCTGTTTCTATTGGGGTGGTAAAGGCCCATTATTAGCATTCTGTTTCTGTACCTTCTATCTCAGTTGGGGTGGTAAAGGCCCATCACTAGCATTCTGTTTCTGTAGAGATTATTCTGTTTCCGTTTCAGTTTAGACATTTGGATAACACATAATCCTGTTATACTAAATATTAGTGCAGAGAAGTAAGATATTGATAAGAAGCATATCTTGGTCTATACCATTCTGTTTCTTCTGTTTAACTTAAGCATATCTACTACTCCTGTTGCTGTAATCTCTCATCCAGCTTTATTTACACGTCATGATATTATTATTTGTTTATATGCTGAAAGTTACTGGACTCGCCAGACTTTATGTCTAACCTCGTTCGTTTTCGCCTCTTTTTCTTTCCGTCCTCCCTTCCCCCCAGGTGCTCAGGGTGCAAACATAGGAGCTTGATTCATATTCTCTCTGCTTGAAGTGCTTGAAGTATTGCTTGGCTTTGACTCTACCTTCTTATGGCAGTTTATGTTGGGGATTATGGTTTTAAAATTATGCATTCTGAAGGATTTTGGTATAAGACTGATACTTGTGTACGTGGGTTTTGGTATTGTAATTTTGAAGGGTGTAACCAAACTTATTTCTGTTTTCTGCTATAATAAAGTTATAAATTTTTCAAGTACTACTTTATGTATCTGTCTTGTAATATTCTGTTCTGTTTACTTATAATGCTTCATGGAAGTTAATGCATTCCCTTTGTGAATGACATTAACGGATACAGGGTGTTACACATATATTTATTACTTCGGTGCCAAAAGTTGAAGCCCCTTTGAGTTTAGAGGAATATAGGCCTATTGCCTGTTGTAATTTTATTTACAAAATTATTTATGTAACAGAGCCAAAAGCTTTTTGAAATTTCTTATTTCTGAAAACCAGAGTGCCTTCATTCCTAGTAGACTTATTTCTGAAAATACTTTATTAGCTCATGAGTTAATAAGGGATTTTTATCAGAAAAATAAAAATATTATGTGCATTAAAATTGATTTACAAAAAGCTTTTGACAAAATTAATAGGAATTTTATTGTTTTTGTCATGACACAGATGGGGGCTAATTGCAGATTTTGTGATTTAATAAAAGAATGCACTAATAATGTTACTTTTCAGTAATGATAAATGGTTCTCCCAAAGGATTCATCCATAGCGATTAGCAATAGAGGTATAAGGCAAGGAGATCCTTTTATCTCCCTACTTATTCTCTATTGTTATGGAATACTTCACTGTACAAATGGAAACTGAATTACTAAAAGGCAACATTAAGCCTATCAGCAAAAACAAACCACATATTACTCATCTACTCTGATGACATGCTTGTGTTTGCTAAAGTTGATAGGATAAGTGCTTCTTCGATTAAAAATATACTTGATAACATGGATAAATTTGTTGGGCTCAAAGTAAATGAAAATAAAAGCAAATTTAATTCAGTAAAGATTCAGTATATAAAAATGATATTATTAATCTCCTGAAGTTCAAAGAAGGTAAGTTATCAGTCAAATATCTTGGTCTACCTCTTAGTATTAATCAAGTTAAGGAGAGAGACTGTTCTAGACTCTTTGATATCATCCATAGTAAATTAGAAGGATAGTCTAGTAAGCTCTTATCTATGGCAGGTAGAATGGAGCTTACTCACACTGTCATCACTGTTGTCATAATATACTGGGTACAATCACATAACATCCCTATTAATGTTATTCAGAAGATTGAGAAATTGTGTGCAAACTTTATATGGAAGGGCAAGCTACACAAAATAGCTTGGGATAGAGTTTGTAAGCCTAAAGAGTTTGGGGGCCTTGGTCTTAGAAACATAAGAGATCTAAATGAAGTCAGTAAATTAAAAAAAAATTGGAAACTTTTGGATAGCAGATCACTTTGGGCAAGATGGATGAAGGCTAAATACTTAAATCAAAAAAAATGGACTGTTAGAAAAGAGAACCATCACTCATATGTATGGAAAAAATTAATTGTTAGAAAAATTAAGGATGGTAGTCAAACCAATCTATGGTTTGACCCATGGATTTTTGGTAACTCCTCAATTAATCTTTTGGGTTGGAATAACTTACACATACTTGGTGGTATCAATAATACAGTCCAGAATATTATTCAAAATGACTGTTGGTCCCTTCATAATAGTCAAGTTGCATCTATTTATAAAAATGCCATTCAAAAAATTCCTATTGACTGTAATTGTTTTAAGGACTCTTGGACTTGGAAACTTAGTTCTAAAGATAAATTCTCTTTTAAGAAAGCTTAGGAATTTTTTATTGGGGATGAGGTTGAGGTAGTTGGTACAAAGTTATTCGGCGCAAAGCTAACTGTCCTAAGATGGCTCATTGTGCATTACTTTGCCCTTCTTAATAAGCTTCCTACTAGAGATAAATGTTGCAAATGGAATAACGATTCTGATGCTACTTATGCAAGAACGATTTGGAAAATGCAAATCATTTATTTTTTGAATGCACTTACCCTCAGTACATTTGCTACAATGCTAGAAGTAACCTGAAGTTCAATATGAATATTCCTACTTTGAATATCAGAGATAGTGTGGAATATATTTTGTGTCACTACAAACCTAAAACAAAAAAAATTAACAGGGCTTGTGTAGTGCTCACCACTGTGATCTATCATATTTGGAGAGAAGAATCCAAGACTACATACATCCAAAGAAATCAATTGCAATCAACTTTGGAATAACATATATGCAGAGAGCCAAATCATCATCAAAAAGGCAGCTAGGCAGACTTATGATAATAACTTCAATAAAGCAATAGTATGTAATGATGAAAATCAAGTTGAGAATTTATTACTCAACGGCAAACTTAGCTTGAGCAGATCCAAAGATCAACTTTCATGCACCAACATCTGCTATGGTAACAAAAATCAGGGTAGTCACTTTGCTTTCTCCTCTGATGGTTGCAATTTTAATCCTGACACCAGTTTACCCTACAAGGGAAGTAAACGGAAATTTTTTAACTACTCTTGTTTTAGCAATAAAAAGGATAATAATCTGCTTAACTTACCTGATGAAAAGAGACAAAATTGTCATCCAACCAATGAAGCAGTTAAAGCTGGAAATCATTAGCACGTCAGAATCTCTCAAGACAACAGGAAATTTGCATGGAACTCTAGCTTCCTTCCTGGAGGTTGCAGCCCTAGCCTCGACATCAATCTGTTAAAGGGAAGTAAACAGGAACAAGTTAAAAATCAATTTTTTGGATAATAATATAAAAAATAACTTGCTTGTTTACCTGATGCAGAAATTAGTAGTTGTCGTCCATTCAGTAGTGATCCAGAGCCTGCTTATTCACTGAAGATGAGAAAGGACAATAAATTTCACAGCTTTTTACAGAAAATTGGCAATAATCAGTACAGAAGCATGATAAACAGACAGATTTATCACTTATCTTGCTGGGATGTGGGAGAAAGCAGTGGTAATAGGAAGTCAGAAGCACCTTATGGTTTAAAGAGAACTAGAGAAAGCTACTCTAGCTTGATTAGCACGAAGAAGAGCAGATTTGAAGCATCATCTGCTAAGAAGCTCGAGACTAGGGTTTGCGTGGAATATACAATCCCTAATTCCCTCAAAGAACAGATTATGGAAGAAGAAGAAGACTTCGTTTGGAAGCCTCCATGATGGCTTAGCTCTCAAAGAAATTTCAAAAGATTCCCGCCCTACTTTTCCATTTTTATGTTTTTTAGAGAGACTGAAATTATGCCGATTATGTCGGCTAGGGTTTAAGAGTTGTGCTTTTGTTTAGTTGGGTAGTGGACTTGTTTTACCCTCTATCATGGGCTTTGGGTCTTTAACTTTTTTACTTGTTTCATTAAAAAAAAAAAAAACCTTATCTCAAGCATATTAGATCAAACTCCAAAGAACAATCTCTCTCAATCTTTTTACAGCACTACAACCTATTCATTTCCACAATTAAAAACTACTCCAAGATTTCAATTAGACAAAATTACAGTAGTATAAGCATCGTATAATATGACGAACAATATTCAAGTATGAAGTAATCACAGAACTATATGATAGTAAATGCAGTTAAAATAGAAAAATCACACCAGAGATTTTTATACTGGTTCGGAGCACCGTCCTACGTCCAGTCCCAGACTTCTATCTGAATTTTCACTAACAACAACTTCATTTCACCCGGAGGAACAGGTTTATAACACCCGAGCAACCGAACGGAAATTTCACGCCTCTATCAACACGAGGACTTCACAACTTGCCTCTGATAACACGGAGGACTTCAAACTTGCCTCTGACAACACGGAGGACTTCAAACTTGCCTCTAACAACACTGAGGACTTCAAACAAGACGAGTAGACTTGTAGTTTTGACAATGTGTGTTCTCAATAACATGAATTTGTCAATTCTTGTACAACCTTCCTATAATCTTATCCTCAAATAAAATTTGTGTTTATGAAGATTTTGGAAGATGATATCGTAGTTGAATCAAAAGAATAATATATAAATTCAAGGATTCAAGAACAATATTGTGAAGAATATGAATGTTTGAATACTTGAGAGTTCAAGAATAGAATCAATAGTATTGAGATTAGATAGAAAGAATTGGTGTTTTGAAATTATGATTTCAAGGTCTTTATATAGGAGATAAATAGTTGTAACCATTAGTAAAGAGTTACAATCAATAGATATGATCATTGATGAATAGGAAAAGAGGCAACTCTTGAAGAAATGAAAGTGACTATTCGAATAGTTGCTTCTGTTTAATAACGGTCGACAGATAAAAAATCACCAGTAGACAGAAATTTAAAAATATATATACGTTATATATATATATATATGTGTGTGTGTGTGTGTGTGTGTGTGTGTGTGCATATTCATAGGGCTTTCTGGGCAGAATCGGTCGACCGCTGGATTTTGACCGGTCGACCAGTTTTGGCCAGAAAGCCATATGAATGTGCACACACATACATTTTATATATATATATATATATATATATATATATATATATATATTCCAATATTGAGGGATATGATTATTTGAGGATAGATTTTAACATTAATAACACTACTAACTCACAAAATAATCAGCCACTAATATAAGATACCATATGAAGCTCTTCGTGTCTTTGTCGAAACATTGATCATCTTTTTTTATCGATAATGAATCATCTCTTTGTTATTAATCAAAACTTCATGAATTCCTTGACTCTACATTCTCCCCCTTTGTGATTGATGACAACATAGCTCTTGAAACTTTAATTTCCCTTGTATACAATCTCCCCTTGAATTTAAGCACTATAATATACTTCCTACACAATACTGTTAGTACTTTTCTCTCCCTTTGTCATCGACAAAAAGGAGTAGATAAATAAAATAGATAAGAGTAAATATGATACTAGCAGATAAAATACATACCATAAAACATACCATAATTGTATCATACATCATACCCCACATACCGTACCAACAAAACATACCAAAGAGTCATAACATACACAACCAAGTCTACTTCAAATAAAATACACAGCACTATTTACGTACAAGTGCTAGTGAATGTCTTAAGATAGCAAAATAAAAACGTAAACATAAGCAAAAGGTAGGATAGACCATGGAGATTGTAACGATACGGCTTTCGCCCGGACCTAATCGATCGCAAAATCGACTAAAACCGTTCAAAACCCGCATACGTTAACTTTAGAAATACAACACATTAGAATAAATAACAGAAGATTTCTCAAACACATTAGAACCAATAAGAATATCCGGGGGTTCACTGCGGGGAATCCTGAGACACTACTAGAGTGTCTCGAATCGGTTAGGAGATCGTCGCTAGCCTTGACTCCTGATGGAAAACCAACCTCCAATACGACATTACGGTTTTGATTGTAAACCTATATATGGCGACATAGTAGGATGGGGTACTATGTCGTCTAGTATTGATACATTTACTTTGTAGTATTTTTGAAACCATATTAGACACTATTAATAATATTAAAAATATTATTTTCTACGTATCAAGCATTTTTGATCATTATAAGGTAAAACTCTATCCTACAGTCTGCGTTGCATTGTGTGATGGGACATGAGTCTTATAATGATTTCATTTTCAAAAAGCATTGCATTGTTTTTGACTTAAAATTTATAAACCATACGCATTGGCAATCCAATGGAGTAAACCCGTTCAGCGTTAGCGGAGTGGTCCAGTGATATCCCATGTTATTAGTTTAGTAAGATTTCTCATGCCAGTCTCATGACTGACGCGTAGTTTGTTTCACTTTGCAAACCCGGGTGCCTTCTTTCCACACGGGCAGCCAATTGACAGGTTTCAGGTAGGGATGTTTTCTGGACTAGAGCTTGCTGATGAAGATGATGAAGGATCTTTTCTTTTTATCTTTTTATTTACTTCTTGAGACATTGAGACAGTGTTGAGTATTGATGTACTTTGAGAGATTGAGACTTTATTTCTTTCCCTGTTTTAGACATCTATTTTGCTAAGTGTATCATGTACTGCGTACTCTAATGTTTTGTGATGATGTTTTGTGATGACATTTCCATTTCCGCTGCAATGATTTATATGTACTGCTATTATCTGAGATCTGTTATTGTTTTAATTATGTTATGCTCCTATGATTATCCTTACTTTCGTAGCACGGAAGTTTGGGACGTCACAGAGATGCAAATCTAAGACTCGAATTCGGTTTCCTCATCTTCTTCTTCTTCCTCTTCCTCTTCTTCAAGTCCATGGCTAGTCCCGGAGCTTGCCGCCTCATCGGAAGATGTCCAATTGTAAGGAGGTGTCGGACGTTTTTCGGGATCTTGAGCTTGCGACGTTGAAGGTCCACAAGAAATTGCTTCCCATAATGTTCCAAAGAAGGATTTTATCTTGTTAAAGTGTCTTTCCATTTTCGTATCCATGTGCTTAAGACGTGCTTCAAGCAAAAATTGGTTAAGCACAATTTGGTCAAGCGATTCTTTAATCAAGGAAGAAGGTCCAAGAAGTTTTACTTCTTTCAGTTTTGGCTTAGATGATTGTGAAGTGGTGCCTTCATGACTTCTCTCTTTCCATTGTTCGAATGAACTAATTGAGAAATAAGGTGTAGGTAGCTTCATCCTTTTGATTGATGTTTTGTTGATGCACTTAGGTCATGAGGATGGAGACTCGGGAGGAGTAATACCACAATCGAGTAGGAGACGCATAACGTATTCATTATAGAATATTATCGGCCTTGTAGAATCATTAACGCTCAAGATTTCGTCAAAGATCATTCCAATCCAGTTTATATTGATATCTCCATAAATAGCGTACAACGTCTTAAAGTTTTCTTTGTAAACGGCATCGAAATTTCCTAGTCTTGGAAACAAGGAATGCATAAGAACATGATGTAAAACTCTTGTTGTAGGCCTTAAACCGATAGATTTTGTACCATTGCTATCATCTTCTATGAATTGATGGCTTACACTATTTTGAATATGAACCTGCCAGAAATTACATGAGAATTTTTGACCATAAAAAGACGATCGAGAACTTGTGCCATCCTTGCACATGAAATGAACACTTCTTTACTGCAAACAACCGACCAAAGGCATTGCGCTGGATTCTCAGGCTTATATTTCTCCAAATTGAGATTAGCGTAGAAAAGCTTAATCATGACATGATTAATCTTTACATTATTTTGTCGAAATCTAGTAGAGACTCGAGTTCAGCCTTCCTTGCAAGATTGAGAATATGATAGATAACTTGAAAAATCCGAGAATTTAATAAACGAACCTTGGTATATTTTGAAATCCTTCATGTGATTCCATCTCTTTACAGCTATGGGATCCATTAGCCATTTTTTGATGTTGGAATCAATTGGTTATGGTTGAGACTCGGATGTAGAAGATCTCTTTGATCGTTTTTTGTGGAGGAGCCATGATGAAATTGAAAGAGATTTGAGAATTTTGAAGTTAGGGCTATTGGGGTTTTTGATGTTTTGAACGTTAAAAAGAGAAATGAATGGATGAGAGAGGGGTAAAACGACGTGTTGTTTCAATATAAAAACAGGAAAAAGCACGACCGGTCGACCGTTAAAAATACACCGGTCGACCGTTTTTGAACAGAGATCAAAACGGTCGACTGGTCTATTTCTACCGGTCGACTGGTCCTTCAGATTTTTGTTTTTCTGCCCTTTATCACTTTTTTCTGTTTTTGAAACAATCGAAACTTTATTGAATTCTTCGAAGAAAGTACATATATGTTATAACATAGGAAAATACATAAATATAATCATAACATATTTAAAAACAAAATTAATGAGATGTAGCCGAATTATGCTCGGTTGACTCTTCCTTGGTCTCGTTAATACGAGGTGTCCATGACGACCATTTTTCCTTTGCACCTTCGTTACGACTATAGTTACGATCCCAAGAGTTTGGACTCCTTGATGATGAAGGAGCATGTGGCATGGATTCGTAAACTCCATGTTTGTTTGTGCAACAGAAAAATGATGTCATGCGTTCTAATAATGATAATCGTTCTAAAGTAAGTCGTTGCTCATAATGAAGTTGTCGCTGAAGATCCATTTGATGCTTCTGATAATGATGTATCTCATTAATCTTTTCTCTAGTTCGAGGCGAGCAAAATAGTGCTTTCTTTACACGTTTCGATGAAGACGTATTACCGGGGGTATGAGTGCAGTGTGATTTGCTTTTCGGAGTCTCAGTAGAGTAATACCCCTATGGTTCTGAACTAGTAACTGAAATGTGAGATTTTTGCACACACTCATCGCAGATGTGAGCCATATTGAAGTATTTAAACTCTTAAAATATATAGACTCGAAGATGCCAATTAAGAGAAAGAGTGATAAGCTTATATAGAGTTTGTCTATATATAGAGTAGTGGAGGAGAAATGTCAAGGAGTAATTGCCGTACAATCAATGAATAGCTCATATTTTTTTACTAAAGATAGAATTAGCTATAAAATAGCTAAACTTTTTGAAAGTGAATGAACCGAATATAGAAGTGAACTTAGTGATATATAACTTCAGTGTTTACATATCAAGTTCATTTCTTGAAATTAAGCCAAGCTCTCTATGCAATGTAAAAAAAATTGATTCAAGTAGAGACTTAGTAAAAATGTCCGCTAGTTGATGATCAGTTTGGACATATTCGAGACATATGTTTCCTTTTTCAATATTGTCTCTCAAGAAATGATGACTGATATCAATATGCTTGGTTCGAGAATGATTTACTGGATTCTTTGATAAGTTTATAGCACTGGTGTTATCACAGTATATAATAGAATTTGATAAATGAATATCGAAGTCTCGAAGTGTTTGTAGCATGTATAAAACTTGAGTACAAGCAAGAGCTGCTGATTTATACTCAACTTCACATATTGACAGTGAAACACAATTATGTTTCTTACTAAACCAAGAGACAAGTGATTTTCCAATAAAATGGCACGTATCACTTGTACTCTTTCTATCCGTTCGAGAACCTACGAAATCAGCATCACTATATGATACTAATTCGAATGGACATTCTTTTGGGTAGAAAAGACCAAAATCTTTGGTTTTATTAAACGTTTTACTGCTCGTAAATGTGACTCCTTTGGGTTTGCTTGGAATCGTGCACATAGACAAACACTCATCATTATATCTGGACGACTTGCTATAAGATAAAGAAGAGAATCATTCATGCTTTGATGTAATTTTTGGTCAACACTCTTACCATTCATCTTTGTCAAGATGTGTAGTACTCATAAGAGTAGATTTACAAGACGTACTTTCTAAACCGAAGCGCTTGATAAGATTTTCACGGTATTTTTCTTGATTAATAAAAATAACGTTCGAAAGTTGTTTGATTTGAAGACCAAGAAAATATGATAGTTCTCCCATATGAGACATTTCAAATTCTTTGGTCATAATATCTGCAAATTCTTTGCAGAGTTTATCGTTTGTGGAACCAAAGATAATATCGTCTACATATATCTGGATAACCAATAAATCTTTTCGAGAATGTTTAATAAACAAAGTTTGATCGACTTTGCCTATTTGAAATCCTGAATCAGTAAGATAGCTGTGTAATCGTTCATACCAAGCACGAGGTACTTGTTTTAAACCATACAAAGCCTTGTTAAGTTTGTATACGTAGTCAGGATGTTTTTCATGTACGAACAAGGGAGGTTGTTCGACATATACATTCTCTTTGATAAATCCATTTAAAAAAGCACTTTTGACATCCATCTGATAAAGTTTGAAATTATGATGACAAGCAAAGGATAATAAGATTCTGATAGCTTCTAGTCGAGCAACTGGTGCAAATGTTTCTTCATAATCGATACCTTCTTCCTGATTATATCCTTATGCTACTAATCTTGCTTTATTTCTGGTGATATTTTCTTGTTGATCGGCCTTATTTTTATAGACCCATTTAGTACCAATAATGACTGATCAGTTGGTCTTGGAACAAGTCCCCAGACATCATTGCGTTCGAACTGATTTAGTTCTTCTTGCATGGCAATGATCCAGTAATCATCAGTAGCAACTTCTTTTGGATTCTTAGGTTCGATATTCGAAAGAAACGCAATATGACTCATTTGATTGAGTTGACTCCTTGTTCTAACTTGTGATGTTACTTCTCCGATTATATTTTGAACCGGATGATCTCTTAATATCCTTGGAGGAGATCGTAATGTTGGTGGAGAAGGTAACACACATGTTTGAGGAATATTCTCAATTATTTCAGAGTCAGAATCAACATTTGAGATGATCGGATTATCAGTTACTATAGTTTCATCATCATTCGATATGTTATGAGAAGGTTGATAGAATTCATCGAATGAAACATGAAGTGATTCTTCAATAGTTTTGGTTCTTTTGTTAAATATACGATAGGCCTTGCTTCGTTCTGAATAACAGACAAATATGCCTTCATCGGACTTTGAATCAAAATTTCCAAGATGGCCTTTCGTATTTAAGATAAAGCATTTAGAACAAAAAACTTTGAAGTATGAGATATTTGGCTATCTTTGGTTAAATAATTCATAAGATGTATTCTTGGTGAGAGGTCGAATGAATACACGATTCAAAACATAACACGCAGTTGCAACAGCTTCTACCCAGAAATGTTTTGGTAAAGTGGTTCCATTTAATAATGTTCTTGCACATTCTTGTAAAGTCTGGTTTTTCCGTTCTACAACTTTGTTTTGTTGTGGAGTTCTAGGAAATAAAAATTTATGATATATGCCTTCCTTTGTACAAAAATGTTCAAATTCATTATTTTCGAATTCTCCGCCATGATCACTTTTTATACTTTTAAGTTTAAGCCCTTCCAATTTCTGAATTCTTTTGATGAAAGATTTGAAATGATCAAAAGTATCACTTTTGTTTTTCAAGAAAATCGTCCAAGTGTATCAAGATTAATCATCAACAATTACAAACAAATATCGACTATGGTTTATTGACTGAACCGGTTTTGGTCCGAATAAATCCATATGTAGTAACTCCAGTGGTTGTAATGTTGATATGACTTTCTTGGATTTAAAGGATGATTTAGTCAATTTTCCTAATTGACATGCGTCACAAATGTTATCAACCGTAAAGCTCATTTGGGGTAGTCCTCTACTTAGATCGTTTTTGGCTAACTTGTCAATAGTTCTGAAGTTTATGTGACAGAAACGTTTGTGCCATAGCCATGGTTCATTATCATTTGCTACAAGACACATATCTGAATTATGATTGATATTCGTATTCAAATTATAAATATTTCTGTCTCTATATCCTTCGAAAAATATCTTGTGATCTTTATCTAAGATACTACACTTATTATCCGAAAAGGAAATGTTAAAGCCCTTGTGGCATAACTGACTAATACTAAGTAAATTGTGTTTCAAATTTCTAACTAGCATGACATTAGTAATAAGAGGTAAGTTAGATGTACCGTAATTGCTTACATCGCCTTTGCCCATGATATAGCCTTTTGAATTATTTCCAAAAGTGACGGAGCCACCATCTGAGTAAGTAATATTTGCCAATAAGCTCTTGTCTCCAGTCATATGCTTCGAGCAACCATTGTCCAATATCCACTTTCCTTTTTTCTTAAGTGGGACCTGCAAAAAATAAAATTAAGTCCATGGTACCCACCTTTTTATATGGTCCTAAGTGTTAGGCCTTAGGAGTCCAAACCCATACGGGTCCGGTGTCTCCTTTATATACATAATTTGAATTGAAAAGCACAGTATTCATAAAGTGCTGAATTTATTTGTTCCTAATCAAATTATTATTTGTTTTAGGAACTCATATCTTGATTGTCTTGACATTTTTCTTTTGAAACTTCACAACTGGTTTTGGTTTGGAATATAACAAACTAAGATTTTTCTTAGTTTTATCTCGTTTCGCCTTTTTCTTTTTGAAACCAAGATGTTTCTGGGTATCTTGTTTCTTATATCCCAAGACTTGTTTATTTGAAGCAGATTGTGAACTTTTAATGAATCTTGTCAAATTTTCTCGTCCTTAATTGAAGTTAGAAACATCTTGAGTAATATTATCTAACTTGGTTTGTAAACTAGCTTTTTCTATGTCCAGAATTTTAGTTTTTTCCTTAAGCTCATGATTTTCAGAAGTGAGCATCATTTTTCTCTTTTTGAGTTTCGATTTCTTGACTCAAAAGAGATAATTGAGAATCAATATTAGATGATGATTCTTGAGTTTTTTCAAGTTCTTCTTCAAATATTTTCTTCTCGTATTTTAACATATCTCGTTCAAACTCTGCTCTACTTAAATCTGCTTTGGCTTCTTTCCATTGTCGTTTCATATTTTTAAATTTAACTATCAATTCAACATTAATATCAAGAACTTCATCAAATGTAGGAATTTGTACCTCATCTTCTGTTGCCATAAAACAAACAATTGCTTATTCATTTTCTGAATCACTTTCTGATGAAGACGAGTCTGAATCATCCTATGTGACTGAGAAAACTCGTTTCTTTGATTTATCCTTCTTATATTTGAACTTGTCATTTTCTGACTTCTTTTGCTCCGGACAATCTTTGTGCATGTGCCCCTTTTTATGATAGTTGAAACATTCTATAATAGATGATGATGGTTTATTTGAACCAGATTTTCTCTTATTATATCGACTAGCTTTTCGTTGTTTCAAAAACTTTTTGAAACCTTTTGCCATAAAAGCTAAGTCTTCATCTTCAGAATCTGATTCATCTTATCTTTTCCGACATGAAATGCTACATTTTTCTTTTCTTCTTTCTGTTCTTTTCTAGCCTGCAAATTTGCTTCATAGGACATTAGATTTCATATCAATTCATCTGGCTTCATGACAGAAAGGTCATTAGCTTCTTCGATCGCTAATACTTTTCCTTCCCATTCACTAGTCAGAGAATGTAGGACTGTCGAGACTACATCAAAATCTGAATATTTTTGTCCTAAACCAATAAGTGCATGATGAATAGTTTGAAACCGTGAATACATATCATTGATTGTTTCATTCGGCTTCATTTTGAAATTTTGAAACTGACTTTTCAGCATGGTCATTTTGGCTTGTTTAACCCTGTTAGTACTTTCATGAGTGGTTTTCAGCGTTTGCCAAATTTGGTATGCGGTGGTACAGATATTAACACGGTTATATTCATTTTGATCTAATGCACAAAACAACATATTTATTGCTTTTGCATTTATAGCTGCTGTTGTTTTCTGAGCCTGTGTCCATTTTGAATAATCAGTTGTAGGATTAACTACCTCTGTTTGGGTAGCATTCCATGCATCATAATTTGTTGATTGCATAAAGAACATTCGTGTTGCCCAATAGCTATAGTTTAGTCCATTGAAAAATGGAGGTCTTTGGGTTGATTGACCTTGAGTGCTAGAACTTGGGTTATTTGCCATATTACAAGAATATATCAAATAGCTGTGTTATGGTTATAAAATGAACGTGCTCTGATACCAAATGAAAGTGCGTACGTGTACGTGCTAATACAAGGATCGTATAATATGACGAACAATATTCAAGTATGAAGTAATCACAGAACTATATAATAGTAAATGCAGTCAAAATAGAAAAATCACACCAGAGATTTTTATACTGGTTCGGAGCACCGTCCTACGTCCAGTCCCAGACTTCTATCTGGATTTTCACAAACAACAACCTCACTTCACCCAGAGGAACAGGTTTACAACACCCGAGCAGCCGAACGGGAATTTCACGCCTCTATCAACACGAGGACTTCACTACTTGCATCTGACAACACGGAGGACTTCAAACTTGCCTCTGACAACACAGAGGACTTCAAACAAGACGACTAGACTTGTAGTTTTGACAATGTGTGTTCTCAATAACACGAATTTGTCAATTCTTGTACAACCTTAGATTTTGGAAGATGATATCGTAGTTGAATCAAAAGAATAATATAAAAATTCTAGGATTCAAAAACGATATTGTGAAGAATATGAGCGTTTGAATACTTGAGAGTTCAAGAATAGAATCAATAGTATTGAGATTAGATAGAAAGAATTGGTGTTTTGAATCGATGATTTCAAGGTCTTTATATAGGAGATAAATAGTTGTAATCATTAGTAAAGAGTTACAATCAATAGATATGATCATTGATGAAAAGGAAAAGAAGCAACTGAAGAAATGGAAGTGACTATTTGAATAGTTGGTTCTGTTTAAAAACGGTCGACAGGTAAAATATCACCAGTAGACAGGAATTTGAAAATATATATACGTTATATATGTGTGCATGTTCATAGGGCTTTCTGGGCAGAATCGGTCGACCGCTGGATTTCGACCGGTCGACCGGTTTTGGCCAGAAAGTCATATGTGCACACACATACATTATATATATATATATATATATATATATATATATATATATATATTCCAATATTGAGAGATATGATTATTTGAGGATAGATTTTAATATTAATAACACTACTAACTCACAAAATAATCAGCCTCTAATATAAGATACCATATGAAGCTCGTGTCTTTGTCGAACCATTGATCATCTCTTTTTGTCGATAATGAATCATCTCTTTGTTATTAATCAAAACTTCATGAATTCCTTGACTCAACATCAGATTCTTCAGTTTTCAAGCAATCATTCGATGGAGGTGTGGGAATATCCCTCTCTCGTTCTTAGCGCCACAGAAACTGCGATGATGAGCAAAAAGATCGACCAATATACAAAATAATAGTGCACTGTCCATAATAAAAATGAATAGCATACAACCAGACAATAACTAAAGTTAAACTTTGTGCTATTACATGCTTTTACTAAAATTCGGTAAATGATAAGCATGTATTTGTTCCTTTAGTCCCTTTTAAGATGCATATTCATTTATTCAGATAAATTTTTGTCACTTTCTTGAAAACCAACCCACATTGCAACTAAACAAAAAAACAAATTACCAACTATACTGGGTATTTGAAATTTTATGTTGACTATCAAAATTTTTAAAGAATTTTCTTCAATTTGTCCTTTTTTTCAAAATTTATTATTCATATATAACCATGTTTGTAAACTAATTACAAATATAGTCGACTTCAGCCAACTCAACGCCAAGTCAACCAAAACACACTGGTGTCATTTTAAATGTCTTTAGTATTGATCTCTTTATATTTATATATATATATATATATATATATATATATATATATATACACACACACTAACGCAATTTCAAATAGCATCACTATTTTTTAGGGGAAACAAGAAAAAAAGAATAACACCGGCGCCATTTCAAATGGCGCTAGCGTGTTTTGGCCAACTCAACGCTAGGTGGTCTATAAAAGAGCTATCTTTATAATTAGTTTACTAACAAAACTATGTGCATAATAAGTTTAAAAGAGAGCCAAATTGAGATTAAAATACCCAACATTTTAGGCACTACCGTCCATGTCTAACACTATTGTTGTCAACTTAAATGACATATCAAGTATGTTTGACACGAATAAAAACTACACTAACACACTGTTTTGTTAATTCAACTATGCTCACATTTTACATCATTATTATATACCTTGGTTCACATACTAAAATCTACTTCTTTGTAGAAATGCGCAGAGAATTTGACATGAAGGATTATGCACATTATGATTATATGCGTCATCAAACCATATGGTTGACACTTATAAAATGGATATTTTATACAATTCACCAAAGCGCATTGCCTAATTAAAGCAATGTCCTATAAGAAACCAAAACTAATTAAATTCTTTAAGTATTTCGTTGGGTTGGGCGGTTGCATCTAGCAATGCAAAACGTTCAAGCAACCATCTAAGTTTTTTTTAAAGATAAACATACAAACATATTGTGTGCTCAGTGAAATTTTAGAAGAATAATGCAGGTAGGATTGAAAATTTACCTCAATGCCTGGTTTAAAAAATAAGGCAGTATCGTAAATTTTTAACTCAAAGGGGGTAGAACTACATGTATCTAAAATATAAGAAAACGAATGATGTGAATTTAAATAATGAAAGATTTATATAACAATTGTTAGTTTCTTCAAAAGTAGGTTCAGTATTGGACATATGATATAGTTTGGGGTGTTTCGTATCCTAGTTGAAGCTTGCGGCAAAAGAGTTGTATCACTGGTTCCAACTTTCGTAGCAATTGGCTTATATATAATTTATGGGTATATAAACAAAAAAGTTACAAAAATAACAAAAGAATATTGTTCTATAATTGGGTATATAACGATAAGCAAATCCATATTAAAGATAGAATTTTAAAATATTTGAGTTGAATCAAAATTATTTCAATAGTACGTACATAAACAATGCAAAATCAAGAGTTATATACCAAAAGAAATTCATTTTTTTCACAGCTAGGAATCAATATTATAAAAAAGTAACGCAAATTCAAGGAGGCTAATTCTGAACAGTAATTACGTTTCTAATGGTGGTATCCCTTATACAATCGAGCATAACATAGCATTAAGCACTGTATTCCATACTTCTCAAGCGCTTGCATATTCACCCATAATGTTATGTTTTGCACGATTTTGCACATATCGTAAAACAAATGACTTATATGATTATTTATGCTACACTAACTGTAAAACAAATTGTAGCTCTTAGTTTACATTTATCATTTCTTTTCGACCCTGTCTTTAGATATAGGAAGTAGAAAATGCACTGCGTCATGTAAGACCTGATGCGAAATCAGCATAGTTTAGTCACCAATATGTCATGAAGTATAAACATAGTTACATACTATATAAAACTATAAAGAAAATACCTAGATATCAGATGATACTTTATAATTGACAACAAAAAAGGGTCAGCCATAACATACTTTCAATGTAACATACTTCTGAATCGACCATGCAGACCAAAATAAGGAAATCGTATTTCAGAAAATAAACATACCTTACATCTTATCTGCCTCCCATTTGTAGGGTTAAAATGATATTTCTAAAACAGCAATATAATGTCATATGTATGATGACATATTTTTCAAATAACGTATAAGACATTAATTTGTTAAAAAATAAGTAAAAAGCGAATTATAATACCATCAATATACTTCATTTCATACTTAATTAAATTAAAAATCACAGAAGCCAACAATTACAAAAGTGTTTGTGAACTCATAGCATCTTTTCATAGAAAGATGGTGTTTATGATTAGTTTTCCTTTGTATCAACTTACTTTGCAAGAAAGATGAATTATTTTGCATAACTTTTAGTCAAGTAGAACCCTAAAACATCTATATTATTCAACATCTATTACAGCAGTAAAAAAAATTGAAGCGCTTACATCTAAAATAATACATCCCTAATTAATCGCAAATCATATTGAGAACATCACAAGGAATCAAGTACCTAGTATTGTTGTTCTACGCAAGCAAACGGAAAAAGGCTTGATAGGGTGGGAAAAAAAAATTGAAATTGCTGCTGATAATGATAGTTTTATTCAATGAAGGATTTTTCTTTATATAAATTTATGAAATACAGCTCTCTTATTCTTCCTAAAGTCAAACTGATGGATTTTGTGAAATGATCCTTTAAAAATGACATCAGTTAATGAAGGAAGACCGACAAAATTTCAATCGAAGATTTAAAAGATATCATTGGTTCCTCTAACAAAAGCATAAAGCACAACATCCAAATAGTCCAGTGCAATATTTTCATGAAAGCATCCACCTTATTTTATTGTTTTCTAGGTACGCTAATATGAACATATAGAAAACAAATCCCTCTAGCCTTAATTTTGTACAATATGAACGTATGGAAAAGAAATCCCTATTACCACAATTTTCTATAATAGCATCATTACTTACAAAGAATATTAATATCAAGTCAATCTTTCGAAACTACTACTACCAAAAAATGAAAGGCGACAACAAAATACTAAATACAGTGAAATTATACCTGCCTGGAAATAAATCAAAACCAGGAAACCCTGTCCTTATAGTAGGCAAATGGAAATACGAACAACTCCCCAAAATTAGTTTCAATGACAACTTGATCCAGAAAATGAGAGTAATCTGATATTAAAACATGGACAAATAATACATAAAAATGGTGAAGTTAAACATAAGAACGGAAAAAAGTTACCTTATCCAAGACTCCAAGTAGATGTGATAAACTGAATCGAAACTTGCCTTGCAGTAAATGTCTGCTTAAGAAAAATGTTATACAGTCGATCCTAGATTCAAGGCTGCTGGTCAGGAGTAAGATGGAATTAAAATGAAATAGTAGATTTAATATTCAATTACTTTCGACGATTACCTCAGATGAAGGCGGATTTCAACAATCCAATCCCAATTCGTGAGTATGTTTTGAAGATCGGTAGTGGACTGAGATTGAACTTTAATGATTACTCGGTTTGGCATAAACAAAATCTGTCAACCTTGAAGGAGATCGAAATAGATTTGGATGGCAGGCTGTTAAGCAATAACTTTAGAATTTGAGGAAGATATAGGATGCAAACTATTTTGGATTTCTGGGGAAGCGAAGGGACATTGGGACAGAGCACGCTCTTGCAAGGGGTAGACAGGCTGCAGCAGTGTTGTCAAAATCGCGAGTATACTCGTAGTGCGAGTTCACGCGTTAATGCCAGGTCATCGAGAAACAACGAAAAAAAACGGAAAAACATGGAATCGTTCAACGCGGCGCTTAAAACCGTGAAATCATGGAAACTTCGCTTCAATTTCCGCGTCGACTTCTGGAATTTCCGCATCGATCTGGCTTCTCAATTCTCGAGCAAATTTTCCACGTCGACTTCTGCTAGGGCTTTTCCGATTCTCGATTTGGTTTCTCGTGCGAAGAGGTATTTCGTGAAATGTAATCGACATTATTCAGCTCGTGAAAAATAATCACAGCACTGATTCAATGATTATTCAGCTAATCATCTATAAATTTGTAAGTTTACCTTTCTTCTTTAAAATCTCTATATTCTCCTACTCTTCTGATTCAGCTGCTATTCTAATTTCACATGTCTTCAAACATTCTTGTTGCTGCTTCTTCTGGCTCTGCACCACCCAGAATTCGAGTTAATGCTGCTGGAAACACAAGTGATGTAGCATGGAAGCATGGAGTTTCTGTTGATGGAGGTGCGAGAAAAATCAAGTGTATTTACTGTGGAAAAATATTTGATGGAGGAGTCTATAGATTGAAACATCATCTGGCATGTACACAAAAAAATGTTGGCCCCTGTCAGTCTGTGCCGGATGATGTCAAAAAACATATGTTTGACATTTGCAAGTCGCTGCAACAAAAATTACTGAACAAAACAGAGGAGCAAATCCATACTGAAAAAGCAAAAGGAAAAAGATCAATTGATGGGGATAATGAGACACCTGCAAATCTTTTCAAGAAGAGGGGAGTGAGTTCTCAAGCCACCATCAATAACATTTTCAAGAAGAATTTGCAAGAAGAAGCATGTCAAGAAATTGCATCGTTCTTCTTCAATAATGCAATACCTTATAATGTGGCAAAGAGTGAGGAATTCCGCAAGATGCTGGAAATGGTTTCAAGACATGGACTTGGATTTAAGCCACCCTCCTATCATCAGATCAGAACAAAGTATTTGAAGCAAAAAGTGGAGATGACAATGAAGACAATTGAAGAGCACAAGATTTTTTGGAAGAAGACAGGTTGCACCATCATGAGCAATGGGTGGACCGACAAAAGAAGGAGAACCATCTTGAATTTTCTAGTGAACAACCCTAAAGGTACTGTATTTTTAAAGTCAACTGATGCTTCTCATATATCAAAGACTGCAGATAAAAATTTTGAAATGATTGATAACATTGTTGAAGAAGTTGGTGAAGAAAACGTAGTGCAAATTGTGACTGATAATGCAGCAAACTACAAAGCTGCTGGTACAATGTTAATGGAGAAAAGAAAGAAATTGTATTGGACGCCATGTGCAGCCCACTGTATTGATTTTATGCTTGAAGATTTTGAAAAGAAGATACCCGTTCATCATGAGACAATATCAAGGGGTAAGAAAATTACGCAATTTATTTACTCGAAGACATCTATTATTTCTTTATTACAGCATTTCACCAAAGGAAAAGATTTGGTAAGACCCGCGGTGACTAGATTTGCAACATCTTATTTAACTTTGGGGTGTCTTATGGAGCACAAAGGAGCATTGATAAGAATGTTCAACCCCAATGAATGGACATCAAGTAGGTTTGCAAAAACAAGGGAAGGACAAAATATTGAAGAAATCATTATGGATACATTTTTTTTGAAAAAATATTGCAATGTGCTTGAAAGGTGCATATCCTTTGATCAGGGTACTTCGTTTAGTGGATTCGGATGAAAAGCCAGCTATGGGATTCATCTACGAGGCAATGGACCAAGCCAAAGAGAAAATTCAAAGTGCCTTCAATGGTATCCAAAGAAGGTAGTTTACAATTTACATTATGTTTTTATTTACGATCCCAAGTTTGCAACTGTACAAGTACGAGCATTTTGCAAAACTAATTCAATTCTATTTTTCCATTTAGCTTCAAGCCTTTGTGGGATATTATTGACGAGCGATGGGATAATCAATTACATAGGTCATTGCACGCTGTCGGCTACTATCTTAACCCTCAGCTGCATTATGCACCAGAATTTAAAGATGACTTTGAAGTGAAACGTGGGCTTTACGATTGCATGACAAGAATGGTGGGCGATGTTAAAGAAATAAGTAAAATTGATGCTCAACTTGAAGATTTAAAGACAAAAGCAAAAAAAATTGGCAGTGAAATAGCTATAGCTGCACTTGAAACCAAAACTCCATCGCAATGGTGGGAATCATATGGAGATGAGCACCCGGAACTACAGAATTTTGCAATTCGTGTGTTGAGTTTGACTTGCAGCTCGTCGAGTTGTGAAAGAAATTGGAGTGCTTTTGAAATGGTAAATTTTTCTTACTTCTTAATTTTAAAAGCTGTCTACAACTTGGTATATACTGATTGAGTTTGTGTGATTGTATATATTAGGTTCACACAAAAAGAAGAAACCGACTGAAACAAAAGACGATGAACGATGTTGTTTTTGTCATGACAAATTCAAAATTGTCCAAGATGAAACAAGCTAGAAAGATGATTGAATATAACATTGAGGATCTTGAATCCGATAATAAATGGATATTGGAGCCGAACGATGAAGGGTCATCAAATATTTTAGATCTTACTTTAGACAATGATGATTTGGAATTTGACACTCAAAATGAAAGGGAGGAAGATGTTGGAGCTGCTGTAGAAGGTGGTGTAGCTGCTGCTCTAGAAGAAGATTTGGAGAATCCTAACCATGATGATGAAATTGATGGGGTTGAAGCTGAAGATCTGATGGAAGATTGCAATATTTTGCTGGAAGACTAAGACTTGTGTTAAGGTAATTTTGTTGGAACTTGAAGTTGGAATTTTAAAGTTTATGTTATGTTTTATTATGAACTAATGATTAATGAAAATATTATGCTATGCCTCATGGCTGTTTTGTTGAAACTTGAAATTTTATTTTTAATTTTCATTTTGTGGGAACTTACGCTTTGTGTTACAATCCCACGATTTACGATTTTTGTATACCCGAGCGCTCCTTGGTGAGAACTCGAGTTTGACAACCTTGGGCTGCAGCATGAGGAGAATTCGCACAGTACAATGCAGCACCATAAGGGCTTTAAAGTACACCAAAGGGAGGGAACTGGAAGATCGCTGTATGGGAAGAGCATAGCATTTTCTTGAGAAGGAAGTAAAATCAGTTTATTTTAGGTTGCATCTATGGGCTGAGGATGTATGCTGCCGCATGAGCAAAATATGACAGTGGGGTAGGTAGGTGCAACATAAGTCAGTGAACATTGGTGAAGCTATGCAAGTAGGCATGAAAACAGGCACTGCAAGAGTTTTTTATGTACACAGGCCTGTATGGCACAACAGTCATGCAGCCGAAGCTTGTGTGCAGAGGATTGTACACAATGGTTGCGAGAGTAAGGCAGTTGCTTTAACTTGAGATCTGGACAGATGTTGATATGTATCGCTACCATGATGAGAACATGCGCTGATGTACTGATGTAATGAACATATTTTAATGCAAATGCATGCACTATATGCAAATTGAGACAGGGGAAATCTAACTGTGGCATATGGTATTCATCGATAATGCTTTGCATACATTATGTTGTAAATTTTCAAAAAACATGCTTTGGGTTTGGGTATTTTATTTGTGAAGAGAAGGAAGAAGGAATAGGCAAATATGTTTTGTCCCACATTGTAGAATATAAAGGAGTTTGTCTCTATATAGGTAAAAGCTTGATACATGATATCAAAAGAAAGAAGAGAAAGAGGAATAAGGCAATGGGCCTTGAGCATGAACTTGGCATAAATAATAATATTTGAAATGTCAAAAGATGGGCCTTGGGCCTTGAGGGTCTTGTGATCCAATAGGCCGGGAAAACAAAATATCACCGGTTGACTGTTTTTTCAACCAAAGAATAAAACGGTCGACTGGTTGAGTTTTGGCGGTCGACCAGTTTCGTTCTAAAGCGGCTGCGACGCTTCAGAAGCGTTGCAAACCTGAAAGGATGCGTACGTTCAGAATCGAACAGAGATGACCGTTGCAATTAAATGGTTGCAACGCTTGGATGCCTCCTCTCAACACCTATATATACAACGCCAGAAAACTGTTTCGAAACCACCGAATCATTACTTCTTCTTCATCGATTCTGCAACACCATTAAACTGTTACAAAACAGTTCTGTCTGAATCACTTATATAGTGTTTCAATTCCGAAACTGTTGCAGAATCGCCATCTTCTACTTCCTCTTCTATTCCATAATCTACATTGCATCATCAGAAATCAAATATCAGAGTGTTTTTGGTCGAATCAAAGTCGTACAAACTTTGAATTCGATTACGCTGTTTCAAGGCTTCATTGAATCCTGAAGTCAATAGTTCGATAACTCTTTTGTACCTGGTGGGTTGAACTATTGTCTGAAAGAATTTGCTCCGCAAATCCTTGAAGTCAGAAGTACGGCAGATTCTACTCCTCCAAAAGCGTCTCAAACAACAAAATCCCCAACAAATTAGATTTAGAAGTCCAAGTTTAAGGAGTGATGCATATAAGCATCTACTTACAAAGAAAGTTGAATACATATCAAAATTAGTAATGTTTTAAAATAAATAGACAGATTTTGGAGAACTGGAGGAGAGCATAAAAATATAAGAGAATCATATTTTTAACTATCAAAACAATCGGATAATTTAATGTAGTGTTAACACAAACTAAAAGCATTCGTCGGACGGTAAGAAAAAAAACATAACATCATGAGATACTATTATATGGTAGAAACATTTATTTTTTAAAAATGAGAAAAATAAAAAAATTCACATGATTGAAGTTGTATCTACAGCAAAATTAAAAGTATAGATAATGAATAATCATTAATAGGTTATAATTCCCCATAAAACTGTTACTTTGAGAATATCCTTCTACTGACTATTGAGTCAAACAGAACAATTGCAAAATCAATCTACACTTTTATACTTCTAAACGATTTCAGTTACTAACACACATGTCCAATGCAAATGAGTCAAAGATAATAACTGATAATTCCACCTTGTCGAAGAAAAATCCAGTTGAGCAATCAAAGTAAATATTCATTAATATGTGTCATCTAGGAGCTGATCAGCATATGATAATTCTACTTTTATATACAATAATATCCTACTGAGAGAACAAACATGAATCAAGTTATGCAAACTTTAAATTAGTGCCCTATTGCTTTTGTAGTCCTCCCCCGAATATTTGTAGAAAGTTGTCAAATATCCCAATTCATGATACATAATGAAATGTAACTAAGAAACCACCTTACAATAAAATACCACGAAATTCATTTATTCTACTAACATCATGAAATTCTAATAACTGTATTACATAAAGAAATGCCATCAATATAGAAAGAAAATCTGTAAGCATTTGTGCAAAATATTTTTGACTGGTTTAAAACTTTAAATATTTTGCCTAACAATTTGGTAGTATAAAACCAATCGAAGTATCAGTAGTGGAAAATCTAAGGAAAAATGAGCTAGTTTTTATTACTGCACCGTTAGATAAGTTGAACGGATAATGAATTGCTTGTTAGATTTGGGGGAAAATATAAAATTAACTATGCTATCATAAATATGTTGCAAATATAATAACATATCCACCAATGAGAGTGTTACAGTTGGTGCTCAGCATGGCATCTTCTTCATCTCAAGTACCATTACATTTCATCTTCAAAAAATATTACAATGAAGTGATGTAACTAATTGAAAATTGGACCTAGAATTGCAAAGAAATGAGAACACACTATTAGTTAATTTTGTTGTTCCAACATGGGAAAAACCATGATAATCTAAAAGTATTTAATTACAAAGACCTAGAATCGAAACATGGTGAATTTCAGAATATCTGACACTAAATTTATATACTTGACGTCTGATAGAACTTCAACCCTTTTAGATCCCAATATTGAGTTTGTATAGAAAAACCTAAGAAATTCAAAATTTCCAATCAAACAAAAATTATTCATAACTGTACTCACTCTAGTAATCCCAAACACCAATGGTTTATTGATAATCTTATAACATAAAGCAAAAAAATCATAATTTCAATTTTGATCTGAAATCTTACAGCATTGCAAGTATAAAAAATGCAAAACAAATTTTAATCGATTATTTTGGGTTTATTCTCACAAAGAAATAGAAGTTAAGAATACATGGAAGAGAATTGTGGTATGAGAAATGGGATGGATATTAACTCGATCATATTAAATCCGCTGAATAGTATGTCCATACATATAATATGTTCTTTTGTCTACTCACATGATACAAATTAAAAATCAAACTGGATCCGCTCTTTATCTTTTTTGTTTGTTTCATAATCAAGTAGGAGCAATTTTACTATATAGATACCCTTTAAATTTGCATCACTTTCATGATCATTGCTGCTGGTTAGGCATCAAATTATACATCAAGTTTGTTCCAAAAGGAGCATTGTTGCAATCAGAATGACACTATAAAAATACCGATCAAGCTTTGCATGTGCAAAAAAGTTGTCGTACATACAAAAATACGATATCTCGAAAATTAAACAAAATAAACATGTGGACTTAAGAGGAAATAAATTTAACTTAATTTTCACATTAGTTTGTTTAATGAATTTGACTTGCATCTATTAAATAAAATTAACTCAAATAATCCCCAAAAGTAAAATTAAATGGGAGTTCGGCTGGATTAAGCTCATCTCAAAATTATGTGAACAACCTATTATGTTGAGTTAATTATTTCTTTTACTAAGTCCTTCCTGGGTAACACTATTTTATCAGATAAAATGGTTAGAATATGATGTAAAAAGAGCTAACCATATGTGTGAGCGTACTCGATGTATTTCAAAATAGAGAAATAAGAAGTCATCTGAGGCCGATTTGGTATAAAATGTTCAATGTGTGATATAGCACGATGTTTTTATTCACATTAAAGATCATAATATTACCATGTGTAAATATTTTATTATCACTACATGGAATCATAGGTTCATTGCATGTTCTACAGGTATTGCAATCAGCTTTTGCTCTATAATGCACCAGCATTAAACAACAATTTTTTTCCATCTCTGTGTAGATATATTCATCTTGTGTTGAATTATGAACATGTGTTATCCAATATTGATCCTCCAATTTTTTTTTAAAATTCATGAAACAGAAATTGAATTGAAAGCGTTGAATATTGTTTATCTTTAGCCTTGGAATTGAATCTGTGGCAATCCCTACATACAGCATTATATCCAAAGTCAAAAAAATAAAAGGACGACTATGTAACAAAGTATCAAGCAACCTGAATTACAAAACTGGGAAAATCAGTAGTAAATAGAAAATGAGAAGGCAGCTGAGCTAATTGATTGAGGCTTACATTTGATGAATCCATTTTACTGTCTAATTCTAGAAATGGTTTTAATCTAATAACCACATTGCAAGAAAGAATGACTAAAAATAGTATGTATGAAAGCCGTATGCAACAACTTAAAATAGAGAATTGAATAGGTGAAATCTCTACACCTGAAAATTCCCAGTGGTTGATGAAAAATAAAATATCTGAATCCATGTGGAGTGCAATAGATGAAGAATATTCAAAGTTCCATAGGTTATTTAAATGAAGATCGCAAGAAGTACGATGAAAATTTATGTGGTTAGGGCGAGGAAACGAAAAGAATAATGCAGATAGGATTGAAATTTTACCTCAATACCTGCTTTAAAAATTAAAGGCACTGTCATAAATTTTTCACTCTACAGGGGCAGAACTGCATATGTCTCAAATATAAGAAAACGAATGATGTGGATTTAAATAATAAAAGATTTATATAACAAATGTTAGCTTCTTCAAAAGTAGGTTCAGTATTGGACATATGATATAGTTTGGGGTGTTATGTCCGTACTCTAGTTGAAGCTTGAGGCAAAACAGTTGTATCACTGGGTCTGACTCATAGCAATTGACATATATATAATTTATGGGTATATAAACAAAAAAGTAACAAAATAACAAAAAGAGTATTGTTCTGTAATTAGGTATATAACGATAAGCAAATCCATATTAAAGATAGTATTTTAAATATTTGAGTTGAAATAAAATTATTTCAATAGTACTTAAACGGTGAAAACTCAAGAGTTATATACCAAAGAAAAATATTTCGTTTATTTATTCACGGCCAGTAATCAATATTACAAAAAAGTAACGCAAATTCAAGGAGGCTTGTTAGGGACGATAACTACATTTCCAATGGTATTATCCCTTATAGAATTGAGCATAACACAGCATTTTAAGCACTGTATTCCGTAATTCTCAAGCGCTTGCATATCCACCCATTATGTTATGGTTCGCACGATTTTGCACATATCCCAAGATAAATGACTGTTATATGATTATATGCTACACTAACTGTAAAACCAATTGTAGCTCTTAGTTTACATTTATCATGTTTTTCGACCCTATGTCTTTTAATTTCGGAAGTAGAAAATGCACTGCGTCATGAAAGACCTGATGCGAAATCAGTATAATTTAGTCACCAGTATGACATGAAGTAAATGACCGTAGAAACATAGATACATGATATATAAAACTACAAAGAAAATACCTCGATATCAGAAGATACTTTATAATTGATAAAAAAAGGGTGGTCAACCATAACATGTTTTCAACATAACATACTTCTTAATTGACCATGCAGACCAAAAAACAGGAAATCATGTTTCAGAAATAAACATACCTTACATCATATCTACTGCTCATTTGAAGGGTTAAAATGAGATTTCTAAAACAGTAATATAATGTCATATGTATGATGACATATTTTTCAAATAACGTGATAGAGATTATTTATAAGTAAAAGTGAGTTATAATACCGCCGATATATTTCACTTCATAATTTAAATTAAAAACCACAGAAGCCAACAATTACAAAAGTGTTTGTGAACTCATAGCATCCTTTCATAGAAAGATGGTGTTTATGATTAGTTTTCCTTTGTTTCAACTTACTTTGCAAGAAAGATGCAATATTTTGCAGAACTTTTAGTCAAGTAGAACCCTAAAATATCTGTATTATTGCATATCTATTACAGCAATAACAAAGTTGAAGTGCTTACATCTAAAAGAATACATCCCTAATGAATCGCAAGTCATACTGAGAAGATCAAAAGGAATCAGGTACCTAGTATTGTGGTTCTGTGTAAGCAAATGGATAACAGATTAGTAGGTTGGAGGGGGAGGGGGGAGGGGGGGAGGGGGGGAAGGTGTTGCTGCTGATAACGATAGTTTTGTTTAATGAAGGATTTTCTTTATATAGATTTATGATAAACTCTCTTATTCATCCTAAAGTCAAACTGATGGGTTCTGTGAAATGATCCTTTATAAATGACATCAGTTGCTAAAGGAAGACGGACAAAATTTCAATCGAAGTTATAAAAGACATCACTGGTTCTTCTAACCAGAGCATAAAGCACAACATCCAAATAGTCCAGTACAACATTTTCATGAAAGCATCCACCTTATTTAATTGTTTTCTAGGTACGCTAATATGAACATATAGAAAACAAATCCCTAGAGCCTTAATTTTGTACAATATGAACATATAGAAAAAGAAATCCCAATAACCACAATTTTGTATAATAGCATCATTACTTATGAAGAATATTAATATCAAGTCAAACTTTCGAAACATCTACTATCAAAAAATGAAAGACAACGAAATACTAAATACAGTTAAATTGTACCTGCGTGGAAATAAATCAAAACCAGGAAACCCTGTCTTTATAGTAGGCAAATGGACGTGTGAACAACTCCCCAAAATTAGTTTCAATGACAACTTGATCCAGAAAATGAGAGTAATCTGATGTAAAAACATGGACTACTAATACATAAAAATGGTAAAGTTAAACATAAGAAGAACAGAAAAAAATTTACCTAATCTAAGTAGATGTGATAAACTGAATCAAAACTTGACTTGCAGTAAATGTGTGCTTAATCAAAATGTCATACAGTCGATCCTAGATTCAAGGTTGCTGGTCCAAAGTAAGGTGGAATTAAAATGAAATAGTGGATTTAACATTCAATTACTTTCGACAATTACCTCGGATGAAGGAAGATTTCAACAATCCCAACCCCAATTCGTGAGTATGTGCAGAAGATCGGTAGTGGACTGAGATTGAACTTTAATGATTACTAAGATTGAACTTTAATGAAGAAATGGGGCCTTGTAGACGGGGAATAATGGCCGCATACCGTTGTCAGTTGGTTTGTTAGGGCAGAGAGGGACGATAAATTGGACCAGGAACGAAGGAGGAGAAATCAGTTTTAGAAGATGGTAATGGCGGACGAAGAGACGGCGCAAAATAGAGGGGAGTTTGAAGATGGAGGTGTTACATTATCAGACATTGGTTTAGTACCAGTAAATAGGAACTTCCAATGGTGAAGCAGAAAGGGGGAAGAATTTGGGTATGTAGGTTATTTAATTGGATGTGATGAAAAGGGTGACATCCTAAGCAGTTGAACTGTCAGTTGTGCAGAAAAGGAAACGATAAGAAGAAAGAAAGGCGTGAAAAAGAAAAAGGACAGATGTCGCAATACAAATGCTTTGGTTTCTCCTTTCCAGTGTAAGTAATAGATTAGTTTAAATATTCTCTGATATTAACAAGAAAAGCTATGCTCTTTACTTTTGGTTTATATAAATTTAACGGACACGCTATTACATTTGTAACTGTAACGGACATGCTATTACACTTGTAATTGCCACTATAAAAATTAATGTACCATGTACATCTTTAAAAATAAACCTTTCTCTTATTGTATGCATTCAATGATAAGAAAATTCAAAAGGATGCTGAAGATTTCAACTTAATTCTTTATAATAACTCACCATAAATATGCATGCTATTGTATGCATTCAATGATACATGTGTGTTAAGTATACATATACATACATGTATGACAGATCAAATTAATCTGTCATAAACATGCAGATTAAACATGTGATGCCAAACATATTAAGTAGATCTGAAATTATAATACTATATCCACTTACATTGTGTACACTGTTGGTGTGATAGTGTACTATTTTAACAGAGAACTAATCAAAGGTGGTTTGATCATCCAGATCCATTCTCATTGAACCCATTGCAACCATCTCCGGTATCATTTCCCTCAATGAACATTTCATGATCTGTTCACCAACATCTTGTCGTAATACAAACCTAGACCTCCATACATGCCTGGACCCAGGCTGTGACCACCATAAACAGTGGATTTTGGTCTATACTTATTAGTTTTTAGCAAGTACGCAATCAAGAAGCCAAGTTATTTTAGATCAGTTTGCAATTAAAAAATAAAATCTCCAATACAAATTGTGTAGACAAGAAAGCATGAGAAAATGTAATTGCCATCAAGTTAAGAGTGCACTTGTATAACTACCAGATCCTAGATCAGTTACAAAGGTCTGTACCTTTTTTCTACTTTTTATCTTTAAGTAAATGTTCTCATACCCAAATTATTATCCGATATAGAGCATATTTAAAGTATCCCTTCACAGTTCATCTTTCCTCGACTTCATCATATTGTTTTCGAAGCACATCAAGAAAAGAGATATACAGCTAGGCTGTTTATGTCAAGACACAACATTAGATTAAGATGGCCATATCCTGATGAATCCAAATAACTTACCCTCAAAAACATTTTCGTAACTATTATTGATGATAGTAAACATGGTTTATTGATGCATAATTATTTAATTGATACATAGGGATAAAACAATTAAAACAAAAACATTGAATCTTTTTTCCATATATTTTCATGGTATTAATCAGCTGCCAGCAAATCATTAAGCTTGCCAAATTACACATAAAATGAAATAGACAGGTCGATCATGGGCAGTACTGGAATGACAAATTGTGTGGGGTTATATTTTTTTATAAATTTTGTGTTTGTTCTTCTTGTATGTAATGTGAGATGGAGTATTACTACGTTTACTATTTTGTACCATATAATTAGTTGATGGTACTTTTATGACTTAGACAATACATTAATTTGAATATTTTTAAATTGTGTGGAGTTATTTTTTTATAAATGTTGTGTTTGTTCTTCCTTGTATGTATTGTGAGATGGAGTATTAGCGCGTTTACTATTTTGTACCATATAATTATTTAATGGTACTTTTATGACTTAGACAACGCATTAATATTTTTAACTACTTTAAGTAAGCAATTATCTATGATTATGGTTGCTTATCGGGAAATACTTTAAAGTTACAAAATTATGAAACGACCTTACAAAATTGCCAAAGATAAAAATTATAAGTTGCAAGCGTTATTTTTTCACACTTATGCAACAAGAGAAACAGCTGACTAACGGACAAATGGAGTATGTCCCGAAAGAAATTAAAGTAGATTTTTTTTATGCTAACAAAATATAGATCATTACAAAACATTTAAAAAATATATAACGCTACAAATTTTGTTACACATACATATAATTTACTTGTTGAAACTTCCCTATATCCTTTTGAACCTACTCAAAAATGAACAACGGACACGTTCCAAGTGGGCTTCCCATTATATGTGACGAACAGCAAGAACATTGGTTTCTCAGCAAGAAAAAGTTAAGATTGATGGATAAGTAAAGTCTGAAGCTTCTTTATATATGCAAAATTTAAGATGGAGACTGAATCGTTCAGTTTTATTAATATTTCATCAGAGGAAGTACAAAAACATAGAATATTGCTTTACTGTGCATCTCATTGGTTGACTTATATATCATTGTTTTAAATAGATAAATACATTAATAAATGTATGATAATAACACAAATATTTTTAATGAATGAATAATCGTAACATAAACATTATACAAAATACCATACCATGATGCTTTATCAACGGCCAAGGTGTCTTTGCAGTAAACACATAAATTGCGTTGCCAACAAAACCAAAACCAGCTTCTGCTATGAATGAGTTTTTCCTTGAAGAGCAGGCTCATATTATGTTTTTTTAAATCAACCATGGTAATACCCAACGTCTCCTGCACTTCATTTTAAAAGCGTAAATCATTGACCTAAATCTTATATCTCATTCTCTGCTCTTTCATAAAGTTCTATCCAGTTTGTCATTGGTCATTTGTAATCTTAACCGACAGTCGTTATCTTCTAACTTTTGGCATGATCGAATGTCTTGTTATGGTCACCCCAATTCTGAACCGTAGACTAACTCCACTGTTAGCTGGCTGGACCTCTGTGATCACCATACCACCATTCAGATTAACAGTATTCCTTGTAGATATGTATGTCTTAAGAACTCAAAAAACCTGTTTTTCAGAGGACGGTATGGAAGTCAGACATGCATAACTGGTGGTTTCATGAGCTTCCCATATCAACACGGCCTCCTGCACAAAATTTTACATTAAAATCGGCTTTAGTAGTAAATGATATTAAGCAATGCATCTACGAATCTGATTCAGTAAACCACTCCAAGCAAAGATTTCTTGCCTAACTACATTAAGATATATAAAGACCAAATCCAATACTTATAAATAACAACCCACTTTTGAACATTTCCGACTCTACATGACAGCTATTAAGGAGTTCCCCCTTTGATGAGAATGTTCAAAATATAATTATAAGTATAAAAATAGAAATAATATAGAAAAATTAAGATAAGCACCGCTATCCAAGTTGTCAAGGCAGTTCTACATGGTGTGAGATGTCATGTGTTGCATGTAAGACTTATACTACTTATGTGCTACCATTTAAGTACCCAATTTTTTTTATAGAAAAAAAAAGTAGAAAAATAATCATATTTATAGTTAGCTCCAACTGAAATCCTATAACATAATCTATTATCTTTATCTTCAACAACCTCCAATATGAGAAGAGAGAATAATATAGAGAAGGAGAAGAAGAGCAGGTAGAGGAGAGAAAAAATGGGACCGCACAACATAATTAACAATTAAATCGTGGACGGTCTTGACCCTGAACATTGTGAAAATGCAAAATATACGGTTAAAAACATCAAAAATATTAAATAGATATGTGGAAAATTTAAGTAACACACGACACATTTTCTTTTTAGCTTTTATTTGTAACTAATTTATTGTATGCAACTCATATAGCATTTAGTACACATTTTAAAAACATTCATAACTTACTTATAATATATACATTTTATGTTTGTATGTAATAAATTATGCACCATTACACTTTCAAAGGATATATAGTGGAAGGTTTTAACTTCTATACGTAGGTTATACGCAGCACAATTCATGCAAATTAGCAGCAAATCGTATAAGAAACTACATTATAGAATTATGGGATGCCGTAGCCTTTCGATAGAGAAATGGAACTATGATTATTGCAGAAACTATGGTAAAGAGCCAACGACCAAATTTGGTTGGGTTTTGCTTAAGTATATTAACATATTGCAACTGTTGGCCAGTAATATGGTAACTATCCATAAAAGAATACCACAAAAAATGCAGAACAGATTATTACAACCGTGCAAGAAAATATGAATAGAAAACAATCAGTTATCATAAATGGGGCTATTGAAAAAAATCATTATATATTTGTTTTATTCATGTGTTAATATTGTTTTCTTCTATATAACACATTATATTACAGTTCGCCACAATCAGAGAAATTGATATACCTGCTAATAAATCCAAAACCATTATTTGTGCAGCAACGATGGATAGCTGTTTAGTCCAATGAGTGAGTCAGTTGCACTGCCTCTTAAAAGCCTGCTAAAAGCCTACTTGTTTCTCGGTTTCAGTCTGCTCCCAATATCTCTAGTAACTCACATGCTAGTTGTCATACATTTTGCACATACTCTGTCATTTCACTGTTTTGAACACAGTCCATTATAAATAAAAATGTGCAAATGGCCGAGAATTCTTCATGTACAAATTAATTCATACGAACTTTGTTATAATAAAGGTGGATACCCAGTGCCAAAGGCTCCCGTACTAAAGCACGAGAGGACTTCCCAGGCAGTCTCCCGTCCTAGTACTATACTCACATGTGGTGTGGAATTGGGAAATTCAAAAAGCAAAATGTTGATAGGATGTATGATAAATGCATTATGTTAGACTTCTCCCATCTCCCAAACTTTTATATTTAGCCACCATACTTTTTCCCATAAAGGAACAGTTGCACTGCTTTAATCTCATTTTTTTGGCTTCATACAGAAGAAGGGTGTGTGTGCATTACACATACTATACGTGTGTGTGTATATACAAAGAGACATATTGAGTATGATAAATCACTGATTTGGGTGGATGTAGTTTGTTTTTACTTTGGTGGGTCTACGGTCTTGTTTCATGTTTCCTTTCTCTTCATGTATGCAGGTTATATCCAATGGGTGGATATACCGTTGTACTTATGTGCATGTTTAAACAGATGAATTTTTAATCTAGATACATCAGAAAACTAATAACTGAAAATTATGTTAGGTGTATTTTGGTTAGTTAAAAAAACCAATCCAATCTTTCACCTATAATAGGCCGACAATAAACCCTATCTATATTCCTGCTTAATTCAGTGAAAATAATTTCTAGGTCTTGTGTTAATATCTTAGTTTATGAGCTTGTTTCATGCAGTTGTGAACCGCACTTGAAAATTCACATAATGCAAATTAAATAGAGATCATTCACTATTTACTGTTGGACATGGGAATTAAATCTCAGAGCATTCCTATTTATAAACTGCATCCATAATCACGGAACAGATGCAATGATCAGAACTTCCGGGAACGAAAGACAATCATAAAAGAAAGGAAGAAGTCGACATCCTGATTTATTATCATGCTTTGACCTTTATTTTCTGACAGGCGAGTAATAAGTGTACGTGCCTTTCCCTTTCCACGCTCTTAGTTGATTGAGTTCTTCCAGCTCTTGCGTAATATACTGGATTGGTCACCTCTTCAATCGATGCGGGGACTGGGGAAGTGCTCACTGGAAAGAATCTAATTTGGATACTCTATATTAGATGTCGAAGCTATTGAAAGACTTACCGGAAGTGTAAGCCGCCCTATCCGCTGGGCTACTTGCCTCAGACCACAACAGCGGAGAAAAGCATCGGGAGAGCTCCTAGACTAAAGAAAGAACTGAGACTGAAAAATATTATACCAACGCTTACCTTTTTCTTTGTAAGTAAACTTCCATCTTCTATCGTATAAAAGAGCAGTAACGAAACATCCAAGTAAAAACTGGGAAAACAAATGAAAAACTTACGATAAGAACATATTTGAAAGAACAGATTTAAGAGTGTACAGTCAGTGAATCCATTGAATGATCACAGTGTAGAAAACGATATAATATGTCACCTGCACAGGAAGAACAAATTACATGAAATTGGACGAGTGATTTATGAAAACTGAATATTAGAAATGAAATAACTAAATTACCATACTTGTAGATTCGTAATAACCCAAAAATAGAACTTAGATTCACCAGCAAAATCACACATAGAAAATACTGAAAATATCTGGGTTTAATCATGGTGATCGTCGATTTTTTAATGGAATATGTTTTGTTTGGGGAAGGAATCAATCGATTTGGGGAGATAACTAAATGGTAGTTTGGTACGATTTTAGGTTAGCGAAAAGGTAATAGAGAAGAAGAAAGTATAAGAGCATCTTCAATGCAAGTGTAAAGTCGATTACACATAAGCAGTTTGACAACAAGTTTGGTTTTTGTTTCTTCAATGCAATTTTGTTGGTATTGTGGAATCTGACATGTACAAGAGAAAGTTTCAGATTGTGAAACAGAATGTCAGGTTCCAGACATTATATTCCACAATTTGAAACAACACACGTCACCAACTCAACTGCTCTCGTTTTTGTTTCTTTTCGTCCTTCCTCCTCTTGTATCAAATCTGCCATGAAATTATTATTGGGCATAGGCTTTTTCAAAGTTCAAAAATATATCTTTTTCCAGCTTCTTTCCCATTTCTCAGTCAGTTGTTCCAGATTAAGTTCAAAGTTCAAAGAAAGCTATACTTGAGTGTTACGTTATTACTCTATAATCTAGTCAAGTCAGGGAAGCTGTAGCATATATGTACATAATAGACTAGCATAAGAACATAAATTTCCATGCGGGATGTAGAAACGATAATAGTATTGTACAGCCATATACTTGCAGGTTGCAGGCTGCAGGCAGTACCATGCAATTGCAAATCAGTGCATATAACGATACCTTTGGTTCCAGAAAAAATGATAGAAAAGCAGAGATTGAAGAAAAACGATGCCATTGAGAGCTATGATCTATTTTTCTGACCAATACTGCCTGTTTTTTCCTGTACTGAAGCAAAATGCCTTTTTTTCATAGCTGATTTACCGCCATTTTTTAAGCAAAGCAAATGTGTTCAGTTATGCCACATAGATCAGTTTCACTTTCCAGCACGTTCCCATTGGAGTTGTTTTGTTTATATGTATAATATTTGTTGACACATAGGCTTGACATTGTAAAACTATCGTTTCCACGTATGTTTTTGAAGACATTACTTTGCCTCGGGATTGGAGATGCTCTAAGAGAACTGGAATTTGGAATGTTAACCGCTTCGTGCGTGTTGCGAGTTTCTCGTGATTGATTGAGGGACAAGTGGTGGCTGGTTAGACGCTTGGTTTCTCCTTTCCAGTGTAAGTAATGGATAGAATCAAAGTAAATGTACACAATACCCAACAGGATTGGCCCTTGGTACTCGGTTTAGACTACAAGATAAAACATCATGGATCCAATCTCCCGGGTCGGCACTTGTTGAAACTAATAAACCATGATTAGAAGGAAAGGAAAAAAAAATCCAAATATACAGAGAAAAACAAAATAGCTGAATAACAAACTGGGTTTTGTGACACTGAACAGACCTAGATGTACATAAACAATCAAACCTGGGAGTATGTTGCCACTCTTATCAGTTCTCCCACTAACATCGGGAAAAAGACGGGTATGATGTCCTTTTTGTACCACAACAAAAGTTATTTGAGATCGATAGCCTTTTGCAATGGATGATCAAGCCTAATAAAGAAGAATAACAAAGCTGAAATAACAAGGCAAGGGTTGAAACCACAAGTTAAAAATATATCAATTTCTTACTAAAGGACTCTTAAATTTACTTTTACCTCGAAAACATTATGAAAAAAAGCATGCATTTTCATGGCTGAAAAAGCTTCCATGTTTTTCTTAAACAAACCTTTACATCTAGACGGGAGATTTAACATGATATCCAATATTATATTTAACCCATTCAAAATCACATTCGTAAAAAGTATAATAACAGGTTAACGTAAACTTGATAAATTCTACTCTAAAAAATAAATCCTTGATAGGGTTAGTAACATAAAATGAACTTCACTCAGAATTTGCATGTACCAACATAGAGGGTGTTAGGCCATAAATTATGAATGAAAGATAATTCATCAACAGTCAGTACATACTACATACAACAATTCAGATACACAGGCATTGAGTTGACACACTCCAATCGTAAGCACAGAACCATAATGAGCAAAACAGAAAAACATAACCACTCATAGCTACGTGAGCAAAGCAACAGAGGTGAATATAATCATATCAACAAAAAAGGAAATGAAAAACAATTGAGAAAACTAGCAAAAGCAACTACCAATAAAAAGCAACTCTACAAAAAAGATGAAATAGATACATTACCTTACTGAACTTAACAGGATTTATAAACAAGTCCGAACATGAAGCAAAAAATCACTGCTGACATCACTATTATAGTTTGGCTTCCTTAGTAAATTATGTATGTGTTCCTTAACAACAGTAGAGAACACAATGCTAGGCTGTTTAGGAAGCAACAAAAAGTGATGAATAGTTATAGGGTTGAAGGACATTTAAACAATAGGAAATACACATTAACAGGCAATAATTAAATGACTTTTGTACTTTTTTCTTTAACCACCTGAGAATCTGTAACCATTTCTTTGAGTCGCCATTGAACCTTTATACATACATATATACATATACATATATATATATATATATATATATATGTGTGTGTGTGTGTGTGTATATATATATATATATGTATATATATATATATATATGTATATATATATATATGGGGACAGTATTTGGACACAAAATTTGATACAAATAGAGAAACACAAAAGCTCAACCGTTGGATCTTTTTGTCTTTAACCCCCTGAAATCCACCTCTCATTTAAATTAAAGAATGTAGTGGAGGGGGAGAGAGAGTTAGTGAAGGGAGAGAGAAAGTGATCGTGTGGTGGCCAAAGGGGTGCTCCACTATTTGAGCCTTTGAGGTGCCATTGAACCTGCCTCTCTCTCTCTCTCTCTCTCTCTATATATATATATATATATATATATATATATATATATGTGTGTGTGTGTGTGTGTGTGTGTGTGTGTGTGTGTGTGTGTGTATATGTATGGGTCGGCTATTTGTACACAAAATTAAACACAAAGAATGAGAGACAAAGCCTCCACCGTTGAATTTGTTTGTCTTTATGTGGAGAGTGGAATTCATGGGAGGATCCAGTGGTTGAGATTTATTGTGTGCAATTTTGTGTCCTCATTTTATGTCTAAATAGAGTTTCCCATATATATATATATATATATATATATATATATATATATATATATATATATATATATATATATATATATATATATATATATATATATATGAAATGTCTACTTGAACACAAGGATTGATGACACAAAATTTGAAACAAAAATTGTGAATCATTGGATTTCCCCTTGAATTCCACCTCTCATGTAAATACAAACAAATCCAACGATCCACAACTTATATAATTAATTTTGTGTTATTAATTTGTGTTCAAATAACTGCTCTTGTGTATGTATTTTTGTGTGTGTGTCTGTGTGTGTATATATATATAGAGAGAGAGAGAGAAAGAGAGACACACACCCCACCACTCTCTTGCAGAGACAAAGCGAGTTTATACTCTACCTTATTGGCGGAGTGTGGATCCACCAATCATCACTAATATCATCAACAATTGACTAACTATTTCCACCAATCAGGTGGCATGTATAAATATGTTCTCCTTAGAGAAGAGTGCTTAACATTTATCGAACAATATATTTGAGAAAACAGTACTGATTTCCTTACCAATAGAATCACTAGCTATAATTAAACGCAGCAGTTGTATTTTAGAAAAAGATAACCGATGTTTATATCAACTGCAAGCTACTCAATGATTTATCCCTGAAAATGTCTTTTATTTCAATACCAAAATTCTTAAAGTATTTATATTGCACAACCCAATTTACCAAATGTAATGTATTAAATTGTCTTTAAAAACTAGCAACATTCAACATGTGGATAATCGAGAGCAGGAAGACAAACAAAAATATTGATTTCTCCCACTTCTTCAGCTGGCAAGTGGGAGAAAACTTTTTTTTTGTAAACGGATTTCTGTTTACCTTAAATGGAAAATAGAAAATGTTTTTGACTGTAAATGGGGATTTGCCTACATTTACGCATCGTTAACCACTGGTAGAGTGGCTAGAGAGGGTTTTAGAGCAAACTAAGAAATCATTGGAAGTGAAATCCCTTAATTAGCCAAGCACAAACATAATTTTACAAACAAATGAACATCAAAATAAATACCGATGTAGGTGCAACAAATTTTAAGTCTATTGTTTTAAAACCACGTGAAAAATAATCCTAAAGTAATTCATCAAAGCTGGTTTCAACGCAGAAACACCGCCAAAGTATAAATTCCATAATAAAATTAAAATACAACTAACGCAGCAGCTATTAGAAAAGAATTTCAGTGGAAAAAAAAATTACATCGTAGTGACGCAGATCCCGATCAGCAACTTGAACCAAAAAATGATTGGCTCTAACCACACACTTCGTCCTAGCAGTACCAAATCCAGGTCGGTTTGGACACTTCAGTGCCTTACTTGAAGAAGGCGCAAGAGTTGCCGCCTCTGTCATCAATGTCACGGCTAAAGTCACTGATTGCTCGGCTATGTCAGTAATCGTAAGGCTTCCGACACCTCTTGTAAAAGTCGATTTTGAAGGCATTGATGGTGATTGTGCAACTCCTCTTCTGCCACAACGACTAAAATCGCCGCCTCTTCCGCCTCCGCGGTTAAAATCACCTTCTCTTCCTCCTCCACGACCATACTCACTGCCTCTTCCGCCTCCGCGATTAAAATCGCCTCCTCTTCGTCCTCCGCGACCATAATAGCCTCCTCTTACTCCTCCGCGACCATAACCACCACCTCTTCCCCCACCATGATTGAAATAGCCTCCTCTACCACCACCTACTATCCTATCGGCCACACGACCGGAATCACGATCTCCGCGGCTAATATTAACCCCGACATTTTATAGCTTTTCATATTTCAATCAAAAGGGGGTCGATAATCTTAGCCGCGGAGGTCGTAACTCTGGCCGTCGTGTCGCTGGTAAGAGCGTCTCCACCAGAGGGTGTTCACACCCTGAATTGAAGATTTTGCCTTAAGGGCAACTCCAATGGATTCAGCTGAATATTCAGCCCTGCCTGAATTGAAGAGTTTGGACCAATGGTTCTAGCGCTTAATTCATAGACGCCAGAATCCTGGCATCTATAAAATATACGCCAGAATTCTGGTTTCCCCCTCTGCCATTTTTCTATACTTGTTTTTCTCGTCAAGCTATCGTTTCAATTTTGTTTTTAATAGGAAATTGAGTTGAAATGCCGCCACATCGCACTAAACTTGCTAGGAGAGTTGCTCGGAAGTCGTCAGACGAGCAAGCGGGTCCATTACACACACCTCCGGCTCCTGGAATATCAGCTGATGAGCTTTGGTTCTTCATGATCTTCCGGAGGGCTAGGAGCATAGAGCCGAGACTGCATTGTCCACGGTACAGGTATTATTTAAACGTTATTAATTTCTAGTATTACTCCTGTTATATCTTCGTACGAGTTAAATAACAGTCATTGAATTGAAAAACATTGCTTATTTCAATATATATAGGACAAGTACATTCATTGTAGAGGTAGTTGGCCGAAATGCATTACATTTTATGAAGCACTTCCCTCTCTTATTAAAGAGAGGCTGCAGCACTGTACCTTCGGTCAGTTTTTATCTATTAGACCGATTTAGTCGTTCGGCAGACCCCTGCTACAGGCATTATGTGAGCGATGGTGGCCGAACACACATACATTCCATTTTTTTGACTTTGAGCTTGGTATCACTCCTGTTGATTTCTACATGCTGACTGGTATGGAGATTGGTCATCTTGATCGTAGACCGGTTCCTTTTGATGATTTGTATGAGTCACCCCACGTGTTTTCCGTGTTCTTACCCCATTTTGATGCTACCAAAATTAGTAGTGGTGCGACTACGTTGACTTACCTGTTGCATTAAATCACTTCGTATTTGAGTCGACAAGATATTGCAGACGGGGTGACTAGGGCATTTTTATTCTACTTGTTTGGGTCGACCTTTTTTTCAAACCACAAAAGTATCATTCAGTTGGGTTATCTAGCTTTGATTACAATGTTGGATCGGCTTGATACGATTGATTGGGGCACATCTATACTAGGTACTCTCCACACGGCTTTAGATTCATACGTGCTGCGAGACGCCAGAGAGATGCAGGCTTTTTGGTATATTTTCCCCATTTGGTATTATGAATTCACAGCTAACATGCATCCACGCATTGTAGAGATGGCTGCTCAGGTAGGTGAGTAGTTCTTCCCCGGATGAGACGGTGGGAGAGTATTCATTACGTATCTCATGCGCCTTTGGGTGTACGTCATGATTTGATGGAGTCTAGAGCACAACTTGACATGCAGAGTCGTAGAAATCTCATACGAGCTCCTTGGACATTACATTTGTCCCATCTGACAGCTGCAGATTCTCTAGCCAATGACCACACGATGGTGATAGCATATACACTTTCTACACGTAGAGTGGCTTTACACACACCCGTGTATATGCCCATTTAGTATTTGGGCGATAGATGTGTGTATCAGATCAACGAGGATTTACGTATACTAGGAGATATGTTACCTTGCGTGGACATGTTTGGCAGACGTAGGTTGATTGGGGTGCTATACATATAGGCCCTATGGGAGGCGGGTTGGGTTGATATTAGCCCATTCTTCATTGATGGAGATTACGATTCTTACTGGGCTAGAGTTGTTGCACGTAGATTGATATGTCCTGATTATGCCCGGGGGATTAACTCCGATCATTTAGGACCTCATCTAGCAGCCGGTAGTGTTTAGGTACCTCAAGTTTCTTTTGACCCTATTACATCCCAGTTTTCACAGCCTCCTATGCAGATAGAGCCAGATTGTACTTTCAGAACTTATGACATTACAGATACCGTTATTGAGCAACCTGCAGTGTTTCCAGATCCACTCGACTTTCCAGGAGTACCCTCATCCGGCTTGTACCCTCCATACTAGGTACCTTTAAAACATATGTCCATTTATATATATTATTTATTTATGGTACGTTGCGTAATGCTTATCACATGTCTTTATAGTACGCACATTGGTTGGACCAGTCTAGAGCTACCCTTAGCATTTATCGTGATATGACTCTTGCATGCACCTACACCATGCATGATTTGTACCTTAGTCAGACATAGATGTTGGAGTCTCAGATTGATCAGTTATCAGCCAAACTGACTATGTATGAGCCATTTGCACCCGCCAATGTTGCGCCCAGTGGGTCTAGGACTAGAGATAAGACCAGTATATTAATTGGGGATCGATCAATCACTTAAGCATCCATTCTATTCGGCGGAAATCATCTCACTTCGTATTCCTTAGCGCCTTTCGAAGTTTGAGCATGATTTTGAAATGCTAGATTTAGATATAGGGTTCTTCCTATTGAAATTTCTTTCTACGCTAAAAAGTCTTATCTACACGTCTTGGATGGGGGACCTTGGGTCATTCAAGGGCACTATCTTAGAGTAAGCAAGTGAAGACCAGAGTTTAGACCATCCATGGTGTCTATCAATTCAAGCCTTGTTTGGATTAGATTTCCGGGCTTATCCATATTTCAAGGAGCATATCTTGCTTCGTCTTGGGAGCAAGAGGGTTGATTGGATTGGATAAACAATCCGGGGAAAATAAAGAATAGGCTAGGTTTTGTCTCGTTAGTGAGGACATTAGTCTCGATGACTTGCCGAGCCATGATGCCGATGAGTATGACGATGTTGCTCAGGGCGATGATGTTGACGATGATGTTGATGAGGACGACGATGGGGCTGATGACGCCGATGTTGATGATCATGACGAAGATGATGATGGGAGCGACGATGATGGAAGCATTCCTAATGTTGATGATCATGATGGAGATGATGATGGGAGCGACATTGATGGAGCCATTCCTATGTAGTGGTATTGATGTATTATTAGCGGACTGTTGTATTTTGTCTTTTCTGCACTTTGGTATGCCTTTTGTGGTTTATTTACATCATTAAGGGGACTGTTGTATTTTGTCTTCATATTAGCGTACTGTTGTATTCCTATGTAGTGGTATTGATGTATTATCAGCGGATTGTTGTATTTTTTCTTTTCTGCACTTTGGTATTCCTTTTGTGGTATATTTGTATTATTAAGGGAATGTTGTATTTTGTCTTCATATTAGCGTACTGTTGTTGTATTCCTATGTAGTGGTATTGATGTATCATTACTGTTGTAGTAATGCAAATTATCAAAATGTCTTAATACGACGCCATACCAAGTTAAATTGTGTTTATAAGTAATTATATTATTGTAAAGGGGCTTGTTTTTCTTCGAATGTTTTAATTATAAGTAATGTTTTAGTGGTATATTTGTATTATTACGGGGCTTGCTTTTTTTCTTTGCTTTTGCCTTTGTTTAAACATTCTTAAGCTCTTCGCGTTGCTAGAACTCCATTTCAGATGACTAACGAGCAATTCATAGCAATTACCAAACTTGTAGTAATGCGGGTTTTTTGCACCATTTTCTCTAGGAAATAATTTCAAGAATTGGCCGTTTGTCATCCGCTTCTACAAACGGTAAAATAATGAATATTGGTATGCTTTCGTGGTAGGTAAATAAAATATCGACAAGCGAATTAGAGAGTTACAAATTATTACCAATTCGGATTCGCCACCAATTCCGCTAGGATTTTCTGTTCTAATTTTGTGAACTTGAGACTCAAAGAATTGGGTTTGTCGATTAATCATCCCAAATCGACCGGAAAGTGCAAACACTTATCTTGTCCTTTCTACGTGTTTTTTGTTGTAAGAAGACATAACTTTTGACCAGAATGCCTCCCCACTTTGATCATTTCCCTTAACCGAATCGTTTGAAAAGTGGTAGTACATTAAACAAAGATCTTTATCTTTGTCCCTGGTCCACGGCGTAGAAGAATGAAACGAGAGTGGTGGAGCTGAATGAGGGGTAAGATCTTCGGTTGGTTGAGAATCAAAATCCCAACTATTCATATTCATAGCTTCGTTGTTGAATTAGAATGGATATGATATTGTTTACTTGTAGATAAAGAGTATGGTGGATTTGAAGAAGTTCATGTGTTTTACAATGAGATACTCATACCAATATTTATAGAGAAATAAAAATTATGACCATTTATGGTTGTTGTATCTTCCATACGACCGTTTATAGCCGTTGTAGTTCAAAAATGTAACCGTTTATAGCCGTTAGAAGGGGTAACAAGGTAAGAGTACGGGTATAGGAGCAGCACGTAGTGGGGAGGGGGGAGGATTTTGACGCCTATTTTATGGGCATCTGATCCCAGCCCCTATAAAATAGGCGCCAGAAAGGGCTTCAGGATCCTGAACGGGATCCTGAAGCTTAGCCTTAACATTAAGGCTGAAGCGAGCCACTGGCTCACTTCCCCTAAATTTCTCCCCCTTAACTCCAACAAAGGGAGAATTCAACCCCTGAATGATGAATTGGGCCAAAAACGGATGTTACGTGGTGTAACATTCAGGAAAATGTTACGAGTTCAATTCAGATTTCTGAATTGGGCTCATGCGCCGACTTTATCGGCTCGTGAAGTCGCGAGCCGATTTTTTCGGCGTGCACCGGAAAAATCGGCTCGCTACTTCACGAGACGATAAAGTCGGCGCGTGACTAGTTTACATTTTATTTCTTCCCTATCCTACCTTATTTTCTAAAGTGACTAAATAAAATCGTTATTATTTTCGTAGAATAAGCTAATTTGGAACATAATAATAGCTGATTAATAACCCTTACGAATACAATAAAACGCAATGGTACAATAGAAAAGAAAAACATCATTACTGCATACATGATTGATAAGTTCGGACAAGCATAAAATAAAACACGAGTTCGGATAAGGGTGCTTCATAACTAGGTATCGCCATAGTGTTCCATAAATGATTCATAAGAACCTTCTGCAGCCGGTTATGGAGTTTTGCAACTCTAAACATAACCTAACGTGTCAAATGAATGTTGAAGTCCTCCTTTGTTAGTGGTCGATTTCTTCGGAATACTTGGGGTGGTTGCAAAGCACCCTCGCATTCATAGTGACGTTAGTCTTCATCCATATCTCTTTCATCTTCTATAATCATGTTATGAAGAACGATGCAAGCAAACATGATTGTAGACATCTTTTTCGTAGACCACAACTGATATGGATTACTTATCATTGCAAAACTAGATTGTAAAACACCGAAAGCACATTCTACATCTTTCCTTTGTGCCTTATGCATCGCCGCGAATTTGACTTGTTTAGGAGTCAATGGATTTGGATATGTTTTAACAATGTGCTCCATTTCGGGTAAATGCCATCACCTCGGTAATAGACATGCTCATAAGTATTTTGGCCTAGGGTAAATGTTAAAGGATGTGCCTGGCCTTGAGGAAGATCATTGAACATATGGGATCTTTCTATAACATTTAAGTCGTTATTCGAATTGGGGATTTCGAAGAAAGCATGCCATATCCATAGATCGTACGATGCCACATCTTTCAAAATGATGGTTGGTCACATTTCCTTGCCGTTGTTAGCACCTTGTAATCCCTTAGGACAGTTCTTCCATTCCCAATGCATATAGTCCAGACTTCCTAACATTCCCGGCCAACCCTGCTTTTGTGCATCTCTGATTCGCACTACATCTGCTTTGTTCGGAGACCGTAAGTATTCTTCTCCATAGACGTTCACCACTGATTGACAGAAAATTTCAAGTGTTTCAAGTGTCATGCTCTCTGTTATGCAGTATGCATCGTCCAAAGCATCGGCTGGAGTGGCATAAGCTAACATTCTCATAGCGGCCGTCATTTTCTGTTCACCGGACAACCCCTGTGTCTTCGATGCATTTTGTTTGTACTTAAAGTGAGCATTATTACCATGAATACCAGCTAATATCAGAAGAAATAGATTTCTCCGCATCATGTATCTTCTACGAAACATATCAGGCCCGTAAGTGCAATTGTCATCGAAGTAATCTTGCGTCAAAGACTTATGGTATTTAGCAGGATTTCGGTGTATAAACCTCCTTCCAACAACCGATCCCCCTCTAGTTATGGATAATGAACCATACGCTTCACGGTATAGGTCCCATATTTCTTGTATTTCTTCCGCTTCCTCTTGAAGGATTTCATCTTCCTCCGAATCGTTATCAAAAGCCAGCACGCATTCCATAAAACTGGAATCCATTTATGTTTGTGAATAAGTTTTGATTTGAGATATGAATTGCAATGTTGCTGTTATATATAAGGTATGAGGTATTGGTAAGTGGGTAGCTTTATTGGGTGGAGTGTGCTTTTTATTGGACAAAGTGCTCCTTTATTGGACAAAGTGTTCCTTTAATGGCCAGAGTGCTCATTTATTGGATGGAGCCGCTTTTATCAACATGGTGCTTCTTTATTGGTACGAGTGATTCTTTATTGGACAGAGTGCTCCTTTATTGGACAAAGTGCTCCTTTATTGGACAGAGGGTTCCTTTATTGGACAAAGTGCTCCTTTATTGGACAGAGTATTCCTTTATTGGACAAAGTGCATCTTTATTGGACAGAGCGCTCCTTTATTGGTACGAATGCTCTTTAATTGGATAACAAATAATGCATAGTGTAGATTCAATGTCATGGCTCCAGTGAATAGTGATTAGTGCATAATGGAGGTTCTCCATCACAGACGTTTAGAGCGTTGGACTTTGCATTACATAAATATTTTGCATTACATAACTTAGAAGCTTATAACAACGAAAATTACAACATGAAGAAATGCCAAAGTGCAATCGAAGGAACTACAACAACTGAACACATAAACACCAAATTTAAAGTACAGTAATAAACAATAAGATAGTTTCCACCCACACCTACCACGGACGTGGGAAAAATCCAGCTCTAGCTGCCTCAGCAACATTCTTGTACAAACGTCGTATTTCGGCTTGCGCTTCCAATGCATATTGAACTCCACTGCTTAAAGTAACAACAATCAATTTCATCAAGAAATATGTTGTGGTCCAGGTAGGCAGCTGTAACAACCCGTATTTTCAATAACCTGTAATGATGTAAATCGAGGCAGAATTTAATTCTAAAATCTGAATCAAGGGAAACGGGCTATGCCATTGCGTTCGTCTCGGAAAAATACGCGAAATAGAGTCCGAGTTTTCGAAAATCGGAGTCCGTATGACCCGATTAAGGCCCAACGAAGTTTTCAGAAAATTTCAAAGTAAAAACAGATTTCAAATTCAAGTTTGAATTTGGAAAATTGGGTAAGATTGGGCCAGGCGGGAAAATTCCCGCCAGAGCACCCAAGTCGACAGCCCTGTCGACTTGGGAGTCGACTTGGTTGGACCCAAGTCGACAGCCCTGTCGACTTGGCTGTCGACTTGGTCCAGCCGGGCTGTTTAGCCTGGTGCACCATTTAGAGATTGTGTTGAACTTGGGGGCCAGATTCGGTTTTGAGGGCTGAGATTGGAACTAGGGTTTAATCCTAGGGTTGAAACTAGTCCTAATCTCTATAAATAAGGCCCTAACCTAACCCTAAATCATCATTATTCATTCTAGTAACTAAACTATGGCAAAATCAATCCTCTCATGGCCTCCACTCTCTTCATAAAATTTCTAAATTATTTCTATGAGAGATTTTCCATGCAAACAAGTGTTTTCAAGCTTGTATGAGCATCATTAGCTTGCATTCAAGTCAAGTTTCCATATTTACATCATAAAGAAAGGGTTTTGATCATTTTGGCTCAAGGGTTTTTATGTTAGAGCTTGCATTTTGGGTCTAATTGGTTGCATAAGGGCTTTGTCATATTTCCTAAGCATTGTAAGCCCTATTCTACTTTCATACTTAAACTCTAAAGTTAAATGTATGATATGCAAGTTTGCCATGATATACAAGTTTACTATGATGTGTTATGCAAGTTTACTATGATGTGTTATGCAAGTTTACTATGATGTGTTATGCAAGTTTACTATGATGTGATATGCAAGTTCATCAAGTTATGTTATGCAAGTTTGATATGCAAGTTGTCATATGATATGCAAGTTATGTTGTGCAAGTTTGATATGCAAGTTGTCATATGATATGCAAGTTATGTTGTGCAAGTTTGATATGCAAGTTGTCATATGATATGCAAGTTATGTTATGCAAGTTTGATATGCAAGTTTGCCATATGATATGCAAGTTATGTTATGCAAGTTTGGGTTGATCATTTGGCTCATGTTATCATGTTATGCAAGCTTATCTTGGGCTTATGAACATAAAGCTTCAAGCTTTATGCTAAAGGTTGCATTTTGGCAACATGTAAGTTATCATATCTCTTATGATAACTTGCATGTGAGGCTAAATGCGAACTTATGGCCATTTTTACATGTCATTTATCATCATGTATCACCAATATGCTAAGTTTGGTTTTATGAATGCTTTTGAGGCCTAAAAATGTAATATGCAAGTATATGAACATATGTACATTTCTCATGCCACCATGTTGAACTTGTGGCTTCAACACCTTTATGTCACGATTATGCCAAGTTCCCTCTTTCTATCCTTTATGCGCTATTGCGATATGTAAGCGATGGGATTGCGTTTGGGGTTGGGTAAACTTAAAAGACATAAAAACATAAGCTTGGGAATTTACCTATTAAGTTAGGTCTACCCAATTGCTTGAAAACTTGTAATGTGTTTTGGAAACATGATGGACATGACACTTAGAAAATATAAGTGTGACCAACTCGAGGTTGGGTTGAGTTTGTAGCGTAAACCTACCCGGAACCGACCGGCTTAACTAGTTGCTACAAACAATAGGACCCAATGTGAGAAGTTGGTCATGTTGTACCTTGAACCCGAGGTTAGACCAAGTTGTGGTGTAAAGCTACCCGGAACCGACCGGCTTAACTAGTAACCGCAACAAAGTCTAATGTGAGAGGTTAAGGCGCATTAAATTAATTAATGCCTCATGATTAGGGTTAAGTCATGGACCGCTTGAATACTTAACCAATTAAACATGATGGGTTGGTAGGGTTAAGTCATGAACCTTGGGTACACTTAACCAACTTGGTACTTGAATGGGTTGGGTTAACCACGTTTAACCCATTAAGGAAACCCTAGTTACGTGGTCCTTTGCACCAGTAACCCTCATAGTTGTATCATGATACCCTAGGGACTAGGCTAGGGAGGGGCACGATTACTGGGATGCCATGTAAGCGACCAAAACGACGGTTGAGTAGGTGCGCCGGTGTAGGTTCAGGCAGGCCATGGTCGTGCACATGGTCCGAAGTTGAAAAAAACAGGCATGGGCACCAGTAGGTTTAGACTGTGCGTGCATTGATTTGTGTCAGTGATTGACACCCTAGGACTTGATACACCCTAGGGTGGACCTGACACAGTTTAGCTACACTTCGTAGTTGGGCCGTATGACACCGACACTTGACGAGTTAGGCTTATAGGGAGCCGATCGACTAGACCGTGCTAGTTGGACCTTGGTTTAGGTCATTCATGATGTTGGGCCAAACTTGGGCCTGGGGATCACTTCTTGTTTACACTTTGGACCTCGTATTGGGGTCACTACATGTTATTGGGCCAAAGCTTGGGCCAAGGGATCAATACTTGTTTATTCAAGTCATGTTAGTTTGCTAGTACACCTGTGGTGCAAAAACCTTAAACCTGATTATGCGATGACACCTTTATCTACCTTGTTAGTTAATCATCATGCTAGTATGTTGTTATCCTTATGTTCATCCCTGCTGCTCATGCCAGTTAACTTTACCAGTTTACATTGATTGTAGTAGGGCTTACTCAGTCTTTTTGACTGACCTGTTTTCTTTCGCCTCTTTTCTTCCGTCCCCCCCCCCCAGGTTCTCAGGGTGGGAACGTTGGAGCTTAGCTTGGATTCCTGATCGCTTACTTGTGGGATTTAGCTCATGTACGGTCTTGACATGAAGCTAGCTATGGTTATCACTTATTTTGGGGATAGTACTTATGTATTTCAGTTTTTCAGTGATGTTGTTTCTTTCTAGACTTGTGTATTTGGAAGGTTGACATTATGTTGTACCAGACTTGTTTTGAAATGGTTTGAAATCTTCCGTTGTTTTACTTATCTTATTTACTATGTTTACATATATACATATGTTCTTGTTCTGCCTTGATATATCATTATGCATGTTTACCTGATTCAAACGCCCCCTCCAAAGTCAGAGTGCTTGCAAGAGCCACCCTGGCGGAGGTGGGGTGTTACATTTGGTATCAGAGCATATGGTTTACGAGAAGGAACAAAAAGGTTTTTAAGAAAACTTTTGGAAAACTATTTTCAAAATCAAGTATAAAGTATTTTCTAAAGAAAAGTCTAGTTTATTTTAAAGGCTATTCCCCAAAAAGCCATTAGCAAAATTCCTTCGTTTTTCTCCATTCTAAATCTATCTTTTTTCTTCGTTTTCAGTATGGCCGATAACTCTGCTATTCCGGAAGGAGTACACGTACCTGTTTGGTATAGGAGACTTTTGGAGGCTAGGGCGACCGAAGCCGGCCCCGCAGATGTTCCTCCTCCTCCGGTAGTTAATGTTCCTCCTCCTCCTCCTCCGGTAGTTAATGTTCCTCCTCCTCCTGTCGCTGAGGTTCCTCTTCCTCCTCCCCCTCAGCATCCACAGGCTGACATCGCAAAGACTTGCAAGGATTTCAAAGCAATGAGTGGCAAGAACTTTCAAGGCACTGAGACTTTTGTAGAGGCCAGAAATTGGTTGAAAGAGACCGAGGATTTATTTGCTATCTTTGGGTTAGACGATCAGAGGAAGATCTTGTTGGCGGTTTGGCTTATGAAGGATGAGGCCGCTTATTGGTGGGAAGTCACCAATGGTACTAGGCCTGTTGAGACTTGGGCCGATTTCAGGGCAAGGTTCGTGCTTAAGTTTCTATCTTCTGCTGAGGAGAATCTGCAAATGGAGAGGTTCATAACTTTGAAACAAGGAGATATGTCTGTCAAAGAATATGTGAACAAATTCAATCAGTTAGCTCGTTTTGGCTAGTATATGGTGAATACTCCTCAGAAGAAGGCTCTTCGTTTTGCTAGAGGATTGAATGAGCCGTTGCAGGGATTGGCTATGTCACATATTCCCCATGGGGCCACGTTTGAGAGCTTGGTTGATATGGCGTTACTTCAGGGAGATGTCAAGAAAAATGATACTCAAGCCAAGAAGACTGATTCCCAGGGAAAAGGAAATCAGGGTAATCCAAGTGGTCAGAGCAGTCAAGGCAATGAGAACAACAAGAACAACAAGGGCAACAAGAACAAGGAAAATGAAACAAGAAAGTGCAACTTCTGTGGCATTGTTGGGCACATAGTCAAGGACTGTAGGAAGAAGAGAAGGAAATTGGGTGGGTGCTTTCACTGTGGAGAGACGGTACATTTTAACAAGGATTGCCCTAGGAAGCAAGGGCAAGGCCAGGGCCAGCCTCAGCGTGCTGGACCTTCAGGAGGGCAAGTTCATGCTCTCAATGCCGCTCCAGTTCCCGATCGAGGTAGTATTTCTGTTGAGAGCCTTGTATATATTTCTGATTTTCCAGTTCTTACCTTGTTTGATTCTGGTGCATCGCATAGCTTTATCCCATCTGATCTAGTTGAAAGTTTGCACCTAAGTACTAGTCTAGTTAATGATCCCGTGTGTGTTTTAAATCCAATTGGGGGTTCCGCCCATTTGTCTGTTATCTACGTGGATCTGAAAATCTCTATCTTTAGTGTAGAGATCTCGTGTGATGCTTATATTCTCGGTTTCTTGGGGTATGGGTTGATTTTGGGCTTGGATGGGTTGTCCAGTTTTGGAGCCATCCTTGATTTTTGAGCATAGGGTTGTGAGGCTCATGACTCGCCTCGGTGACACCCTAAAAATTTCTTGTAACCCTATGAGTCCCGTCATGTTGTGTTGTCTTGAATCCCTCAACTCGTCTATCGATAGTTTGTAATCGGTGAGGGTGGTCCGAGGATATCCTGATATCTTGGGTGAAGTGAAGGGGGGTTACCCCTAAATGAGAGATAGATTTCCGCATTTATCTGGTTGATAATGCCAAGATAGTTTCGTGGCCGGTTAGGCACGTGGCCCCGCAAGATGAGAGTTAAGAAAGCAAGTCAAGGAGTTGCTTGAGAAGAACTTCATTAGATGAAGTATATCTGAATGGGGAGCGCCTGTAGTATTTACTACCAAGGCAGATGGTTCTCTTCGGCTTTGTGTCGATTATCGTGAGTTAAACGAAGAGAATAGACAACCATTGCCAAGGATCGATGATTTGTTTGATCAGCTTGTAGGAACATCTGTTTTCTCTTGATCTTGCTACTGGATTCCATCAGCTCAGAGTAGCTGAGGATAGTATAGACAAGACTGCGTTCAGAACTCCAGATGGATTCTTAGAATGGCTGGTCATGCCATTCGGTTTGACTAATGCACCCGCCTACTTCGTGGACTTGATGAGTAGGGTGTTCAGGGAGTTCTTGAACAAGTTTGTCGTGGTCTTCGTAGATGATATTCTAATCTTCTCTAAGGATGAGGAAGAGCATGCAAGGCATCTCATGGAGGTGATGGATACGCTTAGAGCGCATCAGTTGAAGACCAAGTTCTCCAAGTGTCACTTTTGGAGAAGGGAAGTTAGATTCCTTGGGCATATAGTGTCTAAGCAAGGCTTAGCGGTGGATCCCGCTAAGGTAGTTGCAGTTCAGGATTGGAAGACTCCAAGGAATGCAACCGAAGTAAGAAGTTCTCTCGGTTTAATTAGTTAGCGTCCCTTGAGTTTAGACCTACCCTTCTGGATCAAGTAGGGACTTCACAGAAAGAAGACCCGCAGTTAGTCGAGATCATGAACAAGTTGATTCGAGGCGAGATGTTAAGACACCCCGCTATAGATGACAAGGGATGGCTAAGATGCGATGAGAGAAAGAAGGTTCTTGAAGATGCACATCACCTGAGGAGGTGGCCGAGTTTGTCCCTAGGTGCATGTTGTGCCAACAGGTTAAAGGCCAAGTCATAAAAGCCCGGTGGGCTATTATATCCGTTGGAGGTCCCCGCAATGGAAGAGGGAAAAACGTCACGAAGGATTTCGTGGATGGACTGCCTAGGTCAAGGAAAGAGAATACGAGCATGTGGGTCATAGTAGGTAGACTCACGAAGAGCGCTCATTTCACTCCGGAAAAGAGCGAAAGGACTGCATCATAGCTAGCGACAATTTACTTTCAAGAAATAAAGCAGTTGCACGAGGTTCCCTAAAGTATAGTTAGTAACCATGACTTAATCTTCACTAGCCAGTTTTGGGATAGTCTACGAGAAGTCATGGGCAAGCAACTGAATCTAAGCACGGCCTATCATTCGCAAGCGGATGGTTCATTGGCAACGTGGATTGGTATTTTCGAGAAAAGTTCTGCTGCGTGGAATGCTTTATGGTAAGTAAACTTGATCCAGGATTCACTAGTGAATTTTGGAGAGCTTGCATGAAACCATGAGGTCATAGTTATGTTTAAGCCAAGAATGATAGAAGAGTAAGTAAAAGAGGAAGGCGAGAGGCGAGAATGAAATGGGTTCCAACTCATATTTGAAAATAAGAGTTAAGAAGCTATGAAATCATGAGGTAAAAGATGGTCAAAGCACAGTGGAGTTAAGCTCAAGGAAGTGTGACTTAGAAGACTGAAGGCTAGATACGCGCATCATATCTCTTTTTAAGAGCATATCCTTGATCCTTGTTTTCCTGGGGAACTTACTCGCATGTTATCTTTTTATGTATATCCTCTCGGTCCCATTCTCGGTCCTATTTCTGTCGGGAGGTATGACTTATTGGCTAGTAATACATGTTAGGGTTTGAAGGAGTCCGTTAGGTTGACTAAACCTTTTGGGCTTTTATAGAATATGGGTTGGGTTAGGAAGGGATTTCTTGTAATCCGAAAGAGGAGTATATCCTGCTTATCTTCCCGATCTCTTTGTAGCATATCTTTTGCTATCCATGTTTGTCTTGATTATCTAGTTTATCGTGTTAATCTTGTCATGAGAACCTTAGGTAGAAATCCTTTGGATGAAACATGTGTTTGAAACATGTTATTATGATGGTTGCAAGTGGTTGCAAGTGTTTGCAAGTGGTTACTTGTGGATGCATTATACACATTAGGCACTAGATCGGCTCACACACTCCTCATATTGCATATGCATGAGTGTTTATGCTTATTCATGGATGAAATTTTTTGTGTTATCACATGGATGTTGCATATGGATGTATGTTATGTGCACACATATAGATGTTATACATTATGTTAGGAATTGCACACATATGGATTCATTTCACTAACATAATTTGCATTGATGATATTTGCATTAGATAAGGACATATACACACACCTTTGCATATGCTCATACAACATTTAGAATCTTGTAAGGACAATTATTGCTCGTGGATGATGTTTTGAGTAGATGGATGATTGGATGGTAGGATACGTTCTTCCTAACTTGAAGATTTCGGGGACGAAATCCTTTAAGGAGGGGAGAATGTAACAACCCGTATTTTCAATAACCTGTAATGATGTAAATCGAGGCAGAATTTAATTCTAAAATCTGAATCAAGGGAAACAGACTATGCCATTGCGTTCGTCTCGGAAAAATACGCGAAATAGAGTCCGAGTTTTTGAAAATCGGAGTCCGTATGACCCGATTAAGGCCCAACGAAGTTTTCAGAAAATTTCAAAGTAAAAACAGATTTCAAATTCAAGTTTGAATTTGGAAAATTGGGTAAGATTGGGCCAGGCGGGAAAATTCCCGCCAGAGCACCCAAGTCGACAGCCCTGTCGACTTGGGAGTCGACTTGGTTGGACCCAAGTCGACAGCCCTGTCGACTTGGCTGTCGACTTGGTCCAGCCGGGCTGTTTAGCCTGGTGCACCATTTAGAGATTGTGTTGAGCTTGGGGGCCAGATTCGGTTTTGAGGGCTGAGATTGGAACTAGGGTTTAATCCTAGGGTTGAAACTAGTCCTAATCTCTATAAATAAGGCCCTAACCTAACCCTAAATCATCATTATTCATTCTAGTAACTAAACTATGGCAAAATCAATCCTCTCATGGCCTCCACTCTCTTCATAAAATTTCTAAATTATTTCTATGATAGATTTTCCATGCAAACAAGTGTTTTCAAGCTTGTATGAGCATCATTAGCTTGCATTCAAGTCAAGTTTCCATATTTACATCATAAAGAAAGGGTTTTGATCATTTTGGCTCAAGGGTTTTTATGTTAGAGCTTGCATTTTGGGTCTAATTGGTTGAATAAGGGCTTTGTCATATTTCCTAAGCATTGTAAGCCCTATTCTACTTTCATACTTAAACTCTAAAGTTAAATGTATGATATGCAAGTTTGCCATGATATGCAAGTTTACTATGATGTGTTACGCAAGTTTAGTATGATGTGTTATGCAAGTTTACTATGATGTGTTATGCAAGTTTACTATGATGTGATATGCAAGTTCATCAAGTTATGTTATGCAAGTTTGATATGCAAGTTGTCATATGATATGCAAGTTATGTTGTGCAAGTTTGATATGCAAGTTGTCATATGATATGCAAGTTATGTTGTGCAAGTTTGATATGCAAGTTGTCATATGATATGCAAGTTATGTTGTGCAAGTTTGATATGCAAGTTGTCATATGATATGCAAGTTGTCATATGATATGCAAGTTATGTTATGCAAGTTTGATATGCAAGTTTGCCATATGATATGCAAGTTATGTTATGCAAGTTTGGGTTGATCATTTGGCTCATGTTATCATGTTATGCAAGCTTATCTTGGGCTTATGAACATAAAGCTTCAAGCTTTATGCTAAAGGTTGCATTTTGGCAACATGTAAGTTATCATATCCCTTATGATAACTTGCATGTGAGGCTAAATGCGAACTTATGGCCATTTTTACATGTCATTTATCATCATGTATCTCCAATATGCTAAGTTTGGTTTTATGCATGCTTTTGAGGCCTAAAAATGTAATATGCAAGTATATGAACATATGTACATTTCTCATGCCACCATGTTGAACTTGTGGCTTCAACACCTTTATGTCACGATTATGCCAAGTTCCCTCTTTCTATCCTTTATGCGCTATTGCGATATGTAAGCGATGGGATTGCGTTTGGGGTTGGGTAAACTTAAAAGACATAAAAACATAAGCTTGGGAATTTACCTATTAAGTTAGGTCTACCCATTGGGAATTTACCTATTAAGTTAGGTCTACCCAATTGCTTGAAAACTTGTAATGTGTTTTGGAAACATGATGGACATGACACTTAGAAAATATAAGTGTGACCAACTCGAGGTTGGGTTGAGTTTGTAGCGTAAACCTACCCGGAACCGACCGGCTTAACTAGTTGCTACAAACAATAGGACCCAATGTGAGAAGTTGGTCATGTTGTACCTTGAACCCGAGGTTAGACCAAGTTGTGGTGTAAAGCTACCCGGAACCGACCGGCTTAACTAGTAACCGCAACAAAGTCTAATGTGAGAGGTTAAGGCGCATTAAATTAATTAATGCCTCATGATTAGGGTTAAGTCATGGACCGCTTGAATACTTAACCAATTAAACACGATGGGTTGGTAGGGTTAAGTCATGAACCTTGGGTACACTTAACCAACTTGGTACTTGAATGGGTTGGGTTAACCACGTTTAACCCATTAAGGAAACCCTAGTTACGTGGTCCTTTGCACCAGTAACCCTCATAGTTGTATCATGATACCCTAGGGACTAGGCTAGGGAGGGGCACGATTACTGGGATGCCATGTAAGCGACCAAAACGACGGCTGAGTAGGTGCGCCGGTGTAGGTTCAGGCAGGCCATGGTCGTGCACATGGTCCGAAGTTGAAAAAAACAGGCACGGGCACCAGTAGGTTTAGACTGTGCGTGCATTGATTTGTGTCAGTGATTGACACCCTAGGACTTGATACACCCTAGGGTGGACCTGGCACAGTTTAGCTACACTTCGTAGTTGGGCCGTATGACACCGACACTTGACGAGTTAGGCTTATAGGGAGCCGATCGACTAGACCGTGCTAGTTGGACCTTGGTTTAGGTCATTCATGATGTTGGGCCAAACTTGGGCCTGGGGATCACTTCTTGTTTACACTTTGGACCTCGTATTGGGGTCACTACATGTTATTGGGCCAAAGCTTGGGCCAAGGGATCAATACTTGTTTATTCAAGTCATGTTAGTTTGCTAGTACACCTGTGGTGCAAAAACCTTAAACCTGATTATGCGATGACACCTTTATCTACCTTGTTAGTTAATCATCATGCTAGTATGTTGTTATCCTTATGTTCATCCCTGCTGCTCATGCCAGTTAACTTTACCAGTTTACATTGATTGTAGTAGGGCTTACTCAGTCTTTTTGACTGACCTGTTTTCTTTCGCCTCTTTTCTTCCGTCCCCCCCCCCCAGGTTCTCAGGGTGGGAACGTTGGAGCTTAGCTTGGATTCCTGATCGCTTGCTTGTGGGATTTAGCTCATGTACGGTCTTGACATGAAGCTAGCTATGGTTATCACTTATTTTGGGGATAGTACTTATGTATTTCAGTTTTTCAGTGATGTTGTTTCTTTCTAGACTTGTGTATTTGGAAGGTTGACAATATGTTGTACCAGACTTGTTTTGAAATGGTTTGAAATCTTCCGCTGTTTTACTTATCTTATTTACTATGTTTACATATATACATATGTTCTTGTTCTGCCTTGACATATCATTATGCATGTTTACCTGATTCAAACGCCCCTCCAAAGTTAGAGTGCTTGCAAGAGCCACCCTGGCGGAGGTGGGGTGTTACAGCAGCACAACCATAAAATCGGTGACCAGCATTTTTTCGGTCTTTGAAACAACGATGACCGATTCTTCTCCATAACGGCACACAGGGTTGGATCCACTTAGACATAGTGGCTTGAGAACGCGCCCTTCAACAACCATTTCTTTTCTAGGTCTTTGATTTACTATCCCCTCATTGTCATTTTCCCATTTGTCCATGTTGGAGGCTACACTTTCTTTTCCCCGTTCTGACATATTCCAAAAAGGCAACTATACTTTTTCTTATCAAGTAGTAAGATGAAATGGGGAAAGAGGAAAGATGTGGCGGCTGTAAGAAAATAAATTGCGATAAAGGGTTTCAGAGAAACCGCTATATATAGGGAAAACCAGAGTGTGGGTCCGGCGTCGTCCACTAACCCATATAATTTAAACATTTCAGTACACGAAGGAGTTAAAAAGGAGGGTCATCCCCATTATATTTGATATAAATCCTTTGTTTTATATAAATAAACACTATATTTTATAAACCAATTCCATAGCGACTATTTGAAATTTTGATTTGGACGTAAAACAAAATCTACAACATGAAAACCCATTTTTTTCTCTTCCACTAGAAAAATATTGTCAATTAGATGTGAAAGTGTCTTGTTGTGAGGAAATCCGACTTAAATTTGATCTCATACAACCCGTTAAAGTTCAGAACATTATCTTTCGAACTGCAGCGCCGCTGCAGTTCATGTTATAATTAAATTTTAAACCCTGCTTGTTTCTAAAATCATTTTATTATTAAATATTTCAAACATCATTTAACCAGGGTTAAAAAACCAGGGTCGTCCACTAATGCATATAATTTAAACATTTCAGTACACGAAGGAGTTAAAAAGGAGGGTCGTCCCCATTATATTTGATATAAATCCTTTGTTTGATATAAATAAACACTATATTTTATAAACCAATTCCACGACGACTATTTGAAATTTTGATTTGGACGTAAAACATAATCTACCACATGAAAACCCATTTTTTTCTCTTCCACTATAAAATATTGTCAATTAGATGCGAACGTTTCTTGTTGTGAGGAAATCCGATTTAAATTGGATCTCCTACAACCCATTGAAGTTCAGAACGTTATCTTTCAAACTACAGCTCTGTTGCAGTTCGTGTTATAATTAAATTTTAACCCTGCTTGTTTCTAAAATCATTTTATTATTAAATATTTCAAACGTCGTTTAACCCGAGTTAAAAAACCAGGGTCGTCCACTAACCCATATAATTTAAACATTTCAGTACATGAAGGAGTTAAAAAGGAGGGTCATAATACGGAATACACATGAAAAAATAACATGAAAAAATAACATATGAAAAAATAACATAAAGTCCAAAACATCGAGCCATACAAATGTATACATCGATCCATACATATATATACTTCATGATAAATCTGCAACATCATCATCGGCACCATCCAAATCCATGTCATCCCCGCTTTCTATAGGGTCATAATACGGAATATTGTCCTAGTCACTACCACCTCCCGAACCGCCATCACCACCTAATTTTCCACCCCTACCTAATCCCATAACCCCACCTCCTGAACCGTCGTCACCACCTAATCCGCCACCCTCTCCTAGTCCGCCATCACCACCTAATCCGCCTCCTGAACCTCCACCAGTACATGACCCTACAGCGATACCTGATGCTCTTGTATAACCACCCCCTGCTGTCACTAATCTGGCCTGTAAGTCAGTGGTCTGCTCCTGCAAACCCTGAACTTTCGCCTGGTTCTCCTGATATAAGGACTGCGAATGTAGCAGGGCCATCTTCTGAATAGCCACAATATGTATCCTATGCTGGTCTAACCGGGGTGCATACTGCAAATATAGAACATATAAAATCAGTTTATACAGTGTATAATGTACAACGTAAATTCACAAGTACAAATTTTATCTCATGTGGCGGATATAATCCAAAAGTAGGGACACCGTGTACCATGTGAGCAGGTGGGTAAATAATAGGCAGGAAAATCTGTGTACCGCTTAGATCAAAAGCCTGAAATGTATCGGCCAGAGCGAAATCCGTAGGCGGGTCAGAGATCTGTGAAGGGGTCGGGTCAAAAGTAAATGGTGGAGGATGAACTCTACCACTAGCTAATCGGGGACCAATGTGATCGGAGTTCACACACCGCATATAATCCAGTAGCAAGCACCGGCTAGGAGCTTTCCGAACCCAATAAGGACCAAACTCTGTGTCGGGTAAGAAAAATCAGTCGTATCAACCTATCCTGCCTGTCTCAGACCATGCACGTACTGTCTCCCTATAAAAAGCTGAGGCCCGAACATATCAAGTGGCAGAGGTGGATCTCCAAGTACGCGCAACTAACCGGGACCCTGGTAATAACATCAATCTCCCAAGTACTAAATAGGAAGATGGGCCAGTGGGAATAAGAGGACACGTCGAAGAGATAAGTGACATGAAATGGCTAATGGACGGGCACCATGTAGTGGGCCATCCGCTGAATGTAACATCCAATAAGAAGTCCAAGGTGCTCTAATATGTTCCCTCTCTCCCTCATATCTAACTAAGTACGAGCCTCCATCATGTCAGGTCTCACACCAGCAGGAGCACGCCGAACCCCGTGAGTACTCTCCCATCTACGCCTGCGTGGGAAAAAGGTCTCGGCAGCGTGAGTGGCGGTAGGCTGTATCCGTGGATGCATGTTGGTCGTGTACTCATAGTACCAGCACGACAACATGTACCAAAAACCGAATTCCTGCCGAACCTCTACAAAAGCGTTGGAGTCAAGAGAGGCGTATAGATAACCCAATATAGAAGATCCCCAATCAATCATATGTAGCTGCTCTAAGTCGGCTAGTGCTGCTAGGTAGCCCAGTCTAATCGTACTCTGTTGGTTCGAAAAGAATGTCAAACCAAGGAGGTATAAAATGGTAGCCCGATATACTATGTCATGGAGTTCCACTACATCGATATGTGCTGTAATATACTGAAGTAAATATGTAACGGAAACGACACCATTAGCTATATGAGCCCTGACAAATCTGTCAAATACGGCAGGTAGGAATCGGGTGACTCATAAAGGGCATCAAATGGACAAGTGACTCTATCGGGAAGGCCAATCTCAATCCTCGTAAGTATGTAAAAATCGGCTGGGGTGATACCTAGCTCAAAATCCGGAAGTGAAATTTGTGTGTCGTAGGCCACCATCTCTCTAATAAGGCCTCTACCAATGGTCGATCAAAGGACTGAGGAGGTATAATATGTAAAAAGCATCCGAACGGACTGGCTAGTAGCCTCTCTCGAGTATGTAATGGTAATATGTCAAGGGCATGTGTAATAAACTTTGCCCAACTCCCGTGAAGGTAGATGTGCTATGTCTATTAAAATTATAACAGTTATATGACTATAAAACCAACAGTTCATACTATTAAAACGTATAACGTACATGCGCTAAACTATAACATAAAACCAACAGGGCATACTATTTAACAGTTCAATAACTATAAATGTTAAAAAAATTAAAACTAATACCAGAACGGTGGCCAGCGCGGTAAACGATTGGTGAGTGAATCCCTCTGGCAACTCATGGAGGATTCGTAAGTCCTCAATCGTCGTCCCCACTGGTGGAGGAAGGTGAGCTGGACCAGATGCGTCGTCTGGCATACGTGGAACTGTCCGTCTCCCCATCTTCGTTACGCGTGGCGGCATCCAGGCATCATAAAAAATAAAAAAAAATAAAAATTGGAAATTGAAAGGGGAGTGCGGAGTATGCCTCCCGCTCCATTCCTTTATAGGTGTGGGGAGGTCGTGACCCGATAAAATCGGCTCACAACCGGCGAGCCGATAAAAGCGGCTCGCCGTTGCTGGGGAATATCAAAGATATTTCCCTGAATGTTGCGGATCGTAATGTTATGATCCGTAACGTTGGTGGAGATGCTCTAAATGATCCCAACACAACTAATATAAAGGGAAATGTTAGATTACCAATTCTGAATTGGTCCCGCGCCAAATTTATCGGCTCGTGATAAAGCGAGCAAACAAAATCGACGCGCCTTATCACGAGCCAATAAACTCGGCTCATGATCCCTTAATATTTTAATATTTTTTGTCTATCCTGTTTTATATATTGATATGACAAAATAAAATTGATATCATTTTTATAGAAAACGATTATGTTTTGGAAGACCGAAATAAACTAATTTAGCTTCGGATCATAATAATAACTAGTTATTAACACGTACAAATTCAATAAAACGTGATTGCTAAAATAAAAAAGTACAACATCATTACTCCATAAATTCATACAATCTTAAAAATACACACGAGTTCGGACAAGCAAGCTTCATAACTAGGTATCTCCATAGTGGTTCCATAAATGATTCATAAGATCTTTCTGCAGCCGGTTATGGAGTTGTGCATCTCTAAACATAACCTGAATGTTTCAAATGAATGTTGAAGTCCTCTTCTATTAGTGGTGTGTTTTTTCGGAATACATGGTGTGCTTGCGAAGCACCTTCGTATTCGTAGTGACATTGCCCTTCATTCATATCTCTTTCATCTTATATGATCATGTTGTGTAGAACAATTCTGGCAAAGATGATTGTAGACATCTTTTTCCTAGACCACAACAGACAGGGATTACTTATCATTGCAAATCTAGATTGTAAAACACCAAATGTTCATTCTACATCTTTTCATTGTCCCTCCTGCATCACCGTGAATTTGACTTGTTTAGGAGTCAATGGATTTGAACATGTTTTAACAGTAGTGCTTCATTTCGGGTAAATGCCATCACCTAGGTAATAGCCATGGTCGTAAGTATTTTTGGCCTAGGGTAAATGTTAAAGGAGGTACCTGACCTTGAGCAAGGTCATTGAACAGATGGGATCTTTCTATAACATTTAAGTCATTATTCGAACCGGGGATTTTGAAGAAAGCATATCATATCCACAAATCATACGATGCTACAGCTTCCAAAATGATGGTTGGTCACCTTTCCTTGTCGTTGTATGCACATTGTAACCCCTTAGGGAAGTTCTTCCATTCCCGGTTCATACAGTCCGGACTTCCTAACATGTCCAGCCATCCCCTGCTTTTGTACATCTCTTTGATTCGCACTACATATGTTTCGTTCGGAGACCTTAAGTATTCTTCTCCGTAGACGTCCACCACAGCTTGACAGAAATTTTCAAGTGTTTCGAGTGACGTGCTCTCTGCTATTTAGTATGCATCGTCCGAAGCATCAGCAGGAGTGCCATAAGCTAACATTCTCATAGCGGCCGTCATTTTCTGTTCACCGAATAACCCCTGTTTCTTCGATGCATTTTGTTTTACATAAAGTAATCATTATTACCTTGAATACCCGCCAATATACGAAGAAATAGATTTCTCCTCATCTTGTATCTTGTACGAAATAGATCAGGCCTATAAGTGAAGTTGTCAATGAAGTAATCTTGCATCAGAGACTTATGGTATTTATCATGATTTCGGTGTATAAACTTTCTTACAGGAACCGACCCCCCTCGAGTTGTGGATGATGAACCGTAGGCTTCATGGTATAAGTCCCGTATTTCTTGTATTTCTTCCGCTTCCTCTTGAAGGATTTCCTCTTCCTCCGTATCGCTATTAAAAGCCATCATGCATTTCATAAAATAGGTATCCATTTTTTTGTGATTATGTTCAGATATGAGATATGGTTGCAATGTTTCTGTTGTATATAAGGTATGAGGCATTGGTTAGAGGGTAGCTTTATTGGGTGGAGTGTGCTCCTTTACTGGACAACGTGCTCCTTAATTGGACAGAATACTCCTTTATTGGACAAAGTGCTCCTTTATTGGACCAGGTGCTCCTTTACTGGATAGCATGCTCCTTTATTGGAGAGAGTGCTCCTTTATTGGACAGAGTGCTCCTTTATTGGACAGAGTGCTCCGTTATCGGACAGTGTGCTCCTTTATTGGACAGAGTGCTCCTTTATTGGACATGGTACTCCTTTATTGAACAGAGTGCTCCTTTATTGAACAACATGCTCCTTTATAGGACTGAGTGTTCCTTTATTGGACAAGGTGCTCATTTATTGGACAGAGTGCTCCTTTAATGGATAGATAGAGTGCTCCAAGCCCAAGCAAAATGTCATATATTTTCAAGATAAAATATCTCGGATTGAATTCAAAGCAAAAACGATGTTAAATAATATAAAAATCATTTAGTTTAAATAAATAAACATTATAATTTATAAAAGAACTCCACAGCGACTATATGAAAATTTGATTTGGACATAAAAGAAAATCTACAATATGAAAACTCATTTTTTTCTCTTCCATTAGTAAAATATTATCAAATAGATTTGAACGTTTCTTGTTTCGAGAAATTCCAACTTATTATGACTCCTATACAACCATTTAAAGTTCAAAACGTAATATTACGAACTACCGCGCCGCTGCAGTTCGTTTTATAACTAAATTAAAGATAAAACATTTTAATTTTCGTTCAATAAACAAAATCGTTTAATAATTACTTAAAGGGTCCATTACACAGAACATCATAAAATATAGTTGTCGACGTGAATAAACATAACATGCAAATAACAAAGTGTAGTGCAGCATGCATCAAAGTGACATATGAAAACGAGCAAACATGAAAAAATAACATAAAGTGTAGTACATTAGGCCATATATCATGATAACCATAAACAAAATATCATCACTAGGATCCTAAGGAAAGTCATCCTAAATCCACATCATCATCGTCATCATCGTGCTTAGACTCCTTACCATCCTCCTCCATATCTTCCCCGCTATAATACGGAATAAGGTCATCATCGTCACTACCCCATCCCGGTCCGCCAGTAACACCTAATCCTCCAGCATCACCTACTCCTCTACCCCTCTCCTGGTCCTCTAGCACTACCTGATCCTCCACCTCCTCCCGGTCCACCAGGACCACCCGACCCTCCAATAGTACATGATCCTACAACGGTACCCGATGCTTCTGTATCACCACCACTCCCTCCTCGGGCTTGTAACTCCTCAATCTGGGCCTACAAACCCTGAACTATAACCTGATGCTCCTGATATAAAGGCTGAGAATGTAGCCGGGCCATCTCCTGAATAGCGGTAATATGTCACCTATGCTGGTCTAGCCTGGCTGCGTACTGCAAATATAGAACATATAAACTCAGTTTCTATAACTTAGAATGTATAAGGTAATAAAATCACAAGTACGAATATTACCTCATGTGCTGGATATAATCCAGCTGTAGGGATACCGACAACCATGTGATCAGGTGGGTAGACAATAGGTAGGGATATCTCTATACCGCTAAGATCAACTGCCTGAAATGTGTCGGTTAGAGCAAAATCCATAGGCTGGTCGGAGTACTGCGAAGGGTCAGGTCAAAAGTAAACGATGGAGGATGAACTCTACCGGTAGCCACTCGGGGACCAATGTGATCGGAGTTCACACCCCGCATATAATCTGGCAACAAGTACCGCCGAGGAGCCACTCGATGCCAATAAGTGTCAAAATATGCTCCTGGTAATAGAAAATCTTGCGTACCAACCCATCCTGACGCGGCCTGAACATATCATCGGGATGAAGTGGAACTCCGGTTACGCGCAACTCACCAGGCCCCTGATAATAACATTAATCTCCTTAGTACCAAATAGGAAGGTGGACTGGTGGGAGCAAGACGATATGACACACAGATAAACAACATGCAATGACTAATGGGTGGGCATTAGGTAGCGGGCAACCTACTGGCAGTTACATCCAATAAGTGTTCCACAGTGCTCGTAATATGTTGCCCCTATCCCTCAAATCTAACTGAGAACGGGCCTTCATTAAGTCGTGTCTCATGCCAGTAGGAACACGTCAAACTATGTGACTAGTCTTCCATCTATACATGCGTGGGAAAAAGGACTCGGTGGTATGACTGGCGGTGGGCTCTATGCGTGGATGCATGTTGGCCGTGTACTCGTAGTACCAGCACGACAATATGTAAATCCAAACATTTGCTGAACCGATCCAAAAGCGTAAGAGTCAAGAGCGGTGTATAGATAACCCAATATGGCAGAGCCCCGATCAATCATATGCAGCTGCTCTAAATCAGCTAATGTTGCTAGGTAGCCCAATTTAATCGTACTCCGTTGGTTCGAAAAGAATGTCGAACCAAAGGAGATATAAAAGGGTAGCCCGATATACTATGTCCTGCAAATCCACTACATCGAGACGCACTGTAATGTACTCAAGTAAATATGCGACGGAAACGACACCATTGAACACATGATCCGCGGACAAATCTTACAAATACTGAAGGTAAGACTCGGGTGACTCATACGAGGGTTCAAATGGGTAGGAGACTCTGTCAGGGAGGCCAATCTCAATCCCTGTAAGCATGTAAAAACCGGTTGGGGGTGATACCTTGCTCAAAATCAGGGAAGTGAAAAGTGTGTATCGTAGGCCACCATCTCCCTAGCAATGGTCGATCAAAGGACTGAGGACGTATAATCTGTAAGAATAGTCCGAACGGACTAGCCATTAGCCTCTCTCGAATATATAATGGTAATATGTCAAGGACCTGTGTATTAGACTTCACCCAACTCCCTCGAATGTAGATGTATTGTGTCTATTAAAAATCATAAACATTTCAATAACTATAAAACCAACAGTTCATACTATTAAAAATTATAACGTACATGTACTAAACTATAACTATAAAACCAACAGTTCATACTACCTACGTAATTTAGTAAACTATTTAACAGTTCAATAAATATAAATGTTAAAATTAAAATTTATACCGAAATGGTGTCAAGCGTGGTAGAAATGTGAGTGTATCCCTCTGGCAACTCATGAATGATTCGTAAGTCCTGATTCGTCGTCTCTGCTGGTGGAGGAGGGTGCGTTGGACTAGTTGCGTCGTCCAGCTGAGGTCAAACTATACGTCTCCCCATTTTCGACACGCATGGCGGCATCCCGACATCACGAACAATAAAAAAAATAAAAAGAGGAAAAAGGGGGAAGTCTGGGGGGCTAAGGCCTATCGGGCCGCATTTATAGACGCGATAGGGGCGCACGCCGATTTTATTGACTCACGAGCTTCATGAGCCAATAAAATCGGCACGCGTTGACTAAATACAGGCACACCGATAAAATCGACGCACGACTATTGGGAATTCTAAAGAATATATCCCTGAATATTACGAATTGTAAGATTACGATCTGTAACCTTGTTGGAGATGCTCTAAGGTAGGAAGTCGTGATAGCTATCATATTTCTATTGGCTTTTCTATTTCACTCCAAAAGTGATGAGAATTTTTTTATTTTTTAGCTTAAATTTGAATTTATAGCAGGGTATCTTGATTGGTACCACAAAGTCATAAAGTGGAAATTTTCTTTTTTTAAAATTGTGAAAAGTAGATATGTAAAAGTAGAAAGCAATTTGAAATTATTATGCTCAACTAAATGCCAGTGTGACTAAAATTTAAGGATACAGAACGTGCGGAGGAAGTGAGGTGGATTTAAGGGAGGGGTAAACAATTTAAAAGTCAAAGATTGAAACTTTACTTTTTAACAGAAGAATTTTGAGCAAAGTAGTTTTATTGATAATTAATTGCATTAGTTACATGAAAGATAAAAAAATCTATTGAAAAATAAATGCACACTTAAATGTTAAAACTTGACCTGTTTCTATCATTTTTTCGTTATAAACAGTTTTTTACCATATGCCAGTTGTAGTTGAAGAATTAGTGTTGGGTTATCATTGCTATATTTTTCATTTTTTTCATTTTCTTTTGTCTTCTTTTTTTGCAACTTTGTGATAGCTATGAAGCTGAAAGCCATCACAGTTCTTCTATGTGAAGAAATGAATACTAGCTTAAGATTGAATGTTTAATTAGGCAATGAAGGGTAGAATATTGTGGTACATAATTGGATGCTAACTTCTTCTATACCGTCTGTTTTCGTATAGCATTCTTCGGATTGGCTGTCAACGGATGCTTTCAGCCGTGTATAATGTCATATCTGCATCCGCATCAGAAATCATTTTCGAATATCGGATATCCACATCCGCGGATACAGATGGATATCAGGTGGATACAGACGGGTATCGAATAATTATTTGATCTGCTAACTAATGATAAATCAAATAACATTACAAGAAAGTTTTAGTATAACATAATATTTTTACAATCGAATTGATATCAAAGTGCTAAAAATAAACAAATATGATGTTAATAAATAGTTTTAAGCAATTAATATATGTTTATTGCGTAAAATATAAACTTTTAATTTAATATAAATTAGTATATTTCATACTGCTAAATTACGCATGATTTAAACTATTATGAAAAAGAATGGATAATTTTCATATATGGATGTGTATATATCCTCATCTGTATCCACTCTTTCAAATATCAGATATTTATCTGCTTTTCAGATATGGATGTAGATGAATTTCGTTGATAGCTCTATCTTCAAACAGCCCAACGATCTATTTCATCTTGAATGGACTGTTGTGGCGAAAGTGGGAAAATGGTGCATTGTGCCTGGCTGTAACATATTAGTGCCACTTCTCGATTAATTTATGTTATCCTCCCTTTCTTTCTCTTCTCATTATGTTAGCACTTCTACTAATAGTGATTGTTTCCAGATTTCAACCTCGAAAATGTGAAAGATTTTGGTTATTATATCATCTTATTTAGACATAAGGAATAATATTGGCGAATTCACACTTCAAATTGTGTGAGTTTACAATAGGCCGATGATATATACGACCATCAAGTGAAAATGACTATGGATCATGTAAGAAGTATACAAATGTAGAAATATATATATATATATATCTGTGTGTGTGTGCGTGTGTGATAGTAGATAACAGTAGTAAAGTAAATGAAATAATAAGTGATCACACAAGAATTTTTATATTGGTTCAGTACGTCTAGTCTCGGATGCCTTCTAGAATTTCGACTAAAACAATAAACCCCCACTTAACATAGAGGAATAGGTATGCAACACCTAAGCAGCAGAACAGGGTTTCATGCCTCAACAGCTGAAGGGACTGAAAGGTGCCTAAGCACCTAAACATGACTTTTACAAATATAAAAATAATTGACTCTTTTTGTTCTTAACAACACGGATTTGTCACTCATAGCACACACCTTCCTATAATCTTCTCCTTAAGTAAACATATTATGTGTTTGAAGATAAAAAAATATTGCTTATAATAAAAGAACCGAAGCTCGAATTTAAGCAAGTGAAAGTCTAAGAATGCCTAGAGAGTATAGAAATTCATAATAGATTAAGTTCATATAAGATTAGTTAAGGAAATAATCACGTATATATAGTATTTAAATCATCACAACCATTTATTAAGAGATTCAATCGAATAGAAGCATCCATAAATCTTTGTAATTATCAGAATTCACGAATGGAGGTGACTCTTCAGAAAATATGGCAATTAAAGATAATTCAATTGAATTAATTTCAATGGTAGTCGACTGAAGTTTATATGCTTATACATATGTGCATCATGTGCATTTTGCATACTGTCCATTGACCAACCTCATCAGTTCAATCGAATGAACTATGTAAAAATGCACAGCACAAACTTTTATGAAGATTTAAAGAATATTCATGTTGTGTCATGATATAAACTACTTGAGTCTATGTAACATCTTGTAAAATATACTTAATTTAGACATAAGTTGATTTGATTTAAAATAAACCATGATATGTTAAAATGCTGAAAATGGAAGTTGGACAATTAGGAATTGGGACAATTAGGAATTTAGCCATGAAAGTATTACAGTTACGTTCGTGGCGAGTTTCTGATCCGTTTTCATATTTTATTTGCTAAAAAGGGGTCTATATGCAAAAGTTATTAATTAATTAAGTTGTACGTATATATTAACATACAAAAGTTTGAATTTCAAATAAATGTACATACAAGTTGAGAATATATTAAATTGGATAATCATGAAAAGAATCTTTCCTTTTATTTCAAGCTTATGTGTATATATTTACACATAGTAGGGGACAATAATAAATTAGTTAAGGGAAGAAATAAAGATAATTAATTTACGAACGATCAAAAAGTAACGTTCTAGAGGAAATTGCTCCTGGCCTTGACACCTAAAGAGGGGTCGACCACCTTTTTAAGAGGGGTTTCGACTGCCCAGGTCGACCATCCTCAAAAAAATGTGTCGATCGCTCTCATGTAAGGAATCCCAATGAGGGTTGTTTTATGTATGGACTTATTTATAATATATTTCAAATGGACTGCTTAGATTTAATCAAATTAATCTAATGGTCCATATACATGATCGCAACTATAAATAGACCCTCAAACCCTCATTCTAAACCCTACAGTCATTTCTCTCGGCGCCTCCATTATGCCTTTCTTCTGTCTCTAATTCCAGAAAGCTCAAAGGATTTAGGTTTCTTCCATTTCCCTAAATCTATTTTATCTTCTCTACCTTTTTCTAACATAAATTTAAGATTAATCTAGAATTTAGATTCATATATATATATATATAAGATTCTGATAGCGATTCTTATACATACATACATACGTATATATATATATAAGGATTGGAGCATATGTTCATTCTTGAAGGCCAAATCCAATTTCTTTTTTTAATTCAATCTTTTTACTGCTCTTCCTAATAACTCTATGAGTGGAATCCATCTAAGTTACTATTTTATGTAATTTGATAGTTATAGATTTGGATTATTATGCCATAGACGAATTGGGATATACGAAAATAAAACATGATTAAACCCATCAAATCCTCCATTTATTTAATTGTTCGTAGAAATGTTCAATCTAGTTATATTTGGTTTTTGGGCTGTTATAATAATAAAAGGAAAACATGATTCTTATTGTATGATTTTCTATATTGTTTGGATTCCCTTTTTATTCTATTTTCATGTAAATTTGTATATTTGATTTTGGGCAAAAGGTTAAAATTTGGATAACTTTGTAGCTTTAACAGGTTCGAATCTTTATTTTTTAAAATAGAGGATTTGAACGTATTATTTACTATATATCTAAATATTAAGGTTTTGCACATAAAAACATAAGAAAAGGAATCTATTCAAAATAGGAATTATAAACACATGTATATATATATATATATATATATATATATATATTTGATGATATGTTTATCTTTTATTGTTGCGATAATCAAGTCAAAACTTGGGTTGCAAGTTTATATATTGTTGAGATTATTTTTCTCATTTTATTGTCATAATTTATGTTATTATTGAGGAAGATATGAGAAATGACTTGTACACCTTTAATAATTTAATAGAATTGACATTTCTGGAACGTGGTAAGGACGTTAATCTCATTCGCTTAATTTACGTTTATATTTATATATATCTATAACGTAATCAACGTATATTAATACGTATTAAGTCCACAATAAATACGATTAAATTGGGAATAAAATTTGAATCTCCACATAGGAGTTTGTACGTTTGTATGTGTGTGAGTTAATGACTTAATCAATATTAATGACACATAAACACGAGGTTAACCGTTACTTATAGTAGAAGTCTGCTTGGAACCAATCGGCATATCCAGCATCTACAAGGAAATTTGGTTAATGTGAGAGGTCTAGGAGCCATGGGACGTTATAATTAGTATGCTATGATGTGCGGTAAGGCCCAACTTGTAGTAGAAGCATGCCTGAAACCGCACGACAAATCCAACATCTACAAGTGGTATGCCTAATGGAGATGTTTAGTGTGTGTGTGTGTATGAGGTAGGTTCAATGGCACCCCCAAAGAGTGCTAACACCCCTTTAGCCTCCTTTCTCCACCACACAATTGATTTCTCTCTCCCTCCACTTACTCTCCCTCCACAACCTTATTTTACTATAAATGAGAGGTGGGTCAGGGGATTAAAAGGGTGTTGGAATTTTCAGGTTCCATTGAACGCTTGCCTATGTATACACACACACACACAGATATATATATATATATATATATATATATATATATATATATATATATATATATATTGTATGTGCGGGGTGGGCCTTCCTTGGGAAAAAGGTACGTATTAAGTGGCTGACCTATCTCTTGTTAGGTATTAAGTGGCTAGGACTAGGTTATTTCCTAAGGTTCACTCATTGCTTCAGAACCCAAGTCATTGGGCACGCCCTCAGAAAATTAATTGGTTATTGGGTCTGCCTTTCTCTTAATAGGTATTAAATGGTTCTAATAGACGATAACCTTTATAGGGTAGTATTCCAAGTAATGTCCGCTTCTTATTCAGGGACTAGAGAGGGATGACCTAGGGATGAATTATGTATACATGCCTAAGGAACCACCGTCTAAGGGAAGTATTAAGTAGCTAGGATTTCACCCGTAGGAACAACTATATAGTAACAAAAGGGTTCGGCAAGGGGTTCTTCTTTAAAGTAGTCGTGTTCCTGACCCAAATCGTGGCAGTAAATAGTTGTTATTATTTCTCTCCCTACAAGAGAGTTATCATTTGTAGCGATTAATGTTAGAACGGGGTCTTAAGTGGCTTGAGGTCCGCCCTTGCCTATTAAGTGAATAGGGTGATGTACACCCTAAATAATTATGGTATTAAGTGACCATAGGTGTGCCTGCCCTTAAATTAGTTTTGGGTATTAAGTGACTTTTAGGACATCTACCTCTTACGTTTGCATTGTGTGTTTGTTACGACGGCATAACCTGAAAAGTTTACAATTGCCAAATATAGGATATAACCTTCCTAACTTACTCGTATTTCATTCACCAGAACTTTAAGTTCTAACCTCCCTCCTCTTAGTATTAACAGGACAATAGGTGAGATAGGTAATTAAGGATGGAGAATGATCTCCTAGAGGAGGAGGAGCCACTTGGCGATCTAGTTATTATGGTTATTTCTTATTTATTTTTGTTTATATGTAATTGGGAAGAATGATGATGTACTTTGAAGTTTGAGTCATGTCGTATTTAAATTATGGTTTTTAATAATTACTACATCTTATATTTATGCTAGTATATTTTGTCCCATCTGCCGTGTGAGTTTCTGATTCTCATTTTAGACTGATCTGTGTATATGTTTAAGTAAATCCTTATAGGAAGCAACAATCCGTTTAGAGTAGCTCTAAGTTCCGATGGGCCTTTTCTATGTTGGAATTTAGGCCCATTTCAGACAGGTTGTTACGTTTGGCATCAGAGCTTAGGTTATCCGATTATGGGGAAATATACGTATGAGAGACGTATTTGTTATTTGAAAAGGATTTCAAAACTATATATTTATATATGTATATAAGTACTATACCCCCAAAACATACACAATTATACTAGGAAACCTTATCATTCTTGGTCCTTGATACTATTGTAGAAAGTCCACTGAAGAGTTTTCCCTTTTTTAGATAGCAGACATAGCCAACAATCAGCTCGACCAAGAAAACCTAGCAAGGTCATGTTACTTGCTAGAATGGTTCCAATAGTAACTTCATACTATGGAACAAGTCTCTGTTGCTAATCCTGCCCCAGCGGAACCAACCGCTCAGCCCGCTGAAGGGGCACCCAATTTCCCTCGCTTCTGTAAAGATTTTATAAGTTTAAGAGGTAAGACCTTTTTGGGAGCTGAGAAATTTGTAGGTGAGAAAGCGTGGATCTCCAAGTGTGAACGGATTTTAGAGTCTACCCAATGAGAAGATGAACTAAATCATAGGATAGCAGCTTAGCACTTAAAGGGGGAGGCCGTGGAACGGTGGAACCCGATTTCACAAGAGAATGATGGTAGAGTGTTTATATGGGCAGAGTTTAGGACCCGTTTAGAGAACAAATTTCTAACTAATGTAGGGAAGACCCTATAGCTAGACAAGTTTATCCATTTGAAGGTAGGGGGTTGGTGGACAACCCAATGGATAAAGCCCTTAGGTTTGTTATGGGGTTTAATTCACCATTAAAGGAGATGAATTTGGAACAATTTACTTTTAGAGCTACATTTGAAGCCAAGGTCGATGCATCCATCTTATCCATTTTTGTACCCTATTTGATTCTGGATCCACCCACTCATTTATTGCTAGGAAGATTGTAGATCATTTGAAACTCCCCTTTATCCTTTGTTAGTCATCCGATAGAGGTGTCTAACCCTAACGGAGGGACCATGCATCTTTATTTGTTTGTAAAGACCAACTATTGAACATCGGTGATGTCGACTTCTTTTGTGATGCATATGTGCTTGATTTTGAGGGGTATGGTCTTATTTTGGTATGGACTGTCTAACATTTTACGGGGTAGTCCTCAACTGCGATAGGAGAGTAGTTTGTTTGAGAAGCCACAAAGGCCGCAACATAGAGATTCCTTATGGGACAAGGAGTAGGAATTTGACCTTATTTTCCCTATCTTCTGATTTTGATGGACCATCATCAGTACCGATTATATGTGATTTTCTTGATGTTTTTGAGGAATTCGTAGGACTCTCACCCCACCAAGAGATATCATTTAGAATAGATCTCGAAAAGGATGCGGGGCTTATAACATCGTGGTAGTATTTGTAGATGAGATCCTTATCTTTTCCAAGGACCATAAGGACCATGAGTATCATGTTTGAACAACGGTATTTTCTATCGAATAAGAAAACCATCAACAATATATCATATTGAAACCACAGGCGCACGACGTACAATTGTTAGTACGGGAACGAGTACGGGTCGATCCGCAGGGAAATAAATAATTTTAGTCTTACTCAATCAAATTAAACCAAACTTTGGATTGTTTTGGCTAACAAAAATTAATGAAAACTAGAAACTACGTTGAGAGCTAAATATGGTATTAGAGAACAATTTAGAAGTAAATCCCCTCTCATACTTATGAAAATTAAATAAATATATGATTTACGATCTCTATTTTTAATATTAAGTGACATAAATGTTGCATTTATCATAAGTATAGTTTATTTATGTTATTGGTTAACATAACATAAACTATCAAACTATAACACAACAATTAAACCACTCGTTGTTCTCATGAAAATGAAAGCTATGCAAAAAAAAATTGTAAGTATGATCTATTCACTATTGTAATTAGTGATATAGATCATCAAATTTTGTTGTTCCTCATATTTCATAATCCAAAAACCACTTAGCAAATATTGATGTAATTTGTGTTTATATTGAAGAAGAATAACTCATTTGCATATGCAACATAAACTATCAAACCCACTTATATACACTTACACCAAAATCCACTACCATGAAACACAAATTAGAGAGATCGCATATCATACAAATGTTGAACTTACATAAAATTAGAGAGCTTCATTACCCCTAAATTTAGGGGGTTAGCTACTGATATGTGTTATCATATTAACACATGTAAGTCTCAGCATTGTAAAGGAAAGCAAAATGAAAGAAAATATAAATAAAACAAGAAAGGAACTCAACTAAGTGCACGTAAAGAAATTTAAACTATGAACAGAAGGTAGAGAGCATGTAATAAATCTAAACTATGAATATAATGTAGAGCGCATAAGAATTAAAAGAGACATAAGATGGACATAAAAGAAATAAGCTTGGAAGCCATTTTTATTTATTTGATCACTTACACTTCCATATGTTAAAAAGGAGATCCAAAATACATGAAACAATGGGGTATATATTCGTGATCTAAAACCCTAAAATCCTAATCACACTTCTTGGAAATTCCACAAAATGCCCATTTATGAAGCTTGTAATTGTCATTAGCCACTAATAAGTCATTTAGAATACATGTGGCCTTTTGTCTCATCCTATTAGTCATTAAGAAGAAGCCACTACAAGGAAAATGATTTTTTGTTGCAAAAATCAGTGGCGTTTAATATCAAATGCAAGCAAAAGTGTTTTCAGTACCAATGTAAGCACAGTAAAAAAAATTCACATTCTGGCTCTTCGTAAACACAAGTCAGCGTGTCCAAGGAAAGCGTAACCGACCTATTCTCTTTTCCTTTTCCCTCATACTTAAAAACTTTTAACCCTCATTCACTTTTCTTCCTTTTTCAAAAAAAACCTATCTTTTTGCCCTTTTCAATCTACCGCTTATTATTTCTCTGTTTAATTCGATTTTGTAAAGACTATCTCGTTCAATGTTGGTATGGATACCAGTAGAGGCGGTTCATCTCAACGACGCTACAAAGCGATTTGATTTAATTCCTAATCATATTCAAGATCGTGAAATTGGTAAAGCTAGAAAGGTATAAAATCAAACTTGATTTGTCTAATTTTGTTTGAATCCTATCGTTTAGGGTTTTCAACAGTTAAAATCCGTTAAGTGTTGATTTCTGCAGCCACAAACCAAAAAAGTTGATTTTTGCAAATAATATTTGTAAATGGGTTTTATATCTGGGTTTTTAAGTTACTTTTGAGCTCTGGGTTTTGACAGTATACCATATTAAATTACTTCTAAATCGAATGGGTTTTGAACTCTATATTTTGACAATATACCAGATTAAATTACCAAACAGTGTTGATTTCTGGTGTTTGCATTTGAATCGAATGGGTTTTGAACCTATTTTGTACATGTATATTGATTGCCTAAACTATAATAATTGGAATTTAATATGGACATTGATTTTAGATGTTAACATGTTCATTTAAATTGCTTGATTGAGTACTTGCAGCAAACATATTACACTAATATATATATATATATATATATGTATATACGAACCTTGCAATGCATGAATTATATATATGAGTTACACAATATATAAATTGTGCAGCATATGACTTGGGAGTTTATGAATTTTGCAATATGTGATATTATGCAAGTATATCAGAATGTGTTTATGTACGTTAATTTAATTTGTTTTATTCCATCTGATTTGCATGTATAAGAGTATACATGAATATTGAAATTGTACAGTATAAAAAGTGACATTTAAATGATACATTTCATACAAAATTTCTTTGTAGGCTAAGGAGAAGCATTATGTTATATATAGGACAACTCAGCTTCCTCTTAACAGAGAACCCAAAGGGACGAAGATAATTTGTTTTACGCTCTTGTCCCATCAATATAAATAATCGAGATTGCAAAATTTGTGTTAGGCCATCAACGATCAAGTTGAACTTGAACCTATTTTCAATCTCGATATTTGTATTAATGAGGCCAGAGAAACGTGAATTGATGTGGGAAACTGAATAGAGAAATAAGTTCAAAACAGGTATACCTACATTGCAATCAGAATGGTTTTATGTATGTTAATTTATTTTATTCCATCTGATTTGTATGTATAGTAGTATATATACATGAATATTGAAATATGTCATATATATGCTGTGATTGAACATGTAAATCCGAGCTGCCCTCCCCCCTCCCCCACATATATATACACACACACATACACACACATACAGTGATGTACATGAAAGGTTACTGCTTTTAAATATAGGTACATAATGATAGGCTAAAATAGTGGCACTTTATAATTATTATACCTACTTACCTTGTGTTTGACACTAGGATAAATATATGTTTAATGTACGACTTCTGCATGCACATGTATATATATAGCATACAATGATTATGAGCATACAGGCACAGATAGTGCAGGTGAAACTAGTATCTGTGAAGCATGAGCACAGATGTTTATGAGTGGTTTATATATCAAGTGTGTGCGAAAATTTTGAGAAATCTCAGAAATATGAGCAAACTAATTTTGTGGCCAAGAGGTTTAATTTATATGAGCTGACAATTAATTTAATTTGGGAGTTACTAAATTGAGTTAATTTGACTTAGGAGTTACTAAATTAAGTTAAGTGACTACATTCAGATTACCTTGGGAGTTACTAAATTAAGTGACTACATTCAATGGATTGACAATTAATTTGAAACGTAACACTAACATGGTAGGATCTCCTATCAAAGTTCATTGTTAATGTACAGTATTACTATTAGGAGGTATATTTCAGACCCATGTCAGTAGGTGTTTAGTATTTTTAGGATACTACGACTTATTTCCGTGAAGATGGAACATTCACGTGTTATTAAGAAACAAATCACGAGTTCTATGTGTATATGTGGAGGTAAGAGAGGTATTGATCTAGCTTTCTGTGGTCTGGTTGAGAAAACACTTCGACTTTAGAATAAAGTTTTCAATCATTAAAGAGCTTCGAAAGTTAGCAACTCAAGTTCAGAAGATCAAAAAATTTCAACATATTAATTTAGTAACTCCCAAGATAAGTCAAGTTTAGTTGGTTTGTTAACCAGACCAAATTATTAAATAGTAAACGGTAAAAATATTTGTCCATATGATCAACTTTATCATTTTGAAATATTTCCTCAACCAGCCCATAGAATGCTTGTTCAATACCTCTTATTCTTCTGGTGTACGCATATAACTCGTGAGTTAGGACTTAATGAAACGTGAATGTTCCATCTTCATCGAATTTGGTCGCAGTATCTTAAAATTACTGAACATCTCATCGGCATGTTTCTGGAATATACTTTCTGGCAGCACTACTTAACAGTGTCGGGATTTTCAAAAGTTTGTGTTGACTAATGAATGTTACATTGGTTATACTTCCTACAGTGCATAGGCAGATCACTCAAGGATTATGCAATAGTACAAGGATTATGTAAAATTCTGATACATTTCATACAAAATTTCTATGTATGCTATAGAGAAGCGTTATGTTACATATTGGATGAAGACAATTAGTTTTAAGCTCTTCCCCCATCAATATTAATAACCCAGATTGCAAATTTCCATGTTAGGCCATAACTTATCAAGTTGAACTTGAACCGTATTTGCAATCTCGATTATTAATACTGCTGAGGCTAGAGAAACCTAAATTGATGTGGGAAACTGAACAGAGATCCGGTCAACCTGAATTAGTGTTATAGAAGCAATGGTTATACCATAAAAGGGGAGTTTGAGATCTGGTCTTACATTTGTTCGGACAATTATGTTTTTGCTTATCTGAATATGCCTGCAATTCAAAGGCTCTTCAAATTTGTCGCACCGCTAGGAACTCTACAAGCATGCCTATTACTTACGAAAACTTCGTCTGTTTTGTTAGTTTACCATTATTATATGTCTTAACAAATTTTGATTGCTTATAGTGCTCTTGGATTTTCTACAAGACAAACTAATTTGGTATGATTTTTTATTGCTGCATGTTAGCACATTTTATCCTAAAACTAATCCTAAGTTATTGTTGTTTAAACTAGTTTGCGTTTTGTTATATTATGCTGATTAGTAAAGCCAAGAATATCTACGAGAGCATGATTGCATGTGCATGTTAGGCCATCAATGTAAATAATAGGAGGTAGGAAAACAGGTAAACCTTAGGTACATGTAGGGTAATTCAAATCCCATATGCATATACATACATGCATGTGTGTGTGTATGTATGCATATGTTTTAGCTAAGTTCGTAGATCATGGAGAGAAATAACATGGCTATTTACGTGTACAAATGGCATGCTGAAATTGATCAAGAAACATGGTTGAGTGATGATGTACTTTATCGATTTTTAGATAACAGGAAACTTGGCTGAGTTTACCATTTCAATGGAAGTAAGTTATCACATAAACATTTGGTAGCCAACGCGTAATCTAATGCTCATTTTGCTGTATACAGTTTGACTAATAGGTCATTTAATATGTCCTTGTGTTAGATAATATTGAACTAGGAACTGCCTGTGGAAGTACTTTTGGGTCTGTTGCCTTAGCATTATCGATCTAGGTTAATTTATACACCTTTACTATTCACACGAAAGAACCACATAAAAGCTGGCTTTAGTAGAGATTAGTATTCTGTATTGTCACTTGTGTTCAGCTGCTGCTAAAGCTACACATTGGTTTGAAGATTGATGTACGAATCACAACACCGAATCTGAAGGAATCAAAATTAAGGGTTTCTGCTACTTGCAAAAATTTCCTGGTTTGTTATCCTTTACATTTTTACAGTTTTGAACTCTAGCCAAATGATTTCTGCTACTTTTATTTGCACTTGCATTGCCTAGTATGTCCAGTCATATTTTGCGATGACTCATAATCTGCTGGCCATGCTATACTTGGCAGCATTGATCATTCGCTGGTCTTGTAATGCGGTTCTTGGCATGCTGCATTTTCTTACCTTGATCTTCCATGCTCATTGCTCCATTTTGTTTACTAACTTATTTGCATTTGCACTATACTATGGTGCTGGTCCATAACTTGTACACTTGAGTTCACCCTTATTCTAGTTAATCATCATTCATTTGACCTCTGTTTATTGTCGCTGTGTCTTTGCACAGACCATACTTTGAAGTTGTACTGCTATACACTTGCAAGTTGGGTTTCAATCTCTTGTCTAAGATAATTTTGTTAAACACAGCTTGTTAACATTTGTGTATCTTGTTGTGAAATCAGGGAGGAGCTGTCTGACTATATGTTGCATCACTTCAAAAAGCAAAGTGGTTATTGTAATAGATGTGTAAATCACGGGTATAACATTTTCTTTGTATAAATTTGTATATTAGAGTGGTTACTGTATGTGAGTTTGGTCATTTGTATAGAAAACTATTGTATTGAAGTGGTTAAGCATATTTTAATTGATTATATAGTTAATTGTTTTTCTAATTGTTTGAACATGATGAATAGTGAATGATTATTGATTGATATTAGAGAAACAAAATAGAGTATTAACAGGAAATAATTGCAGGGAAAAAAAAGCAAATTAATTAATAATTTTTAGTAGCGTTTTAAAAATGCTACAGAAATACATTTAGTGGAATTGAATAAACGCAACCGTAAACCAGGAGTAAACTGGAAATTATATTAGTAACATTAAAATCTTTTTTATCGCATTTATAAAGTGCTACGAAAATAAATTTGGTGGTGTTTAATAAACGTTACAAAAAAAAATTTACAGTGGCGTTAAAAAAGTGCAACCAATTTGTAATGATTTTTAGTGGCATGTTTTCTCGTAACGATTATCGAAACGCCACTAAAAATGATTGGTAGCGTTTTTTGGGTGCTACAAAAAAAATATCATTTTTCTTATAGTGAGCTTAAGGGAAAGTGGGTTAGTTGAAAGATGGGGCCTCCACTATCTATAGAATGAATTATTTCTTTGCCTCCTCTTGTGTATATGCGTGCTCTCCTTCATATCTTCATGTGTATGTATCATTTTTGCTCCTGAATTCCTACAAGAGATAATTACATGGAACAAGTAAATGCAATCTCAAACTAAAACATGCACATTTTACCGTTAAACCCCCCAAATGAATGATGATTTTGAAAACATTTAAAACATGGTTTGATCATATAAGATACCTAAAAATATTCATTTATTCAACTAAACAAGAATAAATATGTGAATATAAATGTGCATTTTTACGTGCATATCAAATACTCCCACAATTATCTTTCTATTTCACTACAAGAAAAATGATTTTTTGTAGCGCTCAAAAAATGCCACCAATCATTTTTGGTGGCGTTTCGATAATCGTTACGAGAAAACATGCCACTAAAAATAAAAAAAAATTGTTGCACTTTTAATAAACGCCACCGTAAATAGTTTTATTGTAACGTTTTCCAAACACAACCATAAATATTTCTGCAGCGCTATAAAAACGCCATAAAAAAGCTTCTTGATGCTACTAGTAAATTTCCAATTTTACCCCTGATTTACGATTGCGTTTATTCAATGCCACTACATGTTTTTCAGTAGCGTTTTTAAAACAGTACTAAAAATTATTGATTAATTTACTATATTTTTTCGTACAATTATTTCTTGTTAATAATCTATTTCGTTTCTACAATATCAATCAATAATCATTCACATAATCATAATGTTCAAACAATTAAAAAACAATTAACCATAATTCTGAATATGCATAACCATTTCAATACAATATTTTTCTGAATAAACGACCAAACTCACAATAACCATTAATATACAAATTTACATGTTTAGTAAAAAGAAAATGTTATACCTTAACTAATACTTGCAAAACACTTGATTACCCATAACTCTTTACATGCACAAGTGAAACATAGCACCATAAAAGTTCAACTTTGCTCTTTGAACATCCAATGCTTGCACAAGTGAGAGCACAACATATGGTCAGACAGCTCCTTCCTGATCTCACAACAAGATACAAAAATCTGCAAACTTAAATATAAGCTCGCCAATTGTTTCAATTAAATATAGGTTCAAATATAAGTATGAGAAACGAACCTTAGAAAAGTTAAGCACAATCGCATGTTAGTTAATATCAATCAATTCACGAGGTTTGCTTCGGGAAGAGTTGCTGAAATGAGATGGGGATTCTAATGCTTATCTGTATCTGACTCGATAGTTTCACATAGTTCAACAAGAAGATGTTTTATTTTCTTTCTCAGTCCAGCAGCTTTTCTGGGTTTGAACCAATTTTTCCTTACAGCTCTGCCAATATATATTGAAAAACAAGTTACGAAAAAAGTACTGCTGGGCTTACATAAACTAAAAAGTCGAATCAATGTAGAAAAAAAAATTCTATGTCTCAACCCAACAAAAAAATTAACACTCTTTGTTTGTCTATCTGAACATACTATGTAGTTTAACTACATGGTTTCCTACTTGAATAATCATGTAGACTGCAATAGGGTCAAATGCAGTAAGATTTTCCAGTGGATAATCACGTTGATTACAATAGGTGCAATTTAAATTATGAACTATTTAAACGAGAAGATGAATATAGTGTACCATAAGTTATTAACAAGCTAAAACATGAAAAATAACTGTTGGTCATAGTAGAATAGTAAATGTTACATGACTGATATGTACGTGCATGCTTTTGGCCTACCTTTTCTTCATCTTCTATGCTGGAAGAAATATCTGAAAAATCATCAAAACACTATTCCACGTACTCATCATCCACCTGGTTACCATTGTACAACCTAGACGAAGATGAGTGCCTATTCCATTTCCCTGCATCGATGGATTTCAAAATCAATCAAATCCCAGTGCAGTTTATAACATATAAATGGAACAGACTATGATACAATGTGCTTTACCTACAAAAACATATTCTTACCCGTCGAGGACCACGATTGTGTTAATTGGTAGTAAATTGGTAAGGTAGTGGTTTCAAAGGTCTTAGCCTTGAGTCCCTAAAAAACTATTTATTTAAAATAAGAAAAATAAAACATGTTCTAACAAAGTACACCTGACATTTATTTAGCTTCAAAGTATATATTTGTTCCAGCAGTTGCTTTTAACTTACAGTATCTAGGTGGGAGAAAATAAAGTTAGGTAGCGTTCACAGGTGCATAATGCCTCGTTAGGACAACGGGTCAAAAAGCATCCGTTCGCGTCTGATGCTAATGGATTTTTTTAATCCTCCTTAAATACCCTGTATACCCCTATTTTTCTTATCTAAATACCCATTTACCTTTAATTACCCTGTTTGCACATAACTACATCATTTAAATATGTAAAGACCCGTAACTTCCCCGGTAAGGAAAGCGCGGATACTTTGAGGACAAGACACATCGGAACGCAAACAGAATAACATTTCATTGTATATTACAACAATTCCATCAAAATACAAGAATATACAGAGTATGAATAAATATTACACAGAAAATATCAGAGATTTAAATTACATAGCAGTAGAAAATAATACAATACACAACTGAAAGAGATATACAGATACAGAGCTTTCCGGATATCGTTCCAGCTGTAAATCAGGATCCTGTGAATATAAATCTGCAAAACCAAAACTACTAGCTGCCCGTACGGAAAATAGGGGCACCTCGAGTTTAGGTTAAAACAATAAACTCCAAGTCAGTCATGTGACTAGTGTGAGAACTAAAACAGTTATTTAAAACTTTACTTTAAATCAGATATATCAAGGGACCACGCCGTATAACACGGAACAGGTTTCCTCTCAAGAATACCAGTGCATATAACAAAACAGCGCAATGCTTTTTGGAAAAATGAAGCTATTATAAGACCCAGGTCCTATCACACAATGCAACGCAAGCCGGGGGATAGGGTTTTCCCTTATAATAGCCAAACATGCTTGGTACGTTTAAAACAAATCATTTGATACTATTATAAGTGCATAGTGCATAAAACAACTTCAAATCATAAGTATCAATCATAGACGGCATGGGTACCATATATCATGTCGCCATACTAGGCACTACAATCAAAACCGCAAGTGTCACGTATTGGAAGTTGGGTTTCCATCTGTGAACCGAGGCAAAAGATAGTCCTCACTTATTCGAGACAATCTAGCCCATGTCTCAGGCAAGTACTCAGTCAAGCCTTTGGAGCGACAGGGCCGGTCCAACCAATGTGGATTAAACTTAAATCCTGGACAATATGTTTCCCCGCCCTATGAGGCGTAAATGAGCCAACGAATGACTCCATCGGCTCCACACAGTCACCGATATATCCGAGGCGCCTCGCAACCCAACAACCACATAAGTCAAACTCGTCAGGGCATGTCAAACCACTGACGCCACTCCTAGCTAGAAGGAAACGCATGCCCTCCCTCCTCTCCCGTTTCTGGTTCACAACCGGGGTGTGAGGCTCGCGAATTAACGCTACACAAAGCTATGCCACACAGGCTGTGCTTTGATCATCAACCACAAGACTCTGCTTTTCAACAGAAGCCTTGATCATTTGCATCTTAGCATGCCACACAGGCAGACCACTCCATGCAACCGATATCCATCAATCACACAAAATGATATCCAATGTTAGATATACAGTCCATCTACAAGTCCGTTTTGGGTCTGAAAGAAACCGGAGGCACCTTGTACCTCGCATATCCATCGATCTCGAAGTACGTCTGGACGACCACTAACTGATTCCCTCCTCTTGGGTGTACGGCCTTATCAAGATCATCAGTAATCACCCAAACGACGTGAAGACCTCTGGTCTTCAACCACCGTCTTCCTCTTCGACACCACGTCAAATCAGTTATTCAGAATGGGATAAACCCGGTCTTTCTGAATAACTCGCGTATGTAATAAACAAGTGTTACACAAACACAACATACGCCTCATTCCAATTCATCAGTCACTAATCGTAAATTAGCAAGGGAATAATTCCCCAAAACATTAACCCTGAAGGCCAAAACCAACATCAGATCAATACCCGGGAAACCATTCTTCTTAGCTAACCTATAGTTAGTTTCTAAATTTCACATTCTTAGGGAAAGGTTCCCATTAATTTTATCAAAGATAAATTCTTTTAAATTTATTCTTTAATCTTCCTTTGAATATCACTTCAAACTAGTCCGGATTAGCGAACCACAGTGAAGTAATTATTTATTATATTTTCCAATCCCAACCTATTCATCCCAAGGAGCAAAACTGGTAATACTCCATATCTAACACCACGGTGTTATCGGTAAAATTAATTACCATTTCACGTTCAAATCTATTTAAAGATTTAACTATCGCTTGAAGCAAAACTGGTGATACTCCATTCTCGATCATTTCAATTTAATTAAAGATTCATTAAAACTCCACTTAGTTTTAATCTTTAACTGGGTTAAAGAACCGATATCATTTAAAACACGGTTCACGATAAACCCTAAAATCACATCACATTTCAATCAGTCCCTAACCGTAAATTAGTAAGAGGACAATTCCCTAAATATTAACCCCGAAGGCCGAAACCAGCATCATATCAATACCCAAGAAACCATTCAACTTAACTAATCTCCAGTTAGTTTCTGATTTTCTTAACTCCGTTGGGTCTAAGAACAGTATTATTAAAGACACCGTTCAAGACAACCAAAAATCACATTCCATTAATTATCGGGTTAAAGAACAAGTGTTATTTAAAACACCATTCACAATAAACCCAAAAATCAATTCAAATTCAATTCCAATTAAATACCATTTAATTGGTACACTTCATTAAATCTAAATAAAAGATTTAATCTTTTTCTCAACTGGGTTTAAGAACAGTGTTAATGAAGACACCATTCACGACAAACCCAAATCCCATTTGGTATTAAATACAAGGCTCTGAATAGAAAATATATCGGCTTATATTCAATATCAAATTCTACGACCAACAAATATCGTATTGGAAATAACGATATAAATATATCTTTCAAATTTCCATAACAATATCTGTATAATCACGAAATCCAACATCGAAATATTCCAAAGACAATTTCGATTCAAATCCTTTCCAATTCAATTATTGGAAATTCTGGTTACTTTTAAAACCCTTTTAAATCCAACTTATTTATTTAAAAATAAATAAATTATTATTCTAGTTCAAAACTAGTTCATTTCGATAAAAAACTATTTTTATCTTTTCAAATACGGAGATTTTCATCCCAATACTTCTCAAATCATTTCTTATGATTTTACACAAATTATTGTTATTTTTAATAATTTTATCTAGGCCCGTACAGTCGATTTCCATCAACGGCCATCGAACTGCACTTACAACGACCTTTTCCAAATTTGATTTGACATAATTCCAAATCCAACCGTTAGATTTCTAATTTCTAATATTCGATAGAAAGCTCTTTTCGATACGAACCCAACGGTTCCAGTTTTAGGAGAATCCGACGGTCGGATCTCCCGCAATGTCCATTCGAAGTCAATGGTCGAAATTCGCGAACTACCGCAGCGCGGCGCGTTCTATTCAGGCCATTATATATATATATAATATTATATATATTTCTTCAATTTCCTTTTAAAACATATTTTATAAATCGTTTTAAATTCGTTTTCAAAATGATTTCAACTTCATATTCAATTTCTAATCAAAATTGAATATTCCACATCATTGATATACAAATGATAATATTTTCAAAATGTTATATTTTGAAATCACTTCCTTTTCTATAATCATTATGAAAACGAATATAATCGATATAAATATCGTTCGCGTCAAAATGACGCATCTCTAATCAACACGGCTTTATATATTTCAATAACTTCGTTATTCTATTCAACAAATGAATATTTTCTTCAACACATAAATATTTATTTTTCTATTCAACACATGAATTTATACTTCTATTCAACACATGAATATTTATTCTATTCAACACATGAATTTATTCTTCTATTCAACACATGAATATTTATTCTATTCAACACATGAATTTATTTTATTTTCCAAATTGGAATGAGGCCCAATCAATTACCATATAACGTTAATTATATGGATTCCCTACAACACATGTATTTAATAGCAACGATAAATAATCAACCATCATCCAAAGTGCATCACACAACTGCATAAGCATTAAATATAAATAATTAACGCTTACATAGTCTGTTGACCAATCGATCGACATAGAACTAAATAATTAGGATTAGTGTACGCAAAATATCATCCCAACACCCATGTGGGGTTTCAATCCACAAACACTGAATATTATCTGCGCAGTTGGGCGAAGTGTAAAATTTATCGTCCCAATCAATATCCTACAAATAGGTGTACATAAACAAATCGTCTGATTTGTAAATGAATATTTATTTATTCACATTCACGTTAAAAGTTATATTTTTAACGATAATTAATTTATTTCAACACATGAAGGTTTTATTATCTATTGCACATCAACATCGCAAACAAACTTCACAACACGTCAAACAAGCATACAAGTCGTCCATGGTCTGTGGACGACGGGTGTCGGGTGCTGCTAAGCACCGTCTACATCCTAGTATATATTTTTAACTAGAAAGTGAAATTTAAAGTGAGAAGTTCTCACCAGCTAGCTAAACCAATCACCACGACTCTTCATATGTAGGAAGTCTTCGTCGTGCTTGCCTTTTGTCACTTTCGTTGTCCGTATCCACTACATATATAAAAATCATATTTTTATATTATCACTTCATGTATAAAAATTATATTTTTATTTCCACTTCTTATATATAAAAATCGAATTTTCATCGCTACTTCATATATAAAAGTTTCGCCTTTCATTATATAAAAACCGAAAATTTCATTATATAAAAATATCCGACCTTTGTTTATTTAAAAATCACATCTTTACTAAACTAAAGACCACATCTTTACTAAACTAAAAATCACATCTTTACTAAACTAAAGATCACATCTTTATACAAATAAAAATCCTAACTTTGCTAGATAGAAATCGTATTTTTACATACATAAAAATCATATTTTAACCACGCTTCTTTCTATATAAAAATTATATTTTTACTCTCCTTTCAAACAAAGAAAAATCCTATTTTTTACTCTCCTTTCAAGATGTTAAAAATCGTACCTTTATTCTAAAACCATATTTATAAAAATATATCTAACCCAACTTTCATAAGAAAATAAAAATCAACGCTAATAAATGAAAATCGACGCTAATAAATAAAAAAACTGAATCTTTAATTACACAAAAAAAACTCACTTTGCTATTCGAAGGGGGAAGGAGGGCTCATGGTCGAAGTTGAAGGGCTGTGGAGGCGCAGACCTGCGGTGGTCTCCATGTGGGTGGAAGCGACTGCTCGAACTGCGGTGGGGGTTTTTCTGGTCGAACTTGAGAGGAGGGAAGGCGGGCGAAGGTGGCTCAGGGGGTGCGGTGGGGCTCAGGGAGGGGTGCGGCGGCTAATGGTGGGCCAGGGGTTGGTCGACGTGGCGGGCCACACTGGGCGGAGGGTTCGATTCGGGGCGGTTTAACTTGGGGATAGGGTGCGGTTTTAGACGAGGAGGAGGGGCGGTTTCCATCCAAGTGGTCGGAGGGGAAGAGGCGGAGGAGGTAGGGAGGTGAGACGGTGGTTGCGAGGCTGAAGGAGGGCGATTTGGGGATGTCAGGTTTTTTTCTTTTTGGGATCGGGTTTCTTCTGAGGTCAACGAAGGAAAGGGGGAGGGGTTAACGGAAAGAGGATTATATAATATAATATATATATTTAATTATTTTTAAATTCAAAAGCAACTTTTTATTTCAAACAACTATCGTCCCTAACTAATTACCCCCATTCCGAACACAATGGGATAGGTATCGATGGCTGATTCGATCGTTACGATCAGTTTTCGTCAAAATCAAAATATAACTCTATATATTGAATTTGAATGCACCTTTCAATTACCGGGGCCACATACGAACTCTAAAAATTCCCGAAAAATATTTTCTAGCTTCGAATTGTCGGTACGGTTCTAACAAAACTAATTTCGTCAAATTCTGAGACCGTTTGCAAAATGGCCATTTTCCAGTCGATTAAAATCAACTGAAACTGGTCAAACACGTTTTCCTTTGCCACGCTCACATATTGATTTGAAAAATTACAAATTTTGGAATCTAGCAATAACTAGACATCAGAGATCCAACAAAAGTGGTTTCGTAGAAAACCGAGGTCGTTTGCAAAATTTCCATTTTTAAGGGCCAGAATTTCATAGCGACTATTCTGAATTTTCAACTGGACATAACTTTTTATTCCCGCTATGAAATTCCAACTTTTCGGATTCGTTGGAAAGATATTCTCAAATAGATTCAAATATTTTTGGTTTCGCCAAAATCCGGTTTATTTTGAATCCTGTACATTCATTTGAACTTTGAAATCGAATTTTCAAACTACCGCGCCATTTTCAATTCCTTTTATAATTAAAAATAAATATTTATATTCTAACGACGATCTAAATAAATATATACGTTCTAATTCTATTCAAAATAAATTTCTCGTCGTTATTATTTAAAATACTTCATTTTAAATATTCAAAATTCACTAAAATTGCTAAAATAAAAAATTTAAATTGGCTCGGATTTCCGGGTTATTACAATCTCCTCCACTTAAAACTTTTCATCCCCGAAAAGGAACGAAGCCGAAAGTTGTTTCACAAATCAACTCAACTTTCATTATTTTCTTTACGGCTTAAGTTCTTCAACTTTTCAGTTTCTAAGAACTTTTCAAATTTTACAAAAATTTGGCTAACACCCTGAATTTTCGAAAATTTTCGCCATAACCTCCCCTGCACCGGGGACTTCGGGATATTTCAAATAGCCTCCCATGGCCCTCACCAATCCAAAAAGAAAAAGAAACAACCAAGCGGCTAGCCAATCGGCTCATAAATCATCAAAACCCAATAAAGTTTAAGTTCTTTATTTTTCAACGGGTAAATGACAGGTTTTACCACAAACCAATCGGAAAGGGGATATTCCAAGATTAGTTTTAAAAGAAGTGCGGTAAGCCCAAAGCGCATAGGCCAATTTCTATGACCAATCTTTTCGATTTCTATTTATGATTTTCTCCAAAATCTGTTTTATTTGACGATTTGACACTTCGACTTGACCACAAGTTTGCGGATGATAAGGAGTGGATGACTTGTGGGGTATCGAGTATTTCTTCATTATGGATTCAAAAGATCGATTACAGAAATGTGTTCCATTGTCACTTATTATTGTGTAAGGTGCACTACTACAAAACAGGTCATTTGCATCGGTCGTTTTCCCCCTGTTGCATCGGTTGGACGACCGATGCAAATGAAGACGATGCAAAAAAGCAAAAATTTTATGCATCGGTTGAACGACCGATGCAAATGTTGATTATTTGCATCGGTCGTTTGCTAACGACCGATGCACATAAACATGTATTTTGAAGCAAATCAAGATTATCTTGCATCGGTCGTTTATTATAGAACAACCAATGCAAATTCTATCTAAAGCAAAAAAAAGTTATTGATACATTTTCAGGTTCTTTTAAAACCTGAAAATGTATCAAATTAATTCTAAATTTTCAGAAAAGCTTATTACTACAAATCTAATCGAATAAACAATAAAATCATAGCATTTATCAAATTTGTTCATGTCTACAGACCAAAAAAAGCACAAATAGTTTATATTTCATTACTCACATTGACATACATAACAAACGATCAACGTACATAAAAAAATCACTGGATTCAATTATGCATGATATAACCAACTAAATTATCACGTATCTCTCCTATCTCTTGTTGATTATAAAAATCATCTCATACATAGTCTTGCAATCAAGAGATTGTTTCAAATCATTAATCAAATGAATTATTTAACATAAAGTATACGTAGAAAACAAAGTAATTTGTATATATGTACATATGTGATCAAAGTGATATGTACCCACACCCAAACTTGCGTACGGATACAGCATCTACACAGGTACACGTAGAAACAAACCTGCACAGTTGTGTGCACAAAGCAAATAAAAATGAAATGCCTGCTCAATTTATAAAGTACTAAACAAAGCAAGGTCAGGATTTTCAAATAAATCAAGGTATAGGTTTATAAAAACATAGCATGAAAATCTAAAACTTAGGCAGCATGCTTAATTGATAGCATGCAGCAGCCATTCATTGTCTCATCCTAATTTGTGTATATCCATGTTAGCATATGGATGATAAGTGCATGGGATACAATACATATAATTGATGAATATTGATATAATGCAATGAATTTGTGAGTGTAACTAAGATTAAAATATGGAACTTGTTTGTAATCATTAATCTTTCCTTGTAAATAAGATGCAATGCTGAACTACACATTGTCCCCATTTATTTTAGAAGGCACGTGAAAGAGGATGATAGAAAGAAGAGAAATGTATGAAAAGAATAGACGATTGGAAACAATTCATGACAGACCTGATAAACATGCTGCCCTCCTCTATGCTTGCTTCCTTGGAAATCAGCCTCATCTGAAGCTTCACCATAGGCTGCCATGTCCACCGGACTAGCAGTTCCACCTGATCAAACAGTCACCGTCCTGTCCTAGAATTCAACAACTCCACTCTTATTCTTCCTTCAGCTTCCTGTTAACCCTTTGCCATTTACCATACACTATCTCTTCCATGACCCAACAACTATAAGTTCACCACCGTACCTAAAATCTTCAACAAGCAGATCTGTCATAAGGCCAGAGCTGCAATATTTATGTTAGATTCAAGATTTTCATATCTTCTACAAGCATTAAACAAATGGCATTCAACAAATTACACTCAAATATGCCAGAAATAAAGCACAGGCGCACTCAATAAAACCTCTATGCCCAAACACTTTGCAATACCATTACTAAGTTTTCCACCAAAAGATAAAACTAGAACTTTGTAAAACTTTTACCAAATATGACATCATTTTCTCAAGTTTTTGCAAGTTTTACAAGATTACCATATCATAACTGGCATCATTTTCTCAAGTTTTGCAAAAATAGATGTTGTTTCGACTTCCTCGACCATAGTACAAAGAAGCTACTGAAGCAATGAGGCCACTTTAAGGTCTTCCTGCAAAGATATACAACTTATTATGTAAATTTTATGGTTTTGCTAATTATCCAATTTTTATAGATTTTCAATATGTAAGTTCCGAAATTCTAATAGTGACTCATGCACAAAATTTTCCACTATGCACATTACTAACAAAGTTGAGAGATGAAACTTACAAACCTCAAACGTTCCAAAGTCCTCCTAGTCAATAAATTGGGAAGATAATATCTAAGAGCAACCACTGCCCTGTACATTTATACAAAAAATCACAGTTCGAATCAATCAAAAAAGTTCATGTGGTACGAAACCACAACTACCTTGTAAGGGTTACATACAAAAACAAGGCATATATGATTTTTCTTTAAGTGGTTTTTGTAAATTATGAGCAATCTGAACAACATATTTTCGTTTTCCCATTGTGTTATAAATTGTTTATCGCATTCTTTCTTTAAAAAGGTTTCAACAATGAAAAAAAGGTTTCTTACTGGACATTAATATGAGGTGACAATATTTGAATAATGTAGACAACAATTTTACCTTACATTTTCGGACAGCCGCAAGAAGCAATGAATAATGAGTTTTAGGAGCCTTAAGGAGGGTGCTTCAGCAAGTGCGTCGACCATTCTAGTTAGAACTTGAATTATGCAATATGATCGACCGGGATTTTCAGGACTTTTAGGATATGCAAAAATGTATCGGAACCCGACTTCATTTGCCAATATCTTATGAATGATGAATGTTGCCAATATCTTATGAATGATGAATGTTGACACCTGTTTTATTTATGTAAGGATGAAATCAGAAGTAATAAAACATAATGAAATTAAATTTAGTTTAATTAAAAGCGATAAGTGATTCATTCTTGCTTACTGTTTTCGAAACTTCACCGCTGAATTCCATTGAGCGCAAACATAGTGGCAATATTTCCGACTCTGGAAGATAAGCAATAACCTCTGCATTATCTCTCTACAAGATGTCAATTTAAAATAGATTAATTTTACCGTATAAGAGAATACTTTGTTTTATAGATTATGAAGGAATATAGAGTAAAATTAGTTAACTATCAGGTTCGCGCCGCAAGGAATTAAAATAAAAAAAGGTATTACAGAATATGTAGCAGTACAGTTACAGAAATTACCCTAACAAGTTCACCTATCACTCCCAAGCTCTGAAGCATCAAATAATCATAGAGGTTTTCATTACTAGTTGTATTCAGAAATGGAAATATATACTGCGGAATACACGCTGTCACTGTGATATTGAAAGTCGATAGCATAAGAAATGAAGTAATGTATAACAATGTTTATAGAAGTAAAAAAATAAAAATTCTGGCAAGCAAATAATAATAATCAGAATTACCGTTCAGGAAACGATTTCTAGTCTCTGGATGTTAAGCGAAATTCTGTATTTGCACGGATTGAACGAGCACAGTAATTATAAGAGTTTTGAATCAGAAACAAAATGATATTTCAAATATTAACTTCAACTTAATTTGAAGAAACGGATGAATATAACTATTAACAATGCTAAATCTATGTTATTTCAAGTGCAAATACAGCAACAACCAAGTGGTGTACATAGTTCAATTTCAGGCAATTCTACATTTTTCAATCACAGACCATTGTTTAGTTTCAAACCAGTATTGCAATTTTCTGCTTGCATATTCATTGCATGATAAAATATTTTAAGGCAAACTGCAAACCAAGAGAAATAGAATTACTTTGAATAGAGCCATTGTGTTACACACTCGGGTTTCCCAGCATAAATCTAATATGGAAACAAATAGGCAGTGGTTGTCAGATTTACAAATAAATAAGTAATGAAACATGCAGGACATCTCTAGTATTCAGGTTTCAACACACTTTCCATATTGTGTAACATGTTAGGAAACTAACACCAGAGAACACGTATGCAAGCTACCAGTATGGTAAAATTTTGAATGGGTCCAAATGCCAAATATGGCACAACAAAATATAATGCGGTCTAATGTGTATATATATGGCACACTACAGTGCATTAAGGAAGAAAAAACAGGATGGGAGCAATGAAAAAAAACTTCTTCTACAATCATTAGCTCTACCAAGCATGACAATATAGTATGAAAAAAAATGGAGTGGAACTAATGCAACAGTCATTCAGGCATAGGTTTAACTATGTGATTGTTTAATTCATAACTAAGGACCGATTTGAAGGTAGAGGAGCCGTAGTTCAATCAGTTGTTATTTGGCGACACCAGAAACATTAAACGAGTGAAATTATTCAGCATTTGAAATAATCAAATATAAATACCTCCCAAGAAATGAATAATTCATTATGTCAGGAGTGTTTTCTAATAACATATCATTGTCAGCAATATCACATTTCTCTTGTGATCTAGCATGTCTTATTTCATAAAGTCTTAACTAATGCCTGCTTAAGTGAGGTATACAGCCCAACGTTAGATTGATTTCAAAGGTGCCAGACTTTATAAATTGTGTTACCATTTAGCAGATACCTACGTTTTTAAGAACATTCGCCAGACTACATTTATACATGCTTCTAAAGAATAAACAGTCAACCGAGCTCATAACCTACTGTTAAATAGTTCAATCCCATACTTTTATAATTCACAGGGTTTCATAATAGATTATAGCATTGCAATAACTCTTTTCATTAACTAAATTTCATTTACAGACAATGTGTTTAACTGATATGTACACAAACCGTGACATTAAGGTATTGAACAAAATTTAAGTACTAATATGGTCTGTTGAACTGTGAACTCATTTGGAATAGATAGAATTGTAGTGTTACAACAAGTAACATCTTAATTGATACAAACAAGCTCAACAAATAAAAATGGCCAGAACAAAATTCAGCAACCAACAACCAAAAATCCAACGAACTATTTACTTCAGTTCTATTAAAGTCATAAATGCTTGAATGAATTAATCGTGAGGGGGACTCACCTGTAACTGCGAAGCGATGGATTCGGTCAGAGCGAAAAGGCCATCATCAGGAGATTTCAGTTGCGACGACGGTGGAGCAATTTGGGGCATCGGAGAACAGAAGCGGAGACGAGGAGTGGAAGGCGACCGAAGCAAGACGGAGGAGCGGTCGATGGAGAGGAAAGAGCCAACCTTTTCCAGTGATGGTCATTAAAAAATTTAAAGTGTACTGCTAGCTAAAAACAACAAGTTTGTGCTTCCTAACACCATAGCTTGGTAGCTAAAAGCGTAAAACTAGGTGCTTTTAGTCCTACATGGTGATGTAATGCTAAAAGCACCATATTTTGTACTTTTGGCAACCACATCGTGGTATTAGAAAGCACAAACAGAGGTGCTTTTAGCAGTACACTTTTCAATTTGGGGAAAAATACTTCGGAAGAAGGAGCGAACTGATTTTTGGGAAAGCGAACAAATTGGTCTGGTATAAAATAATGGCTGTGTTGCGGTGAACAGAAGGAAAGCACGCATGGTGTAAACAGCAGTAACCTGCCAAATGTCCTACATGCAATTTCAAGTCCTTACAAGTTGAAAAACACAAATAACAAATAATTTTTTCCAAATTTTAGTGTAAACCAACTTCAAATAAAATAGAAGCAAATTAAAATTTTCAAGTTCAAAAGGAAAACAGATTCTATGATTTCACTAAACAAATTTTGTTTAAAATCAAAATTTTCTAAATCTCTAATTAATCTACTTAAATACAATTACAATTCTCATATTGAATCAAATTTAAAATTTCTCAATAATATATCTCAATTAAATTCAAAAAATAAGTTAATTTTTAATTTAACAGAGCTATTCAGATTCAATAATAAAAGTTTAAATTATAATCAAAAAAATCAACTCAAAACGATTAAATTTTAAATGGACCAAATTTCAAACTATAACAAAATCAAGTATAAACGCACATTTCAATTACCGAATTAAATTCCCTTTGAAATTTTAAATGCTGAAAATTCTAGTTCGTTACAAGTTATTAAAAATTAGTTATTCAATATTACTACTTAATTACTAAATATACATATTAATTAAATATTAAATTATAAATAATAATAATAATTAAATATTGATCATAAATTTTTTATTTATTATTAAATGTAATTAATAAGGACTAATTATGAATTATGAATTATAAGTTAATAATCATTATAAATTATGAATTAATAAGTGCAACTAATTATAAATTATAATTTTTTAATTTTTTTAATAATCATTATTGACTAACCATTATTTATATTTAATTATTATATTAAATATCACGATATAGGTATTAAAATTGATTTTTAATTATTAATTATCAAATAAAAGTAATAATTGATTAATATGATAAAATTTAATTTGTAATATGTAACATTACTCCTTAATTATTAAATATTACTTGTTAATTAAATATTAGTTGTTTAAGAATTTTTATTTAATATAGATTATTAAGTATTTATTATTTAATATTATCATTGAGTTTATTTATAAATTCTTAAATCTAATTAATAAATTTAACAATAATTTACTAATTATTAGCAAGTAACTATAATGAATTATTAAACATAAAAAATAATTATTAGTATTAAACTTTATTGTTAAACTTTATTATTAATTATCAAATATTAGTCTTGGTTATTAAATAATTATTAATAATTAAGTACTACTTGATGGTAATTGTTAGTTAATATATTAATTATTTATTATTACTTATTTAATATCAATTATTAATATATTTATTAATTGTTAAATGTAGTTAATAAGTATTAACTATATAATTTGCTAATTATATAATTAATTATAAAAATTATTAAATATTGAAAATTATTATTGATTATTTGTAATAATGAGTAATTAAAAATTATTTATAATAATATTAAAATTTAGCTATTAAACATTGCTAATTAAATATTGATTATTAATTAATAATTATTTAATATTAATAATCGATTTATTAATTAATTGTTAAGTGTAATTATTAAATCGTAACTATAATTTACTAATTATTACTATGTAAAAATAACTATTGATTATTTATAATAATTAATTAGTGGTTGTAAAATATTTATTCATAATAATTAGTTATAATAAATTATAAATACTAACATATGTAAGCTATTGTTTATAATTGTTGATTATGCATTTTTATTGATTTACAGTTGCTTCAATGAATTTGCTTTGGCTCCTAAGAAACCGATGCAAATAAGAATATTTGCTTCCCCGCAGTTGCCTCGGTTCTTACGGAACCGATGCAAGTAATATTGTTTTCTTCGGTTGTAAGAGGAACCGAAGCAAATTGCATAAATTGCTTCGCCTCATATGCATCAGTTATTAATATAACCGAAGCAATTGACACTATATGCTTCGGTTGTGAATACAACAGAAGCAAATTAGTGAAGCAACTGGAAATCACATCATTTGCTTCACTGCATTTGCCTCGGTTGTGTTAACAACCGAAGCATATAGTGTCAATTGCTTCAGTTGTTTTAACAACCGATGCAAATGAGGCGAAGCAACAAGCCTGTTTTGTACTAGTGGTGTGTCGAACCTCGAAAATATGTCTTCTTTTAGGTAATTCACAACAATTTTATGATAATTCGTTTTACATGGAACGGCTTCCACCCATTTCGAAACATAGTCGGCGGCAAGAAGAATATATAAGTTTTCGAAAGAATTTGGGAAAGGTCCCATAAATTCAATACCCTAAACATCAAAGATTTTGATCATAAGGATGAGGTTCAAAGGCATCATATTTCTTCGAGAAATCTTTCCTATCATTTGGAAACTATTGAAATTTTTACAGTATTCGAACGAGTCTTTAAAGAGAGTAGGCCAATAAAAACCATATTGAAGCACCTTTTCAGCGGTTTTCCTAGGATCAAAATCTCCACTGCACGCATGATCATTGAAGAACGAGAGAACACTCCTGATTTCGCTATCAGAAGCTCATCGACGAATGATTTGATCTGGACAATACTTAAACAAGTATGGGTCATCCCAGTAGAAGTATTTCACTTCGGAAAGAAATTTGTATTTATCTTGTTTGGACCAAAATGAGGGGATTTCCTTAGTGACTAGATAGTTCACTATGTCGGTGAGCCAAGGATCGACTGAAACAGAAAGGAGTTGTTCGTTTGGAAAGTTTTCATTGATTGGCAAAGAAGATGGCATATTTGGAAGACGAAACAAGTGATCGGCAATGATGTTATCGAATCCTTTTTTGTCTTTGATTGTAAGATCGAATTCTTGAAGTAAAAGAATCCACTGAATTAAGCGTGACTTAGCATCCTTTTTTGCAAAAATGCGTCGAAGAGCAGAATGGTCAATGTTGACCGTGATGTGGGAACCAATCAAGTAAGATCGAGATTTATCAAGCGCAAAGACGATAGCTAAAAGTTCTTATGTAGTAAATTACGTGGAGGATTTTGTTGATGCGTTATCCTAAGACGGCAACAACCGACGAAGTTAGAAGCGTCACACATGATTTCAAAAAGAAGTTCCCAATTGGGTGACCAGATTATTAGGGCTGAAATGAGTTCGTTTCCAAAACGTTCAAAAGTAGCAACACAATCAAAGTTAAAGTCGAATGCGACGTCCTTTCCTAGTCAAAGAACAAGCGATTTTGCTGAAGTATTTCACAAAGCATCGGTAAAATCCAGCATCCCCAAGAAATGAATGAATGTCCTTAACGCATTTTGGAATGGGTAGTTTTGAAATAACGTCAACTTTCACTTTATCTACCTTAATGCCATTATTTGAAATTACATGTCCAAGGACAATGCCTTGTTTGACCATAAAGTGGCATTTTCCCCAATTCAACGTTAAGTTTTTGTCTTTACATCGATTTAAAACAAGCTCAAGATGATGTAAGCAAGAGAAAAAAGAATTGTCAAAGATCAAAAAAATCATCCATAAAAACTTCAAGAAATCGTTCGGTCATATAGGAAAAGATGTCAACCATACATCATTGGAAAGTCGCAGGAGCATTGCAAAGTCCAAAAGGCATGCATTGATAAGGGAATGTACCGAATGGACATGTGAAAGTCGTTTTCTCTTGATCTTTGGGAGTGACTGGAATTTGGTTATAGCCGGAATAACCATCAAGAGAGCAATAGAATTCGCGACCGGCTAAGCATTCAAGCATTTGATCGATGAAGGGGAGAGGAAAGTGATCTTTACGTGTTGCAGCATTTAATTTGCGATAATCAGTGCAAACCCGCCAACCCATTTGAGTACGAGTTGGAAGAAGTTTGTTTTGTTCGTTTGCGACAACGGTGAGTCCTGACTTTTTAGGAACGACATGAATGGGGCTGACCCATAAGCAATCTGAAATGGGGTAAATGATACCGTTGTCAAGGAGTTTAAGAATTTCTTTGCGAAATACTTCTTTCATCTTAGGGTTAAGCCTACGCTGGCCTCGCGAGTGGGTTTGGCTTCGTCAGTTAAACGAATACGATGTTAAACAACTGCTGGGCTAATTCCCTTGGTGTCAGAAATGGACCAACCGATCGCATCTTTGTTTTTAAAAAGAGCCGAAAGAAGAGAAATTTCTTGATCACGAGTTAAATTTGAAGAAATTATGACATGACAAGTTTTGTTTTCACCTAAGTGAATGTATTTGAGGTGATCGAGAAGAGGTTTAAGATCCAACATTGGTGGTTGCTCGATCAAAAAACATTGTTGAGATTCGGATCAACTGAAAGCGATTCAAATGAAAGTGTGTATTCGACTTAGTTAAGAGCGTCTTGGAACAATTTTTCGTACTCGGCCTCACGTTCATCATTAAGGTCAATTGATTTGTTTTCGAAATTTTTGGGAATGGCATTCACTTCCAAGGTTTGGTCGCATCATTTAGTTGATTGACTTTAAAGATTGAAAATATTAAGATCTAAAGTCATATTTCCAAAAGAGATTTTCATTGAACTGTTGTGACAATTTATTAAAGCATTTGAAGTAGCCGAAAAGGGTCTGCCTAAAATCAATGGAATTTGACTTATTGGATTATTCACGGCTTAAGCCTCCAACACGTTGAAATCAACAGGAAATATGAATTCCCTAACTTTGATGAGTACATCCTCGATTTCTCCAATGGGTTTCTTAATTGAACAATTAGCAAATTGAAGAGTTATTTTCGTTGGTTTAAGTTCACCCATGCCAAGTTGTTGGTAAACTTAATAGGGAATCAAATTGACACTCGGACCCAAATCAAGTAAGCATTTGTTAATTGTTTTATCTCATATAGTGCACGAGATCATAGGACATTTAGGTTCTTTGTATTTGATGGGGATCGATTGGGTCAAGACTTTGCTAAGTCCAGCAGCTAAGAAGACTTTTTTGGGTACATAAGTGTGTCGTTTTTGGGTACACAAGTCTTTGAGAAACTTAGCGTAGGTTGGGACTTGTTGAATGATGTCAAGAAGAAGAATGTTAACTTTCACTTGTTTAAAAATTTCTAACATATTTTCCATTTGGTTCGAATGTTTCTTTGGTCAAATATGATGTGGAAATGGAATACAAATTTCAGTAGGTAGGTCTACTTGAGTTGGAGAAGAATTAGTCTAAGAATTTGGATTAGGGTTGGACTCAACATTTGGATTAGAAGAGTTGAGAGGAACATCCGGTAAAACATTTGGATTTTTGACTTGATTATCGATTTTCTTACCGGATCGTAAAGTCGTGATAGCATTCAATTGAGTTAGATTGCTATCTTAAACAACATGAGCTTGGTTTGGATTTGGATTTTGGCTCTTGGGGTTTGGAACTGGTTGACTCGGGAATGATCCTCTTTCCCATTCGCTCAAAGAGGTGGCTAATTGACTCATTTGCATTTTGAGTTTCACAATCGATTGGTTCGTGTTTTGCACATATGAGTTTAGAAGGCTTGTATTTTGTGTTGTCGCATTAGTAAGAGTTTCAAAGTTTTTTCAAGAGAGGTAATTTGTTTGTCATCTTGGGGAACGAATAATTGTTGCGCTTTGTTTTGGGAAGGTGGCACGAAATTTTGAAATTGATTTTGAAAAAAGCATTCGAAGGATTATTCAGAAATGGTTGTAAAAGGGGTCAAACCAAATTCGAATTTTAGTTGTTTTGGTTCCAAGAGAAGTTAGGATGATTTCTCCAACCAGGATTGTACGTTGGAGAGAATGCATCGTTCCTAACTTTGTTGAAAGTGTTGAGTTGTTCTAACGAGTACATGAATTGATCAATAATATGTTAGGATCATTATATTTGTAACACGAGGGTTGAGAAACTTGATTCATTTGATTTGTTGAAAGAACATTATCAAATTTGGTTAACATCACGTCGATTTTCGCTTCTAAGACCAATGAAGATGAAGATCCTACCGAATGAGCGTTTGATTGGGAATATATCGATTTCTCGTTAGAACGTTCCCATTGAGATGATTTTTCATCCAAATTTTTGAGAAACTGCCAAGTGGCATCGTGATCTTGGGCTAAAAAGTGCCAAGTGGCATGGTTCGAGAGCTATCTTCAAGTCCATCGTTTAAAATTTGGGAAAGAGTCCATTTTTTGACATTGTGTTATGGACATTTGACTAAAAGTTCTTTAAATCTCTCGAAATGATTTGAAAAGGATTTACCCACAAATTGATGAAATTAATTTTTTTGCTTCTAAATTTGGATATTTTCTCCAAAGGGTAAAACTTCTTTACAAAAAATTTCACATATTCCCCCATGTTCCAATCGAACTTGAAGGCAAGCTATACAACCTTTTTTTGGCGTAATCGGTAAGTGCAAATGGAATTAACCTAAGTTTGACTCCATCATCACTTAATTGTTGAAATTTCATGATTGCAAAAACTTGTTCAAATTTGGTTAAGAAAATGTAAGGGTCATCACATTCAAGATTGCCAAATTTTGGAAGAGTATTTATGTGATGAGAATGAACTTTAAAGTGAGTACCCGTTGGGGCGGGCAATATGATGAACGAAGGAATAAAAACTCGATTGGGGAAGATTATATCAATAAGATTTTGAGGGGTTTTTTCTTTGGCCATGGTTAATGGGAAGTTTGTTTGAACTAAACGATTAGTGGAAGGGTCAAATGTCCAACGATTCGTAGATGGATCGTGAGTCTAACTACTCATGCACTAGCGCAAAGAATAAGAGAAAAAGAGAAGAACAAATTTGAGAAGAGAACAGAAGCGGAAACGAGAATTGTTTTAAAATTCTTTTTTTTGGATTTTTATTTTAAACAAAGGGAAGTTAAATTTTTACAAAAGGAAAATATTTTTGGTTTTTTTGATTTTTGATCTTTTTTTTGAAAAGAAGAAAATCCTTTTATTTACACAAAAGAAAAAGAAGTTAAAATTTTCTAGAAAGGATGTTTTAAATGATTTTTTCTTTTAATTTTGGATAAAAGGAAATGGATTTAAATTACAAATGAAGATGATTTTTTCTATTTTTGAATTTTCTATTTTTTTTGTTTTCATTATATATGCATGAATTTAATGTAATAAATGAATGCAAGGATTAACTACAAATTTTATGTCCTTAGTGGCTTCTAACCCAAAACTTTATAATGACATGTTTGATTGAATAAAAAGAATCTTAGCCAGTTAACGGACATAAGTTATCAGTGTACCAGGAATCACCCTAGAAATGCAGCCGAAGGTTTAAGTACCTTTAGAGGAACAACCAATATAATATTTACGAATCACTGTAATATTTATAAGTGGTTATTTCTCTACCGTAGTCTAGACACCAAGAAATAATTCGTTCAAGATAAATCAACTATCAAAATATAATTAAGCCCTAAATGAACCCATTACTCCCTTAAGTCCAACGTCTAACCGTTATTATTAGTTAGATTCTACGATGAAATGCAATTTTCTGGGCTAAGGAAGGGTAATGAACTCCCCTCCTTATGTGAATTGGGGTGTGCCCTTAAGAAAATAAAATAAAATTATGTGAATGCAAAACATAAATTAAACGTGATATTAACAATGCAACTATGAATCAATTTTTATTTTATTTTTGGATTTTTTATGCAAATGCAAGTAAACAACAATGCAACTAAAATATAGGAGTTAAAACACGATACCTGAGCGTGAAATTTTCATTAGCATTTTTTTAAATCGGCGTTTTTTTAGCGAGCAAGCTAGCAAAGCAGTTCCAAGCGATTATTCCTTTCCAATTCTGCTTTCACAGCCTGAAAAAGATGATTCTTCCTTTTAAAAATGACAAATTAAAGCAAAGAGCCTAAGAAAAATCAAAACAAAAGCTAAAAGAAGATTTTTTTTAATAAGAGAATTAACAAACTAAAGCAAATAAACAAAAACCAAGTAAAAATTAAAACTAAACTAATTAATGTGAAAACTATAATTAATTTGAAAACATTTAAAACATGGTTTGATCATATAAAATACCCAAAAATATCCATTTACTCAACAAAACAAGAATAAGTATGTGAATATAAATGTGTATGTTATGTGCACATCAGATCACTTGAGAAGGATCCTAGGAATTCTAAGGGAGAACCAACTTAAAGCCAAATTCTCAAAATGCGACTTTTGAAAGAAATAAGCCAAATTTTTAGGATGTATTATTTCAGGAAACGGATTAGCAGTAGACCCCGCTAAGGTGGAAGACGTCCAAGAGTGGAAGATACCTCGAAATATAACCGAGGTTAGGGGCTTCATTGGATTAGCAGGCTATAATCGCAAAATTAATTAACGACTTTGCAAAGATTGCTAGCCCTCAAACCCAACTAACAAAGAAGGATCATAAGTTCGTATGGACAGAGAAACGTGGGACTACCTTTGATGGATTGAAGGAATATCTTACAAATGTACCTATTTTGATTATTCTAGATGGAGCGAATATGTTCATTGTTTTCATAGATGCATGTGGGAACGAGTTAAGAGCGTTCCTCGTGCAACAGGGAAGAGTAGTTGCCTACGCAGTAGATAACTCATGGATCATGAGAAAACATACCCTGTAACAACCCGAATTTTGATAGATTGATTTTTTCTCAAAAATCCCATTATATCGAAGCTCGAGTTGGCCTCTCTGGTATCCTGCAGAAAAGATAGAGATAATAAATATACCAGAGCTTGATAAAATATATCACATCGAAACGAGTAAAATATAATAATCAAATATAGCCTTACTGTAACAACACGCTATTATAAACGATTTAAATTCTGATTTAAATAGGATTTTTATTTTGAAAATATTCTATAATTTCTCGTAATGGGAATTTGGAATTTGATATATGTGAGGACCAGAAACTTCCCCGATAAGGAAAGAGCGGATTACCATGAGGACAAGACAAATCGGGACGCAAACAGAAGAACATTTCATTGTTAATTACAACAATTCCATCAGAGTACAAGAATATACAGAGTATAAATCAATATTACACATTCACTAAATATCAGAGATTATAATAAATTACATAGCAGCGGAAAAAAATACAATACACAACTAGAAGTAATACACGGATACAGAGCTTTCCGAGTATCGTTCCAGCTGTAAATCAGGATCCTATGAATATAAATCTGCAAAACCAAAACTACTAGCTGCTCGTGTCAAAATAAGGGCACCCAGAGTTTAGGTTAAAACAATAAACTCTAGGTCAGTCATGGGACTGGTGTGAGAACTAAAACAGTTATTTAAAACTTTACTTTAAATTAGATATATCAAGGGACCACGCCGTATAACACGGAACGGGTTTCCTCCCAAGAATACCAGTGCATATAACAAAACAGCGCAATGCTTTTTGGAAAAATGAAGCTATTATAAGACCCAGGTCCCATCACACAATGCAACATAAGCCGGAGGATAGGGTTTTCCCTTATAATAGCCAAACATGCTTAGTACGTTAAAAACAAATCATTTGATACTATTATAAGTGTATAGTGTTAAAACAATTTCAATCATAAATATCAATCATAGACGGCATGGGTACCATATATCATGTCGCCATACTAGGCTCTACAATCAAAACTGCAAAGTCACGTATTTGGAAATTGGATTTCCGTCTGTGAACAGAGGCCAGGGATCGTCCTCTACCGATTCGAGACAATCTAGCCTACCATGTCTCAGGCAAGCGCGCAGGCAAGCCTTGGAGCAACAGGGCTGGTCCACTCGATGTGGATTAAACTTAAACCCTGGACACTACGTCTCCTCACCCTATAGGGCGTAAATGAGCCAAATGACTCCATTGGCTCCACATAGTCACCGATATATACAAGGCGCCTCGCAACAGCAACAACCATACAGGTGAAAATAATATAAATGTCAGGGCTGGTAGGTCACTGACACCACCCTAGCTAGAAAGAAACACATGCCCTCCCTGCCGTCCTCTCCCGTTTCTGGTTCACAACCGGGGTGTGAGGCTCGCGAATCAACGCTACACAAATCTATGCCACACAGGCGGTGCTTTGATCATCAACCACAAGACTTTGCTTTTCAACAGAAGCCTTGATCATTTGCCACTTAGGCATGCCACACAGGCAATTCACTCCATACGATTGATATCCATCAATATATAACCCCTGAGCTCGTACGTCTCAGAGAAGGGCATTAAGAAAGAGAATAAATTCTCCTCCGCCAAATAGATATATATTTAATAGAAATCAATCACACAGAATAAAATCCAATGTCAGACACACAGTCCATTTACAAGTTCGTTCTGGGTCTAAACGAAACCGGAGGCACCTTGTACCTTGCATATCCATCGATCTCCAAGTACGTCTGGACGATCACCAACTGATTCCCTCCTCTTGGGTGTACAGCCCAATCAAGATCATCAGTAATCACCCAAACAATGTGAAGACCTCCTGTCTTCGACCACCGTCTTCATCCTCGACACCACGTCGAATCAGTTATTCAGAATGTGATAAACCCGGTCTTTCTGAATAACTCGCGTATAATAAACAAGTGTTACACAAACACAACATACGCCTCATTCCAATTCAGAATATTCTTTTATTCAAATATTCTTACACTTTGGGAAAGGTTCCCATTAATTTTATTAAAGATAAATTATTTAAATTTATTCTTTAATCTCCTTTTGAATATCAATTCAAACTAGTCGGGATTAGCGAACCACACTGAAGTAATCATTTGTTTTATTTCTCAATCCCAACCTATTCATCCCATGAAGTAAAACTGGTCATACTTCATATCTAACACCACAGTATTATCGGTAAATTCAACTACCATTTCACGTTCAAATCTAATTAAAGATTTAACTATCGCTTGGAGCAAAACTGGTGATACTCCATTCTCGATCATTTCAATCTAATTAAAGATTCATTAAAACTCCACTTAGTTTTAATCTTCCTAAAAATCAATATCCTGTCTTTAACTGGGTTAAAGAACCAATGTCATCTAAAACACGGTTCACGATAAACCCAAAATCACATTCCATTAATTATCCGGTTAAAGAACAAGTGTTATTTGAAACACCATTCACGATAAACCCAAAAATCAATTCCAATTCAATTCCAATTAAATATCATTTAATTGGTATACTTCATTAAATCTAAATAAAAAGATTTAATTTTTTTCTCAACTGGGTTTAAGAACAGTGTTAATGAAGACACCATTCACGACAAACCCAAATCACATTTGATATTAAATACAAGGCTCCGAATAGAAAATATATCGGCTTATATTCAAAATCAAATTCTACGACCAACAAATATCGTATTGGAAATAAAAATATAAATATATCTTTCAAATTCCCATAACAATATCTGTATCATCACGAAATCCAACATCGAAATATTCCAAAGACAAATTCGATTCAAATCCATTCCAATTCAATTATTGGAAATTCTGGTTATTTTCAAAACCATTTCAAATCCACTTTATTTATTTCAAAAATAAATGGATTATAATTCTAGTTCGAAAGTAGCTCGTTTCGATAAAAGTCCATTTTAACCTTTTCAAATATGGAGTTTTGCATCCCAATTCTTCAAAAATCATTTCTTATGATTTCACACAAATTATTACAGTTTTTAATAATTTTTTCAAGGCCCGTACAATCGATTTCCATCAATGGCCATCGAACTGCACTTACAACGACCTTTTCCAAATTTGATTTGGACATAATTCCAAATCCAATCGTTAGATCCCAAATCTCTAATATTCGTTAGAAAGCTCTTTTCGATACGAACCCAACGATTCCGGTTTTATGAGAATCCGACGGTCGGATCTCCCGTAATATCCATTCGAAGTCAATGGTCGAAATTCGCGAACTACCGCGGCGCGTTGCATTCAGGCCATTCTATATATATAATATATTATATATATATATATATATATATATGTAACGACCCATCTTTTTGCCCGATTCTTCGCCGGTAATTAAACCAACTTAAACCGTTCAGAAAGACGAATTGTTATGGGTACATACATACATTGAACAAAAATAACAGAACTTTTCATTGAATAAACCAATATTACATCAGAGTTACATGAATATCAGAGTTACAACATAACGTATACAGCGGAAGAAAGAAAATAACTTTACTCCCATCGGATGATTTAACACAGCGGAAGCTTCAACTCTATCGTGGACTCCAATTCTAGAAGCGCTCTAAATCCTGCTCCAACGATCTATAACTGCAAGACTAAACTACTGGCTGCCCGTGCAAAAATCATGGGCACCCAGAGTTTAGGTGAGGGAACAATAAACTCCAGGTCAGTCATGGGACTGGTGTGAGAACTCAAAAACAGTTAGGTTCATTCTTAAAGTTGGGAACTTCACCGGATCACGCCGTAAACGCGGAACGGATTTACTCCAGGTGGATACCCGTGCATATAAATGCGCAATGTCTTTTGAAAATGAAGCTATCATAAGCTCGTCCCACATCACACAATGCAAGCGCACACCAGATGGGCGAGTTTTATCTTATGACAACCAAATATGCTTTCATACGTAAAATTCTCTTCAATACCATAATATATATAGTGTGGAAAACATTCCGCAAGTAAATGTATTAATCCTAGACAGCATATACCCCATAATATATGTTGCCATATATATATACAATCAAAATCGTATGGCTCGCATAAGAAATTTGGATTTCCAACTTGATGATTCCTGGCACGAAAGATCAATCAGGGATACAAAACGAAGTGCCTCAACGGCTTTTTCGACCATACGCGGACACCGAATACACATCGTCAGGGCAGATCAACGGTTTTCGACCAGACACGGCCCCCCGAACATACCCAACTTCCCCAAGTTCATAAGTGGTTTCCCACTGCTGCACAGCTTCATCATCAATTCATATATAAGTATAAAACCTAACCGCCAGTTTCTCATCAATCCGGGGTGTGAGGTTTGTCGATGTCACATCATTCACAAAGCGATGCTTCGATAAGCCATTCTTTGATCATTACTAGCTCGTTTCATAACTCGGGTATGCCACATTGACAATTCACGACATATCACTGATTCCAATCAATGCATACCCTCTAAGTTCATATGACTTAGAATACGAGGATAATATATTGCCGCAGATCCAATATATATTAACGGGAATCAGTGTTATGTGGTCAATTTCAATGTCGGACACACCATTCATACAAGTCCGTTTTGGGTCTGAACGAACCAACAACCCGAAAACACTTGAATATGTTCAGGTCTCATGCAACTCATACCTCATATCGGGTGGCCTACCCAACCGAGATATTAATCAACAATCCATCTAAACAATTCAAATATTCTTGGTTTCCGTTCGTCATTCTTGAATTGCTTCATAACGTCGTGTTATTACTTGGAATGGTTTTCGAACATATATTCGATCCCAGTCTTTCCAAGTAATAAACGTACTTTTAAAACAGTGGCTATGGATCATATAGGCTTTCAATTCAAATCTCCTTCTAAATCAATTTATCAATTCATTTATGACTCAAGATTGGAATTTCATATGTCTCGCTATCACCTTAACTCTTCTTTAAATCAAATATTTTACCTTTGCTTTAATTTCTTACTTTAAATTTCTCGAATCGAAGATTTGATTAAATCCCAATTACGACCACAACTCAATCTCATTAGGTTCCAAGAATGATATTATTGAAGATACGATTCACGACAAAACCCAAATCAATCGATATTGGATCATAAGTTACACAGAAATTGTATCCACTTATATTCGATATAAATTCTCATGATCAACGAATACCATAAGTGGAATAACGATATAATAATATCTTCCAAATTCCCCAGATAATATTCATTTACACCATGAAATTTTATACCGAATATCGAAGATTATTTCTATCTAACTTATTCCAATCAGGTGGAGAACCCATATCTCAATTAAAAGATTTATTAAATTTTTCGACATTAGATCTGGATAGAAATACCGTCAAATTATCTTCAATATAAATTTCCGTATCCAACTCATATCATAAGCGGAATAACGGTGAATTACCTCTTAAATTCCTCAAATAATAAGAGTTTCATTTACTGAAATAATATCGAACATCCGAAGATTTATCTCCAACCATATCCAATTTTTTTTAACTTTGGAAAACGCATTTCAATTCTATATAAATACCCAATACTTGAAAAATCTTCGAAACTTTTCTTATCGTCAATTAATATTTTATGCTTATAAATTTCAGAACTAATAACAACAATTGGTGAGTGTTACCAAAAGCATTGCTGTTAACACATCCATTTAAATCAAATAGATTAAAAATTTATTTGAAATTCAAATATTCAAATTTCTATTTTCTTTTGAAATTTATGATTTTCTCCAGTTTAATAAACTTGTTTATTCGACCTTTCGTTATGATCGCTAACTGTACGTATTCCAAATTTGTTTAAATATAACTTGGAAAATCACCTGTTGAAAAATCGAAAATTTCCTTTGTATTCAAATAATATTATTATTTGAAATCCAACGCGCCTTACTTCATGTCAAGTCAATTTAAATAATCAAGTCGTAGCCATTCAAAGTTTGAATTCGCTATTCACGAATTGTCGCATCATAGTGCGTTCTATTCAAACCATATAATGATTATAAATTATTCACATCCTTTTCAATTTAAATTTATATTTCCCAATCATTTGAAAACAGGTTCAAATTATATTTCAAACTAGATTTTCGAATTTACCATCCCGTTGTCGGACCAGTTAGGGATAGCCAGGGAGAGCAGGAAACTGAATTTCCAAACCCAAGCCTAGACACCATCCTCTCTGTCATCCTAGAACGTTCTGGTGTATATTATATTATTATTATAATATATAAACCATATTCAAAATTTTAAAATCTCATTTAGAATTAAAACAAAATCAATGCATAGTTCAAATCTTTTTCCAATCCTAATTCAAAATTTAAAAGTTGATATTTAATTCAAAACTAACATTTTAAATATTATTTAATAATTAAATTAACTCGTATATAGGAAGGAGATTCTAAATCGATCACCCATATATTTAACAACCACTGTGTATGTGTGTGATAACATACAATGCAATTATATCTATCCAACTGAATCATATGATCAGATGGATATGAATTCATTCATCACAACAAACATTTGACTGTGCACAAGCGTTACAGACAATAACGCTTACTAGTGTTCAGTGCATTATCTAATTTATGAACAACCATTCAAACATCAACATCCATCACACAATCATCATCACTAATTATAATTAATCTCAGCAAATTATAATTAACTAATTTAAATAAATATTTAAAATAGAAGTTCTCACCATACCAGCTCTAATAACTTCATTACCCAGACGAACAGACCAACGGACACTGCCACCGCTACTCGTACTGCTCTCATCAACTGGTAAATTTTCTGTTGAGTTGTATATTGAAAATTCTATTAATAACGGTCTTTGTTATATTAATATATAACGACTTTTTATTTTATTTTTATCATAAATTTATACTTAATAAAATTATCAAATTTCTATGTCACTGCGTTCTATTTTCAGATACGATTCCAATGCTTCTGACGGTGAGCAAATCCGATTTAAAACGAGTGAATTAGAGTGGTTTAAAGTTTGAACAAATCAAAACTTAAATAAAACGAAAATAAAACATACCCAAGCCCGCCAAGCCCAATTTCTTCTCACACACAAAGCCCGGCCCATACCCCTTCTTCTTCCTCCTCCTCTTATTCTCCCTTTCAACGTGTGCACTACACAGTAACCCATTTACACGCACCTCTTGTGCACATGCACAACCCAAAAACTTCACCGAACTTCAATCCGACACCACCCGCAAACTTCTCTTCCTTTCCTTTCTCATTTGCACCTACCCACCTCGACTCCAGAGCCTTCGCACGAAATCCGAACCCAATGAACCCGCACACATCAGTGTACATACAAATACCACAAAACTCACGGATCTTCAACCCGAAACCATCGACACGCTCGCCTTCCCCTCTCCTCCTTACTGTACCGCGTCATCTGAACCCCCGCCTACTCCTTTGACATCATGCCTCGCCAAGACCTGGACTCGAAACGGGAAAGTGGTTCTTTCTTTTTTTCTTTTTTCCAAAAGTTGCGGACTGTTTTGCTTTTTTTTTTTTAAACATTATGAGGAGGGACCAACTGAATTGTTTTGCATGCGTGCAATGTGAGGAGGGAAGGAAAACTGATCTTGGTTTGGAGAGAAGAGGAGGTGATGAGCTAAGGGGCGGTGATGCCTTGAGACTGCGGTAGGAAGATGAGAGGGGTATTTGCGGTGGAGGGCTTTATACATGCAGGCTTCACATCATTCATCATTTTGTTTTTGTTTTTTTTTTTCCATGAAAAATGGCGGAAGTTAGAAGACCGATTGGTAGAGAAGAAAAACAGTGGGCGGAAGAAGCAAAGTGGGAAGGAAGAAGATTTAAAGTGTTTAACCTTTTCATACATATATAAAAAAATATAAGAAGAAAAAAAATGAATGAGAGCAACGTGGCTCCATTTCCTTCAAAAGAGAACAAGTGGCATTGCATGGTTCATATTTCCAACACGTCCTTCTTTCTTGAGGGATTTAGATTTGCTAAAATATACTATAAGCGAAATAGTTTAACTTGCATTTTTATCCTTTACAGTTCATGCTAGGCATTGATTTCAAATCTATCGTTTATATTAACTTATTCTTCAAGGAATATAATACCTTTTATGGTTATAACCTATTTTCCTCACATTAAATTCTTTTTAATATTTTAAACATACTAAGTAGTTTAAGCATTCCTCGACGTCTTAACTGGAACTATATAGTCATCCCACTTTCGAAACCCGAAAATAACTACTGATGGTGCCATGGTCATCAGTAAAATCATCCTCGAGCGACTAGAGTGTGACCCTATATCTACCTGGTATATATTGGACTTCGTATATACGTTAGCTAAGCATATATTCATAATCCCCATATACTCGATAGTCCAATCCTGACGTCGTATAAAACACTCGAAATCCTTATTTCCAATTATATTTCAAAATATATATCAAATAATCACCGTTTCAAATGATTTGCTTGCTCCAAAAATACCTTATATAGGTTTCAAAAATACGCTCTCTCGTCATAATATTCTGAGATCTCATTCTAGGGTATTTCTAACCCTATCTCTAATGAGATACTATAACTCTGATGAGTCCTATCCTTTGTTCAAAATATGTTGTACCCGATAGCTTTGTATAACCAAAGCTCTGATACCAACTGTAACGACCAGCCTTAAAATTTGATTCAACAATAATTTAAACCTTTTAAACTTTATTTAAAAATTCATATTAAATTCAAATTTGATTTTCAAAAAAAATAAATTCTTAGATCGTTACAATATATATATATATATATATATATTGTCGATTTTCTTTCAAAACGTATTTTATAAATCGTTTTAAATTCATTTTCGAAACGATTTCAACTTCATATTCAATTTCGAATCAAAATTGAATATTCCACATCATCGATATACAAATGATAATATTTTCAAAATGTTATATTTTGAAATCACTTCCTTTTCTATATTCATTATAAAAATGAATAAAATCGATATAAATATCGTTCACGTCAAAATGGCGCATATCTAACCAACACGGCTTTATATATTTCAATAACTTCATTATTCTATTCAACAAATGAATATTTTCTTCAACACATGAATATTTATTTTTCTATTCAGCACATGAATATTTATTTTTCTATTCAACACATGAATATTTATTTTTCAATTCAACCCATGAATATATATTTCTATTCAACACATGAATATATATTTCTATTCAACACATGAATATTTATTTCTATTCAACACATGAATATTTATTCTTCTATTCAACACATGAATATATATTCTATTCAACACATGAATTTTCTTTCTATAATATTCCTTATTTTCATAATTGGAATGAGGCCCAATCAATTACCATATAATGTTAATTATATGGATTTCCTACAACACATGTATAGTAGCAATGATAAATCATCAACCATCCTCCAGAGTGCACCACACCACTGCATAAGCATTAAATATAGATAAGTAATGCTTACACAGTCTGTCAACCCATCGGTCGACATACTACTAAACAATTGGGATTAGTGTACGTCAATATCATCCCAACACCTGTGTGGGGTTTCAATCAATCAAACACATATTTTATTTGTGCAGTTGAGCGATGTGTAAAATTTATCGTCCCAATCAATATCAGTCAAATCGGTGTACATAAACAAATCATTCGATTTGTAAATGAATATTTATTTTATTTCAACACATGAATATATATATTTTATTTCAACACATGAATATATATTTGATTTCAACGCATGAATATATATTTTATTTCAACACATGAATATATATTTGATTTCAACACATGAATATATATTTTATTTCAATACATGAATATATATTTTATTTCAACACATGAATATATAGTTGATTTCAACACATGAATATATATTTTTCACATCACAATCAACAGTCAAATTTCACAACAAAACCAATCACACAAGTCGTCCATGGTCTGTGGACAACGGGTGTCGGGTGCTGCTAAGCACCGTCTGCATCCTAGTATATATTTTAAACTAGAAATCCAAAATAAAAGTGAGGAGTTCTCACCGAGAGCTAAATCAAACGCCACGACTCTTCATATGTAGAAAATCTTCGTCGTTCTCGCCTTTTGTCACTTTCGTTGCCCGTGTTCACTACATATATAAAAATCACATTTTTATATTGTTGCTATGTATATAAAAATTACATTTTGATATATAAAGATCGTATTTTTATATCTCTGCTACATATGTAAAAATCACTCCTTCACACCGCTACTCCCATGATAAAAATTATATTTTTATCTTGCTGGTAATAAAATAAAAATTATATTTTTATTACTCTACATAAATATAAATCATATTTTTATTCTTTCTATACTATAAAAATATAATTTTTATTACCTGCATTATATAAAAAACTTATTTTTAATACCTACATCTTATAAAAATCATATTTTTAATATCTACGTCTTATAAAAATCAGATTTTTAATATCTACATCTTATAAAAATCATATTTTTAATATTTACATCTTTGTAAAAATCACATCTTTATGTGATTAAAAATCACCACTTTATAATGTAAAAATCCGATTTTTGTAATTCTAAAACTGAGAATAAATTCAACGCTTATACTTATAGACCGAATACCTTTAAAACAAGGTTATTTCAGCTAAAAACCATATTTTTAATTACATTACATAAATAAAATAAAATAAAGTAAAATAAAAAAACTTATTGTAAATTGCGTTCGAAAGGGAGGGGCTGCGCTCGTGGATTCCAGGTGGTGAGGGGGTGCGCCTGTCGATGGTCGGCGGTCTTGGGGGCTGCGGAGCACGCTGGAGAGGGGGCCTAGGGTGCTGGAGGCGGTGGTTGTTCGATCCTGTCGAGCTGGAGAAGAATGGGGGTGCGCCCTAACTGTGCGAGGTCCGTGGGTGGTGGCGCAGCCTAGGGAGGTGCGCTAGGGTTTTGGTGGCCTTTTGGGTGGCCGCGTGGGTCGAGGAAGAGGAAAGAGAAGCAAGGGGGTCGAGGGTTGGCGGCGCCGACCTGGGGAGCGGCGGCGGCCCTGCGCCGACGGTGGTGGCGTGGTGGCTGAGCGGCGGGGCTCCGCCCTTTTCCTTTTTTATTTCGATTCATTTTCTGATATGAGAAAATATCTGGAGGGGTATATGTATAATATATTTTATTATTTTATTTGATTAATTTCAAAAAGCAACTTTTTATTTCGACCTCGAAATCGAACCCACCGACTGTCGCTCATAGCTAATTGCCCTCATTCCGAACACAAAGGGATATGTATCATAAGCTGATTCGACCATTTCGATCAATTTTCGTCAAAATCAAAATATAAATCTATATATTGAATTTGAACACGCATTTCAATTTACCGGGGCTACATACGGACTCTCAAAATTGCCGAAAAATATTTTCTAGCTTCGTATTGACGATACGGTCCTAAAAAAACTAGTTTCGTCAAATTTCGAGACCGTTTGAAAATTTGTAACGACCCGCAAATCTCCGTACCCTTTGGGTCGACTAATAACGACACATGTCCAACCCAAATGACACAGAAATATGAATCATTATTAGAAAGAAATTAGAGGATGAGAAATAGAAAGAAAGAAATATTAGAATAGAAGAAAACGAAGATCACAAACTCATAGAGGAACGAATAAAATATATTATATAACATAACTTGTAAAAACAAATCAGTAACCGTATATATACATACCATTATCAGAGCACAACAGTTATTCCTGGAACAGTTATAAACACATGTTTCCAGATACAACATAGAACACAGCGGAAAATATGATAGTCAATAGCTAGCTGGTGGAGCCTTCTGCTTCAAGCTCCTCCAAGTGAATCTGTAAAATCCCGACTACTTGACTGCCCATACAAATTTGGGCACCCAAGAGTTTAGGGAAAATAAAACAAAATAAATTCTGGGCCAGTCATGGGACTGGTGTGAGTAAACTCCAACCATTTGTTTAACTTTTAAAAATCCTTTCGAAAGAAAAGATAATCGTAAGACCGATCCACACATAAACTCAGATGGTTTTTACCATACGATAACCCAAAACATTTTGATATCAAAATCTGGTGATATTATAATAATGTCAAAATCAAATAAATAGAATCTAGCGGAACGCTTGCATCTCACGCTCCATATATAATATAAAATAAAAAACCGCAAGGCGCTTATTGGAGATTGGATTTCCAACATGACAAGGTATGGGACCACCTGCCGATAGTGTATCTCTAGAGGCGAATACACTCAGTTCAACAAGAACGTCTTGCAACCCGACCCTCACATGACCGACCACTCATTTCGCTTGAGTGTATCGAATGTATATCACCAACGGTTGGGATTAGCAACTGTTTCCCGAAAGGGACAACATCAATAGATTAAAGAAGTAAATGGAATTTCTCTAGATAGGTGATTATACATCCTAATGGGAGCGACCCACATAGCAATGCTGCCTGCCCGATTTTTGTCAATCCCCGGTTGTGAGGCTTGAGGTTTGAATTAACAGAACAACCCTTGCATTTTTCCCCGTCTTCATAATCTCTTCAACATAAGTTGATTCGTAACGCTTATGCTAATACAGAGTGGTTTTCAGATATTAAATCTGATCCCGGTCTCTCCATATTGACAATGGAGGTATAAAATAAATCAAAACTTTGATAATCGGTGATTTAACTATCAAAGAAACATCCATACAATCAACGGTCCTATTTCCAATTGGAAATTCTACCGATCAAGCGTCAAACAACACTGGGCCCCCTTTAAATCAATTCCTGATTATATTATTATTTCAAATTCCTGTTTCCCTATCTTTCATATCCTTTTGAAGCTTGATTTCCTTTTCGATACTTTGAAAAACATTTCCAATAAGTAATTTCTTTATTCAAGAAAATATCTCTTTTCCCCATTTAGAAAAAAAACATTTCTATATATATATATTAATGAATCCTTATTTTCTGTATTCAGAAAATATGCCGCATTAATATTGGGAAATATTTCCAAATTCTCTTTCTTAATTCCACATTGACAAATTCATTTCATTTTCTATACGTAGAAAATATCTCTCCTTTTATTAGGAAAACATTTCAAATTCTTTTAAATTAACACGATGTTATAAACATCGTTATTATAACTTAAACATTAACCAATTGTTAACTAACCAGAATGTTAACCAATCTTCACTATCGAACCTTAATGGTTTCTTCATTAATCATGAAGTCAATCAAGTTGGGGTATATTTACTTCTCAGACCTTAACTGAAACAACATTCTCAACTTTGAAATAGTCAAAGCCCACAGCTTCATGGCTTTCGCGACTTTTGGATTCAATCTAAGAACACACTTCTTTTACAGAAAAATATTGATTATAACGGTAGCTTTATAATCGCTGTTTCCAAATGTTTGATTTATAAAACATTTCTTTCAATGACAGTGTTACAATCGCTGTTTAGCTTTTATTATAATAGCAACATTAAAATCGCTGTTAAAAACATTTGTGATAACAGTAGCATTATAGTCGTTGTTTTAGATTTACAAAAACATATATTATAACAACAGCGCTATAATCGCTGTTTAGATTTTCAAAACGAATATCACAACAACAGCGTTATAATCGCTGTTTAGATTTACAAAACAAATATCATAACAACAGCGCTATAATTGCTATTTTAAATAAAGTACCGTGCGTGACGCACACGCCTCCGTTGTTCATTTATAAACCCTGTTTATTTTAAACAATTCAAGTTCTCCTTTAAATGTATTTACAAGCTATATGTTCTTTAACTTCTAAAATTAACTCAATTTGATTTCTATAAATCCCCTTTATATATATTTTATTTGTAAACTTCTTGCTTTAAACTATTATTCTTTTTAACCACGAATGTATTTCTTTTATACATATAATCAAATCAATTTGATTTCTACTTAAAAGTGATATCTTAACCCATTCTAGTTATAACTCCTATTCAGATCCATACTAATCTCATTTTTTTTATTCTAAGCATTAAAAACCTTTCTTTACGCTTTCCTCTATAATTTGCTAAATTCAAATCCATCTCCAAATATTGGTTTCAAAACCGATGTTCACTTTCCAATATACGTTCATATTTGAACTTATATTTTAATCTATCCAATGATTAAAAATCCACTTAATTTATATTTTTATTTGTAACATTTTCTTGATTTATCCAATTTGAACAGATTTCTATTTTCAGCTCAATTAAAAAGGAATTATTTCTAATTTGGAAATAAACTCCGTTTTTAAATCCTAATTTCCTTTTCACATTCGATGATATTTTACTGTATCTAAAATACCAGGTTCCTAAGGCCAGGGTAAACCGAACACACATATTCAACCATGGATTATATAGCCTAGCATATATCACAATCAAATAAAAACAGTAAAAAAAATGTTGAGGAATCTATTTGGATTCCTCCAACCTGTTTCCCTGCATCCACAGATGTTAGTCAACATTTATTTCACATAAATATGAAATATCACGGTAAACAGAACTAATGATTGATCAACGATATAACTATATCAAACATTTCAACCAGTTTTATCAACCATTTCCACCAAACAACCATCACACAGTATAAAATTACTGTAAATAAATTTAAAGCTTGTTTATATAAAAATATAAACGAGTCAGAGTTAGTGAGTTTACTCACCTTGGTTCGCAGTTGATGATTCTTCTGATGTTTCGTTTTAAAATCAAATAAGCGTTTGATCTTCCCATGAAATTCCAACAGCTCTGTTCTCAACGAAATTTGTTCCAAAATGTAGCCTCATCGCTATGATTCTTACTTGACCGGTTCGTTGAATTCTGATCACTTAGGGGTGAAATATACAGGTTATTAGTTTATATATTAGTTAAACGTTGTTAATAGTTAATTATTTAACTAAAATCCTTAATGATATTATTAACCATGTTTTAGCCGATAATTTAGTGAATTACATATATATAATTAAGTGATTATACTTACTTAATCTCCTTCGCCAAATTCCTTTTTCTAGAAAAGCCACACCCAATGATTTTAATCTTGCTTGTTTCTTTCTTTCCATTTTTTCTTTTAAATCCTCCCAAAATGTTCCCAAGTCCTTGCAATGTTTGCACCAATGGATACAAAGTTGAACGAACCATACTATGTCCAACTCTTCACCTTTTAACAACACAGCTTCTTCACCAAGTGCAAATCACGAGTCCATTCTAGCAGAACAATCCATCATCTGAATGGTATAAACATCTAATTCCTAAATAGTATACACAACCTCCTCCATTGACACAAACACGCCCAAGACCTGCAGTGCACCCAGAAAAACCCTACATTTTATTCACGTTGCCTGAATACTTCCTGGCCATTGTTTTGGCTCCTTGTCTCCTCACGTCCAAGCATTTATTCAATATTTAACCTTAGTCTGCTACTTTATCCTTATTAAAAGGTTTAAACTTTCTTCCATCCTAAAAAATACGGCCTGTAGCCTGTTGAAACTCCTCCTACAAAAGTAATCTGCAACCGAACTAAATCCAAATCCACAACTTAACCTCAAGCAACTTCTAATACAAACTCCAGTTAACACGGTACCCTCCTACACAGTAGCAAACAACCCATCGTGACCTCTCTCAAGTCCCAACCGAACCCACCAACAACCCTCCACTAGACCACTGCTTCTCTTTTCTTCCTTGAAGAAATTCGAACACTTACTTAAGCTTTGAGAAATCCCGCTCTCCTTAACTTCACCAGTGGCCACCGAAACCGAAGCCGGCTATAAAAAAAATCATGCGAACTTCCTACTTTGAACTCAGGGATTTATGCAGGAATTTGAAGCTTATGGGAGTACAAGATGAATTAATTAAACGATTTCAGTTTCCATTTGGATTTGGATTTGGATTCACTTTTGATTTTAAAACTTGCGATTTTGGGTGGAAGAAAACTCATGGTTGAATAGGAACAGAACGAGATTTTTGGGTATTAGGGATTTAGAAGGACTGGAAACAATTTCATAGCTAATTTATATAGAAAGAAATTTCTTTTCTGAAAGCGAAAAAGAAAGAAAGGAAGTACCGGTTTTTAAAGAGAATAAAGCTTGGGTAGCACGGCTTCTAACAGCTTGGAAGGCACGGAGTTTATCAGCTTGGGGAACACGGATTAACAAACATGGTAGGCAAGGGAAAAAAAATTGTCATCGTCATGAGCTGGTTAGACCCGAGAAAAGTCTCACAATGAGCCGTATTGTAACCTTTATATACTTAAGTATTTAATTATAAAATTCATATAGCTATCACATTGTTTTTCGCATGAAAAATCCTATGTAGTATCTTAGTATAAGTAAATGTTTACTCTTTCCTAGGACACAAATGCTGGTTTGGATAAAGAGTTCTCAGGAGAGTAACTTGACTTATAATCTATATGTTTAATGAAGTCTAGCGGTATGCCATTACATACTACTTCGTTTATATACAAGTCATTATGGACAAAGATAAAAATATAATCGTAACAAACAATGCTTCACGATCCCAAAAATTTAATAATATAGACAAGTTAGTGTATTCTGTGAAACCCCAAAATGCTGATATAGGGTGTAAAACACTCCAAATAAAAAGTAGCTTATTTTCCAAATTAAAAATTACAGAAAAATTCTAAAAATTAAATCACCCCTACGTCTCAAAGGTCTCGTTCCAATTCAAATCCAATATTTAATTATATTAATTAAATCGTTATGGTCGATAAATGATTCTATAGCGATTATTTAAATATTTGATTTTGATATAAAACAAAATTTACAATATGAAATCTTGAATTTTCTCTTCCATTAGAAAAATATAATCAAATGGGTCCGAACGTTTCTTGTTTCAAAGAAATCCAACTTATTTTGGATCCTTTATATCCAATTAAAGTTTAAAACGTAATATTACGAACTACCGCGACATTACGAGCTCGATTTAAATTATATTATAAATTATACGTTCTAACATCGTTTTATTAAATAAATTCCTTATAAATTCCTATATATAATTCAAATAAAATATTTAAAACAAATTTAAATATTTAGGATTCAACCGCTGAAAATCCGGGTCGTTACATTCCTTCCTCCTTAAAATAATTTCGTCCTCGTAATTGCTAAGCAGTAAAAATTTGTTATAACTTTAACTCCTTAAATTCCGAAAAGTTTCGGCAGCATCTCCTTTGCACTGCTCAATTGGTACAACCACAACTCGCCTTTCTAGGCCTTCTCCAATCCAAAAGAAAATCAAAAAGCCAAGCGGCTTGCCCCATAGGCTCATAAAATCATCAAACCCAAGTAATATAGTAAACATGTACCTTTTTGTCGGCCATAATTCTATCTCTTGCATTTGCTTCCATTCAATATCTGCTCCGCATACATATATATTTCCAATTGGTTCCCAAATCAATCCAACTCTTAGTTTCCCATTCGCTAATTAATTTCCTGATTAGTTCACTCTTATTCTATAACTCAAACTTGATTTCTATTTCAAAACCAATTTACTTATCCTGCTTGGGTTCAAATTCATCACCCTTGATTCCAATTTACCACATTCAATATATATATTCAACTTGCTTATTCATAGGTCGAATTCATATTAATAATTCGAATCTCAACATTCCTCATTATTTAATTCCCTTCGGAATTTTTCCTAATTCAATCCAATTTTAACTTAAATTAATTTTAGTTCATTTTATTCTCTTTTACCATTTCAATCTACTCAACTTATACAAGTTAAATTTAAATTTTCAGAACTCAAATTCCCGGGTTTTTATTTCAAATTTGTTTGAAATCATATATATTAATACATCAACACAATTCAAAACATTTGAATTTTTAAAACAACTTGTCCTTTTCAAACCAATTTTTCATTCCTAAATCACTATGGTAGCAATCCGTCACTCAGAAACTTCAAAATGAATACTGATGATGTCGCGACCCATCATCGGAATTATTTTCTCGGCACTGAAGTGATTTCAATGCTTAATCACTTTCAAAAAAAAATCATTTTAATCGATTCTATTTCTAAATTCCCTTCAAAATAATGCTAGATTACATTTGAAAATAGTTTAGAAAATATTTCTAAATATCTGGGATTTAAATTCCAATTCTGAACAATCCAATTGTAATTCAGTTCATTTGTACATTCCATTCTTATACAAATCCCATTTGATTATCTTAACATTATAATCTTATTTGATTATAACGATAACAACCAATAATCCTAGAAAATTATTTCTTTATATCAAAATAATCTTTGGGTAAAATTTATTCCATTTACCCACTTTAAAACAATACTGTGTCGAATTGTTCTGTTCGAGAGTTTAGAAACACCTATCAATACAGTTGTACTTCCTGTATCGACCAGAATTCATAAACCACTCAATAAACCAACCAACACAATATAAAACAATTTTTATATCAAATCTACAAATACGCGCTCATATATATACTCAAACTCAATCTAGGGTATTACTAACCCCATCTTTATTGAGTCACGCCACAGAGCCAAGGTTACTTCTCAACCTTCAGCTCTGATACCAAATGTAACGACCCGCAAATCTCCATACCCTTTGGGTCGACTAATAACGACACACATCCAACTCAAATGACACAGAAATACGAATCATTATTAGAAAGAAATTAGAGGATGAGAAATAGAAAGAAAGAAATATTAGAATAGAAGAAAACGAAAATCACAAACTCACAGTGGAACGAATAAAATATATTATATAACATAACTTGTAAAAACAAATCAGTAACCGTATATATACATACCATTATTAGAGCACAACAGTTATTCCTGGAACAATTATAAACACCTGTTTCCAGATACAACATAGAACACAGCGGAAAATATGATAGTCAATAGCTAGCTGGTGAAGCCTTCTGCTTCAAACTTCTCCAAGTGAATCTGTAAAATCCCGACTACTTGACTACCCGTACAAATTTGGGCACCCAAGAGTTTAGGAAAAATAAAACAAAATAAACTCTGGGTCAGTCATGGGACTGGTGTGAGTAAACTCCAACCATTTGTTTAACTTTTAAAAATCCTTTCGAAAGAAAAGATAATCGTAAGACCGATCCGCACATAAACACAGATTGTTTTTACCTTACGATAACCCAAAACATTTCGATATCAAAATCTGGTGATATTATAATAATGTCTAAATCAAATAAATAGAATCTAGCGGAACGCTTGCATCTCACGCTCCATATATAATATAAAATCAAAAACCGCAGGGCGCTTATTGGAGATTGGATTTCCAACATGACAAGGTATGGGACCACTTGTCGATAGTGTATCTCTAGAGGCGAATACACTGGGTTCAACAGGAACGTCTTGCAACCCGACCCTCACATGACCGACCACTCATTTCGCTTGAGTGTATCAAATGTATATCACCAACGGTTGGGATCAGCAACCGTTTCCCGAAAGGGACAGCATCGATAGATTAAAGAAGTAAATGGAATTTCTGTAGATAGGTGATTATACATCCTAATGGGAGCGACCCACATAACCATGCTGCCTGACCGATTTTTGTCAATCCCCAGTTGTGAGGCATGAGGTTTGAATTAATAGAACAACCCTTGCATTTTTCTCCGTCTTCATAATCTCTTCAACATAAGTTGATTCGTATCCAAATATTAAATCTGATCCCAGTCTCGCCATATTGGCAATAGAGGTATAAAATAAATCAAAACTTTGATAGTCGGTGATTTAACTATCAAAGAAACATCCATACAATCAACGGTCCTATTTCCAATTGGAAATTCTACCGATCAAGCGTCAAACAACACTGGGCCCCCTTTAAATCAATTCCTGATTATATTATTATTTCAAGTTCCTGTTTCCCTATCTTTCGCATCCTTTTGAAGCTCGATTTCCCTTTCGATTCTTTGAAAAACATTTCCAATAAGTAATTTCTGTATTTGAGAAAATATCTCTTTTCCCCATTTAGAAAAAAACATTTCTATATATATATATATATACATATATATATATATATATATATATATTAGCAAATCCTTATTTTCTATATTCAGAAAGTATGCCGCATTAATATTGGGAAATATTTCCAAATTCTCTTTCTTAATTCCTCATTGACCAATTCATTTCATTTTCTATACGTAGAAAATATCTCTCCTTTTATTGGGAAAACATTTCAAATTCTTTTAAATTAACACGATGTTATAAACATCGTTGTTATAACTTAAACATTAACCAATTGTTAACTAACCAGAATTTTAACCAATCTTCACTATCGAACCTTAACCATTTCTTCATAAATCATGAAGTCAATCAAGTTGGGGTATATTTACTTCTCAAACCTTAACTAAAACAACATTCTCAACTTTGAAATAGTCAAAGCGCACAGCTTCATCGCTTTCGCGACTTTTGGATTCAATCTAAGAACACACTTCTTTTACAGAAAAATATTGATTATAACAATAGCGTTATAATCGCTGTTTCCAAATGTTTGATTTATGAAACATTTCTTTCAATGACAGCGTTACAATCGCTGTTTAGCTTTTATTATAATAGCAACATTAAAATTGCTGTTAAAAACATTTGTGATAACAGTAGCATTATAGTCGCTATTTTAGATTTACAAAAACATATATTATAACAACAACGCTATAATCGCTGTTTGGATTTTCAAAACAAATATCACAACAACAGCGTTATAATCACTGTTTAGATTTACAAAACAAATATCATAACAACAGCGCTATAATTGCTGTTTTAAATAAAGTACCGTGCGCGACGCGCACGCCTCCGTTGTTCATTTATAAACCCTGTTTATTTTAAACAATTCAAGTTCTCCTTTAAATGTATTTACAAGATATACGTTCTTTAACTTCTAAATTAACTCAATTTGATTTCTATAAATCCCCTTTATATATATTTTATTTGTAAACTTCGTGCTTCAAACTATTATTCTTTTTAACCATGAATGTATTTCTTTTATACATATAATCAAATCAATTTTATTTCTACTTAAAAGTGGTATCTTACCCCATTCTACTTATAACTCCTATTCAGAATTTTTCCATACTAATCTCATTCTTTTATTCTAAGCATTTAAAACCTTTCTTTAAGCTTTCCTCTATAATTTGCTAAATTCAAATCCATCTCCAAATATTGGTTTCAAAACCGATGTTCACTTTCCAATATACGTTCATATTTGAACTTATATTTTAATCTATCCAATGATTAAAAATCCACTTAATTTATATTTTTATTTATAACATTTTCTTGATTTATCCAATTTGAACAGATTTCTATTTTCAACTCAATTAAAAAAGAATTATTTCTAATTTGGAAATAAACTCCATTTTTAAATCCTAATTTGCTTTTCACATTCGATGATATTTTACGGTATCTAAAATACCAGGTTCCTAAGGCCTGGGTAAACCGAACACAAATATTCAACCATGGATTATATAGCACAACATATATCATAATCAAATAAAAACAGTAAAAAAAATGTTGAGGAATCCATTTAGATTCGTCCAAACTGTTTCCCTGCATCCACAGATGTTAGTCAACATTTATTTCACATAAATACGAAATATCACAGTAAACAGAACTAATAATTGGTCAACGATATAACTATATCAATTATTTCAACCAATTTTATCAACCATTTCCACCAAACATGTAATGACCCGAAAATCCGGTCCAATTTGAGCTGACCAAAAACACAAGTCCAACCCCAAATTTGCACTAGAAATTCAAGAAATTAATAGAAAGAAGATAGAGGGTGAGGAAAGATAAGATAGGAACTTAGAATAGAAGAAGAAGAAGAAGAAGAAGACAACATCAGAGTACACGAACCTCACAGCGGAACGAATAACATATAATAGATAACCTATCTTTGAAATAAACAACTGTACTTGAATATACATCATTATCAGAGTACAACACTTACAACACAGCGGAAATAAACTATAGCTATATGATCTTGAAGCCTCCTGCTCCAGCTCTTCAAGTATCTGTAAATCCTGACTACTTGATTGTCCGTACAAAATTGGGCACCCAAGAGTTTAGGGGAAACAAAACAAAATAAACTTCAGGTCAGTCATGGGACAGGTATGAGTAAAACAGTTTTAAACAGTTTGAACAAGTAAACGATATCTCATAAGACCACGCCGCATAGCGGAACGGGTTTTTCCCTTATGAGAATCCAAAATATCTTTATATCAAAACCTTTTGATATTATAATAATGTCTATCAACCACAATATAATAATCATCTAGCAGCAACGCTTTCATCTCACGTTCTACATATATAGTATACAATCAAAACCGCAAGCACGTATTCGGTCATGGATTTCCAACTATGACAAGGTATGGAACCACCCTCCGATCAGTGTACTCTAGGAACAATACACTGGAGTTCAACAAGAACATCTTGCAACTCAGCCGCACATGACCGACCACTCATTTCGCTTGAGTGTATCGAATGTATATCACCAACGGTTGGGATCAGCAATCGTTTCCCGCATACATATGGGACAGCATTGATAGATTAAAGAAGCAAATGAATATTCTCTAGATAGGTGATTATACACCCTACTTCGGAGCGACCGACTTAGCCATGCTGCCTGCCCAATTTCTGTCATTTACCAGATGTGAGGCTAGAAGCTACGCTTATCTTTTACATGTCACATCTTCATTCACTTTGACTGTCAAATCGTCATACCTGCCAAATCACAAATTGGTTTCCCCAAAAATACCATAGGTATACAGCTAAGAGAAACGAATTCCTCTGCCACCAAATGTGGATACGTTTGAAGAGATCAACTTACAAGATCTATTAGATATACTCTGCCAGACATTCTTCCATATAGGTCGTCCTGGGACTGGACAAACCAAAGGCACTATTCTATAAATAGGATAGCCCTTGCATAACTCCGTCTTCAATTATCTTTGGCATATATGATTCGCAATGCTTATGCCAATACGGAGTGGTTCTTCGGATAATAATCCAACCGGTCTCTCCATATTAGCAACGTTAAAATGGTCAAAACTTTGATAGTCTGTGATTTAACTATCAAAGAAATACACGTGTGCAAACAACGATATCATTTCCAAATGGAAATTATATCGATCAATCATCAACCATATACATATATATATATTCACATTTCCTTATTTTCTATGTTTAGAAAATATATATCATTAACACTGGAAACCATTTCCATTGTTTATTTACATATCACTATCATTCCACAACTATCAGTCCCTGATTGTAAACTAATAGGAGAACAATTTCTAAGTATAAACCCCGAAGGCCGAAACCAACATCAGATAGACACTTAGAAAGCCATTCAATTTACAAATCTCCAGTCAGTTTCTAATTTTGCTTAACTCTATTTGATTTACTCTGTTCGATTAACTCCTTTCGATTTAACTTGATTTGATTAACTCCTCTATTTATTTTCCAAATAAAAATATCCTTTATTCTATATATTTTCTAAATAGTTAATCCTTTATTCTATTTATTTTAAATGGTTTACAAATATTTCTCTTTCTATTTGTTTGGCAAATATCTTCCTTTGTATTTGTTTTACAAATATATTCCCTTTTTCTAATCTATTTGTTTTGCAAACATTTTCCTTTAACTCTTTCGATTTTATAATTATTATCTTTTATAAAATCCTTTTTCCTTTTATATATAAAATCCATTGATTTTATATAAATAAATTATTTTCAAAATATGCTTTGAAAATTCCCTTTCTACATTCTGGTATTTCTTATGGTATTTAACATACCATATAACAACGATAAATATCATCCAAACACACAAAATCAACAACAGATTATATATCACATCATATATCGGAATATATGAATCACAGTAAAATAAATGTTGAGGAATCCAGTTGGATTCCTCCAACCTGTTTCCCTGCATCATAGATGTTAAACAACACGAAAATAAAATATTCTGTTAAACAAAATCAATATTTGATTAACGATATATATATATATCGTTATCTATGATTTCAACCAATACACAAACAATTCAACCAAATAGTTAACACACAACAATCAGTCATCATTTATCAGCTCTAAATATACGTTATAAAAATAGAACTGTTCAGAGTTGGTGAGTTTTACTCACATTGGCAGTTCATCGTTAAAGAACGATAAACTGTTGTTTGATTTGAATCAAACAATTTATTTCGCCATAAATTGGGACGAGCTCAAATCACTCCCAGTCAGTTCCATTGCAGAGCTCTCGTCCATACGGTCCCCACGGATCTTGTTTCAATGAATTCTGATCACGTATGATAAAGTTACGATCGTTTCAAGTTAACGCACTTTTATATTTTAACTTAACTTAATTAAATTCCACCTTGGGCTTTACCTTCCAACCAGGCCCACTCAAATACTCCGGCCCGCTCCCTACTGCGTCTCTCCCAAAACCATTTCCTCCAGGACATCACCGTGGAAAGCAATGGCCCATTCCACACTCCTTAAACACCATTCCATCATTCATTTCTTTGTGAAAAAAATCCAATAAAGCATCTAAACTTCCTCACTTCAAGATCCCTACCATCTCATACTATTTTCAAGTTGTTCGAACGCTTCCTCCTTCTTGCAATTCCCTGCTACTGGATGTCGATGACAGGGAAGGATCGAACAAAATCTCCACCTAACCTCACAAATTTAACTAACTGATAGTGTTGTTGAATACCCCAACAAAACCGCTATCTACCCAAACCAAAAAGGAACAACTCGATACATCCATTTCCTCCATCGTCGGACTTCCACTCACGGCACTCCATCAGTGCATCGTCACCTTCAATCATCGAATACTCCAAATTTATAGAACTCGAAACACCCTAGCAAAACCCGTCCTTCAGCTCACCACCACGGAATAGTACAGGTTCCGACGTTTTTTCTCATCAACTTCACTCAAAAACTGCCTACAAACTCCCTTCTCCATTATGAGTTCAAACACAAGAATGAAAACTCCAATCGATGCCTAAAATCCCTGATTTTGTCGAACCCTAAGTTGCGCCTTCTATTTCCAGCGAAGGGGAATCGAGTTCGAGCCCTGAGAATTTCATATCACGAGAAAGAGAAAGAGCACACGAATCCAATCATATGCATAGAATGATTTATAGAAATTAATTTGAATTTCTTGAGATTTTTGAAGGAAGAACTTTACTGTGTATTTTATTTCTGAGGCAACGGCGCAAATGTTTGACCTCCGTAGAAATGAAATTAGGTTTAGTGTGTTAAGGATACTTTATAGGGTAATTATATTAATATTAAAATCGAGTTTTATATTCATTTCTATTGAACCGTTATGAGTATTTGTATTCTAAAAATTCGTGTGGTCACATAGTGACTCTAAAAATCACCAAACTTGGAATCTAACAATAATTTAATATTGCGGATCCAACAAAATTAGTTTCGTCGAATTCCGACTTCGTTTGCAAAAGTGGCTATTTTTAAAGCTCTAAATAGCCTATTTAAATATATAAATATATTTAAATATAATTGAATTAAATATTTAAAAATAAATATTAACGTCTACATTCACATGGAATACCGTACAACTTCAGAATATTCCTATATGGATTTACAACTCGATATCATATCGTCAGAGTTATATCGATGTTCGATTTCTATTTAAATCCTTATATAAAATATAATTAAATCGTTATGGTCAGGGCGCTGCATTTCTGATAATTTGATTTGGACGTAACTCAAAATATACACGACGAAATCCCGATTTTTCTCTTCCACTAGAAAGATATACTTCACCAGCTCCACAGGTTTCTTGTTTCACAGAAATCAGATTTAAAACGAACCCTGTATACTCAATTGAAGTTCGAATCGCCAAATAGCGAACTGCCACGTCGTTACGCGCTCGATTTTAATTATAATATAATTCTACGTTCAAACTGACGTCGATTGAATATATTCGTCAATATAATTCAACTCTAAGCTGAACTAAATCCTAGGGACGACCCTGTCCACAGAATATTGTGATTTCCAATATTTTGATTATTTCTGAATTAAATATATTATTCTATTATTTAATTTAATTAAATATTCACTATAATTTAATTAATGACGATTTAATTCCCAAAATCACTATTTATATAATTAAATAAATTAATTATAATACCTCTGCCAATGCGGGTCATTACAATCTTCCCCACTTAAAAATAATTTCGTCCTCGAAATTGCTAAGTTAGAGGAAGACCTTATCTATTTGGTAAAAGCTTATCGGTTTACCCCTTATCTCTTGTTTCTTTGAATCAATTAATATCGACTAAAATATTAATTCCTTCCAACTAACTAAAATTTTCAAAAATTCTGAAAATTTTCTAACACTTTAAATTTTCGGAAAATTTCTCCATAACCTCCTTTGTACAACCCTATCGGTAAAACCACAACTCGCCTCTCTAGGCCATCTCCAACCCAAAAGAAAATCAAATAGCCAAGCGGCTTGCCAATTCGGCTCATAAATCTCATGCTTATATCAAATGTAAACTTGTACCTTTTTGTTGAGCATATCAACCTTATCACTTTCACCTGTTGTCAACTCAACATATACAAATGTCATCTCAACCAATTCCCAATCTGTTTTTATCCCTAAATCCAACCATTCGTTTATACCTAAACCAAATTCAATTTCAAGCTCGACTTTCATTTTCGATTCCAAACTCTTAACTCCCCAATCCAAATTTCATTTTAGATTCTTATCTCGACAATCCAATTTTATTCAAGAACAATTTTTTTTCCTGATATCATTCTATTTCTATTCAATTTTACACTTAACTAGGTTTAATTCAATTTGCTTTCACAAATTCATATTTAATTTGTTTAAATTAAACCATCTATTTCTGGGAGTTTTAAACAGCTTTGCTTTACTAAAACCAACTATTCCTTTTTGGATTTCAAACAACTTGCTTTTCTAAATAATTTCAAAAACAATCTCTTTGGTAGTAATCCGTCACTTACCACTCGAAGATGAACACTGATGACGCTGCAGTCATCATCAGAGTTTATTTTCCAGCTACAGAAGTGAGTTCAATACTATATCATCTTTCAAAACCATTTCTCAAACACTTCCACTTTGAAATATATTTCAAATACCATTCACAATGCTTTAAACTAATTTAAAATCTCCCAGGATTTTAAAATTCTCTTATACTTAATTCCAGATTCATTTACAAACTTCTTTCCAATTTCTGGGATTTTAATCCCAATTCTGATTAAAATTTCTGATTTAACTCATTTCAATTTCATATAATTCACTTGTATAAATTCTGATTGGTTATATATATAACCATTTCACATTTTATAATCTTATCTGATTATAATCACTACCTATATATGATAATATATCACATATCCATATTGTCTCGGTCCATCGTATTCAAGTGTTTATAAACCCCTACCGATACAGTGGATCAAACTAATCGACCAGAATTCATAAACAACTCAACCAATGAATCTCTACAATATTAAACCATTTTTATATCAAATACAAATACGCACTCATATATATACACTCAAACTCAATTTAGGGTATTACTAACCCTATCTCTACCGAGTCACGCCACAGAGCCAAGGTAATTCTTAACTTAAGCTCTGATACCAACTGTAATGACCCGAAAATCCGGTCCAATTTGAGCTAACCGAAAACACAAGTCCAACCCCAAATTTGCACTGGAAATTCAAGAAATTAATAGAAAGAAGATAGAGGGTGAGGAAAGATAAGATAGAAACTTAGAATAGAAGAAGAAGAACACAACATCAGAGTACACGAACCTCACAACGGAACGAATAACATATAATAGATAACCTATCTTTGAAATAAACATCTGTACTTGAATATACATCATTATCAGAGTACAACACTTACAACACAGCAGAAATAAACTATAGCTATATGATCCTGAAGCCTCCAGCTCCAGCTCTTCAAGTATCTGTAAATCCTGACTACTTGACTGCCCGTACAAAATTGGGCACCCAAGAGTTTAGGGGAAACAAAACAAAATAAACTCCGGGTCAGTCATGGGACTGGTATGAGTAAAAGAGTTTTAAACAGTTTGAACAAGTAAACGATATCTCATAAGACCACGCCGCATAGCGGAACGGGTTTTTCCCTTATGAAAATCCAAAATATCTTAATATCAAAACCTTTTGATATTATAATAATGTCTATCAACCACAATATAATAATCATCTAGCAGAAACGCTTTCATCTCACGTTCTACATATATAGTATACAATCAAAACCGCAAGCACGTATTGGGTCATGGATTTCCAACTATGACAAGGTATGGAACCACCTTCCGATCAGTGTACTCTAGGAACGATACACTGGAGTTCAACAAGAACATCTGGCAACTCAGCCGCACATGACCGACCACTCATTTCGCTTGAGTGTATCGAATGTATATCACCAACGGTTGGGATCAGCAACCGTTTCCCGTATATATATGGGACAACATTGATAGATTAAAGAAGCAAATGAATATTCTCTAGATAGGTGATTATACACCCTACTTCGGAGCGACCGAGTTAGCCATGCTGCCTGCCCGATTTCTGTCATTTACCGGATGTGAGGCTAGAAGCTACGCTTATCTTTTACATGTCACATCTTCATTCACTTTGAATGTCACATCGTCATACGTGCCAAATCACAAATTGCTTTCCCCAAAAATACCACAGGTATACAGCTAAGAGAAACGAATTCCTCCGCCACCAAATGTGGATACGTTTGAAGAGATCAACTTACGCGATCTATTAGATATACTCTGTCAGACATTCTTCCATACAAGTCGTCCTGGGACTGGACAAACCGAAGGCACTATTCTGTAAACATGATAGCCCTTGCATAACTCCGTCTTCAATTATCTTTGGCATATATGATTCGCAACGCTTATGCCAATACGGAGTGGTTCTTCGTATAATAATCCAACCGGTCTCTCCATATTAACAACGTTAAAATGGTCAAAACTTTGATAGTCTGTGATTTAACTATCAAAGAAAAACACGTGTGCAAACAACGATATCATTTCCAAATGGAAATTATATCGATCAATCATCAACCATATACATATATATATATATATATATATTCACATTTCCTTATTTTCTATGTTTAGAAAATATATATCATTAACACTGGAAACCATTTCCATTGTTTATTTACATATCACTATCATTCCACAACTATCAGTCCCTGATTGTAAACTAGTAGGAGAACAATTTCTATGTATAAACCCCGAAGGCCGAAACCAACATCAGATAGACACTTAGAAAACCATTCAATTTACTAATCTCCAGTCAGTTTCTAATTTTTCTTAACTCTATTTGATTTACTCTGTTCGATTAACTCCTTTCGATTTAACTCGATTTGATTAACTCCTCTATTTATTTTCCAAATAAAATATCCTTTATTCTATATATTTTCTAAATAGTTAATCCTTTATTCTATTTATTTGTAAATGGTTTACAAATATTTCTCTTTCTATTTGTTTGGCAAATATCTTCCTTTGTATTTGTTTTACAAATATATTCCCTTTTTCTAATCTATTTGTTTTGCAAACATTTTCCTTTAACTCTTTCGATTTTATAATTATTATCTTTTATAAAATCCTTTTTCCTTTTATATATAAAATCCATTGATTTTATATAAATAAATTATTTTCAAAATATGCTTTGAAAATTCCCTTTTTACATTCTGGTATTTCTTATGGTATTTAACATACCATATAACAACGATAAATATCATCCAAACACACAAAATCAACAACAGATTATATATCACATCATATATCGGAATATATGAATCACAATAAAATAAATGTTGAGGAATCCAGTTGGATTCCTCCAACCTATTTCCCTGCATCACAAATGTTAAACAACACGAATATAAAATATTCTGTTAAACAAAATCAATATTCGATTAACGATTTATATATATATCGTTATCTATGATTTCAATCAATACACAAACAATTCAATCAAACAGTTAACACACAGCAATCAGTCATCATTTATCAGTTCTAAATATACGTTATAAAAATAGAACTGTTCAGAGTTGGTGAGTTTTACTCACATTGAAAGTTCATCGTTAAAGAACGATAAACTGTTGTTTGATTTGAATCAAACAATTTATTTCGCCATAAATTGGGACGAGCTCAAATCACTCCCAGTCAGTTCCATTACAGATCTCTCGTCTATACGGTCCCCACGGATCTTGTTTCAATGAATTCTGATCACGTATGATAAAGTTACGATCGTTTCAAGTTAACGCACTTTTATATTTTAACTTAAATTAATTAAATTCCACCTTGGGCTTTACCTTCCAACCAGGCCCACTCAAATACTCTGGCCCGCTCCCTACTGCGTCTCTCCCAAAACCATTTCCTCCAGGACATCACCGTGGAAAGCAATGGCCCATTCCACACTCCTTAAACACCATTCCAGCATTCATTTCTTTGTGAAAAAAAATCCAACAAAGCATCTAAACTTCCTCACTTCAAGATCCCTACCATCTCATACTATTTTCAAGTTGTTCGAACGCTTCCTCCTTCTTGCAATTCCCTGCTACTGGCTGTCGACAACAGGGAAGGATCGAACAAAATCTCCACCTAACCTCACGAATTTAACTAACTGATAGTGTCGTTGAATACCCCAACAAAACCGCTATCTACCCAAACCAAAAAGGAACAACTCGATACATCCATTTCCTCCATCGTCGGACTTCCACTCACGGCACTCCATCAGTGCATCGTCACCTTCAATCACCGAATACTCCAAATTTATAGAACTCGAAACACCCTAGCAAAACCCGTCCTTCAGCTCACCACCACGGAACAGTACAGGTTCCGAAGTTTTTTCTCACCAACTTCACTCAAAAACTGCCTACAAACTCCCTTCTCCATTATGAGTTCAAACACAAGAATGAAAACTCCAATCGATGCCTAAAATCCCTGATTTTGTCGAACCCTATGTTGCGCCTTCTATTTCCAGCGAAGGGGAATCGAGTTCGAGCCCTGAGAATTTCATATCACGAGAAAGAGAAAGAGCACACGAATCCAATCATATGCATAGAATGATTTATAGAAATTAATTTGAATTTCTTGAGATTTTTGAAGGAAGAACTTTACTGTGTATTTTATTTCTGAGGCAACGGCGCAAATGATTGACCTCCGTAGAAATGAAATTAGGTTTAGTGTGTTAAGGATACTTTATATGGTAATTATATTAATATTTAAATCGAGTTTTATATTCATTTCTATTGAACCGTTATGAGCATTTGTATTCTAAAAATTCATGTGGTCACATAGTAACTCTAAAAATCACCAAACTTGGAATCTAACAATAATTTAATATTGCGGATCCAACAAAATTAGTTTCGTCGAATTCCGACTTCATTTGCAAAAGTGGCTATTTTTAAAGCTCTAAATAGCCTATTTAAATATATAAATATATTTAAATATAATTGAATTAAATATTTAAAAATAAATATTAACGTCTACATTCACATGGAATACCGTACAGCTTCAGAATATTCCTATATGGATTTACAACTCGATATCACATCGTCAGAGTTATATCGATGTTCGATTTCTATTTAAATCCTTATATAAAATATAATTAAATCGTTATGGTCAGGGCGCTGCATTTCTGATAATTTGATTTGGACGTAACTCAAAATCAACACGACGAAATCCCGATTTTTATCTTCCACTAGAAAGATATACTTCACCAGCTCCACACGTTTCTTGTTTCACAGAAATCCGATTTAAAACGAACCCTGTATACTCAATTGAAGTTCGAATCGCCAAATAGCGAACTGCAGCGCCGTTACGCGCTTGATTTTAATTATAATATAATTCTACGTTCAAACTGACGTCGATTGAATATTTTCGTCAATATAATTCAACTCTAAGCTGAACTAAATCCTAGGGACGACCCTGTCCACAGAATATTGTGATTTCCAATATTTTGATTATTTCTAAATTAAATATATTATTCTATTATTTAATTTAATTAAATATTCACTATAATTTAATTAACGACGATTTAATTCCCCAAATCATTATTTATATAATTAAATAAATTAATTATAATACCTCTGCCAATGCGGGTCATTACAAAACAACCATCGCATAGTATAAAATTACTGTAAATAAATTTAAAGCTTGTTTATATAAAATTAAAAACGAGTCAGAGTTAGTGAGTTTACTCACCTTGGTTCGCAGTTGATGATTCTGCTGATGTTTCGTTTTAAAATCAAACAAGCGTTTGATCTTCCCATGAAATTCCAACAGCTCTGTTCTCAACGAAATTTGTTCCAAAATGTAGCTCATTGCTATGATTCTTACTTGATCGGTTCGTTGAATTCGGATCACGTAGGGGTGAAATATACAAGTTATTAGTTTATATATTAGTTAAACGTTATTAATAGTTAATTGTTGTAACACCCCACTCCCGCTATGATCACTCACTAAGGGAATGCCATAGCATTGGTGGAGTATTTTAGTGAATATAGAACAGAAAAATTACAACAAGACAGATATAAATAGTACTTGAAATTTTAAAACATCATCTCATAACAGCGGAAGTAAAACATGTCTGGTTACATCATAAAACCACAATAAAGGTCAAGTACAATATCCATCAAAATAAAGAAGTACATAATCCCACTCTCATACAATAGCCAAACAAAAGAAAAGATAACTGGATAACTGGAGCTTTACATCTATCCAAGCTCCTAAAGACTGGAACAGCAATCCGATCAAGCTCCACTACTGCTAGGATCCACCGTAGGACCTGAGGGTTGGGAAAAAGATAAAAACAACAGGGTCAGACATAAGTCTGAGCGAGTCCTATAACTTTAACAATACAATCGTTAAAGTAACCAGAGAAGACATAAACTGATATACGGTAACATATAGGGATGAATGGCTACCCTAAGCAGTCAACTAAACGAAGATAAAGGATAAAGACGCATCTACCCTCCCTAAGGTAAATTACTAAACTGCACCACACCAGTCGTTCCTAACTTAAAGGTTGATCCCACCCAAGGACTTATAAAATTTACTAATTAGTACCTGCGTACCCCTAGGTGACCAAGTAGGCGCCACGGGGCCCTACAATCCACTAGGTGTACACACTACTTCCCATTCGATCGGCTCCCTAACGTAGATACCCGTGCTGGCCCCACCGTGGGATGTATCATTCCCCAATGTGGCAACCTGATGGAACTAAAGGTGCACGGCTTATATCTACTCGATGCAACAACGGCTTACCTACCAGCCCGGGCCCACTCACGCATATGAAGCCCGTTGGACTTGCGTTGCCACCGCTAACCCGTTTGCCTCTTACAGTCAAGCCCAGTATGCGTGTCCCGTCCTCGACATGGGTCGAGCCCACAAAGATACGTATGGGTTACTGGTTGAAATGGGCCTCCACAAGCTACCCACCTAAGCTTGTCCCTTTTTCTAGTATATCCCACTTAACCCTTTAATCATGTTTTAATTACATGTTTCATTTTGGTTAAGTATTCTAATCGTATTTTCTATTGCCACCCAAGGCAACCACTAGATTTTCTCATGCCACCCGAGGCACCCACTTAACCCCTCATGTCCCTCTACATGCTAATATGGTTAAGTGTTTCTTAATTAATTAATTAAGAACGTAACCTTTGTAAAGACCTCTCACATTAGACTGTCTTTTATGACCGCTGGTTAAGCCGGTTGGGTCCGGGCAGCCTTATGTCATAACAGAGTCTAACCTCGTGTCTTTACATTAATTACGTATTTAGTTTGTGCCTAAGACCTCTCACATTGGGCTAACATTTGTAGCAACTGGTTAAGCCGGTTGGGTCCGGGCAGTTTTACGCTACAACTGAGTCCAACCTCGTGTCTTAGTCAATTAATTACACCTAATTAATCACCCTCATAATTTTATATTAATTATCCCTAATTAATCAAGTTTTCTTAACATGGGTAGACCTAACTTAATAGGTAAATTCCCATGGGGTAGACCTAACTCAATAGGTAAATTCCCAACACATAGTATGGGTACACCTAACCAAATAGGCAAATTCCCATACTATGTTTATTTATTTTGTGTTATGCATAATTATATTAATTTCACACAATCTTATTAACTTATGCATTTAATTACCCCATCGTTCCCACGTAATTTCGTTCATGATATAACACATATAAAAGGTGTCAACTTGCATATGAATGAACATGTTTCAAAGGTGCCATCTTGCATATTAACAAACACATAACTTGCATATGAACTTGCATAACATGTCACATAACTTGCATATAATATGTCACATAACTTACATATTCATTTTGCATAACAAACTTGCATATTAGCTTATAGACTTGCATAATGTGTCATCATGAACTTGCATATTAATAAACATGTAACTTGCATATTTACATACATGTAACTCGCATATTAACAAACATGTAACTTGCATATAAAGAAACATGTAACTTGCATATTTACATACATGTAACTTGCATATTAACAAACATGTAACTTGCATATTAACAAACATGTAACTTGCATATTTACATACATGTAACTTGCATATTAACAAACATGTAACTTGCATATTTACATACATGTAACTTGCATAGCATATTACCATGAACTTGCATAACATGCATATGATTACATAGCCCACAACTTGCATATTTAGCATCATGCAAACATAACATACATCATATTAAACTTGCATAAGCTTACATACTCAACATGCATAAACATAAGATTAATGCTAACATCATATCATATGATTCAAAGCTCATTAACCCACATACAAAACCATAAATCTCATCACATCTCATCTAATTAGTTTACCAAAAGATCATCAAAGTGATAGAAACTCACAACTAGCAACTTTGAACACCAAATGAAGAAGATTAAGATGCTAAGAAGGGATTAGAAGTTGATTAGAGAGTGATTAGTATGCAACCCTCTTCATAAAATTAGTGGAGGCCATGAGAGCTAGCATTTTGCCATAGTTTAGTCACTAGGTTTAATTATGAATGAATTAGGGTAGGTTAGGGTCTTATTTATAGATTAGGCAAGTGTTTTAGGCCATAGGATTAACCCTAGATTCAATCCAAGCCATCAAAGCATGTCTTGGGGAAGAAGTCAAGTGTAGGAACCATCTAGGGCCTTTAGATTAAAGATGGACCATGAGAACCATTCAAATGCAAAATCTGCACTTGAGCGAATCGGCCCACGGGTTGACAGCCAAACACCCTGGATTAACCCCTAGTCGACCCAGCGGGCTCGGGTCGACTTCAAAAATCGGCCGGTTCGGTTATTCCCCTCTCCCAATTCGCTGTTTTGAGCATTTTTGCATATTTATTTATTAAATTTTCAATTATATATATATATATATATCAATATATATATATATATATATATCTACACAACCCATTTCACTTAATTAAGTATACTTTAATTTGGGAATTTTCGTGAAACTTCGCGAGGCCATATCTTGGTCATACGGACTCCGATTTTCGAAAACTCGGACTCTATTTCGCGTATTTTTCCGAGATGAACGCAATGGCATAGCCCGTTTCCCTTGATTCCCATTTTAGAATTAAATTCTGCCTCGATTTATGTTATTACAGGTTATTGAAAATACGGGTTGTTACATTCTCCCCTCCTTAAAGGATTTCGTCCCCGAAATCTTCAAGTTAGGAAGAACGTATCCTACCATCCAATCATCCATCTACTCAAAGCATCATCCACGAGCAATCATTGTCCTTACAAGATTCTAAATGCTGGATGGATATATGCAAAAGTGTGTGTATATGTACTTACCTAATGCAAAAATCAGGCGGTTACTGATACAGTAAACCTCCTTAATGCAAACCATGATAGTGCCATGCATCCAATATGTATGCGAAACCCTATTGACACATACAAATTTCTACATGCGTGCACAACCATACACAAAAATGCATCATCCATATGATAACACAGCCATGATACATCCATCAATCTAACTACCACATCCATTTATGCAATATGCAACATGAAGTGACTGAGCCGATCTAGTGCCTAATGTGTGTGTATATGCATCCACGAGCAACCACTAGCAAACAATTGCATCCATATGCATCCATCAACCATAACATGTTTCAAACACATGTTTCAACCATAGGTTTTACCCTATCTAAAGGTCATAGGTATTAGCGAGAGGATATACTAAAGATAAGATAAGTACTAGACAAGCAATAAAGGAGAAGTTAAAAGACATACTCTCAAAAAGAAATGGATACAAAGAACGCATCTTTGCTTCCGTCTCCCAAGTAGCATTGCTTTCGTCATCTCCCCATTGCACTTTAACTAGCTGAACTTCTCTGTTCCTCAACTTCCTAGTTTCTGACCCAAGGATGCGAGTAGGAGCTCGTCGAATCGTCGCATCACGCTCTACCTCTACATCTCTAAGCAAGCTCGGCTCTACCACCTCCGCGGTCTCATGTAAGCACTTCCTCAAATGTGATACATGGAATACATCATGAACACCACTAAGTCTGTCGGGCAACTCCACCCTATATGCCATCCGTCCAATCCTTTCCTTAATAGGAAACGGCCCAACAAATCTCGGTGCTAACTTCCCTACGGACCCAAAGCGAACAACATTTCTCAATGGAGATACTTTGACAAAAACCATGTCCCCAACCTCAAACTCAAGATCCGTCCTTCTCCGATCCGCATAAGATTTCTGTCTATCTTGCGCTGCTTTCATCCTTTTTCGAATTAAATCAATCTTCTCTGAAGTCTCTCTAACCATATCCGGCCCAAGCAAGATCTTATCCGTAGATTCCCACCAACATGTAGGAGATCGACAAGGCCTTCCATAAAGAGCTTCGAAAGGAGCCATACCAATACTGGACTGAAAGCTGTTATTATATGCGAACTCCACCAAAGGAAGATGTTCTTCCCATGTACCTCCAAAATCCAAGATACAAAGCCTCAAAAGATCTTCTAAGATACGGTTCACCCTCTCAGTCTGACCGTCCGTCTGAGGATGATATGCGGTGCTCAAACACAACTGAGTCCCTACCGCCTCTTGCAAACTTCTCCAAAACTCACTAGTGAAAATAGGATCTCGATCACTCACAATGCTGGATGGTACGCCATGCAATCTAACAATCTCTCTAACATAGACTGAAGAAAGCCATGGAGCGGTCCTCTTACTCTTTACGGGTATAAAATGGGCACTCTTGGTAAGTCTGTCTACCACAACCCAAATTCCCGTATTGCCCTTCCTCGATCTCGGTAACCCGTCGATGAAATCCATCGAGACACTATCCCACTTCCACTGTGGAACTTCCAATGGGTGTAGCAACCCACCGGGTTTCCTTTGCTCCACTTTAACTTGTTGGCACACTAAGCATCTAGCCACATACTCGGCCACATCTTTCTTCATACCGGCCCAGAAGAAAACTCTCTTCATGTCTTGGTACATTTTGTCTCCACCGGGATGAATAGTCATTCTTGAACGATGTGCATCATCCAAAATAGCCTTCTTCAAACCCTCATCTTGCGGTACACAAAGTCTACCGTCTCTATGCAACCATCCCTTATCATCTATGGTGTATCTACCCAAATGGCTGGACGACTCCCCTCTTATAAGCTTCTCTACCAACACAACCAACTGTGGGTCGTCTCGCTGAGCCTCGCCAATCCGTCTCAAAAGAGTAGGTCTAACCTCCAAGGATGCCAACAAACCAGGTACAAAATCAACAGAAGGTCTGAAGTCAAACAAAGAAAGAAACTCCAAGCTTCGTCGTTCCACGAACAATGGACTCAAAGATAGCCTTTTTCTAATCAAGGCGTCTGCCACCACGTTACCCTTACCAGGGGTATACGCTATCTCGAAATCATAGGATGCTAAGAACTCCATCCACCTTTGCTGTCTTAAGTTTAAATCCTTCTGAGAGAATAAGTACTTCAATGATTTATGGTCGGTGAACAACTCGAATCTCTCACCAAGAAGATAATGGCGCCAAGACTTAAGTGCGAAAACAATCGCGGCCAACTCTAGATCATGGGTAGGGTAATTCTTCTCATGCACTCTCAATTGTCTCCCTCCATAGGCTATTACCCTTCCCTCCTGCATCAAGACTGCGCCTAATCCTGTTCCACAAGCATCGGTATAAACAACAAACGGCTTACTCCCATCCGGGAGCACTAAAACTGGAGCGGTGGTCAAAGCTCTCTTTAACCGTCGGAAAGCATCATCACAATCTACATCCCACGAGAAAACCAGATTCTTTTTCGTCAAGCGGGTTAATGGGGCTGATATCTTCGCGAAGTCTTTGATGAACTTCCTATAATATCCTGCCAACCCCAAGAAACTTCTTACCTCGGTAGCATTTCTAGGAACTTTCCAATCCTGGATAGATACTATCTTTGCGGGATCCACAGCTATCCCTTCCTTAGAGACCACATGCCCTAAGAATCGCACTTCTCTTCTCCAAAAATGGCATTTAGAGAATTTAGCTTTAAGACTATGCGCTCGAAGAGTCTCCAACACTTCCTTGAGATGTAAGGCATGCTCTTCTTCATTCTTGGAAAAGACCAAGATGTCATCCACAAAAACTACTACAAACTTATTCAGATACTCTCTGAACACTCTACTCATGAGATCAACAAAGTATGCGGGGGCGTTTGTCAACCCAAATGGCATCACTAGCCACTCATAAAAACCATCCGGAGTCCGGAAAGCAGTCTTCTCTATACTGTCCTCCGCCACTCTTAACTGATGAAACCCTGTAGCTAAGTCCATCTGCGAAAATACTGACGCGCCAACCAACTGATCAAAGAGATCATCTATCCTCGGTAATGGGTGTCTATTCTTCTTCGTGAGCTTATTAAGTTCTCTATAATCCACACAAAGTCTGAGGGACCCATCCGCCTTCGTGGCAAACACTACTGGAGCTCCCCACTCCGATATACTTCGCCTTATGAACCCCTTCTCAAGCAACTCCCCTACTTGCTTATGAAGTTCTCTTCTCTCACGAGGAGCCATGTGGCGTACTGGCAAAGACACTGGTTTGGCATTATCCACCAAATAAATTCGGAAATCTATCTCCCGCTTCGGAGGCAAACCCTTTACTTCTTCAAACACATCCGGATATTCCCGGACTACTCTGACAGAACACAAACTCTCGACCGAAGCATCGAGCGATTCAAGATAACTTAGCAAAACAGATTCCATGGGATTGCAAGAGATCTCGAGAGTGTTACCCAAGCGGGTCATGAGCCTGACAACTCTCCTTTCGCAATCAAGAACGGCACCATTACTGGATAACCAGTCCATGCCCAAGATCAACCCATAGCCCGTGAAGCCCAATACAAAAGCATCACATCTAAACTCAACGCTAAGTATAGAAATCTTCAAACCCAAACATATCATAGACAGATATATGGAGCCCCCAATTGGGTTTGAGACAACCAAGGGATCATCAACTAGACTGGTGTCTAAGTGCAGTGACTCAACTAACGATGATGAGATAAAAGAATGCGATGCGCCAGAGTCAAACAAAGTACGAACTGGATGATCAAACAGAAAAACCAGACTTTCAACGGAAATAGTTCTACCTCTCTGCTGAATCGGTGGAACTGAGAGAACCTGAACTTGCCCCCCTGACTGAGGTGGTGCTATAAGAGCTTGCACCTGGCCTCCTGAGGTAGACCCCGTCTTCTGCCCCTTCTTTGGGCAGTTTTTCACAAGATGCCCTGCTTCACCACAATGAAAGCAACCGGTTTTCTTCTTTTTGCGACAATCCTTACTAAGGTGTCCTGGTGTTCCACAATTGAAGCACTTCTTCTTCGTCTTCTTTTTGTCACCATTGCCTTTTCCGCCCTTGCCTTGTTGTTGCTGTTGCGGTTTCTTCTGATCCCCCTTTTTCTCTGGTGCCTTAGAATTCTTATCATCCTCATGCATAAGTGCCATGTAGACAAGCTTCTCAAAAGTGGCCCCCATAGGAATGTGAGTCATAGCTATTCCTTGCAATGGTTCGTTCAAGCCTCTAACGAACCTCAAAGCCTTCTTCTCCGGTGTATTCACCAACTCTATGCCAAACCTTGCTAATTGATTGAATTTGTTGACATATTCTTTCACCGTGAGATTCCCTTGCTTCAAATTCAAGAACTTCTCCATAAACAGATTCTCTTCCGCCCTTGAGAGAAACTTAGCCCCAAACCTTTGCTTAAAATCTGCCCAAGAGTCAACAGGGCGTTCTCCATTAGTGACCTCCCACCAGAATGAGGCCTCTCCCTTCATTAACCAAGCCGCCAACTTGACTTTCTTTCCCTCTTCCACTTCAAAGATATCTAGCAACTCTTCCACTTCCTTAAGCCAATCTCTAGCCTCTACGAAAGTCTCTGAACCAAGAAAAGGTTTTCCTCCTATAGCCTTGAACTCCTTGCAAACCTTAGCAAAATTATCCACTCTAGGCTGAGGAGGAGGAGCGGTTGTCTCTGGTGTAGTAGCATTGGCCGGACCCGCAGCCGCGGCCCTAGCCTCTTGCAACCTCCTATACCATAGTGGTATAACTAAACCCTCCGGGATGTTAAGATCTTCAGCCATGCTGAAACGAAAGAGGAAAGATTCAAAAAGGAGATTCCGAAAGATAAAGATATGGCTATTGGGGATTATGCTTTTCTTTTTCAAAAACTTTTTCTCTTAGAAGACATGCTTTTAAAAATCCTTTCTTCGAAAATACTCTTAGAAAGTAGTTTTTCTCAAAAATTTTATCTGTTCTGGTAACCTTAAGCTCTGATACCACGTGTAACACCCCACTCCCGCTATGATCACTCACTAAGGGAATGCCATAGCATTGGTGGAGTATTTTAGTGAATATAGAACAGAAAAATTACAACAAGACAGATATAAATAGTACTTGAAATTTTAAAACATCATCTCATAACAGCGGAAGTAAAACATGTCTGGTTACATCATAAAACCACAATAAAGGTCAAGTACAATATCCATCAAAATAAAGAAGTACATAATCCCACTCTCATACAATAGCCAAACAAAAGAAAAGATAACTGGATAACTGGAGCTTTACATCTATCCAAGCTCCTAAAGACTGGAACAGCAATCCGATCAAGCTCCACTACTGCTAGGATCCACCGTAGGACCTGAGGGTTGGGAAAAAGATAAAAACAACAGGGTCAGACATAAGTCTGAGCGAGTCCTATAACTTTAACAATACAATCGTTAAAGTAACCAGAGAAGACATAAACTGATATACGGTAACATATAGGGATGAATGGCTACCCTAAGCAGTCAACTAAACGAAGATAAAGGATAAAGACGCATCTACCCTCCCTAAGGTAAATTACTAAACTGCACCACACCAGTCGTTCCTAACTTAAAGGTTGATCCCACCCAAGGACTTATAAAATTTACTAATTAGTACCTGCGTACCCCTAGGTGACCAAGTAGGCGCCACGGGGCCCTACAATCCACTAGGTGTACAAACTACTTCCCATTCGATCGGCTCCCTAACGTAGATACCCGTGCTGGCCCCACCGTGGGATGTATCATTCCCCAATGTGGCAACCTGATGGAACTAAAGGTGCACGGCTTATATCTACTCGATGCAACAACGGCTTACCTACCAGCCCGGGCCCACTCACGCATATGAAGCCCGTTGGACTTGCGTTGCCACCGCTAACCCGTTTGCCTCTTACAGTCAAGCCCAGTATGCGTGTCCCGTCCTCGACATGGGTCGAGCCCACAAAGATACGTATGGGTTACTGGTTGAAATGGGCCTCCACAAGCTACCCACCTAAGCTTGTCCCTTTTTCTAGTATATCCCACTTAACCCTTTAATCATGTTTTAATTACATGTTCCATTTTGGTTAAGTATTCTAATCGTATTTTCTATTGCCACCCAAGGCAACCACTAGATTTTCTCATGCCACCCGAGGCACCCACTTAACCCCTCATGTCCCTCTACATGCTAATATGGTTAAGTGTTTCTTAATTAATTAATTAAGAACGTAACCTTTGTAAAGACCTCTCACATTAGACTGTCTTTTATGACCGCTGGTTAAGCCGGTTGGGTCCGGGCAGCCTTATGTCATAACAGAGTCTAACCTCGTGTCTTTACATTAATTACGTATTTAGTTTGTGCCTAAGACCTCTCACATTGGGCTAACATTTGTAGCAACTGGTTAAGCCGGTTGGGTCCGGGCAGTTTTACGCTACAACTGAGTCCAACCTCGTGTCTTAGTCAATTAATTACACCTAATTAATCACCCTCATAATTTTATATTAATTATCCCTAATTAATCAAGTTTTCTTAACATGGGTAGACCTAACTTAATAGGTAAATTCCCATGGGGTAGACCTAACTCAATAGGTAAATTCCCAACACATAGTATGGGTACACCTAACCAAATAGGCAAATTCCCATACTATGTTTATTTATTTTGTGTTATGCATAATTATATTAATTTCACACAATCTTATTAACTTATGCATTTAATTACCCCATCGTTCCCACGTAATTTCGTTCATGATATAACACATATAAAAGGTGTCAACTTGCATATGAATGAACATGTTTCAAAGGTGCCATCTTGCATATTAACAAACACATAACTTGCATATGAACTTGCATAACATGTCACATAACTTGCATATAATATGTCACATAACTTACATATTCATTTTGCATAACAAACTTGCATATTAGCTTATAGACTTGCATAATGTGTCATCATGAACTTGCATATTAATAAACATGTAACTTGCATATTTACATACATGTAACTCGCATATTAACAAACATGTAACTTGCATATAAAGAAACATGTAACTTGCATATTTACATACATGTAACTTGCATATTAACAAACATGTAACTTGCATATTAACAAACATGTAACTTGCATATTTACATACATGTAACTTGCATATTAACAAACATGTAACTTGCATATTTACATACATGTAACTTGCATAGCATATTACCATGAACTTGCATAACATGCATATGATTACATAGCCCACAACTTGCATATTTAGCATCATGCAAACATAACATACATCATATTAAACTTGCATAAGCTTACATACTCAACATGCATAAACATAAGATTAATGCTAACATCATATCATATGATTCAAAGCTCATTAACCCACATACAAAACCATAAATCTCATCACATCTCATCTAATTAGTTTACCAAAAGATCATCAAAGTGATAGAAACTCACAACTAGCAACTTTGAACACCAAATGAAGAAGATTAAGATGCTAAGAAGGGATTAGAAGTTGATTAGAGAGTGATTAGTATGCAACCCTCTTCATAAAATTAGTGGAGGCCATGAGAGCTAGCATTTTGCCATAGTTTAGTCACTAGGTTTAATTATGAATGAATTAGGGTAGGTTAGGGTCTTATTTATAGATTAGGCAAGTGTTTTAGGCCATAGGATTAACCCTAGATTCAATCCAAGCCATCAAAGCATGTCTTGGGGAAGAAGTCAAGTGTAGGAACCATCTAGGGCCTTTAGATTAAAGATGGACCATGAGAACCATTCAAATGCAAAATCTGCACTTGAGCGAATCGGCCCACGGGTTGACAGCCAAACACCCTGGATTAACCCCTAGTCGACCCAGCGGGCTCGGGTCGACTTCAAAAATCGGCCGGTTCGGTTATTCCCCTCTCCCAATTCGCTGTTTTGAGCATTTTTGCATATTTATTTATTAAATTTTCAATTATATATATATATATATCAATATATATATATATATATCTACACAACCCATTTCACTTAATTAAGTATACTTTAATTTGGGAATTTTCGTGAAACTTCGCGAGGCCATATCTTGGTCATACGGACTCCGATTTTCGAAAACTCGGACTCTATTTCGCGTATTTTTCCGAGACGAACGCAATGGCATAGCCCGTTTCCCTTGATTCCCATTTTAGAATTAAATTCTGCCTCGATTTATGTTATTACAGGTTATTGAAAATACGGGTTGTTACAATTGTTTAACTAAAATCCTTAATGACATTATTAACCATGTTTTAGCCGATAATTTAGTGAATTATACTTATATAATTAAGTGATTATACTTACTTAATCTCCTTCGCCAAATTCCTTTTTCTAGAAAAGCCACACCCAATGATTTTAATCTTGCTTGTTTCTTTTTTTCCATTTTTCCCTCTAAGTCCTCCCAAAATGTTCCCAAGTCCCTGCAATGTTTGCACCAACGGACACAAAGTTGAACGAACCATTCTGTGTCCAGCTCTTCACCTTTTAACAACACAGCTTCTTCACCAAGTGCAAATCACGAGTCCATTCTAGCAGAACAATCCATCATCTGAACGGTATAAACTTCTATTTCCTAAATAGTATACACAGCCTCCTCCATTGACACAAACACGCCCAAGACCTGAAGTGCACCCAGAACAAACCCTACATTTTATTCACGTTGCCTGAATACTTCCTGGCCATTGTTTTGGCTCCTTATCTCCTCACGTCCAAGAATTTATTCAATAATTAACTTCAGTCTGCTACTTTATCCTTATTAAAAGGTTTAAACTTTCTTCCATCCTCAAAAATACGGCCCGTACCCTGTTGAAACTCCTCTTACAAACGTAATCTGCAACCGAACTAAACCCAAATCCACAACTTAACCTCACGCAACTTCTAATACAAACTCCAGTTAACACGGTACCCTCCCACACAGTAGCAAACAACCCATCGTGACCTCTCTCAAGTCCCAACCGAACCCACCAACAACCCTCCAGGAGACCACTGCTTCTCTTTTCTTCCTTGAAGAAATTCGAACACTTACTTAAGCTTTGAGAAATCCTGCTCTCCTTAACTTCGCCAATGGCCACCGAAACTGACACTGGCTATAAAAAAAAATCATGCGAACTTCCTACTTTGAACTCAGGGATTTATGCAGGAATTTGAAGCTCATGGGAGTACAAGATGAATTAATTAAATGATTTCAGTTTCCATTTGGATTTGGATTTGAATTCACTTTTGATTTTAAAACTTGCGATTTTGGGTGGAAGAAAATGCATGGTTGAATAGGAACAGAACGAGATTTTTGGGTATTAGGGATTTAGAAGGACTGGAAACAATTTCATAGCTAATTTATATAGGAAGATTTTTTTTTTGAAAGCGAAAAAGAAAGAAAGGAAGTACCGGTTTTTAAAGAGAATAAAGCTTAGGTAGCACGGCTTCTAACAGCTTGGAAGGCACGAAGTCTATCAGCTTGGGGAACACGGATTAACAAACGTGGTAGGCAAGGAAAAAAATTGTCACTGTCATGAGCTGGTTAGACCCGAGCAAAGTCTCTCAATGAGCTGTATTGTAACCTTTATATACTTAAATATTTAATTATAAAATTCTTATAGCTATCACATTGTTTTTCGCATGAAAAATCCTATGTAGTATCTTAGTATAAGTAAATGTTTACTCTTTCCTAGGACACAAATGTTGGTTTGGATAAAGAGTTCTCAGGAGAGTAACTTGACTTACAATCTATATGTTTAATGAAGTCTAGCGGTACGCCATTACATACTACTTCGTTTATATACAAGTCGCTATGGACAAAGATAAAAATATAATCGTAACAAACAATGCTTCACGATACCAAAAATTTAATAATATAGACAAGTTAGCGTATTCTGTGAAACCCCAAAATGTTGATATAGGGTGTAAAACACTCCAAATAAAAAGTAGCTTATTTTCCAAATTAAAAATTACAGAAAAATTCTAAAAATTGAATCACCCCTACGTCTCAAAGGTCTAATCCCAATTCAAATCCAATATTTAATTATATTAATTAAATCATTACGGTCGATAAACGATTCTGTAGCGATTATTTAAATATTTGATTTTGATATAAAACAAAATCTACAATATGAAATCTTGATTTTTCTCTTCCATTAGAAAAATATAATCAAATGGGTCCGAACATTTCTTGTTTCAAAGAAATCCGACTTATTTTGGATCCTGTATATCCGATTAAAGTTCAAAACATAATATTACGAACTACCGCGACATTACGAGCTTGATTTAAATTATATTATAAATTATACGTTCTAAAATCGTTTTATTAAATAAGTTCCTTATAAATTCCTATATATAATTCAAATAAAATATTTAAAACAAATTTAAATATTCAGGATTCAACCGCTGAAAATCCGGGTCGTTACGAAAATGGCCTTTTTCCAGTCGATTAAAATCAACTGAAACTGGTCAAACGCGTTTTACTTCGCCATGCTCACATATTGATTCAAAAAATTACGAATTTTGAAACCTAGCAATAACTAGATATCCCGGATCCAACAAAAGTAGTTTCGTCGAAAACCGAGGTCATTTGCAAAATTTCTATTTTTAAGGGCCAGAATTCCATAGCGACTATTCTGAATTTTCAACTGGGCATAAATTTTGATTCCCGTTATGAAATTTCAATTTTTCAGATTCGTTCGGAAGATATTCTCATATGGATTCAAATATTTTTGGTTTCGCTAAAATCCGGTTTATTTTGAATCTTGTACATTCATTTGAATTTTGAAATCGTATTTTTGAACTACCGCGCCATTTTCGATTCCTTTTATAATTTAAAATAAATATTTATATTCTAACGACGATTCAAATAAATATATACGTTCTAATTCTATTCAAAATAATTTTCTCGTCGCTATTATTTAAAATTAATTCATTTTAAATAATCAAAATTCATTAAAATTGCCAAAATAAAAATTTTAAATTGGTTCGGATTTCCGGGTTATTACAATCTCTCCCACTTAAAACTTTTCGTCCCCGAAAAGGAACGAAAGCCGAAAATTGTTTAACTAATCAACTCAACTTTCATTATTTTCATTACGGCTTAAGTTCTTCAACTTTTCAGTTTCTAAGAACTTTTCAAATTTTTCAAAAAATTGGCTAACACCCTAAATTTTCGAAAAATTTCGCCATAACCTCCCCTGCACCGGGAGCTTCGGGATATTTGAAATAGCCTCCCATGGCCCTCACCAATCCAAAAACAAAAAGAAACAGCCAAGCGGCTAGCCAATCGGCTCATACAATCATCCAAACCCAATAAATTTGTAAACATGTACCTATTTGTCGGGCAAACAATTTTATTCTTCTGCTCTAGCCTCCTTGCTATGACCTGTTCAACGTAAGTACATGTAAATGCATGCATATGCGATAAATTTTCAATACAACTCACTATTTGATTCAATTTGGCTAAATGTTCAACATTTAATTAATCAACCAATAATCAAACAACACAATTAGCAATCAATTAGTTGATTAACGTTTCAAACTCATAATTTTGATACATAGTCAAAAATCACATTTTTGGTGCCAAATCACAACAATAAGCTCTATCTAGTTTTGGTTCTCACACCAGTCAATTGGAAATATATAGAAATCCCACTTTCGTCGCTAGAATATAAACACTGATGATGGTGCGCCATCATCAGAATCAGACTCAGGCGACTAGAGAGTGATTCTATATCTATCGAATATATTTGGGGCATCAATACACGTGGATCAGACATATACTAAAATCTCTATATACTTGATTGTCCAAATCAATACAAATAAATATTCTAATACGAATAATTGATTTAAATTTTCAAAACAAAACTTGTTTTCAATTTTTATTTTTCAAAACAACACTCTTTACACTCGTTCTAGGATACTACTGATCCCATCTCTAATGAGTTATCCTCATTGGATATTACTAATCCAATTTCTGATGAATTCTTTCGTTTGGTTCTAACGTGTCTTGTTCTCCGAACTCTGTAAACCAAAGCTCTGATACCACTGTGAGGACCAGAAACTTCCCCGATAAGGAAAGAGCGGATTACCTTGAGGACAAGACACATCGGGATGCAAATAGAAGAACATTTCATTGTTAATTACAACAATTCCATCAGAATACAAGAATAAACAGAGTATAAATCAATATTACACATTCACTAAATATCAGAGATTACAATAAATTACATAGCAACGGAAAATAATACAATATACAACTAGAAGTAATACACGGATGCAGAGCTTTCCGAGTATCGTTCCAGCTGTAAATCAGGATCCTGTGAATATAAATCTGCAAAACCAAAACTACTAGCTATCCATGTCAAAATAAGGGCACCCAGAGTTTAGGTTAAAACAATAAACTCAGGTCAGTCATGGGACTGGTGTGAGAACTAAAACAGTTATTTAAAACTTTACTTTAAATTAGATATATCAAGGGACCACGCCGTATAACACGAAACGGATTTCCTCCCAAGAATACCAGTGCATATAACAAAACAGCGCAATGCTTTTTGGAAAAATGAAGCTATTATAAGACCCAGGTCCCATCACACAATGCAACACAAGCCAGAGGATTTTCCTTTATAATAGCCAAGCATGCTTAGTACGTTAAAAATAAATCATTTGATACTATTATAAGTGTATAGTGTCAAAACAATTTCAATCATAAATATCAATCATAGACGGCATGGGTACCATATATCATGTCGTCATACTAGGCTCTATAATCAAAACCGCAAAGTCACGTATTTGGAAATTGGATTTCCGTCTGTGAACCGAGGCCAGGAATCGTCCTCTACCGATTCGAGACAATCTAGCCTATCATGTCTCAAGCAAGCGCGCAGGCAAGCCTTGGAGCCACAGGGCCGGTCCACTCGATGTGGATTAAACTTAAACTCTGGACACTATGTCTTCCCACCCTATGGGGCGTAAATGAGCCAAATGACTCCATCGGCTCCACGTAGTCACTGATATATCCGAGGCGCCTCGCAACAGCAACAACCACACAGGTGAAAATAATATAAATGTCAGGGCTGGTAGGTCACTGACACCATCCTAGCTAGAAAGAAACGCATGCCCTCCCTGCCGTCCTCTCCCGTTTCTGGTTCACAACCGGGGTGTGAGGCTCGCGAATCAACGCTACACAAAGCTATGCCACACACGTGGTGCTTTGATCATCAACCACAAGACTTTGCTTTTCAACAGAAGCCTTGATCATTTGCCACTTAGGCATGCCACACAGGCAATTCACTACATGCGATTGATATCCATCAATATATAACCCCTGAGCTCGTAAGTCTCAGAGAAGGGCGTTAAGCAAGAGAATAAATTCTCCGCCGCCAAACAGATATATATTTAATAGAAATCAATCACACAGAATAAAATCCAATGTCAGACACACAGTCCATTTACAAGTTCGTTCCGGGTCTGAACGAAACTGGAGGCACCTTGTACCTCGCATATCCATCGATCTCCAAGTACGTCTGGACGATCAACAATTGATTCCCTCCTCTTGGGTGTACATCCCAATCAAGATCATCAGTAATCACCCAAACGATGTGAAGACCTCCGGTCTTCGACCACCGTCTTCATCCTCGACACCACGTCGAATCAGTTATTCAGAATGGGATAAACCCGGTCTTTCTGAATAACTCACGTATATAATAAACAAGTGTTACACAAACACAACATACGCCTCATTCCAATTCAGAATATTCTTTTATTCAAATATTCTTACACTTTGGGAAAGGTTTCCATTAATTTTATCAAAGATAAATTCTTTAAATTTATTCTTTAATCTTCTTTTGAATATCAATTCAAACTAGTCGGGATTAGCGAACCACACCGAAGTAATCATTTATTTTATTTCCCAATCCCAACCTATTCATCCCATGAAGTAAAACTGGTCATACTTCATATCTAACACCACGGTGTTATCGATAAATTCAATTACCATTTCACGTTCAAATCTAATTAAAGATTAAACTATCGCCTGGAGCAAAACTGGTGATACTCCATTCTCGATCATTTCAATTTAATTAAAGATTCATTAAACTCCACTTACTTTTAATCTTCCCAAAAATCAATATTCTGTCTTTAACTGGGTTAAAGAACCAATGTCATCTAAAACACGGTTCACGATAAACCCAAAATCACATTCCATTAATTATCAGTTTAAAGAACAAGTGTTATTTAAAACACCATTCACGATAAATCCAAAAATCAATTCCAATTCAATTCCAATTAAATATCATTTAATTGGTATAGTTCATTAAATCTAAATAAAAAGATTTAATCTTTTTCTCAACTGGGTTTAAGAACAGTGTTAATGAAGACATCATTTACGACAAACCCAAATCACATTTGATATTAAATACAAGGCTCTGAATAGAAAATATATCGGCTTATATTCAATATTAAATTCTACGACCAACAAATATCGTATCGGAAATAATAATATAAATATATCTTTCAAATTCCCATAACAATATCTGTATCATCACGAAATCCAACATCGAAATATTCCAAAGACAATTTCGATTCAAATCCATTCCAATTCAATTATTGGATATTCTGGTTATTTTCAAAACCATTTCAAATCCACTTTATTTATTTCAAAAATAAATGGATTATAATTCTAGTTCGAAACTAGTTCATTTCGATAAAAGTCTATTTTTATCTTTTCAAATATGGAGTTTTTCATCCCAATTCTTCACAAATCATTTCTTATGATTTTACACAAATTACTACTATTTTTAATAATTTTATCAAGGCCCGTATAGTCGATCTCCATCAACGGCCATCGAACTGCACTTACAGCGACCTTTTCCAAGTTTGATTTGGACATAATTCCAAATCCAACTGTTAGATCTCAAATCTCTAATATTCATTCGAAAGCTCTTTTTGATACAAACCCGATGGTTCCGATTTTAGGAGAATCCGATGGTCGGATCTCCCGTAATATCCATTCGAAGTCAATGGTTGAAATTCGCGAACTGCCGCGGTGCGGCGTGTTCTATTCAGGCCATTATATATATATATAATATATTATATATATTTCGTCGATTTCCTTTTAAAACGTATTTTATAAATCATTTTAAATTCGTTTTCGAAACGATTTCAACTTCATATTCAATTTCGAATCAAAATTGAATATTCCACATCATCGATATACAAATGATAATATTTTCAAAATGTTATATTTTGAAATCACTTCCTTTTTTATATTCATTATAAAAATGAATAAAATCGATATAAATATCGTTCACGTCAAAATGACGCATATCTAACCAACACGGCTTTGTATATTTCAATAACTTCATTACTCTATTCAACAAATGAATATTTTCTTCAACACATGAATATTTATTTTTCTACTCAGCACATGAATATTTATTTTTCTATTCAACACATGAATATTTATTTTTCTATTCTACCCATGAATATATATTTCTGTTCAACACATGAATATATATTTCTATTCAACACATGAATATTTATTTCTATTCAACACATGCATATTTATTCTTCTATTCAACACATGAATATATATTCTATTCAACACATGAATTTTCTTTCTATAATATTCCTTATTTTCCAAATTGGAATGAGGCCCAATCAATTACCATATAATGTTAATTATATGGATTTCTTACAACACATGTATAATAGCAACGAATAAATCATCAACCATCATCCAGAGTGCACCACACCACTGCATAAGCATTAAATATAGATAAGTAACGCTTACACAGTCTGTCAACCCATCGGTCGACATACTACTAAACAATTGGGATTAGTGTACGTCAATATCATCCCAACTCCCATGTGGGGTTTCAATCAATCGACACAAATTTTATTTGTGTAGTTGGGTGATGTGTAAAATTTATCGTCCCAATCAATATCAGTCAAATTGGTGTACATAAACAAATCATTCGATTTGTAAATGAATATTTATTTTATTTCAACACATGAATGTATATATTTTATTTCAACACATGAATATATATTTTATTTCAACGCATGAATATATATTTGATTTCAACACATGAATATATATTTGATTTCAACACATGAATATATATTTTATTTCAATACATGAATATATATTTTATTTCAACACATGAATATATATATTTGATTTCAACATATGAATATATATTTTTCACATCACAATCAACAGTCAAATTTCACAACACAACCAATCACACAAGACGTCCATGGTCTGTGGACAACGGGTGTCCGGTGCTGCTAAGCACCGTCTACATCCTAGTATATATTTCAAACCAGAGATCCAAAATAAAAGTAAGGAGTTCTCACCGAGAGATAAACCAAACGCCACGACTCTTCATATGTAGGAAATCTTCGCCGTGCTCACCTTTGTCACTTTCGTTGCCCGTATTCACTACATATATAAAAATCACATTTTTATATTGTTGCTATGTATATAAAGATCACATTTTGATATATAAAGATCGTATTTTTATATCTCTGCTACATATTAAAAATCACTCCTTTACACTGCTACTTCCATGATAAAAATTATATTTTTATCTTGCTAGTAATATAATAAAAATTATATTTTTATTACTCTACATAAATAAAAATCATATTTTTATTCTTTTTATACTATAAAAATCAAAATTTTATTATCTATATTATATAAAAATCTTATTTTTAATATCTACATCTTATAAAAATCATATTTTTAATATCTACATCTTATAAAAATCGTATTTTTAATATCTACATCTTATAAAAATCATATTTTTAATATCTACATCTTTGTAAAAATCACATCTTTATGTGATTAAAAACCATCACTTTATAATGTAAAAATCCGATTTTTGGAATTCTAAAACTGAGAATAAATTCAATGCTTATACTCATAGACCGAATACCTTTAAAACAAGGTTATTTCAGCTAAAAATCATATTTTTAATTACATTACATAAATAAAATAAAGTAAAATATTTTTTTTACTGTAAATTGCATTCAAAAGGGAGGGGCTGCGCTCGCGGATTCCAGGTGGGGGGGGGGGTGCACCTGTCGATGGTCGGCGGTCTTGGGGGCTGCGAAGCACGATGGAGAGGGGGCCTAGGGTGCTGGAGGCGGTGGTTGTTCGATCCTGCCGAGCTGGAGAAGAATGGGGGGTGCGCCCTGACTGTGCGGGGTCCGTGGGTGGTGGCGCAGCCTAGGGAGGCGCGCTAGGGTTTTGTGGCCTTTGGGGGTGGCCGCGTGGGTCGAGGAAGAGGAAGGAGAAGTAGGGGGTCGAGGGTTGGTGGCGCCGACCTAGGGAGTGGCGGCGGCCCTGCGCCGACGGTGGTGGCGCGGTGGTTGAGCGGCGGGACTCCGCCCTTTTCCCCTCTTTTTTTTATTTCGATTTGTTTTCTGATATGAGAAAATATCTGGAGGGGTATATGTATAATATATTTTATTATTTTATTTAATTAATTTCAAAAAGCAACTTTTTATTTCGACCTCGAAATCGAACCCACCGATTGTCGCTCATAGCTAATTGCCCCCATGCCAAACACAATGGGATATGTATTGTAAGCTGATTCGATCGTTTCGATCGGTTTTCGTCAAAATCAAAATATAAATCTATATATTGAATTTGAACATGCATTTCAATTTACCGAGGCCACATATGGACTCTAGAAATTCCCGAAAAATATTTTCTTGCTTCTTATTGATTATACGGTCCTAACAAAACTAGTTTCGTCAAATTCCGAGACCGTTTGAAAAATAGTCATTTTCCAGTCGATTAAAATCAACTAAAACTGGTCAAACATGTTTTACTTCGCCACGCTCACATATTGATTCGAAAAATTACGAATTTTGAAATCTAGCAATAACTAGATATCCCGGATCCAACAAAAGTGGTTTCGTCGAAAATCGATGTCGTTTGCAAAATTTCTATTTTTAAGGCTAGAATTCCATAACAACTATTCTGAATTTTCAACTGGGCATAACTTTTGCTTCCCACTATGAAATTTCAATTTTTCGGATTCGTTGGAAAGATATTCTCATATGGATTCAAATATTTTTGGTTTCGCTAAAATCCGGTTTATTTTGAATCCTGTACATTCATTTGAATTTTGAAATCGAATTTTCGAACTACCGCGCCATTTTCAATTCCTTTCATAATTTAAAATAAATATTTATATTCTAACGACGATTCAAATAAATATATATGTTATAATTCTATTCAAAATAAATTTCTCGTCGCTATTTTTAAAATAATTCATTTTAAATAATCAAAATTCATTAAAATTGCCAAAATAAAAATTTTAAATTGGATCGGATTTCCGGGTTATTACAATATACGTTCAATGAGACGTAGCAGCTATAGAAGTTTCATCAGAAAATTTGAATGTTTGTCAGTCGCGCATTTTCAGTACAAAGCTGCGCATAACAGTTCTAATTTTAGCAAGCTTAAAATGTCTCCGAAACCAGTTTGAATAAACATGAAGAATACTTTATTCGTTGTCACGAATCCAATGGTGCAATCCATTTTGCGATAATCATAAGTTTCGAGCTTCATATAAATATTTTCTAGTGCGAATTTTGTGCTGACAAAAATCTTTCCGAAACCAAATGTCCCAACATGAAAAAAATTTCCTTTCTCATCCTATTCTTTAATCTGCAATTCGTTTCGCAAAGTTTGGACGCTTTGGCCTCCGTTTAAATTGTTTCCCATGCGAATTTTTCATTTAAAGAGGTCTGTAATGCATTTTTGACCGGAGCATCATGACACTGCAAACTGTATATCGTTGTGTCCGTCTTGTCGCGCTGATTACCACAGTATATTCATTCGTCTGTTTCGATGCTCGGTTTTGATGAGATTGTGAAAAGGCTTGTGTAGTTCATTTTGAAATAAAGTAATTTGAGTTCGACGTGTCCCTATTCGGGTTCAACATATTTTTTTTAGCCATTTTGGATCTTCAAACCCAGTTTGTAACATTCGCATGGCGCTCTAAAGTACAATAATATGAATAGGCATATATTTCCGCTGATTGTATCTCTTCTTTCCATTAGTTTAAAATTTCCAATGCCACCTTTTCTCTTTCCCAATGCCAATACGTCGGTTCCTCAACGTTTGGTTCCAACAACCACGAAAGGAAAACATTAATTCCTTTACCTATTCTTATCTACAATTAATTCGTATTTTAAATTTTATAACGTTAGTTTTGAGATTTGAAAAACCCCGGTAAGCCGTGTCCTTTCTTTTTTCACTATTCGTATTTTAAATTAATTCGTATTTTAAATTTTATAATATGACAGTTTTGTGAAAACGCTTTGGCGTTCTGAAGTTTTCTTCAGTTCCCATACGAAAAGTCCATGCGTTCATTTATATTGCTACATCCATCTCCTTGCATATTATCTCATGCATGTCCTTTCTCCTCATCTTCATGTGGCCTCATTTCCTCCCCATTATTCTTTGTTTTTTCACTATTCTTCCTTTGCAAAGACCGTAACTATTAGCTTCGTGAAAAAAAATATACCAAGCATCCATGCTTCCATCCCAATTCCTTTAATTCAAGTCATGCGTTAATGCCTGCTACTCCATTCCAATTTGCAAACCAAGCCAACCTATTATTTCGGTTTATCTTCCTGAGAGGCTTCGAAAAAAAGAAGAAGTAGTCATCGTTCCCATCTTATCTTCTTACCCTTCTAACGTCGATCTTCTGCACAAGCCATCGGCGGCTTCACCAGCCCCAAAATCGACACCGACCCCTCATCAATCCCCATCGACAGCCCTGAAAACCACCGAACCCATTTCCAGTGCCTCAGCCCGCCTCGACTCCACTCCATCTCAACCCCGTCCAAGCTTTGTGCGTGTTATGGGATGTGCGTGCGTGAATTGGAATGTTTATATAATTTATATGTATATATGTTGGTGTGTGAGTGTGTTTGTTTGAGTGTGGGTAAGTTTGTGTTATATATATATATATATACACACACACACACATAATGGTGTGTGAGTGTGTGTGTTTGTTTGAGTGTGTGTGTGTATATATATATGTGTGTGTGTGTGTGTGTGTTTGGGTGTGTACGTAGTGTTGGCTAAATATTTGCTTGTGTGTGTTTCATTTTTAAAACATACGATGGGTTTGTTTTGAGTGATGTGTGTTGAGTTGATTTTTAATAAACAATATATATATATATATATATATATATATATATGTGTGTGTGTGTGTGTGCGCGCGCGCGCACGCGCGTTACAACTATTTTGTGTGTGATACACACACACATGTATATTGTTTTAATGTGTGCGTATTTAGCGTTGCATTGATTTTTAAATATATACATATTTTTAAAGTATTTTGTGGGGTGTGTTGATTTTAAATATATATATATATAATATTTTGTAAAGAATTATTGTTTTTATTATTTGAGTTGGGTGTTGAGTTCGAAAATCGTTCCAAAAACCCAATAGCCGTCCCGATCCACTAAGAAATTCCCTAGTCTCCTCTTATAAACAAAAAAAATATTGGGTGGTTATCTTGTTTGATTCATAACTCTGAGTTGTGCTTGGATGTCGTCACTCCATTTCATGTCTATTCGTCTTCCGACTCCATTATATGCCACGAAAGATGAGTTTATCTCACACTTGACTTACATTGTTTCATGGATGTTAAATTCAACACAAATGAACTGTTGTGAAATGTATATGATTGCTAGTAGAAATTGTTTTATTTGATATGTATGCACCTTTTATATATTACACGATATATTTATATGACACATAAGTGCATTGATGATACATGACTTATGATGTGATTGATGTTGTATGACGATTGATTTATGTTGTTGATTTCCATAGTTTTACGAAAATTTGCTATGTGTTGAAATCATACATACCCGAATGGACATTAGATTAGGGAAAAATCGTTATGCGTTGAAATGATAGACCTGAATGATTTTTACTGAATTTGGGATTACGGGTTGAAATGATATATACCCGTAAAAATTATAAATTGTGGGTTAAAATGTTAAATATCCATATCACTTGACCATTGGGTTAAAAACTATTTACAAACACCATTGGTCATGTTTTCGAAGTAAAGTGATTCGGAAAATTTGATTTTAAAATAATAACTTAAGATTATATATATACATATATAATTGATTTTAAACCTTAAACTTTGGAAATTTTAAATTAAATGTTTTAAAATGATTTTATGAGTAAATATGGATTTAAATACTTATTAAGGATTTTACTTATAATTTCATTTATTTTAAAGCATATAATTTAATAAAGATAATCATATAAGTATTTTAAACTTTAAATTTAATATATTACAATGAATGGTTCTTTTAAACCTATTTCATAATTATTTTAAACTTATATCTAATTTACTTTTTAATATATTTTTTTATATAATGAACTTATGATGGATAAAATAAGATTTCGCAATTTAAATTCAAGGTTTAAAGATGTAACTTTAAATAAAGATATTTGATTTAACAAATGAACTCATAATAAAATATGAACTCGAATTGATATAAACTTATAAGAGATGAACTTGAATTGTGAAATTGATTTTGAATTTCTACATTGAAGGAAATGAGTTTGAATCCATAATTGATATGAATATGAATTCGATTATAAATTGACTGAACGTGAATTTGAATATATAATATTTTTATGTATGGAATTGATTATATAAATCGTTTTGGTATGAATCACTATTTCAAATCTCGCAAATATCGCCCGAGATCTCGTTTTGGGCTCCTTCCGAAACGAAACAACAAATATCACTCTACATCTTCATTCGAATATATTGGCCGAGATATTGCAATATCGAACGATATATCGACCGAGACAAAATACTAGAATATCGTCTGAGTTCTTAGTTTTTTTGGAAAATTTTAAATTTGTGCCTGAATTAGTACAGTAATTAAAAAACTCAAATCTAGCCATGATAATCTTTTCTTATTTTACATTTTGCATGTTAAATGACCATATTGTAATTTCATATATGTTCTACAACGTTTTTTTATAATCAGGGCATCAATGACTACCACGTTTGTTTATAATCGACAAGTTACCAACAGAACAAGAAAGAAGGAGGAGGGATTTTCAGAGATATATAACGATGTACAGGAAAAGAATAAAGCTAACGATGTTATCTTACAGTGGCAGAGGGGAACTGCCTGATTGTTAGCGAGATGGTGGCATAGGAAAAACTAACGGTGGAGAAAACCTAAAATCGGAATTTATTTCAATTCTAACGCCAAAAGAGTGAAATATTTTTAATTGTAGCGCCAAAAGAGTGAAAGGAGGTATAAGCATGAGAAACGGTTTTGGGCACGATTAATTTACAAATTGACGATTATGGCCATGGTTGGACAACGAGTAAAAATCTTCTCATGTGTAATAACGCTTATAACCGTGATAAGGTATTATTATGATAATATCCATTGGAAGTTCCCAACGGTTATAAGCGTGATGATTTGAAACACATAAGTGTTACAACAGAGCCTATTTGGTGTAGTGTCATCCAGAGCTTTTGTCGGGTAATTATCTTTCACCAATTTATCGTTTTTGGTTGCATCGTGGTTTCTTGATTGGATGGTAGGATATGGATGTGACATAAATGCAGTGTGCACTCATATAGAACTAAATACATGTTAGGTTGTTTTGCAAACACATTGCATCACTTATCATATTGCATCACTTATTACACTTACACGCTAGGACGTAGCTCATTGTTAGCAAGTCTCTAGTTCATAATAAATTTGAGTTATGGATGTTGGATATTTTTAGAATAACATGGGCATACAACATGATTGTTTAGAGCAAGTTGTGTTCTTTGCCCTTTCAAAAGATTTCGAGATGAAATCTCTAATAAGGGGAGGAGAATGTAATACCCCGTAAAATATACTTAATCTAGACATAAGTTAATTTAATTTAAAATAATCAGTAATAATTAATAATATACTAAAAGGCCGAAAGTGGAATTTTGGACAATTAGGAATTTGGTCACGAAAGTATTGTATTTGCATTCTTGGTGAGATTCTGATCCCTTTTTATATTTTATTTGCTGAAAACGGAGTCCGTATGCAAAAGTTATTAATTAATTTTGAATTTCAAACAAATGTATATACAAGATGGGAATATGTTACATAAGATAAGCACGAAAAGAATGAAAAGTCGTGTGACTTAGTGTAGGATCTTTATATATGGAATATTGCGGAATTGACTATCAGATTATAATTTGTCTAATACAGTAGTTATGCAAGTAGATATTAAATAGTAAAAGCTATCATAAATAAGTAAATGTAGTAAGTAAAGTGACATCAGGAGTTTTATGCTGGTTCAGACTCCCCGTCCTATGTCCTGTCCCGGATTCCTTCTGCAATTCTACTATCAACACCCTCTCTTCACCCGGAGGAACAGGTTCACAATACACCAAAGCACTGAGACAGATCTCCCGCCTGAGCACCGATATAGAACTTTAACAAATAATAAGATTTTAACTTCTGATTGTGTTCTTGAACAACACTGAATAGCCAATAGTTGAGTACACCTTCCTATAATCTTATCCTCAAGTATATAACGTGTATGTGAAGATTAAAGGAAGTATATTACTTATTGAATCAAGAGATTTTAAATAAATTCAAAGATTCAATAAGTAATTTGAATATTTGAGAGCTTTTTAGAATGCAAGAGTGCTTAGAAATATAGATCAAGAAATAGAATAGAATCGGTAAGAATTGGCGGTTTGATAAACAAATTTGTGATGTCTTTATAGTGGTTGAAGAGTAGTCAATGTTCATGAAGAGTTTTATTGAAAAGAAGCAATCATTTCCTTTAGAAATCAAAAGAAAACTTTTCATGGAAGAAAGTGACCCTCTAGAAATATGGCTGTTATTGTCGGGTCAGTCGACTAGTATAAAAATCACCAGTCAACTGATAGAAAATATAAATTATATATATATGAAAAATGGCATAAAATAGTCGTTACTGGGTTTTTGACCCTGTTACCAGTCGACTGGTATGAAATGGACCAGTCTACTGGTCCAGGGCGAAATGCCCAGTAATGGCTGTTTTAAGCCATTCTTACACACACACATATATTTATATTTATATGCATCAATTTTTGTTTTGTGTTATTGTGCTATAATAAATAAGGGTAGATTTTAACATAAATCTAATACACTAAACACACACACATATATGTGAACTAACTTTTCAACCAATCTTCATTCCTTCGCTATTGTGAATCAAGAACTCAATAATCAACAAAGAAAATTCCCTTTTATTTCAAACTTATATGCATATATTCACAAACAGTAGAGGACAAGAATAAATTAATTAAAGCAATAAATAAATAGAATTAATTAATAAACGATCAAAAAGTAAAGTTTTGGAGAAAATTCCTCCTAGCCTTGATCCTAGAAGCGGGGTCGACCGCCCTCCTAAGGGGTGTCGAGCACCTTCCTATAGGGAATCCCAATGAGGGTTGTTTTATGTAGGGATTTATTTATAATATATATCAAATGGATTGCTTAAATTTAAGCAAACTAATCTAACGATTCATACATACGATAACAACTATAAATAGACCCTCAAACTCTCATTCTAAACCTTACAACCATTTCTTTCAACGCCTCCATTATGCCTTTCTTCTGCCTCTAATTCCAGAAAGCTTAAAGGATTTAGGTTTCCTCTATTTCCCTAAATATATTATATCTTCTATATCTTTTTCTAACATGGATTTATGATTAATCTGGAATTTAGATTCATATGTGTATATATAAGATTCTAATGGTAATTCTTATATATATATATATATGAAAGGATTGGAGCATACGTTCATTCTTGAAGGCCGAATCCAGTTTCTGTTCTATTCAGTCTTATTACTACTCTTCCTAATAGCTCTGTGAGTGGACTCTATCTAAGTTACTATTTTCTATAATTGATGGTTATAGATTTGGATTGTTGTGCCTTGGAGGAATTTGGATATACAAAAAAAACATGATTAAACCCTTCAAATCCTTCATTTATTATATTGTTCGTAGAAATTTTCAATCTAGTTATATTTGGGTTTTGGGTTGTTGTAATAATAAAAGGAAAATATGATTCTTATTGCATGATTGTAACACCCCACACCCGCTACGGTCACTCACTAAGGGAATGCCATAACATCGGTGGAGTATTTTAAGTGAATATAGAACAGAAAAATTACAACAAGACAGATATAAGTAATACTTGAGAATTTAAAACATCATTTCATTGCAGCGGAAAGTAAAACATGTTTGGTTACACCAAAACCATAAACAAGAGTCAAGTACATAATATCCATCCTGATAAAACAAAAGTACATAATCCCACTACATAACTTAATAGCCATAATAGAAAAGATAAACTGAGCTTTACATCCACGGTCCAAGCTCCAAAAGGTAGATAAAGCAGTCTGATCAAAGCCCACTAGTGCTAGGCCCACTCTAATAACCTGAGGGTTGGGAAAAAAGATAAAAACAACGGGGTCAGACATAAGTCTGAGCGAGTCCTATAACTTTAACAATACAATCATTAAAGTAACCAGAGTAAGACATAAGCTTGATATATGGTAACGACTGGGGATAAATGGCTACACTAAGCAGCCAACTAGACTTAGGATGAACTAAGATAACCGTAAAGACGCGCCTATCCACCCAAGGATAATTACTATATTGCACCACCCCAGATCTACCCACCCAAGGGTAATTCCTACACTGCACCACGCCAGTCATTCCTACTTAAAGGTTGATCCCTCCCAAGGACTTAGAAAATTTACCCAGTAGTTTCGTGTACCCCTAGCTGACTACATAGGTGTCGTCTGCCCCTATCTCCACTAGGTGTACCCACTACTCCCAAGCGATCGGCTCCCTACCGTAGATACCCGTGCTGGCCCCACAATGGGGTGTATCACTCCCCAAAGTGGCAACCCGACACAACAAATGGTGCACGGCTTATATCTACACGATGCAACAACGTCTTACCTACCAGCCCGGGTCCACACACACAGTTGAAACCCGTTGGACTTGCGTTGCCACCGCTACCCCGTTTTGGCCTCTTACAGTCAAGCCCAATATGCGTGTCCCGTCCTCGACTTAGGTCGAGCCCACAAAGATACGTTTGGGATATTGGTTGAAATGGGCCCCCACAAGCTACCCACCTAAGCTTGTCATTTCTAGTGAATCCCAATTAACCCTTTAACCATGTCCACTTACATGTTATAAATTTTGGTTAAGTCTTTTAATCATATTTTAATTGCCACTCAAGGCACCCACAAGCTACTACTTAAGCTTGTTATTTAATTAATTGCCACTTAAGGCACCCACTAGATTTCCACATGCCACCCAAGGCACTTACTTGATTCCCACATGCCACCCAAGGTACTTACTTAACCCTTTAATCATGTTTAATTACATTTTCCACTTTGGTTAAGTATTCTAATCGTATTTTCTATTGCCACCCAAGGCGGCCCACTAGTTTCCTCATGCCACCCAAGGCACCCCCACTAGTTACTACATGCCACCCAAGGCACCCACTTAACCCCTCATGCCTCACTACATGCTAATTTGGTTAAGTGTTTCTTAATTAATTAAGATCGTAACCTTTGTAAAGACCTCTCACATTAGACTGTCTTTTATGGCAGCTGGATATGCCGGTTGGTTCCGGGCAGCCTTACACCATAACAGAGTCTAACCTTGTGTCTTTACACTTGTCACGTATTTAGTTTATGACTAAGACCTCTCACATTGGGCCAATCATTTGTAGCCGCTGGATTTGCCGGTCGGTTCCGGGCAGTCTTATGCTACAAAAGGGTCCAACCTCGTGTCTTAGTAGATTAATTACACCTAATTAATCACCCCCATAATTTGTATTAATTATCCCTAATTAATTACAAATATTTAAGAATATGGGTAGACCTAACTCAATAGGTAAATTCCCAATTCCATAATATGGGTAGACCTAACTTAATAGGTAAATTCCCAATTATGTCCATCCACTTTATGGTATGTTTAATCATACCCACTTCACACAATTTTATGTGTTCATTAATTTTTACCCCATCGTCCCCACGTAAATACGTTAACATGACATACTTCAAAAGAGAAGATTCATCATACACACAATGGGTTCAACTTAGCATATCATTAGCATTATCATGGGTTTAAAAGGTGTCAACTTGCATATATGACCATAAACCCAACTTGCATAAATAACCAACCCAAACTTGCATGAATCACATATGTCATAAAGATGGTAACTTGCTTAAATGTTCATGTCATAGACCTATCATAAAGGTGTCAACTTGCATACATGTCATAGGTCTAAAAGGGATGAACTTGCACATGTACTTATGTCATACATAGAGGCAAACTTGCATATATTATGCATATCATAAAAAGAGACAAACTTGCATATGAACTTGCATCATAACTTGCATATGAACTTGCATATAACTTGCATATGAACTTGCATCATAACTTGCATATGAACTTGCATAACATGTCATACTTAGAGGCAAACTTGCATATATTATGCATATCATAAAAAGAGACAAACTTGCATAGATTATGCATATTATAGATCCAAACTCATAGGTTAAACTTGCATGTCATGTCACTTATTTCACACATGATTCTAGCATAAAACCAAGCATTTAACTTGCATAAAACCAAACACTTAGCATGCATAAAACCAAACACTTAGCATGCATAAAACCCACCACTTAACATGCATAAACCCAAACACTTAACTTGCATAAACATAGTGTCATCATGAATAAGTGTTAAACATAGTGATTAGCAAACTAACATCATAACATATGACCTAAAACCCATTGATCCGCAAGCAAAACCATATGATCTCATCACATCTCATCTACTTAGTTTAGCAATTGGTTATTAAAGTGATAGAAACTCACCACTAAACTCCAATAAGCAAACCCTTGCCAAAAATCACCCAAAAACTCTAGCCTTGAAAATAAAGCTTGCAACTTGATGATGAATGCAAGCTAATGATCACTCATACATCTTAAAAATGCTTGTATGAACATGAAAGCCTTCATAGAAATAGTTTAGAAAGAGGATGGAGGCTAGGGTTTTGTGTGGAGGCCATGATCATAGAAAATTTTGGCATAGTTTAGTTAGAGGATAGGATTATGATCATTTAGGGCTAGCTTAGGGTCTTATTTATAGGATTAGGATGTGTTTTAGACCCTTAGATTAACCCTAGGTTAGTTTAGGTCCGTCAGATTTCGTCCCAAGCCCTCCAACCCAGCCCAAAACTCAACCAGGTGCACCCAGGCCAGAATCAGCCGACAGGGCAAGTCGACAGCCCTGTCGACTGCCAAGTCGACAGGCATGTCGACAGGCAAGTCGACAGCCCTGTCGACAGCCAAGTCGACTTGGCTGGGCGGGAGTTTTCCCGCCTGGCCCCATTTCTGCATGTTTAGAAATTCAAATTTCCCGAAAACTTCTTCGGGCCTTAACCGGGTCATACGGACTCCGATTTACAAAATTTCGGACTCTATTTCGCGTATTTTTCCGAGACGAACACAATGACGTAACCTGTTTCCCCTGATTCTCACATTTGAGATTATTAATTCTGTTATTAGTGAATATCAGTGTTAACACAAATTTGGGGTGTTACATTCTCCCCTCCTTAAAGGATTTCGTCCCCGAAATCTCTAAGTTAAGGAGAATGCATATCCTACCATCCAGACAACCATCTACTCAATCCATCAAACATGGGCATCCATTGTCCTTAAAACAATTTCTACTGATGTATGAGCATATGCAAAAAGTGTGTGTATATGTTCCCTATCTAATGTATGAACATATGCAAACCGTGATAGTGCCATGCATCCAATATGTATGCGAAAGAACCCTATCGACACATACTATATCTACATGAGTGCACAATCATTCACCAAAATGCATCATCCATATGATAAGACAACCATTATACATCCATAAATATAGCTACCTACACACAATTATATGCAATATGAAGTGATTGAGCCGATCTAGTGTCTAGAGTGTGTGTATATGCATCCACGAGCAACCACTAGCAACCACTTGCGTCCACACGCATCCATCAAACATAACATGTCTCAAACACATGTTTCAACCATAGGTTTTATCCTATCTAAAGGTCAAAGGTACTAATGAGAGGACATACTAAAGATAAGATAAGTACTAGACAAACGATAAAGGAGAAGTTAAAAGACATACCCTCAAAAGAAATGGGTACAATGAACGCATCTTCACTTCTGTCTCCCAAGTAGCCTTACTCTCACCTTCTCCCCTTTTCACTTTGACTAGTCGAACCTCTCTGTTTCCCAACTTCCTAATCTCTGACCCAAGGATGCGGGTAGGAGCTCGTTGAATAGTCGTATCACGCTCTACCTCCACTTCTTTAAGCAAGCTCGGCTCTACCGCCTCTGCGGTCTCATGTAGGCACTTCCTCAAATGTGACACATGGAATACGTCCTGTTCCCTATGCAACCGAACTATCTCTTGAATATAAACTGAAGCTAGACATGGAACAGTCCTCTTGCTCTTCACGGTATGAAATGGGCACTCTTAGTAAGTCTATCTACCACAACCCAAATTCCCGTATTACCCTTCCTCGATCTTGGTAACCCATCAATAAAATCCATCGAGACGCTATCCCACTTCCATTGCGGAATTTCCAATGAGTGAAGCAACCCACCCGGTTTCTTTTGCTTCGCTTCCACCTGTTGGCACACCAAGCATCTAACGACATACTCGGCCACATCTTTCTTCATACCGGCCCAAAAGAAAACTCGCTTCATGTCTTGGTACATCTTGTCCCCACCGGGATGAATAGTCATCCTAAAACGATGCGCCTTATCAAGAATAGCCTTCCTCAAACCCTCGTCTTGCGGTACGCAAAGTCTACTGTCTCTACGCAAGCACCCCCTATCGTCTAGGGTGTACCTACTCAAATGGCTGGACGATTCCCCCTTATGAGCCTCTATACCAACTCAACCAACTGTGGGTCGTCCCTCTGTGCCTCGCCAATCCGTCTCAAAAGGGTAGGTCTGACCTCCAAGGATGCTAGCAAATCGGGTATAAAGTCAACGGAAGGTCTGAAATCAAACATCGAGATAACTTCCAAGCTTCGTCGTTCCATGAACAATGGACTCAAGGACAACCTTTTTCTGCTCAAGGCGTCCGCCACCACGCTATCTCGAAATCATAGGATGCTAAGAACTCCATCCACCTTTGCTGTCATAAGACTATGCGCTCGAAGAGCCTCCAACACTTCCTTAAGATGTAGGACATGCTTTTCTCCACTTCTGGAGAAAACCAGGATATTCTCTCATACAAAATCGTCACAACTATCCATCTCTCACGCAGACCATCCTAGTCGAACTTGACATCCCCCAAGTGCAAGCCCCAAAGGCCTAAACCAATATTAGACAAACACCCAAGGGACACCTCCTTCGAATTCAGACGACCTACGTGAGATGATACTAGTAAAAACGGCTAAATAATTAAGCCCTTGTCCAACTCTGGATGTCCTCGCCAGTCTCGCTCCAAAACCACCGTTTATCCCATAACTGGCTTTGCTCAACCTATTGATCACATACGAAAACTTATTTCGCTCCTAGAAAAGACCAAGATGTCATTTACAAATACCATCACGAACTTATTTAGGTACTCCCTGAACACCCTTCTCATCAAATCAATATGCGGGGGCGTTCGTCAAACCAAATGGCATCACCAGCCACTCATAAAAACCATCCGGAGTCCTAAAGGCAGTCTTCTCTATACTATCCTCAGCCACTCTCAACTGACGAAACCCCGTGGCTAAGTCCAACTGCGAAAATGCTGAGGCGCCAACTAACTGATCAAAGAGATCATCAATCCTCGGCAATGGGTGTCTATTCTTCTTTGTGAGTTTATTTAGTTTTCTTTAGCCTACACAAAGTCTGAGGGACCCATCCGCCTTCGTGGCAAAAACTACTGGAGCACCCCACTTCGATATACTTCGTCTTATGAACCCCTTCTCAAGCAAATCGCCTACTTGCTTATGGAGTTCCCTCCTCTCACGAGGAGCCATGTGGCACACTGGCCAAGATACTGGTTTGGCATTGTCTACCAGATATATTCGGAAGTCAATCTCCCGCTCCGGAGGTAAGCCCTTCACCCCCTCAAACACATCCGAGTATTCCCGGACCACTCTAACAGATCGCAAACTCTCGACCGATGTGTCAAGCGATTCTAGATAACTTAGCATAACATTTTCCATGGGATTACAAGAGATCTCGAGAGTGTTACCCAAGCGGGTCATAAGCCTAACAAATCTCCCTTCAAAATCAAGAACGGCACCCCTACTGGATAACCAGTCCATGCCCAAAATAACCCATAGCCCGTGAAGCCCAAAAAGCATCACATCTAAACTCAACGCTAAGTATAGAAACATTCAAACCCCTCAAACACATCATGGAGCCCCAATTGGGTTTGAAACAACTAAGGGATCATCTACTAAACTGGTGTCTAAGTGCAGTGACTCAACTAACAATGATGAGATAAACAAACTCGATGCGTCAGAATCAAATAAAGTTTGAACCGGATAATAAAGAAATCCAAATTCCAACCTAGACGGTCCTATCCCCATCTGGTACACTAGCAGTGAGGGAATACAACTACCCTCCAGGAGATTCCATACCTTGCCCGTGCCCCTTTGGACAATCCTAATAAGGTGTCCTATTCCTCCAAAAGGATAACTACTAGCCCTCTTCTTCCCATTCTCCACTCGTAACCTCCCACCAATGAGGTTTCATCCTTCATTAACCAAACAACTATTTGAGCCTTCCTCCCATCGTCTATCCAATAGGTACCTACAAGTCCTCCTCCTTCTTGAACCAACTTCTAGTCCGACTAATGTCTAAGTCCCTTGAAGTGGTTTTCCATTCTTATCTATCTTAGAAAGATCATCCATACGCGGAGGAGAAACTCAAAACGAGAGAGGAAGAGATTCAAAACGGAGAATTAGAAAGATATAGATATGGCTATTGGGGATTATGCTTTTCTTTCAAAAACTTTTCTTTTAAAAGACATGTTTTTGAAAATACTCCTTTCAAAAATATTCTTAGAAAATAGTTTTTCTAAAAATTTTATCTGTTCTGGTAACCTTAAGCTCTGATACCACGTGTAACACCCCACACCCGCTACGGTCACTCACTAAGGGAATGCCACAACATCGGTGGAGTATTTTAAGTGAATATAGAACAGAAAAATTACAACAAGACAGATATAAGTAATACTTGAGAATTTAAAACATCATTTCATTGCAGCGGAAAGTAAAACATGTTTGGTTACACCAAAACCATAAACAAGAGTCAAGTACATAATATCCATCCTGATAAAACAAAAGTACATAATCCCACTACATAACTTAATAGCCATAATAGAAAAGATAAACTGAGCTTTACATCCACGGTCCAAGCTCCAAAAGGTAGATAAAGCAGTCTGATCAAAGCCCACTAGTGCTAGGCCCACTCTAATAACCTGAGGGTTGGGGAAAAAAAGATAAAAACAACGGGGTCAGACATAAGTCTGAGCGAGTCCAATAACTTTAACAATACAATCATTAAAGTAACCAGAGTAAGACATAAGCTTGATATATGGTAACGATTGGGGATAAATGGCTACACTAAGCAGCCAACTAGACTTAGGATGAACTAAGATAACCGTAAAGACGCGCCTATCCACCCAAGGATAATTACTATATTACACCACCCCAGATCTACCCACCCAAGGGTAATTCCTACACTGCACCACACCAGTCATTCCTACTTAAAGGTTGATCCCTCCCAAGGACTTAGAAAATTTACCCAGTAGTTTCGTGTACCCCTAGCTAACTACATAGGTGCCGTCTGCCCCTATCTCCACTAGGTGTACCCACTACTCCCAAGCGATCGGCTCCCTACCGTAGATACCCGTGCTGGCCCCACAATGGGGTGTATCACTCCCCAAAGTGGCAACCCGACACAACAAATGGTGCACGGCTTATATCTACACGATGCAACAACGTCTTACCTACCAGCCCGGGTCCACACACGCATATGAAACCCGTTGGACTCGCGTTGCCACCGCTACCCCGTTTTGGCCTCTTACAGTCAAGCCCAATATGCGTGTCCCGTCCTCGACTTGGGTCGAGCCCACAAAGATACGTTTGGGATATTGGTTGAAATGGGCCCCCACAAGCTACCCACCTAAGCTTGTCATTTCTAGTGAATCCCACTTAACCCTTTAACCATGTCCACTTACATGTTATAAATTTTGGTTAAGTCTTTTAATCATATTTTAATTGCCACTCAAGGCACCCACAAGCTACTACTTAAGCTTGTTATTTAATTAATTGCCACTTAAGGCACCCACTAGATTACCACATGCCACCCAAGGCACTTACTTGATTCCCACATGCCACCCAATGCACTTACTTAACCCTTTAATCATGTTTAATTACATGTTCCACTTTGGTTAAGTATTCTAATCGTATTTTCTATTACCACCCAAGGCGACCCACTAGTTTCCTCATGCCACCCAAGGCACCCCCACTAGTTACTACATGCCACCCAAGGCACCCACTTAACCCCTCATGCCTCACTACATGCTAATTTGTTTAAGTATTTCTTAATTAATTAAGATCGTAACCTTTGTAAAGACCTCTCACATTAGACTGTCTTTTATGGCAGTTGGATATGCTGGTTGGTTCCGGGCAGCCTTACACCATAACAGAGTCTAACCTCGTGTCTTTACACTTGTCATGTATTTAGTTTATGACTAAGACCTCTCACATTGGGCCAATCATTTGTAGCCGCTGGATTTGCCGGTCGGTTCCGGGCAGTCTTATGCTACAAAAGGGTCCAACCTCGTGTCTTAGTAGATTAATTACACCTAATTAATCACCCCCATAATTTGTATTAATTATCCCTAATTAATTACAAATATTTAAGAATATGGGTAGACCTAACTCAATAGGTAAATTCCCAATTCCATAATATGGGTAGACCTAACTAAATAGGTAAATTCCCAATTATGTCCATCCACTTTATGGTATGTTTAATCATACCCACTTCACACAATTTTATGTGTTCATTAATTTTTACCCTATCGTCCCCACGTAAATACGTTAACATGACATACTTCAAAAGAGAAGATTCATCATACACACAATGGGTTCAACTTAGCATATCATTAGCATTATCATGGGTTTAAAAGGTGTCAACTTGCATATATGACCATAAACCCAACTTGCATAAATAACCAACCCAAACTTGCATGAATCACATATGTCATAAAGATGGTAACTTGCTTAAATGTTCATGTCATAGACCTATCATAAAGGTGTCAACTTGCATACATGTCATAGGTCTAAAAGGGATGAACTTGCACATGTACTTATGTCATACATAGAGGCAAACTTGCATATATTATGCATATCATAAAAAGAGACAAACTTGCATATGAACTTGCATCATAACTTGCATATGAACTTGCATCATAACTTGCATATGAACTTGCATAACATGCCATACTTAGAGGCAAACTTGCATATATTATGCATATCATAAAAAGAGACAAACTTGCATAGATTATGCATATTATAGATCCAAACTCATAGGTTAAACTTGCATGTCATGTCACTTATTTCACAAATGATTCTAGCATAAAACCAAGCATATAACTTGCATAAAACCAAACACTTAGCATGCATAAAACCAAACACTTAGCATGCATAAAACCCACCACTTAACATGCATAAACCCAAACACTTAACTTGCATAAACATAGTGTCATCATGAATAAGTGTTAAACATAGTGATTAGCAAACTAACATCATAACATATGACCTAAAACCCATTGATCCGCAAGCAAAACCATATGATCTCATCACATCTCATCTACTTAGTTTAGCAATTGGTTATTAAAGTGATAGAAACTCACCACTAAACTCCAATAAGCAAACCCTTGCCAAAAATCACCCAAAAACTCTAGCCTTGAAAATAAAGCTTGCAACTTGATGATGAATGCAAGCTAATGATCACTCATACATCTTAAAAATGCTTGTATGAACATGAAAGCCTTCATAGAAATAGTTTAGAAAGAGGATGGAGGCTAGGGTTTTGTGTGGAGGCCATGATCATAGAAAATTTTGGCATAGTTTAGTTAGAGGATAGGATTATGATCATTTAGGGCTAGCTTAGGGTCTTATTTATAGGATTAGGATGTGTTTTAGACCCTTAGATTAACCCTAGGTTAGTTTAGGTCCGTCAGATTTCGTCCCAAGCCCTCCAACCCAGCCCAAAACTCAACCAGGTGCACCCAGGCCAGAATCAGCAGAAAGGGCAAGTCGACAGCCCTGTCGACTGCCAAGTCGACAGGCAAGTCGACAGCCCTGTCGACAGCCAAGTCGACTTGGCTGGGCGAGAGTTTTCCCGCCTGGCCCCATTTCAGCATGTTTAGAAATTCAAATTTCCCGAAAACTTCTTCGGGCCTTAACCGGGTCATACAGACTCCGATTTACAAAATTTCGGACTCTATTTCGCGTATTTTTCCGAGACGAACACAATGACGTAACCCGTTTCCCCTGATTCTCACATCTGAGATTATTAATTTTGTAATTAGTGAATATCAGTGTTAACACAAATTTGGGGTGTTACAATGATTTTCTATATTGTTTGGATTCCCTTTTTATTATATTTTCATGTAAATTTGTATGTTTGATTTTTGGGCAAAAGGTTAAGATTTGGATAACTTTGTTGATTTAATAGGTCAGAGTCTCTATTTTTCAAATAGAGGATTTGAACGTATTATTTACAATATATCCAAATATTAAGGTTTTGCGCACAAACAAACATAAGAAAAGGAATCTATTCAAAATAGCAATTATAAACATATATATTTGATGGTATCTTTTATTGTTGCAATAATCAAGTCAAATCCTGGGTTGCAAGTTTATATGTTGTTGTGATTGTTTCTCTCATTTATTGTCATATGTTAATATGCACATTTATGTTATGGTTGAGGAAGATACGGGAAATGACTTGTAAAGCTTTAAGAATTTAATAGAATTGACATTTTAGAAACATGGTGAGGACGCTAATCTCATTCTCTTAATTTATGTTTATATTTACCAGTATGTAAGGCACGTATGATAGACGAGCATACAGGAAAATGTGACAAAGTTGGAAATGTATTAAACTGTGTATTGTTCTTAACTTAAGTGTTTATTAATCCAGTTGAAGGTTCATAGTTGCATTGTATATAAGAATGCATTCATAATGTTTATATAAGTATGTGTATGCACCAATACATATGCATGTCCATTGTTCATGTAATAGGAAAACAGAACCAAAATCTGATATAGGTTTTAAATTAGGTTGTTAATGGTGTATCTTTGATCAGTTCTTCGTAAGTGAATCATTTCATTACATAATGTTTTAATTAGGCTTTCCCAGATGCATAACCTGTGATTTCATAAATATAGAGATTGCAACAGTAGAGCAAAAGGGATTGTCTGGTAGTTTCTAGAAATAATAACACATAATGAATTGAATAATACACAAATGTCATATTACGAAATCATACATACATGAGATAATTGTCTATCTTTTCATTTAAAAATAGGGAAAACACATGCTACGTACACAAATAGTTGTTAACAATTTATTTAAAATTATAAGAATATTATTTTTGTGATATTAAAACTCAATTTAATATCAGTTCATTAATTGACTACATGGTAGTATTTAATAGTTGATAAACAAAAAATGAGTGTCTATATTGGAAAATCATGATTTATTGTGAAGATTATATGAATGGAAAAAAAATGCATACCAAATCACATGGAAATGCATAAGAATAGCAGTTTTATTTACATACATATGGAAGACATATGATGTTACCCATATGATGTTAGCGGATAACTAACCATTGCAGGAATAAAAAAGGCTCTGGAGCAACTAAAATTGGGAATGCAAGTCCTATATTATACCTTTATATCGTTTCTTGAGTATGAATTAGGATATTATGACAAATCATTATTGATATCTTGAATGCAATGACAATCTATTTTTCAATGACAATCTATTTTTCAATGACAATCTATTTTTCAGAAATGAGTACAATATATTTCACATGTTAACAACCATGATTTTGTGCGATTAAGTTAAAACTACAAACAAATTGGAAAAAATGAATAAAACAACTAAGAATATCAAAATGCAAATTCCATCAACATATTTTCCGTGTCTATATTGTTTGGAACCATAAATGATCCAAGAGTCAGGTTAATAGAGAAAAAAATAACAATGATACACTAACAATCCTAATATGATAAAAGCAAAGACCGCATTACATCAAAGACAATGATTTGTTCCCATATATTTTGCTCATGATTGTGATCACACACACACACACACACACACACACACACACACACACACACATATATATATATATATATATATATATATATATGTTTGTTTGTTTGTTTGTATGTATGCAAAGCACATAAATCTTAATTGAGTAAACTCATGCTGACATCAAACTGGGCAAACACGTAATGACAAAAAAAATTACAAAAGAAAAAAATGAGAGTGCACAACACATGAAAGCATTAGCATTACACCAAAACAACAAATTAGGCAGTGCTTTGGTTTAGGCCGTATCCAATGCAATTAGGCAGTGCTATGGACTATATCAAATTTTGACATATTTGTCAATTAGATACGACCATGAGCACAGCCTGATTGTCAATTAGATACGGCTCATGACCATATCTAATTGACAATTAGATATGGCTCATGGCCGTATCTAATTTTCAAATAGATACGGCTATGAGCCATATCTAATTGATAATGCATAGCCGTATCTATTTGAAAATTAGATACGGCCATGAGCCGTATCTAATTTAAAAAAAATGAAAAAAAAAAAAACAATTAGCTTCCACTAATGATACATGCTACTTCAAACTTTAGCAGTTTATACATTAAGAATTTAGTTTATACTTTAGCAATAAATAATGCAATGCATTACAAGCGTCATTAGTTCATACACTGTTATGTAAAACATAACTATTAATCATTTTCATAAATTAAATTGAAAACAATATCTACAAACAAAGTTTACACAAATTCGTAGACAAAGATAATATTTACAAACCAGCTTCATAACACAAAGACAAAACCTTTGCATGTTCCAGGTTTATATTTCTCCACGAACAACCTTTCCTTCTAGATATTCTTCCTTCCACAGTAGAGGAGAAACACACAGGCTCCTGAGTGGAAGATTAATGTCAACTACCATCAATGCTAATATGGAAACATGAATTATTAATGTCAACTACCAAAAGATAGTTGGTTAATTGCATCCTTATTTTATAATAATGAAAGAAGAATAGGTTAAGTTTCTGAAACTGCACCTCAAGGTTGGAATGTACTTGAAGTGTTTAGAGACACAGCCACTGAAATGGTTGTTCTGAAGAAACAAGCACACAAAACATAGCATAAAATATATGAAAACAATGCATTAGGACACCACACGATAGAAAATAGGATAAATTGATCATGAAAAAGATTTAAAAAAAAATCTGTAAAGGAGAAACAAACAGGCTTTTGAGTGGAAGATTTGCTTAAAAAAAACATTGAGCCCGTTAAACCATTGTTCTGCAAATAACTGAAATTTTATCACAGCAAGTAAAATGAACAAGAGATAAAAAATGATATTGTGGATGCATATTTTTTAATTACATTTGGAACTTACAAAGCATGAAGTTTCGTTAGAGAAGTAAACGAACTAGGTAGATCACCAGTTAAGTGGTTAAATGACAAATTCCTGAATTGTGTAAACATTGAGCATTAAGAAAATAATTCACTTAAAAACGTAATTAAAAATAATCTCATCATACGCTCTCCTCTCTCCGCTATCGATAAATACACAGTCAAACTACTATTAAATTTGTGAGTAAAACGGAGGATGAAATTGATCCTGGTTTCTTTAATGTAAACTGGCTTGAGTCCATTTCTTGCAGAATTGGAAATTATACAAAAGAGACTTCACAGTAGCAACTGTCAGTAGTAGTGGTATGTTCCAAAGTTTTGATGTAAATTCTTTGCGATACCGAATCAGTATATAATGCACAACATAAAGCACTTTCAGATTGGTGTCATGAATATATCAGAATCAGTTTTGGTTGCAACCACTGATAATGACTGCAGTTACATATATTTCGACAAATAGTTAATACATATTTGTTGGAGATAACGATAATTGTTGCTTACCTTCCACAATTGGATAGTGCGATCATGCCTTGCAGTCAAAATCCGTTCCTTCTGCAAGCAGTCTATAGATATAACTTCACTTTGATGGTCGTGTAGAGTGTCGATATGAGTTCTATCTTCAGCATTCCAAAACTTAATCTGTCCATCATACGATCCAGAAAAGAGACATGTTGTGCCTTGTCTAAAAGTAGACAAGAAACAGGTCCTTTATGACCATGAAAAGCATGAATATGATGCCTTGTTCTGGTTTTCCCCTAAATGTACATGGCGATCTAACCCACCACTAGCAAGATATCGGCCATCAGAACTAACAACCAAGGCCAACACATGCTTGCTTCTTTTTGTAGACGATTTTTGAGAAGCTATTGCATGATGAGAAATCATTACGTCTTCGCTTGGCCACAGATACTTTTCAGTTTTACCAGTCTCTACATCCCAATGCAGGATAACTCCATCTTTGGATACCGAAAAATCTTATATCGTCTTTCGATAATGCAATGGATGTTATAGATTGCCAGTGTTTGACATGAAGACGAAACTCATCAGTAAGTTCATAACTAAGAACCCTTTGAGCAATGAATCATCTAGCTCTCCCACTGTCCTCGAGCTACCTGTTCTTCAAAATATCTCCAATCAATCCGTCTTCATTTTCGTCTTCATCGTCATCTTCATCCTCTTCCACTCTCTTTTCCAACTCCTTAATCTTCTCCAAATGCTCCTTTGTGATCCGTAACTTCACTTCCTCTTTCGTCTCAACTTCTTCAGCCTCGTCATCCCCGTTCTTATTTCTGTCTTCTCCGTTCTCGAAAATTTCTTCATCCTCACTTTCAATGTCCTTGTCATTTTTGAACCGAAGCAACCAGCTTCGGCTCTTGTCCGGCTGGAAAAATGAATCTTCATTGAACAGCTTTGTTCTCTTGACCGGTCCCGTTGATCGTGATGACTTTTTACAGCTAGGGTACTTCATACTTTGGAAATTCATGAACATAACCGACTCATGTCAAAGATTAAAGTTCATTATGTTTACCTGTTCAATAGCAACCATTAGGTGCCTGCACATTCCTTGACGACGATATTCATTACAAGTTGAAATTAAAGGTATTTCTGCAACATAAACACCATGTACCCTATAAGAAATAAACAATTTAATGTTTCGACCAGTTGTGCATATTTCATTTTCTCAAAGGTTTTATAAGTAAAGCACGGTAACTAATGGGTGATAATAGCACATTAAGATGAGCACTTCTACATACGTCCAAAATTTTGTTGCAATTAACCTAGATATCATTGTACCCACTTACTTTGCTGACAGTTAGCAAGCTAACACAAAGTAAACACATGTTTTTTCACTTGCATCTGGTAAAGCAAGAAACTGATAAGTTGCAAAATATACTGTGGTTTGTGATTCAATAAGCCACATGTTTAAAAACGTAAACTAACAGGATAGGATGACCTTTACCAATAGGTTATAAACGTCAACGACATAAAACAGTGAGCACAATGAATAAATATGATTTTGGTTTGTTAATACATAACACTTCTAATCTTGGCTTATTTTGCTTGTAGCCTAGATTCCTGAGACATCAAGATACTCTTTGAAAAGCAAAAGGGTGCATCAAAGTATCAAGCGCATTTTATTTCAAACTAGAAACCAAACTTTCCTATACAAAATCATTGTTCTTTACACACCTGGTCATTTTCATCACTAAGCGAACTCTGCAGAAACAAACAAATATATTTTAAAGTTCATATATACATTCATATCATATCATGTAAATGGAATGAACTGAAAGAAGGATGATTAAAGATATAATATAATAGTACCCATAGCTGTTTGTTGCTGCAATGAAAAGCAGTTCGTGGTCTGAAACTATTAGAAGATAATGCCTGTGATGCAAAATCCAATCTTTGGACAAAATATTCATGCTTTGTGCTTGCATTTTTATTCAGCATGAGATTGTTAACTGCACGTGAAATATAATCTTATTATAATTAATTATTTTATATTCTTTCAATATTGTTTATTTTAGCTACAATGATCCCGTTATCTTATAAATTTTATGATGAAAAACCACACATAAACATAGAAATGTGAACAACCATGTATATGTTGTTTATCTTTGGTTTAGTTCTTTAAATAAACAGATATTTTATTTCAGTGTATAATAAAATGAAAGTGCACAAACTAAAAATTTGCATTTCTTGAAACAACATATGGAGAAAAACATACCTAAGAAAGAAATGGCCAATGCCTTCATCTAACATGTTTTTTTTTTGTGTACTTTAGAAGCATAACAGTGTATGCTAATATCATTAGTCAAACTTGTCTTGAGTCCACCTTTTTAACATTTCTAGTGCTGCTTTTGGTTAATCTATTAGTTCCATGCATCCTGCATCATATACCAATAATTTCACACAACTATCTTTGAAATCTAAGATAGACAAAGCATAACTTTATACGGTTAAAGTGTAAAATCAGTTTAGGAAATAAGAACCTTCAAGAAACTGAGTCATCTATGGTTTATGAGCTTTCTAGCATCTACATCGACCTTTTGCAATAAAATGTACATTGAGCATTCAAAAATTCTTTGTGACCTGACCATTGCATAGCTTGTACTCATACGAAGTTTCCTGTCAAGTTATGGAACATGTTATGTATTTGCTTCCACGTACACAATTATTCGACATTGAAATCATTTCAGTAAATGACATGATAAATAAGTAGAATTTTATGGTAGATTTCTGTAAAGTAAACCTAGCCAGTTGCAAAATAAATCGTATTCTCTTGCATATCTAAGCATCTTACTACCGTCTTCAATTAAGTTTGGAATTCCAAATTTTTCATTCAATCAACAGAAATTGCATCATACACTACTGGACTATATGATTCAAATTCTATGTTTCTAACTGCTAGGGAACTCCTCACCAAATTTAAGTTCACAAAGTTCTCCCTATTTGAAAAATCATTACAGAGAATCCCTCCACATTGTTTTCTAATTTCGTAGTACTAAAAGAATGATGATACCAAGTCAGATAAAAATAGGGCAAATTTTGAGCAACTTTGTTTGTTTATGTGCTTACATTTATGTTTCCAACGATGTTAAGGGTTGAACCAAAAATACCATAACATATTAATTTTGCTTCCGTGCAAGCACTCTCTGTCTTGCTTGAATAAATGGATACGAAAAACTATGAACAAAAGACGGTATGAAATGCAGAATCTAGAAGACACAGGACACACAAGATGAAGGACCAATAGTACATTGTATTGAAGTTTAGATCAATATTACTTCACAGTTGATTCATTGCTTACCAATTTTCTCCTTCTTTAATGAAGCTATTTAATTGGCTACAAACCACGCAAACCATAACCTGGAAAATATATTCACACTGGTAATCACGGCCTGTTACAAAATTGAAGATGCACATATAATTGTTTTGCTAAACATGTTAAATAGAAGAAATGCTTGATATGACCTTTCTACTTAATGTGTAGAAGAAATAGAAATACTTTTAACAGTACATTAGTTTTGTTGGAACTTTTTGTGAATTTATTAAAAAAAGGAGAATTAATTGCATTACCAAATTTTTTTATTATTGAGTAATTAATTCAATCGAGCCGTTGTAAGTTAATAACGGTAACATATTTTGTGCCATTATTTTGAGATGTTAATGCATATTTATGAGCCATTAATGCATAGAGCCGTTAGAAGTTATAAACGGTATTATATTTTGTATCAATAAATTTTCTGCTAGAGCTGTTACATTTGCATAACAGTTGAGTGTGTATATATATAAATGTATACATGCATTTGATTGAGTTGTTACAAAATATAAATAGCATTAACAAATTGCAATGAATGGTAATAAATAAATATTTATTAACATTCATCTTCTCTTTATGAAACGAATGCAATTTACATATTGCAAATTTCTTTGAATGGTTTTTTCATTTAATATGGCATTAATTTCAGTCCAATTTTCCTCCCACTAGAATAGCCACCGTTTTTTCTGTATAAGAACTTGGTCATAGACCAGAAAGGAGAGAATATACAGAACATTTTTTTTCTTGCTCTTTTTCTGGAAAAATTCTCTCTTCCTCTTTCACAGAAAGAAAAATCATATATATTTTTCTATCCTCTTCTCAACCATTTTTTTTTTTTGAAAAAAAAAAAAATAGAAAGAAAATAAACTTAAGCAGTATTATTTTAGAGTGCAAACTGAATCGGATTCATATGTGCAAATGATCCGATATAGAAAGAAAAAACAAGGATGAGGCTGTTTTATCCCAGAGGCGGCGGCGAACAGTACGAACTACTTTGCACCTTGAGTAGATCGCCGAAACGTCTTCAAGAAAGTGACCTAGTCCACGACTCAGCCGAACCATTGTTTCCAACAATTTGAAGACGTTTTTCAGAAAAACAATGGCTTCGACTGCAAATCTTGACGATGCTGCCCCATCATCCAAGTTTCAATTTTTAGTGCTGCGCTTTTCAGATTTAAAGGACCGCTCTTCAAGAACTAGCATTTAAAAAAAAAATGACGAATGACAGGTCAGTAGAGATGCATCACATTAGCTTTGAAATAGCTTTTGAGATTATCTCCGAAGGTATGACCTTTTATGAACAGTTTTATATTGCTGTTATAATTGACAAACTGCTCTAAGTTTGAAAAGAATTGGTCTATTATTATTTGGTTTTTGCATTAATTTGCTAATTAAAAATTATTAGGAGACTATTGGAAAACAATAGTAAATCTTATAAGTCTTGAAATTGACTTTGGATGGAATAAAAATTTTCCAAAGAATAATTAAAGATTAAGAAAACAATATAAGTATAATTATATTGTTAACTAGAGATTATAATTATATATTTCATTCGTGTTAAGCCAAAACAATTGTTTTAGAGAACCGTTTAAAAGTGATTGTATGATTTGGAAAATGACATTAAAAGTTTGGCATTACCGAAATGCATATGTTTATTTGTAAATGTCATTAAAAGTTGACATTAATAGAACGCATATATTATTTGGAAATGTCACTAAATATTTGACATTAATAAAATGCGTATGTTATTTGATAATGTCATTAAGAATTGACATTAATTGGATGAATATGTTTTTGCATCAAAATAAACTGACAAAGTTTATATGCATAAATTTAGGGAATGTCATTAAAATTGAGATTAATTGAATGCAAATTTGGAAATGCCTTCATTATAGATGGGCATTAATTACATGCATAATGTTTCGTTTGGAATGTCATTAAGAAATGAAAATGGTGTAGATTTAATAATCATGAATGTATTTTATGTGAAAATGAACACCATTGATTAGATATGGACATCACTATTTCATCACTTTTATTTACGGTTGTTCTGATTTCAAATTTGTAGTTCTCATGAAAAATAAAAGTGATGATTGAGACGTTCAAAAATGAAACTGAAATTTATCAAACAAGAAAAATAAAGGACTTTGTAGTAATAGAAGAACAGAATATGAATCTAGTTCTATTCTGAATTACTATAAGAACTGCACCTTATTCACCTGATATGAACGGTAAAGGAAAAAATAGGACCTTTACCGAATTTGTAATTGCCATCTTATTAATTTATGGTGCAGCAAAACATTGGTGGGGGATATATTATTAACTGTATGCTATTTTCTGAATAGAATCCCCAAATCTAAGAATGAAATTTCACCTTATGAAATTTTAAAGAATCATAAAACCCAATGTCTCATATTTTAGAACTTGGGGTTGTTTAGCATATATTCACTTTTAGACCCTAAGAGAATAAAAATTGGCAAGTAGAGCATATGAATGTGTATTTATAGACTATGCTATCAATAGCAAAGCATACAGATTTTATGACATAAATGCATATAATATATTTGAATCAAATGATGGCGATTTTTTATGAAACAAAATTTCCTTTTAAATTAAGGAATAGTGGGGGCACATCAAGTATGCCTATTAGAATAGAACTTAATAAAAGTTCTAAAGTTGAACCTAGAAGAAGTAAAAGAGCGAGAACCATAAAAGATTTGGTTTGGATTTTTGTGCTTTTACTATAGAGGAGGATCACTTAAACCTCCAAGAGGCCTTATCTTATTTAGACACCGATTTTTGGCGAGAGGCTATAAATGATGAGATAGATTCCCTGGAATCCAATAAGACTTGGCAATTGACAGATTTACCCTCTAGTTGTAAATCTATAGGCTGTAAATGGGTACTTAAAAGAAATTAAAACCTGATGGCGCTATTGATAAATATAAAGCACGACTAGTAGCTAAAGGTTTTAAGTAAAAAGAAAATATAGATTTCTTCGACACTTTCTCACCCGTAACTAGAATTACATCCATTCGGGTATTAATCTCACTTTCTTTCATTCACAATTTATTAATACACCAAATGGATATTAAAACCGCATTTTTGAACGGTGAATTGGAAGAAGAAATTTATATGGACCAGCCTGAAGGATTTGTAGTACATGGTCAAGAACATAAAGTATGCAAATGAGATAAATCATTATATGGTTTAAAACAAGCACCTAAACATGGCATAAAAAAATTGATAATTTAATCATTTCACATGATTTAAAGTTAATGAAAGTGACAAATGCATTCATTACAAATTTAAGAATGACACTTGCACTATTATATGTCTTTATGTAGATGACCTACTCATTTTTTTGGTCTAACATTCATGCCATAAACTCATTCAAATCCTTATTAAGTGCCAATTTCGATATAAAAGTTCTAGGTGAAGCGAATGCAATCCTTGGTATTAAAAATTACTAGGTCCGAAAAATGGACTTTCTTTGGATCAATCTCATTATATTGAGAAGTTTCTAAAGAAAGACAATCACTTTGACTGTAAACCAATATGTACACCATACGATCTCAGTGTAAAGACATATAAGAACACCGGTGAAGGTGTAAGACAGTCAAAGTAAGTGAGCATCATTGACAGCCTTCGGATGTCACTGATTGTACTAGACCCAACATTGCCTATGTTGTGGATTATTATGCAGGTTTACTAGTAGACCTAGTATAGAGCATTAACATGCTATTGAGAGGGTTATGAGATACCTATAATAAACCTTGAACCTTGGATTACGTTATGAAAAGTTTCCAGCTGTACTTGAAGTATATTCTGATACAGACTGGAATACTTTATATGATGATTAAAAGCAACCAGTAGCAATATATTTAGCATTATTAAAGAAGTTGTTTCTTGAAATTTTTTAGGAAACATACTATTTTGACTCAGTCTACTATAGAAACTGAGATAATAGCACTAGCCACAGCTAGTGAAGAAGCAGAGAACTAAAAAAATCTGCTAGTTGAGATCCCTTTATGGGAAAAATAGACACCAATGGTGTAATCGATTGCGATAGTACCGCGGCTATTGCAAAAAGTATTGAACCGTTATTATAACGGTAAAAGACGACAGTCGTAAGGACAATACTGTAAGAGAACATCACATGCATAGTGATGAAAATTTGACGACTATTGAAAGAAGGACAGAACCGATATTACATCGGTAAGAAACGACAGACGTATGCACAGTATTGTTAGAGAACATCACATATAAAGTGATGATAACTTGGCAGATTCTTTGACGAAAGGACTGACCAGAAAGAAAGTCCTGAATGAATCTAAAAGAATGGGACTATTGCCCTTGGATTGATGAGTCACGCACAATGGTAACCCGACCTAAATGACTGGAGATCCCAAGAACTAGGTTCAATGGGTAAAAACAAGTTGTGTAGTGATAGGAATTGAACATGCTATTTAATAAACAAGAAGCATGTATTCCTGAAGTGATTAGAGGATGAGTTAATAGAAACTCTTAATGAGATCTATACTCTATTTGGAGTGGAGTACCTACCTTCAGGAGTACTCTTGATAGACTCACCTTTGTGAATGTGGAAATGTGGCCGTTTCCTATGGAGTTCTGGGCAAGATTCCTAGAGCGTTCACTAAACTGGGATAGACGTGCATGGCCATAAATGCACGGGCTTATTTGATTGCACTCTAGAAAGGTTGTGTGTGGTTTGATGTCAGGAATAGAGTTCAAGACTACGTGTCACTCTAGTAAAAACTGAATCTTATTCACTATGCAAATGTTCAAGTCAGATGACACCTTTGTTTATGCACAATCTTATGTATTTTTTAATGAACTGCTCAAAAATATTTTTTAAGAAATTCAAGTGGGGGATTGTTGGAACTTTTTGTGAATTTATTAAAAAAAGGAGAATTAATTGCATTACCAAATTTTTTTATTATTGAGTAATTAATTCAATCGAGCCGTTGTAAGTTAATAACGGTAACATATTTTGTGCCATTATTTTGAGATGTTAATGCATATTTATGAGCCATTAATGCATAGAGCCGTTAGAAGTTATAAACGGTATTATATTTTGTATCAATAAATTTTCTGCTAGAGCTGTTACATTTGCATAACAGTTGAGTGTGTATATATATAAATGTATACATGCATTTGATTGAGTTGTTACAAAATATAAATAGCATTAACAAATTGCAATGAATGGTAATAAATAAATATTTATTAACATTCATCTTCTCTTTATGAAACGAATGCAATTTACATATTGCAAATTTCTTTGAATGGTTTTTTCATTTAATATGGCATTAATTTCAGTCCAATTTTCCTCCCACTAGAATAGCCACCGTTTTTTCTGTATAAGAACTTGGTCATAGACCAGAAAGGAGAGAATATACAGAACATTTTTTTTCTTGCTCTTTTTCTGGAAAAATTCTCTCTTCCTCTTTCACAGAAAGAAAAATCATATATATTTTTCTATCCTCTTCTCAACCATTTTTTTTTTTTGAAAAAAAAAAAATAGAAAGAAAATAAACTTAAGCAGTATTATTTTAGAGTGCAAACTGAATCGGATTCATATGTGCAAATGATCCGATATAGAAAGAAAAAACAAGGATGAGGCTGTTTTATCCCAGAGGCGGCGGCGAACAGTACGAACTACTTTGCACCTTGAGTAGATCGCCGAAACGTCTTCAAGAAAGTGACCTAGTCCACGACTCAGCCGAACCATTGTTTCCAACAAGTTTGTATGATGAATTTCAATGCATATGTCTATCCACGTCAGCTGCATATTGCAGTCAGAAGTTAGATGCAATTAGGTGAAGGCTTCCGTTGAACTAGCCAGCTTGTGTGTGCTAATCTGAAATAAGTTCAAAAAAATTCATGGTAAATTGGAATTCAACTGCGTACCTAAAAAAAATTATCTTCTTGTCATAATTATACAGGGTTTGACAAAAAACTACCCTTAATTTCAACAACAGTTTGCCATTCCTTACCTTTAGAGTTAGGAAATTCGGCTAAAATGCTTGAAACCCTAAGCAGTGGAGGCATCAATTCATCAATCCGCGATTTGGAGAAATTTCAGAAAACCCTAAGCCATGAATTTTAATTTTGGGTCATCATAGAAGTAAAAAGGAGGGAAGCCGATATACGTGAAGTGAGAAATGAAAAAACTGAGGGAGAAAAACACAATGGGTATTTGACATGGCTCAAAGCCCTGTCATCTGAACTGATCCGAAACTCTACAGGTGTAGGGTTAGATTTAGATGTTGAAGGTGGTGTGGATCGGTTGAGTTGTAGCAAAGAAAATTTGATATGGCTATAAGCTGTTTCAAAATTGGTACGGTTTAAAGCTATATCAAATCTCCGCATCCTAGTGTGCCAAATTTGTTGTTTTGGTGCAGTGTAGAAATATATTTATGACAGCTAGAAAAGGAAAGTCACGTGAAGCTTCTAAGGCAATGAAGGATTTACATCATGCATACAAAGAAAAAAAGGAAACACAATCCTATAGATATAAAATATACCTAGAAGCACCAATTTTACTTTTTTCCTTCTGAGCACTTAAATGTACATGAAAGCCTAGGTAAAATTAAGCAGTGAAGGCAAATATGTTAATCATGAAGGTTCCAAGTTTTGCACACACATGAATTGAACTACATAAAAACATCTTAAAATTTTGACAGGCAAAGACCTCAGATAAAAATACAAGCAGTGGCCCTATGATGATGATAGTTCAATTCACAGAAGTCTGGGTCTAAAACAAAAACATAAAGACATTAAAAAATATATGCTATGAACAGCCTCCCAACTGGACTTTGTGTACATACTTCCTCTTTGATTGATTATTGATAATGAGTGGGATCCACCTTCACTTTTATTCAACAGTATAAAAAGATACTTCATTCAATTTGGAGCAAGTAGAAGAATAGTCATCTAGCATGCTATCATCCCTCTAAGTAGACAAAATATAAAAGATGTTATTGCACACTAAAGTTTATAAACTTAAGCAAATATGGTTTGTTTAGTATGAATGACAGTTGCACACGAATCCTACTTTAAAATATATGGATGAAAAAGAAGCAAATATAATTGAAAAAATAGTGTCAGTCATTCCAAAATCCAGTAGGTTGAGAACAATAATGTCTTCTTGCAGATTGGGGGTGATTGACATAGAAATGTGTTTATTTTATGCTCTTATTTCTTATCTTTTGTATATAAATAAATATTATTTGGGTATTGTTTTGTTGTTTTTACAGATAGTCCAACCCAGCCCGCATGCAACCAGAAATGTAGAGAAATAGAGATCAATTTGCTGTGTATTTGCAGTTTGAAGAATTGTAGATGAAGATCTCACATCTAGTTGCTGTTGGCCAAGAAAAGGATTGATAAAAAGGCTTTGAACATCACAAATCAATGAAGAGATATCAAGGAAGCAAGAGGAAAAAGAGAAAAGGCCCAAAATTGCTTTATTTATCTAGGGTCCATTTATGTTTCTCATTGTAAACAATTTAGTGGTGTAATGACCAGGCCCATTTATCATTAGGGTTAGGGTTAGGGTTTGGCTATCTACCCTATATATACCCTTGTAATGGCATTGTAGCCACCATCCTATCATATATCTCATTCTATTCTCTTCTTCATCAATAAAACTCATTTTTCTTTTTATGCAATTTTCTATTTTTCTTAGCAATTAGTGTTGTCTACACGATTAGATTCGGTAGAACACTATTTGTATTTTTCATTTCTTTTCATTAGTGATTGACCGTCTGATTAGATTCAGCGGTAATCCTAATTTTTATTTTCTGTTCGTTTAATTCTGTTCTGCAATTTTATTTCCATTATTCTATTTTATTTTTAATCGTTGAATTTATTACAGATCTGATTAGATTCGAATCTGCAGTAAATTTAACTGCATCTTTTAATTGTAGTTTCACTTTTTATTTTGTTTTGCAAAATCAACCTCCAACTTCGTCTAACACGCCCAAGAAAAAAATAAATAATAATTTTTAATTAAACCTCCCTGTGTTCGACCTGTATGCTACACACCTGTGCGCTTGCAGAATTTTATTACAAATATCGCGCTTTTCTAATTCATAGAATAGCGACGATCAAGTTTTTGGCGCCGTTGCCGGGGAGGTAACGATTGAATTTTATTGTTTATTTAATTTCCGATTCGTGTTAGTTTTTATTTTATTTTGTATATATTTTTGTTTCTTGCACATATAGAAAAAATCTCAATTAGTGATGTGGCGTATTAATTACATTGATACTGTCATGAACTAAGCAAGAGAAAAAAATAATTTCTTGCCTTTATTTTCTTTCAATTTCTTTTCCTATTTTCAATTATTCCTTTCCATTTTTCAATCCTCCTTCCTACTTTTATATTCATTTCTTCTTTTACAATCTTTCAAAAAAAAAAAATCTTGCTTTTTTTCTTTTAATTTTCCTTCTTTTTTCATTTATTTCTTTCCTTTTTTTTATTTTGCATTTCTTCCAATCTAATTCCTTCAAGAAGAAAAAAAATATATACAAAAAAAAAAAAAAAAAAAGTTGCTAATTTTTCTTCAATTTCTTTCCATCTTTCTACCACCTTGCTGATTTTCACATTTTTCTTTTCTCTTTCCTTTTCTTTTTATTTGTTTCCATCTTTTGTCTACAACTTTCTAAAAAAAAAAAATTGCAATTTCTTCTCTGCCTACTTTGATTTCTTTCTTGTTTTTGTCTGCTTTTATTTCTTTCCTCAATTTATTCTACCCTTCCTCTCTACTCAAAAAAAAAAACCTTGTTTTTTTCCCTTATTTCCTTCCTCTTTTATTATTTTTTTTCCATTTTTGTTTTGCTTTTTCCCATTCATTTCTTTCCCTTTCTTCTTGTTCAAATTTTCATAAAAAAAAATTGCATTTTTTTTAATTTCTTTCCAATTGCATTTCTCATTAACCTTTTACAATCTCTCTTTCCATTTTTTCATTTATTTCTTTCCGGCTCTCTCCTTCATTAAAAAAAACAACTTTTAATTTTTCTTTATTCTTTCCATCTTTCCACTTTCTTTCCAATCATCTACATTCTTTTTCTTTTTACAAATTTCAAAAAAAAAAAAAGATTCCTCTTTTGCAATTTTTTTTTCCTTTCTTCTTTTGTCTTTCTTGTTCCCAATACATTTGATTTCTTTTCTTCTCTTACAAATTTCCTTTCTTTTCAAAAAAAAAAAATAAAAAAAAATCCACTTTTGATTTCTTTCCTCTTTATTCCTCCTTTCCAATTTTCAATACAATTACTTCTCATTCTTCTTTTACAAGTTCAAAAAAAAAAAATCTTGCCATTTTTCTTTTATTTCTTCCTTGTTTTCAACTTCTTTCTCCTTTCTTTCGTTTGTTTCCCCTCTTACTAATATCTCGCATCCTTTCTTCTTTTACAATTTGCTAAAGAAAAAAATTCTTTATATAAATTTCTCTTCTCTGCCTTGTAATTAATTTTCTTTCCTTTCTCCATTTATTTCTTTCCCTTTTCAAGTTTTTCCTTTTTCATTTTTTCTGTCTCTTCTAATTTTACAACAATAAACAAAAAAAAAAAATTCTTTCTGTTTTTGTCTTCTTCTTTTTTTGCTTTTCCTTCTCTATTTCTTTTACAATTACTTTCCTTTCTTCCTTTACAATTCTCTTTCTTTCCTGAAATCTCTCTTCCCATTTTTTTTTTTTTTTTTTGTCATTTGTTTCTTTTCTATTTGTCCACTTTTTCAACAATAATAAAAAAAGGGGAGGTCATAAAAAGATTCTTTTTTTTTTCAATTATTTTTCCTTGCTTCATTTCTTCCCTCTGATCAAATACCCCTCCCTCTCACATAATATCATTTCACCACAGTTTTTTTTTTCAATCAACACTTCAGCACCATCTTCTCCAAAAAGTTAGCTTCTTTTTTTTTGTTAATTCCTTTGTTTCTTTTTCTTGTGCTTTTTTTTGTTATTCAATTCATTCAAAAAAAAACCAAAAAAAAAAAAAGAGATTTCGAACTAAGGACAAGGTGACTGGAGTTCAAGCAACAAATCAAGATTTCAGAAATCAAAAGAAATTGCAAATAGTGAGATTTCAATCATTGACGCTACTCATTTTTTCTGGATGAACAGCCATACCCCACTGTAAATTTCTTTTAACTCTACAGGTGCTCTGCTGCAAAGAAAAAAAATATATAGACAATTGTTGTAAAAAAATTCTGCAGGGGCAGCGGCTTGCTATGTACAATTTTCAATTTTCTGCAATTTATTCTGTGACTGTTCTATGACTGAATTTTCTGAATATATTTGGTGAGAAACGAATTTCCATTGCTACTATCATCAATCTCATCGTTTTTCAACAATAAAATTTTGATTTTTCAAAATAATATAATTGAAAAGTGGTGTTTTGTGAAGTTGACTGTCTCGTATAATTGGATCGCGGATATATATTAGTTCAATTTATTGAACTTTTAGCAAAAGAGGTTGCATACTACCCGTAAAACATTGGTTGTATCCCTTAGTATTAATACTATACGTGAACGGCCATAAGACCCTCTTCCCCCTTCCAATTGAGTCAGTTAATTAATAGAGCACAACTCGTTCTTTTATACTGTTTTGAAGTGAGAATAATTTATGTCTTACCCTGACTTCATTCAAATGTCTAATTCAAAAAAATCCTTGAGAGAAATGTGGGATAATAATCGGAGTAGACGTCCTCTTGAAGAGTATGAGTATGAAATACAACTCATGAAGCAAGATTTTTCAAAATTTCGTGAGCCCAATGCAAATTTTCAAAATTTTCCAATTGACCAACATTTTCAAAATCATAGATATAATCGAAACGACGATTTCAATTTAAATTTCAATAACTTCGATTATGGGCTACATCCACATCAAAACGGTTTTGAATCGCAACGTACCTTTGATCAACATCAATATGGGGTTGGAAACCAATTCGAAAATAATTTTGAAAATGATTTTCAAATCGATCAAAATTTTCAAAACTACAACCCATATCCACATCTTGAGAATGACCAAAATTGGAATTTTCCCACCAATTTTAACAATTTTGGTTACGAACCTAATTTTCAAAATCAAAATGATTTCCAATCTCAATTTCAATTTTCTGAAAATTCAAACTATTTTGAGAATCAAGAAATCCAAAACGAGAGCTCTCAAATCAACGATCGTCTTAACATTCTTAGAGAGAGGGAAGAAAGACTAAATAAAAAGGCTGATGAACTTCTTTGTTTATTGACATCTTTGAAAGAACAACGAGAGCAACATAATCAAATTCAAACAAGCGATGAATCAGAAAATAATCAATTCTTTACTGATGGTGAAAATTTTCAAATAACAACTTTCGAAATTGAAAATAACGATCTAAATGAAGTTGTTCAAAATTCAACGAATGATCTGGACTTCGATTCTTTTCAAGAAAAAGATGTAAGCTTAGATTTTGATCTTCCTCTTTCGGGCTGCGAGAAACTTGAATTCTTTGAAATTGAACAAACTGAAAATGTTGAATTTTTCGAAAACTCAAACTTGGAAAAGGATTTTAACGAACATGAATTCTTTGGATTGTATGAGGAAGAGTTGCCAAATGAGGAAGAAATAGATTCACATCATGAGTTCGAAAATTTTAACTTTGAGAAAATTTCAAACGAACTTGAAATTTTCAGTGTCGATAATACGTTGTCAGTTAATAATGAGAAATGTGATCACATAGTCTTGAACAACACTCAGAATTCAAATTTCACTGAATTTACATACGATCACAAATTTTTGAATAATTACACTGATAAATTTGTTGAACACATGAATCATTTTTGGAATGCTGGCTTGATTGAAAAACTTCTTGTTAGGACGACCCTGGATATTTATCTCATAGACTACAAATCGAGGTATAAAGATGAGATGGTTTTCAAAAACTCTTGCTTGTTAGAAAACATGTCTAGGCACAGTGGGAATGGGACTCATAGGGCTAGAACCAAGTGTGGGGGGAAAAGTTGGTGGAACTCTTTGCATCGCATGCACCGTAAACACATATATCATTGTACATATGATCCATTCTTACATATAGTTAGATTGCATTTCATTTTACAAGTCATTTTACATTTAATCCATCTTTGGGTACGATCTTTCAAATTTAGGAAACGTTACAGTGTGGACACTGTTTAGTTCAAGTGTGGGGGGGAGTCTGCATTTCATCCATTTTCATTTTTCTTTGTTTTTGTTTCTTTTTATTTTCAGCCATTTAAGTAGGACCATCATACATTTTAGATTGTAGTAACATACCATAAATTTTTTTTTTGAAATACGACTCATTTTCAATTGATACAACAAAATAAGTTTACAATTTTTAGCCAGTTGATAGTATTTTTCTCTCTCAGCTAAATTCGAATTTGAAATATAATGAAAAGTTTAATTTTGAGGGATAATAGTGTAACCGGTACATAGGGAGATTCTTAGGTGATGGCCATGAAATCTATTCTATATTGTAGACTTTGTTTAAATAAGTGGAGGACTTAAAATACTTATATTGGCTTTTCAAATCTCTAAAACTAAGTTGTGTTAAGTTGAGTTCGCGTAACTCTCTTTTGTGCTTATATTTTCGATAATAATAATAATAGTATTCCAAGGGTATCCAACATTGCTTGTATATCGAGCGTTGGTGTGCAAACCCGCCAAGCTCTATCCGACACGTTGTTGACAAAGTCAAAGTTGGAATATCTTGGTCTCATTTTATGGGATTGGACACCTAAGGATTACCGACACGTTGTTGACAAAGTCAAAGTCGGCCTGCACAATCCGCCAAGCTCTTTACCTACTCTCCGTTAGTCCGCGAGGCAGTGCATGGGTGGTAAACCTTGGTCTTTTTAGTTAGGTGTATGCACTTAATCATAAATCTTAAAATTTTATAGAATAAAGAATAAGCGATGATACCCAAACACTTCTTGACCTTATTGATTTGACTAGCCATACATGAGAAAATTAGAATACCACTTTGCAAACTGTGCCAAACAAACTAAGAATTTATTTCATGGCTGCACTATGTTATCGACCGAACTAACTGGCCAAACTGGAATTTAACATTTGAAAACTTGATTTATATTGAAAATTTGTGACAAGTCGAGGTATCTAAAATAAAATCAACTGGTTAGAAATTATTAACTTAATTCGTTGTACCACTTTCCTGAAATAAGTCGTGTTTTCATTTTTCATTTTTATTTCCATATGTCCATTGCATTCATGTAGTTTCATTAGAATCATAGCATACAGCATTTGGATTTTGTGGGTAGTATCCGCTGAAAACCCTCACGAGACACCACTCGTCCTACTAGGGACACCTAGAGGTTTAACGGCTTGTTGCATACGCTCAATGCAATCGTGTTTCCTACGAAAGTGTGACCTATCTAGTTTAGTTTTTCATTTTTTGTTTTACTCGAGGACGAGTAAAAGATAAGTGTGGGGGTATTTGATTGACATAGAAATGTGTTTATTTTATGCTCTTATTTCTTATCTTTTGTATATAAATAAATATTACTTGGGTATTGTTTTGTTGTTTTTACAGATAGTCCAACCCAGCCCGCATGCAACCAGAAATGTAGAGAAATAGAGATCAATTTGCTGTGTATTTGCAGTTTGAAGAATTGTAGATGAAGATCTCACATCTAGTTGCTGTTGGCCAAGAAAAGGATTGATAAAAAGGCTTTGAACATCACAAATCAATGAAGAGATATCAAGGAAGCAAGAGGAAAAAGAGAAAAGGCCCAAAATTGCTTTATTTATCTAGGGTCCATTTATGTTTCTCATTGTAAACAATTTAGTGGTGTAATGACCATGCCCATTTATCATTAGGGTTAGGGTTAGGGTTTGGCTATCTACCCTATATATACCCTTGTAATGGCATTGTAGCCACCATCCTATCATATATCTCATTCTATTCTCTTCTTCATCAATAAAACTCATTTTTCTTTTTATGCAATTTTCTATTTTTCTTAGCAATTAGTGTTGTCTACACGATTAGATTCGGTAGAACACTATTTGTATTTTTCATTTCTTTTCATTAGTGATTGACCGTCTGATTAGATTCAGCGGTAATCCTAATTTTTATTTTCTGTTCGTTTAATTCTGTTCTGCAATTTTATTTCCATTATTCTATTTTATTTTTAATCGTTGAATTTATTACAGATCTGATTAGATTCGAATCTGCAGTAAATTTAACTGCATCTTTTAATTGTAGTTTCACTTTTTATTTTGTTTTGCAAAATCAACCTCCAACTTCGTCTAACACGCCCAAGAAAAAAATAAATAATAATTTTTAATTAAACCTCCCTGTGTTCGACCTGTATGCTACACACCTGTGCGCTTGCAGAATTTTATTACAAATATCGCGCTTTTCTAATTCATAGAATAGCGACGATCAGGGGGAAAACCCTGTAACAGATTAATAAGTAGTCTTCATCCAAAATTTACATATAATTCATTATCATTCTAAATATACTTGCATATCTTTTTATACTTTAAAAATAAGCATTTCATACAGACTTGCTGTCATTGTTTTATGGCATATTAGTGTCTTGAATGGCCATGGCATGACTTATAACACATCTGACTTCTTCATCTCCTTCGTTACACTTTTCAAAAATGTCATTAATAAATTTATCCATTCCTTATATTGTGAAACTACCTCCTCTTTCAAATTCTTCAGCTTCTCTACATTTATGATCCAAGTTTTTAGTGGATTCTAGCTTTTAATACATGTGTATCTACAATTTTTGGTACTTGCATAACAGGCAAACAGCTGATTGCTTTACTTTTATTTTGATCCATAAAAAGTATTATCCTACTTATAAATAATGAACGCCTAATTTAAACTAATATTGAATGATCCCTTTACTTCCAAAATATTAAAATGAACATACACCTATACACATCAGATACTTTGGATATAAAACAATGGAAGTAAGACAAAATAACCTTAGCTAGCTGATTTGTAGAATGAAGTCGGTTAATATCTTATCATGTTTTGACTGACGCTATGTTCAAACAAAATATTTTTATAATTTTAAAATTTAGCCATTTTATTCTCTTTTTTACCTATAGAGGAAATAATAGTCGAGTTGTCAACTTCAAGCCTGTGGTAAATTATATAGGTTTTAAATAATACAAACTACCTTGGTTGATGAAAAATACATTGAGAAGAATATAAGTTATTTAAATGTTTTATGACAAACCAATGTATAAACTTTAGTGTTCTTTATATTATGTACCTAAATAATTGAAATTTTCAAAAATCATCAATGGCGGAGCTTTTAGATCTCCAGGATGACTAGGGATCCATCTCCTTTCTCTGTCTTCCTTCCTCTGACTTCATTCCCTACCTTATCTCTTAATCGACCTCTGCCTTCCACATACCTCCCATAACCCTAGCTTTATCCTTTGTGGATCCATAACTCCTCCTATTCCTAATTTAGAACTATCCATTTATTTCCTTCATCTTTCATTTCTATCTGATCCTACGCCTCCAACTCCCCTAAAAAAAACTCCTTTTTTGACAGCCCCCCTCCCCCGCGGTCGCTCACCCTTTTATCTCATCCCCAACCCTAGATCTGGATTTGCCTTGATTCCTTGCCTACCTACGCTTGCTTCTACCATAATTGACCACCTGTTTGAAGTTATTGGCTACTCCTTTCTACAGGCTAGTGTCGATGCCAGTGTCGTACTAGTAGGAGTTTTGTGTCCTTAGGCCGTCGTCTCTCCCCTTAGAGCATCTCCAACAGTGTTACGGGCCGTAACGTTACGGCCCGTAACATTACGGGAGATATCTTTGATATCTCCCAACAGGCGCGAGCTGATTTTATCAGCTCGCAGCCTGCGAGCTGATTTTATCAGCTCGCGAGCTGATAAAATCAGCTCGCGCCTGTTCCCGAGCCTATATATGGCTCGGGAGGGGGGGGTGTTTGGTTATATTCATTTAATTTTAATTTCCTCCTTTTTAATTTCTTTTTTAATCGTTCCAACGTCGGGATGCCGCCACGCGTGACGAAGAGCGGGAGACGCACAGTTAGAGTTATGCCAGACAACATGTCTGGTCCAGTACACCTTCCTCTACCAGAGGGGACGACGATTGAGGACTTACGTATCCTCCACGAGATGCCACAGGGATTCACCCATCGATCAGTTACCGCGCTGGACACCGTTCAGGTATTAGTTTTACTTTATAGTTTTACGTTATAGTTTAGTGCATGTACGTTCTATGGTCTAGTAGTTTGAACGTCAATAGTCATTTAAATAGTATACATTATTGCACGTACTAGTTAAATATTGATTTAGCTGTTAAATAGTCTTTTAACTGTTAAAACTTTATCATGTAGTAGTTTGTTATACGTTAGTAGTACGAACTTTAATACTCATTTAACTGTTAAATAGTCATTTAGTGCATGCACGTTATCGTTTAGTGCATAGGCGTGCTTGGTTTTATAGTCGTTTAACTGGTATTATTTTAATAGACTCGGTATGTAAACGTTCGCGGGAGTTGGGCGAAGTTTGTAGCATCAGCCTTAGACATATTACCTCTGGATATTCGAGAGAGACTATTTGGCCGTCCATCTGGATATTCGAGAGAGCAAGTGCCAAGTGCCAACTTTGGTACTCTGCCAAGTGCCAAGTTTTGGTACTTTGCCAAGCGCCAAACCTGGTACTTAAATGTTTACATGTTTAAATAACGACGGTAGTGGACGACCCATAGTTTTTAACTCCTTTTTTAACTCCTTTTTAACTCCTTCGGGTGCGTAAATGTTTAAATCCTTCAATAAACATACACTTAAACCAATAAAGAGACACACAAACCAATAAACATACACTTAAACCAATAAAGAGACACACAAACCAATAAAGAGACACTCAGACCAATAAAGAGACACACAAACCAATAAAGAGACACTCAGACCAATAAAGAGACACACAAACCAATAAACATACACTCAAACCAATAAAGAGACACACAAACCAATAAAGAGACACTCAGTCCAATAAAGGAATCCAATAAAGAGACACTCAAATCAAACCTTATATATAACAGCAACATTGTCATACATATCTCAAATCAAAACTTACTAACAAATATAAATGGATTCCAGTTTTACAAAATGCTTGCTGGCTTTTGCTAGCGATTCAGAGGAAGATGAAATCCTTCAAGAGGAAGCAGAAGAAATACAAGAAATACGGGACCTATACCGTGAAGCGTACGGTTCATCGTCCACAACTAGAGGGGGATCGGTTCCTGGAAGGAGGTTTATACACCGAAATCATGCTAAATACCACAAGTCTTTGATGCAAGATTACTTCGATGAGGATTGCACTTACGGGCCTGATATGTTTCGTCGAAGATTCAGGATGCGGAGAAACCTATTTCTTCGGATATTGGCTGGTATTCAAGGTAACAATGATTACTTTAAGTACAAACATAATGCATCGAAGACACAAGGATTGTCCGGTGAACAAAAAATGACGGCAGCTATGAGAATGTTAGCTTATGCCACTCCAGCCGATGCTTTGGACGATGCATACCGCATAGCAGAGAGCACGGCACTAGAAACACTTGAAACTTTCTGTCAAGCAATTGTGGACGTCTACGGAGAAGAATACTTACGGTCTCCAAACGAAGCAGATGTAGTGCGAATCAGAGAGATGCACAAAAGCAGGGGTTGGCCGGGAATGTTAGGAAGTCTGGACTGTATGCACTGGGAATGGAAGAACTGTCCTAAGGGATTACAAGGTGCGTACAACGGCAAGGAAAGACGACCAACCATCATTTTGGAAGCTGTGGCATCGTACGATCTGTGGATATGGCACGCTTTCTTCGGAATGCCCGGGTCTAATAACGACTTAAATGTTGTGGAAAGATCTCATTTGTTCAATGATCTTGCTAAAGGCCAGGTACCTCCTTTAACATTTACCCTAGGCCAAAATACTTACAACCATGGCTATTACCTAGGTGACGGCATTTACCCGAAATGGAGCACCATTGTTAAAACATGTCCAAATCCATTAACTCCTAAACAAGTCATGTTCGCGGCGATGCAAGAGGGACAAAGGAAAGATGTGGAACGTGCTTTCGGTGTTTTACAATCTAGATTTGCAATGATAAGTAATCCATGTCGGCTATGGCGTAGGAGTAAGATGTCTACAATCATGTTTGCTTGCATCGTTCTTCACAACATGATTATAGAAGATGAAAGAGATATGGATGAAGATCAACGTCACTGCGATTACGAGGGTGCTTCGCTACCACCTCCAGTATTCCGACAAAACCAACCACTAACAGAGGAGGACTTCAACGTTCATTTGAGCCGTCAAGTTATCTACAGAGATGCAGAACTCCATAACCGGCTACAGAAGGATCTTATGACTCATTTATGGAACCACCACGGCGATACCTAGTTATGAAGAACCATTACCTGAATGTGTTTTATTTTATGTTTGTCTGAACTTATCGATTATGTATGCAGTAAAGATGTTCCTAAGTTATTAATCATCTATTGTACGAACTCCTTTTCTACTATTACTTCTCTTGTACGAACTCCTAAGTTATTAATCATCGATTATGTTTCATTTCCTAAGATGTTCCTAAGTTATTAATCATCGATTGTGTTTCATTTTCTATTATACAAACTCCTTTTCTTGTATTCGTACGAGTTATTAATCATCTATTATTATGTTCCTAAGTTTATTTTACAAATTACATATCGGTTATGTTTTTGTATACGACAAACTAGGGTAAAACGTTAAAAAAAAAAAATTGGTTTTGCTCTTAGTAATCAAATATTATTATTATGTTTCGAAGTTTATTTTACAAAAAAATTAATGCATTTGGTATTGTATATGGTAAAAATAGTTGGGAAAAAAAAAGGCCACGAGCTGATTTTATCGGCTCCTGAAGTCGCGAGCCGATAAAATCAGCTCGCGACATCACGAGCTGATAAAATCAGCTCGCGCGCCCTATTCTGAACTCTGAATCCAGCCCGTAACATTTGCCTTCATATTACACCGTGTAACAACTGTTGGGTGCAAAAATAAAGGATATTACACCCCTTAACATGAATTTCCTCCACTGTTGGAGATGCTCATAGATATGTTGGTTGTATGATATTTCTGCTTTGGTTTGGCTCTAGGTTTCAGCTTAGATTAGGTATGTTTTATTGAGTCTATTGGTTTTTCTCATTTCTTTAGTTCCCTATGAGTGGCTCAGATCATTCAAGTGTGTCGCCTTGGCGAAATTTGGGTGTTGTTGTGTGATCTTTGGTTCTTAGTTAGTGAGGCTGCTGTTTTCTTGATTATTTCTGGTTTTGGCATGGATGAATATTTTGAGGAATGCCTTTAAAGCTATAAGCTTCCCTGGCTGTTCTTATTAATGATTCCCAGAAATTCAGCTTTCTACGTATTCAATTTTCTACTACCTACTGGCTATCTTCAAGCACTTTTGTATTCAATTATCTGCTTAACTCTTCAATCCTCTACTTTCTATCTTGGAGCATGTCTATTTCTTTATGTAGCTGCAATCCTGGCTTGGTGTGATCAAGTGCAACTAGTTGTATTTAGCTTCTAATAGCTTTTCTGGCTTGAAGAACATTATTGATCTATTATATTGCATTGTTTTGGCAAATCATATTTATTAAAGTAATCTCCAATGTGGATGTATGGGCCTTTAGATCGCAACTGTATTGTATTGTGTCTCTATTTTTGCGTGTAACTATAGTAACTGACCATACCCTGCATGGTTTTGAATACAGTTTTATATGTAGTTAGTTTTAGGATGTCTGTAGCAGATAGGCGAATAGTCTGTCTCCTTTTATATTTGGCAAATTCTATTCAAACTCACGAAATTGCTGAGTTGCCCCCCTTTCAATCAAAAATTTCGCTGACGAAATTACCCTTTTAGCGTTATATTTTTTTTCATGTCCTCAGGTTACCTTGTAGTCCAACTGCGTGGTTTCTTCATGTACCACGCAGTGTGGCCACGTGGTATCCTAACTAACCTTGTAGAGGTTCTACGAGGTTAGTTAGGGTACCACGTAGTCACACTGCGTGGTACATGAAGAAACCACGCAGTTGGACTGCAAGGAGGGCATTTTCGACTTTTTTTAATAAAAAAGGGCGAAACTCAGCAGAATTGCGGTTTTTTTAATTTTTTCACCTTTAAAGGGGCAACTCAGCAAATATGGCGGTTTGAATTGAATTTGCCTTTATATTTTGTACTCATTATTTGTTATAATGAAAAGGTGGTATGATTCACTCTAAAAACCGGTTGTCTTTGCCCAAAAAAACACAGTACTACTCTTTCTAATAGCTCTGTAAGATGGTCTTTCTTTATCCATGGGCGATGAGGTCTGATGTATTGGGTGTATTCATATTTATAGAAGCTTTCATTTTCGTGCTTATCCCAATTGTTGGTTCAGTTTATGCATGGCGAAAAGAAGCATTAGAATGGTCTTAACTGAATATTCAGACAACAAACAAAAAGAAAAAGGAAGGAAAAGGTTATATTGAGATAGTTATGAATTTGATTGATTTTCCGTTACTTGCTTTCCAGAATATGAGCGTGTGACTTGTTATAATTGATCCTATTGATAATACAGAGAACGGCCCTGTTTGGAACCATGTTCTTATTTATTTTTGTTTCTAATTGGTCTGGAGCTCTTTTACCTTGGAAAATCATACAGTTACCTCATGGAGAGTTGGTTGCCCCCACAAATGATATAAATACTACTGTTGCAACTCGGCAAAATAGACCCATAACTTCGGGAGAAGTGTGCCTCCTCACAAAGGGGGTCGCAGTGACTAGGCCTGGGCGGCTGTTTACCAAAAACATAGGTCTTCACAAAGTCCCGTCACACTACGGGAGTTGTCCATGCCCGAAGTCGTTACCTTAACCGCAAGGAGGGGGATGCCGAAGGCGGGGCTAGTGACTGGAGTGAAGTCGTAACAAGGTAGCCGTACTGGAAGGTGCGGCTGGATCACCTCCTTTTCAGGGAGAGCTAATGCTTATGCTTGTTGGGTATGTATGGATCCTTTTTATTATTCGAACGATCTATCTCTTCAATTAAGATTTTTAGTTCTTAATTCTATCTTTCTCTAAAAACCTTCGAAGAAGACAATAAACTCATTCTTACGTTTCCATATTAAAGTGAAGTATAATACTTAAATTTTTCTTTAATTTAATGCCCATTGGTGTTCCAAAAGTACCTTTTTGGAGTCCTGGAGAGGAAGATGCAGTTTGGGTTGACGTATAGTGCGACTTGTCAGACATATTGGGTCAAATGGAATTTCCTCAATCTTGATTTACATAGAAATTAAGAAATTCTTATAATACCGATGAAAGTGGATAAACCCGACTTGCCAAGCAAGGAAGGACGTCTAATCAAACTTATTTATTTAGATAGCATATAAATATTAGATAGTGTATAAATAGGCTCGACAAAACCTCTGTATGGCTTCTTATATTTCTCGATAAAAAGAAACATGACCAACAGTAGTTCGAATGTATATACAACGGACTAAGTTACTATTTTGTGTAATTTTATAGTTATAGATTTGGATTGTTATGCCTTGGAGGAATTGGGATATTGGAAAAGAAGACATGATTAAACCCCTCAAATCCTCTGTTTATTTTATTTTTTGTAGAGATGTTCAATTTAGTTATATTTGGGTTTTGGGTTGTTGTAATAATAAAAGGAAAACATGATTCTTATTGTATGATTTTCTATATTGTTTGGATTCCCTTTTTATTTTATTTTCATGTAAATTCATATATTTGATTTTTGGTCAAAAGGTCAAGATATGGATAACTTTGTAGGTTTAATAGGTTTGAATCTCTAGTTTTCAAAATAGAGTATATGAACGTATTATTTACAATATATTTAAATATTAAGTTTTTGCACATAAACAGACATAAGAAATGAAATCTATTCAAAATTGGAATTATAAACACATATATTTGATGATATGTTTATCTTTTATTGTTGCAATAATCAAGTCAAAACCTAGGTTGAAAGTTTATATTTTGTTGTGATTGTTTTTCCCATTTTATCGTCATATGTTAATATGCAAATTTATGTTATGGTTGAAGAAGATATGGGAAATGACTTGTACATCTTTAAGAATTTAAGAGACTTGCCATTCTAGAAACGTGGTAAGGACGCTAATCTCGTTCACTTAATTTACGTTTATTTATGCATATCTATAACGTAATCAATGTCTATTAATATCTATTAAGTGTGCAATAAATGCATTAAATTAGGAATAGAATTTGAATGTACCCACAGGAATTTTCATGTTTATATGTGTGTGAGTTAATGGTTTATTAAGTGACTAGGAGTTAACTCGTAGGGACGACTAGATAATAACAAGAGGATTTACCAAGGGTTCTTAAAAGAAGTCGTGTACCTAACCTAAATCCTGGTAGTAAGTAGCCGTTACTATTTCTCTTCCGACAAGAGAGTTATCATTTATAATGATTAACTTTAGAACGAGGTCTTAACTAGCTTGAGGTCCGCCATTGGTTATTAAGTGATCAGAGGGATGTCTGCCCTAAATAAATATGGTATTAAGTGATTATAGGAGTACCTGCCCTTGAATTAGTTTTGGGGTATTAAGTGACTTCTAGGACGTACTCCTCATACTTTGCATTATGTGTTTGTTACGAAGACATAACTTGAAAATTTTATAGCTGCCAAATATAGGAAATAGCCTTCTCAACTTACTTGTATTTCATTCACTAGAACTATATCTTCTTACCTTCGTCCTTTTAACATTAACAGGACAATAGGTAAGACACGTGCTTAGGAAAGAGAACGATCTCTTGGAGGAGGATCCTCTTGAAGATCTAGTTATTATTGCTGTTAACACCAAAATTTGCACCAGCCAGATTTAAAGAACCAGAAGCGCCAAAACCAGAAGGACAAAGGGCTTTAAGCAACAAAACATGAACCAAGTAGGAAATGCCTTGAAAGAAACTAAGGCGATACCAAAAGCAAGGTCTAAATGCCACAACACCAATACTGATAGCAAAAGTTTAGGAGAAGCAACAGCAACAATGCTAAGGCAGCAAGGAATAAGAGAACAAAATATGGTGTCAGTACCAATATAAAATGGATTATCATCTTGATAACGACACTGGAACAAGGAAGGCAAGGGTTACTACTAGATTTTGATACTGAAACTAGGCAGCAGCTAAGGGGCATCGAAATGGCACCAGCAACAAAATGAAAGAAAGAAAGGCCTAAGGCCATCACCGAAAGCAAAGGGAGGAAAAATTATTTGATCTACATGTTATTGGAACCAACGAAGGAGACCAAATCTTTGTACCGATACTCAGAAGATAGCGGCAAGGTGACACCAAAACCAACATGAAAGAAAAATACAACTAAGGTAGTGTCAATGATAGTAAAAGCAATCAACCTGATCCCATTTCTGAAGGCATACAGTCTGATATCGTAACTTAGAGCCATTAAGGAGAAAGCATGAAACCAATTTGGACTTGAGCAATGGGCTATCAATACTAATACACTTGGTACCGATACCGCTATCAGAAAGCAGCTTCGAAGTTACCAAGAAGGGTCATCCATACTAACACGCTTAGTGTCGATACCGATACCAAGGAAGAATAAAGTTAACACTCAGAAGATAATAAAGCGAGTCAGGGCCTTTGATCTTAACAAAGGGGGAAGATAATGAATTGGAAGCACTACACTTGGCCTAATGAATTGACGTTACTAGAAGAGTTATCGAAGAAGACTCAACCCAAAGGACCTCAGGGGTATCAAAGGCAATGACACTACCAAAGTTAGAAAATCGAGTTAAACTCCCACCAAATTTGCAAATCGGCCTGGTTTCACAAAGAGGAAACCAAACATTAAAAGAGGAAGCTAGCACTGAAGGAAATATAGCTCCGTCATTCAACTCAAGTGTCGCCAAAACGTGTGGACCCTCTATTCCAACGCAACCTCTAAGCTCGAATTTTGTAGATGAGAATGCTAGCCTTCATAGAGCATTGGACTAAGGCAAAGGAACGAAGTTGAGTCTTTGAGGAGAAGTACGACCACCTGGCAAATTGGACGGAAAGAGAAAACCAATTTGATTTCCTCTAGGAAGGAAAGACCTGGTCTTTCAGGGGTGTACTCCAAAGAGAATCGATACAGGAAAGGCAAAGAGCAATTTGGAAGCTCAATTACTGGAGGGTCCAGTCCCGAATGATCAAACTGTGAAAGCTTGGAAACCTACTTTAAGGACATGGCAGAGAAGGCCATCAAAAACTTACTTGAAAAGGAGAAATAGAGAGCCTTGGATGAACAGATTAGCAATAGTGAAAGAATGTCTCCTTTTACTGATAAAATCATGAACATAGTAGTATCGCCACATGTTGAAATCCTCCCATAAAATATCATGGAACTACAAACCCAGATGGTCGTCTTATGGCTTACGAAAGCATAATGGATCTCTACAATGCTTTAGGGCTGTGCGATGTAGATTATTTCCAGTAACACTTCGAGGAACGATTACTAAATGGTATCGCCAGTATCATGACAAAACCATTCACTCTTGGAAGCAGTTTTCTTATGAGCTCTCTACACAATTATGTGTTTGCAAAGAGACAAGTGTTGATAACACTATCATCGCAAACATAAAGCAAAAACAAGAAGAATCTTTGAGTGATTACTTAAAGAGGTTTAAAATCAAGGCCCTAAAAATAGAAAATGTGAGTGATCATGAGAAACTCATCGCTATTCATTCAGGATTGATCAAGAATACCTCGTTCTGGAAAGGGCTATACATCCACGGAGGTAGGGTTTTCAAGACATCTATCTCTGATAAGATAAATTCATCTGCATGGACGAATTCTCTTATATAAAAAGGAACTTAAAAAAAGCAATCTTGATGGAAAGTCCAGGTCTCATCCAAATAAGAAAGGAAAGGGCGAAGACTCCAAACTGGAATTTTTAACTTTGTTCGTGAATATTGGGGCAATTGCGGATTAAACAATCATTGGGCTAATGAATGTCGTGAGCCCCGTACATGCCACATTTGCAGGGTCATGGGTCATGTAGCATCTTCATTCGCCGCATTCAAGAGGAATGGTTAGGTGTCATATAAAGCTTCTAGCAGCGCTTCTTCTAATTCAAACAGTACACCAATACATCTGAAGAATTTCATATTAACTATGTATGTGTACAATTCTTAATCTGTTTAATTACACCCCCCGAGTTGTGTGCTCGCATTCGAGATGTATGCTCACCCAAGCTGTGATATCACACGAGCTATATGTTGCACCTGAGCTGTGTGCTAGTGCGAGCTATATGCTCGCACCTGAGCTGTGTGCTCAAAGAAAATGCTTCACAAATCAAGAAAAGCCTAACGAGGCAGTCCAAAAATCAGATCAAAAGCTCTGGAGGAGCACCCTAGGCACATACATCCTTTGCCTACATATTATCCCACAGAAGGGAGGGAAAGCTCAAAAGGAGCGCATGAAGCACATACAACCTCTGCTTAAAAGAACAAACTAATACGAAAAATCTAAAGACCAAGAGGCGGCTCAAAATCAAATTTAAAGCTCAAGGGTGCAGCTTGTAACTTGAAACAAAGCCCATAGAGTTGCTCACAAGGCTAAAGAAGCAGCTCAAGCAGAGTCTATCAAATACTTGAATCTGTGTTTGGTTTGGGACTCCTATTAATTTCCAAATGTAGATATCTGGTCTTCTATTAAATACCCGGATTTGGTTTATGGTTCGGGACTTCTATTAATTTCTAGATGTGGATATCTGGTCTTTTTATCAAATACCCGAATTTGGGTTATGGTTTGAGGCTTCTATTAATTACCAGATATGGATATCTAGTATTCTATTAAATACCCGGATCTGGTTTTGGTTCGGGACTTCTATTAATTACCATATGTAGATATCTGGTCTTTTATTAAATACCAGAATCTGGGTTTGGTTCGGGACTTCTATTAATTTCCAGATGTGCATATCTGGTATTTTATCAAATACTGAATCTGGGTTATAGTTTGGGACTTCTATTAATTACCAGATGTGGATATCTGGTCTTCTATTGAATACTTGAATCTGGGTTTTGTTCGGTACTTCTATTAATTACCATGTGTGGATACCTGGTCTTTTATTAAATACTTGAATCTAGGTTTGGTTTGGGACTTCTACCAATTACCAGATGTGGATATCTGGTTTTCTATTAAATACCTGAATCTGGGTTTAGTTCGGAACTACTATTAATTACTAGATGTGGATATCTAGTCTTCTATTAATACCCGAATCTGGGTTTGGTTCTGGACTTCTGCGAATTACCCAACATGGATATCTAGTCTTCTATTAAATACCTGAATCTGGGTTTGGTTCTGGACTTCTACTAATTACCTGACATGGATATTTGTACTTCCATTAAATACCCAAATCTAGGTTTCGGTTCGAGGATTCTATCATTTCCAAACCTGGATTTCTGGTCTTCTATTATTAAATGCCCGAATAAGGGTTTCAAAGATTCTATCTATACATCCGTATGTGGAATTCCGAACTTCTACGCTAATATCCCATTCTGGGTCACGAGACAACAATTCTCATTCATGGTATAGGATTTCCAAATTGCTCAGGTTGCTATCACAAGGCTGCTACCTAAAAGACTTCCGACGAAGATCGTGATCTCCCACATCTCATATAGGGAGATTCCCGAAACTTATATGCACAAAACTACTATTTGTTGTTCTAAATGAGTAAAGAATACGCGTGATTGTCGCAAATGACACCTATTACATGGTAATAATGAGCTTTACAAGTTAAGTCACTCATTATACATATCTTACATTGAGTAAAAGACCCATATAGGAATGTTATGCTTCAGATTCCTATGTAGGATAATGCGAAAGAAATCTTAGATGGAAGCATCAAGTGATATCTACACATTTTAAATATTTGTTCACAGTCATTCCATGGATAATCAAGTACAAAACTTAGAACTCTGTGTTATACTTATCAAAAATTTCTCTTATTACGTGGATTTGATCAAGATAACACTCGACACAATGTGATATAAACTTTAAACGAAAATCTAACGCATGGAACATTAGTTGTTGTACATTGCACTGGAAAAGGGGGAAGGGAGTTCACATAAAGATCAACATAATTTTGTCAAAGCTTTCTATCATTTCTAGAAGGTGGTGTTCTGATCTTATATTACAAATACCAGAATCCATGTTTCAAAATTCATGTTATCTCCTAGAGGGGATCACTGGTCTTATTTCAAAACATTCAGATATGGGTTTATATTCCACTGTTTAACTGTTAAAAGTGGATTTCTGACTTTCCATTTACCCGAGCATGAGTATCGGAGACTTTTGTTTTTTTTTCAAGTATTATATCTAATTTTCTATTTACCTGATGATAAGTCTTAGATTTTCTATTATTGTCAAATATGATATCTGATTTCCTATTTAGCCGATCATAAAGCTCGTGATTTCTATCATTTTCAGATATAATTTCTATTTTCTATTTTACCCTTGTATAAGTCTTGGGATTTATACTATGTTCAGGTATGTATTTCTAGTTTCTATTTGCTCAAATGTTAGTCTCGGGATTTCTATTAAAATCAGGTTCCTGAATTTTTATGACACAAGTTCAAATCTAAACCTTAAGTCTTTTCCTTATCGTTCCAAATGAATATTCCAAGTGTAACGCCTCACCCTAAGATCCACATAAACAAAGAGAACTACATAGTGACTCTGTCTGCTAATGCAGAGAATAGGTTTCGTTAAGGGCGACCCTTGTCTTAACTTTCTATTCAATAAGTTGATAAATGCTATGTATTATTATTTTCTCCAACTCAAATGGCTCAACATATCCAATAACAGTTAATACAAAGCTATAGGTGGACATTGGTCTATCATAACAAAACATCATAGCTAAATGGATAACTCATCACAGAACAGTGCAGATATACATATATTTACATATATAATGATACATCTCAATACAATACAATTATCTCAATAGAGTTGTACGAAGACCTCTCAGTATACATAAAGCAAAGAAAATACAACTCAATGATATCTCACGAGAAAGATAACAATCCAAAATAGATGACTCGATCCCATAAGGAAGCATCACGAACTACTAAGTCCAAAAGAGAGGTTAATACCTGAACAAACTCGGTCTAACCCGAGTGAAAACACACGGGCCATGCTACCTAAATTTATCAGTTAAATTGAACAATCAGTAATGTAAAGTAAGGGATAGATACGGTGTCCTTTTACTCAAAGGATATCATGCCATGACACGAATAGGATTATAGTCTATAACATCATGATGAATCCCAGTCATAAAGGCCCAAATAATATAACAACGTGATGATTGGAGTCGAGTAATAACATCGTGATGACTCCAATCGAGTACTCGGTCTATAGTACTAGTAAAATCGTGAATGTGGCTCAACTTCTCGGATAGGATGCCGAAAGGAAAGAACGTATGCCCCATACCATACGTTTTCACCTAATGGTTTACTAACTGCTAGCTGATACCACATCAGGAAAACATCATAAGCATAATAAAAACATCATGAAATATATATACTCTGCCTCATCTCTCCAGCGAATAAATTGGATAGCCTATTCATATCAACTTATTACGAAATTGGCTCACATCGTGACTTATCTCATCTCATCAACAAGTGAGAACCGTCTTAAAACATATTAACATCGTGAAATCAATATAAAGAAGCTTGCCTCATCTCATCTGCAAGTATAAATAACATAGAGATGGTTATTTATAACCATGTCTCCAAATTGGGAATACTAACATCTAATTTACACCATCTCATCGGCGAACATAAAATGCATCAAAAATGGTTTCTCATCGATTATACTCAAAAAGGGGATCTTGAACCATTAAACTAGTCAAAATTAGGCTAACACGAGAAACTCACAACCTAAAGGTTTAAAATCATCAAAATATGCCATAAAATGGCGAACACCAAAATTCACCTCAATTCAATTCATCGTAAAGAATTCCAATCGTACAAGTTTGAAATTAATCAATAAAGTAAACTCACGTGTCCCATATCACGTATTTTACTAAATCGTCTAATTCTCTTTCTCATACGCTCGAATGGTGCTGCGATGTGTGTACTTTAGAAATATATTTTATTTGAGAAAACTAGTTTTCAAAACAATTTTCCAAAACATTATTCAAAACCAATATCATAAATTTCTTTATAGGATCTTATTATAAATTTTTTGTAAAATACTATGTTGTAATAATTCTAAAATTCCATTTCCTTCAAAATTATTTTCAAAGTTAGTTTGTAGAAAATCATGCTCAAAATGTCATTAAAACATCGAAGATATCTAGAAACTGATATTTGAATTCAATTTCAAAACACTCAAATATAAACCTCGAGTTTCCATAAAATCGGATAATCCATGGATGGATATCATAACCTCAACTTCATTCAAAATATCTCAAATGAAAGAGGCTTAACTGTTATGTACCAATTTAATATCTAACATGTAATGACTTCATTTTTATCCATTTGTAACACGATTGACAAGCATAAAAACATATAATTAAACGATAGTTTCAAGTATAATTTGTGTTATAAGGTTTTAACATCACAATAAGACTTCAAAATGAGAAAACAACCACTACAACTTAGGTTAGAAGAAGTTTACAAAAGAAACAAAACTCAAAATTAAATTATGTTTTTGCGGAACAACGACAATGATGTGCTGTTTCGGACAAGCAAACCTCAAAGATGGGTAAAACACTTCAAAAAGAGTTTTAGATCAGGTATTGGGCTTTCCAGAACATCAAAAACTATTGAATTCGGACTTACAATTCATAAGTTATGTTTAAAATAGGTTTTATATTGAAATTTACTAATCATGTCTTTCATTCTTAGGACAGCGACAAACAACCATAATTTCGACTAAGCAAACTTCAAAATTTTAGAAAACACGAAACTTATAGATCTCAGTCTAAGCTTTACAGAAAATCTGAAATAATCGAATTTCGATAAGAAATGAAAATGTTATCACAAATTCGTTTCAGATACAAGGAATTGCTATCGTCAACTATGTTCTCGTAACAGTCGTATAAAAGCACGAAATTGAATTGGTTATCGATAGAATCATGGAAAATTCAAAACATTAAACTTATAGATCATGTTCTAAACTTTCCGGATCATTAAAATCATCAAATTTGGTTGAGAAACGAAGAAGTGACGATTAAAATGGTTTTCAATTCAAATTCTGAAAATTCTGTCAAAGATAGAATTGTACTTATGATTTCAAAACGATTTCAGGTCAATCAAATTCTGAAATAATGAAATGTAACATGAACAAAAATTATTCCTTATTGAATCTAGTATCCACAACTTTTTACCAAAATTGGATAAGAAACGAGAGAGATATGCTTATTTTATTATAGCCTATTTTCAGAAAATGAGATCTAGAGAATTTAGAAATTGAAACAACTAAGAAATTCCACAAAATCAAATCAAACATAGAAATAGCCAGCTAATTGTAAATGTTTATGCTTACCTAGTATCCCTTGCAGCGATATATCAATTTATTATAATCTAAAATTGGAGTCTTGCCTGGATTTGAAGCTCTTCAGACTTGAAAACAACAAGATATAGACATGCAAATGCAAGAAACTATCAAAATCCAATTTACAGTAAACCAATTCATGAATTTGGAACGGATTGAAGATAAAATAGGTAGGCGATTACCCATGCTTTTGTTTTCAACTTGAATCTAACCCTAGATTGCAAAAGAATTGGATGGATTTTGGATTTTTTTATAGCAGCCATTATTTTGGTTTTTGGAGCTTCTTTGTTATTTTTCTTTGAATGAAAAAAGGGAAAAGCAGAAAGTAAAGTAAGTATTTCTCCACAGAAGTATCCAGATATGGGTTAATGGATCATTAGCCAAAGCTATTAGCCCATTTCCACAGTTAGCCAAATATTTAGTCTATTACACATATGTAATTTAGTAATTTATGCACATCTTCCTTAAATCAATTCTTTTTTAAATGAAATAAATTGGGTTCTTCATATTTCAACAAAGTGAAAAAGTTGTTACAACTACAAATTTATATTTTTTGCACCAAAAAGATTATTTTCATAATTAAGCACAAATTCATATCAATATTTGACAATATTACCATTCTTAAGAAGACCCACTATTTCTACCATTTTGAGTCAAATAAAATTATTTCTAAACCCAATAAAGTGTAATGCAATGTTTTAACATTTTTAAAACATTATTTCCAAAACATTATTACATTTCAAATTTTATTTTCTTCACATTCTCCTTTTATTTTAGAATAAAAGGCTAATATTGGAATAAGTTTCTAATATTATCAACCTAACACAAATAATTTACAACAATTATTTATTTTATAACCAAATCTAAAAATAAAGTATCTAAACTATATTTCCATATTTTTATATTTCAACAATTAAATAGTTGAAATAAACCTCTTTCATTAAAAGACTCAATTAAGTTAAATACCTACTTATAACTTCAAAAATGTATTGTTTATGTAAAATAAACAATATTATCTGACATTTTATTTCCTCAATTCATTTATAAGGTCAATATTAAATTATAATTTGCATTATAATTTAATATTAATGTTAATCTCCAACCTAGGTTGTTATATACTCTTCCCTTAACAAACTTGCGTCCTCACAATTTCTAGAGATGAGTATGTGCTCGACATATTGATCTCATCATTTAAAGGAAAGCTAGATAAGGAAGAAACTGAAGTTTCTCATCTTTTGTTAAAGATGAAGGGAAAGGACAAGATAACTGCTTGATAATTCTATAAATTTCCTCGAACATCTATATATAATAAGCAACTGATAAAACCCTTCCAAGCGACATCTCAAAATTTTGAAAGCACCTCACCTTCAGAAAAGAACACAAAAGAAAAAAAATACCTCTCAAAATCGATCTAAATGAAAGATTCCTCAAATAAGGTTGATATTTCACTCAGCTTCATCCAAAACTCAAGACATCGAAGAGATTAACAATCCAAATTCTACATATTCCACAATGGAAAAACTACCATAATGAAAGAAAGAACACTAAGTAGGATAGAAAAGCTCCAAGAAAGCTGATTACTTCATAAGCCACCAATCTCAGTGATCATAAAAAAAAGGATGTTTAATATTTATGCACAAGGGAAATATAGGCTCAAGGAATCAAGATACCCTAGAATGATGGGTATGGACTCAAATTCTTGTAATTCAAAATTCATTAATTAGAAAAATAAAACCTCAATTTTCCTTTTATAGAAGAATTCTTAATCTTTTAATATAACTTCTTAATTTTAGGAGTTAATTTAACCTTATAAATTATTTCTTCGTAATAGTTAATTCTCCAAACAATTCTTTTAAGTCTACTCTAAAAATATAATTTTGAAATTTTATTTCAAAATTTCTGAAGATACTACCAAAGTCACTCAAATAAACTTTTGGATCAGTTCTTAAAGATATAAAGCTTTCCTCGTCAATGTTATCAAACTTTACTTGTCATGTCTGATTGTCTCATCCTATTGTTTAAAAAATTCCTATCAATAATGTTGATCAGGCATATCGACTAGAATCTTTAAATACCTGATAGGCAACCAACATGAAGAAAAATCATTTTCTGTACAAGAATTTATTTATTTTTCATATAGTTCTCCATTCATTTTTGTCTTAAAACAAAATTTCAATCCTCTTTAAACAAATCTTTACTTCAATAAATTTTAAAAACTCAGTTAAGATTCAACTCAGAAATTCAGATCATAATTAAGATATTCTTCAAATACTCGATTCAAAGATTGATAGAATAAACGAGTGTTCTTCATTCTGCACATTATAATGAACTAGGCAGGAGAAATGGCAATAACCATGCTACTATCCATGGCTTGTAGTCTACGTAAATCGTCCAAAAGTCAAGCTAGAATAATAATCCAACACTTCTCGTTGATCTAAAGAAATATATGAGTCATAAAATAAAAGTTATTTATCGACTAAAGAGAAGAAAGGACACAAAACACATATCGTTATTCCAAGGGAAGTAACATTTTGAAGCACTTCCTCATATAGATTTCCAAGGAGGACAACTCAAAGGATGCAAGAATGGTCCAAAGGAACAAGTTCATAACATCACATCACTTCCATGGTAGACATTCTCATGGAAAAATGATCGAAAAAATCAAAGTCGGAATTGATGGCAAGCACCTTATTCAATCATCCAACAGATGAAAAAAACCAAACGAACTCAAAACCACAAAGTCATCGATACAAGGACTCGAGATACACCATCACCATCTCGATACTCAAAAGTGACCCCAAGGATAATGAAAACAAAATCAATATTCCTAAAATAGGAACACCATTCAAAAGGATTAGAATAACTAAATAATATCCTATAGAACGTCGAATGGGGTTTAGCAACACACAAATCACTTATCTTAAACATAAAAAATTTCTAGAAAGAGACGTAGATAATTTCCATGCTAATATGCACAAAAGAAAAAATATCATAAGGAATAAATTCCATGGTTCTCAACATCAAATCAAATTTTACGGATACCCTCAATCGAATTCGCAATCCTAAAATATACCTCAAGATAAAATGTCAATGATCACACACAGGTTCTTCAATGTGGATGAGTAAGAAGACTGAAATAGAATAATTCCAAAGAATAACTCATAAGATAAGGCATCATCGAATAGATTTGGGATACTACATAATATATATATATATATTGAAAATTGGTTACTATATATATATATATATATATATATATATATATTCCTTGACATATCCTAAACCATTAACCCAATGAATCAAAGAAGGATAATGACTCAAAGATAAGCGAGTACTAATACTCATATTATATTTGGATGTATCGTTATGTGTATGTTTATGTTCGTTGTTTATCGTATTTCATTCTAAAATCGTGCTCAGATACCAAACTGTAACACCCTACCCAGAGACTCATATTAACAAAGAGAACTACACAGTCATTATGTCTGTTAATGCGGAGAATAGGTTGGTTAAGGGCGACCAAATATGTCCTTGTCTTAATTTTCTATTGAATATGTTGATAAATGCTATGTATTATTATTTTTCCAACTCAAATGGCTCAACATATCCAATAACAGTTAATACAAAGCTATAGGTGGTCGTGGATCTATCAAAACAAAACACCTAACTAAATGGATAAATCATCACAAAACAATGCAAATATACATATATTTTGCATATATAATGATACATCTCAATACAGTACAATTATCTCAATAGTGTTGTACGATGACCTCTTAATATACATAAATCAAAGAAAATACAACTCGACAATATCTCATAAGAAAGCTAACAATCCAAAATAGATGACTCAATCCCATAAGGAAGCATCATGAACTGTTAAGTCTAAAAGAGGGGCTAACACCTGAAACAAACTCGGTTTGACCAGAGTGAAAACACACGGGTTAGGCTTGGTAAATTTATCAGTTAAATTAAACAATCGGTAATGTAAAGTAAGGGATAGATACTGTGTCCTTTTACTCAAAGGATACCATGCCATGACATAAATTCTACATCGTAACAAAGAACGATATCTCTTCTTGATAAGTAGAAGAGATGATTAAGATAAGGTTATACTTAAGCGGCAGAATTGACACTAAAGCAAATAGGAAATCAATAAGCAAAGTCTTAAAGATAAGACTCAATTAATCATCGCTTCCGCCTCATATCTACGGCGTTGTATATGCATATCGACAATGACTACAAAAGAATGAACTATCTCCATAAAGAACGACATTAAAATAACTATACATCAAAGGTATATAATCTTCATATAAAGGATAAACACATAGATATGCCTCATCTCAATGGCATATACTAAAATCTCAAAATATCATTCAGTGCATCATAAAAATCACCTAATAGAATCTTCTTAATTATTATACCTCCTCTCATCGGTATAAATATAGATCCACAACAAATCCAAACTCATCATAAAAGAATCTCATAATCATCTATACCTCATTTCATCGGTATAAATATAAATACATCTCAAATCCGTCTTAAACATCGCATAGACCGTAAATTCATCAAAACATCAATCCATAAACAAAGAGCTCAATCAAAAATAACATCATAAGGGATTTCACAATATATGTATGTACATCTCATTTGGCACAAGGATATCAATATAATAATCTTCAAAAATCGGTGAAATCAAAACATCAAACTCAAAGAAATCCCAGACTGGCCAGATGACTACTTGCATGCTGAAGCAATGCTGCACGTTCTTACATCTTGACAATTACTGCTATTTGGTACCATAACTCGTGATGCCTGGAGTCACGTAACATCTTGATCCTCATGATGACTAGTGTCTATAACATCGTGATGACTCCCAGTCACAAAGGCCCAAGTAATATAACATCATGATGATTGGAGTCGAGTAATAACATCATGATGACTCCAATCGAGTACTCAGTCTATAGTACTAGTAACATCATGAATGTGTCTCAACTTCTCGGATAGGACGCTGAAAGTCGTGAACGTATGTCCCATACCATACGTTTGCACCTAACGGTTTATAACCACTAACTGATACCACATAGGAAAACATCATAAACATAAGAAAAACATCATGAAATATAAATAAACTACATCATCTACCCAGCGAGTAAATTGGATAGCCTATTCATCTCAACTTATTATGAGCTTGGCTGACATTGTGACTTGTCTCATCTCATCAACAAGTTAGAACTGTCATAAAACATATTAACATCGTGAAATCATCATAAAGAGGCTTGCCTCATCTCATCGGCAAGTATAAATAACATAGAGATGGTTATCTATAACCATAGTCCCCAAATAAGGAATATCAACATCAAATTCGTATCATCTCATCGGCGTACATAAAATGCATGAAAAATGGTTTCTCATTGATTATACTCCAAAAGGAGATCTCGAACCATTAAACTAGTCAAAATTAGGCTAACTCAAGAAACTCACAACCTAAAGGTCTAAAATCATCAAAATATGCCATAAAATGGCGAACACCAAAATTCATCTCAACTCAATTCATCGTAAAGATTTTCGATTGTACAAGTTTTAAATTAATTGATAAAGTAAACTAATACGTCTCATACCACGTGTTTTACTAAATTGTCTAATTCTCTTTCTTGTACGCTCGAATGGTGCTTCAGTGTGTGTACTTCAGAAAAATATTTTATCCGAGAAAACTAGTTTTCAAAACAATTTACCAAAACATTATTCAAAGCCAACATTATAAATTTATTTATAGGATCTTATTATTGATATTTTTTTCATGTTGTAATAATTCTGAAACCCCATTTCATTCAAAATCGTTTCCAAAGTTAGTTTGTAGAATATCATGCTCAAAATGTCATTAAAACATCAAAGATATCAGGAAATTGATATTTGAACTCAATTTCAGATCACTCAAAATATAAACTTCGGATTTCCACAAAATCGGCTAATCCATGGATGGATATCATAGCCTCAGCTTCAATTCAAAATATCTTAAATGAAAGAGGCATAATTGTTATGTACCAATTCAATATCTAACATTTAATGACTTCATTTTAATCCATTTTTAACATGGTTTACAAGAAAAAAACATATAATTAAACGATAGTTTCAAGTATAATTTGTGTTATAAGATTTTAACATCATGATAGAACTTCAAAATGAGAGAACAAGTGTTACAACTTAAGTTAGAAGAAGTTTACAAATGAAACAAAACTCAAAATTAAATTCCGCTGTCGTGGAACAACGACAATGATCTGCGGTTTTAGACAAGCAAACCTCAAAAATTGGTAAAACACTTCTAAAAAAGTTTTAGATCAGGTCTTAGGCTATCCGGACATTAAAAATTATTGAATTCGGACTTAGAGTTCAAAAGTTATGTTTAAAATAGGACTTATATTTAAATTTACTAATCTTGTCTTTCATTCTCAGAACAACGACAAACAACCACAACTTCGACTAAGCAAACTTCAAAATTTTAGAAAACTGAAAACATGAAACTTGAAGCTCTCAGTCTAAGCTTTGCATAACATCCAAAATAATCGAATTCCAACAAGAAACGAAAACTTATGCACAAATTTGTTTCAGATACAACGAATTGCTACTATCGAATATGTTCTTAGGACTGTCATATAGAAGGACAAAATTGAATAGGTTATCGATAGAACCATGGGAAACTCAAAACGTAAAACTTGTAGATCATGTTCTAAGCTTTCTTAATCATAAAAATCATCAAATTTGGTTGAGAAACAAAGAAGTTATGATAAAAATGGTTTTCGATTCAAACTCTGAAAATTCTGTCAAGACAGAATTGTGCTTATGATTTCAAAACGATTTCAGGTCAATCAAATGCCAAAATAATGAAATGTAACCTAAACAAAAATTGTTTCTTATTGAATCTAGTTTCCACAATTTTTTTTACCTAAATCGGATAAGAAACGAGAGAGGTATGCTTATTTTACTATAGCCTATACTTAGAAAACGAGACCTAGAAAATTTACAATTCAAAACAACTAAGAAATTCCACAAAATCAAATCAAACATAGAAATAGCCAACTAATTGTAAGCATTTATGCTTACCTACTATCCCTAGCAACGATATATCAATTTATTGCAAGGTAAAATTGGAGATTTGCATGGATTTGAAGCTTTACAGACCTAGAAACTACAAGATATAGACATGCAAAAGCAAGAAACTATCAAAATCCAATTTAGAGTAAACCAATTCGTGAGTTTGGAATGGATTGAAGATAAAATAATTAGGAGATTACCCATGCTTTTGTTTTCAACTTGAATCTAACCCTAGATCTCAAAAGAATTGGATGGATTTTGGATTTTCTTTGTATGGCAGTCATTATTTTACTTTCTGGAGCTTCTATGTTATTTTTCTTTGCGAAAAAAGGGAAAAGGAGAAAGTAGAGTACATATTTCTCCACAGAAGTATCCAGATATGGGTTACTGGATCATTAACCAAAGCTATTAACCCATTTCTATACTTAAGCCAAATATTTAGTCTATTACACATATGTAATTTAGTAATTTATGCACATCTTCCTTATATCAATTACTTTTAAATGAAATAAATTGTGTTCTTCATATTTCAACAAAGTAAACAAGTTGTTACAACCAGAAATTTATATTTTTTTTACAACAAAAAGATTACTTTCACAATTAAGCACAAATTCATATCAATATTACTATTCTTAGTGAAAACCCACTATTTCTACCATGTTGAGTCAAATAAAATTATTTCTAAACCCAATAAAGTGTAATACAATGTGTTAACATTTTTAAAACATTATTTCCAAACATTATTATACTTCCATATTTTATTTTCTTCACATTCTCCTTTTATTTTACAATAAAAGGCTAATATTGGAATACGTTTCTAATATTATCAACCTAACACAAATAATTTACAATAATTATTTGTTTTAGAACCGGATCTCAAAATAAAGTATCTAAACTTTATTTCTACTTTTTTATATATACTTCAACCATTAAATAGTTGAAATACACCTATTTATTATAAAAGACTTAATTAAGTTGAATACCTACATATAACTTCAAAAATGTATTGTTTATGTAAAATAAACAATATTATCCGACATTTTATTTCCTCAATTCATTTATATGGTCGATATTAAATTATAATTTGCATTATAATTTAATGGTGATCTACAACCAAGATTGTTACACCAGACTTACAATACTTTTAAAAAATATCCTTACATCTATGTTATTCTAAAACAATTTAATTTATTTAGGATTTTCTATGTTCATTTCCAAAACTAATGTTTAAATGTCTTTCGTTATGATCACACATGGAGTCCACTTCGATTTTAGGATAAAGGAATTTCATCAAGCACGTGGGCTAGTATTTGGGGACTCGTATCTGAACTTTTCTAACGAGAAGTAGGGTTCCTCAACACCTCACACATGAAGTTTTCTAAATTTGTATTACTCTTACTCCTGACTTCATTACTATATGGTATAATTCAAACTATGTTTGACATATTGTATGTGAAGTATCGGACAACATGCAGATCACATTAACACTTTATGCTTACCAAAAATGAGCTTTTCATTTTCTATTGCAAATATCCATATACGTATTTTATATTTCGCTATTTCATATTTCTAAGGTTAAATTATTGATAACTGAATACCCAAATTAAAATATTGGATTCCCTATCCAATGTTGATAGGAAAATATTAAGCTTAAAACCCTCGTCCTAGAGTCCCACAAGAATGCATTAAATGCTTTGCACAATATGCACGTTTCAATTCATAGAAGTTCATAACCTGAAGTTTATGTTCTAACTCTACCAACAAAGGAAAAATAATTTTTCCTCTTGCATTACTATTTTATTACATACGAAGTTGATGATAAAATTTCTCTAATGTTTCTTAAGTTATAGGAAAGCAGTTCAGGAATCACAGTATTTTTGTCCAGAAGAACAAAAGCTTCTTTATACTAGGGCAGGCTAACTGTTAACACCAAAAATTGCACTGACCATATATAAAGAAGTAGAAGCTCCAAACTAGAAGGACAAAGGGCTTTAAGCAACAAAATAGGAACCAAGTAGGAGAAGCCTTGAAACAAACTGAGGCGATACCGAAAGCAGGGTCTGAAGGCCACAATATCGATACCGATAGCAAAAGTTTAGAAGAAGCGGTAAAAATAACGCTAAGGCAGCAGGGAAGAATAGAACAAAATATGGTGTCGGTACCAATATACAATGGATTATCATATTGATAAGGACACTGGAACAAGGAAGGCAAGGGTTACTACTAGATTTCGATACCAAAACCGAGCATTAACTAAGGGGCATCGGAATGGCACCAGCATCAGAATAGAAGAAAGAAAGGCCTAAGGACGATACTGAAAGAAAAGGAAGGAAAAATATTTGATCTACATGCTTTCGATACTAACGAAGGAGGCAAAAGCTTGTTACTGATACAGGGAAGATAGAGGCAAGGTGACATCGAAACCAACTTGAAAGCAAAACAACTCAGGGTAGTGTCAATAACCAAAAGCAATTAACCTGATCTCACTTATGAAGGCATACAGTCCGATACCGAAACTTAGAGCCATCAAGGAGAAAGAACGAAACCAATTTGGACTTGAGCAAAGAGCTATCGATACTAATACACTTGGTACCGATACCGTTACCAGAAAGCAGCTTCAAAGTCACTAAGAAGGTTCATCCACACTAACACACTTAGTGTCAATACCGATACCATGGAAGAATAAAGTTAACACTCAAAAGATAATAAAGTGAGTCAGAGTCGGTGATTTGCTATCGGCACAGAGGCTCGTCATCGAAACCGAAAGTAGTTAAAGAGGCTATCCATACCAATTTTCTTGGTATCGATACAATGCATGGAGGCAGCACCAACTTCATAAGAAAAACATAGCCAATAACAACACTCAAGGTTGAAAGAGGGCTGAAAACCAGAAACCGACACCGAACACCGCTAATGCGGGCCGACACCAGATAGCATTGTCGAAGTCGAAAGTGCTCTAAACCGGGCTTCTGCTAACCACAACCGAACGAGGGCCCAATTTGTCTATAAATAAGACCTCAAGGGTCTCATTTTAGGGGACTTTTCCTCTTTCCACAATCTTATTTTCATTTCTTAGAGGGAAAACCCTAACTTGTAAATCAATTTTGGGATTTTACTTGCAATCACTTATGTAATGATCAACAAAGAGAGAATCAACACTTGTCACCAACTTCATGCATTTCCTTATCGTTTATACCACATATTTTCCTATTGCTACCCAATGTCAAAGCTTTATACATAAGCCTAATTACTGAAATAACCTTCCTTAAGCCATTTAGCTTCCTAACTTGCGTTGCTCTTAGAGAACCTTTATACTAAGGTAACTATTGGTCTTTGAGTCTTGTAAGTGTGATACTAACCTCTCAAAGGAAGGGTAACTAATCTTCGGGATTTAGGACCCTGATATCTAGGAAACAATGAACTTACTCAAGCTTATAGGAACTAAATAATCCATTAGTTCCGTTAAGTCCACATCCTAAACCTTAATCCTGGTGTTGACGAAAAATAACATTAACAATGGCTATTTCTTATTTACTATTATTGCTATGTAATTGGGATGAATGTTGATGTACCTTGAAGTTTGAGACATGTTGTAATTCTGAATTATGGTTTTTAATAATGGATATATCTTATATTTATACTATTATATTTTTTCACATCCACTGTATGATTTTCTGATTTTCATTTTTGATTGCTCTGTATATCCGTTTAAGTAAATCCTTATAAGAACCAACGATCCATTTAGAGTGGTTGTAAGTTCCGATGGGCCTTTTCTAGGCCAAAATTTAGTCCCATTCCGGGCGGCTTGTTACAGTATAGATTTTAACTATATAACTTAACTAAGACTTAAAACTAAAAGAAAATAAAACTGTGCACCAGTTTGAAACTAGCACAAACACCAGTTTTATAGAGGGCCAATCCACTACATGACTACCTCTATATAATCGCATGAATTTCAGCTATTGGGCTACAAGTATGAGAATCTCTAGTAAGCTAACGACCTTCCTTTCGTCAAGGCCGTCAAGGTTCACATTCAAAGCATTCTAGACATGGTTCATGCACTTCCATATGTAAGGGGTCGAATAAAGCAATCTACACTTGGCTCCAAAGTCTGTGTCGGCTAGCATCCGGTCTCCAAAGATAGTGGAAATAACTTTAAATCAGCATGAATTCGGCTTGGCTATACTATCCCCAATATAGGCCGAACCAGAAATATATCCCGAAGACCAGTTCTTCTATGTCGTAACCAAACCCATGCACACCTACAACATCGGATTGGCTACCACGTGTCCCTACCAATCCAGATAGGGACATCTCCTATAAATAGCCCACTAAAGCTTCAAGAAAAGGACTTTTGGATTTCTAAGTTTTCTTACTGTTTGTATTCACTGTATACTCGGGATTTAGACAACCTCAAACAATTGTAATCATTGTCTATTAATATTTTAAAGAAAAGTCATTATGTGGACATACGCAACTCTTAGTCGAACCACTATAAATTTGTGCATGTGAGTTCCTCTTATTTTTTAGTTATATTCTTCATTTTTATCTCTTTATATAATATCTTGGGTGTTTGTGTCAACTTTTGGCATAAACATTCTGGTGCTTCCACTGAGAAACAAAATTCTCAACATAAGGGTTTTTAATCCACTGTTTAGATCCTCAAATCCGAAGAGAAAATGCTATGTTTCAACATCTCCAGTGACTAATGGTGTCAAACATGCTATTGCTACCTTCAGGCCCTCCACCGGTCGTCTCTCGAATAAGCAAACCAAACTGCTGCTGCTTTGGGTTCTGGATCGGCCATGCCAACCCGGACTGATGAACTTTCTATTGCTACCACCGCTCCTGGTGATCGCACTTCAGCAATTGACTTTGCCACTCGAGATGACTTCATGCAAGTAATGACCAAGCTCAACGAAGCAACTATGACATTGAACACTCAAATTCTGAAGAACACTACGTTGAGGCAAGATAAGAACATAATAGCAATGCAATGGGGTGAATTTAAAAATAAAGGTGCTCCTCCCCCACAGCATCATCACGTTAAGGCCTCATCATCAACTAGAAGGAGTATGGAGTTAGAGCAGTAGAGATAGCAGCCCACCAACCCCCGAATGTTGAATAACTCTAGTTTGATAGGCTTCTAGCTCAGCATGCTGACCTGGCTTGGCTCGACAATGCTGAATCGACCAATGCCGAACTGAACTTTGTCGATCTCAATTCTTTGCCGACCCAGAGTCCCCCTAGAGATCACGATTCCTCCAGCACCTCTTTTGATCCATTGCTTCGTCCTTCATGTCTTGTGATTGGCTGAGGCAATATGGGTCAAGAAGGCATTGCTCGGATGGCAGCCCAGGCAACAATGCCTATAGCGGGAATAAAGAGGGCTAGACGGGGAGAGGGCCCAGAACTAGAGTACATATTTAATACTCCAGACCTGACTGGTATGGTGAGGCAGGTAATGAATGATAGCCATGGAAATACGAATGAAGACTGGGGGATCGAACGTAGTCGCGCCCCGTTTATTGATGACATTCTGGACGTTGAGTTTCCTTGGAGATTCAATCTACCAAAGATGAACCATAACTATGGTAAGACCGACCCTCGCTAACATTTGATGAGATATACCGAGTTCATAAATTCAGCTAGAGCTCTAGATTGAAAAGCCGTGTGACTTAGTGTAGGATCTTTATATATGGAATATAGCGGAAGTGACAATGATATACTAACTTGTCTAATACAATAGTTATGCAAGTAAAACTAAACAATATAGGATATCACAAATAAGTAAAAGCAGTAAGTAAAGTGACATCGGGAATTTTATACTGGTTCAGATTTCTCGTCCTACATCCAGATCTGGACTCCTTCTGAAATTCTAATATCAACACCCTCTCTTCACCTAGAGGAACAGGTTCACAATAATCTGAGCCCGAACAAGGTTCAATCCAAGCCCCAATAAGGATTTCTCACCTGAGCACTGACACTGGACTTTAACAAACAAAAAGAGTTTGACTTCTACTTATGTTCTTGAACAACACTTAATAGCCAACAATTGAGTACACCCTTCCTATAATCTTATCCTCAAGTATATAATGTGTATGTGAAGACTGAAGGAAGTATAATACTTATTGAATCAAGAGATATGAAATAATTTCAATGATTTAATAAGTAACTTGAATATTTGAGAGCTTTTTTAGAATGCAAGAGTTTAGAAATGTAGATCAGAAAATAGAATAGATTTGAAAGGTTCGGTGATTTGAAAACAAAGTTTGTAGTGTATATACAATAGTTGAAAAGAGGATATCCTTCATGAAGAGTTTTGTCAAAGAGATGCATCCATTTCTATTCAGAAATGAAGAGGAACATCTTCATGAAAAATGACTACCTTTCATAAAAATGGTTGTTATGTCGAATCAGTCAATTGGTCTATAAATCACCGGTCAACTAGTTAAAAATACTATAAATCGTATATATTTAAAATTTGTAGAAAATATTTGTTACTGTACATTTTTAGGTTTACCAGTCGACTGGTTAGTACAAAAAATGTGCAGTTCTGGAAATTTACTAGTTGACTACTTGATTTCTGACCAGTTGACTACTAGTCGACTACCAGTTGACTAGTTAAAATTTAACAAGTTGACTAGTAGTTGGTTACTAGTTGAGTACATGGTTTCTTCGTGCATTTGTGTTATATAAAATGAGGATAGATTTTAACAATCATCTAACACAAGTAAACACATACACACACATAAATACATATATATATATATATATATATATATATATATATGAACTAACTCTTTGATTTGATCTCCATTTCGTTGTTATCTTGAATCAAAAATCTTATGAATCAACATTCTCCCCCTTTTTTGATCGATGACAACATCTTGCATTTTTGTTGAGATAATGATTTTCTCTCCCTGAATGTATGCTCGTATATATTCGTCTCCATCTGACTAAAAAACTTATCTGTAACATTTTGTTAGTGCATATAATATACTTACCGTTTCCTGTAACAGAATGTTGGTGTATATAATGATAACATATGTATTTCATAATTTTCTCCCTTAAAAAGAATATGTACCATGATAAACAATAGTAATTGATCATAAAACACAAATAATTAAATCACCTTCAGGAGATATTGGATCATGTGCATTTCAATAAACTTAATTTTATTTTCACATATATTTAGAGATATCGTAAATAGCCTTCCTTTTGTTGTGGTGTACCTACAAAAAATATGATATATATACTTTGGAACCCACTTCCTTTGTTAAGGTCAATGGGTTAGATGAAAGGTAACCATACCCAAGAGGGTTTAATGGAACCTTTAAAAATAAATTTTCCATTATTAGCTACTGAATTAGAGTAATCATCAATATATTTTTCTCTGTTTTTCCAGTTTACAGGAACCCAAATACTTAAGCAGCTTCTATTGATATTTCTGTTTGTACTTCTAGATTTAGTATAAATATATTTAGTCATAGATGTATTCGAAATCTATAATAATTAGATCTTGGATGTGCATTAGTACTAGCAATGACATATTTATTATACATAAAAGCATGTCTAGTACTATTTCTATGATTAGTTTTATTATATCCTAAACCACTTTTGTCATGTAAATGTCGAGATCTAGATAAAATCATATTTAAATCATTTTGACCTTTACTAATTTTGCGAAATTACTTGTACATTTATCAAATTTGATTCGAAAGTTGTGATTGGCATTTTTAAAAGAAAGTTTTTTGTTTTTTAAATCATCAATTTCCATATTTAATTCAGAATTCTTCCTTTTTAAAGTACCATTCTTTGTTTTGAGACGAAAAAATTGAGATTATAAATTATCTAAAGAAGATTGTAATTTTTCAAAATTTTCTTTTAAGTCAGAAATTTCATTATTATTCATGTTTTAAAACTCACATTCTTTAAATAATTCTAGATTCTTTTCAATTAAAGATTCATTCTCCTTTTAAGAGACAAAATTAAAGAACTAGCATTATTTAAAGAATCTTCTATAGATGTTTTTTATTTTGTAAAAGATCGATTTCCTTTAAAAGAACATTGTTTTTATCTTCTAGCTGCTCATTTTATTTTGAAGGAAATCTTTTTGAAAAAGAAGCCCTTCTAAGCTATTTTCAAAATATTTGTCTTGTTTTACTAAAAAATGGTTTTCCTCTTTTAATTTGGAATTTTCTTGCTCATAGTTTTTAAACTTGGCTAAAATAACAGCATTATGTTTACCTAAACTTTTAAAATCTTTCAATAATTTTTAATTGTCTAACAGAAGATTTTTATATGATGACTCTACACATATCGATTGTGATCTGACTTTAGCCATGAAACATTTGCTCTTTTTTGCCCCATTGATTCTGATTTGTTATTCTTCAACTTTCTAATCCCTTGACTAGACTTCTTTATTGTCGTTTGTTCTAGGATGTTTTTACGGTCTCTAGAACACCAGGCTATGATACCAATTGAAAAGTCGTATGACTTAGTGTAGGATCTTTATATATGGAATATAGAGGAATTGACAATGGTATACTAACTTGTCTAATAAAATAGTTATGCAAGTAAAAATAAACGAAATAGAATATCACAAACAAGTAAAGGTAGTAAGTAAAGTGACACCAGGAATTTTATACTGGTTCTGACTTCCCCTCCTACGTCCAGACCTAGACTTCTTCTGGAATTCTACTATTAACACCGTCTCTTCACCCAGAGGAATAGGTTCGCAACAATCTAAGCCTCGACAAGGATCAATCCAAGCCCCAATAAGGATTTCTTGCTTAAGCACCAACACAGGACTTTAACAAACAAAAAGAGTTTAACTTCTGCTTGTGTTCTTGAATAACATTGAATAGCCAACGATTGAGTACACCCTTCCTATAATCTTATCCTCAAGTATATAACTTGTATGTAAAGATTGAAGGAAGTATACTACATATTGAATCAAGAGATATGAAATAATATCAATGATTCAACAAGTAACTTGAATATTTGAGAACATTTTTAGAATGCAAGAGTTTAGAAATGTAAATCAAAAAATAGAATAGATTTGGGAAGATTCGGTGATATGAAAATAAATTTTGTACTGTATATATAATAGTTGAAAAGAGGAGATCCTTCATGAAGAGTTTCATCAAACATAGGCACCCATTTCCATTCAAAAATGAAGAGGAATTTCTTCATGAAAAATAACAACCTTTCATAAAAATGGCTGTTATGTCGAATCAGTCAACTGACTTGTAAATCACCAGTCAGTTGGTTAAAAATACTGTAAATCGTATACATTTAAAATTTGTAGAAAATAGTTGTTACTGCACATTTTTAGGTTTACCAGTCGACTGGTAGAAAATTAACTAGTCAACTAGTTAGTACAAAAAAATGTGTAGTTCTGGAAATTTACTAGTTGACTAGTTGATATCTGACCAATTGACTGCTAGTCGACTACCAGTTGACTTGTTAAAATTTAACTAGTTGACTAGTAGTTAATTACTAGTTGAGTGCATAGTTTCTTCATGCATTTGTGTTATATAAAAGGGGGATAGATTTTAACAATCATCTAACATAACTAAACACACATATATATAAACTAACTCTTTGATTTGATCTCCATTTCATTGTTGTCTTGAATCAAAAATCTTGTGAATCAACATAGATGCTATTAAATGCAAAGCATTCCCTATCTATCTTGATGGGGTCGCGCTTATGTGGTTCACTAGTCTATCTCCCAGATCAATGTCGAATTTTGAGGATTTAGGTAAAAAGTTGTTGAATCAATTCCATCTCTATGCCTTTAAATCCATGCATGTGATGACTCTCTCACTTGTGAATCGGTTCCGCGGAGAAATTCTCAAGGACTATCTTGACCGCGTTTATACATCCGTTATTGAGACAAGTAATCCTAATCCAGGAATGATTTTATTGGCACAAGTCGATGGTGTCAATCTAGAAATTGATTTTGCATACTATTTTAGGGAAGCCTCCCCTAACTCTTGACCAGTTTTATGAAAAGGCTAGTGTCCATTTACAGATTGAGGAGGCTGATAGTAGTCAGAGGAGGAAAGCGAGTGAGGTAATGAATGAAGGAGTACAAAGCAATGTGGCAGTAAAGCAATCCATAGATAATTTAAAGAAAGACGAAGTGAATGTTGGAAATCGAAATAAACACAATAATACCAACGTAGAAACGACAACGGAGAGGGGATGGGGGTGGAGGGGGCTGTAACCAGAAGAGAGACGCTAAGAAGCGACCTTGGTTTCAAACATTGGACAACTACACACGTTGAATGATATGCTGAAGAGCATTTATTTGGATACATGCAGTATGATGCAATACAAGAAGCCTCTTCTGTGAGTCTTTAAAGAAGGAGGTTCAAATGGGAAAGTTTTGCTTGTTTCACGAGATATGCATCCACACGACTAATGAGTGCCGTCATCTTTGATATATTGTTGAGAATTTGATAAAAGAGGGTAAATTAGATGAGTACAAGGTTGCCCTATGGGACAGGGGCAGGAGACTTCAGACCCCACGAAAGGTCAAGCAACTCCTAAAGCCGGCGCCAAGCAAAGAGATAAAGGTAAATGTATTATAATCAACATTATGGTTAGAGGAATACATCCGAATGATTTCAGTATTAGAACCATGGAGTAGTACATTAATGTAGTGAAGCACGTGGAGGTGAAGAGCTGCACACTGCTCAAGAATTTGGTCATGTAAAGCAAAGGAGGACGGTGGCTGGTGATATCATCTTCCAAAATAAAGATGCAAAGGAGGAGAATCCCTAATAATGATCCACTAGTTATTTCGACCACGACTGGCCCAACACCGGTACGGAAAATCCTTGTTGACTACTGGAGTTCCATAAATATTTTGTTAAAAAGAGCTTACGACTAGATGAGGTTGGAAGCCAACGATTAAAGCCGTGCAAGGGATGAGTACATAGCTTCGATGGCTCAGCAAATGGACAAGTATGGATGGTGGAACTATTGGTGGAGTTAGGTGAAGGAGGCCTCCGGAGAGTGCGTATCCTGCCATTTCTTGTTGTGGATATCGACTCTCCATATAATGCTTTCTTTGGACGACCAACACTCATTGAATTTCAAGCATGTATAGCTCCTTGGTGCTTGTTCTTAAAGTTTCTGATGGATGAAGGAGTTGGAGTTGTATGAGGAGAACAATAGTAGGACGAGCATGTTACTTGGCTGGATGGAAAAAGGCTCGCGGTAAGGAGAAAGGAGAAGTTCAAATAATTCCCCTTCCGGCAAGAACGTTGCTGCATAGAAAATAAAGGAGAAATCCTTTCTCGGACCAAATAGTCGTCGATTCGAAGATATTGATCCGAGAGAGGATGAGTAGCCATGAACTCAAAGGGAGACTCCTAATGAAACCACGGTCGCGATCCCGATCGATAACGATGACCCTTCTAAGGTATCGAAGATCGGATCCCATCTTGACCCCTTCCGGATGGGGGAATTGACTGATTTTCTCTTTGCAAACACTTTGCATGGACCTATGCTGATATGTGTGGGATATCTCTGGCCATCATGAGCCATTTTCTCAACATTGACCATACGCATGTCCCAGTGAAGTAGAACAGACATATGCTCAGTCCCGAGAAGTCGGCAGCTTTGAAGGAAGAAGTGGAAAGGTTATAGAGCAACAGATCGATTCGAGATATTTCCTGATATTTATCCCTAGTTTGAATGCTTCTTGTGATCTTACCTTACCTTTCCATGATGTGGATGATTCATTTTGTTGCCCTAATCCAGATTCCATTTGTAGATATGGTAACTTTTTAGGATTTTCTGGTGAAGAACCATTTTCCTTATTTCTACGATCTGCATCCGCCATTTTATTATATATATATATATGTGTGTGTGTGTGTGTGTGTATGTCTGTGTGTGTGTTATAATTAATGAAAATTTCAAAAATAAATAACATAATATACGATAAAGTTTCAAAAATCTTTCAGTGCATTACATATGATTTAATGCACCAATTTATTATCCTTAACCAACCTAATGTAAAAATAAATCATTGCACTAATATAATTTTATGCACTGTTGTATTAGCATTAAAACATTATGATATCCAATAATTTGATTCAACTAGAGATTTATTTTAAATTTGGACCAAATTATTAACTACCCAATGCACACAATCTTGTAAGAAAAAATATTTTGTATAAATAAAGTTATATACATTTAGCTTTCGTGATTAAATACTCTTTTTACTGCATTCGACCTCCGTTTCATTCTCCCGAAATCATATAAGAACGTTTTTGTATTAATTTTTGTTATGTTTGGAGTACTATTAAGTGTTCCTAATCTGACTATTTTGGACTTTATATAGTTCAACTTAAACAAACAAAATTACTATTCCTCCAAAATGAAAAGGAAAATAAGTTTCGTTGTTGAAACAAATATCCAATATTTATAATATATATATATATATATATATATTAAGGAAAATGTCATTGAATTTCAAAATGAAGAAATATCCTAAAGAGATCAATTAACAACAATTTATTGGTTTTTTCTTGGAAAATTCTATATCAATTTAGTCCAGAGATATAAGCCTATTTTTTTCTTCAAAGTTTTTCCTTCTCTCTAATTCCTTTACTATAAAAATACCATTTTCAGGTGTTGTTATGAAAACTATTCCAATATGATCAAACACACAATCATGTCTATATTTTTGAAAAAAAAAATCAAAAAGTGAAAATTGCCATATATTTTATTAATGGGAAAGACAAATAGTTTGCATTTTTGGAAAACAACTGCGATTATAACTACTTAAAATTAATGAAATTTATTTTGACATGTATATTAAAAACATTTTAAAAGAACAATGTTACTACCAAAATTAACTCCAGAACAGACTAACGGTGATGGGGCAGTAGATTGTCATCAACACAAGAAATCTCTTCAAAAGCAAAAGTCAAATACTAGAAAGAATCGTAAGCATGAAGAAATAATCCGAGAGCTACACAAACCAACACCCTCTTGGGAGAAACAAGCTCAAAATCTATATAATATCGGCAGAGTATAACCGGCATGGCATATCCAACAAGGTATGTCCGGCGGGGGATTCTATAACGAAAGGTCACCTAAGACTGAAGTCAAGCTAGGAAAAGCCAAAGAGATCCGCTAATCAAAGCCCAAAAATATGGAAGGGCTATCAGTATTGACCTGCTTAACACCGATACGTAAGGAGAGGAAAGCATTATAGGTATCCAGCCTAAAGCACACAAGGGTTATCCGAAACCAGCCCCCGAAGTATCTAAGCACCGGGAGGTCGTTCCATTAAACAATAGGTAAAACAACGGAAGCTATCCTCTGGAAGGCTAGGCTTCATCGAAAAGCTCCACTGAAAGGCAAACCTAGACCCTAAAAGAGGATACAGGCTATCCATATTAATCTGCCTAGTGCTAACACCGATAGGGGTTCCGAACCAGCAGCTATCTAATCCATTACGAGGGCAAGTTGCTCTAAATATTCATGACAAAACCGAAATCCTACACTTGAAAGCCATAATGGGAAGCACAAATGTCTTCCGGAAGGCATTTACACTGACAAGCTCATACCAATCTCAAAGAAGCTTCGACTGACCGGGACCCTCTCTCCGGAAGCTATAATAAGCACCACAAAGGCGGTCAGAAGCTAAACATCCGAGACCAAGGAAAAAGTGGTCGACAGAGGCGTCTACAAGCCCAATTGCCCAACAGCAGAAGGAGCCCCGAATTCTCTATAAATAATACCCTAGGGGTCACATTTTGAGAGATGAATTCTTCATTTTCTCAATCTTGTTTCTTATTCTCTGAGGAGCAAACCCTAATTTCCAAATCGAATTGGGGATTTCCTCAACTCTTATAATATATCTGTAATTTATAAATGGAGAAGTCCAAGACTTAAACATCTTACGATTTAATAATCATGATTTTGGCATTTATGATGAAACAGGGAGTTAACACAAACCTTTTGTATGAAAGAGTTGTTCACGACACCTTCATAAAGAGGATGGGATTCGTGTAAGCCCGAAGCCTTCCCCCTTTATCTTGAGGGTTAGCAGCGTGAATCAGCCCTCTCATAATAAGACTAATGTTACTCAACTCCGGGAAAGAGGTTGACTATGGGCTTATGACTTGATTACTAACGCAACCAAAGCCCGTTAGGCTGGCTCGATGCGAAAGGATCATTTGAAGTTAATAAGTTATGAGTTCCCTTACCATCCAGATATTGGGAAACATTAGCCTGTTTTACTCCTATCACAATGCATACCATTTTACCCGTGATCTAAAAGGTGACTGATTGCAAAAGGCTTCAGTTGGCCAAATAAATAGACCTTCTCTTCAAAGTACTTATGAACTTCATAGTCCTGTAAGTGTGATATTCACCCCCAGAGGGAAGAATATCAGAATGGAGATCATGGTACTTAAGAAACACTGATCCCAGATTTTTTTTCTTAGTAACCTTAGATCGATGTTGCGCTAATCTTCTTAAATACATGCTCCATGTAACTTATTCTGGGTGTTGACGGAAAATATCGTTAACATTTTGGCGCTAGAAGGAGGCCTTGAACCTTCGCCCTTGTGCTTAAGCCATCAAAAATTAACTTGGTGAACTTATAGCTCCATGGCAGGAAAGTTGAAATCAAAAAGATTGGAAGAACAAAGTAAGGAACCAACTCCCGTTGCAGCTCTTGAAGAAAACGTAGATCTAACGTTCAATCTAAACAATAATGAAGAAGGAGCAACTTCCAACAGATACAACCACCAAATCCAAACACTGTGGAAGATAATGTCACAAGAATCATGGCCTTGGAGAAGCAAACCCAAGAGATGCAAGCCCAAATGCATGCTGCTCAAGCGCAGAAGCCTTCAAGACTCACCATGTAATGACCCAAAAGTTTTTTTTACCCCGAAAATCGACATATAACACAATGTCAACTATTCAAGCATCGAAAATACCAGATCATTAATAGAAAAAAGTTAGAGGGTGAGAAATAGAAAGAAAGAAAGTTAGAATAGAAGAAGAAGATCACAATCAGGATAAACATGAATCTCACAGCAGAACAGATATAATATATTATATAACAACTTTTGAAATACAAAACTTATAACTGTATATTCATACCATTTCAGAGTATAACATATGACATCACAACGCAATAAATTCTATATATATATATATATATCTAGCATTGAAGCCTCCTGTTTCAAGCTTCTCCAAGTATATCTGTAAAATCCCGACTACTGGACTGCCCGTACAAATTTGGGAACCCAAGGGTAAAACAAAACAAAATAAACCCTGGGTCAGTCATGTGACCAGGTGAGTAAACACTAATCATTCCGATTTAACTTTTCCAAAATCCTTCTCAAAGAAATGATAAACGTAAGACCAATCCAAACATAAACATGGATGGTTTTTACCTTCCAATAACCCAAAACATTCTTTTAAAACGATACTTTTCTGATATTATAATAATATATAAATTAAGTAAATAACAATCCAGCAGAACGCTTCCATCTCACACTCTACATATATAATATACAAATAAAAAACTGCGGGCTCTTTTTGGAGAATGGATTTCTCACTATGACAAGGTATGCAACCACCTTCCGATCAGTGTACTCTGGAAGCGATACACTGGAGTTCAACAAGAACATATTGCAACTCAGCCACACATGACCGGCCATTCATTTCGCTTGAATGTTCCGAATATATTGTCACATTACGGTTGGTATACCAGCATAACCATTCCCGGGAGATACAGAAGAAAAAGAAGTAATAAATATGAATATTCTCTAGATGGTGACAATATACCCTAATTGGGTGCGACTCACTTAGTCATGCTGCCTGCCCGATTTTTGTCATTTCCAAGTTGATGAGGCTTGAGATCATAACGTATTTTTTTAATAGATCGCACCTTTGTTTACTTTGAATGCCACATTGTCATACCCGCCAAATCACAAATTGATTTCCCTAATGATATAATGGGTATATAGCTAAGAGAAACGAATTCCTCCGCCGCCAATGTAAATACGTTTGAAGCGATCAACTGCGCAGTCTATTAGATATATTATGTCAGACATTCATCGATGCACATTATCTTAGGACTGGACAAACCGAAGGCACTATTATGTAAATCCATCTTAGGAAATTTCTACCTAGGATCGTCAGAACAGCCCTTGCATAAACTGCGTCTTCAATTATCTTCATCATATTTGATTCACAACGTTAAAGCCCATACGGAGTGATTTTCAGATAATAAATCTGATCTCGGCCTCTTCGTATTGACAATAGAAAAAGGGTCAAAACTTTGATAGCAAGTTATTTAACTATCAAAGGAAACATACACACAAACAATGGTCGTATTTCCAAATGGAAATTACGTTGATCAATCATTAATCAACATTTAGCCCCTTTAAATTGATTTATCATTAACTTATTCTTTCCTTAATCTCTCATCTTCCATATTTCTTAAACTCGTTTAGTCTCTCACGATTCACGGAAAAACATTTCCATATCCATAGTTTATTATTTCCTATATTTCAAAGATATACGTTATTAACATTGGAAAACATTTCCATATCTTATTCACGCATCATTGTTCTTTCACATTCATCAGTCTTTAACAGTAAATTAGTAAGAGAACAACTCCCTAAGCATCAACCCCGAAGGCTGAAACCAATATCAGATCGATACTCAAACAACTATTCAACATAGCTAATTTCCAGTCAGTTTCTAATGTTCTTAACTCCATTTCTTAATTTCAAATTTACAAAACTGTTCACACAACTCACTATTCAGTTTACGAATCCACTTCTTTACAGAAATATTTGATTATAACGATAACATTATAATCTTTGGTTTTGAAATATTTAATTTCAAAATATAACTTTTATTTAAATAAATAAACAAATAATTAATTCATTAGATAAATAAATAAATCTTGACTATAACCAGAAAGCAAATGGTACTTTCCTAAGTTAAATAGAATCGAATTCCAATATATAACTCACTTTTGAATACTCTCTATTTAAATAACATTCCTAGTGTAACATCCCGCATTTTTGGTAGTTAGATATTTAATATATTTTATTATTTTAAATATCGATTTGGAATTTTAATTGGATTTATAATTCGTTATTAAACAATATATGGATGTATAATTTATATATAATTATAACACGAACTCAAATCGCCACGGTAGTTCGTAAATTTCGATTTGAATTTCAATTGAATATACAAAATCCATTTTAAGTCGGAATTCTGTGAAACACGAAACATTTAAATTAAATTATAATTTTCTAATGGAAGATAAAAATCGAAATTCCAACTTAAATATTGTAAGTTATGTCCAATTAAATTTTTTGAATATTCGCTATGGAATTTGTTAATAAACGATAATGTTTATTAAATAAATATTAAGGGACTTTATATATAATTTTAATATCGTTAAACCAAAATATTAAATATTGAGTTTGTAAAAATATATTCGTTTATTTTAAAACTATGTGATATTTTATTTTGAGATATACGATAATAATAATTTATTTTTAGTTTAAATCGAATTGTTTTGGATTTAATTATATTTTATCGATATTATATAGGCCTTACAAATGTTTTCTTTTCAAACGACCTCTGTTTTTGACAAAACGAGTTTTATTGGAAGAACGTACAATTAGCTATTGCTAGATTTCCAGTTTGGAGCCAATTGGAGTTATTTTATTTGTGTATGCAATTTAAGAGTGAACCGACTAATAAATTGGAATTAAAATAATGATGTTGTACAAGCAGAGTCAGTTTTCAATGAAATTAATTTCATTTGGACCGGAATGTTTAGACGTAGAGGTACGTCCATTTTTATTGCATTTGAAGTTCGGGTACGGGGATGCGTATATTTAATGGTCCATAGTGAATGGCGGTTATATATAAACTAACCATAGTATAACGTAATACAATAAAGCAAAAACATTTATGCTATAACATGCAACTACCTAAACGAGAATATCTAAAGCTTGTTCATACTAAAATACATGCCTACTATCCTGTACAACATAAGACAACAAATTTTATGTCAACCCCAATGTTTGGCTACTCTATATCTGCTGCATGTATTTTCAAAATCCTACCCGAAATACTATCGGTTATATTTGCACATGACTCTTTCGAAGCCGCAATAACAATCAGCTACCCTATGAAATAACAAGCCTAAACTTGTACACAGCAGAAGTAAAATACGCAGCAAAATGTAAACTCAAACACTTTACCGATATGAAAACTCACGCAAGAGCTGGGCATAGCTAATGAAAAGGAAAACACAAGTGCAACTACTCTATAAATTTAGACAAGCTGTGTACCTACCTATATAGACAAGATAGCCTGAAAAGAAAATATATATGAGACTGTAAACCCATCCTTCTTTTCTTCCAGCTACGAACTATGCCCACGGTGTGTGTGAGGCGATGTTGATCATATCTTTTCCCCTTCCTTCTATAAATAGTGGTCACCATCTTCATTTATCTACAAGCCAAAAATGGAACCGAATACTTCATACAATGAAAACATGCAAGTAATTCCAGTCGTTCGAAACCCAACTAACTTGGCGCTTGTGAATAAAAATGGGGGTCAGTCAGTTACAATCAACGCCTGGTTTGCAGTGGTCGATGGACGAAGATAGTAGAGTCTGAGTATAAAGTATTCGAAAGAGAAAAACAGTGAGGAGTTTTGTTTTGGCTTGGGATTCTGAGAAACTGGACATGAAGAAGTCGAGGAGCACAGGAACATGGAAGCTCTAGGGTCAGATGAATGGAGTATGGCAACGGTGATCGTAGTTGAAGACAGGCGGTGGAAGGTTATCACGTTCGAACCAGCTAACAGGAATGAAAAAAAATGGTGAACCGAAGTTGCGATATGACTGACTGGTGGTCGAAGAATTGATTGAAGGTTGGCGCAGAGGTTAATACTGGCTCGGTGGTTCAGTTGCGTTTGGAGGCTCGTGAGCAGTTGCGTTGGGAGGATCATGGGCATCATGTATTGGAAATAGGAGATAACAGTGAACTATAATTTATAATTGTCGAATCGTTCTATATATGTATATAGTGGGTTTAAATTTGCCTAATCATGGATTTATATTACCTAAATATATGACATCGTGGCCTATAAAGGAAGTTTTATCTACGCCTAATTGAATATAATATATAAATAGTAGCCGCCTGGGTGTGTTTCAAAGTATCTAAGCCCTTTTTATAATCAAGATTTATATAACGTGGGTTATAGGTTAAATTAATAAACTATATATTAAGTTCGGAAGACATGTGTGGCTCAGGTTATATTATAGCATTTCAAAATGATGGCAGGTGGTGAGTTTATACATTCCTAATTGTATTTAAAGGTGGTCTAACCGTGTTAAGTTGCCAAATCCTATTTTAAGTATCCAATTCTTATAATATGCATACATCGCGTTAATTATTAATGCACATGGCCTCCGAGATGTAAATATGCTTAACATTGACTGTAATTTGCATAACCGAAATGTTAGTGAGCCCAATCAAAAATTAAATATGCATAACCGGTATAATGTTGGTTCGAGAATTGGAAGATGCCTAATCATGTGGACTCATTGTATACATAATAAAGTGTATGTATGTTGTGCATATATTAAGCTTTAAACATTTTTTCATAACCAGTTAAATTAAAATATTTAATAAAACCAATTCATATTTTAACATGGACTATATTAGACGTAATAAGAAATTAAGGAAATAATATATTATTAAGGTAGTCATAATATTAATTCAATATAGTGAATAGCATATAAAATTTGTATCTTGATCATACAGTAATGAACTCGGATGAAACATGTGACGTCGGAACCATATTGACAAGCGTAAATGATGAAACTGGTCTTATCAGAGTTAGTAGCTATTGGAGTTTTTAATTAAATTAAATGACAGTTTAATTTAATTAAAATGAACCGTTTCTGCAACGGACGAATCAGGTAAGTTCAACTCATTCAGTCTATCCCACTTACATTTTATATAAGTTGGGTTTTATATTTGTGTGCTTTGATTGTAGATTGGTTGATGGATGTTGAATATATATGTTTATTTGTGTTGACTAAACTTATTAAATTAGACGTTTGTTTAATTTAATTTAAACCAATCGTTATTTTTAATGGTTAATCTCAAATGAGGTAACTTACCTCGTTGTTTACGTTTATAGTAATACAAACGTATTAAATTGAGATGTGAATGTTTGGATTACTGTTATTGCTTGTTTGTGGGGGTATTATATCTATTTATTGAAATAAATGCTATTGTTGAGGTAACGTATTTGGATGCAGGGAGAACAGGCTGGAGGGACCCAACTGGATTCTCAAATGTATTAAATTTTATTTATTTTCATATTATCATTCTATGAATTGTTCCGATTGGATGATTGATTTGGTGATTGATCGTTGACTAGAAGTTCAACGTTTGTTTTGTTTTAACCAATGGGCAGTATTGGTTGAGTAATTGGCAGCAGGTGGTCTAGAAACAAATTGTTTTATCAATATTGATTTCCGTCAGGTGTATCGACGACAATGAAGTTATAAAATTTATTTTATCACTAAAGATGGATTTTTAAACCGGTATATTTGAATAAAGGTTTTTCTAAAAGGAAATTAATATGTATTATTTATTATTTAAATGTTTAGGTAATTATTAAATGTCCTTTGTAAAGTAAATTTTATGTAACAAGATTTTTGAGTAGATAAGCAGAAATTAACGTAACGGTTAAGTGTAGGATTGAATTGTTTCCAAGAGATGACTAAATGGAACTATTTAAATTAATTATATTATTAATTAATTTAAAAGAAGGACCATTTGAGTTGATTAACGAAATAATCATGGTTTAAATTGACGAAATCAACTGATTTAATTGGAACCAGTTATTTAATTGATTTGTTTTAAATTAATCCAATGAGATCGACAATGAATATTTATCTTAATAAGATTTTTTTTAAAATAAGAGATTTACTAATTATTTAGTTAACAAAGAACGTAACTATTTCTATGGTAGTTAATGAAGAAGTAAATTATTATTATGATTTAAGAGGTTAATATTTAAATGGAATTCATTTAAATAAGCAACCGAAGTCGGTATTAAAACCAAATTGAATTAAGAAAGGAGTTTTTAAATGGAATTTATTATAAAACCAAGTTTTACAAGCTAAGTTAACAAAGGGATTTTAAGTGGATACAATAGCTTAAAATAAATGTTTACTTGATATTTTAAGTAGGAAAGAATCGATATAAATGGGGTTTTATATTAAACTTGAAAGTTATAAATAATGTTTATAAAAAGGGTAAGAGGGTAAAATGTTAAGTTTTGAGTTAACATACCAAATAACGGGACTGAATCGAGATTCTCAAAGTGGAAAATGATTGAACGAGTTAGAAGTGAAATATTATAGGTTGAAAATAAGCCGAGATAAGAATTAGAACCTAACTGGAGACTGTAAAGTTGAGTGATTTTATGAGTATTGATCTGATGTTGATTTCGGTCTTTGGGGTTGATACTTAGGGAATTATTCACTTACCGATTTACGGTCAGGAACTAATAAATGTTGGAGTATATAAATGCATGAACGTTGTTGTAATTAATGTTTCAAAATAATAGTAAAAAAAGAAATTGGATATGGTTATTAAATGTTTTTCTAAATATTAGATTGAAATAGTTTTAAGAATGTTAATATATTTAAATGAGAATTGAATTCCATATTCAAAATTATGGAATGCTTTAGAAGTTTTAAATTAACCATTCGTTAATTATTTATAATTAAATGGGCCAAGTGATGGCGATACTGAACCAGGGAATTTATTTTCATGATTGAATGGTTTTCTATTTGATAGTTAAATAACCGACTATAAAATCTGGCCAATACGATTGTTGGTATGGAAAGACCGGGATCGAATTTGAATTTGAAAACCATTATGTCCAGCAAGTACGATATATTGAAAATATCTGATACTACTCAAGACGAAGAAATTGAAGACTGTGGATCTTCATAAAGCAGTAGAATTACTTGTAATCTCTGGTTTAGCGGCCAGAGATATACTGTGACCCTGTCGTGATTGAAATCTATGGATTTGAAAGGACTACTCGCTACCAATCCATAGGGTGATTCCTAGGATGTGATAGGAAGGTGCCTTCGGTTCATCCCATTCTCAGATGACTTGTATGGACGAATGTCTAACAGAGTATTTCTTAAGAGTCACATACATTGATTTTTACAAACATACTTCTGTTGGCGATAGCTGGCACCCAGGGTATTTTTGTGGGTGTCAATTAGTGATTTGGCGGATCTGACGATGTGGCATTCAAAGTGAATGTTGGTGTGCTATCTTTTAATGGTAATTCAAACCTCAAGCCTCACAACTGGGAAATGACAAAAATCGGGCAGGCAGCATGGCTATGTGGGTCGCTCCTATTAGGGTGTATAATCACCTATCTAGAGAAAATCATTTCATTCTTTAATCTATTTTCGATGATGTCCCTATTGGGAAGCGGTGGTTTGAGCCCAACCGTTAGTGACATACATTCGATAACCTCAAGCGAAATGAGTGGTCGGTTATGTGTGGCCGGGTTGCAAGATGTTCTTGTTGAACCCAGTGTATTCCCTTCTATAGATACACTATTGCCAGGTGGTTTCATACCTTGTCATAATTGGAATCCAATCTCCAATTAGAGCCCGTGGTTTTGATTGTATACTATATATGTGGAGCGTGAGATGCAAGCGTTCCGCTAGATTGCTATTTATTTGTATTTAGGCACTAATATAATATCAGTGAATATATATATATATATATGTATATATATATATAATTTCAAAATGTTTTGGATTATCGTAAGGTAAAAACCGTTTGTATTTATGTGTGGATTTGATCTTACGATTATCCTTTTCTTTCGAAAAGTTTTTGAACTTTAAAATCAAGTTGGATGATTCTCCTTAAAACTTTGCGAGTGTTTCTCACTTTGGTTCACCAGATTGATCCAGCGTTTGTAATGCTCGAGTTAGCTCGGTTTTTCAGGTTCAAGTTATTGGACACTACGAAAATCAGAAGATATGCTGGAGGAGTTCAGACGTATTATTTACTATTCCGCTGTGTGTTGTATATGAGGACAGATTATTATAACTGTCTAGGTGTATTGATGTACTCTGATGATTGTAAGTATTTATTTTTAAGCTTTAAATAAAGATTTATTTCTATATTATATTTAGTTCCGCTGCGATGTGAGACTCTGAGTCTGTTGTGTTAGTTCTTCTTCTTTTTCTTCAATTTTAATATTTCTTTCTTTCTTATCTCACGCTCTAAATTCTTTCTATTGGCATCTGGGTTTTCAGTACAATTTGGGTTGGACTAGTGGTCGTTTAGTCAGCTCAAAAGTGTACCGGAAATTTGGGTCGTCACACTTGGTATCAGGGCAATGGTTTAGTAATAACCTTGGCTCTATGGCGTAACTTGATAGAGATGGGGTTAGTAATACGCTAGATTGAGTTTGAGTGTACATATATGAGAATGTATTTGTATATTTTATAAAAATGTTTTGTATTATGTTATTTGATCGGTTCAATTTTGAACTGGCAACTGACACGATATCGTTTCGTAAAGAGGGTCAAATGAAATAATTTTGACCAAATTATATTTTTATACAGAAAGAAAATGATTTTACCGAAGTATTGAGATATTGATTTGTTTGATTGATTGGATGGAATTCTAATTGGATTGAAATTTGAAATAGGTTAATATAACCAGAATATTTCATATATGAAATTAGGAAGATAAAATGGATGATTTTAGAAATAAAATCAGAATCTGAATTTAAAATGGAGGTGAATAAATTAGTAAATTAAATAGTTAATTAAATTTGGATCTGAAACTTAACTTTGTTAAGTCAAGTTGATTAAAGAATGGATATTGGAGTTAAAATGGATTTTTGAGTTAAATGAAATCAAATTGGCATTTGGAAACTGAGTAAAATATAAATTGATTAGTTTAGTTAACTTGGTTGTGTATTGATTATGATTTGTTGATTGTTAAACAGATTGAGTAGAATTCATAAATTGGTTAATAACAAAATTGAATGAATTAAAAACTAAATTCTAGTATAATGAATTTGAATGGAATTTGATTATGAAATAAAACAGAATAACCCTGTGTTTATTTCTTGCGTTATAAATGAGTTAAGCACAGGTTGGTTGAAAAAGGATACGCTGTTAATTGCTATACTTTGAAATTAGAGTGTGGTTGCCCGACAAAATAGGTAAACCTTAATTATATTGATTAGTAATTGATTCTAAAACCCTGAGTTGGGTAGCCATTTGGTTTTGGTTTTATTTTGATAGATGTGAGGCCCAAAGTGACAGTTGTGGTGTCACCATTGAATCATACAGAAGGGATGCTAGCGAATTTTTCGTTAATTTATATCACAGAATTTTAATGGTAATTTTATAATAATTATTTTGAAAATAATTGTTTCTCCTACTTAAGTAATTTCGGGGGACGAAATTCTTTTAAGGGGGAAGGAATGCAACATCTCGCATTTTTGGTAGTTAGATATTTAATATATTTTATTATTTTAAATATCGATTTGGAATTTTAATTGGATTTATAATTCGTTATTAAACAATATGTAACGACCCAACAGGTTCGACGCCCGAATTCCAACAATAATACATAAAACTCATATTACCTACCAAAACCCAAGTATCGAAAACACCAGATAGTTAATAGAAAGAAGTTAGAGGGTGAGATAAGAAAGAAATATTAGAATAGAAGAAGAACAACAACAAACACAACACAGAGTCTCACATCGCAGCGGAGCAATATATAATATAGAAATAAATCTTTATTGATAGCTTGAAATAAACTTACAATCATCATAGTACATCAACATATATGGACAATTATAAAAATCTATCCTCATATATAACATACAGTGGAATAGTAACTAGTACATCTGAACTACTCCGGCACGTCTTCAGAACTTCGTGGTGTCTAATAACCTGACCTTGAAAAAACCTGAACTAACCCGGGAATTACAAATACCGGGTCAGTCTGGTGAACCAGAGTGAGAACAACTCGCAAAGTTTAAGGGGATCATCCAACTCGATTTTAAAGTTCCAAAAATCTTTTCAAAATAAAAGGACAATCGTAAGACCAAATCCACACATAAACACGGACGGTTTTTACCTTATAATAACCCAAAAATTTTTGAAATCACATATCTTATTCTGATATTATAATAGTGACTAAATACAAATAAATAACAATCAAGCAGAACGCTTGCATCTCACGCTCCACATATATAGTATACAATCAAATCCGCCGGTGTGTATTGGAGATTGGATGCCGACGATGACAAGTTATGGAACCACCTTCCGATAGTGTATCTGTATAGGAGAATACACTGGGTTCAACAAGAACGTCTTGCAACCAGGCCCACACATGACCGACCACTCATTTCGCTTGAGTGTATTGAATGTATATCACCAACAGTTGGGATCAACAACCATTCCCCAAAAGGGACAACATCGATAGATTAAAGAAGGAAAAGGAATTTCTCTAGATAGGTGATTATACACTCTAATGGGAGCGACCCACATAGCCATGTTGCTTGTCCGATTTTTGTCATTTCCTGGTTGTGAGGCTTGTGGTCATAATGTATCATTTGGAACACCTGGCCACTATTCACTTTGAATGCTACATCGTTAAATACGCCAGAAATCACTAATTGATTTCCACAAAAATACTTGGGTTGTTAAGTTAAGAGAAGGTGTCTTCTCTGCCGCCACAGAAATACGTTTCAGGAAATCAACATATGTAACCCCTTTGGAAATACTCTGTCAGACATCCGTCCATACAAGTTGTCTTGGGACTGGACAAACCGAAGGCACTCTCCTACTGCATCCTTGAATTACCCTATGGATCAGTAGCGAGTAGTCCTTGCAATCCGAAGGTTACAATCACGAAAGAACCACTGTCGAAATACCTCTGGCTGCTAAATCAGAGAAATTTGACAAATAATCCTTTCGCTCATGAAGATCCACGGTCATCAATTGCTCCATCTTCAATCAATATCTTCGATGGTTTCGTATTCGCTGGTACGGAATGGTTTTCGAATTTAAATTCGATCCCGGCCTTTCCGTACCAACAATCGTATTGGCCAGATTTGATAGTCGATTATTTAACTATCAAATAAACAACCATTCAATCACGAAAATAAAATGAATTCATTGATTCAGTATCCAGCAACGTTTGGCCCCTTTTATTTATAAATATTAACAAATGATTTATTCAACTTCTAAATCTTTTAATAATTTAAAACATGGTATTCACTTCTTAGTACTATTCTCAAAACCATTTTATTTCAATATTTGGGAAAACATCTTATAATTTATATCCAATTTTCCATCTTACTATTATTTTAAAACATTTGTTACAACATTATTCTTGTATATCTTCACTTTAACAATCGTTAGTCCCTAACTGTAAATTGGTAAGCGAGTAACTCCCTAAGTATCAACCCAGAAGACCGAAATCAACATCAGATTGATACTCAGAAAACCACTAGACTCAACAATCTCCAGTTAGATTCTAATTCTTATCTCGACTTATTATCAATCCATATTATCCCACTTCTAATTCGTTCAACAATTTTCCACTTTGAAAATCTCATTTCAATTCCATTATTAAGTAACGTTAATTTAAACTTATCGTTTTAGCTTCATGCTCCCCCTTTTATAAGCATCATTATAAACTCTAACTTAATATGCACCCCTTTTAATTCGCTTCCCTTTTCTTAATTCAAACACTTATTTTAAGCTATCATCTCAGCCTAAAATCTCTTTTATAACTTAGTTATAAAACTCAGCTTTTAGTACAAAATCGTTCATCTAATCTTTTAAAAATCCAATTATATTTCAACATTCACTTGGATTTCTTACCTTAATGAATCTCATTACTAATTGATCACTTAAATTATTAAAATAATAATTTACATTATCTTTACTATTGTGGAAATAGTTACCTCTCATTTAACTAAAACAAACTGTAAACTTTTTATTAAAATTTATCAAAGTAAAAACAAATATTCATTAATCTATTTCATTAGATTAATTAACAACAAACTAATTTAATCAATTCAAAAACATGGTTATCTGTTAACCAATTCCATTTAATCATTCTTTTCAATTATGTAATAATTAATTAAAATAATTTCATTTAATTGTCTTTGAGAAACAATAAATCCGCCTTTTAGCAACTAGGTCAATTTCTTCTTTATTAACATAAGAATTTGGTTTATCAAAACCATTTAATAATTTTATAGACTTAAGTAAATAAATAAATAATATTTTTTTCCCTTTTATAACTTCTATTCAAAATAATAGTTTTCAAAATCTAACTTCAGTAATAAAATAAATTTCATTACCGTCGATTCTCTTGTCGGTAACTCAATATTTATAAATCGGTTTATTTTTAGGCCAATTGCTGCTAATTACTCAACTAATACTGCTTATTGGTTAAAACAAAACAACCGTTGAATTTAGATTCAACAACCAATAATCAAATTAATCATCCAATCATATCAGTTAAACAGTTCATATAATTGTAATATGAAAATAAACAGTAAATTTGAAGAATCCAATTAGATCCCTCCAACCTTTATTTTCCTTGCATCCAAATACGTTATCTCCACAATATTATTTCATTTACATAAACAGATATAATATTCAACCATCAAACAATAACAGCAATCCAAACATCCATCAACCAATTAACGACCTTAGCACACAATTATTTAAAACCCAACTTATATAAATATAAGTGGAATAAAAACTGAGTGAATTAATTGAACTCACCTTGATTTCATTTGTCACTGAACAATTTGTTCTAATTAAATTAAACAATTGTTTAATTTAATTAAACATCCCGATAGCTGTCAATTCCGTCCAAACCAGCTTCATCCGTAGCACTTGTCAATATGGTTATGACGTCCATTGTCTCCTTCCTTTCTGATAACACAATCATACGATCGTAAATTTTATACCCCATTTACTTAATTAAACTTATTAACTAATCTATATTTAACGTTTTACTAAATCTACATTCAAAACGTGAAAGTATGATTAGAAAATTTCGAAAATTTTGGAAGGCACGAATAAATGTTATAACTTACACATTATAAAACAGTTCAAGAAGTACACGTTAATGTTACTTGCTACTGCTGTTTACTAAGTCATTACCGACATACTTAACTTGACCATGTGTATTACTTAATAAACGTTGTTAACTCAACCTCACTTAGTTAATTTAAAACGAAACTAGGCATGTATAAACACGTTTTAAAAACTGATTAGGCTCAAATAAAATATACCAGCCATTGTATTGTTCCTATTCCTTCTAACTGTTGTTCATCAACATGTACGCCTTCCTCAAGCTTCGTCCGTTTCACCGTATCACCACTGAACTCAGCACACCTTAAATCCCTTCCTGCATCACTCAAACTTCTACACGCCTTCCTTCTTTAGAAACTGCCATACACTGCTCCATTCTCCCTCACTACTATTTCTTTTCCCACTACATGTTCTTATCTCCTTTTAATCCTTTCCACTTCGCCTGTACCTACCTTCGCTCCACCCCTTGGCTACCAACTGCACCAGACATTCATCGCCGGAGCACAACCCTGCTCAACTTCCAAACACCACCGCTGGTGGTCTGAACCCGATACTTCTTCATCTCCATTCTTCCACCTTACCCGTACAACGTCCCCATTCCCTCGACCTTGAACAGCCAGTCCTAAGCTTCCTATTACCAACCCACATAGCGTTCGCTTGCTTCCAGTACCCTGCCTCACACCAACATTTAAAAACTGCACACACCACGTCACTTTCTTACCGAGCTCAACATAGTTTGTTATATTTTATATGTATTTATTCCCTTTTGTATTGAAACCTTCAGTGCTAGACTCACTGACCATTCGTTCGAACATACCCTCCTCCCTCCCCTGCTTTCTTACGCAAGTTTTCCCTTTAGGCTATATATGTTTCTTTGGTTCAATTTTATTCTAGAAGGGAAGTTTTTAGTTGCTGCTGAAAACAGGACGGGCTGCCTATTTATAGAAGAAAAATGTTGGGGATAGAATTTACGTTCAATCACGAAGTACAAGGTTGGTTTTAGATGTAGGTCGATAGCTGGAGGAGCTTAAGTGTTTTATCACCTCCCATGTCAGCTATGATTTATATTTTGATTTGAAAATACGTAGGAGTTATTTTCATTTCAAGGGTCTGTGCTTTGATGGTCGAAGTGTAGGTTAGTGATAGAGTGATGGAGAAGACATGGAATGGTGTAGTAGGTGTGAATGGATTCTTAGGTTTGCACGCCAATTATCCTGACGAGCCATGAGCAATTTCTTATCTGGCAGGAAGAAGAAGTGAAAGATCATCTCAGCTGTACACTAATGGGTAGGCTAGCTTACATCTAAAAACATATAAATATCGAGACTTAAGATTGAAGTATCGACTATTGGTGTACCTGATATTAGTTTGAGTTAACTTAAAGGAAGTAGGTAGCTGTATAAATTTTGGTAGGATACAAATCAAAATTTTGAAATTTATAATAATAGAGTAACTGTGTAAATTGAAAACACAAGGCCAGTTGGAAATATAAGCTGTTGTAAAGACCTTGCGTGTACTGTTCTTAACCTTGAAGTCATATACATATTCTTATTATATATAAATGGGTAGCTTGTACATTATTTACTATAAAATAGGTTAGAGTGGTATGAATTTTCATTTCATTATGACGGTGGATTAAATTTTATGGTAGGCTTTTTCATTTTATAGTAGGTTGGTGTAGTACTGCATTGGGTTTTCTATTGATAGCCAAAGGTTTCAACGTGTTTTCATTATCACTTGACTATGTGTCCTGTTGAAGGAACACAACAATATCTTATTTGATGAGATTCAAACATAGGTTAGGTTTTAGTGCAGAGATACTAGCATGTGCGTTGAAGGAGAAGTCTACAAAATAAAATAAAAACTATACATTTTGATTTGTTAGTTCGAGTAGACGTGAGGCAGGTTTATACATGTCATAATGTAGCAGTGAAGTTACGATATTCTATTTTTCTTATTTATTTATTTATTTATTTATTTATTATATATATATATATATATTGCTTTAATTCAGTTATTACATCCTACCGTTAATAACCATTAACCGTTATATTCATTTTGTTTCACGTGAGCTCCAATTGCAACGGCAATTGACGAATTACTACTTCTTAACATTTTGAACAAAATGGAAGTTGTTCAGTCGAAAACCGACTCCGTTTGCACAACGGCGTTATTTTGATTTATCGGTTCACCCTTAAATTTTGCGCACTGACAAAACAACTCTACTTTACTCCAAACTGGAAATCTAGCAATAATTAATTATACGCATTCCAATAAAATTTGTTTTGTTCAAAAAAGAGATCGTCTGAAAGGTAAACATTTTTAAGACCTATATAATATATCGAACAATTTCCCATGTTCGAAACACGGGCCTCATTACAAGGTAAACAACGCATTGATTTGAACGTTCTATTTCGAATGACTATTTAATTTCATCCTCAATTGTCGTTGCGCGTTTTATATTTGTATCTATATACATGAATTGCAAATCATAAATTACGAAATACCATATAAATTATACGTTCAAACGTCGTTTGATAAACGAATTGTATATTATAAATCCATTTATAATACCGAATCAAAAATAATAAAATAATCTAAATATCTAACTAGCAAAAATACGGGACATTACACAATATACAGAAATATAATTTATATATAATCATAAAACGAACTCGAAACGCCGCGGTAGTTCATCAATTTTGATTTAAATTTCAATTAAATATACAGAATTCATTTTAAGTTGGAATTCTGTGAAACAAGAAACGTTTGAATTGATTTGATTATAATTTTCCAATGGAAGAGAAAAATCGAAATTCCAGTTTACATATTGTAAGCTATGTCCACTTAAAATTTTTGAATAGTCACTATGAAATTCGTTATTAAACGATAACGTTTATTAAATAAATATTAAGCGATTTTATATATAATTTGAATATCGATAATCCGAAATCTTGAATATTGAGTTTATAAAAATATATTGGTATTGTAACAACCCGGATTTTCAGAACCAATTTAAAATTTTTATTTTAGCTATTTTAATGAATTTTGAATATTTAAAATGATTTATTTTAAATAATAACGACCAAGAATTTATTTTAGTCGATGTTAGAACGAATAAATTTATTCTAATTATAAAAGGAGTTAGAAATGGCGCGATAGTTTGAAAATTTGATTTTAAATTTCAAATGAATGTACAGGATTCAAAATAAATCGGATTTCAGTAAAACCAGAAATATTTGAATCTGTTCAATTATATCTTTCTAACAAATGTGAAAAATCCAGATTCCATAACGAGAATTGAAACTTATGTCCGGTTTAAAATTTAAAATATTCGCTATGGAATTTAATATAATAAATAGCCATTTTGCAGACGACCTCCGTTTTCGATGAAACCACTTTTGTTGGATCTAGAATGTCAAATTATGATTAGATTTCAAATTTCATAATTTTTGGAATTAATATGTGAGCATAGTAAATTTAAATGTGTTTGGTAATTTAAATTTGAATTGGATCGACCAAAAAATAGTCATTTTTCAAACGGTTTCCAAATTCAATGAAATTAGTTTTGTTAGGACTGTATCTTCATAACATAGCTGGATTTATTTTTCTGGAATTTTTGAAGTCAATATTTGGCCCTGGTAATTTAAAATATACGTTCAAATTCAAAATATGTTGATTTATATTTTAATTGTAATGAAAACTAACAATAGAATTGTCTTATGAAACATATCCCATTGTGTTTGGAATGTGGGTAATTAGATAGCGGCGACAGTCCTTGGGTTCGATTTGGAGTTCGAATGCAAAATCTCTATTTTTGGAATTAAATAAATAATAAAATATAATATAAAATCCTTTAAAACCTAAGGCTAGAGCCCAATGAAATGCAGCCGCCCCTCTCTCTTTCATAAACGGACGAAATCGCTCTGTAAAAGATCTCCCCTGATCTCCACTATCGTTCAGTAAAATGTAGGTCTTCTGAAGGGAAAATCGAGGAGTAAGACGAGCTCTACAAATCCACCCTAGTTTGATAATTTATCAAGGAGTAATTTAGGCGAAATCATTCTTCGAAGTCATCCTATTGGGTGCAATTTTCTAGGCCATCGGGGGGGTCGCGATTCACATGGCTCAAGGCAGTAGAGGAGTGAAGTCTGGCGAATATTGTGGTGGTGCCTGATCAGTCTCAGGCGGCGGGGATGGCTGGCGGTGAAGATGAAAGAGGGCGGAGCTTTTGGGTTCGTTGCTGAAGGGTGTAAACGAGGGAGAAAGGGATTAATTCCCTTAATCATGTAATTAATTAATTATATAAATTTTTGTATTCAATGTTTAAAATTGTGTAATTTTTGCATACAACATCGAAATTCAGTGAAATGAAATGTATTGGATTCGCAACGAAAAATTCTACATTTCAGAAGAGACCAGAACAAAAACGGAGCAAATCAGAATTAGTGGCAAATTCAAATTCAAACAGAACAGAAATTCAGAAATAAAAGAACGGAGGAGTGGAAACAACTGTGAGAACTCTCACACTCAAATTATTTTCCAGTTATTATATAATAGGTTGCAGACGGAGCTTAGAAGCCCCCAACAATATATTTTTTGTACAAACCAATTGATTGTTTGTTTGGATTGTGATTGGATTGTCATGTATTGATATTGTTGTATATAAAAATTATTTATATAAATTGTATATATAAATTATCATGAAATGAAAATAAAATAAATATTCATTTACATACTGAATGGTTTTTTTATGTACACTTATTTATCTGATATTGATTGGTACGATAAATTTTTACACATCGCCTAACTACACAAATAATAAACAGTAGTTGTTGTTTAAAAATCCCATACGAGTATTGGGATAATATTTGACATACACTGATCCTAATAATTAGTGGTATGCCAATCGATGGGTTGATAGAGGGTATAAACGTTATTTATTTATTTTAATGCTTATACAGTTGTAAGATGCACTCTGAATGTTGTATGAATTTTTAATGATTGTTTATCGTTATTATTGCATACATGCGATGTATAAAATCCATATAACTAAAATTATATGGTAATTGATTGAGTCTGATTCCAGTTCAGGATTAACGAATATTTTAAAATAATATTCAGTGAATATTGAAATGTGAGGCCATGTTAAGTAGTAAAACGCCATTTTAACACGAACGGGATTTTCTGCCAACTTTATTCATTTTATAATGAATATCGAAAAGTGATTTCAAAATCTGATATTTTGAAAATATTATCATTTTAATATTATAATGATATGGAGTATTCAAATTTGATTTAAATTTGGAAATGAAATGGAAATCGTTTTAAAACGAATTTATAATGGAATATTCAAATTTGATTTAAATTTGAAAATGAAATGGAAATCGTTTTAAAATGAATTTAAAACGAATTTATCATGGAATATTCAATTTTGATTTTAATTTGAAAATCAAATTGAAATCGTTTTAAAACGAATTTAAAACGAATTTATATAAGAATATTCAGTTTTGATTTGAAATTGAAATGGAAGTGGAAATCATTTTTAAAACGAATTTAAAACGATTTATAAAATACATTTTAAAACAAAATTGAATATATATATATATATATATATATTTAATATATATCATAATGGCATGAATAGAACGCCCTGCGCAGCGACTGTTCGCGAATTTCGACCATTAACTTCAAATTGATGTCACGGGAGATCCGACCGTCGGATTCTCCTTAAACCGGAATCGTTGGGCTCGTATCGAAAAGAGATTTCTGATGAATATAAAATATTTGAAATCTAATGGTTGGATTTTAAGATATGTCCAAATCAATTTAAGAAAAGGTCGCTATGAATGTAGTTCGGTGGCTGTTATTGGAAACTGACTATACGGGTAATATTAAAATTATTAAAAATATGGAAAAATTATGTAAAATAATAATAAATGATTTGGAAATATTTTGGATAAAAAATTCCAGTTTTGAAAAGATAAAAATATATTTTTGTCGAAATGAACTAGTTATTAACTAGAATAATAATTTAATTATTTTTAGAAATAAATAAATTGAATTTTAAAATGGTTTTGAAATAACCAGAATTTTCCACAAAATAAATTTGAATGGATTCGGAATAGAAATAATCTTCGGAATATTTCAATATTGGATTTCGTGATTATACAGATATTTTTGAGGAATTTGGAAGATATATATATATATCGTTATTCCCAATACGATATTTGTTGGTTTCAGAATTTGTTATTGAATATAAACCGATATAATTTCTATTCAGAGCCTTGTATTTGATGTCAAATTAGATTTTGGCTTTGTCGTGAATGGTGTCTTTAATAACACTGTTCTTAAACCCAGTTGAGAAAAGAATAAATCTTTTAATTAAGATTCAGGGAATTTTACCAATTAATTAATATAACTGGATTGAAATGGGATTTTGGGTTTGTCATGAACGGTGTCTTCATTAATACTGTTCTTAAACCCAGTTGAGAAAAGAATAAATCTTTTAATTACGATTTAGTGAAGTTTTTAGATTAATTAATATTTAATTGGAATTGAATAAAAGAATTGGATTTTTGGGTTTATCGTGAACGGTGTTTCAAATAACACTTGTTCTTTAACCCAATTAATAGTGAAGAATATGATTTGGAATTTATAATCTTTTAATTAAGATTAATGGAATTTTCCAAAGTAAAGATTTCTGATTTAATATATTAAATTGGAACTGAATGGAATTCGATTTGGTAATAATTGAGATGAGCTTCTGTGAAGGAAGAATGTTAATATATATGGAATCTAAAAGGCTTTGTCGATATTCCATTTATATTATTAGTCGGATACGGAAATTGATATCGATTATATATTGATTTGTTTTCCGTGAAGATTCCATGGTTAATGGAATGTGATTGTGGGTTTATCGTGAACTATGTTTTAAATGACATTGGTTCTTTAACCCGGTTAAAGACGGGATTACATGTCTAACATTGTATTTCGAACTGTATTTGTTGATCTCTGCTAAATATATATCTGTTTGGTGGCGGAGAATTTATTCTCTTGCTTAACACCCTTCTCTGAGACGTACGAGCTCAGAGGTTATATATCGGCAGAAATCAGTGGTACGGTGTAGATTGTTGATGTGACATGTTCATGTTTCCAAAGTTAAATGTTTTTTGGGAAGATTAAAACTAAGTGGAGTTTTAATGAATATTTAATTAGATTGAAATGTGAATGTGATAATTTAAATTATCGAATTTGGGAAAAGGATCGAGAATGGAGTACCACTAGTTTTGCTTCGAGCGAAAGTTAAATCTTTAATTAGATTTGAATGTGAAATGATAATTAATTTTTACCGATAACACTGTGGTGTTAGATATGAAGTATTACCAGTTTTACTCCATGGGATGAATAGGTTGGAATTGGGAAAATAAACAATTAATTACTTCGGTAAGGTTCGCTAATCCCGACTAGTTTGGAAAACTTTGATTTGGTTTAAATTATGAAAAGAATATTTGAATAAAAGAATATTCTGGACTGGAATGAGGCATATGATGTGTTGTTATAGCACTTGATTATAAGATGCATGAGTTATTCGGAAAGACCGGGTTTAACCCATTCTGAATAACTGATACGACGAAAGGTCGAAGAAATTGAAGATGGTGCAAGACCGACGATCTTCACATCAAATGGATTGGTTGCTACTGATGCCCATGATTGGATTAGCTACCTTGAAAGGGCTATAGTGGTAGCCGTTTGGATGTACTTGTTGATTGTTCGGGTATGCGAGGGTCTCTCTCCTGTATTGGACATACGGGACGAGGAATAATGTGCTTCCGGTTTCGTTCAGACCTAGAACGGACTTGTAAATGGATGGTGTGTCTGACATTGTATTCCTTTAAACTGTATTCGTTGATCTCTGCTAAATATATATCTGTTTGGTGGTGGAGAATTTATTCTCTTGCTTAACAACCTTCTATGAGACGTACGAGCTTAGAGGTTATATATTGACAGAAATCAGTGGTATGGTATGGATTGATAGTGTGGCGTGTTGAGATGCAGTGATCCAAAATTTTGTTAAAAAGAAAAGTTTGGTGGATGATGATCAAAGCACAGCTTTAAATAGCATAGCTTTGTGTAGCGTTTATTCGCGAGCCTCACACACCTGTATGGGGGTAAACTGATGGTTAGATCAGTATACTTTAGAGACGAGGATAGACATCCTATGGGTTGTCATGGATTCGGTCGATCGAGGTGATATTGGGTGTGGTCGCCCCACACCAGTAGGGATAGGGCGCACCCCCCGATTCCCAGATGGATAGAGTTAGCGGTGTTTTCCAATGCTTGGACATAAGCCGCGGTAACTTGTTTGCTGGATATAGTGCGGATGTGCATTACGGTGTTTTTTCATGCACGGAATGTAAGACATTGGGTATTGCACTACACGATAGATCTTTCAAATCAGGAGCTATCAGTATGAAAATCCAAACTTCCAATACGACATTTTGCGGTTTTAGTTGTAAACCTATATATGGCGACATAGTGGGATGGGGCGCTCATGCCGTCTATGATTGATACATTTATATTTGAAGTTGATTTCTTCACTTATAGTAATAATAAAAGATTTGTTTTAAAGCGTACCAAGCATATTTAGCAATTATAAGGTAAAACTCTATCCTCCAGCTTGCGTTGCATTGTGTGATGGGACCTGAGTCTTATAATAGCTTCATTGTTCTTTATTTAGCATTGCGTTGTTTGTTTTATGCCCTGGTATTCTTGGGTTTAAACCCGTTCCATGTTAGATGGCATGGTCCCTTGATTTACCTTATTTTAAAAGTAAAGTTTTAAATAACTGTTTTAGTTCTCACACCAGTCCCATGACTCATTCGGAATTTATTGTTTTAACCTAAACTCTGGGTGCCCATATTTTCCACACGGGCAGCTAGTAGTTTTGGTTTTGCAGATTTATTTTCACATGATCCTAGATTTATAGCTGGAGCTATATTCGGAAATCTTTGTATTCGTGTATTTCATTCAGTTGTGCTAGTTATTGTATTTCCCGCTACGCATTGTATTTATACATTTTATTTCCGCTGCTATGTATTTTAACCTCTGATATTTTTCTATGTAATATTTATTCATACTCTGAATATTCTTGTACTCTGATGAAATTGTTGTAATAAGCAATGAAGTATTCTATTATTTTTGTTCTGATTTGTCGTGTTCTCAATTCAATCCGGGCTTTCCCGTAAGGGCGAATTTGGGTTGTGTCAGCGTGGTATCACAGAATGTGACGACCCAAACCTCCCTAACGGGAAAGCCCGAATTGAGTTGAGAACATGACAAATGAGAACACAAACAGAAGAACATTTCATTGTTATTACAATAATTTACATCAGAGTATGAATAAATATTACACAGAAAAATATCAGAGATTTAAAATACATAGCAGCGGAATTAAAATGTATAAATACAATGCGTAGCGGAAAATAACAACTGAAAGAGATATATTTGATTGTCCAAATCAATTTAAAATCAAATATTCAAATACGTATTATAAGGTTCAAAATTTTCAAAACAGAATTTGTTTTCAATTTTATTTTAAAAATAACACTTTTTGAAACTCATTCTAGGATACTACTGATCTCATCTCTAACGAGACATTTTTATTGGATATTACTAATCCAATCCCTGATGAATTCTTTCGTTTGGTTCTAATATGTCTTGTTCTCGAGCTCTGTAAACCAAGCTCTGTTACCACGCTGGGACGACCCAAACCCACCCTTACGGGAAAGCCCGGATTGAGTTGAGAACACGACAAATCAGAACACAAACATAAGAACATTTCATTGTTATTACAACTATTTACATCAGAGTACAAGAATATATCAGAGTATGAATAAATATTACACAGAAAAATATCAGAGATTTAAAATACATGGCAGCAGAATTAAAATTTATAAATATAATGTGTAGCAGAAAATTACAACTGACACGACAGAAAGAGATATACTTGATTGTCCAAATCAATTTAAAATCAAATTTTCAAGCTACCGCGCCATTTCTAACTCCTTTTATAATTAAAATAAATTTATTCGTTCTAACTTTGATTAAAATAAATTCTTAGTCATTATTATTTAAAATAAATCATTTTAAATATTCAAAATTCATTAAAATAACTAAAATAAAAAATTTAAATTGGTTCTAAAAATCCGGGTTGTTACAGGTTTATATTAAAACTATGTGATATTTTATTTTGATATATATGATAATAATAAAAAAAATAGTTTAAATTGAATTGTTTTCGATTTAATTATATTTTGTCGATATTATATAGGTCTTAAAAATGTTTTCTTTTCAAGCGACCTCTGTTTTCGACAAAACAAGCTTTATTGGAAAATTGTACAATTAGTTATTGCTAGATTTCCAGTTTGGAGCCAACTGGAGTTATTTTATCTGTGTATGCAATTTAAGGGTGAACCGAGAAATAAGCTGGAATTAAATGATGTTGTACAAGCAGAGTCCGTTTTCAATGAAATTAATTTTATTTGGACTAGAATGTTTAGACATAGCGGTACGTACATTTTTGTTGCGTTTGAAGTTTGGGTACGGGGATGCGTATATGTAACGGTCCACAGTGAATGGCGGTTATATATGAACTAACCATAGTATAACATAATATAATAAAGCAAAAACATTTATGCTATAACATGCAACCACCTAAACGAGAATATTTGAAGCATGTTCGTACTAAAATACATGCCTACTATCCTGTACAACAAAATACAACAAATTATATGTCAACCCCTATGTCTGGCTACTCTATATCTGTTGCATGTATTTTCAAAAGTGAAAATATGTCTCACATCCCCAAAAGTTTTCAAAATACAACAGCATCCAGTGAAGTTTTAAAATATAAAGTGGGTCCCTATTTCGGGGGTTACATGCTTTTCGAAAAAAAAGGAGCTGCCAAGTAAAAAAAATTCTAAAATCTGCAAACGTTCCAAGAAGTTTATGGAAAAAGAAAAAAAAAGTTGAATACATGTATGCAACTATTACCAATAGTTGCATACATGTATGCGACTATTGTAGAAGCTGTTTCTAGAAAATCTGTACCGAAACTTGCATACACGTGTGCAACTATTTGAAATACTAACACACATGTATGCATGTATGCATGTATTGCATGAAGAAAACTTAAGTGAAATTTTGCCTATAGATTGTTGCACACATGTATGCATCTTTTCAGTTTTATTGCACACTTGAATGCAAATAAATGTGAACTGATTTTCACGGCTACGAATTATTGCACACTTTTATGCAATATTTGCACAGATGTATGCAAGAAAACCAACATGGATGCATGATTGGAATACTTACACAGATTTATGTAGGAAAATTCAAATATGTGCATAGTACTATGCATTTAACTACAGTTTCTCTGTTTTTATGTTTTTTTGGATTTGATGTGGTTTTTGATGGTTTTATGAGATGAAATTTTTGTCGAATGAATGTTTAACTTAAATATGAAATTACGTGATTTTTTTTATTTTTTGATGAATTTGCAAAAAATAGGGATCAATTTTACAAAAAGTTTAGAATATGATGTGAGCCTAATTTTGAAACTTTCCAGGGACCTGTGCCAAACGGACCCTTTTCAAAATCCTACCCGAAATACTATTGGCTATATCTGCACATGACTATTCGAAGCTGCAATAACAATCAGCTACCTTATGAAATGACAAGCCTAAATTAGCAAACAACAGAAGCAAACTACGTAGCAAAATGTTAACTCAAACAATTTATTGATATGAAAACTCACGCAAGAGCTGGGCATAGCTAATGAAAAGGAAAACGCAAGTGCAACTACTATATAAATTTAGACAAGCTGCGTACCTACCCATATATGCAAGACAACCTGAAAAGAAAATACACATGAGACTGCAAACCCATCCATCTTTTCATCCAGCTACGAACTACGCCTACGGTGTGCGTGAGGCGATGTTGATCTTATCTTTTCCCCTTCCTTCTATAAATAGCAGTCACCATCTTCATTTATCTACAAGCCAAAAATGGAACCTAATACTTCATGCAATGAAAACACACAAGTAATTTCAGTTGTTCGAAACCCAACTAACTCAGTGCTTGTGAATAAAAATAGGAAGAATAGATTGGGGGTCAGTCAGTTACAGTCAATGACTGGTTTTGCAGTGGTTGATAGACAAAGATAGAAGCGTATGAGTGTAAAGTATTCAAAGGAGAAAAACAGTGAGGAGTTTTGTTTTGGCTTAGGGTTCTGAGAAGCTGGACGTGAAGAAGTCGAGGAACACGGGCGCGTGGAAGCTCTAGGGTCAGATGAACGGAGTATGGCGACAACGGTGATTGTAGTTGAAGACAAGCGGTGGAAGGTTATCAAGTTCGAACCAGCTAACAGGAATGAAAAAAATGGTGACCTAGAGCTGCGGGATGACTGACTGGTGGTCGAAGAACTGACTGAAGGGTGGCGTAGAGGTTGAATATGTGGCTCGGTGGTTCGGTTGTGTTAAGAGGCTCGTGGGCAGCAGGTATTGGAAATAGGAGATAAACAGTGAACTATAATTTATAATTGTCGAATCCTACTCTATAAGTATATAGTGGGTTCAAATTTTCCTAATCATGGATTTATATTACCTAAACATATGACACCGTGGCCTATTAGAGAAGTTCTATCTATGACTAATTCAATATAATATATAAACAATAGCCGCCTGGGTGTGTTTTAAAGTGTCTAACCCCTTTTAATATGCATACATTGCGTTAATTATCAATGCACATGGCCTCTGAGATGTAAATATGCTTAACATTGACTGTAATTTACGTAACCGAAATGTTAGTGAGCCCAATCAAAAATTAAATGTGCGTAACCGATACAATGTCGGTTCGAGAATTGGAAGATGCCTAATCAAGTGGACTCATTGCTTACGTACATTATGCCATAGATTGCATACTGCAAGGAAAATCCAAGGTGTTGCCAGCTAAAATGTTTCCATAGCTAGTTGATTTTTGTGTATTACAACGCACTCTTCAATGTGTTACTATAGATATTGAATTGTGTTGCAGTAGTTATGGTTATAAACTTATAAGTTTTATTTGCCACATCATCAATCTGCATCTATTAAAAGATGCATATCTATATGTTAATTTACCTTTTAAAAAAACATCTGAAGTTGACACCTCACCAATCCGTTAAAATACTTCACCACCAATAGGAAATCAACTTATGTTACTCATTGGATTCCTCTTTCTCAATTTCTTAGATCTGTTTGTTTCTCACCCCCAAATTTCCAATTCCAATCCCTAATTTTCATTCACCTACTTCTTCCACTTCAACCCTCTCTGTGTCCTCCACTTCTTCCATCGAGTCCTCGACTCCAAACGCACCCACTTCTCCCCTTCCCCATCACCAAACAACTATTAATCCAATAAGAAGGTTGCTAGCTTTTTATCCTGTGTTTCTCATGTATGTTTCTGTTGGTTTTTTTATCATCGCTATTCATTAGTCTACCGAGAAATGGAAATTATTATCACCATGAGTATAATCTTGTTTGGTTGGTGGTGTTTTTTTGTGATTCTGTTGTTTGTTGATTCACTAAAATGTTCTTTGAGCAGCTGTTGGGTTGTTAATCAATTTAATAACACCGAACTTTAGTTCCTAGTGAAGTGTGGTTGTGAACAATTAGACCATTCACCTTATATGAGCTGCATGTTCTAAACAACTGCTCCGGTTTCCCAGGTTTCTGTTGCCTGTGATGATTGAGACATAATACACTGGTTTATGAAAATAGTTCCATAAGGATGCTTACATATACATGATATTTATCATTTCTTAAGTGTTGTCATGATCTATATGCATAAGACCGTCTAATAAGTATATGCATGATTTCTTTTGTGTGTGTGTGTGTAAGACTGGCTAACAAATATACGCATGTTTTTGTTTGGTTATGCACATAAATACTAAATACATGCCTGAAAGCCTACTGAATGATTTACATTTTGTGATATCACTTCAATTCTTCCTTCAATTCGAGTTCAATGACCGCTCAATCAATTTCTACTTCAAATTCGTCAACAGCAGCTACGAGAAAAAACTGCCACCACAAAGTCCCAACGAAGATGAGGACTGTGAAGGTAGGGTCGAATGCGGCGAAGAAGTTTTTTGGTTGCTCCATGAGGCCGATAAGTATAAATTAGGTTTTTTTTGGTTGCTTTGTTGATTATCGTATCTTTCATTGATGTTTAAATCGAGAATTTAAGATATGTGCAGAATGGCGATTACGAGTATTTTATGTAGCATGACGAAGTGTATGAAATCAACAGCAATGCTGAATTGGGTGATACTACTGTTAAATTGATGGAAAAAGAAAAGACTATATCGCAATTGCTCGTGGAAAAGAAGACAATTGAAGAAATGATGCTGAAGCAAAAGCAAAAGAGGGAAAAGCCGATGAATTTGTGGCAGATATGAAGAAAGAGTTGGGCCTAATGCACGTTGAATGTGAAAAACACGAGACAGGAGAAAAATTCTTTGCAAAAGCTTTAGCTATGTCATGGATCATGTTTGGAGTTCTTTTGTGTGTTGTTATGGAAATGTAGAGCAGCGAAGTAACATAAAATAGCATGCATGGGCAGTTTTTAAGGTATAATTTTAAGTTTGTCACATTGTAGATTAGTGATAATTTTGGCCACATTGCAGATTAGTGTTAATTTTATCCACATTGCCCATTGAACCTAAATTACTGATTATTGATAATTTTATCCACATTGTAACTGTTTAATTGTTTAGTCAGTATACACTTGTATACACACAATGCCTTTGTATACTACATTATTTAGATCAGTATACACTTGTATCCACATTGTGCCTCTGTTATGTAACCCCGTTATGTAAATAAAACGCAAATGCAAATGAAACTCAGTTATGTTTAGATCAGTATACACTTGTATACACATTGTTTAGATCAGTTATGTAACTCGGTTATGTTTAGATCAGTACATTTGTATCCACATTGTGCCTCTGTTATGTAACTCAGTTATGTAAGTGAAATGCAAATGCAAATGAAACACGGTTATGTTTAGATCAATATACACTTGTACACACATTGTTTAGATCAGTTACGTAACTCAGTTATGACTAGATCAGTACACTTATATCCAGATTATGCCTCTGTTGTGTAACTCAGTTATGTAAATGAAACACAAATGAAAATGAAACTCAGTTATGTTTAGATCAGTACACACTTGTATACACATTGTTTAGATCAGTTATGTAACTCAGTTATGTTTATATCAGTACACTTGTATACACATTGTTTAGATCAGTATACTATGTTATACTGAAATGCAAATGGAATTCAGTTATGAAACTTAGTTTGTGCTGAAAGGAAACTTTGTTATACTATGATCATAGTTTGTGCTGAAATGCAATTGAGGCAAGCATACCTCTTATTTTGTGCTGAAATGCAACTGATGTATGCAGTTGAAGGAGGCAGTGATGAAGATTTTCAAGAACTTGTTACTGAAGGCACTAGAGGTACTCGATGCAGTAGAGGCATTAAGCGCATTGGAGGCTTGTGCTATATTTTGAAACTGTCTTAGTTTTATGTAAACATGAATTTAGGACTGGCTATGTTTGTAATTGGAATGTCTGTAAAATTGAATTTAGTGGCTATGTTTTGTTATTTTGTAGTTGAGTAAGTACTACTTGTGTTTGTTGGTTAATTTGAAGTAAAAAGTCCTTTGTTAATTTCGGTGTGATGCTATGTTGTGTAATATTGCCATATATATGATATAATGTTGTAGTATATGATGTTAAATGTTTCCATAGCCATGATATAGTGTTGCCATTGGATGGTAAAATTGTTGCCATAAATTTATGCACGTAGGCCTCACAACTAGATTCCGTGAACCCGGGCTACAAATTTTAGTGGCGATTCCATGAACCAGGGTTACAGATTTTAGTGGGCCCCACATTTTTGTAAATTTAGTACTCGTGTCAGCACCTGTGCTGATGTTGCCTTAGGTCGCAAATGTGTTGCCTTTGACCCTAAGGCAATGTGGCAAAAGGCAACCCCAAGAAAGTGTTGCCACAGATCATTTTTTGCCTATAGCAACACATTTTGGCACCTACTACGTCATTTCTCTGGGGTTGCGTAGGTCATCTATGGTGTAGTGGTAATAAAGCGTATGTATGTTGTGTATATATTAAGCTTTAAACATTTCTTCATAACTAGATAAATTAAAATATTTAATAAAACCAATTCATATTTTAACATGGATTATATTATACGTAATAAGGAATTAAGGAAATAATATATTATTACGTTGGTAAAAAATATTACTTTAAAATAGTGAACAACATATATAATTTGTATCTTGATCATACGGTAACGAACTCGGAAGAAACAGGTGACGTTGGAACCATATCAGCGAGCGCAAACGATGAAACTGATCTAATCAGAGTTGGCAGCTATTGGAGTTTTTAAATAAATTAAACGACAGTTTAATTTAATTAAAATGAACTGTTTCAGCAACGGATGAATAAGGTGAGTTCAACTCACGCAGTTTATCCTACTTATATTTTATATAAGTCGAGTTTTATATTTGTGTGCTTTGATTGTTGATTGGTTGATGGATGCTGAATATATATATATATATATATATATATATTTGTTTTGACTGAACTGATTAAATTAAACACTCGCTTAATTTAATTTAAATCAATCGTTATTTTTAACGATTATTCCCAAATGAGGTAACTTACCACGTTGGTTACGTTTATAGTAATACAAACGTAGTAAATTAAGATGTGAATGTTTGGATTACTGTTATAGCTTGACTTTTGGGTATTATATCTGTTTATTGGAATAATTGATAATGTTGAGATAACGTATTTGGATGCAGGGAGAACAGGTTGGAGGGATCCGACTGGATTCCTCAAATGTATTAAATATTACTTGTTTTCATATTATCATTATTTGAACTATTCTGATTGGATGATTGATCGTTGACTAGAAATTCAACGTTTTTTTAACCAATGTGCAGTATTAGTTGAGTAATTGGCAGCAGTTGGCCTAGAAATAAATTGTTTTATCAATATTCATTTTCGTCAGGCGTATCGATGGTACTGAAGTTATCAAATTTATTTTATAATTAAAGTTGGATTTTTAAACCGGTATATTTGAATAAAGGTTTTATAAAAGGAAATTAATATGTATTATTTATTATTTAAGTATTTAGGTAATTATTAAATGACCCTTGTAAAGTAAATTCATATGTAACAAGATTTTTGAGCAGATAAGCAGAAATTAATGCAATGGTTAAGTGCAGAATTGAATTGTTTCCAAGAGATGATTAAATGGAATTATTTAAATTAATTATATTATTAATTAATTTAAAAGAAGGACCGATTGGAGTTGATTAACGAAAAAATAATGGTTCAAATTGACGAAATCAACTGATTTCATTGGAATCAGTTATTTAATTGATTTGTTTTAAATTAATCCAATGAGATAGATTAATGAGTATTAATCTTAATAAGATTTTTTTTAAAAAAAAGAGATTTACTAATTATTTAGTTATTAAAGAACGTAACTATTTCTATGGTAGTTAACGAAGAAGTAAATTATTATTATGATTTAAGAGGTCAATGTTTAAATGGAATTCATTTAAATAAGCAATCGAAGTCGGTATTAAAACCTGATTGAATTAGGAAAGGAGTTTTTAAAAGGAATTTATTATAAAACCAAGTTTTATAAGCTAAGTTAACAAAGGGATTTTAAGTGGATATGATAGCTTAAAATAAATGTTTACTTAATATTTTAAGTAAGAAGAAGTCGATATAAATGGGGTTTTTGTAACATCCCATATTTTTTGTATATTTAATTTTCAATTTAAATAAATAAAATAGAATAATATTGGATAAAAATCAAATTTTTTCGATTATAATGATGATGATTATTTGAAGGGAGTATAAATAGATTTTTAATTTAGTTTATACTTAGAATTGATTTAAGTTATAATTTGATTTAAATTTGAATTTAATGAATATTTAATTTGAATTAAAACAGTTAATCGAATAATTGAATATTTTATTCATTAATTAACTATGAAATTTAACTGTTTTGGAGACTGTCTCGGAATTCGACAAAACTGGTGCCATTGAATCCGTAACGATGAATTATGGAAGGATTTCAATATGCTTTACAATCTGGCTTACCGTTTGGTCGTACGGGAGAAAATGTGAAAGGAATCAAGATAATTGGATAAGTGGGTGTTTCTCAAATTTGAGCCTTATATATATATATATCAAATCCGTTTTTCCTCACCATCTCATTCTCACTTTCACGTATACTTTTCCATCTGTCGGTTCTTTCTCTCCAATGGCTGAAAACTTCTTAACCCTAGATCTAATTCAAAATCCAAGCTTTAAAATTTAAATCTCCTCAAACCACAAAATATTATATGTCAAATTGAAGCTCTCAATGAAACAAAGCTAAGAGAACCATCAGATTCGACATGTAGTGTTTAGGTTGATCAGAAATCGACGGTCAAACCCCTGATTTTTGTAACCCTAAAGTCAAGATTGCGGCTTTTTGATCTAGGCGTCAATCAGGAAATTGGGAATCTGGGTATCGAAGAGGAGGGCCATACGAGGTTCACGGGGGTGGCCGGAGGTTCTAGAGCTCAAGGGTTCGCCGGATTTTCGAGTTTTAGGGTTTCGAGACCCGGTTTTTGGGCTCGTCGCACGAGCAGTAGGACACACTAGAAGTGATGGCGTCACCACCGGGAGATGCACCGCGGGGAGCCCTTCGAATTACCGATGGTTAGGGTTCAAACTATAGTCAAAGCATTGAGGAATTTACGGTCAAAGGTGACTTGCTGTTGGGTTTCTTCATGGGTGCGATTAGTGTAGCAGCGTCAAGAAGCATAAGCGGGAGTAGAGGAACGTAAGGGTGACGTGGCGTATAATGAGAGAGTGAGATATATATTTTACTAATTTTATATAATTTGAAATTCAAATCGTAAAATGCTGATACCTTCTCGTTTTAACTCGGATTTGGACGCGGTTTGTTACGTTGGGATCATGGCGGAATTGCGAACATTTTGGCACTAACTTGGTTGCGTTTGGGGACAGAAAATTTTTGGCCTTCAGTTGGACGTACGATCAACTAAGGATGCAATGGTGAGTGATTTTATCGCTCACAATGAACTGAATTATTCCCATATTCATTGAATTAAATTATGAAATGAGTTTGGTTGCACGGTTGTGACTGGCTGTTGAATTGGTTGCAAAAATTTGATATACAAGTGTGTAAACACGCAAATTAGATCGATAATTAGTTACTTAATTTAATTAGATTTCTAATTGGAAATTATGATCCTTGATAATCTATGGAACAGATTAATATTGATTAATTGGATGGAATGATTGTGATAGATTTTGGGTTGAAATTTATTACTGAATTGATGTTGACACTGCTAATGCTCTATATCCAGTATATTGTATTGCGTGTCCATTTTGACGATTAATCCCATTCGCCCTTGATGTTACGGGCATCGAATAAACCCGGGATTAATCCATTTAAATAAATTAAGAACACAGAGTGAAATGATAAATCTTTGTGACCCTGATTTGGATTGAAATGATAGACCCATCCCTGAAATATCGAGGAATTAGATTTAATATCACTTGGCCATATGATAGAAAATTATATACGGACATCGGTTGGTTAAATGATTTCAAGTATATTTGGAATTTTTATTTGATAGAAATTTCACTTTTAAGGGATGATCCGATACTCGTTAAACTTGTTTTCTTTTAAAATCTGGATTGCGAATGTTTATTTGAAATAGTTAAGGAAATATTCCAAACGAAGTGGAAATTCTTAAATTGGGATTTGATTATAATTTGAGTTTTCAAATTAAGGGTGTGGATTTGAATGAAATAAATTCTTATTGAATTCAAGTTTTTTGGAATAATGGAAATCGAGGGTATTTTGAGTTGTTTTAACTCAGTTTTGAATCTTGATTTGAATTCTGGAAATCGAACGGTTGTCTTGACCAATGTTTGGAAATAATATTTGGAAACAAAATGAACTCCATCGAGACTGGAGTATGGGTTCAAATGTTCGAAGTTCGGAAGAAAGGAACAATGTTGATTTAAGAATTTTATTATATATATATTTTTACAATGTTTCATTTCAAATAAGTTATTCTTTTCCTTAAAATTTATTATTACTTACCTATAAACTATTTTATTATAAATAAATTTTTCCTTATAATTTATTTTTTAAAATTATCTAGTAACCTTTAATTTAAGTATGTACATAATATCTAAATTATTTTATTTATTTTTAATTATTATATTCTATATATATATATAATTTTCTTATAAACATTTATTTTCATAAGTATTTTAGAAATTGTAAATTTCTTCCGAATGGGAAATGTTTGAATTTAAACCATTGGTGCAAACGGAGTTGAGATAAGAATTCATTCTATTTGAATATGAACCGATTTAAATCGATTTTTTTATTTGGAAATATGAATTATACTCTTATCGAATATAAATGGATCTCTTAAGAGATTTAAAATGAGTGTTATGAAGATATATATTCTAGTTGAATATGAATGGATTTCGAATATAAACCGATTTGGAATAATTATAACCTCTAATGTGAAGTATATTTTTCTAGAATATATGTATATTGATTTGGAAATATTATATGAGTATAATATAATGATATGGAAATATATTCTAATTTAGAATATAATTGGTTTTTGAATGATTTTGATATCTTGATATGAAATTATATTCTATATTGAATACAAATGGGGTTCTAACAAAATATGATATTTTGATATGGAAATGAACCTTTGAGAAATGTAAAAGAACCGACTGATGTAGAAAACATAAGCGTTGGTTGTTGAAGAGACCAGAGTCGGCAAATGACATACTCTCTATCAGTGTCCATACCACTTTGACAACTGTGAACCTTATGACGTATCCAGAATGAGTATGATGACTTGAAGGAGATTATTGAATCGAAGATGGAGATGAACGATGACGAAATAGCCCTGACCTTCAGGTCAGAATTGAAATGACTAAAACAGGAGCTATATCGTGACTAATTGAGGTAGCACCTTTGATCGGACACACTTGTTCGATACTATCTCTATGACTATGATGATGATGATTTGAGTCCATTTTGATTTTGGGAGGGTGTTCCGAGGTGGGCGGTAGTGGCTGTTATGCGTTACCACCGGTCCGGGAGTGCAATTGGTAGAATCCTACCCTGGGCATTGCCTTGAGTGTCTTGTCAAATTTATCCATATCGAGCCCTATACGATTTTGATTTAGCATTGCCTTCTATGGAGTGCCCTATAATAACACCAGTACGGTGAATTTACGGTACTGTATAGACTGTTGATGCCTGTGAACGGCGTAAGGGTAATATGGTAATCCCTCTTATGCTATTTTTATGATATTTACTTTACTGGATAGACACTATCATAATAGCGTATTATACTATGTATGTATTAGTTTAACGGTTCCTCGAGAGATGGAAAAATCCCGTAACATCTCTGGAGTTATTGCAGCCATGACACTTAAGTTATTTCGTATTTTGATTTGACTAATATGAGAATGATTTAGTGCTGATCCGAGTGTTTGTTGTGTTTTCTTTTTATGCAATACGCTCGGGTCAGCAGACGTTGCAGTTAGCGAAGATTTCTTCCTTTGGAGCACAAAGACGAAGATTTGCTATACATATATACTATATATATAATTATTTCCGCTGCACTTTGTTCCGCTGCTATTATGTATATATGCATAAGTGTGACTCTGAAAATCAGTGTATGTTATATTCGAATGTATATATATTCGAATGCTTTAGACTGCTATTTTTTATTATATATTGTCCTTCCACTATGAGAACTTTGGTATTGTTTTTTTCTTCTTCTTCTTTTCTTCTTTTTCCAAATAACTACCTGCATTTGCGATTTGTTTAGGTCGACATGTGTGATTTATTGTCAATTTGAACGGTAAAAAATGTGGGTTGTTACAATTTGGTATCAGAGCGATGGTTAGCAATAACCTTGGCTCTGTTTGGGGATAAACTCATTAGAGATGGGTTAGCAATGCCCTAGAATGAGTTTGAGCGATATATGAGAGAGCGTACTTGTATTTTGATATAAAAATGGTTTTACATTGTGTTGTCTTGTTCTGTTGATTATTTATGGATTCTGGTCGATATATAGGATGCCATACAATCGATAGGAATTTCTAAATAATCAAATAGGATAGATTTACATAATATGGGTTTTCGATTATATTATATATATATATATGTCATATATACTATTAGTGGTTTTGAGTGTATAAGCACTGGTCGTTGGTAGGTAATAATATTAAGTTATTACCTATTGTGGTTGATTCGATAATAAATTTAATAAGGGAAATTTAAATGGTCTAAGAAAATATTTGAAAATGAAACGATACCTTTAAGTATAATTGGGTGAGAAAGGTTTGCATTAAATAGAAATGACCTTGAAACTTGATTCTGGGAGGCTTTTGAAATAGTTTGACAAAGGTTGAAATAATATTGTATTATAAGAAATAGTTTTGAAAATGGTTTACCAAGTGTTTTTAAAGGAATGGGTGTGTAATCCCTTCTCAGACCTTGGAATTAACTTCGATAATGAGTGCACGCGTTATCGATGTTTATTTTGAAGATTCTAAGTGGGGAAGACCTCTCAATGCTTATTATAATGGGGGACAGAGGATTTTGTATTTAATTTCATATGGTATAAGTATTATATAAAGGTATTAGTATAGGTTATTTAAAGTTGAAATTTGATTAAACTAGAATTGAAATTTCTACGTCCTTTGTTTATTAAGATTTAGATATCAAATTTTATGGTATGATTTTTCTATAAAATTAGCATAAGTACATATGTTATTAAAAACTTGGTTTATAAACCTGGAATAGAGCATTTGAGTCCACCTTAACTAATAATAATAACTCGTGTACAAAGGTTAATCGAGATATTAGAATTTTTGACTATGAAACCAGGAGATTTACTTAAGCATTAAGAAAAGGGAAGTGGTCGTCGAAATGCTTATGTATGAGTGATAATAAAATTTAAGAAAAATTTCAAAGTTTGGCTGACATAAGTGTTAGAGAAGTGGAATTAACCGCGAGATAAAATTCAACTAAAATAGATTGGAAGACTAGATCGTGTGATAAAAGTGACAACCCATAACTAGAAATAATCAATAGTTCGAGAAGGAGTTGGAAGGAAGTTATGTCGTGAATAAAATATAAATGGTCGATAAATTAGAAATGAAAAAAATCTAAATGAGTAAACCTCATTTGGATAATATCTCGAATGTGAAACTGAGTATGAACGGTGAAGTGAACGAATACAAAACTTTTGTTGAATACAATATAACTTAATTCGTGTAGAGGGATCGAATTAAATGAAGCTAACTTAGAAATCGTATAGGAATGGTTGAGAACTAAGTATAAAATTGAGTATGAATAGTCCTTAATTTGGTTCATGAATTGTGAGTCAAATAAATAAGTCAAGTTAATGAAATAAAATTAATTTGAAGTGAAAATGGAAATAAGTGAATAAGGAAATGGTTAAAGAAATGAATAGAAGTGCCAATACCAGGGAAATGAGAGATGAAATTTGGCGAATTGGTCCGTGTTAATGAATTAAGGATTAAATATACTCAAGATAATTGGGAAAGGTTAGAATGAATTTAATTTTATTTGGAATTTAATAATTAGATAGGATAAGAGGGTTTACATAAAAACCATAATGGACCTTATTCCATTGATATAGATTCGAAGTTAACTTATTAAAACGAGGAAATGAAATTAAATGGAGATTGGAATTATGGAAAAAGGTATAGGAAATATAAAACCAAAGTCTAATTCATTAAATTAAAATATCGAAGATTTGGAATTAAATGAATTCTATTAAGGCGTATGAATTAGAATAAGTGAAGTAAACTTGAGAAATGGGAATTGGTCGACTTAGACCAAATATAAAGATATAAAACAAAGTAAGAATAAATTTGAATAAGTAGAATGAATAAAAAATCGGAATTGATTCGAATGTATGGCTTACAGAATATGGATAAATGGAACTATGCTTGGTGTAATGTGGATGCAGTAAATCGTAATAAGGAATGAAAGTTGGTGAATCGACCAAGGTTATGAATCAAAGATTTAACACAAATCAAGATAGTCCAAAGGGTTTAAACTTCTAATAAAATAAATCGTTGTTTATGCAAGAATCTGAAATAGTCGATAAGCTGAACTAAAATGACCATAACTTTTGAATGGCTGATCGAAATTCAACGATTCAGGACAATCTGGAAACCTTGGAACCTGAACTAAAACTTTTTTTAATATTACCTTGCCTAATTTTTCATGTCTATTAGGTTTAAAACCAAGATATAGTAGTAGTTGTATGCGTAGAAAAAAAAAATCTGAACTGAATACCAATGTTGTTTTGGTCATAACTTCCTAACGGAGCATCGGATTTTGATGTACGATACAATTCGGAAAGCCCAGAAAGTAAACTAGAACTTTTCCTTAATGTGCTTGCTGAAATTTTTATGTTTAAAGGGGTAAAAACTGGGTTGAACAGCTCAGATCTGCATTTTTCACTGTATGGGCTGAGGTATTTGCCTTCACTAAAACTGCCATAACTTTTGAACGAATTATCTGAACTCGACGAGTCCAGAAAATTTGGAAAGCCTGAAACAAATGCTACAATTTTATGTGCTTTAGTCAAATTCCAACATTAAAAGGGTGATAAACCTCATTTTGTTCGCTGGTCTGTCGTTAACATTATGGTTTTAAGTTGAAATGTTTAATAAATGTTGTGTAAGTTGTATATATTTGCTACGTATTATATATATATATGTTTGATTCTTATGCGTATGTGAGTATGTATCAGGTGTAGAGAAGTCGCGCTACGCTTTGGAGCTCGCTTGCGCTAAATACTAAGTGCTAAGTTAAGTAAAAATGCAAATAAACGCTAAAGAAAGGTACGTATTTGTGTTACATGGATTGGTAATTTCATATTTTTGTTTTTCCTCATTTTTGGGATGCCTCATCGTGTGATGAGATGTATATTTGGATTTATATGTATTATGATTTTTCTAGACCTCTCCGTACAAAGGAGATGCTGCCGAAATTTTCCGTGATTTCGGGAGATAGAAAAACTTTTATGAGATTTTACAACTATATATATAACTTATCTTATAAATGCTATTTTATAAGTATGAATTTGAAAGTATGATTTGTTTAATACCTTATTTCATTCTCTTTTCGAGGACGAAAAGATTATAAGTGGGGGAGAATGTAACATCCCATATTTTTTGTATATTTAATTTTCAATTTAAATAAATAAAATAGAATAATATTGGATAAAAAACAAATTTTTTCAATTATAATGATGATGATTATTTGAAGGGAGTATAAATAGATTTTTAATTTAGTTTATACTTAGAATTGTTTAAGTTATAATTTGATTTAAATTTGAATTTAATGAATATTTAATTTGAATTAAAACAATTAATCGAAAAATTGAATATTTTATTCATTAATTAACTGTTAAATTTAACTATTTTGGCGACTGTCTTGGAATTCGACGAAACTAGCGCCATTGAATCCGTAACGATGAATTATGGTAGGATTTCAATTTACGTTACAATCTGGCTTACCATTTGGTCATACGGGAGAAAATGTGAAAGGAATCAAGATAATTGGATAAGTGGGTGTTTCTCAAATTTGGGCCTTATATATATATATATATATATATACATAAATCCATTTTTCCTCACCATCTCATTTGCACTTTCACGTATACTTTCCCATCTGTCGGTTCTTTCTCTCCAATGGCTGAAAACTTCTTAACCCTAGATCTAATTCAGAATCCATGCTTTAAAAATTAAATCTCCTCAAACCACAAAATATTATATGTCAAATTGAAGCTCTCAATGAAACAAAGCTACGAGAACCATCAGATTCAACATGCAGTGTTTAGGTTGATCAGAAATCGATGGTCAAACCCCTGATTTTCGTAACCCTAAAGTCAAGATTGGGGCTTTTTGATCTAGGCATCAATCAGGAAATTGGGAATCTGGGTATCGAAGAGGAGGGCCATACGAGGTTCACGGGGGTGGCCGGAGGTTCTAAATCTCAAGGGTTCGCCGGATTTTCGAGTTTTAGGGTTTTGAGACCCAGTTTTTGGGCTCGTCGCACGAGCAGTAGGACGCGCCGGAAGTGATGGCGTCACCACCGGGAGGTGCGCCGCGGGGAGCCCTTCGAATTGCCGGTGGTCGGGGTTCAAACCGTGGTCGGAGCATTGAGGAATTTACGGTCAAAGGTGACTTACTGTTAGGTTTCTTCATGGGTGCGGTTACTGTAGCAGTGTGAAGAAGCATAAGCAGGAGTAGAGGAACGCAAGGGTGACGTGGCGTATGATGAGAGGGTGATATATATATATATATTATTAATTTTATATAATTTGAAATTCAAATCATAAAATGTTGATAACTTTCTCGTTTTAAATCAGATTTAGACGCGGTTTGTTGCGTTGGGATCGTGGTGGAATTACGAATGTTTTGACACTAACTTGGCTGCGTTTGGGGACAGAAAATTTTAGTCCTTCAGTTGGTCGTACGATCAACTAAGGATGCAAAGGTGAGTGATTTTATTGCTCACAGTGAACTGAATTATTCCCATATTCATTGAATTAAATTATGAAATGAGTTTGGTTGCATGGTTGTGACTGGTTGTTGAATTGGTTGCTAAATATGATATACAAGTGTGTTAACATGCAAATTAGATCGATAATTAGTTATTTAATTTAATCAGATTTATAATTGGAAATTATGATCCTTGATAATCAGTGGAACAGATTAATATTGATTAACTGGATGGAATGATTGTGATGGATTTTTGGTTGAAATTTATTACTGAATTGATGTTGACACTGTTAATGCTCTATATCCAGTATATTGTATTGCATGTCCATTTTGACGATTAATCCTATTCACCCTTGATGTTACGGGCATCGAATAAACCCGGGATTAATCGATTTAAATAAATTAAGAACAAAGAGTGAAATGATAAATCTCTGTGACCCTGATTTGGATTGAAATGATAGATCCATCCCTGAAATATTGAGGAATTAGATTTAATATCACTTGGCCATAGGATAGTAAATTATATACGGACATCGGTTGGTTAAATGATTCCAAGTATATTTGTAATTTTTATTTGATAGAAATTTCACTTTTAAGAAATGATCTGATACTCGTTAAACTTGTTTTCTTTTAAAATCTGGATCGCAAATGTTTATTTGAAATGGTTAAGGAGATATTCCAAATGCAGTGGAAATTCTTAAATTGGGATTTGATTATAATTTAAGTTTTCAAATTAAGGGTGTGGATTTGAATGAAATAAATTCTTATTGAATTCAAATTTTTTGGAATAATGGAAATCGAGGGTATTCTGAGATATTTTAACTCGGTTTTGAATCTAGATTTGAATTCTGGAAATCAAACGGTTGTCTTGAACAATGTTTGGAAATAAGATTTGGAAACAAAATGAACTCCATCGAGACTAGAGTATGGGTTCAAGTATTCAAAGTTCGGAAGAAAGGAACAATGTTAATTTAAGAATTTTATTATATATATATTTACAATGTTTCATTTCAAATAAGTTATTCTTTTCCTTAAAATTTATTATTAACCTTTACCTATAAACTATTTTATTATAAATAAATTTTTCCTTATAATTTATTTTTTAAAATTATCTTGTAACCTTTAATTTATGTATGTACATAATATTTAAATTATTTTATTTATTTTTAATTATTATATTATATATATATATATTTATATAAGATTTTCTTATAAACATTTATTTTCATAAGTATTTTAGTAATTGTAAATTTCTTCTGAATGGGAAACGTTTGAATTTAAACCATTGGTGCAAATGGAGTTGAAATAAGAATTCATTCAATTTGAATATGAACTGATTTTAACCGATTTTTATATGGAAATATGAATTATATTCTTATCGAATATAAATGGATCTCCTAAGAGATTTAAAATGAGTGTTACGAAGATATATATTCTAGTTGAATATGAATGGATTTCGAACATAAACCGGTTTGGAATAATTATAACCTCTGATATGAAGTATATTCTTCTGGAATATATATATCGATTTGGAAATATTATATGAGTATAATATAATGATATGGAAATATATTCTAATTTAGAATATAATTGGTTTTTGAATGATTTTGATATCTTGATATGAAATTATATTCTATATTGAATATAAATGGGGTTCTAACAAAATATGATATTTTGATATGGAAATGAACCTTTGAGAAATGTAAAAGAACCGACTGATGTAGAAAACATAAGTGTTGGTTGTTAAAGAGACCGGAGTCGGCAAATGGCATACTCTCTGTCAGTGTCGATATCAGTTTGATAACTGTGAACGTTATGACGTATCCAGAATGAGTATGATGACTTGGAGGCGATTATTGAATCGAAGAAGGAGATGAACGATGACGAAATAGCCCTGACCTTCGGGTCAGAATCGAAATGACTAAAATAGGAGATATACCATGACTAATTGAAGTAGCACCTTTGATCGGACACACTTCTTCGATAGTATCTCTATGACTATGATGATGATGATGATTTGGGCCCATTTTGATTTTGGGAGTGTGTTATGAGGTGGGCGGTAGTGGCTGTTATGCGTTACCACCTGTCCGGGAGTGCAATTGGTAGAATCCTACCGTAGGCATTGCCTCGAGTGCCTTGTCATATTTATCCATATCAAGCCCCATACGATTTTGATTTAGCATTGCTTTCTATGGAGTGCCCTCTGATAACACCAGTACGGTAAATTTACGGTACTGTATAGACTGTTGATGCCTGTGAACGGCGTAAGGGTAATATGGTAATCCAGCTTACGCTATTTTTATGATATTTACTTTACTGGATAGACACTATCATAATAGCATATTATACTATGTATGTATTAGTTTAACGGATCCTCGAGAGATGGAAAAATCCGGTAACATCTCTGGAGTTACTGCACCCATGATACTTAAGTTATTTCGTATTTTGATTTGACTAATATGAGAATGATTTAGTGCTGATCCAAGTGTTTGTTGTGTTTTCTTTTTATGCAATACGCTCGGGTCAGCAGATGTTGCAGTTAGCGAAGATTTCTTTCTTTGGAGAACGAAGATGAAGATTTGGTATACATATATACTATATATATAATTATTTCTGCTGCACTTTGTTCCATTGCTGTTATGTATATCTGCATAAGTGTGACTCTGAAAATCAGTGTATGTTATATTCGAATGTATATATATTCGACTACTTTAGACTGTTATTTGTTTATTATATATTGTCCTTCCGCTATGAGAACTCTGGTATTGTTTTTCTCTTCTTCTTCTTTTCTTCTTTTTCCCAATAACTACCTGCACTTGCGATTCGTTTAGGTCGGCATGTGTGGTTTATTGTCGATTTGAATGGTCAGAAATGTGGGTCGTTACAGTTTTATATTAAACCTGAAAGTTATAAACAATGTTTATAAAAAGGGTGTGAGGCTAAAACGTTAAATTTAAGTTAACGTACTAAATAACGGGATTGAATTGAGATTTTCAAAGTGGAAAATGACTGAACGAATTAGAAGTGAAATAGTATGGGTTGAAAATAAGTCGAGATAAGAATTAGAACCTAACCGGAGATTGTTAAGTTGAGTGATTTTCATAGCATTGATCAGATGTTGATTTCGGTCTTCGGGGTTGATACTTAGGGAGTTATTCACATACCGATTTACAGTCCGGAACTAATGAATGTTGGAGTATATAAATGCATGAACAATGTTGTAATTAATGTTTCAAAACAATAGTAAAAATAGAAATTGGATATGGTTATTAAATATTTTTCTAAATATTAGATTAAAATGGTTTTGAGAATGTTAATATATTTAAATGAGAATTGAATCCCATATTTAAAATTATGGAATGTTTTAGATGTTTTAAATTAACCATTCGTTAATTATTTATAACTAAATTGGCCAAGTGATGCTGAATACTGAACCTGCGAATTTATTTTCATAATTAAATAGTTGTTTATCTGATAGTTAAAAAACCGACTATCAAATCTAGCCAATACGATTGTTGGTACGAAAAGACAGGGATCGAATTTGAATTTGAAAATCATTCCGTCCAGGAAATACGAAATATTGAAGATATCAGATACTACTCAAGACGAAGAAATTGAAGACTGTGGATCTTCATAAAGCAGTAGAATTACTTATAATCTCTGGTTTAGCGGCCAGGGATATACTGTGACTCTGTCATGGTTGAAATCTACAGATTTGAAAGGACTACTTGCTACCAATCCATAGGGTGATTCCTAGGATGTGATAGGAGGGTGCCTTCGGTTCATCCCGTTTCTGGATTACTTGTATGGACGAATGTCTAACAGAGTACTTTTTAAGAGTCACGTACATTGATTTTTACAAACGTACTTCTGTTGGTGATAGCTAGCACCCATGGAATTTTTGTGGGGGTCAATTAGTGATTTGGCGGATTTGACGATGTGGCATTCAAAGTGAATGGTGGTGTGTTATCTTGGAATGGTAATTAAACCTCAAGCCTCACGACTGGGAATTGACAAAAATAGGGCAGGCAACATGGCTATATGGGTCGCTCCCTTTAGGGTGTATAATCACCTATTTAGAGAAAATCCATTTCGTTCTTTAATCTATTTTCGATGATGTCCGTTTCAGGAAACGGTGGTTTGAGCCCAACCGTTGGTGATATAGATTCGATACACTCAAGCGAAATGAGTGGTCGGTCAAGTGTGGCTGGATTGCAAGATGTTCTTGTTGAACACAATGTATTCTCCTCTAGAGATACACTATCGGCAGGTGGTTCCATAACTTGTTATAGTCGGAATCCAATCTCCAATAAGATCTCGCGGTTTTGATTGTATACTATATATGTGGAGTGTGAAATACAAGCGTTCCGCTAGATTGTTATTTGTTTGTATTTAGACACTATTATAATATCATAGAATATATATATATGATTTTAAATTGTTTTGGGTTATCATAAGGTAAAAATCGTCCGTATGTATGTGTGGATTTGGTCTTACAATTATCCTTTTCTTTCGAAAATACTTTGAAACTTTAAATCAAGTTGAATGATTCCCCTTAAAATTTTGCAAGTATTTCTCACTCTGGTTCACCAAACTAATCCAGCATTTGTAATACTAGGGTTAGCCCAGGTTTTCAGGTTCAGGTTACTGGATACTACGAAGTTCAGAAGATATGCTAGAGGAGTTCAGACGTATTAGTTACTATTCCGTTGAGTGTTGTATATAAGGACATATTATTATAATTGTCCAGATGTATTGATATACTTTAATGATTGTAAGTACTTATTTTCAAGCTCTAAATAAAGATTTATTTCTATATTATATTGTTCTACTGCGATGTGAGACACTCATTCTGTTATGTTACTTCTTTTTCTTCTATTTTAATATTTCTTTCTTTCCTATCTGACCCTCTAAATTCTTTCTATTGGAATCTGGGTTTCCAGTGCAATTTGGGTCGGACTGGTGTGTTTAGTCAGCTCAAAAGGATACCGGAAATTTAGGTCATCACACCTAACGTCGGAATAAACTTATCGTTTCAGGTTAACTTAATTTCTAAATTCATTTTTGAACTTATCACTTCAAACATTAATCAATTTCCTTTTATAACCCATTTAATATGAAAAGTGTTTGCTTTTAAATCGTTATTCAGTTTAAAACATTAATAATATTCCTCTATAGATTATGGACTCGTTTTATCAAATCAAAATTTGATCTATATTTATAAATACCATTACAGGTTAAATTCATATTTATCGAATTTTTTAATATAGACGTATTTATTTTCCACTTCATAACTCTATTTCCAAGTAAACTTCTTGTTAATTATAAATCAAGTTTATAATTAAATCTCGACTTCATATTATATTATAATCGATTGAATCTAAACCAAATCTTAATTATCTTGTCCAATTCCTAGTTTATATAATATATAAATTTAAAAATAAATCATTTTTCATAACATTCGACATCGTCGAATTATAATTACAAACCCTTTTGGTTTTAACTTTATTCATATTTCGAGTATCGAAATAATCTTATTATTTTTCTTTCTAACGACTTCCCTTTTCCTTTTAAATGAATTGGTTTCTTGAATTTATATTTCCAAACTATTAATCATTTCGCTTCATTTAAAAATGTCATTTATAAATCAAATTACTTGTTTTATTTTGATTAAAAACAAGTTATTAAAACCCCAAATTCTTTCCCAATATATTTGAATATATTTTACGGTATTAAATACCAATTATTTCAGGTCAGTGTTATTCAAAACATCCCAAAACACACAATAATCAATCACCAATTATTCGTCACATCATATAATACAATATATGAAAAACACCAATATGATTGTTGAGGAATCCAGTTGGATCCCTCCAACCTGTTTCCCTGCATCCACAGATGATAATCAATATAAATAACATTAATTTCATATCATATGAAATATTAAAATAAATAGAATCGATATTTAAATAGCGACTTATATATATAACTGTGTTTGTAATTTCAAACAATTAATAAGCAAATCATCCAAACAACCATCATACACAACATTCAATCATTTTTATCAATATTAAATAACATTTATAAAATTATAAAATTGGATAGATTTAGTGAGGTTACTCACCTTGGTCGTTAATCGTTAAATAACGATTAACGTCGGTTGATATAATCATTCGTTTTAATCTACCATAATTTGTATCAAACTCCAATTTGCTTCAAACTAGTTCCATTTTCGTAGTCTGTGTCCATACAAATGCAACGTAACAGATAGCGTTCAATCCTTTGATGCGCGGCTCCTACTGGAAACGCAACTCGCCTCAACCGCTGTCTTCAAATTAACACCACAGAAAATCATACGCCCCATTCCATGCACGCGTCCCCTTCAAGCATGCACTAACCACGTTTCATGTCCTGGCATAAATGTTTGCTTACGTTTTCTTTTCTTTCTTTTTCCTTTTTTTTCTTTTTATTTACTGGGCTTCATAATGATTCAGCCCAAACCCGATCACTATGAATCCAACCCACGTCGTTTCCCTGTATCACCTTCTTCCACATTCATGTGAGTCGTGACCTCCTGCAACGAAATGGCCATTTCAACATCTTCAAGCTCCATCTTTCCTATTAACTTCTTAAACCCGCTCCTCTTTCCTATTACACAGCGTCGTTCCCGTCGTCCATCCCCCCTTCTCCATGAAACCACCAACAAACTCAACAAATGTTCATCTCTCCGATCTCTCTCCCTCTTCACTACCCAGTTATACAACTTGCGATCAATCCAGACACCCCCGATCCTCACTGCTTCACGTCAATATCATCACGCTAGAACCTCCAGTCACCCACCCACGCAACAGAACCCCATCCATTCCAGGCAAACCCATTCTCCCCTCCACTGTCTTAGCTTCGAGTCAATGCTCTAGAAATCCAGCATGACGTCCTGCTCTAGCCAGAGCCTTCCGCTACCCTACTATAACTTCAGAATGGTTTAGCACAAAACATGCCACAAATCCCTCCATCGAACCTAACTCCAGGGTCATGGCATTAGGGTTTCCAGTGAGAAGAGTACCACCGAACTCACAATCTCATGAGCGCGAAGTCCTTGGCCATATATTGCATATATATGTTACGATAATTATAGAGTAGTGTGGAATTATTTAGTTTTACAGATCCAACGCCATTCTGGTTTTCTGCGTGAACTCGAAAATAGAAGTGACTCTGTGTGTGTGTATATATATATATGGGTATAAACTTGGTCATTAAGTGTTAGGCAAATAGGTCTGTATTCCTATGTGTGCTTAGTTACTAGGTCTGCAGTTTCTTAGTATGTGCAGTTGAGTTCCTTAGGGACTAAGGTATACATATATTTATTATATTGTTAGTTTTATACAAATAACGCATCTTCGTTGTTACATTTTCTTTAGTTCAATTGAGGTGTTGCTTTATTGTTAAGTCAGTTACACACATGCATTTTTTTAGTTGAAACTGATAAATAAATGTTAAGTTTGTAGAAAAAAATCATTGAATAGGAATACACAGGCTTTTAAATATATCTTTTGCCCGTCCATGTATTACATATACATAGTTTGTTTAGTTTAAATATAGCGTACCCCGGTGTGTAAACTCCGTTCATTTACGGATTGTTAGGGACAGAAATAAAAGTACTATTGAGATGAGCAATGTATCACGATCCCAAAATTATAATAATATAGACAAGTTAACTTATTATGTGAAACCCAAAAAAGCTGATTTAGGGTGCAAAATACGTTAAACAAAAAGTAGCTTATTTTCCAGAATAAAAATTATAGAAAACTTTATAAATTAAATTAATCGTCTTGAAAATATTATCTAAATTCGAAATAAATAATTTATTATAATTAAATAATCGTTATGGTTTATAAATGATTCCATAGCGACTATTTGAAAATTTGACTTGGACGTAACTCGCCATCTATAAGACGAAATCTCGATTTTTCACTTCCATTAGAAAAATGCAGTTAATTAGATTCAAACATTTCATGTTTCAGAGAAATCCAACTTATAACGAACCCTGTATACTCAGTTGAAGTTCAAATCGTAATATTACGAACTACCATGACGGTATGAGCTAGTTTATAATTAAATTATAATTTATACATTCAACCGTTGTTTATATAAATATATTCGTTATACTAATTCGAATATAAACTCAATTAAATTTCTTAAATAATCCAATTTACACAAAACTGCCAATTCAATTATTTTCGACTATTTCGGAAATAAATATATTATTCCACTATTTATATTATTTAAATATTCAAAATATTTTAATTCAAACCATTCAAATTATCAAAAAAAATATTAAAATAATTAAGTAAATTAATTATTAATCACTAAAAATTCAGGACGTTACACACCCGAGGATGGCTCAGCGAGGAATGAGTGTGATCTCAAACTGGCTCATCTCTTTATTCCATTTCAGTAGTCGTCCAGACGCCTTAGGTCGCTGCAGGACCTGTCGTAGCGGCTGGTCAGTGTAGACTTTGATGAGGTGAGACTGGAAGTATGGTCGTAGGTTCTGAGAGGAGATCAACAAGCAGTAAGCTAGCTTCTCAAGCTTTGGATAGTTCTTTTCTGCCCATCGATAATCTATTGTTGATGTAGTAAATGGGTCATTAGATACGATCTACAATGAGCACGAGCTCTAAGCTGATTGCCTGCATGAAAACAGCCAAATAAACATATAAGTACTCGTGATCCACGGGTTTGGACAAGATAGGTGATCGCTCTAAATGATTCAAAAGGTCCTTGAATGCGGCGACGCATTCCAAGGTCTACGCGAAGTTGCGCTTCCCCTTTCTGAGCAAGTCAAAAAAGGGAATGCACTTGTCGGTGGCTTTAGAGATGAATTGACTTAAAGCGGCGACCTTCCCAATTAAATTTTAGACATACTTGATGCTTTGAGGGGCTTGGATGTTTTGGATAGATTTTATCTTTTCTGGGTTGGCCTTGATGCCTCGCGAATTGATAGTGAAACCCAAGAATTTTCCCGACGCAATGACAAAAGAGCCTTTCAAAGGATTGAGTTTCGTGCCATATTGGCGAAGGACACCGAACATTTCGGAGAGGTCACGAACATGGTCGTTTGATACTCTCGATTTTACAAGCATATCGTCCTCTTATACCTCCGTGGACCTTCCAATCTGATCCTTGAAAATGAAGTTGACCATTCGTTGGCAGGTGGCTTCCGCATTCTTAAGACCAAAGGGAATAATGAGATAGCAGTAGAGCCCGGGGTCAGTTATGAAAGAAGTATGATCCTGGTTTGGGATATACATCGTAATATGGTTGTAGCCTGAGTAGGTGTCCATGAAGGATAAAAGCTGGTATCTAGCGGTTGAATCAATAAGCTAGTCGATCTTTGGAAGTGGGAAATTGTCTTTAGGACATGCCATGTTCAAGTTGGAGAAGTTGACATACGTTTTCCACTTGCCGTTTGCTTTCTTGACCAGGACTGGATTGGAGATTCATTCGGGGTAGTAGGCTTCTTGGATGAAATTGTTATTGAGTAGCCTGTCTACCTCCTCCTTAAGTGCATTCAATCTTTCGATTCCCAAGAATCGACATTTCTGTTTGACCAGAGGTTGCAAGAGGTTAATAGTTAGTCCGTGACAAGCGACTACGGAGTCGATGGCATACATATCGGATTGGGTCAAGGCGAATACGTCAAGACTGACCCTTAAGAATTAAAGAATATCTCCCTTTATTGCGGGATGGAGTTACGATCCAACTTTCAAAACCTTTGTTGGGTCATCAGGACTGACGGAACATCCACCGTAGTTTGTACTGGGGTAGCCCTTTCGAAATTGGGCACTTCGTCCTCCCTTAGATCGAGATCGTCAGAGAGACGGCAGTGGCACCTGAGCCAAGACTCAAACGCCTTTGATTGCTATGCGGAGACGGTCTTGGCGCAAGAAGGCGGAGGCACAGTCTTGCCTTTGTCCTTATTGCATGCATTTCTCCACTCTATGAGGTAGCAATTTCCGGCTGTTGCTTGGTCGCCTTTTACGGCGTCGATTCCATTTTCTATCGGGAACTCCATTAGAAAGGACCATGGTGACATGCAGACTCGGAACTCTGCAAGGAAAGGGAATCAAAAGAAGACGTTGTACGGAGAGATGACATTGATGACCACGAAGGTGAGGATTTGGACCCGGCTCCGATCCACTTTTTCTAGTTCTACAGGAAGGTCGACCATGCCCACTGGTTGATTGGAAGATCCATTGAATTCGTGGATTGTGGCATGGCAAGGCTTTAAGTCTTTGGTCTCAAGCTTCATCTGGTCGTATGTCTCCTTAAAGATGATGTTGACTAAGCTTCCTAAGTCGATGAGGATTCTTCGGACGAAAGATGATCCGATCTGGGCAGAAATGACGAGAGGCTCGATGTTTGGGATATCGATTCCCGTGGAATCTCTTTCATGGAAGACGATACTGTCCCGCACTGTCTTCTGAAGCTTGGTGGGAACAGATTCGTCTAAAGTAGAGCACGCTTCGTAGGTGGCATGCTTGATAGAGTTGGCATGCTCCTTTATATTGTGGAAGCTGTCGTGCATAGGGTAAGGTCCGCTACATATAGTATTGATCACGATGGCATGTGACCTTTGGTTGTACGACCTTGGGGCCGCATTTGCAGGTGTTGGAAGTGCGTGTATTGGAAGGCCCATTGCTGGCTTAGGAGGAGCGGGATCCTGAACGTACTGTTCCAGGCATTTCTCGCGGATGAGTTTTTCAATCGCATCTTTGAGGTGGCGACAATCGTTAGTGTTTTTTCCATACATGTTGTGGAATCAACAATATTTGCCGGAGTTTTTCTCGCGGTTGGTGGATTCCCTGGTGTTGGGCTTCTTATGCTGGAGAGTATTACAGGTCTCTAAGTATATTGTCACCATATCCCGATTCAGTGGAGTGTAGGCCATGTAATTCTGGTAGCGTCATGCTTCCTAGGATCTGCCAGAGCCTAGTTGTTGTTGCGACCGGCTTGTTTGCCGTTGTTCGGCTTTGGCTTGTAGGGGGCTGCTCCTTTGCCCTTACCGGGGGATTCCCCGACCTGCTTTCCTTTGACACTATCGTCGACGGTGCCAGCCTATGGGTGATTGGAGTGGTTGCCTCGAGAAGCTCGATTACGCCTTGCTTCTTCTTGGCACAGGAACTTTCCAGCCTTTTTGTAGAAAGCCTCTAGGTTCTTAGGTTGTTTTATTCGATCCAGGCTCCGAATTTGGAGGTAGGAAGGACACCTTTTGCAAGCTGTAAGAGCACCATGTGAGACTCTGGGTCGTCGACCTTAGCGAGGGCGGTATTGAATTGCGCAAGATAGATCTTGAGATATTCTACAGGCCCTTGGTAAAGATTGGATAGGATGAGGGCGTTCTTCGGAGTCGGAACGTGCATTCTGAACTGCTTAACCAATTATGTGGCCAGCTGGCCGAAGTTTTTGACATATCGGAGTAGAAGGTGAGAGAACCAAATTAGGGTTGTTCCTGACAAGAAGACTGGGAAGCACTTGCATTTGACCACATTGGTGGTCGGTTGGAGTCCATCTACCATTCATAGCGGTTTTAGAAAGCACAGGGGTCAGTCGTGCCATCATAGAATGTCATCTGTGGCATGTTGAAGCGTCGAGGCCACTCGGCTTCATGAACGATCCTAGTGAATGGATTACGCATCAAGTGAGTTTCCCATGAGTCGTTGGCGTTCCCTCACATAACTCTCATGATCCTTCGGACCACGTCAAGGAGATATGTTGGGTGGGGACCTTCCAGAGGAATCCATTGGTTTTAAAGAACTTTGGGAGTTCTATTCCGTGGACACCTTCGGTGATGCACGTCGGGCTCATCCTCTTCCATGCCATTGACATCGATGACCTGGTTTTGGTATGGCTGGTGAGGTTGAGCGGGCCGGTGTGCATCCTGATTCGGGAGGAGGGGGGACTTGGGCCTGCTGGGTTGCCGGAAGCGTAGGATCGAAGTTTTGAGCAGTGACAGTTAGGCTCTGTCGAGGAGGGGGTCGGTTACTCGAACCCGGTTCGTCGTTGATAATCAACCGAGAGCGATCACGATACTGCATTCTACCGCTGTAAATGATGGAGGTTCTATCACCGTTTCCATTTATGTTGTCGTGGCCGTTAGAATGTGCATTGGAGTGGACAACGACGTTGTTATTAAGACCGTACCTCCTTCTTTGATGAGGGCCCCGAGATTCGGAAGAAGAAGTTTCTGAGGCATTGCGCCTCGATCGGGCTTTGTTCTAAGCAAGTTGAAGTCGAGCGACGACACGTTGGCCGTCTTGAAGTTGAAGCATAAGGTCGATATTATTCTTCAATGCTTGGTTGAGTTCAAGAGTCGTATTCTCATACTTCTTATTAAGCGCGTAAATCTACGCTTGAGTTGTGGGGGCTTCAGAGTCCGTAGGAGAAAGTATTTCCGTTTCTGTTGGGTCTTCCGCCAGTTAGGGTAGCTGAGAAGTATCAGCTTCGGTTGCAGCGGAAGAGCCGAGCATCTCTTTGTTCGCTTAACCATCGTAAGCGAATTCGGCGACAGGTTATGGAAGAAACCAGAAGCGCGTCGAAGTCGAGATGAAAATGTGCAACAAAGTTGCGAGTCTCAGTTCTCAATGAAAGCACCAACACGTTAATGACAAAAAATGTCGTAACACCCAAACATTCTTCGTTACTTAGAGAATTATGTTTCGTGTGGAATGATAAGTGCAGAAAGCAGTAAATAACATAGTAGATTTATAGTGGTTTGGTCCCGTAAGTGACCTACATCCACTTTGGAAGAGTTGCTGATATTTTATTCACAACAATGGATTACAAGCTATAGGCCTCTTCTAGGCATTTAATTATGAGCATTTCCATGTACTTAGGAGTCATAATTATCATATATGAATATTAGAAAAAAGTCATTTTTACGTTTCTTCTTCCTTAAAGAAAGGATGACATTAAAAAGGTCGCTTTAAGCTCTCAAGAGGTGTCAATTCAATCAATTTCCAACCATTTTAAAGTGTGAGGTTGTGGTATTTATAGTGGAGTGGTTAGGTAAGGATAGGTAAGATTTGAAGGAGAGCTAATCCTCTGTCCCTAAAGTTCTCTCTCCCTCATATACCCAATCAATAAAAATTCCTGATTTTTATCATTCTGCAATTAAGTCCAAGAATAAAAGCGAGTTTAATTACAAAAAAGTGGAATTCAGGGATTGCTGATCGGTTAGGTATAGGAGGACAGAGAATTTTGGGACAGGTATTTTATTTGAATTTGAAGGCCACAATAGTACATTTCGAATTCCTAAGAGCATACATCTATAATTTCGGCTACCATTCAACAACATAACACGAACGTGATTTTTCTCTGAGCTCTTTGATTCGCCTCTTCTCTAAATTTTCCTCTCTCATTCATTGCTTTTTCCGCTCTCCGTAATTGTGTTGTCCTAGATACTGCTATCGAGTTATGCCTTGTTTTGCCCTAATTTTGGCATCGCTTTCTATGGCGGATCTTGAGGAGTTTGTGGCTCGAGGTACTTTTCTGAAGCCTTCTCCTCCCTTCGCAGACATTGCGAACTCGATTTTGGCCATTATCAAGGGTCCGATTTCAGTTGTCAAGCTTGGCTCTTCAGTGATTGAGTTACGGGTATTTTCTCTCAGTTCCTATGTTGAGTTACTGCGTTTCCGGTTCTTGGATGTGTGTGGGTGCTTCTTAGAATTGGCCCCCCACTACTCATCAGATCTAGGAACCAAACTCTCCCCTCGTGGTAGTGTTTACTGTTCTTTAGCGGTGGCAGGGTCACCGGCTGTTGTTCGAGCTAAGCAGGATTTCACCGCCTGCTTTAAGCCTCGCTTGCTCTTTAAATGTTTTCGTGATGCTCTGATTTCTGCGGTCCATGGTTTTTTGGTTGGTTCGTTATCTTGTGGTGGTGTGTTTTGTCCGGGGTTTGGTAGTGTAGTTTCTCCTGTCGTGTGTGGTGAAGGGGATTTGACCACCCCAACCCACAGCGTGCGGTGTGCTCCTATCCCCGAGTTGCCGAAGGAAACTTTTAGAAGGAGGCTGAGGAGAGCTCGCCAAAGACATCGTCGTCGTGCTCGTCAATCAACGGAATCCAGATTTGAGGCTAAGGCAAGATCGCTCCCTTCTCTTTTAGACAAGGTGGATCCAGTTTACTCTCCAGGTTCACTCTTCTCCTTGCCCGGATTGGATAGTGCTGCTAAAGTTGGATCAGTTTTGGGATCTTTGGATGCTACGGCTGGATTGTGCTTCTCTCCGGTTATCACTGACCCTTGGGTAGATTCTAAGGAGGTGGTTGGTAAGGCTTTCAAGAAAGGAGGTAGACCCGTTGGCTTGGCAAGAGATCAGGTTATGGGATGGTCTTCTGTGGTGTGGGGCTACAGGCACTTCTCATCAATTGCCATTTCTCCAATTCAGGTTCATTTTCCTTTTTTTGTTACTTTGCCCAGCTCTGATACTTGTGCGGTTTTGGTTGATAGTGTTGGGTGGGTTGTCCCCGTTTTTCCTAGTTTAAGGCATTTTTCCTTTGTTGTTCTTGCGTTTCGTTCTTCCTTTTTTTTTGCCATGTTCTATCAAACTGGAGTGGCATGCTGCTCCTTTTTTGTTGTTGATTAAGGGTGGACGTGGGTTCCCCTTGGTAGATCATTTTTGTGTTTCCTTTTATTTTGGTTTCTTTGGGTGTTTTTGGTTTTGTTTGGGGTCGTTGTCAGCAGCTGGGTTTACTGCTACTTTTTGGTTCTCTTCATCTGGCTCGTGGGGTTTTGTGGCTAGGTCCTTCTACTTCAAGACTGTTAGTGTCTCTCTTATGTTTTTGGTCGTTTGTCCGTGGTTTGGTTTTTTTATCGGAGGCTATCGGATATTAGTGCGGATTGGACCAACCACAGTGATGTGGTACGTTGGGCAAGTCAGCACAGCTGCTCAGCTGATGGATAGCTATATGGTCTTACTTAATGGACTTCATCCACTGTTGGGCATCCTAGCTAGCAACCGAGTAGCCTTTTCGATTTTTCCTTTTTCTGGCTGCTATTTTTTGTCTGTGTCCCCGGTTAGTATGTGGACTTTTCCGTCTATACGGGATTGTCATTTGGATGACAATCAGTTTTTGGTTATGTCCAAACCGGATCATGTGATGCGGTTTATTAAAATCTCCACTATCCCTAGGAGTCTCTTTGTCCCTCTAGTCTCTCTGCCACCCGTTCCGGAAGGAGAGGTTGCCCCTTTTCATTCTTATGATCCAGAGTCTTCGACTCGCTTTTCCTATCCTCTTCTTAGTACGACTGAGATATCGACCATTAATGATCGTCTGTCTCGTCTTACCAAGAATTCTTATCCTGCTAGGGCTTGCGTCTTAGCTTCTTCTTCGGACCGTAAGGCAAGTCACGCTTTGCGGTCCTCTGCTTCTTTCCCTCGTTGGGGCCCTCGTCTGGTTCCTCGCACTCCCCGCACCATTCACACATGCTCTATAGCGGCGCCCGAGCAGATCGTTAGATCCACTCGACACACGCTGTATCGTCTTTGAGCTTGGCGGTTAGCTTGCTTTACTTCTTCTGTGTTTTTGTTTTTTCCTCTGTTTTGTGGCCTTGATGGCGAACTTTCTTTTCTGGAATGTTCGTGGTATAGGAAACGATGAGTCAGTAGCTAGGCTCGGTCGCATTGTTAGGAAGCTCTCTACCAGCGTTGTTGCGCTTCTGGAACCAGTGGTGGGACCAGACGCGATCTCCTCTTCCGTTTTTTCACTCGGCTTTGGCGGGGCCTTAGCGAACGTGTCCAACAAGATTTGGATTGTTTGGTCCAAAGGCGTAGTCGTTCACCCTGTGTTCAATTCGGACCAGATTTTTTCGGTGGCTTGTTCGATACCTTCGTTCTCGTCGTCCTTTTTGTTATCCGCATTCTATGCTAAGTGCAATCGGATAGAGAGACAAACCCTGTGGGCTGACTGTCTTTCTCTTTCCGGTTTGGGCTTCTCTGTTTCTGTGATCGGTGGTGACTTCAACATTATCGCCACCCAAGAAGAAAAGCGTGGAGGCAATGTCGTTAACCGTTTGGCGGTTGCGGATTTCAATGCTTTCATCATCCGTTCGGGTCTTTCTGAAATCTCTTTTGTAGGTTCGGCATATACTTGGTGTAACAATCAAGAAGGTTCTAACCGTATTCTGTCTAAGCTAGATAGGGTCTTCGCCTCTGAAGGGTGGTTCAACCTACCTTTTTCGTTCTCTATTTCCCACCTACACCGCACCTTTTCCGACCATGCCCTTATGTTTCTTAGCTTCTCTCCTCTTTCCCGTTCTGGTCCGTCCTCCTTTAGGTTCCAGAGTATGTGGAGATCTCACCACTCTTTCCACAGTGTTGTTGAGGAGTCGTGGACTTCCCCCTTGAGTGGTCCCCCTGTGTTATTTTCTCTAGCAAGCTGAAACGCCTAAAGACTTGTCTTAAGGCATGGAATCTGCTAGTGTTCAAGAATATCTTCGACCGTGTTAGAGCAGCCGAAGAAACTCTTATTTTGGCAGAAGCATCTTTTGATGATGATCCTAATGCTGCCAACAAGGAGGCTTGGGCGGTGGCCCAGCTTGCCTTCTCATCTGAGCTTCGTATTGAACACGACCATCTTCGCCAGAGAGCACGGTTAAAGTGGGTTGTCGATGGAGATACGAACTCCAGGTTCTTTCACTCGACTATTCGTAAAAAGAATAGCCGTCTTACCATTAGCCAGATCCTTCGCCCTGATCTTTCATTGGCGTCATCTCCAGATGAAGTCAAAGATATCATTCTTACCCACTTCCAATCCTTCCTTAGCTCTCCCTCCACTTTGGTGTCTGACCAGTCCCTTTTCTCTTTCATCCCTAGTCTCGTCCTCCCATCGGATTGCTCTGATTTAGCAGCACCTCCTTCCTTGGATGAAATACGTGCTTGTGTATTTTCTCTAAGCAAGGACAGTGCGAGTGGGCCAGATGGTTTCAATGGGGTATTTTACAGAAGTGTGTGGCCCAACATTCAGGCTGATTTTTGTCTCGCTATTCAGGCGTTCTTTTCGGGTGGAGATCTCCCTTCTGGATGGACCTCCACCAACTTGATGCTTATCCCTAAATGCGATCATCCGAGCTCTTGTGGGGATTTCAGGCCGATCAGCTTGTGTAATTTCTCTAACAAGGTCATTTCTAAGGTTCTTACCTCTCGGCTTGCACCATTTCTCGAGCGCATTATTTCTTCTTTACAAGTTGGGTTTGTAAAAGGACGCCTTATCTCGGATAACGTCCTTTTATCCCAGGAGCTGATTTCTCAAATTGACAAGAAGGTTCGAGGCTCTAATGTGGTCGTTAAGCTTGATATGACTAAGGCTTACGACCGCATGTCGTGGTTCTTCATCATCAAGGTCCTGAGGCCTTTCGGGTTTCCGGAACCCCTTATTGATGTTGTTTGGAGGCTTATTTCCAACTGTTGGTTTTCAGTTCTCATCAACGGATCGACCACAGGTTATTTCAGATCCGGGAGAGGACTTCGTCAGGGTGACCCCCTTTCCCCTTCCCTTTTCGTCATTGCTGCCGAGGCATTCGTTCGAGGTTTGCATTCTCAAACAATAGCCGGACAGATTCATAGGTTCGACATCCCTAGTGGTTGTCCTCTTATTTCTTCCTTGTCTTTCGCTGACGACATCATCATTTTCATGAATGGCTCTCGTAGGTCCATCCGTAGCCTGTTGGGTCTTATTAGGCAGTATGAGATTTTCTCGGGGCAACTCGTGAACTCTGCTAAAAGTTGCTTCGTCCCCGCGAAAGATATTTCTTCGACTAGATCCTCGTGGATCGAGTCTTCGTCTGGTTTCAAGGCGGCCTCTCTCCCTCTCCCTTACCTCGGTATTATATTGTACCGAGGTAGGAAACTCAACGCCATTTTCGATCCACTTATTGACAAAGTCAGGGGCAAGATCATTAGGTGGAATGCTACCCTCCTCTCTCAGGCTGGCAGACTGGTTCTCATTAAGTCTGTTCTTGACTCTATGGGATCTCATATCTTTGCTGCAATGACTCACTGATTCCTTCTTTCGCTCCTACCGTTCTTTGGCTTCTTCTTTTTTCTGGGGAAAAAAGGACAACGCTTTTCGTCACCACTGGGTTTCTTGGAATACCATTTTCGCCCCAAATGTGAGGGAGGCCTAGGCCTCCGTAACCCTAAGGACATCTGTTTGGCCTATGCGTGCAAGTTTTGGGCGAGGTTTGGAGCGAACAACTCCCTTTGGGCGACATTCCTCCACGCCAAGTACCGAAGGCTTGCTGGCACGAATTACACTAGTATCCCGTCCTACGCTAGTGAGACGTGGAAACGGATGCAATCCGTGAAGGTCTTATCGGATGCTCATGGGGTTGGTATCTTTTGGGATGGTAATCCCTTCTCGCTCAAGGCGGCGTGGAATTCTGTGTGTACTCGTCCTCGCCTTTTTTGTTTTCGATTCCATTTGGAATGTTCGGATTCCACCGAAGGTTTCTATGTTCATGTGGAGAACCTTGCATGAGGGGTCATCAACTGAGGAGAACATTCAGCGTATCAGCATTCCTTTTGTGTCTAGGTGTAGGTGCTACAGCTATGGAAACTGCGAAACGATTTTTCATTTACTTGTCTCTGGTTCCTGTGCCAGGGCAGTCTGGAATTACTTCGGGAATCTGATGGGTTGCCGAGGCAATTCCACCTCAATGGAAGCTTTACTGAGATTTTGGTGGACCAACATCTCAGGTAAATCTGTCCGTTCTATTCTTTTTCGCTTGATACCTTGTCTTATTTGCTGGCACATCTGATGCTCCAGAAATAAGGCAGTTTTTGACGATGTGGCTATGGACCCTCCTACCATTATCCGGAAAATTAGGAACAATGTGTTCCTTGCATTCCGTGGTAGGCCTTTTAGGGGCGCCATGGGTGCCCACTCTAGGAGGTTGGCTATTACCTTTGATATTTTATCGATGGCGGCCACACCTAGGGCAGGAATTGGCTGATTTTGTTCTCGTGCTTTTGTTTTCTGCTTCTTGTTCCTCTTTCCCCCTCTCCCCCCCTCTCTCACCCCCCCCCCCCCCCCCGGGGATCTAATATCGTTTGCTAGTCGTGCAGTTTATGGTTTTTAGGTTAATGGTTTTGGTATTCTTGGAGCAGGCAGGAGCCTTCGTAAAGGGCCCATGGAGCAGGTCTAGAGGGAGCATGCAGAGCAGGAGATCTCGGAGGTCATTAAACTGGAGATTGGATGATCACCTCGCTGGATATGATGGAGCTTACGATCATTGAGATGTTTTGTTCTCTTTTATTTGTATATTATGTACGGAGTGACTATTGTATGGTATCGAAGTAGATATACTTCATTATCGGGTGATGGAAGCTCGATTTTAAAGTACAATGAACGGCGGTTTATCCGAAACTCATCTATCTACTTTTCTATACGCATCGTCCGTTTAATTGTTATTATTGGTTACCTGCCACGCATGTTGGCAGTTTTGGTAGCTTCTCCTTAATTAATAATATATTTACCCCAAAAAAAAAAAAAAAAAAAAAAAAAAAAAAAAAAAAAAAACACAACGAATGTACAAAACCAAACTTGAAAGTTTCACCCAACTTCGATTATACCTATTGAAAAACACAAAATATCATCAAAATTACAATACCAGACATGAAATTCAAATTTAGTAACTTGCATCATTGACCTAATTACAGCATGATCCGTTAGAGATAAATTTGAAAATCGATCTGTAGGTACACAAGGTTTTAACAAAATGCAATCTTCGTAACTACAAAACGTAAAGAGATTCGATGCATCTGTGTCGTGCACTTCATGATTACATATGCAAAACATCTTAGCAAAAACAGATAAATTTTACTCTCAAGTAGCTTGCAAACATAACCAGTAGAAAACATATTAAAAACAAACAAAACTAGACAAAATTGTATGCTACTTTAATCTGATCAGAAAAATAAATAAGAAAAAAGGTTTTAAATCACAATCTAGAAAAAAAATTGAATGCCGTCTTATATACAAATAAAAACAGGAACTCGTTATAAGAAATCCAAAGTAGAGTCGAAAATATAAGAAAAATAACAAGGATGCAAACATAATTTCCTCCAGTTTAACACATCGAAAGAATTGAGCTACTTGTACATGTAACAGTGTCGCACCTAACAAGTGGGTACTACATGTTAGGCGAGGTATGCAGCAAATCAGCAAACATAATCAGCCAAGCGACACAAAATACACAATATAAACTGCACTGTTTCCCGATAATTTAATGCATGTTCACAAAAGGCAACAACATTTTCAACTTTTAATAACAATAAACCGTATAACCGATGATATGAGGGTTAGGCATGTACATGTGACGGAATGAGACCGTTCTCACTTCATTGACTTGCTCTTGAAGAAGTTAAGCCCCCAGCGATGTGTCAAACCTTCGATAATGTTATTTGACGAGTTGCTTTTTATGTCTGGTGTGGCTTTTGGGCCTTCAGAAATATCTTTGCTACTTGAACAATCATCTACAATCGAACACTTTGCAGTGGTTTGTGGTTCTACAGCGCTGGGTTCAGGTTCTTCGCTTGACTCGGTTTCTTTAGTTTCAGAGGCGGTACCAAGTGCACTGTCTGGCGATGTCTCGGTAGGGTTTGAACTGGTTGCTGTAATCTCCTGAAGACAATTTGGTGGTATGTCCTTTAGAGATTCCATTATTGCTTCCATGAGCATCTGTATCGTTAAAAATATTAACAAGGATGGTCGAACACAATAGATTTGAGAATTATTTGCTATATATTTGGAATAATTCTCTTCACTCCTTCAAAAACAAGCATGCACAAAGGCATTAGAGTTAAGATCATATGCTTTTTTTAGGTGGAATACAAGGACACGAAATCCTACGTCCCGGTGCCATACCACTAATTTGTACACGATCAATATTTTTATGATAGTGTCGGTCTCAAATATCGATCAAAATAATGAATTAATGGTTTGGATGTAGATGGGCACATGCACAAGGAGGACATGGGCAAACGGGATAGCGTCTCAAATACACCAACTTAGCTAAGATATCACTGTTAGATTTTGTGATACAATATTCCTTAAGTAAATCCTGGATATATTGGAGTCTATTGAATTATGACTGAAATTCGTTGTCTCTTTAATAGATTGGACAGATTTTGGAGATAATTAATTGCCCCTATTGCATTAAAAAAAGGTAAAGAATTATGAATATGGAAATAATCATTGGCTAATTAAAGAAGCATTTAATCAAGACTATTACAATAGGCATTTGTATGGTTCATTAGATGTGTGGAAAAAAAGTTCCTATGGTTTTAGAGATTAAAATATATTTTCAATTATTTTAGGCTTTCTTTTGTAATCCCTTTTTGGTAAAACTAGAAAATGTTGTTTAGAGGAATTTATGTGTGTGTGTGTGTGTTTTTTTTTTTTTTTTTCCGCTTCTTATTTCTTCTAAATCTAATTGTATACAGACCCTAAGAAAAATCCTAACATTTGGCATCAAAATCTACTACATAAATTTTTTAAAGAGAATTTGATCATGGAAATGATAAGTGTCGCAACACTAAACCAGAAAAATAGGAGGCTATGGAAGGCAAAGATGGGGAATTTTATACGTCTTAATGATCTTCATCAACCACTGAAGAACAACGGAAGACACCTAGCAATGTATCTCAAGCAAAATGGTAACTTTGGATAGAAATTCTATGGTGATTAATCATTCAATGTTTATTTTGGAGAATACAATATTTCATATCGTTGTTGATAAAACAACTGTTTTTTGAATTTGAAAGAAACTGAAAGGTATTTAAGTAAAGAATTGCACAACAAAATAATTTCTTAGCGGTTGGTTATTCTAAAACTAAAAAAATGAGTCAATTGAAAAGCATCTTAATGATTTTCAGACAATTGAGAACCAATTGATTGATGTAAATTATAAAGTTGATGATGAAACACAAGCCTTGGTGTTGATGAGTTCATTATCAGACAGTTGAAAAACATTTGTGGCCGTACTGAACAATTCAAATTCGAATGGAATTGTCTCAATGAGTTTGATGGTTAGTAGCCTACTTAATGAGATGCGAAGAATGAAACTCATGGAAGGAAATGCTAAACGGAAAGCGGAAAGTAGAAATTCAATTGAAGAAGTTCATCTTGCAAGAAGAGTTCAACATCCAAATATGAAAAGATGGTCAAATAAATCAAATATGAAAAGGGATTTCATCTTCTGCTACCGTGGAAAACCTGATCATCAGCTCAGATCTCGTAGAAAGCTTAAAAAGGACAAGTAAATGATGGAAACGTTGAAAGAAGATCAAAACGAACAAAAAGACGATAGTGATGATGAGATGCATTTTGATGAAGAACTTAATGACAATGTCTTGTGTGTAGATAAAAGCAAGAAAAAAAAAAGTTTGGGTACTCGATTCAGGTATTTGTTTCCATATATGCAATCAAAAAGAATACCTATTGCCTACAAGGACCAAGATGCCAAGGTGAATTATGCTAATTGAGGAGACTGAATGGTAAAAGGGCGCAAATACTGTTAGATTGAAATTGCATGATGGCAGAATAGTCAATAGTGAAGCATACAAGAGTAGACACATCAAAATATGAAGAGTTCATCATCCAAATATGAAAAGACGGTCAAATAAATCAAATATGAAAAGGGATTTCATCTTCTGCTACCGTGAAAAACCTGATCATCAGCTCAGATCTCGTAGAAAGCTTAAAAAGGACAAGTAAATGATGGAAACATTGAAAGAAGACCAAAACGAACAAAAAGACGATAGTGATGATGAGATGCATTTTGATGAAGAATTTAATGACAATGTCTTGTGTGTAGATAAAAGTAAAAAAAAAAAGTTTGGGTACTCGTTTCAGGTGTTTGTTTCCATATATGCAGTCAAAAAGAACACCTATTGTCTACAAGAACCAAGATGCTAAGGTGAAATACAAGGTTCGAAAACTCGGTTTCGGTCATTTGAAAATTTACTAGTTTCGGTCAGTTTCGGCGGTTCCGGTTTTGGTTTCGGTCCAGAAATCAATCTTTTATACCTTTATTAGTGAGGTTATGTTAAATTGAACATTATAAATCAAATTTTACGATAAGGCCTTACAGCAATTTAAATCAGCAGCCCCATTACATCAGCCCTAATTTAAATCAGCAGCCCCCATTACATCAGCCCTAATTTTAATCATCAGCCCTAATTTTAATCGTCAGCCCCTTTAATTTTAGCAGGCCTAATTTAAATCAGCAGCCCAATTAGTGTCAACCCGATTCAAAAGCCCCTCAGTACCCTTTCAAAATGCCTCTACGTTTATCTTTTCTCAATCCAGTCTGTCTTGCAGACCAAGCCGACATCGACTAAAAGTTGCAGCTCGAAGAATTTGAGAAAATTCAAAATACCACTCAATCGACTTCGGCTTCAAAAAGGCTTCCGATTTCGGTGCAATCAAAAACAAATCGTTCTAAGTTGCAGCTCGATTTTGGTTGGAGGTAATTGATTTTCCGGTGTTTTCTGAAGCGCGATTTAGGGTTTATTTTTACGAACCGAAACGAGAATTTACCGTGTTTCCGTCTCGGTGACTATCGAAACCGAAACGAAAACGACGAGATCTCGTGGTTTCGGACGAGACCTCAAACCATGGTGAAATATGCTAATTGAGGAGACTGAATGGTAAAAGGGCATAAATACTGTTAGACTGAAATTGCATGATGGAAGAATAGTCAATAGTGAAGCATATAAGAGTTAGACACATGCCAAAAAAAAAAAAAACTTACTTCAGTAGGACAGTCAAGTAAAAGGCTGCACAACTTTTCAAATTGAGGTGGAGTCACAAGAGTTTGAAATGGCAATAGAGAGGTCGCACACAAAAAGGAGAATCAACAATGTGTACAAATTGCTTGGATAAACGGTGTACATCGAAAGGACTTCTCAAAATAGTTTTAGAGGGGCAAATTTGCTTGAATAAAGGTGGAGCATGCAACGGAAAACCACGAAGTCTGGTTCGATACCTTTGTGGTATTACAAGCAATTTTGTTTTCTTGATGATAAGTATGTTCAATTAGGAGACATGCATATTTAGTTGATTTGAAGATTGGTTGAGTTTTTTGAAATGGTGATATTTTTTATTTTATTTAATACTGGAGATTTTTTTTAAATTTGCGATTCTAGATGAAGCTTGGGTGACATTTATGAAATATCTTATCTAGATGGTGATTGTTAGATTTTGATGATACCATATTCCATATTTAAATAAATCTTGAAAAAATTTCGGTCTACATCAAATTATGGCTCAAATCGATTGCCCTCTTTAATAGATTTGTCGGATTTTAAAGATGATCAATTGCAATTATTATTGCATTAAAGAAGGCAAAGATTTATCAACATGGGAAAGATTTATTTTAAAAGATGGAAATAATGATCGGTTAATTAAAGAAGCATATAATCAAGACTATGATTCATTAGTTTGTGGAAAAAAGTTGCTTTTTAAGGTTTTAGGTATTAAGATATATTCATGCTTATTTTAGGCTCTCTTGTAAACCTTTTATTGGGTGAAATAACAAAAGGTTGTTTGGAGGAATTTTTTGGTGTGTGTGTGTGCTTTTTTTTTTCTTTTTTTCTTCACTTCTTATCTCTTCTAAGATCTAACTGTGCAAGAATCCTAGGAAAATTCCTAACACCCATTAGATAATAAATATAATACCTATACCTTTTTAGACCATGTTTGTCAGCAATTTATTTTACTTTAACCTTTAGGTTAAAGCAACTTTAGGAAACTAGGGTTTGCAAGCTGAATTTTTTCTTTAAATTGAGAAGCAAGTGCTTTTTTATATATTTTTTAGTTTTGACTTTCTAGGTTAAGACTTAACTAACCATGTTGCTTGTAAATCAATATATACATGTAGTTCTTGCTCGTCCCTTAACAGGTAAAAGTGTGCGAGTAGTAAGATTCAAGACTGCCACCAAAAAAGAAAGAAAAATAGCATACCCTTTCTTCATCTTCCATGCTAGATGGTATATCAGAAAAGTTATCATCAAAAGAATATTCAAAATATTCTTCATCTGCGGGACTAAGAGAGTGATCGTTGGACGAACTTCGTGTTCCATTTCCCTGCATGAAACAAGGGAAACAATTAAACTAAAGCAACCATGTTATTACCTTTAGCTGTGAATATACCAATGACGCATAAGGCAATTAAATCCAACCAATTTTCACGACATCATATTTAACTTACCTCATTTCCAACATGCTGTTCTACTTTTTGGGTTGAAATGTCAGCTGGGACCTGTATATCAAAATATTTAAGTTTTTGTGTTGAACAGCAAACTCAGTGTACTTTTTGTATTGTTAAATGATCAGGTGGTATAAATGCTTTTGTTGCGTTGTACATAGATTTCATAACAGTGCAGCAAATAAGAGATTAGGTTTGAGTAGATGTTTAAAAACTGAACAAAACCCAGCACACTTTAGTTGGATTGGATACCATCCAAGTGAATTCAAGCTCAATTTATGGTCTATAGCTAGCGTGTGATGCATTACACTGACGTCTTCTTTGTCAAAATCAGCAATGCATATATAATTTCATGAATTACTAAGTCTAGTAGACACAAATTTAGTAGAATGTACGTTCCTAAGAAATTTACTATGAACAACAGATGGCGGGTCTAATGCCCACTAAATGCACGCTTGAAACATATGTCCAAAGAATGGCTGATTGCACTGAATTGCAATTTGTGTTTGCAAAAGAATGTTTCTGCATCGCTTACCTCTGTCCGACTCATTTGCCGTCTTGAGCGCAATTCATTAATTGTTTCTTCTGTGCTTTCTGAAACAGGTTCTGTTTATCAGAAGCATCACAATGCAATCATAAAAGCACGTTATATAGAGATTTGGTTGCACTAATCTTAATGAAGGGAACAAAAATCTCCATGCTTACCTGAATGTAGCTTGTGGTGTCCATTTGATGTACCACTCATGCTAAAACTACTATCCTTCTGTTATCAAAAAACAAATATTAACATTACATGTTATTTTATTAAGTTGAGAATAAGATCATGTATACACTACACCCAAGGCAATACCTTTGTGTGGTAACACTGCTCATCAGATGGTGGATTTAGTACATTGTGGAAGAAAATTGTAATAGAATCGAAGTAAAATTGTGGTCGAGGAGAGTTATGATCACCATCAAATTTGATTATGTTTTTATCTCCCTGCATTTTCACACTACACGGTTAGATATGCAAATATAGAAAGCAGACGGACCACATGGGTCTTAAATCTTGAATTATGTGCATGTATAAACTATCATAATCAATGCAGAAGGTTATACCATATCACCGAATGAAACTAGATCTAACATCATTATCTACTTTTCTACAGGTACTTCACATTTCACAGAAGTGCATAAACAATGTTTTTTTTTTTTTTTTTTTTTTGAATAAAAAAATTGAAGTACACACAGCTACTTTATTCTGAAACTCGCAAAGCATGACTAGGGCTCTGACTTTGGTCCATCTGCTAATTTAATAAAAATTGAAGACCAGTATCACTATCATAGCGGTTAATGCTTCGACTTTGGTGCGAGAGGTCACTAGTTCAAAACTTGCATAGCTTGGTTTGAACTGTTGGACTTATATTGATGTACACTGTTGTATACTACTTAAGACTAGTAGTACTAATATGTACTACCACCCATGTACCTGATTTCATGGAAAAAAGTTGAATAACTACAAGCTGGTCTAAGAGAATTTACTTATTATTATTATTATTTTCAATTACTGTTCAACCAACCAATGAAACACAAACTTGGTGACATAATTAGTAGCAACTAAATATACCAAATATTACTTGGTGCAAAAAGGAAAACGCGAACCATCCTACTTGCAAAATGGACAAATAAACTTACAACATAGGATTCAAATATTCGGTCTGAATGGTGTGGATTTATAAAGTCATCACCTGTTGCATGTCCAAATAAAACTGGAACGAAACAGCATTTAGCCACCTGCATGATTATCAATTATCATATTTTCGAACATTAATACAGAAATTTTGTGAACTCAAAAAATGAAGTTGAACCTGAATTGCATCCAAATCCATGATATCGAAGTTGGCTTTCTTTTTGATGATCTTTTGCATGTGCTTAATCGCGATCTTTACCTATATTGAAGTGGTAGCATACCAACTAAGAGCAAGCGAATCGAGTAACCATAAGATTCTAGACCGTGGATGCAGAGGCCATGGAATCAAAGCTCCTTGATAACTAATTACAGGCTTTCTTTTAAAAAGAAATTAACACTACCATGTAGCATATAGCCCAAGTTTTTTTTTTTTTTTTTGGGGGGAGGGGGGGGGGGGGTCTATTTAGCATCATCAAGCTTCCTTCATAGGATTACTAATGCAAGTTGCAAGCAAAGTATGTTATGCCCATTCTCATATGAGATACAAAACTTGAAGACATATCATAAGCTGTCTCACATCAAAAGGGTATAATCTATTATGTACAACTAAAATTGACATCTAAAATCCAAATTAGAGAAATTACTGTGAATTTCGGAAAAGGATACTTGTATGTATCAACAAGTTCCATCATCAAATCCACCAAATTAGAAAATGGGCTATCAAGAACCATTCCAGCAATAGACGGATCTTCAGCTCCATACATTAAGCTGTGAGAAAGGAATTTTTAATGATTATGGGTCTTACTGATAGATTGTGTATCTTGATAAAAATGTGAAAAGAAGAAGCAACAGTCACCATCCATCACACAGTTATTCTATATTAGCCAGCCAAAAATGGATGGCTTTTGTACATCTAACTTCCGGTAACTCTTAAAAACCAATTATTGACTGAAAATAAAACCTAAAGCATCACTCAGGTAGCAAAGATGGCATAACCATGATTTTCTACTCTTCATCAACCTTCAAGTCAATTGTCTTCACCAATAAAAAAAACATCAAAGGTATTTAGATCTATTTTCAGTTAACTTTTTCGTTAATTCTATAAGCAAAGAAAGTCTTCAACAAGATTTAACAGTTAGTAGCTTCTATACAGAGCTCTTCCAACTTACGTCAAATCTCTTTTGCAATTGTCTAACCGCTAATTTCAATATTACATTTTCTCTCATATCAAGTTGAAGTGTAGTAAAGGTTTGTTCTTCCAACCATGGTTTGCGGTCCCAGTCGAAACCATGAGATTTCGGCGAACTCGTACCAGTTCCAGCCAGTGATGGGACGAGATTAGGGTAAAATCTCGTTCCTTTCAAACAATCGGAAAAAAAAAACAAGAAAAAATTGCAATAGTGAAATCAAAAGAAGAATGGAAGCACAACAACAGAAAACATGCGAAATCAACAATCAAAAAGCAAAACAGTAAGTAACCCTAGTTGCAGTCGAGAAATTTGCAATTGCAGGTAATTTTTGGATTCAAGCATAAGCTTGCAGTGGCGAACTCACAATCGCGGTCGTACTTCAACTTCACAGGAGGAATTCAATTGCAGCAGTAGGTGATTTTCTCCCTCTTCCATTAGACTTTTGCCTTTTTCTTTGCTATTCATTTTTTTTACTGTGTCATTTTTTTTGTTTTTGAAGGGTATTATTTCTGATGCGCATGTAAATTGGGCTTTGGGCCAAATACCAACTTGAGTATTGCGTATCCAAATAAATTTGAATATACTAAATAACTTGAACTGGCCCATTATGGTGAACTGACTTGTATTATCATCACTTTTTCACTAAAAATACAGAAATCTGATATTAGGACCGAACCGAAATGAAAACCAAAATTTCCAAAATCGACCGAAATGAATAAAATTTCAACTGACCGAAATCGAGTTTTCGAACCTTGCTTCCAACTTCACATCTGAAATATCAATAAAAGGCAAATAAATATCAAATACTAACCAACGATTTTTTTTCCAGTACGACTTTCATTATCAATTACACTGTAGTAAAAAAAATCTTAAAATTTTATTAATTAGATATTGATTCAAAATGACTCCTTCCTTTTACAATCTAGTTTACATTCTAATTCAAACTTTGTCAAAACCACATTTTAAAAACATTTAACTCATGGTTTCATACTAATGTAGTCAATGTACTCATTTAGATCAATTATGATGTTTCCAAACAAAATAAAATTAAAGAAAGGAAATTTTGAGTTTTATGCAAGGTTCGAAAACTCGGTTTCGGTTTCGGTTTCGGTCATTCGAAAATTTACTAGTTTCGGATGGTTTCGGCTGTTTCGGCGGTTTCGGTTTTTGTTTCGGTTTCGGTCAAAAAATCATACTTTTATGTTTTCATGAAAAAGCTAATGATAAATGTTGCAAATCCATGTAGAAATATAGTCTACAAAAATATAGTAATGATAAATGTTGTCGAGTTTGCCAGATCAAAAACTATAATATCCAGAAGCAATTCTTAGCAGCACAAAACTCAACCCGGCCCATACCAATAACAGCCCAGACCAATGACCATTATTCACCGCAATTAGCCCATCTACCATCTACTAACATTCACGAACAAAAAAAACACGAACAGGAAAAAAAGGAGATCGAAAATACGAAGCGGGAAAGAAGGGAAAAAACTTTTCGCTGCTCGCCTAGAAGACGATGAGCGAAAAAACGAAGGAAGCTTCCTAAATAGATTTGGGGCTTTTTATGTGCTCCAATTTTCTATGCTCGACTTCTCTGCGATCGAAGACAAGATCGAAACCGCTAAAGAGATCGAATGCGGTAAGTTTTTGTTTTCGAATTTCCTTGCCGGTCTCGTTTCTTCTTGCTGTTCATGAAATCGCGAGTTAGGTTTTTTTTTTTTTTTTTTTTTTTTTTTTTTTTAAAACCCTTTTGTAACCGGAACGAGATTTTGCGGTGGATTCGTCTCGGTGACTTCCGGAACCGGTACGAGATCGACGAGATCTCGCAGTTCCGGACGAGATTTCAAACCATGGTTTTATGTTTAGTTGAAAAAGTTCAAACATCAATATCAACTTTGAAGCGTGTACAAAGTACAAACCTTAAAATATGAAAAAGTTGATTCTACGGTTCACAATTTGAATTCTATCTCGATCTACAGTTTGAACTTTAGGATTCAAGATTTAGATTGCATTTTGAAAACCTTGTTCTGTTATCATTTTCAAAATCATCGTATTTATTTCAGTTCTCTATCGCAAGTTGTGAACACAAGATGCATAGGAGCACCTAACATACAACGCAGCTATAGGATTAGGATTGTTCTATGATAAGTATCATATGATCCTATCATTTTACCAAACATCTTCTAGGCACCAAGTGCTCAATAGCAAACCTTGCATCTCCTATACCAAATTGTTGAGAAAATTACTCAAATTAATTATCCCTCAGCCTAAAGGATCGATTATACGTGCAATGAACCAAAGAAACAAAGTAGAGACAATTCAAACAAATAAGAAGCAGTATGTATTGATTCACTCAAAATTTTATTGATATTGAGAGGGTTTTATAAGAAATCGATAATTCGAATTAATGGGGTCAACAGTACTGTAGGGAAGAAGGATCCTTAAGATTCACTCAAAACTCAAAAAAGGTGATGTTTTATCGGGACTAAAACAAGCCACAACAATCAGACTTAGGGGTGTCAACGGATACTTTCGGATACGGATAGTGCTATATCCGTATCCGTATCCGAAATCATTTTCGGATATTCGTATCTGTCGGATAATTATCCTATCCGTCGATAAATCAAGAAATATAAATGATTTTTTAATTTACCATAAATGTTTTTTAATTCTATTGATCACAAAAGTATTAAAAATAAACAAATATGATGAAATTAAATAGATTTGAGAAGTTAATATGCATTTAGTGCATATAATATAAACCTTTAACTTAATAAAGCACTTAAAAATCTCATTATTGCACTAAAATACATATAATTTTGAGTATAGTGTTAAAAAAATCGGACGGATAATTTTCGGATGCAGATATCAGCGTATCCGCGTCCGTTTTTTCAGATATCGGATATTATCTGCTTTTCATATGGATGCGGACGGATTTTGGATTTTTCGGGTATTCATTGACAGCTCTAATCAGACTTAACCATATAGGTAGATTAACCGTCCAAGATGCAAAGCTTAGAAACAAAAATGCCAAAACTGCTCTTCCAATATGCTTCAGATTAGACCAAATTCCATCAACATCCGTCACTCCACACAACAGACTTTGGGGGGCCTTCAGATTAGACCAAATTCCATCAACATCCGTCACTCCACACAACAGACTTTGGGGGGCCACTCGACTGGTAATTCCTCACCAGTGGACTGGAAGAGCCTCAAATTGCATTGTTATATTTCCAGTTCAAAATGGAGCTTTTTTTATGGTTGATGATGTCAATGACAGTCAGACCGCCAACCAGCTTTCAGTCGACTGATGTGCACCCAGATGCACAATTTTACGTCAACTCAGTCCGTGTGTGCACACCACTTAATTATTCAACGATGTCTTCCAATTCATATCTTCGATTTACAAACCAACTTCGCTGTTATGACCATGACAGCATTCTGTTCAGTTTTGATATATCATATCACACATATTAGATAGTACAATGATTATTCTTCATGTCAAACTAACCATAAAACATACTGAAAAGTGAAAAGTAATTCTTTGACGTTTTCTTAACACAAAATTGCAATAGCAATTGGAAGCCAAAATAAATATCAATATCGTAAACTGAGTGTGGCATGCGTTCATGTGCAGAAATAACATGTAGATACCTGGTAACAGCACCCATTGATCGCCCCCATAAGCCAATACAAGATACATTTCCATTTGCTCGCAGATAACTGACAACAGCCTTAAGATCGTCCTTCTAAACAAAAGGAAAGAAGCAGTATATATCATGACGAATGTAGCCGAAGATATAAACCTTACTAACAGGCCTTACAAAAATGAAGTTGGATATAAATAACTGGGCGAACAAAGTCAGCAAATCTGTGAAGGGAAAAATAATAAATAAAAACACATGCACACAGTGTGTGGAAAGGGAGAGAAGGAGGGAAGGGGAAAAGAAAGGTGGGCAGAGGGGAGAGGACATGTCAGTAATAACGTGTGGACATGATAATTTAAAGAAATGAGTTTAAGCAAATCTCAGTTTAGTTGTTTACATAAAAATGTGTACCAACAACGAATGTATGTTATAATAAAGGGCTCTATATAGGATAATTATACGTTTAAACTTGGCACAACATGCTTGATTTTTTATCCCAGCTAACAAGAGCATTGATAAAACTGAGATCCGTGATCAGTTACCGTATCAAACTCATATGCAATATCGGTAGAAAGTATATATCACACACACGCACAGAGAGAGAGAGAGAAGAGGGAGGGAGGTGGGAAGGAGACGGGGGGGGGGGGGGGGGAGAGGGAGGGATGGGGGTGAGAGAAAGAGACTGTGTTCCATGACTGTTAGATAATAACACGTATGCATGCATGTGTGCATATAGTCCTTCGACTTGAGACACAATGTACAAATATGCTTACCTCATTGCATCCTAACGTTACATATTCCCCTTCAGATGTCCCAGATCCTGAGAAGTCGAGAGTAAATACAGTAATGTTTGATGGAAGCAATATAATGGCAGCTTCGCTAGCATCAGCCCTGCAACCGCTGAGACAATACCATAGCACGTTAATAATAAAACATCAGCTTTAAGAAACGATAGATGTTTGTGACACATGTTCCAACTCCTTCAGCCGCATGATTCTATAATAGAGTATATGTGATGGAAGTACATCAATAATCATTTCATAAGACTAAACTATTGAGTTTGACCCATTCTTAGGGGTACTTTTGTGCATAAAAGGGATGCATGGAATCAAGTTAATTGAATAAGTAGAAGTGTAGATGGTAGACAGATCATACAGTATGTCTGGGTAAATGCTATTTTTCTTGTAAACTCGCTTTTTTTTTTTTTTTTTTTTTTTTTTTTTTTTTTGACAGATAAAACTCCTGAATTATTTAATAGAAACTTGACGGAGCTATGATTCTGTAACAGTCTACATAAATAGATATAATCACTGGTTTTGCTAACATAATTCATCCCTGACCACAACTTCTTTTTTTCATTCATAAACTTCATCATAACATAAATTACTAATGCTACATATGCATAGGAAAGATAAAGCTAATACACAAACGTCAAAACAAATCCATAACCACAGCAGATTCAAATTGAATATCAAACTATTCCCTTTCACCTCTGATTCTCCTAGCTAGCTGAATATCCTTTGGCATAATTGTAACTCTCTTAGCATGAATACACACAAATTAGTATCCTCAACCAGACCAACAAGATACGCTTCTGCTGCTTCTTGCAGAGCAGCAACAGCGGAACTCTGAAACCGCAGATCGGTCCTGAAATCTTGAGCGATTTCACGAACCAGTCTCTAGGAAGGAAGCTTCCTGATCAAAAGTTCAGTGTTTTGCTGATACTTATGGATCTCACGCAGGGCAACAGTTCCTGGTCTGAATATATGGGGCTTCTTCACGCCGCCGGTGGCTGGAGCAGATTTGCACGCAGCTTTTGTGGCAAGTCGCTTTCATGAGGCTTTGCCTCCGGTCGATTTCCTAGCGGTTTTCATTGTACGGGCCATTGTGCTAAAAGGGAGAAACGGTGCATTTGGTTTATTTTGTGCTTTGAGTTTTGAGTTCTCAAAATTAAATATAAAAGGTGCGTAGAGTTACGAGATGACGTCAGAGACAGAGTAGACGAGGGAGGGGATGGAGGGATCATGGACGGATGAATTGGCTATCGTTCTTTTGTCATTTCTTAAAACACAAAAATAATAAAAAGTTGTTTTCGGTTTTATGTGTTAACGTCATTTTTTAAAATGGTTGTTTTTCATAATTTATGTGCGTCCTTCGCGCTTTTGTATATGTGAAAACCCAAAATTAAAAATGGTATAACGGACACACCCTTAGGGTTCCAATTTGGGGGTATGTTTATGCTCAAAAAGCTTGATGTAACTATGTTGACTTTTCAGTACAGCTCAATTTAGTATCTTTCTCTTTGCTTACATTGTTCGGTTATGATTCCAAAATTCAAAGGGAAAAAATAGCCTGGCACGAGCAGACAGCTTTGTTCCCAGGTTCACACCTTGCGTCGCAAATATTCAATTATTAATTTTGTTCTTTTATATCTTCTGTTCCCCTGAGTGATGATTCCAAACTGCTTCTATGCTTACGCAACTTCCAAAATATATTATATAGCAAATAAATTAGTGATAATAAGTACCGAAAATGAGATTCAACTGTGTAATAGAACATATGATAGACACTGCCCTTGGTTTGAAGAATGAAAACACACACGAAAAGAGAAGGGGAAAATCCAGGGGAATATACTGGCCAAAAGCGAAGAGGTCATAGTTATTAATGGCGCACTGCGTAAAAAGAGCAAATTCTTTCTAGAGTTTTGGTGCACGGCGAGGCAAATGGCATTTGTCTTTTTAATTTAACGTTCTATAAATTGAATAGATATAATAGTAAACCTAATAAGTTCAATATAATTTAATTTAACTATGTAACATAGATTTTTAGACATTTCGCCAAAAACATCGTCAAATGTAATGTCATAAGCATAAAAATTCCAAACATAATACTCACTAATAGTACATATTACAGACAAACTAGAATATGGAATTTGATTCAGCAATCATATTTTATAAATCAAAATAAATATAATCAGATTCATTAAGATTCACTGGTTCACTATTTCCCTCGTCTGTCTTATATCTATTGATAATTTATTCAATGATACCGTAATAGAAACAGTTCGAAATTTTTAAAAATTAATTTGAAAAATATCTCTTCGAAATTGTTTGTTCGCAAAAACAGTAATTAAAACAGATAGTTTAAAGTACAATCGAGATTATTTGCTTGGTGCCAGGTGGTAATTAGGCTAGTCGATTCGGATCTAAACCCGATCCGGCGAGTCTTAATTCTAGTCCGGTTGGATTTTGTTAAATCTAACTTGTGTATTTTAAACCATTGACACGACCTAATTTTCGACAAGGACCAACTCTGATTGGTCGATTTCACTAAGAATGTGTATACTTTCCCGTATTTTTGCCTAAAAGGCTAAAACTTTCAGGTCAGGTTTCTCATGATATTTTTTGTCAAGTAAACCCAACTCAGGACCCGTCGGGTTCAAGTTGAGTTCAGATCGGTTTGGTTCAGAATTGCAAATCTTTGTTCAAATCGTCCATTGTAGTTTGGTGCGGCAAATGATATAAATAATTAGTTCGAAGTTTGATGGCAATTACTTCAAACTGTAACCGTAGAATTGTATAAAAATATGTAATAAATACAACCATTGTTGCTGATTAGCTTGGATTGTGAAAAATTAAAGACTAAAAAATAAAAAACAAAGAAGCTTCATTTTGCGCCACTAACATCGTAAGCCGCGTCTTTCCATGTGCAATGCGCCGTTGGCGTAAAAGCCGTGTCTTCCCATGCGCAATGTGCCATAGTGAATAAAAGTGAAAGTTGCGCCATGGCACATGCCCTGTCTCGCCTTTCATAACTACGGAAAGTGACATACAAAATGGGCATTTTGAACAGGACATGATAGGGGAATGTGTTTTCTTGCTATGTATGGAGCAGTGAATGGGGAAAGTTAAACAAGTAAAATGGGAAAATAACCCATTTAAATTTGCCACGTCAGATACGCGTCAAACTTGAACGGACCAATAACCATGTGGTCCAGCGCAAATGGAGCTTTAGCACATTCGGAGCTTCCGACGTGTCAGACGTGCATTCCACACGTTGAAAAATTGAACTGAAGTCTATGATTGCACCCCTAATATATGAAATGAACTGTACTCATGAGATAATAATTATAACAAAATTTCCCATCAAGATCGTAACTAACCTGTTTCCATGGCAGTATATAACACAGGGAAGAGACGTATCTTCTGAAATACCAAGAGGCAAATAATGAGTACACTGCAGCACATGTCCTCTACTATTTGAAATCTGTACAATTTTTAGATCAGGTGCTACATAAGCCGATGGAGAATGAAAGAGGGTTGGTGTTATAACTACGGATGATACTTATCACAAAAGAAAACCAAAAATGTAGGAATAAACAGTAAAACTACATACTGATACAGTGATAGTTGCTCAATTATTGGATAAAAATGACTAAATATATTTGCATGCTCAATCATAGAACTTAATTTACAATTCCATAGTTTTCAATGTGGTTTGTCTTAATGTCCAGGTCAAATATTTGAGCAACCAAATTGATATTTGTAACCATCAGCACATCCATGAATATGTGCACAGAAGCATCCTTGAAAAATTAAACATATTGAACTGAAGAAGAAAAACAAAACATCAAATCCTATTTGCAAGGAGTATTCACTAAATTTGATTTCACAAAAAATATGACGTAAACAAAACTTACTGTGAGGCTGATTTAAATAAATACATATAATTTCAGTTACCTTTAAAAAAAAAAAAAAAAAAAAAAAAAAAAAAAAATCTACTCGAATATTGAAAAGGCACGCTTTTTTGGTGCTTCACAAGCTGAGCGTCTTGGCGCCTTTGGGGCGTTTTTGGTGCCTCACGCATCATAGGCGTCTTGGAAGGCAAAAAAGCCCCAGGCTGGAGCCTAAGGCTTTTTGAAGCCTAGGCACGCCTAGGAGAGGGCTTTGATAACATAGCCTGCAGAAGTATCGAACCTTATTAGATTGCATCATTTGTGTTTTTTGTTCAATACCTAATAAGTATCGAACCAGAAAAGAAAAAATCGAAGTATCAAAAGTCGATCGATACTTGCAGAAGTATTGAACCCTAATAGATCGAGCTAGATGACTATCTTTGAATTGATTGCATCATTTGTGTTTTTTACGTTGCACTCCATTAGATTCTGCGCTTGTTGAAACTTCGATTTGTTTGTATTTATTATTTTTATTTTGCAATTTGCACTTTATTAAATTTTATGCATCATTTGTTTATTTTTATTTTGTTCAGTTGCAGCAATAAAGCAATAGTGTACTGCTGGTGAAAGTAGCAGTGGCAACAATATATTTGTCGACTCGTTGGACCTCTGTCGACTCGACTCGACTTACCGTCGTAACAACCATGATTAAAAAAAAGATTCTAAATATATTTGTTGAAATTTTAGAATATTATCACAGTGGTCAAAATTACTGCAAGAGTTATCCAACAAACTACAAATTGTCTAGAATTGTCATTCTATACTCTTTTGAGATATGTTAGTTTTTTACATGGTTACTAAATAGAATTACTCATAATATTTTATTTTAAAAAAGCTGGACTGATTCTTATCTCGTTCTTACTTTAACCCATTATTTCTTCTCCATTTTATTTGTATTTTTTTGTATTGAATACTATCCATTTCATATTTTATTATACTTAATATACTCTTTTAACATTTACGGGGATTTACGGAAGTTCATGTTCATACAAACGTGACAACAAAGGTATTACAATGTTAATTAAGATGGAGATTACTGAAATGTTGCAAAATGAATATAAAAGAAATTCACAGTTTAATGTAACTTTTGAAATTATTCAAGTTCAAATATTTAAAATTTACATAGTAAAATTAGAATCTGTAAAATTTCAAGATTAGAAAATATATATAAATATGTCTGGGTATCCACCTTTTTATTGCTGGAGAATAAGCACGGGGAAAAACGTTTATTAATGAAGAATTTAAGACATGAAATAAAAAAGAGATACGAATGTCACTTTGGATATCAAAACAATTTACACAACAAAGCTTACAGGAAATGTTTGCCTTTCACGAATGAAAAAAAAAAAACATATTAAAAATACAGTGCTTAGGACAAGAACGGGTAATGTGATGTATTTTGACAGTTGCATTATTGATTGCATCCGCTTTCTCTTACAACAAGGTACTGCATTCATGGTCATGATGAGTTTGAAATTTTCAAGTAACCAATGTAATTCATATAGACTTCTGATTTTCTTTTCTGGTTTGAAGAAGTTACAGCACTCAAGTTGAATAGTACCCTGGAAAATATGAATTTTTCCAATGATCCAAATGACACATTTAGTGTGCACCTATGTTTGAAACAATATTTGTTAGCAGTTAGCACTAGAGATACAGGTGCTGTCTTCACTTCTGTTTTGGTTGATAAATCTTGCGGGATGCCTATAAGAAACAAACGGTGGTAATGCCTACTTACGTGAAAAAGATGCGAATGTTACTGAGAGGTATATAGGGAACAAATACATCTGCAATATCGATGTTGTCTCACTTGAATCCTTTTGTTGATATATTTTGTTTTAATAAGGATGTGAACTTTTACGTTTTTTTGATGTCCGCTTAATTTTGAAAAAATGATCTCATCTTTAAATTTATTTGAAAGTGTGACGTCTCCAAAACATATAGAAAGTATCAGCTTTTAATGCTTTTTAAGAATTGATGCATGTACAAGTGCTTGATATGCGCTCGATTTATTGCAAATGAATAATATGACGATCTTTGATAGTTATAAACCATCGCATTTACAAATATAATTTTATTACTAGTAAAGTAAATACACTTGGCATTTCAACTTAAATTGTATTAGAAATTGTCAATGATAACACAAAATCATTAAACAAATGAACTTACTTATGTATGAACTTTGTTTAAAATGTATGAACTTCATTTATGCATTTTTATCATTGTTGTCATTTAATAGTTATTTCATGTCTACAAATAGTTATATTGCATCCCACCGGAATTAATTCATGGGGGGTATTATCAAATAGAATTAGGCCAATTCTATTCTCACCTCTATTTTTTCCTTTTCCACCCCAGCATTTCAAAATAATAGCATGCACCCCCATCATTTTCTTTTCCCACCCAGTTTATTCCAAAACTGCCCATGTATCAATTACCCCGTCAATTTTGTTTACTAAAAAGAGTACTCCAACACTATTTTCTTCAATCAAAAATCGCTCCTGATCCAAAAACCTAGCACCTCAAACCACAAATCAAAATCAATTTTTTTCTAAATTGCAATAACATATCAGCTCAAAGTCATTTGTCACTAAACTGCAGCGTAAATAAATATTTACTATTAAAGTAAATGGCAAACTAATTGCAGTTTATATTTTTCCCATGCTTATATTTAATTTAACCAGCTTCAGTGAAAGTGCATATTTACTTACACGGCAAATTAGTAAATTTCAGTATTTAGTACTAAGCTAAAATTGAAGTCTGTTCATGTGTACTAAAACAACGAATTATGGAACAATTAAAGTCTGTTCTATAATTTGATATGTTTTATTACTGAAACAATAAAGCATGCACAGTCCAGGTATACTAAAAAAAACAAAGAAAGAATTATGGAATCAAACGCAAGATTCATGGTAAAATTTCAGCTTGATTACAATAAAAGCAAAAATGTCAGTTAATTTTTTAAAATTTTAATGAGGTGAGAGAGGCAAAAGGAGGGGGTGTGAACAACAGAATTTGCCATGGTATTAAGAACTTGGTAGAAAAGCAAATATAACATCCTACATGACCTCATACTTAGTAACAGCATAGAAAATAGGTTCTGGTAAAAAAAAAAATACGCGTAGAAGTTCACTGTATGGGAAATGATAGTTCTACAACTTGTACATAGCAGAAGATCATTAGGTAGGTTGATAATTGTAAGAAAAAAGAGTAAATTTCAGATAGATGGCAAATGATATTACCTTGAGGTCTTTTCTTTGGTACCACCGTCCCTTTAGCATAAACTCTTGATCCAACAAGTCATTTTCTGGACTATATTCAGCTCTGTAATGCCAAACAACATGCTCTTATCATAATATGGCAGATAACTAGTAAAACAAGAAAATGAAGTTTTGCACAAACTTGAAAATAGAAGAATGTATATTCTTACCAAACACATTCTTCTTACAGAATTACACACATTAACTAAATTTTATCAACATATGTATAATCAGTAAAGGTTTCTTATCAGTGGCATTTTAATCAGTATCATGCATGTAGCAACATATCAAGCATTGCACATAACATTAACAAACTAATCTAGAACACCTAGGAGGCCAATGCTAGCTTTGGCACGTCCACATTGATTACAGATGATGAATATATAGATTTCAATTGAGATAAATAGCTAACTTCACAGTCATTAGGGGCACATTTAAAACTGATTGCATGCATGCATATATACTCATATCGATATCAATATATGACTGTTAAAGCAGTGAAGGCAAAAAGGCGTAAAAAGGAGCAAGGTGCACTTTGTGCTTTTTGATGCATTTTGGACCTTGGGAATCAATTTTCTGTATTTTTTTGCCCAGAATAGTGCCAGTGTTGTCAATAGCGAATAGCGCAAGGCCTGCGCTATGCGCTATAGCGCGCGCTATAATGTTTTTTTTTTTTTTTTTTTTTTTTTTTTTTTTTTTTTTGCTTACAGAAAAGAAGATCTTTAAAAAAAATAAAAACACACAGGAAAAAGGCACAAAAGGAAAAAACTGTATGTTTAAAAGCTCCAAAAAGGAAAAAAAAAACGAAAATGCATGTTCAAAAAAGAAAAAGCAAAATAGCGCGCTATTCATGGCTGCGCTATGATAAAATAGCGCGCTATTTTTGCGCTACACGGGACCCCTGCGCTATAAGAACCAAAATAGCGCAACTTGTGCGCTATGCGCTATTTTGCGCGCGCTATAGCGCTCGCTATGACAACTATGAATAGTGCAGTTAAAAACTGCTATTAAATCTAAGTTTTGAGCTTTAAAAAAACAGCATAAACACACAATGTTGAAAATAGATCACGAATTATCATTATCAATATAAGAAGTCACAAAGACGTTCGACTTATACACAAATCAATTTCTTTTCCCAAGGTTGAAAATAAAATGAGTTGAGGTTAGGTACGCTGAAGAGAAATAGGTAAATAGCACATATTTTTATCTTATGTATTGTATATTTGACTGAGGTGCGCATTTTTAGGGCTTTGCACCTCAGACACCTTTTCTGCTTTATATGCAACTTGTGCACCCCCGCCTGTGCCTTGGACTGCTGCACAGCAGCTGCGCTTAAGGGTTTTTTTGTGTCTAGGCACGAGTCTTGACAACACTGGTCATTATCATCTAGTGTGTATGTGTGTGTGTGGGTGTGTGTGTGTTTTGGACTTCAAATGTGAGTAAGCATAAGTAAGGAATATAATAATAAGTCGAAAAAACCATAATGGCACTTCATAAGTAAAAGAGAAATGGTAACACTATGAAATATAGAAGGCACTGAAGCACAGATAGTGCTACAAAAGCCAAGTAATAATTAACAGTCATACAGTTGTAGCAAAAAGAAATAAAACTATAATACAGGATTGTCCAATTTCATGCAAGTATAATGTATTAATTATAGCATGTAAAAAAACTAAGATACTCCATTTATTTGAGAAAATAAGCAAATATGCACAACACATGCAATTCCAAGTATCCATTATGCAGTCAGACAGTATGTCGACCATACATGAAGAGTGAAACGTAAACATCTGCCGCGTTATTTACAAACCAACACTAAAGCTAAGTATATCGCAGCTAATAAAAAAGGACAGCATTCATCATAAAGGGCAGTATGCTTCTTCGAGAACAATTGTGCATGTAGGATGAATAATGATATACTGCATCTATCATCAAATTATGATAAATTAACATTTTGATTTTACAGTTTCCACCATAACGCAACTGATGATTCAAGACTAACCACAAGCTAATTGAGAACATCTAAACATTAAACAAGCCTGTCATGGGTTGTGTATTCATGAAGTTAAATAGTTATCAAGTTAAGCTGTGGTTAACAAGCACAATAACAATATACCTCCTCTGAAGTAGTGATTTATTGTCCTGCGCTCCTCGCTAATACAACAAGCATAGATCTAAGCATATGATGAAGGTACAATAACTGGAAGAATTTTGCTATCTATACCAAAAGTTTTTTTTTTTTTTTCCTTAATCATTCACTATGATATTTAAAGTTGCTGCTGGCAATAGCTATCCACTGAGATAGATTAATTTGCAAATGGCAACTTTTGACTAGATTTCAAGCAAAGTAAATTCCTTATTCCTAAATAGTTCAAAAACTTCAGACAGGTTTTTAGTTTAACTGCAATTGCTTTTCACAACAAATAACAAACCTTTTTTTTTTTTTCTCCCGATATACAGATTCTAAATCAAAAATTACGACATACGCAGTACGATACAATCAACAATTGCTAAAGTTATTTAAATAACCAGTTAGAAAGAAACGAAAACAATTAGGTACCTCGGAGGTCGAATGATGAAATTCACAAGCTGTTCCATGAATCAATCAACTTGCAAACTCAACATATGTTTGTATTTAAGAAAATAAAGTTTACACGGAGAAAGAGTCCCTTTATTGTAAGCGATTTGCTTCAATTCTGATTAAAAAAGGAGAAAAAATTATAGGACTAAAGCTTTAAGTTTGGGGATTGTTAGAGCTTCTCCAACAGTGTTACGGGCCGTAACGTTACGGCCCGTAACATTACGGGAGATATCTTTGATATGTCCCAGCAGGCGCGAACTGATTTTATCGGCTCGCAGCCTGCGAGCTGATTTTATCAGCTCGCGATCTTCCGAGCCCATCTATGGCTCGGGAAGTTTGTGGGGGGGTTGTGTGGAATGTGTGTTCATTTGATTAAATATTTAGTTCTTATTTTTATCTACTTATTAATTTTTATTAGTAGATTATATACGAAAGATTATAGTTTAGAAGATTATATACGAAAGATTATATTTTAAATATATAGAACGTGAAATTGTTATATAGGAAAGATTACAATGATTCAACTAGGGGGTTTTCGCATAACAATAACCTTACAGATACAACCGACCGTTACAGATACAACACCGAATAATAGTACATGCCTACTACATCATCGCAAACATTAAAAGTACACATTCAATTTCAAGGGAGTCGCATTGCGTTCAGTCGCAACTCTTGAACAAGATTTTCGAGACGCATAATCTCTCGTTCGAGTTGGTTTGCATATACTATTCCCCGTGGGCACAACGGCTCGTCAATCCATTCCGTGTAGCTGCATCCATTTGGATAGAATCGAGCATCTACTAATACGAGCAACTACTAATACGTTACTTCATCAACTGTGGAAACCTTGACGTTATAATACGACGTTTCATCCCCATCCAAAATTCCTTTTCCAAATCAGACATTCCATCCAGATCTTTGTCCATGATAGCGTTCTCTTCTTGTTCTTTCTTATACGCATCTTGCTGTTTCTTATACGCATCGTGCTCTTTCTTATACGCTAAGTCCTCCGAAAGAATTTGAAGTTTCTTCTCTTCCAGATCAGCAATCCTTTTCAAAACTTCTGTTCTATCCCTAGCTTCTACAAGCCTTTTTTCCGCTCTACGACTATGTTCTTCGTGTCGGGCGTTCACTTTTGATTCAAGCTCAACCGTTGTTTTGCCCCTTCTTTTCGCCGCTTTGCATCCCTCAGGTCTAAAATCTTCGTCATTCGTAGCATTGAACTCATCAAGTAGGTTTTCCCCTACACATTGAGAAATATTGCCACCTGAGCCGCTAGGACTAGAAGAATAACCCGATTTTGAACTTTTTTTCTTGGCCTTGCTAGCACTTTGAACATCGCGGAGACTCTTGGCAAGTTCTGAGTTCCACTTTGGTTGACTAGTAAGCAGATCATAACAATGCATAAACTGGTAATAGTGTGCCCTTTTCGTTCCATTTTCTCTAGGAAAAAACTTCTTGAACTCCTCATTCGCTAGTCGTTTCTACTTACCAAAATAAAATGTATCAATTAAAATGCTAACACCCATAAATAAAGTACGTACAAATACATACATACCAGATTATGTTCTCCTCCCATGCCGCTTGGATTCGCTATCTTTAGTTTGTACACTTGTGACTCATAATATTGGGTTTGGCGGCTTATTTTCCCAAAACGTCCCTGGATCGCCGATAACGTCCTTTGGCATCCCGGATGCCTCTCAACGAAGGATTTTTCCACTTTTTTCCAAAACGCAGCGTCTGTTTGGTCGTTCCCCGTTGCAGAATCTTATGTGAAATGACAATATATGTTGCATAGAGAAATGTCTTCTTCGTCAGTCCACAGAGTGGTTCCTTGCCTGCTCGATGGAGTTTCAAATATATTGCTCGTGTTGCCTTGTGAGAACTGAGTTCCATCTATCGTCGGATGCGAAAATTCTCCGAATGGGGAAGACATTATATAGCAAGACTTGGTGTGGAGTAGAGAGATGTAGAAAGAAGATATGAATATGTTGTGATGAAGAAAGAATGCGATGGAATGCTTTTATAACTGAAAATATGGCCGTTAGAAAAGTTTTCACCGTTTTATGGCCGTTGGTAATCAAAATCGAGGCGGAAATGGCCGTTGGAAGCCATTGGATTGAGATAGCCGTTGGGGAATTGGGGAGGGAGATGGCGAGCCGATTTTATCAGCTCGCCATGTTGCGAGCTGATTTTATCAGCGCGAGCTGATAAAATCGGCTCGCCAAACGGCGAGCTGATAAAATCAGCTCGTCGGACTCATTCCGGATCCTGAATCGAAGCTGTAATATTCCGCTGAATATTACACGAGAGGATAACTGTTGGGTGCAAAAACAACCCGTATTACGCCCCGTAACATGAATATTGCCCTTTGTTGGAGATGCTCTTAGACTCCGAATATTGCTAAGGAGGGTCAATTTTTTCAAAAAGAAAGAATTTGTGTTGGGGAGTACCAAAGCATAGAGCACCCCCTTAACAAATAAAATTTATTTTACCAAATTAACCTTCTTTGCAATAATCTCGTTTTTAGTTAATAAATAAAATAAAATTTTGTATGGTATGTTAGTCGAACTGCATCAGATTTTTATACCAAATTATCAATAATTTCATTTGTCGATATACATCGGATTAGATGAAAATATATCATTAATAGGAAATTGATATACATATATCGAACAATTTTTTTTATACATTTTCTCACCGTCGAATTTGTCGATACACCCCATTTTCTCCACTTTAACAACCAAACAACGAATACAAATATCTAAAGCGATGAACAATGTTGAACAAAAATATATAATACGACAGGTCTACGTCTTTCATGTCGTTATTCAGGAATTCACCTATTTCAGCCATGACAAATCGAAAAAAACGACCATCTTCCACCAAAAAAATTTGACACTACGGCGTTCGACTCTCGAGACTGACATAATAAAACCCCTACCCTTCATCGTTTCCAGGGCATTATACAATCGATTTCACATACCTTATCAACAGCTTCTCCACTATCTTAGCATTTTAGGAGAAGCGTTTCACGTTCATCTTTTACACCATTATTTCTCCTCAAACAATCGGTTTTTTTTGTTTGCAAATAATATAAAAATCTTTTTTTTTTTTTTTTGCGTTTGAGATTAATTGGAATTTGAGATGGTAAGGGTAAAAAGGGAACGTAAAAAGTTAAGTACGTGACTCCCCCTAACATTTTTTTTATGATTGGAGTGTTTTTAAAATTTGACCTCCCCTTAACAATAATTGGAGTGTCAATAACAACACCCTTAAGTTATACCTGGCCCTATTGTGCTCGGGCTATGCATTGATTTTTAATATTTTATCTTGCTACATTCGGATTATTAGTTTCATACAGTGTAAATTGTTTTTTTTTTTTACAAAGTTGCATTAAGCTTAACCCATTTAAAATTTGTAACTTTTTTTACTGTGAAGTACAAACTTCATAACTTTTGTGTGTTACTATTCACACCCTCATTTAGACTACTAGCCATCTTTAAAAAATTAATAGATTGTATTATTTTTGACCTACTTCCTACCACCACTTTATTTCTTTTCACTCAGTCAATAACAGCCATACTATATCTTTTCTTCTCTTATCAAACAACTTAAATTCTCAAATATCAAACCCTAAACCATAAGAAAAAAATAATTTTTTTTGGTTGAGTAGAGGATGGAAGATAAAGACAAAAAATAGGTTAGTTTTGTATATCATGTTGCCTAATCTATTCTGTTGTTATAGAATTTTTTTTAATGGTTTTGTATTAATTTTTGTAGGAGCTTTCTTTCACCCTTCTCTCTACTTCGAGTTTGGAAGACATTAATTTCGATGACGTTGTAATAGAGAATGACATTGTAAGTTATTAAATTTTAGGGTTTTCTTCATGCAACAACAATTTATATGTCAAAATTTATAAAAAAAAAATCATTTAATTATTTTTATTTGATTTTGGTAGGAAGATAATGTGATTTACGATAAACTTGATAACTATGTGGATGATAGCAATAGGCCACAAGATGATCGGTCAAATCCCGTGAAAGACACAAAAGTTGATTTGATAGATCATTTTACAATTGATGAACTATGTAGTTTGTACTTAATTTACAATCACTATTATTCATGTAAAACTGGAAGTATGTTAATTTTTTTTGTTAAACGATGTGATTTCAGGTATTTGATTCGCAGAACGCGTTGATTCGATGGTGTAAAACAACAGAGAAAAAGTTGAATGCTGTTGTAGAGCGATTCGATTATGTTAATCAGCTGATTGGATGCTTGAAATTGCATTGATAATTTAGGGAAATCTTCAAGCTTGTAAAGCGATGGAGAAAATTTCGGGAAGAAAACGTGTTTTTTTTTTTTTTTTTTTTTGGAACAATGAAGAATTAAAGGCAGAGGTGGTAGCCGATTAGAAATTGAATAATTTAGGTGGTGTAAAGAAGTAGAGAGGCACAAAAAAGAGGTGGCCTTTAATATATGTGGCCAGTAGTCTAAATGGGGGTGTGAATAGCAGCACACTAACTTTTATAGTCTCAAGGATAAACTTTTCAAAATTTAGTTATAAGGACAACATAATAAAACGAAACTACACGGTACCATATATAAAAATATTATGCAAAATTGATACCACACACATTGTCATTTTCACTGATTTTTGGTCCTTATGGTATATTTAGTTGAAAAGTTTATCATTTTCACTAAAACATTAAGAGCATGTCCTCAAGGTTAAAAAATTGATGAATTTTGTCTTTTACATTATTTTCCTATTTAAAAATAAAATGATCTGCACAAAAATTTAATTATGTTTTCACGTTGAAAGGTTATGCAATTGACTATTGAATTTCTACATTATAACGTTTAACTTTTATTAGTTAAGTTGTTAAATTATATTTTGAACAATGCTAGAGAGCTCGAAGAAATTCTGGCATTTTATCTGAATTGTGACATAATTCACGGAGGACGGTTCATTTGAAGTGGGTAAGTTACTCTTGATATTTTTCAAGCTTATTTTTCGACCTTAGTTTCAAGCCTTGTAGCTTTGTTGTTTCATTTAAGTTATTAGCATTTAAGAACGTTTTGAATTTGTAAATGAAAATCAATTCAAGATCTTATTATCAAAGGGATATTAATAGTTGTGTTACATATAAAATGTTCAGCTGTTAAAACCTATTTTTAAGTTGTTGGTATTTGAAAATGTTTTGAATTTGTAAATATAATTCAATCCTTCAATCATATTTTTATAGCATATTAATAGTTGTAATACATTTGATGGCATACGTCTTTGATATAAACGTGAACTACCAAAAATATTCTTTTATAGTAATACTACATCATTTTAAAAATAGGGGTTCTAAAATCTTTATTGATGACTGTAATACCTTTGATGTCGCATTTTTTGTGTGTAAACGTAAGCCACCCAAAATGTCGTTATGTATTGTAAATCGTAATATTACTATAATATGGAATTTTACAAATAAATTTCATTACCAATTCAAAATGTCAATCTATAAACATATTTGTTAATCTGCCTTTTTATAAGTTCATTGCACTTTGGATTTGGATGGTTAAGGAATCGAGTACGGATGGTTATATGAAGTTGTAGATAATCGGAATCGCTTAGACGAAGCAGTTAGATTGGAATAATTCGATTTTGTGAAAGGGGAAGATTAAGATTGGTCAAGTGCACCCACATCGGATCGTATTGGTCATCTCAACACACCTCAGGTCAGCCAAAAAATCCTTGAATTGAATCAACATAATTTTGTCATAGCATACTGCATCGGATTGGTGCACGTGAACCTGGATTCAACTTGGTAAAAGTGGACTTGGAGTATTTCTTGTGGGAACGGACCGACCGATACATATCGAAGTTGGGTCGGTACCTATCTGAACCCATCAAATTGGTACCGATCTGAATATGGACGGTTAACGATCCCACAAAGTTTTTGCTAACTTGGTCTTGCATTGTCTCTTGATTTATCTTCAGATATCTAGGCCAATCTGAGTCCATCTACATCTATACATATGGGACTTGGGGACTCATTTGGGGCATTCTTTAGGTTTCTCTAAGTAGGGACTCTTCCATTATCAAACCGCAACACCTGTATCTCTACTTTCCTGTACTCAAACAAGTATTGTATTATGTTCTAATAGTATAAATAAGTGATTATCTCACAGCGGATGTAGTTCAAAATTTGTCGGCCCACTATAAAAATCATTGTCTTCTTTATTGTTTTCTTACTATTCGGTAACTGTTCTTTGGATGTGACTTGCTACTCCCTATGTTTTTGCTTTGTAAATTGGATAACTAAAGAGTTAGGATCGACTAATCAAAATCGCGTCTAATGTTTTTGGTGCACCAGGAAGGGGATACCTTTGATCTGAATCTTGAATTTCTAAGGATTCTGACATGGCCAGGCAAAGAAAAAACGGATGCTCATGTTGAAGGCGCTAGATTGGAAGAAAGTCATGAGGCTTCCTCCAAAGGAAACTCCTTTATCTATCTCATTAAGGAAAACATAGATGGATAGAACATCATGAAGGATTGCTGCGGTGGAAAGAAGAAATCATAAACAATTTTATCAATCAAATCAGATAGAATAAAAGGCTAAGAGGTTAGCAAACAGTTGTTGGAGTCGGATCCAACAATGTAGCAGAACTCAAAATGTGCTTGGGCCCGTAACCCCCGCAATCATTTCGAATCGGTACCGACCTCGATCGTTGGTTTGGTATCGACTCAATACAAACTGACACAACCTCCTTGGAGGCTCTGGAATAGCCATCGATGCTTTTGGAAATCGAAATTCGAATCTTGGAACTAGAATTCATATGCGTGCAGGTCAAGACAATGGAATGGGCCAGCCAAGATGGACTTTACCATGGTAACCAGATCAACCCGGGCCCCACTCCTCGGGTCGGTACCGATCCATATATAGGTGTCCTGGATTGAAGCAATGGTTGGATTGTCAAGGCACTTAGAGACACAGGTGTCTCTTTGGTGAATTGTAGCAACTTTTAGGTAACGATAATCAAATTGTGGATTTTATTAGAAGAGCTTCGAGAGGCAGATTGTCTCAATGGGATTTGGATTATGTTAACTAGAGTCTATTCACTCCAAATATACAAAATTCTAGGAATCTGTCGAAATTCAAACTTCCAATGTAGGAGGCTTACGACGAAAGGAACGATCATACCGTATATCTCATGAGATACATGCATCACATAGAGGTACTAAGGGTATCGGATGAGGTTATGGCTAAATGTTTCCCCTTAATTCTATCAAATATAACTATCATGTATTTCGGCAGTTGTAAAGTGGCTATATCAGAAGTTGGAATGATCTTGTGTAGATATTTATTGAATGATTTCGGGTCTACATCACTCAACCAAAAACGTATAACACTTGCTACCATTAAGCAGAGGACTGAAGAGACTCTGCGTAAATTTAAAGAAAGGTCTAATGTTACAGTGGCTTTAGTGGATCGATCAGATCCATCCATGGTATTGATGGTTGTGGTTTTGGGTGTTTTGGATAACTCGGATTTTAAAGTTTCATTAGAAAGAGATCTACCGAGGAATCTTGGTGATTTTTATTACGAGGCAGATCGAATGCTCAAACAAGAGGATGCAAGAGTAAATAGAGAAACTCTTGAGGTTAATGTTGTTAAAGATAAAGGACTGCTTGGATTTAGTAAGGATAAAGGAAACAGGAAGGATAATAAAGGATTTGATCAGTAAAATGGGAAATGGAGAGAATCGAAATTCTCTTCATATACAGATCGCAATGCTACTTTGGAAAGAATTTACTTGAAAACTTAGAATAGTCTTCTATTTAGAAGACTGGCTATGAGAGAACCTATGGGAAGAGAGAGAAATTCAGGAAAAGGATTATATGTTCCATGACTTGGATGGTCAAGATACAAACCAGTGTCGACATCTCATGGATATGATCGAGTTAACACGTCAGAAGTGGAGAGCTAGCGCAATATATTCCAAATAAGACTACGGTGACGAAACAAGAGCATCCGCATACGACTCGGAATAGGAACAAGCCAAGACCTAACTTATGTGGAATAATCATTAATTAACTTGGATTTGGATTTTAGATGGCTAAGTCTACCTACACATGTATATATTGATTTAATCATTTAGCATGCTCTTTGCAGATGATAAGCCGTCTAACTTATTTCCCTCACTAAATTTGTAATAAAAAGGGGGCTAAATCAGCTTACCCATGTACTAGATTAAGATTTAGTAACTAGGAATGTTCTTTGCTGACGACGAACCTTTAGTTTTCTTTTCAAATTATGTAATAAAGTCGTCTTTTTAAAAGCCTAAAAAAAGTCACTTAGCTAGTATGGACTATGCTTGTGAAGTGTGGAATTGCAAAGTGGATTTTAACTTTAATAACGGGTCCTCTGTTTCGTACAAGGTTCAGACTTCTTCTTCGGGACTAGGCAAAGCCGTTTGATCAGTCATCTAGTATGAATTGTGATTGGTATGGGTTGGACCGTCCTAGAACAAGATCACTCGATCGTATTTTGCAAGAATGATTATACCCATGCAGGCTAGGCACAGAGAGGCCATAAATTTTGGATTTTTACCTGGATTATGGATTTGGATTTGGTCACAGAATTTTTGAACTACTCAGATTTCGGATTTGGTTTTGGATCTCTCGAATTTCAAACTTTGGATATTGTTTCTGATTTAGATTTGGATTGTACCAATGATATGGCACGATTATGGCTTTCTGGATCCTCGCATTCGAAAACTAAATTTCTTATGGATTTCTCGTTAATCATGGACTTTAGATTTTAGATTTTTATACTATACAAAACACATCTTCTATCGAAATATCTATTTGTGGGGGGGGGGGGCAGTGTTATTATGCTTTTTTACAAGGCCATTGCACTTTAAGTTTAGATAATTTGATAGCTTAGGAATCGAGTACGGATGGTTATATGAAGTTGCGGATACTCAAAATCACTTGGACGAAGCGCTCGGATTGGAATAACTTGGATTTGTGGGAAGGTAAATTTTGAATTGGTCAAGTACACATACATCGTACCAGATCAGTCATCTTAACACACCTCTGGTCGATCAGCTGCACCTACATTGGATCAAATCAGTCATCTCAACACATCTTGGATTGGCCAAAGCTACTTGAATCAGATCATCATAACTTTGTCATGTCAAACTACATCGGATCAGTGCACGTGGACTTGGATTCGACTTGGTAAAAATGGACTTGGACTATTACTTATGAGATCGGATTAGCCGATCCGTATCAGATCTAGATCGATATCGATTTGAACCCATCGGATCGCTATCGGTCAAGAAATGGGCGCTCACCGGTCCCCTTGAGTATTTGTTGAATTGGTCTTGCACAATCTCCTAATTCTTTTTTGGAAATTCAGACCGATCCGAGCCCATCTGTAGCTATAAATATCGGGCATGAGGACTCACTTAGGGGATCCTTTTGCTTACTTTGTGCATGGACTCTGCAATTATCAAACCTCAACTCTTATTTCTTCACTTTCTTGAACTCAAACAAGTTCTATAGTATAATCTAGCAGAATACATAAGTTGTAGGGCCCCGACAAATTCGACACTCAAATTCAGGCACTAATATATCCCGTGTCTAAACTCAAGTATCGAAAACCGAGAAAGCTAATAGATAAAAATTAGAGAATGAGATAGGGAAGAAAGAAGTTATCAGAATAGAAGAATAAGAAGATCAAAGTCTCACAGCAGAATAGACAAAATATAATATATAAAAACTCTTTATACAAAATGAAACAGTATATATATAAATAATTACAATATCAGAGTATACATTCACATCAATCAATACACACAGCGGAATAAACTAGTACCAGTAAATATGGAATTACGTATTGACTCCAACTCCTCTTCTTAAGCTCCAAGCAAAACCTAACCTAATAATATACTCGGTCTGACCCGAGCACATTTGAAGCAAAGCAAATTTCACCCGGGTCAGTCTATAATACTTTCAGTGATAAATTCATATGGCAATCCAACTTGCTTAACTTTAAAAATCCTTAATGAAAGAAAAGGATAGTAGTAAGACCATCCCACACATAAACACAGACAGTTTTTACCTTACTATAACCCAAAACATTTTAGATATATCAAAATATAGTGCTATTATATAGAACTGTAAATGTTATTTTATAGACACGATTGTAGGAGAATGGAGTTTTGATGACAACAACCTTATTTCAATATTAATTGACTATAAAATATGTATTAACACTTTTGTATAGAATATGTATATATACACATATGTAGGATTTATATACATGAAATATTACTGAAGACTGTACAATTTAAAGATATTAGAGATTCAGAGTTCAGAGAAATTTCAAGACTCATGAGTATGCAAGATTTCAAGAGTTCGATACTAATATAGTTATAAAGTCTAGATTATGTAAGACTCTAAATAGCACTCCAGGTTCAAATTCAAATTCTGATTTTCAAATTCTATCTTCTATCCTCTCTATTTTCTCTCTATTTCATTTTCTATTTTTCTATTTTCTTTTCTTATTTTACTTTTGTTTTTCAAAACTTAAGTTTTATATATCTTATACTTTTATATTTATATATAGCTTAAAACTTTATAAGTTTATAAATATGTTTATATAGTTTAAGTATATATTTTCATATGATTGTTTACTTTATAATATTAATTTATAACACTATATTTTAATTCAAGAATTTCCAGAATTATATTTATATCAAAACACTTGAAAAATGCTCAAAAATGAATTTTGAACTAAGAGTATGTCGACATACATAAAACACTATGTCAACATATAACTGACATTTTTTCAATTTTGAAAGGAAGTGTCTTTTCACTATTTGTGACGGTTCTGAAGCGTGACATCCTTTCATTTACTATAAAAAGGACTTAAATTTGATTTTTTAATCATCTCTTCTTTTCTAACTTCACTCTCTTCCATTACACCATTATTCTTAATCATTTTTATGATTTCTGCACTTATACTCTGCTGAATTCAATTCTGTTTTGATCAAACTTATTCTCTTTACACTCTTTACTTTCTACTCTCTTAATCAAATGTTATTTAAGAGTTATAGGGCTGTTTGTAATTGATTGGGTGTTATTTAGGGTTAAACGATTTTATCACTTGTAGCCGTAAAATCAAGGACAGAATCGATGGTATCCCTTGTAGCCATGAAATCAAGGACGAAATCGGTGGTATCACTTGTATCCATGAAATCAAGAGGTTGTAATTGACTATTGATATACTAATAAAACTCTGCGCAATCCAGCGTTGTGTGGGACTGGACGTAGGAGCAATCCGAACTAGTATAAAATCCGGTGTGTTCTTTCCTTTTTTGCATTTTTATTTCTATTTATTTTGCATCTGTGTCTGATTTTGTGTCTGTGATTGTTTCTATGGTGTTTGATTCATATAGTTTATCATATAAGTTTTAGATTTTGTTAAAGTCTTAAAAACACTATTCACCCCCCTCTAGTGTTTGTTTTGCCTTAACGATCCTTTCTGCAATCCTAACAACGATTTCTTATCCTGTTTTTACATGTTGAATAGAATAATTACATAAAGCTTCGCAAATATGAATTAAATAAGAAGGAACTAAATTTACAGTAAATATATGTAGAAATTGCAAACTTACAATAAAAAGGAATTAGACTAAATTATGCAGATTTTCAGAAATTTGCAGTGAATAATGACCAAGCGACCAACATTATAATTTTGAAAAGTAAGCCAACTATTATGATAGTAAAAGAAAAGAAAGATCATGATAAAAGAAGAATTACAAACCTATCATGTTACTAATAATATCATTATTCAGTCAGGAACTGGGTCAATCGGCTAGGCTTAGATCTAGTATTGAGCTAAGAATAAAAGAAAACACAGATTCGTAGCTAGGTCCCATGCCGATCACCTCCCATTTTAGATAAGATTTGACGGTCTCCGAAAGGCTGGACACACTTAGGTGGAATAGCGATTGTAAGAGGTCAACAAAATAAGACTGGGTTGGGACGCAAAACCACAGTTTGTTTGTTAGGACCCGTCCGAGCACCTCCCCTTTCAGACATGATCTGATGGTTTCAGGAAAATCAGGAAAGCTTAGGTGGAATAACGGTTTAAGAAGTCAATGGAGTTTGATTAGTACGGCATCTGGTGTTTTCTGAACGTGCAATATTTGATTAGAGACTATTATGACATGCGCTAGTTTACGTGTCTTTTTGCTAGTAGGAAGGACCTATTAATGGCACGATATCACAAGACGGTAGGCCATAGGATGCCAACAGAAGAGGGTAAGAGCCGATCAAAGGGTATAATTATAAAAACTAATTCAAACCAAAAGAATTCAGGATAATAAAGTGCAAATGATCAAAGAAAAAATTCAGCTATAGGACTTACTATTAGAAATCATCTCATTTGTGCACATACACATAACTATTACCAAGTTTATCATTACTTTACTTATCATGCTGGTAGTTTGTTTTATTCGCGAGGCTTTTATGTGTGATTTACTCATCTTTTTTTCCCTCCCCTTTAGGTTCACATGGTTGATACTGACTATTCAGAATTCTTGGAGGAGCATGCTTGTCAGAGTTTTTTTGATAGCAAATGTATTCCTTTTGCTATTTTGTTTTCATCATTTTCAGTTGGTTGGTTCGTACTGTTACTTGAGAGGGAATTTTATGTGATGTACTCTAAATTTTTAGTGAGGCTAAGTGAGACACGTGGTTTATGACATATTACTATTATCATGACTTGATGTTGAATTTCTAAGATGAAATATAAATTTTGAAATAAATAATAAGTTATGTTTTCATTATGTTTCCGCTATATCAATTATACATGTCTTGTATACTTTGGTCTCCGTGATATTATTCAGTTATTCCTACAAACGCTATAAATTTTTTAGTGTTCTTTTTAGGTATACTAAGGGGTGTGGGGTGTTTTAATTTACCTCAATCAGCATGGCATGTCCGGTCTTAATCTCTAATTTGAGACCATCAGTTTTTGACTTGAAATACCATCGTATGGGTCCTACCAAACAATATTCCAATTGCGCTCCCCCCAATACCAATTCCTTTACCCGTGTTTTATTTATCAAGTCAATCCTTAATATGAGTTTTATTTATTGGCCGAATCCAAGATCCGAGACTAACCTATTGCCTCAGTCCTTGACCCGAGCCTTTTCTATGATATTCTACTTTCACCAAGACAAGTTTCAAATATCATAGTAGGTTTTATTTATTTTCTTTTCTTATAATTCATTTTATTATGATGTTCTAACTTCACAATATAGTTTTTAGTATTATAATAAGCCTTTTCATTTTCTTTGAATTATAATACGTGTCATAATTTACTTGCAAATTCCCGAGATTTGCCTATTTCAATCTAATTTCTTTTTATTACAGATCTACTTATTTTTGAATGTTTTATGTAAATTTATTATACATTATTTAATCCGTATTTGTGAAAATACACTTTTTCATTGTTTTTCACGTTGGAAAGTGGATTAGATTTACATTTTAAAATTACTATTATAGATCTATTAACCATTATGAACATATGTAAAAGAATTGTAGACAACTGCGAATAACTGTAGATAACAAAATAACTATAAAGAAAAAGACTGATTAAAAAAAAAAATTAAACTGCAAATATTAAAAACCCTATTATTTTAATTACTCAAAAATCTAAAATAATAACTACCACTTACCTGGTCCGCAGTTTTCTCAGATTCCGTTCTTAAGCTGTCTACTAATTTTTATTTTAAAACCTTCTCTAAGAAAATATTTAAATTTAGGGCTTCGCCCCACGCAAAAGGAAGCTAGAAGGAGAAGATTTGTGTATGAAGAAAGAAAAGTCTATTTAAACACAAATTTTAGATACAAATGGTGACACAAATTGATTTGCATCATTGAATCACTCCATGAATTCCACATTTCCATATAAAGACAAAAAGATGCAACGGTCGAGCCTTTGTGTCTAATTTTATGTCTAAATAATCGCTCCATGAGAGAACGTTTAGGCTTAGGTCTTATTTATAATGGAGTTAGGGTACCTCAGACCATATAATTAGCTTATTAAATCTGGTCCAACGGCGTCATAGACCCAGATTTAACCGTTCGATCAACAAACAAACGCATCAAATTTCATGAATTAAGGTTTTAAATTCCAACGGCTCATACCTAAATGTTTTCACGTTCAGGCCAACGCACAGGTCGACCTACACCCTTTGGGAGTCGACTCATAGGCCGACCTTAGCTTGGGTCGGATCGACCTGACCCTTGTATTTTTTTCGTAAGATTAATTTCTGAACTTACATTTCCTGAATTCTTACTTCTTTTACAACCTTTTTCATATTAGCTCAAATTTCGTCAAGTTATATATGGATCCTGCACAGAAAATTACCACAGACTCATTTTGTTATATAATTGAATTTTGAATTAATTAATATTGCTTAAAGTTTGGGTTATTACGGTACCGTTTGCAAACCAAATAGGGAAGTTAACTTTTGCGTTTGCTTCGGACGCATCTAGTGTGGGTCCCGTAGTTTAGGCCCGTTGAAACAAACTGTTGGAAAGGAGACGTTTGCATCGGATGCGTTTGATGCAAACCCAACGTATGTTTTTCCAACCTTTTTTTTTATATATAAACCAACCTCTCCACCACCATACAAATAAATAATAAAATAATAACTCTACTCCTTCCAATTTGCCTTTTCGTAAAAAAAGAAACGCAATCCCCGTTCGTGAAAAAGCCTCTTTTCCAACTCCTTCCAAATGCCTCTTTCGGTTCCTTTGCAAATGTACCCTACATCTAACCAGCCAAATCTATCTTCAAACAATTTAAATTTTGAATTAAAAATGTGAGGGCGAAAATGCAAAAAGCCCGCTTACATCGGATACAATGCAAAGCGTGTGAGAGATGAAAAATGCGAGCGAATTGGGACGAAAAAGAAATCTTACTTGCTAAGAAAACGACGAATCAAAACGAGAAAAATTATTTCTTTCTCATTCGTCAAAGTCCAAACAGAAATCAATTTTACTAAATTTAAATTGGGAATTCGACAAAATTGCTTAGAATATTCACTTGAAATCAAATAAATCTGGCAAATATTATTGGATTGAGAGCTCGAAAGCAGGGGATCTCAGTCGAGGGAGAAGAAGACGAAGAAGAGTGCAGGCCTTGGAGAAGGAGACTGCTTTCTTCAATGGCGGTCTCCTGGCCTTCTATTTTTAGAATTTCTCTCTTTCTGCTCTTGATTGCTGCTATTGCCACCGCGTTCTATACGCTTCCCGTTGAAAAGGTATCGTCTTAATATTTTTGTTGCTGAATTAATCCTTAGCTGTAAAGCTTTTATCGTAGGCAATTTAGATTGTTTGGTGGAATTTAAGGTAGATTATGGTATATGAATGGAAAAAGATTTTCTTGCAATCAGACCTTGAGATCATAGATATTTTTGATAAATTATTCACTGTAATCAGGAGAAAGTTATGCAGCCAAAAGGAGCCGTTGTAAATGCACCCTTGATAGATTCTATTTACCAATTGAGAAAAGAATTTAAAATGGGCATTGTTATTCATACTCCATAAATGGATAAGGAGGCGACAGGTCAAAAAAGGGATTTTGGTATACTCTCACCGTTTTTTTGTTTTAACCATTCTTTTAATTTTAACCTCTTTGTCGACTTTCAGATCTAAACTTGACATAACCTGCCGGATTTCATAGATAAGTTCGGCGGAACCCTACCGAATTTCAACTAAGTCCTCCATCCAAATATCGAGTGTCAGTAACAAAGCCCTTAAAAACGGTTAGAGCAAGCTGCATCATTTTACACAGTCGGTCAGCAATATACCTTCAGTTCGCAATACACTGCCGATCTGTTATATATTACCATTTGAACAAATAAAACACATACAAGAGTGTAACGTCGAAATTGAACTTATTTGGTTGGCCAAATTATGACAAACGGCAGAACAATACTGGTTCTGTTATGTACCATGATTATTTAAAAGGTTGGATAACACGAAGTAGACAGTACAGTAAACATGGGTAAAATGGAGATTAGGGAACATGGAGTATAAAATGGGATGCATTTAGCATTACTTGTGACAAGCATGTCAGGTTGTATATGGATACTTGAAATATAGATAAAGTCATAATGCTACTTATCCAACTTATGATTCCTGTTAAATGGACTGTTTGCTTTTGGAAGCGTTAGGATTTCTACCAATTCAAAAATATTTAATTTCCAAAGTGTTTTGATGTTTCTGTCAACAGTTTTTGAAGGATTTTTTGGTGTGGATAAAACAAAATCTTGGACCATGGGGACCTCTTGTGCTGTAAGTTTTATAATACTTTAGCTTTTATCAAATTTATGATTTCTATTTTGTTTATTCAAAATAGATTGCTCACAATAAGTAAATAAAACAAGTATGCTAACTTCGTTCACTTGAAACTTATCAAATATTATGCTCAATCGAGCTACTGAGACAAATAATTTCATTGAGTACGGTTCAGTGCTCAGTTTTTCAGGACTAGTGATTGGTCTCATTGTGTCATTTACGTTTAAATTACTGAATTGCCTAATGCCTAGTACAGCATACCTGTTTAATTCATGTTTTTAGAATTTGAAATCACAATATGTCATCTATGTCTAATTTGTAAGCAAACATGCTGTCCATGCTTGCTAGTTTATTCATATTCAGTCCATTGCTTTCGTAAGCTCAGTATCCTTTGCCTGCTGATGTTGTAATCCATTGACATGGAAGTTTAGTCTAACAATTCTTCTCACTGCCAGGGCTCTTTCATATATTCCTTTGACTGTATTGGCAGTTCCAGCATCAATACTTACAGTAAGCATGCATTCCTTGCTACTCATTCATTGCAAGCTGATATAATTATGCATGTTTTTTTGTGTGTGTGTGGTGAAATTCAAGAAAATATGTACTTTTGGTTAAGGATCTGCCTACACCTCACCCTACCCCCTCCCCCCTCCCCCCTCCCCCCCCCCCTTTAACTTTAGTGGTATACACAAAATCAAGTAAAACCATAGGATATTCAATCTAGACTATGAACATATTGTAGACTATGACCATATTATTCACACAAATGGGAACATTTTGACACTTCTGACGTCAAAATTTTAGATCAATATCAACCATAAAAGCTTTTGAGGGGATGATCTTGAGACATGCTAGAATATATCCTCTAATTTCGTTCAATTTTGAATTGTGCAGCTTGTAAGACCAAAGGTTTATAGTTATACTCTTTCATATATGCAATGATCAATAGAACGTTCATGGTGCTTGTGATTTATGAACCTTTTCTAGCATGAAGATATCATATTTCATTTTTTTTAATTATCCTAGTTCATTAATCGAGGAGAATTTTAAAGTTGTTATGTCATGTAAAATTGTGAACCAAAGTTAGACACTCTGGACGGAGTGTCCAGAATCTGGCCAATTCGTTCTGGTTTTGGCCAAATACTGGAATGGAATCTAGCAGAAAATCCGATTTTGGCCATGTAACATAAACTTTTTTCCTATTTTGAGCAACAAGTTGAAACAGAAAATCAAGACTAGAGAAAGGAAAGAAAAACCATCAACGAAATCATAAAATGAAAATCCCTAAATCAACTATATTCTTTTGTTGTTGACTTCCACGTGTTGAATCTAAGGAGTAGTTCGATTTTCATGCTTTGGATCTTTAAGTAGGTCGGTTCTTATTTCAGAATATAGATTTTGGGATCGCATACATTGAAGAAAACATAGAGACTGAAACATGCAAAGTAATAAAAAGAGGTTTTGATTTCAACTTGCATGTCTTATGTTCTAGTTGGACCGGATGTTAGGTTTGGATGGTTATTTTATATAAAATGACCATGTATTGTAAGCAATCAATATGTATATTATAAAAGATCCACATAAATATATTTAACTTGATAATTTATGCAAGATAATTTAAATTAATCATGGGTTAGCAAAATAATTTATATACCTTTGTTTATTAACCTATTTATATCATAAAATATAGCGGAATTGAATTAGAATTTCCGAAATGGAACCGAAATTTCAAAAATTATGAATGACCACAACAGAAACGGAAAATGGAATTTTGAACTTTGTAGTGAACAAAGTGAAACAGTGACATGGGACAAATTTTCACTTCCATGTTATCTAAGATTCTTAATGATCATTCTACTTGACAGCTTGGAGGTGGTTATCTCTTTGGATTGCCGCTAGGATTTATTGCAGACTCTATTGGTGCTACAATTGGTGCAACAGCTGCTTTCATGATTGGCAGAACGGTAGGTGTCTTTATTTAGAACCACTACAGTGACTGTATGATTTTGGTTATTATTTATTGATGTGAGTAATATATGACCACCCAGTATGCAAGGCTCGGGGATATATTCAGTACTAATATTATGCTTGTGATTTCCTATTTGGGTTGCAACCGTGCGGGCTTGATAAAACTTAGTCTATTTCTATCGGTTGAGTAACCTATTCTATTGCTGTTTAACTTTTATTCTTCCACAAAATATGTACCTTTTTTTTCTTTTCATATTGGAACCCCCTATCACTAGATTTAGAAGATACGTCGTATAATTTACAGATCCAGATTTACTCTCTAGATTATGGCGCTCTTGGTATATGGATGTTTCATGTTGGTTTTTACAAATTTGGCTATTTTTTCCCTATGGAAGTACTTCATGATGTCTCACAATGGCTTTACTGTTTCTGCAGAAATTATGATTTCTTTTGTTAATTCTTCAAAACAATCACTTGAAGAGACAAACAATGAAAAGATACAATCAGTTAAAAAGTGCCAAGGTTCAAGATAACCAAACACACCTTGAAATGGTTTTTACTGAAGTAATTTATTTAGATCCTGCAGCTGCCCACTTAATTTTTATGAATGAAGAGTGAGAAATCCGTAAACATCTAACAATTAATAAATAGGTCAAAATTTCTGACGTATATGTCAGTTAGATAGCCTATGGCTCAAATTACTGTACCGGCCTACAGGCTGAGCTCGATACATCTTTTTCTTACCACGTGCCAAATATTGGGTATCGAGTTGTTCATATAATGTATTGTACTATGTGATATATTGTTTGTTGATGCTTGATTTGGTCAATCGCACGTCAACACTCGTTTCGTGTGTGAATTAGATAATATTCGTAGTATTCAGTCACAGTACAATCGCAGAGCAATCACATAGTGCGTAAAAGTAAATGTACACACAAGTTTTATAGTGGTTTGCCAAATAGTGCTTACGTCCACTTGGAGCAACGGATTGATTATACTTCTGATTATAAGTACAATTCAGTTTGTTCGTAAAAATGTAGAGAAAGATGGTTGTAATTAGCCCTCAGCAATGTCCTTGCGTAATGGAGTTCCAAAGCCGAGAAGAGATCGCCAAAAATGATCCAGAGATGACATTCATAGCTGCAAAAGGTACGTGCTCGTTCTAAATTATCGGGGAAAGAAGTGGATTTCAAGTTCTTGGTCCTGGAAACTTTCGTATCTGATCCCCAGGCATGGAGGATTCCCAGTTTCCCACCGATCTTGGGATCGGTAGGACTCCAAGACTTAGCCATTTCTCATAATTCACTCCACGTCTTATTTGTATCCAAGTCCCATACTTTGATCATGTGATTTTCGCTGATCATTTCATGTTGATCCTTCAGAATGTGTGGATCAAAGTGCCTTGAGATGATAATGTGTAAACTCTGGATCCACAAGTTTCGCATCCCAAGCACTTAGTTTGATTATGTGAAAATGCACCAGAAACATATTACCAATCCACCGTTTTGCTTGGATCCGCACATCCCTGGTATTCCCCGTTCCCCTCCTGCGACCTTCAGATCCAAGTTTTTGTGTTCGAAAACTTGGAAAATTTCGTATTTGATCCACAGTTTTTAGACTGATCAATAGGTGATTACCTGTTTTCAACTGATCTGCGTGTCGATCGCTCCACTTTAAGGAGTAATATTTATCCCCACTTGTGATCAGACAAATCCATTTATGATTCGATCATGAATTTTTGAGTGATCACGCCGTGCTAGTCACCTATTTTTGGATGATCTGACTATGTTCCTGAGTTGTGCCGATCCGTGTTTTCAAAGTGACCGGGCAAGATTTCTTAGATGATTTCCATGTAACGATCCATCTGTTTTGAGTGATCGAACCATGTCAATCATCATTTTTTAGGAGTATCGATCCTGACTTACTAAATGATCGGGCAAGTGACGGATCAATCCAATCCTTAATTCCAGGTGATCGGCGTGTGCCGATTAGGCTTTTCTGAGGTGATCGCTCCGCTCATGCGCGGTCAATCAAGTGATTATGAAATGATCCGGCAAGCCGATCAGGTTATTTTTGAGTGATCGGACGATGTCCGAAGACGATCGGTTCAAGTTGAGTCATTTTCTAATTTTTAAAACGTTGATTATGACGCTTAGTCTGAGTTCATACGAGCCTGCGCTCAAGTCATGAGCGATCTAGATGTCCAAGTCTAAAGAGCACCGGCCTTTTAAAAAACTGGTTAATACTTGTCTCCAAAACATGTCTTTCTGTGGAAAACATGTTTTGGATTAGTTTAGTTTTTCGCAATCTCTTCGGGTTAAAGTTGAAGGTTCGTGACCACGCCGGGTTGATTCTGTGCCAAGTATAGTCCATGCTTGAATATTTGAGTCATTTCCCTACCAACTGTAATCCATAGTTAGAGTTTTGAGCCTCCCGACTTTAGATGGAGCATAATCCATACTCGTTACATTCGAGTCTATTCGTGTTTTAGTCATGTATAATTCATGCATGATATGGAGTCCCTTCAGATTGCCATTAAACATATTCCATATTTATCGTTTCAATTTTGGGTTGATCCCTGCTAACCATAACCCACAGTTAGCAATTACGATTCCGTTGACACTACTTAGCATAATCCATACTTAATTGTTCTCAATTTGGTTGGACTGCCAAACATAATCCATATTTAACAACACAGTTCTCGAATTCACGTCAAACATAATTCATACTTGACATAGTCCATACTTGATAGTCTATAGCCGAGCATAATCAATACCCGACACGTCACTAGCCTCTTCGGGCTCTTGCCATGCGTAATCCATACATGACGTCATAGGTAAAGAGTTTTGCACTTGATGAGCATAATCCATACTCATCAAGTTATTAAAGTCAAAATCAAGTTTGACATCTAATGAGCATAATCCATATCCACCAAATGGTTTGTTTGACATCCAATGAGCATAATTCATACTTGTCGAACGATTTATTCTACGTCTGATGAGCGTATAATCCATACTCACCGAACGGTTTATTAGGGTTTCTCAATTTCATATTTCATCATGACGAGTATATTCCATACACGCCAAGTGATCTTATTGAAGTAGCAAAACACAAAATCTCTGTCTGACGAGCATAATCCATACATGCCAAACGACTTTATTAGGATGGAAAAACAATTTTTCTAATGCAAAACTAATAAATTTTCCATCATTCAAAGTTTGCCTAGGGATGCTTCGGTTCTCCGTACAAGAGTAGATGGCTTAGCCTTTTTATTACAATTTGATTAATAAATGAACTAAAACAAATAAAGCAAGTCTGGTGCTTCGGTCGTCCAAGAGCATTCCTAAGGAATTCTCCGATTCCAGTACATGGATAAGAGACTTAACCACCATCATCGTCCCATTCCCACTTGTCAGTTGATAGCAAGACAACGACAAGTGCTTGGCTCACTTACATCCCTGGCAGCCGATGACTATCTCTGTTGAGTTGTGGCTGTTGTTCTATTCTGGACATATTGTTAGAGTTGTCTGGTTCTCAATGGTCCTTAGTGGCATCTCATAAATGCCAACATTCACTTGTTTCATGCCCAACGCTTTCATGGAATAGGCAATTTTTTCCGAAAGTCAAGTCTCTTTCGGTGGGTTCCCGTCCACTTTGCCTTCTCCTTGGAAGGCAGTCTTAGATATCTAGGAATATATGTTCAAAACTCACAGTCAACCCCCTGACTTCCTCCAACCATTGCTCCACCTTATTGTCGTTTGTCGTTGTTCTTCTTCTTAGCCATTCGTAGAAAGTGAAGTAGTCGTCTCCTTCATGACGTGTTAAAATGTTGACGTTTGATTTTGGTCAATCGCATGTCAACACCCGATTCGTGTGTGAATTGGATAATATTCGTAGTATTCAACCATAGAACAATTACAAAGCGGACACAAAGCGCTTAAAAGCAAATGAACACACAAATTTTATAGTGGTTCGGCAAATCGTGCCTACGTCCACTTGTAATAGTCAATTGATTATACTTCTAACTATAAGTGCAATGCAATTTTTTCATAAGAATGTAGAGACCTGGTCCTAGAAACTTTCATATTCGATTCCCAAGCATGGGGGATCGCCCGTGACTTAGCCATTTCTTATAATTCACTCCATGCCTTACTCGTATCCAAGTCCCAAACTTCTATCATGTGATTTTCACTGATCGCTTCGTGTTGATCCTTCAAAATGTGTGGATCCGAATTGCCTTGAGATGATCAGGCAATGTGTAAACTCCGCATCAGCAAGTTTCGCATCTCAAGCACTTAGATTGATCATGTAAAAAAGCACCAAAAACATATACCGATCCACCGTTTTGGTTGGATCCGCATGTCCTTGGTATTGCTTGATCGCCTCCTGTGATATTTGGATCCAAGTTTTCGTATCCGAAAATTTGAAAAGTTTCGTATCTGGGGAAGGGACGGATCCACATGTTTTTAGGCTGATCAGCTCGAGGTGATCGCTTATTTTCAGCTGATCCTCTTGTCCTGATCATTCCACTTTAGGGAGTGACACCAATCCCCACATGTGATCGGGCAAATCCATGATCCAATCAGGAATTTCTGAGTGATTGTGTCGTGTTGATCACCTATTCTTGGATGATCTGACTATGTTTCTGAGTTGTACTAATATGTATTTCCAACGTAATCAGACAAGATTTCTGAGTTGATTTCCATGTGACGATCCATTTATTTTGAATAATCGGACTGTGCCAATCATCATTTTTTGGGAGTATCGATCCAGACTTACTAAATGATCGGACAAATGCCAAATGGGTTCGATCCTTGATTTCCAGGTGATCAATGAGTGTCGATCAGACTTTTCTAAGGTGATCGCTTCGATCCCATTCGTGATCGATCAAGTGATTGTGAAGTGATCTAGCGAGTCGATCATGCTATTTCTGAGTGATTGGACGACGTTCGGGGGCGATCGATCCGAGTCAAAACATTTTTTGATTTCCAGCGAACGTCGATTCTGACGGTTACTTCGAGTTCGTACGAACCCGTGCTCGAGTCATCAATGATTCAGATGTCCAAGTCCAAAGAGTAACAACCATGTCAAAAGACTGGTTAACATTGTTAGACGCAAATAAGGCTAAATATCTCTACTTTAGTCCCAGAAAAAGGCCATTTAAAGACCAAATTAACTTCTATGATTTTACAAGATACTTGATATTCATCATATTTGTAGACTTGGCTTGGTACGGCGGTGATAGTTAGAACCGTAGTCATTTGAGCTTCCTGTTGGTATCATTTCTACCTGATCTGTTCATGCTATTTTTTTGAAGATTTAATGTCTAAAATTTATTTTCCCCTGAATTCTTGCTTCATACAGGAATACTTCAACCATTTATATTAATTAATATATTACATGAGTTCCATGCAGATTGGAAAGCCGTATGTTATCGCCAAGTTGAAGGATTACCCTAAATTCCAAGCTGTTGCTATTGCTATACAAAAATCTGGTTTCAAGGTTTGATATTTTACATTTAACGTTTCTAAAACGGTCTTACATAGAAATTTGTTTGTTGAATCAGTGTCTTCTTAATTACTTAACAGATTGTTTTGCTGCTGCGCCTAGTACCCTTACTTCCATTCAACATGTTGAATTATCTTCTATCAGTTACTCCTGTTGGTATTGTTGAATATATGATAGCGTCATGGCTGGGAATGATGGTATGTTCATTATCTGATTACAAATTTTCAAGTTTGTAGGCGTCGCTTGTGATCTTTTTCTTAAAAGTTATTTTACTATTATAGATTATTTGTCAAAGAGACATAGCTGATTAACTGATTTATTTTTATAATCGACTATAATGGTGCTTTATAGTCACATATACCCATATCACTTACATATGATATAGTTATATGGTTAGTGGAGCAAAAGTCTGATTTAGGTACGTATTTGCTAGAACTTTGGCTGATGTTTATTTGTATGTGACTCTAGATATCCTTGCTTACACAATTCTACACCTGGAAGCTTGGTGTTCTATAATTGTTCATCGACAAACTTACTGCAGTCAACAAGAAGTTGATATTTTGATGGTCTTTTGTTGAATCCTGACTTTGTTATATCCAGTAAAATCATCATGTTGCTATTGACATGACTGATTTGGATACTGAAACAATCAGATATAAGCAACATTAAAAAACTTGTTGTTTTTTGGATTGGTTTACAGAAATCTTATTCTAAAACACCTTCTTGTTTATGCTATGGGAATTTTCGGCGATCTAGGATTTATTTAGCTTCAAAAATTGAGTTTTGTGTTTCACACATTCAACGTGGACTTCAAAATGTGGGGATGAAATGTAGGGGTGGAAAATCAACAAATGAACAAAAGGAGAGGAAGAAGATAGCTTTTGGTATTTCTCAAAAGACGAAAACTAGTGGAAGCTGGTTTCAATCTTACATGTTAAAAACAAATTTCAAATCGACCGTTTTCCACAATCATCTCTTCTTCCATGTCTTTTGAAGTACATATTGAAAACGCAGAACTCAAAACAAATATTTTGAAGCCAAGTGGGATTTCAATTTTCTTATGTTTTGGTATTTCCCCTTTTTACATATATAAATTGGTAGGGTAGATAGAAACCTTAGATGTGTTCCAAGGATGCAGTGAATGGTGGTATAAAGCTATCATGTACTATAGAACTATATGTTGTTACTTGTTTTCAGCTCAGCGATTGGCTAATTGCATTGAATATAGTATCCCCTATTTCTTTAACTCAACATTAACATGTGTTTATTTTTTCTATGTTTGCAGCCAATTACATTTGCTCTTGTTTATGTTGGAACGACTCTTAAAGATCTTGCTGAAGTTACTCATGGATGGAGCCAAGTCTCAACTACGCGTTGGGTATGCTTAGTCTTCTTTCTTTCTAATTTTCGAGAAAGAAAATGATTTTACAAGAGTCAATGAAGACCCCCATCGGGGCACACCTCTCCCTGGATTGAATATATATATATATATATATATATATATATATATGGGATAGGATCACGGAGCTCTCCTGAATTTCAGCCCTCCATTTGCACCCGAACCACATCCACTCATTTATATTAAAGAATGTGAGTGGAAAGTGAGATAATGAGGAAGGAGAGAGCGTGAAATACTTGGTTGTGATTGAGGGGCTTTTGGGGTGCTGCACTGTTTGAGGTGCTCTCGAGCCTGCCCCATATATATATATATATATATATATATATATATATATATATATATATATATAGAGGGAGGTTCTATGACACCCCTATTATGTGGCACCCCATTTGCCCCTCGTTGATAACCATTCATTTATATTTAAATAAGTTAGTGGGTAGAGAGAGAGTTAGTGGAAGGAGAAAGAAACGGGAATGTGTGGTGGAAATCAGGGGGCTATTGGGGTGCTGCACTATTTGGGGTGCTTTTGATCCCGTCTCATATATATATATATATATATATATATATATATATATATATATATATATATGCAAGCGTTCCGTTGCACCCCAAAAGCCCCATGATTTCCACATCTCATTTATATTAAAGAAAGTGAGAGAGTTAGTGGAAGGAAAGAGAAGGGAGTTAGTGGGAAATGAGTGGTGGAAAAGTGGGAGGCTAAAGAGATGCTTACTATTTGGGGTGCCATTGAATCTGCTTTTTATATATATATATATATATATATATATATATATATATATATATATATATATAGACAAGCGTTCCGTTGCACCTCAAAAGCCCCTGATTTTCATCTCTCATTTATGTTAAAAAAAGTGAGTATGAAGTGAGAGAGTTAGTGGAAGGAGAGAGAAAGGGAGTTAGTGGGAGATGGGTGGTGGAAAAGTGGTAGGCTAAAGGGGTGCTCACTATTTGGGGTGCCATTGAACCTGCCTCATATATATATATATATATATATATATATATATATATATATATATATATATATATATATATATATATATATATATATTCACCTTTCTTAGGGTTTAATTTGGATTTACCAAAAGGGAAGTTTTGTCTAACACTACTTATAGATTTTTGTACACTTTGCCTTTTTTCAGAAAAGGAAAAAAAAAATATCTCAGAAACGCTTCTGGAATAACTTTTAAGAAAATTTACTGTTTTTTCTTCCGGTATCTGCAGTTGGCCCTATAAAGTATAAACCAAGGTTTAAGATATCGCTTTTGGACTCGTTTGCAGTCTTTTGTAGTTTTAGAAATTCAACCTTATTCTTAAATTTTGGTTCATGTTTTTGTATTGGATTTCATTATTTATTTTTCATATTATTACATATATATTTGTTTAATTAATTGAAACAAGAAGCGTTGTTTATATTTATTTGAAAAACAATATATACATGAACAATATTGATCAATTGACAAATTTTTAATATCGAAACTATTTATTTACCACTTCTTAATCATTGTTGTAAAGTCCATTTAGGGTTCCGCCGTAGGCTTAGGCGCTAGGCAAGGGTTACTGCCTAGTGATTCATAGGACTGCCAAAGCAAAATTCGTCCCTCATATATGAATCAACACATCTATTTAAGGTTTAGTACCATGTATAAGCATCAAGGTGCATTTGGGGGGGGGGGGGGGGGGGATGTGGTCTTGTATCCTTGGCTACTCATAAGCACATCCAGTATCCAAATTTTCCAACTTATGTTAGTTAACACCAAACAAAATAACGGAAATTATTCAAAATGCATGAGTTATTAAAAAGGTGTACTTCCGATTAATTCCCGTCTAGACGATTAATCATAGTCCATGCTTATCGTGTACCATCCACCTAGACAATTTTACAATTTTGCTTGATTTTTTATTTTTTATTAGTAGTTCTGTTCATGCATTTATTGTAAGATTTTGCATGTTTATGTAATTTAAATTTCATTTTTTATATATTTGAATTTTAACATGCCGAAGTTTTGTTCTAATGGTTGCTCATTCTTATGGCACAGGTAATCATCATCTCAGGGTTTGTCATTTCTGGTAAGTTGGCTTGTAATCGGCCATAGGCATAGTAAATTCAAAAAACAAATTGGAAATAGTAACCAAGTTCGATTCCGAATATCAACCTTATACAACTATGTCCATGATAATGCAGCAATACTAATGGTTTGTGTGACGAAAGTAGCAAAGTCGTCTTTAGAGAAGGCACTGGCTGAGAACCCAGACGAAGCAGAGAACATGCTTGCCCCTGCTCAATTGCCCGTCACGTCGGATCCCACCTCAGATCTACATGAGCAACTTATAATCAAAATCGACTCCTCTAGCAATGACGACCATGAGAAATGATCATCCTCGCTTTCACTTGTAAATTTGTTTTCCTTTATGTAATCCTTTGTGTAGCATATTATGTATCCCCTAGTATGCTTATACGTGAGGAAATAGGATTGTTTTTTCACCTTTCCTTCTGACCGATGACCTTTTTTTTTATTTTGTATTGTAAACGATTTACTGAATATATATAGTTTTATAGATTTAGGTTTTAGTATTGTATGTCCATCTCAAGTATGCTTGCTTGTTGCTTTTGATTTTAAGTCTGTTCTAGTGGAATATTTGATTGAACGGAGTATGAGACACCAGAGTAGGTTCATTGCTATAACGTGAGTTCAGGGCGTTTGCAAAGTAATCCCTTTCTTGCTTGACTAATCATGATAGAATAGGCTAATCGTGAGGAAAGTTACATATGAATGACGCTTTATGTTTCCGTTCTAAGAACCATTTTTTAAGCTTCTGTTTAGGCGTTAGGCTAGCATAATCTTTTAACTAATAGCCTAATCCACTTAAATAAGACTTACATCGTTACATAAGTATATAAACGGATTGTATATAAGCCACTTATGTACCAATTTAGCTATTACTATTACAAACATTGTTTTGATTTTGATTATTTTTCCTCCATGCTTTCAAAATTATCCAATTCTATCAAACCTTATTCTTGATCAATAAACTAAATAAAATACAAAATTTATTCAAAATGCTTAAGTTCATCAAAAGCACGTAGCTACGACTAATTCTCGATCAATCATCCTCTGCGTAAAAAATAGACAAAATGCTTTCAACTAGTATAATTTTTAGATAAAAAGACAAATAATCCAGAAAATTAAGAGAATGTTTGTTGTAAAAAAGTAAAAGACACATGATTTTATGGTGGTTCAGCTATTATTGACCTACATCAACTTTTAGCCGTTTCTTACAATTTCCTTCGTAAACAACGTGTGCAACATTTGCTTTTACAAGAATAATAAAAAAATGTTATCCAAATGTCCTTTTATACATATTGATTAGAGCACTTGAATTATTTCGATCGTCTCTCCCCCCTCTTTGAATGCAACATATGTCCCTCTATTTATATGGGAGTCAGGTAAGACCATTAACAAAAGGCATTTACTATGTTTATATATTTAATCCGTTTGCAGAGTATATTCCATGTTGTTTGGAATATGCTTGGATTCTTTTCTAATTTGTTATAGATAACTCGTTTGATAGGTGAGGCTCGGCTGGTGTAGGAGTCATGATCCAGTAAGGGGTGCTAAAACTGGGTTCGATGAGCCATCGTTACGTCTCTTCATCGGACCGGATCCTGGTTCGGTTGTGTTAGGACTGTATGTGATTTGTGGTTTGATCTCCGCTCTCACCGGACGGGTCATAAAGCTTATCTATGGACCAGGCGAACCTTCTTTTTCCTCCCCTTCATGACTACGGGCCTTCTTCGTTGTTGGTAAAACCACCCACAACATTTGCCTCCCAAAGTTTACATTATGTTGAACGAGTTGGACTTTGTTTAAGACAATCCTAGTGGGAAAACCTCAGCCTGCAGCTTAAAGTTATGCCCTCGTTAGCCGACTTGGTAGTGCCTCCATCCAATCTCTGGTCATCGCTTTCTTCTACAAATATCCATATGGATCTTCACCTTAACTCTTTCCATCGTTTATTTTTCCCTCCTGAATCTTCATGTCTTTTCGTCTTCACTGACACGCTCGATATCGGACAGTTCCCTTTTGAGCAAAACCACGTTCTCACTACTAGACAACATTTTTAGTAAGTTTTGTACCTTCCTTTCCCTTTTTCTTTTTCTCTACTGCTCCACTTGCTCGGTTGCTCCGTCTAGAATGGTTACTTGTCTGTCTGATTACTGGTTTAAGAATCATTTGTTATATCCACTTTATAGCTTTTATCTTGATTCTTTAATTCACAACTATAACACTTGTTAGACCCCTATGGATCAGTTACAATACTACAAAGAGTTAATTCACTATGTCATTCAAAGCTCTAGCTTATGCATAACCTGATACACATCGATCCAATATTTGATGATATTTGGTAGGTAGTAGATCCAACTAGTTTGGATATGCCGTGGTGCTTTTGAATAGTTCTATGTCATCCATACATGTTCTAGACACTGTCTTACCCAGTGTGGTAAAGTGTAGGAGCTCTTATATTTATTTGCCATAATGGGAATGTTAGGGGTATCTAGAGAAGAATTCTCGAGGCTAAAAGGCTATGAGGTCGTTATACAAAGATGGAAAATCAACTTTGTTATACTATAAATCTTACTCTCTTAGATTTATTTGCCATAATGGGAATGCTAGGGGTAGTTAGAGAAGAATCCTCGAGGCTAAAAGGCTATGAGGTCGTTATACAAAGATGGAAAATCAACTTTGTTATACTATAAATCTAACTCGGTTATACAAAGTTTAAAAATCAACTTTGTTATACCATAAATCTTACTCGGTTGCATTTCTTCTCTGATTATATGAGTTGAAATTTGAAAGGAAAATCCTAAAGAATTCTGTACATCTAAATACCAAAAATTCAATCTTTGACTTGAGCTCAAAACCTCCACTCAGTATTTAACTTCACTTAAGTATTAATATGAATGAGAACTTCAAGTATAACTTTATATATAGCTTCCTTCAGTTTTTAAATATGAAATTTTAGCTCCCATACTGAAGCGTAGACAAAATTTTGAAGGCATGCCAAGCATAATACCAAGACCTATAGAAATTAAACTGGACAATGTTTGTGCATATAAATTCTTCAAAATATAATTATAAATTATATTTTCATAATGATGTACTAATCAAAGATAATAAAATGTTATCTTGTAAATGTTGCCTTCGATTTGCACCTTGAGTGAATGAACTATTGGAAATGGAATACGTTCGCAACAAAGTTGAAGGTAACAGCAAAAAAGTCTTCTTTGGATCTATTAAACCTATAAAGTCTAAGTGATTTTTAGATCTAATGTAAAATGTATTTTAAATAAAATCCTTTATTTTATTCAAGGGGTTTAGATTTTTATGAAGTTGTTATTAATTTAAATGAATTAGTGTATTAAATACACCATGTGCATTAGTTACCTATTAAAACTAATTTTAGAAGGGAGCCTTCTGTTTCGTTCTCTATTACTTATCCAATCAATTAAGGGGATAAGATAAATATATTACAACATAAATTAGTCATTATAAACACGTGTGTGTGCGTGTATGTATATTATTGACGCAAAAGTTGGTCTAATGACGATCAACCCCCACTTGTGTGTGGATCACACACGAAAAACAATCACAATATAGAAAAGCAAATAAAGATAGGGAACACGTAAGGTTTTTATAGTGGTTCGACAAAGGCGGTGCCTACGTCCACTTTTATATTTACTGATTTTGATGGATTACAGAGTACAATTAGTTTTTTCGGTGGCGAAAAGAAGAAATTACAAGATTCTTGTATAGTTTGAGGCGCACTGTTTGATATTTATAATATACCCAACATAGATTGGAAGTGGAGAATTTCACATGTCTTTCCATTTCAGCAATGGTGTATTTATAGGTGAAGAAAGTGGGCTGAGCTAGGTGCCACGTGACTTGCCTCTTTTGCGGAGCTTGAACACGTGGAGCTCGATCCGGTGGAATAGTTGCGACGGGGGAATCCAGTCTGCTGTTGCTGAATAGTTCTCTCGAGAATTGTGGCTTGCGTGACATTTGAACTATGGTGTATAAAAAGTAGAATTTCGGATGGAAGTGTTTGATCGCTTTAAATGTCTTAAGAATTGGGCTTCGCTGGAAGTTGAATGATTCATCTAGATATTTCCAAGCAAATCTGATCGATTCAAACGTTGAGGAGAGGTCGACTCGGTTGATACGCAGAGCGATTATGCTGGGAAGAGACATACCGCCGTTTGAGGGAAATTGGTTCGAGCCGAGCCTTACTTGGATCTTCTGGAATAAAGGGTCGTCCGTCGGGATCAGTCGGTACTGAATGGTGAGCCTTTTACAGTCGGGCTTCAATCCGTTTAACTGTGACAGTTTTTGCCAAAAAGTTGGTCAACACTTTACTCCTCAGAATACATCTTCCTTAGTAAATGGAGGTGTGTTCTGGATATTGTATCGGAGCTCAACGTGCGGATAACTATGGTTGCATCAAACCACATTAAGGTCGGAAAACCAACAATCCCAATGGTTGTATTAAGGGTGGAAGTTTGACGATCGGTGTAGATGGTATTATGGTCGGCGGGAAACCAACAAACATCAAGGACCATATTAAAGCGGGGAATGTTATGAAATTAGTCGACGACAGACTTTGTCACGATATTCAATGCCTGGTGAGACGGTGTAGTTGATTGTTCCAAGGTTTCTGAGGTCGGATTTTGACCATGCGCAGTGAGTGATAGGAAGGTTTGAGTGCAAACTGTGCTTTTGAATTAGTAGATTTTACCTGCCAGGTCTTGGCAAGGTTTTGCGAAGTTTTGGTGAGTGATAGTTACATTCAGCTTTAAGAGTTGGCGAGTATAAACCATGCTCGACTTATGGAGATGGCGAGTATAATCCATACTCGGCTTATGGAGTTAGCGAGTATTAACCATACTCGGCTTATGGAGTTGGCTAGTATTAACTATACTCGGCTTGTGGAGTTGGTTTAGATATGGTGGCAGACATTTATCGTAACTTAGAAACGGCGGCCAGCAATGACCATTTAAAGATCGGTGAGCGTCAATCATGCTCGGCTTGAATCGTTCAAACATAATCCATGTTCGGAAAAGAAAGTTTATTGCTGCTAAAGAGCTATTACTGGAAAATAAAAAATAAATTCTAACTGGGGAGATAGTTGAATCCAGAGCATGCCTAGGAGCTAAATCCTAACCCTGTACGTGTGTACTTCAAAATACCCATATTATTGAAAGAAATAATAAAAGTACATTTCTTATATCTTAAGAAATGGGAAAAAAAATCTAAATCTTTATTAATTAATGATGATACTGCGATTGCTGGACTCAGGATCCTTTCCATTTCAAGGAGCTCGAGGACCGACCTGAGGAGCTTGGGTTGAAGATTGTGGCGGCATGGCCTGTGTAGGTTTCTTGACATACTCGGGCAGTTCCCACGCCTAACCCTATCCTCGATGAGATCGCGCAAGTGTCTGCATTCACTAGTGTTGTGGCCTGCCATGTTGTGGTACATGCAGTGCTTTCCAGAGTCGAGTTCCTTTTGGGTTGGCTCCCTTCGAGGAGGTTTAGGGAAGGGTAGAGATCCTCCTATGTCAAGATAGATGTCGAGCAGAGAGGAATTGAGCTCGGTGTATTGATCATATTTTTTCTCTCTCCGGAATCATACGTTGCGATCATTCTTTTCTGAGACTTTTCCTTTGTTCTGGCCATTGGTGTTGGATGGACCTCCGTCCTTGGTGGCAAGCACCTCGAGGCCTTCCATCTCGATGCTGTCGTCTTTATGTTGAAGGAATTGGTCTGCTTTGGCATAGAAGTCGTCAATGTCCTTGGAAGGATCCCTGGTTAAAGAGATCTTGAATTCTGATCGGTTCTGAACAACTGCAATGCTGTGTTGAATCTTTCTAGGAAGGATCGGAGGGTCTCGCCGGACCGCTGCTTGATGAAGATAAGGAACATGACGTTCTTTGGTCGGGAGTTATGAACTATGAATTGCTCGATGAAACGGCTGATCAACATATTTCAGCTGTTGATCAACTTAGTTGTTAGCTGCCGGAACCACATGCCGACTATGTCAGTGAGGAAGAGAGGGAAGCATTTGGCCATGACACTGGTTGATGTTGAGAGTACTTCCATGTGACGCACGTATCGCATGAGATGAATGGTCGGGTCGGTCCGGCCGTTGTAGGGCTCCAGGGCCGGAAGTTTGAAGTCCGAAGGATTTCGGGAGTTTCTGATTTCCCTGGTGAATGGACTGCAATGGATGTTATCCACATCCTGCTGAGAAGAAGTGCCCTGGGCGAAGTGTTTGATGATACTTGGAAGCTGGCTTACATCTCCGAGAAGTTGTCATGAATCCAGCTTTGCATTGGGAACATGGGTGAGAATCCCAGTACTAGGATCCGCCGAAAGCATGCTCGAAAGGGGAACGTTTGGTTGGGTTTGACCTCCGAGTGTTAAGTGAAGGTGAGGATGGATCCTAACATGGGGACCTGGTTCGGCCACAGCTACAGTCGCCTGGTTATTATTGAACTGAACCATACATATGGTAGCAGGATCAAGACGATTTAGGTGAGTGGTATCCATCCGTGGCTCGGCGTTGCCCCCACTCGGAGCGATGTTAGAAGGGTTTCACTACAAGAAAAGGGCTTAAATTCGACGGCCCATATCGACGGTTTCCGACGGCTTTTTCCGACGGCTTTCGACGGGCCGTCGGCGGCCGTCGGAAACCGTCGATTATAATCGGGATTTCTTCCACCCGAGCCAATTTCTGCTTCATTCCATCTCCTCCTAAACCCATTCAGCCGCGATTTCCAAACCCTACCTCCCCCAATTTTCGATTTCCCGCCTCTAAACACCAATTTTTTCGCATTCGGATAGCTCCCGACTTCCTCTCAACCTTGTATCATCATCAATTTGAGGTATAATCTCGTTTTTACCTTAAAATTTTAATTTTTACCTAAACCTAAATTTGGTAAAATTAGAAAATTAGAGTTAATTGTTGATAGCAATTGGTTCCTATGGTGTTGTAGTATGTTATATCATCATATTATATGTGTGTTTCATTTGCTACACCGAAATTGAAAAAGTTATGTTAAATATTTGCATATTTGTGTATTTGACATCAAAATTTAGGCATGTTTTGGATATATTGTTGTTTGTAGTGGTCATAAAAAATTGTTTAAAAACCCAGATATTTACAAATTGGTTTAAGTGTGTGTATGTGTTTCAATTTAGATTGTTTATGTCGTTGTATAATTTAGGAAATTTTTGTACATGTGTGCCGTTATGCGCTCGTCATTCTTGCACGTGTTATTTGACATACGAATAATTGAATGGATGAACTATGAAAAGTACATCGTGCAAATTTTGATTTATGCACAAAAACGCATGATTCTAAATTATAGTTGTGTGCCTATTGAATCGACGGTAATAATATTGTTTTAAGTTGATTGAAATGTTAGCAGATGTGATAAAATATAAAATATTTTTTTGTTGCAGTAAAACGTACTTTATATTAATATGCGCACATATAATTGAGTAATATCCCCTAGAGTGTTTTCGGCCCCGTCGGACGAGTGTTGTACATGATCGTTATATAAATAGTTGTTTTTTTTCAAATTAAAAAACGACCGTTTATATTCATCTGGTACAATATTTGTTGGATTTGTCCTTGTATTGGACAAGTTATAAACGCAATAAGCATCTACATTTTGTATACTACTTCGTTTCAAAAGATTCACAAAATTTTGGTTCCATTTTCCCTTTTGTTTCCTGCGTACATGTGTACAGTGCAGGAAACAAAAGGGAAATGCTGCCGAAATTTTGTTGAATCGTTTGAAACGAAGTAATATACAATTGTAAATGTTTACTGTGTTTATAATGGGAAGTAGGATGCCTGACCATGTAAAAGAATTGCATTAAAAAAACTGTCAAATTTAACTGTGTTGGGTTATGGATATTTAAGATTATTTATTTTAAATAACAACGATTGTTTTTTTGTTATTTAAGTTAGATTTTATAAATTAAAATAATTTATATTCGAAGACTAAAATGGCGCGGTAGTTTCAAAATTTAATTTTGAACTTTGAAAAATTATATAAAATTCATTTTAAATCGGATTTGGACGAAACAAGAAACGCTAGGACCGTATTGAAAATATTTTTCTAACGGATATAAGAATTTGAGATTTAGTTCATAATTTGTAAGTTACGACAAAATCAAAATTTCAGAAAAACACTATGGAATTAATATATAAAATACATATGGACCAAAACGCTATGGAATTAATATATTTTTAATATTAAATATATATGCCTTAAAAATGAAAATATTGCAATATACGTGCGTTTTATTACCATAAGTACAAGTTTTTTTTGTAATTTGAATTCTTAAATAAATATTAATTTTTGGACTTATGACTGAATTTCTCAACTAGGAAAAATGATTGATTATTTTGTTGATCGGAGGAGTTGGATGTACCAAAGAAGAGGACAGAGAGGTTCAATAAAAGAAGATTTTTATAATGGTATAAATGTCTTTGTTGACTTTGCTTTAAGTAATAATGGAAGCGATCCTGAAATTCGTTGTCCGTGTAGCAAGTGTAAACATTTGAAATATTTGTTACCCGATGTTGTGAAAGTCCATTTGTGCAAAAACGGATTCGTACCCGAGTATTATTTTTGGGATCGTCATGGAGAAGTTGTATCAAATACTCCTGTTGAGACTGAGGTAGACAATCCTGTTGAAGAAAATGTTAGCACGACCCGTATTGAAAATATGGTGGAAGATGCAGCTCGATCTATGTTTCCTATGATTGCAGCCGACGACGACGATGGAAATGATGAAGAACCGAATATTGAAGCTAAGAAAATTTATGATTTGCTGGATAATGCTAAGAAACCTATTTGGGATGGTTGTACAAGCGGCACTCAGCTATCGGTAATCGCGGAATACATTGCGATGAAATCTAAATACAACATCACTGAAGCTGGGTTCACAGCAATTGTACAAGCTGCAAAAAGGCACATGCCGCCGGATAATTTAATGTGTGAAAATCACTACGAAGTTAAAAAACTTATGTCGGCATTTGGTTTACCTTATCAAAAAATAGATACATGTGTAAAAGGATGTATGTTGTTTTGGAAAGATGACGTAAACCTTAGAAATTGTAAAATTTGTAATGAAGAAAGATATAAACCACGAAAAAAGAAGGGAAAGGAAGTTCCATATAAACGTATGCATTACTTACCTCTTACTCCAAGGCTTCAAAGATTATATGCATCTTCTGCAACTGCATCTCATATGAGATGGCATAAGGTGAGATCGGAGCAAGAAGGTACGTTGACCCATCCAGCCGATGGGGAAGCATGGAAGCATTTCGATAAAACTTATCCCAATTTTGCAGCGGAGAGTCGTAATGTCAGACTAGGATTATGTACGGATGGGTTTTCACCATTTTCTCAGTTTGGTTCTAAATACTCATCATGGCCCATTATCATCACACCTTATAATTTACCTCCATGGATGTGTATGAAAACACAATATATGTTTCTTACTGTTATTGTTCCTGGGCCCGATGATCCAGCACAAGGAATTGATGTTTATTTACAACCGTTAATTGAAGAATTAAAAACATTGTGGAACGAAGGAGTAGAAACGTACGATGTTTCAAAGAAGAAAAATTTTCGCATGTTTGCTTCTTTGTTGTGGACTATAAGTGATTTTCCTGCATATGCAATGCTTTCAGGATGGAGTACTGCTGGTCGTCTATCATGTCCATATTGCATGGAAGAGACACGAGCGTTTTCCTTACCGCATGGTAGGAAAATTTCATGGTTTGACTGTCATCGATGTTTTCTCCATGTAAATCATGTTTTTAGAGCAGACAAGAAAAACTTTTTGGTTAATAGAGTAGAAACCAGGCAACCTCCAACGTTATGGACTAGCGAAGAAATATATGAAATGGTTCGAAATCATCCAAAGATATATCAAACTGGAGTTCAAACAGAAATTGAAGGCAAATCGATTTATCATAATTGGTGCAAACAGTCTATTTTTTGGGAGTTGCCGTATTGGAAACATCTTCTGCTTCGTCATAACATCGATGTGATGCATAATGAGAAAAATGTATTTGATAATGTGTTTAACACGATTTTGAATGTTAAAGGGAAAACTAAAGATGATTTGAAATCAAGGCGCGATATAGAAGAATTATGCAAACGTCCCGAGCTTCATATGAAACCTAATGATAGTAAAAAACCCAAAGCATGTTATGAATTAGATAATAATCAGGTTAACGTTGTTTTAAAATGGATTGAAGGGTTACGATTTCCTGATGGGATTTCCTCAAACCTTCGTAGGTGTGTTGACTTCAAAAATGGTAAATTGAGCGGAATGAAAAGCCACGATTGTCATATTATGATGGAGCATCTATTCCCAGTTATGTTCAAAGAACTACTGCCGTTAAAAGTTTGGAAGGTAATAACGGAGCTTAGTTTGTTTTACAAAGAACTTTGTTCAACTACTTTGAAAGTGGAACGTTTACGTAAATTTGAGGTAGATATTCCAATATTGCTTTGCAAATTAGAGAAAATATTCCCACCAGGTTTTTTTAATGTAATGGAACATTTACCTGTTCACCTTCCAACTGAAGCACGATATCGAGGTCCTGTCCAATATGGATGGATGTATCCATTCGAGAGGTAAACATAGACATATTAACGATTAATTTAATTGAATTTAAAACTATTAAATAATGTAAATTAATATTGCATAGGTATCTGAATCATTTGAAGAAAAAAGTGAGACAAAAAGCACGAGTTGAAGGTTCGATATGTAAATCTTACATCGAAGAAGAAGCTTCGTTCTTTTTCTCTCATTATTTCAGTGATCATGTGAATATATCATTTGAAAGTGTTCCAAGAAACGACGAAGGAGACGAACAAGAATCGTCTCAAACAGTTTTGTCTATTTTTAGACAACACGGTCGACCTTCTGGAAAATGTGTTGACGTCTGGCTAAATGATAAAGATGTTCATGTAGCTCACACTTATATTCTTCTAAATTGTGCTGAAGTTGCACCATTCGTTAGGTAATCTGAAATATCAATTACTGCATTTTTATTTCTACATCTTTACGTGTGTATAATCTAATGCAAAACACTATTTCTATTTACAGCGTTTATGAACGTGAACATCCAAATGGAGATATCAGTAAAGAATTTTCTGCTTGGTTTACAAATTATGTTTATGAACCCAAAAATTGTGTTGTTGATGAAGGGTTGAAACATCTTGCAATGGGACCAAAAAGATTGGTTAAGACATATCCAATATATTTTGTTAATGGATATAAATTTAACACAAAAGAATACGGTGCTGAAAAATCAACGAACAATACTGGTGTATTCGTTAAAGGCAGTGACGATCCTGAGAATCACATCAAAGATTTTTATGGCGTTTTAACACAAATTTTGCAATTGACATATTTCTCACGACCCGCAGAGGAGGTGTTTCTATTTAAATGCGATTGGTTTAGCAATGTTCCGGGTTCTGGGATTAATGTACATAAGGATTATAATCTGATTGAAATAAAGCATACATCGCGTTATTACAAGTATGATCCTTTTGTACTAGCCAAACAAGCATTACAGGTTTATTATGCTCCTTACCCGTCTCTAAAAAGAGATAAAGCAGATTGGTCGGCAGTTTTTAAAACAAAGGCCAGATTTACGTTTGATGGGAAGAATATTCCAGATGAAGGAGCCTATCAAGCAGAACTCGAACAGAACAATGAAATAATAATTGAAGATGATCATGCAGATTTCGGACCTCTAATCGATGAGGCAAATGCATTGGTAGATGCGTTTGAGAGTGCGGAGGAAGATAGTATGCAATCTGAGGATGAATTTGAATCTGAAGAAGATGATGATTGATATAGATGATGATCGAGTACTATCTATCTATTGTAATGTAATTATGTAGTAAACCCAGCTTATTTTGCAATTCATGTAACTCTATTAAATTTTTAACTTTTATGATCGTTTTTTACATCTTTTGTGTCATATGCAGTTTTGCTTATTTATTTGTCTTAAATCTGCAATAATGTAAAAATGTTAATCTTTGGAATATGAGACCAAATCAAATACAGGTAAAAACAATTTCTCTTTTATGTCATTTTTTGCATCTTTTATGTCACTTATTTAGCAGCTTATATCGTTTGTTTAAGTTAGCTTAGATCTTTGAAATGATTTGTATGTGACAGGTATGTCATCTAGAGGAAATTCGTCAGGCGAGGGTTCTGGATCGCATCCCCACGTGCGTCCAGTCGTGTCCTTAGTTCCTACGAGTACTGGGTAAAAATTAAACTTTATTTAGCATGTTTATTATTTTATACAGCACACTTATATGTTTTTCACATTTAATGCAGGACTTTCGATTTTCAGCCTTCGAAGACTATTTTGACCGCTTCGTCAGCAGCATATAAGGCAAGGATGTCGGGATGTTGGCCTAAGTGGGATTTGATACCACCTCACATTCAGGAGGTCATTTGGCAGGATGTGCTAGTAAGTATTTTCTTTTATATTTTTCGCAGTATAATTTATGTTAATCGCTGAGATATACTGTACATATTTTACTACTAATGTTTGTTTAACGTGAAATGCAGGCTGAGGTTGATATACAGACCGATGATTTGGCATTGGCTAGGACGTATTGGATGCAAAAGATGAGGAAAAACTATAAAGATGCCATATCAACAATGAAAAAAAATAGGAAAAAACCTACGTGGATGGGAGATAATGTTTGGAGTGGGTTTCTGAAGTATTGGGATAGTGATACAGCGAAGGTTAGTGTACTAATTTTTTTTAAGAAATATTAAAATATTTAGACTGATAAATATAAAATTTTAAATGTGAAGGCGGAGTCACAAAGAAACAGCGCGAATAGGAATAAAAATCCAGTCACGCATAGAGGAGGATCCAAGTCATTCCAGCAGTATCGGCAGGAGTTGGTAATTTTTTTTAAATGTGACTTATTATGCTGTATATAGTTTTGAACATTTAATAATTGTGTTTAATAATCTAATTCAGGAGGCTGAGGGGCAGGGTCCAGTCTCCTATATGGATGTGTTCACACGTACGCATGCCATAGAGCATGTCGACTCGGACGGGAACATCACATACTCATGGCATGACGAGAAATCCAGGAAGAGTCACGTAAGATTTCATTTTATGTAGAAGTTTATGTAGTAATTGTTAAATTAATATAAAATACGATATCATGATATTAATTTTATATACATTCCTATTGGGCTTGCAGGAGAAGTTCATGGAGAAACGTCAGTTGCGTCTAGCTGAGACTGGAAAGGAGCAACTTACTACAGACGAGGAGGACATTATCTTCCAGTCAGTGATGGATCCACAGACGCGTAACAGACGATATGGATTTGGAAATCAAGTGGTAAACCATTTTTAGTTTAGTTTAATTTTTATGCGTTTTATTTTTATCTAGAAAGCTTAAGCCTCAAGTTCTTTAGTTTTGTGATAAATATATCTTTCATGATACCAATGTTGCGTGCATTCAATGTTATCATTTGAGAGATCAATAATTATTGCTCTAAATTAACTCGATGAAGTGCATAGTTTACGGTATTAAATTATGCCATTTAAAGCATATCAAATTTCTTTAACATGTGATATCACACCTGTCATTAATTTTTGTTATAATTTAAAGCATATCAAATTTCTTTAACATTTGATACCAACAAGTAAGCATTAACTATGTTATTGTAATTTATAAAACGTTTTATAATCAGTGTTATGCGTTGGCTTGGAATAGGTTCATTTATGGTCTTATTTACCATAATAGTTAAAAGAGGATATAGAATGTAATGATATAGTCGATAACCTTTTTATGTCAACGAAGATTATAATGTATTACTCCGAACTCTTTAATTACATATTTTTACGCCATGCAGATTATTAAAATAATTGTAAATGATTAAAAGAATTTTAAATAATTGTTACAGTCCACCAGTCAGCAGGCACGGGCCAGACATGCTAGAGAAGCTATGGACGCCGCAGAGATCGAGGACTTGAGAGCTAGGGTGGCACAGCTTGAGGAACAGAATCGCCGCCAAGCCATTGAGATGACTCAGATAGTGGATCGACGCATAGCAGAGTTCGAGCGGCAGTATGGACGCTTTCCTTCATCAGCTGGCTCTGCAGAGGAGGACGACCAGTGATGTTGCTTGTTAGGTATGTTTTTTTAGTTTGACATATGTACATATATGACTAGAGATGCGCTATATATATGTGGGGGTGTATGACTGAACATTGGTTGACATTTCGTATGTATTTTGATGGTAGACAAGATGTGGTGGATTGATGTAGTAAATGTGATGTATTATATAGTGTGCAATCGTAGAAGTGTTATGTTTTATATGTTTTTGAATTTTTGGTTGAATTGGTTTGGTTTTGATGATTTTTTGGTTGAAATGGTGTGGTTTTGATGGTTTGTGTATGAAATGTTGTGATGGAGTTAAAGACCGACGGTCTGAATTAATGAATTGAGTGGAATGTGGGTTTGATGGTTAAATAGCAACTGTAATATAAAAAAAAGCAGCAGTATTTCCGACGGCTTCCGACGGCTTACTGGTTCAAATGTTTATAACGGTTTCCGACGGCTTGCGACGGCTTCCAGGCAAACGTCTCTAACGGTTTCCGACGGCCGTCGAAAGCCGTCGGAAATTGACGATAACCGTAGGAAAACGTAGGAAAAATATTCGACAACAGCCGTCGAAAACCGTCGGAAATACTGTGTACCGACGCCTTTAATTGCGACGGGGATTTCCGACGGCTTCCGACCATTTCCGACGGCCGCCGACGGTTTTCAGCCGTCGGAAATCCGTATTATTCTTGTAGTGTTTACGGTAGTGTTTAGCTCCGTCATGTTGGGGACCAGTATGGTAGAGTCGTCTTGGTGATACAGATGGTTGTCGTCACTAGCTCTTCTTTGAAGGAGAGGTGGCATAAGACGAGTTTGCAGTAAGATGTTGGGTCAAACCGAATGTAACAATGTTCCTGGTTCTGGCTGACCTACTTATTGCACTAGATCTGGAGCTATCTATCTGGAGGGTTGAGTCGATCCCTGTACGGAAGGCAAGATGGTCGGTTGATTCAGGACTTGGCCATGGCCGACATGTGAATCTGTGACTACCAGATCTCCATTTAGTACCGGCAGTGATGATCCTAGCACTGGCCGATCGGGAAGTGAAGTTAAGCCAGGAGGAGGAAAAGGTGTGGACCGATCCGGGGTTTGGATTTCAGCAGACCGAAGATCCTTTATTGCCTCTACCTCGCCTGGTGTAGGAAATGATACTGTAATGTTAGATCCCTTTTCCATCCGAGCGAGGAGGTCATTCATCACTTCCTGCTGATGTTTGAGAAGTTCACCCTGAGATGCCATCTGATTTCTGAACTCAGATAAGATTTTATCCATGTCGTCCCTGGTGAGATATCAGGACGTGTCTTCATGGGAGGAAGGCTCATGGCTTGCCCTCGTTGCTGTTGTTCCTACTGCATCGACAGGTAAAGGATGGGAAGATGAAGCATCCTTCTTTCGTTTGTTTGCCATCGTCTCGTTTAGAAATTGTCGAAGACGGTCAAAGGTCGTAGGGTATGCCTACGTGTGCCCCTTCCTGGCATGTCAAAGTGTTGATGTCAAAAGTTTGTCTAATGACGATCGACCCCCAATATTGTGTGGATCAAGCACGAAAATAATCAGAGTATAGAAAAGCAAATAAAGACAGGGAACACGCAAGGTTTTTATAGTGGTTCGCAAAGTCGGTGCCTACGTCCACTTTATATTTACTGATTTTGGTGGATTACAGAGTACAATTGGTTTTTTCAGTGGTGAAAAGAAGAAATTACAAGATTCTTGTATTGTTTGAGGCGCATGGTTGGATATTTCCAATATACCCAGTGTAGGTTGAAAGTGGAGAATTGCACATGCCTTTAATTTCCATTTTCAGCAATGGTGTATTTATAAGTGAAGAAAGTGGGCTGAGCTAGGTGCCACATGGCTTGCCTCTTTTGTGGAGCTTGGACACGTGGAGCTCGATTATGTGGAATAGTTGCGGCGGGGGAACCCAGTCTACTTTTGCTGAATAATTCTCTTGAGAATTGTGGTTTGCGTGGCATTTGGACTATGGTGTATCAAAAGTAGAGTTTTGGATGGAAGTTTTGACCGCTTTAATTGCCTTGAGAATCGGGATTCGATGGAAGTTGAATAACTCATTTAGATACTGCCAAGTAAATATGATCGATCCGAACTTTGAGGAGATGTCGACTCAGTTGATAGGCAGAGCGATTATGCTGGGAAGAGACATACCATCGTGAGGGAAATTGGTTCGGGCCAAGCCTTACTTGGATCTTCAGAAAAGGCCGTCTGTTGGGATCAGTCGGTATTGAATGGCGAGCCCTTTGCCATTGGACTTCGATCCGTTGAACTGTGACAGCTTTTGCCAAATTGTTGGTCAACATGTATATATATACACACACACACACATATTGTATTGGGATTTATATCTATTGTGTGCATATATATATGTATTTGTATATACTTACGTATACATGTTACATTCTCACATGCATACCAGGAACATAAATGCCAACATATATAGATACATATGAGCTATTTATATGGTTTGTATACATATATTAACAACACTATATATATAGTTTAGATAAATGAATACATATATGTAATCTTTGTTGCCACTTATATTTAACATCCACATACATGAAAGGTATGAAAATAATTCATATTAAAATATAACTAATGTAAGATCAAATTAAAAGACTAAATATGGAAATGTAATGTATGTTGCAATTAGATCTAATCTAAGCTAAGTGAAGAAAGAATATCATGCGGTGTAATTTTACTTTACCTTTTTCTAAAAATCACCAGTTAAACAATTAATTTTGTACTTTATGGATATTCAGACCTAATTATATCAAACATCCAAAACTTTTAAAAATAAATGAATTTAATGTTATATCTCAATCTAAAAATACATATAATTAACATAAAGAAAGTTAGAAGTTTTATGATTCAATTTACAGACCTTAATGATATAACTGGGTTGAAACATAACTTTATATTTATGTATATGCCTATTTGTAATGACCTAAAATTTAATTTTGAAGTTTGAAACTGAATTATTTGGAAACAGAGCAACCAAGAAAAAAATTAGTTTAATATTGATTCAAAATTTTAAGGCATGAAGAAGACATGATTAGCTTATATCTGCAGAGAGATGATTTTCACTCAAACAGGCTTCTTAGTCCAAATAACATGTTTTAAGGAAAACACTTCTCAATAATATGGGTGGGCACGGCCGGTTAACCGCACCAATCGGTTAGCATTTCCCGTTAACCAATGATATGGTTATCCGAATGTTCATTTAACCAAATTTGTGGATTAATGCAATTTGGTTGAGGTCAATTGAATTGATTAAGTCAGTTAACTATTATATATATAATGGTTAAATGTTTATTATAATATATATATATATATATATATATATATATATATATATTAATAATATATAGTAATAATACATCGATTAAGTCGGTTAATATATATATATATATATACATGTCAAGATTTTTGTTAGCGATGCGCTCAAGTGCCGAGAACGTCATCAGAAAACATAAAGCGATTTGGTCGAAGACGCGACGAGTTTGGAAAAGGTTTGGAAATAACGTCGATTCGTAAAATCATTGTCGATGGACTCGGAAAAATTGGTGTGGTAAAAATGCGTGATCGGTCCGATCAGCTCAAAATATTATAGTGTGTCGGTCCGTTCACGTGGCAGAACATATCATGAAAAAATATATGGATTATGGTAAAAATCAGTGTCGTGCACTCAAAAACAATTGATCGGCATGACACAATCACGAAAAATGGCTTGTACGACCCACGACATCAAAATCTGGCAATTTGGAAGGATTTTACCAAAAACTGGATTTTCACATGTCAATTACCTCAAAATAGTTGATCGACACTGTTGGATCAGGCAAAAGCATTGGATCTGGCATTTGGCAAAAATGGATTTGGCACATTCAAAAATCATTGATCGGCACAGGGGATCAGCCCAAAACCACATGCGCAGCTCAGCCAGATCACATTGGAAATATTGGCTTGGCCACTTAGGAAATTTGCATCCCTCCATTTTTGTATCCCATCTAGGATACGAAATCATGGAGAGCTACTTTGCCCCGACTCACATTTTCTCGAGTCGGGCATGCGATTCTGGGATGCAAAAAAATTTGGCAAACAAGGGATGCGAATTTTGGCAATTCGAAAAAGGCTGAGCGCATCTATGGATGCGAAGTTTTCACATGTTCTCACCGCAAATTTTCGGATATGAAATCGTGCCATATCAGGGATACAAAAAGTTGGTAATTGGAAAAAGGCGGAGCAACACATAGAGATTCGAATTTTTACCGTGCTCGTATCGTGGCAAAGGGATGCGAAATCTGGCTTAACCCGAGTGATTCGAAAGTGGTAAATGCCAAACGAAATTTGAAAAACCGGATTTATACGTATGGATCATCACTTTTTACGTGATCCACACGTGTTTTAGATGGTTTTTTGTGATTCAAAATTGGCAGTCCCGGGAAAGTGGTAGATCACATTGCTTTTGGTTTACCATGTCGATCACCTATTTTTGCCAGATCGACATGCATTTTCACTCAGATTTCAAGAATTTGAGATTTTTGGCATTGGGGATGCATTTTTTGAGATTGGTATGGTTTTTTGCACTAATTTTTGGGATGCAGATTTCGCATCTCCTCGGGATACAAATTCGTACAGATACCCTAAAAACTCACCTATAAATAGCCCCTTGCTTGGCATTCAAAGGGGTTGGTTCTCATTTGCTATTTTGGGCTTCTTGGAGCTCTCAAGCATCATTAATGGAAACCATCCTCTTCTCCATGACTATTGGGCATAGCTAGGACCTCTAAAACGTTGCACAAACATTTTCCTTCAACTTTTGGACATTCACAAGGACTATTTCACTGCTTTTGGACTATTTTGGATTTCTTTGACGTTGAAGCTACATTTTGGACATTGTTGACCGAGTTAACATATTTTTCACCCAACGAAGAAGAAGGACATTTTAGTCAAAGTCTAAAATTAACAAATATTTTGTTGTCCTATTGTACAACTTTGTACACAAATATTGTCCGAACTTGTACAATTTTCACAATTAGCAATTATATGATGAGTGATTACTATAAAGTGGACGTAGGCGTTAGTGCCGAACCAACATAAAATGTCGTGTTCTCTCGGCATTACCTTGGACTGGATTATTTTGGGGGTTGGCGTGCGCAAATAGCGACAATTCCTGATGTCAACACTTTGACATGCCACTTAGGGGGCACACAACTTTGACTTCTGCTTCGGATTGGATTCTCGGAATTGTCTTTAGATTTCGTCTTTGAATTTGGTTTTCAACTTAGGTTTCAGTTCTCAACTTCGACTTATTACTCGCTTTTCATCATAGTGACACCCCACGTCTGTTAATGTCATCAATATGGGAATGCATTAAGTTCTGTGAAGCGCAGTAATAATACAGAGATTACTTTCACAAGACAGAATAAAAATGCAGCGGAAAAACTTTTATTATTATTAAAAGCAACATCACATCTTACATTTTCAAACACCAAAAACCATAATGATAACCATCAGCCTCATGAAAACACAAACCATTAGAGTACAAAACCATAAAATCATATTCCACCTCATAAGCCATAATAATTATATAGCACAAAATCAAAACAATACATTGAGTCAAAAGAAATCCAAGTTCAAGCTAAAAGAAGAATCACGGTCACTACTGCAATCCACCACCGTAAGAACCTGAGGGGGGGGGGGAGGAGGAATAGAGAGAGGGAAAATAAAATTTTATAGACATAAAGTCTACAAGTTCTAGTGATTTTCACCGTAACATAAGATAAGAAGTATCAAGATAGATAAATGGTACTGGATATGAAAATACAGTAAAATATACAAGCACAGAGTAAACGAGATAACAAGGCAAGATAATGACCAAGTAAGCATCTCATTTATATCCCTAGAACAAGTTTCTACACCAACTATCAGAATATTAGGTTAGGTGTTACCCTAATTACTACATAGCGATCGGCTCCCTATAGACACGAATAACCTGTGCCTGCCATGACAGTAAGGGATATCAGTCTCTAATCCATCAAATTTTAAGACACGACCCATTTGCCGGTGTTACAACAGCCTTAGTTTCCCCCATCGGACCCATGCACGCTTATGACTCCACTGGAACACGCCTGTACCCACCTCCAAGACTTTTAACCTTTTACAATCCAAATCGATAAAGCATGCCCTGGCCCCTACCTAATGCGAGGCCCCTCTATGATACCAATAGGGATAGTGATTGATACGGGTTTCAAACAACATCAAGATTGATACAAGCCACCCCAAGGATTAGTCCTCAAGTAACTAGGATTTTAAGAGTCCCAAAGCAGATATAAACAGCAAGATATGGGACCTCTTAGCTTATTAATTCACATATTTAACTTAGCACGCTTAAGTTCATTAAGAAGCATGGTAAATGACATTTCCTATTATTCTATGTACAACCCCTCCCCCAAAACAGATAAGCACCTGCTCTGATGTATATAGATTTACAGTAACAAGTTTTACTAAATTTACATCTGATCCTCATATTTTCCATAACATGTTCTACTTAATATTAAACTAAACCCAGTCTATTAAGATTAACATGTTTGCATATTCTTTCCCTTTTTGTAATTACCCAAATTTACAGTCAAGGATTCTCAAGTCATAATATGCCCAATTCTCCTTTTTATTGTCATTACAAGTTATTCCAATTTATCCCAATTATACTCAATTCGAACAGAAATGGCCTAGGTTCTCGATTGCTTAGGCTCAGCGTAAAATAAAAAGGAAAAGGAGAAAACAGATCCAAACTCAAACCGAATAAATAGGCATAAAAAAGACAGTAAATAAATAAAAGACATAAAAGAGAATAAGGAAGAAAGACATATATATGAGCATAGAATAACTGTAAACTGAATAGATAATTAACAGTAAAACAGTAACATATACACATATAAACACTGTTACTTTTCAGATCCAATCATTTACTGTCAAAATACTGGTTTAAATAGCAGATCTAAAAATAACTAGAGCTGATAATGATTTGAATTAGATCTAGAAAAGGTCTCTTTAAAATAGTTGTTGAAGAAAAACTAGAATTATTCCTTCAATCTACGTTTTGGCACCACCTCGGCATCTTCTTATTTTTATTTATAACTAGCTTGGAGGAGGAAGAAGATGAAGATATGTTTGTGTGTAAGAAAATGGTGAGGCTGCTAGCCTATTTATAGATTAGTTAGGATAAATTTAAACCATATGATATTAGGTTATTAAATCAAACCGTACACCTCAAGCTGAGTCACCATATGTGTGTAGTGTATAAAACAGTCCAGGTTCAGGTGCATGAATCTGCCCTGCATGCAGGATGGTCGACCCAACTTCAGCATGGATCGACACATGGTTTGACCTATGTACTGCTGGGTCACCCAGACCATTATTTTTTTGCGTTCAATTGCTTTCTATTCATATACATACTATTTTAGTTCAATCATCTTTAGCTTATAACTCCTTCATACTTAATCCGATTTACGAAAACCAAAAGTCTATTGAACTACAATTTCATAACGAATGCAATGAAAAAAGTTCATTTTACTCAGTTCTGAATATTTAATTAATTAATATTCATTTTACCATTTTCATTATGGTGTATTAAATTATGGGGTGTTACAATCATGGTTAAGCGCAAGAAGTTCGATATTATCGCCGAAGCTCAAGGTGTAAGAGGTGAAGGAAGTGAGAAACTTTCTTCGACAGGAGTTCCCTCGAACTACGTCACTCGTGAAGAGGTCAATGGGATGATTAGGAACTTAGCTATGGATTTGAATGCTCAAATACAGCGATAGGATGAAGCCCTGAATAACTTTCTGCTCCGATTGAGGCTAGATTTTGAAATTCAGGAAGGCTAACTGGCCGAGCAGATATTATTGGAACTAGTACTAGTGTCCCTCAAGTCGCAACTCGGGACTTGGTGCAACCCCACAAACTAGTCAACAGGCCGATGCCGATCCTCGAAATGGTGGCATTCCCACTACACTTGGGGCACCTCTAATCTCAACATAGATCCATCCCGTTATGTTTTGGTTGGTCAAGTTGCAGACCCCTCTATTAGTAATGTTGCTCAAGCACCTACGCACGCAGTTTTGGATGGTAATGCTCTCATGGTTTTAGGAGTCAGGATTGTGCCCGATCCGCCCCCTTCATGGGCCACAATTTCTTTTTCTCAGCCTTGGGTTTTTCCTCCTCAGTCTTAACTTATTTCTTCTCCTCTTTACCGTCCTCATGATTCAAAGCCATGTCAACTGGCCTCTTGAAAGTCGCTCCCATCGGGATGTGTGTCAATGCTAGTCCTTGTAGAGGTTGATTCAACCATTTCGCGAATCTTAAAGCCTTCTTATGTGGAGTGTTCACCAAATCCAGAGCCGAATCTTGCTAGCAGATTGAAACTATTGACATATTCCTTTACTGACATGCTTCCTTGTTTTAAACTCAAAAACTTCTCCATCTGCATTCCTTCCTTTGCCTGTGAAAAGAACTTCATCTCAAATATGTGTCTAAACTCATCCCAAGTGTCGGCTTCCCTACCTTGAGTCACCTCGCACCGGTATGAAGCTTCCTCTTTCAGTTGCCAAGCAACCAACTGAATTTTTCTCCTATCATCGAGCTCCAATAAATCAAACACACTCTATGTTTCCTCAAGACGATTGCAGTGTCCATGAAATTCTCAGTACCACGAATCAGTTTGCCTCCCATTGAGTAGAAATCTTTACAAAGCTTAGAAAAGTTGACTATATGATGAGGTGGAGCTACAGCGGCTGCAGTTGGAGGTGGGGCATTGCCTTACACTTCGGCAGGGTACGTAGTCTCTACATATCTATGGAACCATGTCGGAATTGGAATGCCCTCGGGGAAGTAAGGAACCACAAACATGCTGAAAAAGAGAAGAAACAAGGATTCAAAAGGAGATCGAAGGAAAATTGTGATAATTTGAAGGGATATGTTTTCCAAAAATAGGTTTTACTCGAAAATACTTTTCTTTGAAAACCTTTTTTCAAAAACCTTTTTTGATCTTGTTAAAAACTTTTTTTGATCTTGTTACCTTGTGCTCTGATACCAAATGTGACACCTCACATCCCTTAATTTCACCCATATGAGGATGCATTAAGTTCTGTGAAGTGCAATAATAATACAGAGAAATTTCACAAGATGGAATATAAAATGCAGCGGGAAAACTTTTATCATTATTAAAGGCAACATCACATCATTACATTTTCAAATACCAAAAACCATAATCATAACCATCAATCTCATGAAAACATAAATCATCAAAGTATAAAATCATATCCCTCCTCATTGGCCATAACAGTGATAGAGCCTAAATAAAAAAAATACATCGAATCAAAAGAAATTCAAGTCCAAGCTAAAAGAAAGAATCACAATCACTACTGCAATCCACCACCTTGAGAACCCGAGGGGAGAAGGAAGAGAGAGAGAGAGGGAAAAATAAAACAGGTCAGATATAAAGTTTGGTGGGTTCCAGTGATTTTCTGCATAAGCATAAGACAAGAAGTATCAAGATAGATAAATAGTATTGGATATGAAAATATAGTAAAATATACAAGTACTAAGTAAACGAGATAACAAGGCATGGTAATGAGCAAGTAAGATTCTCATTCATATCTTAGAGCAAATTTCTGCACCAACAATTAGAATATCAGGATTAAGTGTTACCCTAATTACTACCCAGCGATCGGCTCCCTACAGAGGAGAATTACCTATGCGAGTCATGGCAGTAAGGGATATCTGTCCCTAACCCGTCAACTTTTAAGACATAGCCTATTCGCTAGTGTTGCAGAGTCCTAGTTTCCCCCATCGGATCCATGCATGCTCATGACTCCATCCGAACGCATCCGTACCCACCTCCAAGACTTTAAACCTCTTACAATCCAGATCAGTAAAGCATGCCCTGGCTCTTACCTAGTGCAAGGCCTCTCTATGATACCAATAGGGATACTTACTGATGCGGGTTCCAAATAACAACAACATTGACACAATCCACCCCTAGGCTTGGTCCCCAAGTAACTAGGACTTTAAGAGTCTCAAACCGGATATAAACAGCAAGACGTGTGACCTCTTAGCTTATTAATTAACAAGTTTTACTTAGCAAGTGTAAGTTCATTAATAAGCATGGTTGTAAATGACATTTTCTATGAATGTTATTTTGTGTACAAACCCTGCCCCAAAACAGACAAGCACCTTCTCAGATGCATATAGATTTACAATAACAAGTTTTACTAAATTTACTTCTGATCCTCATATTTTTCATAACATGTTCTACTTAATATTGAGTTAAGTCCAAACTATTCAGATTAGCATGTTTGCATATTCTTCCCTTTTTTGCAACAACCCCAAATTTATAGTCAAAGGTTCTCAAGTCATAATATGCCCAATTCTTCTTTTTATTGTCGTTACAAGTTATTCCAATTTATCCCAATTACACACAATTCAAATGGAAATGGCCTAGGCTCTCGATGGCCTGGGCTCAGCGTAAAATAAAAAGGAAAGGGAGAAAGCAGATCCAAACTCAAACTGAATAAATAGGCATATAAAAGACTTTAAATAAATAAAAGATAGAAAATGGGATAAGAAAGAAAGAGATATATATATGAGAGCATGGAACAACTGTAAATTGAATAGATAATTAACAGTAAAACAATAACATATACACATATAAACACTGTTACTTTTCAGATCCAACACATTTATTATTAAAATACTGTTTTAAATAGCATATCTAAAAATAACGAACTCATAATGATTTAATTTGATCGAGAAACGCTCTCTTTAAAATAGTTGTTGTAGAAAACTAGAATTATCCCTTCAATCTATGTTTTGGTAGCATCTCAGCATCTTTTTATTTTTATTTTGAAATAGCTTGGAGGAGGAAGAAGATGAAGATATGTTTATGCATAAGAAAATGGTGAAGCTGCTAGCCTATTTATAGATTAGTTAGGATAAATCTAAACCACAGAATATTCGTTTATCAAATCAAACTGTACACCTCAAGTTGAGTCAGCATACGTATGTAGTGTATAAATTAGTTCAGGTTTAGGTGCAGGAATCTCCCCTGCATGTAGGTGGGTCAACCCACCTTCAACATGGGTCGACACCTGTGTCGATCCATAGGCCGACACAACCCATGTACTGCTTGGTCGCCGAGTGACTGTTATTTTTTGCGTTCAGTTGTTTATTTATTTATATTTTATTTATATTTTATTTATTGTTTTAGTTCAATCTTCTTTAGTTCATAGCTTCTTCAAGATTAATCTGATTTACATAAACCAAAAATGAACCACAATTTCGTAAGAAACGCAACGGTAAAGTCCATTTTACCCAGTTCTGAATATTTATTAAATATTCATTTTATCATCTTCATTATGGTGTATTAAATTATGAGGTGTTACATTCTCCCATCCTTAAAGGATTTCGTCCCCGAAATCTCTAAGTTTAGAAGAATCACTACAATAAATTGACCATATTACAACTGTAATTTACAACTATTGCAGTAGATGTCTTTTACAACTTTTTTCCAGAAAGTTGTAATAGACTTGTTTTCAACAACTCTTTTATTTTATAAGTTGTAATAAATGGCTATTACAAATGTTCGTTTCCACCAGGTGCAATAGATACTATTTTTGTAATAATACTTAAATAATTAAATAGCAATAAAAATACCATTAATAATTAATATTAATGGTCATTATTCGATGCTCAATAGTTAATAGAATCATTTAATAGTTATCTGTATGTACTAATAATTAAGAATTACGATTTTGTATTTAATTATTAATAATTCATTATTAATAATTACAAATTTTTGTAAGAAATATTAACAATAATTAATATTTTATACTTTATATTTAATAATTAATTATTTTTAACATTACCATTTAAGAATAATTAATAATCAATGTTTAATAGTAACCTTACAAATAAATAACTGCTATATATTATTAATAATTAATCACTAATAAATATCAATTGTTTTCCAATTTTTACTATTTTTTTTTTAATAATTGGTAATATATACATAATTAACGTTCAATATCTATTACTTCTATCAATCTAAGACTATCAAAACTTCTAAAAATTAGGATCAAATTCAAAATTTAAGGTAGTTTGTATGTACTAGTACTCTTTCAATCTAAGTAGCAGTATTTTGGCTCTTACGTGATGTTCTTCTCCAAATTGAAAATTAAGATCAAATTCAAAATTCCCCCCCAAACTAAAAGTTTTCGCCGCTTCTTTTCTGAAAAATTTGGATCCAAGTTCATCGCGTCTCCCTTCATAAGTCGTCACTTTTTTATTTTCCAACTCATTCCTATTCCCCAGCCCATTCCTATTCCCCAGCTCCATTAAATAGCTCCATTTAATAATAAAACGTGATGCTCCCTTTTCATCCAATTCTTACAATTCCCCAAATCTAAACTAAAATACGCATCCTACTTTATTTCGAATCGATAAATCCTACCTCGAAACCAATCGTCCAAGTTCAAAAAGAAAAAAAACAATCATAATCCTACCTCGAAACCAATCGTCCAAGTTCTAAAAGCAAAAAAACAATCATCGTTGTCAAAAATAATCGCAGCGGCTGGAGCGATTATGGCCGGTCTATAGTTCTTGCGTGAACTGCGCTGTGCTTAATAGGATTTATAACTTGTTCTCCTCTCATTCCCTACTTTCCCAAAAGCAAATCATGAACTGCTCTTCCTAATGTTGAACGCAGCTATTTTCCCAAAATTCGTCCTTTGTGAAGCAAACAAGCTAACGCTTTTAAGTGAAAAATGTCAATACCTGCAAGGATTCTTTGCCAAAAATTCCAAATCCGCAACCCTTGTTTCCAGTTCTCGTTCATAAAACGTTTCTCCTCTAAATCTTCCTTACATGGGAACATCAATATAATTATAATTGCCATTCATGGCAAGATAGCGTGTCGGATCATGCGAACCGCTAATAAACCGGTAATTCGAGCCATGGCAGTTTATAGCGATGTTGATCGGAATGGGTTGCATGTGAAGTCGGCTGATGTGGCAGTCCGGACTGGACCAGGAACTGGCAAAGGGAGTTATTTGAATGCTAAGGTTATTTTGGAGGCTGCGATCAAAACTGAGGCTAAGGCTACCTGCCCAGGCTATGGATTTTTGTATGAGAGTGTAAAATTTTCCCAATGCTGCGAAGCTGATAGGCTTACATTTATTAGACCTACAACATCTACTATACGAGACATGGGTGTTAAGAGTGCATCAAAGAGGATCATGGGTGCTGCTGCTGCAAAGGTGCCATGTATATTTTTGTATGTGGTATTTCAACTGACAGGGGATTAGGAACGAACACCAGTTCTAATCAAATTCATAAATTATGAAAATGATTTATAATATTATCAGGCAAAGGAGCATCTCTCTTGCCTATTTGTTGTCCCAAATCCATGAAGGAAGTATGATCAGTCACCGTCCTTGTAGTTTTAATTCAACTCTAACTGAAGTTGTTTGTTATATTTTCATCTACCCTGCGCAAGACGAGCAGAATCTAGAATGCGCAGGATTGATGCATTTTTAACCTATCACTGGAAATACCGGTTTTGAAATTTGGTCAGTTTACCAAGCATCTACAAATACTAAATCCACTCATGCGTGAATAAAGACAGTAGGTTTATAACTTGTATTTTACTGTATTGTCATCATCTATATTCAATAAAACATTGTTTTAAATTTTATCTATGCATGCAGCCTGCTCACAACTTCAGTTGCATCTTCAATTGTGAATACTGCTAAAAGAATGTGTGTGATGATATGGCTTCTGATTTGACTGAACTGCTTGCTCTTCAAACTGCAAGGACTGATCAATTCTTTACTGCAAATACAATAAATTAAGAAATTTACACTAAACTTGTACCATTTCTACAGTCATGTGTGCAACTTTTATATCCTCGTCGTTCTTGAGGGGATCTGTATTTTCAGCGAGGATCCAAGGTCTGAAAAGATCCGCAGTTCTGATAATATTAATGGCTAGTTGGCAGAGAAGTGCGGTGGTATGCTTCAGTTTAAGGATACGGTTCAAGCAACACTGGACTCTGATTTTGGCTTGTGCTTAGCCTTACTTGTTCTTTGAGTTGTCTTGTCCCTCTCTACTTTTAGTGTTGCAAACTCCCTTTTTCTTCTCCTCCTCCAACATGGTCTTCTCTAGCATCAACCGCTCCTCTTCTCTAAACTCTGCTCTGATGATTCCTGAAACAAACCGCAATACCTCTTATAAACGCCAAATCCAGGAACTTTGCCCGCTATCTAATCTGCAGCAAATGGTTACCATTGCCCTGTGGCCACTACATGACACGACGGTTTATGCATTTGAATGGCATGAGAAATTAGGGAAACCAACACTTAAGGGATTTATAGATGGCATTCATCTGCAGGATGATTTTAATGGGATGAATATTTTGGACTTGCATGCTGCTCTTGAGAAATTATGTATTTGAAATTCTGTGTTTGATTCATGTGTGATGCTTTATGAACTTATTCTACTATCCATCTATGTAATTGAACTGTCTATATGATTTATAATTTTAGTGTATAATGTAAATAAAACAATGAGAGTTTGAAAAAGCTAATATATTGTTTTGGTTCATGTTTTAAGTTTGTTTGTTATCTTTAGTTTTTAGATAATATGTTCTGAAATGAATTCATTTAGTAGTAATATGTATATAATTTGTAGATATATTACAACTATAAAATAATAATTGTAATAAAATATACCACAAAGGTTGTAAACAGTTGTAAAAATTATAAAAACAACGGTGTATAACAGTTGTGATAAAGTTTATTACAACGATGGAAAACAGCTGTAAAATATACATATCACAACAGTGTCGCAACGGTGCAAAACAATTGTAAAAGATTTTAGTCTATTACAACTTCTTACTACACTTCTTAATACACGACGATTAAGCCACCATTGTAAAAAGTAATTCACAATGGTTTTCACTGTTGTAACATGGTCAATTTGTTGTAGTGAATGTTATTACTTAACAATTACCTACACCCATCTACTCATCCATCAACCACTGACATCTATTGTCTTTAAAATTTCTAATGCTTTGTATGAACATATACAAGGGTATTGTGTGTATAATGTCCTTGCACTAATGCGAAAATCAGGCGGTCGACTGATTCAGTTGACCTCCTTAGTGCAATATATGTTTGAGCCATGTATCCAGTATGCAAAAAAGTCCTAATAGTATATATAAATTCTATATGTGTGCACAATCATTCACCAAAATGCAACATCCATATGATGATTCAACCATTTTCATCTAGTAAAAATTAAAATGTGCACACATCCATATGTAATATGTAAGTGTTTGAGCTGATCTAGTGCCTAATGTGTAAGTATATGCGTCCACTGGCAACGACTAGCAAATACTGTCATCCATTTGCAACCATAAAACATAACATGTCTCAAACACATGTTTCAAACCATAGGCTTCTATCTAAAGATCGAGATTCGAATGATAGGATAAACAAATTTACATTCAAAAGCCTAGAAAGGAATTAAGTATGTAATATCGAAGAGAAAAGGGTAAGAATCATGAATCTTGTCTTTGGGTTCCCATTTCGCATCATGTCAATCTTATCCCCACTACACTGTCACTAACTTGATCTCCTTGTTGCGTAGTCTCTTAACTTTCGATCCAAGAATATGGGTATGAATTTCCTAACGATGCCTCCTCATATTCAACATCCTCATACGTACTTGGCTCAACTACCTCTGCTGAATCATGTAGACATTTCCTCAAATAGGAAACATGGAACATGTCGTGAACTCCCGCCAGCCTCTCTGGTAGTCTAACTCTGTAGGCCATCTGGCCTATCCTCTCAACTATGGGGAATGGCCCTATGAACCTTGGCACCAACTTCCTTATTGTGCCAAAGCGAACAACTTTTCTTAAAGCCAATACATTGATAAGGACCATATCTCCTACCTCAAACTCCAAGTCAGTCCTCCTCCTATCGGCATATGACTTCTTCCTATCCTGAGCCACCTTCATCCGTCTATGAATAAGGTCTATCTTCCCAGAAGTCGTTCTCACCATCTTAGGCCTAAGTAGAAGTCTGTCCGTAGACTCCCACCAACATGTCGGTGATCTGCAAGGTCATCCATAAAGTGCCTCGAAGGGCACTATCCCAATGCTCGGCTGATGAATATTATTGTAGGCAAACTCAACCAATGGGAGATGCTCCTCCCAAGTCCCTCTGAAGTGTGGGATACATAGTCTCAACAAATCCTAAAGAACCCTATTGACCCTCCTAGTCTGTCCATCGGTCTGAGGGTGGTAAGATGTGCTCAGTCATAACTGTGTACCTAGTGCCTCTTGCAAGCTCTTCCAAAACTCACCCGTGAAGATGGGGCTATGGTCACTAACTATACTAGAAGGTTCCCCATGAAGTCCGATGTTCTCTCTAAAGTATGCCGACGCTAGCCAAGCTGCAGCCCTCTTGCCCTTGACTTGAATAAAATGAGAGCCCTTAGTTAATCTGCCTACTATTAACCATATACTGGTGTTGCCCTTCCTCGATCTGGGCGGCCAATCAATAAAGTCCTTAGAGACGCTCTCCCACTTCCACTGTAGGATATATATGGGATGAAGCAATCTGCCAGGTTTCCTCTGTTAACCTTTTACTCACTGGCGAGTCAAACATCGGGCCACAAATCAACAACATCCTTCTTCAAACCAGTCCAATGGAAAACTCTCCTCATATCTTGATATATCTTATCACCGCTCAGATGGATAGTTATTGGAGAGTGATGAGCCTCCTCAGGAACTGTCCTCAACAAGTCTTTAACTCTTGGAACAAAAAGCCTTCCATCTAAACATAGCCACCCCTTCTGGTCTACCGAATATCTATCTAGGTGACTAGATGCCTCTCCTCCACTAAGTCTATCCAAGATGTCCACTAACTGCTGGTACTTTCGTTGTGTGGATCCAATGCGCTTCATAAGAGTAGGGTGTATCTCCAATGATGCCAACAAACCAAGCGTAAGATCCGTAAATGGACTATAATTGAATGTCGAGATAAACTTCAAGCTCTACCTCTCTACGAACAGAGGACTTAAGGTCATCCTCTGCCTACTCAATGCATTCGCAACCACATTCCCCTTGCATGAGGGGTATAAGCTATCTAAAAATTGTAGGATGCAAGGAACTCTGTCCTTCATTGCTGCCCTAAATTGATATTCTTCAGCGAGAACAAATATTTGATAGACTTATGATCCGTGTATAGCTCAAATCTCTCTCCAAGTAGATAGTGTCACCAGAACTGAAGTGCGAACATCATTGCGGCCAACTCTAAGTTGTGGGTAGGGTAGTTCTTCTCATGAACTCTCAATTGCCTACTCCCATAGCAGACTACCCTACCTTCTTGCATCAACACGACACCTAACCCCCTGCCACAAGCATCCATGTAGATCATAAACACCTTACTACCATCGGGAAGAGTCAGAATATGGGCTGATGTTAGAGCCCTCTTTAACCTCTGGAAAGCGAATCTATGCTCCAAGCTAAAGCTAAGTTCTTCTTTGTTAGACGGGTGAGCAGAGCAGATATCCTTGCAAAGTCCTTAATGGCTTTCTATAGTAACCTTCCAATCCTATGAAACTCCTAACCTCAATCGCATTCTTATGAGATTCCCAATCTTGGACTACGAACATTTTAGCGGGGTCCACCGCTATTCCATCTTTGGAGACAACATGTCCTTTTAACCTTACTTCCTTTCTCCAGAAATGACACTTAGAAAATTTATCCTTAAGCTGATGCGATCCAAGAGTGTGTAGAACCTTTCCTGAGTGTATACCATATTCTTCCTTGCTCCTCGAGAAAAATAGAATGCCATCCAAAAAGATTACTACAAACTTGTTCAGGTACTCCCTAAACACCCTACTCATCAAGTCCACAAAGTGCACGGGTGCATTGGTCAGCGTGAACTGCATAACCAACCACTCAAAGAATCCATCTGCAGTCCTGAAAGCAGTCTTATCGATACTATCATATGCCACCCTCAACTGATGAAATCCCATGGCTAGATCCAACTGTGAGAAAATCGAGGTGCCTACTAGCTGGTCAAACAAGTCATCAATCCTCGGAATTGAGTGCCTATTGTTCTTGGTGAGCTTATTCAACTCCTTATAGTCCATGCACAAACAGGAGAGCCGTCTGCCTTAGTCGCAAAGACAACTGGTGCTCCTTACTTAGATATGCTCCATCTTATGAATCCTTTTGTGAATAGCTCACTTACTTGCTTGTTGAATTCCGTCCTCTCCCCAGGAATGATGTGGCAAACCGGTAAAGCCACTGGCTTTGCATTCTTCACAAAGTAAATTCGTAAGTCTATCTCTCACCTCAGAGGTAATTCTCTAATCTAATCAAACATGTCCAGATAATCTCGAACTATGGGTATTGATCGAAGATCGTCTATAGAAGCATTAAGGGAATTTGGGAAACTGAGCATAACTGACCCACGTGGGTCACAAGATATCTCAAGAGTTCTCTCGTGGCACGTCAGAAGCTTAACAAATCTCCTCTCACAATCTAGAATGACACCATACATGGCTAGCCAATCCATTCCTAGAATTAACCCATAACCCATAAAGCGTAGAACTTATGTGTCACATTCAAAGGTTGGTTCGCATAACAAAAATTCCCAAACCCCTACGTATCATAGACAAATAAGTCGAACCTCCTATGAGGTTTAAGACTATAACAAGATCAAAAACAATACAAGTGTCTAGGTGTAGATTGTCTACCATAGAATTGGATATGAATGAACATGAAGCACCATAATCAAAGAGCGCCCTAATAGGAGAGTCAAAAAGAGGAATCAAATCTTCAAAGGTGACTTTGCTACCTCGATTCAGTCCACCAGGCTCTAGAGCATGAACTTATACTCCAGAGTATCATGCGTTCTGACCTTGCATGCTAGAGCATTTCCTTGTAAAATGTCCAACTTGACCACAACTGAAACATGCATTTTTCGTCTTGTTACAATCTCTCACAAAGTGCCACAAATTTCCACAGATATGGCACTTAACCTCTGTCTTGATCTTGGCCTTGTTAGGTTTTCCTCCTTTCTTTTCTGCCCCTTCTTGGGCCACCATTTCTTTTTCTCAGCGTTGGGTTTTTCCTCCTCAGTCTTAACTTCTTTCTTCTCCTCTTTACCGTCCTCATGATTCAAAGCATTGTCAACTGGCCTCTCGAAAGTTGCTCCCATCGGGATGTGTTTCAATACTAGTACTTATAGAGGTTGATTCAACCATTTCGCGAATCTTAAAGCCTTCTTATGTGGAGTGTTCACAAAATCCATAACTGAATCTTGATAGCTGATTGAAACTATTGACATATTACTTTACTGACATGCTTCCTTATTTTAAACTCAGAAACTTCTCCATCTGCATTCCTTTCTCTGCCTGTAACAAAAACTTCATCTCAAATGTGTCTAAACTCATCCCAAGTGGCTACCGCCTACCCCGCCTTGAGTCACCTCCCACCGGTATGAAGTTTCTTCTTTCAGTTGCCAAGCGACCAACTAAACCTTTCTCCTATCATCAAGCTCCAGTAAATCAAACACATTCTATGTTTTCTTAAGATAAATGCGCGTCTCCATGAAATTCACAGTACCACGAAACAGCTTGCCTCCCATTGAGCAAAAATCTTTACACAGCTTAGAAAAGTTGACTATATGATGAGGTGGAGCTACAACGGTTGCAGTTGGGGGTGGGGCAATGCCTTACACTTTGGCAGGTGTCATAGCCTTTACATATCTGCGAAACCATGTCGGAATTGGAATGCCCTCGGGAAGTTAGGAGTCACAGACATGCTAAAAAAGAGAAGAAACAAGGATTCAAAAAGAGATCAAAGGAATATTATGATAATTTAAGGGGATATATTTTTCAAAAATAAGTTTTACTTGAAAAGACTTTGATTTGAAAACACTTTTACAAAAACCTTTTTTTGATCTTGTTACCTTATGCTCTGATACCAGATGTGACACCTAACGTTCCTTAATGTCACCCATATGAGGATGCATTAAGTTCTATGAAGTGCAATGATAATACAGAGAAATTTCACAAGACAAAATATAAAATGCTGCGAATTTTTTTTATTATTATTAAAAGCAACATCACATCATTAAATTTTCAAATACCAAAAACCATAATCATAACCGTCTATCTCATGAAAACATAAATCATTAGAGTATAAAATCATAAAATCATATCCCTCCTCATTGGCCATAACAATGATAGAGCAGAAATCAAAACAATACATCGAGTCAGAAGAAATCCAAATCCAAGCTGAAAGAAAGAATCACGATCACTACTGCAATCCACCACCCTAAGAACCTGAGGGAGGACGGTAGAGAGGGAGGGAAAAATAAAACAGGTTAGATATAAAGTCCGGTGAGTTCCAGTGATTTTCTGCATAAGCATAAGATAAGAAGTATCAAGATAGATAAATGGTATTGGATATGAAAATACAGTGAAATATACAAGTATGAAGTAAACGAGGTAACAAGGCATGGTAACGACCAAGTAAGTTTCTCATTCATATCCCTATAACAAGTTTCAGCCCCAACTATTAGAATATCAGGATTAGGTGTTACCTTAATTACTACCCAACGATCAGCTCCCTAAAGACAAGAATTACCGGTTCCAGTCATGGTAGTAGGGGATATCAGACCCTGACCCGTCAACTTTTAAGACACAGCCTATTCGCGGGTGTTACAACGTCTTAGTTTCCCCTATCGGACCCATGCATGCTCATGACTCCGTTGGAATGCACCCGTACCCAATCCGACTTTGAATCTCTTACAATTCAGATCAATAAAGTGTGCCCGATCCCTTACCTAGTGCAAGGCCCCTCTATGATACTAATAGGGATACTTACTGATACGGGTTCCAAACAACAATAACATTGACACAATCCACCTCTAGGCTTGGTCCCCAAGTAAATAGGATTTTAAGAGTCCCAAACCGAATATAAACAACGAGATAGAAAAACACCTTCTCAAAATGTATATAGATTTACAATAACAAGTTTTACTAAATTTACATCCGATCCTCATATTTTTCATAACATGTTCTACTTAGTATTGAGTTAAGTCCAACCTATTCAGATTAACATGTTTGCATATTCTTCCCTTTTTTGCAACAACCTCAAATTTGCAGTCAAAGGTTCTCAAGTCATAATATGCCCAATTCTTCTTTTTATTGCCATTACAAGTTATTCCAATTTATTCCAATTATACGCTATTCAAACGGAAATGGCCTTGGCTCTCGATGGCCTAGGCTCAGCATAAAATAAAAAGTAAAGGTAGAAAACAAATCCAAACTCAAACTGAATAAAAAGGCATAGAAAAGACTATAAATAAATAAAAGACAGAAAAGGGGATAAGGAAGAAAGACGTACATATGAGCATAGAATAACTGTAAACTGAATAGATAATTAACAGTAAAACAATAACATATACACATATAAACACTGTTACTTTTCAGATCCAACTCATTTACTGTCAAAATACTAGTTTAAATAACAGATCTAAAATTAACTAGAGCTCATAGTGATTTGAATTAGATCAAGAAAAGGACTCTTTAAAATAGTTGTTGTAGAAAAACTAGAATTATTCCTTCAATCTAAGTTTTGTAAACACCTCGGCATCTTCTTATTATTAATAATAAATAGCTTGGAGGAGGAGGAAGATGAAGATATGTTTATGTGTAAGAAAATGGTGAGGCTACTAGCCTATTTATAGATTAGTTAGGGTAAATTTAAACTATAGGACTTTTGGTTATTAAATCAAACTTTACACCTCAAGTTGAGTCAGCATATGTATGTAGTGTATAAAATAGTCCAGGTTCAGGAGCATGAATCTGCCCTGCATGTAGGATGGTTGACCCACCTTCACGATGGATCGACCCATGTTTTCGACCTATATACCGTTGGGTCGCCCAGCGACCGTTATTTTTTCGTTCAATTATTTTTTATTTATATATTATATACTATTTTAGTTCAATCATCTTTAGCTCATAACTTCTTCATACTTAATCTGATTTACGAAAACCAAAAGTCTATATGAACCAGAATTTCATAACGAACACAATGATAAAGTCCATTTTACTCAGTTCTGAATAATTAGTTAATATTCATTTTACCATCTTCATTATGATGTATTAAATTATGGGGTGTTACAATCATGGTTAAGCGCAAGAAGTTCGATGTTATCGCTGAAGCTCAAGGTGTAGGAGGTGAAGGAAGTCAGAAACTTTCTTCGACTGGAGTTCCCTCGAACTATGTCATTCATGATGACGTCGATGGGATGATTAGGAACTTAGCTATGGATTTGAACGCTCAATTTGAGCAATAGGATGAAGCGCTGAATAACCTGCTCGCTCCGGTTGAGGCTAGATTTGGAAGGCTAAATGGCCAAGCAGATATTATTGAAACTAGTACCAGTGTCCCTCAAGTCACGACTCGGGACTTGGGGCATCCCCACAAGCTAATCAACAGGCCGACGCCGATCCTCGAAATGGTGGCGTTCCCACTATACTTGGGGCAGCTTTAATCTTGACATAGATCCAGCCCGTTATGCTTTGGTTGGTCAAGTTGCAGGCCCTTTTGTTTGTAATGTTGCTCAAGCGCCAACGCATGCAGCTTTGGATAGTAATGCTCTCACAGTTCTGGGAGTCAGGATTATGCCTGATGCGGCTCCTCAGGTCAGATATTCTTCTCGCTAATCAACCAATTTCCATTTTGGACTTAAACACTGGGGGCACCAGTATCGCTTTGGATAATTTGAATCAGTTGCTTGCTTTTGGTAATGGATCTCAAATCACGGATGTTATCCATCGATTCACTCAAGGTGGTGCCTCTTCTGTGGACTTGGATTATGTCACTCGCAATCCATTCTCTTTGGATATAAGGAATTCTCGCAACCCACCGGACTTCAAACTACGAGTGATAGAAGCTTATGATGGTCGGAAGGATCCGACCGCTCACTTGATGTGGTATATTCGGCAGATGGAAGTTCTCTCTGCTTTAAAAAGTGTCATGGAAAAGTGTTTTCCGCTTTACATGGTAGACATTACCACATTGTGGTTTAGGCAGCTGGAGATTGACCCTATTACTTCTTGGAACGCTTTGGTTAGCAGGTTTATAGAAGGAGTCTAAAGTCCACATCACTCGTCCGAAAAGCATTATGACTCTAACTGGCATTAAGCAGAAGTCTAGCGTTGACTCTGCATAAATTTTTAAAATAATTTAATGTTGCGGTGGCTTCAGTCGATAGATATGATCCGTCTGTGGTTTTAATGGCCGCAGTTTCTGGTGTTTTGAATAAGTCTGACATTATGACTTCATTGCATCGCGACCCGTCGTGGGATCTCAGGGAGTTATATTTTGAAGCTAAAAGATTCCTTCGGGAAGAGGATGCGAGAACTGACAGAAAGGTTCTGGAGGCTAATGTGGTTAAAGGAGGGAAACCATCCGATTTTAGTAAAGTAAAGAATTTTGGTGCTAGCAAACCTTCTTTAAGGAGTGATCATAACATGGCTTGGAAGCAACCTAATTTCTCGACTTACCCAGAACTTACTCACACCCCAAGAAAATTTACTAGGAAGTTCATCCTGCTGCTCTTTTTCAAAAAGCCTCCTTCAAAGGAGCCGACTCAGTGAGAAAAGAATACTAACCGGCATTGCTTATTTCATGATCTCGATGGCCGTAATACAAATGAGTGTCGACATGTCAGGGATATGATTGAAGAACGTGTCAGATGTGGAGAGTTGGCATGATTTGTTCGGAATCGGGTTGTGGTGTCAAGGCAGGCACAACCCCCTCATGAAAATCAGGATAGGCCCGGGACAAGCACTCGTCATGGTGTCATTGTTATCAATTAAACATCTTTCTGGCTCTGATGACTTAGAGCAAGTCTCCTGGGCATCAATATCTTGTGACTTGTGGATTCCCTTCTTCCTTTATGGATATTCTTGTTATTGGATTTGGTTATTGGGGATTCTTGGTCTTAGATTCTTGGATTGTGGTTTTGTGGCCTTCGATGCTTAGGCCTTGGATTCGATTTTCTTTGGTTTCTTGGCCTCTGGATTCTATGGCTCTCGGATAATGAGCTCCTACTCATGGATTTCTCATTTTTGGTTTTCCAGCTTTTAGATTTCTTGAGCCTATGGCATTGGCTCTCTTGGCTTTCTCCGGATTATGGATATTTGGGTTTCGACCTATGGATTTTTCTTTGTAGGTTCTGACCCCCTAGATTTATCTCTTTTGTCTTTCAGGATTGTTGATGGATGAGTCGACCTACCCATCTATGGGAGCTGTTTTAATCCCTAGGCATGCTCCTTGCTCGACAACATACCATCACCCCCTGGTTATTAATAAAATGGATTGGTTTTGGATTTCCTTGGTCGTTTTACTTTGGTAAGGCCGTCTCATAACTTTTTCAGCATTTCTTGGTTGTCTTACTCTGGTAAGGTCGCCTTGAACCTTCTGGCGTTCCTTGGTCGTCCTGCCTTGGAAAATTTGGCATTCCTTGGTCATCTTTACTTCGGTAAGGCCGCCTTGGACTATTTTGACATTTCATGGTCATCTTGCTCCGGTAAGACTGCCTTAAACTTTTCTAGCTAGCCTTGGTCGTCTTGCTCTGGTAGGGCCGCTTCGAGATAAATCTCTGGTTCTGGAACTCGAATGGCTAAGTCTGCTTACCCATGCACAGCAACATCGAGATCCTAGGCATGTTCTTGGAAGGCGATAAACCATTCAGTTCCCTTCACAAATGAATTTGATATCGAATAAAGCTATGGTCGCATACACATGTACAGGAACAAGCATCCCTAGGCATGCTCTTTACGAATGACAAACCGTTGAGTTTCCTTTTTGGCTTTTACTAAAAACTCCAAAGTTTTATAAATTTGATAAGATTACTTTGAAGAGTAAGGATGCTTTCTTGTGAAGTATGAAATCTGAAATTGGGTTACAAACTCTAAGGATTCTAGTCCATGGCTTATCGTTGGTCGTCTTGCTTCGCAAGGCTGCCTCAAGCCTCTTTGGCTTATCCTTGGTCGTCTTGCCTCAGCAAGGCTGTCTCGGAATTCTCTGGCTTATCCTTAGTCGTCTTGCCTCGACAAGACTGCCTTGAAATTCTATGGCTTGTCCTTGGTCGTCTTTCTTTGCAAGGTCGTCTTGGACCCTCTCTGGCTTGTTCTTGGCCGCCTTATCTTGATAAGTGCGCCTCAAACTCAGATGGATATCTGGATATATGTTATTAGTTATTCTTAATTTATGGATTTCGGGTTTCACCGACTTCCTGGCTGTGGATTTTCTAGTTTTTCAGGTTATTGGACTCCTGTAGTTCTTCGAATATTTTGGCATTCTGGTTAGCACCAAAACGATCTAGAGTAATCACCGGTTTTCATTGGTGTTACAACCAAAATTAACACCAAAATAGGATGACAGTGAAGGGGTATCGAACCGTCGGAAGCATAGAAGAATAATATGGAAGCAAAGACCCGACATAGCACAAGGACAAAAGCATAAGGGAAGCATTCAGAACAACAAGCAACCGACACCATTATCAAAGAAGAGACATCAGATTTGATATAAAGAAACAGTACCGACATGGTAGTTCTGACATGAAAGGCAGCTAACTAGAGTACATTACCGAAGGAAAGTCACCTAAAATCAGGAGTAGATGAAGAGAAAGGATGGAAGCCTATAGCCCGAGACCAAGAAGGGTGAAAGAGATATCGGCATTAACTTGCTTAATGCCGATACAAAAAAGATGAAGGTGTTAAAGGCACAAGAAACCGAAACATAAATCTTCTGGAAGCCATCTATTGAAACTAAAGGTTGAGAATCACCGAAAGGCAACTTCGGAAGACAACTAATAATACTCTGAAAGCATTCCTTCCAGAAGACTGAAACCCTCACCAAAAGTCAACCGAGAGCACACCAAAGCTTCCGAAGAGATAATCTATCCACACTAATTCACTTAGTGTCGCTACTGAAAGGAGTGGCAGTTCCCGTAACACATGCTGATGAAGCATAAAGGCGAGCAACATGAATAATAAAAAGCAAGACCGAAAGTTCATAACCGGAAGCCAAAAGCCTTCCTCAAAGCTATCCATACCAACGGGCTTTTTATCGATACTAAATGAAGAAACAACGTCAAAGGAAAGCTCTTGAGTCTGAAACCATCCTTCCTAGAACCAAGAACGGCACCTTAAAATCAATATTGAATCCACCAGCAAGGCCAAGAGAGCGGTCGAGAGCCAAGGCAACCGAAACCGAAAGGGAAAAGCGACCGACACATAGCTGTTTTACCCAAAAAAAGGCGTCTGCTGGCCCAATAACAAAAGAGGTGTAACACCCCGCATTTTATGACAATTCAATAATTAAATAATGCATATATATATATATGCATAGACACAAATGTATATATGAAGAATAAAATAAAGATAATGTAAATAAAAATGTAATGCATGCATTAAAAGAAAGAAAGGATTGGTTGCATGCGGTGTAAATATGTTGCATGCACTGATTAAACATTAATAATTAAGGAGAAATAAAAGAAAAAGTTTCTTGCACTGGTTTAAATGAAATATTGTAACAAACATGATAAAGAGGAATAAGAAGAGAACAATAACTACCATCGTTCTAAGCCTTGTTAACAAAAGCCTTAGTAGTGCAGTTGGTTAGAGAATGTGTAACGACCCGTATTCTACACACCATAGGATTGTAGAATATTTATTTCTTTCCCGTATGAAGTTGTATGGTCATGTAACTTTGGGAAACATCTATTAGAGTCATTTCCCATGTTCATGATTTTTGTCGATTTTTAAATGACCATTTTGCCACTAGTTGGTAATGTTTTGGCCATAACTTTTGACTGGAAAGGAATTTGACCTGAAACCACTTCCATTGGATTCGTTTGATGGTTTACCTTTCCGTAGAGTGGTCATAATAGCCAAACGGACTTACCGTTTGGGAGATATGGCTGAAATAAGGTTTGAAGGGTGAAAAACTGCTTAACCGGGCCAAATCGGGTGATTAGTGAGTAGGCCCATAACCCATTTCGGGATTAGGGTTATGGGGAGGCTGAAATGAGATAGAGGATCATTCCATTTCAGTTTTCTAGCCTCCACTTATCACCAAGGAACCCTAAAAAATGGCCTCCAACCTCTAAATCACCTCCAAATCACCTTTTGGTCAACAATTTGGCTTAGCAACCCCTAATCAAGGAAGATCTACACCAAATCAATATTGGAGCTGCTGTTTAGCATAGAGATTCACATCAAATCAGAGATTTATTTCAGATCTTAGTTTATTTGTGGCTAAGGTGAGTGATTTGCATAGTTTTGCACTAATTATGGCTAATTAGGGTTGATTAGTGTTAATTAGCGAATTTAAACATGATAAAATTCTAGAAAAATGTTTATAAAATTCGGAATGATGTTTTAGACCTCTAATATGAATTTGGGTTAATTTGATTAAGTTTTGCTAATCCTATCATTAGTTTCACCTAAACATGCTTAAGGGGAAATATGGGATTTTGGGGTATGTTTGATCCATTTTAACCTATTATATTGATGTTTTGCTGGTTGTGGTTGACTATATATGTTTCTATGACTGTATGGTATGCTTTGTGATTAGTTAGAATAGTTGGAATGGTTGAAAACGCCGTCGAGGGGCGTAAACAACTCGCTGGACAAGGTGCAGGAATTCGGATCGGATAGGGGATTGAGGGTCGATCGGATCGCCCTATGGGATCGTGGGACATCACCACGAGTCGAGTCATCTCCTCCGAACCGAACCATCTGCGCAAGGCCCATGAGCACCAATCGCGAACTGCTACCCGATCCGATCCACTTGTGTTTCGCATCACGATCCGACTAGAGGGAAGCAGCATCCACGATCCGATGCACTTCGAGACGCCGATTCGAACCAGGGGGAGCCACGAGCAGGAGGAGCGCGATCCGACCCGTATAGGGTATTCCGATCCGAACCGAGGAGAGGAGCACGATCTGAACCAGAGAGAAAGAGGACCGCGATGACGATCCGAACCGTGGCAATCTGGAGCCCGACCCGATCCACCAGGGGTGACGGCGATCCGACCCGATCCAGTGAAGAAGGAGCATTCTGATCCGAACCGAACCGATGAAGACTGATAACCCAAGTTGCAAAGGTAGTCCAAATGAAGGGTATTGACTCAGGATCCAGATAGGAACCAATGAGTGGACTTCATGAGTTGGACTTTGCTGCGGGACGTGTGCTAAGGAGTTGTCGACGTTCATAACTTCGATTCACCACTGAAAGGAATGATGGGCTACTTATCAGTGCAGTAGGGTCATTATGACCTGAGGGGCAAGGTGATGGTAGCAAGACTACGTTATCAGTGCAGTAGGGTCATTATGACCTGAGGGGCAAGGTGATGCGTAGTAAGACTATGAGCCAGTGCAGTGGGGTTCTTGTGACTCCATGGGGCAGAGTGGACATAGTAAGGATTAGTAAGGCTATGAGCCAGTGCAGTGGGGTTCTTGTGACTCCATGGGGCAAAGTGGACATAGCAAAGGATTTGTTGCTACGTTATCAGTGCAGTGAAGCCATTTATGACTTCATGGGGGCAAAGTGATCGTAGCAAGGTATGTTGGGTGATCGAAGTGGTGAATATCGTATGCTTTACGCACTGAGTGAGAGATGTGAGGATGGATGCTATGTTTGATTGTTTCCCATCACTATGACATGCACACCTCCCCCACCTCCGTATCTTTACACTGTTTGATATGATACCTTAGAGTGTTGTACAGTATGTAGTGCTAACTCTTTGGTTGCAGGTCCAGGTTCAGGTATGTTTTAGTCTACCTGTTATTGTTCACTTTAGATGCTTATCGCTCATACCAGGCTTTATGTCTGACCCAGAGTTTTATGTCTCCTCTTATTACTCTGGGTGCTCACACGAGCAGACTAGAGACAGGTTAGCTGGTGATGCGCGAGTAGCTGATTCGGAGGTGGGCAGGAGGCTTCCACGTATGATATATATATATATATACACACATTCTCCCTGTGTCGTTGGTGGTCGCTACTTGGGCATTAGTAGTGTACCTCATTTATCTTACTTTTGCTTTGAGACAGTTTGAAAGTTGTAATAAGCTGTATTTTGGATTTCCGCTGCTATGATGTTTAGTTCTGATTTTCAACTTATGCACTGTCTCTCCTGTTTTATGTCAAGTATGTTATTATTATATTTTGTTCTATGCGCTGTGAGACATTCTACAGGTTCTTGGTATGTTCATTTCCTTCTCACGACCCGTTCCGTGCTAACTGGACATGTGTACAACGCACTTTTGGAGTAAATGTCGGTTGGTGCGGGGCGGACCGTCACACTTGGTATCAGAGCTCTAGGTTGCGTAGTTAACCTAGGGAAAGACACTTGGGAGAGTTAGTACGTATATGAGAGCGCGTATTTGTAATTATTTTGGTTTTCAAAAGCTATGTATATATATACTATTAGTAGTATAAGAATGAAGTCGCACTGCACTAGCACCACTATGGGGTCGTTAATCGTTTCCCTTTTTCAGATTGACGATGAGCCGAGACACGAGGGGTGCTGGTAGAGGGACCAACCAAGGGAATGCCGCTGACATGAGGGCAATGTTTACTAACCTCATGAGAGACATGCTTAGAGAAGTGCAAGGGGCAGTTCCCAATCCCGGAGTTGGTGTTGGCCCAGTAGTGCAGGCGCCTAGGGTCGATTTCGCCAAGTTGTGCAAGGATTACACTAATCTTGGTGGGAAGCCGTTCCACGGGACGGAGTCGGCCACAGATGTTCAAGATTGGATGGATAGCTGTGATCGTATCTTTGATGACTTGGGTCTTGAGGATGCAATGAAGAGAAGGCTAGCATCTTGTCAGCTGCAAGGGCGAGCGATGAATTGGTGGAACGCCATTAGAACAGCTACTCCAGAGGATCGGGTTACTTGGGATCAGTTCAAGGCTCGCTTTAGCGAGAAGTTTATTCCAGCTGCCCAGAAGTCAGTGTTGTTTAAGAGGTTCTTGGAACTCAAGCAGAACGGAAGGGCAGTTTCTGACTATATTGCTGAGTTCGACACTTTGTCGAAGTATGGACTGTCTCTCATTGATACTCCTGAAAAGAAGAATGAGAAGTTCATTACTGGTTTGGATGGATACTTGGGGGAAAGGCTTATTAACCACATCGATGAGACTTTTGAATCGATCGTGGGGAAAGCTTTGAGATCAGAGAGTCTTTACCCTAAGTCAAAGACTGAGGCTGCATCTGCAGAAGGGCCAAAGCCGCAAGCAGGCGGTGGAGGCAAGAATAACTCTCAGAATAAGAGGAAGCAGGACCAATCAAAAGGTGGCCAGAAAAAGAGCAAGAAGGATGTTGAGTGCTTCAGCTGTGGAAAGAAGGGCCATTATGCTAAAGAATGTCGGGCCAAGCCAGCGGAAAGGAAGTGCTACAACTATGGTCAAATGGGACATCAGAAGGATAAGTGTCCGCAACCTCTTAAGGAGAAGCAGATTGTGAAAGCATATGCTATTGATGTTGTTCCTTCTTCGTCGAATGCCCCAACTGCGGCGGAGAAAGGAAAGAATGTTGTTATTCAAGGTATGCTTTCTATTTATGATGTACCAGTTCGAGTTTTGTTTGATACTGGGGCTTCTCGTTCCTTCATATCTAGTGACCTGGTAGATAGGTTGGGACTGGAACCCGAGATAGTCGATAGACCATTGGTTGTGACGAACCCGATTGGTGGTTCGACTAGCCTTAGTATGATTTGCAGGAATTTGGTCTTATCGAGTCATGGATGTATGTTTGTATGTGATTGCTTTGTTTTGGGCTTTACTGGGTATGGCATTATATTGGGAGTCGATTGGCTCCAAAGATACGGGGTGGTGGTAGACTGTGAGGGCTTTTTGGTGACAGTGAGGGAAGATGATGGGCGGAGGGTAGTGTTTGGTAGTCTACCTAGTGATGGGGTTATGGCTAGTTTTGTAAATTCCCTCGACATCCCGCAGGATGAGTTGTCAGATGTGCCCGTGGTTGGCCAGTATCCGAACGTCTTCGAGGAGGTGACCGGGCTTCCACCACACCGAGAGATTGAGTTCCGTATTGATTTAGTGAAAGATGCCAGACCTATAGTGATGCCACTTCGTCGTATGGCGCCAAGGGAGCAGCGAGAGCTCGGGGTGCAAGTCAGCAATCTTTTGAAGAAGGGATTTATTAGAAGGAGTGTCTCCGAGTGGGGAGCACCAGTTGTGTTTGCCACTAAGGCAGATGGTTCCCTTCGTTTGTGTGTGGACTATCGCGAGTTGAATAAGGTAACGAGGAAGAATAAGTATCCTCTACCGCGGATAGATGATTTGTTTGATCAACTGGAAGGAGCAAGAGTGTTCTCCCAGTTGGACCTCGCGACAGGATTTCATCAGCTTCGAGTAGCGGATGAGAGTATTTCGAAAACGACATTTAGGACGCCGTCTGGATTTTATGAGTGGTTGGTCATGCCATTTGGGTTGACCAATGCACCAGCCTACTTTGTGGATCTTATGAATCGAGTATTCAGAGATCAGTTGAATAAGTTTGTTCTTGTGTTCGTGGATGATATCCTTGTTTACTCAAGGACAGAAGAGGAACACAAAGGACACTTGAGGATAGTGATGGAGGTGTTGAGGAAACACCAATTGAAAGCGAAATTCTCTAAGTGTCATTTTTGGAGAAGGGAAGTGAGATTCTTGGGTCATGTTGTTTCCGAGAGTGGTATTGCCGTGGACCCTGCGAAGGTGGCTACGGTACAGGATTGGCCTACGCCCAAGAATGCAACAGATGTAAGAAGTTTCTTGGGATTAGCTGGATATTATCGTAAGTTTATCCAGGACTTCTCCAAGATAGCAGCACCGTTGACTCAGTTGACTAAGAAGAATCAGTCCTTCGTCTGGGACGAAGTGTGTGAGGATGCCTTCAAGAGCCTAAAGGAGAAGTTGACGCGTGCGCCAGTGTTAGTCATTCCTAGAGGGAATGAAGAGATGACGGTATACACGGATGCTTGTGGTACCGGACTGGGTGCTGTATTGATGCAAGGAGGTAGGGTTGTAGCTTATGCTAGTCGACAGCTAAAGCCGCATGAGAAGAAGTATCATACCCATGATTTGGAACTAGCAGCGATTGTGTTTGCGCTGAAGATGTGGAGACACTATCTTTTGGGAGAAAGATTTGAGTTGTTTACCGATCATAAATCGTTAAAGTATCTCTTCTCTCAGAAAGATCTGAATCTCCGTCAGCAGAGATGGTTAGAGTTCTTGGCTTCGTATGATTTTGATATCGCATACACACCTGGGAAAGGTAATGCGGTAGCCGATGCCTTGAGTAGGAGACATGCCAGCTTAGGGGCAATGTTTCTTGAATGGAAGCAACTGGAGTATATCGCGGGGTTTGATTTCAGACCAAAGTGCGAATTGGATCCAGTTATGCTAGCTAGTTTGACGATCAGACCCACTTTGATAGAGCGGATTGGTTCCAGCCAGAGGGACGATCCTAACCTATTGGAAATCATCTCCAAGTTAGAGATGGGTATCGATGAGGAGATGAATGTGTATGGGCTTGATCGAGATGGATGGCTTCGGAAGAATGGAAGACTAGTTGTGCCCAACGTGAATGGTTTGAGAGATGAAGTGCTTAGAGAATGTCATCACTCAAAACTGACTATACATCCCGGTGGTAATAAGATGTATCGAGACATGAGACAGACTTACTGCTGGGAAGGGATGAAAAGAGACGTTGGGAAGTTTATATCCAAATGCATGAATTACCAGCTAGTTAAAGCCGAGCAAAAGAAGCCTAGTGGGTTGTTGCAACCATTAGAAATTACCGAATGGAAATGGGAGCAAGTCTCGATGGATTTCATCGATGGTTTACCAAGGACTAGATCGGGATATGATAGCATCTGGGTAATTGTGGATCGATTGACTAAGAGTGCAAGATTTATATCAGTCAAATCGACCAGGACATCAGCCAAGTTGGCAGAATTGTATATGAAATGGGTAGTGAGATTTCATGGAGTACCCAAAAGCATTGTGAGTGACCGAGACCCGTTGTTCACTAGTGAGTTTTGGAAGAGCTTACAAGAGGCTCTAGGGTCAGGATTACATCTCAGTACCGCATATTATCCTCAGACCGACGGTCAGACGGAGAGGGTGAATCGTAGATTGGAAGACCTCTTGAGAGCTTGTATATTGGATTTTGGTGGATCATGGGATGACCATTTGCATCTAGTAGAGTTGGCATATAACAATAGCTACCAATCCAGTATCGGTATGGCTCCATATGAAGCTTTGTACGGAAGACCGTGCAACTCACCATCATGTTGGATAGAGACTGGCGAGAAGTTTGTGCTTGGACCAGATGTGGTGAGAGAAACTTCGGATAAGATTAAGATCATTCAGCAACGAATGAAAGCTGCCCAAGATAGGCAGAAGAGCTATGCTGATAAGAGGAGAAGAGACTTGAAATTCTCCGTTGGTGACTTGGTGTTTGTCAAGATCTCTCCGTTGAAAAGCGTGATACGATTTGGCAGGAGAGGCAAGTTGGCACCAAGATTTGTTGGCCCATTCTCTGTTCTTGAACTAGTCGGGAATTTGGCATATAGAGTTGGCTTACCAGAGAAAATGGCGGGAGTTCACAATGTATTTCATGTTTCCCAACTAAGGAAGTTCGTTCACGACTCAGGTATGACTATTTCACCTGATCAGTTAGAGGACTTCGAAGTAGAACCCGAGGCGGTAGGGAACCGCAAGCCGATTCGTATTGTTGGGCACGATACGAAGCAACTTCGAAGGAAGGCGGTGAAGCTAGTCAAGGTTCAGTGGGGCGAGGACGAGAATGATTGTACTTGGGAGACAGAGGAGAGCATTAGGAAGACATATCCAGAACTCTTGCCTGGTAAGATTTACTTTGCGATTTAATTATTCCGCATGCTAGGATAGACTTATTTTACTTGTTTTGCATGTTTGATGGTTGTTTTATGGTTGATAGGCATGCGGGACCTTTGTGTGTGTTTTGATTAGGGAATTTCGGGGGCGAAATTTCTTAAGGGGGGGGGGGGGGGGAGTGTAACGACCCGTATTCTACACACCATAGGATTGTAGAATATTTATTTCTTTCTCGTATGAAGTTGTATGGTCATGTAACTTTGGGAAACATCTATTAGAGTCATTTCCCATGTTCATGATTTTTGTCGATTTTTAAATGACCATTTTGCCCCTAGTTGGTACTGTTTTGGCCATAACTTTTGACTGGAAAGGAATTTTGACGTGAAACCACTTCCATTGGATTCGTTTGATGGTTTACCTTTCCGTAGAGTGGTCATAATAGCCAAACGGACTTACCGTTTGGGAGATATGGCTGAAATAAGGTTTGGAGGGTGAAAAACTGCTTAACCGGGCCAAATCGGGTGATTAGTGAGTAGGCCCATAACCCATTTCGGGATTAGGGTTATGGGGAGGCTGAAATGAGATAGAGGATCATTCCATTTCAGTTTTCTAGCCTCCACTTATCACCAAGGAACCCTAAAAAATGGCCTCCAACCTCTAAATCACCTCCAAATCACCTTTTGGTCAAGGATTTGGCTTAGCAACCCCTAATCAAGGAAGATCTACACCAAATCAACATTGGAGCTGCTGTTTCGCATAGAGATTCACATCAAATCATAGATTTATTTCAGATCTTAGTTTATTTGTGGCTGAGGTGAGTGATTTGCATAGTTTTGCACTAATTATGGCTAATTAGGGTTGATTAGTGTTAATTAGCGAATTTAAACATGATAAAATTCTGGAAAAATGTTTATAAAATTCGGAAGGATGTTTTAGACCTCTGATATGAATTTGGGTTAATTTGGTTAAGTTTTGCTAATCCTATCATTAGTTTCACCTAAACATGCTTAAGGGGAAATATGGGATTTTGGGGTATGTTTGATCCATTTTAACCTATTATATTGATGTTTTGCTGGTTGTGGTTGACTATATATGTTTCTATGACTGTATGGTATGCTTTGTGATTAGTTAGAATAGTTGGAATGGTCGAAAACGCCGTCGAGGGGCGTAAACAACTCGCTGGACAAGGTGCAGGAATTCAGATCGGATAGGGGATTGAAGGTCGATCGGATCGCCCTATGGGATCGTGGGACATCACCACGAGTCGAGTCATCTCCTCCGAACCGAACCATCCGCGCAAGGCCCACGAGCACCAACCGCGAACTGCTACCCGATCCGATCCACTTGTGTTTCGCATCACGATCCGACTAGAGGGAAGCAGCATCCACGATCCGATGCACTACGAGACGCCGATTCGAACCAGGGGGAGCCACGAGCAGGAGGAGCGCGATCCGACTCGTATAGGGTATTCCGATCTGAACCGAGGAGAGGAGCACGATCTGAAGCAGAGAGAAAGAGGACCGCGATGACGATCTGAACCGTGGCAATCTGGAGACCCGACCCGATCCACCAGGGGTGACGGCGATCCGACCCGATCCAGTGAAGAAGGAGCATTCTGATCCGAACCGAACCGATGAAGACTGATAACCCGAGATGCAAAGGTAGTCCAAATGAAGGGTATTGACTCAGGATCCAGATAGGAACCAATGAGTGGACTTCATGAGTTGGACTTTGCTGCGGGACGTGTGCTAAGGAGTTGTCAACGTTCATAACTTCGATTCACCACTGAAAGGAATGATGGGATACTTATCAGTGCAGTAGGGTCATTATGACCCGAGGGGCAAGGTGATGGTAGCAAGACTACGTTATCAGTGCAGTAGGGTCATTATGACCTGTGGGGCAAGGTGATGCGTAGTAAGACTATGAGCCAGTGCAGTGGGGTTCTTGTGACTCCATGGGGCAGAGTGGACATAGTAAGGATTAGTAAGGCTATGAGCCAGTGCAGTGGGGTTCTTGTGAGTCCATGGGGCAAAGTGGACATAGCAAAGGATTTGTGGCTACGTTATCAGTGCAGTGAAGCCATTTATGACTTCATGGGGCAAAGTGATCGTAGCAAGGTATGTTGGGTGATCGAAGTGGTGAATATCGTATGCTTTACGCACTGAGTGAGAGATGTGAGGATGGATGCTATGTTTGATTGTTTCCCATCACTATGACATGCACACCTCCCCCACCTCCGTACCTTTACACTGTTTGATATGATACCTTAGAGTGTTGTACAGTATGTAGTGCTAACTCTTTGGTTGCAGGTCCAGGTTCAGGTATGTTTTAGTCTACCTGTTATTGTTCACTTTAGATGCTTATCGCTCATACCAGGCTTTATGTCTGACCCAGAGTTTTATGTCTCCTCTTATTACTCTGGGTGCTCACACGAGCAGACTAGAGACAGGTTAGCTGGTGATGCGCGAGTAGCTGATTCGGAGGTGGGCAGGAGGCTTCCACGTATGATATATATATACACATTCTCCCTGTGTCGTTGGTGGTCGCTACTTGGGCATTAGTAGTGTACCTCATTTATCTTACTTTTGCTTTGAGACAGTTTGAAAGTTGTAATAAGCTGTATTTTGGATTTCCGCTGCTATGATGTTTAGTTCTGATTTTCAGCTTATGCACTGTCTCTCCTGTTTTATGTCAAGTATGTTATTATTATATTTTGTTCTATGTGCTGTGAGACATTCTACAGGTTCTTGGTATGTTCATTTCCTTCTTCCCTTTCCTTCTCACGACCCGTTCCGTGCTAACTGGACATGTGTACAGCGCACTTTTGGAGTAAATGTCGGTTGGTGCGGGGCGGACCGTTACAGAATGTGACTTGCATACAAGAGGTACAGAGTTCGATCCCCACCGCCATCATATTTTTGTTTTAAGAGAACGACCAAAATAACACATGTTCATGAGAGAAAATATGTATAAACGCACATATAAGAAAAAAATATACATATAAGGAAGAAAAGAATATATATATATATATATATATATATATATATATATATGAGAATACATATGTATATATGTGCCAATATATATATATATACACACATGAAAGAGATATAGTTCAAGATAAGGCTGCAATTAAAGAAATATGGCAAGAACCAAATAATGGTGCAACACCGTTTGAATTGAAAACAAAACAAAAAGTTGTGTGCGTATATATACACATAAAATGGTCATTAGAAGATTTGTATACCTATAAGAAGATTACATGTGAATATAACAGTTGAATAAATTCCATAAATTCAAACATTCGAAAATCAATTTTCTGCGCAAAAATATCTCATGGGACCCATAGGGGGTCGACACCCTCCAGATCCAGCCAGATTCATCGATGAATCTGGACTATTTTCTTAATGACATTCAATGCTGACTTAGCTACGTGTACAACAAGATCCTGAACATCTATAAATAGGCTAGCAGAGCTTAGCCTAAACCTCACATTCTATGAGACGTCTAAGCTCTGCCATTCTTTCTCCTCCTCAAATCTCTTCAGAAAAATAAGATAATTAGTTTAGGAAAATTCTGAATCAAGATCTAGAGAAAAAGAATGAAAATTAATAAGAAGATGTTAAGAATCATATGCAAAGTAAGGTAAATTCTTAGATCTGGTCTATTCAATTTTCTTCCACTTTCTTCCCTTTTTCTTTTAGTAAGAATTGTGGATCCATGGTTGTTAGGTTCCAAATCCAGTTAGGGGAATCCATGGAATGCTAGATCTGGACTAGATTCAGGAATGGGAAAGCAATTTAGGTGAGTGGATTTAAGTTATATGATTTTTGATAATGATATATTATCGTTTGACATTCCCTGTTAATCTATAACGTGAATTTGCTAGAATAATTAAAAGTGTTGAAATGCTAATATGACATGTTGAAATTTTAATATGTTGGAAAATTCATATGTTGAAAAATTCATATGTTGAAACGTTTAATATGCTGAAATGTTCATTTGTGGAAATGCAAACTTGTTAAAATATGTGTAACAATTACTGTTGTAATTACATGATTCACTTGTGGCATATTATGTACTTGAATTATTAGCTGTAGAATTGAGAAAATGACATGTTAATTTGTTATATTTGAACAGTTACTGTAACAACCCTTATTTTTAACGGATAATAAATAATTTATTCAATTATTTAAATAATGGTTTGGCAATTTAAAATGACCAAAATCAAATAATAGTTAATATTTAATTAAATTAAATAATAGAATAATATATTTAATTTCTGAAATAGTCGGAAATAGTAGAATTTACAATATTATGCGAATTGGATTATTTATAATATTTAATTCAATTTAGAAATTAATTATAATAATGAAGTTATTTATAAATGTCATTTGAATGTATAAATTATATTATAATTATAATCGAGCTCGAAATGGCACGATAGTTCGTAATTTGGTGATTCGAACTTTAAACGAATATACAGAATCCGTTTTAAGTCGGATTTCTATGAAACAAGAAACGTTCGAATCTGTTGAACGATATTTTTCTAATGGAAGAGAAAATCGAGATTTCATTGTGTAGATTTTGAGTTATTTCCAAATCAATTTTTCGAAAAGTCGCTATGGAATTCCTTTATAATTTATAATGATTTATTTATATTATAAATGGATTTTTAATATAAATTGAATACGAATTTAATACTGGATTTGAAATATCGAGTTATAAATTCAGATAGGAATATTTTGGAATGTATGATATTTTATGGGAATGTATATACGATAATACTAATTTATTATTATAAAGTTAAATTGTTTTTAAATATATTAATATTTAAATGAGTTTATTTAGACCTCAGAAAATATCCATTTTTGCAAACGACCTCCGTTTTCGATGAAACTAATTTTTTTGGATGCAGAATATTAAATTATTGTTAGATTTCAATATTCATAATTTTTGGAGTCAGTATGTGGCCGTACAGGAATGTAATGTGAAAAGCAGTCGATAATTTGACTTTCTGTGTGAGAAAACAAAGTCGAAATTCGATGAAACAAGTTTCGTTGGGTCTGTAATGTTGGTATGTACCTGTGTGTCCATTTTCATGATTTTTAGATATCATGTGTGATCATACCAATTTTTAATCAACGAATACAAATAGAAATCGAATATAAATAAATAAAATAAAACAGGAAGCTTCCCTTAGAAGCTATAACCAACCTATATATACCATATACCATTTGTCTAACCCTACCATTTTCATTCCTGAAGTCAATTTCTTTACAGTCGCCAATCTCTCTTCTTAAAACCAAATGGTGAGCTAAAATAAAATCATAAGAAATCAAATCAAATATCTAAAATTGTGAAACATGTATATTCGAATTCAGTGAGTGTTTCCTTTCAAACTGGTAGTACATTTGGTAAATTTAACGTCATTCTATTCGTTGTTTTCAACAAAGCGATTATCTAGGGTTCATCTTTTCTTGGATTTGGAGCATAATTTTGAAGGAATGAAGCTTATATTCGGATTCAAGAGGTAGAATAACAGCTTTTTGGAATTTTTGGGATTTTTTTTAAAATAAAAACTATCGCACTCTTTTACTAGAGTCGAGCGTGATAGCCTGTCATGATGTATGAAAGTAATATGAGATGAAAAAGTTTTTGATGGAGAAGTCGATGATGATTTTTATTTGTTTTTCTAAGGAAGAATGAAAGTGAATGGAGCGGTATCAGTATTCGCAATGGCCTTGGTTACTGTCGAAGTTGAACTGGGTGTGCGATTTGATGAATGGCCATAGTTTGATGAGTTTCTGAAGGGGAGAATTTTTGTGATTGTCGCTTGAATTTTTGGTCAGAAGTTGTAGGAGAACGAGAGGGTAGAAAATGCCATAATGGTGAGGAGCACGGTGGTTTAACTAGGAAGATGATGAGCATGGTTGTTAGCGTATAATGAGGTGAATAAGAAAGTTGATGTTGCCCAAGGTTTAAGGTCTGGAGAGTGTGACTCGCGGAAATGAAAAAGAACTGAAGTCGGATGGGCTAGTTTAGGTTAATGGTGGAGTATTTTAGAGAACGGGTGGACATTCGGAAATGGTGAAGAAACTACGTTCCAGTTCATTTCAGCAGAGAGGAAGTATCAACATTTGGAAGAAAGATTAAGTGTTTAAAACTATGTTAATTAAGAAAGTAATTAGTAATTAGTTAATATATGTATTAAATTTAAATCCTATAGTATTGAAATAACTGTATCTCTCTCATACGTCAACAAAACCAGATAGTATCGGATTCAAATTAGAACGATGAGATCTTCGTTGGGGAACTGATTTCGTTGTGAAATGGGCTGCTGGAATTTCGAGGAAGAATCAAACGCCCGTTTGATTTTAAAAATGAAACAAAAGCAGAATTGTCAACCGCAAACAAGTGAGTAAAACTTACTAACTCTGCATAGTTATATTTTTATAACGTATATTTAGAATTGATAAATGTTGGTTAATTGTTGTGTGTTGACTGTTTAGATGAACTGCTAATAAATTGGTTGAAAATATAGATAACGGTATATATATGAATATATCGTTAATTAGATATTGATTTTGTTTATCAGAATATTTCAATTTGAAATGAAATTGATGTTATTTATGTTTAACATATGTGGATGTAGGGAAATAGGTTGGAGGGATCCAACTGGATTCCTCATTATTTATAATACTGTTTGTTTTCATATATTGTGATATATGATGTGATATATAATCTGTGATTGATTATGATGACACTGGTCATGTTATTTGATATTTTAAATACCATAAGAAATACCGGAATGTTAAAAGAGAATTTTCAAAGTGTATATTGAAAATAAAATATTTACAAATCAAAGGATTTTACAAAAGGAAATATTTATAAAATCAAAGGATTTTATAGAAAGATAAAAGGATTTTATAGAATTATAAAAGGAATATTTATTTAAAAAATAAATAGAATTATAAAAGGAATATTTATTTAGAAAATAAATAGAAAGATAAAAGGAATATTTATTTGGAAAATAAATAGAATTATAAAAGAAATATTTATTTGGAAAATAAACAGAATCATAAAAGAAATATATATTTGGAAAACAAATAGAATAAAAAGGAAATTGGCAGGATATAAAAGAATTATGAGAAGATTATTTTAAGAGGATATCAAACAGAAATCTGTTTTAATAGATAAAATTGGGAAGATTAATTTATAAATAATGTTATATAAATTAAGAAAAATAATTATCATTGGATAAATAAAAAATTAAAAGTCTGAATTTATATAGAGGAGTAGAAATCGGTTTTAACACTGATATTTAAAATAGAAATTGAACTTGGCATTTATAAAGGGAATTATAAACGAGACTTTAAGTGTTAGAAGTAAAAAGGATATTTTGTATAATTAATTCTATAAATAGAATTATAAATAGAATTTGGAAATGGGATATTATTTTAAAATACGAAACCAAACTTAATGGATTATATAAAAGAAATATTTTTCACATTCGATGTGAATAATGGATTAAAATGAATATTTTATAAATTAAAACATTTATAAGAAAAATTGGGTTTTGTAATAGGAATTCAAATGGGAATTTGAATATGATAAGAAATAGGTTAAAATAATATTAGTTATTCGAATAAGAGTTAATCGAATTAGAGTTAATCGAATAATAGTTATTCGAATAGAGTTAATCGAATATTAGTTAATCGAATAAAGTTATTCGAATATTAGTTATTCGAAGAGAGTTAATCGAATATTAGTTAATCAAATATTAGTTAATCGAATAGAGTTAGTCGAATATTTGTTATTCGAAGAGAGTTAACGAATATAAGTTATTCAAAGAGAGTTAATCGAATATAGTTTATTCGAAAGAGAGTTAATCGAATATAGTTAATTTGAAAGGGAGTTATGGAATAAAGTTTATTCAAAAAAGAGTTGTCGAGTATAGTTATTCGAATGAGAGTTATCGAATAGATATTATTCGAGAGAGAATTATACATTGGAATTCGACTATATCGAATACGGGAAAGTATTTATTTATTTTCCGATTTTTAATCAAGATTTTATTTATTTGTTAATAAAATAGTTTTTTATTTATTTATACAAATTAATAAATAAAAGTTATATTCTGAAGTTAGATATTTCGAAAGTAGGGATTGTAACACTATAGTTATAATCAATGTTTTCAATAAAGAAGTGGATTCGTAAATTGAACCTGAGAGTTACGTAAGAATAGTTTGTTAAAGATTGAAGTGGTGAACTTTGTATATTTCGAGGTTAGAAATGTTGTTCAGTTAAGGTCTGAGAGGTAGTTATACCCCAACTTGATTGACTTCATTTTTAACTAAGGAATGGTTAAGGTCGATAGTGAAGGTTGGTTAAGTGAATTTAGTAAATGAGTGTACTGATTTGAGTTAGCATAGCAATGTTTTATTTAAACATCTATTTAAATCCAATGAAGGAATTTTGGAAATGTTTTCCAAATAAGAATCATAAATGTTTTCTAATATAAAAAAATAAAATGAGAATAAATATGGAAATGTTTTCCAATGATTAATAACGTATATTTTTAAAATTTAGAAAATAAGAATTTACGAATATATGGAAATGGGAATAGGGAAATGGATGATTGAATGACAAATTAAATTAAAGGGGATCAGTGTTGATTGATTATTTGCTCGGTAAGATTTCCATTTGGATATACGACCGTTGTTTGTACACATGTTTTCCTTTGATAGTTAAATAACCGGCTATCAATGTTTTGACCATTTCCGTTGTCAATACGGAGAGACCGAGATCAGGTTTATTAACCGAAAACCACTCCATATTGGCATTAGTGTCGTGAATCAAATATGAGGAAGATAATTGAAGAAAGAGTTTGTGCAAGGTCTGTTCTGGCAAATGCTAGGTAGAAATTTCCTAAGATGGGTTTACAGATTAGTGCCTTCGGATTGTCCAGTCCCAGGACAACCTGTATGGAAGAATGTCTGACAGAGTATATTTAATAGATCAGTAAGTTGATCTCTTCATACGTATTTACGTTTGGTGGTGGAGGAATTCGTTTCTTTTAGCTATATACTCGTGGTATTTTTGGAGAAATCAATTTGTGATTTGGTGGGTATGACGATGTGGTATTCAAACTAATAAGGGTGTGATGTGTACGTTATGACCTTTAGCCTCATAACCAGGAAATGGTATAAAATCGGGTTGGTCACATGGCTAAGCAGTTAGCTGCCAACTAGGGTGTATTATCACCTGACCTAGAGAAATTTAATTTACTTCTTTAACCTATTTCGATGCTGTCCCTTTCGGGAAACGGTTGCTGATCCCAACCGTTGGTGATAATACATTCGGTACACTCAAGCGAAATGAGTGACCGATCATGTTTAGCCTGGGTTGCAAGATGTTCTTGTTGAGCCCGGTGTATTCCTCTCTAGAGATACACTAACGGAAGGTGGTTCCATACCTTGCCAATTGGAATCCATTACCCAATAAGTGCCCCCGGATTTTTGATTGTATATTATGTATGTGGAACGTGAGATGAAAGCGTTCTGCTAATGATTATTTAGTTGTGGTTGATAGACGTTATTATAGTATCAAAAGAATTTTGATATAAAGATTATCATTTCTTTCAAAAGGATTTTGAAAGTTAAATCAAGTGTTTTGGATTCTCATAAGGGAAAACCCCGTTCCGTGCTATACGGCGTAGTCTTATGAGATATCGTTTTTTTCTCATACTGTTTTAAATTCTTTACTCACACCTGTCCCATGACTGACCCAGAGTTTATTTTGTTTTGTTTTCCTTAAACTCTTGGGTATCCAATTTTGTACGGGAAGTCAAGTAGTCAGGATTTTACAGATACTTGGAAAGATGGAGCAGCATGCTTCGGGATTATATAGCTATTGTTTATTTCTGCTATGGTGTAAGTGTTATACTCAAATGACAGATTTGTATTTTCAAGTTATGTTGTATACTGTATTTTATTCGTTCCGCTATGAGATTCGTGTTACTCTGATTCTGTTGTTATGTTCTTCTTCTTCTTCTTCTTCTATTCCAATTTTCTATCTTATCTATTTCTCACCCTCTAACTTCTTTCTATTAATGATCTGGAATGTTTGATGCCTGAATAATTGACATGGGTTTTATGTTGATTTTCTCGGTCGAAAATCCTGGTTTGTTACAGTGGTACTAGAGCTAAAGGATAAGTAATTACCTTGGCTCTGTGGCATGATTCGGTAGAGATGGGGTTAGCAATACCCTATATTGAGTTTGAGTGTATATATATGAGCACGTATTTATTATTTAATATAAAATGATTTTATATTGTGGAGATTCATTGGTTGAGTGGCTTATAAATTCTGGTCGATCAGTTTGATCCACTGTATCGGTAGGAGTTTCTAAACACTTGATATGATGAACCGACACAGTATGTTTTGGAAAGAGGGTAAACGAAATAATTTTACCCAAATTATATTTTTGATATAAAGGATTTATATCAGAACTACTATAGTATATTGATGTGTTGGTTATTATTATAATCGGATGAGATTATAATTGAAATGGTTACGTAAATAGCCAATCAGGATTCATATAAGTGTAATATGTGGAATCGGATGAATTAATTCTGAAATTAAAATCAGAATTGGAATTAAAACTCCTAAAAGTTGGAAAAGTGTTTGTAAATGGATTTGAATTAAATTATGGGAATTTTAAAATCCTGGGAGATTTTGGAAAGTTTTTCAAGCATTGTGAAGGATATTTTGAAATAATTTAAAAATGGAAGTGTGTAACGACCCGGGGATTTTCGACTCCGAAAATCGACACAAAACCCAGCGTCGACTGTTCAGACATCGAAAATACCGGACCATTAATAGAAAGAAGTTAGAGGATGAGAAAGATAAGATAGAACTAATAGAATAGAAGAAGAAGAAGAACACAATTGAGCAGAATCAGAGTAAACACGAATCTCACAGCGGATCGAATAAAATATATTATTTAACATAACTTTGAAATACAAATCTGTTTGTATATACATACCATTATCAGAGTACAACATAACATTTGATACAGCAGAAATAACTCTATATAACTGACGGTGAAGCCTCCTGCTTCATTGCTCCTCCAAGTGTATCTGTAAAGCCTGAAACACTTGACTGCCCGTACAAATTTGGGCACCCAAGAGTTTAGGAAAAACAAAACAAAATAAACTCTGGGTCAGTCATGGGACTGGTGTGAGTAAATTCCAACCATACAGTTTAACTTTGAAAATCCTTTTGAAATGAAAGGATAATAGTAAGACCAGCCCACACATAAACATGGACGGTTTTTACCTTACTATAACCCAAAATATTTTGATATCAAAATCCAGTGATATTATAATAATGTCTAATCAAGTAAATAACCAAATAGTAGAACGCTTGCATCTCACGCTCTACACATATAGTAAAAATCGAAAACCGCAGGGCGCTTATTGGAGATTGGATTCCAACTATGACAATGTATGGGACCACCTTCCGATGATGTATCTCTAGAGGTGAATACACAGGGTTCAACAAGAACATCTTGTAACCCGGCCCACACATGACCGACCACTCATTTCGCTTGAGTGTATCGAATGTATATCACCAACGGTTGGGCTCAAACCACCGTTCCCGAATGGGCAGAATCGACAGATTTAGAAACAAAAGGAATTTCTCTAGATAGGTGATTATACACCCTAATGGGAGCGACCCACATAGCCATGCTGCCTACCCGATTTTTGTCATTTCCCGGCTGTGAAGCTTGAGGCTACGTCTACCTTTTAGGACATCTGGCCACCATACACTTTGAATGCCACATCGTCAAACCCGTCAAGTCACTAGTTAATCTCCTCAAAGATAATACGGGCATAAAAGCTAAGAGAAACGAATTTCTCCGCCACCAGACGTAACATCTTGAAAAGATCGTCTTATGTGACCGTTAGGAATACTCTGTCAGACATTCGTCCATACAAGTTGTCCTGGGACTGGACAAACAGAAAACACCATTTTGGAACCTGACGACCCTTGCATTTTACTCCGTCTTCAATTTTCTTCAGCATAATCGAATACGCAACGTTTATGCCTATACGGAGTGGTTCTCGGATAATATATCCAACCGGTCTCCCCGTATTGACAACGAGGGTCAAAACACTTCGATAGTCGGTTATTTAACTATCGAAGTAAAAACAACATCCATTCAAACATCACACCTCGCTGGCCCTTTCTAATATTTTCCCGTTTCCTATATCTTCCTAGATAATTTCTCAAAGCTCGTTAAGCCCTTAACGCTCTGGAAAACATTTCCAAATATTATAAAACCTTATTTTTTTTCATATTCTTGAAACCCTATGTCATTAACGTTCGAAAACATTTCTCGCTTTTACACACTTCAAATTTTCTGTACATGCATCATTTATATTGGAAAATATTTCCAATAACCATTTAATTCTACAATGATTGCTTTTCAAACATAATTCACTTTAAACCGCGAATGTTATCTCTCATAGAAACTGATCCCATTAAATCAAACCAACTTGGTTTTAACAATAAATATCACTATCGATTATATACATACAATTTGACGAAGCTAAATCCAACTGTATCACTTCTTCGGAAAAACATAATTATTTCCTTATCACTTGGCTAAGTGAGTTTCAAACCCCTCTAGGGAATAGTGCTATATCTCATAATCATGCTTAAGCTTGGTCAACAGCGCTAATTTATCGCTATAGTTCAAAAACTTGTCAGACGCTGTAATATTCTTCTTTATAGCTAATCTCAACATAATAGTCACGCTTAAGCCTAGTCAACAACGCTATTTTATCGCTATAGTTTACGGATTTGCAATACGCTACCATATTCCACTTTATAACTAATCCCGTCACCTCTTTCCGTTACAAAAATCTTGACATCTCTTTCTATTACAAAAATCTTGACATCTCTTTCTGTTACAGAAATCTTGAATCTATTTCCGTTACAAAAATATTGGCATCACTTTCCATTACAAAAATATTGACATCTCTTTCCGTTACAAAAATATTGACATCTCTTTCCGTTACAAAAATATTGACATCTCTTAAATATGATTTTTATGACGCCATATCCTTATTTGAAAACTCGGTTGTTTAAATTTATTTACATTGGCCATTAACTCTTCACCCCATCTTCCTTAAACATTTCACTTTAAACTTCTCTTATCAAAAATCGATCACGTTCTTTGTCTTTTTAGCAATTTACTTTTCATTCGTATTATTATACCCAATTCAATAAAACATCTCAATATAACTTAATACCAGTTTATAATAAAATTTCTATTATAATTTAAACCTCGCTTTAATTATAAAAATATAATTTTTATAATTGCCTTCGTTGATTTGTCTGACAGTCAACCAATTTCTTAACAAAATGGGTTTATGGTTGACTGTCGCTGATATCGTTTATTTACCAAATCAACATAACGTTAAATTTCCATTCAACACGGTTCAAACAGTGCACAACCAGTACATCTAAATATTTAGGAATCCGGTTGAGTTCCTCCAACCGATTTCCGCATCCACAGATGTTAGTCAATTCAGTATTCAACCAATGGTGTGTACATATGCAACGATATATAATATTTCAACCAATTTAACCATAGTCTGTCTAAACAACCATCACACAGCATTCGACCATTATTTAAAATAAAATTAAAATATTTTAAATAAAACAGAGTTAGTGAATTTACTCACCTTTGCGCGTTAACCGTTAAATAACGATTTGCGTCCGTCGATTAAAGCAGGCGTTCAATTCTGCCATAAATTCACCGTGCTTCAAGTGGTTCCAAACAGCTCCATAGCATAGCGTGTGTCCATGCGATACAAATGCGACAAGCTGTTTGCAATTATATACTACCCGGCCCAAACTCTGCTCACACCCGCTTTCAGTACTGATAAATCCGATGCTCCTTCTTCCCACTTCTAATTGACGCTGCTGAAGCCCTCCACCAAAATCTCCTTACTTCGAAAACATATGCTCCCAGTATGGTACTCTCCATTTCATACTCACGTGCACAATTATGTGTGCCACCAGTATTTCCCTCAATTTTCACACACTGTGAACTCTAGACCTCACACACATTTAACCACGTATGGCCCATCCCCACAACTACCGTGTCCTGCTCCTCTTCTTACTCCCTTCACGCCCTTGCTCACTTGACTTGCAACTCCTCTCTGCGCAAACAGCACGTCCGTACTCTTACTTCACAACACAACCCCCTTCTCTAAAACATATATGCTGAGCTTGGACGCCATCCCATAGTTACCTCCTTCCACAAGCAAAAGCACGATCCTCCTATTTGCTGTCATGGCCGAATATATATTACACCATTCCTCTTTCAACTCTTCCTGAAAAGTCGAAATAAAATCATCACCAATCTCCTCTTCCAATCCTCTACTTCATCACAAGACCCACGTCCATGCATGAAGGGATTAATCTCCCCAATATCTTTGTATTCAAACCATGCGCAAGTATTAAAATAGAAAATAGAAGAGGAGCGAAAAGGGATGGAGAAAGAGAAAATTAAAGAAAAGTCACAGAGAGGAAAAGAAATCGGTTTCCAAATCCCTGAGGTGGGAAAGAACAGATGCTCGGGTATTTATATTGCCAAGCTCCTTGGCACGCAAGGAATAGAAGGGTAGTCCGGTACAATTTAGCTGTTAGGTGTGCAGATTTTAAATTTTCTATTTCACTTTGTCGGCAAGGTTTCTAAAGTAGGCGTGAGACACAAGGAATAGGTCTGCAGAATCGTCCCTTCTTTCTTTGGCGTGCAGCTTTACATTTACTTCATAGTTAAGTATTAGATTTGAATTCATGACGGAGACATATCTTACTACGGAAAATACCATTCACGTACAGACAAAAGTAAGAGTACAGACGTGCTCAACGAGGTGTCACGACCCCAAAAATATAATAATACAAGTAGATTACCTCATATTTTGAAACCCCAAAATATCGATATAGGGTGCGAAATACTTCAAATAAAAAGTTGCGTATTTAATTAATTAAAAATTACAGTAAAATTCTAAAAATTAAGTTATCACTACGACTCAAAAGAATCTTGTCCAAATTCGAAACCGATAAGAAGTTATTTCAAATAAACCGTTATGGTCGATATACGATTTCATAGCGACTTTCTGAATATTTGATTTTGACATATCTTGCAATCTATACGACGAAATCTCAATATTTCACTTCTGTCAGAAAGATACTGTTCAACAGATTCCAATATTTCTTGTTTTGCAGAAATCCGATTTAAACTGGTTTCTGTACACTCAGTTGAAGTTCAGAACGTTAAATTACGAACTGCACCGTCGTTATGAGCTCGATTATATTGAATATATATATTTTTATACGTTCAACTTCGTTTTAATTAATATATAAATCCATTTATATTATTAATTCAATATTTAAACTGATTTAAATATTCAAATATAAGCCGATAAAACTGCGGGACATTACATTCCTTCCCCCTTAAAATAATTTCGTCCTCGAAATTGCTAAGGTAGGAAAAATGCTACAATTTCTGTTATAAACAATTTAAAATCTTTTTGGTTTACTTCATAATTTCAGTTTCAACTGGACTGATCAAAATCTTAATTCCCTTCTTTTGTAACGAAAATTTTCAAAATTCGGAAAATTTTCTAACACTTTAATTTTTAGAGGATTTCATCAGTCTCTCTGTTGCACGGTTCATTTGGTATTATTACCACACGCCACTCTGGCCTTCTCCCTTTATCAGGCATCCAACTTTCTCGTTTCCATTTGCAATCCATTCAGCATACCCAAATGCATCTCCAACTGATCTCCAGTCAGTTTATTCTCAATCAATAATTCTCTTACATCCCAACTCAAATTTCTTTTTCAAAATCCAGTTCAATTCCAATTCCAAATAATCAAATTTCCAAACCAAGTTCGGTTCCATTTCCAATCTCAATTCACCACTCAACTACTTTACCAAGTCAAATCCTTATTCCAGTGCGATTTCCACTTACTTTGCTTCAATTCAACTCAAATTTTATTTGACTTATTTAAATCCTCTGTTTATTTACTTCATAAGTAAAAATTTCAAAATTCAAATCCCTGGGATTTTTTTTCAAATCAGTTTGAAATCATATATTTATTTGAAACATAGAAATTCAAAATATTTGAATATTCGAACAACTTATTTCAAACAAATCTTTGGTAGTAATCACTCACTTAGAAATTCGAAAATGAACACCGATAATGCCGCGGTTCATCATCGGAATTTATTTCCCAGCGATCAAAGTGAGTTCAATACTATACCACTTTCCAAAATTCATATTCAAATACTTTTATTTGAAATTTACTTCAAAAATATCTTTTCGAAACTTGGATAATATCTCAAAATTTCCCCAAGATCTTAAAATTCCATATATTTAATTCAAAATTCATTTACAAACGATTTCATGTTTCAGAATTTTAATTCCAATTCTGGTTTAAATTTCAGATTTAATTCATCCGATTTTATACCTTATACTCATATAAATTTCGATTGGTTATTTACATAACGAACCCACATATAACCTTATTTGATTATAATAACGATCAACATACCCAATATACTATAATGATCTCAAGATATATAGCTCTTTTTATATCAAAATATATTTTGGGTAAAATTATTTTAATTACCCAGCTTTTCAAAACATACCGTGTCGAGTTACTCTGTTCAAGAGTTTAGAAACACCTATCGACACAGTTTGCATTACTGTTTCGACCAGAATTCATAAACCACTTGCCAAACTAATCAACACAATATAAAACAGTTTTTATATCAATTTACAAATATGCGCTCATCTATACATACTCAAACTCAATCTAGAGTTTTACTAACTCCATCTATATTGAGTTACGCCATAGAGCCAAGGTAATCACTTAACCTTATGCTCTGATACCAACTGTAACGACCCGGGGATTTTCGACTCCGAAAATCGACACAAAACCCAGCGTCGACTGTTCAGACATCGAAAATACCGGACCATTAATAGAAAGAAGTTAGAGGATGAGAAAGATAAGATAGAACTAATAGAATAGAAGAAGAAGAAGAAGAACACAATTGAGCAGAATCAGAGTAAACACGAATCTCACAACGGATCGAATAAAATATATTATTTAACATAACTTTGAAATACAAATCTGTTTGTATATACATACCATTATCAGAGTACAACATAACATTTGATACAGCAGAAATAACTCTATATAACTGACGGTGAAGCCTCCTGCTACATTGCTCCTCCAAGTGTATCTGTAAAGCCTGAAACACTTGACTGCCCGTACAAATTTGGGCACCCAAGAGTTTAGGAAAAACAAAACAAAATAAACTCTGGGTCAGTCATGGGACTGGTGTGAGTAAATTCCAACCATACAGTTTAACTTTGAAAATCCTTTTGAAACGAAAGGATAATAGTAAGACCAGCCCACACATAAACATGGACGGTTTTTACCTTACTATAACCCAAAATATTTTGATATCAAAATCCAGTGATATTATAATAATGTCTAATCAAGTAAATAACCAAATAGTAGAACGCTTGCATCTCACGCTCTACACATATAGTAAAAATCGAAAACCGCAGGGCGCTTATTGGAGATTGGATTCCAACTATGACAAGGTATGGGACCACCTTCCGATGATGTATCTCAAGAGGCGAATACACAGGGTTCAACAAGAACATCTTGTAACCCGGCCCACACATGACCGACCACTCATTTCGCTTGAGTGTATCGAATGTATATCACCAACGGTTGGGCTCAAACCACCGTTCCCGAATGGGCAGAATCGACAGATTTAGAAACAAAAGGAATTTCTCTAGATAGGTGATTATACACCCTAATGGGAGCGACCCACATAGTCATGCTGCCTGCCCGATTTTTGTCATTTCCTGGCTGTGAAGCTTGAGGCTACGTCTACCTTTTAGGACATCTGGCCACCATACACTTTGAATGCCACATCGTCAAACCCGTCAAGTCACTAGTTAATCTCCTCAAAGATAATACGGGCATAAAAGCTAAGAGAAACGAATTTCTCTGCCACCAGACGTAACATCTTGAAAAGATCGTCTTATGTGACCGTTAGGAATACTCTGTCAGACATTCGTCCATACAAGTTGTCCTGGGACTGGACAAACAGAAAACACCATTTTGGAACCTAACGACCCTTGCATTTTACTCCGTCTTCAATTTTCTTCAGCATAATCGAATACGCAGCGTTTATGCCTATACGGAGTGGTTCTCGGATAATATATCCAACCGGTCTCCCCGTATTGACAACGAGGGTCAAAACACTTCGATAGTCGGTTATTTAACTATCGAAGTAAAAACAACATCCATTCAAACATCACACCTCGCTGGCCCTTTCTAATATTTTCCCGTTTCCTATATCTTCCTAGATAATTTCTCAAAGCTCGTTAAGCCCTTCACGCTCTGGAAAACATTTCCAAATATTATAAAACCTTATTTTTTTCATATTCTTGAAACCCTATGTCATTAACGTTCGAAAACATTTCTCGCTTTTACACACTTCAAATTTTCTGTACATGCATCATTTATATTGGAAAATATTTCCAATAACCATTTAATTCTACAATGATTGCTTTTCAAACATAATTCACTTTAAACCGCGAATGTTATCTCTCATAGAAACTGATCCCATTAAATCAAACCAACTTGGTTTTAACAATAAATATCACTATCGAATATATACATACAATTTGACGAAGCTAAATCCAACTGTATCACTTCTTCGGAAAAACATAATTATTTCCTTATCACTTGGCTAAGTGAGTTTCAAACCCCTCTAGGGAATAGTGCTATATCTCATAATCACGCTTAAGCTTGGTCAACAGCGCTAATTTATCGCTATAGTTCAAAAACTTGTCAGACGCTGTAATATTCTTCTTTATAGCTAATCTCAACATAATAGTCACGCTTAAGCCTAGTCAACAGCGCTATTTTATCGCTATAGTTTACAGATTTGCAATACGCTACCATATTCCACTTTATAACTAATCCCGTCACCTCTTTCCGTTACAAAAATCTTGACATCTCTTTCTATTACAAAAATCTTGACATCTCTTTCTGTTACAGAAATCTTGAATCTATTTCCGTTACAAAAATATTGGCATCACTTTCCGTTACAAAAATATTGACATCTCTTTCCGTTACAAAAATATTGACATCTCTTTCCGTTACAAAAATATTGACATCTCTTTCCGTTACAAAAATATTGACATCTCTTAAATATGATTTTTATGATGCCATATCCTTATTTGAAAACTCGGTTGTTTAAATTTATTTACATTGGCCATTAACTCTTCACCCCATCTTCCTTAAACATTTCTCTTTAAACTTCTCTTATCAAAAATCGATCACGTTCTTTGTCTTTTTAGCAATTTACTTTTCATTCGTATTATTATACCCAATTCAATAAAACATCTCAATATAACTTAATACCAGTTTATAATAAAATTTCTATTATAATTTAAACCTCGCTTTAATTATAAAAATATAATTTTTATAATTGCCTTCGTTGATTTGTTTGACAGTCAACCAATTTCTTAACAAAATGGGTTTATGGTTGACTGTCGCTGATATCGTTTATTTACCAAATCAACATAACGTTAAATTTCCATTCAACACGGTTCAAACAGTGCACAACCAGTACATCTAAATATTTAGGAATCCGGTTGAGTTCATCCAACCGATTTCCGCATCCACAGATGTTAGTCAATTCAGTATTCAACCAATGGTGTGTACATATGCAACGATATATAATATTTCAACCAATTTAACCATAGTCTGTCTAAACAACCATCACACAGCATTCGACCATTATTTAAAATAAAATTAAAATATTTTAAATAAAACAGAGTTAGTGAATTTACTCACCTTTGCGCGTTAACCGTTAAATAACGATTTGCGTCCATCGATTAAAGCAGGTGTTCAATTCTGCCATAAATTCACCGTGCTTCAAGTGGTTCCAAACAGCTCCATAGCATAGCGTGTGTCCATGCGATACAAATGCGACAAGCTGTTTGCAATTATATACTACCCGGCCCAAACTCTGCTCACACCCGCTTTCAGTACTGATAAATCCGATGCTCCTTCTTCCCACTTCTAATTGACGCTGCTGAAGCCCTCCACCAAAATCTCCTTACTTCGAAAACATATGCTCCCAGTATGGTACTCTCCATTTCATACTCACGTGCACAATTATGTGTGCCACCAGTATTTCCCTCAATTTTCACACACTGTGAACTCCAGACCTCACACACATTTAACCACGTATGGCCCATCCCCACAACTAACGTGTCCTGCTCCTCTTCTTACTCCCTTCACGCCCTTGCTCACTTGACTTGCAACTCCTCTCTGCGCAAACAGCACGTCCGTACTCTTACTTCACAACACAGCCCCCTTCTCTAAAACATATATGCTGAGCTTGGACGCCATCCCATAGTTACCTCCTTTCACAAGCAAAAGCACGATCCTCCTATTTGCTGTCATGGCCGAATATATATTACACCATTCCTCTTTCAACTCTTCCTGAAAAGTCGAAATAAAATCATCACCAATCTCCTCTTCCAATCCTCTACTTCATCACAAGACCCACGTCCGTGCATGAAGGGATTAATCTCCCCAATATCTTTGTATTCAAACCATGCGCAAGTATTAAAATAGAAAATAGAAGAGGAGCGAAAAGGGATGGAGAAAGAGAAAATTAAAGAAAAGTCACAGAGAGGAAAAGAAATCGGTTTCCAAATCCCTGAGGTGGGAAAGAACAGATGCTCGGGTATTTATATTGCCAAGCTCCTTGGCACGCAAGGAATAGAAGGGTAGTCTGGTACAATTTAGCTGTTAGGTGTGCAGATTTTAAATTTTCTATTTCACTTTGTCGGCAAGGTTTCTAAAGTAGGCGTGAGACACAAGGAATAGGTCTGTAGAATCGTCCCTTCTTTCTTTGGCGTGCAGCTTTACATTTACTTCATAGTTAAGTATTAGATTTGAATTCATGACGGAGACATATCTTACTACGGAAAATACCATTCACGTACAGACAGAAGTAAGAGTACAGACGTGCTCAACGAGGTGTCACGACCCCAAAAATATAATAATACCAGTAGATTACCTCATATTTTGAAACCCCAAAATATCGATATAGGGTGCGAAATACTTCAAATAAAAAGTTGCGTATTTAATTAATTAAAAATTACAGTAAAATTCTAAAAATTAAGTTATCACTACGACTCAAAAGAATCTTGTCCAAATTCGAAACCGATAAGAAGTTATTTCAAATAAACCGTTATGGTCGATATACGATTTCATAGCGACTTTCTGAATATTTGATTTTGACATATCTTGCAATCTATACGACGAAATCTCAATATTTCACTTCTGTCAGAAAGATACTGTTCAACAGATTCCAATATTTCTTGTTTTGCAGAAATCCGATTTAAACTGGTTTCTGTACACTCAGTTGAAGTTCAGAACGTTAAATTACGAACTGCACCGTCGTTATGAGCTCGATTATATTGAATATATATTTTTATACGTTCAACTTCGTTTTAATTAATATATAAATCCACTTATATTATTAATTCAATATTTAAACTGATTTAAATATTCAAATATAAGCCGATAAAACTGCGGGACATTACATTCCTTCCCCCTTAAAATAATTTCGTCCTCGAAATTGCTAAGGTAGGAAAAATGCTACAATTTCTGTTATAAACAATTTAAAATCTTTTTGGTTTACTTCATAATTTCAGTTTCAACTGGACTGATCAAAATCTTAATTCCCTTCTTTTGTAACGAAAATTTTCAAAATTCGGAAAATTTTCTAACACTTTAATTTTTAGAGGATTTCATCAGTCTCTCTGTTGCACGGTTCATTTGGTATTATTACCACACGCCACTCTGGCCTTCTCCCTTTATCAGGCATCCAACTTTCTCGTTTCCATTTGCAATCCATTCAGCATACCCAAATGCATCTCCAACTGATCTCCAGTCAGTTTATTCTCAATCAATAATTCTCTTACATCCCAACTCAAATTTCTTTTTCAAAATCCAGTTCAATTCCAATTCCAAATAATCAAATTTCCAAACCAAGTTCGGTTCCATTTCCAATCTCAATTCACCACTCAACTACTTTACTAAGTCAAATCCTTATTCCAGTGCGATTTCCACTTACTTTGCTTCAATTCAACTCAAATTTTATTTGACTTATTTAAATCCTCTGTTTATTTACCTCATAAGTAAAAATTTCAAAATTCAAATCCCTGGGATTTTTTTTTCAAATCAGTTTGAAATCATATATTTATTTGAAACATAGAAATTCAAAATATTTGAATATTCGAACAACTTATTTCAAACAAAATCTTTGGTAGTAATCACTCACTTAGAAATTCGAAAATGAACACCGATAATGCCGCGGTTCATCATCGGAATTTATTTCCCAGCGATCAAAGTGAGTTTAATACTATACCACTTTCCAAAATTCATATTCAAATACTTTTATTTGAAATTTACTTCAAAAATATCTTTTCGAAACTTGGATAATATCTCAAAATTTCCCCAAGATCTTAAAATTCCATATATTTAATTCAAAATTCATTTACAAACGATTTCATGTTTCAGAATTTTAATTCCAATTCTGGTTTAAATTTCAGATTTAATTCATCCGATTTTATACCTTATACTCATATAAATTTCGATTGGTTATTTACATAACGAACCCACATATAACCTTATTTGATTATAATAACGATCAACATACCCAATATACTATAATGATCTCAAGATATATAGCTCTTTTTATATCAAAATATATTTTGGGTAAAATTATTTTAATTACCCAGCTTTTCAAAACATACCGTGTCGAGTTACTCTGTTCAAGAGTTTATTTTTCGAGCTCTAAGTGATGGATTACTATTAAATATATTGATTTCGAATTGTTTGGAAAAACAAGTTATTTTGAATCCTGAAATAGAAAATTGACTTGTGAAAAAGATAAAGTTGTTTAAATATCCCCGGGAAGAGATTGATTGAATTAAAAAAAATTAAATAGAAATTTGTGAAAGAAAGTTGGAATTGAATTGAAGACAGTTAAGTGGAAATTGAATTGAAATAGAATGATATCGAGTAAAATTGGATTGTGAGATGCAAATCTGGAATTATATTGGACTGGTAAGTTAAGAGTTGAAATTTGTAATGACATTTGTGTTGAGAATGAAATTTGGCTTGGATATAAGCGAATAATTGTGTTGAGATTTGATTGATTGAAATTGATTGGAAATCAATTGGTATAGACGGATATATGATCAACAGGTATTGAGTAGAAGCAAGTACAAGAAATAAAACGGTATGCTCGACAAAAAGATACAAGTTTATTTTTATGTGAGTTTGGTAATTTATGAGCCTATTTGGCAAGCCGCTTTACGTTTTGATTTTCTTTTGGATTGGAGAAGGCCCAGAGAGGCGAGTTGTAGTTGTACCGATTGAGTCGTACAATGGAGGTGCTGACAAAATTTTCATTTTTTTTGAAAATTTTCATTAATGGAAATTAATTAATATTTTAATAGAAATAAATTGGTTCAGTTGAAACTAAAGTTAAGAAGTAATCAAATAATTTTTAACCCAGTTAATAGGGTTTGTTTTCTACTTAGCAATTTTGAGGATGAAATTATTTTAAGGGGGAAAGATTGTAAAGACCCGTATTTTTAACGGATAATAAATAATTTATTTTTATTTAAATAATGGTTTGGTAATTCAAAATGACCAAAATCAAATAATAGTTAATATTTAATTAAATTAAATAATAGAATAATATATTTAATTTCTGAAATAGTAGAATTTACAATATTGTGTGAATTGGATTATTTATAATATTTAATTTAGTTTAGAATTTAATTATAATAACGAAGTTATTTATAAATGTCATTTGAAAGTAAAATTATATTATAATCGAGCTCGAAATGGCACGGTAGTTCGTAATTTGGCGGTTCAAGCTTTAAACGAATATACAAAATCTGTTTTAAGTTGGATTTCAATGAAACAAGAAACGTTCGAATCTGTTGAATGATATTTTTCTAATGGAAGAGAAAAATAGAGATTTCGTTGTGTAGATTTTGAGTTATGTCCAAATTAATTTTTCAAAAAGTCGCTATGGAATCCTTTATAATTTATAACGATTTATTTATATTATAAATGGATTTTTAATATAAATTGAATAGTGATTTAATACAGGATTTGAAATATCAAGTTATAAATTCAGATAAGAATATTTTGGAGCTGTATGATATTTTATGGGAATATATGTATACGATAATAGTAATTTATTAATATAAAATTAAATTGTTTTTAAATATAGTAATATTTAAATGGGTTTATTTAGACCTCAGAAAATAGCCATTTTTGTAAACGACCTCCGTTTTCGACGAAACTAATTTTGTTGGATGCGGAATATTAAATTGTTGTTAGATTTCAATTTTCTTTATTTTTGGAGTCAATATGTGGCCGTACGGGATTTTAATGTGAAAAACAATCGATAATTTGACTTTAAAAATACGTTGTGTGAGCAAACAAAGTCAGAATTCAACGAAACAAGTTTCGTTGGGTCCGTAATGTCGAACTGTACTTGTGTGTCCATTTTCGTGATTTTTGGATATCATGTGTGATCATACCAATTTTTAATCGACGAATACAAATAGAAATCGTATATAAATAAAATAGGAAGCTTTCCTTAGAAGCTATAACTAACCTATACATACCCTTTACCATTTTTCTAACCCTACCATTTTCATTCCTGAATTCAATTCCTTTACAGCTGCCAGTCTCTCTTCTTAAAACAAAATGATGAGCTAAAACAAAATCATAAGAAATCAAATCAAATATCTAAAATTGTGAAACATGTATATTTGAATTCAGTGAGTGTTTACTTTCAAACTGGTAGTACATTTGGGAAATTCAACGTCATTCTATTCACTGTTTTCAACACAGTGATTATCTATGGTTCATCTTTTCTTGGATTTGGAGCACGGTTTGAAGGAATGAAGCTTATATTCGGATTCAAGAGGTAGAATACTAGCTTGTTGGAATTTTTGGGATTTTTTTAATTAAAAATTGTCGCACTCTTTCACTGAAGTCGAGCATGATAGCCTGAGAACGGATTTCACCTGAGGCTATCATGATGTATGAAAGAAATATGAGATGAAAAAGTTTTTGATGGAGAAGTCGATGATGATTTTTATTTGGTTTTCTAAGGAAGAATGAAAGCGAATGGAGTGGTATTAGTACTCGCAATGGCCTTGGTTACTATCGAAGTTGAACTGGGTGTGCGAGTTGATGAATGGCTGTAGTTTGATGAGTTTCCGAAGGGGAGAATTTTTGTGATTTTCGCTTGAATTTTTGGTGAGAAGTTGTAGGAGAACGAGAGGGTAGAAAATGCCGTAATGGTGAGGAGCATGATGGTTTAACTAGGAAGATGATGAGCAGGGCTGTTAGCGTATAATGAGGTGGTTAAGAAAGTCGATGTTGCCCAAGGTTTAAGGTCTGGAGAGGGTGACTCGCTGCAATAAAAACGAACTGAAGTTGGATGGGCTAGTTCAAGTTAATGGTGGAGTATTTTCGAGAACGGGTGGACGTTCGGAAATGGTGAAGAAACTGTGTTCCGGTTCGTTTCAGCAAAGAGGAGATATCAACATTTAGAAGAAAGATTAAGTGTTTAAAACTATGGTAATTAAGAAAGTAATTAATAATTAGTTAATATATATATATATTAAATTTAAATCCTATAGTATTGTAATTACTACATCTCTCTCATACATCAACAAAATTAGATAAAATCGGATTCAAATTAGAACTATGAGTTCTTCATTGGGGAACTGATTTCGCTGTGAAATGGGCTACTGGAATTTCAAGGAAAAATCAAACGCCTATTTGATTTTAAAAACGAAACAAAGCAGAATCGTCAACTGCAAACAAGTGAGTAAAACTCACTAACTCTGCATAGTTATATTTTTATAATGTATTTTTAGAATTGATAAATGTTGGTAGATTGCTATGCGCCGACTGTTTAGATGAACTGCTAATAAATTGGTTGAAAATATAGATAACGATACATATATATATATATATCGTTAATTAAATATTGATTTTGTTTATCAGAATATTTCAATTTGAAATGAAATTGATGTTATTTATGTTTAACATCCGTGGATGCAAGGAAACTGGTGGAGGGATCCAACTGGATTCCTTAATATTTATAATACTGTTTTTTTTTCTTCATATATTGTGATATATGACGTGATATATAATCTGTGATTGATTATAATGACACTGGTCATGTTATTTGATATTTTAAATACCTTAAGAAATACCGAAAAGTGAAAAGGGAATTTTCAAAGTGTATATTGAAAATAAAATATTTATATAATCAAAGGATTTTAGAAAAGGAAATATTTATAAAATCAAAGGATTTTATAGAAATATAAAAGGATTTTATCCAATTATAAAAGGAATATTTATTTAGAAAATAAATAGAATTATAAAAGGAATATTTATTTGGAAAATAAATAGAAAGATAAAAGGAATATTTATTTGGAAAATAAATAGAATTATAAAAGGAATATTTATTTGGAAAATACATAGAATTATAAAAGGCATATATATTTGAAAAACAAATAGAATAAAAAGGAAATTAGCAGGATATAAAAGAATTATGAGAAGATTTTTTAAAGAGTATATCAAATGGAAATCTGTTTTAATAGATAAAATTGGGAAAATTAATTTTTAAATAATGTTATATAAATTAAGAAAAATATTTATCATTGGATAAATAAAAAATTAAAAGTCTGAATTTATATAGAGGAGTAGAAATCAGTTTTAACACCGATATTTTAAATAGAAATTGAACTTAGTATTTATAAAGGGAATTATAAATGAGACTTTTAGTGTTAGAAGTAAAAAGGAGATTTTGTATAATTAATTCTATAAATAGAAGTATAAATAGAATTTGGAAATGGGATATTATTTTAAAATACGAAACCATACTTAATGGATTATATAAAAGAAATATTTTTCACATTCGATGTGAATAACGGATTAAAATGAATATTTTATAAATTAAAACATTTGTAAGAAAAATTGGGTTTTGGAATAGGAATTCAAATGGGAATTTGAATAAGATAGGAAATAAGGTTAAAATAATATTAGTTATTCGAATAAGAGTTAATCGAATATTAGCTATTCGAATAGAGTTAATCGAATATTAGTTAATCGAATAAAGTTAGTCGAATATTAGTTATTCGAAGAGAGCTAATCGAATATTAGTTAATCGAATAAAGTTAGTCGAATATTTGTTATTCGAAGAGAGTTAATCGAATATAAGTAATTCGAAGAGAGTTAATCGAATATAGTTTATTCAAAAGAGAGTTAATCGAATATAGTTAATTCGAAAGGGAGTTATCCAGTAGAGTTTATTCGAAAAAGAGTTATCGAGTATAGTTATTCGAAAGAGAGTTATCGAATAAAGATTATTCGAGAGAGATTTATACATAGGAATTCGACTATATCGAATACGGGAAAGTATTTATTTATTTTTGATTTTTAATCAAGATTTTATTTATTTATTAATAAAATAGTTGTTTGTTTATTTATTCAAATTAAGAAATAAAAGTTATATTTTGAAGTTAAATATTTCGAAAGTAGGGATTGTAACACTATAGTTATAATCAATGTTTTCAATAAAGAAGTGGATTCATAAATTAAACCTGAGAGTTACGTAAGAATAGTTTGTTAAAGATTGAAGTGGTGAACTTTGTCTATTTCAAGGTTAGAAATGTTGTTCAGTGTAGGTCTGAGAGGTAGTTATACCCCAACTTGATTGACTTCATTTTTAACTAATGAATGGTTAAGCTTCGATAGTGAAGGTTGGTTAAGTGAATTTAGTAAATGAGTGTAATGGTTTGAGTTGGCATAGCAATGTTTTATTTAAACATCTGTTTAAATCCAGTAAAGGAATTTTGGAAATGTTTTCTAAATAAGAATCAAATTTTTTTTCTAATATAAATTTTTTAGAAATGAGAGTAATATGGAAATGTTTTCCAATGATTAATAACGTATATTTTCTAAATTTAGAAAATGAGAATTTACGAATATATGGAAATGGGAATGGGGAAATGGATAAGTGAATGACAAATTAAATTAAAGGGGATCAGTGTTGATTGATGATTTGCTTGGTAAGATTTCCATTTGGAAATACGACCGTTGTTCGTACACATGTTTTCCTTTGATAGTTAAATAACCGACTATCAAAGTTTTGACCATTTCCGTTGTCAATACAGAGAGACCGGGAACAAATTTATTATTTGAAAACCACTCCGTATGGTCATTAGCGTTGCGAATCAAATATGATGAAAATAATTGAATACGGATTTGTGCAAGGGCTGTTCTGGCAAATCCTAGGTAGAAATTGCCTAAAATGGGTTTACAGATTAGTGCCTTCGGATTGTCCAGTCCCAAGACAACCTATATGGGAGAATGTCTGACAGAGTATATTTAATAGATCACGTAAGTTGATCTCTTCAAACGTATTTACATTTGGTGGTGGAGGAATTCGTTTCTCTTAGCTGTATACCTGTGTTATTTTTGGAGAAATCAATTTGTGATTTAGCGGGTATGACAATGTGGCATTCAAAGTAATAAAGGTGTGATGTGTACGTTATGACCTCTAGCCTCACAAACAGAAAATGGTATAAAATCGGATAGGTCGCATGGCTAAGTGGTTAGCTGCCAATTAGGGTGTATTATCACCTGATCTAGAGAAATTTCATTTACTTCTTTAACCTATTTCGATGCTGTCCCTTTCGGGAAACGGTTGCTGATCCCAACCGTTGGTGATAATACATTCGGTACACTCAAGTGAAATTGGTGACCGATCATGTTTAGCCTGAGTTGCAAGATGTTCTTGTTGAACCCGGAGTATTCCTCTCTAGAGATACACTGTCGGAAGGTGGTCCCATACCTTGCCAATTGGAATCCATTACCCAATAAGCACCCGCGGATTTTTGATTGTATATTATGTATGTGGAACGTAAGATGAAAGCCTTCTGCTAATGATTATTTAGTTGTGGTTGATAGACATTATTATAATACCAAAATGATATAAAGATTACTGTTTCTTTCAAAAGGATTTTGAAAGTTAAATCAAGTGTTGTAACGACCCGCATTTTCAGCAACAGAATAATTAATTTATTTAATTATTTGAATAGTGATTTAGAGAATTAAAGGGTCGTTGAATTGAATTATAGTGAATATTTAATTAAATTAAATAATTGAATCATATATTTATTTCTGAAATAGTCAGAAATAGTGGAATTCACAATATTGTGTGGATGGGCAATATAAAATATATATAATTCAGTTTATATAGAATTATATTGACGAATATATTTATAAACGCCATTTGAACGTATAATTTATATTATAATTATAATATAGCTCGAAATGGCGCTGCAGTTCGCTATTTGGCGATTCGAACTTCAACCGGATATACAGGAGCCGTTTTAAGCCGGATTTTTGTGAAACAAGAAACGCTCGGAGCTGGTGGGGTATATCTTCCTAGTGGAAGAGAGAAATCAGGATTTCGTCGTGTAGATTTTGTTTTATGTCCAAATCAAATTTTAAAATAGTCGCTATGAAATTCCTTTATATTTTGCAACGCTTTATTTACGTTATAAATGGATTTTCAATATAGATTGAATATCGAATTTAGACTGGAATTTGAATATCGAGTTATAAACTCTAATATGATTATTTTAAAGCTGTGGTATATCGTATGTGAATATATACGATAATATTTATTTTCAAATATTAAATTTAATTGTTTTTAAATATATTTATATATTTAAAAGGGCTATTTAGGACTTTAAAAATAGCCACTTTTGCAAACGAAGTCGGATTTCAACAAAACTAATTTTGTTGGATCCGCAGCGTCAGATTATTGTTAGATTCCAAGTTTCGTGATTTTTAGAGCCCGTATGTGGCCGTACGGATTTTTAGAGTGAGAAACAGTCAGTATTTGGATCGGTAAAAATACGTTGTGTGAGCATATGGAGTCGGAATTCGACGAAACAAGTTTCATTGGATCCGTAATGTCAAACTCTAGCTGCTTGTCAGTTTTTGTTATTTTTGGGTATTGTATGTGATCACAGGAATTTTAGAGGACATAGGAAAATAGCATTGGATTAAAAATAAATAAAAAAATCAAATAAAAAAATATTATTTCCATTCTATATAATACCCTTATCACCAGCCTAACCCTAAGATATTTTTCCACAACTAAAACTATACGCCGCCACTCAGAGAAATTTTCTACAGTGAAACCTCAACTTCCAAAATCAAAATAAAACCCAACAAAAATCCTAAAATCATAATATATATATTTTTGGATTCCTGGCGAGCCCATCTTCAGTCCAGTACCCGTTTTATCATACTCGATGCAGATATATGTTGCTCAAGTTTTGAGCAGTGGGTCTAGGGCTTCCGATTTCTGGTCCTCCGAGCATCGATTCAAGTTTTCAAGTACGGATGTGGACTCGTGGTAGGAATTCGAACTTGGGTATGCAGTTTGGGAAGGATCGAACTTCAAAAGTGTCGCACCTTGGTGGTTTTTGCGTGACGGAGGCTGTACTCAAAACTGGCGACGAGTTGGGTGTTTGGGGCATGGGTGGATAGAGAGTTGGATAAGAAGATCAATGGTGGTGTCGATGTGTTGAACGGTGGACCGGAAGGGGGTGAACAAGGCGGAGAAAGTGACTGAAATGGTGGAGTGGATGTTGAAGCTCACGGCCTGTTTATCATTGGAGAAGAAAGGTTGGTCAACGGGCTTTTAAATTGAAGGTGGGCCGGATGGTGAGGGTAAAAGCCCAACCAATTTTATTAAGTTTAATTTAGTTTTAATAACGTATTCAGACTTCTAAAATCCATAACTTGATCATACAATATCAGAACTTCGAACCGTCAGTCACGTTGGGACCGTATGGTCGAGAGCTTCACAATGAGACTAACCGCGCGTGAAACGGAGCCAGTTACAATTTATGGCGAAATAAATTGTCCGTCGCAGTCAAATGAACACATATCGTTATTTAACGATCATCGAACCAATGTGAGTAAATCTCACTAACTCTGAACACTTTATATTTTTATAAAGTATTTTTTTTAGAATTGATAAATATTGGTTGAATTGCTGTGTATTGGTTGTTTGGTTGAACTGCTAGTCAGTTGATTGAAATCATCGATAACGATATATATAAATCGTATCGAAATATTGATTCTGGTTATCAGAATATTTTACCTTCATGCTATATATGTTGACTGACATCTGTGGATGCAGGGAAACAGGTTGGAGGAACCCAACTGGGTTCCTCAACATTTATTTACCGTTTTTCATATATTTTGATATATGGTATGCTATATCATCCGTTATTGATTCTGTGTGTTTGGATGATGACCGATCATTTTGATTTGATATTTTTACACCATAAGTGATACGGGAAAGTAAAAAGGAATTTTCAAAGTTTATTTTGAAAATCGATTATTTATATAAAATCAATGGATTTTATATATATAAAAGGGAAAAGGGTTAATAGAGGGAAGATACTTGAAAAATCAATATAAAGAATAATATTGGTAAACCAAGGTAGAGGAAAAATATATTTGTAAATCAATTTAAAAGAAACTATGGGAAGAAATAAGGAATAGGGAAATATTGCGAATCATTTGCAAATAAAAACATATGGAAAAGGGAAAATATTTGTCAATCATTTACAAACAAAAGAGAAAGAGAATATTTGTAAAACAATTACAAATAGAAATAATAAGAGAATATTTGTAAACATTTTCAAATGGAATAGGGAAAGAAATATTTTTCTAGAGAAATAAACTGAGTTATAAAAAGAATTATTTATTTAGAAAATAAATAGAATATTGGAATACTTGAAAATGGATAGAAGTGTAATAAAGGAGAATTTTACACTAGGAAGAATTTAGGCCCGTGCTTCGCACACGGGTAAACAGAATATGAATTCAAAGTGAATATTTAAGAGAGATCTGTTTTAACAGATAAAGTGAGAAGGTTAATTTATAAATAAAGTTTTATAAATTAATTTAGTTATTTATCTTTGGGTAAATAGAGGATATAAGTCAAGACTTATATAGAGAAGTAAAAATCGATTTCCACATCGATATTTGAAACTGAATATGTATGAAAGAGAATTTATCGAATAAGAGTTATTCGAAGTAAAGCTATCGAATATCAGGTTATTTGAAAGGGAGTTTATTGAATATTTGTTATTTGAAATGGGTTGAGCCAAGAGAGTTAATCCAATAAAACAAATTGATTGAGATCAACCGTTAGAGTTAAACTATTAGAGTTGAACTGTTAGAGTTAAAACGTTAGGGGTTAAGCCGTAAAGTTAAACCGTTGGAGTAAACATTTAGGGTTGGTTAGTTAGAGTTAACCAATTAGAGTTAATCGATTAGAGTCTAATCGAACTAGAGTTATCCAAATATAGTAATCGAATGAGGGATGATGGAATATTAGTTAATCAATTAGATTTGCTCGAATTTGGTTATTCGAGATAGAGTTAAACAGAAGTAGTCATTTAAGATAAGCTACCAGTGAGCACGACTGCTAGCGTAATTCGTAGGGCTGCAGATAGCCTAAGGTGGTCGGATGTTTCCTGAGGGAATCAGGCGTAACCATTGTGATCGCTGCGATCTAGAGTCGAGCGAATGGTGTCAAGTCAAATATTAGTTAATTGATAAAAGTAATTTAGTCGAGTTAATTAAGCTAAGTTAGTCCAGTTGAACTGATCAAGTAAGTGGGTCAAAATGAGTAAATCAAAACGAGTTATCTGAACAAGGGTTAGGCCAGTAAGAGTTAAATAGAATAAGAGTTAATTGAATAAGAGTTACAACTCAGAGTTAACCGAGTATGAGTTAATAATTTAGTTCGATATTTATTCGAGTTAGAAAATCAAAGTATTTATAAAGTCATTGTAATTCGGATGCAGGGAATTATAACACCATTGTTATAATCAAGTGTTTTTTTTTTCGTACGAGAAGCGGATTTGTAAATAAAATCCGAGAATGTCGTAAAGAAGTGTTAAAGATTTAGAAAGATGAACTTTGCCTATTTCGAAGTTAGAAAGGTTATTCAGTTAAGGTCTGAGAGGTAACTATACCCCAACTTGATTGACTTCGTTTTTAACTAAGAAATGGTTAAGATTCGATAGTGGGAAGTGGTTAAGTGGAAACCAAATGAAGGAGATTTGGCATAGTGATGTTTATTCAAACATCTGTTTAATCGAATGGAAGAGATTTGGAAATGTTTTCCAAACGAGAAGCAGAATTGTTTTCTGAATATAGAAACAAGAGATGGAAACGTTTTCCAATGATAATGATATATATTTTCTAAATATAGTGAATAAGAAACATTAAACAACAGGAATAGGGAAATGGACGAATGAATGAAATGATGATTGTTCGATAGAATTTCCTTCGGGAAATAATATCGTTGTTTGCGCACCGACATGTTCCCATTTGATAGTTAAATCACCGACTATCAAAGTTTTGACCATTTTACGTTGTTAATATGGAGAGACCGGTTGGATTATTATCCAGAGAACCACTCCGTATTGGCATAAGCGTTGCGAATCAAGTATGCTGAATATATTGAAGACGGAGTTGTGCAAGGGCTATCCTGATTACAGAATAGTGCCTTCGGTTTGTCCAGTCCCAGGACAAACGTGAATGGACGAATGTCTGACAGAGTATATTCAAAGGATCGCTTAAGTTGATCTCTTCAAACGTACTTACGTTTGGTGGCGGAGGAATTCGTTTCTCTTAGCTGTATACCCGTGGTATTTTTGGTGAAATCAAATGTGTGATTTGGCGGGTATGACGATGTGGCATTCAAAGTAATGGAGGTGTGATCTGTCAAAAGATACGTTATGACCTCAAGCCTCATCAACCGGGAAATGACAAAAATCGGGCAGGCAGCATGGCTAAGTCGGTCGCTCCGAAGTAGGGTGTATGATCACCTATCTAGAGAAATTCCTTTTGTTCTTAAATCTATCGATGCTGTCCCATTTCGGGAGGCGGTTGCTGATCCCAACCGTCGGTGATATACATTCGATACACTCAAGCGAAATGAGTGGTCGGTCATGTGTGGGCCGGGTTGCAAGATGTTCTTGTTGAACCCAGTGTATTTGCCTCTAGAGATACACGTTCGGAAGGTGGTCTCATACCTTGTCAAAGTCGGAATCCAATTTCCAATAAGTGCCCGCGAGTTTGATTTGTATACTATATATGTAGAACGTGAGATGCAAGCGTTCTACTAGATTTTAATTACGTGTGATTAGACATTATTATAATATCAGATAAGATATGATTTCCAAATGATTTGGGTTATCGTAAGGTAAAAACCGTCCGTGTTTATGTGTGGATTGGTCTTACGATTATCTTTTCTTTTGAAAGAAATTTTGGAAAGTTAAACCAAATGATTTGAGTTTACTCACACCAGTCCCATGACTGACCCAGAGTTTATTTTGTTTGTTTTCCCTAAACTCTTGGGTGCCCAAATTTGTACGGGCAGTCAAGTAGTCAGGATTACAGGTATGCGTGAAGAGCTTGGAGCAGGAGGCTTCAGGATTTTATAACCATTGTTATTTCCGCTGTGATGTAAGTGTTGTACTCTGATATATATATATACACTGCTTTCGATTTCAAGTTATGTTGTATATTATATTTTATTCGTTCCGCTGTGAGATTCGTATTACTCTGATGTTGATGTGTTCTTCTTCTTCTTCTTCTATTCTATTAGTTCTATCTTATCTATCCTCACCCTCTAATTTCTTTCTTGGACTATCCGGTAATTTCGACTTTTGATTGTTCGATAGGTGTTGTATATCGGATAACCAAGGTCTCTTTTTTCCGGGTCGTTACAGTGGTATCAGAGCTGAAGGTTAAGTATTACCTTGGCTCTGTGGCGTGATTCAGTAGAGATGGGGTTAGTAATACCCTAGACTGAGTTTGAGTGTATATATACGAGTGAACGTATTTGTTATTTGATATAAAATGATTTTATATTGTGGAGATTTATTGGTTGAGTTGTTTACAAATTCTGGTCGATCAGTTTGATCCACTGTATCGATAGGGGTTTCTAAACGCTTGAATACGATGGACCGACACAGTATGTTTTGAAAGAGGGTAAATGAAATAATTTTACCCAAATTATATTTTGATATAAGCAAAATATAGATATTTGAAATTATTATAGTATATTGAATGTGTTGGTTGTGATTATAATCGAATAAGATTATAAAATGTGAAATGGTTATGTAAATAACAAATCAAAATTCATATAAGTGAAATATATGAAATCAGATGGATTAAATCTGAATTTAAGTTCAGAATTGGAATTAAAATTGCTAAAATTTGAATAAGCGTTGTAAATGGAGTTAAATTGAATATATGTGAATTTTAAAATCCTGGGAGATTTTAAATTTGTTACAGGCTTTGAAAGGGATATTTTGAAATGAATTTCAAAATGACAATGTTTAAAAATGGGTTTTGAAAGTGCTATAGTATTGAACTCACTTCAATAGCTGGAAAATAGATTCCGACGATGATCCGGACATCGTCGGTGTTCATTTTCGGGTTTGTAAGTGACGGATTACTACCAAAGGTTTTGTTTTGGAACTGTTTGAGAAAACAAATTATTTTGGATTTTCCAAATGAATGATTTGATTTTGGAAAAAACTAAGCTGTTTAAGAACTCCTAGAAACAGATTATTTGGAATAAACACAAATTAAATAGAAATTTGTGAAAGCAAATTTGAAATTGGATTGAACCCAGCTCAGTGGAAATTGAACTGAAAATGGATTAGAAAGCTATCAAGTAGAATTGGACTGGATTAGAGATAATATGGAATATAAATGGATTATCGAGCAAGAAATTGAATTGAGATTAGAATTGCGGTTTGATTGGAATTTGGCTTGAATCAGCGTATGGTTGTGTTGGAGATAAAAGTGATTGGAAATTGATTGGGATGATATTGGTATGTGCTAAAGTGATAGCAGAATTGAATGCCCGACAAAAAGGTACACATTTATATATATGAGTTTGGAGTTTTATGAGCCGAATTGGCAAGCCGCTTGGCTCTTTGATTTTCTTTTGGGTTGGAGAGGCCTGTGTGGCGGTTTGGGGATTTTCCCGATGCTCCCGATACAAAGGAGGTGCTGGCGAAATTTTTTGGAAATTTCGGGTGTTAGAAAATTTTCAGGAGTTTTGAAAATTTTCGTTTATAGAAATGAAGTAATAATTAAATTGAAATAAATAAATTCAGTTGAAACTGAAATTAAAGAAGTAAACGAATAATTTGAAACTAGTTAATAGGGGTGTCCTCTAACTTAGCAATTTCGAGGACGAAATTATTTTAAGGGGGAAAGAATGTAACGACCCGCATTTTCAGCAACAGAATAATTAATTTATTTAATTATTTGAATAGTGATTTAGAGAATTAAAGGGTCGTTGAATTGAATTATAGTGAATATTTAATTAAATTAAATAATTGAATCATATATTTATTTCTGAAATAGTCAGAAATAGTGGAATTCACAATATTGTGTGGATGGGCAATATAAAATATATATAATTCAGTTTATATAGAATTATATTGACGAATATATTTATAAACGCCATTTGAACGTATAATTTATATTATAATTATAATATAGCTCGAAATGGCGCTGCAGTTCGCTATTTGGCGATTCGAACTTCAACCGGATATACAGGAGCCGTTTTAAGCCGGATTTTTGTGAAACAAGAAACGCTCGGAGCTGGTGGGGTATATCTTCCTAGTGGAAGAGAGAAATCAGGATTTCGTCGTGTAGATTTTGTTTTATGTCCAAATCAAATTTTAAAATAGTCGCTATGAAATTCCTTTATATTTTGCAACGCTTTATTTACGTTATAAATGGATTTTCAATATAGATTGAATATCGAATTTAGACTGGAATTTGAATATCGAGTTATAAACTCTAATATGATTATTTTAAAGCTGTGGTATATCGTATGTGAATATATACGATAATATTTATTTTCAAATATTAAATTTAATTGTTTTTAAATATATTTATATATTTAAAAGGGCTATTTAGGACTTTAAAAATAGCCACTTTTGCAAACGAAGTCGGATTTCAACAAAACTAATTTTGTTGGATCCGCAGCGTCAGATTATTGTTAGATTCCAAGTTTCGTGATTTTTAGAGCCCGTATGTGGCCGTACGGATTTTTAGAGTGAGAAACAGTCAGTATTTGGATCGGTAAAAATACGTTGTGTGAGCATATGGAGTCGGAATTCGACGAAACAAGTTTCATTGGATCCGTAATGTCAAACTCTAGCTGCTTGTCAGTTTTTGTTATTTTTGGGTATTGTATGTGATCACAGGAATTTTAGAGGACATAGGAAAATAGCATTGGCTTAAAAATAAATAAAAAAATCAAATAAAAAAATATTATTTCCATTCTATATAATACCCTTATCACCAGCCTAACCCTAAGATATTTTTCCACAACTAAAACTATACGCCGCCACTCAGAGAAATTTTCTACAGTGAAACCTCAACTTCCAAAATCAAAATAAAACCCAACAAAAATCCTAAAATCATAATATATATATTTTTGGATTCCTGGCGAGCCCATCTTCAGTCCAGTACCCGTTTTATCATACTCGATGCAGATATATGTTGCTCAAGTTTTGAGCAGTGGGTCTAGGGCTTCCGATTTCTGGTCCTCCGAGCATCGATTCAAGTTTTCAAGTACGGATGTGGACTCGTGGTAGGAATTCGAACTTGGGTATGCAGTTTGGGAAGGATCGAACTTCAAAAGTGTCGCACCTTGGTGGTTTTTGCGTGACGGAGGCTGTACTCAAAACTGGCGACGAGTTGGGTGTTTGGGGCATGGGTGGATAGAGAGTTGGATAAGAAGATCAATGGTGGTGTCGATGTGTTGAACGGTGGACCGGAAGGGGGTGAACGAGGCGGAGAAAGTGACTGAAATGGTGGAGTGGATGTTGAAGCTCACGGCCTGTTTATCATTGGAGAAGAAAGGTTGGTCAACGGGCTTTTAAATTGAAGGTGGGCCGGATGGTGAGGGTAAAAGCCCAACCAATTTTATTAAGTTTAATTTAGTTTTAATAACGTATTCAGACTTCTAAAATCCATAACTTGATCATACAATATCAGAACTTCGAACCGTCAGTCACGTTGGGACCGTATGGTCGAGAGCTTCACAATGAGACTAACCGCGCGTGAAACGGAGCCAGTTACAATTTATGGCGAAATAAATTGTCCGTCGCAGTCAAATGAACACATATCGTTATTTAACGATCATCGAACCAATGTGAGTAAATCTCACTAACTCTGAACACTTTATATTTTTATAAAGTATTTTTTTTAGAATTGATAAATATTGGTTGAATTGCTGTGTATTGGTTGTTTGGTTGAACTGCTAGTCAGTTGATTGAAATCATCGATAACGATATATATAAATCGTATCGAAATATTGATTCTGGTTATCAGAATATTTTACCTTCATGCTATATATGTTGACTGACATCTGTGGATGCAGGGAAACAGGTTGGAGGAACCCAACTGGGTTCCTCAACATTTATTTACCGTTTTTCATATATTTTGATATATGGTATGCTATATCATCCGTTATTGATTCTGTGTGTTTGGATGATGACCGATCATTTTGATTTGATATTTTTACACCATAAGTGATACGGGAAAGTAAAAAGGAATTTTCAAAGTTTATTTTGAAAATCGATTATTTATATAAAATCAATGGATTTTATATATATAAAAGGGAAAAGGGTTAATAGAGGGAAGATACTTGAAAAATCAATATAAAGAATAATATTGGTAAACCAAGGTAGAGGAAAAATATATTTGTAAATCAATTTAAAAGAAACTATGGGAAGAAATAAGGAATAGGGAAATATTGCGAATCATTTGCAAATAAAAACATATGGAAAAGGGAAAATATTTGTCAATCATTTACAAACAAAAGAGAAAGAGAATATTTGTAAAACAATTACAAATAGAAATAATAAGAGAATATTTGTAAACATTTTCAAATGGAATAGGGAAAGAAATATTTTTCTAGAGAAATAAACTGAGTTATAAAAAGAATTATTTATTTAGAAAATAAATAGAATATTGGAATACTTGAAAATGGATAGAAGTGTAATAAAGGAGAATTTTACACTAGGAAGAATTTAGGCCCGTGCTTCGCACACGGGTAAACAGAATATGAATTCAAAGTGAATATTTAAGAGAGATCTGTTTTAACAGATAAAGTGAGAAGGTTAATTTATAAATAAAGTTTTATAAATTAATTTAGTTATTTATCTTTGGGTAAATAGAGGATATAAGTCAAGACTTATATAGAGAAGTAAAAATCGATTTCCACATCGATATTTGAAACTGAATATGTATGAAAGAGAATTTATCGAATAAGAGTTATTCGAAGTAAAGCTATCGAATATCAGGTTATTTGAAAGGGAGTTTATTGAATATTTGTTATTTGAAATGGGTTGAGCCAAGAGAGTTAATCCAATAAAACAAATTGATTGAGATCAACCGTTAGAGTTAAACTATTAGAGTTGAACTGTTAGAGTTAAAACGTTAGGGTTAAGCCGTAAAGTTAAACCGTTGGAGTAAACATTTAGGGTTGGTTAGTTAGAGTTAACCAATTAGAGTTAATCGATTAGAGTCTAATCGAACTAGAGTTATCCAAATATAGTAATCGAATGAGGGATGATGGAATATTAGTTAATCAATTAGATTTGCTCGAATTTGGTTATTCGAGATAGAGTTAAACAGAAGTAGTCATTTAAGATAAGCTACCAGTGAGCACGACTGCTAGCGTAATTCGTAGGGCTGCAGATAGCCTAAGGTGGTCGGATGTTTCCTGAGGGAATCAGGCGTAACCATTGTGATCGCTGCGATCTAGAGTCGAGCGAATGGTGTCAAGTCAAATATTAGTTAATTGATAAAAGTAATTTAGTCGAGTTAATTAAGCTAAGTTAGTCCAGTTGAACTGATCAAGTAAGTGGGTCAAAATGAGTAAATCAAAACGAGTTATCTGAACAAGGGTTAGGCCAGTAAGAGTTAAATAGAATAAGAGTTAATTGAATAAGAGTTACAACTCAGAGTTAACCGAGTATGAGTTAATAATTTAGTTCGATATTTATTCGAGTTAGAAAATCAAAGTATTTATAAAGTCATTGTAATTCGGATGCAGGGAATTATAACACCATTGTTATAATCAAGTGTTTTTTTTTCCGTACGAGAAGCGGATTTGTAAATAAAATCCGAGAATGTCGTAAAGAAGTGTTAAAGATTTAGAAAGATGAACTTTGCCTATTTCGAAGTTAGAAAGGTTATTCAGTTAAGGTCTGAGAGGTAACTATACCCCAACTTGATTGACTTCGTTTTTAACTAAGAAATGGTTAAGATTCGATAGTGGGAAGTGGTTAAGTGGAAACCAAATGAAGGAGATTTGGCATAGTGATGTTTATTCAAACATCTGTTTAATCGAATGGAAGAGATTTGGAAATGTTTTCCAAACGAGAAGCAGAATTGTTTTCTGAATATAGAAACAAGAGATGGAAACGTTTTCCAATGATAATGATATATATTTTCTAAATATAGTGAATAAGAAACATTAAACAACAGGAATAGGGAAATGGACGAATGAATGAAATGATGATTGTTCGATAGAATTTCCTTCGGGAAATAATATCGTTGTTTGCGCACCGACATGTTCCCATTTGATAGTTAAATCACCGACTATCAAAGTTTTGACCATTTTACGTTGTTAATATGGAGAGACCGGTTGGATTATTATCCAGAGAACCACTCCGTATTGGCATAAGCGTTGCGAATCAAGTATGCTGAATATATTGAAGACGGAGTTGTGCAAGGGCTATCCTGATTACAGAATAGTGCCTTCGGTTTGTCCAGTCCCAGGACAAACGTGAATGGACGAATGTCTGACAGAGTATATTCAAAGGATCGCTTAAGTTGATCTCTTCAAACGTACTTACGTTTGGTGGCGGAGGAATTCGTTTCTCTTAGCTGTATACCCGTGGTATTTTTGGTGAAATCAAATGTGTGATTTGGCGGGTATGACGATGTGGCATTCAAAGTAATGGAGGTGTGATCTGTCAAAAGATACGTTATGACCTCAAGCCTCATCAACCGGGAAATGACAAAAATCGGGCAGGCAGCATGGCTAAGTCGGTCGCTCCGAAGTAGGGTGTATGATCACCTATCTAGAGAAATTCCTTTTGTTCTTAAATCTATCGATGCTGTCCCATTTCGGGAGGCGGTTGCTGATCCCAACCGTCGGTGATATACATTCGATACACTCAAGCGAAATGAGTGGTCGGTCATGTGTGGGCCGGGTTGCAAGATGTTCTTGTTGAACCCAGTGTATTTGCCTCTAGAGATACACGTTCGGAAGGTGGTCTCATACCTTGTCAAAGTCGGAATCCAATTTCCAATAAGTGCCCGCGAGTTTGATTTGTATACTATATATGTAGAACGTGAGATGCAAGCGTTCTACTAGATTTTAATTACGTGTGATTAGACATTATTATAATATCAGATAAGATATGATTTCCAAATGATTTGGGTTATCGTAAGGTAAAAACCGTCCGTGTTTATGTGTGGATTGGTCTTACGATTATCTTTTCTTTTGAAAGAAATTTTGGAAAGTTAAACCAAATGATTTGAGTTTACTCACACCAGTCCCATGACTGACCCAGAGTTTATTTTGTTTGTTTTCCCTAAACTCTTGGGTGCCCAAATTTGTACGGGCAGTCAAGTAGTCAGGATTACAGGTATGCGTGAAGAGCTTGGAGCAGGAGGCTTCAGGATTTTATAACCATTGTTATTTCCGCTGTGATGTAAGTGTTGTACTCTGATATATATATATACACTGCTTTCGATTTCAAGTTATGTTGTATATTATATTTTATTCGTTCCGCTGTGAGATTCGTATTACTCTGATGTTGATGTGTTCTTCTTCTTCTTCTTCTATTCTATTAGTTCTATCTTATCTATCCTCACCCTCTAATTTCTTTCTTGGACTATCCGGTAATTTCGACTTTTGATTGTTCGATAGGTGTTGTATATCGGATAACCAAGGTCTCTTTTTTCCGGGTCGTTACAAGTGTTTTGGATTCTCATAAGGGAAAAACCTGTTCCGTTTCATAAGGCATGGTATTATGAGATATCGTTTATTTTCTCATACTGTTTTAAATTGTTTAGTCACACCAGTCCCATGACTGACCCAGAGTTTATTTTGTTTTGTTTTCCCTAAACTCTTGGGTGCCCAATTTTGTACGGGCAGTCAAGTTGTAACGTCCCGTACTTTTGACCGCTTAAGATTTGAATATTTAAATTAGTCTATATATTGAATTCGGAATATAAATGGAATTTTATATTAATTAAATCAAACTTTGAACTTATAATTATATATTAATATAATATCGAGATTTAAATTCATATGAGTTTATTTTGAAAGTTGTATAAATTCAGTTTGAAAATATATATGATAATGAGAATTTATTTTCAGTAGAATTGTTCGTATTTGAGTCAATATATATTAATCGAATTTAATGTTAAATCATCAATTTAATTTAATATCGTCTGTATATGGTCGAATTAGACCGTGGAAAGTGTTTTAGTGTGTTCATAATAGGGGTAGAACACAAGGAACGTCTTTTGTTGCGTTCAAATAGGGATTCAGAACTGTAGTATCCTTTAATTTGAATCACACCAGTTAAATTAATTAATTTATTAATAAAATTAAAAGTAGGAGACGACTTAAAATCTTTAGCACAGCTATTCTGTAAAGCTACCCTCGTCATTTTCTTTCACCTTCACATCTAAAGATTTTCCTTCTCCATGAAGCTTTAAAACCAGTACACTGCAAGCCTACTTCTTCCTAGTTTCAACGCCTATACCCAGCAATACTGATCGACACTGACATCGTTCCTATCCACCCTTCCACTCCTATAAATAACGCCATCACCTTCAGTTGGTCACTCCATCCTCAAACCATTAGATCTTTTCCTCCTGTAAATTGCGAAAGAAAAACATCCAGAAAAGAAAAGTTTTGAAAGGAGGAAATCACGATTAAAACCGACTCTATCTTTCATCTCCTGTCAAACAAAATCGCTCCACCGAAAAGAAAAAAAATCGCAATCTAAATTCGCAATTTGAAAACTTGAGACCCTGAAGCCCTAAGGCTCTACGTCACTGGGAGCAGTAGCATTCGTAGGAGGTCGTTCGATTTTCTGGTTGAGGGTGCGATAATCCGGAGTTCGAATAGGGGTTTCGACGCTGTGTTGAGGAGAGCGATGGAAGCAAGAGGTGTTTTGACTTCAGGAATCGACGTTGGTGTAAACTGGGATCGACCGTGAGGCAATTGTCTGGATTGCGGTATCTATTGGAGTTGGTTTGAATGGATATTGCGATGAGTTATGAGGTAGTGCGAATGGGATGAATTGGAGGACTGATGAGGGTTCGATGTTGATAAACTGGGTTAAAGCGGTGATGCGACAGTATGGAGTTAAGGTCTAGGAATGGTGCGAACTTGACAAGGAACGTGGATCTGAGATTTTGGATACAGGCAATATCTGAATGGGGTTGTTGAAGGAGGCATTTGTTTTGACAGTGTTGAGCGCCGATGGTTTTAAGGCTCTGCGGTGGTGTGCAGTTATGTTGAGGAGTGATGGTGTTGAGATATTATAGTGTTGATCTTGGTTCAGGAGTTTGGTCTGATGGAGATAATGGTGGTAGGTCTTACTGACCGGGACAATTATCACAGTAAAACCACTTAGATGGTACATCAGTATTAGAAGAGAGTAGAGATGCTTGAAAGAGGGAAGTTAGAATTGCATGTAAAGTATTTGATGTAATGCCTGAAGGGATAACCGAAGCCTTTGGGGTTGGTTTGCAATAGAGATGGACCGAGGATTTGCTCATCGATTTGTCGAGTTATTGGCAAGTTAGAGAGGTAAATGTTTTGACCTAAATTTAAAAATACATAGAAAAATTATTTATTCATCATTCGTCATTAATTTAAAATAAATAAATATTTAACCGTTAATTAAATTAAATAATCGTAGGTAAATAATTAGATTCAAGTAGATACAGTGCTGAGATGATATGGATTTTAATAGGATATTCATCACGGAAAAATCGGGGTGAGTTAAACTCACTCAGTTAATTATTTGAACTGTTTTTAATAGTTCAAAATTTTGTTTTATTGCTTGGTTGCTAAATTGATTGATATAAAGTGATAATATATTATAATATATAAAAATAATATTGGTGATTGGTGATTGGATATACCCGCAGTATCATTAGCGGATGCCCGCAGTATTATCAGCGGATGATTTCCCTATGCGCCCCACAATATATATAGTGGATGACCTTCTTTACCGCGATGTCCTGCCTCGAAGCAGGATGGGTATTATTATTGTTGACTAACATCTATGGATGCAAGAAAAACAGGTTGGAGGGATCCAACTAGATTCCTCAACATTTATTTATTTATTTTCACATATATAATTGATAACCTATGATAGTACATGACATGTTTGGATGGGTATTAACAAGTAGACTTTGATTTTGATATGTTTGAATGTCGAAATATTATAGATGGATGTTAAAAAAAATTTAAATGAATAAAAGTATAAAAAGGGAATTTTATTTTCAAATAAAAATATTTATTTCGAAACCGAATTATGAATAGAATTGAACAGTAAAGGTTTATTTGAACAAATAAAACAAGAAGTTGATTTTATTAAGCGACGTGTATGAAGAAGTGAAATTATTATTATTCAAAAGATATAATCTGAATATGAAGATAAATGGAAATTGGGTTTAAAATCTGTAGTGTTAATAGATTTAAATTTTCGAAGTTCAATGGAAATTATAAATTGGATTGTATGGAATAACTCCATGATTGGAAGTGATAATGAGATTGAAATTTGATCTATAAAATCAAGTCTAATATGGATTTGTATCGAATTGTTATTCACGATTAAGGTGAATAAAGTAAGTGGAGTGGAAAATAGAAATTTGAAATATAAAAAGAGCTTAAAGGAAATATTTATTTTTAAATAAAAATGTTATGTAGAACCAAATTAAATAGAATTGAAAAGTAAATGTTGTATTAACAAGTAAGATGAGAAATCGATTTTATAAGCAACATTTATAAAAGAGTGAAAACCATTATTTGTGGAGTATTTGAGCAAGTTATAATTTGAGCATGGGAATGCGGTTTGAAAACCGACATTTGAAATGGATTAGAGTTTTCCTATTTCGAGGGAAAAATAAAGAAGATTTTATGAAATAACTCAATAGCAGTTAAAAAGAATTTAAAACTTGAAATGTCAAGTATGAATTAAGGGTGACTAGTTAAGTCAAGAATGAACTTGTGTTAAGAAATATTATTCACAGTTCAGATGGATAAAAGGTAAAAGCGATTTTTTTTTGAAAATGGGAATCATTAGAGGTAAATTAAAAAGGGGTTTTAATTTATAAATGTAAATGGAATTTAAGTCGAACTAAACATAGGTTGTATTAAGAAAATTTATATAAGATCTTTATTATAATAGTAAGGAATCTACAAAGGATATTTATATACGTATTTTTTAGATATAGAATGCAATTTATTGAAACAAAGTTGAGACGAATAAACCTATAAAGATGTGTATGAAGATTATTTATATAAACCCTGGTTTTTACAAAGGTTAAACTAAAATTGATTTGATTAAGGGAAATGATATCGTTTTAAATAAAACTTTGTTTCAGTTTAGAAATATAAAGACATGTAGCAAATATTTGAAAACCGTATCTTTGATAATGGTGATAGTAAATGGGTTGCAAATCATTAAGTACAATACTTGAAATGGTTAGAAGTTGAGATAAATATCTCGTTTGAAGTGATAATGAATAACTGGAATTTTTATTCGATAGAAGTTAAGAAATGAAATTAAGGAAATTAGAAACTGACTGGAGATTAGTGAGTTGAATAATATTCTGAGTGTCGATCAAATGTTGGTTTCGGCCTTCAGGGTTGATACTTAGGGAATTATTCTCTTACTAGTTTACGGTTAGTGAATAATGACCGAAATAAAAGATACGTCCTTAAAAGTATTTTAAATTGAAGGGGTTTTGAATATTCTTATATTAATATAAGAAGAAAAATGGGTATTCCAACTATTGGTAAATAAGAGAAGTTAAATTTAACGAACAAAGAGGCTAAAATGAATATCAAATCAGTGAATTCAATTTTCTTTTATGGATGAATGGTTGTTTATTTGATAGTCAAATAACCGACTATCAAATCTGGCCTATACGATGGTTAGTACGGAAAGATCAAGATCGAATTTATTCGAAAACCATTTCGAACTATCTAATACGTAAACGTAGAATATACGGATTTAAGATGGAGCAGTGAAGACCGTAGATCTTCATAAGCGAAAGGACTACTGGTCGAATTCTCTGGAGTCGCCCCCAGAGATATTTTGATGATGATCCTGTCGTGGTTGAAATCGGCGGATTGCAAGGACTTCTCGCTACCGATGGATAGGGTGATTCCTAGGATGTAGTAGGAGAGTGCCTTCGGTTTGTCCTGTCCCAGGACAACTTGTATGGACGAAAGTCTGACAGAGTATTTCCAAAGGACCATGTACGTTGATTTCCTCAAACGTATTTCGATTGATGGCGGAGAGGGGCACTTCTCTTAGCTTAACACTAGAATATTTTTGTGGACATCAATTAGTGATATCTGGAGGAATTGACGATGTGGGATTCAGAGTGAATGATAGCCAGATGATCTAGAGACATAATTTTAGACCTTAAGCCTCACAACCGAAAAATGACAAAAATCGGGCAGGCAGCATGGCTATGTGGGTCGCACCCATTAGGGTGTATTGTCACCATCTAGAGAATATTCATATTCATTATTTCTTTTTGCTTCTATATCTCCCGGGAAACGGTTATGTTGGTACCAGCCGAAGGTGACAATATATTCGATACACTCAAGAGAAATGAGTGGTCGGTCATGTATGGGTCGGGTTGCAAGACGTTCTTGTTGAACCCAGTGTATTCCCCTCTAGAGATACATTATCGGAATGTGGTCCCATACCTTGTCATAGTTGGAAATCCAATCTCCAATAAGCGCCCGCGGTTTTGATTGCATACTATATATGTAGAGCGTGAGATGCAAGCGTTCTGCTAGATAAATATTTATTTATATTTAGACACTACTATAATATCAGAAAAGATATTGATTTCAAAAATGTTTGGGTTATCGTAAGGTAAAAACCGTCTGTGTTTATGTATGGATTGGTCTTACGATTATCCTTTTCTTTCGAAATGATTTTTAACTTTAAAATCAAGTTGGATGCTACCAATAATTTAGTGGTTTTTTTTTCTCACGTTGGTTCACCAGACTGACCTTAGCGTTTGTAATGCTCGGGTCAGGCCCAGTTGGGTCAGACCGAGTTGAACAGATTTATGGCAAGATGATACAGACTTCAGGAGATGAGCTGGAAGAGATCAAACATATTATATATTTAAATATTATTCCGCTGTGTGTTGAAATTGAGGACAGACTGTTATAACTGTCCAGATGAATTGAATGACCGCTGTACTCTGATGAATTGTAAGTATTATTTCAAGTTTGCAATAAAGAATTATTTCTGTAATATATCTTATTCCGCTGCGATGTGAGTTGTTCTTCTTATTTTTCTTCTATTTTATTCTTTGTTTCTTATCTTTTTCTCACCCTCTAACTTCTTTGTTTAACATTCTGGATTTTCGGTACTCGAGCTTGGACACAGGAGGTATTTGTGTCAAAAATTCGAGCATCGAATTTTCCGGTTTGTTACACAAGTAGTTGGGATTTTACAGATACTTGGAAAGATGGTGCAAGAGGCTTCGGGATTATATAGCTATTGTTTCTTTCTACTATGGTGTAAGTGTTATACTCAAATGACAGAATTGTATTTTCACGTTATGTTATATACTATATTTTATTCGTTCCGTTGTGAGATTCGTGTTACTCCAATTCTGTTGTTATGTTCTTCTTCTCCTTCTTCTATTCTAATTTTCTATCTTATCTATTTCTCACCCTCTAACTTCTTTCTATTAATGATCTGGAATGTTCAATGCCTAAATAATTGACATGGGTTTTATGTTGATTTTCTGGGTTGAAAATCCTGGTTCGTTACAGTTACATGATTATATGTTAAATTAGAATAATTACATGATTTGACGATCACATGTTATTTTGAGGTGAAATTAATTATATGAAGAACATATGACATAAAATAGGAACAATATGATGACATGTAAAATAGGTTGTAGTAAAAATGTGAAAAGAATAATATGCCTAAATTTACAGTAAATAGAAAACTGTAACACACCTAGACATGAGGTTAAATTCAACTTGTGGTTGAAGTCTGCCCGGAACCACGCCATAAGATGTTAATTTAATGTGAGGGGTCTAGTGCGTTAAATAAACATGTAACAGTGCTAAGACACGAGGTTAAGTCAACTTATGGAAGAAGTCTGCCCAGAACCGCCTGACAAATCCAACATCCACGAGTGGTAGGCTTAATGTGAGAGGTCTAGTACATAAGCATATATATATATATATATATATATATATATGAATATGAAGGATAGAGATAAATGGCACCAATTGTGATTGATGGAAAAGAATGAAAGATAGTTACAGCAGTAAAGGAAGTGGAATGAACGGGGAATGATAATAACCTATTATAAATAAGTTACATTAATGAGAATGTTATATAATAGTTAGGCTTGTCCTAATGAGAAGTGGAAATTATAATTTAGGTTATAATAAACGATAAAGGAGATGGAATAACATATGTAAGAGAATAAGTTGTACTTAATTCTAAATTAAGTTATCTGTGAGAACGAGAATCTAAAATATGCTGATAAGGACAAAATAAGTTGTATTTATGGGAAGGAAACTTATTAGTAAACCTTTGTTAAGAGAACTAAAATGGTAAGTTGTAATGATAATATAAGAGGGACTTATCATTAAATAAGAAAGAACGAGGCAACTTATGAAATGAAATAAGTTATATTTAATCATAAATGATAAGCGACATCTTAAAAAAGAAAACATGTGAATTGAGATATACTTAATTACATATTAAGTAGGACATGTTATTGTAACGATGAAATCAAACAAGAATATAAAGGGATTGCGGATTACAGATCTTGGATCACAATCTAGAGAATAACATCTTGTGGGCTTATTAATAAACTTAAAAGGGTTAAGTTATATGACTGAAATTAATAAGCAAGAGAAACTTGGCAACTTGAATAAGAAGTTAACGTGAACAGGGATAACCAAGTTAAATGGAAACCTGGTGAGGCAAAGCAAGCACGTAAAAGAATTTTTAGACATAAGGTCTAATGATACATTAAAATGAGGAGCTTGGACCAGTTCGTACGTTTGAGGGTGAATAACCCAACGGGGTAGATCATCGTGGTGTCATGAGGCATGAGGAGAGCGAACGTTCATCTGATTATTCTGTCGGCTCCGAAGGACTGGAAGGGAAGCACGCGACTTCCTGGGGTACGTAAGGTACTCCTGGTAGTCCTTTGTGTGGTGGAAGATGTTTAGGCTGTGCTCTCAGAGGTTGGGTCTGCGCGTAACTGCCTGGTGGGTGGGCCTTGACTACAAAAGTAGCTTTGCAGTCAGAATGCTGTGACGAGGTGACACTAGGGTGATTCGGTGATTGCCTCAATGGGAGGCATGAGGCGAGGTCAGGACTAACAAGAATAGTAGATCGTTGGGTACCCGTCATCGGCAGCCAGTGGGATGCGAAAAGACTAGAGCTAAACCCAAGATGCCATTAACCTTTCATTATCAAGGCATGGTGGTCGAGGGGAGACGCCAACTAGATGTTTTGATTGCTTATTAGGGGCAGGTCGCTTAGCTCTTGTAGTCTTTACTAGTTGAGGGAGGGGCCGAGTGGGGCCATAGCCACCATGAAAAACAGACCCGAGGGATATCTATATTTTGAGGCCCTTAAAGGCGGGCCTGTACAAATATGGAAAATCTCCCAACCGAGTTCTGTGTTTCTTGTATTGCCCTATTACGGAACTCGGTGCATATTAGAGTTATGTGCGGTTACGGCATCGAATACGATTGACGATATGCATGTGGGAAAGTCTTGATACATGCATGTCTGCTCCGGGTGGTGTATCGTAAACTTGAGGGCATTACTCTGTGATAGATTCTGATTCAATCGAAGATGATAGTCCGTACACTTACGTAGCATAGTAATAATACATATACGCAAAAGGTAACATTGTTATGTAGAGATCTGTACGTCACTTCGGCATAGGGCGAGGGACTGCGTTCATTTCTATGGCATTACGGTGGAGACCGTGCAAGCGGGGTACCATGGGGGGTACCTCAATACTAGGGGGGTAGCTACATATATATTGTATTAGGTTAATACACTGTGAAGTAAAGGGGTACGACGTGTGTGTAAGCCTTGTGTGTTGTTAACCCAAGTAACCTAATAAATAAGAAAATGTGATTGAACGATATGCGTAGGATTATCAAAAATGTATAGTTTAAATCCAGTAACCAGAACTTGTGTTCTTACCCCTCCTCATAACGTACTCGTAGGTTAGATTTGTAGCAGAGATATAATAGCTTTGGATACTGGTTAGGCAGTATTATTAATACGGTAAGGCTATAATTGATTTGTTATACTTTATCCATTCCGCTGTGAGATATTTTCTGAGCTTTGATATATTTTATATCTCCATCTTTTGTATAGGATACCAAAGCAACCAACGCGGGTTCAATGGATTTGAATTTTGAAAAAAATTCGGTATGTCGGAGTCCGAGATGCTACATCTAGTATCAGAGCTTAGGTTTAGGATTCCTATAAAGATAGTGAGTGAACGTATTTGTATTTTTAATATATATATATACACACACACACATAGATCCATAGAGGAACCCACTAAATAAAAGAGTATAATATGGTGAGAATTGGGATGACTGTTTTGTACACTAAAGGAATGAATATGGAAATTTGAGGCCCTTAGGAAATTTGGGTGGGAAGTGTACAATATATTTTGAAATAGAGAAAGGAGGATCCTATATGAATAGTATTTTGGGTTAGTGGGTTTGGCAGTAAAACCTTATAAATTGGAAAAGGTTAAAAAAGAGAAAAATGGATTAGGAATATATATAGTTGAGAGAATTGACTTTGTGGGAGGGTCTAGGAAAGCCAAGAAAATTAGAAACCCGCTTTGAGTCTAATCCCATTTCTAAATTTTAAGAACTTGAAATTGTAAAAGTTTTGGGAAAACGATTTATGGTGTTTTCAAGTTATGATCTTAAAAGTTATAGTTTCAAAATATGTAAAGTACACGTATTGAGTTTTAAAGTAAAATGGGGAATATTTGGGGAACAATGATTTCTTCTGAAAATTTTGTTTAAAGCAAAATTCTCTCAGTAAAAGGTGCATATTATAGAGCATGTATAGCTCGCTAGTTTTCTTGTTATATTGCATGAAAGGATTAAAAAAAAAACTTAGAAAGTATTGCATTTTGTAAAAATTCTCAGTAAAGAAAGTTTTGAAATCTCTATTCTTTTTACAATCATTTTTGATAAATTGGTTTAACAAGAGAACTTTGTTGGGTGGACAAAATAAGTATAGAAATTAAGAATAGAGCAGATGTTTGTACCTTGTAGTAAGAAATTGAACCGACCTTATACGTAAGAACAAGTTATAAACCCGATTGATAAATAGTTGTCCTTATCCACTCCAGTTTCTGTAATTTGAAAAAAAAATCATTTACATTTTTTTTTATAAAATGACATGTTTTATGGTTTGGCGAAAGTAAGTTTTCATGAGGAAAATAAAGTTTTGACACTTTTAAATTTTTGGAAGAAAAATTTAAATGAAAAGGCCAAACCATGTTAATAAAGTATGGAGTAGATAGGGATTAGTGCCTAGGGAAGACAAGAAATGTTTTGAGGCTATGAAGTAAGTAGCGGGAATTATCTTGTAATAATGTAAGTTCCTGTAGAATGTGTAAGCATTAAAAAGCCTAGGGTATTTCTTGAAATAATTGTTGGTACACAGCTAGGACTAGTGGTGACTACTAGATAGTAGAAGGGCAAGTAAGTATTTAGATCTTGTTGCTAATTTTCATGTTAGGGGTACAACACGTTATTGCATTTCTATTGGGATCGTTCAGTTAATCTTGTTGGGAAGTTAGGGTAACAACTAAACCTGTCATGGATCCTATGGTTTGGACTTTTCTGTTTGAGGGGGGGAACATAGTCCCGAGATTCTTGACCCTTAATAGTAGCTGTGTAGGGTGCCTGTTTTCCTATTTTAGTTGAAAGACTAGAAGGCTTATTTGAAAACTAAACTTAGATCAGATGATTAAATAAGCTAAGAAAGAGAAATGGTGCAAATAAAAAGGAAACATCAAATTCAGTAAAGCGATAAACTTGAAAAATTCTGAGAAAAGATGGATAAAAATAAAAAATTCCAAGATAAGACGAAGAAGGAAATCTAGAATAGAGAAAATTTTCTTATGTGGGCTATGCTTGGATAAGAAAATAGGGAACCTTTATAAATAGTTACATAAAATCCAAGTACGGATGGGAGAAAGGTACATAAAAGTAAAACATAAGACGTGAAAATTTCTATTTTCAACCTTTTTGTAACATAAGAAATCGAATCTAGAAAATTAGTTTTCTCTAAAATTCAAAAAATAAAGTTGGTTGGCAGGATTTTGGGTGCAACAATTGGATGTATTGCGCTCTTACTCTACAAGAACGTAGGAAATTTGGATGAAAATATATTTTGGTTTTCAAAATATTGCATTCATATAGAACTGCGAGTATATTTAGGATGTGAGCATCATGTTTTCAAAAAGGATTTTTTTAAAAATTTGCATATACTTAGGAGGTACCGCTTAGGCATACATATATTATTACGTTGTATTTCACTTTGCACAAGTGCATAATATTTGCAAAAATTGGATGCACATATGATGGATGTATATTATGCATGGGGTTAATTGATTTTACCCTTATCAAATTTCAGGTACGAAATTTTCTAAGGGTGGGAGAATGTAACATCCCGCATTTTATGTTAATTTAATAAATAAATAATGCATATGTATATGTATATGCACAGACATAAATGTATATATGAAGAATAAAATAAAGATAATGCAAACAAAAATGTAACGCATGCATTAAAAGTAAGAAAGGATTGGTTGCATGCAGTGTAAATATGTTGCATGCACTGATTATATATTAATAATAAAGGAGAAATAAAAGAAAAAGATTCATGCAATGGTTTAAATGAAATATTGTAACAAACATGAAAAAGAGGAATAAGAAGAGAACAATAACTACCATTGTTCTAAGCCTTGTTGACAATAGCCTTAGTAGTCCAGTTGGTTAGAGCATGTTACTTGCATACAAGAGGTACAGAGTTCGATCTCCACCACCATAATTTTTTTGTTTTAATAGAACGACCAAAATAACACATGTTCATGAGAGAAAATATAAACGCATATATCTGGAAAATATACATATAAGGAAGTAAAGAAAATATATGTATATATATACATATATATGAGAATATATATGTATATATATACACATATATATGAGAATATATATGTATATATGTGCAAATATATAGATACACACACACACAAGAGATATAGTTCAAGACAAGGCTACAATTAAAGAAATATGGCAAGAATCAAATAATGGTGCAACACCGTTTGAAATTTGAAAACGAAACAAAAAGTTGTGTGTATATATACACGTAAAATGGTTATTAGAAAATTTATATACGTATAAGAAGATTACATGTGATTATAACCGTTAAATAAATTCCAGAAATTCAAACATTCGAAAATCAAATTTCTGCGCCAAAACAGCTCGTGGGACCCATAGTGGGGTCGACACCTCCTAGATCCAGCCAGATTCATCAATGAATCTGGATATTTTCTTAACAACATTCAATGCTGCCTCAACGTTGTGTGTACGATAAGATCCTGAAAACCTATAAATAGACTAGCAGAACTTAGCCAAAATCTCACATTCTCTGAGACAACGTCTAAGCTCTGCCATTCTTCCTCCTCATCAAATCTCCTTAGAAAAACAAGATAATTAGTTTAGGAAAATTCTGAATCAAGATCTGGAGAAAAAGAATGAAAATTAATAAGAAGGTGCTCAGAATCAAGTAAGGTAAATTCTTAAATCTGGTCTATTCAAATTTCTTCCTATTTCTTCCCTTTTTCTTTTAGTAAGAATTGTGGATCCATGGTTGTTAGGTTCCAAATCCAATTAGGGTAATCCATGGAATGCTAGATCTGGACCAGACTCAGGAAGTTGAAAGCAATTTAGGTGAGTGGATTTAAGTTATACCATTTTTGATAATGATATATTATCGTTTTACATTCCCTGTTAACCTATAATGTGAATTTGCTAGAATAATTAAAAGTGTTGAAATGCTACTATGACATGTTGAAATATTAATATGTTAAAATATTAATATGTTGGAAAATTCATATGTTGAAATGTTTAATATGCAGAAATGTTCATTTGTGGAAATGCAAACTTGTTAAAATATGTGTAACAATTACTGTTGTAATTACATGATTCACTTGTGGCATATTATGTACTTGAATTATTAGCTATAGAATTGAGAAAATGACATGTTAATTTGTTAGATTTGAGAAGTTACATGATTAAACGATTACATGTTAAATTAGAATAATTACATGATTTGACGATCACATGTTATTTTGAGATGAAATTAATTATATGAAGAACATATGACATAAAATAGGCATAATATGATGACATGTAATATTGGTTGCAGTAAAAATATGGAAAGAATAATATGCCTAAATTTACAGTAAATAGAAAACTGCAACGCACCTAGACACGAGGTTATATTCAGATTGTGGTAGAAGTCTGCCCGGAACCGCCCAGCAAATCTAGCGTCCAGAAGTTGTTAATTTAATGTGAGGGTCTAGTGCATTAAATAAGCATGTAATGGTGCTAAGACACGAGGTTAAGTCAACTTGTGGAAGAAGTCTGCCTGGAATCGCCCGGCAAATCCCGCATCCACAAGTGGCAGGATTAATGTGAGAGGTCTAGTACATAAGAATATATATAAATATATGAATATGAAGGATAGAGATAAATGGCACTAATTGTGATTGATGGAAAAGAACGGAAATGAATGAAAGATAATTACAACAGTAAAGGAAGTGGAATGAACGGGGAATGATAATAACCTATTATAAATAAGTTTAATTAATGAGAATGTTATATAATAGGTAGGCTTGTCCTACGGACAAGTGGAAACTATAACTTATGTTATAATAAACGATAAAGGAGATGGAATAACTTATGTAAGAAGATAAGTTGTACTTAATTGTAAATTAAGTTATCTGTGAGAACGAGAATCTAAAATATGACGATAAGGACAAAATAAGTTATATTTCCTGGGAAGGAAACTTATAGTAAACCTTAGTTAAGAGAAATAAGTTAATAAGTTAACAACGATAAGTTGTAATGACAGTATAAGAGGGAATTATGATTGAATAAGAAAGAACGAGGCAACTTATGAAATGAAATTAGTTATATTTAACCATAACTTATAAGTGACATGTTAAATAGAAAACATGTGAATTGAGATATACTTAATTACATATTAAGTAGAACATGTTATTGTAACCTTGAAATCAAACAAGAATATAAAGGGATTGTGGATTGTAGACCTTGGATTACAATCTAGAGAATAACATGTTGTAGGCTTAATAATAAACTTAAATGGGTTAAGTTATATGACTGAAATTAATAAGCAAGAAGAAATTGGTAACTTGAATAAGAAGTCAAAGTGAATGGGAATAACCAGGTTCGATGGAAAACTGATCAGGTAAAGCAAGCGCATAAAAGAATGTTTAGACATAGGGTCTAATAACATATTAAAGTGAGGCGCTTGGACCAGTCAACACGTTTGAGGGTGAATTACCCAACGGGGTAGATCATCGTGGTGTCATAAGGCACGAGGGGAGAGCACGTTCATCTGATTATTCTGTCGGGTCCGAAGGGCTGGAAGGGGAAGCATGCAACTTCCTGAGATATGTAAGTTGATCCTGGTAGTCCTCTGTGCGGTGGCAGATGTTTAGGCCGTGCTCGCAGAGGTTGGGTCTGCACATTACTGCCAGGTGGGTGGGCGTTGACTGCAAAAGTAGCTTTGCAGTCATAATGCAATGACGAGGTGACACTAGGGTGATTCGGTGATCGCCTCAATGGGAGGCGAGCTCAGGACCAATAAGGATAGTAGATCATCGGGTACCCATCATCGGCAACCATTGGGATGTGAAAAGACTAGAGCTAAACCCAAGATGCCATTCACCTTTCATTATCAAGGTACGGTTATTGAGGGGAGACGCCAACTGGATGTTTAGATTATTTGTTAGGGGCAAGTTTCTTAGCTCTTGTAGTCTTTACTAGTTGAGGGAGGGGCCGAGGTAGGGCCATAGCCACCATGAAAAACAGACCGACGAGTAATTACAGGTATTGGGGGGAGGAACGTAACATTGTTATGTAGAGATATATGCAGCACGTAACATTGTTATATAGAGATCTGTACGTCACTTCGGCGTAGGATGAGGGACTACATTCATTCTTGGGGCACTATGGTGGAGATCGTGCGAGTGGGGTACTATGGGGTGTACCTCGATATTGGAGGGGTAGCTACATATATACTGTATTAGGTTAATCCACTGGAAAGTAGAGGGGTAAGACGTGTGTGTAAGCCTTGAGTGTTGTTAACTCAAGTAACCTAATAAATAAGAAAATGTGATTGAATGATATATGTAGGATTATCCAAAATGTATAGTTTAAATCTAGCCACCAGAACTTGTGTTCTGACCCCCTCCTCATAACATACTCGCATGTTAGATTTGTGGCAGAGATATTGGTTAGGCAGTATTATTAATGGCTATACTTTGATTATATTATATTTTATCCATTCCGCTGTGAGATATTTTCTGAGCTCTAATATATTTTATATCTCTGTCTTTTCTGCAACATACCAGAGTAACCCACACGGGTTTCAATGGATTAGAATTTTGAAAAAAAATTCGGTGTGTCGATATCCGGGTTATTACTAGTGGTCCCGATTTGTCTATAAATATGACCCTAGGGGTCTCATTTTGGAGGCCGAATTATCATTTCTCTTGTAATCTTTTCTTCAAGTGCAAGCCCTAATTTCTCAATCAAATTGGGGATTTTTTTTGTAATTCTCGTAATATATCCGCAATAAATAAAAAGGAGAAGTCCGAGACTTAAACATTTCCTGATTCGATAATCATATTGTGTTTGTTATGATTAGAGAGGGAGTTAACGCTATCCTATCTTTATGAAAGGGTTAATCACAATCGTCTCGTAAGAGGAAACGCCTTGGGTTAAACCAAGGAATCTCCCCTTCCGAACCCTCAAGCATGTGATTTAACCCTTTTATAATAAGCGTAATGTAGCACAATCGAGGAAGGCAACTTGTTGTAAACTTATGGCTTGATAACTAACACAACTAAGGCCTTCTTTGGTGCCAAATCGATGTGGAAGTATCATATAAGTCGTTAAGCTTATGACATGTTAACAACCCGGTCGTTGTGATGCACTAGCCTGTTTTCTTCTCAACACAGTGTATATTGTTTTGTCCTAGGTTTGAAGGTAATTACTGCACGAAGGTGTCAATCTCTTTTAACTCGTGATGCCCTTATCCCAAGGTTATCATGGATTCTATAGTCTCATAACCGTGATACTCACCGCTTGAGGGAATAGTAAATAATCTTTAGACTTAAGGTCTTGATGCCTGGGAAATAGTGTAGCTTATTAAGATTGTTGATACTATGTTGCATTTCAATGACCTTGAGGCCAATCGTCTCCTAAACTCCAACACATATGCATTGTCAAACCAAATTCGGGTGTCAACGAAAAATATCGTTAACATTTTGGCACTAGAAGGAGGGCTTGAACCTCCGATTCCGTTGTTTTATCATAAAATAATTTGGTAAATTCATTGCTTCATGGTAGGAAAGGATGAAGTCGAAAAGGCTGGAAGATTGAAATAAGGAGTTAACTCCTAATGTTACCATCGAGGAGAACGTAGAACCAACATTCAGCTTGAACAATAACGAAGCAGGAGGAACTTCTAATCCAATTCAACCACCAAATACAAATACCATAGAGGAAAACGGTGCCAAGCTCATAGCTTTAGAGAAACAAGTCCAGGAAATGAAAGCTCAAATGAGTGATGATCATGCTCAAAGGTCTTCAAGGCTTACCAAGTCCAGTCAAAGGGAAGTGGATGAATCCCCAAAGAGAAAGGCCCTCGTCCAACAATTTGAGGGTAGGGATAAACTCAAAGCGGCTTCCTCTAAGAAGAAAAGGTCCCTCCTGATAGGGGTAGATCACCAAGGAAATCAATGTAACCAGGAGTAGTCTGGAAGTTCTACTTCTAAAGGTTATGATCCTAAGAGGACAAATTATGACAATACGGAGGCTTATCTCAAAGATATTGCCAGAAAAACCATCAAAGACTTGTTCGGATGCTAAAGGAAAAGAACCCAAGTTGATAGGGTTTATGATAATGAAAGAGTAGCCCCTTTCACCAACGAGACCATGAGCACTATAATACCATCTAGGGAAAAGGTTACAACCATAAAATATCTTAGAAGCACTGACCCTGATGACCACTTGATGGCATTCGACAACCAAATGGTTCTCTATAACGCAACGAGGGCTGTATGATGTCTTCTTTTCCAGTAACCCTTCAGAGGGCAGTCGCCAAACCGTCATTATAGAGAGAATACCATCTATTCATGGAACCTGTTTTCCTATGAATTTTCTATGCAATTTTGCATTTGTAAAGATTCGACAGTTGATTGCACAGTTATCACTAATATCAAGCAGAGGCAAAGAGAATCCCTAGGAGATTACTTGAAAAGATTCAATGTAGAAGCATTGAAAGCAAAATATATGAATGACCACGACAAGCTAATCACTGTGCATTCAGGGTTGATTGAGAACACCCCTTCTAGAAAGAACAATACATTCACCGTAAAGACCTACAAGACATCCACTTTCAAGCTGACAAGTTCATTCGTATGGATGAATTGTACTTTACAAAGAAGAAGTTCAAACCTCGGGGAGAAGGAGGAAAGACCCAAGGTGGAAGGATCGGTCAAGATGGAAATCAGAAAAGGTCAAGATGGGAGGATTCTAATTCCAACTCAGCCGCTTTAAGCGAGCCCATCTCCTTTGTGTATGCTATGGCCAAAGAAAGGGTCAATAACTTCATGTCTCGTTCAAAGTCAAGAATTCCCCTGAACCCCATGTTGCTGGAAAATATTGTGAATATCACAAAACAAACGGACAGAAAACTGACGAATGTAAGGTTTTGGGCGGGATTATTCAGAACCTTATCCACGAGGGACATCTGAAAGAGTTTGTTCTAAACAAGGAACCATCTGCCCAGCATGAAAATGGACAACAAAAGGTTTCAGCCAATGCGGTAAAAGCCATAGTAAATGAAGGTCACCAAGACTTGGGTCCTCCGATAAACCGAATCAGTGTGATCCATAGTGGGCCACACCATACTGAAAACTGTCAAGTCACCCGGAATCATTATCTAAAGGAAGCACGCGCAGGTATATTCTCCATCCAAGAAGAACATCATTGATGAATGCTCTCTACACTCTTAAAATGCACAATCTAGTGATTTCTCCAGACGAGATGAAGAAAGGGGTCCGTCATCCACACAACGACCCTCTCATGATCACAACTCAGATAGGGCTTTCTGTTGTTGCCAAAATCTTTGTTGATACTAGGAGCACGGTCAATGTCATTTATAAACATGCTTTTGATCAGATGGGAATCTCCGAAGAAGAGTTGGAAACAAGCAACGAGCCAATCTTTGGCTTCAACAACAAGGGTTCGACTCCAGTGGGGCAAATCAACCTCCTAGTCCAAGTTGGGTTATCTCCGCTCCACCGAATCTTTGAAACTCTGTTCATCATGATCGACCAACTATCCTACTATAATGCTTTCTTCGGTCGACCTGCTCTGGAGGAGATGGATGCTTTTATCTCTTCCAAAAACCTAATGTTGAAGTTTTTGACAAAATAAGGATAGGGTACCATCAGAGGGGAAAAGTTTAGTTCTCGCAAATTGTACTTCGTAATAGTTGACAAATGCAAAAGAGAGCATTCCTCACATTTTGATTCCTCTACTATTTTTCAAACTTCGGATGATGGATTCTTACATCCAACATTCGAAACTAAAATAAATGTCAATAAAACTGACAGACATATGAATGGTAGGTATACTTCTTTGAGATGAAAAAGGAAGATAATCAATGACATAAATCTGACGGAGGAAGAAGAAATTGTAACCGACTTGGATTCCCGAGGGGACACTGGAAGGATAAAACCAATAGAGGATTTGGAAGAAATAAACATTGACCCAAAAGATAAGGCCAAAGTTATCAAGATAGGGAAAAAGTTGACAGAACCCTTGAAAAGTGACCTAGTTTGGTTTCTACCACTCTACAAGGATGTCTTCGCTTGGACTCATTTGACATGGTTGGGATTAACCCCTCTTTCATGAGCCATGCTTTAAATATCAACCCATCTGTAATCCCGATTCGACAAAAGAAGAGGCAATACAACAAAGACCTGTCGGGGGCTTTAAAAGAGGAAGTCAAAAGGTTAGAAACAAACGGGTTCATCCAAGAAGTTTTTTATCCCAAACGGCTAGCTAACCCTGTGTTAATAAAGAAGTCCAATGGAAAGTGGAGAACATACGTTGACTATTCAGAATTAAATAAAGCTTGCCCAAAGGATTGTTATCCTCTTCCACAGATAGACCAGTTGGTTGATGCAACAAGCAAACATAGGATATTGTTCCTTATGGATGCTTACTCAGAGTACAATCAAATTCCCATGCATAAGCCCGATGAAGAACATACAAGCTTTATTACCGATTGGGGAACGTTTTGTTATAAAGTAATTCCCTTTGGATTGAAAAACGATCGAGCAACGTACCAGAGGCTGGTTAATAGAATGTTCCAAGAGCAGATAGCGTGCAACATGGAAGTATACATGGATGACATGTTAGTAAAATTTGTCAAAGAGGAGAGCCACCTGGAAGACCTAAAGGGGATGTTCAACATCTCGAGGGGTTACCAAATGAAGTTAAACCCGCAAAAGTGTTCTTTTGGAGTTCAATCCAGAAAGTTTCTTGGATATGTGGTCAGCGAACACGCCATTGAGGCTAACCCCGACCAAATCCAAGCCATAAAGGATGTGGAAATGGCTTGGAAGAACCCAAAACAAGCAAAGAGATCATGAGCCTAAACGGAACGGTAGCAGCCCTCAGTAGGATCATTTCCAAAGCCACTGACAAATGCGTCCATTTCTTTGATGTTGTAAAAAAAAAGAACTTCGAATGGAATGAAGAATGTAGAAAATCCTTTCAATTGAAAGATTACAAGAAGAATCCCTCGGTTTTATCCACTCTCGAGAAAGGGGAAGATTTATACCTTTATATGACCATTTCAGAATATGCGATAAGTTCAGTCCTTGTAAGAGAAAGTGATGGAACTCAACTTCCGGTTTATTATGTCACCCGAAGGTTAAAAGATGCAGAAACCCGATACCTCGTAATGGAAAAATTAGCATATTGCCTAATACTTACCGCACAGAAGCTCAGAGAGTATTTCCAAGCACACCCCATTAAGGTTTTAACTAATTTTCCACTTAAGAAAGTTTTTTCGTAAGCCAGAAACCTCAAGATGGTAAGTGAAATGGGGAACTGAGCTTAGCCAATATGAAATTGAGTTTCAACTCCGAGCAGCAATCAAAGGACAAGCTCTCGTAGATTTTGTGTTCGAATGCACAAGTTTTATTACAAAACAGTCAATAAAAAAATGACTTAAAGGCTAAGTGAGGGCGGGATACATCATAATTAACCCTGATGGGCACCGCTTGCATTATGCGATGAAATTAGGATTCGCAGCTACCAACAATGTGGCCGAATATAAGTTAATGATGGCATGATTGAACCTAGCACTACAGTTGAAAATGCCTCGAATAGAGATCTTTAGCGATTCACAATTAAAGGTAAATCAAATTATGCAAACCTACCAAACCTGTAACACCCCACGTCCATTAATGTCACTCACGAAGGGAATGCATTAACTTCCATGGAGGTTTTAAGTGAATATAGAACCGAAAAATTACAACAAGACAGATAATAAGTAGAACTTGGAAATCTAAAACTTCATTTTATTGCAGCGGAAATTAAACATGTTTGTTACATCATAAAACCATAAATCAGAGTCAAGTACAATATCCATCTTGATAAAACAAAATACATAATCCCATTACATAAATAGCCATTAAAGAAGATAACAAGCTGGACTTTACTTCAACGGTCCAAGCTTTCCAAAAGAGAGATAAAGCAATCCAATCAAACTCCGCTAGAGCTGGGTCCACCCTGAGGACCTGGAGGGGGAGAAACGATAGAAATAGAGGGGGTCAGACATAAAGTCTGGCGAGTATGATAATTCTAACAATACTATTATCAAAATAACTAGACTAAGGCATAAGCTGGAAAACAAGGAAATGTCTATGAACTATTGGGTATGGAAAAGCAGATAAAGATAACGTTAAAGGCACACCTAATTACTAACGAATAATTACTACACTGCACCACACCAGTCACCCTAAAGGTTGATCCCACTTTCTTCACACAGAAACTATATAAATAGCCTTGCGTACCCCTAGCTGACTACATAGGTGCCGTCTGCCCCTATCTCCGCTAGGTGTACCCCACTACCCACTTGCGATCGGCTCCCTACTCGTAGATACCCGTGTTGGCCCCACAGTGGGGTGTATCACTCCCCTAAAGTGGTAACCCTGATACAACTTGAGAATGCACGGCTTATACCTACACGATGCAACAACGTCTTACCTACCAGCCCGGGTCCACACACGCATACGAAACCCGTTGGACTTGCGTTGCCACCGCTACCCCGTTTTGGCCTCTTATAGTCAAACCCAGTATGCGTGTCCCGTCCTCGACTTGGGTGAGCCCACAAAGATACGTTTGGGTTACTGGTTGAAATGGCCCCCCACAAGCTACCCACCTAAGCTTGTCCACTAGTACATCCCACTTAACCCTCTTAGTCATGTTCATTTACATGTGTGTTTGGTTAAGTCTTACTAATCGTATTTCACATGCCACTAAGGACACCCACTAGATTCCTCATGCCACCCAAGGCACCTACTTAACCCCCATGTCCCACCTTACATGTTTATCTGGTTAAGTATTTCTTAATTCATTCAGGACATAACCTCATAAAGACCCATCACATTAGACTGGCATTTATGGCAGCTGGATTTGGCGGGTGGGTCCGGGCAGTCTTACACCATAAAAGAGTCTAACCTCGTGTCTTTACAACTGTTATGCTTTAGTTTGGGCCTAGGACCTCTCACATTGGGCTACATTTGTGACCACTGGATTTACCGGGCGGGTCCGGGCAGGTTTATGTCACGAACGAGTCCAACCTCGTGTCCTAAGCATTGATTATCATTTATAATCTTTTACCCCAGTTTTGAATATATCCCTATTCAAATCATTAATTAATTCCAATTTTAATGATGTCCATAATTGACTCAATTATGGCCATCCATTCATGGCATGCAAAATCATATCAATTGCACCCCAACGTCTTAATATTAAATCCTTAATATTACCCCTACCCCACGTTATACGTTTGCTTATTCAACGCAGAATATACGTTAGACTCGAATAGTCTAACTCATAGCACAAAGATAAATTATCACAACAAATGAAATAAATCTAATCATAATAGGGTGAAACCTGCATAAACTGCACATGTTAAGGATCTAAAGGTGCCAACTTGTTAAATGTCACAATTTACATGATATGATCATAACCCAAATTTATGTATGAACTTGCATATGGGGTTTTATGCAACATAATGATGGTGTGAACTAGCATCTAATACATAGAATTCACATATGTCATAGCATGATTCTAGATGTCATAATTCTAGATCTAAATAGATGTCATGGCATATGTTCATAATCTTTACTAATCAATCTAAACTTGCATACATGGGTTGTCATATAGATCAACATAGCCCAAACATTATGATTTGATTAACATGAACTAATTAACATAGATAATAACATCATGTATGATTTATCACAACTTAGCATAGAAAATTACAACCTATACAATATCATCATGGCATGATTTACAACATATAGGATATCATCATCACATAACATAGGATTTACGACTTACATGATAGCATAAGGTTTACAACAACATATATGACAATCCACATCATTCACTTATAATCCATTCATAACTTAATCTAATTAGTTTAATAATAATCTTGTTAAGATCATCATACTCACAATTAGAAGAGAAAGAGAGCCTTGATTTGCTTTAGAGTTGAGTAGAATTAGGGTTTTGATTAGCTTTCTTCCTTCTTAGTTGGCGGCGACTACACTGAGTTCCATGGCGGCGGTATGACGATGGCTATTCTATTTTTCATGTGAATTAGAGTGAGAGACTACCTAGGTATTTATAGAGTTTAGGGTTTATTTAGACCGTCAGATCAACTCAGAACTAAACTGAACCGTTAAATTTGCCAACTCAGCCCTAAAGACACATCAGCAGCTCAAGATTGGGCTCAGCCAAACCCTAGCCGCCTGGACAGGTCGACACCCAGGTCGACTGCCCAGTCGACCTGGAGGGGGGGGGGGTCGACTCCCCAGTCGACCTGGGGTGTTGGGCGGGAATTTTCCCGCCTAGCCTGTTTGACTTCGAATTTTGAATTTTCTAAAATCTGTTTTGAATTTTCTGAAACTTCCGATGGCCATAACTTCTTCATACGAAGTCCAATTCACGCAAACTCGGACTCTATTTCAAACAAAATTCCGAGACGAACACAATGGCACAACCCGTTTCCCACAATTCTCACGTCTGAGATTAGTTATTCTTTAATTTGTGAATATTAATATTAACAGAATTACGGGGTGTTACATTCTCCCCTCCTTAAAGGATTTCGACCCCGAAATCTTTAAGTCAAGTAGAATGTACATCCTAACATCCAATCGTCCATCTACTCAACCATCAACCACAGGCACCCATTGTCCTTATAGACTTCTAATGCTTTCATGTTTAAATGCACCGTGTGTGTATATGTCCATATCTAATGCAAAATCAGGCGGTCCACTGATTCAGTTGACCTCCTTAATGCAAATCATGATAGTACCATGCGTCCATTATGTATGCAAAAATTCCTTAATGCTACATATTATCTCTATATGCGTGCACAATCATCATCTGAATGCAGCATCCATATGATAAAACAATCATCATACATCCATTTATATGCAATATGAAGTGACTGAGCCGATCTAGTGCCTAATAGTGTGTGTATATGCGTCCACGAGCAACCACTAGCAAACACTTGCATCCACTTTGCATCCATCATACATAACATGTCTCAAACACATGTTTCAACCATAGGATTATCCTAACTAAAGGTCAAGAATACTAGCGAGAGGATACTCTAAAGGTAAGATAAGTACAAGATAAGCGATAAAAGAGAAATTAAAGGACATACCCTCAAAAAGAAAAGGGTATCGTGAACGCATCTTCTCTTCCGTCTCCCAAGTAGCGTTGTTCTCATCATCTCCCCATTGTACTTTGACTAGTCTGACCTCTCGATTTCTCAGCTTCTTAATCTCTGACCCAAGAATGCGCGTAGGAGCTCGTCGAATCGTCGCATCACGCTCGATCTCCACCTCTCTAAGCAAGCTCGGCTCTACCACTTCCGCGGTTTCGTGCAAGCACTTCCTCAAATGTGACACATGGAATACATCGTGTACACCACTAAGTCTCTCAGGCAACTCCACTCTATACGCCATCTGCCTAATTCTTTCCTTAATAGGAAACGGCCCTACGAACCTTGGTGCTAATTTCCCAACGGACCCAAAGCGAACAACGTTCCGTAATGGAGACACTTTGATAAAGACCATGTCCCCAACTTCAAACTCAAGATCTGTCCTCCTCTTATCCGCATAAGATTTCTGCCTATCTTGCACTGCTTTCATCCTCCTTCGAATCAAGTCGATATTCTCCGAAGTCTCCCTAATCATATCGGGCCCAAGTAAGATCTTATCCGTAGATTCCCACCAACATGTAGGTAAACGACAAGGTCGTCCATAAAGAGCTTCGAAAGGTGCCATGCCAATGCTGGACTGAAAGCTATTATTATATGCGAACTCTACCAATGGAAGATGCTCTTCCCATGTACCCCCGAAGTCTAGGATACATAGCCTCAAAAGATCCTCTAGAATGCGATTCACCCTCTCGGTCTGGCCGTCCGTCTGAGGATGATATGCGATGCTCAAACATAACTGGGTCCCTACCGCCTCTTGTAAGCTTCTCCAAAATTCGCTAGTGAAAATAGGATCGCTGTCGCTCACTATGCTAGAAGGAACACCATGTAAACGAACTATTTCTCGGACGTATACAGAAGCTAACCATGGAGCAGTCCTCTTACTCTTCACGGGAATGAAATGGGCGCTCTTAGTAAGTCTATCTACTATAACCCAAATCCCCGTATTACCCTTCCTTGATCGCGGTAATCCATCCACAAAGTCCATCGAGACACTTTCCCACTTCCATAGTGGAATCTCCAATGGGTGAAGCAACCCACCGGGTTTCTTTTGCTCCGCTTTTACTTGTTGGCATACCAAGCATCTAGCGACATACTCGGCCACATCCCTCTTCATACCGGCCCAAAAGTAAACTCGCTTCATGTCTTTATATATCTTGTCCCCGCCGGGATTAATGGTCATCTTCGAACGATGTGCATCACCAAGAATGGTCTTCCTTAGGTCATCGTCTTTTGGTACACAAAGTCTACCGCCCCTACGTAACCAACCCTTATCATCTAGGGTATACCAACGGAGATGGCTTGATGACTCCCCTCTTGAGAGCTTTTCTACTAACTCAACCAACTGTGGGTCGTCTCGCTGTGCCTCGCCAATCCGTCCCAAAAGCGTAGGTCTAACCTCTAAGGATGCTAGCAAACCGGGTACAAAGTCAACGGAAGGTGTAAAGTCAAACGTAGAAATGAACTCTAAACTTCGCCGCTCAACAAACAAAGGACTTAAGGATAATCTTTTTCTACTTAAGGCATCTACCACTACGTTACCCTTGCTAGGGGTATATGCTATCTCGAAGTCGTAGGATGCTAAGAATTCCATCCACCTTTGCTGCCTTAAGTTCAAGTCCTTCTGAGAGAACAAGTATTTTAACGATTTGTGATCAGTGAATAATTCGAATTTCTCGCCAAGAAGATAATGATGCCAAGACTTAAGCGCAAAAACAATAGCGGCCAACTCTAGGTCATGCATAGGGTAATTTTTCTCATGCGCTCTCAACTGCCTTCCAATATAGGCTATTACCCTTCCCTCTTGCATTAAGACTGCACTTAGTCCTGTCCCACAAGCATCGGTATAAACAGTAAATGGCTTACTCCCATCTGGCAGCACTAAGACTGGAGCTGAGGTCAAAGCTCTCTTTGAACGTTGGAACGCATCATCACAATCTACGTCCCAAGTGAAAACTAGGTTCTTATTCGTCAGGCGTGTCAATGGAGCTGATATCTTTGCGAAGTCTTTGATAAACTTCCTATAGTAGCCAGCCAACCCCAAGAAACTTCTCACTTCGGTAGCATTTTTAGGGACCTTCCAATCTTGGATGGCCACCACCTTCGCGGGATCCACAACTATCCCTTCCTTGGAAACCACGTGCCCTAAGAATCATACTTCCTTCCTCCAGAAGTGACACTTAGAAAATTTAGCTTTAAGATTATGCGCTCGTAGGGTCTCCAACACTTCCCTAAGATGTAGGGCATGCTCTTCTTCATCCTTAGAAAAGATCAGGATGTTGTCTACAAAGACTACCACGAATTTGTTAAGGTACTCCCTAAACACCCTACTCATCAGATCAACAAAGTATGCGAGGGCGTTTGTCAAACCGAAGGGCATCACTATCCATTCATAGAAACCGTCCGGAGTCCTAAAGGCACTCTTGTCTATGCTATCCTCAGCCACTCTCAACTGATGGAAACCAGTGGCTAAGTCCAACTGCGAAAACACTGAGGCACCAACTAACTGATCGAAGAGATCGTCAATCCTCGTCAGTGGGTGTCTGTTTTTCTTAGTAAGCTTATTAAGTTCTCTATAGTCCACACAAAGTCTAAGGGACCCATCCGCCTTCATAGCAAATACTACTGGAGCACCCCACTCCGATATACTTCGTCTTATGAACCCCTTCTCAAGCAACTCCTTCACTTGCTTATCGAGTTCCCTCCTTTCACGAGGAGCCATGTGGCGTACTGGCAAAGCTACTGGTTTTGCATTATCCACAAGATATATTCGAAAATCTATCTCCCGCTTCGGAGTTAAGCCCTTTACCTCCTCAAACACATCCGAATATTCTCGGACCACTCTAACAGATCGTAGATTCTCCACAGACGCGTCAAGCGATTCTAGATAACTTAGCATAACGGAATTTATGGGACTACAAAAGATTTCGAGAGCGTTACCAAGGCGAGTCACGAGCCTAACTATTCTCCTTTCACAATCAAGAACGACCCCATTTCTGGATAACCAATCCATTCCTAAAATTAGCTCATAGCCCGTGAAGCCCAAAACATAAGCATCACATCTAAACTCAACGCTAAGTATAGAAATTTTCAAATCCAAACACATCATGGACAAATAAGCTGAGCCCCCAATTGGATTCGAAACAACTAAGGGATCCTCTACTAAACTGGTGTTTAAGTGCAATGATTCAACTAATGATGTAGAGATAAACGAATGCGATGCACCCGAATCGAATAAAGTACGGACATGATGATCAAACAGAAAACTAAGTTTTCAACAGAAATGGTTCTACCTCGTTCTTGCAGCGGTGGGACCGTGAGAGCCTGAACTTGTCCCCTTGCCTGCCCTGGTGTCATAAGAGCCTGCACCTGTCCTCCCGAGGTAGACCCTGCCCTCTGCCCCTTCTTTGGGCAATCCTTCACTAGATGTCCCGCTTCACCACAATGAAAACAGTCAGTCTTCTTTTTCTTCCGGCAATCCTTGCTAAGATGGCCTGGTGTCCCACAGTTAAAGCATTTCTTCTTTCCCTTGCCATTATTGTCTTTACCACCCTTCTTGTTTTGCTGTTGTGGTTACTTCTGATCCCCTTTCTTCTCGGGTGCCTTATCAGCTTTAGTGCCTTTCTCCTCGTGCATGAGTGCCATGTCTACTAGCTTCTCAAAGGTGGCCCCCATAGGGATGTGGGTCATAGCCAACCCTTGCAACGGTTCATTCAATCCATTAACGAACCTCAGAGCCTTCTTCTCCGGCGTGTTCACTAAGTCCAAGCCAAACCTTGCTAACTGATTAAATTTGTTGACATATTCTTTCACTGATGAGCTTCCTTGCTTTAATGTCAAGAACCTTTCCATATATAGATTCTCTTCTGCCCTTGAGAGAAACTTCGCCTCAAACCTACATCTGAAATCCGCCCAAGAATCAACAGGACACTCCCCATTAGTGACGTCCCACCAAAACGAGGCCTCTCCCTTCATTAACCAAGCTGCTAATTTTACTTCCCTCCCTTCTTCTACTTCAAAGATTTCTAGCAATTCTTCCACCTCCCTAAGCCAATCTCTAGCTTCCACAAACGTTTCTGACCCTTGAAAAGGTTTTCCACCCATAGCCTTAAATTCCTTGCACGTCTTTGCAAAAGTATCAACGCGAGGAGGAGCGGGTGCAACTGGTGGTGGAGGAACATTGGCTGGACCTGCAGCGGCCCTAGCCTCTAATAACCTCCTATACCATCCTGGTATCGTTACACCATCCGGAAGGTTAAGATCTTCAGCCATGCTGAAACGAAAAAGGAAAGATTCAAAATGGAGAATTCGAAGGATAAAGATATGGCTATTGGGGATTATGTTTTTCATAAAAACTTTTCTCTTAAAATCACTCATTAAGACATGTTTTTGAAAACACTTCTTCCAAAAATACTTTAGAAAAATAGTTCTTCTAAAAAATTTATCTGTTCTGGTAACCTTAAGCTCTGATACCACGTGTAACACCCCACGTCCATTAATGTCACTCACGAAGGGAATGCATTAACTTCCATGGAGGTTTTAAGTTAATATAGAACAGAAAAATTACAACAAGACAGATAATAAGTAGTACTTGGAAATCTAAAACTTTATTTTATTGCAGCGGAAATTAAACAAGTTTGTTACATCATAAAACCATAAATCAGAGTCAAGTACAATATCCATCTTGATAAAACAAAATACATAATCCCATTACATAAATAGCCATTAAAGAAGATAACAAGCTGGACTTTACTTCAACGGTCCAAGCTTTCCAAAAGAGATAAAGCAATCCAATCAAACTCCGCTAGAGCTGGGTCCACCCTGAGGACCTGGAGGGGGAGAAACGATAGAAATAGAGGGGGTCAGACATAAAGTCTGGCGAGTATGATAATTCTAACAATACTATTATCAAAATAACTAGACTAAGGCATAAGCTGGAAAACAAGGAAATGTTTATGAACTATTGGGTATGGAAAAGCAGATAAAGATAACGTCAAAGATAACGTTAAAGGCACACCTAATTACTAACGAATAATTACTACACTGCACCACACCAGTCACCCTAAAGGTTGATCCCACTTTCTTCACACAGAAACTATATAAATAGCCTTGCGTACCCCTAGCTGACTACATAGGTGCCGTCTGCCCCTATCTCCGCTAGGTGTACCCCACTACCCACTTGCGATCGGCTCCCTACTCGTAGATACCCGTGTTGGCCCCACAGTGGGGTGTATCACTCCCCTAAAGTGGTAACCCTGATACAACTTGAGAATGCACGGCTTATACCTACACGATGCAACAACGTCTTACCTACCAGCCCGGGTCCACACACGCATATGAAACCCGTTGGACTTGCGTTGCCACCGCTACCCCGTTTTGGCCTCTTATAGTCAAACCCAGTATGCGTGTCCCGTCCTCGACTTGGGTGAGCCCACAAAGATACGTTTGGGTTACTGGTTGAAATGGGCCCCCACAAGCTACCCACCTAAGCTTGTCCACTAGTACATCCCACTTAACCCTCTTAGTCATGTTCATTTACATGTGTGTTTGGTTAAGTCTTACTAATCGTATTTCACATGCCACTAAGGGCACCCACTAGATTCCTCATGCCACCCAAGGCACCTACTTAACCCCCATGTCCCACCTTACATGTTTATCTGGTTAAGTATTTCTTAATTCATTCAGGCCATAACCTCATAAAGACCCCTCACATTAGACTGGCATTTATGGCAGCTGGATTTGCCGAGCGGGTCCGGGCAGTCTTACACCATAAAAGAGTCTAACCTCGTGTCTTTACAACTGTTATGCTTTAGTTTGGGCCTAGGACCTCTCACATTGGGCTGACATTTGTGACCACTGGATTTGCCGGGCGGGTCCAGGCAGGTTTACGTCACAAACGAGTCCAACCTCGTGTCCTAAGCATTGATTATCACTCATAATCTTTTACCCCAGTTTTGAATATATCCCTATTCAAATCATTAATTAATTCCAATTTTAATGATGTCCATAATTGACTCAATTATGGCCATCCATTCATGGCATGCAAAATCATATCAATTGCACCCCAACGTCTTAATATTAAATCCTTAATATTACCCCTACCCCACGTTATACGTTTGCTTATTCAACGCAGAATATACGTTAGACTCGAATAGTCTAACTCATAGCACAAAGATAAATTATCTCAACAAATGAAATAAATCTAATCATAATAGGGTGAAACTTGCATAAACTGCACATGTTAAGGATCTAAAGGTGTCAACTTGTTAAATGTCACAATTTACGTGATATGATCATAACCCAAATTTATGTATGAACTTGCATATGGGGTTTTATGCAACATAATGATGGTGTGAACTAGCATCTAATACATAGAATTCACATATGTCATAGCATGATTCTAGATGTCATAATTCTAGATTTAAATAGATGTCATGGCATATGTTCATAATCTTTACTAATCAATCTAAACTTGCATACATGGTTTGTCATATAGATCAACATAGCCCAAACATTATGATTTGATTAACATGAACTAATTAACATAGATAATAACATCATGTATGATTTATCACAACTTAGCATAGAAAATTACAACCTATACAATATCATCATGGCATGATTTACAACATATAGGATATCATCATCACATAACATAGGATTTACAACATACATGATAGCATAAGGTTTACAATAACATATATGATAATCCACATCATTCACTTATAATCCATTCGTAACTTAATCTAATTAGTTTAATAATAATCTTGTTAAGATCATCATACTCACAATTAGAAGAGAAAGAGAGCCTTGATTTGCTTTAGAGTTGAGTAGAATTAAGGTTTTGATTAGCTCCTTCTTAGTTGGCGGCGGCTACACTGAGTTCCATGGCGGCGGTATGACGGTGGCTATTCTATTTTTCATGTGAATTAGAGTGAGAGACTACCTAGGTATTTATAGAGTTTAGGGTTTATTTAGACCGTCAGATCAACTCAGAACTAAACTGAACCGTTAAATTTGCCAACTCAGCCCTAAAGACACATCAGCAGCTCAAGATTGGGCTCAGCCAAACCCTAGCCGCCTGGACAGGTCGACACCCAGGTCGACTGCCCAGTCGACCTGGGGGGGGGGTCGACTGCCCAGTCGACTCCCCAATCGACCTGGGGTGCTGGGCGGGAATTTCCCCGCCTAGCCTGTTTGACTTCGAATTTTGAATTTTCTAAAATCTGTTTTGAATTTTCTGAAACTTCTGATGGTCATAACTTCTTCATACGAAGCCCAATTCACGCAAACTCGGACTCTATTTCAAACAGAATTCCGAGACGAACACAATGGCGCAACCCGTTTCCCACAATTCTCATGTCTGAGATTAGTTATTCTTTAATTTGTGAATATTAATATTAACAGAATTACGGGGTGTTACAAAACCAAAGATGCTCGGCTGACCCTATATGTAAAAAGGATACTAAAGATGATTTCTCAGTTTGAGGACTTTTCAATACATCAAATTCCAAGAGGGAAAACACCCATGCCGATTCATTAGCCAAATTAGCTAGCTCCCGAGAAGCACCCAAAACTCGGATAATCCTTGTAGGGTACCAAGAAAGGCCCAGCATTGAGTAGGAAAAGCTTGAAACAGGAAAAGAATTGTTGGTCCTAACTAGATCCCAAGCTTTGGAAAAGGAAGATGAAATGGGTAAGGAGGTTACCTCTGATAAGGAACCTTTTTCAGCAGAAATGGATTATCATTATGAAAATACTTAGATGGATCCTGTAGTAGATTACCTCCTGAACGTAGTTCTACCCCTTAGTAGGCAAGATGCAAGGAAGATAAGACATCAATCCCATACATTTACGATTACAAATGTGATACCCTATAAGAAAGGGCACTCACTCCCCTACTTAAGATGCATAAGCCTTGAGAACATGCTTATGTTGTTGAAGAAGCACACGAAGGTTTGTGAGGGTCCATTCCAATGGGATTAAGCTAGCTAAGAAGGTCATACGGCAAGGCTTTTACTGGCCATAAATGCTTAACCAAGCAATTGGGTATATCAAGCAGCGCAAGAAATGTTAAGGGTATTTTAAGATACCCTGACTACTTGTGACTTAACCACTATCTCAAGTCCTTGGCCTTTCGATGTGTGGAGGATAGAGTTGATTGGACCCCTACCAGTCCCGAAAGGTGGAGCTAAGTATGTTGTAGTAGCTATCGATTACTTTACCAAATGGGATGAAGTGGAGCCCCTTCCAACAATTATATCTAAGAAGGTGTTGAGGTTTGTGATAAAGAATACCGCCACTCGCTTTGGGATTCCTTACAAGATCATATCAGACAATGAAACACAATTTGAAAGCGAGGAATTCACGCGATTTTCTGATAAGAATGGAATCATCAAAAGTTTCTCCTTAGTAGCACATCCGAGGGCAAATGGTGTAGTCGAAACTGCAAAGAAAACCATAAAGACAATTCTCAAAAATGACTAAACCAAGCTAAAGGAAATTGGGCAGAAGAATTACCCTTGGTACTTTGGGCGTATAACACTTCCGTCAAAACGGCGACATGACATACTCCATTTTCTATGACATATGAGTGTGAAGCTATGCTTCCAATCGAGATTGAAATCCCTTCACACAGAAGGATAGCCTACGCATTTGATCCTAATCAAGTATTGAAAAAGAAATCCTTAGATCTAATACAAGGATTAAGAGATGAGACCACAATCAGAACGGCTGAATACCAAAGGAAAATCACAAGTTACTACAATTCAAGGGTTAAACTAGAGCCTTCACAAAAGGAGATTTAGTCTTACGAAGGGTAATGGCCAACACAAAGAACTCGTTAGATGGACCGCTTGGCCCAAATTGGGAAGGACCCTTAATCATTCATCAAGAAGCCATACCTGGGATGTATCGGCTATGCAAACCAAATGATGATCTCGTTCCACGAACATGGAACTTAGAAAATTTAAGGCCATACTTCTCTATGATAAATGAAAAGGAAGGGCTTCTACAAGAATACTCGCAGAACTAAGGGAATGAAAATCCTCTCAAAATTCAAAGTAACCCAAGGTGGGCTAAACCACAAACGGATGAAAACCCTTGTCACTGCCAAGTTGGCCTAGGCAAGGCACCCCCGGAGGGGGGTGACGTGTAAACCTTTCTCCTCGCTCTGAATCAGAAAGGGCTAGGTTAAAGCATCGAAAGCGTAAGCCTCTGATCCACGCTAGAGATGGTCGGGACGGAGCATCTATTTAGCACGCCCTGTCTCTACTCGTAGAAGAGTACGTTCTGCCTCTGCTATGAACTAAACACGTCCTGCCTCTGCTCGTAGAAGATCACATCCTACCTCTTATTATGTTCTGTGTTACCCGCATAAGGGAACACAAACTCTTATCATCGCCTACAATGGCCGGGATAAGGCACCCCTTGGAGGGGGTGGAGTGTAAGCCTCTATCACTACCTACGATGGCCAGGGTAGAGCATTGAAAGAGTAAGCCTTAATTCTGTGTCTACGATGGCCCGGTTTAAGCATCTAAGATCCTATCATCGCCGACAATGGTCAGGATAAGGTGCCTCGGGAGGTCGGGTAAGTCCTTGAGCCCTGCTTGCGGATAAGCTAGCCAAGCGCATCAGACGCACCTGCCCAGAGAGTGGCCAACAAAGCACGTATATCCTCTTCTTTAACAATCAAAAGCCCAGTGAGTGACTTAAGAAGCACATACATCCTCTGCTTCCTTAAAAATCAAGCCCAAAGGGGGGGGGGGTAACAAAACCAATTCCTAGAAGTGGATTTCTGGACTTTAATCTTTAATACCCGAAGCTGTGTTAATTTAGGATTTCTATTAATACCAGAAGTGGATTTTTGATCTCCAATCTTTAATACCCGAATCTGGGTTAGTTTGGGAATTCTATTAATACCAGAAGTGGAATTCTGGTCTTCTACCTTAATACCCAAATCCGGGTTAGTTTGGGAATTCTATTAATACCAGAAGCAGGCTTTTGACCTTCAATCTTTAATACCTAAATGGGAGTTGGACCGGGACTTCCCTTCTTTCCTAGAAAGCGAAGCTATGACTTTCCATTATGAACACCTGAATATGGGTTCTCTGTCCCTCCATTTTATATCCAGCAACCCATCATAGAGGTGGTATCATGGACATCTCATTAGGAAATCCTATATTAAGGATGGAGTCTGTTCACAACTGATAACCAGGAAGTTTCCTAAATTCTCTCCTTTGTTTTCCAATAGAATATAAAGTATAAATAGGCATGGAACCATGGATACAGGTTTAATATACTATTAAGGCTCAATCCCGAACAACACTTAATCTAATGCATATGCAAATAACTATAGAAGCCATGTGAATGCTAACGCAAAATATCAGTTGTTGAAGTTCATACAGGGAAAATGCAGGAAAGATCCAGAAAAGAAGTTTGACCTTGAAAAGTCAAAAATACCCCTTCATTGGGGGACAAATGTAACTACCAAAATTAATATCGAAACAGGCTGACGGTGAAGGGGTATCGAACTATCAGAAGCATAGAAAATAATCCGGAAGTAAAGACCCGGCACAGGACAAGGCCAAAAGCATAAGGGAAGCATTCAGAATAACAAGCAACCAACACCATCATCAAAGAAGAGACCTCATATCCAATGTAAAGAAAGAGTACTGACAGGGTAGTTTTGACACGAAAGGTTGCTAATGAGATACATTGCCAAAGGCAAATCCCCTAAAATTGGAAGTAGATGAAGAGAAAGGACAGAAGCCTACAACCTGAGACTAAGAATGGCAAAAGAGCTATTAGCAATAACTTGCTTAATGCCGATACAAAAAAAGATGAAGGTGTCAAAGGCATAAGAAACCGAAACATAAATCTTCCAAAAGCCAACTATTGAAACCAAAGGTTGATAATCACTGGAAGGCAACTTCAAAACATAATAATGCTCCGAAAGCACTCCTTCTGGAAGACCGAAACCCTCACCAAAGGTCAACCGAGAGCACACCAAAGCTTCCGAAGAGATAATCTATCCACACTAATTCGCTTAATGTCGCTACCGAAAGGAGTGGCGGTTCCCGGAACAGATGCTGGTGAAGCATAAAGGCGAGCATAATGAAGAATTAGAAGCAAGAACGAAAGCTCATAACCGAAAGCCAAAAGCCTTTCTCAAAGTTATCTGTACCAATGGGCTTGGTATCGATACTAAAGGAAGAAAGAATGTCAAAGGAGAACTCTTGAGACTGAGACCATCCTTCCGAGAACCAAGACCAGCACCTTAAAAACAATACTGCATCGACCAGCAAGGCCAAGGGAGAGGCTGAGAGCCAAGGCAACTGGAACCGAAAGGGAAAAGCGACCGAAACATAGCTCTTGTAGCAGAAAAAAGGATTCTACTAGCCTAATAACAAAAAGGGTCCCGATTTGTCAATAAATATGACCCTGGGGGTCTCATTTTAGAGGTCGAATGATCATTTCTCAATCTTGTACTCTTTTCTTAAAGAGCAAACCCTAATTTCTCAATAAAATTAGGAATTTCTTCAACTCTTGTAATAAATCCTCAATAAATAAAAAGGAGAAATCTAGGACTTAAATATTTCCCGATTTTGGTAAACATATTGTGTTTGTTATGTTTAGACAGGGAGTTACCGCTATCCTTTCTTGTGAAAGGGTTAATCACAATCGTTTCCTAAGAGGAAAGGCCTTGGGTAAAACCAAGTAATCTCCCCTTTCGAAAACTCAAACATGTGATTTAACTCTTTCATAATAAGCCTAATGTAGCACAATCGAGGAAGGGAACTCGATGTAAACTTGTAGCTTGATAACTAACACTACCAAGGCCTTCTTTGGGGCATATCGATGTGGAAGTATCATACAAGTAGTTAAACTTATGACATGTTAATAGCCTGTTCATTGTGATGCACTAGCCTATTTTCTTCTCAACACAATGTATATTATTTTATCCTAGGTTTGAAGGTAATTGTTGCACAAAGGTGTCAATCTCCTTTAACTCATGATGCCCTTCTCCCAAGGTTATCATGGATTCTATAGTATCGTAAGCGTGATACTCACCTCTTGAGAGAAGAGTAACCAATCTTCGGACTTAAGGTCTTTTTGCCTAGGAAACGATGGAGCTCATTAAGATTGTTGATACTATCTTGCATTTCAATGACCTTTAGGTCAATCGTCTCCTAAACTCCAATACATATGCATTGTCAAACCTAGTTCGGGTGTTGATGAAAAATATCGTTAACAATTGGATTTCGAGCTTTCTGGTTTATTTGGCTAAATACGATCCGCAGCGATCGTGGATTTCCGGTTTATTGGCTTTGGATTTCTGGTTAATATGATCCAACGCGATTGTGGCTCTTTGGTTTTCTGGTTACAGAAGTTCACTTTGCACTTCACTTGGCTTTGGTTTCTGGATTTGTGGTCTTCTCGCAAAAAACATCTACTTTCGATTAAGCAAGACATGTTTTGGGGGAAGTGTTGACATGCTTTTTTGTAAAGTTGTTATACATCAAGATTTTAGTTAGGATGCGCTCAAGCACTGAGAATGACGTCAGAAAACACAAAGCGATTTGGTCGAAGTCACGATGTGTTCGGAAAAGGTTTGGAAATATCATGGATTTATAAAATCGTCGTCGATGGACTTGGAAAAACTGACATAGTAAAAATTGTGAATGACTTGGTCCGATTAGCTCAAAATGCTTTAGCGTGTCGGTCCAATCATATGGCAAAACTCGTCATGAAAAAAATATGGATTTTGGTAAAAAGTAGTGTCACGCACTCAAGACCAGTTGATTAGCAATGACATGATCATGAAAAATGACTTGTGCGACTCAGGACATCAAAATCTGGCAATTTGGAAGGATTTGACCAAAAACTGGATTTTCATATGTCGATTACCTCAAAGCAGCAGATCGATACGATTGGAGCAGGCAAAAACTTTGGATCTAGCATTTGGTAAAAATGGATTTGTTACATTTAAAAACCAGTGATCGGCATAGGGGATCAGCCCAAAACCATGTGCGCAGGTCGACCAGATTACATTTGCAAAATTAGCTTGTCCACTTAGGAATGTTGCATCCCTAAGCGCATCTACGGGATGCAAAGTTTTCACATGTCGGCACCATGGATTTTCGGATATGAAATCGTGCCAGGTCAGGGATACGAAAAGATGGTAAATGGAAAAAGGCGGAGCAACACGCAAGGATTAGATTTTTTACCGTGTATGTATCATGGCAAAGGGATGCGAATCTGACTCAACCAGATGGATTCAAATTGGCAAATGCCAAACGAAATTCGGTAAACCTGATTTATACACGCGGATCATCACTTTTTATGTGATCAACACGTGTTTTCGATGGTTTTTGGGATTCGAAATTGGCAAGCCCAGGAAAGTGGAAGATCGCGTTGGTTTTGGTTTTTACTGTGTCTATCACCTATTTTTGCCTGATCAACATGCGTGTTTACTCAGATATCTGGAATTCGAGATTTTTGACTTGGGGATGTGATTTTTTGAGATTGGCATGGTTTTTTGCACTAATTTTTGGGATGCGAATTTCGCATCCCTCCAGGATACGAAATTCGTACAATTACCCCAAAAACTCACCTATAAATAGCCCCTTACTTGGCATTCGAATGGATTGGTTTTCATTTGGTATTTTGGACTTCTTAGAGCTCTTGGAGCTCTCAAGCATCATTAATGGCAGCCACCTCTTCTCCATGACTATGGGGCATAGCTTGGACCGCTAAAATGTTGCACAAATGTTTTCCTTCAACTTTTGGACATTCACAAGGACATTTCACTACTTTTGGACTATTTTGGATTTCTTGGACATTAAAGCTACTTTTGGACATTATTGACCGAGTCAACATACTTTTCACCCAACTAAGAAGAAGAAGGGCATTTTGGTCAAAGTTTGGGATTTAAAAATATTTTGTTTTACTATTATACAACTTTGTGCACAAATTTCGTTTGAACTTGTACAACTTTCATAATCAACAATTATATGATGAATGATTACTATAAAGTGGACGTAGGCGTTAGTGTCGAATAATAATAAAAAGCTGTGTTTTCTCTTCATTTCATTACTTTGGATTATTATGTTTCTGCAAAACATTCACTCGGGGGTTGGCGTGTGTGACTAGCAACAATTCCCTATGTCAACAATATACACAATATATGTATATATATGTATATGTACGTATGTATATGTTCTAAGAAATGGTGATGATAACCTTTATGTTATCGGTCATACCGATATATATATATATATATATATATATATATATATATATATATATATATATATGTGTGGGGGGGGGGGTGGAGGGAAGGATGTGTGTGTATGTTTATATGTTATCAATCTTATAATATATGTATATGTATGTATATATATATATATATATATATGTGTGTGTGTGTGTGTGTGTGTGTGTGTGTGTATGTGTGTGTGTGTGTTTGCACTTGTGTGCCACTGTTTGTAGGTATATATGTGTGATTTTCGACTAATGGTTAACCAATGCATGTTATACAGTTAACCGTAATTTGGATGGTCAAACGAATGTTCAGTTAAACAAGTTAACCGGTTAATGCAGTTCAGTTAAGGTCGACTGAATCAGTTCGGTCAGTTAACCATAATAAATTCTCATCCCTACTGAATAGTTAGTTTTAAAGATAATTTGTAGAAGAAAAAGTCATTTATCTTTTTAACTTATGCAGGAAAATGATAAGTTTATCTACTATGGAAAATATGCACAAGGAAAATTTTTAAAATAAATTTAGGTTGGAGGACACCTAGGTTGTTCTTTAGAATGAAGGACAAACTTGGGAAAATATTAAACTAAAGGACAATGCTAAATACATCTAGCATTTTGTACAATATAAAACTGAATATGATGCTAGTTGTAACTAAAATGTCGGCATAGTATAAAAATTAAATATAATGCTAGTTGCACTTAACATTTTCCATTAGCCTAATTTTTTTAAAAGTTTGTCCTTCAACCTAAAATTCTAATTTGGTATCCTTCAACTCAATTTTTTTAATCAAAGTTTACAGTTCTCTCTAATTGTCTCAATTTATTATTATTCCTATATAATAAAAATGATAAATTCACTAATTTTTTCTTGTAAATTGTCCTTAAAACTAAATTTTTAGACGTGTTGCCCTTATAGCTTATTAACTTGAAATAAGAAGTCTTATAACCTGATTTCCACTTATATACACACACGTGATATATATATATATATACATATAATTTTATCATTCAATCTAGTAGAATTTGACCATTATTAAAAAGAACGAATGGGACAACAAGCACTTTAGTAAAATGAAGAAGTTTAATAACAACATACAATTAGGTAACAAACAAGATGATTATTGCAGATCTCAATTGAAATAAAACATAAATACATCAACTAATTCCTATTTTCCCGTTTATTTTAGTTTAATTGTTCGTTGAACTGTTGGGGTCAAATTTTAGTGTCAACAATAAATACAATAACTAATTCAATAAGTGATTAAAAAAGAGAGTTCATAACTTCATTTTACGTTAATTTGTACAATCATGAAAGGGGGTTTACCTCTGGATTGCACCTTACTTTAATACTTTGAACCAGAAATCATTTCTAGTTTTAGCATTTTTTTTAGTTTAATAAAATTCTCTAAATCTTTGATTTATTTTGATTAAGTAAAATTGAGATTATCGCTTTCTCTATGGATTGACCGTATTGGTATACATACTACGCAGTTTATTTATAATTATATAATTTAGGAATTTCTAAACGACAGAAAATCTGTTTTCGAATAAATTTTTGGCGTCGTTGTAAAGGAAAATAATTTAATTTTATTATTCACGTTGTATTTCATATTTGTTTTATTTTGGTTTTTATTAATAAGTAAAGGAAAATAAAAAAAGGACTTCGCATTTTGTTTTCCTTATCGTTTGTGTTTATTTGTACATTTTTTGTTTTGTCTTCAGTTAGGCATACTTTTTCATTAAAAAATATTGTATTCTGTGTTTGCTTGATCACTTTTGTGTTTGCTCTTTTTGTTTTGGTTTTGTTGCTTTGGTTTTTCTTTGTATTTAATTTAGCTTTACTTTCTTAAAAAAGAATAAAGATCTGGAATTTCCACTAGTTAAATAATTAATTTAGTTAAATTTATAAATTAAATAGGTTGAATTAAAATTACTTTAAATAAATAAAAATTAGTTGTTTAGAAATATAAAATATAGTTGGGAATTACTTCGACAAAATATATCAGCTTTTGATCATAAACGGTAATGTATACATTAAAATATAGCAACATAAGTGTCGCAAGCATGAACACCTTAAAAGCATGGCAAAAGTGTCACAAAATGGTAGGTAGAATACCATGTCTATGCTCCCGTCGTTTTAATAAATGGTTTGGTGGTTTTAATAGGATAAGGACATGTGTCCAAGGAGGTGTCACCTTCTCCTTCACCCTCCTTTCCTATAAAAGGAGGTTCCACCCTTCATTTTCTATATTCCACTCTTCCTCCACTTTTCTTATTTCTTCTTCTTCTTAGTAGCCATGACTACTCTCCTCCTTCCTCTCTAAATCTTGGCCTAAGTGCCTCCTCCTCCACTCTTTAGTTTGGCCCCTTGCTACCTCCTCCTCCTAAAAATCCGATCAACTACCTCCACTTCTCCCTCCTTTCTTGGCCTACACCTCTTTCTCCTCTCCCCTCCAACCAACAACCTTCTACCTCCCCTAACACCCACCAACACCGACCCTACCTCACCCATCCACGACCCCATCCACCATCACACCCCATGCCACCTTACCGCTCCTCCTTGTGCCTTAAACCCGACACCCAAGCTTGGCATAAGCTACCTCAATCACCACCCCTTGCGCCACCCTCCTCCTCCTAATAAAAATATATTTATTTAATAATCTTAAAGAAGATAGTGAAGGTATAAAGTCAGTTCGAAGCAATCTAGTATAACTAGGCAGTTCTACGATAAAGATTGATGGATTGGAACACACGGTGAGGAACTCTACACTTATATTTGTTTATTATGTTTGTTATGTTAATGTATGTTAATAAATAGTCAATTAGCTATTAAACGTAGTGTAAGCATTAATTACCAAATGCTTATGCATATATACTTTGACATACAAACTATGTGATGGATGAATAGATGCTATGAATGTTGTGATGGTTGTTAGTAGTGATACTAGTTCATACTGCACATGTTACACCCACCTGTGTGGAGATATTTGGATAATGGTTAAGTCTCATGCTTATCGGGTTATATAAATGAATATTTTATTCATTAAAATATAGTGGAAAAAATAAAATTGGGAATTTTCCATTCGAAACTAGGTAGAAATGAAACTAAAGCGATTTTGAAAAACTTCTGTAAAGTTTGAAATTTTATTAAATAAGGTTTTAATAGTGAATGGTGTGTTCAAGTTCAAAACAATTAAATTGATTTCGATTTTGAAAATGAAGTTTAGTTTGGCTATATAGAAGTTGTTTTAACTTAAACCGATTATTCCATATAGCTTATATATTATTTAATTCTAGTTCTAGAAAGTTTGGGTTCCAAAAGATTAGTTTTTAGAAAAATAATAATATTTTAATAATTAAATAAAATTATAATATTAATTAAAAATGAATATTTGAAATTATGAAATATTGTTTTGAAGTAGTCTTATATATGTTTTAAATGGTTTTCTAAACTATTTTGAAGTGAATCAGACTATTTTTAATATAAATATTAAATACGGTTAGAATAGAGTATGTCGCGCAACAGTAGTTTGCGAATTTCGTCCATAGACTTTAAACTGTCTCAACATATTCATTTTAAATCGTATTTTTCTTAGAACAAAAAAGTTTGCTTTCTTATAATAATAATTTTCAAATGAAAATGGTATTTTCTAATTTCAATGTATAATTTTCAAGTTATGTCCAAAACAGTTTTCAATAAAAATCGCAGTAGTGGAGTTTAACGACCAAATTTAGAAATCAACTAGAATGGCTGTACAAAAATTATTAAAAATATGGAATTTTTTGAAAAATCGTAATAAATGATTTCAAATGATTTGGGTTAAAAATTATAAAATTTTAAAGTTATTTTCATCAAACTAGTTTAAAAAGCCTATTTGTAAAGCTTTTGAAACACTTTTTGCTTAATAACTGATTTCGAAGGGTTTAAACTTTATAATCAGTATCCAACCTTTGTTAAACCATTTCGAATGAATAATTAAGTGTTTTTAATGATAAATGAGGTTTTAAAAGTTAAAGATGAGTTTGAAACTTAACCAAAATCTAATATGTCCATATTTTTTAAAATGATGCTTATTATTCGGAAAGTCCAAGATTGGAACTTATGTCCGTTACCCATTCCGAATATTAATACAATGTGATGAAGAAGAGATATTTGAAGATGGTGATTGGAGATTGGAAATCTTCATATCGAAATGATTGGCCTGCTGATTTTCTCTTCACCGGGTTGCTCCAGTATTGAGATGCGATATAATTAATTTAGCGACAAGTCCGGACGTACTTGGAGAATTTTTCGGATTTATAAGGGCTTCTCTCGTTTATTAGACTAGGAATAAAGCGCCTTCAGTTTCTTTCAAACCCAGAACAGACTTGTATGGATGTGTATCTGACATTGTATTTTGTAATGTGTGATCGATCTTTACTAAACATATTTTTGTTGGTGGCGGAGAACATGTTCCCTTAACTTAACACCCTTCTTTGAGACGTGCAAGCTCAAAGGTGGTATGGTTAGTGATTATCAATTATATATTATGAAATGAAAATGTGGCTACTAAGTGATGAGCTATTGTTGATGATCACAGCATGACTTAACGATAATCATAGCTTTGTGTAACAAGATTTCGGCAAGCCTCACACCTCGGAAATGACCAAAACAGGAAAAATGCTGCAATGATATGGGTGTGTTGTTTCATTCTAGATATGAAGTTTACCATGGTATTGTAACAAGATGGATTTTCAGAACCAATTTAAATTTTTTATTTTAGCAATTTTAATGGATTTTGAATATTTAAAATGATTTATTTTAAATAATAACGACTAAAAATTTATTTAACTCGAAGTTAGAGCAAATAAATTTATTTTAATTATAAAACGAGCCTGAAATGGCGCGGTAGTTTGAAAATTCGTTTTCAATTTTCAAATGAATGTACAGGATTCAAAATAAATCGGATTTCAGTAAAACCATAAATATTTGAATCTGTTTAATTATATCTTTCTAACGAATGTGAAAATCCAGATTTCGTAATATAAATTGAAAGTTATGTCCAGTTTAAAATTCAGAATAGTCGCTATGGAATTTATATATACATATATATAATATATAGCCCTTAAAAATAGCCATTTTGCAAACACCCCCGTTTCTGACGAAACCACTTTTGTTGGATTCGGAATATCAAATTATTGCTAGATTCCAAATTTCATAATTTTTGGATTTAATATGTGAGCATGGAGAATTTAAATGCGTTTTTACTTTAAATTTGAATTTAATTGACTGGAAAATGACCATTTTTCAAATGGTCTCCAAATTCGATGAAATTAGTTTTGTTAGGACCGTATCATCAAAACATAGCTAGATTTATTTTTCTGGAATTTTTGGAGTCAGTATGTGGCCTCGGTAAATTAAAATGTACGTTGAAATCAATTTTGAATGTCATATTAATTTATATTTTAATTTAAAGGAAAATGATTGAAAATTTTGAATTGGCTTACAGGATATATCCCATTGTGTTCGGAATGGGGGTATTTAGCTGGGGGCGACAGTCATTGGGCTCGATTTGGAGTTCGAAATAAAAATTAACCTTTTGAAATCAAATATAATAAAAATAAAATTATATAAATAAACCGCCCTTTTTCTCCTTTGACCTAATCGTTCATTCAAAGAAAAAATATATAAAAACACGCCGTCGTTGCCCTCCAGTCATCCACCGCCCGTCACCCTCCCCTACGCGCCACCGCGCTGCTGCCCAGACCGACCCACCATCCCCTGTCTCCCCCCTCTTTCCTCCCTTCCTCCGATGTGAAACCCCCCTCCCCATACCCATTTGAAACCCTAACCAATGCCGCCTCAGGCCATGACCAGCCAGCCGCACCCCCCTGCATCACTCCCCGACCACCGGCGCCCCCTCTGGCCAACCACCTCTGGCTGTCGGTCCCCCAATCACCAAAACCCCAATTTTTATAATTTTCAGTTTTGCAATTAGCACAACACCAGAAAAGGGTTTTTCTAATAGTTATTACCATTACTATTAACTTTGTAACAGTTATAACCATTACTACAACATATGTGACAAACTGTTGTCACGAATATTATAATGGTTATAACCGTTATAAAGTGTATGTATTACAACAGTTGTAACTGTTATAAGATTATGATTCTGTCACACTTATAACCGTTGGTACTGAAAAATTTATAACACTTATAACCGTTATAATATTTATTTTTATAGTACTAATTACTATTACAAATATGAAATATGTAACACTTATTATTGTTAGTATGTAAAATTTATTATTTCATACAATAAATATAAAAATTATAACAGTTACAAACTTGAATATTATACCAAGCTTGTAGTAGGTAGTTTCTTTAAACAAGTAACAATCATATATGTTCCAACTGATTTCATAAAGCATATACCAGTAAGAATATAGTAATATAACAATATCTCAAAGCAAATACAACAACATATCACAATTTGTATGCTAAAGCAAATTCCATTTCGATAAATATCAAACTACCACAATTTAACATATAACTATTCATCATCCATAACAAATATCAAATAACATCAAACTATCATAATTTAACATACAACTATTACATAAAACATGAAGGATAAATGAGACAAATTACAAACCCATTATCGAAAAGATCAGATAGTATATGCATAGCAATTTGGGGTGCGTCAAAAATTGACGCATCTAGATCCAAAATTATCTGGATTTGGAGTTTCATCGCCACCTTCTAATCTTTATCTTTCATCCACTGCTTCAATCAAAGCCTCGATGTTCAAGAAATATAATAATATGAGTCAAAACATAAAAAAATGCATAATATCGCTTGTAACAAATATTTGTATAACTCAAATATTTCATAGCTAGAAACAAGCATAAAATCACATGATGATAAATTATATGGGATGAGGACATCAATAGTAAATGGTCGCTCAACTCAGTTTTAAACTGAGCTTACATAGCTCAGTTTTATCTTGAACCACTACGGATAAATGTGATATGCTTATCGGGGCATTCAACAACAATTACTAACATATTGACAGTGCATGCATGTTAAGCAGGTTTGGTGAATTTTCTTTTCCTAGGCTTTTAGGTTGAACTAATTTTTTTTCCAGTTTTAATTATCAAGATGATGATCGCTTTAATCTGCTTATAAGGTATATCAGTTTACATAGAGTTTAGAAGTCGTCTACTGGAAGAAAACTGTGTATTGCTGCTACTCATAAAATTGTACCTCGATAATTGATAAATCCCAACATACCGACTAAAACCAAATATATATGTATCCAATATATAAGATTACCGAACCGTTTGGATCGACTAATATAAGTCGCTTTTTGACCCTTTAAAAGTTAAAATGAACCCGTTTTTTGTTTTAAAATGTCAAAAAGCTACTTATTTTAGATGGTCCAAATGAATCCTAAGTCTACCACAACATCGACTAAAAACATGTGATTTTTGGTGTTGACTATTGGAACCAACAACGCCATAATGCCATTGGCACTAATTAGAAACTCTCAACGCCTATTGAATACTTGCCTGATGCAAAAACATGTGACTAAAAACATGTGATTTTTGGTATTGACTGTCACAATAATATATCCTGAGCTCAATTGAATGCTTGGTCTAGAACAAAAGATGTCTCTATAATGCCATTAGAACTAATTAGAAACTCACGGGGCTAACGCATTAGTTTCCATAGTATACCAAAAATCACATGTTGAAACAACAAGCACTCAATATACTATGGAATCAATGTGTTTGCTGTGAAACATCAAATACACACTCTGAAAAATATATTAACAACCACTAATATGCTGGATAAATTTACATATGCGGTATTTTACATTATTACCAGAGTTTCTCATTGTCAGCAAGCTAGATCTCGAGATATACGGCGATCCTGTATCATTAATTACAGCAGGTGTTATCAATCAAGAAATAAGAGGAATCATAACCGCACAACAGGTTCAAACAACAAAATATTGGCGTGATTTTAAATTAGTAGCTATTGGAATTATGTAACTTGACAACAACAAAAGTCAACCTATGGTTTGTTCTAATTCACGAACTAGAGCAAAAGAAGTTGTTCATGATAGATATCATGATTTACTCTTACCTTTTGTGCACAAGGTAAGAGAGCAACAGGGTATTACTCCAATGTCCTGATTTTTGCCCGCACTCCAATAAATGGCCCTGTGTGGTACTTCCTTTTTAGAATCTCCGTATATCTAATTATCTGCGCTATTTTGAAGAATACATTGCCTTTAGACTAATTTTGAAATTTTATGTCGAAGTCAAAGTTGCTCTAGTTTTCTTTTTATAACTGGTTTATTTTATGTGTTACTTTAACTAAAAGGTGCTTATAACCAAAAGGGAAACACATTGAGAATCAGATTTTTGGAAGCCACTAAACATTGACCATTTGACCTTCTTGCGATTTTTGCTTGAGAATTCATCTTATAAAAACAACTTAGTGAACAAAATCTGATATGATATTACTTGCTATCGATTGTCAAGACTGTTATTCTCATTCACTACAACTTAATTGGAAGTTATGCAGTAAACGTTTGGCTTAAATAAACGCTAGCTCTTCTGTTCATGAGTGAATACCACTGATGTACATCTCTTTATAAACCCATTTATTTTCACAATAACCATTGTCAGCATTAAAAAACTAAAGCTATAACCCTTAATATACAGCCCGTATATTATATGCTGCATATTATAAATTTGTTTAGTTGTTTAATTTATGGGGATTCTTGACTACTAAATTTAAAGTGCGTGGTGACATGTCTTGACTTCATCATTCAGGAGACGTTACACCGATGATTTACCAGTATAGGTTTGTGGTACTAATATGATATTTCCTTTATTTATTATTCTTTGTTTGTTGCTTTTATTCTTGCTTTTTTCGTTTTTGCATGTTTTTTATGTTTTTGAACAAAGAAAGGGAGAAAACTAAAACTTATTATTTGAAATAGCAAAAAAATATAGTCAGGAATATTTGTAATGAAACTACAGCAACCACAATTAAACCATTAATTCCAAATAAGTTGGGAATGGTTAAATGTAGTAACAGAATCAAATGATAAAGCCAATTTAATGGTATTAATAATAACAGAAGATTTAAAGTGGTTCAAAGTAAGAAATTAACATGTAATTTATTGTTTTTAGTCATGGCTTTTAACTTTTAAGTATTGTTAGCTTTTAAGCAGCTTTCAACCTCATTTGATGTAATGAAATTTTCATGGGTAGCACATGGCATTACAGGTGAAGGAGAGAATTTTTTATTGCATAGTAAATAATTAGTTCAAGATTTTTTATTGCCTAGTAAATAATTAGTTCTATATGGATCAAGGGCATTGTTCTTTCTTACTCCCACTAGCACGTTAAGGTCAATTGCAATTGAGCTAACTAGACCAAAATCTCCTACCAAACCTCAATGGAATCAGAGATTTACACGTATTGGGATGCAACAGGAAATTGGCTATGGAAGCTTGCTAAAGTTCAAGTTAATGTACATGACTCGGGTTATCACCAACTTGTTTGCCACTGGTGTTATAGTCTACTGCTTAAAATATACACTATCACTTTTATCGTTTCAATGATAAGCGTATTTGTGATTTAAAAGGTTACGAACTCACTGTTGCACAGAGCCATACATGATTGCAATGAACCGTCAACTTAGTGCAATGCATCCTGTATATAGATTGATGCATCCACATTTTCAGTATACTATGGAAATCAATGCGTTAGCCCGTGAGTTTCTAATTAGTGCCAATGGCATTATGAAGACATCTTTTGCACTAGGCAAGTATTCAGTTGAGCTTGGTATATATTGTGATGGTCAACACCAAAAATCACAACACATGCTTGTTGTTTCAAATAGCAAGCCTGGCTTGCTGTGTTTAATACATTAACGCAGAAAGCTCTGAAATTCGCTACAAATATAAAATTCTGTTGTTTAAATTTATATGTGTGCAATATTTTAGTTTATATGATTAAATTTGTTATCACTCTTCAGCAGGGTCATCTTTTGAAGCTTCAACCATTCCGTGGAGAAAGAATGCACTGATTTTAGTTTGTGTGTATGCTATTTATTAAGATAATTTATGTTATTTGCTACAATTTAAAATATGTATGATGCATTTGTTTGTAAACAATCTAAAATGAAATAATTATAGTTTCTGAAATGAAACGTATTTGTTAGTAAACAACCTAAACCGAAGACAACAAAAGTTGAAATGATTAAAATAATGAGCATTAGTATATACCACGAAAATGAGATGTGTTAAACTGTCAGAACCTATTTCAAACAAAGCACATGCATATTGGTACCTTATTTCGTTGCTGCTAATCCAATAAATATGAATAACTTCACCCTTGGCATACTCAGCCAAACTTCATAAAATACAACACCCGCATCATTAAAATTTTGGACTCATAACATTGACCTACAAAATACAAACCAATTCATACAGTGTTACAATCAATTCGCATTGGCAACAATTAAGATGCAGCCTTGTAAATCACATATTGATAAATTCAAAAAAGCATGCAACTAAATATACCTGAGTTGGAAAATAGTAATTTCTAAATTTACTTTTGTAGTTGATAAACCACTAAAAAATTCCTCAGTAGCAAATTACTAAAGGCATCCATAGACTCATAGAGGCAGTAAACTCATCTCCAATTTTATCTCAGCTACTACAAGAATTTTTATATTATGCCAAAATACCTAGCAACATGTCATCCCTCTTTAAATTAAGTGTGAATCCCTGAAATTAACTGTTCATATAATCGCTTTTAGAGAAATCCCACTACGATGATTGCAACTTGCCCTCTAATAAATAGTTGGTAGAAGATTTCCCACTTTATTATCTTAATCTTACAACACCAAGGACTATGTGCACCACAAATAATAAGACCAAAACCAGAAATGGTATATGCTCCTAAGCGAGCATAAGAAGTAAACTAACATAAAGAAAAGTGCATGCTACATTTTACAAATGGTTGCATGAAAATGAGCATATATCCATGGAATGAAGCAATCAGCATATAAAAGCTATCATTTGAACATATAATCTAAAAACTGATAGAGGTTAATGAGTACATAGAAAAAGTAAAATAATGTATAGAAGACTCACGTAGCAAGACCTGACATTGAATATAAATTCATTCTAGATGCTTCTTGTATATATCATACTTGGCAAATATCCAATACGTACAACCTGCCATCACATATATTTCCACGATTAACACATCATTCAATAATATTCATGAAGCGGATGGTCTACATTACAATAGATGTAAATTTAAGGGAATATTTACCCAATTAACAATAGCCTTAACCATAAGAAGGGTAAGAAATAAAACTGATTACAATAGTTGATAACTGGTAGTACTTATCGTAAACTATATTTAAAAAGTTATTCAACTTATGCCTAATCTTCTAATATATATGATTGCATAATTAAAGCACTTAAACTAAGAACAACATCATAAATACATTATTATGGATTTTGAATACTTACAACCATAAATTAATCAAACCTAAATGAAAATATATTTATGGAAATAAATGAACAAGGAACACCAATGCTACTACGCAATTATGGTAGCAACATAATTATAACTGGTGTCACTATATTACTATATTATATGTTATACGATGCACTGTTTGATCACTGTTTACAAATTATACCAAAGAAATAAAATGAAAATGTAGCTAAGTTTAGGATTAGTCATTGCAGGCCTCATTTATTACCCGTTAACTATGAGTTAATAATTACATTGGCGATGTGAGAAACATGTCAAAATAATTGAACTTAATTTATTTATCATATCCACCTATCTATTATGAAATACTTTTGTTTTTTATTTCTATTTCAGATGCATATGCTAGAAGAAGCAATATTCTATAACAAATTGGTTTAATATTTGAGCTGGTAATATCAGTATAATGGGTAATGAATGACATATATATTCGCTGACAATGCTCATTTCTAATGTGTAACACCACGTAATTTTAAAACGGGACATAAGAGATAATTAAAGAATAATTAATTTTTAAAAGAAGAATTGGGTGAAACGGGTTACACCATTGCGTTTGTCTCAGAATTCTGCTTGAGATAGAGTCCGAGTTTGCATAAAATGGATGCCATATGAAGGAGATATGGACGAACAAAGTTGGGCAGAAAAACCGGAAACAGGTCAGAATACACTGGCGCAATTGTGAAGTGCGCCAGTACAAAAAGGCACTGGCGCACTTGTGAAGTGCGCCAGTACAAAAATGCACTGGCGCATCTACCAAGTGCGCCCATACCGAGGGCAGTCCAATGTAGCATTCTGGAGTGTTCTATGATGACGTGTCTTTTTCTGATTTGCTGGATGACCTGTCTTCGAGCTATGTGGCTATGGTTACTCCTAGACTAATCTAAAGGCTAGAATTAAACCTAGACATCTATTTAACCTCATAACCCTAAAACTATGGTACCGTCATGCTGTTCAAGCTAGCCTAGCCTCCATCTTCTCCAAACTAGAAAATCAAATCCAAACTAGTAATCGATTAGAAGAACTTCAAATCAAATGTCTACATCAAAGGATAGCTTAACAAATTCAAAAATCAGATCCCAAAATATAAGGTCCGTCCTTTTTCTGTAAGTTTGGTTATTATTTAGATTTAAACATCTAATAAAAATCATGACTGTAATAATCAGATCTAGAACGATGCCTAATTCTGATTTGCGCCTATCCTTTTGTCAAATCTGAATTACTTATGCCTATGAGACTACTGTGATTGATGTAATGACACCTATCATGCCTATGAGACTGTTGGACTGACATAATAGAACCTATCATGCCTATGAGACTGTTGGACTGACATAATAGAACCTATCATGCCTATGAGACTGTTGTGACTGACATAATAAAACCTATCATGCCTATGAGACTGTTGAATTGACATAATGGAACCTATCATGTCTATGAGACTATTGTGATTTATATGATGGAACCTATCTTGTTGTACATCCTATGCCTTTGAGACTATTGTGATCGATATAATGGGACTTATCAAGTTGTACATAAAAATTAGTGATTCTCTTAAGTCCAATTCTATCTAATCTTTATACCTATGGTGTAAATTGCTTAGCTTGTCTACACATATCGTTAATGTACAACATTGAAACATGATTCTTGAATTGGGTACATCTTTACGTGCCTATTTTTCCTTATGTCAATTCTTATGCCCCTTCTCTATTTTTCCCCTTTTTACTTGCTTTTGTTAATACTAAGTTCATTCGGAACTTAGATTGAATCTCGTTGTACGTGCGATTATAACGCAGGGAAAATTAGGTGTAAAATAATTGAGTAAATTTTGGGCATAGCATGGGAATGTGGCATAAACTTGTATTGGCTAGACTTGTGGAAATTTTGACACATAGATTTGGACACATATGACAAATATGTAAATTGGCTAAAGATGAACATGCCTAACCAGAGGTTAGATTGAGTTGCGGTATAAGACTGCCCAGAACCACCCGTCACATCTAGAGACCGCAACAATATAGATCTAATGTGAGAGGTTAGCGCATTTAAGCCCAAAAACCCGAGGTTAGATTGAGTTGCGGTTTAAGGCTACCCGGAACCGCCCGACACATCTAGCGACCGCAACAATATAGATCTAATGTGAGAGGTTGGTGCTTTAATGAATAAATTAAAGCTAAGAATCAGACAGGCTAAGAATGGTAGGGTTAAGTTAATCAGAGCAATACTTAACCAGTATAACATGATGTGTGATAGGGTTAAGTAACACAAGAGGGCAACACTTAACCAATGTAACTTGACAAGTGGTACTGTTAAGTAACACAAGAGGGCAATACTTAACCAATGTAACACGACCAGTGGTAGGGTAAAGTTAACACTTAACCAATGAACGAATGGGGTTAAGTTAATGGGAAACACTTAACCAATATAATATGATGAATGAACAGGGTTAAGTTAATAGAAAACACTTAACCAATTACAACATGGTGAATGAGAAGGGTTAAGTTAATAAGAAACACTTAACCAGCATGACATGGCGTGTGGATGGGTTAAGTTAACTTGAATGGATGGATAATATTTAGCCAATTTGGAGGCTATACGAATAGACCCTAGAAAACCCTAGTAACGGGGACCCATTTTAGCAGTAATCCACATGATGTATCACGGTACCCTGAAATTAGGCAGGGTGGGGCATGATTACTGGGCTGATTATAAGCGGTCAAAATAGCGGTAGGGGGTGCAGTAGTGTAGTTCCGATGGAGTATGGGCGTGCACGTGCTCCGGAGTGGAAAACAGGCGTTGGGCATCAATAATATACACTGTACATCTAGAATTTGTGTCGAGTTGCTATCATAGGGATTGATACACCTTATGATGGGACCATCATAGGGTATCTACACTCAAGAAAGGGCCGATTGACATAGACATAAGGAAAGTTAATACAAGTAGAGAGCTGATCGATAGGGTAGTTAGAGTACATCTAACATCTTCATGGCAATGAGGCTAGTTGAGGTAAGATCCTCATACTACTGAGGGCTACCATAATTGTGGGTTGGGATCACCTTATTTTATAACACAGGATACTAGTTGGGACACTAGTAGGGGATATGGATCCTTTTTCACAGATTACTAGTTAGGAATCTAGTAGGGAACACAAATCGTTATATAAAAGACACTAGTTAGGATGCTAGTTGGGTGGTGCAGAGAAAATAGGAAATCAGAGAAAGAACCAAAGCGCATTCAGTGTATCATACCTTGTCATATCTAACGATCATCATTTGTTGTCTTGCTATGCTTATTATCATGGTTATGGTCTCGTATTCAGTTTATTCATGTCATGATCCTTTTACCTGTTTACATGATGAATAATCACTAGACTTACCAGGCTTTATGTCTGACTCTGTATTGTTTTGCTCTCTTTTCTTCCGTTTCCCCACCCCTAGGTTCACAGGGAGGGAATATTACCACTTAGCTTAGTTTTCTTTCCAAGCTCGAAGATAGAAGATGTATTGCTTTGGACTCTCTTTTCCACTACTATGGCTGGCTCATGCTTTATTGGAGAATATCATTGTCATTTTATGCTTCTTTATTTTGTTAAACAAGACAGATGCTTTGCTGTAATGGGTAAGGGTGTTTTGGTGTTGGAAAACAATCTTTGTACAAGCTGTTTTACCAAGCTGTTTTACCAAGCTGCTGTTTTATCAATAAAGTAAATTTTTATATATTTTGTTTTGTAATTTATCTATTCTATACACTTATAACGCTCCACTGAAATTAATGCATTCCCTTTGTGAGTGACCTTAAAGGAGGTGGGGTGTTACACGTGGTTTCAGAGCTAAAGGTTACCATAACAAATAAAAGATTTCTCAAAAGCATATTTAAAAAGGTGTGTTTTCTAAAACATGTTTTAAAGAAGCATTTTTCAAGAGAAATGTATTGTTTTTAAAAGGCATATTCCCCAAAGACATATGCACTATCTTTCGATCCTCTATTTAAATCTCTTCTTCCTTTCTTTTCGCCATAGTTTCGTAGACATACGGCACATTTCGAGGGCGAAGTAGTGCCCAACCTCTATCTGTAGCCGCAGTAGTTTCACTTGCGACTAATTTTCTTTCAACCCTTGTAGGTTGCTGTGCGATGGAGGTAGTCCCGAGGAACTTGTCAACAAGTTACACAAGGATATTAAGGATGAGAATAAGAGATTTTGGGCTAAGGAGCACAAGCCCAAGGATAGGAAGCTTGTTGATATGGCTTAATCCACGCAGAAGGTGAAAGGTGAAAAGAAAGAGGCCAAAGTGGAGGAATCACAAACAAGGGATTAGAATATAAGAAGGATGGAAGAAATAATAGATCCTGCAACAAGAGGAAGTGTCTTTTATGTGGTATAGCGGGTCATTTAATTGTAGCAAGAAGAAGACAGGTGGTTGTTTTCAGTATAGTGAAGCAGAGCATCTTATCAAGGATTGTCGAAGGACAAGGACAAGGGCAAAAGACATAATCTTCTAGCAGGCAATTGCATGCTCTCACTGCTAGTGTACCTAAGAAAGGTAGGAATGTTTCTGTTGAAAGTTTAGTTTTTCTTTTCAATCATCCTGTTAGAACTTTGTTCGATTCTGGCGCTTCACCTTGTTTACTATCTGCTTCCATATTTGAGTCTCTGCACCTTAGTACTTGTATAGTAGAAGATCCCATTATTGTCTCAAATCCATTTGGTGGTTCGGCTTATTTATCTATGGTTTGTTTGGATTTGGGAATATCTATACTAAGCGTTGAGTTTAGATGTAATGCTTACGTTTTTGGTTTCATGGGCTGATTTTAGGGATGGATTGGTTATCCACTAATGGTGCCATTCTCAATTGTGAAAGGAGGGTAGTTAGACTTCTGGCTCGCCTCGATAATACCCTCGAAATCTCGTGTAACCCTAAGGGTTCTGTTATGCTTAGTTACCTAGGATCTCTTGATACATCTGTTGATAATTTGTAGTCTATTTAAGTAGTCCATGAGTATCCCGATGTCTTTGATGAAGTGAAGGGTTTACCCCCAAAACGTGAAATAGATTTCCGCATATACTTGGTTGATAGCGCCAACCCAGTTGCATTACCCGTACAACACATGGCTCCTAGGGAGAGGAAGGAGCTCAGTAAGCAAGTTAAAGAGTTGCTTGAGAAGGGGTTTATTAGGCGAAGTATTTCTGAATGGGATGCTCCAGTAGTGTTTGCTACTAAGGCGGATGGTTCACTTCGCTTATGCGTGGATTATAGGGAATTAAACAAGCTGACTAAAGAAAAATAGGCATCCACTTCCAAGAATAGATGATTTGTTTGACCAGCTTGTAGGTGCATCTATTTTCTCCCAAATAGATTTAGCTACAGGATTTTATCAGCTAAGAGTAGCTGAGGACAGTATAGACAAGACTACTTTTAGGACCCCTGATGGTTTCTTTGAGTAGCTCGTCATGCCTTTCGGTTTGACGAATGCACCCGCTTATTTTGTTGACTTGATGAGTAAGGTGTTTAGGGAGTTCTTTAATAAGTTTGTAGTAGTCTTCGTGGACAATATCTTGATTTTCTCAAAGAACGAGGGAGAACATGCTTTGCATTTAAAAGAAGTCATGGATACACTTCGAGCACATCAACTTAAGGCGAAGTTCTCCAAAATGTCATTTTTTAGAGGGAGGAAGTAAGGTTTCTAGGACATGTAGTGTCCAAAGAAGGGATAGCCGTAGATCCCGCAAAAGTAGTTGTAGTGCAAGACTGAAATGTCCCAAGGAATGCAATAGAAGTAAGAAGCTTTCTTGGACCAGCAGACGAACATAGGAAGTTCATTAAGGACTTTGCGAAGGTATTAGCCCCACTTACTGGATTAACGAAGAAGAATCTAACCTTTGCTCGGGATATTGATTGTGATGTCGCTTTCCAATGATCGAAAAGGGCTAAAACGGCCCCAATTTTGACTTTTACCTTACGATGGTAAAAGGTTTACGGTATACATGAATGCATGCGGCACGGGACTAGGCACCATTTTGATGTAAGAAGGAAGGGTAAGGTCGTAGCGGATGCCTTAAGAAGAAAAAAGTTGACTTCAAGTCCTCTTTATGTGAAAAAGGAAAAGTTCAGAATACATATCAACCTTTGATTTTAAAACCTTTGGTTAAGTTAGTAGTTGGCATCGCTAGGAGTAAGACCTACGCTTTTGGATCAAAGAGGGACTTCACAAAGAAAAGACTCTCAGATAGTTGACGCAATGGATAAGTTAAGTAGAGAAGAAACCTCTAATCACCTAATAAATACACTTGGTAACATGGTTAGCATCTGTTTATTTTCAAGAGATAGTTCTTCTACATTGAATACCCTCTAGTGAATTTTGAAGACCCTCTGAGGAAATATTAGCATGACATAGCAGAAGTTGTAGTCCTGAGTATACTAGAAGGAGAAGAGGTGGAACGAGAAGCGACAGTGTAATGAGTTCCAACTCATATTTTGGAAACAGAAATTAAGAATCTATGAAATCGTGAAGTTAAGACAGTCAGAGCACAATGGGGTGAAGCTCAAGAAGATGCGACTTAGAAGGCTGAAGACTAAATACACGCATCATACCCTTTTTTAGGGTATATCCTTGATATCTCTTTTTTCTATAAAGTTTATTTGCATGCTAGTCTTTATCTTTTAATTATATCCTCTCGGTCGTATCCTCTATCTTTAGGTAGAAGCCAATGGATGTAAACATGTGTTTGAGACATGTTATGTTTGATGGATGCAGGTGGATGTAAGTGTTTGCTGTTGGTTGCTCGTGGATGCATATACACACATTAGGCACTAGATCGGCTCCGTCACTTCCATATTGCATATGCATGAGTGGATTTATATATATATGGATTGAAACTTGATGTGTTTTCATATGGATGTTGCATTTAAATATATGGTTGTGCACTCATATAGAAATGATATGTATCAATAGGGTTCTTTTGCATACATAATGGATGCATGACACTATCATGAATTGCATTAAGGAGGTCAACTGAATCAGTAGACTGCCTGATTTTGCATTTGGGTAAGGACATATACACACACTATGCATATGTTCATGAAACATTATAAACATTTTTAAGGACAATGGATTCCTGTGATTGAATGGTTGAGTAGATGGATGTTGGATGGTAGGATATACATTCTTCTTAAACTTGAAGATTTTGGGGACGAAATCCTTTAAGTAGGGGGGAATGTAACATCCCGTAAATTTGAAATGGGACATAAGAGATAATTAAAGAATAATTAATCTTTAAAAGAAGAATTGGGTGAATGGGTTATGCCATTGCATTCATCTTGGAATTCTGCTTGAGATAGAGTCCGAGTTTGCGTAAAACGGATGATGTATGAAGGAGATATGGACGAACGAAGTTGGGCAGAAAAGACGAAAACTGGCCAGAATACATTGGCGCACTTGTGAAGTGCGCTAGTACAAAATTGCACGGGCGCACTTGTGAAGTAAGCCAGTACAAAAATGCACTGGCGCACCTGCCAAGTGCACCCATACCGAGGGAAGTCCAGCACAACATTCTGAAGTGTTCTGTGATGACGTGTCTTTTTCTGATTTGTTGGATGACCTGTCTTCGAGCTGTGTGGCTCTGGTTACTCCTAGACTAATCTAAAGGCTGGAATTAATCCTAGACATCAAAATATACGTAGTTAAACCTAAACCCTTACCTCATAACCCTAAAACTATGGTGCCGTCATGCTGTTCAAGCTAGCCTAACCTCCTTCATCTTCTCCAAACTAGAAAATCAAATCCAAACTAGTAATCGATTAGAAGAACTTCAAATCAAACGTCTACATCAAAGGATAGATTAACAAATTCAGAAATCAGATCCCAGAATACAAGATCCGTCCTTTTTCTGCAAGTTTAGTTATTATTTAGATTTAAACATCTAATAGAAATCATGACTGTAGAACGATGCCTAATTCTGATTCGTGCCTATCCTTTTGTCAAATATGAATTACTTATGCCTATGAGACTATTGTGATTGATATAATAACACCTATCATGCCTATGAAACTGTTGGACAAACATAATAGAACCTATCATGCCTATGAGACTGTTGGACTGACATAATAGAACCTATCATGCTATGAGACTGTTGTGACTGACATAATAAAACATATCATGCCTATGAGACCGTTGGATTGACATAATGGAACCTATCATGCTTATGAGACTGTTGTGATTTATATGATGGAACCTATCATGCTGTACATCCTATGCCTATGAGACTATTGTGATTGATATAGTGGGACTTATCATGTTGTACATAAAAATTAGTGATTCTCTTATGTCCAATTCTATCTAATCTTTATACCTATGGTGTAAATTGCTTAGCTTGTCTACACATATTGTTAATGTACACCATTGAAGCATGATTCTTGAATTGGGTACATCTTTACATGCCTATTTTTCCTTATGTCAATTCTTATGCCCTTCTCTATTTTTCCCCTTTTTACTTGCTTTTGTGAATACTAAGTTCATTCGGAACTTAGATTGAATCTCGTTGTACGTGCGATTATAACACGGGGAAAATTGGGTATAATTTAATTAAGTAAATTTTGGGCATAGCATGGGAATGTGGCATAAACTTGTATTGGCTAGACTTGTGGAAATTTTGACATATAGATTTGGACACATATGAAAAATATGTAAATTGGATAAAGATGAACATGCATAACCCGAGGTTAGATTGAGTTGTGGTGTAAGACTGCCCGGAACCGCCCGACACATCCAGCAACCGCAACAATATAGATATAATGTGAGAGGTTAGCGTCATTTAAGCCCAAAAACCCGAGGTTAGACTGAGCACATCCAGCGACCGCAACAATATAGATCTAATGTGAGAGGTTGGTGCTTTAATGAATAAATTAAAGCTAAGAAACAGACAGGCTAAGAATGGTAGGGTTAAGTTAATCAAAGCAACAATTAACCAATATAACATGATGTGTGATAGGGTTAAGTAACACAGTAGGGCAACACTTAACCAATGTAACATGACAAGTGTTAGGGTTAAGTAACATAAGAGGACAACACTTATCCAATTTAACATGACCAGTGGTAGGGTTAAGTTAGCACTTAACCAATGAACGAGTGAGGTTAAGTTAATGGGAAACACTTAACCAACATAACATGATGAATGAACAGGGTTAAGTTAATAGAAAACACTTAACTAATTACAACATGGTGAATGAGAAGGGTTAAGTTAATAAGAAGCACTTAACCAACATGACATAAAGTGTGGATGAGTTAAGTTAAACTTGAATGGATGGATAACACTTAGCCAATTTGGAGTGTATATGAATAGACCCCAGAAAACCCTAGTAACGGGGACCCATTTCAGCAGTAACCCACATAGATGTATCACGGTACCCTAAAACTAGGCAGGGTGGGGCACGATTACTGGGCTGATTATAAGTGGTCAAAATAGCGGCAATGGGTGCAGCAGTGTAGTTCCGACAGAGTATGGGCATGCACGTGCTCCGAAGTGGAAAAACAGGCACTGGGCATCAGTAGTATACACTGTGCATCTAGAATTTGTGTCGGGATGCTATCATAGGGATTGATACACCTTATGGTGGAACCAGCACAGGGTATCTACACGTAAGAGAGGGCCGATTGACACAGACTCAAGGAAAGTTAATACAAGTAGGGAGCCGATCGATAGGGTAGTTAGGGTATTCTAACATCTTCATGGCAATTAGGCTAGATGAGGTAAGATCCTCATACTAGATGAACACTTGAAGGCTACCACAATTGCGGGGTTGGGATCACCTTATTTTATAACACAGGATACTAGTTGGGACACTAGTCGGGTATACAGATCCTTTTTCACAGGATACTAGTTGGGATACTAATACGGAATACGAATCGTTCTATAAAAGACACTAGTTAGGATGCTAGTTGGGTGGTGCTGAGAAAATAGGAAATCAGAGAAAGAACCAAAGCTCATTCAGTGTATCTTACCTTGTCATATCTAACGATCATCATTTGTTGTCTTGCTATGCTTATTACCATGTTTATGGTCTGGTATCCAGTTTATTCATGTCATGATCCTTTTACCTGTTTACATGCTGAATAATCACTGGACTTACCAGGCTTTATGTCTGACTCTGTTTTGTTTCGCTCTCTTTTCTTCCGTTCCCCCCCCCCCCAGGTTCACAGGGAGGGAATATTACCACTTAGCTCAGTTTTCTTTCCAAGCTCGAAGATAGAAGATGTATTGTTTTGGACTCTCTTTTCCACTGCTATGGCTGGATCATGCTTTATTGGGGAATATCATTGTCGTTTTATGCTTCTTTATTTTGTTAAACAAGACAGATGCTTTGTTGTAATGGGTAAGGGTGTTTTGGTGTTGGAAAACAATCTTTGTACAAGCTGTTTTACCAAGCTTCTGTTTTATCAATAAAGTAAAGTTTTATATATTTTCCGTTGTTTAAAATTTTTCTCTGTTTTGTAATTTATCTGTTCTATACACTTATGATGCTCCACTGAAGTAAATGCATTCCCATTGTGAGTGACCTTAATGGAGGTGGGGTGTTACATAATGTTAACTAAAAAAATTCAAATAAGTTTGGCAATGTTAGTAGGAGGTGCTAAAGTTTCACAATTTTTTTATGAGTTGGTGTTGATTTTCTAAATTCTCCATGTCCAAATTCAAGGAGAAATGGAAGTCCTCTTTAGCAATTGTATGCAAGTTCAAGCTTTAACTCAGAATCTTTCTATATAGTTAATGATCCTAGCAACTAATTACTTATGCTAAGTTTGATGATGACAGGGAAACGGAAAAAAAATCAGTAAATTCAAAATTTGAAATTTCCAATTAATCAAACAATACCAGTATTCAAAGTCTAAATGTGATGAAATTAATATTACCAACATCTCAACAGAATTTATTTAACTAAAGTGTAAATCGTTTGAAATTTTGAAATTTTATGTGAATAAGAATAACATAAAAATATCAATATTTAAAACCAAAATCCCAAATTGAATTTTCAACAGTAATCTAATTTTGTGTCTTCAATGGATGTTCATGCATTAATATTCACATAAAATCCCCCCCGGCCCATACTTGGAATTATGCGTGGATGTGAAACACATCCTCAAAATATACGGGAGCAAGCTCATTTGGAAAGTTTAGAATATTGCATTTTTAAATTCAAATCTTATGGTAAATCTTTCTCATTTATAATGGCGCTACTGGTTACACAATAAAAATTGGGCTGACTGGTTTGGTATGTTTGTCAATTCACTAAAGTCAGACGTAAAAAAAAGGTTGCAAAATAGAATCAAGGCGTATTTCAAAACAGAAAGATATTTCAAGAAAATACAGGCATTTGATAAATACGCATGATCCAGCCTGATTGATGAATCTTCTCACCCTTCTTGCAGTGAGGATATACTCTGACATGGACAAAGATTAGATCCAAACCGAATTTTGACCACCTAAAAAAAAACTGAATTTTGACTGGAAAAAATAACCACTCCTCAAAATTCAAGAACCAACCCTAACAATAAAGCAAAAGAAAACTATGTCTCATATTTTCATCCAGCATTCGACATTCCAGATATTCTATTCTAGAATTCAAATGCAAAACTATCGTTTCCAGTACAATCAATTCAAATTCAACCTTATTTAAAAAATCTATGCCTAAGCAGTTAAATTGAACACTTGAATCCAATTCACACTGCTTGATCAAAAAAGTTAGACACGAAACAAAACAAAAAAATAATATAAATACCCCAAACTAGAAAAGATTAAACGGGACATGAATTACCTGAGCAATTGAATGATTGAGGAGGAGGCTGACAGAATATGGATGAGTCGACGTCGAAGTAAACGACGGTGGTGGCAGAACGAAGAGAAGGCAAAACCCTAGGAGATGCGTTGAACAATTTGGGGGAATAAGCTGCTAGGTCGAAAGAATAAGTGAATAAAAGTGTACTGGTATAAATGAATAAGTGAATAAGCCGAAGTTACCATCTCATCCCCTTTATTTTATTTTATTTACGTCATCGCCAAACGTTGTAACAGTTATAACCATGATTATCAATTATAATGGTAATAATCGTGATTAATTAATAACAGATATAACTGTTACTATATGGAGCGCAGAAAGTGTGACAAAATGGACTGTCTGGTGTAGTGTAGCACCTTGACCTTGTTTCTTCAATATCTCCCAAACCGAGCCCTTATGGCTAAAACTCCACAGTGCCAAAATCGAAGAGCATGATTTTCTCTTCGATTTGAGTATATGGAAGTCAGATTTTGGATTGCGGAGTTGTCCAGAAAATGCGTCCAAAGTCTTCGATCCAAATACTGTCTTTTCGCGATTTCTGGCGAAATAAACCAATTTCGGAAGAAAGACCACTAGGCGAAAGCTGTCCGGAATGGTGCGCTTAAGCTAGATAAAAAGACGGCGTGAAGATTGGAGCTCGTTTGCAAATTCAGGAACCAGTACAGCAAATCAGAACGTCAGGAAACAACGGCGGAGTGGATCCCAATGTGAGAACTCCTTCTCACTCTAATTATTTTGCACTTAAATATAACTAGGATGCAGACGGGGCTTAGAAGCCTCTGACACTATTTATTGTACAAACCGAGATTGTTTGTTTGGATTGTGTTGTGGAAATTTGGTTGTGTTGAAAAATTGATTATATTGTGGTGTATTGATTGAATTGATTATTGTGTATGGCGCGAACCAGTATCAGGAGAGGGGTAATGCTAGACATTACCCCGGTTCTAATATTGCGCCGTTATAATGCCGAAACTTTCTGAAATAAATATTTATTCATTGAAAATATAATTTTTAATGTGTATATGAACTGTATAAAATATTCATGTGTCGAATAAAATGTTTGAACAATAAAAATATTATTTTTATTGAATGTATGAACTATAGAAAATATTCAAGTGTTGAAATAAATATTTTATCGTTAAAAATATAATTTTTAACGTATATATGAATGGCATAAATTCTCTTGAAATGAAAATAATTATTCATTTACAAATCGGACGATTTGTTTATGTACACCATTTAACTGAAATTGGTTGGGACGATAAATTTTATACATCACCCAACTACACAAATAATATTTGGTATTTGTTGGTTGAAACCCCACACGGGTATTGGGATGATATTTGACGTACACTAATCCCAATTGTTTAGTTGTATGTCAATCGATTGTTTGATAGACTGTTGTAAGTGTTAATTATTTATATTTAATGGTTATGCAGTTGTGTAATGCATTCTGGATGATGGTTGATTGGTTATCGTTGTTGTGGTGTATATGTGTGTATGAAATCCATATAAATAACATTATATGGTAATTGACTGTGTCTGATTCCAATTCAGAAAGAATGAATATTTTAAAATAACGAATATTTTAAAATAAGGAATATTTTAAAATAATATTCAGTAAATGATTAAAATATGATTTGGATGTCCGATTTTGGATGGACACGAGAATATTGAAATATATGAAGCCGTGTTGATTAGATTTGCACCATTTTAACACGAACGTTATTCATATCGATTTTACTCATTTTTATAATGAATATCGAAAAGGAAATTATTTCAGAATCTGATATTTTGAAAATATTATCATTTAAATATTATAATAATAAGGAGTATTCAATTGTGATTTAAAATTGAAATGAAAGTGGGAATTGTTTTAAAAAGAATTTATAAATGATTTATAAAATACGTTTTAAATGGAAATCAATGAAATATATATATTTAATGCCCTGAAAAGAATGCGTCGCGCTGCGGCCGTTCGCAAATTTCGACCATTGACTTTGAATTGACATTACGGGAGATCCAACCGTCGGATTCTCCTAAATCCAGAACCCTTGGGTTTGTATCGAAAAGAGATTTTCAACGAATATAAGAGATTTGGAATCTAACGGTTGGATTTGGAATTGTATCCAAATCAAATTTGGAAAAGTTCGTTACAAGTGAAGTTCGATAACCTTTATGGAAATCGATTGAAAGTGCCTTAATAAAATTATTAAGAATATTAATTATTTGTGTAAAATCATAATAAATGATTTGGAAAGAATTTGGATGAAAAATTCCATATTTGAAAAGATAAAAATATTTTTTTTAAATAAATGAAATAGTTATTAACTAGATTTGAAATCCAATAATTTTTAAATAAATAAATTGGATATATAAAGGGTTTTAATAAAACCAGAAATTTCCAATATATAAATTGAAATGGATTTGAATAGAAATCATCTTCGGGAGATTTCGATATTAGATTCCGTAACTATACGAATATTGTGGAGGAATTTGGAAGATAGATATATATCGTTATTCCCCATACGATATGTTTGGTTTCAGAATTTGATATTGAATGTAAGCCGATATAATTTTTGTTTAAAGCCTTATATTTAATATCAAAGTGGATTTTGGGTTTGTCGTGAATGGTGTCTTCAGTAACACTGTTCTTAAACCCCGTGTGAAACGAATAAATCTTTTAATTAATATTATTAGAGTTTCCAGTTATATTTAGTAATTGAATAAAATGGAATGTGAACTGGGTTTATTGTGAACTGTGCTTTTAATGACATTCGTTCTTTAACCGGATTAACAGTGAAATGTGATTTGGAATTTATAAATCTTTTTATTAAGATTTAATGGAAATTTTCCAAAGTAAAGTTTTCCAATTTAATAAAATAAATTCAAATGGAATGGAATTCGATTTGGTAATAATTGAAGTGAGCTTTTGTAGAGGAAGACTGTTAATATATATATATATATATATATATATATATATATATATATATATATATATGGAACTTAAAAGGCTTTGTTGTTATTCCATTTATATTATTAGTCGGATACGGAAATTGATATCGATTATATATTGATCTATTTCCCGTGAATATTCCATAAGTAGTGGAGTGGATTTTGGGTTTAACGTGAATTGTGTTTTAAATGACATTAGGTTCTTTAACCCAGTTAAAGACAGGATTACATGTCTATCATTGTATTCGAACTGTATTGTTGATTCTGCTAAATATATATCTGTTTGGTGGTGGATAATATATTCTCTTGCTTAACACCCTTCTCCAAGACGTACGAGCTTAGAGGTCATATATCGACAGAAATCAATGGTATGGTGTAGATTGTCGATGTGGCATGTTTGATTTCCCAAAGTTAAATAATCATTAATAATGATTGTTGGAATATTAAAACTAAGTGGAGTTTTAATGAATCTTTAATTAGATTGAAATGAGAATGTGATAATTTAAAATTATCAAATTTGGGAAATGATAGAGAATGGAGTACCACCAGTTTTTACTCCACGCGATAGTTAAATCTTTAATTAGATTTGAACGTGAAATGGTAATTAAATTTACCGATAACACCGTGGTGTTGGATATGGAGTATTACCAGTTTTTCTCCATGGGATGAATAGGTTGGGACTGGGATTAATGGAATAAATGATTACTTCGGTAAGGCTCAATAATCCCGACTAGTTGGTAAACCTTAACTTGGTTTTGGATTGATATCCAAAGGAAGATTAAAGAATAAGTTTAAAGAATTTATCTTTGATAAAATTAATGGGAACTGTGACATACTGACTTTGCTGTACCCTTTGAGTTGACAATCACAAGTCATGTCTAACCCAAATTGTACAAAAATGCAGATAGTTATTAGAAAGAAATTGGAGGGTGAGATAATAAAGAAAGAAATAATAGAGTAGAAGAATGGAAAGAAGAACAACACCACACAGATTCTCACATCGCAGTGGAACAAAATATAATATAGAAATAAATCTTTACTGAGAGCTCGAAATAAAACTTACAATCATCAGAGTACATCACACATCTGGACGATTATAATAATCTATCCTCATATACAATCACACAACGAAATATATAGTATCATTGGTCTGGACTCTTCCGTCTCGTCTCTTCATAACAAGCGATAACCTAAACCTATATAGCTCGGTCTAACCCGAGCATTACAAACACCGGGTCAATCTGGTGAACTAGAGTGAGAAAAACGCACTGAGTTTAAAGGCATCACACTACTTGATTTTAATGTCAAAAATCTTCGAAAGAAAAGGATAATCGTAAGACCAAATCCCCACATAAATACGAACGGTTTTTACCTTACAATAACCCAAAACGTTTTTGAAAACAATATTATTCTGATATTATGATAGTGTCTAAATACAAGTAAATATCAATTTAGCAGAACGCTTACATCTCACGCTCCACATATATAGTATACAATCAAAACCGCGGGCGCTTATTGGAAAATGGATTTCCTAGCGAGGTATGGGACCACCTTCTCGACAACGTACCTCTGGAGATGAATACATTGGGGTTCAACAAGAACATACTGCAACCCAAGCTAAACATGACCGGCTCCTCACTTTTGTAACAACCCGGAAAATACGAGCCAATTTAAAAAATTTAAATTGGTCATTTCAAAGGAATTTGAACAATTGAAATAGAATATTTCAATAAAATAGTGAATTAGAAATAGTGAGTCAGTTTGAAAATTTGAATTCAAACTTTGGCTGACTGTGCAGGGTGGAAAATATAACGGATTTTAGCGAAATCAAAAATATTTAAATCTATTAGTGAATACCTTTCTAACGAATCTGAAAAATCAAAATTTCATAACGGGAATCAAAAGTTATGGCCGAATGAATTTTCAGAAAGGTCGCTATATAGAATATATATCCCTGGAAAATTGATATTTTGCAAACGACCTCGGAATTCGACAAAACCACTTTTGTTGGGTCCGGGATGTCAAACTATTGCTAGGTTTCAAATTTCATAATTTTTGAAGCTAGTATGTGAGCGTGGCAAAAGAAAATGTGTTTGGTCAATTTCTGTTAAATTGGATCGACCAGAAAATGGCCATTTTTCAGACGATCTCAGAATTCGACGAAACTAGTTTTGTTGGGACCGTAGCGTCAAAACATAGCTAGATTTATTTTTCTGGAATTTTTCGAATCAGTTTGTGGCCCTGGCAAATTGAAATGTACATTCGAAGTTAAAATTAAATGTTTTATACTTTAATTTGAAAAATAACTGACTGTAACAGTCGAATTGGCCAACGAAACATATCCCATTGTGTCCGGGATGGGGGTATTTAGCTAGGGGCGACAGTCGTTGGGCTTGAATTGGTGTTCGTGTGGTGAAACAGTATTTTAAAATATAATAAAACCACGGGCCAATGGAAAAATTCCTTTCATTATTTTGAAAAAAATAAAAATACGTGAAAACCCCTTTTTCTTCCCCGATCGACGGCGGAAATCGTTCAACCCTTTCCCCCCCAAATCGCCGCCGCCTCAGCCCTCTGCCGCCGCCACCACCACCAGTCGACGCGCCTCCTCCTCCTCTTCAGATCCGACCAACCCTCACACCCCCTCGACCACCGTATCGCCTGAATCGAGCCCTCCAAGTTGCCGACTTCCTAGCGCCGCCCCGATCGCCAGAGACCACCGAACCACCTCCGACCACCATCGACCGACTCCCCTCTCCTCCCTCTTCCACGCTGTACCCTCCGATCATCCCATCGTGCCTCGGTTTTCGTGAAAACCGCAACCCTAGTTTTGAACCATCGTGAATGGTGAGTTCTTTTTTATGTTTGCACTTTGAAAAATCATATCTTTATGGTGTGTTGACGGAATTCGATGAAACAGGAAACGTCGGGACCGCAATGAAGCTCTCTACCACATAGAAGAGACCGCGGATTTTTCTGAGTCATCTACGATTTTTAGCACTCCGAAAACCAATGTAAGAAATCTAAATAAAATGAATTTGAATGGAAAATGTCGTGTATAAATTATATGAGCGAAATATAAATTACACACGTGTTGTATACCTCATGTACATGCGATGTGTAAGCTATATAAGCGAAGTATGAATTATACATGCATAGAATAATTGATATATGTGTTGAAATGCAAGTGAAATATAGCAATAATATATACATATAGATATATATATATACTCCCCTCGTCCACAAATCATGGACGATATTTATTGTTGTGAATTGGTGTGAAACATTGGATGAAAAATGCGAATGGTTAAATAATTGTTTGTGGTTGATATTGTTTGGTTGTGGTTGAAAAATACCCATTGGTGATTGAAATGAATTGGAAATAATTGTGGAAATAAAAATAAAACATTCCGCCTGTGTGCGAATTAGATGCATGAATCCCCATTGTCAAAAACCGCGAGGTTTTAAGGTAGAGCGAGGAGCCGTACTAGGGACGGTGCCGGTTTTAACTACCCTGCCGTTATGCTGCCGAAATTTTGAATAATATTCATGTGTTAGAATTATTTTCATATGTGAAATTATCTTCATGCGTTGAAATTAAAATCATGTGTTGAAACTATGTCCATGTGTGGAAATGTTCATGTGTTGAAAAGTGATGTGTGAAAATTAAATTCATGTGTGAATGAATGAAGTGTTTAAACAATAAAAATCACATTTTTGTAATATATATGAAGTATGAAAAATATTCGCCTTATATATAAATAGTTTCAACAATAAAAAAATTCATCTTTCTTATGAACAACACATATAAAATATCCATGTGTGGAGGTGCTCATGTGTTGAGAAGTGTGTGTATTGGAAAAGTTCATGTGTTGAATAAAAAGACCGAACAATAAAAATTACATTTTTATTGAAATTATAAAGTGTTGAAAGCATTCATGTGTTGAATAAATATTTTAAATAATAAAAATATCATTTTTATCATATATGTGATATGCTAAAGATATGCGAGCGTTGAAATAAATATTTGTGAAAGGAATATTATTTTTAACATGCATAGGAACTAAATAAAATAGTCATGTATTGGAATATATTTTAGTCCGCCAAAATTATCATCTTTGAAATGTGAAATGTTAAAAATAGCCACTTGTTCAAATAAATATGCATGAGTTGAAATATTCATTAATTAGCTAATGATATGATTTTTGCCTATGCATGCAACATTAGAATGAATGGTGTTTTTAAACCAAAGTGAATCAAATATGAAGTTGAATGGAAATTGATAAGTGATAAAAATTACATATATGTACATGCATATTTATTGAACATGTTATAGCAAAGAGGCTAGAGAAGAGGAATAAAATTTTGTGCCCGACAAATAGGTACACGTTTACTGTTTTGTTTGGGTGATGATTTTATGAGCCTGTTGGCTAGCCGCTTGTTCTTTTTGACATGAGACGCCCGTGTGGCTATTTGGGAATTTTCCCAGCCCCTCCCGTACAAAGAAGGTTATGGCGAAATTTTCCAAAATTTAAAGGCGTTAGTGAAATATTTGAAGTGAAAACGATATAGGAATTTTTGAATGAACTATATTTATATAAATATATAAATATAAATAAAATTAAAACGAAACGTGGCTGTGCAGTTCGTGTTTTGAAACCGTGATTTCAAATGACTAGTACGGGAAACCCGACCATTGAATTTTCCCGAAACCACAACCGTTGGGTTCGCCTTGGAAATATCTTTCCAACGGCACCAACTTTGTAAAGATCCGACGGTTGGATTGTCTGGAATGTTTAATTCAAATCTGAAGAAAAACAGCGCCAGAAACGATTATATTTAAATATATATATATAAATATAATTAAATTAAATCAAATAACGACGCTGCAGTTCGTAAATTGAAATCGTAACTTCAAATGGCTAGTGTGGAAGATCCGACCGTCGGATTTTCCCGAAACTGAAACCATTGGATTCGTTTTGAAATGACCTTCCTAATGATATAAATTTTGTGAAGATCCAACGGTTAGATTTTCAGATATGTGTAAAACAAATTTAGTGAAAAATAGCGCCAGTGCATCGGCACGACCTGTATCGTCGTTTAATTAAATATGGCTGTTTTAAATAAATAAAAATGGCGATATATCGTTATAAAATACTATAGACGATATAGAGTGGAAATAAACCAATTTTGTTGTGTTTGCTTGATATGTGATGGTTGAATGTATTTAACATGAAAATTATAACTAAAGAACTGAAATGTGAATGTTGAATAGTCCAACCATGGGATAAATTGATTTGAAAATCTAAATATACGTGGGTTATTTGAAAAGGCCGAGTTCATCCCATTTCAAATAATCGATCGACGTTGAGAAGTCGAAGACGGTTGAAGACCGATGATCTTCACATTGGATGGATGGGCGCTACTGATGCTCGTGATTGGAGTAGCTACCGTGAAGGAGCTGAAGTAGTAGCCGTCCAAACATACTGTTGATTGTACGGATATGCGAGGAATTGGTGCCTCCGGTTTCGTTCAAACCCAGAACGGACTTGTAAATGGACTGTGTGTCTGACATTGGGTTTTGTTCTGTGCTGGTTGATCTCTGTTAAATATATATCTGTTTGGCGGCGGAGAATTTATTCTCTTGCTTAACGCCCTTCTTTGAGACGTACGAGCTCAGAGGTTATGTATTGATAGAAATCAGTCGCATGGAGTGGATTGCCTGTGTGGCACGCCTAAGTGGCATATGATCAAGGCTTCTGTTGCAAAGCAAAGTCTTGTGGTTGATGATCAAAGCATGGTCTGTGTGACGTAGCTTTGTGTATAACGTGAATTCGCGAGCCTCACACCCCGGTATGAGTCAAAAACGGGAGAAGGACCCAAGGAGTGCACGACGTTTCTTTCTAGCTATGGTGGTGTCAGTGACCTCCCAGCCCTGAAATTTATATCTACTTTTCACCTGTGTGGTTGTTGGAATACGAGGCGCCTCGATTATAGGTTTGTAAGAACCGGGAAACGTGTGTTCAGGAATAATTAATCCTCAAAAGTAAGAGAGGACCGGCCTTGGAGGATCCAGGGATTGCTGTGTGCGGTCCCGAGGCATTTGCTAGAGTGTCTCGAATCGGAGAGGAGCTTTCCCCTTGCCTCGACTCATGATGGAACCCAATTTCCAATACGAAATTTGGAATGTGATTGTATTACTAGTACGACGACATAGTGGTATGGGTCATTTATGCCGCCTATGATTGATATTTATGATTGAAATCGCTTTTGAAACATATATGCACTAGTAATAATATCAAACACTTTTGTTTTATTCGTATGAAGCATTTTTGGCCATTATAAGGTAAAAACTCTATCCTCCGGCTTGCGTTGCATTGTGTGATGGGACCTGAGTCTTATAATGGCTTCATTTTATAAAAAGCATTGCGATGATTTAATCATTTACTTTATTTCATGCACTAGCACTCATTGGAGTAAACCCGTTCCGCGAAAGTGGCGTGGTCCTTTTATTTGCTTTATCATTGTTGTTAATAAGTTAAGTAGATTTCTCATACCAGTCCCATGACTGACTCGTAGTTTGTTTCACCTTGCAAACTCGGGTGCCCTCATTTTCACATGGGCAGCCTAGTTACAGGTATCTGGCGCACTTTTGGCTCATGGCGAGGCTTGACTACACCGTGCTGACTTTGACTCTTTCTGCCATTTTAGTATATGTATTATGATTCCGCCATTGGCGATGTAGACTGATATTTATTTTGCGTACTCTTTATGTATGATTCCGCCTCTGGGGATGGTGACTGATTATGTATTATTATGCACTAAGTTGTATCCTGCACTGTGCCCTCTGATGTGATGATATCTATATGATTCCGCTGTCATATGTGTGTAAATTATCCTATTTTATGTTTATGCTATTATCTGTGATCTGCTAATGATGATTGATGTGTTATATTGCAATGATTATCCTTAACACCGTGTCATGGGGTTTTGGGATCGTCACAACTTTATCTTGAGAGTAACGAATACATCATTACCACGGTTGGGGGCCAACCAACCGAACCGATTGCATACATACATAAATAAAAGGGACATCCGAAGGCATTTGATTTCACCAGATTAGGTAATGATATACCCTTTTGATGGGTGCGACCCACATAGTCATGCAACCTACCCGATTTTATGCCATTCCTGGTTGATGAGGCTAGAGGTTAAGCATAGCCTTCAGAAAAGCACATCTCCATCCAATTTGAATGCCACATCGTCAAATCCATCAAATCACTAATTGATGTCCACAAAAATACTCTGCAGCTAACAGAAGTACGTTTATAAAAATCAATGTACGTGCTTCTTAAGAAATATTCTGTCAGACATTCGTCCATACAAGTCATCCAGGAACAAGATGAACCGAAGGCACCCTCCTACCACATCCTAAGAATCACCTTATAGATCAGTAGTGAGTAGTCCTTGCAATCCATAGATTCCACTCACGACAAAATAAATGTCAAATATATATCTCTAGGGATCAGCTAGAGAAATTCAACAGTAGTTCCTCCACTCATAAAGATTTACGGTCTTCAATTACTCCATCTCGATTAGCATCTTCGACATATTCGTATTTATTGGTCGAAATGGTTTTCAAATATAAATTCGATCCCAGTCTTTCCGTACCAACACATGTTGGGTCTGGTTTTGATAGTTGGTTACTTAATTATCAAAATAAATAATTAAAAATAAAAATAAATAGATCCATTGGTTTAGTACACAACGTCACTTGGCCTTTAAAAATAATATATTGGTTGTAATACCAAAAATAATATATTAATTTTAATATATTATTATTCTCAAATCCTTTATTTAATACTTCGGAAAATATTTTAAAATCATATTCAATTTTCCTTTGACTATCGTTTCAAAATATTGCTAAAAACATTATTAATTATTTAACATTTGGAAATTGATCCAAATTATCGTTTTTTTAAACAACCGTTATGAAATCTCCTTTCCGTTCCATTATTTGAGCACCATAATCGTCACTTATTCTTTTAGAATAACCCATTCGAAATCTCATCTCTTTGTTTTGAAAATATCGTTACATTTTCACAAAATCTCCTTTATTATTTCTTTACTATAGAAATATCATTCCATATTCTCAAGCCCTTATTAAATTCCTTTACTTTGGAATTTTAATTTATGCATATTTCCAACTTCAAATGACGTTACCTTATTATTTCACAAAATAGTTCACTTCTAATATTTCCGCCATTACAACTAATACATCCTCTGATAATCCTGAAGTCGTTCAAGTTGGGGTATTTTAATTACCTCTCAGACCTTGATCAACAACGTTGTCATCTTAAGATAAATACGAGTTGTAATTCAAAAACCCATATTCGTTCTAATACCAACCAATACCAATTCACAGTTTATTAAAAATACGATTTTGTAAAACCTTCTTACTTTTGAAATCTCCCTTTTAAATATACTATTAATACTAATTTCATACATTTTGTAAATGATAAAAAAAACATCAACCTTTAAACATTAACTTCTTTAAACTATTTATTTGATTATCTAGATTCTTATTACAGATTTAATTACCAAAACTTTTACCAAATTCAGTTGCAAAAATACTTTTTCCTAAACTTTTAATTATTTCCTTTGGGAAAATCTTATTTCAAATCCCATCCATTTCACTTAATGTCATCATTAGTTAACGTTAAATTAAAATTAACGCTTTAATTTCACATCTCTCTTTATAAAGTTGTTTATACAACCTTGGTTTATATAAACCCTTTTCGTCTTGATTTCTCTTTCTTAATTTAACCATTTATTTTAAGCTTATGGCATTCGCTTAAAATCCTTTTATATTTCAATTTACCAACTTGGATCAAATACAAACTCATTCATAAACACACTTTGGAATTCAATTATATTTAATTTAATAATCAATTTCCGTTAAAACAGTTGGCTTGGTAAATTTTAAAATATGGTTCACTCGGTAATCAACTCTAACTTGTCTTTTCATTTAAATGAACAACTTACATTAATAATTTAAATAATCTCATTTACTTTGATTATTATTAAATAAATAATAATCAATTCAGTATAATCCCATTTTAATTGTCACTTAAAAACAACTAAACTCAACTAGCTCACTTGCTTATCCAACTTAATAATACGATAATTAGATTTATAAATCATTTAATAACTAGGATGAGGCACGTGCTTCGCACATGGTAATTTTTTTTTGGTACAAAATTGGTGATTGATGGTTTAAACAATCAATATATATGTAGTTGGTTTATTTCCTTTTATAATGACATGACCCAAACTCCCCAGTCTCCGAACAGAAGAGAAAGGACGGATTGTCCGAGAACACGACAAACCAGAACACAAATGACATAACATTTCATTGCTTATTACAACAACTTACCTCAGAGTACAAGAATATAACAGAGTATGAACAAATGATTTACAATAGAAAATATCAGAGATTTATATTACGTTTAAATACAAAGCAGCAGAAAAATAATACATAACACAACCGAAAGAAATACACGGATACAAAGCTTTCCGAATATCATTCCAGCTGTAAACCAGGATCTTGTGATTATAATATCTACAAAACCAAAACTACTAGCTGCTCATGTGGAAAATAGGGGCACCCAGAGTTTAGGTTAAAACAATAAACTCCAAGTCAGTCATGTGGTTGGTGTAGAACTAAAACAATTATTAATTTGATTTTAAAGTTAGGTAAATCAAATGACCACGCCGTACACGGAAAATGTTTACCCCCAAGAATACCAGTGCATAAAATAAACAGCGCAATGCTAAAGAGAAAAACGAAGCAATTAATGGACCACGTCCCATCACATAATGCAACGCAAGCCGAAGGATTGAGTTTTTACCTTATAATAGCCAAAAATGTTTGGTACATGAAATTTCATATTTTATTATTACTATAAGTGCAGAAATCAACTTCAAATGTAAATGTATCAATCATAGGCAGCGTAGGTACCCATATATTACGTCGCCATACTAGTTCTACAATTAAAACCGCAAATTGTCATATTGGAAGTTGGATTCCATCTATGAACCGAGGCAAGGGAGCATCCTGTGCACATTCGAGACACCCTAGCAAGTGCCTCGGGATTGACTCGCAACTGCACCCGGATCAGTAGGGCCGGTCATCCGTCGATGATTGGTTATACCATAACTATATGTTAGCCGGTTCTATCGAACCTCTCTAATGGTCTGTATGTCGACCATATCCATCAGTCCCGTAGTGACCGATATTGTAACAACCCGGAAATCCGAACCAATTTAAAAATTTTATTTTGGCAATTTTGATGAATTTTGAATATTTAAAATGAATTATTTTAAATAATAACGACGAGAAATTTATTTTGAATAGAATTGGAACGTATATATTTATACAAATCGACGTTAGGATGTACATATTTTATTTTAATTATAAAAGGAATTTAAAATGGCGCGGTAGTTTGAAAATTCGATTTCAAATTTCAAACTTCAAATGAATGTACATGATTCAAAATAAACCGGATTTTAGCGAAACCATTAGAATCTATTTGAAAAAATCTTTCCAATGAATCCGAAAAATTAAATTCCATAGCGAGAATAAAAAGTTATGCCCAGTTGAAAATTCAGAATTGTCGCTATGGAATTTTAACCCTTAAAAATGGAAATCTTGCAAACGACCTCCGTTTTCGATGAAACCACTTTTGTTGGATCCGGGATGTCAAGTTATTGCTAGATTCCGAAATTCATAATTTTCTGAATCAATATGTGAGTGTGGCACAGGAAAACGTCTTTTGACAGTTTTAGTCAATTTGGATCGACCAAAAAATGGCCATCTTTCAAACGGTCTCCAAATTTGACGAAGTTATTTTTGTTAGGACCGTATCGTAATACGAAGCTAGAAAATATTATTCGGGAGTTTTTAGAGTCTGTATGTAGCCCCGATAAATTGAAATATGCGTTAAAAATTCAATATATAGAATTATATTTTGATTTTAGCGAAAGCTGATCGAAATAGTCGAATCAGCTTATGAAACTTATCCCATTGTGTTCGGAATGGGGGTAATTAGCTAGGGATGACTGTCATGGGTTCGATTTCGAGCTCGAAATAAAAGGTTGTTTTTTGAAATTTAAAAATAATAAAATATATAAATATTTATATAACCAACCCCCTCCTTTCTCTTCTGCCAAGTCAACCCCCCCCCCCCCCCCGGTTCAAAATCAAAATCGAAAAAAATTGAAAAAATGACGGGGGGAGGAACCACCGCCGCGCGGCTCCAGCGACGGCGCCACCAACAACGCCCCTCCCCCCTCTTCTTCTCCCTGCGCCTCCCTCCTCACCTCGATCCCCTCCGCCTACCGCGTCCCCTCCTCTATCCTCTCCGACGAAGACCCAAACGCCCCCCTGACCTGCGCGCCCCTCTGCTCCTCCACCTCCGGTGGTGATGCCCCCCCGATCCAAAACTGAAGTGAAACCCTCCAACTCCAAATGAAAAGTAAGTTTTTCTTTTACATATTTTATTTTATTTTTCAGTTTTAATTAGATTTTTGTTTGAAGAAAAAAATAAGGTTTTTAATTTATAAAAATATGATTTTTATATTATAGAATAATAAAAATATGATTTTTATATTATAGAGATAATAAAAATATGATTTTTATATTATAGAGATAATAAAAATATGATTTTTATTATCTAGGAAGCGAAGTAAAAATAGGATTTTCATAGGTATGAAAGGAAAATAAAAAAATACGGTTTTTATTATGAAGGAAGCGAAGTAAAAAGGCGATTTTTATCGTTTGAAGGACAATGTAAAATTGTGATTTTTTTATATATTCATTAGCGATAGAAAGATTCGATTTTTATCTATATAGAAGCGGTGTAAAAATGTGAATTTTATTTATGTAGCTTTGTTATAAAAATTTGAAAATCTTTTTAGAAAGATAAAAATATAATTTTTAGCCTATGTATGTTATTTGTAGAATAATCATACAAAGAAATAATTAATGATTGGTTAAAAATATAATTTTTAACGTAGTTATACTACATAGATTGACAATCAAAGCATAGCGGAGTGGAACTCCAAGGTGAGAACTTCTCACTTTTATTTAATTTTCTAGTTGAAATATATACTAGGATGCAGACGGTGCTTAGCAGCACCCAACGCCCATCGTCCACATACCATGGATGACTTGTTTGTTTGATTGATGTGTTGTGAAAATTGATTTTGTGATGTGGAATGAAGTGTTAAAAATATTCATATGTGAATAAATAGTTTGAACAATAGAAAGCACATTTTTATTGTGTATAGGAAGTAAATAAAATATTCAAGTTGAATAAAATATTTAAATAATAAAAATATCATTTTTATTGTATATATGGACTGAATAAAATATTCATAAGTTGACATAAATATTCATTTACAAACCGGACGGTTTGTTTATGTACACTAATTTATTTGATATTGATTGGGATGATAAATTTTACACATCGCCCAACTGCACAAATAATAAACAGTATTTTTCATTTGAAAACCCCGCACGGGTATTGGGATAATATTTGACATACACTGATCCCCATAATTAGTGATATGTCAATCGTTGGGTTGACAGACTGTATAAGTGTTACTTATTTATTTTAATGTTTATACGGTTGTAGAATGCACTCTGGATGTTGTTTGAATTTTTAATGATTGTTTATCGTCATTGTTGTATACAGGTGATGTTGAAATCCATATAACTGAACTTTTATGGTTATTGATTGAGTCTGATTCCAGTTCAGAATTAACAAATATTTTAAAATAATATAAAGTGAATATTGAAATGTGAAGCCGTGTTAAGTAGTTAAACGACATTTTAAAACGAATAGGAATTTGGTCGATTTTATTCATTTTATAATGAATATCGAAAAGTGATTTCAAAATCTGATGTTTTGAAAATATTAAAATGATATAGAATATTCAATTTTGATTTGAATTGGAAATTGAATTGAAATTGAAATTAAAATTGAATTGAAATAGATTTAAAGTGAATTAAAAACGAATTGAAATTGAACTGAAATAGACTTAAAGTGATTTCGAAACGAATTGAAATTGAATTGAAATAGATTTAAAGTGAATTCAAAACGAATTGAAATTGAATTGAAATTGAAATTGAATTGAAATCGATTTAAAGTGAATTCAAAACGAATTGAAATTGAATTGAAATAGATTTAAAATGAATTCAAAACGAATGGAAATTGAATTGAAATCGATTTAAAGTGAATTCAAAACGAATTGAAATTGAAATTGAATTGAAATCGATTTAAAGTGAATTCAAAACGAATTGAAATTGAATTGAAACTAAAACTGAATTGAAATTAATTTGAAATGAATTTGAAACGAATTTATAATGGAAAATTCAATTTTGATTTGGAAATGAATATGAATTTGAAATCGTTTTGAAAATGAATTTAAAACAATTTATAAAATACGTTTTAAAAGGAAATCGACGAAATATATATAATATATATATAATGGCCTGAATGGAATGCGCCGCACCGCGATAGTTCACGAATTTCACCCTTGACTTCGAACGAAAATTACGGGAGATCCGACCGTCGGATTCTCCTAAAATTGGAACCGTTGGATTCATATCGAAAAGAGCTTTCTAAGAATATGAGAATTTTGAAATCTAACAGTTGGATTTGGAATTATGTCCAAATCAAATTTGGAAAAAGTCGCTGTAAGTGCAGTTCGATGGCCTTTTATGGAAATCGACTGTATGGGCCTTGATAAAATTATCAAAAATATCAATAATTAGTGTAAAATCATAATAAATGATTTGGAATGAATTGGGATAAAAATTCCATATATGAAAAGATAAAATATATTTTATCGGAATGAACTAGTTTTGAACTAGAATTATATTCCAATATTTTTAAATAAATAAATTGGATTTGAAATGGTTTTAAAAATAACTAGGATTTCCAATATATGAATTGGAATGGATTTGAATCGAAATTATCTTCAGAATATTTCGATATTGGATTTCATGATTATACGGGTATTGTGGAGGAATTTGGAAGATATATATATATATATATATCATTATTCCAGTACAATATTTGTTGGTTTCATAATTTGATATTGAGTATAAGCCGATATATTTTCTATTCAGAGCCTTGTATTTTATATCAAATTAGATTTTGGGTTTGTCGTGAATGGTATCTTTAATAATACTATTCTTGAACCGAATGTAATTAAGAAAATTAGAAACTGACTGGAATTTAGTTAAGTTGAATGGTTTCATGGGTATTGATCTGATTTTGGTTTCGGCCTTCGGGGTTAATACTTATGGAATTGTTCTCTTACTAATTTACGGTTAGAGACTGATTGGATTTTGGGTTTGTTGTGAACTGTGTTTTCAACGACATTCGTTCTTTAACCCGATTTACAGTGAAATAAGATTTGGAATTTATAAATCTTTTTATTAAGATTTAATGGGAATTTTCCAAAGTAAAATTTTCCAATTTAATATATTTAATTGGAATTGAATTGAAATTGGTCTTTGGGTTTATCGTGAACGGGGTTTTAAATAACACTGGTTCTTTAACCCGATTAATAATGGAGTTAAGAAAATTAGAAACTAACTGGACATTAGTTAAGTTGAATGGTTTCCTTGGTATTGATCTGATGTTGGTTTCGGCCTTCGGGGTTAATACTTAGGGAATTATTCACTTTCTAATTTACGATTAGAGGCTAATGAAATGTAATGTGATTTTGGATTTATCGTGAACCGTGTTTAAATGACATTAGTTCTTTAACCTACTTAAAAACAGAATACGGTTTAATTGAAATCCAAAGGAAGATTAAAGAATAAATTTAAAGAATTTATCTTTGATAAAATTAATGGGAACATTTCCCAAAGTATGTGAATATTTGAATAAAAGAATATTCAGAATTGGAATTAGGCGTATGTTTTGTTTTTATAACACTTGTTTAATATATACGCGAGTTATTCGGAAAGGCCGGGTTTATACCCATTCTGAATAACTGATTCGACGATAGGTCAACGATGAAGACGGTGGTTGAAGACCGGAGGTCTTCACATCATTTGGATGATTACTGATGTCTTGATTGGGCTGTACACTCAAGCCGAGGTAATAAGTGTGATTGTCCAGACGTACTTGGAGATCGATGGATATGCAAGGACCTCTCCCCTATATTGGACATATGAGGGAGGAACAAGATGCCTCCAATTTCGTTCAGACCCAGAATGGACTTATAAATGGATTGTGTGTCTGACATTGGATTTTATTCTGTGCTGATTGATTTCTATTAAATATATATCTGTTTGGCGATGGAGAATTTATTCTCTTGCTTAACGCCATTCTCTGAGACGTACGAGCTTAGAGGTTATATATCGATAGATATCAGTCGCATGGCATGAATTGCCTGTGTGGCATGCTGAGTCACAGTGATCAAGGCTTTTGTTGAAAAGCAGAGTCATGTGGTTGATGATCAAAGCACGACTTTAATACAGTGTAGCTTTGAGTATGACGTTAATTCGCGAGCCTCACACCTCGGTATGAGTCAAAAACGGGATCGTGACTACAGGGAGTGCACGGCGTTTCTTTCTAGCTATGGGTGGTGTCAGCGTTTTACTCGCCCTGACATCGTTGTTATTTTACCTATGTGGTTGTTGGATTACGAGGCGCCTCGGATATATCGTCTTTTCGGAGCCGATGGATATAGGTCCGATAGGACCGGGAAACGTGTGTTCAGGAATAACCAATCCTCAAACGTAACGGAGGACCGGCCCTGAAGATCCAAGGGTTACCCAGGGTGTATAGTCCTAAGGCATTTGCTAGAGTGTCTCGAATCGGTGAGGAGCCATCCCTGGCCTCGATTCATGACGGAAATCCAATTTCCAATACGTGATATTTCAGTTTTATTTGTAGAGCCTAGTATGGCGGCACAGTAGCATGTGATACTATGTCGTCTATGATTGATACATTTATATTTGAAGTTGTCTTCATACATTTTACACTATAATAGTATCAAAATGATTTGTTTTAAATGTACCAAGCATGTTTGGCTATTATGTGGGAAAACTCTATCCACTGGCTTGCGTTGCATTGTGTGATGGGACCTGAGTCTTATAATAGCTTCATTTTTCCAAAAAGCATTGCGCTATTTATTCTATGCACTAGTATTCTTGGGAGGAAACCCGTTCCGTGTTATACGGCATGGTCCCTTGAATTACTCTCTTTCAAAGTAAAGTTTTAAATAACTATTTTAGTTCTCACACCAGTCACATGACTGACCTGGAGTTTATTATTTTAACCTAAACTCTGGGTGCCCCTATTTTCCACATGGGCAGCTAGTAGTTTTGGTTTTGCAGATTTATATTCACAGGATCCTGGTTTACAGCTGGAACGATATTCGGAAAGCTCTGTATCCGTTTATCACTTTCAATTGTGTATCGTATTATTTTTCCACTGCTGTGTAATGTATTATAATCTCTGATATTTATCGAATGTATTTAATTTATTCCTACTCTGTATATTCTTGTATTCTGATGAAATTGTTGTAATAAGTAATGAAATGTTCTTCTGTTTGTGTTCTGATTCGTCTTGTTCTCAAAGAAATTCATCCTTTCCTTCACGGGGAAGTTCTAGTCGTGTCATTTTGGTATCAAAGCTCTGGTTTACAGAGCTTGAGAACAAGACACGTTAGAACCGAATGAATGAATTCATCAGAGATTGGATTAGTAATATCCAATAAGAATGACTCGTTAGAGATGGGATCAGTAGTATCCTAGAATGAGTGTGAAGAGTATATTTTTAAAATGAAAACCATTATTGTTTTGAAAATTCAAACCTTATTCAACATATTTGAATATTTATTTATTATTGAATTTGGACAATCCAATATATATAAAGATTTGGCATATATGCCTTGCAAACGTATGTTCAAAGTTTTAATATACTGGATAGATATAGAATCATACTCTAGTAGCCCGAAGATGAATCTGATGATTGAGTACTCATCATCAGAATTTATGTTCGAGTGACGATAGTGGGATTTCTATATGATTCCAATTGACTGGTGTGAGAACCAAAACTAGATAGGGCTTATTGTTGTTATTTGGCATCAAAAATGTGATTTTTGACTATATATCAAAATTATGAATTTGAAACGTTAATTCACTAATTGATTGATGGATGTGTTGTGTGATTATTCATTTAAACCATTATGTGAACGTAAGGTAAATTTAGCCAGTTTGAATCAAATAATGAACTATATTGCAAATTGTTGGAAATTACATGCATATACATGTGTATACATTGAACAGGTCATAGCAAGGAGGCTAGAGCAGAGGAATAAAATTGTTTGCCTGATAAACAGGTACATGTTTATTGTATTTTTTAGGGTTTTTGATGATTTTATGAGCCGCTTGGCTGTTTCCTTTTCTTTTTGGATTGGAGAGGCCTATATAGCAATTTCGGGATTTTCCCGGTGCTCCCGTACAGGGGAGGTTATGGCGAAAATTTTCGAAAATTTAGGGTGTTAGCCAAATTTTTGAAGAATTGGAAAATTCTTAGAAACTGAAAAGTTGAAGAATGAAAGCCAAACTGAAAGTTGAGTTGGTGTGTAAAACAACTTTCAGCTCCGTTCCTTTTCGAGGACGAAAATATTTTAAGTGGGGGAGATTGTAACAACCCGGAAATCCAAACCAATTTAAATTTTTTATTTTGGAAATTCTGATGAATTTTGAATATTTAAAATGAATTATTTTAAATAATAACGACGAGAAATTTATTTTGAATAGAATTGGAACGTATATATTTATATAAATCGACATTAGAATATAAATATTTTATTTTAATTATAAAAGGAATTAAAAATGGCGTAGTAGTTTGAAAATTCGATTTCAAATTTCAAATGAATGTACAGGATTCAAATAAACCGGATTTTAGCGAAACCAAAAATATTAGAATCTATTTGAAAATATCTTTCCAACGAATCCAAAAAATTGAAATTTCATAGCGGGAATAAAAAGTTATGCCCAGTTGAAAATTCAGAATAGTCGCTATGGAATTTTGACCCTTAAAAATGGAAATTTTGCAAATGACCTCCGTTTTCGACGAAACCACTTTTTTTGGATCCAGGATGTCAAGTTATTGCTAGATTCCAAAATTCAACAATATGTGAGCGTGGCGCAGGAAAACGTGTTTTGATAGTTTCAGTTAATTTGGATCAACCAGAAAATGGCCATCTTTCAAACGGTCTCCAAATTTGATGAAATTAGTTTTGTTAAGACCGTATCGTCAATATGAAGCTAGAAAATATTATTCGAGATTTTTTTAGAGTCCGTATATAGCCCCGATAAATTGAATTATGCATTAAAAAATTCAATATATAGAATTATATTTTGATTTTAGCGAAAGCTGATCGAAACAGTCGAATCAGCTTACGAAACTTATCCCATTGTGTTTGGAATGGGGGTAATTAGGTGGGGACGACAGTCAGTGGGTTCGATTTCGAGCTCGAAATAAAAAGTTGCTTTTTGAAATTTAAAAATAACAAAATATATAAATATTTATATAACCAATCCCCTCCTTTCTCTTCTGCCATGTCAACTGCCTCTCCTCCATTCAAAATCAAAATTGAAAAAAAAGAAAAAAAGAAATGACGGGGGGGGGGGGAGGAACCGCCGCCGCGCGACTCCAGCGGCGACGCCACCAACGACGCCTCCCCCTCTTCTTCTCCCCGTGCCTCCCTCCTCACCTCGATCCCCTCCTCCTGCCGCGTCCCCTCCTCTATCCTCTCCGACAAAGACCCAAACGCCCCCCTGACCTGCGCGCCCCTCTGCTCCTCCACCTCCGGTGGTGATGCCTCCCCGATCCAAAACCGAAGTGAAACCCTCCAACTCCAAATGTAAATTAAGTTTTTTCTTTTACATATTTAATTTTATTTTTCAATTTTAATTAGATTTTTGTTTGAAGAAAAAAATAGGGTTTTCAATTTATAAAAATATGATTTTTATATTATAGAGATAACAAAAATATGATTTTTATTATCTAGGAAGCGAAGTAAAAATAGAATTTTCATAGATATGAAAGGAAAATAAAAAAAATATGATTTTTATTATGAAGGAAGCGAAGTAAAAAGGCGATTTTTATCGTTTGAAGGACAATGTAAAAATGTATTTTTTATATATTTATTAGCAAAAGAAAGATTCGATTTTTATCTATATAGTAGCAGTGTAAAAATGTAATTTTTATTTAGGTGGCATTGTTATAAAAAGTTGAAAATATTTTTAGAAAGATAAAAATATAATTTTTAGCCTATGTATGTTATTTGTAGAATAATCATACAAAGAAATAATTACTGATTGGTTAAAAATATAATTTTTAACGTAGGTATACTATATAGAATGACAATCAAAGCACGGCGGAACTCCAATGTGAGAACTTCTTACTTTTATTTAATTTTCTAGTTGAAATATATACTAGGATGCAGACGGTGCTTAGCAGCACCCGGCACTTGTCGTCCACAGACCATGGATGACTTGTTTGTTTAATTGATGTGTTGTGAAAATTGATTTTGTGATGTGGAATGAAGTGTTAAAAATATTCACATGTGAATAAATAGTTTGAACAATAGAAATCACATTTTTATAGTGTATAGGAAGTAAATAAAATATTCAAGTTGAATAAAATATTTAAATAATAAAAATATCATTTTTATTGTATATATGGACTGAAAAAAATATTCATAAGTTGAGATAAATATTCTTTTGCCAACCAAACGGTTTTTTTATGTACACCAATTTATTTGATATTGATTGGGATGATAAATTTTACACATCGCCCAACTGCACAAATAATAAACAGTATTTGTCGTTTGAAAATCCCACATGGGTATTAGAATATTTGACATACACTGATCCCAATAGTTAGTGATATGTCAATCGATGGGTTGACATACTGTATAAGCGTTATTTATTAATTTTAATTCTTATACGGTTGTAGAATGCACTCTGGATGTTGTTTGAATTTTTAATGATTGTTTATCGTCATTGTTGTATACAGGTGATGTTGAAATCCATATAACGTATGGTAATTGATTGAGTCTGATTCCAATTCAGAATTAACGAATATTTTAAAATAATATAAAGTGAATATTGAAATGTGAAGCTTTGTTAAGTAGTTAAACGCCATTTTAAAACAAACGGGAATTTGGTCGATTCTTTTCATTTTATAATGAATATCAAAAGGTGATTTCAAAATCTGATGTTTTGAAAATATTGAAATGATATAGAATATTCAATTTTGATTTGAATTGGAAATTGAATTGAAATTGAATTGAAATCGATTTAAAGTGAATTCAAAACGAATTGAAATTGAATTGAAATAGATTTAAAGTGAATTCAAAACGAATTGAAATTGAAATTGAATTGAAATTGAATTGAAATTGATTTAAAGTGAATTCAAAACAAATTGAAATTGAATTGAAATTGAAACTGAATTGAAATTGATTTAAAGTGAATTCAAAACGAATTGAAATTGAATTCAAAATGAATTGAAATTGAATTGAAATAGAAATTGAATTGAAATAGATTTAAAGTGAGTTCAAAACGAATTGAAATCGATTTAAAGTGAATTCAAAACGAATTGAAATCGTTTTAAAGTGAATTCAAAACAAATTGAAATTGAATTGAAATTGAAATTGGATTGAAATCAATTTGAAATGAATTTAAAACGAATTTATAATGGAAAGTTTAATTTTTATTTGGAATTGAATATGAAGTTGAAATCGTTTTTAAAATGAATTTGAAACGATTTATAAAATATATTTTAAAAGGAAATCGATGAAATATATAATATATATATATATAATGGCCTGAATAGAACGCGCCGCGGTAGTTCGCGTATTTCGACCATTGACTTCGAACGGACATTACGGGAGATCCGACTGTCGGATTCCCCTAAAACCGGAAGCATTGGGTTTGTATCGAAAAGAACTTTCTACAGAATATGAGAATTTTGAAATCTAACGGTTGGATTTGGAGTTATGTCCAAATCAAATTTGGAAAAGGTCGCTGTAAGTGCAGTTCGGTGGCCGTTTATGGAAATCGACTGTACGGGCCTTGATAAAATTATCATAAGATCAATAATTAGTGTAAAATCATAATAAATGATTTGGAAAGAATTGGGATGAAAAATTCCATATTTGAAAAGATAAAATATATTTTTATCGAAATGAACTAGTTTGAACTAGAATTATATTCCAATATTTTTAAATAAATAAATTGGATTTGAAATGGTTTTAAAAATAACCAGGATTTTCAATATATAAATTGGAATGGATTTGAATCGAAATTATCTTCAGAATATTTCGATATTGGATTTCGTGATTATACGGGTATTGTGGAGGAATTTGGAAGATATATTCCAATACAATATTTGTTGGTTTAAGAATTTGATATTGAATATAAGCCGATATATTTTCTATTCAAAGCCTTGTATTTAATATCAAATTGGATTTTGGGTTTGTTGTGAATGGTATCTTTAATAATACCGTTCTTGAACCGAATGTAGTTAAGAAAATTAGAAACTGACTGGAGGTTAGTTAAGTTGAATGGTTTCCTGGGTATTGATCTGATGTTGGTTTCGGCCTTCGGGGTTAATACTTAGGGAATTGTTCTCTTACTAATTTACGGTTAGAGACTGATTGGATTTTGGGTTTGTTGTGAACTGTGTTTTCAACGACATTCGTTCTTTAATCCGATTTACAGTGAAATTAGATTTGGAATTTATAAATCTTTTTATTAAGATTTAACGGGAATTTTCCAAAGTAAAGTTTTCCAATTTAGTATATTTAATTGGAATTGAATTGAAATTGGTCTTTGGGTTTATCGTGAATGGTGTTTTGAATAACACTGGTTCTTTAACCCGATTAATAATGGAGTTAAGAAAATCAGAAACTAAATGGAGATTAGTTAAGTTGAATGGTTTCCTGGGTATTAATCTGATGTTGGTTTCAGCCTTCGGGGTTAATACTTAGGGAATTGTTCACTTTCTAATTTACGATTAGAGGCTGATGGGATGGAATGTGATTTTGGGTTTATCGTGAACCGTGTTTTAAATGACATTGGTTCTTTAACCCAGTTAAAGACAGAATACGGTTTGAATTGAAATTCGAAGGAAGATTAAAGAATAAATTTAAAGAATTTATCTTTAATAAAATTAATGGGAATCTTTTATAAAGTATGTGAATATTTGAATAAAAAAATATTCAGAATTGGAATGAGGCGTATGTTGTGTTTTTATAACACTTGTTTAATATATACACGAGTTATTCGGAAAGGCCGGGTTTATACCCATTCTGAATAAATGATTCGACGATGAAGATGGTGGTTGAAGACCGGAGGTCTTCACATCATTTGGATGATTATTGATGTCTTGATTGGGCTGTACACCCAAGCCGAGGTAATAAGTGGTGATCGTCCAGACGTACTTGGAGATCGATGGATATGAAAGGACGTCTCCCCTGTATTGGACATATGAGGGAGGAATAAGGGCCTCCAGTTTCGATCAGACCCACTTATAAATGGATTGTGTGTCTGACATTGGATTTTATTCTATGTTGATTGATTTCTATTAAATATATATCTATTTGGCGGCGGAGAATTTATTCTCTTGCTTAACGCCCTTCTCTGAGACGTACGAGCTCAGAGGTTATATATCGATGGATATTAGTTGCATGGCATGAATTGCCTGTGTGGCATGCTGAGATGCAGTGATCAAGGCTTTTGTTGAAAAGCAGAGTCTTGTGGTTGATGATCAAAGCACGGCTTTAATACAACATAGCTTTGAGTATGACGTTAATTCGCGAGCCTCACACCTCAGAATGTGTCAAAAACAGGATCGTGACTGCAGGGAGTGCACGATGTTTCTTTCTAGCTATGGGTGGTGTCATCGTTTTACTCGCCCTGACATTGTTATTATACCTATGTGGTTGTTGGATTGCGAGGCGCCTCGGATATATCGGGCTCTTCGGAGCCGGTGGATATAGGTCCGATAGGACCGGGAAACGTGTGCTCAGGAATAACCAATCCTCAAATGTAACGGAGGACCGGCCCTGAAGATCCAAGGGTTACCCAGAGTGTGTAGTCCTGAGGCATTCTCGAATCGGTGAGGAGCCATCCCTGGCCTCGACTCATTACGGAAATCCAATTTCCAATACGTGATATTTCGGTTTTATTTGTAGAGCCTAGTATGGCGGCATAGTAGCATGTGATACTATGCCGTCTATGATTGATACATTTATATTTGAAGTTGTCTTCATACACTTTACACTATAATAGTATCAAAATTATTTGTTTTAAATGTACCAAGCATGTTTGGCTATTATAAGGGAAAACTCTATCCTCCGGCTTGCGTTGCATTGTGTGATGTGACCTGAGTCTTATAATAGCTACATTTCTCCAAAAAGCATTGCGCTGTTTATTCTATGCACTATTATTCTTAGGAGGAAACCGTTCTGTGTTATACGACGTGGTCCCTTGAATTACTCTCTTTCAAAGTAAAGTTTTAAATAACTATTTTGGTTCTCACACCAGTCACATGACTGACCTGGAGTTAATTGTTTTAACCTAAACTCTGGGTGCCCCTATTTTCCACACGGGTAGTTAGTAGTTTTGGTTTTGCAGATTTATATTCACAGGATCCTGGTTTATAGCTGGAACGATATTCGAAAAGCTCTGTATCTGTTGATCACTTTCATTTGTGTATCGTATTATTTTTCCGCTGCTATGTAATGTATTGTAATCTCTGATATATATCGAATGTATTTTATTTATTCGTACTCTGTATATTCTTATATTCTGATGAAATTATTGTAATAAGCAATGAAATGTTCTTCTGTTTGTGTTCTAATTCGTCTTGTTCTCATAGCAATTCGTCCTTTCCTTCACAAGGATGTTCGGGTCGTGTCAGATATAATATCCATCAGCCCCGCAGTGCCGATATATCCTAGGTACCTCGTCACCAATCAAGAAATAATAGTATGCAACATCCACATGAGTAAACATCATGGGCTCCATACCATGACGTTACTCGGAGCTAGAACTAAATATGTCCATTTCCCTACTGTCCTTTCTGTTTTGGTTTACACCGGGGTGTGAGGCTCGCGAATTAACGCTACACAAAGCTATGCTATTTAAAGTCGTGCTTTGATCATCAACTACAAGGCTCTTCTTTTCAACATAATTCTTGATCATTTGCATCTTGGCATGCCACACTGACAATTCACGCCATGCGACTGATATCTATCGATATATAACCTCTGAGCTCGTACGTCTCAGAGCAGATATATATTTAATAGAAATCAACCAACACAAAATAAAATCCAATATCAGACACACATCCATTTAAAAGTCCGTTCTGGGTCTGAACGAAACCGGAGGCACCTTATTCCTCATCCCATATGTCCAATACAGGAGAGAGGCCCTCGCATATCCATCGATCTCCAAGTACGTCTGGACGATCACCACTTATTACCTCGTCTTGGGTGTACAGCCCAATCAAGACATTAGTAATCATCCAAACAATGTGAAGACCTCCGGTCTTCAACCACCGTCTTCATCGTCGACTTACCGTCGAATCAGTTATTCAAAATGGGTATAAACCCGGCCTTTCTGAATAACCCGTGTATTTTATAAACAGGTGCTACAAAAACACAACATATGACTCACTCCAATTCTGAATATTCTTTTATTTAATTATCCATATCATTTGGGAAATGTTCCCATTAATTTTATCAAAGATAAATTCTTTAAATTTATTCTTTAATCTTCTTTTGGATATCAATTCCAAACCAATTTAAGGTTTGTCAACTAGTTATGATTAGCGAACATTACCAAAGTAATCATTTGTTTAATTCCCCAATCCCAACCTATTCATCCCATGGAGCAAAACTGTTAATACTCCATATCTAACACCATGGTGTTATCGGTAAATTTAATTACCATTTCACGTTCAAATCTAATTAAAGATTTGACTATCGCCTAGAGTAAAACTGGTGATACTCCACTTTCGGTCATTTCCCAAATTTGTTAATTTAAATTATCACATTTCAATCTAATTAAAGATTCATTAAAACTCCACTTAGTTTTAATCTTCCCGAAAATCAATATTAATGATTATTTAACTTTGGAAACACAAACATGCCGTATCGACAAGCTACACCGTACTATTGATTTCTACCGATATATAACCTGTAAGCTCGTACGTCTTAGGGAAGGATGTTAAGCAAGAGAATAAATTCTCCGCCACCAAACAGATATATATTTAGCAGAGATCAACAATACATCTCGAAATATAATGTTATACATGTAATCCTGCCTTTAACTAGGTTAAAAAACTAATGTCATTTAAAACACAGTTCACAATGAACCCAAAATCATATTCCATTAATTATGGAATCTTCACAGAAAAACGGATCAATATATAATCGATATCAATTTCCTTATCCTACTAATAATGTAAATGGAATAACGACAAAGCCTTTTAAATTCCATATATATTAACAGTCTTCCTCCACAGAAGCTCACTTCGATTATTACCAAATTGGATTCCATTCCATTCCTATTTAATATTAATTAATTGGAAAACTTTACTTTGGAAAATCCTATTAAATCTTAATAAAAAGATATATAAATTCCAAATCACATTTCATGGTTAATTGGGTTAAAGAACAAGTGTTATTTAAAGCACCGTTCACGATAAACCCAAAAATCCAATTCTTTCGTTCAATTCCAATTAAATATTAATTAATTGGAAATCTTCTCAAAATCTTAATTAAAAGATTTATTCGTTTCTCAACTAGGTTTAAGAACAGTGTTAATGAAGATACCATGCACGACAATCCCCAAATCCAATTTGATATTAAATACAAGGCTCTGAATAGAAAATATATCGGCTTATATTCAATATCATATGCTGAAACCAACAGATATCGTACTGGGAATAACGATATTTGTATCTTCCAAATTCCCATAACAATATCCGTATGATCACGAAATCCAATACCGAAATATTCCGTAGATTATTTCCATTCCAAACCATTCCAATTTATTTATTGGAAAATTCTAATTTTTTTTAAAACCATTTCAAATCCAATTCATTTTATTTAAAAATATTGGATTGTTATTTCTGGTTAATAACTAGTTCATTTTGATAAAAATATATTTTTATCTTTCCAAATATGGAAATTTTCATCCAAATTCTTTCCAAATTATTTATTATGATTTTACATAAATTATCAATATTTTTAATAATTTTATCAAGGCCCGTACAGTCGGTTTCCAATAACGGCCACCGGACTGCACTTACAACGACCTTTTCCAAATTTGATTTGGACATAATTCCAAATCCAAACGTTCGATTTCAAATTTCTTATATTCGTTGGAAATCTCTTTTCGATACGAACCCAAGGTTTTGGTTTTAGGAGAATCCGACGGTCGGATCTCCCGTTATGTCCATTTGAAGTGAATGGTCGAAATTCGCAAATGGCCGATGCGCGGTTCGTTCTATTTAGGCCATTATATTATATATATAATATATATTTCATCAATTTCCATTTAAAACGTATTTTATAAATCGTTTTAATGTCATTTTAGAAACGATTTCAACTTCATTTTCAATTTTAAAATAAAATTGAATATTATATATCATTAATATATGAATGATAATATTTTCAAAATATCGGATTTTGAAATAATTTCCTTTTCGATATTCGTTAAAAATGAATAAAATCGATATAGATATCGTTCTCGTCCAAATGGCGCATATCTAATCAAGACGACTTCATATTTTTCAATATTTTCGTGTCCATCCCAAATCGGACGTCAAAATCACATTTTGATCCATTACTGAATATTATTTTAAAATATTAGTTATTTTAAAATATTCGTTATTTTGAAATATTCGTTATTTCTGAATTGGAACCAGACATAGTCAATTACCATAAAAATTTATTTATATGGCGTTCATACAAACGTGTATACAACCATAATCACACACAGTAAACCATTATCCAGAGTGCAATTTACAACTGTATAAGCATTAAAAATAAAAATTAATGCTCATCACAGTCTGTCAACCCATCGATTGACATACCATTAAACAATTGGGATTAGTGTACGTCAAATATCATCCCAATACCCATGGGGTTTCAATCAACAAACACAGGTTTTATTTGTGCAGTTGGCCGATGTGTAAAATATATCATCCCAATCCATATTGTTTAAATGTGCATACATAAACAAATCGTTCGATTTGTAAATGAATATTTATTTAAACTCATGAATATTTTATTCAGTTCGTGTATACAATAAAAATGATATTTTTATTGTTCAAATGTTTAATTCCTTACATGAATATTTTATTTACTATGTTCATTCAATAAAATTGTATTTTTATCTTCAAATATTTTTATTCCATACATGAACATTATTTATTATATTCATTCAATAAAAATGATATTTTTTATTTTCAAGTATTTTTATTCCATACATGAATATTTTATTTATTATATTCATTCAATAAAAATGATATTTTTATTATTCAAATATTTTATTCATCACAATAAAATCAAAAATCATAATACAGTCCATTTCCACAACATAATACAATCAAAAAAATCGTCCATGGTCTGTGGACGACGGGGAGCAGTTCATATATGCAGTTATAAAATAAATAACTATACAGAAATAATTTTAGTGAGAAGTACTCACTTTGGGATCCACTCCGTCAGTTTTTATTTGAATTTCTGAACAATTGGATTTGAATTTATCCGAAATTCTGACGTGATCCAAATTGGACCAGGTTAGTCTTGTTGCGAAGCTCTCGTCCCCACGATCGCAACAGATCCAATTTCGCGCGATTTGGACCTCGTATGGAAAGGTTATGCTATTATTTACATTGCGGTGATAATTGGCGATAATTAAAGTTTTAATTAAATTAAAATAACACCTTTTTATAATTTTTTAAATGTTGTCGTCCTCTTCTTCCCTGTTCCTCTCAGTAACCGCCGAATCCAACCCTTCAGAACTAGAGTTTCACTTTGCCGCGCTCTCGCATGACCGGATCCAGATCGTCGAAGCCACCTCGAACCGGCGTCGAAGCCCCTCCCCGCGCGTCGCATCTTAGGCACCTCGCATGCCCCCTGACATCAGAAACCACCTTCGAATGCGGTGATCTTGAGGCAGAAAATCCCACTTGATATGACATGATAGCTGATCAAAGTGGGATGGATTTGTAGAGTGAACAAAGTACTACAACTTCCTCTTCATGAGTTGGTTGCAATTGTAAGAAGATTAATCGCAATTTAGGGATAAAAAAATGAGCAATATCGGCCCTTTATTTTGGAACGACGGCGGGTTGAAGAGGATTAGGGTTGTGGGAAAAATACGGTGTATTTATATATTTTTATTTATTTAATTCCCAAAAATACATGTTTAGCATTATGAACTCCAATCCGAACCGAACGACTGTCGCCCCTAGCTAAATACCCCCATTATGAACATAATGGGATATGTATCATAACCCAATTCGGCTGTTACAATCAGTTTCCGCTAAATTTAAAATATAAATCATTATATTTTAAATTCAAACGCATATTTTAATTTACTGGGGCCACATACGGACTCCAAAAATTCCATAAAAATAAATATAGCTATGTTTTGACAATATCATCCTAACAAAACTAATTTCATCAAATTCGGAGACCGTTTGAAAAACGGTCATTTTCCAGTTGATTAAATTCAAATTGAATTGACCAAACACGTTTAAATTCACCACGCTCACATATGGATTCCAAAAAGTATGAAAATTGGAATCTAGCAATAATTTGACATTCCGGATCCAACAAAAGTGGTCTCGTCGAAAACGGAGGTCGCTTGCAAAATCGTTATTTTTAAAAGTTATATATTATATAAAATTCCATAGCGACTATTCTAAATTTTCAACTGGACATAACTTTTTATTTCCGCTATGAAATTTAGATTTTTCACATTCGTCAGAAAGATATTTTTAAATAGATTCAAATATTTCTGGTTTCACTAAAATCCGGTTTATTTTGAATCCTGTACATTTATTTGAAATTTGAAATCAAAATTTCAAACTACCGTGCCATTTCCAATTCCTTTTATAATTAAAATAAATATTTATATTCTAACTTCGATTTAAATAAATCTATACGTTCTAATTCTATTCAAAATAAATTTCTAGTCGTTATTATTTAAAATAAACCATTTTAAATATCTAAAACTCATTAAAATCGCCAGAATAAAAATTTTAAATTGGCTCCGATTTTTCGGGTTGTTACAATCTCCCTCACTTAAAATGCTTTCGTCCTCGAAAAAGAACGACGCTGAAAGTTGTTTAACTAATCAACTCAACTTTCATTTTGGCTTTCATTCTTCAACTTTTCAGTTTCTAAGAATTTTCCAATTCTTCAAAAATTTGGCTAACACCCTAAATTTTCGAAAAATTTCGCCATAACCTCCTTTGTACGGGGAGACATTTAAAACCGCAACTTTCCATGTAGGGCCCTCGTCATCTAAAAAGAAAAAGAAAAAGCCAAGCGGCTAGCCAATTGGCTCATAAAATCATCCAAACCCAATAAATTAGTAAACATGTACCTATTTGTCGGGCACACAATTTTATTCCTCTTTTCTAGCCTCCTTGCTATGACATGTTCAATGTATATACATGTATAGGCATGCAATTGCAATAAATTTTTAAGTCACTTCAATATTTGATTCAGTTTGACTTAATGGTTCAAAATTTTAATTAATCAAACCAATTATAAAATAACACAATCAGCAATCAATTAGTTGATTATCGTTTCAAACACATAACTTTTATATATATAAAAATCCATTCTTGATGCCAAGTCACAACAATAGACCCTATCTAGTTTTGGTTCTCACACCACTCAATTGGAAATATATAGATATCCCACTCAAACTCGAACATAACACTGATGATAGGTACCCATCATCAAAATAATTTTCGGGCGACTAGAGTGTGATTCTATATCTATCCAGTGTATTAAAACTTCATACACACACTAGCTAGGCGTATATGCAAAATCTTCATATACTAAATTGTCCAAATCAATATAAAATAAATATATTCAAATACGTATAATAAGGTTTAAATTTTCAAAACAAAATTGGTTTTCATTTTTATTTCAAAAATAACACTCTTTACACTCGTTCTACGATACTACTGATCCTATCTCTAACGAGTGATTCTTATTGGATATTACTAATCCAATCTTTGATGAATTCTTTCGTATGGTTCTAATGTGTCTTGTTCTCGAGCTCTGTAAACCAAAGCTCTGATACCAAATTGACACGACCCAAACTCCCCGGACTCCGAAGAGAAGAGAAACGACGGATTGTCTGAGAACACGACAAACCAGAACACAAATGACAGAACATTTCATTGCTTATTACAATAATTTACATCAGAGTACAAGAATATAACAAAGTATGAACAAATAATTTACAACAGTAAATATCAGAGATTTATATTACCTTTAGAAACATAGCAGCGGAAAGATAATACATAACACAACTGAAAGAAATACATGGATACAGAGCTTTCGAATATCATTCCATTTGTAAACCAGGATCCTGTGAATATAACATCTGCAAAACCAAAAATACTAGCTGCCCATGTGGAAATTAGGGGCACCCAGAGTTTAGGTTAAAACAATAAACTTCAGGCCAGTCATGTGACTGGTGTGAGAACTAAAAACCGTTATTGATTTGATTTTAAAGTTAGGTAAATCAAGAGACCACAACGTATAACACGGAACGAGTTTACCCCCAAGAATACCAGTGCATAAAACAAACATCGCAATGCTAAAGAGAAAAATGAAGCTATTATAAGACTCAGGTCCCATCACGCAATGCAACGCAAGCCGGAGGATAGATTTTTTACCTTATAATGGCCAAAAATGCTTGGTACGTGAAATTTCATATTTTATTATTACTATAAGTGAAGAAATCAACTTCAAATATAAATGTATCAATCATAGGCGGCATAGGTACCCATATATTACATCGCCATACTAGTTCTACAATTAAAACTGCACAATGTCGTATTGGAAGTTGGATTCCATCTATGAACTGAGGCAAGGGCTCATCTTGTGCACATTCGAGACACCCTAGCAAGTGCCTCGGGATTCAGTCGCAACTGCACCCAGATCGGTAGGGTCGGTCATCCGTCGATGATTGGTTATACCATAAATTGTATGTAGCCGGTTCTATCGAACCTCTAAAATGGTCAGTATGTCGACCATATCCATTAGTCCGTAGTGACCGATATAATATCCATCAGCACCGCAGTGCCGATATATCCGAGGTACCTCGTCTCCCATCAAGTAATAATAGTATGCAACATCCACATGAGTAAACAGCCTGGGCTCCATACCATGATGTTACTCGTAGCTAGAACTAACATATTTCCATTTCCCTACTGTCCTTCCTATTTTTGGTTCACACCGGGGTGTGAGGCTCGCGAATTAACGCTATACAAAGCTATGTTATTTAAAGTCGTGCTTTGATCATCAACCACAAGGCTTTGCTTTTCAACATAAGCCTTGATCATTTGCATCTCGGCATGCCAATCTTCAGACTGTTATAGCCCTTTAATGTTCGGCACGCCCTGAAATATCTTTTGATCTTTTTCTTTAGGCTCAAGGATGAAATCTTTTATGTTAAGAAGACCGAAGAAGAAGATAATGAAGAAGGTTGGCAGGAATAGCAGGCCGAAGATTCGAAGGAATTTGGGCAAAAGTGTCCCTCAGAGATGTCGTATACTAGATGAACCTCTCGTCCCAGATACTCAAACTGATTTTGATCAACCATCCTTGCCTTTTCCATCCATTATCTCAAATTCTGCCGATCTTCCCACAATCGTATATAGGCCTCTTTATATTCCGAATCCATGTCATCCAGCACTTCCTGAACGATACGAAGGTTGGTGTTTAGAAGGCATATGCTCTGACTTGAACATAGTTCCGTTTGACAAACAGATTATTGCTGGTAAGATGGATGCTATGAAAGACTGCATACTAGCTGAATTTAACCAGTTGGAGGCGCGCCCAAGTTTGGTTGGATGCCTTATTGTGGAGGTCAGGGATTACATTGTAAGGCAGTTGGACGCTTGGCATACCCTTGCTGGTGATCTTCAGAGGTTGAACAAAGAGAACATCAACCGAATTCATGCTTTGGAAAAAGAAAAGTTTGAGCTTATCAAGGCCCTTGAACCCCTGGAGAAGGCCACTGCTCTTACCACCTGAAAATTATAACTGGCTAGCTTTATCCTTAATTATTACCGCCATTTGTCTTAATGTGTCGTGTTTAGATGGCTTGTTTATACGGGTGACAGCCCTGTTGATTACCAAATGCTTTGTTGGTGATTTTATGACTGATTTAGGCCTTGGTTCATGGGGTCGTAATTTTTCTTTACATATATATATGGTTTAATTTTTTTCTCATTGGTGCGATGCGCGTTGCATCTTTATCGTTGTTCATTTGTATGGTTTAGTACTTTGTTAATCGTACGACTGTGCCCGACTTATGGCGTGTAAGATTATCATTACAAGTTAGTTGTAATCTTAGATATTCATGCATTTACCCGTGTTTTAGTAACTTGTTAATTCAAATCCTTCGAAGTTTGGACTTGAAAATGTGCCCTCCGGAGAGGTTTATGCTTTCCATATTTAATTTGTGTTCTTCTCTCAATTAAACACGCTTTCTTATATATATATATAATATGTATATACGTATATACGTGTTTTTTGTTTTTTAAAATGTATTCAACCCCACTCCTCACTAACTCGGTGACCCTAGCCCTTTGGAGACCGGTCTTGAATACGTGCCCCTAGGGGATGACTTGGGTTTCAAGTTTTCGATCCATTCTAGGTCCTTGCTCGATCTGGTTATTTTAAATTCAAGAAAGACCTAGAATGAATACCCCCTTTCGGCTAGGATTTTTAATACCCCCTTTCGGCTAGGATTTCTGTTACCCCCTTTCGGCTAGGATTTCTGAACTGTTTTGTTACCCCCTTTCGGCTTAGATTTCTATTATACTGGCCTTTCCAACTTTATGCTTTATCCAGGAGGTGGACACTAATTCTTCTTATCGAGTTTTTGCACGATTTAAAGATTTTGTATCCTACACCTAACAAGGTGCCTCTTTTGGGACTAACAATTTTCATCCGTGGGACAAATTTGATAGTTTTCATTGTAATTTTCCTCAAAGCTTGACGCTAACTTCTCCTACGGACGTTTGCTAAGAGTTTGGCGTGTTCCATAGTGAAAAGTGTGGCCTTCTGACTTGGGAACATAGTGAAAAGCGTAGCCTCATGACTTGGAGTCTGTTTGCTACATCTTTCCAAAACAATTTTTTCTTCCAAAGCGAAGAACTTATTTATCCAACTCAATTTGCATGATATTTTTTGTCTCCCAAGTTGTTTTGCTTGAAACATGTTTTTGGAAACCTTCTGGTATGGTTTTAGCTATCAATGGGCGACCATTCCGATCATGCCTGCATTTTAAGAAACTGATTTTCAATATGAGCTTACAAGTGTGTTCGTCGGGTAAGTTCATGACTTTTATTTTGTAAGGCATTTTGCAGGTAAACTACTATCGATTACTTTCACGAATATAGCAAGTAACAAAGTAGAATAGAGTGACTTAAGTAATAAGGCGAGGCAGAAACAATAAAACAAGGAAAAGCGATAGAAGTTGTTCATTCGGGGTCGCTGACACTAGTAGGCTGACTTTTGGTCCTTAGGTAAGTATTAGTTTTGGATTGGCATGAGCGATTCACCCATTACTTGTTTCCCCTTGCATGCACAGGGTTGATGCAGTGTTCATGAGCTCGTATGTATTGTTGTAAATGATTCCTTCTGATCAGCCCCTCAATTAATGATTTTAAATGCTTGTAATCATTTGTATCATGCCCTGGCTGGTTATGAAATTGACAAAGCCTACCTGATCTCATAGCGGCGTTTTTGACTTGCATTTGTTTAGGGATCGGATATTTCTCTGTATCCTTAGTTGCTATGAAAATATTCCCTATGGTGTCATTGAGGGGAGTGAGTTCACAATTCTTGAAGAAGCGCAGCTTTTTCTTAGCCCAGTTATCTTTTCTTTCATTGCTCCTCTTCCGACTATCTACACTGCCTTGCGCACTATCTTTCCTTTTTAGCCTGTCACACTCCGAGTTCTCTTCAATACTCATATATTTTTTAGCTTTATTATCAGTCGAGTGTACTTGGTTTCTTTTTCTTAATCAATCGTCCTAACGTGGTCTTTTTACATATGGCCCCCTTCAAGGCCATCATAACTAGCCAGGGCTCATAATTTTCAACTTCGGCCACTGCCATATTAAAGCGGGTGAGAAAATCTTTGACGGACTCTCCTGGTCTTTGTTGTGTTTCACTTAACTCCATGACATCTCAGATTTTGGCTGCTTGGACTCTAAATTGCTTACTGAATAATTTGGCCAAGGTAGCGAAGTCGTCCACATATTTTAGCAGTATCTTTGTAAACCAGAGGTAAGCCACCCCCTCTAAATAAGTCGAAAAGTATAGGCATTTGATCTTGTCTGTGGCGCGCGCCCCGTCCATATGTTGATCATATTGCACAGGAATACATTGGGGTCGCTTGTTCCTTCATAGGATTGCAGTGCTGGAGGCTTAAATTCCTGCGGATGTATAGCCATTTTAATTCTCTTAGTGAGTGGGGTCTTAGTAGGAAGAAATTCCCACTCCTTTCGATTGTCCACTTGTTTCAAGCTCTTTTTCACAATTTCACACGCCTTTTATGAGATATATTCCTGCTCTTTTTTCTGACCTATGGAAAGAGCACCTTCTTCCATGCCACCTTCTCAGCCAAGCGTGTAATTACAATTTGGAGATGGGGAATATGGGGTTTCCTTCGAGAGGAATGTCCCTTTCGTAGGATCATCCAGTCATCGAGAGGTTGTGCCATCGAAGGAATTGCACATAGGTGCTTTAGCTTTTCCTTGGTTCAGATTAGCATGATATGTAACTTCCCGAACATAATTTCCCTGTTTTGTGCTCGAAGCAGGGGATTATGTATCGTAGGCTTGACTTGTTCGAGTAGGTAGAAAACAAGTGGCACTTAGCGTGGCTTTTGTAGCAGCGGCTTGAATAGCGAACACTGACTCAAGTTTCTTCATTACTGCACTGTTTGCGATGGTTATATGACTTTTTAGTCCTGCTATTGCTTCTTCCAATTCTCTTTTTGTTACAGTAACCTCGGCTCTCGACGACTCTCCTGTCTCGAAATGAGTGGTGGGCAATGTGACAATATTAGTATTGTCAGCGGGGTCATTGACTTCGCGGATGATCTCCTTTGGTATACTCATGATTTCAAGCAAAGTTTTCTGAAAAGATCTCGTTGAATTTCCTCAGGGAAGGATGCAAATACCGCTCCACGGTGGGCGCCAAATGTTTTCACGAAAAACGGTTCAAACACCAAGGGTACAATGAATGTACTTCACCAATATGATTAGAAAATAAGTGGTGCCGCACTCAACAACAATTGAAAGTAAAAATGCCAAGGAAAACAAAATGGAGATGAGGTTTTAGAGTGGTTCAGCCTTGTGTTAGGCCTACATCCACTGTGAATGGAGTTTGCATTATCATGATGATGATGATGATTATAAGACATATCAGCTCTTGATCTTTGTACATCTTCTTATTCACTCAATATATTCTCACTTTTACATATAAATTTTGCTTAGATTCACAAGATTCAATGGAGGAATGGAAGGATCTATGATGGAGAAGGACGGATAGGCGATGGAGTAGGAGGAGATCTTCGATCTCTTGCACCTATAGGATTTTGACGGACACCATGGTCAAATGGATGACAGATCTTCAGATGGTGATGATGATCATGGCTCCAATGTTTAAGGAATGGCTAAGGACGGAATTTAGCAGCACTTTGTGGTGGCCAGAGGGTTCCCCCTTCTAGTGGCAGCTATGGCCTATTTATAGTTGGGCCTTCATGAAAGTTTGATTTGGAATTCATACGAATCGATTATCCCATTAATTGCTAAAATGTCACTGCCTCGTTGTAGCTAGCTGTCAGTAACCGTTTTTGGCTGTCCAGCATGAGTGACTTTACAGGAGCGAACGTCTTTCTGAGAGTAAGCGACTGCTTTCGGTTCGAAATGTTTAGCCAAGCGATTCTGGGCATACGAGCGGTGCTGGTTGGAGTGGTCATGTTTGATTGTAGATGAATGGGTGACCAACCTCTATGATCGGAGGGAAGCGCCTGGTTGAAGTAGTAATGACAGGTTAAGGAGCGAGCGGTTAGGGCTGTAATCTGTCAACAGACACAAAGCGTGTGTGTGGTCCCTGATAAATTGGACCCTCGAGAGTGGGATTTGTGACCGAACTCTCTGAAATGGGGTTAAGCAGAGCAACCCTTCCTGGATGCGCAGATCTTGCTGTTATTGTGTCATGTGTGGTCTGTCATGACCCTTCACAGATTGTTTAAGTGTATTGGATAGCTCTCTGTACGACCAAGCCTAACGATGCTCGACCCATAATGCTAATGCACACTTAATAGGCCAATATATATGCAGTTCTTTAAGGATAAACAGTGTCCCCACTTAGTTGCATCCAACTGGTTACAATTGTTTTCGACTGCCCTTCGTGAGCGACTTCATAGGGGCGAGTGGTTGTGTAAGAACGAGTAATAGCATATTGAACGGGCAGACAGGCAATGACTGCATAGGTCGTGTCTTGTCAAAGCGATCCGGTCAGTGTAGGAACGACCGATTAGACCATGCTTAGCCTTCTGTAATTGTCAGGTGGGAGCATTTGTATTTGATGGACGGGTGAGAGTCTATGGTCGTAATCCATGAGTGGTGCATGGGGTAGATGTACAACCTTTCTTTAATATTCTTGTGTTCCCTGATGTGAGCGACTGCTATCTTTGGTTATAAACAGTCGGTCCTCTGAGCTGTGCTCGTTCGTTACACTCTCGGATATTAGAACGGGCGACCCTTACTTTAGGTACAAATCTCTTTAGCTTTCCTGGGTCGTATTACCCTTTGGCGTAGTCGAATCAAGCCGTATGACCGGTGTGGGACTCATTAGTTTTGGTGTTGTGTGTTCCTCCTTGTCGATCTGTTCAGAACGACCCGAGCATCTTGGATTGTTCATGCATGTTTAGGCTCTACAGTGATTGTTATGGATATCTTATGAAGATTTGATGTACCAATTAGGGATAAACATCTATGATTTGTAGGGGTTTGAGAATATCTGTGTTAGGCGTCGAATTTGAATGCGACGCATATGTGCTTGGGTTTACGGGCTATGGGTTGATTTTAGGGATGGATTGGCTTACCACGTATGGTGCCATTCTGGATTGTGAGGGGAGGGTCATTAAGCTTCTAACTTGTCATGGGAGGACCCTCGAAATTTCTTGTGACCCACAAGGGTCTGTCATGCTTAGTTTCCTAGAGTCTCTTGAGGCGTCTATCGATGATCTGCGATTGGTACCAGTAGTCCATGAGTATTCTGATGTCTTTGATGAGGTTCGGGGTTTACCCCCGAGGCGCGAGATTGATTTCTGTATATACCTGGTGGACAATGCAAAGCCAGTTGCATTACCTGTGTGCCATTGGCTCCTAAAAGAAAAGAGAGAACTTGATAAGCAAGTGGGGAAGTTACTTGCGAAGAGGTTTAACAGGTGAATCATATCAGGATGAGAAACCTATTGATGACAGTCCTTGAGGAAGCCCAACATTCTAAGATGACTATTCATCCAAGCGGCAATAAAATGTATAGAGTTCGAGGTAGTGGAGCCAAACTTGCGAAAGGAAGTGAAAGTAGAGAAGGAAGCAATGATTGGATGAGTTTCGACTTGCATACTTGGATCAGAGGTTAAGAAACTGCGCAACGGAGAGGTTAGGTTAATAAAAGTGCAATAGGGAGAAGACGGCGAGGGTGCGACTTGGGAGACTGAAGATAAAGACCATGCTTCATATAAAGACCATGCTTCATATCCTTTCCTTTTTCGGACTATGTTCTTAACTTCTTTTTCCAAAGCTTTTTATTCATACTTGTTTCTATCATTCGTCTGTATCCAATCGATCGGATCTTCGACCTTTAGGTAGGGAACCCATGGATGTAAACATGTGTTTGATACATGTTATGTTTGATGGATGAAAGTGGATGCAAGTGTTTGCTAGTGGTTTCCTATGGATGCATATACACACATTAGGCACTAGATCGGCTCAATCACTCTCATACTGCATATGGATGTACATTTTTCTTTTCGTTAAAGGGAGAAAATGGATGTAACATCATATGGATGTTGCATTTGGACGGATGATTGTGCACACATATAGAAATTACATGTTATAATAGGATTATCTGCATATATGTTGGATTCATGGCACTAACATACATTGCATTAAGGAGGTCGACTGAATCAGTGGACCGCCCGATATTCCGCATTAGTGTTGGGGCATATACACACACCTTTGCATATGTTCAGATAAACATTAGAAAATTTAAAGGACAAGGGATGCTTGTGATTGGTGGATATAGTAGATGGTTGATGGATGGTAGGATACATTCTTTTTAACTTGGAGATTTCAGGGACGAAATCCTCTAAGTAGGGGAGAATGTAACACCCCAAAATTTTTGGACATTTTAACTATAATATATAATGAATATAATGTGATAACTTAATTAAATACTGTGAATTAAGTAAAACAAACTATACCATTACGTTTGTCTCAAAATTTTGGTCACAGACATTTGGTTTGCGTAAAACGGACACCGTATAAAGAAGTTATTAAGCCTCGAAGTTTGTTTGAATATGAGAAATATATATATATATTAAATAAATAAATGTTCAAAAAAAATTAAAAACAACGAGTCGGGAGGGGGAATAGCAGAACCGCCCCATTTTGGGTGTTTGGGTGTTGACCCGTGGCCCGACTCGCCCTAGGGCTGATGTGGCATCTGAATTCTGGAGGCTGGCAGCTATAAATACATGGTCATTTCTCTTATTTTCTTCATTGAGAATCCATGGAGGCCAAACTCTGTTGGCATCTGAACGGAACTCGATCCTTTATCTTCTACAACTATCAACTAAAGCAAATCTATTGGAAATTCAAGATCCAATCTTTACTAGTTCTATCTTCTAATCAAAACTTTGTGAGTTCTTAGTTACTTTTAGAATTAAATATTTAAAAGTAAACTTGATAGGATTATAGTTTGGATTTGTTTGTGTGCCTATATTATATTGGATCCATTGTAAATTATGAACATATGACATTTTGGATTGGTTATAACTTGGATCTAAATTTCTATGATGTAGATCTTAATCCCTATTTGTGATAGATCTGCTTTTATCTATTAGATCTGAATTACGTAGACATTCTATGATGTAGATCTTATCAATATTTGTGTTAGATCTACTTTTACCTATTAGATCTGAATTATGTGGACATTCTATGATGTAGATCTTAATCCCTATTTGTGATAGATTTACTTTTATCTATTAGGTCTGAATTATGTGGACTATCTATGATGTAGATCTTATCCCTATTTGTGTTAGATCTACTTTTACCTATTAGATCTGAATTATGTGGACATTCTATGATGTAGATCTTAATCCCTATATGTTAGACCAACTTTTACCTATTAGATCTGTATTATGCGGACACCTAAATTATTAATCATGTCTAGTTTATTATTTGGATCCCCTTGTGCTTCTCATATTAGATCTGAACCTGTTGGACATATAAATTAAATTTGGATCTTGTCATGTTCATCTTATCGCCTTTTCTATGTTATGACTAGTTAACTGCCACAAGTTCATTAGATCTACGCTTATATGTTCACCATGTTAGTATATGTTTATGCTAGTTATGTTAGAACATTCACCTTTGTCAGGTTTCCATTACCTTCGCTTTTTATTGTTTATGATTAGGCTACTATTTAGCCTATACATGCCGTAAATTATGTGAACACGCTAGTTAGGGAAAGGGAAGGGAAAAAGGTTAATATTGCATAATTTGAATATAAACATGAGTTGGACATAAAATTCAAAAGGGGGAAGTGGGGACATAATCACCTATTAAGACATAGGTAAGAATTGGATAAAAATGGAATGTTTAATAATTACAATTAGAAATTGTAATTGCACTTATGACACAAGGTTAGGTTGCATTAGTGGTGGAAGTTTGCCCGGACCCGACCAACATATCCAGAAGCCACTAATGTTGAACCTAATGTGAGAGGTCTAAGTGCGCAAATACGAATCGGGCTAAGACACGAGGTTAGGCCCAACTTGTGGAATAAGACTGCCCGGACCCGACCGACATATCCAGCATCCACAAGCTGTAGGCCTAATGTGGGAGGTCCAGCCCATTATAACCATAAATGGACATGGTAATGAATTGGACTACTTAACCTAATATAATATATAGGGTTTGTATGATTATGAACTAAAAGTTAGGGTTAAGTAAAAACTGGTTGGACAGTGGGTGGGTTAAGTTAAGTAAATCTTGGGTAGGTGGGTAATATTATTATATATAGGCCCACAAACTTAACTGTTAAATAAACATGCTTGAATCAGTGGGAGGGTTAAGTACATCTTGGGTTGGTGGGTAGTATTTGTATATATAGGCCCACAAACTTAACCTGTTGGGGTTATGTAATTAAAGACACCGTTAGGTAAACATAACCAGTGGAAAACCTAGTAGTGGGGATGCAAGACAAAGGGAGCTTGCATCATCTTTTGTGGGACCCATTTCAGTCAGTAAACCTTAAATAGGTATCAAACGGGTACTCCGAACTAGGTTGGAGTGGGGCACACTTACTGAGCTGAATATAAGAGATCCAAATGTGGAGGACAGTGTCATGACGGCGCGTTCCATTGGGGTCATGTGCGTGCATGACTCCGCCTGCTTGGTAAAATAAGACGTTTTGACATCAGTGTATATGGTTGTGCACATCCGGAAAATGAAGGGTTGCCAGTTTAGGGAGTGATACACCCTACTGTAAGGCCAGTACAGGGTATCTATGGAATAGGGAGCCGATCGATTGGGGGGTAGTAAATAGGGTACATCTAGTCCTGTCTATTTTTGTGGGGTACCTGTGTTTCTGTCTGGGCTAACACCCGTTATTTCTGTTTAGGTACCAGTTTTGTTTGGGTTAAAACCTGTTACTAGGGTACACCTAAAACTACTATTATGTTTCTATTGGGATCATCCTGTTTCTGTTAAGAAATTGGGGAGTATGTAATCCTATTACATATCTGTTATACTAGTATTGGTGCAGAGCAAGGAAAGTATTAAGAAGTGCTATCTATTCTGTCCTGTTGTCCTGTTTACCTTGTCATACCTGCCTTTTAAGTAGTAATCTCTCTTATCCACTTTATATGTCTGTCATGCTACTTTTATTTATTTACTTGCTAAAAGTAACTAGACTTTCCAGACTTTATGTCTGACCTTTTTTGTTTCCTCTTCTTTCTCCCGTTCCCCCCTCCCCAGGTTCTCAGGGCGGGAACACTCAGGCTTGACAGTGATTCTGCTTTCATTTTGCTGGAGATGCTTAGACGTATGACTCAACCTTTTATCCTTACTACTATGGCTATGCTTTATTTGGGGAATTATGCTTTTTATGTTATGATGTTTTAAAGTACAAGATAGTAGTTTTTATGATGTAATTGTTTATGTGTATTTCATACATGTGCTGTTTTTGAACCACTGTATCTTATGATAAATAAAGTTTTTAAATTCGCTGTTGTTTTATATCTGTCTTGTAATATTTTTGCTTCTGTTTACCTATAATGCTTCACGAAACTTAATGCATTCCCTTAGTGAGTGACATTAACGGACGTGGGGTGTCACACCATATCATGCAATCATAAAACAAGATTCGAAACTTCTAAAATTCATGCTTTTGAAAAATGAAGCCATTATAAGACTCAAGTCCCATCACAAAATGCAACGCATACCGAAGGATAGAGTTTTACCTTATAATAACCAAACATGCTTGATATTCTTAAAAATAAATCATTTGATATTATTATTAATGTCTATGTGTGGAAAACAATTTTGAAAGTAAATGTATCAATCTTAGCTTGCATAATGCCCCATCCCATTATGTTGGCTATTAAGGTACAAATGAAAACGTAAGCTCGTATTGGAAGTTGGATTCCAACAAAAACCAAGGCAAAGGATCTTCCTTAACCACATTCATAACACCTAGCATATGTCCCAGGAGTCAACTATTGAGTCCTCCGGATCGATAGAGCCAGCCAGCACTGTACACGGCTGATTGGAATCTTTCCTGAACATAACATTCCCCCGGTCGTATCTGACCATCATCTTGGACCTATTTGGCCGCTATCTAAGGCCTCGGTCTATCATACACATAATTAAAACTGCTTAGGCTTCATACCATGGCATCACTTTGCATCTAGAAGGGAACATTAGCCCATATCTTTGCTGTTCACTATCATGTTTCGGCCATTCACGGGTTGTGCGGTTCTAAGGCCACGTTTGTATACAAAGCTATGTTGTATCAGCCATTCTTTGATCATCATCCACAAAGTTCTACTTTTCAACAAAACTTTGATCTGCTCAGCACTTAGCATGACACATTGTCAATTTACAGCGTATAACCGATGTCTATTAACATACAACCCTCTGAGTACATAAGTCTCAGAGGAGGGTGTTAAGCAAAATAATAAATTCTCTGCCACCAACTGAAATATCATCAATAAAAACCAATCGGTTATGTCGTAAACTACAGTAAGAGGCACACATCCATCTACAAGTCCGTTCTGGGTTTTGAACGAACCCGAAGGGGCTTTATTCCTTGACCCCTCCTAAGTAAGAAATCCCCTGCAACCTGAATCACTCCAAGTAGGTTGGATCGCCGTCACTATAACCTCAAAATGGGGGATCAACCATAGGCATCAACGAGCAATCCTTCCAATGTGAAGGTCTCCGGTCTTCTATCACAGTAAACGTCGCTTTCATTATGTCATTTTAGCTATTCACAATAGGTTGAAACCCAATCATTTCGAATAACTATCGCATCTTTCAAATCACTAAGATATACAAAATGCCCTAAGTCTGATTCCATTTCAGGAATATTCTTCTATCTTTCAAATCAATTAAGATATACAAGATGTCGTAAGTCTTATTCCATTTTGGGAATATTCTTCTACATTTCAAATAAATTAAGATATACAAGATATCCTAATTCTTATTTCATTTTGGGAATATTCTTTTACTCAAATATTTATAGTCGAATTTGACAAAGATTTCTTTTCAGCTAATCCTGAGAGACCATTTTCTCTTTTAACTTCGTTAAAGAACAGTGTTATTGAAGACACCATTCATGACAAATCCCAACCTAATTGATATTAAATTTAAGAATTCAAACAAAATTATATCAACTTATAATCAACACCAAATTCTGTAATCAATGAATACTATAAGTGGAACAATGATGTTAACATCTTACAAATTCCTCGAAATAGTAAATGTCTACACAACGGTAATAAAAACCAAATACCCGAAGATCATTTTTATCCAAATCCAATTTTTATTCAAATTGGAATTCTTTTCTAAATCAAAAGATTTATCTAAGCACTTTTCCAAATCATGGTTATATTTGATAAAGCAAATAATTTAAGTTTATTTAACTTAAATTCTCAAAAAACATCGTTTTATTGTTTTCAGTCAGTTAGGCAGAAAACACAAATACCTGAATTATAGTTTGAAACCTCATGTTTCTTTTCCAAATCGCTTTAAAATCATTAATTTTGATTTATCATATTTTTTTCTCTATTTTTAACAATTTAAAATAACTCCTTTTATTAAAAACCCTTTTCGGGTCACTAATGGTCTTAACACTATTTTTTTATTCAAAATTGATTTGAACTTATCTCTAGATCTAACCATTGGATTTTAAAGATCTTATACTAATTTGAAAGCTCTTTTCATTTCAGACCTAATGGTTTTTATTTCGAGAGAATCCGATGGTCAGATCTCTTTGTATGTCATTTTTGAAGTCAGTAGTTGAAAATTGCGAACTGTCGTTGCACGATGAGTTCTATTCAAACCAAATTTCAATTATATATTAGAGTTAAATCTAATTGCTTCTAAAATAGTTTATTAATTATCTATAAATATTGGAACCCCTATTTTCAATATTTTACTTCAAATTTAAATATTTCTATTAAATGGCTATTATAATATTGTTTTATTATTAAAATAATATTATTTTTCAATTTTATTATTTTGAATCCAAAATTTTCCTGGCATCCAATATAAAATAAATACGATAGTTTTGTAAAGAAAATTCTTCTAAAACCTTTCGCAGATATCCTAACCAAACTTCACTTTTTCTGGTTAATATTCATTTTAAAATAAAAACCTGAACATGCCTTAACTATGTGAAAATTATTTCAAATTGATTCTTACCTTTATGAATATTCAACGTAATGACCTAAATTTTGCATCCATAAAAAATCGGACACCAAATTGAAACTTTTATTTTTCACCCAATATTTTATTATTGAAATATTCAACAAATTCCCAAATTGGAATAAAACTCTATAAATTTCCATATAACTCAACTTATATAGACTCAACATGTCATTAATATTTAAATAACATTTTCCAATCATCAACATATTGTGGTATAGTTCATAACATATAAGCATTAAACAATTAACACTTATACGTTTTTTATCGACCAACAGATTAACCACAATACACGAACATCAATCAACATATGCATTCAAATATCAAATGGGGTTTGTGCCCATATGTTGTTTAAATTGGCAAAAGACGCGTCAATATAAATAGTGATTCACTATTCATCCCATATACTTGTTTATTCAAGTAAATGTTTTCAACTACCACAAACACTACATATACATGTTGTTTTTGATATGGTAAATTATCCAAACCTTGTTGTTAACCGTTTAATTATTTAACAACCCAACACTAACTTGCAGATATCTATTTTCTATGTCAATGTTCATGCAACATTCAACCAAGTTATAATGCAATTCAACCAATCATTTTGCTTATGGTTTTAACTATTAAATCACTAACATTAACAAGTAAATCACCAATTCATTTTCACAATTCATATGCATACTTCAACATTAACCACATAACATGTAATTACTTGCATATAATCGCATATAATATCAACTACCACAAACACTATAAACTAAATTCAAACGTGAGAAATGAATTACTCGCCATTGGTTTCCACTCCGTCTATCTTTTAAAAAGGTAGGATCTTTACGTATAAACTACCCGGATAATTTCGGCAGCCTTTTGGCGTCATTTGTGTTCTCTGAAAATGAAATGGACAAGGGTTCGACGCTATGGGGTTTTATAAACTAATGGACAAAATAACAAACTTATTTTTTGGTTCGAAGAGCTAACGGGAAGGGGTTTGGGTGCGAATGGGGTTCGGGTTTGAGTAGGTGGGGCCCGTGGGAGCAAGGCAGACTGGGTGAGCCAAGGGGGCGTGGGTGGGGGTGGTTTTGAGTGCGGGTATGGATTTTTAAGGGAAGAGGAAGTGGTTTTGAAGTGGTTTAGGAGTCTTTGGGTGAGAGGAGGTCCATGTTTTGAGGTTGGCTAGAAGGGAGGAGGCTGTCGGAGGTGGGGGAGGGCAGTTGGTCATGGGTGGCTGAAGGGGGGAGCACGGGTGGGGCTAAGGAGAGAGGGCGAGGGAGAGAAAATGAAAAGGCAAAGTGGAAATGGAAGAGAAGAGCTTGTATATATAAGAAAAAAATGTTGCCTTGGATCACTGAGGTGTCGGTGCTAGGAAGAAAGCACACCAAGTATGCTTTATTGCATGACAACTCAACAAAAGCACACTTCCATGATATCTAGATCAAGATGTGAATGCAAACTTAAGGTACATGTTGTCTATCTTCACGATTAGTACTCGTGTGACCACATACCGATTCCGTTTTTAACGAAATTTGGAATCCTATTACGTGTTTCAGATACGATTCCAAAGAAAATGATTTCGTCGAATTTCGAGTCTGTTTCAAAAAGTGCATGTTCAGTTCGTGTTGATCAAATTTTCGATTGGTTTATGTTTAAATTTCGCACGATTGCATACTGACACGGCCCGAACTTTCCCATGAAGGAAAGCCCTGATTGAATTGAGAACACGATGAATCAGAACTCAAACAGAACAACATTTCATTGCTTATTACAAAAATTTCATCAGATAGAGTATGAATTACATATTACACATTTACTAAATATCAGAGATTTACAAATTACAATGCAGTGGAAAAATAATACAAAACACAACTGAAAAGAATATACGGATACAGAGCTTTCCGAATATCATTCCAGCTGTAAACCAGGATCCTGTGAATATAAATCTGCAAAACCAAAACTACTAGCTTCCCGTGTGGAAAATAGGGACACTCAGAGTTTAGGTTTAAACAATAAACTCCAGGTCAGTCATGTGACTGGTGTGAGAACTAAAACAGTTATTTAAATCATTACTTTAAATCAGATATATCAAGGGACCACGCCGTATAACACAGAACAGGTTTCCTCCCAAGAATACCAGTGCATATATCAAAACATCGCAATGCTTTTCGGAAAAATGAAACTATTATAAGACCCAGGTCCTATCACACAATGCAACGCAAGCCGGGGGATAGGGTTTTCTCTTTTAATAGCCAAACATGCTTGGTACGTTAAAACAAATCATTTGATACTATTATAAGTGCATAGTGTATAAAACAACTTCAAATATAAATGTATCAATCCTAGGTGGCATGGGTACCATATATCATGTCGCTAATACTAGGCTCTACAATCAAAACCGCAAAGTCACGTATTGGAAGTTGGATTTCCATCTGCAAACCAAGGCAAGGGATCGTCCTTACCGCTTCGAGACTGTCTAGCCCGAGCCTTAGGGTCAGAGCGCATCGACCCTTGGATTGTCAGGGCCGGTCCACACGGAGTGGATTAAAATGCCTGAACACTGTGTTTCCCCGCCGGGCGTAAACTGGTCATATCCCAACCAAACTATCGGCCCTGGAACGACCAATATAATTGAGGCGCCTCGCTATCCATCTTCCACATAAGTAAAATGGCCAGGGCTAGTAAAACGCTGAAACCACTCCAAGCTAGAAAGAAACGCATGCCCTCCCTGATGTCCTCTCCCGTTTTTGGTTCACACCGGGGTGTGAGGCTCGCGAATTTACGCTACACAAAGCTATGCCAAAAAGGTCGTGCTTTAATCATCAACCACCAGACCCTGCTTTTCAACAGAAGCCTTGATCACTTGCATCTCAGCATGCCATACAGGCAATCCACGTTATGCAACCAATGTCTATCAATCACACAAAATGAAATTCGATGTTAGACACACATCCATTTATAAGTTCGTTCTGGGTATGAACGAAACCGGAGGCACCTTATTCCTCCCCCATATGTCCAATGCAGGGGAGAGGCCCTCGCCTTTCCGTCGATCTCCAAGTACGTTTGGACGATCACCACTTATTACCTCGTCTTGGGTGTACAGCCCAATCAAGACATCAGTAATCATCCAAACGATGTGAAGACCTCCGGTTTTCAACCACCGTCTTCATCCTCGACATACCGTCGAATCAGTTATTCAGAATGGGATAAACCCGGTCTTTCTAAATAACTCGCGTATATAATAAACAAGTGTTATAAAAACACAACATCTGCCTCATTCCAATCCAGTATATTTTTTTATTCAAATATCCTTATACTTTGGGAAAGGTTCCCATTAATTTTATCAAAGATAAATTCTTTAAATTTATTCTTTAATCTTCCTTTGGATATCATTTCAATCTAATTAAAGATGCATTAAAACTCCACTTTGTATTAATCTTCCCAAAAATCAATATTAATGATTGTTTAACTTGGGAAATCATATCCTGCCTTTAACTGGGTTAAAGAACCAATGTCATTTAAAACACGGTTCACAATAAACCCAAAATCGCATTCCATTCCATCAGCCTTTAACCGTAAATTAGCAAGTGAACAATTCCCTAAGTAATAACCCCGAAGGTCGAAACCAACATCAGGTCAATACCCAGGAAACCATTCAACTTCACTAACCTCCAGTTAGTTTCGAATTTTCTTAACTCCATTGGGTCTAAGAACAGTATTATTAAAGATACCATTCACGATAAACCCAAAATCACATTCCATTCCATCATCCTTTAACCGTAAATTAGCTAAATTAGCAAGCGAACAATTCCCTAAGTATTAACCCTGAAGGCCGAAACCAACACTAGATCAATACCCAGGAAACCATTCAACTTAACTAATCTCCAGTTAGTTTCTGATTTTCTTAACTCCATTGGGTCTAAGAACAGTATTATTAAAGATACCATTCACGACAACCCAAAATATTATTCCATTGTTAATCGAGTTAAAGAACAAGTGTTATTTAAAACACAGTTCACGATAAAACCAAATCACATTCCATTAATTATGGAATCTTCATGGAAAAACAAATTAATATATAATCGATATCAATTTCTGTATCCGAACAATAATATAAATGGAATAACGGCAAAGCCTTTTAAATTCCATATGTATTAACAGTCCTCCTCCACAGAAATTCACTTCGATTATTATCAATCAAATTCCATTCAATTCCAAATTAATACATTAAATTGGAAAACTTTACTTTGGAATATTCCCATTAAATCTTAATAAAAAGATTTATAAATTCCAAATCACATTTCACTGTAAAGCGGGTTAAAGAATGAATATCGTTAAAAACACGGTTCACAATAAACCCAAAATCCCATCAGTCTCTAACTGTAAATTAGTAAGAGAACAATTCCTTAAGTATTAACCCCGAAGGCCAAAACCAACATCAGATCAATACCCAGGAAACCATTCAACTTAGGTAATCTCCAGTCAGTTTCTAATTTTCTTAACTCTGTTGGGTTTAATAACATTATTATTAAAGATACCATTCACGACAAACCAAAAATTCCAATTCAATACTAAATACAAGGCTCTGAATAGAAAATATATCGGCTTATATTCAATGTCGAATTCTGAAACCAACAAATATCGTATTGGAATAACGATATATATATCTTCCAAATTCCTCCACAATCTCCGTATAATCACGAAATCCAATATCGAAATGTTCCAAGCATAATTTTGATTCAAATCCATTCCAATTCATATAATGGAAATCCTGGTAATTTTTAAAGCCATTTCAAATCCAATTTATTTATTTTAAAATTATTGGATTTATTATTCTAATTCAAAACTAGTTCATTTCGATAAAAATCTATTTTTATCTTTTCAAATATGGAATTTTTCATCCAATTCTTTCCAAATCATTTCTTATGATTTTACACTAATTATTGATATTTTTAATAATTTTATCAAGGCCAGTACAGTCGATTTCCATAAATGGTCATCGAACTGCACTTACAACGACCTTTTCCAAATTTGATTTGGACATAATTCCAAATCCAGCCGTTAGATTTCAAATCTCTAATATTCGTTAGAAATCTCTTTTCGATACGAACCCAACGGTTCCAGCTTTAGGAGAATCCGACGGTCCGATCTCCCGTAATGTCCGTTCGAAGTCAATGGTCGAAATTCGTGAACTGCCGCAGCGCGACGCGTTCTATTCAGGCCATTATATTACATATATATAATATATATTTCATCAATTTCCATTTAAAACGTATTTTATAAATCGTTTTAAGTTCATTTTCAAAACGATTTCAACTTCATATTCAATTTCTAATCAAAATTGAATATTCCATATCATCGATATATAAATGATAGTATTTTCAAAACATTATATTTCGAAATCATTTCCTTTTCGATATTCATTATAAAAATGAATAATATCGATATAAATATCGTTCACGTCCAAATGGCGTTAATCTAATCAACACGGCTTTATATATTTAAATATATTCGTGTCCATCCCAAATCGGACATCAAAATCAGATTTCGACATTACCGAATATTATTTTAAAATATTCATTATTTTAAAATATTCATTATTTTAAAATAATCGTTATTTTAAAATATTCATTCTTTCTGAATTGGAATCAGACACAGTCAATTACCATATAATGTTGATTATATGGATTTCATACTACACACGTATACAACAACAATCAAACACGTTCAACCATCATCCAGAGTGCATTCTACACTACATAAGCATCAAATATAAATATTTAACGCTTACAACAGTCTGTCAATCAATTGATCGACATACAGCTAATTATTGGGACTAGTGTAAGTCATATATCATCCCAATACACGTGTGGGGTTTCAAACAACAAACACAGATTTATTTGTGCAGTTGGGCGATGTGTAAAATTTATCGTTCCAATCAATATCAGTCAAATGTGTACATAAACAAATCACCCGATTTGTTTATAAATATTCATTTTATTCATCTACACCTTAAAACTTATATTTTTAACTATAAAATATTTTATTTCAACACAAGAATATTTTATTTATTCCATTCCACATCACACAATCAATTTTCACAACACAATCAAACAAACAAACAAGCCGTCCATGGTATGTGGACGACGGGTGTCGGGTGCTGCTAAGCACCGTCTGCATCCTAGTATATATTTTAACTAGAAAATAGAATAAAAGTGAGAAGTTCTCACCTTTGGTTTCCACTCCGCCTGTTTTATTTCTGAACAATTCGGATTCCATTCGCTTTCATTCGGTTCCATCGCAGTCTGTTTCACACGGTTTCTATATTAGAAATCACATTTTAAATACAACGCTATACAGATAAAAATCATATTTTTATTCGCCATTCTTATATATAAAAATCAAATTTTATCGTTCTACCACATAAATAAAAAATCATATTTTTATCATTCTAATATATAAATAAAAAAATATTTTTATCTCAAATCTCTATACGTAAAAATCGCATTTTTATATTGCTAACTTCATAGTAAAGATCGTATTTTTTTTTCACTTCTCATATAAAAATCATATTTTTATATCGCTACAAATTATAAAAATCATATTTTTATAACGTTTTTCAAACAAATAAAAACCACATTTTTATATCGACCTTTTCATTATAAAAAACATTCCTTTCTTATATAAGAATATAAACCTTCTTTATATAAAAATGTAAAATTTCATTATAAAAAGAATATATTCTTTTCATATGTAAAAATATATTCATTCCATTTCTAAAAATATAATCTTTTCTCTTTAAAAAGTCATAACTTTTCTCTTTTAAAAATCATATCTTTACTCTAATAAAAATCATATTTTCATCAACATAAAAATCAACACTTTATATTTTAAAAATCTCATTCTTACATTTATAAAAATCTTAACTATAAAATTTAAAAATCCTAACTATTATACAAAATAAAATAAAAATCAGATTTTTACTTAATACTAATTTAAATAAACACAAAAAAAACTCACCTTTATTCTCTATTTATTAAAAATCGAAGAAGGGGGGTGAAAGGGCGCCTGACGGTCGGAGGGAGGAAGCAGCAGTCGCCGATGGTGGTGCTGGAGGGGAGGCGGCGGATTTAGGGAGGCACGGCATTTTCTGATAGGCTGGAGAATTCGGGGGGGAGTGCGTAAATCGATGGATGGAGGTGGGGGGGAAGTGGTGGGGCGGAGACGGAGCTGGGACGGTGACGGCAAGGTCAGGTGGGGAAGCAAGATGGGAAGGGGCGACAGAGTTAGGGCTGGATCGCCTTTTTCTTTTTTTTTCCTTTTATCTGTTGAACGAGAAATGAGGGGATAAGGAGTGAGAGGGGGTTAAATGAAAAAATATATATTTTATTTATTATTATTCTCCAAAAATGTTGTTTTTTCATTCGAACCCCAAATCGAACCCACCGACTGTCGTCCCTTGCTAATTACCCCTATTCCGAACACAATGGGATACGCATCGCAAGCCAGTTCGGCTGTTTCGATCAGTTTCCATCAAAATAAAAATATAAATATAAATCAATATATTGAATTTGAACGCACATTTAAATTTACCGGGGCCATATACGGACTCTAAAAATTCCCGAAAAATATTTTCTAGCTTAGTATTGACAATACGATCCTAATGAAACTAATTTCGTCAAACTTGGAGACCGTTTGAAAAATGGCCATTTTCTGGTCGATCCAAATTGACTGAAACTGTCAAAACACGTTTTACTTCGTTACGCTCACATATTAACCCAAAAATTATGAATTTTGGAATCTAGTAATAACTTGACATCCCGAATCTAACAAAAGTGGTTTCGTCGAAAACGGAGGTCGTTTGCAAAATTTCCATTTTTAAGGGCTATGTTTTCCATAGCGACTATTCTGGATTTTCAACTGGGCATAACTTTTTATTCCCGCTATGAAATTTCAATTTTTTGGATTCGTTGGAAAGATATTTTAAAATAGATTCTAATATTTTTGGTTTCACTAAAATCCAGTTTATTTTGAATCCTATACCTTCATTTGAAATTTGAAATCGAATTTTCAAACTACCGCGCCATTTTCCATACCTTTTGTAATTAAAAATAAATATTTATATTCTAACCTCGATTCAAATAAATATATACGTTCTAATTCTACTCAAAATAAATTTCTCGTCGTTATTATTTAAAATAATCTATTTTAAATATTCAAAGTTCATCAAAATTGCCAAAATAAAATTTTTAAATTGGTTCGGATTTTCCGGGTTATTACAAACTCCCGCACTTAAAATCTTTTCGTTCTCGAAAAGGAATGGAGCTGAAAGTTGTCTAACTAATCAACTCAACTTTCGTTATTTTCATTATGGCTTAAGTTCTTCGACTTTTTAGTTTCTAAAAACTTTTCAAATTTTTCAAAAATTTGGCTAACACCCTAAATTTTTGAAAAATTTCGCAATAACCTCCCATGTACTGGAGCACAGGGAAAATCCCGAAATTGCCATACAGGCCTCTCCAATCCAAAAAGAAACAGCCAAGCGGCTAGCCAATCGGCTCATAAAATCATCAAAAACCCCAAGAAATACAATAAACATGTACCTATTTGTCGAGCAAACAATTTTATTCCTCTTCTCTAGCCTCCTTGCAATGACCTGTTCACACATATATATGTACATGCATGCATTTCCAAACAATTTTCAATACAGTTCAATATTTGATACAATTTGGTTATATGCACCGTTCTTTCACATAATGGTTTAAAGGAATAATCATACAACACATCCATCAATCAATTAGTGAATTAACGCTTCAAATCCATAATTTTGATACATATACAGAAAATCATGTTTTTGATGCCAATTCACACGATAGCCCTATCTAGTTTCTGGTTCTCACACCAATCAATTGGAAATATATTGAAATCCCACTTTTGAAACTCGAAAACAAACTACTGATGTCATACGTCATCAGTAGAATCATCTCCGGGCGACTAAAGTGTGATTCTATATCTATCCAGTATATTAAAACTTCGAATACACATTTGCAAGGCGTATATGCAAAATCTTTATATATTGGATTGTTTAAATTCAATACAAATAAATATACAAATACATATAAAAGGGTTCAAATTTCAAAACAAAATTTGTTTTCATTTTAAAAATACACTCTTCACACTCGTTCTAGGATACTACTGATCCTATCTCTAACGAGTCATTCTTATTGGATATTACTAATCCAATCTCTGATGAATTCTTTCGTATGGTTCTAACGTGTCTTGTTCTCGAGCTCAGATACCAAACTGACACGATCTGAACTTCCCCGTGAAGGAAAGCTCGGATTGAATTGAGAACACGACGAATCAGAACACAAACAGAACAACATTTCATTGCTTATTACAATAATTTCATCAGAATACAAGAATATACAGAGTATGAATTACATATTACACAATTATTAAATATCAGAGATTTACAAATTACAATGCAGCGGAAAAATAATACAAAACCCAACTAAAAAGAATATAAGGATACAGAGCTTTCTGAATATCATTCCAGCTGCAAACCAGGATCCTGTAAATATAAATCTGCAAAACCAAAACTACTAGCTGCCCGTGTGGAAAATAGGGGCACCCAGAGTTTAGGCTAAAACAATAAACTCCAGGTCAGTCATGTGACTGGTGTGAGAACTAAAACAGTTATTTAAAACTTTACTTTAAATCAGATATATCAAGGGACCAAGTCGTATAACACGGAACGGGTTTCCTACCAATAATACCAGTGCATATATCAAAACAGCGCAATGCTTTTTGGAAAAATGAAGCTATTATAAGACCTAGGTCCTATCACACAATGCAATGCAAGCTGAGGGATAGGGTTTTCCCTTACAATAGCCAAACATGCTTGGTACGTTAAAACAAATCATTTGATACTATTATAAGTGCATAGTGTATAAAACAACTTCAAATATAAATGTATCAATCCTAGGCGGCATGGGTACCATATATCATGTCGCCAATACTAGGCTCTACAATCAAAACCACAAAGTCATGTATTGGAAGTTGGATTTCCATCTGTGAACCAAGGCAAGGGATCGTCCTTACCGCTTCGAGACTGTCTAGCCCGAGCCTCAGGGTCAGAGCGCATCGACCCTTGGATCGTCAGGGCCGGTCCACATGGAGTGGATTAAAATGCCTGAACACTGCGTTTCCCTGCCCTATGGGGCGTAAACTGGTCATATCTCAACCAAACTATCAGCCCCGGAATGACCGATATAACAGAGGCGCCTCGCTATCCATCATCCACATAAGTAAAATGCCAGGGCTAGTAAAAGGCTGACACCACTCCTAGCTAGAAAGAAACGAATGTCCTCCCTGATGTCCTCTCCCGTTTCTGGTTCACACTGAGGTGTGAGGCTCGCGAATTAACGCTACACGAAGCTATGCCACAAAGGTCGTGCGTTGATCATCAACCACAAGACCCTGCTTTTCAACAGAAGCCTTGGTCATTTGCATCTCAGCATGCCACACAGGCAATCCACGCTAAGCAACCGATGTCTATTAATCACACAGAATGAAATCCGATGTTAGACACACATCCATTTACAAGTTCGTTCTGGGTCTGAACGAAACCGAAGGCACGTTATTCCTCCCCCATATGTCCAATACAGGGGAAAGGCCCTCACCTATCCGTGGATCTCCAAGTACGTCTGGACGACCACCACTTATTACCTCGTCTTGGGTGTACAACCCAATCAAGACATCAGTAATCATCCAAACGATGTGAAGACCTCCGGTCTTCAACCACCGTCTTCATCCTCGACATATCGTCGAATCAGTTATTCAGAATGGGATAAACCCGGTCTTTTTGAATAAATCATGTATATAATAAACAAGTGTTATAAAAACACAACATACGCCTCATTCCAATCCAGAATATTCCTTTATTCAAATATCCTTATACTTTGGGAAAGGTTCCCATTAATTTTATCAAAGATAAGTTCTTCAAATTTATTCTTTAATCTTCCTTTGGATATCATTTCAATCTAATTAAAGATGCACTAAAACTCCACTTGGTTTTAATCTTCCCAAAAATCAATATTAACGATTGTTTAAATTGGGAAATCATATCCTATCTTTAACTAGGTTAAAGAAACAATCTCATTTAATACATGGTTCATGATAAACCCAAAATCACATTCCATTCCATCAGCCTTTAACCGTAAATTAGCAAGTGAACAATTCCCAAAGTATTGACCCCGAAAGCCGAAACCAACATCAGATCAATACCCAGGAAACCATTCAACTTAACTAACCTCCAGTTAGTTTCTGATTTTCTTAACTCCATTGGTTCTAAGAATGATATTATTAAAGATACCATTCACGACAACCCAAAATCTTATTCCTGTCTTTAACTGGGTTAAAGAACCAATGTCCTTTAAAACACGGTTCACGATAAACCCAAATCACATTCCATTAATTGTGGAATCTTCACGGAAAAGTAAATCAATATATAATTGATATCAATTTCCGTATCCGACCAATAATATAAATGGAATAACGGAAAAGCCTTTTAAATTCCATATGTATTAACAGTCTTCCTCCACAGAAGTTCACTTCGATTATTATCAATCGAATTCCATTCAATTCCAATTTAATATATTTAATTGGAAAATTTTACTTTGGAAAATTCCGGTTAAATCTTAATAAAAAATTTATAAATTCCAAATCATATTTCACTGTAAAGCGGGTTAAAGAACGAATGTCGTTAAAAACATAGTTCACAACAAACCCAAAATCCCATCAGTCTCTAACTGTAAATTAGTAAGAGAACGATTCCTTAAGTATTAACCGCGAAGGCCGAAACCAATATCAGATTAATACCCAGGAAACCATTCAACTTAGCTAATCTCCAGTCAGTTTCTAATTTTCTTAACTCCATTGGGTTTAAGAACAGTATTATTAAAGATACCATACACGACAAACCCAAAATTCCAATTCGATATTAAATACAAGGCTCTGGATAGAAAATATATCGGCTTATATTCAATGTCGAATTCTGAAACCAACAAATACCGTATTGGAATAACGATATATATACATATCTCTTCCAAATTCCTCCACAATCTCCATATAATCACGAAATCCAATATCGAAATATTTTGAGCATAATTTTGATTCAAATCCATTCCAATTCATATATTGGAAATCCTGGTTATTTTTAAAACCATTTCAAATCCAATTTATTTATTATAAAAATATTGGATTTATTATTCTAATTCAAAACTAGTTCATTTCGACAAAAATCTAATTTTATCTTTTCAAATATGGAATTTTTCATCCCAATTCTTACCAAATCATTTCTTATGATTTTACACTAATTATTGATATTTTTAATAATTTTATCAAGGCCAGTACAGTCGATTTTCATAAACGGCCATCGAACTACACTTACAACGACCTTTTCCAAATTTGATTTGGACATAATTCCAAATCCAACCGTTAGATTTCAAATCTCTAATATTCGTTAGAAAGCTCTTTTCGATACGAACCCAATGGTTCTGGTTTTAGGAGAATCCGACTGCCGGATCTCCTGTAATGTCCGTTCGAAGTCAATGGTCGAAATTCACGAACTACCGCAGCGTAGCGCGTTCTATTCAGGCCATTATATTATATATATAATATATATTTCGTCGATTTCCATCTAAAACGTATTTTATAAATCATTTTAAGTTCATTTTCAAAACGATTTCAACTTCATATTCAATTTCTAATCAAAATTGAATGTTCCATATCATCGATATATAAATGATAGTATTTTCAAAACATTATATTTCGAAATCATTTCCTTTTCAATATTCATTATAAAAATGAATAAAATCGATATAAATATCGTTCACGTCCAAATGACGTTAATATAATCAACACGGCTTTATATATTTAAATATATTCTTGTCCATCCCAAATCGGACATCAAAATCAGCTTTTGATCCATTACTGAATATTATTTTAAAATATTCATTATTTTAAAATATTCGTTATTTTAAAATATTCATTCTTTCTTAACTGGAATCAGTGTAACGACCCAGAAAATCTGAACCAATTTAAAATTTTTAAATTGGCTAAAATAATGGATTTTAAATATTTTAAATAAATATTTTACATAATAGCGATGAAAACTGAGTTTGAATCGACGTTTGAAAACGAATATAATTAATTCTAATTATAAACAAGGCCTAAAATGGCGCTGTAGTTTCAAAAATTGAATTCAAACTTTGTCGGACTGTACCGGGGGCAAAACAAAATGGATTTGAGCGAAACCAAAAATATTTAAATCTGTTAGTGAATACCTTTCTAACGAATCTGAAAAATCAAAGTTTCATAGCGGAAAGAAAAAGTTATGGCCAAATGAATTTTTAGAAAGGTCGCTATGGAATTTATATAGCCCGTGAAATTGGCCATTTTGCAAACGACCTCGGAATTCGACGAAACCACTTTTGTTGGATCCGGGATGTGAAGTTATTTCTAGATTTCAAATTTCATAATTTTTGAAGCTAGTATGTGAGCGTTGCAAATGAAAACGTGTTTTGGTTAATTATAGTTAAATTGGACCGACCAGAAATGGGCCTTTTTGCAAACAGTCTCAGAATTCGACGAAACTAGTTTTGTTAGGACTGTATCCTCAAAACATAGCTAGATTTATTTTTCTGGAATTTTTCGAATCAGTTTGTGGCCCTGGCAAATTGAAATGTACGTTCAAACCAAATATTGAATGTTTTATATTTTAATTTGAAGGAAAACTGACTGAAACAGTCGAATGGGCCTACGAAACATATCCCATTGTGTTCGGAATGGGGTAAAATGCTAGGGACGACAGTCGTTGGGTTTAGATTGGTGGTCGTGTCAGAAAACCCCTTTTAAAACCCACCGGCCAATCATATTTTTTATAAAAAAAAAAAGGAAATTCCCCCCCCCCCCCGATAGACGGCGGAAGCTGCTCAAACCTTCCCGACCAGATCGACGCCGCCTCGCTCCACGATAGGCCGCACCACCACCCGAAAACGAAGCGCCTCTCCTCCCTCTTCAAATCAAGACCCGCCCCAGCCTCCCTCGTCGCCCGTGTCGAGAGCATCGCCTCCGAGAAGATCGGATCTTCCCAGCGCCGCCGCGGGTTTCTCCGACCACCGAACAGGTCGCGACCACCACCCCCAGGAGCGCCTCTCGAAGCTCTTCCGCGTGGCGTAGCCCGATCGCCACCTCGCTTCAAGGATTCGCCGAAAACCCTAAACCTAGTTTTGAACAGGTATACGGCTTGTTTTATTTTCAACTGTTTTAACACCTTTAAACCGTTGCAAACTTTGAAAAATCATATCTTTTTCGTTTCTTGATGAAATTCGATGAAACAGAAAACATCGTGACCGTGTGGACGTCTTCTACATTTTAGAAGAGACCGCGTATTTTTCTGAGCCTTCTGCTATTTTTGGTGGAGTGGAACCCAAAGTGAGATTTCTAATTTATAAACGATATGGAAAATGACGATGTATAAATTATATAATCGATGTATGAGTTATATAAGCGTTGTACACCTCATGTATAAGCGTTGTATAAGTTGTACGTTCGATGTATAAGTTATATATGTGTTGTAAAAATTATATATGTGTTGAAATAGAAGTGAATTTCTATATATAAATATATATATATGCCCCTCGTCCACAAACCATGGACGATATTTATTGGTTGTGATTGGTGTGAAAATTGATGGATAGCGATTGGTTGATTGGAATTGTTTGTGGTTGATATTGATTGATTGTGGTTGAAAAATCCCATTTGTGGTTGAGAAATATTTGGTTGAAACCACATAGGATTAGTTTGTGGAAATGAAAAATATATACATGCCGCCTGCGTGCGAACTAGATGCATGATTCCCCATTGTCAAAAACCGCAAGGTTTTAAGGTAGAGCGAGGAGCCGTACTGGGGACGGTCCCGGTTTTAACTACCCTGTCGTTATGCTGCCGAAATTTTGAATAATATTCATGTGTTTGAATTATTTTCATTTGTTGAAACTATATTTATTCGTTGAATAGAAAACCTTCATGTGTTGAATTGAAACTCATTCGTTGATTAGAAATTCATGTGTTGAATGTTATTCGTGTTTTAAATATAAAAATCATATTTTTATCTATATATATAAACTATAGAAAAACCTTCATGTGTTGAAACGATATTCATTCGTTGAATTGAAATTCATGTGTTGAATGGTATTCATATTTTGAAATAAATTGTTTTATAATAAAAATCGCATTTTTATCATCTATACGAACTATATAAAATAATCTTGTTTTGAAAGAAATTGTTTTATAATAAAAATCCTATTTTTATTACCTATATGAACTATATAAAATAATAGTGTTTTGAAACAAATTGTTTTACAATAAAAATCACATTTTTATTATATACATGAGTTGTTAAATATAGTGAAGTGTTGAAATATAAGACAGTTTGATAAAAATATCATTTTTATCAAAAGTATGAAATTCATATAGTTTTGAAATCGAAGAATCGATATATATATTTAAATAGAATTGAAATATATCAAAAAACGACGCTGCAGTTCGTATTTTGAAACCGTGATTTCAAACGATTATACCGGGAGATCCGACCATCGGATTTTCCTGAAATCGCAACCGTTGGGTTCGCTTTGGAAATATCATTCCAACGGCACCAACTTTGTAAAAATTCAACGGTTCGATTGTCTGGAATGTTTAATTCAAATTAGAAGAAAAACAGCGCCAGAATCGATTATATTTATATATATATAAATATAATTATAATTAATCGAATAACGATGCTGCAGTTCGTATTTTGAAATCGAAAATTCAAACGATTATACCGGGAGATCCGACCGTCGGATTTTCCCGAAACTAGAACCGTTGGATTCGTTTTGAAAAGATTTTTCTAATGATGTAAATTTTGTGAAGATCCAACGGTTAGATTTTTAGATTTGTGTAAATCAAATCTGAAGAAAAACAGCGCCACGGTCGCGTTATGGCCCGAAGCATCGTTTTGAATAAATTGGCTATTTTAAAATAAATAAAAATAGCGATAAATCGTTATAAAATATTATAAACGATATGGATGTGAAATTTAGAAATTAACTGAAGGTTGGCTAAGACGAATGGTTTCCTGGGTGTTGATCTGATGTTGGTTTCGGCCTTCGGGGTTAATATTTGGGAAATCGTTCTCTTACTGATTGACAGTTAGTGACCAATGAATTGAAATGATGTGTGTGTATGTTAGTGTTGCACTTGTTTATTATATACGTGAGTTGCTCAGAAAGACCGGGTTGATCCCATTTTGAATAACTGAATCGACGATAAGAAATCGAAGATGAAGACGGTGGTCGAAGACCGGAGATCTTCACCTCGTTTGGATGGTAACCGAGGTCCTGATTGGGAGGCATTCTGAAATATGGATAATGAGTGGTGATCGTCCAGACGTACGTGGTGATCGATGGGTTTGCGAGGTATATAGTGCCTCAGGTTTCGTTCAGACCCAGAACGGACTTGTAAATGGACTGTGTGTCTGACATTAGATTTTATGTTGTGTTGATTGATCTCTATTAAATGTACATCTGTTTGGCGGCGGAGAATTTATTCTTTTGCTTAACGCCCTTCTCTGAAACGCACGAGCTCAGAGGTTGTATATCGATGGACATCAGTCGCATGGCATGAATTGCTAGTGTGGCATACCTAAGTGGCAAATGATCAGGGCTTCGGTTGAAAAGCAAAGTCTTGTGGTGATGATCAAAGCACCGCCTGTGTGGCGTAGCTTTGTGTATAACGTGAAATCGCGAGCCTCACACCCGGTATGAACCAGAAACGGGAGGAAGGAACTCAGAGAGGACATGCGTTTCTTTCTAGCTAGAAGTGGCGTCAGTGGTTTTACACGCCCTGACGAGTTTGACTTATGTGGTTGTTGCGGTTGCGAGGTGCCTCGGTTAGATCGAACGATCCGGGTCCGATGGAGTCATTCGTTGGCTCATTTACGCCCCATAGGGCGGGGAAACGCATTGTTCAGGCATTTTAATCCACATCGGTGGACCGGCCCTGACGATCTAAGGGTTTGACTGAGTACTTGCCCTGAGACTCGGGCTAGACAGTCTCGAATTCGGTAAGGACTATCTTTTGCCTTGGTTCATGACGGAAATCCAATTTCCAAATACGTGATTGCGCGGTTTTGATTGTATACCTATATATGGCGACATAGTGGTATGGGGCATTAATGTCGTCTATGATTGATAGTTATGATTTGAAATTGTTTTCAAAACATATAAACACTAGCAATAATATCAAATGTCGTTGTTTTATTCGTATCAAGCATATTTTGGCCGTTATAAGGTAAAAACTCTATCCTCCGGTTTGCGTTGCATTGTGTGATGGGAACTGAGTCTTATAATGGCTTCATTTTTATAAAAAGTATAGCGATGTTTAAAAAAATGATTTGTTTTAAAGCACTGTCAATCCAATGGAGTAAACCCGTTCCACGAAAGTGGCGTGGTCCTGTGATTAGCCATATTTGAAATGTGTTGAGTAGATTTCTAATACCAGTCCCATGACTGACTCATAGTTTGTTTCACTTTCCAACTCGGGTGCCCCTTTTTCTACACGGGCAGCCTTTTATTCAGGTTTAGCTGGCTCTTTCTGGATAGCTAGAGCTGAAGAAAGATTCTATCATTTATCCCTTTTTATGATGTTCAGCTCCTGTTGTACATAATGTTTGTTTTCCGCTGTAGACATTTATGTATATCTGAACTGCATTTGTACTAAGTATGATCCTGTATACTGTGTAACTCTGATGATTACTTTTATCCAGTATATTCTATTGTTCATTATCTGGTGTATTTATTTAATTCTGCTCTGTTGTTATCTGTTTCTGTGTTATATTCCATAGATTACCCTTGTCTCCGTCTGTACGGGAAATGGGGTCGTCATAATCAGACACAGTCAATTACCATATAATGTTGATTATATGGATTTCATGCTACACATGTATACAACAATAATCAAACACATTCAACCATCATCCAGAGTGCATTGTACACTGCATAAGCATCAAATATAAATATTTAACGCTTACAATAGCCTGTTAATCAATCGATCGACGTACAGCTAATTAGTGGGAGTAGTGTAATTCATATATCATCCCAATACCCGTGTTGGGTTTCAAACAACAAACACAAGTTTATTTGTGCAGTTGGGCGAGGTGTAAAATTTATCGTCCCAATCAATATCAGTCAAATGTGTACAAATAAATCGTCCGATTTGTTTATAAATATTCATTTTATTCATCTACACGTTAAAAATTATATTTTTAACTACAAAATATTTTATTTCAACACAAGATTATTATATTTATTCCATTCCACATCACACAATCAATTTTCACAACACAATCAAACAAACAAACAAGCTGTCTATGGTTTGTGGATGATGGATGTCGGGTGCTGCTAAGCACCGTCTGCATCCTAATATATATTTTAACTAGAAAATAGAATAAAAGTGAGAAGTTCTCACCTTTGGTTTCCACTCCGCCTGTTTTATTTCTGAACGATTCGGATTCCATTCGGTTCCATCGCAGTCTGTTTCACACGGTTTTTATATTAAAAATCACATTTTTAATACAACGCTAGACAGATAAAAATCATATTTTTATTCGCTATTCTTATATATAAAAATCAAAATTTTATCATTCTACCACATAAATAAAAATCATATTTTTATTGTTCTACTATATAAATAAAAATCATATTTTTATCTCAAATCTTTATACGTAAAAATCGTATTTTTATATTGCTAACTCATAGTAAAGATCGTATTTTTATTTCACTTCTCATATAAAAATCATATTTTTATATCGCTACACATATTATAGAAATCATATTTTTATAACGTTTTTCAAACAAATAAAAACCACATTTTTATATCGACCTTTTCATTATAAAAATCATTCCTTTCTTATATAAAAATATAAACCTTCTTTATATAAAAATGTAAACTTTCTTTATAAAAAGAATATATTCTTTTCATATGTAAAAATATACTCATTCCATTTCTAAAAATCTAATCTTTTCTCTTTAAAAAGTCATAACTTTTCTCTTTTAAAAATCATATCTTTACTCTAATAAAAATCATATTTTTATCAACATAAAAATCAACTCTTTATATTTTTAAAATCACATTTGTACATTTATAAAAATCTTAACTATAAAATTTAAAAATCCTAACTATTATATAAAATAAAAAACTAGATTTTTACTTAATACTAATTTAAATAAACACAAAAAAAACTCACCTTTGCTCTCTATTTATTAAAAATCGAAGAGGGAGGGGGGTGAAAGGGCGCCTGATGGTCGGAGGGAGGAAGCAGCAGTCGCCGGTGGTGGCGCTGGAGGGGAGGCGGCGGATTTAGGGGTGACGCGGCGTTTTCTGATGGGCTAGAAAATTGGGGGGGGTGCGGAGGTAGCAAGGGGGAAGTGGTGGGGCCAAGACGGAGCTGGGTGGGGGGGGGGGGGGGCAGCGGCGGCGAGGTCAGGTGGGGAAGCTCGATGGGAAGGGGCGACAGGGTTAGGGCTGGATCACCTTTTTGTTTTTTTCCTTTTATCTGTTGAACGAGAAATGAGGGGATAAGGAGGGGGGTTAAATGAAAAAATATATATTTTATTTATTATTTTTCTCCAAAAATGTTGTTTTTTCATTCGAACCCCAAAATCGAACCCACCGACTGTCATTCCTAGCTAATTACCCCTATTCTGAACACAATGGGATATGCATCGTAAGCCAGTTCGACTGTTTCGATCAGTTTCCGTCAAAATCAAAATATAAATCAATATATTGAATTTAAACGCACATTTCAATTTACCAGGGCCACATATAGACTCTAAAAATTGCCGAATAATATTTTATAGCTTCGTACTGACGATACGGTCCTAACAAAACAGTCAAATTTGGAGACCGTTTGAAAAATGGTCATTTTCTGGTCGATCCAAATTGACTGAAACTGTCAAAACACGTTTTACTTCGCCATGCTCACATATTAACCCCAAAAATTATGAATTTTGGAATTTAGCAATAACTTTACATCACGGATCCAACAAAAGTTGTTTCGTCGAAAACAGAGGTCGTTTGCAAAATATCCATTTTTAAGGGTTATATTTTCCATAGCGGCTATTATGGATTTTCAACTGGGCATAACTTTTTATTTCCGCTATGAAATTTCAATTTTTCGGATTCGTTGGAAAGATATTTTCAAATAGATTCTACTATTTTTGGTTTCGTTAAAATCCGGTTTATTTTGAATCCTGTACCTTCATTTAAAATTTGAAATCGAATTTTCAAACTACCGTGCCATTTTCCATTCCTTTTATAATTAAAAATAAATATTTATATTCTAACGTCGATTCAAATAAATATATACGTTCTAATTCTACTCAAAATAAATTTCTCATTGTTATTATTTAAAATAATCTATTTTAAATATTCAAAATTTATCAAAATTGCCAAAATAAAAATTTTAAATTAGTTCGGATTTTCTGGGTTATTACACATACTAACTCCGCTTGAAGCGAAATTTGAGACCCAACCATATTTTGACATTCTGGATCTAATAAAATTGGTTACGTCAAATTTCGAAATCATTTGCAAAATTTCTATTTTCTAGGCTTTTATAATAATATTAAATTATCAAATTTTAATATAATTAAATTTTTGAATCAATTTTAAATGTTCACTAACCTTATCTTAACTATTTAATAAGTCGTATTCAAATACTATCTGAAAATCTCAAAATTTTCGATATCGGTGGATAGTGTCGAATTTTCATTTTTGACCAGAATTGTTTGAACTGATAAGCTGATAAAGCTAATTTAAATAACTTATTTGATCATTATAATTTTTGAAATCATACCTAAAAATGAGTGTGTGTATCCAGAACCGTGCGTGGTTATTCCAAAATCTTGAACACTCGAATTTTCAAAATATCAGAAATTCTGGGTCGTTACATGATCATCTCAGGCATCACGAGCAACTTAGATCCCATAAAACTCTCATTAGCCTGGACTCACATCAAGTCAACGGTATGAATTTGATTTAAATGTTTCAGGGAAATGACGAACGCAACCAATTTGTCACAACCGGAAACTATTAATTCATTAGTAGGAAAACATGGTTCATCTCAAGTGAATCCATTGAATAACAGTTGGCAGCAGGTCTTATTTGAAGAAAGCAAACACTCATTCGACTTTATCCTCCAGTCAACATCAGATCGATAGTGACACGATGTACAAGGCCAAGTGTAGGAATTCAAGCACTCGAGTGATTCGAACGGTATCAGATCCAAGAACACGGCGGGGTCTTTATTTCCGGGGAACAAGCATCTTTAGGCGGCACGCAAACTCTTTGGCAAAAGTTGTTTGAAATCGGAGGAACAACAGGATTTAGGCGAAACAACTGATTTTTTTTCTTTCTAAAAGAGGTCGTACAAATCAACTTCTTCACCTGTATTTTTTAAAGCAAGCAGATGGAAAATTCTCATATCTAATTTAAAGATTTTGAAAGAGATAGTGTTTGGTTTTTTAGTGTCAGGCTGAAATCTAATTTTTCATGTCTCCCTTTGTCTCTCTCTGAATCTCTCTTCGCTCTCCCACCTAGCTCTATACCATGTTAGATTTTAATTTGGAGAGAGAAGAGATTTAACATGAAGCAAAAGAAGATTACATTGTTATTAACTTGAATGGTGTTATTAACTTGAATAGAATAAAGAAAGAAATACAAAGCTTTAAATAAAATAAAAAAATATCTTGCTACTCCCTAAATTAATGCCACTAAGATAGCCACAAAACCTCATCTAGCACATGAATATGACACATTTTCAACTAATTCTTTCAGAAATATCTTAATTTTAACAAAAACAACTCTTTGATATTAAAGCCAAGATATTTAATAGCATTTCTAACATTGCTAGCCCCATTATCAAGCAGTGTAACCGCTGAAAGAAATTATCAAAAAATTACATGACTACATTGTTTATAAAATTTGAAATAAAAATATACGTATACGGTTTGATTGGACTAGAATTCGAGTATGTAAAGGCACGAACATAAAATGTTTCCTGAACCAGATTTGAAAATGGTTGGATCTCGGTAGAACTGAAAAATTAGAATGAGAGAGCGAAAGTAGACTATAATGAAAAATTAGAAAATTAGAATTTGATATTAGCAAACCGGTGGGTTTTGAGAAGAATTAGCAAGATAAGGTAGTCGCCTAGGAATTCAAGCACTTAGCACTTCCATTTTATTGGTCTTGGTGTTTTTCTAATGTGCTATTGCTTAGAACAAATATTTTTTTATAACCGGACCGCAAGTCAAACCAAGTTGGCTCAAGGTTTGACGTTCCAAGAGTCCGGCCAGCCAAACAATCGAAAGCGTGCAAATAATTTTTGTAGGAACTTAATACGCTAAAGTGCAATGGAAGAAATAAAAATTCATATACCAATCTTATACATAATGACGATGCTTCGTAGAATATCATGTACGTTGTTCATTCAGAAACAATGGTTCATGAGATAACAATTCAAATAAATGGTTTAATGGCATAATCACTTGACCACATAACTGATTACACACTAAAATAAAAGGCATAAGCTAATAGCTGCAGCCTGCAGAACTCAACACATGCAAACAATTTGCACACACTTGCACCTAACAAACATGCACCAGCACACAGCACCCACTTGCAACTTGCTGTAGAAGAGATTAACCGCTCTTTCATTTTAATTTCAGTTTCGTTCTTAGTTTATAATTTAAAATGAGCATTAAACTAAATATTAATAGTTAATTTGGCGACTGGCGTGATTGTGTTTTACAATTTGCTGCACTTAGTATCAAATGTTATTCTGACTGGACTGAGAACTAAATTCATAACAAAAATTGTTGCACTTGCTGTACTAATTATGCCTAATAAAAGGCAACAAAATTCAATATAAGAAACCAATATTTCTCATTTTGATCTGATTCGGACTCAGTATTACAGCTTGCTATTGTTGAAATTACCTTCGCTTGTATTCATCGGTTCAAGTATTAATAAGCACTGACGAAAAATTTATCATTTCAATTATAACAGCAATTTAACCAACAACAAAAGTTAAACAAACTTCAACTATGATGCCAGTATGATCCCATCAATTGGGACATAAATTATGATGCCAGAATGATCCATGCTTTCGTCAAGGAGTGATGCACGGCCACAGCTATCATAATCTAACTTCTATGCCTTCGTCAAACAAGTGCTGCTTCACAGCTCGGATAGGAACCTGCATATAAATTACACAAAAAATTAAAGTTACTCGTAATTCATAGTTTGATGTTATTTAGTGATTTTGTCTTCCATGGTAAAATCAAAATATAGTCTGGACATTGAACTAGCATAACAACTGATTGAACTAATGCAACACATACTTCGTATACGATGCAGCTAAAGGCAACCTCGTTTTCTTCTTTCTAATACCATTGAAAAAAATATCATAAAATTTAAACTATACTCTTTCTAATACCACACTTTTTAAGAAGTAACCAAAACGAACGTTTTTGACTCCTTTTTACATGATGAACAACCGCCGACCAACTCCATTTTCCATAGCAATCAACAACCATTAAAAACAATAGTTTGATAATTGATGAACAAAGAAAACGGTATTGATCGACGGTTATTCCCATGCAAAATGACTATGGTATTGGAAAGCACAATTTTTTTATAATAGTACTTTTTTATTATAGTATTAGGAAGCGAGAATCTAGGTGCTCTTAGCAACACTATATATCAACAAATTAAAGGGCAATATTTTAGTTTAACAAGATAGATACCTCTTTTCTGTGGAATATGCCGGCAGCAAGGGCAGCGGAAGCATTAGTTTTTTGAAATACCTTAGAGAAATGTTCAGTAGAACCAGCGCCACTACTGGCGATTACAGGTATTTCCACAGCATCAGATACAAGCTTAATCAAATCTACGTCAAATCCTTGACCCTGACCTGTAAAAGTATTTTAACGGATTATACATTAATCTTGGTTTCATCATTTAATGAGCATGGTTTCCTGCATTAAATCTATCTAGCTAATCCTCATTATACACACACACACACACATACATACATATACATATACATATACATACATACATACATATATGCACCACGCTCCACGGCACACTTTTTTTTAAACCACCGCATTAAAAGCCCACACTATCAAAAAACACATGTACGCGCAAGCACACATTTATGTGGTGATGGTTTCACAATCGATGAAGATTTTAGTTCAAAATCAATATGAAAAGTTAAGCAAAGAAACATCTAAAAAATCTCATAACATTCCAAGCTTTCCATCTTAGGTGGTGTTGTATAATTTGCTAGTTTTCAAAAATTATCCATTGTATAAATAAAAATTGAATCACAACCACTACATGAGCTAATTCTTTACCATCACAATCAATGCAGTTGAGTAATATTTCACCAGCTCCCAGCTCTTCAACTGCTTTTGCAAGCTCAAAAGCTCCAATTGGCCGACCCTCACGTCCGCCGCTTACCTATTTGTACATTAACAAGTAATCAACCAAATTCTTAACTAAATGGTTTGTTGCAGTGTCCCTTATAGCCTATTATAGAATATGTTGATGAGCATACCCTCACCTTTTATGTTAATTTTTGAGGGTGAGTTCTATCTAATTCAGTTCCTAACATTTATGAGAATATAGATTTATACATATTGCCACTAAGTACCATGTGACAACAATTAGACAAGCGTTATCCTTGGCATCACAACTAAAATTTGCCTAGACAAATTCTAAGGTGTGCTTGTTACGGTAAAACATTCACCTGAATATTCATATCCATCACTATTTGTAGCAGCACAATGATATGTTTTTCCCAATCATATCAATTTGAGTCAGGGTTTAAGGTTCCAGCCGGAACCCTGATATTCTCACCACCTTGGTTTTCAATTCCGACTGGTGGCGGAATGGAATCAGGTCAAAATTCTATCATGCTAACTTGCACTTTAAAATATAATAAAAACAAGAAATCGTTAAATTAACATTTGAGATTCGAGACGCAAATTCAGGCAAGCATCGCTCTCGTCGATTTCATCATAGCATCTGTCATCCGTTGATTTCAAAGCACTATCTATCGTCGTAGTCAATTTAGGGCTGAAGGAAAAACGTGGATTTTGGGCTGAAGGGAAGGGGAAATGTCTGAAGGTTGAAGACGTGAATTGGGACGGTATTGTACGTTAGGGCTGAAGGGAAATATGGCTAGATAAATAGGGCCTATTGAAATAGAGGTAAGGCTTCGGCTTTGATACGAACTAACTAAATATCACTTAATTTTATTTAATTAGGGTTGAATATAATGAGATAAATTAGGTCGAACTAATAATATCATTTAATATTGTTTAGAGTAATTTAAATTAGTGTAATTCCAATTCTATTTTAAATTTATTTAAGTTACTATAAATATGTTGGGTTAAACTATATAAATTTATGTTTAATTACATCCATCACTGTTACACTTTCATTACAAACTTTCAAAAACTGAAATCAAGACCGAAACCGAAATCAAAAACAAAATTTTCGAAACCATTTTAAACTAAGTATACTTCAAACGAACGAAACCAAAACCGAGTTCTCAAACTGTGGTTTGAGGCCAACACTTATTAGCCAAGTTTCAAACTAGGTATAATTTCCAAGATTTCATATTACAGCGTTATACAAAGATTCCACTACTTTTTTCATGGTTTGAGCAATTTTATATTGTTAAGTCACCATTCAGGGTTAAGCTATTTATATTGTATAATATTTTATATAAAAATAAATCATCGAATGATTTTAACTTACTTTTTAAAGGATAGGTGTATACATAAATTTTGTTATTTCATTAATTTTCTAATGATTCCAAAAAAAAAAAAAATGTTTGGAATAAAATGGTATTTTTTGAAAGATGGTTGCTTTAGAATATTAATGCATACATTTCTATTTATTTATTGCGAATAAAATTCTTAATTTGAAATTTTGGTTCTACTCCCTATTGCCGAGGTGATCAAGTTGAATACATCGTTTGTATAGTTGTATTATTTGATGATACGAGTTTTCAAAATCATTCTTAAACTCTAGAGCAGTGGAATCTTTGTTACTGTAGCCCTATCGACCATGTATCGTCACAACATAATCAAGTGGACAGTTCTTCTAGACTTTAATGTTGTTTAAACTTTGGAAATAAATGGTTGATATTTGTATGTCAATTTGTTACGTATGTATCACTAGAATGTCAAACAGCCCATAGCTCCACATCAAATGGTAAAATTTACCACATCGCTAATATGTCGGATCATTTAAATAATCTCATATATGGTCTTTCGGTGTTTATCATATACTCAAACGTGCCAAGGTTTCAACATTGAAATACTATTATAGTATTGCTTGTAGGAACTTTCTAAACAAGGTACTACAAGGCTTGATTAACCTTATATAATCAGGATTACAAACGAACAAAGTCACTAAGAAACTATATGAAATACTATGAACATGTGTCGAAGTGAAAGAGTGTCATTTCAGATAATTATCTTCATAAATACATTCCCAATAACCTTCTAAAAGAAGGAATCACTGGAGCATGAAAACTCTAAGAACTGTTCACAGCCTCTAACCATATGTTTGGCTACTAGTAGTTGTTCAATATGGGTCTCATGTCTAATTAATTACATGAAAGGAAGAAACAAAATGTCAGTTCAGAAGCCTTACCGTGCACTGATACCATGCATATTCTTCTCCAAGCGGGCCTGAATTTAATGTGGAAGAAAATAAATCAATATCCGATGTGTAGAATGATGAAACTTCCAGATAACTAGTAGAATTATAACCAACCAGACATGAAACATACTATCATATCTACATTTGTTTCAGCGCTGTTGGTAATTAGAAAAAGAAGATGCGGATATGAAATAAAATTCATGTTAGTTTGGACATGGCAGGAAACAGGTATATAAGGAGCAACAGAAACCCTAATCTATAATCATTTAGAAATAAACGTAATTTTTTCAAATAAATTAACAAATTATGTTGAAATGTGTGCGTGCAATCACATAAGTACATCAACAAACCCCTTCATTCCCCTCCATTACTCACCGTCAAATTTGTCATATCAAATAGCTTCAGATTTAACTATTTTTTGCGGGTATATTCTATTTCGTAATCACACAAAATTTTGTATTGCTTCAAATCTATTAACCACTTCAAAATTACAAATGATCGTGAGCGATCAAAATCATTTAAACGTTGATTGAAATGTAAATTTGGAAGGATTGAAATTTCAAATTGATTTAAACTTTTGTATAGATAACCTACAAAATAAAAATGGGGTTCTTTTGTTTTAAAGGGGGGGGGGGGGAGGAGGGGATGCGCGCGTGTGTATATAGAGAGAGAGAGGAGGGTCAAATGGCACTCGTGTTCGACATCTTCCCTTTTGATCCGAACCACGGCTACTCATATTTAAATAATGAGTGAGTGGGCAAGAAAATGGGTGGATGGAAAGAAAAAGAGGTTGTGTGGTGGAAACCAAGGGGCATTTAGAGGTGATGCATTTTTTGGGGATCAACGAAACCTCCTTATGTGTGTATGTGTGTATTATATATGTATGTGTTGTATATGTATGTGTTATATATGTATGTGTGTATTATATATGTACGTGTTGTATACATATGTTTCTGCGCAAATAAAAAAAAACTTAGCTCAATCTGATATATTTTTTATAATAATAACATCGAGAGGAGAACTTTAAACAAATAAATGATCGGAATCTGGTCTTCTAGGCAATTTTTACATAGGTGTGCACACATTTGTCCACTCACATATGTTTACAATTTTCAAGGGACTAAAATATTTGAAACGATAAAAAAATTGTGAAATTGATCCATATTACAACTTGATCATATCCCCAAAAAATAGTTAAATCCAAAAGTTTTTAATATGAGCATACGTTCAGTTAAATCCGCTAAATGAAACGAGGGGATGTGAAGACACTCTCTCTCACACACAAAGGGAATGATCCAAGTCTCTTCGCATTAGACCCCCTAGATCCTTACCTCAAGTCCGAAATATCTATAAATAGAAATATTTTGTTCATATGATCTTTGATTATCAGGATCATCTACAACGAATTTCACGTTGCTCCAAAATCACCACCACAATAAAGATCCAAGTGGACGCGGACTCTCGTTGCACATACATCAAGATTTGTAGAAATGATCTTGATAGCAAACAGATTAAGTCTAAAAGGTTTCCATATTATATATATGAGGCAGGTTCAATGACACCTCAAATAGTTGGGCACCCCTTTGGCCTCTCTGTTTTCCACCACAAGTGGAAGGGGAGTGAATGAGTGAAAGGAGAGAGAGGGGAAACTTGTGGTGGAAAACGGGAGGGCTAAAGGGGAGCCCAACTGTTTGGGTGACGCTCGCATATATATATATATATATATGTATATATGTATGTATGTATGTATGTATATATGTGTGTGTGTGTGTGCGTGCGCGCGCGTGCGCTTTATATGTACATATATGGGGAATGTTCAACTACACCTTGGCTCCCACTGAATATCAACCACAATTTCCTATTTAAATAATATTATTTTCTCTCTGTTTCCACTACAACACACTACTTAATTCACCAAGAGAGAAAATAATATATTCAAATAGGAACTTGCAGTGACGGAGCCAGCAATGGCTATGAGATAGGGCATAAGATAGGTTTTAGATGGGGCAATTTGCTTGTCTAGCGTAGTTTGCATATGAATTACAGAAAATGAGGTAGGGCCTTGGCCCCATCTCACCCAAGAGTACATCCGCCCCCGGGAACTTGTGGATACACATACACACACACACACACATACATATATATTATATAGGTGTTTTAAAATGCTCAACTCAATAGCAAATCAATGCAGGACAACGCTATGTATTAGCACTTGAGGCATATAAGATGCACATAACATACCTCGCAGATCTCAGGTTGCTGAGGCATGTCTTAGGGTAAAATTTATCTTTAACTATAACGAAAACCATATATAGTCAAGATCCACTAGCTCAAGTGGCAGTGGTATGAGTTTATAGGCAGAGGCCGCAGGTTTGAGCCTCCGAACATCAAAAATGAATACTTGAATAAAAAGTACTGCTCTTGTTATAAAAATATTGTAACAGAAGTTCCAAAAACCTAATCATTTCATAGCAAACAAAAAAGAACAAGGTTAAGTAAAGAAGATCAATTGATTTTTTTTTTTTCATTTCTAATCAAATTCGGTGACTGATTTCTAAGCCAAATCATGTTCCTAGTTTGGATTGAAGTTGTTTTAAAAGCATGATGGAATCAAAGAGGAAGAAAAAAAAAAAAAAAACAAGGAACACCAGCTCAAATGACAAAAGTTATGATGCTCGAGACTGGGATTCTAGATAATATGGGATCGAACCACCGAGACATCAAAATGACTGTTCTGCATGAACAAAGTATCATTCTTATTTTTAACACTGCTTCCAGATTTATTTATTCTGGATTATATTTACTTGTATGCAACTCGTAACGGTCTATGTCTCAACTTCAAATTGAACAGTGCATTTGCTTGTTGTTCGTAGTACTTTGCATTTAAATAGAATTGTGTCAAAACTTATGTAGTGTTTATGTATATACTAGCAAATGAAGTACAAGTTAGAAAGTTTTTACACTGAATGTTTTACATAAGTTTGACTATATTTTGTTTGATTTTATTTAGATATTTGTTGTTTCTTGTTTCAATGTTCCAACATTTATTGTTTTATACTATTTATTTTATATGTGTGCATAATGTTGACCGAAGAAATTTCTATGATTGAAAGCTATGTCTAACCTCAGATGCACAAAAACACATCAAGTATGTCTTTCGGGGAACCACTGTTTTGCAGCATACCTTTAGCACCACTACCTTACCGTGAGCTACACTAATCAAATCCAACAACATTTTGTAGATGTTCAATCCACATATATATTATCGTCTATCCAAAATTTGAGTTCACTCCGACATCCGTAGAATAATATATTCGATGTTTAAATTTAGCGGTTCGAATAAATGTATGCATGGTGAATAATTGAGCTAATAATATATTTTATGTATAAATTTAACGGTTCGAATAAATGTATGCACGGTGAATAATTGAGCTAATAATATATTTTATGTATAAATTTAACGGTTCGAAAAAATGTATGAACGATGAACAAATGAGCTAAGATTTTGAAAATGTTACGAATGTCGGAAAGAGCTCAAATTTTGGATAGATGATAATATATATATATATATATATATATATATATACATACATATATATTTTGTGTGTGGTTTGAACATCTACAAAATCTTGTTGGATTTGGATTAGTGTAGCTCACGGTAAGGTAGGGGTGCTAAATGGGTGCTGCAAAACAGGATGCCCCGGAATGTTCCCATATATATATATATATATATATATATATATATATAGAGAGAGAGAGAGAGAGAGAGAGAGAGAGAGAGAGACACACATATATATATACACACACACGTATGTACTATGTATATATGTATCGATTTGAATAGTTTGAGGTGCGTGTAGAGGCCAAATATTAATTTTGATGCTTAATGTTAGCTACGGTAGTTTTTAAAATATACTGTAAAATATATATGTAAATAAAATTAATCTCAATAAGAGCCACGTTTGATCGTGTGAGAATACCAAACTTATATCCACATGCATGACCAGCTATCATATGTTTGCTTCACAAGATATTATACCTATAAAAGCATAGCGATATTCATCTATAATAAATACTATAAATCATACTGTACAACAATATTGGAGTTGGTCATACACAGTTAAAGGTACATCCAAAAATTTGGGGATTCTCTATACCATAAATAACACAAAAACGCTCCACTTGGAAGTTTCATACCACCAATTATTGGGGGGTTTGAAAGCAAGGTTTTAATTGTTGCTGATCATAGCAATTTTGACTGGTTTATAAAAACGTTGTTACAACTGTGAACACATACTTGAGAGTGCAACATACACAGATTTTAAGAGTTTACAAAAGTAATCTTACACACACACACACATAGAGAGAGAGAGAGAGAAACACACACACACACACACACACACACACACACATATATATATATATATATATATATATATGTGTGTGTGTATGTGTGTGTGTGTGTGTGTGTGTGTGGAACCCCTCAAAGGTCAAAAAAATCTCAATTTAATAGATTTAGAATTACCATGAACATTAACACTACATCGCGTTTATGATCGATAGGAACTGAAAAAGAAAAAACTTACAAACAAGGGTTATGACACTGTCCAAAACTACTTGAAACTAATGGGAAAAAAATTCTCAAATGAAGCATTAAAATATTACCTGGATGAGTGAGTTTTACAGATTTGAATTCAACCTCATCGGGACTTCGGATATACATTCTGCGAGGATCAATGCTTACAACAACCGCCTGCAGCAATTAAGAAACAGCTAATGAATTCACATACACATCAGCCATCTCATGTGTAAAAAAAAAACGTAAGCCCCATAGAAAGATCAACAGAAGTTAATGACTGTTTCAATATACAAACTCTGCAAAAGCCTTCTAAGTTTATTATTACAGCATGAATGTTTGGAAGATATATTTTCCACGAAGTAAGCAATAACCATCGATATTGTAGTACAAAGATAATACCATGCATATAATGTAATCTTACTTAAAAAATCAGAACAGATATTTCCTAAACATCAACATTGGAAAGGCCTTAAGACTGCAAGTTTTTTAACTACGACCCCATGTACTATTCTTTTGTACCTGAATTGTTCACCAATAATTATTATTCAGCGTTAGGTAAATATTTTAATAATTAGCTATTGTGAGAACAAAAATTCCTGCAATGTTTTTGTCTAGGAAAGGACTACCTAGTTTTATATTATGGGGTAGATTAATATTAGTGAGAAGAAAGAGTAAAGACAGATTCATTGATTAAGACTTCAGTAAGGAAATGTGTTGGGTTGTTTATGTAACTTATTTTGGTTGAATTTTCCAGTAAAAGGTTATGAAGATCATTTAGAAATTAGAAGACATCCAACTTAGTTTTATACTAGAATTTTTGAATCATGCTTATTTGAACGTGGGCGGTGAAGATTCAGATTCAGATCAAGGGTAAATGGTGGCATTGGAGACATGTTCTAGAAAATAGACTCGTTATTCAAATAAGATAGCTGCAAGATACGAATGGAATGGCAAGAATTGTTTAATGTAATAGGAACCAAATAGCATGCAAATGAATGAAGTGGAAATAGATGGGATCATTAGACTTGTAATTGGCGCTTGGCACCTAAATCAACTAAAATAACAAAATGGAATGATGATAAAATGAGGAATGTACACAGATAAAAGGCAGATCGTACACGATCGTCGCTTACTAATCTATGTGGGAAAGATTTCGTCGTTTAATTTAGAATATTACTGTTTAGGAAGTAAAAGATTGTGGGTGTCCATTGTCATTTGATCAACATGTGATACTTTCCACGAACGTATATATGTTACTAACGTGTAACAAGTGTATTGCACACGGTGATGTTGTAAAAACATTGTATTCACACTTCCAATACATTATCAAAATAAGATTTTGCTATGCAATGTATGATATATTAATTATAAACTAATTTATTGTTATTATTTATGTATAAATTTTGTTAAATGATTCACATATTTGTTGATTTGAATGAGAAAACTCCTTTTACCATTTTGTTAATACAGATGTGTACATAACAACATATTGAAATTAATTATATATATATATATATAATTGTTAGACAACTTAACAAATCTTTACTTGAACATGTTTTAAATAATTTTAAATTAAGAGTATTTGATAAATTAAATATATAGACTTAAATGTGAAATAGTAAGAGAGAGATGATGAAAATTTGATAAATAATCCTAGAAAACATAAAACATACATTTCAGATAAAATGATAACCTCCAACAATTTGAAAATAAAAATTGAAAGAGAATTAATAAGCGAGGCTAAGATTTCAAGAACTAATGAAGGCACGTACTTTCTCCACCTAACTATTAATCAACGAACAATTTACTGATATAAATGAATTTTAATATTGTTGTTACTGTTTAGGTACATAAATTATATTTGAATGAAAATTCAATTTAACATTTATGTTAATATGAACATGGTGTACGTATTGACATTGTTATTTTTAAGAATTATTAGCCAAATTAATGTAATTAGTTGATTAGATTGATTTGAATAGTTTATATATAGGATTAATTTATTTATTTAAATATACGAACTCAAATGAAAATCAACTCTTTGAAAATTTTGAAAATAATAGTAGCAATTAGAAAATGTAGGTATTCGGATGTAAAACGAAAATGGAGAATTAATAAGTATCATGAATAGTTGTAAAAATCATAAATTATATCTGAATTCTGAAATGAAATACGTGAAGCAAATTAAGAAGAGGCAAGCAAAATGCTAAAAAAAACTGAGAAAGTTATAATTCTCAAAAAATATAACACTAACATAAACAAACATTTTACGGAAATTGGAAAGTGTGAAAACAATTGTACCACGGAGTATAGTCTGCAAAAAAAGTGAGGCTGTATATATCAAATCAACACATAGGCACTTCTGGATAGTGCTGCCAGCAAAATGATTAAGATTGTTTTTTTAATAAGCATTTACTATTTTTTATAATAAAAAAAATGCATGTTTTGCCATCAAATGTAGTAGAGATAAAAAGATCCTTAAATTGAGAGGTCAATATAAATTTCTGGTTTGTAATATTATATTGCATGAATTAGCAAAAATAATAGTATCCTGAACCCCCCCCCCCCCCCCCCCCCCACACACACCACCCAAAAAAAAAAAACAATTATCAAGATATATAAGGTGCTTTTACTGCATTTACAATAACTTAACCCGATCATCCAGATAATCACCATATAACTTATTTTCTCACTTTATTCCCAAACTCTAAGTGGGAAGAAAACATCTAACTTGGTTGAACAAAATACACAAGCTAAAGCATGATGTATATTTGCTAAAAGAAATGTTTATATTCAGTCCCTTGGCATGATTGGAAATATTTGACAATACACAACAAGTCAGTTACTAGATTTAAATCAATATTCTCATAAAGCACCAGACCAATAAAAACAGGTACCCAGAATCAAGAACGTTATCGCAATTGGAAAGTGCTGAAATTTGAAATATTTTGTAATATACGATTAAATTTTTATGAAATTAAGGTCTTACATGTTCAATCTACTTGTATACGGTACATCTGAATAGTGCTGTTAGTACAAATGTCTAAGATGATTTTCTAACATAAGAATTTTTAGGTTCACAAGTGGTTAATAATCAGTAATAGACTATTATTTCCCTTTCTGTAATATAAGAAGGGCACGTTTTGCCGTGCATACGGTACTCCTGAAGCACAATAAGTCAGTTACTAGATTTAAATCAATATTTCCATAAGGCACCAGACCAATAAAAACATGTATCCACAATCAAGAACATTATCGCAATTGGAAAGTGCTGAAAATTGGAAATATTTTGTAACATGCAATTAAATTTTTACAAAATTAAGGTCTTGCATGTTGAATCTACTTGTATACGGTACTTCTGCATAGTGCTGCTAGTACAAATGTCTAGGATGATTTTCTAACATAAGAATTTTTATTTTCACAAGTGGTTAATAAACAGTAATAGACTATTATTTCCCTTTTTGTATTATAAGGACACGTTTTGCCATGTAGTAGAGTAGTGAGATAGAGACGTTAAAATTATGAGGCAAATACAAATTTGTGGATTTTGTTGTTATTATTATACGTGAATACTAAAAGCTTCTAGTACTAACAACTCTACGCCTTGTCAGTTTATCAGAATATAAGATGGTCTAAGCAGGCTTACAATAATTTAAGAAACCAATTGTAACCATGCTGAATTCAGCTAGTATTCGAAGGCCAAAATGAGATGAAATGAATCACGGACTTGGATACACATTCAGGTGGGCAAGAAAATTGGACTTAAGAAGTTTAAAGAGAAAAAAAAAGGCAAAAAGGACTCTCGGTGCCAAGAGCTTTTTGTTGCTCTTTTGATCCCAAAACATCATATGCCTCATATGATTATGACCGGGTGCTTCTCTGAAAATAGACAAGCAACGTTAAAGATTTATAAGAAGAAAGCAAAGAAAGTATGATATCACAAGCAATATCCAAAAAATCGTTAGAAAGAACTAAATTTTCTTGAAAAAGAATTTGATATACATTAAATCAAAGAAAGAAGAACAAAGCAAGTGAAAAGGAGAAGGTTTAACCAACAAAACCTCCCGTTACCGAGAGGAACCTCTCGGTATCAAGAGGTCTATTTTGCTTTTTCTCTTGTGAAACTATGGACTTGCATTTTAACTTCGTACACACACACATACAGCTATGTATGCAAAACAATTGTGTATGAGGCATAAGGAGCAAAGGAGTACCACACTCGTGTTAGAACATGCAAATTGATTTCAAAAACATGCATGCTGATTTTATGAATATGCAAACTGATTTCAGAAATTTGTCACAACAAATATTTCGTGGATTTTTTGATCCACTGCTTTGGGATTGAATATCATTAGTTTCAGAAAAACTTCGAAAAGTAGAAGATGATGATATAGTATATGCAATTTAAATGTCAACCTGGTTTCCATAAACTCGAGATATTTGTTCTATGCTGCTGCTCCCCGTCTTTATCTGGGAAAATATAAGCAAGTATAAAAAATTATAAGAAAAAAGAAGACCTCAGTTATAGGAACAAATATAAGGGAAGATCAAGGATAACATACTCCACTTTTTAAATACTCTTCAGCAGCAAAAACTGCATCACTTCCAATCGAAATTTTATCAGCACCAGATCTAAAATATTCCGATGCCACTTCCAAACTCGAATAGTGCCTAATAAATAAACAAATAAATTTTTACCAACCAAAATGAACAGGCAATATGCTACAAATTTAGAAGTTAATGAGAGAAAGCGGTCGGGGCTTCTTTTCATTTTTCTTTTTTTCCAAAAAGAAATATATAATATAACAAATGGGAGAATCCAGCCATTCCCCAACGGCTCACAAAAACGGTTTTTTGCTAAAAGCCGAAACCGTGCACACACACGAACAAAAGAAACAAAATACAGTAAAAAACCACCAAAAGGCCCTTGAAGTCTAAGAAGATGGACATCACAGCCAAGGTAGGTGAAGAACATCGATGAAGGCTCCTCCAAGAACCTAGTAGATGTCATGGTATAAAGGATCCCGAGAACCGCGATGGGAAGTGCAATCGGAGAAGAGCAAATCAAATCCAGCTCCTCGAATAGCTCCCAAAGCTCCGGTTGTTCCTGCTCCAGGAGAAAGCGGTCGGGGCTTCTGGTTCAATACTCAAGCAGGTTTCTAAAAATGAAAATACCAACAAAATGAAGAGCTTTGATTAAGCCAATATATTTGCTGCTTTTTCTGGCATCTATCCTTTAAGGTCATATACGGTAACTAAGAAGGGAGAATAAAATCACCTTGATACAAATTCACATGCAAACCATCGTGTAACCCGCGTGTCGCACAGAGTGTGTATTAAAAAATTAACTTTATAGATATCTTTAATGAATTGAGTTTACTATGCAATGTGTAGTAAATTGTTAAGACCACTGAGTTATGTACTGAATATATTATTTTTAAGTTTGTAATTTTTGTTATGTGATTATGTATTTTTATGTTTGTACAAACATATAAAATGTCACCTCTGTAGATAATAATCAACTAGATGATGATCTGTTATATTCAACATTTTATATTTGTTATGAAAATAAATGGAAGTTGGTATTCTTAGTTAAACTAAATTTATTATTTCTAAATTTCCAATACACAAATATTTATATACATAGATTTTAATTTAACAATTTTCTTTTACTGAATTTGTTTAAAAGAAAAATGACATTGTTGACCAGCTTTTTGGCAAAAACCGTCACAACCCAAGATTGAAGCTCATTACCAGATATCGGTCCAGATCTATGCTCCCAGGGTCCGAATTACGTCATAGGTCGATCGATCATAATTAAACCTGAATCAACTCCGCAGCAAGTAAAGGTTTTCTCCCTTAAAGCTGCCATTTTTCCAAAGTCAAAACCAAGCCGACGATTGGGTTATTCATGAAGAATCGGGTCAAGCCTAAACATCGGATCAGGAATGATAAATCAAAACTATTTACTACAAGACAATGTCCTACTCTCAAGGCAACAGAAACGGTAAGCTTTATCTCGCACAGCTTTTTATACGCCAAGTTCCAAGCTCTACGTAAGCCACGATTTCCGAAAAGAGCTATTCATCAGTAGTAAATCGGATCCCGCCGCTACAATTTTTTTACTGGATCAAGTTACACGTGTCCAGGCCTGAAAAGGATATGTGCCACGCTTCATACCAACTTGACCCATCTCTTCGCCTATAAATACAACCGTTTCCAAAAATGGAAAGGCATCTTGAATTCGCTACTGGAAATCTTCTATTCGACATCCCAAAATAGCATGTCACACATTCTAAGTACAATACAAGGATTTTGTGTGAAGATCTCTTCTCTCTTCCACTGAAAATCAACTGTAATATGTAATCGACATTATAAACAAAGATTATAAAGTGAATGTAGGCTTGGTTTAAGCCGAACCACTATAAAATATTGTGTCTTTTGTGTTTATTTACCTTTTTTAACATTCTGTGAATATTATCGTGTGGCACACGTTGGGGTTGATCGTTGTTAGACTCACTTTTGACGTCAACATTTTGGCATGCCAGGAAGGAGGGCACGGTTATACCCTAAAACCTTTGGCAACTCTTAAAAAAGCAATGGCAAAGCGGAAGGACTCAGCACCTTCTCACTCTCAACCTCGATCCGCTAGTGCAAAAGACGCAACAACAACGAAGGCAAGCCAAGAGGCTTCCTCCCACGAAGAACTGTCCCAATACCTAATTAGGAACGAGATGGATAAAGTTTTGGCCGAGCTCAGATAGCACAACAAGACGGAATTCTCGCGAAGCAGCAGGAAATGATGAAGGATTTCCTCGCTCAGATGGAAGGAGGACCGAGCAAACCAAGCATCACTTCCTACACGAGACGAGGCTGGGACAATAATTAATCTGCGATCTGAAGAAATCCAAGCCCTAAATCAATCTACGGTTCCTTCTGGCTGAACTTCACTTTCCGATCGGCCAGATCTAATGTCGTCACTTCCGACAACTACCGGCGCTGGAGTAGCTGCAGATTCTCAGGTTGGCCATAGCCAAATTCCGGACCGGTCGACCATTTTGCCTCCAGTCCAAGATTCGACTGAACTCCCTGGACAAACAGCTCCTGAACCAGTGCAACTTCTGGGTCGACCAGAACATGGATCGATGCAACTCCCGGTCCGACTCGGCATCTTACCGCAAACTCGTTTCATGCAGCCTCCCCCACAGCCTTCCCAACTTGTCGATCCAAGAAGGGCTGGGTGCAACGACCCTCCGTGTCGCTAAGACCATTCTACCATACTGGTCCCCAATGTGACGGAGGGAAACGCTACGGAAAATCACTCTAATGTCGCCCCATGCGGGGGCAATACCGAGCCTCGAACAGGAAATGCTATCCCAAGCCGGTCCCTTCCAACCGGAGCGGCCATGGTACGGTCCAACACTCAGTTTAACCAAGCGCCTTCAGTTACTCCTGAATCAAGGGATAGGGACCGCCTTCACTCAACTCTCGTGAGCCAAACCGATCCGACCCCAAGAACTCGGGGCATGCCACCCAGTCCTAGTACTGAGGTTCTCACCGATGTCCCCAATGCAGGATTGAATTTGTGGCAACAACTCCCTGGGGATGGAAGTCAGATTGCAAGCATCATCAAACAGTTCACTAGAGGCACCTTTTCTCAACATGATGTGGATAACATACATCGCAGTCCATTCACACGGGAAATCAGAAACTCCCAGAATCAGTGTAGTCTATAGCGCATACCGCAAAATAGCGCAAGACTTGCGCTATGGGCTATTTTGCACTATGCGCTATAGCGAGCGCTATTGCGTTCATTTAAAAAAAAAGTAATCAACTATATTTCGCCTAAATGAAAATTATTTTTTGTTTTGCATATTTTGCGTCATATCCAAACAGTTCAGACTCTAAATACAAGCACTACCATACTTTATGCATGTATCAAATATATTTTTATGTAAATTGTAATTATATTATAGAAAATTTGATAAGTTCATACTGTACATTCAAAATAACTAATGAATATAATATATTTGTGTCTTACAAATTTGAAAATTATTCCTATAACTGTGAGCTATAATGAAATTTATTTCCATTTATCAATTATGGAAATACAAAACTATAAGAAAAATACATGAAAAATACACTTTTGTACAAAATGTATAAAAAAAACAACTACTAACATGTACTCAAGAAAAGAAAAAAATTAAGAAAAGTCGTAAAGTTAAAATAAAATCAAATGAAAATAATATGTTAAATCTACAATAACAAAATTCAAATAAACAAAAGTTATATGTGATTCAAGCGTACAATAACAAAACATAGAAATTATATTATGCTTCTAATTTTTTAGTAAAACATAACCATTAATCATTATTTAAATGATCGTTAATTTCTTCTTCTTTCGAGTCATATTTTACGGCATTTTTCCTCTAAGTCATTATAAATACAATAGCGTGCTATTTTTGGCTTAATTCACTGTCCAAACATTAAAAAAAGACAAAAACAAAATAGTGCACTATTTATAGCTATGACCTATTTATAGCTATGATAAAATAACGCGCTATTTTTGTGCTATAGGGAACCCTTGCGCTATTGTAGGTACAATAGCGCAAGCACTGCGCTATGCGCTATTTATCGCTAGCGTACGCTTTGATAACACAACCCGGAATCCCTCAGACTTCAAACTTCCGGTCCTGAAGACCTACAACGGCATGACCGACCCGACTATACATCTCATGTGATACATGCATCACATGGAAGTGCTGTCAGTATCAACCAATGACATGGCCAAGTGCTTCCCTCTCTTTCTCATCGACATAGTTGGCATGTGGTTTCAGCAGCTAACAACTGAATCGATCAACAGCTGGAATATGTTCGTCGCCTGCTTCATCGAGCAGTTCAGAGTTGATATCTTCGACCGAAGAGCGTCATGTTTCTTGCAACCATTAAGCAGCGGTCATGAGAGACCTTATGCTCCGTCTTAGAAAGATTCAACACGGCTGTAGCATCAGTCGATCGACCCGAACCATTGATGGTGCTTATGGTCGCCATAGTCGGTGTTCAAAGCCGAATTGATTTCGAGATCTCCCTAACTAGAGATCTCCCAGGGATATTGAAGATTTCTATGTCGAATCAGATAGATTCCTCTGGCAGGAGGATGCTAGCATCAAGATGGAAAATTTCGAAATACTTGCTACCAAGGACGGAGGTCCATCCAATACCACTGGCTAGAACAAATGCAAAGGAAAAGCCTCGGAAAAGAACGATCGAAACGTACGACTTCGAAGAGAGAAGAAATATGATCAATACACCGAGCTCAACTTCTCCCTACTGGACATCTACCTTGATGTGTGAGGATCCCTACCTTTCTCTAAGCCTCCCAGAAGGGAGTCGACCCAAAGAAAGCGTAAATCAGGAAAGCACTGCACGTATCATAATATGGCAGGTCACAACGCCAATGAATGCAGGCATCTACGCGATCTCATCGAGGAGAGGGTCAGGCGTGGAGAGCTGCCCGAGTATGTTAAAAAATCTGCATCAGCCGCACCTCCACAGCTATCTTTCTAGGCTTCTCAGGTCGGTCCCCGAGCTTCTCGAAACGAGAAAGACCGCGAGTCTAGCGATCGTGGCATCATCATCAACTAATCTGGCTTAGATCATTGTGGATACACTTCATTTCTTATGATATAAGAAATGTACTTTTATCTTTTATTTTATTTTAAATAATGTGGTTATGTTAAAGTACACACGTACGGGGTTAGGATTTAATCCCTAGGCATGCTCTGAATTCAACTATAAACCTATCAGGACTTGTTTTGATTTCTATAATAGCTCCTTAGCAGCAATAAACTTTCTTTCTCGAACATGGATCATGTTTGATTGATTCAAGCATCTTGTCAGGATTCGGCAAGTGCCTAAAAGCCGAGTATGGTTAATCCTCGCCAACCTAATTAAGCCGAGTATGGTTAATGCTCGCCAACTTAACAAAACCGAGTATGGTTTATGCTCGTCGTCAGGGTATGGTTTATACCCATTTCTCCAAACCAAGCATGGTTTATGCTCGTCCTCCGGGTATGCTTGATACCTCTCCTAAAAATTTACTAGTCAAGATATGACAAACTTAACTCCTCAATAAGAGTATGGCTTGTACTCAATCTTAACAAATCACACCCCGAGCATGGTTGATGCTCGATCCTAAACTCGGGTATGGATTAAACTCGTAAATCGGGTAAGGTTCATACCACCCCCTTCTCTACACAACTGAGTATGGTTTATGCTCGTCCCTCGGGTATGGCTTATATCTTCTCACTGAAACCAAGCATGGTTTATGCTCGTCCTTCTTGAACTCTGGGTATGGCTGATACCCCACTTTAAACTTTTAGGCATGGTTCATGCCCTTCTTTGGATTTCTAGGTATGGCTTATACCTGACCACCCAAACGACATCGGCATAATTTGACATGTCTACCTTAAAACCCTTTACAGGAACTGCTTTACTCGGCAAGGTCCCGATTTTACTGTCCTTCTCTGAAGTCGACTTAGTAAGGTCGATTAATTTTTTGGCATTCTATAAGACCCGACCTTAATATGATCAATGGTGATTGTCAGTTTTCCAACCTTAATATGATCCCAACGGTCGTCGGTTTACTGGCCTTAATACAACCATCAGTGACCGTCGGTTTTCTGGTCTTTCTCATAATATGATTTGGCGTAACCAAAGCTTCCCGGATCACAATATAAAGGACTTCTGAAGATCCAAAACACATCTTTCTTTACCAAAAAAGATATGTTCTGGGGGGCAAAGTGTTGACCAACTTTTTGGCAAAAGTCGTCACAACCTAAGATCGAAGCTCATTACCAGATATCGGTCCGGATCTATGCGCCCAAGGTCGACTTACATTATAGGTCAATCGATCATAATTCAACCCGAATCGACTCCGCATCAAGTAAAGGTTTTCTCCTTTAAAGATGGCATTTTTCCGAAGTCAAAACCAAGCCAATCGATCGATCATCAGTTGATCAATCGGGTTGTTCCTGAAGAATCGGGTCAAGCCAAGAATATCAAATCGGGAATAATAAATCAAAATTATTTACTACAAGACGAAGTCCTACTCCCAAGGCTACAGAACCGGTCAACTTTATCTCGCACAGCCTTTTATACGCTAAGTTCCAAGCTTCACGTATACCACGATTTCTGAAAAGAGCTTTTCATCAACAGTAGATCGGGCCCCGCCGCCTACAACTACTTTACTGGAACAAGTTACATGTGTCAAAACCCGAAAAAGATACGTGTCACGCTGCATACCAACTCAGCCCACCTCTTCGCCTATAAATATAACTGTTTCCAAAAATGGAAAGGCATCTTGAATCTGCTACTGGAAATTTTCTATTCGACATCCCAAAATAGCATGTCATATATTCTAAGTACAACACAAGGATTTTATGTAAAGATCTCTTTTTTCTCTACTTTCTTCCATTGAAAAACAACTGTAACATGTAATCGACAGTATAAACAAAGATTATAAAGTGGACCCAGGCTTGGTTTAAGCCGAACCACTATAAAATATTGTGTCTTCTATGCTTATTTACCTTTTTCTCACATTCTGTGAATATTATCGTGTGTGGTTAACACACGTTGGGGGTTGATCGTCATTAAACCAACTTTTGACGTCAACAGATATATAAATTGAATTTCAAATATTACTTAAGAGAATGATTAAAAATTCTACAAATGGAAATGTAATGGAAACGAATCAATATATTTATATGCATTCAAGAATTTTGCATTTAATTTCAACATCATAAATAAGTACATTATAATATCGAACCGGTAAACAAAATATTTATTTGACGACTAAAAGCAATATTGGTTGAAAGAAACTATACAAACAACATAGCTACTTTAGCCATGTAAGAATTATATTTCTGCTTTTAAGCCATTGGTACATAATTTATTTTAATTTTTAACAAATAAAAATTAACATCAATCTCACAAAGATAATAAACTACTAAAGGAAATATTTGTAATCAGACAACAGTATTAATCGCTTATTATTAATTTAATGTTATTTTTTAATAAAAATAATTTTTATCTTAAACTTTATTTTACTTTTATTAAAGCTTTTAACCTCTTTTTTTTGGGTTTCATCTCTAGCCAACCTCAACTTGTTTGAGATTTATGGCTTAACTATTGTTTAATAAAAATATTTTCTTAGTAATGACAAAGAATTCACTTGACTATGTGCATAGCTCAGTTAATTAGACCTACTTAATGATCATGGAACAAAGTTCCTTAAGGTCGTAGGTTAGAGTCCTAGCAAGTTGCGATGCGTTAGCTCTTAAAATGTAGAGCGGTCACGCCTTGAGAAAGCGAGAACGCTTGGGGGATTGATGATCTGTATTGGGCTAGATAAAAAGAGGAATCGATTGTGGTGGCCCATTTGAATCCCCAAACTCTACTCCCTGGAGCAGGGTTTAAAAAACAATATATTTGTTTGTAATAATACACTTATTATATGTTTTCTAAATTAACCATTAACTTTAGAAAGAAAATTTATGTATATTTCTCTTTGTAATAAATTCTAATTTAAAAAAGAATCACATGAACTTGAATTTAGAAATATGTAAGATATCTAAAGATAACTTTGTGTATAATTGTGGAGTTTCACATTATATGGACGTAAATGAAATATTTGTTTTTACAATATTGTCAACATAAGTACGACATACAATAACAAATAATAGTCAACTGAATTCATTTTAAAAGTTAAATTTTACACCACTCAATTAATTTAAATTTATGAACTGAATGTAAAACGATACAAAATAATTTGAAAGAATTATGTAAATAATTGTATAGATGATTATATGTTATCGGTTAAATGTAAAATGTTAATGGAGAGAAGAACATAAATCTGTAGTAATTATAATATTTACAAATTGTAATGTGGCCTAAATTAGCACATTTTTATTTTCAAAATTATTCCTTTGCGTCTTTTTTCAGAAACAAGCTTCATGAAAATTTGAAGTTTTTAGTGTATGCACTGCAAAATGTAAAAGTCTGCCGAAAATAATTACTTTGGCATTTTGTGAAAATTGTTTTAAAAAAAACACAACTGTTGAAATAATTAAAATTCCATTGGATAAAACTTTTGTTTTAGTAATTTGGTAGTTAATTTAAAGTTTTGACATGGTTTCGATCTAGAACTAGTTAGAAGTTACAATCATATACCCATTGTAACATCCCATAATTTTCAGTATATTTAAATTTCAATTTAAAATAAATAAATTGGGATATATTAGGGAAAATCAAAATTTTGTTAATTTTAATGATGGTGATTGTTTGAATTTAGTATAAATAGATTTTCCAAATGTAGTTTTATTTAGAAAGGCTATTTTGAAATTTAATATTTAAATAATTAAATTAATTTGAGTGGGTTAATTTAAAAGTGAAATTCAAATTTTAAATTGGAATTTGTGGAATTTTGGATTTGATATTGAATAACTTGAGGTAAAAGCAAATTCATTTATTTGAATTTGCAGTTCAGATTTAATTTGAGAAATACTCAAGATCCGGGAACTTAAAATTTGTGAAACAAGTTTATTTAAGCTGTGTTTGAATTAAAGGAGAATTTAAATTTGATTTGTTAAACGATGGAATTTAAGTTGTTTAAGTTAACTTTGAAATTCAAATTTGAATTTGTAAATAATCAAATGTGGAACTTAAATTTATGAAATAAATCTATAGAATTGATTTAAGTTATAATTTGATTTAATTTGAATTTAATGAATATTTAATTTGAATTTAATGAATATTTAATTTGAATTTAAAACAGTTAATCGAATAATTGGATATTTTATTTATTTAATTAACTGTGAAATTTAACCGTTTTGGCGACTGTTCCGGAATTCGATGAAACTGGCGCCATCATAACCAGAATGGTGAATTATGGTAGGATTTCAATTTGCGTTACAATCTAACTTACTGTTTGATCGTACAGGAGAAAACGTGAAAGGAATGAGTGTAAGTTGAAAATTGTTCATTGTTTCACATTGGATCTTTATATATATAAACTACTTCCATCCTAACTTTAATCAGCCATTTCTCATTACACGTATACTCTCCTTCTCCAGGAAAACTTCTTAATGGCTGAAACAAAAGTTCAAACCCTAGATTTAAATCAAAATACAAGCTGAAAATTTAATCTCTCCAGACCCCAACATATTATATATCAAACTGAAGCTCTTGATGATACGAAGTTGTTGGTATGTTTTATTCCGACATGCAGTGCTTCGTTTGGCCGTAAATTAATGGTCAAAGCTCTGAAATTCGTAACCCTAAGCATGATTTTGGGGTTTTTCGATTTAAGTACTAATTGGAGAAATTGGCATCTGGGTATTGTAGAGGAGGTCCATGCGAGCGCAACCGTGTTGTTCGTTCGACAAATAGTGGTCGTGGATGGCTGGAAATTGGGAATTAGGGTTCGTTTTCCTTGAACTTTAGGCCGACGGCGGAGGAGTTTTGGGCAACCGAAGGTGGTGCCTCCGGCGTAGGTAGGTGCGCAAGTCCATGAGGGTCTGTTTGCCTATGGTCTCGTGTCTCCAGGAGGTCGGAGCTCTTGGCAATCGGTGGTCAAAGATCAGAGCTGATGGGTTGTTTTCACGTTGTTACTGTAGCGAGGAAGGAGATGGAGCGGGAACGACCTGATGACATGGCAGCGAATTATTGGGTGAGAAATCATTTAATTTATATATTTAAATTTCAAATGGTAAAACATGAATAACTTTTGCATACGGACTCGGATTTGGACGCGGTTTGTTGCATTGGGATCGTGGTGGAATTACGGTCGTTTTGGCACTAACCTGGCTGCGTTTAGAGACTGTGAAATTTTGGCCCTTAGTTGGACATTCGATCAACTGAGGACGCAAAGGTGAGTGATTTTATCGCTCACACTGAACTGAATTTTTCCCATATTTATTAAATTAAATTAAATTATGAAATAAGTTTGGTCGCATGGTTGTGTTGATTGTTGAATTCGTTGCTTAAAACTGACATACAAGTGTGTTAATCTGTGAATTTTAGTTGACAACTAGTTATTTAGTTTAATTAGATTCTAGTTAGAAACCCGACACTTGTTAACCAGTGAAATGAGAAATATTTACCATTATCGTTGTGATGGATGCCTTGGTTGATTTGGTTAATGAATTGATATTGATTCTGAAATGTTCCATTTTCAGTATGTGAATGTTGTATACTTATATTGATGATTAATCCCATTTTGCCCTAGATGTTACGGGCATCAAATAAACCGGGGATTAATCGATTTAAATAAATTAAGAACACAGGTCGAAATGATAAATATCTGTGACCCTGATTTGGATTGAAATGATAGATCCATCCCTGAATATCGAGAAATTAAATTTAAAATCACTTGGCCATAGGGTAGCAAATTATATACGGACGTCGATTGGTTAAATGATTTTAATTATTCGAACGTTATTCGATGGGAAATTTTGTTAAAGGAAATGTGTCGATTTTTGTTAGATTTCAATTTTCCTTGAATCTTGAAATTTGAAGGACTATAAATGGATTAAAGAAATTTTCCTACGACAAATTTGAAAATTTGAATTTGGAACTTGAATATGATTTGAAAATTTTCCAATAATTGAGGTAGACCCGGAATTTAAATAAATTCTTATTTGAATCTGATTTTGGGTAAGGGAAGTCGAGGTTACTTGGAGTTGATTTAACCAAAGATGAATATGGTTTGGAATTCTCTAAATTTAAAGATGAGATGAAATGGTGTTGAATAAGAGGTTGAATTATGTAGCTCCATTGAGACTGGGTATGGATTCAGGTACTTGGAATTCGGAAGAAAGGAATGATTATGATTAAAGAAATTATATATATATGATTTCAAATAAATTTTTCTTTCCTAAAAATTATTATTTAACCTTTATCTATAAACTATTGTAATTTAAATAAATTTTCCTTATATCTTATTTTCCAGACTATCTAGTAAATCTTTAATTTATGTTTGTACATAATGTTTTAAATTATTTTATTTACCTTTATTTATTACATTATATATATGTATTTATATAAGATTTTCCTATAAACTTTTATTTTCATAAGTATTTAAAATTTTGAATTCCTTCTGAATGAAAAGTGTTTGGATTTAAACCATTGGCTCAAAGGGAGTTAAGATTTAAGTTATATCCTTTTGAGTATGAATCGGTTTTTTTAAATGAGTTGTTATGAAGTATATATTCTATTTGAGTATGAATGAATTCAAACATAAATTGATTTGGAATAATTTGAAATCTTTGAGATAAAATATATTCTATTTGAATATAAGTCGATTTTGAATATTATACGATTATAATATAAGGAAATGGAAATATATTCTAGTTTAGAATATAATGGGTTTTTGAATGATTGAGATATTTTGATATGGAATTATATTCTATTTGAATATAGAATTTGGTTCGAAACAGAATATGATATTTTGATATGAAACGAACCTTTGAGAAATGTAAAAGAACCAACCAATGTGGAAAATGTAAGTGTTGATTGTTAAAGAGACCGAAGTCGACATAAGGCATACTCTCTGTCAGTGTCGATACCACTTTAACAACTGTGAACGTTAGGACGTATCCAGAATGGAAGATGATGACTTGGAGGTGATTATTGAATCAAAGAAGATGAACGATGACGAAATAGCCCTGACCTTCGGGTCAGAATTGAAATGACTAAAACAGGAGCTATACCGTGACTAATTAAGGTAGCACCTTTGATCGACACACTTCTTCGATACTATTCCTATGACTATGATAATGATGATGATTTGGGCCCATTTATGACTTTGGGAGTGTGTTCCGAGGTGGGCGGTAGTGGCTGCTATGCGTTACCACCGGTCCGGGAGTGCAATTGGTAGAATCCTACCCTGGGCATTGCCTCGAGTGCCTTGTCATGCTATCCTTATCGAGCCCCATACGATTTTGATTTGTATTGTACCTATGGAGTGCCCTCTGATGCCATCATTTACGGTGGGTTTACGGTACTGTATAGACTACGGTACTATAAACGGTGTAATTGGTAGAATCCTACCCTGGGCATTGCCTCGAGTGTCTTGTCATGCTATCCTTATCGAGCCCCATACGATTCTGATTTGTATTGTACCTATGGAGTGCCCTCTGATGCCATCATTTACGGTGGGTTTACGGTACTGTATAGACTACGGTATTATAAACGGTGTAAGGGTAAAAATGTAATCCCGCTTACGCTATTTTCAGTATTTATACTTTACTGAGTAGACACTATTATAATAGCGTATTATACTATCTATGTATTAGTTTAACGGATCCTTGAAAGATGGAAAAATCCCGTAACATCTCTTGAGTTACTGCACCCATGACACTGATGTTATTTCGTATTTTGATTTGACTAATATGAGAATGATTTAGTGTTGATCCGAGTGTTTGTTGTGTTTTCTTTTATGTAATATGCTCGGGTCAGCAGATGTTGCAGTTAGTGAAGATTTTCAACAGCTTGGAGGATGAAGACGAGTATTTGGTATATATATATATATATATATATATATAATACGTGTATGTTCCGCTGCACTTTATTTCCGCTGCATTACTGTATGATTTGTACAAGTGTAACTCTGATAATCATTGTACGTTATAGCCAATGTATATTTCAACTGCTTTTAAACTGTTAGTTATCTATTATATATTGTCCTTCCGTTGTGAGGTTCTGCGATTGTTTTTCCTCTTCTTTTTCTTCTTTTCCCAATAACCGCCTATATATGTGATTTGTTTGGGTCGACATGTGTGGTTTATTGTCGATTTGAACGGTCAAAAATATGGGTCGTTACATTTTGGTATCAGAGCGATGGTTAGCGATAACCTTGGCTCTGTTTGGGAATCAACTCATTAGAGATGGGGTTAGAAACGCCCTAGAATGGGTTGAGTGATATAAGAGAGCGTACTTGTATTTTTGATAAATTGGTTTTCATTGTGTTGATCTGTTCTTTTGAATATTTATGGGTTTTGGTCGATATATGGGACGCCATAGAATCGATAGGAATTTCTAAATGATCGAACAGAATGATCGACATAATATGATTTTCGATTATATTATATATATATTATATACTACTAGTGGTTTTAAGTGTATAATCATTGGTCGCTGGTAGGTAATAATATTAAGCTATTACCTATTATGGTTGATTGATAATAAATCTAATAAGGAAAATCAAATAGTTTTATAAAATATGTGAGAATGGTTTTGTAATATATTTGCGATAAATAGAAATGACCTTGAAACTTGATCCTGTGGTACTTTTAAAAAATAGTTTTGTCGAATTTTGAAATAATATCATATTATAAGTATTGTCGAAGGGAATGGTTTAAAGGATTTTTAAAGAAATAAGTGTATAATCCCTTCTCGGACATCAGAAATGACTTCGGTAATGAGGTGCACGCATTATCGACGTTTATTCTGAAGAGTCTAAGTGGGGGAGAGACCACTCAATTATCATTATAATTGGGTTTGACAAAGGATTTTGGATTAAATTCCATATGGTATAACGTATATAAAAGTATAGTATATGTTATTTAAAGGTTGAATTTAGATTAAACTAGAATTGAAATTTCTATGTTTTTGTTAATTAAGATTTAGATTTAAAATTTTATGACATGATTTTTTTATAAAATAGTACAAGTATATATATTACTTTAAAAACCTAGTTTATAAACCTGGGATCAGGGTATTCGAGTTCATCTCTACTAAAAATATTGATTTATGTACTAAGGAAAATCGGTTTGTTGGAATTTTAGATCTAGAAATCGTGAAATGGATTTAAGTATTTAGAGGAGAGCAGTGGTCGTTGAAATGCTTAAGCAGGGCGATAATAAGGGAACGAAAAATTTGTCGAGGAAAATATATAAATGGTTTAAATAGAACACGACGCGCAGCGACCATTCGCAAATTTCGACTTTTGACTTCGAATGGACGTAGCGGAAGATCTGACCGTCGAATTCTCCTAAAAACCGGAATCGTTGGGTTCGTATCGAAAAGAGCTTTCCAATGAATATGAGAGATTTGAAATCCAATGGTTAGATTTGGAAATATGTCCAAATCAACTTTGGAAAAGGTCGCTATGGCCGCAGTTCGGTGACCGTTATTGGAAACCGACTAAATTATCGATAATAAAAATTTTAAAAATATTAATAATTTGTGTAAAATCATAATAAGTGATTTGGAAAGAATTGGGATGAAAATTCCATACTTGAAAAGATAAAAATATATTATATCAAACCGAACTAGTTATTGACTTGAAATGATAATCCAATATTTTAAAATAAATTGGTTTTGAAATGATTTTATTAACCAAAATTTTCCAAGGTATGAATTGGAAAGTGATTTTTAAAGTATATTTGAAAAATAAAATCATTAGCAGGGGAAATAGATGTAAATAGAATTTTCAAATGAAATATGAAATGAAGTTAAACTTAGTCGAATTGAGTGAATTGAACCAATACGGGTTAAGTTAGAAGGTTAAATGATTTTAAATGCTCGGAACAATATGAAATAAGGTGTTGAAAATGTAAACCAAGTCTAATTTATTGAATTAGAAGATCGAAAGAAATGGAAACTAAATGGATTCAATTAAATCGGACGAATTAGTATAAATGGAACTAGACTCGAGAAACGTAAACTGGCCGATGTAGAACTAAATTTAAATGAATAGAAGTATTTTGGGTAATAGTGTAAGCAAATCAATGTGAATCCATTTCTCGAATAAAATAATGAATGTAAAGGATTAAATGGACGAACGAGAATGGACGAAGTGGATGAGTTGGAAGTAAACTTAAATAAGATAGACGATAATGGAAGATAAGTAAATGGAATGAAAATTCATTTAATAAAAGTGAAATGAGCACGAATATATTTAAGCAATAAAAGTATGAGCTTATCAGAGCGATAACCTTTTTTTGATGGTTAAGTGTTGCTTAAGTTTAAAACCCGAAAGGTTGAAACTCCGAATATAAACCAATGTTTATGCAAAAATCTGAACTATTCGATAAGCTGAAACTAATATGGCCATAACTTTTGATGGGCTGATCGGAATGCGACAATTCTGGACTTTTCGGAAACCTTAGAAACTGATCTAAAACTTTCGTTCATAAAGCCATGTTTAATTCCTATGTTTACTAAGCTGAAATGCAAATTTTAGTCGTAGTTGTATGCGCAGAAAATTAAAAACAGAGGTATACATCAATATTGTTTTGACCATAACTTCCAAACGGAGCGTCGGATTTTAATGTGCGAGTACAATTTGGAAAGGCCAGGATGTAAACTAAAACTTTTCTTAATATGCTGAGTCAAAATTTGATGTTTAAAGGGGTAAAAACTGGATTGAACAACTCAGAACTGCATTTTTCAGTGTACAGGCTGAGGTGTCCGCCTTCACTAAAATAACCATAACTTTTGAACGAATTATCCGAAATTGATGAATCCGGATAATTCGGAAAGCCTGAAAAGAATGCTACAACTTTTACCTAGTGTGCTTTGGTCAAATTCCATCATTTAAGGGTTGATAAACCTTGATTTGTTCGCTGGTCTGTCATGAATATTGTTGTTTTGTAGTTGAAATGGTCGGTATATGTTGTGTAAGTAGTATACATTTGCTATATATTGTATACATGTTTGATTTTCATGTATATGTGAGTATGTAGCAGGTGTAGTTGAAATGTGCCTTGTCATGCTATCCTTATCGAGCCCCATACGATTTTGATTTGTATTGTACCTATGGAGTGCCCTCTGATGCCATCGTTTACGGTGGGTTTACGGTACTGTATAGACTACGGTATTATAAACGGTGTAAGGGTAAAAATGAAATCCTGCTTATGCTATTTTCAGTATTTATACTTTACTGAGTAGGCACTATTATAATAGCGTATTATACTATCTATGTATTAGTTTAACAGATCCTTGAGAGATGGAAAAATCCCGTAACATCTCTTGAGTTACTGCACCCATGACACTGATGTTATTTCGTATTTTGATTTGACTAATATGAGAATGATTTAGTGCTAATCCGAGTGTTTGTTGTGTTTTCTTTTATGTAATACGCTCGAGTCAGCAGATGTTGCAGTTAGCGAAGATTTTCAACAGCTTGGAGGATGAAGACGAGTATTTGGTATATATATATATATATATAATACGTGTATGTTCCGCTGCACTTTATTTTCGCTGCATTACTGTATGATTTGTACAAGTGTAACTCTGATAACCATTGTACGTTATAGCCAATGTATATTTCAACTGCTTTTAAACTGTTAGTTATCTATTATATATTATCCTTCCGTTGTGAGGTTCTGCGATTGTTTTTCCTCTTCTTTTTCTTCTTTTCCCAATAACCGCCTATATATGTGATTTGTTTGGGTCAACATGTGTGGTTTATTGTCGATTTGAACGGTCAACAATATGGGTCGTTACACCCATCTCATTACAAGATTATCCTTATAGACTCTTGAAATTACACATGATAAACAAAGGATATAAAAATGAAATACATCTTGTCCACCATCTTTAAATTCTTAAATAATTAAAAGGTTCACTTTTAAAAGAGTTAATTTAATTTGAATCTACAAATACCCAGAAGTTGTAATCCAAGCATTTACTTGTATCATTATAAGATTTTGTTTTTATGATTCTAGAAGGTTTGTATAATTGAAAAAAGAAAGAGTACACTTGCATATGTATTCATATTTACGATAATTTTCTTAAAGTCATGTATGATAAATTGATAATAGCTCAATTTCACCCATTTTGAGATTGCTTTGTTTCCTACACAGCACTTTGACAAATAAGCAATAATCCATTGAGCAAAGTCATGCAGAGAAAAAAGGAAAAACAAAGGGAAAAAAAACAAGAACAAATAGAAAATATAGAATGATACTATTCACATTATAAAATTCGCTTAAACTGCCCAAATTTTGATTGGTAGTGAAGTGCATAATTACCAAGGGCCAAGGCGCGTGCCTTGCCGAGGCACTTCCGCCAGTAGAGGCGCACCAACAGCGCAAAGGGCATGCCTTTCTTCAAGGCAATGTGGCTCAACTAGGTGCACCATGCCTAGGCACTGTTGCAGGCTAACCCTCACTTGACCTGAAACCCAACCTGTTTGCTTGTGAAATCGACTTGGTCTAAAGTCGAACCTGGTTCAGGGTTTCAAATTTCACATCAAACCACAAAAAAATAAAATAAAAAAATAAAAATAAATTGTTGTCTGATGTCATCGACTGTTGTCTGTTGCAGCGCATCCTCCTACTGCTGCCCCACCGCCACCAGTGGTTGTCATCGCCACTTAGCCAATGCGGCCACCTTGCTCCTTTGAGTCTTTTAGGTACATCTTTTTTTTTTTTTTTTGTTCTTTCTTTTAGCTATAGAAGTGGTTACAGACTTACTAACTAGGTTTTGTTATGTAATTAGGTTTCCTTAATATAAATTTTTAAGTTAGATTATAATTAGTTTAAAATTTGAAGCATAAACTATGAAGTTAATTTTAATTAGTTTAAAATTTTACGTTAATATGATTAATTTAGTTTAAAATTTAATGAGGTATGTTATTATTTATATGAATATGATTTACATTTTAAATTTCAGTAAGATCCCGTTTGGATCGACTTGTGTGAATCGCTTTTTGACTTTTTGAAAGCCAATATAAATTGGTTTAGACTTTAAAAACTCAAAAAGCGACTAATTTTAGTTGATACAAATGAGCCATGAATTGTTCAATTTTGGATTCTAGACACTAATGAAATAGTTAAATTTTAATTAGACTTAATAAAGTAGTCTAACAAACTATTTAAATAAATGGTTAAAAAAATTAAAATTTTAACTAGTAAAATAGTTTAATAACTTTAATTCATTTTTTTTTAATTTTAGGTTGATATGGATCCAAAAACACATACTTCAGCAGGTTCTTCCATCAAAAAAGCTCATACACGTATAAAAGGCACACAAAAAGGTCCCAACACAAAACTTGCACCTTTTGTGCCTTAACTACTACGGTGAGTTGTTATTTGTTGCAATTTGTATCTAACCATAATGAAGAGCATATATGTTTGGAGCCAGCGATTGAACATTTCCTTTGTTAATTTCTCAAATAACTCGGCCCGTTGAAGAGCATTTAACTACCATCTAGAAGGATAACTTTAAGTGGATTTTATGATGTGAATGGTGTCAAATGATAAAAATTCGTACTGGACAATATTGCAGCATCGCCTCTTTGGGTGGAAAAAGGAGGAAGAAGAAAAACGCCTTTTTGATAAATACAAGATATGTAGAAGTGTTCCTTTCAGTTGCAATTAGTCATCTCCATAATCAAGCAGTAAGCATTGTAAGATATTATAATTAATTGTAATACAGCATAGGTATAAAATTAAAATTAAAATACATATACAGTTTGATGAGATGGTACAGAAGCTCGAGTTTATAGAGGAGCGAACAGAATAATAATTCCTGGATTTGCATGAAAAATGATTAAATTTTTGATTGAACTGAAAATCTGGAATGAGAGTACATTGACTAGAACAAAGGAAAGAAGATTTCATTAGCCCAATGGCTAAACTAAAGCAACGTCTCAACCAAGGTTTAAAAACTCGTCCGGCACCCCGAGATTTCGGGGTAACCGGATCGGTTTCGGATGTTCACGGTCCGAAATTCTTCCCCAAAATCGGGATCGAACTAGGGCATAGGAAAAGAAAAAAAAAGGAATCTCGCACAAAGAAACAACAGACGTGAAATAAAACCACAGAAAGCAAAAAACGAATCAAACAAATCGAGTAAAATCAAATTCGATCATCACACAAAACCGTGAATCGACAGTATTTTGAAATCCTATAAAACATACAGCTTCGAATTTAAACTTATAGCAAACAATTTCACAAAAACCGAATCCTTCAGCATCTATCTTCGTGAGTTTCCCTCTTTACTTATCCCTCTGCGCGTCGATCGTTCGAATCGATTAGTGGACTCGAATCCATTTGATCGACGAGGGCTCCATGTTTTGTTTTTGTTTTTTTCCTGTTCGAGAAGAAAGAGCATCGGGTTTTTTATTTTTTTTCTCAGTTCGAATTTGTGTTTGTTCAAAGCGGTAGATACTATTTAATATAGAGGCGGCTTTCTGTGTATGGTGCAGTGTAGGGTTTGTCTGGTTATAATTTTTTTTTCAATACAGTCCACAAATCTAGGTTTTAAAACTGCTGCAAAGATATTTTTTTTTCAATACAGTCCACAATTCTGTCTTTTTATTATTTTATTTACAGCACAATTTAGAATATATTTTATATAATATATTTTCATTTTATTTACCGTTAACAAATTCATTACCAAAATACTGAAAACCGAAATTTGGACCGAAACCGAAACAAAACCGAAACCAACGAAATTTATGAAACCCGCCGAAACTAACCAATTTTCAAACGTTCGAAACCGAGACCGAGTTCTTGAACCTTGGTCTCAACAACCAAACATATTATTAGAATTTATGTATTTAATTCTCTCTCTCTCCCTATATATATATATATATATATATATATATATATATATATATATATGAGGCACCTATGCGCGTTGGAATATAGGCTGTATCGGATGCACAAAGAGATGTAGAGGTCGATAAAGGGTGACATGAAAGAATATGGTAAAAGGGACTTAAGGAAGTGGAATATATCTGAAAAGTAAAGACTGGATAAGACAGCTTGAAAGTTAGCAATCTATGTACAGAACCATGAACTCAAGATTTATTTATGGGTAGTGTTATAAATTTTAGATTATAGAACTAGAGAATAAGAGCCTAAGAAATAGTGTTTGGTCTTCGGTACATATTACTACTAATCTTATTATTACTATTGCTATTATTACCACTATTATCATTTAAATCTAATTTTATTTTTGGTTTACTGTATTATTATTTGTTTAATCATTTTACTTCATTTTAATCTTTATTTTTATTTTTACACTTAAATCTATTATTATTACTTCTAAATTGATTTTGTCATTTGGCTTTGGGTTTCATCTCTAGCTGATCTCAACTTGTTTGGAATACTGGCTTAGTTGTTATTGTATACTTAAGATACAATATTACATACAATTTTTAGTATATAACTTCGATGACGAAGTGAACTGATGCTATATTTATTGGCATATCGGTCATGTATTTGATTTCTAACAAGAACTAAATGTATTTCACAAAGACTTCTATAAATTAATACATATGAGTATTGCTCAATATAACATGTAGTGAATTGTTTGTGTCTAGAGTCATTATTATTTCTACCTAAATATCTTCTTCGACAAAAAATATGAATTAATGCAATAAACAATAAAAAAAATCAAAGCACTTATTTGTTACATATGTAATGTTGCAACTTTGTATTTCGAGGCGAAGAAAATAAAGATAAAATTTATTGTTTTGATAGAAATTTAGAACTCTCAAACAACTTAAATGTTGAAATTTCCCTAAACAATTATTATAATAGACCATGTTTTGTAAGAAAATTAATATTAAAATACATGTAAGGTCTAACTAGCTTAATGATGTAAGATGCATATAACGAATGTTAGTAATGACGAAAGATTAAAGGAAAGGTTATTACTAATATACAAGTTAATACTTTGTAATTAATGGTTAAAAAATATTTTTCTTCCAGTTTTATATTAATGTTAAGCTTAAACGGTTATGTCAGAACTTCTAAATTTCGTATTATTGGTGGTAAATATGACAAACTTACTGTCACCATTATTCTAAATATCACATCTTGTCATTTTTAACCGTTTTTATTCGTTTTATGCTACTGTTAAGCATGCATTTTTAAATCATATGGCTGATGCTGTGAAATGATCAAAGATAAATTATTGAAGCAGAAAAAAAATACTAAGTGCAGTTTGATCTATAATTATTATGTCCAGTATGCTGATTGCGGTGGGCGTAGAGTATAGATTATTATATTCGATCATCCAAAATTATTACATTGTTGATTTTGTTCGCTACATTTTTTTATACAGCTCATTTTTCAAGTAAATTATGTATTTACCATTAAAAAAACATGGAATAAAACTCCACTTCATCAGTTAAGTTGCAATAAGACATGGAATAAAACACCACTACATCAATTTAGTAACAAACTTGTTTGTTAATCTTTCATCGTTGCTAACATGTGAAAGTTCATTGTTTATATCTTTCATTATTAAGGTAGTCATAATTTCTGTATATGTAGTTAGTATTAATTATTATTGCAAAAATATTCAGTTATAGTAAATGTCTAAGGACATTATCAGAACGATGAATATTAATTTTATTTATTTTTGCCTCAAAAAACGAAGTTCAACGTTGCATATATAACTAATAAGTGCTCTGTTTTTTGGTCATTTATTTTGCACATTACTAATATCTTGGGTCATGGTTTTCAAAATGGGATTTAAATGGTAAAATCGTAAAGCTCAAATTTTGGATCGAAACGGGATTTACATTGCACACTGTAGATTCAAATGATATATATTTTAAGGTTTGCTTGATGTTTGAACCAATACAATTAAACTTCAAACTCCATTTTCGTTTTTAACACATTTTTATATTTATTATAATTAGAATAGCGAATCCTAATGAGCATATGAAGTATGTTAATCTGAGTAGAATGTTTTCTTAGTTGCAGTTTTAACTAACTTCAAATCGAATTACAAATTGAACTGTAAAGGAAGAGATTCAATCCGTATTGAAATTTAAATTTTATGATTTTAAGATTTTTGACACCAATGCTTTGGGTCAGAGAATGTATTCTCATATTGTTATTTAAGGAGAGATAATAATGACACTAGACAAAAACAGTATCTAATACATATTTTACTGAGCAATATCAATGTATTTATTTATAAAGGTCTGCACATTTTTAAAATTATAAATGATTATAAAAATAAAGTACCCATTTTGGAAATTTACTCATTTTTTCTTATTTTGGAAGAAATTGAGAAAAGTGTATTTATTTTTAAAATTTTACGCTTCGTTTTTAAGTTTATAAAAAAAAATTAGTCCTGGTTAGACATCAAATACGCTACCAATATGCAAATAAATGTAATATCAATTCACTTCACCGCTGAAGTTATATACTTAAACATTGTATATAATACTACATATTAAATATCTAATTTCTAAATATATGCTAAGACACTTAAAAATTTCGAACTATAGACATCTATGTCTACTATAGACGTTAAAATACAGTCCATAACTTATTATTATGTTATAGAAGATAGATGATTTTAACAAGAAGAATAACTTTTCATTATGTTTAACATAACAAGCATATATATTTCGGATCATACACTAACAATAAGCATATATAGACAGTTATTCTTGGGCCAATATAACACTACAATAAACACTGATGTTACTATTATTTAAAAGATTTGCAACAGCAACAGCAAATTGTTTAACACACCCATTAATGATTTGTATAGTCTTTTCATCTAGCATATTTGTTCACTTAAATAAAAAATCAATATGACAGTACATATGAGTTACAACTGTAAAAATATTTTACTCATGGCTCACGAAAATAAATTAAATTAACACTCAAGAAATGGCAACAAAAATGTGGCTGCCACAATCAAATATCTAGCTTTGGTATAATGACTCATCAGGGAAAAGAGAGAGGGTGAAGGGGGGGGGGGGGGGGGGGGCAGTAGTGCAAACTTTGGATTAATTTAGACTGAAAGTTTTCATCCATCTGATTATAAGGAATTTAACAAATTTCTGAAATTAAACATTTCAAGCAAAACAAGGGCCAACCATAGTCAAAAACTTTTAAAAAATGTATTCCAAAACACGTATAATACGTCATGAGGTAGGATAGACTAAAAAAAACTTATATCATCAACTTATCATGATTAATGAAAAAAATAGCCTTTAATAAGCTAATAATAGATAAATGCAACAACTATGTTAGGATCAACTAAAGCAATGGAAGGTATCCTTTAATATAAGCTAATAATAGATAAATGCAACAACTATGTTAGGATCAACTAAAGCAATGGAAGGAATACACATGAATAACGCCAGAATCAAGGGATTATGGGGTGGTGACTGCAGGATTTTATGCAACACACGGTGCCACCTTTCACAGAAACAACAGTTGGCCTTAGCATGTTTAATTTTGCAAGCATTTCTGTAATGTTACTGATTTTCTTCATATCACAAAGTGAACCTTAATTGATCATTGTGAGGGGATATAAACTTAGCCATTATAGTAAAACTTCCATTCCTGGCCCCTCTTGGCCATTTGAATAAATTAATTTAACCAGCTGAATCTTGGATGGTCTATTTTCTACAATATCATATTTTATGGGATAAGAATATCAGCATTAACAGAAGGACAATAGGATATGTGATATTGCTGATTGCATGTACCAAACAACTTGTTGTGATGCATTTGTATGAAACAGATTAAACACAAAAAGAAATATGAGAAACCGTTTTTTTTTTTTTTTTTTTAAAGCATAATTTTAACAATCAACTGAAGATGCATAAAGCTAACCTCCCGTTGCCATCAGTAAAATCCCTAATACCACCTCCAACTGTCAATGGTACAAACACGTTTTTTGACGTATGACGGAGTATCTGCAAAATATAACATATAACAAATTATAAGTTAAAAAGGAATGAGTTGTCGCCTAGCTCTACTTACCCAGGGGATAAAGTTGGAAGTAAAAAAAAATGTTGATTTCATACCTGTAACATGGGTAGATCACCGAGTGGAAAATCTCGAAATCCTGTTATATTCAAAAAGCTGACCTGAAATAACAATTCAAATAATTGAGTTGCACGAAATTCAGTTCTTATGTGTACATGACATAATAAACTTGAAATAAAAGGTGAACAGTTTTACTTCATCAGCCCCATCTTTATAGTATTGACCCGCAAGCTCCACCGGCTTGCCAAGATTCCTGACCTATCCATGGAAACAAATTCAAATGTGTTAACAATAAAGTAATAAGAGGGCATAACCGGCAGAAGTGTACCAATCTTCACTGACAGGTTAGTGGACCTGTTATCAAAATTTAGTTTCTTAATACCATTGTTTGAGGTATCAGACGGCACCCCAAAATTTCAGAAGTGTCATACAGGTGTTGTAGGTGAGTGGATCCGAAACCGATCGAAAACATGGGTATCGGTTACGGTATAAAAAAAATCAACAAAGATCGACGGTGAACCCAAAAAAAATAAAAATGAAACAAAAATATCAACAAGATTGAGAGTGAACAAAAAAAATCAAACAAAAATAGACAAAGACAAAAAAGTTATTTGAAATTGACATCAAAAGAACAAATTACCAGCAAGATCGACAATAACAGATTTTGATCTCGACTTCAGTTTTCAAGCAAAATAAAAAGAACGAATTATTTGAATTTTCTCTTGTCCTAACTTTCGTCGACATGAAACTAAGCAAGTGGGAAAAAAATTGTGCAGCAGATTGTACTTGAGATAGTACATCAGAAACAATTTGCTCTAGGTTAGTTTAACTTATTGTGGGCTGAGTTGGGCACTGTATATTTTATATCTGGCGTTAATTTGGTTTATAGGGTAAATTTTAATAGACATTAAGTTAAATTTAATTTGCTTAGGATCTAGTATAATCTGTTGTTAATTTATATATAAAGTCTATTTTGACACAATTTGGTGACACAACGAATTCTCACCATTGGATTGCCCCCGAATTCCACCTTCACATGTAAAGACAAAAAGATCCAATGGTGCGGATCTTGTGTCACCATTTGTATCACCAAATTATGTCAAAATAGACGCTCCCATATATATATATATATATATATATATATATATATATATATATATGAAGCAGCTATTGGGACGCAAAATTAGATAAACAAATTCTGAACCATTGGATTTGTTTATATTCATATAGAATGTGGAATTCAGAGGGGATCTAATAGTTGAGATTGCATGTGACTAAATTTATGTCACCATTTTGTATCTAAATAGACCATCCCTATTACATATTATTTATATATTTTATGAACTGTATTTTATATTTATTCAAGATCATTATTACATTTGCATTAACAAACCAACGAAAACCTAAACAAAAACCAAAACTAGGGTTGTCAATGAATACCCGAAAAATCCGATATTCATCTGAATCTGTATCCTAACATATGAAAAATATTTGTTATCCGGCATTGTCCGAAAAATGGATACGAATATCCGATATCCTAAAAGCTTTTCGGATACGGATATGGTTATAGTGGTATATGTATCTGAAAAATATCTGTCCAATTAATTGATGTAACATATATGACTCAAAATAGAAAAATAGAGTTTATAATTATTTTGTAACTGCTGGATGTTACTATGACATGTTTGTCCATTTTTAGTGAAAATGGTAGATTTAGTGTTTAATTTTGGAATATCTTTGGATATGCTTATGGATATTAGTATAAAACAATGTTTCATCATCACAATTCTTTATTTCCTGGTTTTTATAAAAACTCGTATAAAAATTATTTTATGTTGATCCAAACATTTTTTATACTCTTAAATTTATTAATTACTAGCGAAGCGAATAAATATCCGATATCCATCCGTACCGAAAATTATTCAGATACGTATATCTGATATCCAAAAATTAAACGGACACGGATAACCGAAAATAATTTCGGATGCGAATATGGATATGGCACTATTTGTATCCGAAAGCATCCGTTGACAGCCCTAACCAAAACCAAAATTTTTGAGAATTTTAAAATCATCTGAAACCATCAAATTTTCAAATGACCAAAACCGACTTCTTGAACCTTGCTTAATATTACTGATAAACTACAATGCAATTACCTCCTACAACAGTATTTTAAACCCAAGTAATAAACTACAATTCAATTACCTCCTATACATGAAATACCAACCAACATACTATCAAATGTATAAACATGCCAAGATAAGATCCCATTAAACAGATTAAGCTATCGGTTTATTCAACTGCGTATGATGCAACAAAGAAGTGTGTTGTTAGAGTATCATATGCATGTCATAAATGAACAAAATTTCTACGTGCTTTCGGATGAATAATTGTTTCTCAGCCATAGCTGCCGCTTCAACCCAACATTGGCATTTATGTGCTTATCATGAAAAAAAATTCTTTTGTGACATTTAGGTGTGTGTTTACCTCGTTCTCATTTGAATGCTCTCTTACGTCATACTGATCTCCTTTTGTCACTACTAGATCCCCTTTATCATTGGTCCTTACATCAAGGCATGCTATTACCTAAAGAAGCACGAAGTGAACAATATCAGCTTAAAAGACACTAAGAACAATAAACAAAAAACTGATGGCAGAAAATATACCCGTTTCGCTAGCTTTGATGCCTTCCAGCTAGCAGATTTCTGTTAAGACACAACATAGCAAGAATTTCATTCGTATAAACGCCTTGATAGATATCATAACTTTTTATCATCTGGAGTCACAGATACCTTTTGCCTTGAACATGAAGACGGATCAAGAAAGTTTTTCAAAATTGAAAGCCCAGCCTCTGGAAAAGGGGAATTAATCTATTAAATTATAGTAAAACGGAAAAATCTAAAGTGCTTTCACTAATTTTAGGAGTAATCCCTATTTTCAATAATTTTCTCTAAGTCTAGTTTTAAAAAAAATTATTATAATTTACCACATTACAATTATTCTACTAAACTTCCCACAACATTTTACACTCAAATATCTACTTTTTTTAATATACAATTATTTACAAATCCTTTATAAATCTCTCCCCAAAATTTTGCAATGAAGTCTACATGTTTAAATTAATTGCAAAATCCAAATGTTAAATTAATTGATAAACTCAGTTAACTAATATTTATTAATAAATCCGAGAAAAGTTAAAATATGTATTTTAAAAAAAAAAATAGTTTTAACAACATTTAAATACTAGATTTACATTTTACAACATTACGATGATGTGAATGCATGGATAACTGATAAAAATTAGATTATACAAACATTCTCACTTCCAACATGTTATCAAACTATATGTTCAACTCATAAGTCAAGTAAATACTACATAAAATTATTTTATAATTATCAAAATTGTAAGCATGACTCTCCTACAACAACAGAATTCTAGGATTAACTACAAGGATAAAATTATTCAAAATGAAAACTAAATAATCAATAAAAGTTCATTGTAGATAAGCTAACCATAAGATGTTCTTTTCAACTACAATCATGTACAGAGCTCTTCTTAATTTTCTTCAATTATTTTATATTCAACTCTTTATTTGTAACCATTTATATTAATAGTTTATTTAAATAAATTTTATTATTTTATGTTCGTTAATTCATTTATAAATCTTTAAAGGAATGACAACTCAATATATATACAACAATCACATTAACAGAAACAGTAAAGTCATGTATTCATCCATACATATAAAAAGTATATACCGCATAGCATATATTGTTTACATATACTATATTAATAATTTTAATTTATATTTTATTTTGAGTTAGGACATTAATTTTTACAAAGATATTTAATTAGCGAGGATTGGACCTTTAACCTTACATCAAAGGGTAGCATGTCATTTTAATTTATGGTTAATATATCTTGCACAATAAAACACAATTATAATAATAATTAAAATATAGATATTATTTTTTGACAACATTACGCGTGCAACGCACGGCTTACACAATAGTAGGATGAATAAAGTGGAATAATATTTCAGAGATAAAATGTAACACCAGCTGTTAGGGGAAAAAAGGAGAAAAATATCTTGAACTGACTACACATTAAGTTATTTCGTGGAAAGAACACGTTATTGTAGACAAGTCTCATCGTAGGATCTCTTCAAGCCTACCAAAAGCTTAAAAAGATGAAGATCCAAGTGATGTCAGATTTACAGACTGGAGATACTCCAAGGTCAAGATTTTGAACATTAGTTGTCATACATGCTTGTTACGCGCAAATTTTCATGCAATATATTAAGATATATACAATTATATACCAAAAATTGTTTGTTTTTTTATGTCTTCTAAGAAGCAATTATATCAACCATCTAGTTAGATTTATCCATAAACTAATGAATAATAATATTATTCAGTTACATTACTAATGTGTGTGTTTGTGTGTTGTACATACCATGTTTTCCATATATCAAGCGTGATTGTTTAGTATGTAAAGATGCCAATAAGCATGAAAAGTGCAGAAAGAAGTTACTTTGATACTAAATAATATGTGCCCATGCAATAAAAAATCTGGATAGTGACTGGAAAGTGAATTAGTCTTGATTACTAACACAAGGGGATACCGCCGTCAATTATATTGGAGAAAATTAGATGTGACTATGATCATTGCCCAGATCATTCTTATATCAATAGACATAAACCAAACAAAGTGTGAAAAGGAAAGAAAATTCATCAGTGAAGCATGCTTTTGTAGTAACAGAGATAAACATGTCGTTTTCTTTTTTGAAAATTAGAGATAAACATGTCTTTTTCTTTCTTGAAAATGAGAGTGAAACATGTCTTTTAGTACAATGTAAACATATGCATGATCGTTTGTGGACTTCATAGTTCATAATATCTACAAAGTATTGAGGCATTTTAAAAAGATGTGTAAGAAAAAAGTTTAGACACTCCAAATTTCTTGCTAAAGAAAATAAAACGTCGGCGAACAACAATGTTTGTATATAAGAAAATTGATGGTGTTTTCAAACTTAAGCAACAATAACTCCCTAAACTGCTAAAGCAAAGATAATCCTGTCAATATCAACAGTTGGATATGGACATTAATACGGATAGGTCATTATCCACATCCACATCCAAATTTCTTTTGAATATTAGATATCCATACCACAGATAGTGAACGCAGTAATATTTTTGTCTATTCGCTTATAATAAACAAGCCCTGAAGCATAAATACAAATGCTGGTTTAACATAAAACGTTTTAGTATTAATGCTCATTAAAAATAAAACTTATGATAAACGATAGCTTTGACCACAGAATATTTGTTTATATACACATGATGTGTGTGTGTGTGCATTCATTTACTGAAATACATATAAATATGATCTACTAAAAGGTGGATGAGTAATTTTTGAATGTGAATATTGTCATATTCCCACTCATATCCAGTGTTATCAGATACGGATATTTTGACACTTTTCGGATATGGATATAGAATTCCAGATACCAACAGACAAGCTTAAGCTAAGAAACTGGAAGTGGAAAATAAGCAACAAGACCTCCACTCTTTTCAGGGTGAAATTGGACGGCATGTATGTTTCCTCTATTGATCGATGAGATAAAGCCACCACCATAACTACATGTTGATGATATCCAGCCTACATTAGCATCTGACTACAACAAACATTTAATGAGAAACAAACTTAGTATCATGAACTACCAGAAAGCAAGTTATGTAAGTAATGAGTAAAACTGAAAAAACATACAGCAATAGCACGATATGAATGGACAAAATAAACATGGCGATCGGCAACGTTATCCAATATTCCAGGACTTTTTGTAATCTCGATAGCATTCCAACCAATGTGAGGTACTTTCAAACCTGCTAATGAGTCAAAGCGTCCTACAGCACCAGGTATTATGCCAAGGCCTTTGACTGGTATGGATTCAATAAAATAGTAAGTTTAAGTTTATCATACTGGTGATTATTGATATACCGTATACGTGTTGCCAAGGTGCACGATTGATGAAAGAAGATATAGCAAAAGGGATTAGGGTAATGCAGAAATAGGTTAAACAACCCTGTTTGATTTGAGACTGTTGTTAAAATTAACTCAAGTTGTATGTTATCACACAAAACCCTGTCTGTTGAATTGCTTAATACTTTTTTAGGATTGTTGGCTAAATGTGTATGGTCTGACTTCTAGTGAAATATGCAGTTATATAATTTTTGACCACCAAAGGTGCGCACATGGCTATTAAATAACTAGTGATATGTTGATATATGTTCATTTATGATTTATCACAATATTAGCGATGTGCGCCTTGAAAAGAAATGATAGAAAATAACAGTATGTTGCCTCTACTCAACTAGATATTTTACCCTGTTAACCTATGTTCAACAGGAAATCGGAATATTTTTAAAATTATTGTCATATCAGATTAGATGTGGTGTGACTTGTGAGAGTAAGATAATTTATAGGAAGGCCCCAGTTAAACAGTTAGGAAAAAAAACTAAAGGAAAAAACCAAGGCATCCATCCCCCTTCTTTGTTGAGGTCGTCCGCTATATATGTCGATTTTAAACATCAACGGGACCCTAATAAAACAATGCAATGATACAGTTCAACAGATGATATTCGATATCTGAAAATTATCCAATAAGATAAATGAAATTGAGCATACAAGAATTATGTAGGTTGATGACGATCGCTGAGTAAATTGTTACTATTTTTATATCATATAACTAATAAGGAACTTATGGAAATAGTCAACAATAAAAAATTAAAGCAAACGGTGATTTTACCTGGACCGTTCTCTTCACTATATTCAAAGAGTAACTGCAACCCAAGACATATGCCTAGGAAGGGACGATCTTTGTCTATGTACGCGCGGATTGCTTCAGCCATCCTGGCATGTTGGTTTATAATATATACCTCACTAACTAATAAAAGGAGAGAAAAATATTGACAATATTAATGAAACATTTCGGCCAAACCTTGAAAATCTACCCTCCTTTGAAAACCAGTTACACATTTGATGATTTATGGTTTAAACAATTGTAGCTTTATGTAATTCTGACAAAATCATGATTCCATGCATAAAATTAGTGATGGTAACTACTTTACCCAAGCTTCTTTTATATATATATATATATATATATATATATATATATATATATACATATACATATATATATATGAGGAGGGTTCCGCTACACCTCTTATATTGCACGTGAACCCTCCCCCTGAATCTCATACATCCATTCTCCCACTCATTCTCTCTCTTCCCATTTGAATATTGTTTGTTAGTGGGAAGAGAGAAAATGAGTGGGGGGAATGTGTGGCTGAGATTCAGGAAGAGGGTTCACGTGCAATATAAGAGGTGTAGCGGAACCCTCCTCATATACATATACATACATATACACATATATATATATATATATATATATATATATATATATAACCACTTGTCTTTCTTAATTGTTATTTCAAATAATCTACTTCCTTTCGGGGAGACAAAGGAGGTAACATTACTTTGAATGCTAAGGCTGTAAACTATTAAAATATGCACCACAAAACAAATTATTAATGTGTAATACCAACTAAGAATCAATTCTGCTAACAGTCGTATAAGAGTGAATGCATTTGACTTGTATGAAATTGTAAGTCCTCGTAGAAGTATATGCAGATTTGTGCAATTAAAGCGTTTAGCGGTTCTATAGCGGTGAACGCGCAAAAAGCTGTAGCGGAGATAAAGCATGGATATAGCGGATGTGCAAAAAGGTTCACTAGAACGTAAAACAAGATATTTATAATTAATTAATTATCATTGTCAAATCATTTGTGTAGAAGAAACGAATATTAACTATTATTATACAACATAATTAAAGAATATCATGGTTATGCACATTAGATTTGACGATTATTATATAAGGGCACTTATGCTTTAAAATTAGCTTTTTACACTAAATTTTTAGTTTGTTTTAAAAGAGAATTGGTCAAATCATCTTATGTACATCAATATTGCTAAAGCGGATGCTAAATGACCTCGATTTAGCAGATGCAGCGGAAAATAGCGAGGCTCAAGCGGATCTATTGTTTATCAGCGTTAAATTGAAATAGCGTAGCGGTCAGAGAGTACGACGGGCTATAGCGGGGATTTTGCGGGGACTTAGCGGAGCTTTAACTGCATAGATGCAGACGCATTTAATTTTTAGATTCCTGTTTTCAAATTTTGTTAATTGAGGATCTCCACAGCAATAGAAAGCTATGCAGTCATGGACATAAAATAGGATTATTTGCAGGGAACACATCTACTTCTTGTACTCGAATCCTTCGTTTTGTTGGGGTTGTTTGGACGATATTTGAATGTTCAATGCATGTTTATCCATTTTATATTTTAATTGGCACGTGCATTATTAGCCATGTTCAGATGGTAAAATTGTTTTTTATTTGAACATTTTTAGTTACTGAATATGGACACTTCGGTTTTTGGCATACAATCTACAAAATTCATGTAATAATCATTTGTTAATTGATGTGACATGGTATCAAACCCAATCCTTTGACCACGTTAGTAGAGGTCTCACTACTACTGTAAAGGTGGAACCCAGTGCACAAGGCTCCTGCACGATAGCGGGCCATGGAGATGTCAATTGTTCGCAGTCTTTCCATCATACTGCGAAGAAGTTGTTTCCGGACTTGAACCTGGACGCCCAAATCATCATGCAGATGACATAACCGTTGCACCAAGGCTCCACCTAAGGTCCTTACTACTACTGTATGAGCTGTTATTCATAAAGACCTTCGATCATATTGGTAAAGGTTTTACTATTACCATACTAGTGGTTATTCACCAAAAAAATCATTGTTGATGATAACATGTTTACCGAATGGTTCTCAAATGGATTTGTATATGCTATTAATTTTATCTCAGGGTACCAAACCCAAACCTTTGATCACGTTGCTGAAGATCTTAACCACTATAGCAGTGGTTTTTTGCAAAAACAACTATTATTAACGATAGTATATTCGATTATATTTATATGGGTGGGTGTGTGTCATATATGTTGCTATGAATATATCAGCTCAACAGATATGAATAGTTACAATGTGTAAACAAAACAAAAAAGACCCAAAAAAATCATTGTCTATAGAGCTACATGAAACTCAAAGTAGCACCTACCCATTCTGATTTAACACGTCCATAGCTGGTGCAAATGCTCCAACTCCAGGAAACACAAGGCGGTTTGCAGAAACAATGTCTTCTGGTTTTTGCACCTAAGTATAAGCCACTTATCATTCTTTACTGTCAGATAATTACTGATGTTATATGAACACTTCCAACTAAGCTATCAAGAGACTAAAGATATGAAATTTGAAATATAACGGAAGTCAATAGGCTAACACTTAAAAGGAATGTAAGCTAGTGGAAATTAGTGACCCACTCTTAGACCCTCTTCAGCAACCAAAAAGCAATTGTGTTTTTTGTTTATTTCAAAAAACGTTTTTGTTTTAGAAAGGGAAGACAAAAAGATCAAATGGTAAAATTTTAAAATATATATGTTAAAAGAATAAAACAAAAAAATGAACTGAAATTACATACCTTGAATTAAATGGCAAAAATAAGTTTGAAATTTAAAATTTTCAAATTTGAATATTTGGGGATAATCAAATTTTGTAATTTGAAATTTATGATCGATTGAATAATTCTTAAATTTTGATCGAAATATGAAAATATATAGTTGAGAAATCAAAATTTAAAATTTCATATTCTGAATTTTAAAATTTGAAAGCATGTATTGAAAAAAGTACATACATTTGAAATTTGAAAATGAGATAATTCTAACTTCGAAATTTGAATGTTCAAAATTTATAAATTTTGAACCTTAAAATTTTAAATTAAAAAAAAAACAAATTTGAAACTAGAGTAATTCAAAGTTTGACATTTAAAATTAGTTAGATCATTCAAAGTTCTAAATTTGAAATTTTCAAAAGGAATTTTTAGTTTATGAATTTTAAAATGTGAATTTCAAAAACAAAAAGTTTGAAATTTGAAAACCTACAAAAACAAACTTTGAAATAAGAAAATTTGAACGTTGGACAAATTAAAATAAAAAAAAATTGAACTTATCAATTAATATTATAATAAACTTTTATGAAAATTCAAATTATTAAAATTAAAAAGAGTAAAAATTCAAATTTTGGAACAAAAACTTAGGATGAAAATTGAAATTTGAATATGTTGTGTGCAAATTTCAATTTCATGATTATAGTTTGTATACATGCAAACTCAAAATTTGAGATTAAGATCTGAAATGTTTGAGTTTGCTAAAATTTCAAAATATGGAATAAAAAGGTTTTAGTTCAAAAAAATTGGATTACATTTTCAAAAAAATCCGCTCATAATTATTATTTTTTGTTATTCCTACTGCTGAAACTTCCTTTTCAAGTCGAAAAACAATAAAACATAAACTTTCAAATTTCAATTAAAATAAAAAGTGACTTCTAAAATTTGTTAATATTTATGCATCAATGTAGATTTTTGATTTTTGCTTTTAAAAAACAAAAAAGCAACTTATTTTAGACTACTTAAAATGTCTTCTTATTTGCCTTGCCAAAAAAAAAAAAATTGTAAATTCAATCAACAATGTAATGTCGTTTGTTCTTCACTACAATCGACAACTTATGGTTGAGTGTGATAAAGAGCATGCATAGTTTCCAATACCTAATGGACAGTTCATTGTAAATTTGGACTGTTAGCTGAGAGTAAACCACCTAAGGTAATGGATGTTGGATATCAGTTGACTATTGAGCCGACCGAAATCCGATGATTTTAAGTAGATTTTATGGTAAGGAAGTATCACTTGATGTAAACTCAAACCAGAACGTGTAATGCACAGATTGTGCCATCATCTATTTGAATAGAAATAAGAAGTGAAAAAAAAAAACCTCTTTGATATTATAACCAAGATATTTAATAGCATTTCTAACACTTCGAACATTGCCAGCTCCATAATCAAGTAGAGTAACCGCTGAAAGAAATTATCAAAAAAATTGCATGAATACATTGTTTGTCAAATTTGAAATTAAATATACATATACGGTTTGATTGGATCTTACTAGAATTCGAGTCCGTAGAGGCGCAAACACAAGAATATTTCCTGGACTTGATTTGAAAAAGGCTAGGCCTCGATTGAACTGAAAAAAATAGAATGAGAAAGTGTAAGTAGAGTGCAATGAAGAAAAGAAAATTACATTATTTTGACGATTGAACTTAATATAAAATTTGCTATTAGCAAACCAATAGGGTTTAGAGGAGAATTGGCAAGACAAGGTTCGCCTAGGGTTTCAAGCGCTTAGCACTTCCATTTTATTGGTCTGTGTGTTTTTCTAATGTGCTATTTGTTAGAACCATTGTTTTAAAAAACCCGCCTCGAGGAAATAAGAGATAAAACGCCTTGAGGCTTATTCCAAAAGGTTTTTTACCTCTAAAGCTTATACCTCAATAACTTAAGGCATACAAAACGTGTAAAGCTTACGCCTCGCACGCCTCAAACAACTGAGGCATATGACTTAAAAACCTTTTAATCTTTAGTCGCAGATATTGACACAAATAAATCTCACTGAACTTTAATTATTTAATAGAAATAAAAAAAAGACAAAATTTAAGAAAATAAAAATTAGCATTTTTACTTTTCAATTTCAATATCGGCACAATCAAGTAAAATTGTTTATGAAATAATGGTCATGATCAATATAATGAATTTTCTAATTGTTATTTAAAGAATGTTTTTCAATAAACTTTGTTAAATCTCGAAATAAATTTTGCAAATCGATTTGAATTGATGGAACACATCAAAATTGTAGTTTGATGTAATGTTCAAATAGTTTTAAGAAATCAAAATTTAAATCTTTTGCGTGAGGAGGAAGATATCATCTGATCTTTTGCATTTTGTATTAAATGTGCAAGAATGATTGTATTTTGTTTGAATTGCTTTGAATGCTTTGTGGGTTTTACTTGGTATTTGACGCTTAATGTTATTCCATATTAAAATTTAAGTTATGTGTTGCCCTTCTTTTTCAAAGGCTTATGCCTCAACGCTTCGAGGCTTACGCCTCGCCTCACGGACCCGAAAACGTCTCGAGTACGCCTTTTGCGTTTTATAACATTGGTTAGAACAAATGTTTTTATAACCGGATCGCGAATCAAACCATGTTGAGTCAAGGTTTGACGTTCCAAGAGTCCGGCTGGTCAAACCATCCAAAACCATGCAAATAATTTTGTCGCAACCTAATACATTAAAACGCAATGGAAAAAATAAATACTCATATATGGTTCCAATCTTATACACAATGACAATACTTCGTAGAATATCACTTACATAGTTCAAAAAAATAATGGTTCATGAGATGACAGTTCAAATAAATGGTTTAATGACATACTTGATTACATTACTGATTACACACAAAAATAAAAGGCTAAGAGTTTAAATAAATGGTTTAATGGCATAATCACTTGATTACATTACTGATTACACACTAAAATAAAAGGCATAAGCTCAAAGCTTCAGCCTGCGGAACTCAACCTAACACAGCCACTCAACCTAACAGGCGATCAATCTGCACAAAAACTTGCACCTAACACACGTGCACCTAACACACGTGCACCTGCACACGACACCCACTTGCAACTAGTTGTAGTAGAGATTAACCTCTATTTCATTTTATTTTCGATTTCATTCTTGGTTTATAACTTAAAATGAGCATTAAACTAAATATTAATAGCAAATTTGGCCACTCACGTGCCATCGCTTCAGTTATGTTTTACAGTTTGCTGCACTCGATATCAAATGTTATTCTGACTGGACTGAGTAAATTCAAAATAATAACAAAAAAATTTGTTGCGCTTGCTGTACTAATTATGCCTACCAAAAACGACAACAATATTCAATATAAGCAACCAGTATTTCCCATTTTAATCGGATTCAGTATTGCAGCTTGTTGTTGTTGAAATCACCTTCGCTTGTATTCATCAGTTCGAGTACTAATAGTCATTGATGAACAATTATCACTTCAAGTATAACAGCAATTTAACCAACAACAAAAGTCAAAATTGAAACAATACCTGTAGGGATGTAGGCGGCGGTGCTAGTTAATCTGCGGCGGGGCTTGCTGCTGGTCGGTGCAGCAGCGGCAGCGGATGGTCGGTGCAGCAGCGAAGGTTGCGACATTCTAGGGTTACGGTTTTGGAGGCTAGGGGAAGGCGGCCAAGATTTTGAAAGTAAAAAAGTATCGTACTTTGGATCGTACAAAAGCCTGGTCCGTGGCAGACTTGATGGGCCGACTTCAATTTATTTAAAAATTAGAAGTCATCCAACTTATTTTCAAACTAGAATCTCGCAATCATTGCTTATTTACGGTTTGGCGGTGAAGACTCAGATAAGGGAGTAAATCAAGGAAACAGATGGGTCATTAGACTTTTGAAACGAAATATGTGATGCAAATTAAAGAGCAATGCTTAAAAAATGAGAAAATGAATAATTATCATAAAACATAACACCAATATAAACAAAAATTCATAATCAAACATGTTACGGAAATTAGAAAGTGCGAAAACATTTGTACAACGGAGTATAGTCTGCAAAAAATGTAATATTGTATATGTAAAATCAACACGTAGACACTTTTGGATAGTGCTGCTTGCGAAATGACAAAGATTTTTTTTTAAACGTATGCATTTATTGTTTTTTATAATAATAAAAAATGTATGTTTTGCCATGAAATATAGTAGACATAAAGAGATCCTTAAAACTGAGAGGCCAATAAAATGCAGTCATTAATGCAAGCATCATAAGATTTATAATTCATCTCAAAAGTTTAATTACCTTCTTCATGTTCAAATACTTTGCTGGTAGTTTGTTACCTTCAGGAATTAACTCGTTTATAAATTCGAGAAGTGTGGTCACACCATTGTTGAAAAAACAGTATTGGATTTTCAAACTATTCAGCTTCACAATGGTGTATAATTTTGTTATCCCTTTTGGACATGAAGGATACAATGGTTCTTTTGCACTATCAAAAAGTGATTTATACTTCTTACTTTGATCGGCCTGCCATTCAACATCAATGAAAGTCGATTCATCAATATTATCGTGGAATTGGCATGTCGGTTGAAAATGATGATATTTATCGGCATTATTGATCAGATCTTCCATTCTGGGATATTCGCCAACATCGACATGCATGGCTTGACTAATGGATTCTTTTTCCCTTTCCGTCAGTTTTTCTCAATGAAAATATCAAATGGTATATGATTGATCAATTCCCCATCTAAGCAAATGAAAATGAATGTCATGCAATTCAATCTTCTTCTTCGTATTTTGACATTGAGTATAAGGACAAGAATAGGTTTACTTATTATCACCAATTTCTTCAATGAAATTAATAAACTTCCACACTCCTAAATATCGCGTAGTCCTACGATTGGATTCTTTCATCCACTTTTTGTCCACACTAAAAGACATAACGACCTGATATATCAAATGTAACAAGCCGTTAATTATTTTTCTTCGATCAAACAATTAAAAAAAAGCGTACAATTTTGGATGTCACTCATAAAATCTAAATCCACATCAAACATTGCTTCACATAGTAGATAATGAAACTGAAGTGGAGCTGGTAAACGACATTGTCGTTTCCCAAACCTATACTACCGTTTCCACCTTTCACCAATCCTCCGCATTCTGCAATCTTCCAACTCTATATTTTCGTCAATCATCCTATTCCTTACACTTAATCAAAAGTATTGAACTCACAACCACTTAACATAAACAATCCTCTAAAAATGAAAAAAAATCTGCAAGCTTCTAATTTTCTCAAATAAGCTAACGCTGATCGAAATTGGACCAGTGTAACGGATCCATAAATTCAATTATCCATTTGTCAGCTTCTTGAATCAACGGAGGATACTATTCAACATGATGTTATTAACATTTTTACTCCTAATCGTCACTTGTTCTCACTGCGTAGCTAACTCAACTAAACTGCAGTGTAACATTCTTCACTTCCATCATTGATTTTATCGATCTAGATAATTGTCTCTAGTCACTTCAGCATTAGCTCCATTTCACTCAATTTTCATGCGAAGATCCACGGCCAAATAATGAACTTACCGTGATTTACATTATTTTATTTGAATATTTTTTATTTGTTGGTTACCGATTGAGGGTTGTTTACCGAAAACTGAAATTTATTATTTCATATTGAATGTTAATTCTGAGATTTTTATTTTTATATTTATTACCTTTTAATATTTCAAAAGCCTAAAACAAAATGTAACCATTACTACATTGTTTCCACCAAACTCCTTTGTTCTTCCCCATCGTACACCTCCACCTAACTACCCATTACCAGCCCTCTCTAGTCACCCGCCTAGCTTCCTCACCTCGACCAAGCACCTAGAGCTTTCCCTAGTGTTGACGTGGGTTCACAGAAAAATGATTGCAGATGTTATTGAATCTGTAGTTGTAGCATTTCTTGTTAAGAGTGGATTTAAACTTGCAATTTCATTTTTTTTAAATGGTTTGAAATACAAGTTGACACTGAAATATCGAATATTTTAATTGCAAAAGTTATCTTCCAATTAGTGAAATGATAAATATTAATGCATTAGAGAACTTAGCCTACAGGTTGAGACGACCCCAAACCCCGTACTGACGGCGGCAAGGGTAATCCTTGGAATATAACACATAAACAGATAACAGCAGAACAGAATTAAATAAATACACCAGATAATGCTCAATAGAATATACTGGATAAACATAATCATCAGAGTTACACAGTATACAGGATCATACTTAGTACAAATACAGTTCAGTTATACATAAATGTCTATAGCGGAAAACAAACATAATGTACAATAGGAGCTGAACAGCATAAAAAGAGATAAATAATAGAATCCATCTTCAGCTCCAACTATCCAGAAAGCCAGCTAAAACCTGAATACAAGGTTGCCCGTGTAGAAAAAGGGGCACCCGAGTTTGAAAGTGAAACAAACTACGAGTCAGTCATGGGGCTGGTAAAAGAAATCTACTCAACACATTTATAATATAGCTAATCACAGGACCACGCCACTTTCGTGGAACGGGTTTACTCCATTGGATTGCCAGTGCTTTTAAAAACAAATCTTTCTTTTAAACATTGCAATGCTTTTTTATAAAAATGAAGTCATTATAAGACTCAGTTCCCATCACACAATGCAACGCAAACCGGAGGATAGAGTTTTTACCTTATAATGGCCAAGATATGTTTGATACGAATAAAACAAAAGCATTTAATATTACTACTAGTGTTTATATGTTTCAAAACAATTTCAAATCATAAGTATCAATCATAGACGGCATTAATGCCCCATACCACTATGTCGCCATATATAGGTATACAATCAAAACCGCACAGTCACGTATTTGGAAATTGGATTTCCGTCATGAACCAAGGCAAAAGATAGTCCTTACCGACTTCGCGACTCTCTAGCCCGAGCCACAGGATCAGAGCTCGAGTGACCCTAGGAGCGACAGGGCCGTTCCACCGATGTGGATTAAAATTCCTGAACAATACGTTTCCCCGCCCTTTGGGGCGTAAATGAGCCAACGAATGACTCCATCGGTCCCGGATCGACCGATATATCCGAGGCGCCTCGCAAAAGCAACAACCACATAAGTCAAACTCATCAGGGCGTGTAAAACCACTGACGCCACTTCTAACTAGAAAGAAACGCATGCCCTCCCTGAGGTCCTCTCCCGTTTCTGGTTCATACAGGGTGTGAGGTTCGCGAATTCACGTTGTACACAAAGCTACGCCACACAGGCGGTGCTTTGATCATCACCACAAGACTTTGCTTTTCAACAGAAGTCCTGATCACTGCATCTTAGCATGCCACACAGGCAATTCACACCGTGCAACTGATGGCTATCAATCACACAGAATAAATTCCAATGTCAGACACACTGTCCATTTGCAAGTCCGTTCTGGGTCTGAACGAAACCGGAGGCACTATATACCTCGCAAACCCATCGACCTCCACGTACGTCTGGACGATCACCACTCATTATCCATATTTCGGGATGCCTCCCAATCAGGACATCGGTTACCATCCAAACGAGGTGAAGATCTCCGATCTTCGACCACCGTCTTCATCTTCGATTTCTTATCGTCGATTCAGTTATTCAAAATGGGATAAACCCAGTCTTTCTGAGCAACTCGCGTATATAATGAACAAGTGCTACACCAATACTACTACGCATCATTTCAATTCATTAGTTACTAACCGTCAATCAGTAAGAGAACGATTTCCCAAATATTAACCCCGAAGGCCGAAACCAACATCAGATCAAAATCCAGGAAACCGTTCGACTTAGCTAACCTTCAGTTAATTTCTATATTTCCTATCCATATCGTTTATAATATTTTATAACGATTTATCGCCATTTTTATTTATTTTAAAATAGCCAATTTATTCGAACGACGCTTCGGGCCATAACGCGGCCGTGGCACTGTTTTTCTTTAGATTTGATTTACACATATATGACAATCTAACCGTTGGATCTTCACAAAATTTATATCATTAGAAAGATCTTTTCAAAACGAATCCAACAGTTCCAGTTTTGGGAAAATCTGACGGTCGGATCTCCCGGTATAATCGTTTGAAGTTTCGATTTCAAAATACGAACTGCAGCGTCGTTATTCGATTTAATATAATTATATATATATATATATAATCGATTCTGGTGCTGTTTTTCTTCAGGTTTGAATTAAACATTCCAGACAATCCAGCCGTTGTATTTTTACAAAGTTGGTGCCGTTGAAAAGATATTTCCAAAGCGAACCCAACGGTTGCGGTTTCGGGAAAATCCGATGGTCGGATCTCCCGCACTAATTGTTTGAAATCACGGTTTCAAAATACGAACTGCAGCTTCGTTATTCGATATATTTCAATTCTATTTATATATATATATCGATTCTTCGATTTCAAAACTATATGATTTTCCTACATTTGATAAAAATGATATTTTTATCTAACTGTCTTCTATTTCAACACTTCACTATTTTTAACAATTCATGTATATAATAAAAATGTGATTTTTAATGTAAAACAATTCATTTCAAAACATGATTATTTTATATAGTTCATATAGATGATAAAAATATGATTTTTATTATAAAACAATTTCTTTCAAAACAAGACTATTTTATATAGTTCATATAGATGATAAAAATAAGTTTTTTATTATAAAACAATTTATTTCAAAACACGACTATTTTATATAGTTCATATAGATGATAAAAATATGATTTTTATTATAAAACAATTTATTTCAAAATATGAATATCATTCAACACATGAATTTCAATTCAACGAGTGAATTTCGATTCAACACATGAAGGTTTTCTATAGTTTATTTATATAGATAAAAATGTGATTTTTATTGTTAAAACACGAATACCATTCAACACATGAATTTCAATTCAACGAATGAATTTCGATTCAACACGTGAAGGTTTTCTATAGTTTATATTTATATATAAAAAGGTGATTTTTATATTTAAAACACGAATACCATTCAACACATGAATTTCTATTCAACGAATGAATTCCGATTCAACACATGAAGGTTTTCTATAGTTTATATTTATATATAAAAAAGGTGATTTTTATATTTAAAACACGAATACCATTCCACACATGAATTTCTATTCAACGAATGAATTTCGATTCAACACATAAAGGTTTTCTATAGTTTATATTTATATATAAAAAGGTGATTTTTATATTTAAAACACGAATACCATTCAACACATGAATATGATTCAACGAATGAATTTCTATTCAACACATGAAGGTTTTCTATTCAACAGACGAATATAATTTCAACACAGGAAAATAATTCTAACACATGAATATTATTCAAAATTTCGGCAGCATAACGGCAGGGTAGTTAAAACCGGAACCGTCCCTAGTACGGCTCCTCGCTCTACCTTAAAGCCTCGCAGCTTTTGACAATGGGGAATCATGCATCTAGTTCGCACGCAGGCGGCATGTATATTTTTTCATTTCCACAAACTAATCCTATGTGGTTTCAACCAAATATTTCTCAACCACAAACGGGTATTTTTCAACCACAATCAATCAATTTCAACCACAAACAATTTCAATCAACCATTCGCTATCAATCAATTTTCACACCAATCACAACCAATAAATATCGTCCATGGTTTGTGGACGAGGGGCGTATATATATATATATATATATATATATATATATATATATATATATAGCATTTCACTTCTATTTTAACACATATATAATTTTTACAACGCATATATAACTTATACATCGAACGTACAACTTATACAACGCTTATACAAGAGGTGTACAATGCTTATATAACTCATACATTGACTATATAATTTATACATCGTCGTTTTCCATATCGTTTATAAATTAGAAATCTCACATTGGGTTCCACTCCACCAAAAATAGCAGAAGGCTCAGAAAAATATGCGGTCTCTTCTAGAATGTAGAAGACGTCCACACGAGTCCACTGTCTCTTGTTTCACTGAATTTCGTCAACACATGAAAAAGATATGATTTTTCAAAGTTTGCAACGGTTTAAAGGTGTTAAAACAGTTGAAAATAATCAAAGCCGATTACCTCAGCAAATCGTTCGAAACTAGGGTTGTAATTTTCTCCCAATCCGTTGATCGTTGTCTCGATCAGCCAGCGCCACGAGGGAGAGCACGGAGGGGCGCACCTGCGCCAGGAGGTGGGGTCAGTTCGGTGGCTCTGGCTATCGGTGGCGGCGGCCTGAAATGATGAACTTCGGGGCGTCGATTTGAAGAATCCACTAAATGAAAAATTCAGCAATTGGTATGGATTTGGAGATCTCGAAGAGTGCTACAAAATCCTCAACAGGAGGAAGGTGTAATTTCGCTTGTAGGAGGAGGAATCAGGGAAGGAAAGGATGAAGGGGTTTCCGCCTTCAGTTCTGTCGCGTCGGGGAGAGAGAAATAGCTCATGGCCAATGATTTTTTTTATATATTTATAAATTTTTAAAATCCAAAAATACCCCTCTTCACGTACTAACACCAATCCAAACCCAACGACTGTCGTCCCTAGTGTTTTACCCCTATTCCGAACACAATGGGATATGTTTCGAAGGCCCATTCGACAGTTTCAGTCAGTTTTCCTTCGAATTAAAATATAAAACATTCAATATTCGATTTGAACGTACATTTCAATTTGCCAGGGCCACAAACTGATTCGAAAAATTCCAGAAAAATAAATCTAGCTATGTTTTGACGATACGGTCCCAACAAAACTAGTTTCGTCGAATTCTGAGACCGTTTGTAAAATGGTCCTTTTCTGGTCGATCCAATTTAACTATAATTGACCAAAACACATTTTCCTTTGCCATGCTCACATACTAGCTTCAAAAATTATGAAATTTGAAACCTAGCAATAACTTCACATCCAGGATCCAACAAAAGTGGTTTCGTCGAATTCCGAGGTCGTTTGCAAAATGGCCAATTTCACGGGCTATATAAATTCCATAGCGACCTTTCTGAAAATTCATTTGGCCATAACTTTTGCTTTCCACTATGAAACTTCTATTTTTCAGATTCGTTAGAAAGTTATTCACTAACAGATTTAAATAATTTTGGTTTCACTCAAATCCGTTTTGTTTTGCACCCGGTACAGTCAGTCAAAGTTTGAATTCAAAATTTGAAACTACCGCGCCATTTCAGGCCTTGTTTATAATTAGAATTAATTATATTCGTTTTCAAATGTCGATTCAAACTTACTTTTCATCGTTATTATTTAAAATATTTATTTTAAATATTTAAAATCCACTATTTTAGCCAATTTAAAAACTTTAAATTGGTTCAGATTTTCCGGGTCGTTACAATCTCCCTCACTTAAAAAATTTCGTCCCCGAAAAGGAACAAAGTCGAAAGTGGTTTGATTAATCAACTCTACGTTCAATCTGGCTTCCATTCTCCAACTTTTCAGTTTCTGAGAATTTTCAAATTCTTCAAAAATTTGGCTAACACCCGGAATTTTCGAAAAATTTCGCCATAACCTCCTTTGTACGGGGAGAGGTTTGGAAATTTATTGGGCCGTATTAGGTACCCAATAAATCCTATAAAGCATACACATATTTATAGTAATATATTCTGGTGTTTACAGGGGAGCGTGTATAGATAATAACTCCAGAGAATAAATTCTCGTCACCCTGTCAAAGCCTGAGGGAGTGTGTATTTTAATTGCTCCAGAGGATAAATCCTCGTCACCTCGTCCCGCGTGGGAAATAAATAATCCATGTGCCGTATCTAATAACTAGAGAGACGTGATTATTGTCAACTCCAGACCCGTGTGGGTTTTTTATTAATCTAGCAATTTATCATTACATTTCTATATGGTCATATCAGTCATCAGTTCAACCTGTAAAATATAGTCATCGCCATACAAGCCTTTTGCTCGTATGGTAAATCTTCCACCTCGTCACACAAGCTCCAAATGCTTATGTGGTATATGATGAAGTATGCCTATCTTCAGAAGTATGCCATGCAGTGTAGTTCAAAATTAATTGTTACTATCCTATGGCGATATTTATTATTACACACAGAACAACCAGCACTCCGCATCCAATGGCATTCACAAGAGTTGATATAATAATATTTCGCATCCAACTCATTAAGGTTTACCTATTTGTCGGGCAGACAAATAATTTCTTTACTCAACAACTATCCATTTACCTGTTCAACATATATAATGCACAAGTATATATTTCTATCTATTTTCTAATCAGTTCAATGTGTGATTTAAATGAATAAATTCTACCATTCATTCTCTTATTAATTAAATTAACTATCGTTTCAATAATTTAATTAATCTAATTTACTATCACACAACACAAACAACAATCAAATTGTTTTTAACTTTTCAAAAATATACTAATCAATTTCTATACTCTTTTAAAATCATTCAGACTATAGAATTAACAATGCACATCCATGGAAAGAAAATAACAACAGAGTAGAGAACTAATTGGTAATGCGAAGTATGGTAAATGTACCTTGCACCGGAGTCAATCAGAGATATCCATTCGGCATCTAGGATAGGCTTTCTGAATGCTCCCCTCAGTTTCCCAAGTACAATCTCGCGGATCTCCACTCCATTGCACTTTGACTAAGTGAACCTTCTTGTTCCTCAGCTCTTTGGTTTCTTTGCCGATGATCTTTAGTGGCTCTCTTCTCACAGCCAATTCTGGAGTAATTTCAATATCCTGTTGAGCTGCTTCTTCCACAATCAAGTCTGGATCATGAACGTGCTTTCGAAGTTGAGATATGTGAAATACATCATGCACTCTAGGCAACCAATCAGGCAATTTAACCCTATAAGCGAGAGTTCCGATCCGTTCAAGAATAGGAAATGGACCAATGAATTAAGGTGCCAACTTCCCAGTTTTACCGAACCGGATAACTCCTCTCATCGGCGATACTTTCAGATATACATAGTCGCCAACAGCAAACGATATATCTCTTCTTCTCCTATCGGCATAGCTCTTTTGTCGGCTTTGAGCGGCGAGTAATCGTTTCTTAACGAAATCGACTTTGTCGGCAGCTTCTCGGATCATATCAGGTCCCAATACAAGTCTATTACCGGGTTCGACCCAACAAGCAGGAGATCGGCACGGCCTACCATACAACGCTTCGAATGGTGACATTGTCAGGCTCGCCTGGTAGCTGTTGTTATAAGAGAATTCAGCCAAATGCAGATGGTCTTCCCATGATCCACCGAAATCTAGAACACAAGCCCGCAATAGATCTTCTAGTATATGATTCACCCTCTCAGTTTGACCATCTGTCTAAGGATGATAGGCGGTGCTTAGGTTCAGCTTTGTTCCCAGCTCTACTTGAAATGCCTCCCAGAATTTACTAGTAAATATAGGGTCTCTATCACTGACTATACTGAGCGGCACTCCGTGTAGTCTAACAATTTCCTTGAAGTATATCTGCGCCAGACTCTGAGCAGTTATGTTTGATCTGACAGTTATGAAATGGGCGGTCTTCGTGAAGCGATCTACGATCACCCAAATACTGTCATTCCCTTTTCTGGTTCTGGGAAAACCATCAATGAAGTCCATGGAAATATGTTCCCACTTCCAGCCTGGAACGTCAAGCGGCTGCAACAATCCAGCCAGTTTCTGTTGGTCGCTTTTGACTAGCTGGCAAGTAGGGCATCGGCTAACATATAAAGAAATGTCCCTCTTCATCGACTTCCACTAGAAAGTGCGTTTGATGTCGTTATACATTTTGCTTACTCCCGGATGGTTACTAAGTTTTGACTTGTGGCATTCATCCAGTACTTCCTTTCGGAGCTCAGGAATGTTAGGAACACAAATTTGACCTTTCAGCCTTAGAATCCCCTCATTATCAACTTGGAAAGTCGAGGGTTCGCCTTTCTGAATTATCTCTCTGATCTTCTGAATGAAGTGATCATCCTTCTGTAGAGCAGATATTTTATCTATCAATGAAGTCGTGATTATAAAACTGGCGATCATTTCATTCTTTCGGCTTAACGCATCGGCCACGACATTGGCTTTCCCTGGAGTGTATATAATCTCAAAATCGTATGCTGCAAGGAACTCTAGCCAACGTTGGTGCCTCAGATTCAAGTCTTTCTGGGTGAACAGATACTTTAGCGACTGGTAATCTTTAAATAGTTCAAATCTCTCACCCAGAAGATAATGTCTCCAGATTTTCAAAGCGAACACAATAGCCAATAACTCAAGATCATGAGTGACGTAATTTTTCTCGTGCGGCTTCAGCTGACGGCTAGCATAAGCGATCACTTGACCTCTTCGCATTAGTACTGCACCAAGGCCCACTCTAGAGGCATCTGTACAAACTTTTAAATCCTGATTGCCGTCAATAATGGTTAACACTGGAGCAGTCGTTAATCTTAACTTTAGCTCCTCAAAAGCCTCCTCACATTCTGGAGTCCGCTTGAATTTAGAGTGCTTCTTTGTAAGCTTCGTTAAGTGACCAGATATCTTCGAAAAGTTTTTAATGAACTTCCGGTAATAACTAGCCAATTCCAGAAAACTGCGGACTTCTGTAGGAGTACTGGGCCGTTTCCAATTTTGAATAGCTGTGATTTTACTTGGATCCACAACAATTCCTTCTTTTGATACGACATGGCCCAGAAATTTCACTTCATCTTGCCAGAATATACACTTGAATAGTTTGGCTTTTAATACATTCCTTCTGAGGATTTCCAGAACCTGTTCCAAATGTTTTTCATGTTCGGCCTTTGATTTAGAGAAGATTAGAATATCGTCAATAAAAACAAGAACAAATTTATTCAAAACCCCTCTGAACACTCTATTCATCAGATCGACGAAGTAAGCTGGAGCATTACATAAGCCGAACGGCATTACTAACCACTCATAGAATAAGTCTGGACCTCTGAATGCTGTCATTGGAACACACTCTTCGGCAATTCGAAGCTGATGGAAGCCTGTAGCTAGGTCCATCCTTGAGAATACTTGTGCTCCATTCAGACGATCCAATAAATCATCGATTCGCGGCAATGGATATTTGTTCTTTATTGTCTGCTTGTTCAAATCGCGATAATCCACACATAGTCGCAGAGTATCGTATGATTTTAGGACAAACATCACTGCTGCGGCCCAATCAGAGAAACTAGGCCTGATCAGACCCTTCCATACTAGCTGTCGTGTTTGATTGTCAAGTTCTTCTTTCTCTTTCAAGGACACTCTTCGAATAGCGTGAACTACTGGCCTTGCATTAGGAATCAAAGCGATCTTGAAATCAATTTCCCTCTGTGGAGGTAAGCGAACAACTTCTTCGAACACATCCGCATAACTCTTTACGACAGGAATATCTTTCACTAGGTCGGGAATATTCTCTGTGACTTCAGGGATATTTTCTATTTGAGCAGGAGAAACATCTAGAGCTGACCAAAAGTCTTTTCTATTGGAATTCGGAACTTCGCATGGTATGATTATATAATTCCCTGATTGGGCCTTCGCCTTAACAACTCTCTTGGTGCATCTAACCTCTGCTTCATATTTGGTTAGCCAATCCAATCCCAGAATAAGATCGAATTCAGTAAAATTCATGACGATAGAGATAGTAGGGAATTTATAGCAGGAAAAAGAGACAGGTACTGCACAAACCCAACTGAGATCGATGGAACCTCCAACCGGATTTTGGACAGTCATTGGTTCTTTGAGCTTTTTCAATTTCAAATCCAACTTCTTAACTGCATTCTTGGCAATAAAGCTTCGTGACGCTCCTGTGTCAAACAGTACTTTAACTGGAATATTTTTGACATTAAGCATGCCTTCTAAAACATCAGACCTTCCCTGACCATCTGAGGGTGCTGAGGTTTCTGCTACTTCATTTACTTGAACCATTTTGGTCTTTTTCAACATCCAGCAGTCTCTCTTTATATGACCAGTCTTATGACAAATATTGCACTCTCGGGTCACTTGAAACTTATTCTTGGATTTAGATTCATCCCTTTTTGGTTTCTTTAGAGATCGACAACTTATCGAGAGATGTCCTTGCCTATTGCAGTTAGAGCATGTGGCCGTCGTTATGGGTTCTTTCTCAGATCTGGCCCTTTTCCGATTGTCTTTAGGCTTCTTACTGACCTTAGGGCTGTAAATTTTGTTCAAATGTCCGACGTCCGTTCGTGTCCGTGACCGAAATACGTCCGTCCGAGTCCGTCCGATTTTCATTTAGGACACGAGTTAGGACAACAAAATTTGTACGAGAAAAAAATCATGTCCGGTCCGAACTCGTCCGAATTCGTCCGTATTACTTGTAATTTGACATATAGTTGAGATAAAATCTAGTAAAATGTACGAAATGTGATATAAATAGCCATGTCCGACCGAGTCCGATCGGTCCGAACATGTCCGTGTCCGACCGATTTTATTTAGGACACGAATTAGGACAACTAAATTTGTCCGAGAAATTTTTTGGTCCGGTCCGTGTTCGGTCCGATTTTTTTTAGGACAGAAACTGAACACACCTCCGTCCGGTCCGGTCCGACCGATTTACACCCCTAACTGACCTCAGACATTGTACTGGCCTCAGGACGATCAGTTTCAGACTCAATTTTATTACTAGAGCTGACTTCCTCTTCGTACTGTAACATACCTTTCTTGTCGAGATCCTCGTACTGGTAAGCCATGTATATCATTTCAGAAAAGGGGAGCTTCACATTCCTCATTACACTGTTCTGATATTTTCTTTAAGCCCGTTGATAAATCTTAAATTCTTCCTCTTCGGATTTTCAATTAGATGAGGGGAAAACTGAGAAAGTTCATTGAATTTCTTATGATATTCGGGAATGGTCATATCTCCTTGTATCAGATAAGAAAATTCATCACATAGTCACTCAATTGCTTCAGGAGGAGAAAATCTTTCCAGGAAAATCACTTTGAATCTATCCCAGGTGATATCACCTTCTGGATTATCCTTGATAACCGAATCCCACCAGAACAAAGCTTCGTCTTTGAGTGCCCAGGAGGCCAGTAATCTTTTCTGGTCATCCCTCAGCTTTAATCCTTCAAAGATTTTCTCAGCCGAACGAATCCATGCTTGTGTTCTCATAATAGATTCTTCGCCCGAGAACGGCTTTCCACCCAGATTTCTATATTTCTTAAATAGGGCTTCAATATCCAGGTCAGTATTACTTCTTCTGTTTCTGGCACTCATTTTCTAGAGCGTCTGCAATTAGCAGACAAAGTGTCAAGTCAACAGAAAAGATATTTCAAAATATAGAGACAAATACGTGAATGTAAATGTATCTATCTAGGTGTTATTTCATTCTGCTACTCATACTAGGATATTACTGATCCTATCTGTAATGAGTTACCCGTCCTAGAACACTACTGGTTCTATTTCTAACGAGTTCGTTAATATGTTATATTCCAGCACTAAGCTTAACCAAAGCTCTGATACCACGTGAGACGACCCCAAACCCCGTACTGACGGCGGCAAGGGTAATCCTTGGAATATAACACATAAACAGATAACAGCAGAACAGAATTAAATAAATACACCAGATAATGCACAATAGAATATACTGGATAAACATAATCATCAGAGTTACACAGTATACAGGATCATACTTAGTACAAATACAGTTCAGCTATACATAAATGTCTACAGCGGAAAACAAACACAATGTACAATAGGAGATGAACAGCATAAAAAGAGATAAATAATAGAATCCATTTTCAGCTCCAGCTATCCAGAAAGCCAGCTAAAACCTGAATACAAGGCTGCCCGTGTAGAAAAAGGGGCACCCGAGTTTGAAAGTGAAACAAACTACGAGTCAGTCATGGGACTGGTATGAGAAATCTACTCAACACATTTATAATTTGGCTAATCACAGGACCATGCCACTTTCGTGGAACGGGTTTACTCCATTGGATTGCTAGTGCTTTTAAAAACAAATCTTTCTTTTAAACATCGCAATGCTTTTTTATAAAAATGAAGCCATTATAAGACTCAGTTCCCATCACACAATGCAACGCAAACCGGAGGATAGAGTTTTTACCTTATAATGGCCAAGATATGTTTGATACGAATAAAACAAAATCATTTGATATTACTACTAGTGTTTATATGTTTCAAAACAATTTCAAATCATAAGTATCAATCATAGATGGCATTAATGCCCATACCACTATGTCGCCATATATAGGTATACAATCAAAACCGCACAGTCACGTATTTGGAAATTGGATTTCCGTCATGAACCAAGGCAAAAGATAGTCCTTACCGACTTCGCGACTCTCTAGCCCGAGCCACAGGATCAGAGCTCGAGTGACCCTAGGAGCGACAGGGCCGGTCCACCGATGTGGATTAAAATTCCTGAACAATACGTTTCCCCGCCCTTTGGGGCGTAAATGAGCCAACGAATGACTCCATCGGTCCTGGATCGACCGATATATCCGTGGCGCCTCGTAACAGCAACAACCACATAAGTCAAACTCGTCAGGGCGTGTAAAACCACTGACGCCACTTCTAACTAGAAAGAAACGCATGCCCTCCCTGAGGTCCTCTCCCGTTTCTGGTTCATACCGGGTGTGAGGTTCGCGAATTCACGTTGTACACAAAGCTACGCCACACAGGCGGTGCTTTGATCATCACTACAAGACTTTGCTTTTCAACAGAAGTCATGATCGCTGCATCTTAGCATGCCACACAGGCAATTCACACCGTGCAACTGATGGCTATCAATCACATAGAATAAATTCCAATGTCAGACACATTGTCCATTTGCAAGTCCGTTCTGGGTCTGAACGAAACCGGAGGCACTATATACCTCGCAAACCCATCGACCTCCACGTACGTCTGGACGATCACCACTCATTATCCATATTTCGGGATGCCTCCCAATCAGGACATCGGTTACCATCCAAACGAGGTGAAGATCTCCGGTCTTCGACCACCGTCTTCATCTTCGATTTCTTATCATCGATTCAGTTATTCAGAATGGGATAAACCCGGTCTTTCTGAGCAACTCGCGTATATAATGAACAAGTGCTACACCAACACTACTACGCATCATTTCAATTCATTAGTCACTAACCGTCAATCAGTAAGAGAACGATTTCCCAAATATTAACCCCGAAGGCCGAAACCAACATCAGATCAAAATCCAGGAAACCAATCGACTTAGCTAACCTTCAGTTAATTTCTAAATTTCCCGTCCATATCATTTATAATATTTTATAATGATTTATCACTATTTTTATTTATTTTAAAATTGCCAATTTATTCAAACGACGCTTCGGGCCATAACGCGGCCGTAGCGCTGTTTTTCTTCAGATTTGATTTACACATATATGAAAATATAACCGTTGGATCTTCACAAAATTTATATCATTAGAAAGATCTTTTCAAAACGAATCCAACGGTTCCAGTTTCGGGAAAATCCGACGGTCGGATCTCCCGGTATAATCGTTTGAAGTTTCGATTTCAAAATACGATCTGCAGCGTCGTTATTTGATTTAATATAATTATATATATATATAATCGATTCTGGCGCTGTTTTTCTTCAGATTTGAATTAAACATTCCAGACAATCCAACCGTTGGATTTTTACAAAGTTGGTGCCGTTGGAAAGATATTTCCAAAGCGAACCCAACGGTTGCGGTTTCGGGAAAATCCGATGATCGGATCTCCCGCACTAATCGTTTGAAATCACGGTTTCAAAATACGAACTGCAGCTTCGTTATTCGATATATTTCAATTCTATATATATATATATATATATATATATATTGATTCTTCGATTTCAAAACTATATGATTTTCATACATTTGATAAAAATGATATTTTTATCTAACTATCTTCTATTTCAACACTTCACTATTTTTAACAATTCATGTATATAATAAAAATGTGATTTTTAATGTAAAACAATTCATTTCAAAACACGATTATTTTATATAGTTCATATAGATGATAAAAATATGATATTTATTATAAAATAATTTCTTTCAAAACACGACTATTTTATATAGTTCATATAGATGATAAAAATATGATTTTTATTATAAAACAATTTATTTCAAAACACGACTATTTTATATAGTTCATATAGATGATAAAAAATATGATTTTTATTATAAAACAATTTATTTCAAAATATGAATACCATTCAACACATGAATTTCAATTCAACGAATGAATTTTGATTCAACACATGAAGGTTTTCTATAGTTTATATATATAGATAAAAATGTGATTTTGATTGTTAAAACATGAATACCATTCAAAACATGAATTTCAATTCAACGAATGAATTTCGATTCAACACATGAAGGTTTTCTATAATTTATATTTATATATAAAAAGGTGATTTTTATATTTAAAACACGAATACCATTCAACACATGAATTTCTATTCAACGAATGAATTTCGATTCAACACATGAAGGTTTTCTATAGTTTATATTTATATATAAAAAGGTGATTTTTATATTTAAAACACGAATACCATTCAACACATGAATTTCTATTCAACGAATGAATTTCGATTCAACATATGAAGGTTTTCTATAGTTTATATTTATATATAAAAAGGTGATTTTTATATTTAAAACACGAATACCATTCAACACATGAATATAATTCAACGAATGAATTTCTATTCAACACATGAACGTTTTCTATTCAACAGACAAATATAATTTCAACACAAGAAAATAATTCTAACACATGAATATTATTCAAAATTTCGGCAGCATAACGACAGGGTAGTTAAAACCGGGACCGTCCCTAGTACGGCTCCTCGCTCTACCTTAAAGCCTCGTAGCTTTTGACAATGGGGAATCATGCATCTAGTTCGCACGCAGGCGGCATGTATATTTTTTCATTTCCATAAACTAATCCTATGTGGTTTCAACCAAATATTTATCAACCACAAACGGGTATTTTTCAACCACAATCAATCAATTTCAACCACAAACAATTTCAATCAACCATTCGCTATCAATCAATTTTCACACCAATCACAACCAATAAATATCGTCCATGGTTTGTGGATGAGGGGCGTATATATATATATTTATATATAGCATTTCACTTCTATTTCAACACATATATAATTTTTACAACGCATATATAACTTATACATCGAACGTACAACTTATACAACGCTTATACAAGAGGTGTACAATGCTTATATAACTCATACATCGACTATATAATTTATACATCGTCGTTTTTCCATATCGTTTATAAATTAGAAATCTCACATTGGGTTCCACTCCACCAAAAATAGTAGAAGGCTCAGAAAAATATGCGGTCTCTTCTAGAATGTAGAAGACGTCCACACGAGTCCACTGTCTGTTGTTTTACTGAATTTCGTCAACACACGAAAAAGATATGATTTTTCAAAGTTTGCAATGGTTTAAAGGTGTTAAAACAGTTGAAAATAATCAAAGCCGATTACCTCAGCAAATCATTCGAAACTAGGGTTGTAATTTTCTCCCAATCCGTTGATCGTTGTCTCGATCAGCCAGCGCCACGAGGGAGAGCACGGAGGGGCGCACCTGCGCCAGGAGGTGGGGTCAGTTCGGTGGCTCTGGCTATCAGCGGCGGCGGCCTGAAGTGATGAACTTCGGGGCGTCGATTTGAACAATCCACTCAATGAAAAATTCAGCAATTGGTATGGATTTGGAGATCTCGGAGAGTGCTACAAAATCCTCAACAGGAGGAAGGTGTAATTTCGCTTGTAGGAGGAGGAATCAGGGAAGGAAAGGATGAAGGGGTTTCCGCGTTCAGATCTGTCGCGTTGGGGAGAGAGAAATAGCTCCTGGCCAATGATTTTTTTTTATATTTATAAATTTTTAAAATCCAAAAATACCCCTCTTCACGTACTAACACCAATCCAAACCCAACGACTATCGTCCCTAGCGTTTTACCCCCATTCCAAACACAATGGGATATGTTTCGAAAGCCCATTCGACTGTTTCAGTCAGTTTTCCTTCGAATTAAAATATAACACATTCAATATTAGATTTGAACGTACATTTCAATTTGCTAGGGCCACAAACTGATTCGAAAAATTCCAGAAAAATAAATCTAGTTATGTTTTGACGATACGGTCCCAACAAATCTCGTTTCGTCGAATTCTGAGACCGTTTGTAAAATGGCTCTTTTCTGGTCGATCCAATTTAACTATAATTGACCAAAACACATTTTCATTTGCCACGCTCACATACTAGCTTCAAAAATTATGAAATTTGAAACCTAGCAATAACTTCACATCCCGGACCCAACAAAAGTGGTTTCGTTGAATTCCGGGTCGTTTGCAAAATGGCCAATTTCACGGGCTATATAAATTCCATAGCGACCTTTCTGAAAATTCATTTGGCCATAACTTTTGCTTTCTGCTATGAAACTTCGATTTTTCATATTCATTAGAAAGGTATTCACTAACAGATTTAAATATTTTTGGTTTCACTCAAATCCGTTTTGTTTTGCACCCGGTACAGTCAGTCAAAGTTTGAATTCAAATTTTGAAACTACCGCGCCATTTCAGGCCTTGTTTATAATTAGAATTAATTATATTCGTTTTCAAATGTCGATCCAAACTTACTTTTCATCGTTATTATTTAAAATATTTATTTTAAATATTTAAGATCCACTATTTTAGCCAATTTAAATTTTTTTAAATTGGTTTATATTTTCCGGGTCGTTACACAGGTTTTGTTATCGAGGTCTTCTTCTTCAAGCATTTGTCTGCCTTTGTTACTATAAAGCACTCGGGAGCGTGCAATCAAAGGTTGGAGTATCTTGGGGAGGCTGTTTTGGAGTATGTGATAACATCGTACATATATTTAACATTTCTTGATTTAAAGCCCGGTAAAAATTTTGATTTAAGATATCTTATTTCCAATAACACTTATTTTGCATATATATCTACCTGGAGATATTTTCATGCGTAACATATAATAGAATCAAGCTATTTAATAGTAGCAATGACAATTTTCAAGACTCATGTCCTATTTTCTGAGCTTGAGAAGGATTTGCCTGATGAACATTAATGTTGAATGTTCTAGGATTTAACCGTAGAAGTAACTCCCTAATGTTGATTGTTCTAGGATTTAGTTACGTTGAATATATCATTAATCTTTGTTGCCTATTATACATCACATCAACGTTATGAATTAATTAATTTATTGGATGTTCTGCAAATTGAGGTGCAAACAAAAAGCGACCTTCTATTGAATCTGTCGTTGGTTGATAAAGTGTAACACTTAAGATTATTCCCATTAAACGTAATTGAATGGTAAGTTCCTTATTTTATTTTAGTCGATATATTATAAAATTAGATGTGTAATTACCAAATACATTTTGGATACGTTCTGCAAGGTAGTAAGGATTTTTTGTATGATGAGTTAAATCCAATGGCGTTACCACTATTAATCTATCATAAAGTTTAACCAAAGCCTAGCCAACCTTTTCTTTTATGGATCCGTAAACTTGTGAAATTCTATATATTTTATTTGTTTTTCAAGCCAGATGGGTGTTTGGAGCAGAAACCCAGAAAACATTAAACATAAAAAAAAACACTTAAGAATTACAAAAACCTAAAATGCATGTGGCGAGCGTTGCATGGACGTTAGTAAACTCTATCTTTCAGTTTGATTCCATAAAACATAAAAAATTCTATTTAACATAAAACACTCAAGAATTACAAACTCCGATTTCAAAACCCTAAAGGTGACTAAGGACCTTGAGTTTCAAATTAATATCTGATTTCAATTGAAGCAAAAAATAAATGATTGATTGTATACCTTGAGTCGATCGAGATTAAAGTCTTCAAGCGAAACTGGTTTCGGAATAGAATCGAATTGAAAATCTTCGATTTGGAATCTGGAATTTCTCTTAGGGTTTTGCTTTCCTTTTTTCTTCTCAACGGTGTGAGTTTTGTGAATTAGATAGCATACTATTTTGAGAATGGGGGTAGGAAATTAGTATTAGGCTTAGAACGGATTTAAGTCCTTGCAAAAGAGAGAATGCAAGGAGTATAAGCTTTGGATGGCTCAAAGCTGTTGCAAAGCTTCTGCATTAGGGAGTTGTGAAATTGATAATATGGTGTTGTGTTGGACTAGACTTGTGTGGTCCATAGTCGGTTCAAGGGTGAGGGTCTACGGTTCGTCACACAAGAGTTAAAGTAATGATGATGGGTTAAGAGGAAGATATTGGGGAGGGGGTCAATTGAGCACGATGAACAGTATCTTTATTTACATCCAACAAAAAACTCTGATTGGGGAGTTATAAGAGTGGCTCTATAGACAGACTCTACTACGGATGATGTGTGCAAAGGGATTATCGACAAGCATAACTTAGTGGTTACTCGAGAAGAAGGGGTAGTAGGTGTGATGTCCATTTGGTACTATGTCGGGTTCTTTATCTTCATGTCAGAAGATTTATAGCATTCAGCTGGTCCGAATAAGGTCCTTACCTTAGGGGATACATGTCGGTACAATCTAGGTCCTGGCCGATTGAGCGACATGGATTCGAGTATTATGAAAACCAAGCATTACCATGTATCTAACGTACTGAATGAGTGAAATTAAAGACGAGTGTTATGTTTGCTTAATCATTTACCATTTTAGCAATGTCATGTGGTGTAAGTATCATCGATTTTGATATCTAGACATCCCTAGTATTCTAATGTAGGATGCACCCATTATGGTTATCATAGAGTAGTATATATTTTATATGTGCTAACTCTATAGATGAAGGGGCAGGACGAGTATGATTTCCACGCCCTCCATGTCGTATGTACTATTAAGACTTTTACAGTGCATTGAGATTTTGTTATCGCTCATACGAGACTGTTGTCTAACCCAAGGTTTTATTTCCCTTTAATTACCTTGCGTGCTCATCGACAATGCAAATGAGCTGACCAGGTGATGGGTATAGGTATTATTCGGAGTTGCGCAGGTGGATTAGCAGGAGGCTACGTTTTACTTATCTATACTTGTATCCTTACTACTTATTCTACTGTAGAGCACTATGGAGCCTTGACAGTGATGTATTCTTATTAGAGACAGTTTGTCACTTGGGTTTATTTGTCTCATGTATGAACTCTATTACTGATCTGTATAAGTATGTGAGCCAGTGTACACTGATTATATGGTTTACATAGTTATCTACATCTCTCCTGTTTTATGTCGTTGTTTGTTATATATTACCTAATGCATTATGAGATGTACGATAGGTCATGTGAGCGTGTTTACGTTTTATGTTCTCTACTTTCTCTTCTCTTATATTTCCTTCCTTTCTTCCTATTTTCTCTTCTTTTATACTATTTCTTCCTCTTGACTACTGCTTTCCATCGATTAGATAATCGTACAATGCAAATATTTAATTATGAGCACCGATGGTGTAGAGCCGATCGTCACATTTGGTATCAGGGTTTAGGCTGCATCTTTTAACTTAATCAATATTAAATTCGAGAGTTAATATCTACGAGAGAGTATGTATTTGTATATATTTTGGTTTTCAAATTATATATTAGTAGTATATATTATTTAAGTTGTTTTGCACACATGTTCCATAGGAATATTTTTCTCTGTTAGTGGTTGATTGTCCCTTTCGCTTATTCGAGACGATCTGGTGAACGAGAAATTCTTCCAATTACTCTACCTCTGGACTTGTGAGTCGGGAAAAATCAAAGACTACTGACCTCGATTTACTATTTTTGTTTTTAGTAATGACATGACCTATTACATGAGTGCCCTAACATCTCTAACTGATTACCGCACTTAAGTGCAGCGAGTCGCCTATGTGGATATTTACGTGTCTATGTGGCGAGTCGCTCCTTGGAACGGAGTCAGCTATTATGGAGTGGGAGTTGTTTTGGTTCTCGCAAGAGCTTTCTTTGATGACTTGTAGTTGGATTTTGAATGAATTAGGAGTTTATTCCTAAGAGATTCCATGAATGAGTCTGCATTGGTTGAAATCTTTAACATTTCGGGTTTTCAAAATGGATTAACTTAAGATCAGTTCATGATTTGCTTTTAAGAGATTTTTATCGAATTTTTAGAAGTCGATGAAGAATTTTCCAATTTAGCCAATATGTCTGTGTTAGAGAGTGTGACCGAATTCGGTGTGTTATTGTAGTACGGTTATTCTCTCTTTTGCCACTTTGAAGTTTGGAGTTTATGGCGGGGTTGAGTGATTGACTCGGAGGGTAATTATTTCATTCCTAGGGAATGATGGTTTGGACAAGTCGATCGAGAGAGCTCATGATATTCAATCTTGTGCCTAGTATAGAAGTTTGACATGCCTTGTCTAAACAAATCATGGAAACATGTATTGGTCGTCATTCCGCTTCATTGAGTGCTCCCTCGATGAAAGAGGATGGAAGCGACGTCACGACTCGATATATGTTTCCATTAATGGCTTTTCCACACGTGTTTTAGTTTTGCATTGAGGTTTCATCGTTCCATTTAATCTTATAGTTCGATGGATGGCACGTTATTATAACCCATGATAATTAGTTGCATGAATCGATTGTGACTTACTATGTTAAGGGATCGGTTAGATTACATATGCATGTAACATCCTATGTTTAGTCTCCAAAACTTAATACTGTGGGTGATTACATCATCCATACCTATTAACTTCAAGCCTCGAAGTAGGGGAATGTTATGGCATAGCTAGTCTATACTTGGCCGTATACGTAGTTCATCAAAACTAATAATTCACAGATTCATGGTTGCATGTTTAATAGATTGTTTTCTTGTTGTTGATTGTTGAACTTAATTGGACTTAGTGTTTGAGTTCAATAATTCACACACCGGGAGGATACGGGATATAGGTGATAGTGAGAGGTTATAAGTGACGACTATGGGATAGGATAAGTTCTTCAGTTTTGGGTCGTCTTCGATTTAGCAATAGTCGGTTGAGACTTAGATCTTCAGTATGTGATTCACTTATGACCAAACGATAGTTGGTTTAGACAGTTCTCTGGTAGTGAGTCGTAACTTGAACTTGTAGGTTGAGAGTATCTGGACACATTCGATGAGAAAGAATTCGTAACTTGATTCCTTCTTGCCTAGCAGGCAAAGATTTACCTCTGTGGAAAGACTGATTCATTCGGATCGACATGAGGGTCCAACTCCATTGCATTGCTGACTGTATTCCCAGCATGTTTGAATCAAGCTCTGTATCGATCTAGTTATGGAAGTTTTTTAGATTGGGAATCCTAAAGGGATTTACCGATTGTGTGTAGTTAATTTGTGAATGCCAATTACAGTGCTTCATATGTTGCTTTGTCCTTGATTGGTTTGGTCGTTCGGCCCAACCAGTGAGTCAGCATATTTTATGGTTTGTTTATTAGAGTTATACTTTTCATTGAGGAAAATGGAGTGCTTTGATAATGTTGTCTCAAGTAGGATGTCTCTGTGAGTCCTACAAGAGTTTCGATGGTTTGGAAGTTAGAGTTGATATGTTAATTTATTGATTTCTCGTTTCAAGAAAGAAGCCGATGGTACTCACTTGGTTGTACAGGTGGTTTAAGTGTGGTTTGTTTTCAAATGAAATATTGTCGTGTTCTAGACGATAACCAAGACAACGGAGAAGGATTACTCGACTCGTGATTCAGAGTCGATGGCGATAGAGTTCGTTTTGGTGAGTTGGAGGCAATATTTATTAGTAAGAGGGTTAAGAGTCGCTGGTGATGTCGCGTCGCCAGATTTCTCTTATCTGAAAGGTATCTCAACCTTTGCTAGCAGCAACAGTTGGAATTCTTGGCTCCTACGAGTATGAAAATTATTATAGGTATGTACAAGAAATGTTGTTTGTGTTTGTCGAGTTAGATATGTACCAGTTTGGAAGCGGTATTCTTTATTGAACGTCTCTTGTGTTTATTACTGGATACGACTCCATAACTTAAGGTGAGGTAATACAGACTCGGCCATGGTGGCTTGTTTCGTATTAAATATGAGTCGTTTGTTCCTGGCATCATTAGAAGGGGTTGATTACACATTTATTTTATAATGAATGTGATATCAGCTTGTTATAGCTGAATGAGATGGTTAAATAGTTTTTTATGACTATTTGAATTTGTACATCGATGAGGGAATAGTTATCGATGGTTTCCATCAATGGCTTGCCATGCAAATTAAGAGTATTATGATAGTGCTCGAGTCATAACCCATTCATTAACGAGAGATGTTAGATTAATATTCTCTACTTTTTGGAGTGGCAACTAAAATGTCTAGTCATATATGGATTTAATTTAATATTTGATGTATTTTCTTAGTTAGATTAGTATCTTGCATGCTAGGATAGGTATGAATGTTATTTTCCATAAATGTTGTTGCCTTGCTTACCATGTTTGCATGATTATTTATGTTCATATGATTGTTATGCATGAAGGATAATTGCATTGTTGTATCTTTTTTTATTAGAAATAAAATCCTTACATGACTTGACATGTTTATGTTTGACAAATTCTATTTATATAACATATTTGTTTCCATTGTTTCTATTTTTACAATTGTGCATGGTCCTCTTTGTTGAGTACATGGCTAGTGCAAGGAAGCAAGATTTGATTGTTTGGATACCAATTTGCTGTTATCTGCATTGAAATGCTAAGATTACTTTAAAAGAGGTGTGCAGTAGATGTAGAATTATGGTGGTACATTTTGGTAATTTTATGCCTCATGTATGGGTAGCCAATTTTAGGTTTTTATTTCCGTTTGTTGGGATGGGCTTGTATAGAAAATTGTGGTGTTTCCAGATCAAGCCATGCAAAGAAGGTGCTATCGAAATTTTCCGTGAATTTTTCCAAAATTGGAAAGAAATTCAATATGCAATTTTATGTTGAATTGTTTTCCTATTAGTAAGTTGACACTTTTATTTTCCACTATCTGTTTGTTTTGAAAATACGTGTACAACTTAAGTGATTATCTAAGCTACATCGATCCCAATTTTGATAGAGGCTGCAATTAGGAATGGAAATATTGGCTTCATGCAATATTTCGGGTCTACTTCCTTTGTTATGATCATTTTTAATGTTTGTTGTTGAGAGCGTTAAGTGATAATATATCTTATGTCGCCACTTACTTGAGAGTGTTGTGTCTTATTGTTTCATCCTTGGGGATGAAATTCTTTAAGCAATGAAGAATGTAACGACTCATACTTTAATGATAGGATATTTATCTATTTTATTTAAATATTGGTCATTAATTATTCAACTAACGATTCCAAAATGAGATTTTTCACAAACGATTGAATCATGACTTAGGACCAGTTCCATTGAGTCTGGTTTGTTCGTAACATGACGAGTAAGTATATGGGTCACTATATTTCGAGTCGGACCAGTTGGTGTCATCCCGGAGATGCGCTGTTGGGGTGTGATGAAATTTATATTTTTGGAATCATGGTAGTGAGTTGTTGCACGTCGTCTAGTTTCGTAGTGATCAGATGTACTATTTGGTTGTACATAAATAAAACGCATGTCGATCACGGTAGTAAGAAATTGACATTGTTTAATTCGAAATGTTAAAGGCTAACTTCTACATACGACTGATTTGGGTCTCGAGACTAGTCTAACTGTTTTCAGAATGCGTTTTTACATAGATGAGGACAAGCGACATGTGTCGATTGGAGTTCGCAGGTTTTTGGGCCCGTTTGAATACAAGATAGTTTTAGATTAAAAATAGGATAAGTGTTGCTATAGAACCCAGCCCAAACATTTCCTTCCCAAATCTTGATTCATTGTTCCATTGCCTAGAACAAAAGAAATTGCTGCCTCCTTCTACCTTCATTTAGAAATCAAAGTCGAGCTATTCTGTAACACCCCGTATTTTCAGTGAATATTAAAATAACAAATACTTAATTTTGAAAGTGGGAATTAAGTAAAATGGGTAGCGCCATTGCGTTTGTCTCATAATTTTGGTTGGAATAGAGTCCAAGTTTGTGTAAATCGGACTCCGTATGAGGAAGTTATGAAGCTTAGAAGATTTTAGTTCAAAGCAGAATTAAATTAAATAATAATTAAAAATTAAAAATTAGAAAACAAAATCAAATTTCGAAAATCAGCCAATAAAAGATGAGCGGGGAAAATCCCGCCCGAGCGTGTCGACCCCCCTAGGGGGTGTCGACATAGGTGTCGACCCCCCTAGGGGTGTCGACAGGGGTGTCGACCCCCTATTGGGGTGTCGACCCCCTATTGGGGTGTCGACCCCTATTTTCCCAGATCTAGGTGACGAATTCTGAAGGATTAGGGCTTATGTGTCGTGATGTGGTTGGCTCGGTGACGTGTCTCTTTGGTTTGGATGACTCCTATGCTAATCTAAAGGCCATATTTTGTCTAATACATCTATAAATACATATCTAAACTTAACCCTAACCTCATAACCCTATTCTATAGTGCCTCCATGCTGTCCATCTCTAAACTAGCCTAGCCACTTTCTTCTCCAAACTAGAAATCAAATTAGAGAGCTTCAAATTGAAGAAAAGGTTTTCCGCTTCAATCAACAAAGAAAGATTAGAATCGCTACAACGTTAACTAATTATCTTTTCCTATCACTGTAAGTTCAGTTATTATTCAGATTTGAACACATAATAGAAATCATGACTGTAATGAATCGAATCTAGAACTATGCCTAATTGTAAGATAATCAATTCTGATTCATGCTTGTTCTTTTGCCAAATCTAAAATTACTATGCCTATGAGACTGTTGTGATTGAACCTATCATGTTGTACATCAAATTAGTAATTTCTTTATGTTCAATCCTATCGAATTTGTATACCTATGATGTATTTTCCTTAGTTTGCTCATATTCATTGCTAATGTACAACATGCCTATTGGAACAATGATTCTTGTGTTTGGTACACCTTTATATGCCTATTTTCCCCTAAGTCAGTTCTTGTGTTTCTTCTCTATCCCCTTTCCGTTTTATTTTATGAGCACTTGGAATTTGGAAACCTTGTTGAATCTTGTTGTACGTGCGATTGTAACACGGGGAATTGGGTATAACCTATTGAAGTAAATTTGGACATAACAAGTATATTGGACATAACTTGAATTGACTACAATTGTGGATAATTGGCATACAAAAAAAATCTAGACTTGGATATGAATGATAAATATGTAAATTGGATAAAAGATGAACATGCCTAACCCGAGGTTAGATTGACTTGCGGTGTAAGACTGCCCGGAACCTCCCGGTACATCCAGCAACCGCAACAACAGGTCTAATGTGAGAGGTTAGCGCATCAAGCCCAAAACTCGAGGTTAGAATGAGTTTGCGGTAGAAGTCTTCCCGGAACCGCCCGGCACATCCAGCAACCGCAAACAACAGTTCTAATGTGAGAGGTTGGTGCATTAATAAATTAAGTAATGCCAATGAATAGACATGCTAAGAATGGTAAGGTTAAGTGACATATGAATAAGCGAGACTTAACCAATTCAACATGTTAATTAAACAAATGGGTGGGGTTAGGTTAAATTGAGAACACTTAATCGTTATAATATGTTGATTAGGAAACACTAGCAATGGGGACCCATTTCAGCAGTAACTCACATAGATGTATCACGATACCCTGAACTAGGCAGGGTGGGGCACGAATACTGGGATGATTATAAGCGGTCAAAATAGCGGCAGGTGATGTGTCAGTGTAGGTTCCGATGGAGTACGGGCGTACACGTACTTCGGAGTGGAAAAATCAGGCACTGGGCATCAGTAGTTATACACTGTGCATCTTGAATTGTGTCGGGTCGCCATCATAGGGATTGATACACCCCATGGTGGGACCAGCACAAGTATCTACAAACAAGCGGGGCCGAATGACATAAGTAATAAATACATGCGAGTAGAAGCCGATCGATAAAGAGATCATTTTATTGTGAACACATGAGGCTAGTTGAAACAATTGCTAGTAGGTGCAGAGAAATAGAAATGGGTGCGATAGCATATTCAGTTTATCTTACCCTATCTTGTCTTATGCTATCTTGTTACTATGGTATTGTCTTATATTCGGTTTATTCATGTCATGATCTTTTTTCTTGTTTACATGTTGGAAATCACTGGGCTTACCAGGCTTTATGTCTGACCCGTCTTCTTTCGTCTTCTTTTCTTCCATTTCCCCTCAGGTCCACAGGGAGGGAATACTTCAGCTTAGTTTGGACCTTTTCCAGCTTGAAGAGAGTAGATGTATTGCTTGGATTCTCTTTTCTTGGGCTATGGCTATGGTTACACTTTTATTGGGGATTATTGCTGCTTTACTACTGTTTTATGCTTCTTTATGTATTTGGAGTTTTGAATCAAGAAAGAGGTTTTATTGTAATGATTTGGAAGTTGGGGTTTGAGACAATAGTTGTAATGTTTTGACTGAACCACGCTGCTTATGAAATGATTTCAGTTTTTCCGCTGTCTGTATGTCTATCTTGTAAATTATCTGTATCTTTTACCTATAATTCTTCACCAAAGTTAACGAATTCCCTTTGTGAGTGACCTTAACAGAGGTGAGGTGTTTCACCTGGTATTAGAGATAATGGTTATCAAATCAGATAAAAGTTTTTAGAACTAATTTTTAAAAAGAAGTTTTAAAGAAGCATTTTCAAGAAAAGTGTTGTTTTATTTTAAAGGCATATTCCCCAAAGCCATATGCACTATCTTTCTATCCTTTGTTTTGAATCTTTTTCTTTTCGTTTCAGCATGTCTGGGGATCTTAATCTTCCAGAGGGAGTGCAAGTACCCGCTTGGTTCTGTCGGTATTAGAGGCTACGGCCCCTGCCGAAGGACAAGTAGACGCTCCTCATCCCCCAGCCACAGATGTTGCTCCTCCTGCTCCCCCAGCTGCAGACACCGTTCCTCCTCCGCGTCGAATGCTTTAATGGGACTGAATCATTCGTGGAACTTTAATGGGACTGAATCATTCGTGGAAGCAAGAAACTGTCTCAAGGAAACAGAAGATCTGTTTGTTATCTTCGAAGTGGATGATAGGTGGAAGATATAGCTGGCTGTATGGCTACTTAAGGACGTAGCCTCTTTCTGGTGGGAAGTTACTAATGCTAAGAGACCAGTTGAGACTTGGGAGGACTTCATAATGAGGCTTGGGACGAAGTTCCTCTCGCAAGCTGAACAAAGCCTACAGATGGAGAAGTTCTTAGCACTTAAACAAGGAAGCCAATCGGTTAAGGAATACATCAACAAGTTTAACCAGTTGGCTGGATTCGGACTGGAGTTCGTAAACACTCCACATATAAAGGCTCTCCATTTCGCTAAAGGGTTAAATGAGCCACTGCACGGCCCAACTATGTCCCATGTACCTATGGGCGCGACTTATTAGAGACTGGTCGACATGGCACTGTTACATGAGGAAAGCAAGGGCGAGAAGAAAGAGGTGAAGATGGATGGACCTCTAAACAAGAAAGTGGAGGAATCAAAGAATAAGAAGACGGATTATAAGAAGGGTGGAAAGAATAAAAAAACCCATGACAAGAGGAAGTGTAATTTTTGTGGCATACCTGAACATCTGATTAAGGACTGCAAAAAGAAGAAGAGGAAGATGGGTGGTTGCTTTTAGTGTGGCGAGGCAGGACATATGGCTAAGGATGACCCAAGAAGGCAAGGGAAAGGGCAGAGGATAAGATCTACTTCTGAATGGATGATTCACTCTCTCACAACACCTACGCAAGCAAGAGGTAGAAATATTTCTGTTGAGAGTTTAGTTTATCTTTCTGATCATCCTGTTCATACTCTTTTTGATTCTGGCGCATCGCACTCTTTTATATCTACTGCTTTAGTTGAATCTCTGCACCTAGATACCAGTATAGTGGAGGATCCCATGGTTGTTTCAAATCCAATTGGGGGTTCAGCTTATTTATCAATGATTTGTTTGGATTTGGAAATTTCTATACTAAGCGCTGGATTTAGATGCAATGCTTATGTTTTGGGTTTCACAGGCTATCGGTTTATTCTAGGCATGGATTGGTTATCTAGTAATGGTGCCATCCTCGATTGTGAAAAGAGAGTGGTTAGACTTTTGACTCGCCTCGCTAATACTCTCGAAATCTCTTGTAATCCTATGAATTCTATTATGCTTAGCTACCTAGAATCTCTAGATGCATCTGTTGAAAATTTGCAATCTGTTAGAGTAGTCCGTGAGTACTCGGATGTCTTTGAAGAAGTGAAGGGTTTACCTCCAAAGCGAGAGATAGATTTCCGCATATACCTAGTTGATAATCCAAAACCAGTTGCTTTACCCGTTATACACATGGCTCCAAGAGAAAGGAAGGAGCTCAGCAAGCAAGTTAAAGAGTTGCTCGAAAAGGGGTTCATAAGGCGGAGTATTTCTGAATGGGGTGCTCCAGTAGTGTTCACAACCAGAGCGGATGGTTCACTTCGCCTATGCATGGATTATAGGGAGCTAAACAAGCTGACCAAGAAGAATAGGCACCCACTTCCAAGAATAGACGACTTATTCGACCAGCTCGTAGGTGCATCAGTTTTCTCCCAACTAGATATGGCTACCGAATTTCATCAGCTAAGAGTGGTTGAAGACAGCATAGATAAGTCTGCGTCCAGGACTCCGAATGGTTTCTTCGAATGGCTTGTCATGCCTTTCGGTTTGACAAATGCACCCGCCTATTTCATATACTTGATGAGTAGGGTGTTTAGGGAGTTCCTTAATAAATTTGTAGTAGTCTTCGTGGATGACATTTTGATTTTCTCGAAAAGTGAGGAAGAACATGCTTTGCATCTAAGGCAAGTTATGTATACTCTTCGAGCATATCGACTTAAAGCAAAATTCTCCAAATGCCATTTTTCGAGAGAAGAAGTAAGGTTTCTTGGACATGTGGTGTCCAAAGAAGGGATAGCTGTGGATCCCGCAAAAGTAGTGGCGGTGCAAGATTGGAAGATTCCAAGGAATGCAACCAAATAACGAAGTTTTCTGGACTAGTGGGCTATCGCAGAAAGTTAATTAAAGACTTTGCGAAGATCTCAGCCCCACTTGCTCGATTAACGAAGAAGAACCTAACTTTTGCTTGGGATTTGGATTGTGATGTTGCTTTCCAACGATTGAAGAGGGCTCTAACAACAACTCCAGTTCTGACATTGCCTGATGGAAGTAAGATGTTTATAGTATATACGGGCGCATGCAACACGGGGTTAGGCGCTGTCTTGATGCAAGAAGGTAAGGTAGTTTGTTATGGAGGAAGGCAATTGATGGTACATGAAAAGAACTACCCAACTCATGATTTGGAACTAGCTGCCATTGTTTTTGCTCTTAAGTCATGTCGTCATTACCTACTAGGAGAAAGGTTTGAATTGTTTACTGGCCATAAATCATTAAAATACCTTTTCTCACAAAAAGATCTTAACTTAAGACAACAAAGCTGGATGGAATTTCTTGCCTCATACAATTTTGAGATTGCGTGTACCCCTGAAAAGGGTAATGTGGTAGCAGTCGCCTTAAGTAGGAAACGGCTGACCTTAAGTCCTCTCTTTGTAGAGAGGCAAAACTTGGAGTACATAGCAACCTTTGACTTTAGACTCTCCTTTGAGTTTGTACCTGGTTTGTTTGCATCGCTAGAGGTGCAGCCTATGCTTTTGGACTCAATAGGAGCCGTGCAACGTGAAGACCCTCAGATAGTTGATGTGAAGGATAAGTTAATTAGAGGTGAGACTTCTAGTCACCTTAATAGATACTCCATAGATGGCAAGGGTTAGTTGAGATGGGATGGAAGACTATATGTCCCACAAATAAGGGATTTGGTGAAGACAATTCTTGAAGAAGCACACCATTCTAAGTTGACCATACACCCACGTGGAGACAAGATGTATAAAGACATAAAAAGGGTTTTCTTTTGGAATGGCATGAAGAAGGATGTAGCTGAATTCATCTCTAAGTGCTTAATATGCCAGCAAGTCAAGGCGAAGCAGAAGAAGCCTGGTGATCTGCTTCATCCTCTAGAGGCCCCACAGTGGAAATGGGATAGCATTTCGATGGACTTTATAGATGGGTTTCCTAGGTCAAGAAGGGGCAACAGCAATATTTGGGTAATAGTTGACAGGCTCACTAAAAGCGCTCACTTTATACCTACTAAGAGTAGGAGGACTGCCTCATCATCAGCATCCATTTATCTTAAAGAATTAGTTCGACTGCATGGGATGCCCTCTAGCATAGTAAGTGATCGAGATCCTATCTTTACGAGCGAGTTTTGAAGAGTTTGCAAGAGGCTGTAGGCACACAGCTATGCTTAAGCACTGCCTATCACCCTCAAACTGATGGTCAGACTGAAAGGGTTAACAGAGTACTAGAAGATCTTTTGAGATTGTGCATTCTTGATTTTGGAGGAACGTGGGAAGATCATCTCCCTTTGGTGGAGTTCGCCTACAACAATAGCTACCAAGCCACCATAGGCATGCCACCCTTTGAGGCTTTATATGGAAGACCATGCCGATCACCAACTTGTTGGTGGGAATCTACAGACAAGCTCGTACTTGGGCCCAACATGATCAGAGAGACTTCGGAGAAAGTGGACTTAATAAGAAGATTAATGAAGACCGCACAAGATAGACAGAAGTCCTACGCGGATAAAAGAAGGATCGACCTTGAGTTTGAGGTTGGAGACAGGGTTTTCCTTAAAGTATCTCCTTTAAAGAATGTCGTTCGCTTTGGATCCGTAGAAAAATTGGCAACAAGATTTGTAGGGCCATTTCCTATCATTGAGAGGATTGGAACGATGGATTATAGAGTAGAGTTGCCCGAAAGATTGGCTTGAGTTCACAATGTTTTTCATGTTTCTCATCTACGAAAGTGCTTACATGAGTCTGCGGAAGTGGTGGAGCCGAGCATACTAAAAGAAGTAGAAGTGGAACGAGAAGTGACGGTGAGAGGAGTTCCAACTCGTATCTTAGGAACAGAAGTTAAGAAGCTACGCAATCGTGAGGTCAAGCTAGTTAAAGTACAATGGAGTGACGCTGAAGAAGACGCGACTTGAGAGACTGAAGACAAGATACGCGCAACCTACCCTTTTCTTTTTGAGGGTACATCCTTGATCGCTTTTTCATAAGTTTATGCATGCTTGTATCTATCTTTTAAGTATATCTCCTCGGTCCTATTCTTGATCCTTAAGTAGAAACCAATGAATGTAAACATGTATTTGAAACATGTTATGATTGATGGTTGCAAGTGGTTGCTCGTGGATGCATATACACACACATTAGGTACTGGATCGGCTCAGTCACTTTCATATTGCATATGCATATATGTATTTGTATATGGATTGAAACTTGATGTGTTATCATATGGATGTTGCATTTGTATGAATGATTGTGCACTCATGTAGAAGTTATAAAGTACGATTAGGAATAATTGCATACATGATGGACTCATGGCACTGACAAAATTCGCATTAAGGAGGTCAACTGAATTAGTAGACCGCCTGATTTGGCATTAGATAAGGACATATACACACACTTTGCATATGATCATGAAAGCATTAGATTTTTTTTTGGACTATGGATGCCTGTGATTGATGGTTGAGCAGATGGATGTTGGATGTTAGGATACATTCTTCTTAACTTAGAGATTTCGGGGACTAAATCCTTTAAGGAGGGGAGAATGTAACACCTCGTATTTTCTATGAATATTAAAATAACGAATTAAAGAATACTTAATTTTAAAAGTGGGAATTAAGTAAAATGGGTAGCGCCATTGCGTTCATCTCGGAACTCTGGTTGGAATAGAGTCCGAGTTTTACGTAAATCGGACTCCGTTTGAGGAAGTTATGAAACTTAGAAGATTTTAGTTCAAAGCAAAATTAAATTAAATAATAATTAAAAATAAGAAAACAAATTCAAATTTCGAAAATCAGCCAATAAAAGATGAGCTGAAAAATCCCGCCCGAGGGTGTCGACCCCCTATTGGGGTGTCGACCCCCTATTAGAGTGTCGACCCCTATCTTCCCAGATCTGGGTGACGAATTCTGAAGGATTAGGGCTTATGTGTCGCGCTGTAGTTGGCTGGGTGACGTGTCTCTTTGGTTTGGATGGCTCTGATGACTACTATGCTAATCTAAAGGCCATAGTTTGTCTAACACATCTATAAATACATATATAAACTTAACCCTAACCTCATAACCCTATTCTATGGTGCCTCCATGCTGTCCATCACTAAACTAGCCTAGCCTCCTTCATCTCCAAACTAGACATCAAATTAGAGAGCTTCAAATTGAAGAAAAGGTTTTTCACTTAAATCAACAAAGAAAGATTAGAATCGCTACAACGTCAACTAATTCTCTTTTCCTATCGCAGTAAGTTCAGTTATTATTCAGATTTGAACACATAATGGAAATCATGACTGTAATGAATCGAATCTAGAACTATGCCTAATTGTAAGATAATTAATTCTGATTCATGCTTGTTCTTTTGCCAAATCTGAAATTACCTATGCCTATGAGACTATTGTGATTGAACCTATCATGTTGTACATCAAATTTGTAATTTCTTTATGTTCAATCCTATCGAATCTGTATACCTATGATGCATTTTCCTTAGTTTGCTCATATTCATTGTTAATGTACAACATGCCTATTGGAACCATGATTCTTGTGTTTGGTACACCTTTAGATGCTATTTTCCCTTAAGTCAATTCTTTTATTTCTTCTCTATCCCCTTTCCATTTTATTTTATGAGTACTTGGAATTTGGAAACCTTGTTGAATCTTGTTGTACATGCGATTGTAACACGGGGAATTGGGTATAACCTATTGAAGTAATTTTAGACATAACAAGTATAGTGGACATAACTTGAATTGACTATAATTGTGGATAATTGACATACAAAAAATATAGACTTGGACATGAATGATAAATATGTAAATTGGATAAAAGATGAACATGCCTAACCCGAGGTTAGATTGAGTTGCGGTGTAAGACTTCCCGGAACCACCCGGCACATCTAACAACCGCAACAATAGGTCTAATGTGAGAGGTTAGCGCATCAAGCCCAAAACTCGAGGTTAGAATGAGTTTGCGGTAGAAGTCTGCCCGGAACCGCCCGGCACATCCAGCAACCGCAAATAACAGTTCTAATGTGAGAGGTTGGTGCATTAATAAATTAATTAATGCCAATGAACAGACATACTAAGAATGGTAAGATTAAGTAACATATGAATAAGCGAGACTTAACCAATGCAACATGTTAATTAAACAAATGGGTGGGGTTAGGTTAAATCAAGAACACTTAACTGTTATAACATGTTGATTAGGAAACCCTAGCAACGGGGACCCATTTCAGCAATAACCCACATAGATGTATCACGGTACCCTGAACTAGGCAAGGTGGGTCATGATTACTGGGCTGATTATAAGCAGTCAAAATAGTGGCAGGTGGTGCATCAGTGTAGGCTCCAATGGAGTACGGGCGTGCACGTACTCCGGAGTCGAAAAATCAGGAACTGGGCATCAGTAGTTATACACTGTGCATCTTGAATTATGTCGGGTCGCCATCATAGGGATTGATACACCCCATGGTGGGACTTGCACAGGTATCTACAAAAAAGCGGGGCCGAATGACACAAGTAATAAATACATGCGAGTAGAAGCCGATCGATAAAGGGATCATTTTATTATGAGCACATGAGGCTAGTTGAAACAATTGTTAGTAGGTGCAGAAAAATAGAAATGTGTGCGATACCATCTTCAGTTTATCTTACCTTATCTTGTCTTATGTTATCTTGTTACTATGGTATTGTCTTATATTCGGTTTATTCATGTCATGATCTTTTTTCTTGTTTACATGCTGAAAATCACTGGGCTTACCAGGCTTTATGTCTGACCCGTTTTCTTTCGTCTTCTTTTCTTCCATTTCCCCCCAGGTCCACAGGGAGGGAATACTTCAGCTTAGTTCAGACCTTTTCCAGCTTGAAGAGAGTAGATTTATTGCTTGGATTCTCTTTTCTTGGGCTATGGCTGTGGTTACACTTTTATTGGGGATTATTGCTGCTTTACTACTATTTTATGCTTCTTTATGTATTTGGAGTTTTGAATCAAGACAGAGGTTTTATTGTAATGATTTGGAAGTTGGGTTTTGAGACAATGGTTGTAATGTTTTGACTGAGCCACGCTTCTTATGAAACAATTTCAAGTTTTCCGCTGTTTGTATGTCTGTCTTGTAAATTATCTGTATCTTTTACCTATAATGCTTCACCGAAGTTAATGCATTACCTTTGTGAGTGGCCTTAACGGAGGTGGGGTGTTTCATATTCTCTCCACTAAAAATCACTAAATTAATCCCTAAATTCCTAAAAAGTCAAGATCTTCAAATCTGTATATTTTCATGATGTCTGGTCACAATTTATGTCGTGATCATTATTGAGGTGTGAACTAGGGTTTGACCTAGTAGAAGTGGGAGAGGGATTGTAAAATCTGATGTTGGCATTGACTTTAGCATGGGAAAATACATCGGGGGTGAACTTGTGGAAGAATTTGTAGTGATTTGATGTGTGCAACATTATGGGGTTCAACATTTTATATGGAGGCTCCAACGATATTTATTTGGGCATGAAAGAGTCAAGATTTCGATGTGGAGTTCAACAGTGCAAAGGAACTGGATTCCGCTGATTCTAGCTTCATATCACCCAAAAATAATGCACGCTTGGATGGGTTTTCATGTGCGTGTGCGGGCTTGGGAATTAAGCAATTGGGAAAGAAGAAATTAAAGGATAATCTAGTAATTAATTAAGTCGCTGATTACCAAATAAATCAGTTGTCTAATATTTTGAATATCTTTTGTATACAAGGTCAGAATTGGATTCCATTTCTTCCTTTGGACTCATATTGATGAACTATGTGCTTTAGAGCTTGTTTAGGCTGATTTGGCTAAGGTAAGTGATATTGTCTCTCGTGAACTGTGTTCGTTAGTATAGTGTAAATTTGACGTTTAAAACTGATTCTTAACTATAAAAAGAAATATTTATGATAGTTGAACCTAGAATAATTAATAAAAAGATTAATAAGTGATTTAAATATTTTTAACCATAATTATCACCTTTTACCAAGTTGTGCGCTATTTTGCGTGTTGTTTACCCGTTTGCATGCTATTGCACACTGTTTTAACCATATTATTAGATATAGGTTATTAGGATATTTATATCGCTATGATTGCTACAAATAGGTTCTAAATTGATTTATTATATCTATTATGGATGTTCGTATGCAAGTTTAGGAATTCCTATGATTATTAGCTGCATGGTTGAATTGTTTTCTTCGTTTAGCTTAAAACTCCATTCGTAGGTGATCTAGTATTAGGAAATCTCATTCATTAGAGTTTAGGTTGCTTATTTATCAAATGCACACCTGGGTGTACATCGATTGAATGGACAAGGATGATAGGCTCAAGCGGGTGAGATAAATTCATGATGGAGCTTCATAGAACTTGGATGGATCCGATGACTCTGCGGCATTTGAGCATGGCGACGAATTTGAAGATGGAGAGATACTGGAGCTTGTTCGCCGATCTGAAGACAGTGATGGACTAGATGACAAGCTGGATTTTGCGAAGAATGCCGGATGCTTTTCCTGGATTTGTATTTATCCATTTTTGGTTTAATAAGTGATCTGGGTAGTCATTGTCGTATTCATAAAGTGATCGATATCGATTACTATTTTTATTCGCCATTTTAGTCAATTTGACATCGATAACGATGTGATTTCGAGGAGCAGGACATGACGGTCCATTCGATAGTGATTTTGACTTGATGGCTCTTTGATAAATGGTTCGTTACATGACCATGGTGATTCCAGGATGGGAAGCAAAGCAATGACTTCGATGAAGGATAACTATGTTCCGGGATGTAGAGAAATGATGATGGGTTGAGAAGAAGCTATTAGAAAAACATTAGGGATGGTCGATTGAGCTTGAAGACTAGTTAGTCATCTATATTTAGTCTCAACCAACTAGGCTCCAAGTTGGGAGTCATAAGAGTAGTTCCAAAGACAGACTCTTCTATAGGACATCGTGTGCAAGGAGATTATCAATAAGCATGGTTTTAGCGGTTACTCGAGAAGAACGGGTAATGGCTGTGATATCCATTTTGCACCACATCGGGTTCCTTATCTTCATGGAATTCACTTGGAACAAGTAGGGTCCTTACCTTGGGGCGTAGATGTCAGTACAACCTAGATCCTGATCAAATGAGTGAAAATGGATCTGAGTATCATGGAAACAGAGCGTTATCGTATATCCAGCGCATTGAGCGAGTAACGACCCAAGGATTTTCAGCCCCGAAAATCGACATAAATATAATTCCATATCCCATGCCGATCTTCCAAACACCGAAAACACTGGATAGTTAATAGAAAGAAATTAGAGGGTGAGATAAGAAAGAAAGAAATATTAGAATAGAAGAAGAAGAAAGACCAACACAACAAATAATCAGAGTCTCACATCGCAGTGGAATAAAATATAATACAGAAATAAATCTTTATTGAGAACTTTTTTCAAAAATACTTACAATCATCAGAGTACATCACATATGTGGACAATTATAATAATCTGGCCCATACATATCACATAGCGGAATACACACCATATATAATACGTCTGAATACCTCCAGCTCGTCTCTTCATAACATTCGTAACCTGAACCTGTACACCTTGGGTCTAACCCGAGCATTTACAAAACACCGGGTCAGTCTGGTGAACCAAAGTGAGAAAAACTCGCACAGTATTAAGGGTAATCATCCAAATTGCTTTTAAAGTTCAAAAATCCTTCCGAAAGAAAAGGATAATCGTAAGACCAAATCCACACATAAATACGGACAGTTTTTACCTTACGATAACCCAAAACACTTTTGTAATCAATATCTTTTCTGATATTATAATAGTGTCTAAATACAAGTAGATATCAATCTAGTGGAATGCTTACATCTCACGCTCCTCATATATTGTATACAATCAAAACCGCGGGCGCTTATTAGAGATTGGATTCCGACTATGGTAAGGTATGGAACCACCTGCCGATAGTGTATCTCTAGAGGCGAATACACTGGGTCCAACAAGAACGACTTGTAACCTGGCCCACACATGACTGACCACTCATTTCGCTTGAGTGTATCGAATGTATATCACCAACGGTTGGGCTCAAACCACCGTTTCCCGAAAGGGACAACATCGATAGATTAAACAAGCAAAAGGAATTTCTCTAGATAGGTGATTAAACAACCTAATGGGAGCGACCCACATAGCCATGCTGCCTGCCCGATTTTTTTCATTTCCCAGTTGATGAGGTTTGAGGTCAGAATTTACTTTTGGAACCTATGGTCACCATTCACTTTGAATGCCATATCGTCAGATCCATCAGATATCACTAATTGACGTCCACAAAAATACTCTAGTTATTTGGCTAGAGAAAACCGTTACTCCGCTATGAACTATGGTACGTTTGAAGAAATCAATGTACGTGACCCCTTTGGAAATACTCTGTCAGACATCCGTCCATACAAGTCACCTAGGAACAGGATGAACCGAAGGCACCCTCCTACCATATCCAAGGAATCACCCTATAGATTAGTAGCGAGTAGTCCTTGCAATCCGTAGATTCCAACCACGACAGAACGACGGTTTATCTCTGGTTGCAACATCAGAGATTTTAAGCAGTTCCTCCGTTTATGAAGATCTATGGTCTTCGATACTCCATCTCGAACATCTTCTGATATCTTCACGTATTTGTTGGTCGGAATGGTTTTCGAATATGAATTCGATCCCGGTTTTTTTCATACCAACAATCGTATGGGGCAGATTTGATAGTTGGTTATTTAACTATCAAAATAAACAGTGATTCAATCATGGAAATCCAATGAGTTCACTGGTTCAGTATTCAGCATCAATTGGCCTTCTAATTAAAACTACGTAAATTTAAAACGCTTAAATATTTCGATATTATAAATATGGTTTTTCGCTACTTATTTAACATAAGATTTCTCTTTGAACAAATTCACTTTTATATATCCAGTTTCCTATTTTCACTTTCAAAATATTGGCTACATTATTGTCTAATATTGAGAAATCAATTCAACTTATCTATTCGTAAAAATGATGTTACAAAACATCTTTTATTCATTTGTTAAAACAAAATCCATACTTATTCTTATATAATAAAACTCAACTTTACATTTCCTTTTTAACTCTAACATAATCATTATATTTCTGGTAACCCCTTTTTATTTCCCTTTTACTTTGGAAACTCTTGTTATATATTCCTCACATTTCCATTAATCGTTGCACTATTATTTCTAATGGAAATAATACATATTTACTAACCTCTTTTACCATTACAACTAATATCATCCGCAGATAATCCTGACGTCGTTCAAGTTGGGGTATTTTAATTACCTCTCAGATCTTGATCAATAACGTTCATATCCTAAGATAAATACGAGTTGTAATCCAAACCCACATTTCATTCTAATATAAATTCAAATTCCATTTAACTATTCTATAAATTATAGTTTCATACAACCATCTTATCCTTTTGAAAATCTCTTCCTTATTATTCCTTAATTCAATAATTAAATAATTTCTTATAAAATACCATATTTTAACCTCGAACTCTTTAAACATATATATTTTTATGATTCAGATTAGATTACACAATCTTATGATCCACTACCTTTACCAAATTCACTTTCACTAGTTCCTTTTCAAATTCATTCAACCATTCCTGCTTTGGAAATCTTATTTCAATTCCTCACTTTTCCTTAATCCCACCATTTCGTAACGTTAATTTAGAATTAACGATATAATACCTCAAACCTCTTTTATATAACTCCGGTTTATTATAAACCCTTTTATCTTAATTCCCTTTTTACTTAATTCAATAATTAAGTAGCATTTATTTTCACTATTGTATTCGCTTAAAATTTCTATTATAACTCTGTTATAAAAACTCAGGTTTGAAATAATACCTGTTCATAAACTCTTTTTACCATTCAATTAGATTTCATTTTAATTTCGATTACCTTTAAATGAATTTCAGTTAAAAGGTAATTTTCTAAATTATTCTAAATTTAAAATAATAATTTATTTTAATCAATAACTATTGTAGATTAGTTAATTCCTTTATTATTAACTAAAATGAATATTAAATTCATTTCTAAATTCTAATTAAAATAAAACAAATATTCGTTAAAACATTATATACAAGACACACCAATTTAATAATCAATCCCAATTAAAATGGTCGATTTAGTCAACTTCAAAACACAGTTACCTCATTAATCGATTCCCATTTCGTTCTCCCTTTAAATTAATCAATAGTGTAATTAATTTAAATATTTCCATTTAATTGTTTATTAACAAAATAATTATCCAAATTAACTGTTGAGATAATTTTCTATTCACTTATTTATAAATCTGATTAACACTGGAAATTTCCTTATAAAATCAATTAATGATTTACTTATAAGTTTTAAATAATAAATGATAAATATTTATTGAACTTTTTAAAAACTTAATTTCAATGTAATTCAATTCAAAATCTATATCCAGTTATAAAATAAATTTTATAACTTCATCTCTGTCGATTTGCCTGACGGTAAATCAACATTTATAAAACAATTGATTTCAAAGGCCACATGCTGCCAAATGCTCAACCAACACCGCCTATTGGTTTAAACTAAATAAATGTTGAATTTTCAGTCAATAATCAACAATCAGATCAATCACCCCATCAGATCAGTTCATAAATGATAATATGGAAATAAATAAGATATTTGAGGAATCCCGTTGGATCCCTCCAACCTGTTCTTCCCTGCATCAAACTGGTTATCTCAAATCAGAACATTCAATTTCATTTAACTGATAACAATAAATAACGAACATTTAACATCAACCAATTCACGAGCAATGCAAGCAATTCAAACAATTTAAACACGGTTAATTATTTTATAAACGTGACCAATCAAGGTAACTTACTTTTATCGGATCCAACCGTTAAAATAACGATTTGGTATTTCACTGAAATTAATCAATAGTTTAATTTCGTTGGTTAAATCAATAAATAAATATATAACTAGCAAATAGTCAACCATTGACAAGTAGAGCACACAAAATAAAAACCCAATTTATATAAAATATAAATAGGGAGAACTGAATGAGTTTAACTCACCGAATTTCAATTGTCGTTGAATGGTTTGGTTTTCAGTGAAATTAAACATCGTTTAATTTAACGAAAAATCCCTGCTACCTCCAGCTCTATTCAGATATATTCCATTGTTCCATCGCTCCTTGTCTGGACCAATTCTGATAACATATACATCAATTATCACCGTTATAATTATACGATTAAATTTTACTAATTAATCCTTTAACTTAATTTAATTACTCTTGTTACAGCAAATAGATCTGGTCCGATAATTCTCCTTATTAGTTCTTTCTCATTGTTCAAATAACGACTTTAGAGTTCCAGGTTGAAATCGCACAGTTCTTATCCTGATTCCAACATTAGTATTAGTTAATGAGGATGATATAATTAATTAACAAATTTTATGTCTTACTTAATAACTAATCAAAATTATTTACTTAAGATAATTACATTTACTTAAATATCCATCAAACTTGTTCCTTTGTTTTCTTCATTCAGTCCAATCCCAACTCTCACTTACGGCCAATTCTAAAATCTACGGCCTGATCTACAATCTACACCCAGCTTCTTCGTTCCTAGTTCAATAGTTCTGCACCTAGTCAAACAAACGTATAAATTAATGGTTTTAAATTAATGCTTACCCTTAATCAAAATTTCAAACAATAAACTAACTACTATATCATTTCCATTACATTAAGAATGGTTTAATGGCTTCAAAACCTACGTTCCCCCATACGCAAATTCAATTTCTACCCTTCATTCATTCCTATGTGTGAATTCTTTCCGTTTTGCTATTTGATCTGTACAAATTGAGTAGTTGGATTAATTAACATGGTTTATCCCTTAGTTAGATCATCAGTTAAAAAAAACTTAATTTACTTTTGCAAAGAGGACGGCCTGGACAAGGTTTGGCTTTTATTGACCTCGTCCATTCTAGGATTCACACAGGAACCAGAACAGCACACTCAACCTCTCGCTAGCCACTGCACCCAACAACCTCTACGCCGCACCTCTGACAGACCGCCGGAGCCACATCAGCCATCATCCAGACCCGTGCCCTACTGCCACCGATCATCGCACACAGTACTACACCAATCGAAGTTGTCGTCTACTACCAGTTCGAGATCGAACGCTGCCCGTTCAGAGTCGAATTCCAGTCAGATTAGGGTTCCATTGGTGATCGTGATCGTCCATCTCCTTGTTGTCGTTGAGCTCTATCGATTTGCAAAAGGAAAAACTTGTTAATAATCAAACGATTGGAAGAAAAATGGATGTGTAGAGGAGGAGGTTTCAGCGGTTGTTTCATGTTTGTGGCGGCTCACGGAAAGGTTGACCACCAGAGAATATTTTGACGAAAATTAGGGTTCAGCAGATTGTGTGTTGGGTATTTATAGAAGGGAAAATTAATATAATATTGATTACAATACTTCAACATGAAGAAATGTCCTAAAACAACTATAATCGATTTTTGTGTTTTTGACAAAATAATGTAATCCTAGCATTAAAAAATATTCCGGACTCAATGGGATAGGTTTCGTCGAATTTTGACATCGTTTGTGAAAAGTCCTTTATAATTATCAATGAAAAATCAAGCATTTAAAATTCCTATAATTACAGAAAAAATCCAATAAATACGAGGCTTTGACATTTTACTAGACCTCTTCCTTACGGATCCAATGAATCTTGTTTCGTCCAAATCGGAGTTCATTTGGCCAGTCGTTTATTTGTTTCAAGTTACCCCTCTCTGAATTGACCAAAATAATATAATTGATTAAGGTGTTTATCGCTGCTACGATCAAACGGTAAGTCCGATTGACATGCAAATTGAAATCCTACAATAATTAATTAATATGAATCCAACGACACCAGTTTCGTCGCATTCCGAGACTGTTTCCCAGTACGCTATTTTTATACGCACCGCAATGCTATTTTGGACACCAAATTACCCGATCTCCAAAAATAACAAACTATATACCTATCCTGACTATAATCGACGACACGAACTCAATGGAATTGGTTTCGTGTCTTAATTTGACCATCTTCTCAAGTTATACAAAATATCCCTTTATTGAATTAATTTAATTACGCGCTATAGAAATTGAATGGGCGTTTACGGCTATCGTGATCACATACGACATTGGTTTGCCCCGCAATCCAACACCGTACAATAATTTAACGTTACGGTTCCAATGAATCTAATTTCATCGAAAAGGGAGACCGTTTGCAAAATGGCTATTTTAAAGGCCTATATTTTAATAACGATTTCCATAGCGATTATTTTAAAATTTGACTTGACCGTAACTAACAATCTATAACGCGAAATCTGGATTTTTCTTTTCCATATGAAAATTATCATCAATACAGTTCCAACGTTTCTTGTTTCATAGAAATCCGACTTATATCAGACTCTGTATATTCAGTTGAAGTTCAAAACTCCATATTATGAATTGCAGCGCCATTTCAAGCTCGATTTATATTATATATAAATTATAGCGTTCAAACATCATTTAAATAACGAATTAAATATTAAAATCCATTAATATTCCAAATATAATGTTTAAAAATAATAAATTAAATTAAATATTTGACTACCAAAAATATGGGTCGTTGCATTCTTCCCCCCTTAAAATAATTTCGTCCTCGAAATTGCTAAGGTAAGTGTTAGATCGAAATTTGGACCTAACACCCAAATTGTTATGAACAGTAGAGAATTTTAAATGAGGAACAAGGAAAAAGAAGATAACACTCAGAATTTATAGTGGTTCGGCGTTAACGAGCCTACGTCCACTTTATATCTTATTGATTATGCTTTAAAAGCTAATACAGCAATGATTTCTCTCAATATTTCAGTAGTTTGACAACAATGGCGGATTCAGTACTTCATATTGTCAAAAAGATCCCGAAAAATGCCAAGCTCTGGGCTATTTATAGCTGATTTCGACAGGCGGATCGTGGACACGTGGCACGAATCCCGAGAGTATCGGATCGCATCGCCACCGTTGAAGAAACAGTCAAATTAGCCGTTGTGGACAAGTGTCGTGATCTGCTTGAAAATCGGATCGTGCAGATAGGGAGAATTGGTCCAGATGACGGTTGGGGACACGTGTCGCCAGATCCGTGCGATTCGGATCGCTGAAGACTAGCTCGCGCTTGATTAGGTCAGAGGGTTCGCCAGGCACCAGGGGATCGGATCGGTTCGCTCGGGGGTAACAATGTAAGCTTGGATCGGATCGCCCAGCCTTGCCGTTCGCTGATGAGATGGGGCGATCCGTAGAGATGCGATCCGATACTTGGGCGAGACGATGGTGCGCGATTCGATATCGTGCGAAACGATGATGCGCGATCCATTCCTTCATGTTCTTAGATACCGTGGTTTCCTGCTTTCCTCTTACGAATGATCCTGGGTGGCTTGGTCAAAAAGCAAGCCAACATTTTGCCCCCTCGAAGTATGTTTTATCGATGATGGAACATGCTTCGACGATCCTAACTTACCTTCTCCTGAAGGGTGGTGAATCAACAGTCGCTTTGGTTCAAATCAACACATGTATGAATCGAATCGCCCTAGGGCGCCACGATCCGATTTGGTCACGTGCTCGTCTCGTGCTGAGTACCTAGGCCTTTGTGCGAAACGGGACGTATTTTCCTTCGAGCCGTGTCGGGCTTTGAGTTTTGTGGGCCATCGTCCCAAGACGGTCCGTGGGCTTCTACGCGATTCAAGCTTTGGATCGTGGCCTGCATGGTGCTTCGTGGACCGAATAAGACAAAGAAAGGGAGACAAACGGTCACCCTCTTTGCCTATATAAGCCGACCCTCTCCTCTTCATTCCCCTTCTCATTTCTTTCTGCCGAATCGTCTCGCGTTATCGAAGAACGAACCCAAATTTTCCAAACTTCGTAAATTCAAGTATTCTCTTAGTTTTTAGAAAGGTAACTTCATAGAAAACACTCTCATTTGTTACCGCAACACTTCCACGAATTTTCTCGACTGGAAACGATGAGAATTCGTGCTTTTCTGACGAAATCATCAAAACACCATGGCCAAGTGACGTAGAGCTCGGAGTTCGAATGAAGGAAAGGAGAGGAGGAAAACGAAGGAGGAAGAAGAAGAAAACAGAAGGCCGTTTCGGTTCGTGGTCAAGAAGAGAGGACGAAAGCGAGTGGCGAGACGAAAAGTCGAGGTGACAGCGAAAGGGCGGATCATGGGAGTCGCAACGGTTCATGAAGGGGCGATCCCTTCGCCCGGCGATTCGATGGGGGGCGATTCCCCTGCTCCGCGAGTCGAAAGGGGGGCGATCCCTATGCTTCGCGATCTGTCTTACAGCTAACGATACGAAGAAATTTCAGACTTTAATCAACACCTTGCCACCATAAAACTCTGAACAGTTAGGATAGAGCCTTGACGTTGGACCTTCTGGACCAAATGACTTCACACTCTGACTGCATATGACGACTAATGTTTCTGACAACCTCGACTGTTTTTATGCTTTATTTTTTGATAATGCGCACACACAAGCACACACCCCGGCACTTGCACACACGGGGGACGGGTAGTGTTAATCTTATTGTTCATATTTTCTCGTCCTAGCAGCAATGTCGAACGATCACTCTTCCTCAAGATCTGTAGCAGAAGCGGAATCCGAGACCCCTGAACAGTGTAATCCTGAAATTCCCCCAATCAATCCGGGAGGTGAAGATTCTGGATCTGAGTACGAAGCCACAGAATCAGATCCAACAGAAAGTACTTCATCCAGCAACAACTCTGAGTCTGATGAGCGAGCTCCTGACGAAATCCCAGGCGCAGTCGGGATAGATAAATTCTCTGATTCTTTAGCGTCCAAGCTTGACGAGATAAAACTTAAGAGAATCTGCTTAAGACACGGCATTCCTTGGGACGATGTCTTGATGCCCGGAAGCGAAGATAGACCCCACCTAGCACCGGAAGGGTATATGGCGATTAGTCGAACAATGTGTCTAGTAGGAGCTATACCTCTGTTCCCTCCGATTGCCATCGAAATTTTAAGACGGCTGGGCATCGCTTCGATGCAGCTCCATCCAAATGCCTATGCATCATTATATACCCTGTACATTGCATATGCGGAGATCTTACATGCCGAACTTAAATTTAGAGATTTGACGTTCTTCTTTCTTTTCAAGCACCGTTCTTCGGCAACTCCAAACTTCTCCTTCTTTGAGTCGGTGGCGAATAGGAAGGTTTTATATGATGGGTACAGCAATACAGGGGACCCTAAATCGGACTGGTTTTATATAAAGAGATAGGCCGGATGCTCACGAAGATGGCTTAAATCAAGTAAGCTTTGATCACATGATCGAATATCTTGCTTGAGGAGTCTAAGTACTAACATTCTTCCGCTTTTTCCTTTGTTTTGAACAGATCATGTTTTCCCAAAAACGGAGGGTCCTCTATACAACAATCGATTATCCATTCTTTCACAAAGCAGATCCGACTTTCTAAGGATCAAAAAATGCATTACTGACGACAATCTCCATAAGCATCGCCTCCTAGACAGAAGATTCGGACTTGGCAGTGGCGGTAAGCCCTATAAGTACTTGCCCCCAACAGTAGGAGAGGGAACTTCAGGAGCGGTGGAAACAACTAAATTTCGCAAAAGTCCTTCTCCGATAGTCATCCAAGATGATGAAGACTTGAACATATACAGAGGGGATGAGTCCCGTGGTGATGTGTCGAAAGAAATTCCTACCTCTGCTCCCATGGAAACTGTTGCTGACGATGACTTGACAGAAGAACAGTTATTTGACGAGCTGAATAAAATCCCTCTACCCGATATTGAATATACAGAAAAAGACTTCGGCGAGGAGCCTTTCTTTTCTGCTCCCGAAGAGGCGATTGCTTCAACAAGGGGACAAGAAACAGGTCAGATGAGCCTGTCTCCAGGCCCGGGTCTGTTAGGGGGAATTATATGGGATGCACACCCCACACACACTGTCTGACCTTGCACTCTAACTTCGCGGGTATCCAAAGTTTTAATATACTCTTTTCTTTTTTGCAGGAACGATGTCCCGCAGGAAATCTTATTCGTATCGTTCTCTCCGCGAGGGCACACCCAGCCTTCGTCCAGATACTGAACGCTCACGCGGTCCTCCTCATAGGCCGAGTTCCTCGCAACCTCGATCTCCTCCCAAATCAACCTCTACCAGGCCTTCGAGTCACCCGACAATTCCGACCGGGGGAAAGAAACTTCCAAAAGAGTTGACTCCTCCAAAGAGTGCGCCTTCCCACAGTCGGTCGTCCAAAAAGCGTCACGAATCCAAATATAGGGACAGAGATTCATCCAAAGAAACTGAGAAAGAGAGAAGTGACATTGTCCCCACCAACCAACCAGAGTTAGCTGCCCCCGGATCACGGGATTACGTCCACGGTCCCGAGATCCAAGGTAGGCTGGAAAAGCTGCGGGAACAATTTCCAGGAATGTTCTTTGACAGGATGGTCTTTGTCCCTGCCTTGGAACCGGTCCCTAAAAATTGGGATGATGAAGTTATCGGGCATATCCAGCACGCAGCCAGGCAATATGAGATGATGAAAAAGCACGCAGTCAACCTTTCGGAAGTCATCCGAAAACTCGAAGTAGAAGCACATAGGTCTAAAGCAAAACTTGAAAACAACGAGAGGGCTAGGACAAAATTGGAGAAGAACCTGGAAGATGCTCAGGCCCAGCTTGCTTTAGCACGGAGCGACGCTGAAAGTTATAAGACCGAATTAGAGAATGCCAAACAGCGCTTTCATTCTGAACTGGACTCCAATAGCCAAGAAAAAATGGCTTTAAAGAAGGAGGTAGAAGATCTAAAAATGGCCAATGCCGAGTTGAAAACAGCACAAGGCCATTTTGAAGCTGAGAGGGCTGCCTGGGAGGCGGAGAAAGCGAGTCTAAAAGAAAGTTTGGCTCTGGCAGAAGCAGAAAAGGTAATCTTGAATGACCAAGTAGCGGACGCGGAGAGACGGGCAGCCCTTGCCGAAAAGAATGTTGAAAGTGCCATCGAATTGGCCACCGCTTCTAACAACAAGCTCCTCGAAAGAGAGAAGGAGATCGAGGGATTTGAAGAAATGATCTTCGATTTCCTTGGCCAGGTTCTCAAAACTCGCAACATCTCATGGATCCCGGATTACCATGTTACTTTGGCCAACTTATGGGATGCCATCGTGGAGGGAGAAAAACATAGACTGGGGGTCGAGGAGATCAATGAGGATGAATTAATGAAGAGCATCCTAAGAGACAACGAGCCTGAGGACCTGGCAGAGGGTCGTCGCCTCATCCTGGCGGAGATGGAAAAGGAGAGAACCTGGGCTAAAGGTAAAAGCACAATTGATGAAGGTTCCAGTTCCGCCGCGAAGTCTAAAACCTCCGAAGTGGAGGAGTACCATCCTGATGATCCGCTAATCCCTTTAGGCTTAACTCCCGTGGTTGTTGGAGCATCTGGGACTACTCAAGAGGGAGCATCTGCTGAAGGTATCTCTCTCTTTTCCCCGCAATTTGCTAAAGAAATTGCGAATTGTCGTCGTCTGGCAGAACAACCAATTGAATTAGTAACGTGTGTCTCTCGTAATGCAGGTGGTGAACCCGTCGGCGAGGGTGCTGAAAAAGAGAGAGAAGTGGAGAAGGAGACGGCCCTGCCGGGTGCTGGTATTGATGTCTCAGAGCGGGTTGAGGTCACAACTGTAGAAGGAAGCATCCCGGTGCCTAGCGCCGAAGTACCCAAAGATGCTGAGACTATCGAAGCTTTAAAAGACTTGGATGGTCGTCATGTGGATGACGAAGAGGAGATTGCCGGCACCAAAGAGGCCGACGATGATGATGAAGACGAGGAACCCCTGGCCAGTCGAAAAGCTAGACAAGAGAAAGAGTTGGTTTCCAAGAAGATGGGAGATGAGGCTTTGGACGTAGTCCCTCTTGCAGAATTTGATCCCAAAACTGGGATGATAGTGAAAATCCAGTCCAAGTCCATCAGCCGGCAACTTCACTTCGCAAATCCCGACGACTTCCCGGCTTCCCTCTCCAGTAGAAGCAAGAGAAAAGGGGTGGAAGAGGAGACCTCAGAGGAGTCGGATGCTCCCCTTGTAGACAAGCAGAAGAGGAAGAAGGGGGATCCATCTGAAGCCGACAAGGAGAGGCTGGAGAGGCAGAAGCAAGAGAAGAAATCAAAGCGTAAATAGGATGCTTGTAGTTTATTGATATTTTGTCTTTAGGTTTTCCACTGGCCAGGAAGTGTAATTGTGAGACTGGTCCTCACTTTTGTTTCTAGGTCGTTTTTCATTTTGTCGATTCGTAGTACATAAACAAGGATTTATCTCTTCTATCATCATTGTGTACCTGTATTCATAGAAACTTTCCATGTTTAGTCGTTAGCCAACTATTAATAATTATAAATCAGTCAATCAACAGGAAGAAGAATGTTTATGCTATGTTACACTGTTGTATCAAAGTTTAATGTTTGCATATGAATGCCTGGTACCCCCAATCAGTTGTTGCCGTAACATCTGACTGGGGTTTACTAGGGATTGATTAGCACTGTCGGCCAATTGTCCCCTATTTCTGAATACGGGGGTATAAAAGATTTCATGGGATATCAGTAGTTCAGTCAACCCTCGTTTCTTTAGCAGGGAGTAAGTTCTTTCTCAGCGCTCAACCGGAGACGCTTTTATACTGTCTCTCACCCTGGAGAGTCAGAGTTTGGCACTTGGCGATTCATTCGCTTCCCGATCCTTCAGCGGGGAAGAAGCTATTTCTCAGCGCTCAATCGGAGACGCTTTTATACTCTCTCTCTCTCTGGAGAGTTAGAGTTCGAGCTCAGCGATTCACTCGCTCCCCGATCCTTCAGCGGGAAAGGAGCTCTTTCTCAACGCTCAATCGGAGACGCTTTTATACTCTCTCTCTCTCTGGAGAGTTAGAGTTTATGTTTAGGCAGCTCCGATCATGGTACATTGCCGTTATCGATTTTCGTGTCCTTTATACTCTCTCTCTGTGCTCTGGAGAGTTAGAGTTACGAATCAAGCAGTCTGCAATCATGCAATTTCATCAAACCCATCCTTGGTGTGTACTTTAACCCATGCTCCGTGGATTAAAGCCAGTCGGACAAGCAGTAGGAGCCTTTGCCCAAGCTTTGGGTCCCTCTGATTAGTTTACGGGAGGAACGGTTGGCACCGGACTTCGGGTACCTGCATCATTCACATTGATTTTCATAGGCAAATAAATAAAGATGCAATAAAGATAAATGACACACAGTATTTTTATAGTGGTTCAGTCGAATCGTGACCTACGTCCACTTTATAATCTCTTGCTTTAAGGAATCAGACTATTCTAGGCAAGTCATGCCCGGTACATAGTTTTTTAACAAAGCAAAAGAATAAATATGAAGCTTCTCATGTTAAATATGGCCGTAAATGTTGGGCATTCCACACTCTGGGGATTTCCTTTCCATCTACGGTTGCCAGCTTGAAGGTTCCGTTATCAAGCTTGCTGAGAATAGAGTACGGTCCTTCCCACTTCGCTCCCATATGAGTTGGGGGTGGAAAGACACGTTTCAGAACCAAGTCTCCGGGTTCCCAGGTTCGGGCTCGGACCTTTTTGTTGTAATATCGGGCGACCTGTTGTTTGCATCTCAGAGCACGCAGGTCGGCTTCATCCCTCTTTTCTTCGATCATATCCAAGGACTCAAGGAGCAATTCATTATTGGTCATGGGATCATAATAGGTCACCCGATGAGAAGGTACTTTTATCTCAACCGGGATTACGGCTTCCATTCCAAAAGCAAGGGAGAACGGGGTATGTCCTGTTGCCGATTTATATGTTGTCCTGTAGGCCCATAGTGCCAAGGGCAATTCATCAGCCCACATGGCTCTAGCCCACTTCATTCTTCTTTTCAGGATGGACTTAATTACTTTATTTGCCGCTTCGACTTGCCCGTTCGATTGTGGGTGTGCCACGGAGGTGTACCGATTCTCGATGTGGTATCTTTGGCAGAAATTTCTGAACTCAGCACTATCGAATTGAGTTCCGTTGTCTGTTATCACAATCCTTGGAATCCCAAATCGACAGATGATGTTTCTCACAATGAAGTTGATCACCCGCTTAGTTGTGATTGTAGTTAGTGGTTCTGCCTCGACCCACTTAGTGAAATAATCTATGGCCACAATAGCGAACTTTGCTCCGCCCCTTGCTATGGGGAGACTTCCTATGATATCAATTCCCCACATAGCAAAAGGCCATGGACTCATCATTGTTTTTAACTGACTTGGAGGCGCTCTAGGTATCTTTGAAAATCTCTGGCACGCATCACATCGTCGTGCATATCTTACTGCATCCTTGTTTATGGTAGGCCAGAAATAACCATGCCGCAATACCTTTTTTGCCAAAGTTTGCCCTCCAGTGTGGTCGCCACATTCGCCTTCGTAGACTTCTTGTAGCACACGTTTGATGTCATCGTGGGCTATACACCAAAGAAGGGGCATTGAAAACCCTTGTCTATAAAGAACTCCACCTTGCAGAACGTATCGGGCGGCTTTACGAATCACTTTACGCCTCTCGCTTTTCTTGGTCGGAAGCGCTCCATCCATTAGGAAATTCTATATAGGGGTCATCCAGGACTCCCTTTCTGGTTCCGTCTCTAGTACTAGATCGATTTCCGTCTGATCAATGCTGGGGGACCGAAGTACTTCAAAAGGGGCTAGCCCAATCACTTCAGGATCGTTAGAACTAGCCATCTTTGCCAACCTGTCTGCCTGCTGATTTTCTGACCGCGGAATATGAGATATGCTGTAGTGATCAAACTCATTCAGCAGTTCTTTCACTTTCTTTAAGTATAATATCAATCTGGCACTTTTAGCTTGGAATCTTCCAGTGACTTGGTTCACAACTAACTTGGAGTCGCAGAAGATGTTCAGCTTTGTGACTTCTAGTTCCTTTGCAATCTTTAATCCGGCTATCGGAGCTTCATATTTGGAATCGTTGTTAGTGGCCTGAAACTCCATTCAGATGGCAGAGGTTATCAATCATTTCTCGGGGGTTTCAAGTACTATTCCAACGCCGGATCTTTCGTCGTTCCTAGCGCCATCAGTATACAATCTCCAGGCATCAGGATCAAAAAGCAACTTTGAAGGTTCCACTTCTTCGTTTGCTATGTCTTCTTCAGGAACAGTGAACTCTGCTATGAAGTCGGCTATCACTTGCCCCCGAATTGACCGTCTGGGCCGAAAGTTCAAGTCAAATTGACTTAACTCAATATTCCATTTGAGTAACCTTCCAGATGCCTCTGGTCTCTGTAAAACTTGCTTGAGTGGATGATCAGTGTATATGGTAATAGGATGTGCCTGAAAGTAGTGCCGAAGTTTTCTGGAGGCAATCAGTAAACTATACGCCAGTTTTTCTATCCGTGGATAATTTCGCTCTGCTGTTATCAATTTTTTGCTCACATAATACACAGGTCTTTGGACCTTATCCTCTTCCCTTACCAATGCTGAGCTGATCGCATGGGATGACACTGCCAAATATACGAATAAGTCCTCGTGATCTATTGGTTTAGATAGAATCGGAGGTTTCTCTAAGTGCCTGAGAAAATTCTGAAATGCTTCTACGCAGTCAGGTGTCCATTTAAAGTGGCATTTTCCTCGCTTTATTAATTCGAAGAATGGGATGCACTTATCCGTAGCCCTGGAGATAAATCTTCTTAGTGCGGCCACTTTCCCGGCAAGGCTTTGCACATCCCTAATTTGCCTAGGTTCCTGAATGTTTCTGATTGCCACAATCTGGTCTGGATTAATCTCGATACCGCGGGAACTGACAATGAATCCCAAGAATTTTCCAGAAGCAACACCGAATGAACATTTGGTTGGATTGAGTTTCATTCCATACTTTCGAAGAATGCCGAACATCTCTGCCAAGTCAGTAGTGTGTTGAGAAGATTGCCTGGATTTAACCAACATATTGTCGACGTATACTTCCATTGTTTTCCCGATTTGGTTATAAAACATTCTATTGACCAAACGTTGATATGTAGCGCCTGCGTTCTTCAAACCAAAGGGCATTACCACATAGCAATATAATCCCAGATCAGTGATAAAACTGGTGTGCTCTTGATCTGGAACATGCATCGGAATTTGGTTGTATCCTGAATAAGCATCCATAAATGAGAGAAGCTCGTGACCTGCCATCGAGTCTACCAACTGGTCAATTCGAGGTAATGGGAAACTATCCTTTGGACAGGCTTTGTTCAAATCCGAGAAGTCGATACACGTTCGCCACTTCCCGTTGGCCTTCTTTACCAGGACTGGGTTCGAAATCCAGTCTGGGTAGGTTGAATCTCTGATAAACCCATTACTCTTTAGCTTTCCAACCTCCTCTTTCAAGGCAGCGGACCTCTCTGGGCCCAGTATTCGCCTTTTTTGCTTTACTGGAGGATGTTTGGGGTTAATGCTCAAAGAATGGCTCATGATTGATGGGGATATCCCGCACATGTCCGCGTGGGTCCAAGCAAATACATCCAAGTTGTTCTTTAAGAAATTCGTCAATTCTTCAGCAAGATTCGGACTTAACTGGGATCCAATCTTAAGGACCTTCTCCGGGTCACTGTCATCGATTGGTACATCCACAGTCGCCTCGTTGGGAGTCGCCATTCTTCCCCCGGGTTCTTGATCCTCTCTGGGATCTATATCCTCGGGCATCTCTCTGGGCAACTCTCCAACGATCATCCTCTTTGGTTGCTATAAGGTCTTCGCCCCCGAAGGGGGAGAAGTGCCTTTAGTTTCGATATCCCCTCCGTTGCGAAGTAATTTCAGTTCGGCAACATAACATGCTCGCGCAGCAACTTGATCCCCTCTGACGATACCAATGCCGGCTTCTGTGGGGAATTTCAATAACAAGCACCAGGGGGCTATACAGGCTCTGAACTTCGCGAGGGCTGGTCGACCCAAGAAGGCATTGTATGGCGATTCAACATCCAAAACCACAAAGGGAAGGATTCTCACTCTCTGGCGTTCTCCTTCCCCAAGTGTAACCGACAACTCTACATAACCCATTGGTGCGGTGGATGCTCCGTTGAATCCACGGATCCATCCTTGGCAGGGCTTCAAGTCTTTTATTTCAAGATTCATCCGGTCAAAGGCCTTTTTGAAAAGAATATTAACGGAACTCCCGTTGTCCACCAGAACTTTATGAACAGTGGCTGGCCCAATGGGTATCGTAATTACAAGTGGATCTTCAGTTGGAGCATGGACTCCGATGCTTTCTCGTTCTCGGAAAACAACGTCATCGGTCATCATCTTCTGCTGCTTCATCGGGATACTGTCCTCGGGGTTGCTACATTCCCCCACCTCGAGGTGTTGTTTGGCTGCATTGACGTATTGATCTAATGCTTTGGAACTGTGCCCAGCAAGATAAAGTCCACCGATCACGGTATTGATAACAATATTCTTTCCTTTTTGCTGAGCAGTTGGCCTAGCAGCAAGTTGATTTTGATTCTGATTCGGGGCCTGCACTGCTTGCCCCCTGTCCCTGGGCGTTACTCTGTATTCATCTAGTTTCCCTTCTCGAAGCAGCCTTTCGACTACATCCCTCGGGTGACGACATTCATTCGTCGAATGGCCGTGGATTTGGTGAAAGAGACAAAACTTCCCTGTCTCACGCTCTTTCTCTGTCGACTCTCTAGGAGGTGGCCTCTTATTTTGGAGGACTTCGTACGCATCCACGAAGATAGTTTCCAGAGTGTCATTTATGGGTGTATAACTTTCAAAGGCCCTGGGACGAGTCCTTCTCTGGGAGTCGTTCCCTCGGCCCCTCTTCCGGTTGTTGCCATTACTGTTGTTATTGTTGTTACCTGGCTGGCGACCACCCTGATTCTGATTTCCGACGTTAACTTCAACTTTCCCCGAGCTGTCTCCAGTCTGTTTGATGGCGACATCGCTCTGAATTTCCTCCTTATCAGTTGTTTTAACCTTCCGGTTTGCGTATACCTCTTCCCGGCGTAGATGTACATTGGCTTTCTCATAGAATAACTCTTTGGTGTGGGGCGATTTGCCTGCCAAGTACCTCCCGAATTCAGTGTCCTTATCCACTCCGTCAATCAGTGCTGCGACAATGGTCGGTTCATGAGGGTCTTTAACCTCAGTGGCGGCCAAGTTGAAGCGGTCCAGGTACATCTTTAGACTCTCGCCTGGTCGCTGTTTGACAAGGAATAAATCGATCACGCTTTTTGTCTTCTGTGCGTAGATACGGAATTGTTCTACGAACTTCTCGCTCAGCTCCCTGAAACTAGAAATCGATCTTGCCGGCAGGCGAGTAAACCATAGCAATGCCACGTCCTCCAGGAATATGGGAAACGCTTTACACATAACCGCGTCAGAAGCGGCGGCAGCGGTCATCGACCAAGAGTATCTCATTAGGTGCTGAACAGGGTCAGATCTTCCCGCATATCGGTTCATTTGTGGAATATTGAAATGCCTTGGAAAAGTCACATCCAAAAGATCGTCAGTAAAAGGGGTATGACTGCGGTCGATCCCCCAATCTTCGTTCCGCTGTCCACGGCTGTCGGCCAGAATCTGGTGAACCATGGCTGCGACATTTGCACTAGTCAAAGGAGGTTCAGGGTCAGTGCCTCTGCCCCGACGAGGTTCTCTGATCTCTCTTCGGGGAGCAGCCACAAAATCCGGGGCTCGGGCAGGGCTTCGCTGCCCCCTGTTATCATGGGTATGCATGCGGCGACGGGGCTGAGGTGGTCTGTCATGCACAGGACTGTTCACATCTCGAGTCCTGAGAGCCGTTGCTTGACTATTCATATTGCGGTTTGTGGGCCCCGCCCCTAGTTCTTCTTCTTCCTGTGAGGGCAAAGTCCCGAACCGAAGCTGTTCTATGTTTTCGACTCTCTCGTACGGTCGCCGCGGAGGTCTTGGCGATTCTTCAGATGAAGAAGAATATACTGGGGTGAGTGGACGAACCGGTGATGCTCTTTGCCTTGCTAGCTCATCAAGTCTTCTATCCATAGCCGTCAAATTTTGCCGTAGGATGGAACTTTCCTGCCTTTGGGTGGCCAACTCATCAAACAACATATCCCACATTTCGACGAAGCGAGAGAGATCCCCCTCAGTGACAGGAGCGGCAGGATCATAGTGGTCATCATCACTCTCTCTTATGCGCAAAGAGCTCGAACCGGGTCGAGCAGAGGTTCCAGGACGATAGGAGTGGGTCATAGGTTCTTTTCTAGGTCGAGTTGTAGTCTGACCATCAGTTCGAATAGCTGTGGTTCGTGGAGGGCGATTCGCTGCGCCCCCCTGAGATCGACTCGTGGTCGTGGTACGCGGAGGCTGCGAGGTGTTGCCCCGGGATCGAGTAACAACCCCTTCAGTGGCACGGATCGTCTCGTTCTCATCGACTCGGAACGAGGTGTCTTCATCGGATCGGATCGCCCCCTGCGCTCCGCGATCCAGCGTTTCTTCGTTGCCCAGTTCGTGCACACTCTCCTCAATCGTTTCGTTGGTATGCGAAACTTTAGATCTTTTTCCAGCCATGATATCCGAATCGCTGGAATCCTCAAAGAAGCGAATGGTGAAACTTTAAGGCTGAGTTTCTCAGTGAAAGCACCAAAAATGTTAGATCGAAATTTGGACCTAACACCCAAATTGTTATGAACAGTAGAGAATTTTAAATGAGGAACAAGGAAAAAGAAGATAACACTCAGAATTTATAGTGGTTCGGCGTTAACGAGCCTACGTCCACTTTATATCTTATTGATTATGCTTTAAAAGCTAATACAGCAATGATTTCTCTCAATATTTCAGTAGTTTGACAACAATGGCGGATTCAGTACTTCATATTGTCAAAAAGATCCCCAAAAATGCCAAGCTCTGGGCTATTTATAGCTGATTTCGACAGGCGGATCGTGGACACGTGGCACGAATCCCGAGAGTATCGGATCGCATCGCCACCGTTGAAGAAACAGTCAAATTAGCCGTTGTGGACAGGTGTCGTGATCTGCTTGAAAATCGGATCGTGCAGATGGGGAGAATTGGTCCAGATGATGGTTGGGGACACGTGTCGCCAGATCCGTGCGATTCGGATCGCTGAAGACTAGCTCGCGCTTGAATAGGTCAGAGGGTTCGCCAGGCACCAGGGGATCGGATCGGTTCGCTCGGGGGTAACAATGTAAGCTTGGATCGGATCGCCCAGCCTTGCCGTTCGCTGATGAGATGGGGCGATCCGTAGAGACGCGATCCGATACTTGGGCGAGACGATGGTGCGTGATTCGATATCGGGCGAAACGATGATGCGCGATCCATTCCTTCATGTTCTTAGATACCGTGGTTTCCTGCTTTCCTCTTACGAATGATCCTGGGTGGCTTGGTCAAAAAGCAAGCCTACAAAGCCCATTAATTTCCGAATCGAAATTATTTTAAATCAAAAACCATTTCCATATCGTAAATAAATATTTTCAAAAATATCGAAAATTTTCTAACACTTTAAATTACCGGAAAAATTCGGCAGAGTCTCCCCTGTACGGAGTGACATCTGCGATATCGCAGGAACAAATAATATATATACATCGACCCACACGGTTGGAAAACAAAAATCAAAACCCACAATTTTATACTTTCACGTAGGCGTACCTTTTACGAGGACTATTGAGCATACTTGCTCAACGTATATGCGATTTACCCAACCAATATCAATCTGCCTAGTCATCTGGCACTTGTACTTAACTCAATTCACATATAAGTGATAAATATACGAAATTCCGAAATAATATTTCACTAATCAACAAATAAACTACTCCAATTCCAAAATAAAACAGATAGCGTCAATTCATTAGCAAATGCAGGGTTAAATCATAAATTCCAATTCATATGCAGTTTCATTCCAGTTTAATTATACCGGAAATTATTCTTTAGTTTATAATTCATTAAACTTCCTTAAATTGTTGATTATCACCATTCAAACAAACTATCATCCAATAACAAACAATTCACAACCAATACACAACCAAATCAATTAAATTTTACATTCAATATTAATATTTTATTTTGGGTTCACATATTTAAACATCAATCGATTAATACTCAATTGATTTCCATTTGATTATTATTTATTCATCAAATTTCCAATTCCAAATCTGTTTTATTTAATTTCAATATCATTATTAATTTAATTACACTTAACCAAGTTAGGTTTCAATCCAAATTTTCAATATTATTCAAATCAATCAAACGCACTAGCATCTCAACAATTTGATAAAATTATTTCTTTCCTATACAAAAATATAATTTGGGTAAAATTATCTCATTTACCCTCTTTACAAAACAATATTGTATCCATTGTCAGTTCAATGCTTTTCAACACTTGAACCGACCCAACAACACAGTACAAAACATTTGTATATAAAATTTACAAATACACTATCATATATATACACTCAGTCTCGATCTAGGGTATTACTAACCCTATATCTATCGAGTTATTCTACAGAGCCAAGGTTATTACTGAACCAATAGCTCTGATACCACTGTAACGACCCAAGGATTTTCGGTACCGAAAATCGACATAAATACAATTCCATATCCCATGTCGATCTTCCAAACACCGAAAACAATGGATAGTAAATAGAAAAAAATTAGAGGGTGAGATAAGAAAGAAAAAAATATTAGAATAGAAGAAGAAGAAGGACCAACACAACAAATAATCAGAGTCTCACATCGCAGTGGAACAAATTACAGAAATAAATCTTTATTGAGAGCTTTTTTAAAAAAATACTTACAATCATCAGAGTACATCACATATCTAGACAGTTATAATAATCTGCCCCATACACATCACACAGGGGAATAGACACCATATATAATATGTCTGAACACCTCCAGCTCGTCTCTTCATAGAATTCGTAACCTGAACCTGTACACCCCGGGTCTAACCAAAGCATTTACAAAAAACCGGGTCAATCTGGTGAACCAGAGTGAGAAAAACTCGCACAGTATGAAGGGTAATCATCCAACTTTCTTTTAAAGTTCAAAAATCCTTTCGAAAGAAAAGGATAATCGTAAGACCAAATCCACACATAAATACAGAAGGTTTTTACCTTACGATAACCCAAAACATTTTTGAAATCAATATCTTTTCTGATATTATAATAGCGTCTAAATACAAATAGATATCAATCTAGCGTAACGCTTGCATCTCACGCTACACATATATAGTATACAATCAAAACCACGGGAACTTATTGGAGATTGAATTCCGACTATGACAAGATATGGAACCACCTACCGATAATGTATCTCTAGAGGCAAATACACTGGGTTCAACAAGAACGTCTTGCAACCCGGCCCACACATGACCGACCACTCATTTCGCTTGAGTGTATCGAATGTATATCACCAACGGTTGGGCTCAAACCATCGTTTCCCGAAAGGGACGTCATCGATAGATTAAAGAAGCAAAAGGAATTTCTCTAGATAGGTGATTATACAACCTAATTGGAGAGACCCACATAGCCATGCTGCCTGCCCGATTTTTGTCATTTCCCGATTGATGAGGCTTGAGGTTAGAATTTACTTCTGGAACCTATGGTCACCATTCACTTTGAATGCCATATCGTCAGATCCATCAGATATCACTAATTGACGTCTACAAATATACTCTAGTTATTTGGCTAGATAAAACTGTTTCTCCGCCATCAATTATGGTACGTTTGAAGAAATCAACGTACGCGACCCCTTTGGAAATACTCTGTCAGATATCCGTCCATACAAGTCACCTAGGAACAAGATGAACCGAAGGCACCCTCCTACTATATCCAAGGAACCACCCTATAGATTAGTAGCGAGTAGTCCTTGCAATCCGTAGATTCCAACCACAACAGAACGACAGTTTATCTCTGGTTGCAACATCAGAGATTTTAAGCAGTTCCTCCGTTTATGAAGATCTATGGTCTTCAATACTCCATCTCGATCTTCTTCTGATATCTTCACGTATTTATTGGTCGGAATGGTTTTAAAATATGAATTCGATCTCGTTCTTTCCGTACCAACAATCTCTCGGTCTTTCCATACCAACGATCGTATGGGATAGATTTGATAGTCGGTTATTTAACTATCAAAATAAAGAGTGATTAAATCATGAAAATCCTATGAGTTCACTGGTTCAGTATTCAGCATCAATTGACTTTTAATTAAAACAATGTAAATTTAAAACTCTTAAATATTTCGATATTATAAATATGGTTTTTCGCTACTATTTAACATAAGATTTCTCTTTAAACAAATCCACTTTTATATATCCAGTTTCCTATTTTCACTTTCAAAACATTGGCCACATTATTATCTAATATTGAGAAATCAGTTCAACTTATCTATTCGTAAAAATGATGTTATGAAATATCTTTTATTCATTTGTTGAAAAAAAATCCATACTTATTCTTATATAATAAAACTCAACTTTACATTTCCTTTTTAACTCGAACATATCATTATATTTCCGGTAACCCCATTTTTTTCCCTGTTACTTTGGAAACTCTCGTTATATATTCCTCACATTTCCATTAATCGTTGCACTATTATTTCTCTAATGGAAATAATACATATTTACTAACCTATTTTACCATTACAACTAATATCATCCGCAGATAATCCTGATGTCGTTCAAGCTGGGGTATTTTAATTACCTCTTAGACCTTGATCAACAACGTTCATATCCTAAGATAAATACGAGTTGTAATCCAAACCCACATTTCATTCTAATATAAATTCAAATTCCATTTAACTATTCTATCAAATATAGTTTCATACAACCTTCTTATCCTTTTGAAAATCTCTTCCTTATTATTCATTCATTCAATAATTAAATAATTTTTTATAAAGTACCATATTTTAACCTCGACCTCTTTAAACAAATCTATTTTTATGATTCAGATTTGATTACACAATTTTACGATCCACTTGCTTTACCAAATTCACTTTCACTAGTTCCTTTTTAAATTCATTCAACCATTCCCGCTTTGGAAATCTTATTTCAATTCCTCACTTTTGCTTAATCCCACCATTTAGTAACGTTAATTTAGAATTAACGATATAATACCTCAAGCCTGTTTTATATTACTCTGGTTTATTGTAAACCTTTTATTTAATTCCCTTTTTACTTAATTCAATAATTAAGTAGCATTTATTTTCACTATTGTATTCGCTTTAAATTTCTATTATAACTCTGTTATAAAAACTCAGGCTTGAAATAATACCTATTCATAAACTCTTTTCTCCATTCAATTAGATTTCATTTTAATTTCGATTACCTTTAAATGAATTTCAATTAAAAGGTAATTTTCTAAATTATTCTAAACTTAAAATAATAATTTATTCTAATCAATAACTACTATAGAGTAGTTAATTCCTTTATTATTAACAAAAATAAATATTAAATTCATTTCTAAATTCTTATTAAAATAAAACAAATATTCGTTAAAACATTTTATTCAAAACACACCAATTTAATAATACATCCCAATTAAAACAGTCGATTTAGTCAACTTCAAAACACAGTTATCTCATTAATCGATTCCCATTTCGTTCTCCATTTAAATTAATTAATAGTGTAATTAAATTAAATAATTCCATTTAATTGTTTATTAACAAAATACTTAACCAAAGTAACTGTTGAGTTAATTTTCTATTCACTTATTTATAAATCTGATTAACACTGGAAATTTCCTCATAAAATTAATTAATGATTTATTTTTAAGTTTTAAATAATAAATGATAAATATTTATTTACCTTTTTACAAACTTAATTTCAATATATTTCAATTCAAAATCTATATCCAGTTATAAAATAAATTTTATAACTTCATCACTGTCGATTTGCCTGATGGTAAATCAACATTTATAAAACAATTGATTTCAAATGCCATATGCTTCCAAATTCTCAACCAACACTGCCCATTGGTTTAAACTAAACAAATGTTGAATTTTCAGTCAAAAATAAACAATCAAATCAATCACCCCATCAAATCAGTTCATAAATGATAATATGAAAATAAATAAGATATTTGAGGAATCCCATTGGATCCCTCCAACCTGTTCTTCCCTGCATCAAACTGGTTATCTCAAATTATAACATTCAATTTCATTTAACTGATAATAATAAATAACGAACATTTAACATCAACCAATTAACGAGCAATGCAAGCAATTCAAACAATTTAAACACGGTTAATTATTTTATAAACATGACCAATCAAGGTAACTTACCTCTATTGGATCCAATCGTTAAAATAACGATTTGGTATTTCACTGAAATTAAACAATAGTTTAATTTCATTGGTTAAATCAACAAATAAATATATAACTAGCAAACATTCAACCATTGTCAAGCAGAGCACACAAAATAAAAACCCAATTTATATAAAATATAAATGGGGAGAACTGAGTGAGTTTAACTCACCGAATTTCAATTGTCATTGAATGGTTTGGTTTTCAGTTAAATTAAACATCGTTTAATTTAACAAAAAATCCTTGCTACCTCCAGCTCTGTTCAGATATATTCCACTATTCCATCGCTTCTTGTCTGGACCAATTCTGATAACGTATACATCAATTATCACCGTTATAATTATACAATTAAATTTTACTAATTAATCCTTTAACTTAATTTAATTACTCTTGTTACAGCAAATAGATCTGGACCGATAATTCTCCACGTTAGTTCCTTCTCATTGTTCAAACAACGACTTTAAAGTACCAGGTTGAAATCGCTCAGTTCTTATCCTGATTCCAACATTAGTATTAGTTAATGAGGATGATATAATTAACAAATTTTATGTCTTACTTAATAACTAATCAAAATTATTTACTTAAGATAATTACATTTACTTAAATATCCGTCAAACTTGTTTCTTTGTGTTCTTCATTCAGTCCGATCGCAACTTTTGCTCACGACCAATTCTAAAATCTACGGCCTGATCTACAATCTACACCCACCTTCTTCGTTCCAAGTTCAATAGATCTGCACCTAGTCAAACAACCGTATAAATTAATGGCTTTAAATTAATGCTTACCCTTAATCAAAATTTTAAACAATAAACTAGTTACTATATCATTTCCATTACGTTAAGAATGGTTTACTGACTCCAACACCTTTGTTCCCCCATACGCAAATTCAATTTCTTCCCTTCATTCATTCCCATGCGTAAATTCTTTTTGTTTTGCTAGTTGATCTGCACAAATTGAGTAGTTGGATTAATTAACATGGTTTATCCCTTAGTTAGATGATTAGTTAAAAAAAACTTAATTTACTTTTGCAAAGGGGTCGGCCTGGACAAGATTTGGCTTTCGTTGACCTCGTCCATTCTAGGATTCATACGGAAACCAGAACATCACGCTCAACCTCTCGCTAGCCACTGCATCCAACAACCTCTACTGCCGCACCTCTGACAGACCGCCGGAGCCACATCAGCCATCATCCAGACCCGCGCCCCACTGCCACCGATCATCACACATAGTACTACACCAATCGAAGTTGCCGTCTACCACCAGTTCGAGATCGAACGCTACCCGTTCAGAGTCGAATTCCGGTCAGGTTAGGGTTCCATTGGTGATCGTGATCGTCCATCTCCTAGTTCTCGTTGAGCTCTATCGATTTGTGAAAGGAAAAACTTGGTAAAAATCAAACGATTGGAAGAAAAATGGATGAGTAGAGGAGGAGGTTCCAGCCGTTGTTTCATGTTTGTGGCGGCTCACGGAAAGGTTGACCACCAGAGAATGTTTTGACGAAAATTAGGGTTCAGCAGACTATGTGTTGGGTATTTATAGAAGGGAAAATTAATGTAATATTGATTACAATACTTCAATGCGAAGAAATATCCTAGAACAACTATAATCTTTTTGTGTTTTTGACAAAATAATGTAATCCTAGCATAAAAAAATATTCCGGACCCAATGGGACAGGTTTCGTCAAATTTTGACATCGTTATGAAAAGTCCTTTATAATTATCGATGAAAAATAAAGCGTTTAAAATTCCTATAATTACAGAAAAAATCCAATAAATACGAGGCTTTGACATTTTACTAGACCTCTTCCTTATGGATCCAATGAATCTTGTTTCATCCAAATCGGAGTTCATTTGGCCAGTTGTTTATTCGTTTCAAGTTGTCCCTCTCTGAATTGACCAAAATAATATAACTGATTAAGGCGTTTATCGCTGCTACGATCAAACGGTAAGTCCGATTGACACGCAAATTGAAATACTACAATTATTAATTAATACGAATCCAATGGCACCAATTTCGACGCATTCCGAGAATGTTTCCCAGTACGCTATTTTTATACGTACCGCAATGCTATTTTGGACATCAAATTACCCAATCTCCAAAAATAACAAACTATATACCTATCCTGACTATAATCATAGATACGAACTCAACGGAATTGGTTTCGTGGCTTAATTTGTCTGTCTGCTCAAGTTATACACAAATATCCCTTTATTGAATTTAATTAATTTAATTACGCACGATAGAAATTGAATGGGCCTTTACGGCTACCGTGGTCGCATACGACATCGATTTTCCCCGCAATCCAACACCGTACAATAATTTAACGTTATGGTTCCAACGAATCTAATTTCATCGAAAACGGAGACCGTTTGCAAAATGGTTATTTTAAAGGCCTATATTTTAATAACGATTTCCATAGCGATTATTTTAAAATTTGATCTGACCATAACTAACAATCTATAATGCGAAATCTGGATTTTTCTTTTCCATATGAAAATTTTCATCAATATGGTCCAACGTTTCTTGTTTCATAGAAATCCGACTTATATCAGACTCTGTATATTCAGTTGAAGTTCAAAACTTCATATTACCAACTACAGCGCCATTTCAAGCTCGATTTGTATTATATATAAATTATAGTGTTCAAATATCATTTAAATAATGAATTAAATATTAAAATCCATTAATATTCCAAATATAATATTTAAAAATAATAAATTAAATTAAATATTTGACTACCAAAAATATGGGTTGTTACAGAGCGAGTGAAAGTGAGGATAGATACTATGTTTGCTTTATCATTTATCACTATAGGAACGTCATGTGGTGCAAATGTCGTCGGCTCTGACATCCGAACATCCGTAGTATTTTGATGTAGGATACACCCGTTATGATTATTATAGAGTGGTATATATTTTATATATGCAACTCTATGGATGCAGGGGAAGGACGTGTATGATTCTCATACCCTTCGTGTTGTAAATACTACTATACTTTTATTGTACTTTGAGATATGTTATCGCTCGCACCAGACTATTTTCTGACCCAAGGTTTTGCTTTCTTCTTATTACCTTGGGTGCTCATCGACGATGCTAATGATCAGATTAGTTGACAGGTATAGGTTCGGAGTTGCGTTGGTGGATTAGCAGGAGGCTATGTTTTACATATTTAAACTTGTATCCTTATTATTTATTCTACTATGTAGCGCTGTGGAGCCGTGATGGTGTTATGTATTCTTGTTAGAGACGGTTTAACAATTAGGTTTATTTATATCATGTACAGACTCTATTATTGTTCTATATAACCATATGAGCCTGTATACTCTGATCATATGGTTTATATACTTTATTACTGTATTGCTTGTTTTGTATCTGTGATTGTTACTATTATACGTTATCTGATGCATTATGAGATATACCACATGTTCTGTTATTGTGTTTATGTTCTATGCTCTCTTCTTCCACTTCTCTTTTATTTCCTTCCTTTCTTCCTCTTCTCTCTTCTTTTCTACTATTCCTTTCCTTTGACGACCGCTTTACATCAATCGGGTGCTCGTACAATGCAAATTTTAGTTAAGCACCGTTTGGTGCATAGCCGGTCGTCACATTACCACATCATAGTTTAAATTTCAATTTTGCTAATGTCAAACAATGATCAATATCATAGTCAAATTTTACGTTAAATAGTTTATTTCTGAATAATAGATAACCTCACAATTATATTGAGAAATTCTGTTGGACCCCGCCAACCTATCCATCTGCCTCATAGCTCATACATCAGCACATGCATGCATATAAATTAGAACTAAAATTTAATTCGTTAAAGATAAATCTTCCACTTCAAGCTGTTACTGTCAAAGGTCATTCGCTCCATGGATGGGAATATATAATCAAAAGTAACTAAATAAACAGTAAACAATCTAGATAACCAATCACATAAATAAATATGTAAACAACAGTAAACATTATTATATGGTACAGTAATATTCCATAAATGTGAGTTTAACTCACCATTCAAACGTTTTCACATTGTTTTTATCAAATTTCAATTAAGTGTTTGAAATTAGAAAAAATTCCAAATAGCTTGAAAAGAATCTAATCCAGTCAGTATGCATAGGATTCGTTGGTACAAGTCCAAGGAAACCTATTTCATCCTAATCTGTCCATGTATGAAATATATACAGTCGTTACGAGTCTATATTCGAATTAAATAGTTAAATCAACATCATTAGTCGCTTAATTACCTAATTAATTAATTTGAACCAGCACTAATCACCTTCCCATGTGCAACATCTCCATATTTCTAATCGAAACTACTCCTCCAATCAAATACCCATTGCCGCACTTAGGGTCTACCAGACTACCTATCTCTCTACTACCACTGCGTCGAGCTCACACCCAGTCACCCATGTGCCCAATTCTCGTCACCCAACATCGAGTCCATTCACCATAAAACACAAAATTATAAATTCAGTTCATCTGAGAACTGCGTCCTCCTTCGGTTACTAGAGGTCATGCCGTCACCATAGATCGAAGAGACTTCTCCCCTTTTCGACTTTGTTTTAGATTATTTCACCGAATTCTCTATTATTATCACGCAAACCACCAAAAATCGATTTGGTCCCTTCAATGGTCATCTTTGTTTTGCCTCCTCTACACTTCATACTTCCTCGACCAGTGACCACCAATGTTCATCTCTTCCCCACGCACATGACTTTTTAGTTGGAGGTGAAGGCTAAATGCTCTAATTGATGTGAGCGATTGTGGCCATTGGTTAAAGGGTTAGGGTAGAGGAAGAAGATGGCGGTTAAGTTTTATTTTCTATATTATAGTGAATTGCGAATGTTGTGTCCTTAAATGGAGGATTTTCAAAACAGTATTCATTCATAATTTCACAAACTCAAATTGAGACATGCTTAGTGTCATTTATAGCCAATTACCTATACTCCGGACTTAATCGAACTTGTTTCGAAAGCCAATTCGATAATATTTAACAGTTATTCTTTTTTTGGCAAGGCAATTTACAGTTATTCTTAAAATCATATTATAATATTATTATAATTTTAAATTGTCTATCGATAAGAGTTTATATCGCGCACGATCATGCAATAACTTCAATTGTTATGGAACATGAAATCTTACAACAACTTATTATTCTTGATTCAATGAAACTGCTTTTTTCGAAATCCATGACTATTAGCAAAATGGTTATTTTTACACGTTAATAAAATCGATTAAATATAAACTGATTTCAAAACGATTAAGTTTCGAGATAATATTTTATTATTTTCGCTCTAATTCAGTTAAGATTTAATTTGAGATTCAAATCGATTTAATATTATATTAAACTCAGGATTTACAAATTTGGATTATTCTACCTACATAAAATTAATTAAGCAATTAAATTTCCGAATCCGCCGATTTGATATTTTAAATTTATTAGTTAATCAAGCACTAAAAATCTAGGTTGTTACATTCAACCATCCTTAAAAGGAATTAATCCTGAAATCACAACTAAGTAAAATGCTACAAAACCTATAAGCTTTATTCAAAAATTTATTTTCAAAATCAGGTGACAATCTTTCTAACATTGAAATAGTAGAAAATTTCGGTTGCGCTTCCTCTGCGTGGCTCGATCCGAAAAAGTCATAAATTTCTCATAGAGCCTCAATCAATCAAAAAGAAAAACCAAAAGTCTATGGCTACGCATATATGGGCATAAAATCACTCATTCCAATCGAACATTAATACATACCTATTAGTCCGACAATCAAACTCTATTTATGAAATCAGAAGTAGCTAGCGACTTTTGCTTCGATAACCTATATATTACTTACATAATTCGAAGAGAATTAAGCAAATAAACAGGTAATATAATTGTGACACCCCACGTCCGTTAATGCCACTCACAAAGGGAATGCATTAAGTTTCTTGAAGCGTTATAGGTAAACAGAAATAGAAATATTACAAGACAAACATAAAATAACAACGGAATTAAAACTTTATTTACAATAAAGCATCGTGGTTCAAAAACAGTACAGGTCTGAAATACACAAAAACCATTACAACATAAAAACCACTGTCTTGTACTTTAAAATATCATAGTACATAAATGAAGAAAAATTCCCCAAAACAAAATATAGCCATAACAACATGGATTGGAGCTTGAGCGATACATCTAAGTAGCTCCAGCAAAATATAAGCAGAATTACGGTCAAGCCTTAGTGTTCCCGCCCTGAGAATCTGGGGAGGGGAAAACAGAAGAAAGAAGAGGAAACAAAAAGAGTTAGACATAAAGTCTGGCTAGTCCAATTACTTTAGCAAGTAAATACATAAAAGTAGCATGATAGGCATATAAAGTGGATAAATAAACAAAAAGAGTTAGACATAAAGTCTGGCTAGTCCTAAAGTGGCAACCCTTCGCTGATATGTACAACCCCATATCTACAGGTGTCACGGTCGTCTTATCCCCCTCTGCACGGCTCATGCACGCACATGGTCCGGTCGATTTGCGCCGCCCACACCGTCCTCCTCGTTTGGATCTCTTACAATCAGTCCAGTAAGCATGCCCCTTCTCGGACCTAGTTCGGAGTACATGTTTGATACCTACTCCGGGTTACTGGCTGAAACGAGTCCCACACAATATGATACAAGCTCTCCCTTTTATCTTGTATCCCCCACTAGGTTTTCATTAACTATGTATACCACTAGGTGTCTTTAATTACATAACCCTATCATTTCTACAAGTTATGCTTACCCTAAAAGGTGTCTTTAATTACATAACCTTATTATTTCCACTGGTTATGTATACCACTAGGTATCTTTAATTACATAACCTTATCGGGTTAAGTTTTGTGAGCCTATATTAAATATTACCCACCTATCTAAGATATCCTTAATTTAACCCTCCCATTGTTCAACCAAGTTTACTTAACCCTAACTCATGTTTATGTTCACCCAACCCCTATGGATTCAGCTAGGTTAAGTATTTCAATTCTTCACCTTGTCTATTTATGGTTTATAATGGGCTAGACCTCCTACATTAGGCCTACAACTTGTGGATGTTGGATATGCCGGTCGGGTCCGGGCAGTCTTCTTCCACAAGTTGGGCCCAACCTTGTGTCTTAACCTGTCTCGTATTTGTGCACTTAGACCCCTCACATTAGATTCAACATTTGCGGTTGCTAGATATGTCGGTCGGGTCCGGGTACACTTCCACCACAAATGCAATCTAACCTCGTGTCATAAGTGCAGTTATAGTTTCTAATTACTATAATCCTAGGCATCTTAATTATTAACCAACTAATTATACCTAGTCTTTATAGTTGTTCATTCCCATCTACCCAATTATATTCATAGTGAATAATATGTCCAAATTCATATTCTTTATTCAAGTCATGCTAATTCTAATATTTTCCCCTGTTCCCTAACTAACACATTCGCATATATTTGGCGTCATGCCTAGGCTAGAAAGTAGCCTAGTCATAAACAATAAAAAAGAAGGGTGATGGAAAGATAACAATAGTGATTATTCTAACATAACTGGCATAAATATATATATACTGGCATAGACATGTAATTGGCATTATAATAAGGTGGACATAAAAATAGATCTAGCGAACAGGTGATGATAAAACTACATCTAACATAATAAGGATGTCCTAATAGGCTTGAATAGATCTAAATAAGGATTCACATGTCCAATTTATGATAGATCTTAATTAACCACAACAATATGATCTAGATCTAAACAAGGATTTAACTGTCCAAATAATGATAGATCCGAATTAACCACAAACCTAGATAAAGGTTCAGATCTACAAAGGTGACATGATAAATTAACCACAAGTGAATTAGATCTATAAAAATAGATCTAATATGATAAAGTTTGAGATCCAAGAATAACATAGATTCATGATTTAAGACAGATCCAAATCACAGTATTATCACGTTTTACTTTTAATCATTTAAATCTAAAAGTAATCTAGAACTCACAGTGTTTGAATAAGAAGATAGAACTAGAAAAGAAGCTTGTTGAGATGCAGATCTACACTTGAATCTCTAACTGATTAGCCTTATTTGATTGTTGTAGAAGATAAAGAATTCAGTTCAGTTCAGACACCAGCAGCGCTTGGCCTCCATTGATTTCTAGTGAAGAAAACAAGAGAAATGGACCTCTATATATAGCTGCCAGCCTCCAGAAACAAACTGCCACCTCAACCCTAGGGGGTCGACCCCCCTTGTGGGGTCGACTCCCCTAGGCATGATTTTTCCCGCTTCCCCCAATTTTCATGATTTCGAATTTTTGAGCTGAAATTTGAACTCCTAGGCCCTATATATATATATATAATTATCTTGCGCGTATACAAACCAAATCCTCATAACTTCTTCATACGATGTCTGTTTTATGCAAACCAAATGTCTATCTTGACCAAAATTTCGAGACGGACGCAATGGCACGTTCCATTTCCTTTAATTATGAATATTAAATTAATTATTATTTAGTTTTGTAATGACCCAGATTTTTGGTTGATTAATTTTAAATATTTAATATCATTTTAAATATTGAGTTTATAATATAAATGACTTTTTATATTAAGTTATCGATTTAAAAATAAATTTCTGTTTAATATTGAATATATTAAATTATCGTAATACGAAATATAATTGAAATCCAAGTTAAAATTGAATCAAAATAATTTAGATGACCGGTATATATTCTGTTTAAATATAGACGATAATAGAAATAATTTATTACCAGCGAATTGTTTTATTTCTAAATTTAAATTATTTTATATCAATTCAAAATGACTATTCTATATATATTCAAATTAAATATCAAAATATATTCAATTCAGTACAGAATAGTTTTATAATATCGGAACGATGGTCGGTACACTAAAATAGCGGTTCACGATTTTAATTATGGACTCAGAGATATTTGATTGTGGATAAGCTCGAAATCAAATCGATATCCATCTAAAAAGAATAAAAATCCCTTTATTTCAAATCAGATTTAAATCAAAGATCAAATCACATTAAATTATACGTACTCTACCTTTAACACCAATTACTTAACACCGAAGTATTCTTCAACTATAAGTACCGCGATATCTTCTTCTCCCATCTTTGCTTTCTTCTCGTTCTAATTGTTTTTGTTTTATTTTTTTGTTCTATTCGAATTAGAGAAAGCGAAAATAAAAGAAAGTCACTCCTTTTAATTCTTTTGTCAAATTAGAATCGCAATCCTTCATTTTTATCACCGCGATCCAATTTCCATTGCAAACCAAGAAAAAAAGCGCGCGTGTAAAATAGCTCGAGTAGGGCGATGACAAGAAATCGCGACACAAAAATTAGGGTTCAGTCTTTCTTTTAACATCAATTTGAGGCGGATGGATTAGAGATTGTGGAGATTGGGGAATTCGGTGGTGAAGAACTGGTGCTACTCGGCTTTGTTCTAGAAATAGCGATGTCAAGCTACCGCTCCAATTCACGATGTCTTCTGAGAAGGGTGCGACGAGTTCTATAAGGAGGCAGGGGATGTAAAGTTCTAGGTTGATTCAGAAATGGAAGCGTCGAGCTGCTGTTTAGGGTGTGCGATTGTCTTGAGGAAGGTGGTTTCTAAGTTGGGACCAGTAAAGTGACGCACTGGTTTTGACTTTGCGCGAATATAGGATCTGGAATGCGATTCGTTGGAGGGTGGCAAGCTGATCTCGTAATGAATGAGGCAAGAATTTGTAGTTGTGTTGGATTGATATGGTAGGATGTAATAGCAGGCAGTGGGCATGGTTTGATAAAAAGGAATGGTGAGTTGTTTGTAAGTCATTCGAGGAAATGCCGAAGTCAAATAGAAGATGAAGTCGGGTTTGCTTATGTAGTGTTTGAGGGATTGCCGAGGTAGTAGAAGCTGGTTTTCAAAACTGATTTGCAGTGGAAGTAGAGCAACAATGTTGAGTGTGCTTCATGGATTAATCGAATTTTTTTTACAAGGCAGTGAGGTATTGTTTTTACAAATTTAAAATTTCATATAAGGATTTGTTATTTGTTTAGTAAGTTAATTTAAAACAATAATCGATTAATCAACAAATAAAAATATAAATTGTTGTAGGTACAAAATGAAATATATTCGAGACAATTTGAGTAGAGTCATAGACGGTGATTTGAAAATAAACAGAATATCGACGACTGCAGTTTCGGTGAGTAAATCTCACTCACCTTTTATTTAAAATTATTTTTATCAGTTAAAAATAATTTTTTGTTGCTTGTTTGGTTGCGTTGAATATTTTTGTGTGCATCTTAAATATATTAGTTATTTAGGCTTGGTGGTTGGATTTCCCGCAGTATCATTAGCGGATGCCCGCGGTACCATTAGTGGATGATTACCCTATACGCCCCACGCAATGATAGTGGATGACCTTCTATACCGCGATATCCTACCTCGAAGCAGAATGGGTGTTATTTATGTTGACTAACGTCTGTGGATGCAGGAAAACAGGTTGGAGGGATCCAACTGGATCCCTCAAAAATATATTATCTGTTTGTTTATTTGTTTGCACATATACTGTCATATATGATGTGTTAGAAAACCTGATATATATAATTGGTTGTGTGGTGTTTAAATATCACTGGGCTTAATGTTGATATTTTAAAATATCGAAAAAGGAAATTTCCAGAGTTAAAAGGGAAAATTCTATTTTTCTAAAATAGAATTTGAAATTTGAATAGAACAAAAATATTAACTTGTTTTTAAAAGAAAAAAAACAAGTAGTTATTTTATAAACGAAGTTTATAAATGAAGTGAAAAGAATTATCATTGGATAATTCAGAAATAAAAATACAAGTGTGAGATTGAAAAGGGAAATCTATTTTCCAAAAGTAGAAATATCGATTTCAAAAGAAATTGAAATCGAGACTTGTTTAAGAATGAATAAAGAAAATTCAAATAGAAATTTAATATAGAAATTCAAATGTAATTCAAATATAGAATTTGAATATAGAAAATATAAAGGAAATTCAAATATAGAATTTGAATATAGAAAGTTAAATGGAATTTGAATAAAGAAATTTAAAAAATAGAATTTGAATATAGAAATTCAAATGGAGTTTGAATATAGAGAATTTGAAATAGAATTTCAATATATAATTCAAATAGAGTTGAAATGGGAATTTGAATATATAATTCAAATAGAGTTAAAAGGGGAATTTGAATATAGAATTCAAATAAAGTTGAAATGGAAATTGAATATAGGAAATTTAAATAAAATTGAAATGGAATTTAATATAGAAAATCGAAGTATATATAAATATATTACTAAGTAAGGAAAAATCGACAATTATAGATAATCGAAAATATTATGTTGGATTGGGAAACTGATTTGATATATATATTAAAAATATATTAGAATGGAGTTAGAATTTATATATAAACGAAGTTCAAACGTTTATATATATAAATATAATTAAAACGAACTCGCCGCAGCGCGGCAATTCGTAAATTGTCATTTCGAACATCAATTGAGTATACAGAACTCAATTAAAGTCGGAATTCTTTGAAACATGAAACGTCAGGACCGATTTGATAATAGTTTTCTAATGGAGAAGAAAAATCTAGGTTTCGTCGAATAGATTTTGAGTTATATCAAAATTAAATTTTCAGAAAAATAGCGCCACAACCATTATAAAACCAAACGGTTTATTTAAATAAATAAAAGGATTTTAAAGAAATAAATTCCAAATTTGCCATTAGAAAAATCCACACTGGAGATATAAAATAAATATGAACTCCAGTGAAGTAAGTGAAATGATTTTGAAACAAAAAAAAATATATATCAGATTTTTAGTTATTAAATAGATTTAACTAATTTTGAAGAATAAATAGTTCATCGAGTTTCGAATCGAAATTGGCGTTGGATAAGTAAATCGGTTTTATGGATTCATATTCGAAATCGAATTTGAAACTAAAGTTAGAAATGAAATTCTACTTGTTTATAAGCGAATTAAAATATATTTGAACATGATATATTCAAAATAAAGGGATTTGGCAAAATAGCTAATTAAAGAAGAAATTAGCAAATTGAGTTAGGAATGACCGAATTAAGTTGGATAAATTGGAAAACAGGTAAATATAGGTTGAGCAGGTATGGGATGAAGTATATGAATGTTATAATTTGTGTGCCCGACAAAAAGGTACATGTTTAAATTCCATATGAGGTTTTATGCGCCGTATCGGCAAGCCGGTTGGCTTGTTCTTTTTCTTTTTGATTGGAGAGGCTTGTATGGCGGTTTGGAGATTTTCCCGATGCTCCTGGTACAAAGGAGGTTATGGCGAAATTTTCCGGAAATTTAAGGAGTTAGAATATTTTTAAGAAATTTTGATAGTTAGAAATCAATGTATTGATATATATATAGAATTCGATAAGTAAATGAATTTAAGGATATAATATTATAAACAAAAAGGAAATTGGTAATCTAGTAATAGAAAGAGAAACATATATACGTTTAAAAATGAATAATTTGTTTGTATGGTGTTAATTTTTCGGGAATAATGGTTTTGTCTGTTTTGAAGTTAAAGATGTTTTCAGTCAAGGTCTGAGAGGTAATTTTACCCCAACTCGATTGTTTTCCTTACTAACTGATAAATAGCAAGATTCAATCTCGATAATCAATATTTGTATAAGATTTAGTTGAATACAGTATTTCGGGTTGTAACGATGTTTTACACCACATTCGTTTTTACCCAAATAACTAGAATTTTGGAAATATAATAATAAACATTTCCTAAGTCTAAAAATGAACTGGCATGAAAGAGATAAGTAAGTGGAATGTTCTCCAATTTTAAATAAAAGATATTTTCTAAATATAGAAAATAAAAGAAGTTGATATTTGGTAATGTTTTCCAAACAACGTAAGAGACCAAGATGATTACTGAAAATATTTGGCTAACAAATATTGATAAGGAAATGCAGTAGTGATTTAATTAATGAATGAAATATTTATTAAAGGCCCAGTGATTGTTTGATTTTTTGAATGGATGTATGTTTTCTTCGATAGTTAAATAACCGACTATCGAAGTGTTTGTCAATATCGTTGTCAATATGGAGAGACCGGTTGGATTATTATCAGAGAACCACTCTGTATTGGCAGTAGCGTTGCGAATCAAATTATTTAAAGAGAATCAAAGACGGAGTAAAGTGCAAGGGTTTTTCTATTAATAGAAATTGTGCCTTCGGTTTCGTTCAATCCCAGAACAAACTATATGGATGAATGTCTGGTAGAGTATTTCCAATGATTATATATGTTGGTCTGTACAAATATATATGGTGGCAACGGGTTTATTCCCTTAGCATAATATCCAGAATATTTGTGCAAATCATTTAGTAATTAACGGATCTGACAATGTGGCATTCAAAGTGATTGTGCTATCAATGAATGAAATGTAATCGTAGCCTCAGGCCTCAACAACCGGGAAGTGACAAAAATCGGGCAGGCAGCATGGCTATGTGGGTCGCTCCCATTAGGGTGTATAATCACCTATCTAGAGAAATTCCTTTTACTTCTTTAATCTATCGATGCTGTCCCATTCGGGAAACAATTGCTGATCCCAACCGTTGGTGATATACATTCGATACACTCAAGCGAAATGAGTGGTCGGTCATGTGTGGGCCGGGTTGCAAGATGTTCTTGTTGAACCCAGTGTATTCCTCTCTAGAGATACAATATCAGAAGGTGGTTCCATATCTTGTCATGTTGGAAATCCAATCTCCAATAAGCACCCTGCGTTTTTTGATTTTATATTATATATGGAGCGTGAGATGTAAGCGTTCCACTAGATTGTTATTTGTTTGATTTAGACACTATTATAATAATGAAAATTAGGCTTACATCCCTAAAAATGTTCAAAATTAACACCACATCCAGTCAAAGTTTCTATGCATTTCCGGTCCCTATTTTTAGCTGCCGCCCAAAATTTTTAGTCCATCCCGCCTCCTGCCACATCTACTTCCGCCTTTTTCAAATATGCAAAAAAACAAAAATGCGCTCATGCATAAAAAAAAAAATCTAAAATCTGGAAATAATCCCAGGAGTCCACGCAAATTAAAAAAAAAAGTTGCATACTTCTGTGCAACTATTGCTTATAGTAGCATACATGTATGCATATATTTATATAGTGTATTTATGTTGAAAATCTGGACCAATATACGCATACATGTATGCAACTATTAGCAAATAACTGCATACATTTATGCATACAAAGTTGAACTGAGATTCGCGTGTAACGAAAAGTTGCATACATGAATGCAACTATTCTGTATATATGCATGCATGTGTGCAACAAATTTAAAAGGGACGACGGCTTGCGAATATACGCATGAATGCATGCATTTATTCTGTACATGAGCATAAATGTGTGCAACAATGTCTAGAAACGGCGAATGCTTGAAAAAACAGACCAAATTTGAATATATGCATAAAAGGATGCATATAATGCAGTTTAGCTACATACATGTATGCATTTATACTGCAGTTTGGGCGCAACACTGAAATATAAGCATGAATGTATGCAACTATTTACGAATAGGTGCATCTTTTAATGCAAAAAACTGCTATTTCGCTGATTTTGTGTTATTTTGGGTTTTGACGTGGTTTTTGATTGATTTTCCACCTGATTTTTTTGGCGTGAACGTGTTTTATTTAATAATGAATTTATGTGATTTTTTAATATATTTTTTATAATTTTTTATACGTTTTTGAAAAATAGGGACCTAATTTACTATACGTTTAGGACTGAATGTGAGCCTAATTTTGAAACTTAATAGGGACCTGTGACAAACAGACCCATTATAATATCACTGGATTTTCGTATCAAAGTGTTTTGGGTTATAGTAAGGTAAAAACCATCCGTGTTTATGTGTGGATTGGTCTTACTATTATACTTTCTTTCGAAAGGATTTTGAAAGTTAAACAAATGGTTAGAGTTTACTCACACCAGTCCCATGACTGAACCAGAGTTTATTTTGTTTGTTTTCCCTAAACTATTCGGTGCCCAAATTTGTACGGGCAGTCAAGTAGTCAGGATTTTACAGATTCACCTGAAAGAGCTGGAAGCAAGAGGCTTCACCAGTTAGCTATAGACTATCATATTTCCGCTGTATACTATGTTGTATATGGAAACAGGTGTTTATAACTGTTCCAGGAATAACTGTTGTGCTCTGATGATGGTATGTATATAAAGTTACTGATTTGTATTTCAAAAAGATGTTATTTAATATATTTTATTCGTTCCGCTGTGAGTTTGTGATCTTCATTTTCTTCTGTCCTAATATTTCTTTCTTCCTATTTCTCATCCTCTAACTTCTTTCTAATAATGATTCGTATTTCTATGCAATTTGGGTTGGACGTGTGGTATTATTAGTCAACTCAGATAGTACGGATTTGTGGGCTATTACAGTTGGTATCAGAGCTGGTTGCTTAATTGATACGGATGATAGGGGTTTCTCGCTTCGCGTTAGGTGGCGAACGGGAGACTCTTGCCCTTACATCTCCCGACAATGTGGGTTGGTCGAGTCGCGAGACTGGCCGTAAAAGCAGTTCTGAGGTACCAGTGTAAGCCACGGGGCGAGGTTAACCCTCTGCCTTGGGGGTTGAGGGATGGTTGAAAAGCCTACCGAAATTGCCGGGCCGTTACAGTTGGTATCAGAGCTTAGGTTGAGCGAATACCTAGGCTTTGGTGGAATTGTGCTCATTAGAGATAAGGTTTGTAGTACCCTAGAATGAGTTGAGTGTATATAAACGAGAGCGCGTATTTGTTAATTTATATAAAAATTGTTTTATATTGTGTTGACTAGTTTGTTAAGTGGTTTATGGATTCTGGTCGAATCGTGGGATGCCACGATGTCGATAAGAGTTTGTAAATACTTGAACAGAAGATTGAACACGATATTGTTTTTACAGTGGGTAAATGAAACAATTTTACACTAAATCCTATTTTGATAGAAAAGGAACAATTTTCTTAAATTATTCTAGTATATGGATGTGTTGGATGTTAAAATTATAATCAAATAAGATTATAAAATTGAAATGGTTATGTATAACCAGTTATAATTTGTATAAGAATCAAATATACAAATGAGATGAATTAAAATTGAATTCAAAGCAGAATTTAGAATTAAAAAAATCCTGGGAAGTTGAAATGTTTCCGAAGTATATTAAAGTAATATAGCATTACTTTGAAAGGATTTGAATAAAAATCATTTTAGATGGATTTTGAAAGTGGTAAAGCACTGAACTCACTTCAGTGGCTGGAAAATAATTCCGATGATGACTGCAGCATTATCAGTGTTCATTTTCGAGTTTCTAAGTGATGGATTGCTACCTTAGAATTTTTTTTGAAGGAAATTTGTTTGAAAGAAAACAAGTTGGTTTGAAAATTCAAATGTTTTGAATTTGAGATGATTATAAATATATGTGTATATATTTATGTGATTTCGAAGGGATTTGAAATGGAAACCCTGGGATTTGAATTCTGGAATTTAAATTTAATTTAAGCAAGTTAAATGAATTGAAGTAAATAAATTGACCAGAATCAGTTTGAATAGGTTTAATGGAATATATATATATTGGATATAAATGTATCGATTGTAGACCATTCGAATTAAATAAAGGAAAACCAAAAGTTTTGGTGGAATTAAATTTGTTGAAATTTGAAAAGTTGAGTTTCAACATAAGTGAGTTTTGAAAAGTAATGGGTTTGAAGCATTTTTCTTACCTTAGCAATTTCGGGGACGAAATTCTTTTAAGGGGGAAGAATGTAACGACCCGGACTTTTGGTTGATTAATTTTAATTATTTAATATCATTTTAAATATTGAGATTATAATATAAATGAATTTTTATATTAAGTTATCGATTTAAAAATCAATTTCTATTTAATATTGAATATATTAAATTATCGTAATACGAAATATAATTGAAATCGATGTTAAAACTGAATCAAAATAATTTAGATGACCGGTATAAATTCTGATTGAATATAGACGATAACAGAAATAATTTATTACCAACGAATTGTATTATTTCTAAATTTAAATTATTTTATATCGATTTAAAATGACTATTCTATATACATTCAAATTAAATATCAAAATATATTCAATTTAGTTCAGAATAGTGTTATAATATTGGAACGACGGTCGGTACGCTAAAATAGCAGCTCACGATTTTAATTATGGACCCCGAGATATTTGATTATGGATAAGCTCAAAATCAAATCGATATCCATCTAAAAAGAATAAAATCCCTTTATTTCAAATCAGATTTGAATCAAATATTAAATCACAATAAATTATACGTGCCCTGCCTATAACACCTATTACTTAACACCGAAGTATTCTTCAACTATAAGTACCGCGATATCTTCTTCTCCCATCTTTGCCTTCTTCTCGTTCTAATTGTTTTTGTTTTATTTTTTTTGTTCTATTCGAATTAGAGAAACCGAAAATAAAAGAAAGTCACTCCTCTTAATTCTTTTATCAAATTAGAATCACAATCCTTCATTTTTATCACCGCGATCCAATTTCCATTGCAAACCAAGAACAAAAGCGCGTGTGTAAAGTAGCTCGAGTAGGGCGATGACAGAAATCGCGACACAAAAATTAGGGTTTGGTCTTTCTTTTAACATCAATTTGAGGCGGATGGATTAAAGATTGGGGAATTCGGTGGTGAAGAACTGGTGCTACTCGGCTTTGTTCTAGAAATCGCGATTTCAAGCTACCGCTCTAGTTCACGATGTCTTCTGAGAAGGGTGCGACGAGTTCTGTAGGGAGGCAGGGGATGTAAAGTTCTAGTTTGATTCAAAAATGGAAGCGTCGAGCTGCTGTTTAGGGCGTGCGATTGTCTTGAGGAAGGTGGTTTCTAAGTTGAGACCAGTAAAGTGACGCACTGGTTTTGACAGTGCGCGAATATGAGATCTGGAATGCGATTCGTTGGAGGGTGGCAAGCTGATCTCGTGATGAATGAGGCAAGAATTTGCAGTTATGTTGGATTGATATGGTAGGATGTAATAGCAGGCAGTGGGCAAGGTTTGATAAAAAGGAATGGTGATTTGTTTGTAAGTCATTCGAGGAAATGCCGAAGTCAAATAGAAGATGAAGTCGGGTTTGTTTATGTAGTGTTTGAGGGATTGCCGAGGTGGTAGAAGACGGTTTCCAAAACTGATTTGCAGTGGAAGTTGAGTAGCAATGTTGAGTGTGCTTCAGGGATTAATCGAATTTTTTTTACAAGGCAGTGAGGTATTGTTTTTACAAATTTAAAATTTCATAGAAGGATTTGTTATTTGTTTAGTAAGTTAATTTAAAACAATAATCGGTTAATCAACAAATAAAAATATAAATTGTCATAGGTACAAAATGAAATATATTTGAGACAATTTGAGTAGAGTCATAGATGGTGATTTGGAAATAAACAGAATATCAACGACTGCAGTTTCGGTGAGTAAATCTCACTCACCTTTTATTTAAAATTATTTTTATTAGTTAAAAATAATTGTTTGTTGCTTGTTTGGTTGTGTTTAATATTTTTGTGTGCATCTTAAGTATATTAGTTATTTAGGCTTGGTGGTTGGATTTCCCGCAGTATCATTAGCGGATGCCTACTGTACCATTAGCGGATGATTACCCTATACGCCCCACACTTTGATAGTGGATGACCTTCTATACCACGATATCCTGCCTCGAAGCAGGATGGGTGTTATTTATGTTGACTAACGTCTGTGGATGCAGGAAAACAGGTTGGAGGGATCCAAATGGATCGCTCAAAAATATATTATCTGTTTGTTTATTTGTTTGCACATATACTGTCATATATGATGTGTTAGAAAACCTGAAATAAATAATTGGTTGTGTGGTGTTTAAATATCACTGGGCTTAAATGTTTATATTTTAAAATATCGAAAAAGGAAATTTCCAGAGTAAAAAGGAAAATTCTATTTTTCTAAAATAGAATTTGAAATTTGAATAGAATAAAAATATTAACTTGTTTTCAAAAGAATAAAAACAAGTAGTTCTTTTATAAACGAAGTTTATAAATGAAATGAAAAGAATTACTATTGGATAATTCAGAAATAAAAATACAAGTGTGAGATTGAAAAGGGAAATATATTTTCCAAAAGTAGAAATATCGATTTCAAAAGAAATTGAAATCGAGACTTGTTTAAGAATTAATAAAGAAAATTCAAATAGAAATTTAATATAGAAATTCAAATGTAATTCAAATATAGAATTTGAATATAGAAAATATAAAGGAAATTCAAATATAGAATTTGAATATAGAAAGTGAAATGGAATTTGAATAAAGAAATTTGAAATATAGAATTTGAATATAGAAATTCAAATGGAGTTTGAATATAGAGAATTTGAAATAGAATTTCGATATATAATTCAAATAGAGTTGAAATGGGAATTTGAATATATAATTCAAATAGAGTTGAAAGGGGAATTTGAATATAGAATTCAAATAAAGTTGAAATGGAAATTGAATATAGGAAATTTAAATAAAATTGAAATGGAATTTAATGTAGAAAATCGAAGTATATATAAATATATTACCGAGTAAGGAAAAATCGACAATTATAGATAATCGAAAATAGTATGTTGGATTGGGAAACTGATTTGATATATATATTAAAAATATATTAGAATGGAGTTAGAATTTATATATAAACGAATTTCACGTATATATATATAAATATAATTAAAACGAACTCGCCGCAGAGCAGCAGTTCGTAAATTGTCATTTCGAACTTCAATTGAGTATACAGAACTCAATTGAAGTCGGAATTCTTTGAAACAAGAAACGTTAGGACCGATTTGATAATAGTTTTCTAATGGAGAAGAAAAATCTAGGTTTCGTCGAATAAATTTTGAGTTATATCAAAATCAAATTTTCAGAAAAACAGCGCCAGAACCATTATAAAACCAAACGGTTTATTTAAATAAATAAAAGGATTTTAAAGAAATAAATTCCGAATTTGCCATTATAAAAATCCACACTGGAGATATAAAATAAATATGAACTCTAGTGAAGTAAGTGAAATGATTTTTGAAACAAAAAAAATCAGATTTTTAGTTATTAAATAGATTTAACTAATTTTGAAGAATAAATAGTTAATCGAGTTTTGAATCGAAATTGGCGTTGGATAAGTAAATTGGTTTTATGGATTCATATTCCAAATCGAATTTGAAACTCAAGTTAGAAATGAAATTCTACTTGTTTATAAGCGAATTGAAATATATTTGAACATGATATATTCAAAAAAAAAAGGGATTTGGTAAAATAGCTAATTAAAGAAGAAATTAGCAAATTGAGTAAGGAATGACCGAATTAAGTTGGATAATTTGGAAAATAGGTAAATATAGGTTGAGCAGGTATGGGATGAAGTATATGAAGGTTATAATTTGTGTGCCCGACAAAAAGGTACATGTTTAAATTCCATAGGATGTTTTATGCGCCGTATCGGCAAGCCGCTTGGGTTTTCTTTTTCTTTTTGATTGGAGAGGCCTGTGTGGTGGTTTGGGGATTTTCCCGATGCTCCCGGTACAAAGGAGGTTATGGCGAAATTTTCCGGAAATTTAAGGAGTTAGAATATTTTTAAGAAATTTTCATAGTTAGAAATCAATGTATCGATATATATAGAATTCGATAAGTAAATGAATTTAAGGATAGAATATTATAAAAAAGGAAATCGGTAATCTGGTAATAGAAAGAGAAACATATATACGTTTAAAAATGAATAATTTGTTTGTATGGTGTTGATTTTTCAGGAATAATGGTTTTGTCTATTTTGAAGGTAAAGATGTTTTCAGTCAAGGTCTGAGAGGTTATTTTACCCCAACTCGATTGTTTTCATTACTAACTGATAAATAGCAAGATACAATTTCGATAATCAATATTTGTATAAGATTTAGTTGAATATAGTATTTCGGGTTGTAACGATGTTTTACACCACATTCATTTTTACCCAAATAACTAGAATTTTGGAAATATAATAATAAACATTTCCTAAGTCTAAAAATGAACTGGCGTGAAAGAGATAAGTAAGTGGAATGTTCTCCAATTTTAAATAAAAGATATTTTCTAAATATAGAAAATAAAAGAAGTTGATATTTGGTAATGTTTTCCAAACAGCGTAAGAGACCAAGATGATTATTGAAAATATTTGGCTAACTAATATTGATAAGGAAATGCAGTAGTGATTTAATTAATGAATGGAATATTTATTAAAGGCCTAGTGATTGTTTGATGTTTTGAATGGATGTTTGTTTTCTTCGATAGTTAAATAACCGACTATCGAAGTGTTTGCCAATATCGTTGACAATATGGAGAGACCGGTTAGATTGTTATCTGAGAACCACTCTGTATTGGTAGTAGCGTTGCGAATCAGATTATATGAAGATAATCAAAGACGGAGTAAAGTTCAAGGGCTTTTTCTATTAATAGAAATTGTGCCTTCGGTTTCGTTCAATCCCAGAACGAACTATATGGACGAATGTCTGACAGAGTATTTCCAATGATTATATATGTTGGTCTGTATAAATATATATGGTGGCAACGGATTTATTCCCTTCGCATAATATCCAGAATATTTGTGCAAATCAATTAGTAATTAACGGTTTCGACAATGTGGCATTCAAAGTGATTGTGCTATCAATGAATGGAAAGTAATCGTAGCCTCAGGCCTCAACAACCGGGAAGTGACAAAAATTGGGCAGACAGCATGGCTATGTTGGTCGCTCCCATTAGGGTGTATAATCACCTATCTACAGAAATTCCTTTTACTTCTTTAATCTATCGATGTTGTCCCATTCAGGAAACGATTGCTGATCCCAACCGTTGGTGATATACATTCGATACACTCAAGCGAAATGAGTGGTTGGTCATGTGTAGGCCGGGTTGCAAGATGTTCTTGTTGAACCCAGTGTATTCCTCTCTAGAGATACACTATCAGAAGGTGGTTCCATACCTTGTCATGTTGGAAATCCAATCTCCAATAAGCGCGCTGCGGTTTTTGATTTTATGTTATATACGGAGCGTAAGATGTAAGCGTTCCACTAGATTGTTATTTATTTGATTTAGACACTATTATGATATCACTGGACTTTCGTATCAAAGTGTTTTGGCTTATAGTAAGGTAAAAACCATCCGTGTTTATGTGTGGTTTGGTCTTACTATTATCCTTTCTTTCGAAAGGATTTTGAAAGTTAAACAAATGGTTGGAGTTTACTCACACCAGTCCCATGACTAACCTAGAGTTTATTTTGTTTGTTTTCCCTAAACTCTTGGGTGCCCAAATTTGTACGGGCAGTCATGTAGTCGGGATTTTACAGATTCACCTGAAAGAGCTGGAAGCAGGAGGCTTCACCAGTTAGCTATAGACTATCATATTTCCGATGTATACTATGTTTTATCCGGAAATAGGTGTTTATAACTGTTCCAGCAATAACTGTTGTGCTCTGATGATGGTATGTATATAAAGTTATTGATTTGTATTTCAAAAAGTTATGTTATTTAATATATTTTATTCGGTCCGCTGTGAGTTTGTGATCTTCATTTTCTTCTATTCTAATATTTCTTTCTTTCTATTTCTCATCCTCTAAATTCTTTCTAATAATGATTCGTATTTCTGTGCAATTTGGGTTGGACGTGTGGTATTATTAGTCAACTCAGATAGTACGGATTTGCGGGCTGTTACAAGTTTTCCCTCTTTGGTGTCGTTAAAATTTCGGGGTGTTACATTCTCCCCTACTTAAAGGATTTCGTCCTCAAAATCTTCAAGTTAAGAAGAATTTATATCCTACCATCCATCACCCATCTACTCATCCATCAACCATAGGCATCCATTATCCTTAAAGACTTCTAATGCTTATATGAACATATGCAAAGGTGCATGTATATGTCCCAACATTAATGCAAAGATTACGCAGTCTACTAATTCAGTCGACCTCCTCAATGCAATGTATGTTAGTGCCATGAATCCAATATATATGAAAATAATCCTACTATAACATGTAAGTTCTATATGTGTGCACACTCATTCATCCAAATGCAACATCCATTTGATAATACACCCATTTTCATCCATTAAAAGAAAAAAAATGCACACACATCCATATGGAGTATGAGAGTGATTGACCCGATCTAGTGCCTTATGTGTGTATATGCATCCACAGGCAACCACTAGCAAATACTTGCATCCATCAAACATAACATGTCTCAAACACATGTTTACATCCATAGGATTCCTATCTAAAGGTCGAAAATACTATTGATAGGACATACTCAAGTGATAAAAACAAGCATAGATAAAACTTTGGAAAAAGAGAGAATGTATCCTCGAAAAGGAATGGGTACGAAGTACGAATCTTGTCTTCAGTCTCCTAAGTTGCATCCTCCAGGTTATCTCCCCATTGAACCTTCATCAACTTGATTTCTTTATTTCATAGCTTCTTAACTTCCGATCCAAGAATACGGGAAGGAATTCGTCTGACTGTTGCCTCCAGTTCCACTTCCACTTCCTCCGATATACTTGGCTTAACAACTTCTGCGGTCTCATGCAAGCACTTCCACAGATGAGAAACGTGGAAAACATCATGAACGCCAGATAGATTTTTTGGAAGCTTTACTCTATAGGCCATTTGGCCGATCCTTACGGTTATGGGAAAGGGTCCCACAAATCTGGGTGCCAACTTCCCTACAGATCCAAAGCAAACCACATTCCTTAGGGGTAATACTTTAACAAAAACTAAGTCTCCCACTTCAAATTCGATGTCAGTCCTTCTCTTGTCTGCATAGGATTTCTGCCTATCTTGGGCTGTCTTCATCCGCCGTCGAATGAGGTCAATCTTCTCGGACGTTTCTCTAACCATATCTGGTCCAAGTAATAATCTTTCTGTAAATTCCCACCAACAAGTTGGTGATCTACAGGGTCGTCTGTACAATGCTTCGAACGGTGTGATGTCGATGCTAGCTTGATAACTGTTGTTATAGGAAAACTCTTCTAAAGGAAGATGCTCTTCCCAACTCCCTTCGAAGTCTAGGATACACAGCCTTAAAAGATCCTCAAGAATTATGTTCACCCTCTCCGTCTGTCCATCGGTCTGAGGATGATAAGCAGTGCTCAAACACAACTATGTACCTAATGCTTCTTTCAAGCTCCTCCAAAATTAACTGGTAAAGAGGGGTTCACGATCGCTTACGATGCTGGAAGGTACTCCATGAAGACGGACTATCTCACGAACATAAATCGCTGCCAACCATGATGTCGTCCTCTTACTCTTTACTGGAATGAAATGAGCGCTTTTAGTCAGTCTATCCACTACTACCCAAATACTGGTGTTGCCTTTCTTTGATCTAGGCAAACCATCTATGAAGTCCATGGAGACGCTCTCCCATTTCCACTGTGGAACCTCCAAAGGATGAAGTAAACCACCGACCTTCTTTTGCTCAGCTTTAACTTGCTGGCAAACTAAACATTGAGAAACAAATTCTGCCACATCTTACTTCATCCCAGCCCAAAAGAAAACCCTCTTCATGTTTGTGTACATCTTATCACCGCCTGGATGAATAGTCATCTTAGAATGGTGGGATTCTTCTAGGACTGCCTTTATCAAGCTTCCCGTTTGAGGAACACAAAGCCACCCATCTCTTCACAACCATCCCTTTCCATCTAGGGAATATTGACTAAGGTGATTAGAAGTCTCCCCTTTCTTGAGCTTATCCATGTTGTCTAAAATCTGTGGGTCACCTTGCTACGAAGCTCCTATCTGATCCATAAGAGTTGGTAGTATTTCTAGTGATGCAAACAAATTAGGCAAAATCTCAATGGAGGGTCTAAATTCAAAAGTTGATATGAACTTCAAGCTCTTCCTTTCCACAAACAGAGGACTTAAAGGCATCCTCTGCCTACTTAGTGCGTCGGCCACCACATTACCCTTGCCGGGGGTATAAGCGTTTTCAAAATCATAAGAAGCTAAGAGCCATCCACCTTTATAGCCTCAAAATCATAAGAAGCTAAGAACTCCATCTACCGATCAACCATCAAGAAATATTGGCGCCTTGTATATAAATTCCTTATTATATTATCAATTCCAAATTCCCATCTTTCATATCCTTTCAAAGCTCGATTATCTTTCTTGATTCTTAGAAAAGATTTCCAATATCATAGTTTCTTTATTCGAGAAAATATCTCTTATCCCAGATAGAAAACATTTCCACATATTCACACATTCTTATTTTCTATACTTAGAAAATATACGTTATTAACGCTGGAAAACATTTCCAATTATCATTTCTTAACTTTCCATTAACCCAAATCATTTCAGTTTCTACACTTATAAATCATCTCTGATTTACTTTGGAGAACGTTTCCAATATCTGTTTATTTGGTTAAACCGCTATTATATAAAACATCGTTACTATAACCCAAACAATTAATAATTCATTAACAAAACACATTACTAACCAATTCTTGCTACGGTACCTTAACCGTTTCTTAGTAAATCATGAAGTCAATTGAGTTGAGATATTATTACCTCTCAGACTTTAACTGAACAACATTCTCAACTTCGAAATAGCCAAGGCTCATACTTCAAATCCCAGAAAAAACATCGCTTACGCAACTCTTGGGTTCAAATCTAAGACTTAATCTCTCTTATGGAAAACATTGATTATAACGATATCGTTATAATCTTTATTCCCCAAAAATTTAAATAAAATATAAATTTTATTCATTTACTTTAAACAAATAAATAATTTAAAGTAAGTAATTTAAATCTCGTTTTAAAACAGAAAGTAAAAAAGTACTTTTCGGAATTCGATAGAATCGTATTTCAATAAATAACTCCTTTTCAAATATCCTATATTTGATTAATATTCCAAACATCGGAATAAATCTACTAACTCAAATTATCTTATAATTATTCTATTTGCAGAACATTCGCTTTGAAATCAATATTCGTTTCCAAATATAAATATTATTCCTTTATAGGAATCCAGACTCGTTTATCGAATCATCTTGATTTTTATTCGGAAATTATTTCAAATTCAAGTCTAGTTACTTTGTAAATCCACATCGTTTATAAATTCTGTTTATTAAACGACCACAAACACCCTTCTATCTGTATCAAACCATTCAAGTTTTCTTGTGAACACGTATTTACAAATTATACTTTCCATAACTTCTGAAATCAACTTTATTTGATTTCTATAATTCCCTTCTTGTTTAATAAGCTTAATTTTTAGTAATAATAATTTATCTCAAAAAATAAATCCTATTTACATAGCTGTAAATATTATAATATTAGTCTCTTGGCATATTTTATAGATTCTCACTAGATAGAATTAAATATCTTTCCTGAAATAAATCTTTTTAATATTATTCGACATAGTCGAATTTAAAATAAAAATCCCTTGGATTTAACTCAATTTATTTTATATTCCAAACAATGGAATAAAACTCATGGTTTCCCTTTGAAAACCGATTTCTCATTCAAATTTCCATTTGAAATTATTTTTCTCAACTCAAAACTCTTTTACAACTACATCGTTTAAATCCCACTTTAAATATCAGTGTCAATAATGATTTCCACTTTTCTTTTACAAATTCAACTTGAATTTATATTTTAATTTATCCTATGATAAATATTTTGTTTAATTTATAAACATAGTTATAAACAACTTCTTGTTTAATCCACTTAAAAAAGTTTCTATTTCCAATCCATTTGAAATCTAATTTCTATTTTGGGAAATAATTTCCTTTTAAAATCTCAAATTTCTTTTCTACATTCTAAAATATTTTACGGTATTTAAATACCAAAATATATAGGGCCAGTGTAATTCAACCACAACATAATTAATCACCAGTCATATATCACATCATATATTACAATAAATAAATAAAACTGTAATTAAAATGTTGAGGAATCCAGTTGGATCCCTCCAACCTTTTCCCCTACATCCATAGATGTTAACCAGCATAAATAACATCAATAATATTTATTTCGTATCAATATGAGTTATCATAATGAACAAAATTAATGATCAATCAATGATATAATTGTATCAACCAATTCAACCAATTCTATCAACCATTCATCCAAACAACCATCACATAGTATAAAATTAATATAAATGAATTTAAAACTTGTTTATATAAAATTATAAATGAGCCAGAGTTAGTGAGTTTACTCACCTTGTCTGCAGTTGAAGGTTCATCTATTGTTTCGTTTAAAATCAAACAACCGTTTGATTTTTTTTCCACGAGATTCCATCAGCTATGTTCTCCGTCATATCAGTTCCACAATGAAGAATTCATCGCTATGATTCCAATGTGGGCGTTTTCGTTGGATTCTGTTAACGTACGCAAAATATTCATATTATAAGATTTAATAAATTAATCGGTCAATAAGGCTAAATTAATTTTTAATTAACCAAGCTTAATTACTATATAAAAAATAACCCACCTTCTTAACTCCTTCCCTTCCTGGTATAATCCCGGTACCCGAGATATATTCCTCCAAACAACTTTGAACGCTGCTCTTCACCTATGTCTTCCTCTCCAACATCAATGTTTTAAACAACTAAGTCATACGCTTCTCCCGATTTCACCTTTGATACCGTTTTAAACAACTTGCCAGGTCATCTTTTTCATGTAGGCAAAATGACCCTGTCCTACACAGTTCGCACGCCTCCCCAGTAGCTAAGCTGCTGAAGTCCACGCATTTTTTTTATGTAATTATTTCCATGCAACATTGGACCAAAGAAAACATACCTGAATTTAAACAATGTCACAAAGCCTTCCTCAACCAATCACTACTCCTGATCAACGCCATAAACCCACTACAGCACTCACCTACTTCACTACAATTCTATACGACGAAAATCAATCAAACTTTACCATCATTTTTCATCCCAAAATCATCAACAGTTTCCTCTTTATAATCCATTCCTACCCACACCATTTCTACAAAACTTGGTTGTCCACTTCGTCGCGCGTTCATCGGCCATCCCAAGCAGCTATAGTGAGGATATTTACATCAAAATTTACAGATTTCTCCTTTTCTTTACTAATCTCAAAACTGAAACCCCCCTTTCTTCATGAACAACACCATCACCAAATTCCTCAGCACTTGTTCCTCTCACTCCAGAAACATATGGGCCATTACACCCCTTCAAGCTCACGTCTCTCACCTTACTTCACCAATCTCCTCCATACAACATCTAGAAACCTCTTTCATACAACATCTCAAAGTTTGTCACAATGACTAACCAGTTTGACAACTGCAGAATTTTCGCAACATAAAGGAAAAGATAAAAGAATGTTCCGACCTCCACTTGGCTCCTCCACCGATCAACTGTACCCTGTCTTCAGTTCGACTCAGTTCGAACCATGCCATTAGCGATGCAAAACCCTAGTTTTGTAGCGAATTCGAACTCCAGAAAAGAAAACCGCAATCAACAATATATACACGAGAACAAAGCCGAAGAGATCAAGAATCCAAAGAACCGAAAGTCAATTGATTTCATCTTGAATTTGATTTTAATTGGATTTTTGCAGTTGTGATGTTGTTTGCTGAGAATGATACGAACAGAAGATGGAATTTAGAAATGAATAGATGCTGACAACGGAATTAAGGAGTTAATAAATGTTAACAACAAAATTGAGGAATTTAGGGATTTTTCATTGATTTGGTTTTGTTTGTGGGAGGAGTTGTTGGTTTTGTTTTTCTGAAGGGAAGGAAATAAGAATCGTCTTGTTTTCCTTATTTATAAGGACTTGGTCGACTTCTTAGGGAAGCTGTTTGAGTGGCTTCTTAGGTAAGGAATTTGGATGGCTTCCAATATAAGCTTCACAATAGTTTTATTATTTTTAAGTTCAATATACCCATTACAGACCCCAGAAATGTTTGACAAATGTGAGTATATCAGTGAAAGAATACATATTTTTTTTCATAGAATGGATAGAGAACACATGCATTTGTGAAGATTTTATTCAAGATAATATACCATCAATTTTGTTTAGGACTAGGTATACGGTTTTGCAGTGATTCTTTAGATTTTTATTTTTATTTTCTTATTATTAAAGTCGGATGGCATATAGTGATATTTTTAGTTGTGATGTTTGAATCGATTGCTACACGTCCTCGTGTTGCGCAGATATGATAAGATAGCATGGTAGGTAAACAATCGAAAGGATAATGACTGAAGATTCAAATGGGTTCATTTTTGTAAACATTTATAACTCAGTTAGTTGTGCTGATATCACTAATTTGGATCCATAACACAAATTGGTTCTAAGCTTGTTGTGATTAGAAAATGAAATTTTGTAATGAGTACATCAATCATAGAAAACACATCTAAGTATCTAAAATATCATTTGAATACTTGTATTTAGTTTACTATTTTTAGAGTAAAAGTTTTCTTACACCGTAGGTAATTATTCTATCTACAGATATTCAAAAATTGCTTAGGTAATTAATGAAGACATAGGACATGATGACAATGTTTGGACTCAAGATTCATGGAAGTGGGAAAAGAAATATGTGCATATGAAAACTTGAAAGAACCAAACAAAGTCAACATGAATGGAACAATCTCCTAATTTGATGTTATTTGATCAAAATTAGTTTTACTGCTCAGCAACTTTTTTTACCTCAAGTTCAAATTGATTTTGTTAACTATGTCTTCTCACAAGGGCAAGATGAATCGGTTATTGTTAAATCAGGTCTACGCCTAATTACGTCATAAAAATCGTGTTCACATTTGAAGCCAATATTTTATTATACTTAGATTCAAATTCGATGACATAAAAATGCGGGTCATTATAGTACGCTTCTAACGATTACTTTGCATTATCAGTAGTATAACCAGAATGAGGTGATCCCTTCCGCTATAAGGTGGTAGACTTAGGCATACGTCCAAATGTACCCCAACTACTACCCTAATCGATTAGCTCCGTAATCCGCGTAGATACTATATGCTGGCCTCATCGTAGGATGTATCACGTCCTAAAGTGAAAACCCTTCGCTGATATGCATAGCCCCGTTTCTACAGGTGTCACGGTTGTCTTATCCCCCTCTTCCCGGCTCATGCATGCACATGGCCCGGTCGGTTTGCGCCGCCCACACCGTCCTCCATGTTTGGATCTCTTACAATCGGTCCAGTAAGCGTGCCCCTTCTCCGACCTAGTTCAGAGTACATGTTTGATACCTAGTCCGGTTACTGGCTGAAATGGGTCGCATACAATATGATACAAGCTCTCCCCTTTGCATTGTATCCCCCACTAGGTTTTCGTTAGCTATGTATACCACTAGGTGTCTTTAATTACATAACCCTATCATTAATACAAGTTATGTTTACCCTAAAAGGTGTCTTTAATTACATAACTTTATTATTTCCACCGGTTATGTATACCACTAGGTGTCTTTAATTACATAACCTTATCAAGTTAAGTTTTATGGGCCTATGTTAAATATTGCCCACCTATCTCAGATATCCCTAACTTAACCCTCCCATTATTCAACCAAGTTTACTTAACCCCTATTCATGTTTATGTTCACTCAATCCCTATGGATTCAGCTAGGTTAAGTATTTTAATTCTTTACCATGTCCATTTATGGTTTATAATGGGCTAGACCTCCCACATTAGGTGTAACGACTCCGATTTTGCCCGAACCTTATCGATCGCAAAACCGACTAAGACCGTTCAAAACCCGAATACGCTAACTCTGGGTATACAACACATTATAACATATAATAGAAGACTTTTATAAACATTACAAAAATGTTACATTAGAGTACAGAATATATCAGAGTACATCGAATATAATATAGCGGAAGATAAATTTACAGTAAATTTAATAATTGCAGCGGAATAAATAAACTAATGCAGCGGAAGACTATCAATGCTCTGGACACAGCTTTAAGCTTCGATCCAGAATCCAGCTCAATATATCTGCAAAATAAGCTACTCGACTACCCGCGTGGAAAAGAGGGCACCCGAGTTTGCAAAGTGAAACAAACTAGGGGTCAGTCATGGGACTGGTATGAGAAATCTTTCTTATCTTATATAATAATAAGGCTAATCAAAGGACCACGCCGCTACGCGGAACGTGTATACTCCCTTGAATTGCCAGTGCATGAAATAAAGTAAATCGTCAAACAACGCAATGCTTTTTAGAAAAATGAAACCATTATAAGACACAAGTCCCATCATACAATGCAATGCAAACCGAAGGATAGAGTTTTACCTGACAATGGTCAAAAATGCTTGATACGATAAAACGGATTTGATAATATTATTATTAGTGTATATATATGTTTCAAAACAATTTCAATCATAATGTATCAATCATAGACGGCATAGTACCCCATCCTACTATGTCACCCTACTAGTTACACAGTCAATACCGCATGGTGTCATATTGGAAGTTGGATTTCCATCATGAGTCAAGGCTAGGAACGATCTCCTCACCGATTCAAGACACTCTAGCAATGTCTCAGGATTCGGGCGCTGGCGAACCTTGGATCCTGCAGGGCCGGTCCACAAATACTTTAGTAGATTAGTTATGCCTGAACACATGCTTCCCGGTCCTATTGAACCTATAATACGGCCATTGGCGACCGATAAATCCGAGGCCTCGAAAATTCCATCATCCACATGAGTAAAAATGTCAGGGCTGGTAAGTCGCTAACACCACTTCTAGCTAGAAAGAAATGTGTGCACTCCTTACGTTCCCTTGCTCCGTTTTTGACTCTTACCGAGGTGAGAGGCTCGCGAGGTAACGCTATACACAAAGCTATGCTGAAATAGGCTATGCTTTAATCATCCCACAAGGCTCTGCTTTTCAATAAAAGCCTCGATTATTTGCATCTTGGCATGCCACATTGACAATTCACGCCATGCGATCGATAACTACCAATATATAACCTCTGAGCTCGTACGTCTCAGAGAAGGGTGTTAAGCAAGAGAATAAATTCTCTGCCACCACAGATATATATTAAATAGAAATCAATTTAATTTACATGGAATTAAATCCAATGTCAAACACACATCTATTTACAAGTCCGTTCTGGGTCTGAACAAAACCGGAGACACCTTATTCCTCGTCCCGTATGTCTAATATGGAAGTGAGGTGCTCGCTTATCTGGACGATCAACAAGTACGTCCAGACAACTACCACTTTAACCCTTTAATGGTAGCTACACAATGCCGGGCATCAGTAGTCATCCATTCGATGTGAAGATCGTCGGTCTTCAACCACCGTCTTCATCATCGACTCTTAATCGTCGTAGTAATTATTCGGAATTGGTTAATCCCGGTCTTTCCGAATAACTTGTGTATTTTATAATAAAAAATCAAGTGCTATAAAAACGCATCCAACGCCTTATTCCAATTCAGAATATGCTTTAAATAAAATATTCACATTATTAGGGAAAGATTCCCATTAGTTTTATCAAAGATAAATTCTTTTAAATTTATTCTTTAAATTTCGTTTTAAAGATTCATCAAACTCCAATTTGATTTTAATATCAAAAAATCATTACTTTATGATTATTCCAATTTAAGACATAAATCTTATCTTTAACTGGCTTAAAGAACCAATGTCATTTAAAACATAGTTCACGATAAACCCAAAATCATCTTCCATTTAATATGGAATTTTCACAGAAATCAAGTCAATATATAATCGATATAAATTTCTGTATCAGACCAATAATATAAATGGAATAATGGCAAAGCCTTTTAAATTCCATATATAGTATCAGTCTTCTTTTACAGAAGTCTATCTCGATTATTATTAAATCGATTTCCCACTCAATTCCAATTTAATTGGAAAACTTGACTTTAGAATTTTTTTTTTTAAATCTTAATAAAAAGATCTATAAATCCTAAATTATATTTTCACTGTAAATTGGGTTAAAGAATAAATGTCGTTTAAAAACATAGTTCATGATAAACCTAATTCACATATCAATTTATTCCAATTACTAAATATAATTGAAAACTTTAATAATCTTAATTAAAAGATTTATTCCTTCATACGGGGTTTAAGAATAGTGTTATTTAAGACACCATCCACGACAACCCAAAATCTAATTCTTTTATTTAATCCCAATTAAATATTAACTAGAAGTCTTCATTAAATATTAATTTAAAAGGTTTATTCTAGTAAATAACTAGTTCATATTGATAAAAATATATTTTTATCTTTTGTGTCCATCTAAAGCGGACGTAGAAATCATCATTTTATTCTTCGATGAATATTATTTTAAAATATTCATTATTCAAAAATATTCTTTATATAAAAAGATTCTTTATGTAAAATATTCTTCATATTATAATATTCTTTACTTTAAAATAATCTTTATATTACAATGTCCTTTAAAAATATTATTTATTTAAAAGATATTTTGAATCGGAATGTGACTCAATCATTTACCATATAATTTTGGTTATATGGATTTCATATATTGCATGTATATGAACAATAATAATAAATAATCATTAAATCATCCATTCACATTCAGAGTGAAATTTATAACTGTGTGAGTATTAAAATGAATAAATAACGCTCATCGCAGCCTGTCAATCCATCGATTGACATTCAACTAAATATTGGGATCCATGTTTGTTAAATATCATTCCAATACCTTTGTGGGGTTTTCAGCCAACAACATTTCATATAAATAAATAATTGGTTAATGAATTTAATCAATTTTAATTCTGCTAACATGTTGATGATAATGAACGCAACATGGTATTTTATTCCTAATGTCGAATAAAAATGTATTTGACTCGTATAATTTCCTTATACATTTCTAATGTCTAATAGAATGTAATTTATTTATATGACATTGTTGCTGATGACAAACAAAAAGATAATTTTCATTTCCTTTATTTGTTGCAATTCCTATCTTTAAATTTAAAAAATAAAAAGAAATTGTTTTATTTGTATATGTTTTCAGTATATAACCCGACAAATACAAATGTCTATATTAAATTGCGTAAACATTCTAATGGATACATTAACATATAAAAATGTCACTTTAGTATACATATAAATTCTAATGTTTGTTTTGACCAATAATAGGATTCTTATATTTGCAAATAAATTCTAATGTATGCTATGCAAATAAGAGTGATTTTTTATATTTGCATATAAATTCTAATGTATGCTATGCAAATAAAAGTGATTCTTATATTTGCATATAATTTGTATTCCAACAAAATGTATGAAAAGTGATACATTCATTTTGCTAACAATTCTATTTTATCAAAATGAATATTCTGTTGTAACACAAATCTAGTTAATAAAAATGCTATTTGTGTTTAACTCTTTTATTTAACCAAAAATGTGATTTTTATTCCATTCCCAATCTAATTAACAAAAATGTGGTTTTTGCTTTCAACCATCATATTTAATAAAATGTAGTTCTTGTTTCAACTATTATATTTTGACAAAAATAACTATTTTGGTTAAACTAATCTATTTGGCCAAAAATGTTGATTTTGACAAAAATGTGTATTTTGATTCAACTAATCTATCTTGACAAAAGCGTATATTTTGACGAAAATATATGGTTTAATTCAACAGATCTATTTTGACAAAAATGAATATTTTGACAAAATGTATATTTTGATAAAAATGAATATTTCTAATTCAACTATCATAATTTGTCAAAAAATGTTCATTTTTGTTTCAACAATTCTAATTTGACAAAAATGTTCATCTTTGGCTTTAACAATAATATTTTGACGAAAAGGCCAATTTTGTTTCAACGGTTACATTTTGATAAAAGTGACAAATTCGGTTTTAACTATTGTGTTTTGACAAAAATGGATATTTTGTTTTAATTAATGTGTTTCGAAAAAAATGTATATTTTGTTCAACAATTCTAATTTGACGAAATTGATTGTTTTTATTTCATCTATACCAATTGACAAAAATGAATGTTTTTGTTCGATTAAACTATAATGACCAAGAATGAATATTTTTGTTTAACTATTCTACATTGACAAAAATGAATATTTTTGTTTGACTATCCTATATTGAGAAAAATAAATATTTTTCTTTGACTATCCTATATTGACCAAAAATGCTATGTTCGCTTAACAATTCTAATGCGACAAATTGAAAATGTTTGTTTTGAAAAATCTAATGCGACAAAAATGATAATGTTTGTTTTGCTAAATTATTTAGTAAAGGTAATAACTTTTGTTATCTTTTTATTTTAATCCTTTTTATTCTAAACTTCTTATTCTGTGAAAACCCGCAACTTCCCCGTAAAGGAAAGCGTCGGATAGTTCGAGAACAAACCAAATCAGAACGCATACAAAAGAACATTTCACTATATATTACAACAGTGCATCAGATTACAAGAATATACAGAGTATAAATGAATATTACACAGAAATATCAGAGATTTAAATTACATTTAAATACATAGCAGCGGAAAATAATACAATACACAACTAGAAGAGATATACGGATACAAAGCTTTCCGGATACCGTTCCAGCTGTAAACCAGGATCCTGTGAATATAAATCTGCAAAACCAAAACTACTAGCTGCCCGTGTCGAAAATAAGGGCACCCAGAGTTTAGGTTAAAACAATAAACTCCAGGTCAGTCATGTGACTGGTGTGAGAACTAAAACAGTTATTAATCTTTATTTTTAAAGGTAAATCAAGGGACCACGCCGTATAACACGGAACGGGTTTCCTCCCAAGAATACCAGTGCATAAAACAAACAGCGCAATGCTAAATAAGGAAAAATGAAGCTGTTATAAGACCCAGGTCCCATCACACAATGCAACGCAGCCGAGGATAGGGTTTTCCCTTATAACAGCCAAAGAATGCTTGATACGTTTAAAACAAATCATTTGATACTATTATAAGTGCATAGTGTATAAAACCACTTCAAATCATAAGTATCAATCATAGGCGGCATGAATGCCCCATACCACTATGTCGCCATATATAGGTTATACAATCAAAATCGCAAAGTCACGTATTTGGAAATTGGATTTCCATCTATGAACCGAGGCAAAAGATAGTCCTCAACCGATTCGAGACGCTCTAGCCCGCCCCTCAGGCAAGCGCGCAGGCAAGCCTTGGATCGTCAGGGCCGGTCCACACGGAGTGGATTATTATGCCTGAACAATACGTCTCCCCACCCTATGGGGTGTAAGTCTGGTCCGTCAGCCGACCAGAATGCATTCGGCCGAAACCGATATAACCGAGGCGCCTCGCAACCGCAACAACCACAAAAGTCAAACTCGTCAGGGCGTGTAAAACCACTGACGCCACTTCTAGCTAGAAAGAAACGCAAGTCCTCCCTGATGTCCTCTCCCGTTTTTGGTTCATACCGGGTGCGAAACTCGCGAAGTAAACGTTACACAAAGCTACGCCACAAAGGCCGTGCTTTGATCATCACCACAAGACTTTGCTTTTCAACAGAAGCCTTGATCATTTGCATCTTAGCATGCCACACAGGCAAACCACTCTATGCAACCGATATCAGTCACACAGAATGAAATCCAATGTCAGACACACAGTCCATTTACAAGTCCGTTCTGGGCCTGAACGAAACCGGAGGCACCTAGTACCCCGCATATCCATCGATCTCCAAGTACGTCTGGACGATCACTAAATGTTTCCATCTTCTTGGGTGTACAGCCCAATCAAGATCATCAGTTATCACCCAAACGACGTGAAGACCTCCGGTCTTCGACCATCGTCCTCATCTTCGACTTATCGTCGTATCAGTTATTCAGAATGGGATAAACCCGGACTTTCCGAATAACTCGCGTATATATTATAAAAGTGTTACACAAACACAACATACGCCTCATTCCAACTCATTAGTCATTAACCGTAAATTAATCAAGAGAATAATTCCCCAAATATTAACCCCGAAGGCCGAAACCAACATCAGATCAATATCCAGAAAACCATTCTGCTTGGCTAACCGACAGTTAGTTTCTAAATTTCACGTTCAAATCTAATTAAAGATTTAACTATCGCCTGGAGCAAAACTGGTGATACTCCATTCTCGATCTTTTCAATCTAATTAAAGATTCATTAAAACTCCACTTAGTTTTAATCATTATCTGGGTTAAAGAATCAGTGTCATTTAAAACACGGTTCACGATAAACCCAAAATCACATTCATTAATTATCGGGTTAAAGAACGAGTGTTATTTAAAACACTGTTCACGATAAACCCAAAAATCAATATCAATTCAATTCCAATTAAATATCATTTAATTGGTACACTTCATTAAATCTAAATAAAAAGATTTAATCTTTTCTCAACTGGGTCCAAGAACAGTGTTAATGAAGACACCATTCACGACAAACCCAAAAATCAATATCAATTCAATTCCAATTAAATATCGTTTAATTGGTACACTTCATTAAATCTAAATAAAAAGATTTAATCTTTTCTCAACTGGGTCCAAGAACAGTGTTAATGAAGACACCATTCACGACAAACCCAAATCACATTCATTGATTATCGGGTTAAAGAACAAGTGTTATTTAAAACACTGTTCACGATAAACCCAAAAATCAATATCAATTCAATTCCAATTAAATATTACTTAATTGGTACACTTCATTAAATCTAAATAAAAAGATTTAATCTTTTCTCAACTGGGTTCAAGAACGGTGTTAGTGAAGACACCATTCACGACAAACCCAAATCACATTTGATATTAAATACAAGGCTCTGAATAGAAAATATATCGGCCTATATTCAATATCAAATTCTACGATTAACAAATGTCGTATTGGAAATAACGATATAAAAATATATCTTTCAAATTTCCATAACAACACCTGTATAATCACGAATTCCAACATCGAAATATTCCGAAGACAATTTCGATTCAAATCCACTCCAATGCAATCATTGGAAATTTTGGTTATTTTCAAAACCCTTTTCGAATTCAATTTATTTATTTAAAAATAAATAGAATTATAATTCTAGTTCAAAACTAGTTCATTTCGATAAAAATCTATTTTTATCTTTTCAAATATGGAGTTTTTCATCCCAAATCTTCACAAATCATTTCTTATGATTTTACATAAATTATTACTATTTTTAATAATTTTATCAAGGCCCGTACAGTCGATTTCCATCAACGGCCATCGAACTGCACTTACAGCGACCTTTTTCGAATTTGATTTGGACGTATCTCCAAATCCAACCGTTAGATTTCAAATTTCTAACCTTCTTTAGAAAGCCCTTTTCGATACGAACCCAACGGTTCCGGTTTTAGGAGAATCCGACGGTCGGATCTCCCGTAATGTCCGTTTGAAATAAATGGTCGAAATTCGCGAACTGCCGCGGCGCGGCGCGTTCTATTCAGGCCATTATATTATATATATAATATATATAATATATATTTCGTCGATTTCTATTTAAAACGAATTATATAAATAGTTTTAAATTCGTTTCAAATTCTTTCAATTCAAAGCAAAATTGAATTCTTCTTTATAAATTCGTTTAAAAATTCATTTCTATTCCATTTGAATTTCAATTCAATTTGAATTCATTTCAATTTGCTTTCTATTCCATTTGAATTCGTTTTCAATTCAATTCATTTCGAAATCGTTTTCAATTCAATTCATTTCGAAATCGTTTTCAATTCATTTTGAATTCGTTTTCAATTCAATTCATTTCGAAATCGTTTTCAATTCAATTCATTTCGAAATCGTTTTCAATTCATTTTGAATTCGTCTTCAATTCAATTCATTTCGAAATCGTTTTCAATTCAATTCATTTCGAAATCGTTTTCAATTCAATTCATTTCGAAATCGCTTTCAATTCATTTTGAATTCGTTTTCAATTCAATTCATTTCGAAATCGTTTTCAATTCATTTCATTTCGAAATCGTTTTCAATTCAATTCATTTCGAAATCGTTTTCAATTCAATTCATTTCGAAATCGTTTTCAATTCATTTCATTTCGAAATCGTTTTCAATTCAATTCATTTCGAAATCGTTTTCAATTCAATTCATTTCGAAATCGTTTTCAATTCATTTTGAATTCGTTTTCAATTCAATTCATTTCGAAATCGTTTTCAATTCATTTTGAATTCGTTTTCAATTCAATTCATTTCGAAATCGTTTTCAATTCATTTTGAATTCGTTTTCAATTCAATTCATTTCGAAATCGTTTTCGATTCAATTCATTTCGAAATCGTTTTAAAATCGATATAAATATCGTTCACGTCAAAATGGCGTCAATCTAATCAATACGGCTTCATAAATTTCTATTTTCAAATATTCTATTTCAAATATTTCTATTTCAAATATTTCTATTTCTAAACTGGAATGAGGCCCAATCGATTACCATATAAAATTAATTATATGGATTTTCATACAACACATGTATATAATAGCATTGAAAAATAATCAACCATCAACCAAAGTGCACTACACTGTATAAGCATCAAATAAAGATATCTAACGCTTATAACAGCATGTCAATCAATCGATCGACATATTTAATCAATCAGGATGAGTGAACTTCAAATTTCATCCTAACACCCGTGTGGGGTTTCAAACAATCAAACAACTATTTTATTCGTGCAGTTGGGCGATGTGTAAAATTTATCGTCCCAATCAATGTCATTCAAATAAGTGTACATAAACAAACCATCTGGTTTGTAAATGAATATTTATTTATTCACATTCACGTTAAAAATTATATTTTTAACGATATAACATTTTATTCAACCTATGAATTTCTATTATTCATTTACACAAAAAAAATGATCTTTTTATTTTTCTAACATATTTTAGAAAATTTCGGCGGCATAACGGCACGATACTAGAAACGGGACGAGGCCTAGCCTTATCCCCGGTCTAGTGAAGGCCCACGCCATTCACTCATCAATCAAATCAATTTCATTATGCAAACCACAAAATTTGGAGTAAGGGTCTAACCTAGCCTTACTCCTTCGCCTTATAACGGCGCACGTCTAATCCTAACCAATTTATCGATTCGATTTTTCACACCACAAACCACATTCAAACCAATATCACAATCAATCACCAAACAGTCAAACAAACAAGTCCATGGTCTGTGGACGGGTGTCGGGTGCTACTAAGCACCGTCTGCATCCTAGTATATATATATATAACTAGAAAAATAAATTGAAAGGTGAGAAATTCTCACATATAGCTATCCTAGCTCCACGGCTCTTCTAATGCAGGAAACCTTCGCCAACTCGCATTTTGTCGCTTTCGTTGTCCGCTTTCACTACATATGTAAAAATCGAATTTTACTTCGCTATTCCATATATAAAAATCGAATTTTTATTTCAAAGTTCCATATATAAAAATCGAATTTTTAGTTCAAAGTTCAATATATAAAAATCAAATTTTTAGTTCGAAGTTCAATATATAAAAATCGAATTTTTAGTTCGAAGTTCAATATATAAAAATCGAATTTTTAGTTCAAAGTTCAATATATAAAAATCGAATTTTTATTTCAAAGTTCAATATATAAAAATCGAATTTTTAGTTCAAAGTTCAATATATAAAAATCGAATTTTTAGTTCAAAGTTCAATATATAAAAATCGAATTTTTAGTTCAAAGTTCAATATATAAAAATCGAATTTTTATTTCAAAGTTCAATATATAAAAATCGAATTTTTATTTCAAAGTTCAATATATAAAAATCGAATTTTTATTTCAAAGTTCAATATATAAAAATCGAATTTTTATTTCGAAGTTCAATATATAAAAATCGAATTTTTATTTCAAAGTTCAATATATAAAAATCGAATTTTTAGTTCGAAGTTCAATATATAAAAATCGAATTTTTAGTTCAAAGTTCAATATATAAAAATCAAATTTTTAGTTCAAAGTTCAATATATAAAAATCAAATTTTTAGTTCGAAGTTCAATATATAAAAATCGAATTTTTATTTCAATAAAAATCTCGCCTTTATAGAAATAACAATCTAATCTTTTCTAAATCAAAAATCTAAATTTTTCCTAAATCAAAACTACGATCTTTTTCTAAACAAACATATGAACTTTACTAAACAAAAATATGAACTTTTTCTTAGATAAAAATCCTATCTTTATTCTCTAATCATTTTTAAAAAAAATCAAATCTTTTAGGTTTAAAAAAAATCCAATCTTGTAGGTTTAAAAAAAATCAAATCTTGTAAAATAACTAATGAAGTAAATAGGGTATATAAATAAAACAAAATTAACTAAAAAAAAACTTACAGTGTTCGATAAGGGGGGGGGGGAGGCGCGCTCGAGTTCCGGAGGGGGGCTGTGGTGTCGCGTCGTCGAGGTGGGGAGGGGGGGGTATCGCGGCGCCTGTCAGCGCTGGAGGGGGGGGCTTCGACGAAGGGGCTGTCGCGAGGGGAGGGGTGCGGACGGAGGAGAAGGGGCTGCTGGAATCGAGACTGGGGGAGGTGGCGGTCCCCTTGGAGGCGGCGTCGGGGTCTTCGTCGGCGTCGAGGGGGGCGTCGGCGATGTCTAGGTTAGGGTTTTTTTTTTTTTTTTTTTTTTATATTTCTGTATAAATGAATTCGGGGGGGGGGGGGGCAGAGGTATAGGAGGGAAAAGTTTATTTTTTTTTTTAATTTAATTATTATATTTGGCAAAAAGGGTTGACTTTTACATATGACCTCGAAACGAGGCCCACCGCCTGTCGTCCATAGCGTTCCACCCCCATTCCGAACACAATGGGATATGTATCGCAAGCTGATTCGATTGTTACAATCAGTTTCCTTTTGAATTTACATTTAAATCACTATATTGAATTTTAAACGTACATTTCAAATTACCGGGGCCACATACTAACTAGAAAAATTCCAGAAAAATATTTTCTAGCTTCGTATTGGCGATACGGTCCTAACAAAACTAGTTTCGTCGAATTCTGAGACCGTTTCAAAAATGGCCAATTTCCAGTCGATTAAAATTGACTGAAACTGGTCAAACGCGTTTTCTTTTGCCACGCTCACATATTGATTCGAAAAATTATGAAATTTGAAACCTAGCAATAACTTAACATCACGGACCCAACAAAACTGGTTTCGTCGAAATCCGAGGTCGTTTGCAAAACGGCTATTTTTAAGGGCCTTATATATATAAAAATATATATAAATTCCACAGCGACTATTTCTAATTTTCAACTGGACATATCTTTTGATTCCCGTTAGGAAATTTCGATTATTCGGATTCGTTGGAAAGATATTATCAATTAGATCCCATTATTTTTGGTTTCATTAAAATCCGGATTGTTTTGCACCCGGTACATTCAATTGAAGTTTGAAATCGAATTATCGAACTACCGCGCCATTTTCAATTCCTTTTATAATTATATATAATTATAATATATTCTAACGACGACGTATATAATATATACGTTGGAATTATATTCAAAAATAAATTTCTCGTCGATATTATTTAAAATAATCTATTTTATATAATCAAAATTCGCTAAAATTGCCAATTTAAAATTTTCAAACTGGCTCGCATTTTACGGGTTGTTACAATCTCCCCCACTTAAAACTTTTCGTCCCCGAAAAGGAACAAAGTCGAAAGTGGTTTGATTATTCAGCTCTACGTTCGATCTGGCTTCCATTCTCCAACTTTTCAGTTTCTGAGAATTTTCAAAATTTCAAAAATTTGGCTAACACCCTAAATTTTTGAAAAATTTCGCCATAACCTCCCCTGCACCGGGAGCATCGGGGAATTTCAAATAGCTTCCCCGGTCCTTCAGATCTCAAAAAGAAAAAGAAAAAGCCAAGCGGCTAGCCAATAGGCTCACAAAATCATCATCACCCAAACAAAACAGGAAATTATGTAGTAAACACGTACCTATTTGTCGGGCAAACAAATTTTATTCTCTGGCTCTAGCCTCCTTGCTATGACCTGTTCAATGTTATCTAGGTATATGCAAGCAAATGCGACCAAATTTCAATACAGTTCAATATTTGGTTTAATTAGGCATAATGGTTCAAAATTATCAAACAATTAAACAAACAACACAAACATCAATCAATTAGTGAATTAGAGTTTCAAATTCATAATTTTGATTTATAGTCAAAAATCAGATTTTTGATGCCAAATCACAACAAATAAATCTAGCTATATAAGTTTTGGTTCTCACACCAGTCTAATGGAAATATATAGAAAATCACACCTTCGAAACTCGAATACCAATTCTGATGATGTCTAGACTATCATCAGAATCGTCTCCGGGCGACTAGAGTGTGGCTCTATATCTATCCAGTATATTAAAACTTCGAATACACGCGGATCAGACGTATACGCAAAATCTATATATACTGGATTGTCCAACTCAATATAAATAGATAATCAAATACGAATAATTGATTTAAATTTTCAAAACATAATCTGTTTTCATTTGAAAAATATACTCTTCACACTCGTTCTAGGATACTACTGATCCTATCTCTAACGAGTCATTCCCATTGGATATTACTAATCCAATATCTGATGAATTCTTTCGTATGTTTCTAATGTGTCTTGTTCTCTAGCTTTGTAAACCAAAGCTCTGATACCAAATGTGAAAACCCGCAACTTCCCCGTAAAGGAAAGCGTCGGATAGTTCGAGAACAAACCAAATCAGAACGCATACAAAAGAACATTTCACTATATATTACAACAGTGCATCAGATTACAAGAATATACAGAGTATAAATGAATATTACACAGAAATATCAGAGATTTAAATTACATTTAAATACATAGCAGCGGAAAATAATACAATACACAACTAGAAGAGATATACGGATACAAAGCTTTCCGGATACCGTTCCAGCTGTAAACCAGGATCCTGTGAATATAAATCTGCAAAACCAAAACTACTAGCTGCCCGTGTCGAAAATAAGGGCACCCAGAGTTTAGGTTAAAACAATAAACTCCAGGTCAGTCATGTGACTGGTGTGAGAACTAAAACAGTTATTAATCTTTATTTTTAAAGGTAAATCAAGGGACCACGCCGTATAACACGGAACGGGTTTCCTCCCAAGAATACCAGTGCATAAAACAAACAGCGCAATGCTAAATAAGGAAAAATGAAGCTGTTATAAGACCCAGGTCCCATCACACAATGCAACGCAGCCGAGGATAGGGTTTTCCCTTATAACAGCCAAAGAATGCTTGATACGTTTAAAACAAATCATTTGATACTATTATAAGTGCATAGTGTATAAAACCACTTCAAATCATAAGTATCAATCATAGGCGGCATGAATGCCCCATACCACTATGTCGCCATATATAGGTTATACAATCAAAATCGCAAAGTCACGTATTTGGAAATTGGATTTCCATCTATGAACCGAGGCAAAAGATAGTCCTCAACCGATTCGAGACGCTCTAGCCCGCCCCTCAGGCAAGCGCGCAGGCAAGCCTTGGATCGTCAGGGCCGGTCCACACGGAGTGGATTATTATGCCTGAACAATACGTCTCCCCACCCTATGGGGTGTAAGTCTGGTCCGTCAGCCGACCAGAATGCATTCGGCCGAAACCGATATAACCGAGGCGCCTCGCAACCGCAACAACCACAAAAGTCAAACTCGTCAGGGCGTGTAAAACCACTGACGCCACTTCTAGCTAGAAAGAAACGCAAGTCCTCCCTGATGTCCTCTCCCGTTTTTGGTTCATACCGGGTGCGAAACTCGCGAAGTAAACGTTACACAAAGCTACGCCACAAAGGCCGTGCTTTGATCATCACCACAAGACTTTGCTTTTCAACAGAAGCCTTGATCATTTGCATCTTAGCATGCCACACAGGCAAACCACTCTATGCAACCGATATCAGTCACACAGAATGAAATCCAATGTCAGACACACAGTCCATTTACAAGTCCGTTCTGGGCCTGAACGAAACCGGAGGCACCTAGTACCCCGCATATCCATCGATCTCCAAGTACGTCTGGACGATCACTAAATGTTTCCATCTTCTTGGGTGTACAGCCCAATCAAGATCATCAGTTATCACCCAAACGACGTGAAGACCTCCGGTCTTCGACCATCGTCCTCATCTTCGACTTATCGTCGTATCAGTTATTCAGAATGGGATAAACCCGGACTTTCCGAATAACTCGCGTATATATTATAAAAGTGTTACACAAACACAACATACGCCTCATTCCAACTCATTAGTCATTAACCGTAAATTAATCAAGAGAATAATTCCCCAAATATTAACCCCGAAGGCCGAAACCAACATCAGATCAATATCCAGAAAACCATTCTGCTTGGCTAACCGACAGTTAGTTTCTAAATTTCACGTTCAAATCTAATTAAAGATTTAACTATCGCCTGGAGCAAAACTGGTGATACTCCATTCTCGATCTTTTCAATCTAATTAAAGATTCATTAAAACTCCACTTAGTTTTAATCATTATCTGGGTTAAAGAATCAGTGTCATTTAAAACACGGTTCACGATAAACCCAAAATCACATTCATTAATTATCGGGTTAAAGAACGAGTGTTATTTAAAACACTGTTCACGATAAACCCAAAAATCAATATCAATTCAATTCCAATTAAATATCATTTAATTGGTACACTTCATTAAATCTAAATAAAAAGATTTAATCTTTTCTCAACTGGGTCCAAGAACAGTGTTAATGAAGACACCATTCACGACAAACCCAAAAATCAATATCAATTCAATTCCAATTAAATATCGTTTAATTGGTACACTTCATTAAATCTAAATAAAAAGATTTAATCTTTTCTCAACTGGGTCCAAGAACAGTGTTAATGAAGACACCATTCACGACAAACCCAAATCACATTCATTGATTATCGGGTTAAAGAACAAGTGTTATTTAAAACACTGTTCACGATAAACCCAAAAATCAATATCAATTCAATTCCAATTAAATATTACTTAATTGGTACACTTCATTAAATCTAAATAAAAAGATTTAATCTTTTCTCAACTGGGTTCAAGAACGGTGTTAGTGAAGACACCATTCACGACAAACCCAAATCACATTTGATATTAAATACAAGGCTCTGAATAGAAAATATATCGGCCTATATTCAATATCAAATTCTACGATTAACAAATGTCGTATTGGAAATAACGATATAAAAATATATCTTTCAAATTTCCATAACAACACCTGTATAATCACGAATTCCAACATCGAAATATTCCGAAGACAATTTCGATTCAAATCCACTCCAATGCAATCATTGGAAATTTTGGTTATTTTCAAAACCCTTTTCGAATTCAATTTATTTATTTAAAAATAAATAGAATTATAATTCTAGTTCAAAACTAGTTCATTTCGATAAAAATCTATTTTTATCTTTTCAAATATGGAGTTTTTCATCCCAAATCTTCACAAATCATTTCTTATGATTTTACATAAATTATTACTATTTTTAATAATTTTATCAAGGCCCGTACAGTCGATTTCCATCAACGGCCATCGAACTGCACTTACAGCGACCTTTTTCGAATTTGATTTGGACGTATCTCCAAATCCAACCGTTAGATTTCAAATTTCTAACCTTCTTTAGAAAGCCCTTTTCGATACGAACCCAACGGTTCCGGTTTTAGGAGAATCCGACGGTCGGATCTCCCGTAATGTCCGTTTGAAATAAATGGTCGAAATTCGCGAACTGCCGCGGCGCGGCGCGTTCTATTCAGGCCATTATATTATATATATAATATATATAATATATATTTCGTCGATTTCTATTTAAAACGAATTATATAAATAGTTTTAAATTCGTTTCAAATTCTATTTCAACTTCTATTTCAATTCAAAGCAAAATTGAATTCTTCTTTATAAATTCGTTTAAAAATTCATTTCTATTCCATTTGAATTTCAATTCAATTTGAATTCATTTCAATTTGCTTTCTATTCCATTTGAATTCGTTTTCAATTCAATTCATTTCGAAATCGTTTTCAATTCAATTCATTTCGAAATCGTTTTCAATTCATTTTGAATTCGTTTTCAATTCAATTCATTTCGAAATCGTTTTCAATTCAATTCATTTCGAAATCGTTTTCAATTCATTTTGAATTCGTCTTCAATTCAATTCATTTCGAAATCGTTTTCAATTCAATTCATTTCGAAATCGTTTTCAATTCAATTCATTTCGAAATCGCTTTCAATTCATTTTGAATTCGTTTTCAATTCAATTCATTTCGAAATCGTTTTCAATTCATTTCATTTCGAAATCGTTTTCAATTCAATTCATTTCGAAATCGTTTTCAATTCAATTCATTTCGAAATCGTTTTCAATTCATTTCATTTCGAAATCGTTTTCAATTCAATTCATTTCGAAATCGTTTTCAATTCAATTCATTTCGAAATCGTTTTCAATTCATTTTGAATTCGTTTTCAATTCAATTCATTTCGAAATCGTTTTCAATTCATTTTGAATTCGTTTTCAATTCAATTCATTTCGAAATCGTTTTCAATTCATTTTGAATTCGTTTTCAATTCAATTCATTTCGAAATCGTTTTCGATTCAATTCATTTCGAAATCGTTTTAAAATCGATATAAATATCGTTCACGTCAAAATGGCGTCAATCTAATCAATACGGCTTCATAAATTTCTATTTTCAAATATTCTATTTCAAATATTTCTATTTCAAATATTTCTATTTCTAAACTGGAATGAGGCCCAATCGATTACCATATAAAATTAATTATATGGATTTTCATACAACACATGTATATAATAGCATTGAAAAATAATCAACCATCAACCAAAGTGCACTACACTGTATAAGCATCAAATAAAGATATCTAACGCTTATAACAGCATGTCAATCAATCGATCGACATATTTAATCAATCAGGATGAGTGAACTTCAAATTTCATCCTAACACCCGTGTGGGGTTTCAAACAATCAAACAACTATTTTATTCGTGCAGTTGGGCGATGTGTAAAATTTATCGTCCCAATCAATGTCATTCAAATAAGTGTACATAAACAAACCATCTGGTTTGTAAATGAATATTTATTTATTCACATTCACGTTAAAAATTATATTTTTAACGATATAACATTTTATTCAACCTATGAATTTCTATTATTCATTTACACAAAAAAAATGATCTTTTTATTTTTCTAACATATTTTAGAAAATTTCGGCGGCATAACGGCACGATACTAGAAACGGGACGAGGCCTAGCCTTATCCCCGGTCTAGTGAAGGCCCACGCCATTCACTCATCAATCAAATCAATTTCATTATGCAAACCACAAAATTTGGAGTAAGGGTCTAACCTAGCCTTACTCCTTCGCCTTATAACGGCGCACGTCTAATCCTAACCAATTTATCGATTCGATTTTTCACACCACAAACCACATTCAAACCAATATCACAATCAATCACCAAACAGTCAAACAAACAAGTCCATGGTCTGTGTACGGGTGTCGGGTGCTACTAAGCACCGTCTGCATCCTAGTATATATATATATAACTAGAAAAATAAATTGAAAGGTGAGAAATTCTCACATATAGCTATCCTAGCTCCACGGCTCTTCTAATGCAGGAAACCTTCGCCAACTCGCATTTTGTCGCTTTCGTTGTCCGCTTTCACTACATATGTAAAAATCGAATTTTACTTCGCTATTCCATATATAAAAATCGAATTTTTATTTCAAAGTTCCATATATAAAAATCGAATTTTTAGTTCAAAGTTCAATATATAAAAATCAAATTTTTAGTTCGAAGTTCAATATATAAAAATCGAATTTTTAGTTCGAAGTTCAATATATAAAAATCGAATTTTTAGTTCAAAGTTCAATATATAAAAATCGAATTTTTATTTCAAAGTTCAATATATAAAAATCGAATTTTTAGTTCAAAGTTCAATATATAAAAATCGAATTTTTAGTTCAAAGTTCAATATATAAAAATCGAATTTTTAGTTCAAAGTTCAATATATAAAAATCGAATTTTTATTTCAAAGTTCAATATATAAAAATCGAATTTTTATTTCAAAGTTCAATATATAAAAATCGAATTTTTATTTCAAAGTTCAATATATAAAAATCGAATTTTTATTTCGAAGTTCAATATATAAAAATCGAATTTTTATTTCAAAGTTCAATATATAAAAATCGAATTTTTAGTTCGAAGTTCAATATATAAAAATCGAATTTTTAGTTCAAAGTTCAATATATAAAAATCAAATTTTTAGTTCAAAGTTCAATATATAAAAATCAAATTTTTAGTTCGAAGTTCAATATATAAAAATCGAATTTTTATTTCAATAAAAATCTCGCCTTTATAGAAATAACAATCTAATCTTTTCTAAATCAAAAATCTAAATTTTTCCTAAATCAAAACTACGATCTTTTTCTAAACAAACATATGAACTTTACTAAACAAAAATATGAACTTTTTCTTAGATAAAAATCCTATCTTTATTCTCTAATCATTTTTAAAAAAAATCAAATCTTTTAGGTTTAAAAAAAATCAAATCTTGTAGGCTTAAAAAAAATCAAATCTTGTAAAATAACTAATGAAGTAAATAGGGTATATAAATAAAACAAAATTAACTAAAAAAAAACTTACAGTGTTCGATAAGGGGGGGGAGGCGCGCTCGAGTTCCGGAGGGGGGCTGTGGTGTCGCGTCGTCGAGGTGGGGAGGGGGGGGGTATCGCGGCGCCTGTCAGCGCTGGAGGGGGGGGCTTCGACGAAGGGGCTGTCGCGAGGGGAGGGGTGCGGACGGAGGAGAAGGGGCTGCTGGAATCGAGACTGGGGGAGGTGGCGGTCCCCTTGGAGGCGGCGTCGGGGTCTTCGTCGGCGTCGAGGGGGGCGTCGGCGATGTCTAGGTTAGGGTTTTTTTTTTTTTTTTTTTTTTTATTTCTGTATAAATGAATTCGGGGGGGGGGGGGCAGAGGTATAGGAGGGAAAAGTTTTTTTTTTTTTTTTTATTTAATTATTATATTTGGCAAAAAGGGTTGACTTTTACATATGACCTCGAAACGAGGCCCACCGCCTGTCGTCCATAGCGTTCCACCCCCATTCCGAACACAATGGGATATGTATCGCAAGCTGATTCGATTGTTACAATCAGTTTCCTTTTGAATTTACATTTAAATCACTATATTGAATTTTAAACGTACATTTCAAATTACCGGGGCCACATACTAACTAGAAAAATTCCAGAAAAATATTTTCTAGCTTCGTATTGGCGATACGGTCCTAACAAAACTAGTTTCGTCGAATTCTGAGACCGTTTCAAAAATGGCCAATTTCCAGTCGATTAAAATTGACTGAAACTGGTCAAACGCGTTTTCTTTTGCCACGCTCACATATTGATTCGAAAAATTATGAAATTTGAAACCTAGCAATAACTTAACATCACGGACCCAACAAAACTGGTTTCGTCGAAATCCGAGGTCGTTTGCAAAACGGCTATTTTTAAGGGCCTTATATATATAAAAATATATATAAATTCCACAGCGACTATTTCTAATTTTCAACTGGACATATCTTTTGATTCCCGTTAGGAAATTTCGATTATTCGGATTCGTTGGAAAGATATTATCAATTAGATCCCATTATTTTTGGTTTCATTAAAATCCGGATTGTTTTGCACCCGGTACATTCAATTGAAGTTTGAAATCGAATTATCGAACTACCGCGCCATTTTCAATTCCTTTTATAATTATATATAATTATAATATATTCTAACGACGACGTATATAATATATACGTTGGAATTATATTCAAAAATAAATTTCTCGTCGATATTATTTAAAATAATCTATTTTATATAATCAAAATTCGCTAAAATTGCCAATTTAAAATTTTCAAACTGGCTCGCATTTTACGGGTTGTTACATATTCTAATCTTTTTGACCCAAATGTTAAATTTGTCTCAATAACATGTTTTGACACAAATGATAACTTTTATTTCAATTTACATGTTTTGACAAAAATCTATATTTTTATTTCAATAATCATGTTTTGATAAAAATGTTATTTTTATTTCAACTAACATGTTTGACAAAAATGACTATTTTTATTTCCTATAAAACGACAACAAAAATGATACTTTCAACTCTTCTATTTTTATTACATATAAAATAACAACAAAAAAGACACCTTTAAATCTTCTATTTTTATTGCATATAAAATGACATTAAAAATGCAACTTTAAAATCTATTCTTTTCATTACAACTAAAATGACAATAAAAATGTTTCTTTTGTATCAATTCTTTTTATTGTAACTAACTTGACAAAAAATGTTATTTTTAAATCTATCCTTTTTATTGTAACTAAATTGACAAATAAAATGTTACTTTAAATCCATTCTTTTTATTGCATATAAAATGACAATAAAAATGTTACTTTTTAATCTACACTTTTTATTGTATATAAAATGACAATAAAAATGTTACTTTTAAATCTCAACTCTATTTCATTGTAACTATTTGAAAATATAAATGAAATCTTTTATTCCAATTCTAATCTTCGTAACTAATTGAAAATAAAAACTTTTATTCCAATTCTAATCTTTGTAACTAATTGAAAATAAATAAAAAATGAATTTTTTTGTTTCCGATTCTTTTTAATAACCAAAAATGTATATTCTTGTTTCATCTTTTTAAATGACAAAAATGAATATTTTTGGTCTATTCTCTTTAAATGGCAAAAATGAATATTTTGTCTCATTCTTTTTTATTGACCAAGAATGTATAATTTGGTTTCACTCTTTTTAAATGATAAAAATGTTTGTTTTTATTTCATTCTTTTAACTTTGACAGAAATGAACATTTTTATTTCCTTCTATTAAATTTGACAAAAATGAATATTTTATCTACTCCTTGAATCTAATTTCCTAATTAACATAAATGTTAATTACCACCATCTAATAAACAAATGATAATATTATTTGAATCTAATTTTATAATTAACATGAATGTTAATTACAACAATCTAACAACAATGAATCTAATTTTATAATGAACACAAATGTTAATTACAACAATCTAATAACAATGATAATTTTTCTTGAATCTATTTTATTTCTATCATGATAATTTGTTTCATCTATTTCATAACAAACATGAGACACACAAATCAATTCAGTGATTCATCGCAATCAGAAAAAAATCAACACTGAAATAAATATATACACAACATCAACATGAATTTTATATAGAATGAATATAAATTTCACAGTGAAATAAATAATTAATTTTATTTTAAAATAGAAATCTCACATTGATTTTTGTCTGAATTTTCAAAGTGCTCCATTTCAGATCTAGTCTATTTCATCGTGAAGCTCTTGCGAAGACGATTCCAACGCAACTGAAATTTCTGAATTCCGATTTCGTACGAAGAAGATATGCTGTTACAAACATTTGATTATGATTTTGGATAATTAAGAATAATTAATTTAATTAAATCACCCCTTAAACCATCTTCCTCCTTTAATAACTGCCTTGAACCACGTCGAGTGCCTAAACCCATTGTTCACGAAAAAAATCCGATGCCACCCGCCTCCACGACTGACCGAACTCCGATCATGGAACACCATGCCGTAGCTCTTCCAATCACCTTCCACCTCCGACGAATTGGGCCCACTCGCGCCCCTCCTCCTCCCAGAAATCCGCCACGAACGGCGGCAGTTCGCACCAGAAATCCGAGCACTATACTCCACTAAATTCGATCATGCCCGTACAGATTGAAAGATCTCGATTTATTCTTTAATATTTTTTTTAATTTTATAGGTTAATTCGAATTTGGATTGATGTAATTTGGGATTAAAATTCTGTAATGACCCAGAAAATCTGAACCAATTAATTTTATTTTAATTGGCTAAAATAATGGATTTTAAATATTTAAAATAAATATTTTAAATAATAGAGATGAAAAGTGAATGAATCGACAATTGAAAACGAATATAATTAATTCTAATTATAAACAAGACCTGAAATGGCGCTGCAGTTTCAAAAATCGAATTCAAACTTTGTCGGACTTTACCGGGTGCAAAACAAAACGGATTTTAGTGAAACCAAAAATATTTAAATCTGTTAGTGAATACCTTTCTAACGAATCTGAAAAATCGAATTTTCATAGCGGAAAGCAAAAGTTATGGCCGAATGAATTTTCAGAAAGGTCGCTATGGAATTTATATAGCCCGTGAAATTGGCCATTTTGCATACGACCTCGAAATTCGACGAAACCACTTTTGTTGGATCCTGGATGTGAAGTTATTGCTAGGTTTCAAATTTCATAAATTTTGAAGCTAGTATGTCAGTGTGGCAAAGGAAAATGTGTTTTGGTCAATTACAGTTAAATTGGATCGACCAGAAATGGGCCTTTTTGCAAACGGTCTCAGAATTCGACGAAACTAGTTTTGTTGGGACCGTATCGTCAAAACATAGCTAGATTTATTTTTCTGGAATTTTTCGAATTAGTTTGTGGCCCTGGAAAATTGAAATGTACGTTCAAATAAAATATTGAATGTTTTATATTTTAATTTGAAGGGAAACTGACTGAAACAGTCAAATGGGCCTTCGAAACATAGCACATTGTGTTCGGAATGGGGGTAAAACGCTAGGGACGACAATCGTTGGGTTTAGATTGGTGGTCGCGTCAGAAAACCCCTTATAAAACCCATCGGCCAATCAAAATTTTTATATATAAAAAAAAGAAAATCCTTTAATTTTCTCTCTCCCCGATATCGATTCACGGCGGAAATAGCACGCCGCCTTCTCTCCTCTTTTCTGCCCGCTCCGATCACCGAAACGCCCTGGCCCAGTTGAACGTTTTGTAGATCCCTTCGAGCTCTTCCAATCCATGTAAAGTACACCCCCATCGTTTTGTATATCGCGTGAATCACCCTGCCAAAGTGCGGCCGTTCGTAGGCCTGTGGCGCCACCAGATCGCGTGCGAGTTCATCATGGTGGGGCCCTCCAGGCGTGCCTCTCCAAGGCGGTCATCGTGGTGCAATCGGATTTCAACATCGAGCTGCGGATCGAAAGAAAAATAAAAACCTAGTTTTGAAGAAATCGAGCAGGTATCGGCCTGTATGAATTAAACTGCTTTCAACTTCTAAAAGCGTTGCAAACCTTGTAAAAATCATATCTTTTTGCTGTGTTAACGAAATTCGATGAAACAGGAAACATCGTGACCGTGTGGACGCCTTCTACATTTTAGAAGAGACCGCATATTTTTCCGAGCCTTCTGCCATTTTTGGTGGAGTGGAACCCAATGTGAGATTTCTGATTTATAAACGATATGGAAAATGACGATGTATAAATTATATAGTCGATGTATGAGTTATATAAGCGTTGTACACCTCTTGTATAAGCATTGTATAAGTCATACGTTCGATGTATAAGTTGTATATGCATTGTAAAAATTATATATGTGTTGAAATATAAGTGAATTGCTATATATATATATATATATATATATATACGCCCCTCGTCCACAAACCATGGACGATATTTATTGATTGTGATTGGTGTGAAAATTGATTGATAGCAAATGGTTGTTTGGGATTGTTTGTGGTTGATATTGATTGATTGTGGTTGAAAAATACCCATTTGCGGTTGAGAAATATTTGGTTGAAACCACATAGGATTAGTTTGTGGAAATGAAATAAATATATACATGCCGCCTGCGTGCGAACTAGATGCATGATCCCCATTGTCAAAAACCGCGAGGTTTTAAGGTAGAGCGAGAATCCTGAGGAGGGTACAGTAAAGCAGTTCGTATTTTGAAACCGAAACTTCAAACGATTGTACCGGGAGATCCGACCGTCGGATTTTCCCGAAACTGGAACCATTGGATTCGTTTTGAAAAGACCTTTCTAATGACGTAAATTGTGTGAAGATCCAACGGTTAGATTTTCAGATATGTGTAAATCAAATCTGAAGAAAAACAGCGCCACGGCCGCGTTATGGCCCGAAGCGTCGTTTTGAATAAATTGGCTATTTTAAAATAAATAAAAAAATAGCGATAAATCGTTAAAAAATATCATAAACAATATGGAATGGAAATAAACTGAATTTGCTCGATTTATGTGGTGTTTGATGGTTGAATGTGTTTGGTGTGAAAATTACATTAAAGAACAAAATTGGTGTTGTCGAGTGATTTAACCATTGAAATAAATTGATTTGAAATTCTAAATATACGTGAATTATTTGAAAAGGCCGAGTTAATTCTCATTTCAAATAATTGACCGACGATTGGAAGTCGAAGATGAAGACGGTGGTGGAAGACCGGAGATCTTCACCTCGTTTGGATGGTAACCGAGGTCCTGATTGGGAGGCATCCCGAAATATGGGTAATGAGTGGTGATCGTCCAGACGTACGTAGTGGTCGATGGGTTTGCGAGGTATTTAGTGCCTCCGGTTTCGTTCAGACCCAGAAAGGACTTGTAAATGGACTGTGTGTCTGACATTGGATTTTATTCTGTGTTAATTGATCTCTATTAAATATACATCTGTTTGGCGGCAGAGAATTTATTCTTTTGCTTAACGCCCTTCTCTGAAACGCACGAGCTCAGAGGTCGTATATCGATGGACATCAGTCGCATGGCATGAATTGCCTGTGTGGCATGCTAAGATGCAGTGATCAGGGCTTCTGTTGAAAAGCAAAGTCTTGTGGTGATGATCAAAGCACCGCCTGTGTGGCGTAGCTTTGTGTATAACGTGAATTCGCGAGCCTCACACCCCGGTATAAACCAGAAACGGGAGAAGGACCTCAGGGAGGGCATGCGTTTCTTTCTAGCTAGGGTGGTGTCAGTGACCTCCCAGCCCTGACATTTATATACTTTTCACCTGTGTAGTTGTTGCTGTTGCGAGGCGCCTCGGTTAGATCGGACGATCCGGGTCCGATGGAGCCATTCGTTGGCTCATTTACACCCCAAAGGGTGGGGAAACGCAGTGTTCAGGAATTTTAATCCACATCGGTGGACCGGCCCTGACGATCCAAAGGCTTGACTGAGTACTTGCCTGAGGGGCGGGCTAGAGCGTCTCGAATTCGGTAAGGACTATCTTTTGCCTTGGTTCATGACGGAAATCCAATTTCCAAATATGACATCGTGCGGTTTTGATTGTATATATATATGGCGACATGATATATGGTACCCATGTCGTCTATGATTGATAGTTATGATTTGAAATTGTTTTCAAAGCGTATAAACACTAGTAACAATATCAAATGCCTTTGTTTTATTCGTATTAATCATATTTTGGCCATTATAAGGTAAAACTCTATCCTCCGGTTTGCGTTGCATTGTGTGATGGGAACTGAGTCTTATAATGGCTTCATTTTTATAAAAAGCATTGCGATGTTTAAAAGAAAGATTTGTTTTAAAGCACTGGCAATCCAATGGAGTAAACCCGTTCCACGAAAGTGGCGTGGTCCTGTGATTAGCCATATTACATATGTGTTGAATAGATTTCTCATACCAGTCCCATGAGTGACTCGTAGTTTGTTTCACTTTCAAACTCGGGTGCCCCTTTTTCTACACGGGCAGCCTTGTATTCAGGTTTAGCTGGTTCTTTGTGGATAGCTGGAGCTGAAAATGGATTCTATCATTTATCTCTTTTTATGCTGTTCAACTCCTATTGTACATATTTTGTTTGTTTTCCGCTGTAGACATTTATGTATAGCTGAACTGTATTTTTACTAAGTATGATCCTGTATACTGTGTAACTCTGATGATTACTTTTATCCAGTATATTCTATTGTTCATTATCTGGTGTATTTAATTATTTCTGTTCTGCTATTATCTGTTTCTGTGTTATATTCCACGGATTACCCTTGCGCCATCATTACGGGGTTTGGGGTCGTCTCAAATTCGGATGAGGAGGGCCATTGGAATTGTGAGTGGCGGCTGATGAAGAATAGGCTAGGGTTTTGATTTTCAACTCCTATTTATTATAAAATAATATGAAATTCCTTGTTTTGCAAATAAACCCATAAATTCTCAGTAACTCCAATTTTAACCCAACGGAAGTTGTTCCTAGGCAAACACCCACGTTTCGGACGCAATGGGCCAAGTCCCGTCAACTGGTTTATCATCTCCATCTTATTTTCTTTTATTTAATATACAAATCATTTAATTATTTAATTTGAACGTACATTTAAATTTACCGGGACCACATACGGACTCTAAAAATTCCAAAAAAATTATTTTTAGTTATGTTTTGACGATACAGTCCTAGCAAAACTAATTTCATCGAATTCCGGGACCGTTTGAAAAATGGCCATTTTCTGGTCGATTGAATTTGAATGAAATTGGCAAAACACATTTTCTTTTGCCACGCTCACATATTAATTCTAAAAATTATGAAAAATTAAACTAAACAATAATTTGACATTCCAGTTCCAACAAAAGTGGTTTCGTCGAAAACGGAGGTCGTTTGTAAAATGACTATTCATAAGGGCTATATTATATCAAAAATATATATAAATTCTACAGCGACTATTCTGAATTTTAAACTAGACATAACTTTCAATTCATGAAGTGAAATCTCAGTTTCTTACATTCGTTAGAAAGATATGATTAAACAGATTTATATATTTCTTGTTTTGTCCAATTCTGATTTAAAATGAATTCTGTATATTCATTTGAAATTTAAAATCGAATTTTCAAACTACTGTGCCATTTCAAACTCCTTTTATAATTAAATTAAATTTATTCGTTTTAACTTCGATTAAAATAAATTTTTAGTCATAACATTTAAAATAAGTCATTTTAACTATTCAAAATCCATTAAATTTTCTAAAATAAATTTTTTAAATTGATTCAGAATTTTTGGGTTGTTACAATCTCCTCCACTTAAAAATTTTTCGTCCTATAAAAGGAATGAAGCTAAAAGTTGTTTAATTAACCAACTCAACTTTCATTTTTTTATTAGTTGATTAATTTATCAAATATATATAACTTTTATGTATTAAAAATCATATTTTCTAAGATCGGATTATATCTATAATCACAAGTACGTTAATTATAAACTTTTCGCTCTCAACTCATTCTATGGCATTTCTAACCCCATCTCTAACGAGTTTTCTCATTCTAGGATACTACTGATCCTATCTCTAACGAGTATTCTTTTATAGGATATTTCTAATCCTACCTCTGATGAGTCTTTTATTCCATTCTAACGAGTTGCACCCCAAAGATTTGAGCTAACCAGAGCTCTGATACCACTGTAACGACTTCGATTTTGCCCGGACCTAATCGATCGCAAGACAGACTAAGACCGTTCAAAACCCAAATACGCTGTAACACCCCACCTCCATTAAGGTCACTCACAAAGGGAATGCCTTAACTTTGGTGGAGCGTTTTAGTAGACAGAACATAAATTTACAAGACAGATAAACAATACTTGAGAAATTATAACTTTATTACAGCTGAAAAACAGAAATCAGTTTGGTTACATCTTTACCAAAAACTCAAGTACATAAATATTAGTCTTGTTCAGAAAATCATCAGAGTACAAAACTTTTAAACCATAATCCCCACAGAAGCTGCCATAAGGAGTCAAGCCATACTTTAAGCACCCTAAGTACTTCAAGAAGAAGAAATCCGGATCAAGCTAAAGTGTTTCCTCCTTGGAAAACCGGGGGGGGGGGGGGGGGGGACGGAAGAAAAGGGGCGAAAACAAGCAAGGTCAGACATAAAGTCTGGAAAGTGCAGCGACTTTCTGCATATGAACAGATAATAATAATCATGGCATGCAAATAAAACTGGATGAGAGATAACAGTAACAGGAGCAGCAGATGTACTTAGGTTAAACAGAAGAAACAGAATAATATTACTTTTCATCTCTCTGCACTAATACTAGTATAACAGGATTAGGTGTCACCCTAATGTCTAAACTGAAGCAGGAACGGGAACAGAATAATTTCCCCAGAAACAGAACGTTAATAATGGGCTTTTACTACCCGAACAGAAAAAGACAGAAACAGAATGCTAATAATGGGCCTTAACTGTTGGATCCAGAATAACCCTAGAGGGGGGGGGGGGTGAATAGGGTTTTTGACAGTTTTTAACTGAATTAAAAATCAAACGAGATAAATAAAAATAAACAGATCACAGAATATAGCTGAAACAGAAATGCAGAAAATAAATCACACACAGATATACCCAGCTTCGGCAAAACCCTGCCTACTGCTGCATTTCTAAGGTTTCTACTAGGTGATAGAACAGATTCCGCATACAAGACCATGTACACTCGCAAACCCTGCTCCTATTCTAACCCTACGCTCAAACCCCTAGACTGATCCAATCCCCTAGATCAGATTTCCCGAATTACAAATCCTGTAACTCGTAGTTCCAGATTTTACAGACACTGAAACTGGCAGTCAACACCTTGACTGATATCCTAGACTTAACAGATCTAGACACTGATTCGTTTGTTTACAAAAGATAAACAACACAAAAACAAAACAAGAATAAACCAAAGAAAACCCTAGGAGTTAACTTTAAAAGGGTCATCCCCTTTTAATTTAAAACAAATATGCCCTTTTGTTTAAAACTTAGGCCGGCCCATTTTCTTTTCTTGCTTCATTCTTCTGCCCGATTCCTCTTTTGTTCTGGGAAACAAAAATGGCGGCTAGGGTTTTCTGAAACTTCCTCCCCAAATCGAATCGACTGCTTGAAGAATTCTGAAACTCTGATGCTTCACTTTAGTTGATGCTGGTCGATTGATGCTCCTCTCCGATTTGGGCTTTCTCTCCAAATCTCGATCGTTTGCTTCTGGTATCAGATCACTGATGCTTCGAAAAATATGAATAGCTTTGGTACTTTGATTTGGGAGTTGTTGTCTAGCTCGATCGAAAAAAAAAACTGTGAGTATTTCTGAAAATTCTTGCTTTTTTTTTTAAAAAACTTGTGGGTTGTTTGTTGGTTTCGATCTATATACTGCCTGTGATGATGTGGTGTCATATAGGATTTCATATCCTTAACTTGCGCTCTGATTTCTTAAATGATTCGATCTGATTTTGTGGGATTCGATCTTCTATATTTGCCGATGATGAAATGGTGTGATAAAATAGGATTTGAAATCTTCAATCAACTCTGATTTCGCTGTATGACTTGGATCTGAGATTGCGTTTTTTTTTTCTTTTTTTTTTTTTGATGCGTCGGCTTTTATTGCTTTCCTGATTTATTGTTGCGTGATATTTCTTTATGAATTCAGACCTGAAATTTGTCTTCAATGAGTCTGGACATTGCCTCATATGTTGAATTGTTCCCTTGAATGGATTTATGTTTGCCTTGATTTCAAACTGTTGCCCTTTTTCACCTGAGTACTGAATGATTTACAGAAGGAAATGATTCGATTTTCTGCAAATTAATTTTCCCATAAACATGCTTGCTAAATATGTTCTGCCGTGAGTAAAAAATGGAATCAATTAAAAGATTTTCCAAAAGTATTTCACTGGTTTCTGAAAATCATTTTCCATATATGCTCCATGACTGAAAACTGAAACTGCTGCCTTGAATTTCTTGTGTAGTAACCATGATTTGTTGCCGAGAATCCCATCTTTGATTGCCAAAAAAAATGTGTATTTGGAAATGTTTGTGAACTCATTCTTGACATGAAAATGTTTGCTGAGATTATACATTAAACACTTTCCAAATATTTCTGAATTAAAACAGAAAACTTTATGCTTTCCTCTTTTGGATTCTTGAATGAATTCGGCCTAAAAAGTACTCTGTCCATTTTCTGATTGATTTTGAGAACTTCCCAAAGAATATTTGTGAAAACTGAATTGTTTCAAAAAAAAGAAACTCAAAAGAAATTTCTTGTCTTGACTGCTTTGCATGTTGCACCACTTGTTTATCCCACTATGTCCATGCTCTTAATCTTGCTTGTGTTCACCTGCACCACTGTCTGATCTTGAACATATATTTGTATGAAAATGATTAGCTGATGATATCCATACAAAAACTGTATACACTTGACCACACGAAAACTTGGCATGTTGCATTGCCTGTCGTCCATGTACTCTGCCATTTTCCTTGCTACTTTGTGAACTGTTTTGTGGCACCATATGTCCACACATGCATTGAACTGCTGCTGTATATTTATGACCTGCACCTGAGTTGTGCTCCATCATGTTGTTGTTTTGAGGCTCGACCACTTTGGCACGTCCACTTCCCTGTTTGTGCATGCTCGAGCACTTGAACTGTAGCCATTTTTCATTCATTGTGCCATGTTGCTTTAGTGTGTATCCATGCTGCATGTCCACATTAGCCTGCTTGACCATTTTTGCATTATGTTCGATCATGGACTTGACCATTTGAACCATTGAGCTGTCGACCATTTTTACTCTTTGTTGGCTTTGACATTTGCTGGTTGACATTTGTTTTGTTGCTTTTACTGTTGTGCTTGATCATTCTTGCACTCGACTGTTTTGAACTGTTATTGCTCATTCACCATTGAATTTGAGTTCTTCACTGATTTTGTTTCTTGCTTGGGCTGGTTTGAGTTGATTCATGCAAGCTCGACCACTTTTGCACTCTAGCTTGCTTGGCTCGACTCCATGCTTTGACACTTTGAAATTGATTGCTTTCTTTGAGGTTTTGATCATGTTTGTTTGTGTTGGCTTTGTTGCTTTTCAAATATGCACTGAGTTGAGAAGGTCCACGTGGCTACTCCTCAGTTGCACGCTGAATTGGCGAGGCAGTGCACACGTGTATACACGTGTGTACACGCAGCCATCAGACGAGTTGTCCCTGTCCCTGCATTGAAATATATATGTTGTCTGCCTTGTGGTATTTACAGTGTATCACTGTGAATATCACAAGCTGTCTAGACACAGATTGATGGTTTTATAATTCAGATCAAGTCATGAAAAATGATGAGAAACACACCAGAAATCTGAGGCAAATAAAATTTTAAAAATAAAATTTAAATTTGCATGTATTCTGTTTTATTTCTATTGCAGTGTACTGTGTGTGTGTGTGTTTCATGTGTGACAGGTAAGCTGGGATGACAGGACTGACTGTGATGACAGGACTGACAAGCTGAAGATAAGAAGACAGTGTGTGGTGTCAATGAATGTATGAGTCTGTATATACAAGTGAAAATGGATATATATGAAATGTAAACTGAATGAATGTATGAGTGTTGCAGTGAGGAGCTGTGTATATATGAAATGTACTGATGTCTGTAATAAACAAGTTTGATTGAAATAAAATATCATTTTATTGTTGTCAAACGAACTTGTCTATTTTATTCTGTTTATACAAGTACAAATATTCTGTGAATGTATAAATAGTGGAGTTACAAATAGTTGTACTGTTTGAATATTGAAATAAAATATTCTATTTAAATAAAATACTGTGTTAATATTTGAATTTCTGTACAGTCGTATTTTATTTAAATATAAATATTATATTCATTGCTGTGATGTATATATATAACAGTACAGTACCAAACACATTTATAATAAAAATATATTTGGTTGTTATCATCAAACAAAAATCATATAATTGTGTATACAACTGCGTTATATACAACAATCTCCCCCTTTTGATGATGACAAACAAATAAAAGATTTTGATTACAATAAATGTGTTTGACAGTGAATATTGAACTCCCCCTATTTGTTTGCTCCCCCTACAACAGAAACTCCCCCTATAACTGTGCATGAGTGAAATGAATGATGTGAATAGTAATAAAATTTCAAAATTAAAATATTTATAAAATATTCACTCATAAATCAAAATCTCTCAACCCGTTCTCCCCCTTTTGTTATCATCAAAAGGATATAGAATTTAAAATATAGATGAATAGTGACTAACAAATATTAAGTCAGCTTAAGAGGAAGAACGATCATCATAAATCTCAATCAGTCAAACAAAAATCATAATATTCTGAGAACAGGTGGCATATTTCACATTTTAGAGAATGACGGATTTACGATGAATTTTATATAAAATGGAGAGAGAAAAAAAAATGATTTCCAAATATTTTTAAAAGAATTTTATAAAAAGAGTTCAAAAACAGTGATGGATTCGGACTTATAATTATAAATTCAATTTAAATGACAAAATCGAATAATCTCAAATTCCAATATCTATCAATCAACAAATCATAATACGTCATAAAATTTCAACACATTTCACAGATTAGAAAGTGGATTGATAGGCTGGTTAATATACACCAAGGAGAATTTCACATAAAAATTTATTTATTGCAAATTATTTTCTTTTCTTTTTCTTTTGATTTAAGAGCACCCTGACCACGCATAACCAGAGCTTGGATTTTTAAATGAGGTCTGTCGCAGCTTAAATTATAAGTTGTCTCATAACCATGCATGACCAGAGCTTGGATTTTTAAATGAGGTTAGAGACACACTTATGTATTAATTAAATATTTATCGTTTTCAGCTTTAAATAGAAAAACTCCTCGGTATATACAACCAATATGAATGATAGAAATGTGGTAGGTACAGAAATGGATTGTGAAATAAATTTCTAAATTAATAATATTATGAAATATGACCAACTGTACCGGGATCATTGAAAATTTTCAAATATCACTAATTCTGAATAAATAATATAGTCCCATTTCTATCACAAATTCCCACTGTTTAATTTTTTTTTATTTAAAAATATTAACTCTCCACATTAATATAAAATCATGATGGATGGCAGAATGATGACAGATAAAGAAAATGATCGTGAAATAATTGCCAGTTCAAAGATATTATAATAAATATTCAACCATCATGAAAATCCAAATAAAATCTCCTCTTATTATGAAATATATTGCAGTCATAATTCATCACAATTTCAAAATCTGATAATAATTTTGATGAATTATAAATACAGTTCAATTGGATATTGATTTCAATTTCTAAATGAATAATCAACAAATAATTTTAAAGTTGAAAATTAATTACAAGAGGAAATGTGAAAAGCTATACAGGACAAGAGGGAAAAAAAATCAGCACTTCTAATACCAATTGTTCTCTCTTCTCGAGGATTTAAAATTGACACTTGAGACGAACAAGAATATCAAAGAGTTTCAAACACAGAGCCCACGCAGACAAGATTTACAAATTTGGCAAGCAACAGAAAAATCAAAACAGGCAGTTATTTGAAAACAGTATCAGAGCAGCACAAAAATAGTTTCAAAAAAAAACTTGTCAGAAAGATGGTCACATAAGATGGTTCATGATCCAAGATTAAAAATACCATTTATTTTAAATCATTTGATGAATATGAAATACTCTAGATTCAATGAATCGATCACACCAAATTATTAATGTCAGATTCAAGATATGTATGTGATTCAATAAATCAATAATTTCAAATTATTTTAAACAAATAAATATTTAAATCAATTAATCATGAAATATCAATGATTTTCAAAGACCATTTTCAAAAAGAACTTTTCAAGAATTTCTCAAAAGCTATTTCTTACAAGCCCAATAGAAATGTCAGATTATTTACATCAAATTTGAGAGGTATTCATGACACCAGAAATTAAAAAATAATTTATTTGAAATCACTTGAATCAATGTCAAGTTTGAGATATAATGAATCATTCACACAAGATCGATAATTTCAAATTTGAGAGGTATGTGAGATTCAAAATACCAAGAATTTCAGATGATTTCAAACAAACCAATTTGAACCATAATAATCATGAATATAAGATGGATTTCAAGATGTATCACTGAGATTCTAGACAATTTACAATATTCAAGCCAATCTGAAAATGTCTGAAATTATCACAACTGATAAATAACAGAGTGTACTGTAATGAGTATAATATTTTCAGCGTTTCCAAAATGAATTGGAAGAAACTCAAAACAGCATAAGCGTGTGAAATTTCATTAATTATTCAGATCTTCAAAAAAAAAATTTAGAATTCCTATTAACAGTGTTCAAGATATGATATGAATGCATCAACACTGTTATGAATTCAATAATCAGAAACTAAACTTCAAAACAATTGTAGATATTTACAAGTTTAAATACAAGATCTGGAAAAGATTAAAATATCAGAATTATATTCAACTAAGGCAAATTTCCAGAAAATATGAATTCTACAATTGGAAGTTAATGAAGCCCAGAAGAAGTTACAGTGATGTGACAGTGAAAAATTAAAACATAAGAGATAAAGTAAATACACAGAGGGGGTAGAAGGAGAAATGAACAAAAATAAAATATTTACAAAGATGAGTTTAGAGATCATACCAGAATCCAATGTAAATCAGAATCTCTAACTCAACAGATCTTGGCCTAAGGAACTGTAAATGACACAGAGTTATAGACAATCTTGATTTCAAATTTCTTTTCAGCACAACAGTTCCTCAGCCACCTTCGATACCTAACAGTTTATAGAATCGAGTGGTCTAACAAAGTTTGTAAAACCACTCACAGTTGTATTCATAGCTTTAGGTACCCAAACCTGCTTATATAACAATCCGTTAGAATCAACTAGAGTTCCCTTTGTAACCCAAATTTGTTTAGGTTTTCCAAAAATCATTTTATTTCTTTTCGGGATCCAAAATGAATTGTTATCAAACCAATTCTTATCTCGATTGTGATTCAAAAAACTTTTGGAATTTTTAAAATTTAAATTTTTAGAATGACTCTTCTTGAAGCAGTTTAAAGAGTTTTTGAAATCACAAGAGTTCAAACTTTCAAAATCATTTCTTTTCCCAAAACCAAGACCATTTTTATGACCAGAAGAAAATTGATTTTTCAACAACATATTCAAAGATTTTTCACCAATTGAAAAGCGTTTCAAACTCAATTCAAGATTGTTGATTTTGGATTTAAGATCAGAATTCTCTTTCATTAGATTCGAACAACGATTAATGCTGATCTTTCTCTTTTCAGTATCATTCTGTTTCAAAATCAAATTTTCGTTTTCAAGCATTTTAACTTTGGTCTTGGATTCAAAGATCTCTGATTCAAATTTAATTTGTTTTTCAGATCCAAGTTTCTTGAGATTTTCAATCTCTTTTTCAAGCTCACTCAAAATCAGATCTGTTTTCAACAAACTATCACTTTCAGCAATTTCAAGTTTGGAATTTTTGATAGCCTTGAAATTTATAAATTCCTTTTGTAAACAATTGTTTGCATCTTTCAGCTCAATCTCGTTATCTTTTAAAATTAAAATTTCTTCTTCAAGCCTTCGAATATTATTATTGAAATGAACGAGATCAGTTTTTAATTTCAAACAATTTTCACAATTAGAATTTTCAAATTTCACGACATTTGACAATTTTGATTCCAAACAATTTATCTTGTTGGTCAACTCAGAATTTATAGATTTCAGAGATTTATTTTTCGATTGGAGTTTGTCAACAGATTTGGTTAAATCAACACAAAAATAAACCAGATCTTCATATGAAAAATTTCTTATCTCATCATCTGTTGAGTCTTCATCAGCTGATTCATCTGTTGAACAAAGATCTGAATCTGAGTTGACAGTTGAGGATTTTAAGAAGTTGCTGTCGTTTCCATATCTTGTAGTTAGAGCTGTCCAAATTTCCTGCGCAGTTAAACAGTGAGAAATCAGACTGTATTGATTATCATCAAGGTGAGAATACAGAATATGTGTAGCACGAGAATTAGAAGCTTTATCTACAATGTCAAACCCATTGATAACAACATCCCAACATTTAATATCAACAAATTTTAAATAAAATTCCATTTCGGATTTCCAATTTAAAAAATCTGTTCCAGTGAAAATAGTTGGAGATGAACTGGACTGATTCTCTGTGGACTGACAGCAAGGGTTACCCATGACTCTAGAGTTAATGAAATTACCAGGCTCTGATACCACTTGTTGGATCTAGAATAACCCTAGAGGGGGGGGGGGGGTGAATAGGGTTTTTGACAGTTTTTAACTGAATTAAAAATCAAACGAGATAAATAAAAATAAACAGATCACAGAATATAGCTGAAACAGAAATGCAGAAAATAAATCACACACAGATATACCCAGCTTCGGCAAAACCCTGCCTACTGCTGCATTTCTAAGGTTTCTACTAGGTGATAGAACAGATTCCGCATACAAGACCATGTACACTCGCAAACCCTGCTCCTATTCTAACCCTACGCTCAAACCCCTAGACTGATCCAATCCCCTAGATCAGATTTCCCAAATTACAAATCCTGTAACTCATAGTTCCAGATTTTACAGACACTGAAACTGGCAGTCAACACCTTGACTGATATCCTAGACTTAACAGATCTAGACACTGATTCGTTTGTTTACAAAAGATAAACAACACAAAAACAAAACAAGAATAAACCAAAGAAAATCCCAGGAGTTAACTTTAAAAGGGTCATCCCCTTTTAATTTAAAACAAATATGCCCTTTTGTTTAAAACTTAGGCCGGCCCATTTTCTTTTCTTGCTTCATTCTTCTGCCCGATTCCTCTTTTGTTCTGGGAAACAAAAATGGCGGCTAGGGTTTTCTGAAACTTCCTCCCCAAATCGAATCGATTGCTTGAAGAATTCTGAAACTCTGATGCTTCACTTTAGTTGATGCTGGTCGATTGATGCTCCTCTCCGATTTGGGCTTTCTCTCCAAATCTCGATCGTTTGCTTCTGGTATCAGATCACTGATGTTTTGAAAAATATGAATAGCTTTGGTACTTTGATTTGGGAGTTGTTGTCTGGCTCGATCGAAAAAAAAAACTGTGAGTATTTCTGAAAATTCTTGCTTTTTTTTAAAAAAAAAAAACTTGTGGGTTGTTTGTTGGTTTCGATCTATATACTGCCTGTGATGATGTGGTGTCATATAGGATTTCATATCCTTAACTTGCGCTCTGATTTCTTGAATGATTCGATCTGATTTTGTGGGATTCGATCTTCTATATTTGCCGATGATGAAATGGTGTGATAAAATAGGATTTGAAATCCTCAATCAACTCTGATTTCGCTGTATGACTTGGATCTGAGATTGCGGTTTTTTTTTCTTTTTTTTTTTGATGCGTCGGCTTTTATTGCTTTCCTGATTTATTGTTGCGTGATATTTCTTTATGAATTCAGACCTGAAATTTGTCTTCAATGAGTCTGGACATTGCCTCATATGTTGAATTGTTCCCTTGAATGGATTTATGTTTGCCTTGATTTCAAACTGTTGCCCTTTTTCACCTGAGTACTGAATGATTTACAGAAGGAAATGATTCGATTTTCTACAAATTAATTTTCCCATAAACATGCTTGCTAAATATGTTCTGCCGTGAGTAAAAAATGGAATCAATTAAAAGATTTTCCAAAAGTATTTCACTGGTTTCTGAAAATCATTTTCCATATATGCTCCATGACTGAAAACTGAAACTGCTGCCTTGAATTTCTTGTGTAGTAACCATGATTTGTTGCCGAGAATCCCATCTTTGATTGCCAAAAAAAATGTGTATTTGGAAATGTTTGTGAACTCATTCTTGACATGAAAATGTTTGCTGAGATTATACATTAAACACTTTCCAAATATTTCTGAATTAAAACAGAAAACTTTATGCTTTCCTCTTTTGGATTCTTGAATGAATTCGGCCTAAAAAGTACTCTGTCCATTTTCTGATTGATTTTGAGAACTTCCCAAAGAATATTTGTGAAAACTGAATTGTTTCAAAAAACAGAAACTCAAAAGAAATTTCTTGTCTTGACTGCTTTGCATGTTGCACCACTTGTTTATCCCACTATGTCCATGCTCTTAATCTTGCTTGTGTTCACCTGCACCACTGTCTGATCTTGAACATATATTTGTATGAAAATGATTAGCTGATGATATCCATACAAAAACTGTATACACTTGACCACACGAAAACTTGGCATGTTGCATTGCCTGTCGTCCATGTACTCTGCCATTTTCCTTGCTACTTTGTGAACTGTTTTGTGTCACCATATGTCCACACATGCATTGAACTGCTGCTGTATATTTATGACCTGCACCTGAGTTGTGCTCCATCATGTTGTTGTTTTGAGGCTCGACCACTTTGGCACGTCCACTTCCCTGTTTGTGCATGCTTGAGCACTTGAACTGTAGCCATTTTTCATTCATTGTGCCATGTTGCTTTAGTGTGTATCCATGCTGCATGTCCACATTAGCCTGCTTGACCATTTTTGCATTATGTTCGATCATGGACTTGACCATTTGAACCATTGAGCTGTCGACCATTTTTACTCTTTGTTGGCTTTGACATTTGCTGGTTGACATTTGTTTTGTTGCTTTTACTGTTGTGCTTGATCATTCTTGCACTCGACTGTTTTGAACTGTTATTGCTCATTCACCATTGAATTTGAGTTCTTCACTGATTTTGTTTCTTGCTTGGGCTGGTTTGAGTTGATTCATGCAAGCTCGACCACTTTTGCACTCTAGCTTGCTTGGCTCGATTCCATGCTTTGACACTTTGAAATTGATTGCTTTCTTTGAAGTTTTGATCATGTTTGTTTGTGTTGACTTTGTTGCTTTTCAAATATGCACTGAGTTGAGAAGGTCCACGTGGCTACTCCTCAGTTGCACGCTGAATTGGCGAGGCAGTGCACACATGTATACACGTGTGTACACGCAGCCATCAGACGAGTTGTCCCTGTCCCTGCATTGAAATATATATGTTGTCTGCCTTGTGGTATTTACAGTGTATCACTGTGAATATCACAAGCTGTCTAGACACAGATTGATGGTTTTATAATTCAGATCAAGTCATGAAAAATGATGAGAAACACACCAGAAATCCGAGGCAAATAAAATTTTAAAAATAAAATTTAAATTTGCATGTATTCTGTTTTATTTCTATTGCAGTGTACTGTGTGTGTGTGTGTGTTTCATGTGTGACAGGTAAGCTGGGATGACAGGACTGACTGTGATGACAGGACTGACAAGCTGAAGATAAGAAGACAGTGTGTGGTGTCAATGAATGTATGAGTCTGTATATACAAGTGAAAATGGATATATATGAAATGTAAACTGAATGAATGTATGAGTGTTGCAGTGAGGAGCTGTGTATATATGAAATGTATTGATGTCTGTAATAAACAAGTTTGATTGAAATAAAATATCATTTTATTGTTGTCAAACGAACTTGTCTATTTTATTCTGTTTATACAAGTACAAATATTCTGTGAATGTATAAATAGTGGAGTTACAAATAGTTGTACTGTTTGAATATTGAAATAAAATATTCTATTTAAATAAAATACTGTGTTAATATTTGAATTTCTGTACAGTCGTATTTTATTTAAATATAAATATTATATTCATTGCTGTGATGTATATATATAACAGTACAGTACCAAACACATTTATAATAAAAATATATTTGGTTGTTATCATCAAACAAAAATCATATAATTGTGTATACAACTGCGTTATATACAACATTAACCACCCGAACAGAAGATACAGAAACAGATTAATCCCTACGGAAACATAATGTAGAATTAGGTGTACACTAGTAAATGGGCCTTTACATCCCGAACAGACGGTACCACGCTGACAGGTGTTGCCACCCAACAGAAACAGACGGTACCAACGGAAACAGACAGAACTAAGTGTACCCTATAACCCTACCCCAAGCGATCAACTCCCTAATACATAAATACCCTGTGTCGGCTCCATAATAGGGTGTGTTACTCCCTAAAGTGACAACCAATTGGCACACGCCTATTTACAGATATCATGGCGTCTTACATCCTCAGAGGCAGACCGGGATCCATGCACACACATGACCCGGTTGGAACGCACCATCAACACCCCTCGCCATTATCAGAATGAACCACTTATAATTAGTTCAGTAAGCGTGCCCAGACCCTACTTACTGTTGGGTCAAAGTTTTGATACCAGAAAGGGTTACTGACTAATATGGGTCCTAAACAACAGATGACACAAGTAATTCCCCTCCTAACCTTGTGTCCCCCAGACTAATAGATTTCAGATTAACTTGTTTACAAGTTCAGACATACAGAGTTCAGATCAACTAGTTCACAGATCAGACAAGCTTTCAGACTAATGGATCAGATATATGGATTTAACAGATTTACAGATTTGTCTAACTTTGTAATTGGGTCTACAGATTCACGAAACGGGTCTATTCAATTCGTTAGTCCAATTGGTTTAACCCTATCCACCCTACACGTTTTAGACATCATATTTATCTCATATTTTCATTAATTAAATATTAATGCACAGACCTCCCACATTAGGTCGGTAGCTTGTGGCCGCTGGATATGCCGGGCGGTTCCGGGCAGACTTCTGCCATAAGCCAGACCTAACCTCGTGTCTGAGCATATTTTAGTTATGCCTACGACCTCTCACATTAGACTGACAGTTTGCGGTCGCTGGTTAAGCCGGTTGGTTCCAGGCAGGCTTCTACCGCAAACAGAGTCTAACCTCGTGTCATAGCCAATTCATTCCAATACAGATTTTTCAGGTATCAGACTAATTCTGTTTATTTAACAAACTAAACTTCTGTACAAGTTATAATAGATTATTCGAGGTTCTATTAATAAGTTTTGCTCAATTTTAAGTCGAGCCTACAGATTCACATACTTCAAATTTCAGCATTTCAGTTCTAACAGATTACGTCATTCAACAAATTAAACAGATAACAGATCTTGCAGATTAGGCTAATTAGCAGATTTAGCAGGTAAAGCAAGTTAACATAATTAGCAGATTAGGCAATTTAATCTAATTAGCAGTTTAGGCAATCTAACAGAACGAGCAGAATTAGGCAATATAATAGATTTAGCAGATTATATACATATATATATATATATCATATCTTGCCTAATCATAAATTTAGCCTAAACTCACTTGCCACATATGCTCCTAATCAAACATTACACAGTACAGAATATTCTCCATAAATCACGATAAACAATATGAATTATGCCAGATTATAGCCTATAATGTCAGATATCCAAAAACCCTTATTTAGGCGCATTCACATTAATAGTTATCCTATTTTTGTATAGGTCTTTATGCCTAAGTCACATATCCCCTTTTCAAGTCATGAATTTTTACATAAAAGAATATGTCCAAAAATCTAGATTTCTAAACTATAACATGTAGTATGTCCTCAGCATGCATTACCTATTCATGCATAACATGTTGTAAATTATCTTTAAACTCTAACATCAAACCTTGATTTAAAACATGCATTATGCCCCCAAGTTTCAAGTTGTCCTATAATTCCTTTTCTCCCAAATCGCAGATTATTATACCTAGTATGACCAAATCTAGATCTAACATATGTTTATTTCTCAAATTAACTACAGATCTAGATTACAACATGTACTATGTATCTAAATTAGTTTCATATTTACGGTAAAATCTAGGCCCCGAATCCAAGTCATAAGTCCAATATATTTTATGCCTCAATCTCAAGTCATATGTTAAATATGCCACATGTCCAATTATATGCCTCAGATTTTATGTCATGTCCTCGAATCAGTCCTGTCCAATTATGCATCATTCATTATTTGTCCCAAACATTTTAGCGTTCGCGCGTTAATCTCTTATGAGATTTGGCTCAGGCTCGTAGTAGCCTGGCTATAGAACAGAAAGAAGAAAGAGATACAGAATAAGATAGATCTAAACAGAACAGAACAGACATAACCTCAAATTCAGATTTACAGTTCATGTCACAATCATAATTAATGTTTATAACGGAAAATAACTGTACTTGCCTTTCGTGGTTTTAAGAAAGGATAATAAACTAGTGTTGATGCAGAAAGCCTAAATTACTCTTCTTTAATTGTTGTCGTAGCTCTAGCCTCTGATTTGGGATTTGATTTAGCTTTTAATTCAATTCAGGTTGGAAGAAGATTCATCAGTCCAAGTTTTGATTCCAGCAGGGTAGCGACGTTATTAGAATAGAGGCAAAATATAGACAGAATGAATTGGTGTGGAGAGAATGAGGCTAGGGGTGAGTTTATATAGGATTAGGCGGACGAATCTAGACAGAAAACAAGTCTAAATACATCAGAATGCATCAGGTTCAGAAAGTGGGTTTCGGGAGCAGGTCGACCCCTAGGTCGACACTATGGTCGACCTGGTCTGGGGGAGGTCGACTACCCAGTCGACCTGGTCATGGGTAGGTCGACTACCCAGTCGACCACCCAGTCGACGTGGGTCCTGGGCGGGAAATTTCCCACCCAGCCCGCTTCTGGTTTTGAATTCGAATTTGAATTCGAATTTTCGAGCTGTTTTCAATTCTGAAATTTTCTGAAACTTCGGAGGGCCATATCTCCCTCATACAGACTCCGTTTCTCGAAAACTCGGACTCGATTCCAAGCAGAATTTCGAGACGAACGCAGTGGCGCAACCCGTTTCCCTTGATTCTTATTTTAAAATTTAATTATTCTCTGATTTGTTACTTATACGATCACAGAAAATACGGGGTGTTACATTCTCCCCTCCTTAAAGGATTTCGTCCCCGAAATCTTCAAGTTGAGAAGAATGTGTCCTACCATCCAGTCATCCATTTACTCCACCATGATCCACAAGCATCCATTGTCCTTAGAAAACTTCTAATGTTGTATGAACATATGCAAAAGTGTGTGTATATATTCCTTATCTAATGCAAAGATCAGGTGGTCCACTGATTCAGTTGACCTCCTTAATGCGAATTATGTTAGTGCCATGAGTCCAACATGTATGCAATTTTCCTATTTGATACATATTATTCTTATATGAGTGACAACCATTCATTCATATGCAACATCCATGTGATGAGTCAATCATTTTGCATCCATAGAAATTGAAAATGCTCACACATCCATATGCAGTATGAGAGTGTTTTCGAGCCGATCTAGTGCTAGTGTGTGTATATGCATCCACGAGCAACCACTTGCATCCACTTGCAACCATCAAACATAACATGTCTCAAACACATGTTTACATCCATAGGATTCCTATCTATAGGTCGAAGACTCGATTGATAGGATACAGTCGAGTGATGGAAGCGAGTACAGATAAAACAAAAACTTGGTTTCCATTAGACCTTGGTTGAGATACAAATTCCCCTAAGTATCAACCCCGAAGGCCGAAATCAACATCAGATTGACACCCAGAGGATTACCCTTTTTAGACAATGTCAAAACTGGAAATCTCAACCTTATCAGAAATATTCAGATATTTATAGATTACCGGTACAGATTAGATTACTAAATGATTCTTAGGAAACTAAGCATGATAGAACCCAGAATGTATGCGTCCTACTTGACGCCTAACACAGATATCTCTCAAACCCCAATCTATCACAAGCAGATGAGTCGTAACCCTTATGGGTTTGAGCCTACAGTGGAATCAGAAACAATACTAGTATTAAAGTGCAGAGTATCAGTTACAGAATCAAAATGCCAGAATCAGAAAGAGTTTCAACTCAACAATCAAATAAAGAAATTAAACCTCCTACAGATAGTTTTCCTATCTCTATCCTATCCACTAGCCTCAAGAGTGTTCGCCTGCCTTCCAGAAGTTGGTCCTGCCCTCTGCCCTTGCCCTCGTTTCTTCGGACAGTCCCTAGTGAAGTGTCCCATCTCACCACAGTTGAAGCAAGTGCCCTTTCTTTTTCTACAATCCTTGTTCAGATGAGTCGAGCTTCCACAAGTAAAGTACTTTTTCTCCTTCTTATCTTCAGACTTTTCACCCTTCTTTTGTGTTTCCTTTTTGGGCCATGCTTTCTTGTTCTGTGGTTCTTCCTTCTTTGCCTCTTCTTTCTTGCCGTTGTCTTCCTCGTGCAATAGTGCCATATCCACCAATCTCTCGTAAGTCGCTCCCATGGGTACATGGGTCATGGCTAGGTTGTTCAGTGGCTCGTTCAATCCTTTAACAAAGCGGAGAGCCTTTTTATGTTGGGTGTTGACTAAATCTAGCCCGAACCTGGCCAGTTGGTTGAACTGATTAACGTATTCCCTGACCGTCATACTTCCTTGCTTAAGAGATAAGAACTTTTCCAGTTGTAGACTTCATTCAGCTTGCAAGAGGAATTTCGTCTCAAACCTTGTTCTGAAATCCATCCATGTTTCAACTGTCCTCTCGGCGTTAGTGATTTCCCACCAGTAGGAAGCTTCGTCCTTGAGCAACCATACCACCAATTATAACTTCTTCCTATCGTCCACCTCGAAAATAACGAACAGATCCTCAGTTTCTTTGAGCCAGTTCCTCTCTTCTACGAATGATTCAGTTCCCTTGAAATCCTTTCCACCCATGGCCCTGAAATCTTTACAGATCTTTGAAAAAGCAATTGCACGAGGAGGGGGCGGAGGAGGAGGAATCGCTGCAGCTGGAGGAGGAATATCCGCTGGGCCTGCATCGTTGGCCCTAGCCTCTAAGTACCTCCTGAACCAGCCAGGTATTGGCACGCCCTCTGGAAAGTTAAGATTCCCAGACATGCTGGAATGAAAGAAAAAGATTTAAAACGAAGAACGGAAAAAATAGATGTATGGCTTTTTGGGGATTATGTTTTTCAAAAATAAGCTTTAGTTTTGAAAATACTTCCTTTTTAAAACCTTTTTGAAAATAGTTTTCTAATTCTTTTATCAAATCTGGTAACCTTCAGCTCTGATACCAAGTGTAACACTCCACCTCCATTAAGGTCACTCACAAAGGGAATGCCTTAACTTTGGTGGAGCATTTTAGTAGACAGAACAGAAATTTACAAGACAGATAAACAATACTTGAGAAATTATAACATTATTACAGCGGAAAAACAGAAATCAGTTTGGTTACATCTTTACCAAAAACTCAAGTACATAAATATCTGTCTTGTTCAGAAAATCATCAGAGTACAAAACTTTTAAACCATAATCCCCACAGAAGCTGCCATAAGGAGTCAAGCCATACTTTAAGCACCCTAAGTACTTCAAGCAGAAGAAATACGGATCAAGATAAAGTGTTTCCTCCTCGGAAAACCTGGGGGGAGGGGGAGAACGGAAGAAAAGGGGCGAAAACAAGCAAGGTCAGACATAAAGTCTGGCACGTCCAGCGACTTTCAGCATATGAAAAGATAATAATAATCATGGCATGCAAATAAAACTGGATGAGAGATAACTGTAACAGGAGCAGCAGATGTACTTAGGTTAAACAGAAGAAACAGAATAATATTACTTTTCATCTCTCTGCACTAATACTAGTATAACAGGATTAGGTGTCACCCTAATGTCTAAACTGAAGCAGGAACGGGAACAGAATAATTTCCCCAGAAACACAACGTTAATAATGGGCTTTTACTAACCGAACAGAAACAGACAGAAACAGAATGCTAATAATGGGCCTTTACCACCCGAACAGAAGACACAGAAATAGATTAATCCCTACGGAAACAGAATGTAGAATTAGGTGTACACTAGTAAATGGGCCTTTACCTCCCGAATAGACGGTACCACGCAGACAGGTGTTGCCACCCAACAGAAACAGACGGTACCAACAGAAACAGATAGAACTAAGTGTACCCTACAACCCTACCCCAAGCGATCGGCTCCCTAATACATAAATATCCTGTGTCGGCTCCACAATAGGGTGCATCACTCCCTAAAGTGACAACCAATTGGCACAAGCCTATTTACAGATGTCATGGCGTCTTACATCCTCAGAGGCAGACCAGGATCCATGCACGCACATGACCTGGTTGGAACGCACCATCAACACCCCTCACCATTATCAGAATGAACCACTTATAATTAGTTCAGTAAGCGTGCCCGGACCCTACTTACTGTTGGGTCAAAGTTTTGATACCAGAAAGGGTTACTGACTAATATGGGTCCCAAACAACAGATGACACAAGTAATTCCCCTCCTAACCTTGTGTCCCCCAGACTAACAGATTTCAGATTAACTTGTTTACAAGTTCAGACATACAGAGTTCAGATCAACTAGTTCACAGATCAGACAAGCTTTCAGACTAACGTATCAGATATACTGATTTAACAGATTTACAGATTTGTCTAACTTTGTAATTAGGTCTACAGATTCACGAAATAGGTCTGTTCAATTCGTTAGTCCAATTGGTTTAACCCTATCCACCCTACACGTTGTAGACATCATATTTATCTCAGATTTTCATTAATTAAATATAAATGCACAGACCTCCCACATTAGGTCGGTAGCTTGTGGCCGCTGGATATGCCGGGCGGTTCCGGGCAGACTTCTGCCATAAGCCAGACCTAACCTCGTGTCTGAGCATATTTTAGTTATGCCTACGACCTCTCACATTAGACTGACAGTTTGCGGTCGCTGGTTAAGCCGGTTGGTTCCGGGCAGGCTTCTACCGCAAACAGAGTCTAACCTCGTGTCATAGCCAATTCATTCCAATACAGATTTTTCAGGTATCAGACTAATTCTGTTTATTTAATAGACTAAACTTCTGTACAAGTTACAACAGATTATTCGAGGTTCTATTAACAAGTTTTGCTCAATTTTAAGTCGAGCATACAGATTCACATACTTCAAATTTTAGCATTTCAGTTCTTGCAGATTACGTCATTCAACAAACTAAACAGATAACAGATCTTGCAGATTAGGCTAATTAGCAGATTTAGCAGTTAAAGCAAGTTAACATAATTAGCAGATTAGGCAATTAATTCTAATTAGCAGTTTAGGCAATATAACAGAACGAGCAGAATTAGGCAATATAACAGATTTAGCAGATTATATATATATATATCATAACTTGCCTAATCATAAATTTACCCTAAACTCACTTGCCACATATGCTCCTAATCAAACATTACACAGTACAGAATATTCTCCATAAATCACGATAAACAATATGAATTATGCCAGATTATAGCCTATAATGTCAGATATCCAAAAACCCTTATTTAGGCGCATTCACATTAATAGTTATCCTATTTTTGTATAGGTCTTTACGCCTAAGTCACATATCCCTTTTTCAAGTCATGAATTTTTACATAAAAGAATATGTCCAAAAATCTAGATTTCTAAACTATAAGATGTAGTATGTCCTCGCATGCATTACCTATTCATGCATAACATGTTGTAAATTATCTTTAAACTCTAACATCAAACCTTGATTTAAAACATGCATTATGCCCCCAAGTTTCAAGTTGTCCTATAATTCCTTTTCTCCCAAATCGCAGATTATCATACCTAGTATGACCAGATCTAGATCTAACATATGTTTATTTCTCAAATTAACTACAGATCTAGATTACAACATGTACTATGTATCTAAATTAGTTTCATGTTTACAGTAAAATCTAGGCCCCGAATCCAAGTCATAAGTCCAATATATTTTATGCCTCAATCTCAAGTCATATGTTAAATATGCCACATGTCCAATTATATGCCTCAGATTTTATGTCATGTCCTCGAATCAGTCCTGTCCAATTATGCATCATTCCTTATTTGTCCCAAACATTTTAGCGTTCGCGCGTTAATCTCTTATGAGATTTAGCTCAGGCTCGTAGTAGCCTGGCTATAGAACAGAAAGAAGAAAGAGATACAGAATAAGATAGATCTAAACAGAACAGAACAAACATAACCTCAAATTCAGATTTACAGTTCATGTCACAATCATAATTAACGTTTATAGCGGAAAATAACTGTACTTGCCTTTCGTGGTTTTAAGAAAGGATAATAAACTAGTGTTGATGCAGAAAGGCTGAATTACTCTTCTTTAATTGTTGTCGTAGCTCTAGCCTCTGATTTGGGATTTGATTTAGCTTTTAATTCAATTTAAGTTGGAAGAAGATTCATCAGTCCAAGTTTTGATTCCAGTAGGGTAGCGACGCCATTAGAATAGAGGCAAAATATAGACAGAATGAATTGGTGTGGAGAGAATGAGGCTAGGGGTGAGTTTATATAGGATTAGGCGGACGAATCTAGACAGAAAACGAGTCTAAATACATCAGAATGCATCAGGTTCAGAAAGTGGGTTTCGGGAGCAGGTCGATCCCTAGGTCGACACTATGGTCGACCTGGTCTGGGGGAGGTCGACTACCCAGTCGACCTGGTCAGAGGTAGGTCGACTACCCAGTTGACCTGGGTCCTAGGCGGGAAATTTCCCACCCAGCCCACTTCTGGGTTTGAATTCGAATTTGAATTAGAATTTTTGAGCTGTTTTCGATTCTGAAATTTTCCGAAACTTCGGAAGGCCATATCTCCCTCATACAGACTCCGTTTCTCGAAAACTCGGACTCGTTTCCAAGCAGAATTTCGAGACGAACGCAGTGGCGCAACATGTTTCCCTTGATTCTTATTTTAAAATTTAATTATTCTCTGATTTGTTACTTATACGATCACAGAAAATACGGGGTGTTACATACGCTAACTCTGGGAGTACAACACATTAGAACAGATAACATAAGACTTTTATAAACATTACATAAATGTTACATCAGAGCATAGAATATATCAGAGTACATCGAATATAATACATCAGAAGATAAATCTAAAATAAATTTAATACATTGCAGCGGAACAAATAAACTAATGCAGCGGATGACTATCAATGCTCTAGACACAGCTTTAAGCTTCGATCCAGAATCCTGCTCAATATATCTGCAAAATAAGCTACTCGATTTCCCATGTGGAAAAGAGGGCACCCGAGTTTGCAAAGTGAAACAAACTACGGGTCAGTCATGGGATTGGTATGAGAAATCTTTCTTATCTTATTTAATAATAAGGCTAATCACAGGACCACGCCACTAATGCGGAACAGGTTTACTCCCTTGAAGTGCCAGTGCATGAAATAAAGTAAATTGTTATACAACGCAATGCTTTTTAGAAAAATGAAACCATTATAAGACTCAAGTCCCATCACACAATGCAACGCAAACCGAAGGATAGATTTTTACCTTATAATGGTCAAAAATGCTTGATACGAAAAAACAGATTTGATAATATTATTATTCGTGTATATATATGTTTCAAAACAATTTCAATCATAATGTATCAATCATAGACGACATAGTACCCCATCCTACTATGTCGCCATACTAGTTATAAAATCAAGATCGCATGGTATCGTACTGGAAGTTGGATTTCCATCATGAGTCAAGGCTAGGAACGATATCCTTACTGATTCAAGACACTTTAGCAATGTCTCAGGATTCAGACGCTGGCAAACCCTTTGGTCCCGCAGGGCCGATCCACAAATACTTTAGTAGATTATTTATGCCTGAACACACGCTTCCTGGTCCCATTGAACCTATAATACGGCCATTGGCGACCGATAAATCCAAGGCCTCAAAAATTTCATCATCCACATAAGTAAAAATGTTAGGGCTGGTAAATCGCTGACACCACTTCTAGCTAGAAAGAAACTTGTGCACACCCTGCGTTCCCTAGCTCCGTTTCTGACTCTTACCGGGGTGTGAGGCTCGCGAGGTAACGCTATTCACAAAGCTATGCCGAAATAGGCTATGCTTTGATCATCCCACAAGGCTCTGCTTTTCAACCAAAGCCTCGATCATTTGCATCTTGGCATGCCACATTGACAATTCACGCCATGCGATCGATAACAACCAATATATAACCTCTGAGCTCATGCGTCTCAGAGAAGAGTGTTAAGCAAGAGAATAAATTCTCCGCCACTACAGATATATATTAAATAGAAATCAATTTAATTTACATGGAATGAAATCCAATGTCAGACATACATCCATTTACAGGTCCGTTCTGGGTCTGGACGAAACCGGAGACACCTTATTCGTCATCCCGTATGTCCAATATGGAAGTGAGGTGCACGCTTATCTGGACGATCAATAAGTACGTCCTGACAACTACCACTTTAACCCTTTAATGGTAGCTAGCTAATGCCGAGCATCAGTAGTCATACATTCGATGTGAAGATCGCTGGTCTTCAACCACCGTCTTCATCTTCGACTCTTAATCGTCGTAGTAATTATTCGGAATGGGTTAAGCCCGGTCTTTCTGAATAATTTGCGTATTTTATAATCAAAAATAAAGTGCTATAAAAACACATCTAACGCCTCATTCCAATTCAGAATATTCTTTAAATAAAATATTCACATTGTTAGGGAAAGATTCCCATTAGTTTTATCAAAGATAAATTCTTTTAAATTTATTCTTTAAATTTCTTTTTAAAGATTCATCAAACTCCAATTTGATTTTAATATCAAAAATCATTACTTTATGATTATTCAAATTTAAGAAATAAATCTTATCTTTAACTGGGTTAAAGAACCAATGCCATTTAAAACACAGTTCATGATAAACCCAAAATCATCTTCCATTAAATATGGAATTTTCACAGAAATCAAGTCAATATATAATCGATATAAATTTCTCTATCAGACCAATAATATAAATGGAATAACGACAAAGCCTTTTAAATTCCATATACAGTATCAGTCTTCTTTTACAGAAGCCTATCTCGATTATTATTAAATCGAATTCCCACTCAATTCCAATTTAATTGGAAAACTTGACTTTAGAAAATTTCTTTTTAAATCTTAATAAAAAGATCTATAAATTTAAATCATATTTTCACTGTTAATTGGGTTAAAGAATAAATGTCGTTTAAAAACATAGTTCAAGTTATACCCAATTCACATATCAATTTATTACAATTACTAAATATAATTGGAAACTCTAATAATCTTAATTAAAAGATTTATTCCTTCATACGGGGTTTACGAATAGTGTTATTTAAGACACCATCCACGACAACCCAAAATCTAATTCTTTTATTTAATCCCAATTAAATATTAATTAATTAAAAGTCTTCATTAAATCTTAATTTAAAAGGTTTATTCTAATAAATAACTAGTTCATTTTGATAAAATATATCTTTATCTTTTGTGTCCATCTAAAACGGACATAGAAATCATCATTTTATTCTTCGTTGAATATTATTTTAAAATATTCGTTATTTAAAAATATTATTTATATAAAAAGATTCTTTATGTAAAATATTCTTTATATTACAAAATTCTTTACTTTAAAATAATCTTCACATTACAATGTCCTTTAAAAATATTCTTTATTTAAAAGATATTTTGAATCGAAATGTGACTCAATCATTTATCATATAATTTTGGTTATATGGGTTTCATACATTGCATGTATATGAACAATAATAATAAATAATCAATAAATCATCCATTCACATTCAGAGTGAAATTTATAACCGTGTGAGCATTAAAATGAATAAATAACGCTCATCGCAGCCTGTCAATCCATAGATTGACATTCAACCAAATATTGGGATTAATGTATGTTAAATATCATCCCAATACCCGTATGGGGTTTTCAGCCAACAACAGTTTATATAAATAAATAATTGGTTAACGAATTTAGCCAATTTTAATTCTGCTAACATGTTGATGATAATGAACACAAAATGTTATTTTATTCCTAATGCCGAATAAAAATGTATTTGACTCGTATAATTTCCTTATACATTTCTAATGTCTAATAGAATGTAATTTATTTATATGACATTATTGCTGATGACAAATAAAAAGATAATTTTCATTTCCTTTATTTGTATGCAATTCCTATCTTTAAATTTAACAAATAAAAAGAAATTGTTTTATTTGTATATGTTTTCAGTATATAACCTGACACATACAAATGTCTATATTAAATTGCATAAACATCTTAATGGATACATGTAACACCCCGTATGTTGAATAACTTGCTATAATATAAAACAGGGCAGAATTAAACTTTAAAATCTGAATCAGGGGAAACGGGCTATGCCATTGCGTTCGTCTCGGAAAAATACGCGAAATAGAGTCCGAGTTTTCGAAAATCGGAGTCCGTGTGACCCAGATATGGCCCGAAGAAGTTTCAGAAAATTTAAAAACAGATTTAAAAACAGAAATTTCAAATTTCAGAAGTGGCGGGAAAATTCCCGCCAGACCCAGGGGGTCGACCTGGGGGTCGACTGGGGAGTCGACCTGCCCACCAGGTCGACTGGGGAGTCGACCCTAGTGTCGACCTGGGGGTCGACCACCCTGGTCGAGCCCAGGTGACCTGGGTGCATCAGTTTGGCTTTTGGGCTGTGTTTAGGTGGCTAGGACGTGATCTGACGGCTCTAATCTGATTTAGGGTTAATCTAAGGGCCTAAAACACCTAACTAATCTATAAATACACCCTAAGACTACCCTAATTCATACTAAAAATAGCTACAACACCGTTACGCCGTCAAAATGCAACTTGAAGGAGCCTCCATCAATCTAAAGAGGAAGATAGCTTCTCAAATCAATCTCTAATCAACTCTAGGATCTTAATCTTCTTCTTAGGAGTGCTAATCAACAAGTTGTGTGTTTTCTATAGCCTTAATGACCAATTGTTGAAATGATTATGATAGGATATAATGAGGTTATGGCTATGAATGTGGATCAATGCAAGATTGTGTTATCATATGCTATGTGTTAATGATGTTATGCATGTTATGCAAGTTATATGCTATGTGTTAATGATGTTATGCATGTTATGCAAGTTGTATGCTATGTGTTAATGATGTTATGCAAGTCATATGCTAAGTGATCATGATGTTATGCAAGTTATGCAAGTCATATGCTAAGTGTTCATGATGTTATGCAAGTCATATGCTAAGTGCTCATGATGTTATGCAAGTTATGCAAGTCATATGCTAAGTGCTCATGATGTTATGCAAGTTATGCAAGTCATATGCTAAGTGATCATGATGTTAAGCAAGTTATGCAAGTCATATGCTATGTGTTCATGATGCTAGTTTTGCAAATCACTATGATAAACATTGATCCATTATGACACCATGTTATGCAAGTTTGGTGTATGATTATATGCAAGTTCATATATGATATGTTATGCAAGTTTGGTATTTTATTATATGCAAGTTTGGTGTTTGATTGTATGCAAGTAACATGTGCAAGTTTACACCTTAGTATGATATGCATACATATGCAAGTTAACCCCTTTGTATGTCATACATACATATGCAAGTTTACCCCTTTGTATGACATAAATAACTTATGCAAGTTAACCTCTTTATGACATATGTGATTCATGCAAGTTTGGGTTGATTATTTATGCTAGTTGGGTTTGATGCTATATGCATGTTGACACCTTTAAAACCCATGTTGATGCTAATGTTATGCAAGTTGAACCCATTGTATTTGTGATGAATCTTCCCTTTTATGTCTTGTTCGCGAATTACGTGGGGAACGATGGGGTTAATATACATGTTAATGAAATGGTGTGAAGTTGGTATAATTATGCATACCATAAAGTGGATGGACATAATTGAGTCAATTATGTACATCGTTAAATTTGTAATTAATTAGGGATAACTAATACAAATTATGGGGGTGATTAATTAGGTGTAATTAATCGACTAAGACACGAGGTTGGACCCTTTTGTAGCATAAGACTGCCCGGAACCGACCGGCATATCCAGCGGCTACAAATGATTGGCCCAATGTGAGAGGTCTTAGGCACAAACTAAATACGTGACAAGTGTATAGACACGAGGTTAGACTCGGTTATGGCGTAAGGCTGCCCGGACCCAACCGGCAAATCCAGCTGCCATAAAAGATAGTCTAATGTGAGAGGTCTTTACAACGGTTACGTTCTTAATCAATTAAGAAACACTTAACCAGATAAGCATGTAGTGGGGCATGAGGGGTTAAGTGGGTGCCTTGGGTGGCATGTGGAAAAATCTAGTGGTTGCCTTCGGTGGCAATAGAAAATACGATTAGAATACTTAACCGAAGTGGAACATGTAATTAAACATGATTAAAGGGTTAAGTAAGTGCCTTGGGTGGCATGGGGAAAATCTAGTGGTTGCCTTGGGTGGCAATGGAAGATAAGATTAAAATACTTAACCAAAGTGGAACATGTAATTAAACATGATTAAAGGGTTAAGTAAGTGCCTTGGGTGGCATGGGGAATATCTAGTGGTTGCCTTGGGTGGCAATGGAAGATAAGATTAAAATACTTAACCAAAGTGGAACATGTAATTAAACATGATTAAAGGGTTAAGTAAGTGCCTTGGGTGGCATGTGGAAATCAAGTAAGTGCCTTGGGTGGCATGGTGAAATCTAGTGGGTGCCTTGAGTGGAAATTGATATATGATTATATGACTTAACCAAACTTTAAACATGTAAGTGGACATGATTATTAAAAAGGGTTAAGTGGGATGCACTAGAAATAAATGACAAGCTTAGGTGGTAGCTTGTGGGGGCCCATTTCAACCAGTAACCCATATGTATCTTATTGGGCTCGACCCATGTCGAGGACGGGACACGCGTACTGGGCTTGACTATAAGAGGCCAAAACGGGTTAGCGGTGGCAACGCAAGTCCAACGGGTTTCATATGCGTGTGTGGACCCGGGCTGGTAGGTAAGACGTTGTATCGTGTAGGTATAAGCCGTGCACCATTGATTATCGGGTTGCCACTTTGGGGAGTGATACACCCCACTGTGGGGCCAGCACGGGTATCTACGTTAGGGAGCCGATTGAATGGGAGTAGTGGGTACACCTAGTGGAGATAGGGGCAAACGGCACCTATGTAGTCAGCTAGGGGTACACGAAACTACTATTAAAATTACTAAGTAGTGGGTACACCTAGTGGAGATAGGGGCAGACGACACCTATGTAGTCAGCTAGGGGTACACGAAACTACTATTAAAATTACTAAGTTGTGGGTACACCTAGTGGAGATAGGGGCAGACGGCACCTATGTAGTCAGCTAGGGGTACACGAAACTATTATTAAAATTACTAAGTACACTTAGTGGGATCAACCTTTAAGTAGGAATTACCCTTGGGTGGGTAGATCTGGTGTGGTGCAGTGTAGGAATTACCCTTGGGTGGGTAGATCTAGTGTGGTGCAGTGTAGGAATTACCCTTGGGTGGGTAGATCTAGTGTGGTGCAGTGTAGTATTTATCCTTGGGTGGATAGGCGTGTCTTTACCGTTATCTTAGTTTATCCTAAGTCTAGTTGGCTACTTAGTGTAGTCATTTATCCCCAGTCGTACCGTACCAGGTTTATATCATACCCTAATTACTTTAATGATTGTATTGTTAAGGTTATAGGGCTCACTCAGACTTATGTCTGACCCCGTTGTTTTTATCTTTTTCCTCAACCCTCAGGTTCTCAGAGTGGGCCTAGCACTAGTGGGCTTTGATCAGATTGCTTTATCTATCTTTTGGAGCTTGGACTCTTGAAGAAAAGCTCGGTTATCTTTTCTATTATGGCTATTAGTATGTAGTGGGATTATGTACTTATGTTTTAACAAGATGGATATTTTGTACTTGACTCTTGTTGGTTTTTGAGATGTAACCAAACATGTTTACCTTCTGCTGCAATGAAATGATGTTTTAAATTTCAAGTATTACTTATATCTGTCTTGTTGTAATTTTTCAGTTCTATATTCACTTAAATACTCCACCGAAGCTAAGGCATTCCCTTTGTGAGTGACCTTAGCGGGTGTGGGGTGTTACACGTGGTATCAGAGCCAGGTTACCAGAACAGATAAAACTTTTAGAAAATTATTTTTCTAAAAACATTTTTGGAAGAAGTATTTTCAAAAACATGTTTTTGAGAGAAAAGTTTTTGAAAGAAAAGAACATAATCCCCAAGAGCCATATATCCTTCCTTCGATTCTCTGTTTCGAATCTCTTCCTCTTTCTCTTTTTGAATTTCCCCTCCGCGTAGAGATGTCTTTTTATGATAAATAAGGACTTCCGCATGAAGGACGGAAGAACCACTTCAAGGGACTAAGACGTTTGCCAGGCTAAGAAGTTAGTCCAAGGAGGTGTAGGGCTTATAGGTACCTTTAAGATGGACGAGAGAGGAAGGTTCAAATAGCTATTAGGTAAATAAAGGACGAAACCTCATCGTGGTAAGAAGGCCACGAAAAGAGAATGTTAAGGGGAAGGCTAGTTGTTTTGGAGAAATAGGACACCTTGGGGTTGTCCAAAGAGGTAAGGACGAAGTACAGGATCTTCTGGAGGGTAGATGTATTCCCTCACGACAGGTATACCTGATGGGGGTAGGACCGTCTAAGTTGAAATTTGGTTCTCTCGATCATCCTGTTCGAACTTTATTCGACTCTAGTGCACCACATTCGTTAATCTCATCATCATTAGTTGAGTCACTGCACCTAGACACCAGTTTAGTAGATGATCCCGTGGTTGTTTCAAACCCAATTGGGGGCTCCACTTATTTGTCCATGATATGTTTGGGTTTGAAGATCCTCATACTTAGCGTTGAGTTTAGGGGTGATGCTTTTGTTTGGGCTTCACGGGCTATGGGTTGATTTTGGGCATGGACTGATTATCCAGTAATGGTGTCGTTCTTGATTGCGAAAAGAGAGTTGTTGGGCTCATAACCCGCTTGGGTAACACTCTCGAGATCTCTTGTAATCCCATAGATTTTGTTATGCTAAGTTATCTTGAATCGCTTGACGCTTCGGTCAAGAGTTTGCGATCTGTTAGAGTGGTCCGGGAGTACTCGAATAAGTTTGAGGAGATGAAGGGCTTACCTCCGAAGCGGGAGATAGACTTCCGAATATATCTGGTGGAAAATGCTAAGCAAGTATCTTTGTCAGTGTGCCACATGGCTCCTCGTGAGAGGAGGGAACTCCATAAGCAAGTAGGGGAGTTGCTTGAGAAGGGGTTCATAAGACGAAGTATATCGGAGTGGGGTGCTCCAGTAGTTTTTGCCACGAAGGCGGATGGGTCCCTCAGACTTTGTGTAGACTATAGAGAACTCAACAAGCTCACAAAGAAGAATAGACACCCATTGCTGAGGATAGATGATCTTTTTGATCATTGGTTGGCGCTTCAGTATTTTCGCAGTTGGACTTGGCCACGGGGTTTCATTAGTTGGGAGTGACTGAGGATAGTATAAACAAGACTGCCTTTAGGACTCCGGATGGTTTCTATGAGTGGCTGGTGACGCCATTTGGTTTGGCAAATGCCCCTGCATACTTTGTTGATTTGATGAGGGTATTCAGGGAGTTCCTTAATAAGTTTTCGTATGTGCTTAATAGGTTAAGCAAAGCCAGTTATTTGATCAACGGTGGTTTTGGAGCGAGACTGGCAAGGACATCCAGAGTTGGACAAGGGCTTAATCATTTAGCCGTTTTTACTAGTGTCATCTCACGTAGGTCGTCTGAATTCGAAGGAGGTGTCCCTTGGGTGTTTGACTGATATTGGTTTAGGCCTTTGGGGCTTGCACTTGGGGGATGTCGAGTTCGACTAGGATGGTCTGCGTGAGAGATGGATAGTTGTGACGATTTTGTATGGGAGAATATCCTGGTTTTCTCTAGAAGCGGAGAAAAGCATGCCCTGCATCTTAGGGAAGTGTTGGAGACTCTTCGAGCGCATAGTCTTGAGACAGCAAAGGTGGATGGAGTTCTTAGCATCCTATGATTTAAAGATAGTGTATACCCCTGGCAAGGGTAACGGGGTGGCGGACGCCTTGAGCCGAAAAAGGTTGTCCTTGAGTCCATTGTTCGTGGAACGACGAAGCTTGGAATTTATCTCAATGTTTGATTTCAGACCTTCCGTTGACTTTACGCCCGGTTTGCTAGCATCCTTGGAGGTCAGACCTACTCTTTTGAGACGGATTGGCGGGGCACAGCGGGACGACCCACAGTTGGTTGAGTTGGTAGAGAGGCTCATAAGGGGGGAGTTGTCCAGCCATTTGAGTAGGTACACCCTAGACGATAGGGGGTGCTTGCGTAGAGACGGTAGACTTTGTGTACCGCAAGACGAGGGTTTGAGGAAGGATATTCTTGATGATGCACACCATTCAAGGATGACCATTCATCCCGGTGGGGACAAGATGTACCAAGACATGAAGCGAGTTTTCTTTTGGGCCGGTATGAAGAAAGATGTGGCCGAGTATGTCGCTAGATGCTTGGTGTGCCAACAGGTGAAAGCAGAGCAAAAGAAACCCGGTGGGTTGCTTCACCCATTGGAAGTTCCGCAATGGAAGTGGGATAGCGTCTCGATGGATTTTATTGATGGGTTACCTAGATCGAGGAAGGGTAATACGGGAATTTGGGTTGTGATAGACAGACTTATTAAGAGTGCCCATTTCATACCCGTGAAGAGCAAGAGGACTGCTCCATGGCTAGCTTCAGTTTATCTTCGAGAGATAGTTCGGTTGCATAGGGAACATGACGTATTCCATGTTTCACATTTGAGGTAGTGCCTACATGAGACCGTAGAGGTGGTAGAGCCGAGCTTGCTTAAAGAAGTAGAGGTAGAGCGTGATGCGACTATTCGACGAGCTCCTACCCGCATCCTTGGGTCAGAGATTAGGAAGTTGAGAAACAGAGAGGTTCGACTAATCAAAGTAAAAAAGGGAGAAGATGAGAGCAATGCTACTTGGGAGACAGAAGAGAAGATGCGTTCATTATACCCATTCCTTTTTGAGGGTATGTCTTTGAACTTCTCCTTTATCGTTTGTCTAGTACTTATCTTATCTTTAGTATGTCCTCTCATTAGTACCTTTGACCTTTAGATAGGGTAAACCTATGGTTGAAACATGTGTTTGAGACATGTTATGTTTGATGGATGCGTGTGGATGCAAGTGGTTGCTCGTGGATGCATATACACACACTCTAGGCACTAGATCGGCTCAATCACTTCATATTGCATATTGCATAAAATTGTGTGTAGGTAGCTATATTAATAGATGTATAATGGTTGTGTTATCACATGGATGATGCATTTTGGTGAATGATTGTGCGCTCATGTAGAGATAGTGTGTGTCGATAGGGTTCTTTTCCATACATATTGGATGCATGGCACTATCATGGTTTGCATTAAGGAGGTCAACTGAATTAGTAGACCGCCTAATTTTGCATTAGACAGGGAACATATACACACACTCTTTGCATATGTTCATACAGCATTAGAAACTTTAAGGACAATGGATGCCAGTGTTTGATGGTTTGAGTAGATGGTTGTTTGGATGGTAGGATACGTTCTTCTTGACTTAGAGATTTCGGGGACGAAATCCTTTAAGTAGGGGAGAATGTAACACCCCGTATGTTGAATAACTTGCTATAATATAAAACAGGGCAGAATTAAACTTTAAAACCAGAATCAGGGGAAACAGGCTATGCCATTGCGTTCGTCTCGGAAAAATACGCGAAATAGAGTCCGAGTTTTCGAAAATCGGAGTCCGTATGACCCAGATATGGCCCGAAGAAGTTTCAGAAAATTTAAAAACAGATTTAAAAACAGAAATTTCAAATTTCAGAAGTGGCGGGAAAATTCCCGCCAGACCCAGGGGGTCGACCTGGGGGTCGACTGGGGAGTCGACCTGCCCACCAGGTCGACTGGGGAGTCGACCCTAGTGTCGACCTGGGGGTCGACCTCCCTGGTCGAGCCCAGGTGACCTGGGTGCATCAGTTTGGCTTTTGGGCTGTGTTTAGGTGGCTAGGACGTGATCTGACGGCTCTAATCTGATTTAGGGTTAATCTAAGGGCCTAAAACACCTAACTAATCTATAAATACACCCTAAGACTACCCTAATTCATACTAAAAATAGCTACAACACCGTTATGCCGTCAAAATGCAACTTGAAGGAGCCTTCATCAATCTAAAGAAGAAGATAGCTTCTCAAATCAATCTCTAATCAACTCTAGCAACTTAATCTTCTTCTTAGGAGTGCTAATCAACAAGTTGTGAGTTTTCTATAGCCTTAATGACCAATTGTTGAAATGATTATGATAGGATATAATAAGGTTATGGCTATGAATGTGGATCAATGCAAGATTGTGTTATCATATGCTATGTGTTAATGATGTTATGCATGTTATGCAAGTTATATGCTATGTGTTAATGATGTTATGCATGTTATGCAAGTTGTATGCTATGTGTTAATGATGTTATGCAAGTCATATGCTAAGTGATCATGATGTTATGCAATTTAAGCAAGTCACATGCTAAGTGTTCATGATGTTATGCAAGTTATGCAAGTCATATGCTAAGTGCTCATGATGTTATGCAAGTTATGCAAGTCATATGCTAAGTGATCATGATGTTATGCAAGTTATGCAAGTCATATGCTATGTGTTCATGATGCTAGTTGTGCAAATCACTATGATAAACATTGATCCATTATGACACCATGTTATGCAAGTTTGGTGTATGATTATATGCAAGTTCATATATGATATGTTATGCAAGTTTGGTGTTTGATTATATGCAAGTTCATATATGACATGTTATGCAAGTTTGTTGTTTGATTGTATGCAAGTAACATGTGCAAGTTTACACCTTAGTATGATATGCATACATATGCAAGTTAACCCCTTTGTATGTCATACATACATATGCAAGTTTACCCCTTTGTATGACATAAATAACTTATGCTAGTTGGGTTTGATGCTATATGCATGTTGACACCTTTAAAACCCATGTTGATGCTAATGTTATGCAAGTTGAACCCATTGTATTTGTGATGAATCTTACCTTTTATGTCATGTTCGCGAATTACGTGGGGGAACGATGGGGTTAATATACATGTTAATGAAATGGTGTGAAGTTGGTATAATTATGCATACCATAAAGTGGATGGACACAATTGAGTCAATTATGTACATCGTTAAATTTGTAATTAATTAGGGATAATTAATACAAATTATGGGGGTGATTAATTAGGTGTAATTAATCGACTAAGACACGAGGTTGGACCCTTTTGTAGCATAAGACTGCCCGGAACCGACCGGCATATCCAGCGGCTACAAATGATTGGCCCAATGTGAGAGGTCTTAGGCACAAACTAAATACGTGACAAGTGTATAGACACGAGGTTAGACTCGGTTATGGCGTAAGGCTGCCCGGACCCAACCGGCAAATCCAGCTGCCATAAAAGATAGTCTAATGTGAGAGGTCTTTACAACGATTACGTTCTTAATCAATTAAGAAACACTTAACTAGATAAGCATGTAGTGGGGCATGAGGGGTTAAGTGGGTGCCTTGGGTGTCATATGGAAAAATCTAGTGGTTGCCTTGGGTGGCAATAGAAAATATGATTAGAATACTTAACCGAAGTGGAACATGTAATTAAACATGATTAAAGGGTTAAGTAAGTGCCTTGGGTGGTATGGGGAAAATCTAGTGGTTGCCTTGGGTGGCAATGGAAGATAAGATTAAAATACTTAACCAAAGTGGAACATGTAATTAAACATGATTAAAGGGTTAAGTAAGTGCCTTGGGTGGCATGGGGAATATCTAGTGGTTGCCTTGGGTGGCAATGGAAGATAAGATTAAAATACTTAACCAAAGTGGAACATGTAATTAAACTTGATTAAAGGGTTAAGTAAGTGCCTTGGGTGGCATGTGGAAATCAAGTAAGTGCCTTGGGTGGCATGGGGAAATCTAGTGGGTGCCTTGAGTAGAAATTGATATATGATTAGATGACTTAACCAAACTTTAAACATGTAAGTGGACATGATTATTAAAAAGGGTTAAGTGGGATGCACTAGAAATAAATGACAAGCTTAGGTGGTAGCTTGTGGGGGCCCATTTCAACCAGTAACCCATATGTATCTTATTGGGCTCGACCCATGTCGAGGACGGGACACGCGTACTGGGCTTGACTATAAGAGGCCAATACGGGTTAGCGGTGGCAACGCAAGTCCAACAGGTTTCATATGCGTGTGTGGACCCGGGCTGGTAGGTAAGACGTTGTTGCATCGTGTAGGTATAAGCCGTGCACCATTGATTATCGGGTTGCCACTTTGGGGAGTGATACACCCCACTGTGGGGCCAGCACGGGTATCTACGTTAGGGAGCCGATCGAATGGGAGTAGTGGGTACACCTAGTGGAGATTGGGGCAGACGGCACCTATGTAGTCATCTAGGGGTACACAAAACTACTATTAAAATTACTAAGTAGTGGGTACACCTAGTGGAGATAGGGGCAGACGGCACCTATGTAGTCAGCTAGGGGTACACGAAACTACTATTAAAATTACTAAGTTGTGGGTACACCTAGTGGAGATAGGGGCAGACGGCACCTATGTAGTCAGCTAGGGGTACACGAAACTATTATTAAAATTACTAAGTACACTTAGTGGGATCAACCTTTAAGTAGGAATTACCCTTGGGTGGGTAGATCTGGTGTGGTGCAGTGTAGGAATTACCCTTGGGTGGGTAGATCTAGTGTGGTGCAGTGTAGGAATTACCCTTGGGTGGGTAGATCTAGTGTGGTGCAGTGTAGTATTTATCCTTGGGTGGATAGGCGTGTCTTTATCGTTATCTTAGTTTATCCTAAGTCTAGTTGGCTACTTAGTGTAGTCATTTATCCCAGTCGTACCGTACCAGGTTTATATCATACCCTAATTACTTTAATGATTGTATTGTTAAGGTTATAGGGCTTACTCAGACTTATGTCTGACCCCGTTGTTTTTATCTTTTTCCCCAACCCTCAGGTTCTCAGAGTGGGCCTAGCACTAGTGGGCTTTGATCAGATTGCTTTATCTATCTTTTGGAGCTTGGACTCTTGAAGAAAAGCTCGGTTATCTTTTCTATTATGGCTATTAGTATGTAGTGGGATTATGTACTTATGTTTTAACGAGATGGATATTTTGTACTTGACTCTTGTTGGTTTTTGAGATGTAACCAAACATGTTTACCTTCTGCTGCAATGAAATGATGTTTTAAATTTCAAGTATTACTTATATCTGTCTTGTTGTAATTTTTCAGTTCTATATTCACTTAAATACTCCACCGAAGCTAAGGCATTCCCTTTGTGAGTGACCTTAGCGGGTGTGGGGTGTTACAATACATTAACATATAAAAATGTTCATTTTTGTTTCAAAAGTTCTAATCTAACAAAAATGTTCATCTTTGGCTTTAACAATTATATTTTGACAAAAAGGCCAACGGTAAAATTTTGACAAAAGTGCCAAATTCGGTTTCAACTATTGTGTTTTGACAAAAATGGATATTTTGTTTTAATTAATGTGTTTTGACAAAAATGTATATTTTGTTCAGCAATTCTAATTTGACGAAAATGAATGTTTTTATTTCATCTCTACCAATTGACAAAAATGAATGTTGTTGTTCAATTAAACTATAATGACCAAGAATGAATATTTTTGTTTAACTATTCTATATTGACAAAAATGAATATTTTCATTTGACTATCCTATATTGAGAAAAATAAATATTTTTGTTTGACTATCCTATATTGACCAAAAATGCTAATGTTCGTTTAACAATTCTAATGCGACAAATTGAAAATGTTTGTTTTGACAAATCTAATGCGACAAAAATGATAATGTTTGTTTTGCTAAATTATTTAGCAAAGGTGATAACTTTTGTTATCTTTTTATTTTAATCCTTTTTATTGTAAACTTCTTATTCTAATCTTTTTGACCCAAATGTTAAATTTGTCTCAATAACATGTTTTGACACAAATGATAACTTTTATTTCAATTTACGTGTTTTGACAAAAATCTATATTTTTATTTCAATAATAATGTTTTTATAAAAATGTTTTTTTTTATTCCAACTAACATGTTTGACAAAAATGACTATTTTTATTTCCTATAAAACGACAACAAAAATGATACTTTCAACTCTTCTATTTTTATTGCATATAAAATGACAACAAAAATGATACCTTTAAATCTTCAATTTTTATTGCATATAAAATGACAATAAAAATGCTACTTTAAAATCTGTTTTTTTCATTACAACTAAAATGACAATAAAAATGTTTCTTTTGTATTAATTCTTTTTATTGTAACTAACTTGATAAAAAATGTTATTTTTAAATCTATCCTTTTTATTGTAACTAAATCGACAAATAAAATGTTACTTTAAATCCATTCTTTTTATTGCATATAAAAAAAATGTTACTTTAAATCCATTCTTTTTATTGCATATAAAAAAAATGTTACTTTAAATCCATTCTTTTTATTGCATATAAAATGACAATAAAAATGTTACTTTTTAACCTACACTTTTTATTGTATATAAAATGACAATAAAAATGTTACTTTTGAATCTCAACTCTATTTCATTGTAACAAATTGAAAATATAAATGAAATCTTTTATTCCAATTCTAATATTTGTAACTAACTGAAAATAAAAATGAAATCTTTTATTCCAATTCTAATCTTTGTAACTAACTGAAAATAAAAAAAATGATTTTTTTTGTTTCAAATCCTTTTTAATAACCAAAAATGTATATTCTTATTTCATCTTTTTAAATGACAAAAATGAATATTTTTGGTCTATTCTCTTTAAATGGAAAAAATGAATATTTTCTCTCATTCTTTTTAATTGACCTAGAATGTGTAATTTGGTTTCACTCTTTTTAAATGATAAAAATGTATGTTTTTATTTCATTCTGACAGAAATGAACATTTTTATTTCCTTCTATTAAATTTGACAAAAATGAATATTTTATCTACTCCTTGAATCTAATTTCCTAATTAACATAAATTTTAATTACCACCATCTAATAAACAAATGATAATATTATTTGAATCTAATTTTATAATTAACATGAAGGTTAGTTACAACGATCTAATAACAATGAATCTATTTCTTTAATTAACACAAATGTTAATTACAACAATCTAATAATAATGATAATTTTGCTTGAATCTATTTTATTTCTAACATGATAATTTGTTTCGTCTATTTCATAACAAACATGAGATACACAAATCAATTCAGTGATTCATCGCAATCATAAAATAATCAACACTGAAATAAATATATAAACAACATCAACATGAATTTTATATAGAATGAATATAAATTTCATGTAACGACCCGTATTTTTAGCAGTCAAATATTTAATTTATTATTTTAAATATTTTATTTGGAGTATTAATGGATTTTTACTATTTAATTCGTTATTTAAAACGAAGTTTTAACGTTAATTTATTTATAATATAAATCGAGCTCGAAATCGCGTGGCAGTTCGTTATATGGAGTTTTGAACTTCAACTGAGAATACAGAATCCATTTTTTGTCGGATTTCTGTGGAACAGGAAATGTTAGAACCGTATTGACGATAATTTTCATATGAAAGAGGAAAATTCAGATTTCGTGTTATATTTTGCTAGTTATGGCCAAATCAAATTTTAAAATAATCGCTATGGAAATCGTTATTAAAATATATGCGTTAAAATAGCCGTTTTGCAAACGGACTCAGATTTCAGCGAAATCGGTTTCATTGGAATCGTATTGTTAAATTTTTGTATGATGTTGAATGGCATGGCAAACCGATGTCGTATGTGACCACGGTAGCCATAAACGCCCGTTCGATTTCTATAGCGTGTAATTAATTTAATAAAGGGTTATTTGGATATAACTTGAACAGACGATCGAATTAGGCCGCGAAACCAATTCCGTTGAGTTCGTATCGTCAATTATAGTCAGGATAGGTATATAGTTTGTTATTTTTGGGGACCGTGAAATTTGGTGTCCAAAATGGCATTGCGGTGCGCGTAAAAATAGCCTACCGGGCAAACAGTCTCAGAATGCGATGAAACTGGTGCTGTTGGGTTCATATTGAAGGATTATTATAGGATTTCAAGGTTTCAAGTTGATTTGATTTATCTGGTGATCGTGAAAAAATTAAACGCGTGTTTATTTCTGGTTTTATAAAGGAATTTTTTTCAAACGATGTCGGATTTCGACGAAACTTGTCTCATTGGGTCCGGAATATTCCTTTTCACTAAGATTAGCTTTTTTATCAGTAAACAGAAATCAATTGTGGTTAGTTTTACGCGTTACTTTAGCGCAAAGTTTCGTTATATTATTATATTAATATTACATCCCTATCTATATACATCATTCTTCTGTGTCGTGTAGTCAGATCAGCTACAGCGTCAAATAGGAATGCTGGTGTATGCCTTACATATACAGTGCTATGGAATTAGTACCACACCCTATATTAAAAGCATCAGCTACCTTCTGCAAAGCACATGCGGGTTAAATAAATTGAGCAGCTACCCTATATTTCAATACCCAGCATTCTGAGATTCACATGGCCATCCAGCGTGAATGAAAAGAAATAACACTGCCCTTCCTTACTTTCTCACAAGTCCCATTCGAATTAAAACACTGCAGCTTTCTGTACGAGACATTCCAACTTTTCATTTCTTTGTCTGTCTATCAGGAACAATGTGCCGACCAAGTAAATTCTCGAGTCCATCCCTACTCTTGTAACGACCCGGATTTTCAGCGACTTCGGTTATCGACATAAGCTCGATGTCGATAACCAAAACATCGAAAAATCCCGGTAATTAATGAAAGAAATTAGAGGGTGAGAATAGATAAGATAGAAGCTTAGAATAGAAGAAAAAGAAAACAACATCAGAGTAACATGAACCTCACAGCGGAACGAATAACATATAATAGATAACATAACTTTGAAATATAACAGTTATGTATACAATAGCACTTATCAGAGTACAACACTTACAACACAGCGGAAATAATATAGCTATATGATCCAGAAGCCTTCTGCTCCAAGCTCTCCAAGTATATCTTTAAATTCCTGACTACTTGACTGCCCGTACAAATTTAGGCACCCAAGAGTTTAGGGAAAACAACAAAGTAAACTCCGGGTCAGTCATGGGACTGGTGTGAGTAAAACAGTTTAAACAGGTATATGAACAAGTAAACGATATCTCATAAGACCACGCCGTAGAACGGAACATGTTTTTCCCTTATGAGAATCCAAAATATCTTTATATCAAAAACCTTTTGATATTATAATAATGTCTATGTACAAATAGATATCAACTAGCATAAACGCTTTCATCTCAAGTTCTACATATAAAGTATACAATCAAAATCGCAAGCACGTATTGGATAATGGATTTCCAACTATGACAAGGTATGTAACCACCTTCCGATCAGTGTACTCTAGGAACGATACACTGGAGTTCAACAAGAACATCTTGTAACTCAGCCACACATGACCGACCACTCATTTTGCTTGAGTGTATCGAATGTATATCACCAACGGTTAGGATCAGCAACCGTTCCCGTATATATATGGGACAACATTGATATATTTAAGAAACAAATGAATATTCTCTAGATAGGTGATTATACACCCTACTTCGGTGCGACCGACTTAGCCATGCTGCCTGCCCGATTTCTGTCATTTACCGGTTGATGAGGCTAGAAGCTACGCTTTATCATTACATCAGATTCACTTCGAATGCCACATTGTCAGATCCATCGAAAATCACTAATTGGCATCTACAACAGTACGTTACGTGTTAGCTAAAGAAGTTTCCTTCTCCGCTTCCACTCTTGGTATAGTTGAAGAAATCAATGTACGTGACCTTTCTGGAAATACTCTGTCAGACATTCATCAACACAAGTCATCCTCATTCACTTAGAATGTCACATCGTCATACCCGCCAAATCACAAATTGATTTATCCAAAAGCAACACGGGTATACAACTTAGAGAAACGAATTCCTCCGCCACCAAACGTGAATACGTTTGAACAGATCAACTTACGCGATCCATTGGATATACTCTATCAGACCTTCGTCCATACAAGTTGTCCTGGGACTAGACAAACCGAAGGCACTATTCAGTATATCCATCTTAGTCACTATTATCTAAGACTTATACAACAGCCCTTGCATTTTACTCCGCCTTCAATTATCTTTGGCATATATGATTCACAATGCTTATGCCAATACAGAGTGGTTCTTTGGATAATAATCCAACCGGTCTCTCCATATTAACAACGTTAAAATGGTCAAAACTTCGATAGTCTGTGATTTAACCATCAAGAAAAACAAGTGTGCAAACAACGATATTATTTCCAGATGGAAATTATATCGGTAAATCAACATATATCTATATATATATTCACATTGCCTTATTTTCTATGTTTAGAAAATATATGTTATTAACACTAGAAAACGTTTTTCCATTTGCTTATTTACAAATCACTACTCTTCCCCAACTATCAGTCCCTGACTGTGAACTAGTATGAGAACAATTCCCTAAGTATAAATCCCGAAGGCCTAAACCAACATCAGATAGACACTTAGAAAACCATTCAATTTACTAATCTCTAGTCAGTTCTAATTTTACTTAACTCTTGTTGATTAACTCTGATTGATTAACTCTAACTGGTCAACCAAAATTAATTAACTCTAACTGGTTTTACTTGGTTTGACAAACTCCATTTATTAACTCGACTGATAAATTCAACTCGATTAACTGAACTAATCACTTTGATTAACTCGACAAATTCACTTTGGTTAACTTAACCAATTCACTTAACTAATTCACTTAGTTTAACTTAACTAATTCACTTTGATTAATCTAACTATTCACTTAACTCCTGTCGAATAAACTATATTCGATAACTCCTCTAACTCTACTCGAATAAACTATATTCGATTAACTCCTTTAATCTATTCGATTTGATAACTCCCCTTTTCGAATAACCAATATTCGATTAACTCACTTTGAATAACCAATATTCGACTACTCACTTCGAATAACTAATAATTGATAACTCCTTCGAGTAAACGATATTCGATAACCTTCCCTTTCGATTTAACAAATCGATAACTCCTTTTCGAATAACTAAATTCGATAACTCCTTTCGATTTAACTAATCGATAACTCCTTTTCTCTATTCGAATAAACTATATTCGATCAACTCATTTGATTTAACTCTAATCGATTAACTCCATCGAATAAACTATATTCGATAACTCCTTCGATTTAACTAATATTCTATAACTCACTTCGATTAACTAATAATCGTTAACTCCTTCGAATAAACTATATTCGATATTCTCCTCTCGAATAACTAGATTCGATTAACTTAACTTATTTAACTCATCTTGATTAACTCTTATCGAATAACTAGATTCGATCAACTTAACTTATTTAACTCATCTTGATTAACTCCTATCGAATAACTAGATTCGATTTAACTCCATTCGCTTGACTCTAGATCGCAACGATCACAATGGTTACGCCTGATTCCCTTAGGAAACATCCGGCCACCTTAGGCTATTTACAGCCCTGCGAATTACACTAGCAGTCGTACGAGATGGCAACTTACCCTGAATACTATGTTTGACTAACTCTGTCTCAAATAACTATATTTAATTAACTCTAGTTCGTTTTAACTCTAATCGATTAACTCTAACTGAGTAACTCTAACTCGATCAACTCGACTTGATTAACTTGACTTACTTAACTCAACTGGTTAACTTGACTTACTTAACTCACTGGTTAACTTGACTTACTTAACTTGACTTTCTTAACTCACTGGTTAACTTGACTTACTTAACCCAACTGGTTAACTTGACTTACTTAACTCACTGGTTAACTTGACTTACTTAACTCACTGGTTAACTTGACTTACTTAACCCAACTGGTTAACTCTATTGAACTGGTTAACTCTACTGAACTGATTAACTCTACTGAACAGGTTAACTTTACTGAACTGGTTAACTCTACTGAACTAGTTAACTCTATTCAACTAACTCGACTCGACTAACCCCTTTCGAATAACTATTCGTTTTACTAACTTTCGAATACCATATTTGATTTACTCCCTTCGAATACCATATTCGATTTAACTCATTTCGAATACCATATTCGATTTACTTTATTCAGTTTAACAAGATTTCCTTTTTAACAACGTTTTATTCATTTGAAAAGATTTACTTTTAAATAACGGTTCTACACTTTAAAAATGATTTCCTTTTTATAACATTTCCTTTTCAATTCTATTTGTAAATGGTTTACAAATATTTCCTTTTCAAATTTATTCTTGAAATATTCTAACTCCTTAAATTCTCTGAAAAATTCGCCATAACCTCCTTTGTAACGGGAGCATCGGGAAAATCCCCAAACCCGCCACACAGGCCTTTCCATTCAAAAAGAAAATGGTTTGTAATTATTTCCTTTTTGAATATCTCCTATTTATAAATATTCCAATTTATAAACATTTCTTATTTATAAATATTCCACTTTATAAATATCTCTTATTTATAAATATTCCAATTTATAAATATCCTATTTTCAATATCACTTTGAAAATCCCCTTATAAACATTTCGGTATGTTATGGTATTCAATCATATCAAATCACGATGTTCAATATTGTCCAAGCACATATAATCGCCCACAGATTTTATATCCCATCATATAACAATATATGAAAAACAATAAAATAACTGTTGAGGAATCCAGTCGGATTCTTCCAACCTGTCTCCCTGCATCCACAGATGTTACACAATATGATTATTATCACTTTCAGTTCAATATAAATTATTCTGATAGCAGAATCAATATATAAATATTTAACGGTTTATATATATATATATATATATATATATAATTACATATATATATATATATATATAATTTTCACTAACTGACTAGCAGTTCAATCAATCAACCAACACACAAAAATCAACAGATGATTAACAGTTCTAAGAATACATTATAAAAATATAACTATTCAGAGTTGGTGAGTTTTACTCACATTGGACTGTTCTCATCAAAAACGATTAACTGTCTATGATTCAGACGGGCAATTTATTTCACTATAAATTGTAACGAGCTTGGATGGGCTTCCAGTCAATTCCATGTTGTAGCTGACATCCATACGATCCCGACGCAATTTACGGTTTGAAATTCGTTCAAAACTCTGGCCCAACAGTTCAATACCAACCGGCCCATTCACAAACAACTCAACCCGCTCCCTTCTTCTTCCTAAACCCACCGTGAGTTCCTGTTGCCATTTCCCGATTTCATCCTCACCTCAGGCCTTACTTCCTTAACGAAATTCAAAACAGACAACGTTGCCGTTATCCTCTTTCCAATCTCCCTCTCCTCATGTCCGAGTTGAAGAACTCGGACCCCATTTGCAAACTCGTCGCACAGCTCTTCACGAGCGATTTCAGTAGCAGCCGCGACTTCAAAGGGCACGGATTTATCCCACAAACTCCTATGCGATGCTAAACTGGATGCTGAAACCAACAACACCATCGAATTCGCGCAACACTCCTTTATCCTGCACAAAACCCGAACCCTAAACTATCGCTGCTAAAACGAACAGCGAATGGAACTAGTTCGAACTAACCAAAAACCACATAAGATGATTGCTAACGCTGATCCGAGCTCATATATTTATACTAGATGATTTAAGGATTTTTTTCTCCCTTTTCTTTTGATTTTTGAAGATGGTTTTGAAAAGGAACTGACGGTAAGAATTTGTTTGACCAAAGGAAGAGTGGAATTAGGTTTAGAGGGTAAGTCAGGGTATTTATAGGCAAGCAAAATATCTAGATATTTTGTTTAGATATTTTTAGATATTTTCTTTTTACTCAAACTCGAATTTTTCGACTTCTAAAAATTCCTACGGTCACATACAATACCCAAAAATCACGAAACTGGACATGCAGCTATTGTTCGACATTACGGCCCCAACGAAACTGGTTTCGTCGAATTCCGACTCCGTTTGCTCACACAGCGTATTTTTAACCATCAAATTACTGACTGTTTTTCACTCTAAAAATCGGTACGGCCACATACTGACTTCAAAAATCACGAAACTTGATATCTAACAATAATTCAACACTGCGGATCCAACAAAACTAGTTTCGTCGAATTCCGACTTCGTTTGCAAAAGTGGCTATTTTTAAAGCTCTGGATGACCCATTTAAATATATAAATATATTAAAATATTATTAAATTAAATATAAATAAAATTTTATTATCGTATATCTTCACTTATGATATCGTACAGCTCTAGAATATCATATCAGAATTTACAGTTTGATATTTCAGATTTTAGATTTATCGATATTCAATTTGTATTGGAAATCCTTTTATAACGTAAATAAAGCGTTGCAAATTATAAAGGAATTCCATAGCGACTTTTCTGAAGTTTGATTTGGACATAAATCAAAATCTACACGATGAAATCCCGATTTTTCTCTTCCACTAGAAAGATATACTCCACCAGCTCCACACGTTTCTTCTTTCACAGAAATCCGGCTTAAAACGAATCCTGTACATTCTGTTGAAGTTCAGATCGCCAAATAGCGAACTGCCGCGCCATTTCGAGCTCGGTTTTAATTATAATATAATTATACGTTCTAACGTCGTCGATTAAATAATATATTCGTTATTTAAATAATTAAATAAGTTAATTATTACCTCGTCAAAAATCCGGGTCATTACAACTCTATTTTATCTGCACACCTAGACACTAGAATTACTTGGCCATCACGGGTGTTCTTCCCTATATAAACGAATCGAGTTGATCCATTTTCTTCCACTCATGAAGCCGTACTACATTCCAATAAAGAAAACCTCACTATTCTCTTTCTTTTTCGTAAATCAGATTTGTATATTTTTCTTCATGTCTTCGTCTTCAGCACAGATAATCTCGGGTGAGGCTTGCTTTTGGAAAATGGGGGAGCCATCGTTCGTCGAAGATGGGTCGGAGGTAGAGCGTCAGAGGTCGACGCATTCAACAGTGTGGCATGCGGGATCAGTACCAATAGCAAAATTCAGTGCCGCATAGGTTTCTTCTTTATCATGGGTTTCTTCTTTATCGGCGAGTGGTTGCGAACCTGGTGTCAGAAGTGGGCTTGGGCTGAGTAGGATTATGGAACTGGCGTGGAGTAATGTTGTCACGAAGTGGAGGAGTGGCAAGTTGTGGATGGCGAAAGCTGGATGTACGTAGATGGATCATGTGGGTGATGTAAGCAGCAAATGGTAAGGGGAAATAGGAGAGAGCGAAAGGTGGTGGAGTTGGAGTGGTGAGTGGAGGAGCAAAAACAGAAGAGAGAAAGAAAGAGGAGCAGGTGCGGACAAGAATAGTAGGCATGGGAGTGTTCTCTGATACCAAAGGAGATGAACAGTAAGGTTTTAGTTAAATAAAATATATATATGGTTATTATTAGCATATGACGTGGCCGGCTACTACCAGGATACCCATGTTCGAACGTTCCCAAACATGATTATGGGGAGCCCAACCTAGCATTGTATTTTGTCTAATTAAGATTTACGTGGCCTTTCAATTTATAATTTGGTCTAACCGGTTTCTAGATAACATAGCCTGATCGAAAGTTTAAAATGCCTAATTAATATTTACTTTTGCCTAACCAAGATTCAATGTGCCCGATCATGATTAAATGTGCATTGATTGAAGTTTATACGTAACATTAATTAAAATGAATAATATTTATAATAATAATTTAAATAAATGAATAAATGTTATAACCTTGTTATGCAGCGACAGTACTAGATAAAACAAGTGGCGTCGGGACCGTATCGACGATAGCGACAGACGAATCTGGATTGGACAACATTGACAGCTATTGGAGTTTTTAATTAAATTAAACGTCAGTTTAATTTTTTTAAAACGAACTGTCTCGATGACAAACGAATCAAGGTGAATTAAACTCGCTCAGTTTTCCCATTCATATTTTTATATAAATTGGGTTTTTATTTTATGTGCTCTGCTTGCCAATGGTTGACTGTTTGCCAATTATATATTTGTTTGCCGATTTAACTGATGAAATTAAACCGTCATTTAATTTTAGTGAATTGCAAAATCGTTATTCTAACGATTGGTTCCAATAAAGGCAACTTACCTTGTTGGTCACGTTGATAAAGTAAACGTGATTAATTGGTTGAATTGTTTGAATTGCTTGTGAATTGATTAATGTTGAATGTTTTTTATTGAACGATCTGTTGGGAATAACCATTTGTATATAGGGAAATAAATAATTAATTTTATTTTAAAATAGAAATCTCACTTTGATTTTTATTTGAATTTTCAAAGTGCTCCATTTCAGGTCTAGTCTATTTCATCGTGAAGCTCTTGCGAAGACGACTTCAACACAACTGAAATTTCTCAATTCCGATTTCGTACGGAGAAGATATGCTATTACAAACATTTGATTTTGATTTTGGATAATTAAGAATCATTAATTAAATTAAATTACCCCTTAAACCTTCTTCCTCCTTTAATAACTTCCTTGAACCATGTCGAGTCCCTAAACCCATTGTTCACGAGAAAAATCCGATGCCACCCGCCTCCCCAACTGACCGAACTCCGATCATGGAACACCACGCCATAGCTCTTCCAATCACCTTCCACCTCCGACGACTTAGGCCCACTCGCTCCCCTCCTCCTCCCAGAAATCCGCCACAAACGGCGGTGGTTCGCACTAGAAATCCGAGCCCTATACTCCACTAAATTCGATCATGCCCGTACAGATCAAAGATCTTGATTTATTCCTAAATATTTGTTTTAATTTTATAGGTTAATTCAAATTTGGATTGATGTAATTTGGGATTAAAATTCGGATAAGGAGGGACATTAGAATTGTGAGTGGCGACCGATGAAGAATAGGCTAGGGTTTTGATTTTCAACTCCTGTTTATAATAAAATAATATTAAATTCCTAGTTTTGCAAATAAACCCATAAATTCTCAGTAACTCCAATTTCAGCCCAACAAAAGTTATCCCTAGGAGAATACCCACGTTCCGGACGCGATGGGCCGAGTCCCGTCATCCCGTTTGATCATCTCCGGCTTATTTTCTTTAATTTAATATATAAATCATTTAATTATTTAATTTGAAGGTACATTTAAATTTACCGGGGCCACATACAGACTCTAAAAATTCCCGAAAAATTATTTCTAGTTATGTTTTGACGATACGGTCCTAACAAAACTAATTTCATCAAATTCGGAGACCGTTTGAAAAATGGCCATTTTCTGGTCAATCGAATTTGACTGAAATTGACAAAATACATTTTCTTTTTCCACGCTCACATATTAATTCTAAAAATTATGAAAAATTATACCTAGCAATAATTTGACATTCCGGTTCTAACAAAAGTGGTTTCGTAAAAAACGGAGGTCATTTGTAAAATGTCTATTTTTAAGGGCTATATTATATTAAAATATATATAAATTCTACAACGACTATTCTGAATTTTAAACTGGATGTAACTTTAAATTTATAAAGTGAAATCTCAGTTTCTTACATTCGTTAGAAGATATGATTAAACAGATTTAAATATTTCTTGTTTTTTCCAATTCTGATGTAAAATGAATTATGTATATTCATTTGAAATTTAAAATCGAATTTTCAAACTACCACGCCATTTCAAACTCCTTTTATAATTAAATTAAAAATTTTCATTTAAACTTCGATTAAAATAAATTTTTAGTCATAATTATTTAAAATAAATCATTTTAACTATTAAAAATCCATTAAAATTTCTAAAATAAATTTTTTAAATTGGTTCAGAATTTCCGGGTTGTTACAATAGGCTTACAACTTGTGGATGCTGGATATGTTGGTCGGAGCCAGGTAGATTTCTTCCATAAGTTGAGCCTAACATCATGTCTTAGCTCGTCTTGTATTTGTGCACTTAGGCCCCTCACATTACATTCAACATTTGCGGTTGCTGGATATGTCGGTCGGGTCCGGGCAGACTTCCACCCCAAATGCAATCTAACCTCGTGTCATAAGTGCAGTTACAGTTTTTAATTACTGTAATCCTAGGCATCTTAATTATTAACCAACTAATTATTTCTATGTCTTTATAGTTGTTCATGCCCATTTACCCAATTATATTCATAGTGAATAATATGTCCAAATTCATATTCTTTATTCAAGTCAAGCCAATTCTAATATTTTCCACCGTTCCCTAACTAACGCATTCACATATATTTAGCTTCATGCCTAGGCTAGAAAGTAGCCTAGTCATAAACAATAAAAGGGAAAGGGGATGTAAAGATGACAATAGTGATTATTTTAACATAACTGGCTTAAATATATATACTGGCATAGACATGTAATTGGCATAATAATAAGGTGGACATAAAAATAGATCTAGCGAACAGGCGATGATAAAACTAGATTAACATAATAAGGATGTCCTACTAGGCATGAATAGATCTAAATAAGGATTCACATGTCCAATTTATGACAAATCTTAATTAACCACAATAATATGATCTAGATCTAAACAAGGATTTAACTGTCCAAATAATGATAGATCCAAATTAACCACAAACCTAGATAAAGGTTCAGATCTTCAAAGGTGACATGATAAATTAACCACAAGTGAATTAGAACTATAAAAATAGATCTAACATGATAAAGTTTGAGATCCAAGAATAACATAGATTCATTATTTAAGACAGCTCCAAATCACAGTACTATCGCGTTTTACTTTTAATCATTTAAATCTAAAAGTAATCTAGAACTCACAATGTTTGGATAAGAAGATAGAACTAGAAAAGAAGCTTGTTGAGATGCAGATCTACACTTGAATCTCTGACTGATTAGCCTTATTTTATTGTTGTAGAAGATAAAGAATTCAGTTCAGTTCAAACACCAACAGTGTTTGGCCTCCATTGATTTCCAGTGAAGAAAACAAGAGAAATGGACCTCTATATATAGCTGCCAGCCTCCAGAAACCGACTACCACCTCAGCCCCGGGGGGTCGACCCCCTGGGGTCGACCCATGGGACGACACCCCACTTGAGGGGTCGACACCCCTACTATGGGGTCGACTCCCCTAGGCGGGATATTTCTCGCTTCCCCCAATTTTCGTGATTTCGAATTTTTGAACTGAAATTTGAATTCTTGGGCCCTATATATATATATATATATAATTATCTTGCACATATACAAACTTCAAATCCTGACACGATGCCCGTTTTACGCAAACCAAAAGTCTATCTTGACCAGAATTTCGAGACAGACGCAATGCATAGTCTGTTTCCCTAAATTCTAAATATTAAATTAATTATTATTTAGTTTTCCCTCTTTAGTGTCGTTAAAATTTCGGGGTGTTACAATAATTACCACTAACATATGAATAAAAACCACAACAACCATATGTAATAACCAAATATGACGCAACTAACAATACTGATATAAATATGCAACGACAAGAATTGTAGCATAACGTTACATGCAATAATGTGACGACCCCAAACCCCCATTCCACGGTGGCAAGGGTAATCTTTGGAATATAACAAACAAACAGATAATAGTAGAACAGAAATAAATAAATACACCAGATAATGTACAATAGAACACACTGGATAAACATAATCATCAGAGTTACACAGTATACAGGATCATACTTAGTACAAAATACAGTTCAGCTTTACATAGATGTCTACAGCGAAATCCAAACATAATATGTACAACAGGAGCTGAACAGCATAAAAAGAAAGAAATGATAGAATCCATCTTCAGCTCCAACTATCCAGCAAGAGCCTGCTAAAACCTGAATACAAGGCTGCCCGTGTAGAAAATAGGGCACCCGAGTTTGCAAGTGAAACAAACTACGAGTCAGTCATGGGACTGACATGAGAAATCTACTTAACATATTTTATAATATGGCCAATCACAGGACCACGCCGCTAACGCGGAACGGGTTTACTCCATTGGATTGCCAGTGCTTTAAAACAAGTAAACCATTTAAACATCGCAATGCTTTTTATAAAAATGAAGCCATTATAAGACTTAGTTCCCATCACACAATGCAACGCAAACCGGAGGATAGAGTTTGACCTTATAATGGGCAAAATATGCTTGATACGAACAAAACAAATCATTTGATATTATTGCTAGTGTTTATATGTTTCAAAAACAATTTCAATCATAAGTATCAATCATAGACGACATTAATGCCCCCATACCACTATGTCGCCATATATAGGTAAACAATCAAAACCGCACGATGTGGTATTTGGAAATTGGGTTCCGTCATGAACCAAGGCAAGGGATCGTCCTTACCGCTTTGAGACAATCTAGCCCATGTCTCAGGAACAGCCGCAACTACCCCCTGGATCTTTAGGGCCAGTCCACACAGGGTGGATTATAATGCCTGAACAATACGTTTCCCCGCCCTATGGGGCGTAAACTGGTCATATCCGACCAAACCATCGGCTCCGAAGAGACCGAACTAACCGAGGCGCCTCACAATCCATCATCCACATAAGTAATATGTCAGGCCGTGTAAAAATACTGACACCACTCCTAGCTAGAAGGAAACGCATGCCCTCCCTGCAGTCCTCTCCCGTTTCTGGTCCATACCGGGGTGTGAGTCTCACGAATCAACGCTAAACACAAAGTTAGCTATTTAAAACCGTGCTTTGATCATCAACCACAAAGCTCTGCTTTTCAACAAAAGCTTTGATCATAGCATCTCTGCATGCTACGTTGTCAATATACAACGTCAGACACACATCCATTTACAAGTCCGTTCTGGGTCTGAACGAAACCGGAGGCACCTTATACCTCGCACATCCATACAATCAACAAGTACGTCCGGACGGCTACCACTTTAGCCCCCTTCAAGGTAGCTACTTCCATCGTGAGCATGAGTAGCACCCATCCATTCGATGTGAAGATCGTCGGTCTTGCACCGTCTTCATATCTTCGACTTCTAACCGTCGATCAATTATTTGAATTGAGAATTAACTCGGCCTTTTCAAATAATTCACGTATTTAGAATTTCAAATCAATTCATTTCGATGGTTAAATTATTCGATATCAATAACTCTGTTCTTTAATGTAATTTTCACGTTAAACACATTCAACCATCAAATATCCAATAAACTGGGTAAATTCGGTTTATTTCCATTCCATATCGTTTATAATATTTTATCACGATTTATCGCTATTTTTATTCATTTAAAAATAGCCAATTTATATAAATGACGCTTCAGGCCATAACGCGGCCATAGCGCTGTTTTTCTTCAAATTTGATTTACATATATCTGAAAATCTAACCGTTGGATCTTTACAAACTTTACATCATTAGAAAGATCTTTTCAAAACGAATCCAACAGTTCCAGTTTTGGGAAAATCCGACGGTCGGATCTCCAGGTACAATCGTTTGAAGTTACGATTTCAAAATACGAACTGCAGCGTCGTTATTCGATTTATTTTAATTATATTATATATATATATAAATATAAATATAATCGATTCTGGCGCTCTTTTCATTCAGAATTGAATTAAATATTCCAGACAATTCCACCATTGGATCTTTACAAAGTTGGTGTCGTTGGAAAGATATTTCCAAAGCGAACCCAACGATTCCGGTTTCGAGAAAATCCGATGGTCGGATCTCCTGCAATAATCGTTTGAAATCACGGTTTCAAAATACAAACTGCAGCTTCATTATTCGATTTATTTTAATTATATATATATATATAAATATAATTCATTCTTCGATTTCAAAACCATATTCATTTCATATATTTGATAAAAACGATATTTTTATCCAACAAATATTTATTTCAACACATCACTATTTTTAACAATTCATATATATTAAAAAATGTGATTTTTATTGTCAAACAATTTATTTCAAAACACGATTATTTTATATACTTCATATAGATGATAAAAATGTGATTTTTATTGTAAAACAATTTATTTCAAAACATGATTATTTTAAATACTTCATATAGATGATAAAAATGTGATTTTTATTGTAAAAATAATTTATTTCAAAACTGTAGATTTTCTATATTTCGTATATACAATAAAAATTAATATTTTTATTCTTCAAACCATTTCTATTTCTTACATTCAATGAAAATGTTATTTTTATCTTTCAAATCATTTTATATTATTCATTCGATTAAAATGTTATTTTTATCGTTCAAACCATTTTATTTCATTCATCACATGAATATATTTCAATATATGAAAATAAATCAAACACAGAAATATTTCAGGAAATTTCGGCAGCATAACGGCAGGGTAGTTAAAACCGGCACCGTCTCGAGTACGACTCCTCGCTCTACCTTAAAGTCTCATAGCTTTTGACAATGGGGATTTCAATATCTAGTTCATACGCAGACGAATTTTCCCATGTACTAATCCTATTGGGATTTCAACCACAATCAATCATTTCCAATCAACCATTCATGATATTCATCAAATTTCACATCAATCAAATCCAAACAATATCACAACCAATATATATCATCCGTGGTCTGTGGACGAGGGCAGTACATATATATATATATATATATATATATATACATATATTTCGATTTCATTTCAATTCATTTCAATATCATTTCAACGCATATATAATTTTTACAATGCATATATAATTTATACATCGAACATACAACTTATACAATGCTTATACATGAGGTGTACAACGCTTATATAACTCATACATCGACTATATAATTTATACATCGTCATTTCCATCGTTTATAAATCAAAAATCTCACATTGGGTTCCACTCCTCCAAAAATTGTAGAAGGCTCAGAAAAAAATCCGGTCTCTTCTAGAATGTAAAGACGTCCACACGAGTCCACTGTCTCTTGTTTCACTGGATTTCGACCACATAGCAAAAAGATATGATTTTTAGAAGTTCGCTACGCTTTTAAATGTGGAAATCAGTTCAAAATTATCAAACCCGTACCTCTCTTTCGATGTTCAAAACTAGGTTTTCATTTTTCGTGCAATCCGTGCAACGATTCGTCGATCGGTCTTCACCACGAGGTAGAGCTTAGAAAACCTCACCCAAGTGTACCCACCGCCATCAGTTTGAACCCAGATCGGAGAAGCATGGAAGAGCGATTTGCAGCGACTTCGAGGGGCTCGATCTCCCTGATGGCTGAACGATGGAGGGCGCCACCTATATGGATTTGAAGCTGGAAGAGAGCTCTTCGAAATCCCCAACAGGACCGATGCGTTTTGATGAGAGATTGGAGAGAAAAAGAGGAGAGAAGGAGGGAATAGCCGCCGCCATTCACGAGATGGGGGTTACAGGTTTTCTTCAGAACCGATAGGGAAGAGAAAATGAATTTTGATTGACCAATATTTTTTTATTTATATTTTTATAAAATCCAAAAATACCCCCTTCCACATACAAACTCCAATCCAAACCCAACGACTATCATCCCTAGCTAAATACCCCCATTCCGAACACAATGGGATTAGTTTCGTAGGCCCATTCGACTGTTACAGTCAGTTTTTCTTCAAATTAAAATATAAAACATTCAGTATTTGATTTGAACGTACATTTCAATTTGCTGTGGCCACATACTGATCCCAAAAATTCCATAAAAATAAATCTAGCTATGTTTTGACGATACGGTCCCAACAAAACTAGTTTCATCGAATTCTGAGACCGTTTGAAAAATGGCCATTTTCTGGTCGATCCAATTTAACTGAAATCAACCAAACACATTTTCCTTTGCCACGCTCACATATTAACTTCAAAAATTATGGAATTTGAAACCTAGCAATAATTTGACATCCCGGATCCAACAAAAGTGGTTTCGTTGAAAACAGAGGTCGTTTGCAAAATGGTTATTTTCACGAGCTATATAAACTCTATAGCGACCTTTCTAAAAATTCATTTGGCCATAACTTTTGATTCCCGCTTTGAAACTTCAATTTTTCAGATTCGTTAGAGAGATATTCATAAATATATTTTAATATTTTTGGTTTCACTAAAATCCGTTTTATTTTGCACCTTGTACAGTCAGTCAAAATTTGAATTCAAATTTTGAAACTACCGCGCCATTTCTGGCCTTGTTTATAATTAAAATAATTATATTTATTTTCAAACATCGATTCAAATAGACTTTTGACCTTTATTATTTAAAATAATTTATTTTAAATATTTAAAATCCGCTAAAATAGCCAAATTTTTAATTGATTCTGAATTTCCCGGGTTGTTACAAATAATAAGCAACAATCAGATAAAATCATAAAGTGCTTTATTCACTTTCAACCATAACATATGATTAATTCTGATTTGAAAATCTCATCATTGCATAAAGATGACAAATAATCTATCAAATGTTACATTCCGCTCAACAACCTCAGGTTATTACTTAACCGATAATTAATGTTATCCCAAAAATTCAAAGATTCAAATCCCAAATGAACCAAAAGTCAATAACATAGCATGAAATATTTATTTAAGTCCATATGATATATTTATTCTTGAAACTTCATTATATATATATATATATATATTCTTAAAAACTTCTATTTAGTTAATTTGTAGTTTTAGTTTATGAATTACGAAACCATGATTTTTTTTGAAAATTTGATTTTGACGTTTCTCGGAATCTATAAGATGAAATCTTGATTTTCCACTTCCATTTGAAACCTATATGCCAATAGGTTTGGAAGATTCTTGTTTCATAGAATTCCAACTTATATTGGATTTTATATATTAATTACGCTGCTGCTCGCGGCAAGCTCGATTTATTTACTTTAATTAATTCATTCACACTATCTTAAATATATAAATTATAATCTTATTCTCTTATATTTTCATATAAGCCTAGCTAATTAACAAATTTCAACTTGAAACTTTCGACTATGCAAAATTGTCGAATACTCCATTAGTGCTTATACTTGTTCAAGTTTATATTATTTCATTTAGGTTACTTATTAACCAACACCTTCATCGAACGCCTAATAATCAAATTGTGAAAATAAATTCGCATAGTGTTCATTTTCAATATTATTCTAGTTATTAATCTGCACAACCCAAGCAAGAAAGTGATAAAATTACTCTTATATAATAAAATTAGTCAACGTCCATAAATTAGATATACACAACTACAAAGTCAACCAACAAATGATGATAATTAAATATTTTCAATACTTAATGAACAATCATTCATAAAAGCACTTAGTTATGAAAATTTTCCTTGTATATAAAACATATAAAATCTTAGTAGAACTATTTAGTTTACCATAGTATAAAACAATATCACATCAAATGACCTTTTCAAGTGTTTTGTATTCCTTATCAAAACGAGGTCTGGTCATTGGAGTTAAATCCAAAATTCAGACTTAATAAATCAAACAACTCCATATAAACATTTATTGAAACATATTTCCATTTTTAACCATTTTGAGACTTAAATTCAAACTTGTACAATACTCCACAAAATCCAAAGAGTATACAAAAATATTGTTCTTATTTAACTTATTAAAGTTTCGATACAGATCCAACGTAAATTTGGATCCTTTATATATAATCGAGTCAACTCGTAAACATTATTATCCATCAAGTTATGCAATTTTCTAGAAAAAGTAGGACTCTGGTACCCAAACTCGTGACTAGAATCTACTTTCCTTAGACAACCCAAAGTAAAGAAGCATGTTAATTGCTCAATTACATTGGTTGTTCTACTCAACTAGTTAAAACTTATTAGACTTCTACTATCTTTTCAATTTAAGAGTTTACGATTCTAGTTCTTTTTATAACTTCACTACATTTTTAGTTAAATTTCTTATCTAAATTTGGAAGTTACTAAATAATGTATCCAATTAGATGCACAATCAAACAATACTAATGCTTAAGCTACGTACATTAATAATACATCTTAACCCAAATTTAAGAATCAAACACTGGTTTTTTAATTTCTATAATTCAAATATATATATATATATATATATATACACACATATTTTTGAATCAAATCACATTCATGTATAAAAATTTGGTGTATTAAAACAATTTTATGGCAATGTTCCATAGTAGCATCCTTTACTTCAAAACTAAAAAATGAACGTTGATGATGCTGCAGTCATCAACAAAATTATTTTCCAGCGATAGAAGTGAGTTTGGTACTTCTAAATTAAGTCTTTTAAACTAAATTAAAATCTTTTAAAATGGTATTAAATACTTAGCTAATATAACTAAGTACAATGATCTCGATTACACAAATGTTTACATTCAAGTAATAATACAATTATTTTTCTAAAACCTTAGAAAGTCAATTTCTAAAACATCAGGATTTAGGTTTTTAAATTTTTTAGTTTAAATCATTTGTATTTAAAACTACACTTATAAAATATATTTATGTATATCACTTCTTTATATATATAATTTATTACATTAGTGGTTATCTTTTATATGTCTTACTTATGAGTTAACACCATAATATTTTCTAATAAACGGGTCGAGCATAACAAATTAAGCAATAAACATAATAATCAAATATTATCCTGACAAACAAACATATCATAATTAAATGTACCAATTTTAGCTGAAAATTATTCCTTTTATATATAAAAATTATTTTTATTCACTCATTTTTAAAATAATACTATGTCAAATTACAACATTTAAGTGTTTAGAGATCCCTATCAATAACGTTTGCAAGACGCATTGAGCAGAATCCATATACCACCCGAAAACAATGAAGTATAAAAAATTTATTGTAACACTAACAAACATACTCTCATATGTATACTACACTCAAACTCATTCTAAAGTAAGACATCTCGTAAGTTCACGACCATACATAGATATGGAATGGGTTTTTATCTTGCGATAACCACATCATTTTAATAAGAAATTTTAGTTATATTATTATAATGTCTATGAGAATATAAATATCAATCATAGATGAAATGATTACATCTCACATTCCAACATATTAGGTATACAACTAAAACCACTAAGATACGTTCGCATGTGGATTTTCCAAGAAGACTTTCTCAGTAAACTAAAAGCAATCTCCTATTATAAGCATCAGAAACTACCTTCTGAGCATCGTATGTATCTACATAAAATATATCATAACGAAAACATAACGACCCACGGCCAAAGAAGTGAATCCCAATCATATGGAAACTCAGCATCACAACTCATATTGGCCAATATATAGATAACATACTCTATATAATGGAGTTAAGATTGAGACACCTCTCTGGGTATGCAAAACCTCTAAATTGTGCATCCTATTATGTCTTTAGTCATTTCCCGATGTCGAGGCTACGTTCAACATCTTCATATGAGTATACATTACTCAAATATATCATGAATCCCGAATTGGATTCCAGCATTACCAACAACTCTACTTCCAAGAGATAGGACATGTATCTCAGTCATGAAGTGGTATTATAAAGAACACTTACTAATTCCAGTCTCTCTAAGCCTGGATCAATTAATCATTTAGGCCAAGATTTGATAGTGATTACTTCACTATCAAATAAACAATCAACCAGTTAATGGTCAGGTAATAGAAACTAAGTTCCAATATTCTTCTTATATACGAGTAATCCTTTTACTAGTAAAATATACTTTAGTCTAAAAGAACATTAATTATTAATCAAAAGTTCCATTGATTAAACTTCATTCATGTACTCATTTAAATGTTCAACTATTCTTTAGAAATATAAATAGTTGTCTTCTACCATTTCCTTATTAATTTATAGTCTTTTTAATGATCTAAAAGTATAAGCATGTATCCCTCTAGTATAAGTACATTCCTACATCATTTTCATGTTTTGTTCATTAATTCCGTATTCATTTGTAACCTTTTCAATACTTCAAAAAGTATAAATATTTATCCCTCTGATATAAGTATATTCCTAAACCATTTGCAATATTTGCATACTTTGCTCCATAAGAGTAATATTTTTATTATTTTTAGAATATTCATCTTAAAGATATAAGTATATTCAAATTAGTTTAAATGATATATTCAAGTTTAAAATATAACTTAAGGGTTTAAAAGAAAAAGTTGCTAAAACACTGCTTATGACAAACCCAAAATAATTTTGTACTTGTAATTATATTTAAAATTTAATTCTGAAATTCTAAGTATATTTAACAAGGTAACATACTTCTAATTTCTTTTACGAATCCATTTACAAAAGCATGTGTGTTATAGGTTAAAACAACTTCTTAGTCTTTTATTAAAGACTTAACACACTTTCAAACTTATATCTATTAATAAGTAGCTTAAAATACTAACAGTTTGGTTTTGAGTGTTAATTTTAAATAATGAAATTTGAAATAGCTTAAAGTAGCGTTTTTATTACTATACATAACAGTAAGTTAAAAATGAGTTTAAATATTAAATTGAAGCAAGATCTTGAAATAGATCTAAATATTAGCTTAAAATAGTTTCTGATATATGTTTTAACCATTATATCTTAAAAATGTAGGTTTTAAATACAATATTATATTATAACTAAAATAGATTTTAATTTAAGTTAAGACAAAGATGGGTTCCTAAATTAAGAACAATAAAGAAATGTTGACATAAAATACCAGAGAATTGGATTTTAACTTAAAATAAAATAGAAATAGGTTCCAAATATTTTAACTTAAAAATGACCACGGTCAGGCAAATTTATGATTAACACCACAAAATGGTGCATTCCTATAGATTTATTTACTTGTGAAAGGATTGGGTCAGGCTTGGATACCATTTTTGTAATGGTTAGAAGCTTCTGGCAACTTCTAAAAGTGGATTATTATAGAAAATGGATACAATGATATCGATAGAACAGTAGATAGAAGACCATCTGGGAATAATTTGAATCCTTTGTCGAATTGTCTTAGGTTGATGCCATTCTATTGGTTTCAATATGGACCTTTTAGTCAAAGTATTAACCCTCGATGTGGTGACTTGGAAATCTTAAAATTTGTGTGATAGGTAACTTTGTCTCTTGAATACACTTTTGGGAAGATCGGCGAAGGGTCTTTCGGTTCAATAAAAAGGGGACATTGAGCTCTTACTAATTTAGATCATCTTAGGAAACCATCATTAGGTTGTAAGTCAAAATGATTTAAGAAAGGCCAACGTAAGGCCTATTGGGTAGTAGGAGTAGGATCTTGGATTATGACTAGGCTAGATTATTTTAGATAACCACCAATAGGCTATAAACTATGGGGCTTTAGATGTTCCAATCTCCGAGTAGACTTAGTTAGATTATTTATAACTTAAGACCTTTCGTTGACTTTCAGAAGGTGTTTTGGTTGGGCCATTATTTTTCAGACTCCTTTGAAATGAAACTCGCAAAGTTTTGACATAATAATAAAGAAATAATTAAGAAATTACGTTTTCGTTACCTCAAATGCTTGGAAAAATTATTAACTAATAACTTATGTACTTACAGACTTTTCCCCCATGTTTATTTAGAAATTTGGGTTTACAACTCAAACTTATAGATACAAGATTGAGAATGAAAACTTGGATCCTAATTTAAGACCCCAAGGGTTGTATTTATAGGTGCGCATTAGCCCTTTTATCGTCGTATGGTTTCATCCTGGCTTTTCTGTGAAATCTAATGCAGAGGTTTAGTGAAGGTGCCTTCCACTATCTTTGGAAGAGTAGTACGGTGTTGCTGTATTGCTCCCCGAAGAACTTCCGGAACTCGAAGCCTTACTATTAGCTGGAGAAGTGAGCTTGTGGGAGCTTCAAGCTTTTTATGCCGCTTGTGGCTCTATCCTCCCCTTCCATCAAAGACTTCTTATAGTGATCAATTGGTGAAGGCTAGAGCTCTTCAGTATTTTCCCATCGGGTGGTCCGAAAGATGTATTAAGCCTAGCTCTACACACTTGAGGATGATAACTCTAGTTGCTATACCCTTCGGATTTCACCAACAGGTGCATTTCTCATAGAAGAGAATTGTTTTCTTCTGCATTTCTGGCTCTGAAAGTCAGATGTTGATGAATTAGTAGCATCTTTGCTAATGGATTACTGGTCTCAACACCCCTTCACCTTAGCTCTAACACCTGCTTTCTCCTTGGTTATTTTGGTGCTAACGATTGCCCACCTCCCTCAGTCAGTGAAGGGATATTCTTAACGTTAGCTTCTCCAAATTTTCAATGTAAGTGACATCATTACTACATCTAGGAATCCATGTATGAATGGTCATATCTAGATCAATGGTTACTTTTTCCTCTCTCCTTTTCCCTATTTTTATAAATAATATACCTTTTCTCTTTTCTTCTTTTTACCTGCAAATATTATTCAAAGCCACAACATCAAAGCTTAACAAAAAAAAAGATAGTTTCTTAGAACCATTTCAATAACTAATTCCTAGTATATGCTTTATTTGTTGATCCCATTTCATAATCGACTCATGGATTTCGACTGATTTAGGGTTTTATTCCCTTTCGATTTCGTGTGTGACATTTATAATCAATTCGGGTTTAGTCAATTAATTGAACCAATTATGAAACTCTAAACGGTTCATGAATTCTGATCGTGATTCTAAATTCTTCGGTTTCAATATGATCTTTATAAGGTTTTCAAACTTCTTGTGTATTTGAATGCTTTTTGGATTGAAATCTGTTTTAAACAAATTATGATTCAATTGAATGATTTTAAAATGTCCAGGCTTCATGTTTTAGGATTAATAATCATTATGTGATTAAGTAACTACTCGTTAGGGCCTAAAACATATTCCTTCCGGTTTTTTTCTCTGACCCTTTACTCTTTTAGAGAAACCTTATTTTTGGGGTTTCGGTACATGAAATAGCAAAGGTCTTCTTCATACATTGGAGGAGGGTTTAAAAACAACCATCACTGAGCAATGGTTTTCATTTCATGTCCTTCGTATTATTGGTATACAAAGTTTTATTTTTAAGTTTTTTAGTATTACTATTATCATAATCTTAGAACTATATCACCTAGTAGTGTTTGGGTAAGGAAAAGTTTGACTAGAAGTCTCCTTTGAAAACATCCCGAGCCGTAGGTGAATCCCCCTTACCTCCACCGGAGAAGGTGAAGAAGAGGGCCAAAAAAGTTGTTGATGCTTCGAGAAGGTCCTTGATCAGCACCCAAAAGGATTTAGACGCCATTCTTGGCCACTTCCTCATTTTTGGTGTTGAAGCTAGTCCACCGCCCTAGGGATCTGCTATTAACAACCCTCCGGAGGGTTTCTTCACTGACACCGCTTTCTGTATTTAGCATGGTGGATTTTTTTTTACTTTCCTACATTTCCTCCCGTGCTTTTTCCAACAAAATCATCTTGCTCCCATCCTGGTATCTCCCAAATCATATACCTACATGTTGTATTTGGAGATGATTGATTGTAAATCTGAAGTCCAATAACCGAGTCCTTTGGTTCTTTATAATCTTCTTCGATTGGACAAAACTGGCAAGGCCAATCCCACTCTGTATCGGGCCACCCCAAGAAGACTATGATCGTCGACCCTGTTGACAAGTCCAAGGACTGGGAGACCCAAATCTTCTTCATCTAGTGCCCGGCTTGGCTCAGCATGAAGTTCATAAAATTTAATAAACATTTTTATTTATAATGCAATTGTTGTTACTCATTTTGCCGAGTATTTCTACTAATGTTTGTTTGCAGAGGACGCACCGAAGACTTTTGAGGATAAATAAAAAACAAGATAGTTTGCTTTCATCTTGTTTATTATCTTCAGTCAGTTCCAATCTCCTATCACAAATACTTGGATGCAACACCATACGAAATATGATCATGTATATTGAACAAATTTTCAATTCTTAATCCGCTGCAAAAGTCGTGCATTATAGAAGAGAGCTACAAAATGCAAGAAAATATGGTATAACCATGAGAGATTAATTGACCAAAATCAAGAAATTGTGTGACAAGTTAAAAGCCATTGGTCATAAAACTTCTAACAGCGAACGAATTCTTGTCATAACAAATGGTATAGAAGGTGAATATGAGTCTTTAGTAACCTATATTTCTACACAACAGACATGACACTACCTGGTCTACAATTTGTACATTATGCTCTTCTTTCTTATGAAGGCATAGTAGAACAAAGAAAGTCAAGGTCATAGGAGAAATCAGTCTCAAAAAGGTCGTGCTAGAGGAAGATGGGCGACAGCAACCATGTAAAGTATAAAATATGCGAGTTTGGGTATGTAGCAAATGAACATTATTTCAGGTTTAAGTCTGTACAATATGGTGTAGAAAAATCAACCAGTTCAAAAAGGGGGAAATGCAAACATAGTGCTACTGAATAATCAAAACAGAAACAACACTGACAATACAAGGACAAATCATGGAAATAAAAGCTATTAAGGTACAATCAACCATATCACCAACAACTTAAAAAATCTAGATCTTGGAAATAAAAGCTATTCGGTTACACAAGTTTTACATATAGATAACGGTGAAACCATAAGTATTTCATATGCTGGATGTGGTACTATAAAAGGTAAAATACAACTCTATTTAAATAATTTACTAAGAGAGCCTAGAATTAAAAGGAATTTGCTAAGTGTTTCACTATTTCTCAACGAGAACAATGTGCACTTTGAGTTTCACCCTAAATATTGCCTTGTAAAAGACTTTATAAATCAAGAAATATTGTTATATGGTAATTTGGAAAATGGACTACATGTGTTTAGTAATTTGAAGTGTAGAAAGTACATTATAAAAGTAAACTTTGTAACAATGCTAATGCTTGCGCCATTAGTGATACTCAGTGGCGGAGGCAGGAATTATACCTGGAGGGGGAAAGATTTGGTTCGGAGGTGGTAGCCCCCAAATTTTTTTTTCATGTCGAATATTTAATCATGTGTATAAAGATCATTTTAGATCATCAAACAAAAACAACATAATATAATTAGTGTCTGACTGTTCACACCCCGAAATCCACTTTCAGCCACCATGAAACATTGTTCAGCGGTGAACGACAAACCGCTGTTTTGACGACCCGAACTTCCCTGGTCTCTGAAGAGAAGAGAAAGAATGGATTGTATGAGAACACAACAAATCACAACACAAACAGAAGAACATTTCATTGTTTATTACAACAATTTCCATCATAGTAAAAAAATATACAGAGTATGAACAAATAATATATATTTGATAAATATAAGAGATTTACAAATTACAATGCAACGGAAAATAATACAAAACACAACTGAAATAGATACAGGGATATAGAGCGTTCCGAATATAGCTCCAGCTGTGAACCAGGATCCTGTAAATACTATATCTGCAAAACCAAAACTACTAGCTGCCCGTGTGGAAAATAGGGGCACCCAGAGTTTAGGTTAAAACAATAAACTCCAGGTCAGTCATGTGACTGGTGTGAGAACTAAAAACAGTTATTAAATCTTTTACTTTAAAATAAAGTAAATCAAGGGACCATGCCGAGAACGGGTTTCCTCCTAAGAATACCAGTGCATGGAATAAACAGCGCAATGCTTTTTGAAAAAATGAAGCTATTATAAGACCCAGGTCCCATCACACACTACAAGCAAGCCGGAGGATAGGGTTTTCCCCTATAATAGCCAAACATGCTTGGTACGTTTAAAACAAATCATTTTGATACTATTATAAGTGCATAGTGTATAAAACAATTTCAAATATAAATGTATCAATCATAGGCGGCATGGGTACCATCTATCATGTCGCCAATACTAGGCTCTACAATCAAAGCCGAAATGTCACGTATTGGAAATTGGATTTCCGTCATGAGTCGCGGCAAGGGATGTACTCCTCGCTGACTTCGAGACACTCTAGCAAATGCCTCAGGTTCTCGCCCAGAAGACCCCTGGATCCTCCAAGGCCAGTCCTCCTTACGTTTGAGGATTAATTATTCCTGAACACACGTTTCCTTGCTCGATGGGGCGTAAATGAGCCAGATGACTGAATATCCATCGGCTCCATAGTAACCGATATATCCGAGGCGCCTCGCAATCAAACAACCACATAAGTAAAAATAATAAATGTTTGGGCTCCATATCATGACGCCACCCATAGCTAGAAAGTAACGTCATGTCCTCCTTGGGTCCCTTATCCTGTTTTTGACTCATAACGAGGTGTGAGGCTTGCGAATTAACGCTATACACAAAGCTATTCTATATTAAAGTTGTGCTTTGATCATCAACCACAAGACTCTGCCTTTCAACAGGAGCCCTGATCATTTGCATCTGATCATGCCACACTGACAATTCACGCCATGCAATTGATGTCTATCGATATATAACCTATGAGCTCGTACGTCTCAGAGAAGGGTGTTAAGCAAGAGAATAAATTCTCCACTACCAAACAGATATATATTTAATAGAGACCAATCAACACAGAATAAAATCCAATGTCAGACACACATCCATTTAATAGTTCATTCTGGGTCTGAATGAAATCGGAGGCACCTTATTCCTCGTCCCGTGTCTAATACAGGAGAGAGTTCCTCGCATGTCCGGTCAATCTCCAAGTATGTCTGGACGATCACCACTTATTACCTTGTCTTGGGTGTACAGCCAAATCAAGACATCAGTAATCATCCAAACGATGTGAAGACCTCCGGTCTTCAACCACCGTCTTCATCTTCGACTTATCGTCGAATTAGTTATTCAGAATTGTTATAAACCTGGCCTTTCCGAATAACTCGCGTATATAATAAACAAGTGCTATAAAAACACAACATATGCCTCATTCCAATTCTGAATATTCTTTTATTTAAATATTTATATCCTTTGGGAAAGGTTCCTATTAATTTTATCAAAGATAAATTCTTTAAATTTATTCTTTAATCCTCCTTTGGATATCAATTCAAACCATATTAATGTTTTCCAAACTAGTCGGGATTAGCGCACCTTACCACAGTAATCATTTGTTTAATTTCCCAACCCAACCTATTCACCCATGGAGCAAAACTGGAAATACTCCATATCTAACACCACGGTGTTATTAGTAAATTTAATTACCATTTCAAGTTTAAATCTAATTAAAGATTTAACTATCGCTAGGAGCAAAACTGGTGATACTCCATTATCGATCGTTTCCCAAATTTGATAATTTAAATTATCAATTCCCATTTCAATCTAATTAAAGATTCATTAAAACTCCAATTAGTTTTAATCTTCCCAAAAATCAATATTAATAATTATTTAACTTTGGGAAATCAAACATGCCGCATTGACAATCTACACCGTACTATTGATTTCTGCCTATATATATAACCTCTAAGCTCATACGTCGTAGAGAAGGGTTTTAAGCAAGAGAATAAATTCTCCGCCACTAAACAGATATATATTTAGTAGAGATCAACCACACGGTTCGAAATACAATGTTGGACATGTAATCCTATTTTTAACTGGGTTAAAGAACTAATGTCATTTAAAACTCAGTTCATGATAAACCCAAAATCACATTCCATTAATCATGGAATCTTCACGGAAAACAGATCAATATATATAATTGATATCGATTTCCATATTTGACTAGTAATATAAATGGAATAACGATAAAGCCTTTTAAATTCCATATATATTAACAGTCTTCCTCCATATAAGTTCATTTCGATTATTATCGAATCGAATTCCATTCAATTCCAATTTAATATATTAAATTGGAAAACTTTACTTTGGAAAATTTCCAATAAATCTTAATAAAAATATTTATAAATTCCAAATCATATTTCACTGTAAATTGGTTTAAAGAACGAATGTCGTTAAAAACACAGTTCACAATAAACCCAACTTACATTCCATTTTATTCCATTTAAATGTTAATTAACTAGAAACTCTAATAATCTTAATTAAAAGATTTATTCTCTTCACACAGGGTTCAAGAACAGTGTTACTGAAGACACCGTTCACGACAAAACCAAAATCCAATTCTTTTATTAAATTCCAATTTAATATATTAATTAATTGGAAAATTCACTAAATCTTAATAAAAAGATTTATTCTTTTCTCTATTGGGTTTAAGAACAGTGTTAACGAAGACACCATTCATGACAAACCCAAAATCCAATTCAATATTAAATACAAGGCTCTAAATAGAAATTATATCGGCTTATATTCAATATCGAATTCTGAAATCAACAAATAGCGTATTGGGAATAACGATATATATATATATATCTTCCAAATTCCTCTACAATATCCGTATAATCATGGAATCCAATATCGAAATATTCCGAAGATAATTTCGATTCAAATCCATTCCAATTCATATATTGGAAATTCTTGTTATTTTTAAAACCATTTCAAATCCAATTTATTTATATAAAAATATTGGATTATAATTCTAGTTCGTAACTAGTTCATTTTGATAAAAATATATTTTTATCTTTACAAATATGGAATTTTTTACCTAAATTCTTTCCAAATCATATATTATGATTTTACACAAATTATTGATATTTTTAATAATTTTATTAAGGCCCTTTCAGTCGATTTCCATAAACGTTCATCGAATTGCACTTACAACGACCTTTTCCAAATTTTATTTGGACGTAAATCCAAATCCAACTGTTAGATTTCAAATCTCTTATATTCATTTGAAATCTCTTTTCGATACGAACCCAACGGTTCCGATTTTAGGAGAATCCGACGGTCGGATCTCCCGTAATGTCAATTCGAAGTCAATGGTCGAAATTCACGAACTGCCGCGGCACAACGCACTCTATTTAGTCCATTAAATATATATAATGTATATTATATATATATATTTCATCGATTTCCATTTAAAATGTATTTTATAAATCGTTTTAAATTTGTTTTCAAAACGATTTCAACTTCATATTCAATTTTAAATCAAAATTGAATATTCCAAAACATTAATATATAAATGATAATATTTTCAAAACATTAGATCTTGAAATCACTTCCTTTTCGATATTCATTATCAAAATGAATAAGATCGATATAAATATCGTTCACGTCTAAGTGGCGATAATCTAATCAATACGGTTTCATATATTTCAATATTTTCGTGTCCATCCCAAATCGGACATCGAAATCATATTTTGATCCATTACCGAATATTATTTTAAAATATTAGCTATTTTAAAATATTTATTAGTCATCATTTTTAAAATATTCTTTAATTTAAAATATTCGTTCTTTCCGAATTGGAATCAGACACAGTGAATTACCATATAATTTTATTTATATGGATTTAATACACACAAGTACACAGCAATAATCAAACACAGTCAACCATCATCCAGAGTGCATTACACAACTGCGTAAGCATTAAATATAAATAATTAACGCTTACAACAGTCTGCTAACGAACTGATTGACATACAACTAAACAATTGGGTTTAATGTAGTCCAATATCATCCCAATACCCGTGTGGGGTTTTCAAACAACAAACATTGATTATTATTTGTGCAGTTGGGCGATGTGTAAAATATATCGTCTCAATCAATATCAGTCAAATGTATGTACATAAACAAATCGTTCGATTTGTAAATGAATATTTATTTTATTCATATACACGTTAAAAATTATATTTTTAACTATAAAATATTTATTTCAACTCATGAATATTTTATACAATTCATTTATACAATAAAAATTATATTTTTATTGTTCTAACATTTTTAGAAAATTTCGGCAGCATAATGACGCGATACTAGAACAGGAATAAGGTCTGGCCTTATCCCTCGCCTAATAATGGCTCGTGCTATGTACATACCAATTCTAATCAATTCAATTCATTTCCCAAACCAAATTCAAACAAATAATCCAATCAACTAAACAAACATAGTTTCAAACAAAGGTGCCGAGTGCTACTGAGCACCATCTGCATCCTAATATATATATTTAACTAGAAGATAAATTAAAGTGAGAAGTTCTCACCTTTGGGATCCACTCCTCCATTCTTATTTCTGAATTTCTGAATAGGATGGATTTGCCCAAAATTCCAACGCAACCTTTTTCCCGCTGTTCATAGTAAAAATCACATTTTTATTATGATGCTTATATATTTTAAAATCGCATTTTAATCGATGATATTTACCTTTAAAAATCACATTTTTATTTCAATGTCATATATATATATATATATCACCTTTTTATAACGATGTTTACATTATAAAGATCACATTTTTAAAATGAAGTTTATATTATCAAAATCACATTTTTATATTCATACCATTCATATAAAAATCATATTTTTATACCGCTAATTCATATATAAAAATCCAATTTTTATATCGTTACTCATATAATAAAAATCATATTTTTATTTCAAAACCATACATGTAAAAATCGGATTTTTATTTCAAAACCATACATGTAAAAATCGGATTTTTATTTCAAAACCATACATGTAAAAATTGGATTTTTATTTCAAAACCATACATGTAAAAATTGGAATTTTATTTTGAGGTTATTTAAATAAAAATCTCATTTTTATTCCAAAGTATTTCATATAAAAAGAACACATTTTTGTATTGTTAATCATATAATAAAAATCATTTTTAACTTTGTATCATAAAAATAATCCTGACTTTAATTAAACAAATAGCATATAAAAAAAGTAAACAAAACTCACTTTCTTCTTGTTTGGAAATCAGATCTTTGTTGAAGACGGGGGTGCTGAGGGCTATGGCCCGCGCGATGGAGCGTGGCACTGGCGGCGACCTTCAGGAGCGGCGGCTGTCTTGGGGTGGGTTTTGGCTAGGGTTTGAGTAGGGGGGCTTGGGGACGTCGAACAGGGACTGGAGAGGGAGGAAGAGGATCATACGGGACTGGGGGTCGAGCGGCGGTGGCGAGCGGTGGCGCTAAGGAGGGGGTGGCGATTGCGTCAGATCGATTTGGGGGGGCACGATTTTTGGTTCTTCTTTTTTTATTTGATTTATGAAATGGATGATAACGGGAGGGGGGGGGGGGGAGGAGTAATAATATTTTTTTTTTTTCAAAAAGTAAGTTTTTCTTTCGACCTCTGAATCGAGCCCAACGACTGCCGCCCCTAACCAGTTGCCCCCATTCCGAACACAATGGGATATGTTTCGCAACCCAATTCGGATGTTATGTTTAGTTTTAGCTAAATTTAAAATATAAATCATTATATTTTAAATTCAAGCGAACATTTTAATTTACCCGGGCCACATACGGACTCCAAAAATTCCAACAAAATAAATCTAGCTATATTTTGACGATACGGTCCTAACGAAACTATTTTCATCGAATTTAGAGACCGTTTGAAAAGCGGTCATTTTCCAGTCGATTAAATTCAAACTGAATTGACCAAACACGTTTAAATTCACCATGCTCACATATTGATTCCAAAAATTATGAAAATTGGAATGTCGCAATAATTTGACCTTCCGGATCCAACAAAAGTGGTCTCGTCGAAAACGGAGGTCATTTGCAAAATCGCTATTTTTAAGGGCTATATATTATATAAATTCCATAGCGACTATTCTGAATTTTCAATTGGACATAACTTTTTATTTCCGCTATGAAATCTGGATTTTTCACATCAGTTGGAAAGATATTTTCAAACAGATTCAAATATTTCTGGTTTTACTAAAATCCGGTTTATTTTGAATCATGTACATTCATTTGAAATTTGAAATCGAATTTTCAAACTACCGCGCCATTTCCAATTCCTTTTATAATTAAAATAAATATTTATATTCTAACTTCGATTTAAATAAATTTATATGTCCTATTTCTGTTCAAAATGAATTTCTAGTCGTAATTATTTAAAATAAATCATTTTAAATATTCAAAATTCACTAAAATTGCCAAAATAAATTTTTTTAACTTGGTTCTGATTTTCCAGATTGTTAAGCGTACACGTTCGTCGACCGTTAACGGCTGCCATACAGTTCGCCTTTCGAAAAAATACTGTTTGGTGATGAATGACCAAACAACTGTGGCGGTCGAAAGTGGAGAGTGGGTTGGAAATAGCAATACATTATAATCGATTACATAAATGATCAACTGTTATCTATCAAACAAAACAAAATCGGCGCCACTATAAATACCAAATTAATACTAAACTGAAGACATTGGCAGCAAAAAATGGAGTTTTTTACAAATCGAATACTAAATTAAAGTATTACAGTAAAGCAAATTGTCTATAAACTTAAAACTAAATTGAAACACCCAAAATTGGTTAACGATGCAGGATATAAACCCAAACTTTCAGCAAAACTGGAACCCTAGATTCAATATTTGTAAGCTGATGCAGGCAAAATTGGAACCCAAATTTCCACCAAATTAAACAAATCTTTCAACAGCAAAATTGGAACTAAGCTCATGCCTATTAATAAAAATCACATATTTCAATTGATTAGATTGAAATCACTTACCACCAATCGATGTACGCTAATGTAGGCAAAGGAAGAGCGCTGCGTTGCGCGCAACTTGCAGTGAGAAAGCAGCAATCAGCATTACTACGGAGGTCCTGTGGAGCAGTGGTTTTGTTTCTCCTGTACGTATGGAGCGCAGCGGTGGTTTTGTTTCTCCTGTACATGAGAAACAGAAACATTCGGGAAGATGACATTTTTTGTTTGTTGGTTCGGTTAGCAAGATTTTGTTTTGTTTTGTAAATTTCTGGGGTGTGCACGTGCCCACCCCAAGCTTCACGTGGCTCCGCCAGTGGTGATACTGATATTACTAATGTCTGAAATTGTACACTGGGGCACTCCTACATTAACATTGTAAAACAAATATTGAATGATAACGATGTTTCTAATAATATTATATTTGTCCCACATATATGCACACACTGCCAACTTGGCAAGAATCAGAAAATGCTTTTTAATGATTCTAAAACTATCTATAATCATTCACTTGAGTTAATAACAGATGGTTTGTGAGGACTAGCATTACTGAATTCATCAAAGGGGTACATGTACTATATCTTTCTTTTGTTGATGCATACTTAAGATACACATGGATATACTTTCTTAAAGAAAAATCAGAAACTTGACAGTGACACAGTTCATTACATTAGTTGAAAAGCAACTAAATTACAGTGCCAAACTGATGCAAACAGATGGTGGCGCTGAGTTCAAACCCCTTAAGTATTTATTTCACAAAAAGCGGATCACTCACATAATGACATGTGCATACACCTCTAAGCAAAATGGCTTGATCAAGAGAAAGCACAGACATATAGTAGAAACTGGGCTTACACTGATATCACAAGCATATATACCTATGAAATATTGGACTAATGCTTTTGACACAACAACATATTTAATTAATAAGTTATCAATAAAGGTGTTGAAACACATAAATCCTCATAAGAAATTATTTGGTAACTAACCAAATTACAAACATATAAGGATTTTTAGGTGTTTGTGCTTCCCATGTCTTATGCAATATAATAGACACAAGTCAAATCTAAGAAGTGCATGTACTTTTTGGAACCAAAAAGGTAACAAGTGTCTTGACAATAAAAGTAAAATTTTCATATCGAAAAATATCACGTTTAATGAATATATTTTTCCTCTTGCAGACAAAAGAAACAACAACAAAAAAAGGCAAGCAACACAAAAATAGTTATGCCTATAGTGCCAACACAGCCAGAGTGGACTGGCAATGTTGACAAACTAACACAGCAAACCCAATCAAAAACACAGGAAGTTGAACACACAATTGTACCAAGCACAAAATTAGGATACAATTCAAGTGATTCAAGTTCACTATTGATAGATCAATCGCATGAAAGTGCATCACATCATAATAGAAATTAAGAGACCACCAGTAATCACTGTGATTCATTTGATAATCAAGAGAAGAACAACAATCCATAGTTTTGTAACGTTTGTATCAAATCATCAATGAAACAATTTGTTACAAAAAGTTTTTATCATACGATTCAGAATTTATGTTTAATTTCATAAAGTGTTCACTTCTAATTCTATCCTTGTAATGTAATGTAGAACAGGGTCCGCAGTAGTAGCCCAGCGGTTAAAGACTTTGCGCTATGGTAATAGTGGCATGAGTTCGAAACCCGGAATTGGGCCAAGCTAGTTGCATACGCTAAGATCAGTCACTTATGTGGTGCTCGTGAACCAAGCTAGTTGCACTAGGGAGGGTTTTACAATTCCGGCTGGTTTTCCTCCTGAACAAATTCAAAAAAAGTAATATAGAACAGGTATAATATGTGAAGTTACTAGCCAGAGTTCTTGAGTCCTCAATAAAAATGGATAGATATAGGAACCATCAACCTTTAAACTAATTAGTTAAGACAAATTAGATCATTTCTTCACAACGAAGATCAGTGTTCAAAGAGATATTAGATAAGCTTTTAGCATGATATATTCACAAGTCCTTGCATGGGTCGGTTGTTACCGATATGAAATGGCATGCATATGGGATGACAGATTATGAAAAGAACTCAAATGATCTTTAAATTTTGAGATGATTAATTGCAACTCCTTGAGGTATTATTATTTAAAAGTTTAGAAAAAAATTCTAATTAAAAATTAATTAAATTTATAAGTCGAAATTACGCACAGATTCAACACTTCTAAACAACTAAGAGGCTAAGAAAATTTATCTATATGTTTCATCAACGTTCGTATGTATAAAACAAATAATTGAGATGTTTTTCCTCAACAATGTATAACAAGGCCCCATTTCCATCGTAGCACACATTACCATTGCATTTACAGTGTAACGACCCAACTCTCGAACACATCTCAAGTTGTGCCATTAATGAGAAATAAGAATAGATAGAAGATATAAACACAAAACATCAGAATCTCACAGCGGAATTTTTACAAAAGATTATACTTTATAATATTACACAACAGTACATGATACATCAGAACATCATATGTTTAGTGATATAACCCATTTCTAGTACATCAATAACTATACATAACATTCACTTCTGACTTGCAAACTTATAATTATACAGTAGGTAGATGGACCAGCACACAGACAATCTTCATTCCAGCTTCACAAGTTTATCCAAATCCTGATTCACTTGTCTATTCATAACAAGCGTTATGAATAACCAAGAGTTTAAGGGAAAACACAGAAAAATAAACTCCGGGTTAGTCAGGGGACTAGTATGAGTAAACAGTTTAAAAACAGTTTAAAGAAATCAAAATATCTCATAAGACCATGCTGTGAATACGGAACGGGTTTTTACCTTATGAGATCAAAACATTTTATATACTTGGAAATGGATATTATTATAATATCAAGGGTTTTCACAAATAATTTAGAAATCTAGAAGAATGCTTGCATCTCACATCCTCCGATATAGTATACAAATAAAAACCGCTTGGCGCTTAGGGAAATTGGATTTCCAACTTGACAAGGTATGGGTCCACCTTCCGATGATGTATCTCTAGAGGCAAATACATCTGGGTTCAACAAGAACATCTTGCAACCCGGCCCTCACATGACCGACCACTCATTTCTCTTTAGTGTATCAAATGTATATCACCGATGGTTGTGTACGGCAACCATCCCCGCATGGGCAGAATCGATAGATTAAGAAACAAAAGGAATTTCTCTAGATAGGTGATACTACACCCTAATGGGAGCGACCCACATAGCCATGCTGCCTGCCCGATTTTTTTCATTTCCTGGGTGTGAGGCTTGAGGCTAGACTTACATTCATCATTACTGGTTCATTTCCTTTGAATGCCACATCGCCCTACCCATCAGAAATACTCATTCGATTTCCCAAATATATCACGAGCAATAAAGCTAAGAGAAACGAATTTCTCCGCCACCAATGTAATATACTTACGTAAATTCGATGTGTAGAATCTGACTGATATACGTTGTCAGACACTCGTCCATTCAGGTTTGTTCTGGGACTGAACAGACCAAATATGTTGTTTACAATCATTGTCTTCAATTTGAACATCTCTGACGCGCGGCGTCAAATCAAATCAAAGTGGAATTTTATCCAGACTCTTTGAAATGATTAACGAAACATTTTCCTTTAAAATTTTAATCTAACATGATTAAAATTAATCACATATATAGTCAGATCAAACAGTATACGATCATCTTGCTTATATCTGGCATTTTGATCATATCTTAGAATTGGAAAATTTAGTGTGCGTTGCATGGGTTTTTCTTTCCATCTTGACCGTCACTTCTGAAAATGAATCCTTATATTTCTTCTTTCAGAAATCTATCTTTCCTCAACTACCTCTAATTCTGATTCTTCACAAATGAATTAAATACATCATTTAAAATTCCATTAACAGCTTTTACACTGTATATATTTCTGTGTCAAAATTTCTTTGATTCTTTAACTAAATCTGCTTCTTCTTTCTATACCGATAAAGTTTCTCCTCTTTCTCTATCAGTCTAAACACGATCAAAAATATACGTTACAGTTCTTATTTCAGCGAATACTGAACTGTACATGACCGACTTCTTGCAATCACAGTTTAAATGTTCAGATTTCAGCGTATGTGTGACATACGTCTTCTTATCTTTTAAAAATATCTGAATATTTTATTAATAACAAATGCTAATCTAAATTATACACTAAATTTAGAGTTTATAAAATTTACCATTTCAATATTGATTTTCAACTCCTTGACGAAACACAATATCCTGATTCACTTTCCATTCCACTCGACTTGTTACAATAAGAATGTTCTTTATGTCTCACTTGTTTATTCCCATTATAATCTAAGTTAAATCTTTATTAACCATTAAAACTTAAGTTCAAATAAAGTATAAAATCTATTTTTACCTTTCTTACTTTACTTACCTTTATAATTCATTTACATAAATCATAATTATTTATAAAAACTTGGTTTTTAGTTTAAAGTTAAAGTGTAAACCTTAATTGACATTAAGGCGCCAAGTTTCAACTGAAAGTATTAGTCCTTGCCAAGCTTAAAGCATGGTATCAACCCAAGTGCCAAGTCCAAGAACTCAAGTACCAAGCCTAAGAGCCAAATGCCAAATTCTGGAATACCAAAATGCCAAATCCAAGTGCCAATCACCATTTCTTCATAACAGGAAAACATAGTGATCCTTTCTCCTTTACACGCCCAGACTTGTGCACGTGCACAGTCATCTCCGACACCTCCACCTGCCAACGACCGGCCATGCAAACTTCTCTCCACCCATGGAGCCCACCACGACTGTCAGCACCACCATCACCGGCCAAAACCAAAAATGTCGTGCCCCCTTCCTCTTCCAGCAAACAACCATCATCCAAGAAATCCACTCTAACTCCTCCCCTCGGCCACGAGCTCCTACCGCCACCTGGTCTCACCATCACCTGACCCAGACGCGCAGAACCCCCCTGGTCCGCAACCCCCTGGCTTCCCCTCCGGTGAGAAAATCCGACGCAAACTATTGAACCCAAAAACAGTTCAAAACTCTATTTTATTTGATTTCTCAAAACCTACGCAATTTAAAAATTAAATTCATATTTTTCCAATGATCCACCTCCTTCCCTACTCCTCCAGGCCAAGCGCCGTCGTCTCTGAACCCATGGATCGTCGGAGGTTGGCCAAAACAGGTTTTCTGACCATCTATTTTTCTCTCTTGATTTATACTTCTAAAAATCTTTGTTTTTGTTTTTAAAATCATTATTTGTCTACATTATTATGATTATGAAATCAAAACTCGTTTTTAAGCCATTAGAATTCTTACTTTGAAGATGAAGAACAGAGGACATCAGCATCTGTTTCACGTAAAAGGGCAGTGGATGTTTTTGCCTAGTTTACTTCTTTTGGGAACATTTGAATGACTACACAAGGGTTTAAAACATGGCTTGACCTCTCCTTACTAATCCCATTCACTATATCTACTGGTCCATCTTGGTTTGTCAAGTTTTACCTAAGCTTAGCAGGTTTGGAAACCAACAGGGAATGTTCCTTCCAAACCCATGATGCTTAAGGGTTTTATTTACAACCAAAATGGTTCCTACTTTAAGTCAAACAAACACCCATACATGATATTGTTATTTGAACCAGACATCATCAATCATCCAAGTTCAAACATAGTTAAAAATATCTAAACTGCAGTGATTGAAACAGAAAATAGAGAAGCAGTTTTACTCACCTTAAAGCCTCCTAAAACCCTTACTTTTGCTTGATAAAAACTTAGAACTTGCTGTGAGATTGTGAATGAAAGTGGTGTGCATGGATGGCTATATATAGAAGTGGGAAAACATTATAAAATTTGTGCATTAAATGCAGTTTTTGAAAGAAGAGAGACAAAAAAACAGTTTTCAGTTTTGATGACAATTGAAAGACCATTAAAAAAAACAACAACATTTCTCTCCACATCATCACACAAATCTAGGACTCACATGACTTTAAGCAGCCATTTCAGGTGTGATTTTCCTTGCACAAGAATTCCTATTGGTGCACTAAGAACTATCAACTTAAATGCACTTTGTACCTCATGTCCTTCACTAATGTTATCCTAGGACTTTAGCCAAAAATAGAAGTCCTTATTGTACCAGACTAGGCTCAGTTTTCACATGCTTTAGCCACCTCTTTCTCATGCAACATGTACTGATTTAACTAAAATTATAAAATACAAGCACCTTGGCTTTCAAGGTAGGCAAAACTCTGAAATTTCCTGCACAATTTTTGCTCACGGCAGCTCATGTTTTGTGCAACGAAAATCTTGAAAAAACATTTCTTGAGGCTTAACTAGGGTAGTGAAGACCCATGTCTATTTTGTACAAGATTTGGTGATCTTCTTGTACTTGTATCTTGACAAAATGAGAGTGTTTTTTGGGAAAATAAAAGGGGACAAATTCAGAAAAGAAAACATGAAAGATTTTAAAATCTAAAAATGTTTAGGCAAAAAGACATTTGCCATGTGAAATGTACAAATGCTTTCACATCCTTGTTCTAGAGTAGTTTCAAGTATAGCCTCATCTAGTGTAGTTGCAACTAGGTGTAGGTGTATGTTTGTGTTCATATTCATGGGGATACATATGTATGTAAAAAGATGATGAAATATGCATGTTTGTTTCATCTTGCTTTTTGCCAACAAAAATATAATTTTGACTAAATTGGTTTAAAAATGCTTTGTTGTAAAAATTAGAAATTTTACTTAAAAATATAAGGCTTTTGAAATCCCCTTTAAAAGAAACAAACACAAGTGAAAAGAAAAATGGCATTTTGAAATGTTATATACAATTGTTATAATCAATACATAAGAAAAAAATAAATTTTAAACAAACGCTATATATTTCAAGCTATAATACATGTATATGCAAAAATAAGTGTTTGTAAGTGTTGTGCTTATGCAGGTGCTATCATACATATTTCAACATGTATTAGAAATTTTGAAGTTTGAAATTTAAACTCGTATTTACACATACGTACTTACGATCAAATATTGTCAGTGATGTGTAAAAAGTCCGGGTCACTACATTCTACCCCCCTTATAAAAATTTTGTCCCCGAAATTTGTAAGTAGTAGATCAGCGTTATCGACTTATATAAACACACATCAGAAAAGTCCTATTCAAAACCAAAAACATCTCCCCAAATTCCTTTTCTAACTCATTGGTCAATTTACTTAGCTTCGTTAAGTATTATCCAAAATCTTCGTTCACTTACTTGACGATCTCCTTTTCGGGACTCACAAATATGATTTTATTTCACAAATCGACCAATCCACCTTTCCTGAGTCCATATCCGATGAACCCTCAAGCCCAGCCTTAATTCCAGGAAATCCAAATTTTAACTCAATTTAAAATTCTAACTTGATTTCCGGTATCAATATGAATGGATATTCTTCTATTTTAATCCAACCATATTAAATTATCTTGGGGCCGACCCTAGTTAATTAACTCCTTTTATCTAAAAAGGGTAAAGTACCTTCTGAAGCTCCTTCTACATTCTCAGAAGTGGACGACTTATCCATCAAAGCATAGACCTTGGGTTGCTGTGCCTTTTTCAGTGTACAGTTTCTAACCAAGTGCCCAGGATGATGACAGATATAGCATGAAAACTTCTGTGGAATAGCATCACTTGTTCCCTTTGGTTGCTGTTGCTCTGGCTGCTGAGTCTGCTGTGACTTTTCTGCTGCTGGCTTGGTGCAGAACTTGGCAATGTGTCCTTTCTGCAAACAGTTGTGACATATGGTATCCTTGAATCGTTCTTTGGCCTTTTCTCCCATCTTAGGTACTCCGTTGTTGTTGTTCCAGTTCGGATTGAATTTCCTCTTATTTGGATTCTCTCCACTAGATTCTCCTGTCTGTGCTGCTTTTGGCACTATCTTCTTACCCTCCAGTGCCTCATAATGAACTGCCATATCAACTAGATCAACGAATAGAACCTTGAGATGTCCAATCATCTGAACTTGCAGGCTATCCTTCAATCCTACTATGAACATTTCATTCTTCTTAAGCGAAGTGTTTATCAGTTCAGGCCTGAAACAAGAAAGCGAGTTGAATTTGTTCTCATATTCTGACACTTTCATATTTCCCTGCTTGAGATCAATAAAATCTCTATACATCCTTGTCTTTCCAGCAACAGGCAAAAATTGTGCTTCAAACGCTTCTTTGAACTTTTCCCAAGTAAAACTTTCCTCAGGAACATTAGCGGTTTGAGCGTCACACCAAATCGCTGCAGCTCCTTGAAGTTGCCATGATGCCAAAAGACGCTTCTGATCGTCATTCAACTTTAACCCTTTGAAAATCCTTTCACATGACCTCATCCAAGCCTGAACTTCGGTAAATGACTCAGTTCCTTTGAAAACTTTTCCTCCTAGAGTCGTATACTCCTTACAAATAGCTGCAAAGCTCTTATCCTGTTGAACTGGTGCAACTTCCTCTATTGTCTCACCTTGATCTTGGGATCCAGTAGTACGACCAGTAACAGTGGATGACCCTCTACCTCGACCTCTTCGTGCACGGGTACTCATTTTGATCACCTGAATATAACAGGTTATCAATCGAGTCTTGATTGGGACATAACTAACTTAGTTATATCATCCAAGTTGTGTTAAATTCATTTTAAATTTTATATAAAAATACACTCTCTCACACTCACCCAAAGCCTAGGTAATCAAGAACCTAAGCTCTGATACCAACTGTAACGACCCAACTCTCGAACACATCTCAAGTTGTGCCATTAATGAGAAATAAGAATAGATAGAAGATATAAACACAAAACATCAGAATCTCACAACGGAATTTTTACAAAAGTTGATACTTTATAATATTACACAACAGTACATGATACATCAGAACATCATATGTTTAGTGATACAACCCATTTCTAGTACATCAGTAATTATACATAACATTCACTTCTGACTTGCAGACTTATAATTATACAGTAGCTAGATGGACCAGCACACAGACAATCTTCATTCCAGCTTCACAAGTTTATCCAAATCCTGATTCACTTGTCTATTCATAACAAGCGTTATGAATACCCAAGAGTTTAAGGGAAAACACAGAAAATTAAACTCCGGGTCAGTCAGGGGACTGGTATGAGTAAACAGTTTAAAGAAATCAAAATATCTCATAAGACCACACCGTGAATACGGAACGGGTTTTTACCTTATGAGATCAAAACATTTTATATACTTGAAAACAGATATTATTATAATATCAAGGGTTTTCACAAATAATTTAGAAATCTAGAAGAATGCTTGCATCTCACATCCTCCGATATAGTATATAAATAAAAACCGCTTGGCGCTTAGGGAAATTGGATTTCCAACTTGACAAGGTATGGGTCCACCTTCCGATGATGTATCTCTAGAGGCAAATACATCTGGGTTCAACAAGAACATCTTGCAACCCGGCCCTCACATGACCGACCACTCATTTCTCTTGAGTGTATCAAATGTATATCACCGATGGTTGTGTACGGCAACCATCCCCGCATGGGCAGAATCGACAGACTAAGAAACAAAAGGAATTTCTCTAGATAGGTGATACTACACCCTAATGGGAGCGACCCACATAGCCATGCTGCCTGCCCGATTTTTGTCATTTCCTGGGTGTGAGGCTTGAGGCTAGACTTACATTCATCATTACTGGTTCATTTCCTTTGAATGCCACATCGTCCTACCTGTCAGAAATACTCATTCGATTTCCCAAATATATCACGGGCAATAAAGCTAAGAGAAACGAATTTCTCCGCCACCAACGTAATAAACTTACGTAAATTCGATGTGTAGAATTTGACTGATATACGTTGTCAGACACTCGTCCATTCAGGTTTGTTCTGGGACTGAACAGACCAAATATATTGTTTACAATCATTGTCTTCAATTTGAACATCTCTGACGCGCGACGTCAAATCAAATCAAAGTGGAATTTTATCCGGACTCTTTGAAATGATTAACGAAACATTTTCCTTTAAAATTTTAATCTAACATGATTAAAATCAATCACATATATAGTCAGATCAAACAATATACGATCATCTTGCTTATATCTGGCATTTTGATCATATCTTAGAATTGGAAAATTTAGTGTGCGTTGCACGGGTTTTTCTTTCCATCTTGACCGTCACTTCTAAAAATGAATCCTTATATTTCTTCTTTCAGAAATCTATCTTTCCTCAACTACCTCTAATTCTGATTCTTCACAAATGAATTAAATTCATCATTTAAAATTCCATTCACTGCTTTTACACTGTATATATTTCTATGTCAAAATTTCTTCGATTCTTTAACTAAATCTGCTTCTTCTTTCTATATCGGTAAAGTATCTCCTCTTTATCTATCAGTCTAAACACGATCAAAAATATACGTTACAGTTCTTATTTCAGCGAATACTGAACTGTACATGACCGACTTCTTGCAATCACAGTTTAAACGTTCAGATTTCAGCGTATGTGTGACATACGTCTTCTTATCTTTTAAAAAGATCTGAATATTTTATTAATAACAAATGCTAATCTAAATTATACACTAAATTTAGAGTTTATAAAATTTACCATTTTAGTATTGATTTTCAACTCCTTGACGAAACACAATATCCTGATTCACTTTCCTTTCAACTCGACTTGTTATAATAAGAATGTTCTTTATGTCTCACTTGTTTATTCCCATTATAATCTAAGTTAAATCTTTATTAACCATTAAAACTTAAGTTCAAATAAAGTATAAAATCTATTTTTACCTTTCTTACTTTACTTACCTTTATAATTCATTTACATAAATCATAATTATTTATAAAAATTTGGTTTTTAGTTTAAAATTAAAGTGTAAACCTTAATTGACATTAAGGCGCCAAGTTTCAACTGAAAGTATTAGTCCTTGCCTAGCTTAAAGCATGGTATCAACCTAAGTGCCAAGTCCAAGAACTCAAGTACCAAGCCTAAGAGCCAAATGCCAAATTCTGGAATACCAAAATGCCAAATCCAAGTGCCAATCACCATTTCTTCATAACAGGAAAACATAGTGATCCTTTCTCCTTTACACGCCCAGACTTGTGCAAGTGCACAGTCATCTCCGACACCTCCACCTGCCAACGACCGGCCATGCAAACTTCTCTCCACCCATGGAGCCCACCACGACTGTCAGCACCACCATCACCGGCCAAAACCAAAAATGTCGTGCCCCCTTCCTCTTCCAGCAAACAACCGTCATCCAAGAAATCCACTCTAACTCCTCCCCTCGGCCATGAGCTCCCGCCGCCACCTGGTCTCACCATCACCTGACCCAGACGCGCAGAACCACCCTGGTCCGCAACCCCTGGCTTCCCCTCCGGTGAGAAAATCCGACGCAAACTATTGAACCCAAAAACAGTTCAAAACCCTATTTTATTTGATTTCTCAAAACCTACGCTATTTAAAAATTAAATTCGTATTTTTCCAATGATCCACCTCCTTCCTTACTCCTCCAGGCCAAGCGTCGTCGTCTCTGAACCCATGGATCGTCGGAGGTTGGCCAAAACAGGTTTAATGACCATCTATTTTTCTCTCTTGATTTATACTTCTAAAAATCTTTGTTTTTGTTTTTAAAATCATTATTCGTCTACATTATTATGATTATGAAATCAAAACTCGTTTTTAAGCCATTTGAATTCTTACTTTGAAGATGAAGAACAGAGGACATCAGCATCTGTTTCATGAAAAGGGCGGTGGATGTTTTTGCCTAGTTTACTTCTTTTGCGAACATTTGAATGACTACACAAGGGTTTAAAACATGGCTTGACCTCTCCTTACTAATCCCATTCACTAGATCTACTGGTCCATCTTGGTTTGTCAAGTTTTACCTAAGCTTAGCAGGTCTGGAAACCAACAGGGAATGTTCCTTCCAAACCCATGATGCTTAAGGGTTTTATTTACAACCAAAATGGTTCCTACTTTAAGTCAAACAAACACCCATACATGATATTGTTATTTGAACCAGACATCATCAATCATCCAAGTTCAAACATAGTTAAAAATATCTAAACTACAGTGATTGAAACAGAAAATAGAGAAGCAGTTTTACTCACCTTAAAGCCTCCTAAAACCCTTACTCTTGCTTGATAAAAACTTAGAACTTGCTGTGAGATTGTGAATGAAAGTGGTGAGCATGGATGGCTATATATAGAAGTGGGAAAACATTATAAAATTTGTGCATTAAATGCAGTTTTTGAAAGAAGAGAGACAAAAAAACAGTTTTCAGTTTTGATGACAATTGAAAGACCATTAAAAAAAACAACAACATTTCTCTCCACATCATCACACAAATCTAGGACTCACATGACTTTAAGCAACCATTTCAGGTGTGATTTTCCTTGCGCAAGAATTCCTATTGGTGCACTAAGAACTATCAACTTAAATGCACTTTGTACCTCATGTCCTTCACTAATGTTATCCTAGGACTTTAGCCAAAAATAGAAGTCCTTATTGTCCCAAACTAGGCTCAGTTTTCACATGCTTTAGCCACCTCTTTCTCATGCAACATGTACTGATTTAACTAAAATTATAAAATACAAGCACCTTGGCTTTCACGGTAGGCAAAACTCTGAAATTTCCTGCACAGTTTTTGCTCACGGCAGCTCATGTTTTGTGCAAAGAAAATCTTGAAAAAACATTTCTTGAGGCTTAACTAGGGTAGTGAAGACCCATGTCTATTTTGTACAAGATTTTGTGATCTTCTTGTACATGTATCTTGACAACATGAGAGTGTTTTTTGGGAAAATAAAAGGGGACAAATTCAGAAAAGAAAACATGAAAGATTTTAAAATCTGAAAATGTTTAGGCAAAAAGACATTTGCCATGTGAAATGTACAAATGCTTTCACATCCTTGTTCTAGAGTAGTTTCTAGTATAGCCTCATCTAGTGTAGTTGCAACTAGGTGTAGGTGTATGTTTGTGTTCATATTCATGGGGATACATATGTATGTAAAAAGATGATGAAATATGCATGTTTGTTTCATCTTGCTTTTTGCCAACAAAAATATAATTTTGACTAAATTGGTTTAAAAATGCTTTGTTGTAAAAATTAGAAATTTTACTTAAAAATATAAGGCTTTTGAAATCCCCTTTAAAAGAAACAAACACAAGTGAAAAGAAAAATGGCATTTTGAAATGCTATATACAATTGTTATAATCAATACATAAGAAAAAAAAATAAATTTTAAACAAACGCTATATATTTCAAGCTATAATACATGAATATGCAAAAATAAGTGTTTGTAAGTGTTGTGCTTATGCTGGTGCTATCATACATATTTCAACATGTATAAGAAATTTTGAAGTTTGAAATTTAAACTCGTATTTACACATACGTACTTACGATCAAATATTGTCAGTTGTGTGTAAAAAGTCCGGGTCACTACATACAGCGTCCTATTCAAGTTTCTTAAATGGGCTTTTACTTCTTTAACATTCATTGGCAATCTCTTATTGTTAATTTATCTTTTTAACTATAACTCTATAAGAATTATGATGTGATATTCCTATGTTCTTTTGCTATTGTGGGGCTGTATTCCAACCAACTTCATCCACTTAGAAGTTAAAATTGGGTTGCTTTCATGCTCATATAGTCAACTAATATAATTTTTAGTTTTAGGCTTCATATATTTTTAATTGAATCTTAGGGTTTTTTTTAAACAAAGGGTGCGAATTTTTAAAAATATTGTTTTTAATCGCTATTGAAATATTGCATTTCAGGTGCATATATGTTTTTCTTGCCATTTGACTACTGCTTTTGTATCTCTGTAGACGATTATTACACGTCTAATTTTGTTTGCGATTGCAGATCTTTTCCTCGGCCCTTGGTCGAATTGACATACATGATGAAAATAAAGATAATATTTTCCTACTACTCCTTGGCATTAGATGTGACGATCCCATTTCCCGTACGGACGGTGGCAAGGGTAATCCATGGAATATAACACATAAACAGATAATAGCAGAACAGAAATAAATAAATACACCAGATGATGAACAATAGAATATACTGGATAAAAGTAATCATCAGAGTTACACAGTATACAGGATCATACTTAGTACAAATACAGTTCAGCTATACATAAATGTCTACAGTGGAAAACAAACAAAATATGTACAATAGGAGCTGAACAACATAAAAAGAGATAAATGATAGAATCCATCTTCAGCTCCAACTATCCATAGAAAGCCAGCTAAACCTGAACACAAGGCTGCCCGTGTAGAAAAAGGGGCACCGGAGTTTGAAAGTGAAACAAACTACGAGTCAGTCATGGGACTGGTATGAGAAATCTACTCAACACATTTAAAATATGGCTAATCACAGGACCACGCCACTTTCGTGGAACGGGTTTACTCCATTGGATTGCCAGTGCTTTAAAAACAAATCTTTCTTTTAAACATCGCAATGCTTTTTATAAAAATGAAGCCATTATAAGACTCAGTTCCCATCACACAATGCAACGCAAACCGGAGGATAGAGTTTTTACCTTATAACGGCCAAAATATGCTTGATACGAATAAAACAAAAGCAATTGATATTATTACTAGTGTTTACATGTTTCAAAAACAATTTCGAATCGCAACTATCAATCATAGACGACATTAATGCCCCATACCACTATGTCGCCATATATAGGTATACAATCAAAACCGCACAGTCATGTATTTGGAAATTGGATTTCCGTCATGAACCAATGCAAAAGATAGTCCTTACCGACTTCGAGACTGCCTAGCCCGAGCCTCAGGGTCAGAGCGCATTGACCCTTGGATCGTCAGGGCCGCTTCACCGATGTGGATTAAAATTCCTGAACACTACGTTTCCCCGCCCTTTGGGGCGTAAATGAGCCAACGAATGGCTCCATCGAACCCGGATCGTCCGATCTAACCGAGGCGCCTCGCAACAGCAAACAACCACATAAGTCAAACTCGTCAGGGCGTGTAAAACCACTAACGCCACTTCTAGCTAGGAAGAAACGCAGGCCCTCCCTGATGTCCTCTCCCGTTTCTGGTTCATACCGAGGTGTGAGGCTCGCGAATTTACGTTATACACAAAGCTACCCACACAGGCGGTGCTTTGATCATCACCACAAGACTTTGCTTTTCAACAGATGCCCTGATCACTACATCTTAGCATGCCACACAAGCAATTCACACCGTGCAACTGATAGCTATCAATCACACAGAATAAATTCCAATGTCAGACACACTGTCCATTTGCAAGTCCGTTCTGGGTCTGAACGAAACCGGAGGCACTATATACCTCGCAAACCCATCGATCACCACATACGTCTGGACGATCACCACTCATTATCCATATTTCGGGATGCCTCCCAATCAGGACCTCGGTTACCATCCAAACGAGGTGAAGATCTCCGGTCTTCGACCATCGTCTTCATCTTCGATTTCTTATCGTCGATTCAGTTATTCAGAATGGGATAAACCCGGTCTTTCTGAGCAACTCGCGTATATAATAAACAAGTGCAACACTAACATACATACGCATCATTTCAATTCATTAGTCACTAACCGTCAATCAGTAAGAGAACGATTTCCCAAATATTAACCCCGAAGGCCGAAACCAACATCAGATCAACACCCAGGAAATCATTCAACTTAGCCAACCTTCAGTTAATTTCTAAATCACATCCATATCGTTTATAATATTTTATAACGATTTATCGCTATTTTTATTTATTTTAAAATAGCCAATTTATTTAAAACGACGCTACGGGCCATAACGCGGCCGTGGCGCTGTTTTTCTTAAGATTTGATTTACACATATCTGAAAATCTAACCGTTGGATTTTCATAAAATTTACATCATTAGAAAGATCTTTTCAAAACGAATCCAACGGTTCCAGTTTTGGGAAAATCCGACGGTCGGATCTCCCGGTATAATCGTTTGAAGTTTCAATTTCAAAATACGAACTGCAGCGTCGTTATTCGATTACATATAATTATATATATATATATAATCGATTCTGGCGCTGTTTTTCTTCAGATTTGAATTAAACATTCCAGACAATGCAACCGTTGGATTTTTACATAGTTGGTGCCGTTGGAAAGATTTTTCCAAAGCGAACCCAACGATTGCGATTTCAGGAAAATCCGATGGTCGGATCTCCCGGTATAATCGTTTGAAATCACGGTTTCAAAATACGAACTGCAGCGTCGTTATTCGATATATTTTAATTCTATATATATATATATATATATATATATATATATATATATATATATCGATTCTTCGATTTCAAAGCTACATTCTTTTCATACATTTGATAAAAATGATATTTTTATCCAACTGTCTTCTATTTCAACACTTCACTATATTTAACAATTCATGCATATAATAAAAATGTGATTTTTATTGTAACACAATTCATTTCAAAACACTATTATTTTATATAGTTCATATAGGTAATAAAAATAGGATTTTTATTATAAAAAAATTTCTTTTAAAACAAGGTCATTTTACATAGTTCATATAGATGATAAAAAGGTGATTTTAATTATAAAACAATTTATTTCAAAATATGAATACCATTCAACACATGAATTTCAATTCAACGAATCAATATCGATTCAACACATGAAGGATTTCTATAGTTTATATATATAGATAAAAAAGTGATTTTTATATTTAAAACACGAACACCATTCAACACATGAATTTCTAATCAACGAATGAATATCGATTCAACACATGAAGGTTTTCTATTCAACGAATAAATATAGTTTCAGCAAATGAAAATAATTCAAACACATGAATGTTATTCAAAATTTCGGCAGCATAACGGCAGGGTAGTTAAAACCGGGACCGTCCCTAGTACGGCTCCTTGCTCTACCTTAAAACCTCGCGGTTTTTGACAATGGGGATCATGCATCTAGTTCGCACGCAGGCGACATGTATATATTTATTTCATTTCCACAAACTAATCCTATGTGGTTTCAACCAAATATTTCTCAACCACAAACGGGTATTTTTCAACCACAATCAATCAATATCAACCGCAACCAATCCCAATCAACCATTCGCTATCAATCAATTTTCACACCAATCAAAACCAATAAATATCGTCCATGGTTTGTGGACGAGGGGCGTATATATATATATTTATATATAGCAATTCACTTCTATTTCAACACATATATAATTTTTACAACGCATATATAACTTATACATCGAACATACAACTTATACAACGCTTATACATGAGGTGTACAACGCTTATATAACTCATACATCGATTATATAATTTATACATCGTCGTTTTCCATATCGTTTATAAATTAGAAATCTCACATTGGGTTCCACTCCACCAAAAATAGCTGAAGGCTCAGAAAAATATGCGGTCTCTTCTAGGATGTAGAAGACGTCCACACGGTCACGATGTTTCCTGTTTCATCGAATTTCGTTAACGAACGAAAAAGATATGATTTTTCAAAGTTTTGCAACACTTTAAAGTGTTAATTTCAGTTTAGAAATTTAAACCCGTTTACCTCCTTTAAACTTCGAAACTAGGTTTCCGATTTGTTTCCATTCCGCGAAGTGTTGCTTCGATCCGACTTCACCACGACAACGGGCTCGAAAATCCGCTCCAGGGGGTCCCCACCGTGACGAACTCGAGCTGACGATCGTGGTGGATTTTGGGGCGAAACGCGGCGGGTTTGAGGGGTTGGTTCTCGAGCTAGGAGCGATGAGGGGTGACGAGGTCGAGTCGGATTTGGAGAGGAGGAGGAGGGCTTCGAAAAACTCTACTGGAGGGGTGGTCGACGATGGACGTGGCGGCCGGATTTTGGCTAGGAAGGGTGGAACGGTCGCCGTCATTCGTGGGGTGGGGGGGGGGGGAGGGGGGTTTCCAGAAAAAAAGGGGAGAGAGAAAATGGCCAACCAATCATATTTTTCTTTTATTTATATATTTTTAAAATTTCGAAAATACCCCTAATTTCATACGAACTCTAATCCAAACGCAACGACTGTCGTCCCTAGCGTTTTACCCCCATTCCGAACACAATGGGATATGTTTCGTAGGCCCATTTGACTGTTTCAGTCAGTTTTCCTTCAAATTAAAATATAAAACATTCAATATTTGATTTGATCGTGCATTTCAATTTGCCAGGGCCACAAACTGATTCGAAAAATTCCAAAAAAATAAATCTGGCTATGTTTTGATGATACGGTCCCAACAAAACTAGTTTCGTCGAATTCTGAGACCGTTTGCAAAAAGGCCCATTTCTGGTCGATCCAATTTAACTATAATTGACCAAAACACGTTTTCCTTTGCCACGCTCACATACTAGCTTCAAAAATTATGAAATTTGAAAACTAGCAATAACTTCACATCCCGGATCCAACAAAAGTGGTTTCGTTGAATTCCGAGGTCGTATGCAAAATGGCTAATTTCACGGGCTATATAAATTCCATAGCGACCTTTCTGAAAATTCATTTGGCCATAACTTTTGCTTTCCGCTATGAAAATTCGATTTTTCAGATTTGTTAGAAAGGTATTCACTAACAGATTTAAATATTTTTGGTTTCACTCAAATCCGTTTTGTTTTTAACCCGGTACAGTCTGACAAAGTTTGAATTCAATTTTTGAAACTGCAGCGCCTTTTCAAGCCTTGTTTATAATTATAATTAATTATATTCGTTTTCAAACGTCGATTCAACTCACTTTTCATTGCCATTATTTAAAATATTTATTTTAAATATTTAAAATCCATTATTTTAGCCAATTTAAAAAAAAAATTTGGTTCAGATTTTCTGGGTCGTTACATTAGAGTTCCATTAGCACTGCTTTATTTTACTGAATTATAATGTAATATTCTTATGCGGGGCTATCAATGGATGCTTTCGAATAGATAGTTTCATATCCACATCCGCATCCACCTTTTTTAGATATCGGATATCTGCATCTACGGATGCAGACAGATATCGGATATCCGCATCTATGGATACCGACAGATATCAGGTATATCTAATCCGCCAACAACCGATAAATCATGATACAAAAATTAAAATTTTTAGTTTAATATGGAGATTTCTTTCAATCCAGTTGATTACTAAAGTGTTAAAATAAGCAAATATGATGATAATAGATAATTATGAGCAATTAACATGCATTTATTGTGTGTTATACTGACTTTCAACTTAATAAAATCATGAACTAACATATTGTATTATGTTAAAACAAGCATAATTTAAACTATAATAAAAAAGACAAATAATTTTCGGATGTGGATGTGCCTATACCACATCCACAACTATTTTCTTGGATATCAGACATTTACCCATTTTTCGGATGCGGATGGATTTTGGATTTTCGGTTATCCATTGACAACCCTATTCTTATGTTCTCTTACTGTTGTGGGACTATATTCTACCCAACTTCAACATTTAGAAGTTAAAAGATGGCTACTTCCATATTCTTATACTTCACTAATATAATTTCCAATTTTAGGATTTTACATGTTTTAACTGACTCTTGGGTTATTTTCAAACTAAGGATGCAAATTTTTGAAAAATAAGATTTTAAATTGTTACTGATATATTGCATTTCATGTAGTTCTTTTCTTTTCTCGCCATTTGATTATTGCTTTTGTTGCAAAACTAAAGATATGACAAAAGAATGATTTATTAGAAACAGAGAGCAGAAGTATTCATAACAAGGGCAAGATGACAGAAGCAAAAGAAAACTTATTTCATCTATCCAACTTAAACGAAAACAATACAATATAAAAGAAAACAAAATGATGATCCTAAGATTCTGCCATGATATCATCAGCTAAAAGTACAAAAAATTAAACATCTTGAAACTTTCAAACAATGTAACCTAGCAGTCCTAAACACATTATCTAACACTCCGCCTTGCTTTAGGAGCTGCATACTCCAAGTTTTTCTCTAAGAAATTCAAACTTGCTAATTGGTAGAGGCTTGGTGAAAAACATCTGCAACTTGATTGTCGGTTTTGCAGTAAACAAGATTTATAGCTTTATCCTATTGCACTTATCTTAAAAAATATAACTTAATATTAAAACGGTTTGTTTTTCCATGAAATATAGTATTCTAAGAGAATGCAATAGCAGTTTGGTTATCAACAAAGATCATTGTGCTTTCCATTTCCCTAAGGTTAACATCAACTAATATCTTCCTTAACTACACAGCTTGAATAACAGCAGCCGTTGCGGCCATAAATTCTACTTGATTTAGCTATGATTTCTTGCTTCTTTGAGCTCCATGAGAAAATAGCTGAACTAAGCATAAAACAGTAGCTAGATATACTTTTCATATCTTTGGTGGAACCTCCCCAATCGCTATTTGGAAAACCATACAGCTTAAACTCCTAACTCTTTGCAAATTTTATGCCAAAATCACATGTGCCTTTAACATATCTAAGCACCCTTTTTGCAGCCTTAAAATGACACTTACTTGGACCGTGCATAAACTGAGATAAAATGCTTACGTTCAAAATATCAGGCCGAGTAGCTCTGAGATACATTAAGCAACCAATCAAACTTCTATAATATGCTTGATCAATCTTATTAGCTCCATTTCTTTGTTAAGCTTCTCTTGTGAGTTCATGGGAGTGCTCATTTTTTTTTGCAATTATCAAGTTTGAACTTCATTAAAATTTCCTTAGTATATTTCTTTTGACAAATGAAAACTTCATGTTCACTTTGTTTAATCTCCATCCTAAGAAAGAAAGTCATCAATCCAATATCCGTCATCTCGAAGAATTTCATCATCTCTTGCTTAAATTTCCCTGCATCACTTGGTTTGTTTCCTATAACAAGCAAATCATCTACATATAGTTACATGATAAGAATGTCTGCACCATTACATTTGACATACATTATTGCTTTAGATAGGCTTTTAACAAACCATATACTTTGAAAATATTCATCAATCATGCTGTACCAAGCTCTTGGAGCTTACTTTAAACCATAAAGTCTTTTTTTTAAAGAAAAACCTTGTTTTCATCTCCTTATTTTACATAGCCTTCTGGTTGCTCTACATAAATCTCCTCTTATAAGAAACCATTCGAGAATGCCGATTTAACATCTAATTGGTAAACTTTCCAAAATTATTACATTGAAATAGAAAATAAAAGCCTTAAAATGTCAAGCCTAGCAACTGGCGCAAAGGTATTTGGGTAATCCACACCAGGTATTGGGCATATCCTTTGACAACTAACCTAGCTTTATACTTGTTTGTCAATTCATCAGCGTTAAGTTTAGTTGTATATACCCATTTCACTCCAATTACCTTCCTATTCTGAGGTCGATCAACCAATTCCCATGTTTTATATTTTTCAGTCATCACTAATTCTTCCTTCATTGCTGTAACCCAATTATCATTAGTTTTGGCTTCTTCAAAATTAGTTGTTTCACAGACAATAACATTGCATCCTTGGTAAACATCAGAAAGTGGTCTTGTGCCTCTGATGGATATGTCATCCATCATTTCATTCTCTCAGTCTTCCATGTTTTGTTCTACTCTGTTTAAAACAGGAAACATGAGATTTGGTTCTTTTGAGGTTGAATCCACCTTCTTTACATCATCCCAATTCCATTCTTTGTCTTCCATAAAGTGCACATCTATAGTTATAGTAATTTTTTTAGGTTTTTGGATGGAAAATTTTGTGAGATTTTGCAACACAGCTATAACCAATAAAGATGCCTGGAAGTGCTCTTTTATCTAATTTGTCTCTTTTGACCTGCAGAACATTAGTGAAGCACAAACATCCAAATATTTATTTAGAAAACTCAAAGATGGTTTATATCATACCGGACCTCAAATGGTGTTTTATTTTCCATTTCCCTTGTCGAAAGCCAATATTGTAGGAAAAATAACAATGCTTGCTGCTTCAGCCTGAAACTGCTTTAGCAAATTCTTCTCATATAGCATACATCGTGTCATTTCTAATATAGATATATTTCATATTTCACTAATTCCATTTTGTTGTGGGGTATAAGGCGTGGTTAGTTGATGTTGAATACTTACCTGCTCACAAAACCGATCAAATACTTCAGAGGTGCACTCCTTGCCATTGTAAGAAAATCCAAAACATGCATGTAAAATCATCAATAAATGCAACATAATAAAAGCTACTATTTAGAGGAGGTGTTCTTTGTGGGCCAGCAACATCAGTATTTACTAGCTGAACCTTTTTTTGTAGCTCTCCATGTTATCCTTGGAAATGGTCTTCGACTTTGGTTTACATATTGGCATGTTTTGCATTTTGGAACATTATCATCAAGTTCAGAAAGATCATTTGACATTTCGTTTGATTTCATTTACATTATCCCCTGATAATGATAATGCCTGAGCTTCTTGTTCCATAACTCAGTGATATTTTATTTGATCTTAAAGAGTGCGCTCCTCCGCCAATGGATTCAGAGCAAAACTTTTCCCTTTCATTTTTATTTTAAAAATATCTTTACGATTTGTATCTTTTATTAAACAACATTTGTCTTCGAATGCAACTTTATTTTCTTCTTCCATTAGTTGACCAACACTTAATAAATTTTGATAATTTCAGGTATATAATACGTTAGAAATAAATTTTGTACCTGAACAAGTTGAGATAGCAACCGTTCCTTTTCCTTTTACAGCTATATACTTGCCATTTCCAACTCGAACCTTTGATGGGTTGGTGATGCTTAGTTCTTGGAATAGATCTTTGTTGTATGTCGTATGGTTTGTACAGCCACTGTCTTAAGCCAACTCTCATTCACTTGGTGCTAAAGAAGCATGTAGCAACAAACAAATAATCCTATTCCACTTGGTCAGCATTCTTTGCCTCTTCACTGTTTTGCTGATTTTTTTTTCTGCAAATGACATCTTCATTGCCCACCTGATTACATCTGCTACATCTAGCGTCATGCCTCTTCCAACATCTAAATAGAGGATGACCTTTTTTCCCCACAATGTTGACATGGTGGGTAAGTTCTCCTTTGAGTTTTGGTCGTTACTTTGGCATATGCATATGCTACACTTGCTCCAGTTTCTTCAATATCCTCCTCATTTTTACTTTTGGCTAGCTTGGCTGCTAAAGCTCCTTCTGTGGTTGTATCCTCCCGCATTAGTTTTCTTTGTTCTTGCGCTTGCAATGCATTTAGCAATTCTGCCAAGGAGACTTTTGATAAATCCTTTATATTCTTCAAGGTTGTGATGGTTGCTTCATAACTTATAGGCATGGTGACAACAATTTCTTCATAGATTCTCAAGTCAGTAAATTCAGATCCATGAAGCCTCACTTTTTTTGCAATATTAAGAAGTCAATCGGAGAAACCTTTGATCGTTTCGGAATCCTTCTTTCGTTGGAGTTCAAATTCTCTTATTAAGTCCACGACCTGCATACCTTTAATTCTTTCGTCTCCTTCATACTCCTTTTTTAGATAATCCCATGTCTCTTTTGCCGTCTTTAAAGACATGATGCAAGTGAAGATGGTGGATGAGACTACAGCAAACAAGCATGCTTTTGCCTTTGATTTCTTTGTCTTTCTTTCTTTATGGACTTTTATTCGGGTCAAGGTTGGATTGCCAAGAAGTGCTAGAATTTCAAGATCTTCTTCCACTGCTTCCCATAGATCAAATGCTTCTAAGTATGTCTCCACGCGTACAGGGAATTTTTTATAGTTGTTTCCATCAAACGTGGATGGCGCAAATGAAGATAAACTATATTCAGTTTCCATTGTTTTTCTGGATAAGATTTTAATTAAATACAGATCCCTTAAGAAAAAGGCTCTTGTACCAGATGCTGCAAAACTGAAGATATGACAAAAGAATGATTTAACAGAAACAGAGTGAAGATGACATGAGCAAAGGGAAACTTATTTCATATACCCAACTTGAACAAAATATTACAATATAAAAGAAAAAAATGATGATCGTAAAATTCTGCCATGATATCAGCAGCTAAAAGAACTAAAAAAAAGCAAGCATATTGAAACTTTCAAACAATGTAACCGGGCAGTCCTAAGCACATTATCTAACAACTTTTGCAATCCTTTTAATTCAAAGGTTTGTTTGTGATTGCAGATCTTTATTCAACCCTTGGTTGAATTGTCATTCAAGATGAAAATAAACATAATATATGACACTACTCATTAATTTTAGAGTTTCATTAGCATTGCTTTAATTTATCATTACAACTATCTTTCAAACCATTCTTTATACCGGTAACAGGTATTATCTTACGATGTGCACTCAAAAACTCAATGCAGGATGTCTTGCTTTTATTATCAGTTATGTTTGTTTATATGAATTAATACTTGCAAATGATAAACTTTAGGAAGGGCATTGTTAATACCACTTTGGGAGTTTGAGTATAGAAATGAAGGTAGTGTTTGGTTTACCATTTTAAGTTTTGGGTTTTTGTCCATACAAAAATGTGCACAACGCATGTAAATCATGGAAAACAAAGTTAACACACAAAATAAAAAACAACTTTTATCCATTTTTCATGTTTTGAGAAATGAGAGAAATATGGAGACCAAATCCTCATTTCATGATTGCTACATCCCCTCCACGGTCCCCTCCATCTTACTTTCATTCTACCATTCTCCTTCTACACCTTTAAAGTTTTGTAATTAATTTTGAAAACTAAAAACCCAAAACTCATTTTTAACCAAACACACCCGAAGCATCTAAAGCATTTCCTCCTTCCAAATATATTAAATAATTGATGTTGATGTTGTTTCATGTGAGATTTATGTCACGCAGTAATGTATTGTTCTATGGAATGCTTTTATTTTTGTATTATACATTCACAGAGCCAGTTGATGTGTAGTATAGATAATATTATCTCAATTTTTATGGATATCAATAAATGTTTTGTTTCTTTTCTTTGTTCCTACCACTTTTAAAGAGGGAGAAATTCATAGTAGATTATGAAAATTTCCATTTGAAAATATTAGCATTGATCCAAGTAATAATTTGTTTCCCGAAAAAATGGTATTTTTCTTCGAACTTTTTTTCATTACTATACACATAAGCATTCTTTATGATATACTCAACACTAATTAGATTTAAAATAAAAAAAAAGTAGTCGATGTCATGTAGGAATCAATAAGATCTGTTGAATTATAATAGTTTGTTGGATATTATGTTTACTCCAAGAAGTTTGCATAGTCCTATTTTAAGGATTTTAACCATTTTATACTATTTTCTTTTTTTGATGTTGATAGCTGAGTTGAAACACAACAAGGATTTGGAGTGATGACAACATACACGAATGTTTTCAATATAGGGGATTTTATCATGAAGGACAAATTTCATAATTTTTTTAAGTCCAGGAACAATCCACCATTTTTTTTCTAAGGACAATACACACCATAAACTAATACCATGCACACCGTAAAATACTTGAAACTGATAGCTGAATTCTACACACTTTAAAACTGACAGTCAAATTCTGATGCCATAGACAGTATAAAAATGATACCTAAAATCTAATATGTTGTCCTTTACAATAAAATTTCAATAGGCCGTCCTTATGGTTTAAAAAGCCCCTAAATTTGTCTTCACACTATTTTCGGATGTAGAATTGTTTGAAGCTATGATTGTGAACGATCAGACCAGCAGACATGCAAATAGCTTTAGGGTTGCTTAACTTGCTGATTATGTTGTAGAAAAAGTCTGGAAAAGCACTTGATCAATGGATTGCACAATTAAAGATGAGTCCCTTATCCTTTACTCCTATAGGTCCTCATCTTTGGCTACGTTATTCCACTTAGGTGAATAAATGTAAATTTTAATTACTTTCCTTCTTCTTGAAAATTGATTCTATAACTTGAAATAAACTAAATTAACTGTCGTATCACAAAAGTCCAGTCATTCCCCCTCTTTTAGCTCTTTCTTCGGTGCTAACTATTATCCAAAAAGTTTGTTCACGGTTGATGTACTTAATCAATTAGAAAGGTGTTTTAATTTATGATTCTTTGTTTTCTGTTTCAATTAATTGAATCTTACTTATTTCATGCTTTTAAAAATTTATTATTTTGATTTTTAAGATTGAAATTATGAAATCACTATATAAACTGCAAAATTTTAGTGGGACCTCAATCCATTAAAAAATATATTTCCATGCAAATTGAACAACAAGATCGGATAAAGTGAACAAATCCGGTTAGATGAGACGAGTATATAGGCACGTCCAGATGGACTTGCAACCAATCATAATATGTATACATTAATTCAACCATGTGTGGACTATGTATAGTAAACCTACATGATATGATATGAATTTTATGAAATCAAACTCCAATTTATTTCCAAGCAAACATCTTTTTTGCAATTACATTTAGGTTTCCAAATATATTTATGTAGTTTTTGAGTGTACTAAATGCTGATTACTTCCAACCATAAATTTCTAATTATGCAGGCTTCAAAAGCATAGAAGATATGTTATTTTGTATGTTGTATAAATTACAAAAAATCGTTTTTTGATGAAAAATGCAAGACATTTAATAGCCAAAACATCATTAATAGTACTATATATATATAATGCCCCGTATTTTTGGTAGTTAATATTTAATTTGGTTTATTATTTTAAATATTATATTTGGAATATTAATGGATTTTAATATTTAATTCATTATTTAAAAACGAAGTTTGAACATAAAATTTATATATAATTTAAAATGAGCTCGAAATGAAGCGGCAGTTCATAATATTAAGTTTTTTTTAATTGAATATACAAGATCCGATATAAGTCGGAATTCTGTGAAATAAGAAACGTTTGAATCTTGTTGATTATAATTTTCCAATGAAAGAGAAAAATCCAGATTTCATGTTATAAATTTTTAGTTATGTCCAAGTCAAATTTTAAAATAGTCGTTATGGAAATCGTTATTAAAAGCATAACGTTTATTAATTAATATAATAGGGTTTTAATATATATATTTGGATATCATTTGACTCGAAATGTTGATAGTATAGTCAATATTGGTTTATATTTAAAGATATATGATATTTCAATTTGGATATTTACGATAATTATAATTTATTGTTATTTGGGAATTTATTTATATTTATTTGTTATTCCATAAGCGGTAAAATAGCGATTTTGCAAACAGGCTCAGGTTTGGATGAAATTAGTTTCATTGGAACCGTAACGTAAAATTATTGTAAAAAACCAAAATTTGTGGCAAACCGATGTCGTATGTGACAACAGCAGCCGTAAACGCCCTGTCATTTTCTATAGCGCGTAATTAAATTAAATTAATTTAATAGAGGGGTATTTGTGTATAACTTGAGCAGACGATCGAATTAAGCCATGAAACCGATTCCGTTGAGTTCATATTGACGATTAGATGAGGATAGGAAGATAGTTTGTTATTTTTGGACATCGGGTATTTTGGTGTCCAAAATAGCGTTGTTTGGCGTATAAAATAGCGTACCGAGAAACAGTCTCGGAATACGATGAGACTTGTGCAGTTGGATTCATATTACCTAGTTATTGTAGGATTTCAAATTTCGTATCGATGGACTTACCGTTTGATCGTGGCAACGATAAATGCCTAGATTTTTATTTAATCATTTATATTATTTTGGCCAATTTAGACAACGGTAACTTTAAAGGAAATGACTGGCCAAATGAACTCGATTTTAACGAAACAAATTTCATTTGATCCGTAAGAAAAGGACAAGTAGAATTTTAAAGTTTAAAATTTTATAGATTTATTTTGTGATCGCAGGAAATTTAAACTCATGATTTTTCACCTGTGATTTATAAAGGACTTTTTATAAACGACCTCGGAATTCGACGAAACCTGTCCCATCGGGTCCGAAATATATTTTTATGCTAGGATTAGGAGTTTCGTCTCAATTGGAGGATGTATCTGGATGTTACAGGACGATACTTTGTGGTGAAGTTTCGTTATATTATAATATTTATAAATTCTGTCCATCCCTATATTACTAATACAACTAAACCTAATTTTCGGATCAGCAACTTATTCTATGGTCAACGCAGCAATGACCTGTGCCTCCACACAGAATGGACGATCTGAAAGCTTCGATCCGTCCTTCCTTTTTTTCCCCATATCTCTCGAAACACTTAACTACTAAATTATACACCTTAACGAGATCTCCCTTTTGAACGGAGATGTAACGACCCATCATTTTGACCGTGCCGAATAGACAAAACATGTCAACTCAAAACGTCCAAAACAACAGATTGTTATTAGCTTCTGAGGTAAATAGAATAAATCACAGAATCACAGATCACAGACACAGACAATATAACATCTCGCAGCGGAAATAAAAAATACAATAGTAGTTCATGAAGCTACTAAATAAATTTTATATCAGAGTTTACATAAATAATACAACGGAAGTCTAATATAGTGATTTCATATACATAAATAATTAATAACAATTTGAAACAGAGACGACAATAAACAGGATGACTAGAAAAACTGATCAATAAGTAGATACAGATGAGCAAAAATCCAATATAAGCTCCAAACTCCAAGAGTGAATCTCGAAAAAACTGTAATACTTGATCTGATCCGAGAAATAGTGCAAAACAAAACAACTCGGATCAGGGCTGACATTCTCATGGAAGTAAATCAACTCAAATCAAATGTTCAATGAAACGCAATCAGTAACTTAAAGGGTGTTTGGGATAACCATCCTCTAAGGATCCGTCAAACTAATACTATATAGTATAATACGCTATATACAATAGTGTCTATCTGTAAAGTAAAAATATCAAAATAGCGTTAGTGGGATTACCATGATTACCCTTACAATGTTTATATATTCTCATAGTATATACAGTCCTGTAATTTCTCCGTAAACTGGAGGTTGATTAGAGGGCACTCCATATAAAACATTACAAAACAAAATCGTAGTGGGCTCGTATAAGGCATGTGACAAGGCATGCAAGAAATGCCAGGGTGGATTCACCGTTTGCAGAGCCGGACTGGTGGTAACACATAGTAGCTACTACCGCCCACCTTGATACACATTCCCATAATCAAAAGGGCCCAAATCGAATCTCAACAAAAATAGAATAATATCGAAGAAGTGCGCTCGATAAGAGGTAAGACCTCACTTGGTCCACGCAAAGCTCCTGCTTTAGCCACATCATGCGTACTCAAGGTAGTCAGGGTCTCGTAATTAATATGAAATAAAATAAAATGGAGTCGTTCACCAAATCATCCCCTTAATTCTAGAACACCACCGCGTATATGGTTGTTGTAACAACCCGGAATTTTGGGGCCAATTTAAAATTTTTATTTTAGAAATTTTAAAGGATTTTGTATGTTTAAAATGATTTATTTTATATAATAACGATGAAAATTTTATTTTAATCGAAGATAGAACGAATATATTTATTTTAGTTCCAAAAGGAATTAGAAATAGCACGGTAGTTTGAAAAGTCAAAGTTGAACTTTGACTTAATATACCGAATTCAAAATTTAACGGATTTCAGCGAAACCAAAAAAAATGTAAATCTATTAAAAAATATCTTTCCAACGAATCCAAAAAATTGAAATTTCATAGCGGGAATCAAAAGTTACGCCCAATTTGATTTTCAGAATAGTCGTTGTAGAATTTATATATATATATTTTTTAATTTTAAAAATAGTCATTTTCAAACGACCTCGGTTTTCGATGAAACCACTTTTGTTGGAACCAGAATGTCAAATTATTGCTAGGTTTCAATTTTCATAATTTTTTGAATTAATATGTGAGCGTGGCAATAGAAATCGTGTTTTGTCAGATTTAGTCAAATCGGATCGACCAGAAAAAGACCATTTTTCAAACGGTCTCGGAATTCGATGAAATTAGTTTTGTTAGGACCGTATCGTCAAAACATAACTAGAAATATTTTTTCTGTAATTTTTAGAGTTCATATGTAGGCCCGATGAATTTATATGTACGGTTAAATTAAATAATAAAGGATTTAAATATTAAATTAAATAAAACAGGCTACAGACGTTCGTTTGGGCTCACGGGACATAGTCCATAGGGTTCAAAATAGGGGTTATAATCTAGGAACGTCTGTCGTTGGGCCTGAATTGGAGTTAGTGATCAACCAGGCCTTAAGAGTTCAATTATTATTATTTTATTATAAATAAAGGAATAAAAAAACAAAACCTAAGACCCTAATTCTCAATGGTCGCCGCCTCTATAGTTTCTGTGGCCAGAATGTCCTATCATTCCTCCCTCTTTTCCCTCTAATCCAAACAGTAAATTCGAAAATCTATTGAACAAAAAACGTTCATCTCCTCAAGATCTTCTATGTGAACGATAATGATCAAGTTTTGTTGCTCGAGGTGGTCGGATTTGGCTTGGAAGGGCGGTGGGTTCGGGCTCCTTTATCGAGAGCAGGGCGGCACCGAACTCCCCAAGATGGCCGACGATAGTGATGTTGGATGGACGGCCAGTTGTCTCGATGAGCGTGCGTGAGTGGGATCTTCAAACTGACGATGGTTTTTATTTCTGAAGCAGTGAACCGACGAAGAGGAAGGAGAATTATAAAATTAATTAAGGCCTAATTAATTAATTAATTAATTAATTCTTTAATTATCAAAGGCTTATAAATACTATAACTTTGTCATAACAGAATGGAATTAAACGAAACGAAGTTCGTTAGACTCATGTTGATGAGATCTACAGCATGGAACTGACTAGATCTGAAACAAGGAACTTGGAAAATTCAGGCAAATCAATGTGAGAATTCTATTTCCTTTTAAATAATTAAAAATAAATTAATTATTATCGTGTTTAGTGATCCCTGCTTGTTCGTAATTTGATTTTAACTGTTTGATGCTGTTTATTGACCTTTTTATTCGATAGAATATTTTTGTTGTATATGAAACGAAAATCAGAAATAAACCAGATCTAGGTGAGATTTCCATTTTAAATTAATTAAATTACTTTTCGTTATTTGAAATACATATAGATATGTAAATAAAATCAGATCTGTTGTGATGTTTGAAATTTGTTGATTGAAATGATATTTGTTAGATCTGGATTAACAATAAAAATATCAATTTTTATTGTTAACATGACATCGTTAGTTAAATTTAGATTAACAAGAAAAATATTCACTTTTGTTAATAAAGTCTAGTTGAACAAAAATATGTACTTTTGTTATTATATTCCAGTTGAGATAAAAACATAGATTTTGTCAAAACATGTTACATTAGATAGAAATTACATTTTTATGTAAAATGTGACATTAGATTAGAAATTACATTTTTATGTAAAATGTTACATCAGATAGAAATTACATTTTTATGTAAAATGTTACATTAGATAGAAATTACATATTTATGTAAAATGTGACATTAGATTAGAAATTACATTTTTATGTAAAATGTTACATTAGATTGGAAAATACATTTTCATATAAAATGTTACATTAGAAAAAGAGAAAACATTTTCATATAAATGTTACATTAGCAAAAGAAATAACATTTATATTTTAAGATGTGGCATTAGAGAAAAATAACATTTTTATTATAAAATGTAGCATGAGGATTAAAATAACATTTTTGTTAAAGAACGTACATTGGGTTAAAATAACACTTTGTCATCAAATGTGGCCTTAGATTAAAATGGCACCTTGTTATAAAAAGTAACATTAGAAAGAAATAACATTTTTAGTTTAAAATGTTACATAAGTAAGAAATAACATTTTTAGTTTAAAATATTGCATTAAAGAAAATATAACACTTTCATTTTAAAATGTTGCATTTCTCATGTAAATAAAAACATGTAATAGAAAAGAGTGAAAACAAAATATTCATTTTGTTAAATAGAAAAGAGTGAAAACAAAATATTCATTTTGTTAAATAGAAAAATATTAAAACCAAATCCTTTTATTTGTCATTAGAATTTATAGAAAATTGTTTAAGAATATACAATAAAAAAAATCATTTTTTATTGTAGTACGAAACACTAGAAAAGAATATTTTATTTACATTTCTCATGTAAATAAAAACATGTATTAGAAAAGAAAGTTTATCTTATTTACATTTACATTTAAATAAAAGGCATGAATAAAGAAGTATATCTTATTTACATTTTACATGTAAATAAAAAACTTGAACTAAAAGGGTATATTTTATTCACATTTTAGATGTGAGTAAAGACATGAATTTGTAAAGAATATTTTATTCCTATTTTAGATGTGAAAATAAAGACCCGAAATTTAGAAGTACATTTTCATTTGCCCTTTTTGTATGCAAATAAAAACCATAGAAAAAGAAGTACATTTTTATTTGCCTTTTTATATGCAAATGAAAACCATAGAAAATGAAGCACATTTTTTTTATTTGCAAATTAGTTGCAAATAAAAACATGAATTTATGAAGTACATTTTTATTTGCAAGTTAATTTCAAATAAAAACATAAAGATATAAAGTACATTTTTATTTGCAATTTATTTGTAAATAAAAACATGATTATAAAAAGTTGACATTTTTATTTATATTTTAGATATAAATAAAAACATGAATTGAAAAAGGATATTTTTATTTATATTTTAGATGTAAATAAGGACATGAGAATAAAAGTACATTTTTATTCACATTTTATATGTGAATAAAAACTTGAATTAAAAAGTGCATTTTTATTTACATTTTAGATGTAAGTAAAAACATAGAAATAAAAGTGACATTTTAAATGTACATTTTAGATGTAATCAAAAAGATAAAATTTAATGTTTTATTTTTATTGTCAAATAGAGACAATAAAAAGATTAGAATTAAAAAGTTATATTTTTATTTACATTTTTGATGTAAATAAAAGAATAGGTTAAAAGGGCATCATCTTTATTTACACTTAGATGTAAATAAAAAGACTGATTTAAAATTACATTTTAATTTACATTTTAAATGTAAATAAAGGATTAGATTAAAAATTTCATTTTTATTTACAATGTAGATGTAAATAAAAAGGTTAGAATTAAAAAAAACATTTTTATTGTCATTTTAGAGACAATAAAAGAGTAGATTTTAAAGCTACATTTTCATTGACATTTTATATTCAATAAAAAGATTAGATTTATAAGAAGCATTTTTATTGTAATTTTAAGGACAATAAAAAGAGTAGAATTAAAAGTGACATTTTATTTACATTTTGGATGTAAATAAAACAAATTTAAAAGTGAACATCTCTATTTGCATTTTAGATGCGATAAAAAGGATAGATTTTAAAATTACATTTTCTATGTAATTAAAGAATGAAAAGAAAAATTACATTTTCAATATATGTAATTAGAAATGAAAAGAAAAAAATTACTTTTTTCAATGTAATTAGAAATGAAAAGAAAAGATTACATTTTTTCAATGTAATATGAATGAAATAAAAAGATTTCATTTTTAATGTAATTAAAGATGGAATAAAAAGATTGTATTTTCCATTATAGATAAAGAATGAAAGTGGAATATTACATTTATTATGTAATAGAAGAATGAAGGAAAAATATTGCATTTTTTTTATGTAAATAAAGGAAGAATAGAAAAGTCACATTTTTTTGATGAAATGTAAAGGAATAGGAAAATGTAATTAAATGAATAGGAAAATTTCATATTTTAAAATATAAATACATATTTTCATTAAAAATCACATTTTTAATGAAATGTAAGTAAAGGATATAGAAAAGTGTTCATCTTTGGAAATGGATATAATAAACAATAAAAATTTGCATTTTTATTGTCATATAAGGAAGGAAGAAAATGTACATGTTTTGAAATAGACTTCTGTTCATTAAAAATAATTTGAATACGAAGTGTAGGAAATTATTTAAAGAATAAATTGAAATCGTCAAACGAATGAATTATATTATATATATATATAAATTAAAATAAAACGAATCGCATTGCTGCAGTTCGCGATTTGAAATCGTAACTTCAAACGATTATACCGAAAGATCCGACCATCGGATTTTCCCAAAACTGTAACCGTTAGGACCGCCTTGGAAGATCTTTCCATTGATATAAATTTCGTCAAAATCCAACAGTTAAATTTCGAGAAATGTGTAAATCAAAATTTGGTAAAAACAGCGCCAGGGCCGCCATTGACCCGAAGCGTCATTTAATTATGATTGAGCTACTTTTATATAAATAAAAACAGCGATACACCATTACAAATAGATATGAACGATATCAAATGATTAAAATGATAAGTATTCGAGGATTATTTAAAAAGACCGAGTTCAACTCATTTCAAATAATTACTATGACAATTTAAGTCGAAGATTTGAAGACGGTGACTGAAGTCCGATGATCTTCACATCGAATGGATGAGGACTACTGACCCTCGTGATTGGAGTAGCTACCTTGAAGGGGCTACAGTGGTAGTTGTCCAGACGTATTTGTTGATTGTTTGGATATGCGAGTAATAAGGTGCCTCCAGTTTCGTTTAGACCCAGAACGAACTTGTAAATGGATTGTATGTCTGACGTTGTATTCCTTTATACTGTATTCGTTGATCTCTGCTAAATATATATCTGTTTGGTGTTTAACACCCTTCTCTGAGACGTAGGAGCTTAGAGGTTATATATTGGTAGAAATCAATGGTATGGTAAGGACTGACAATGTGTGTAATAACCCGGAAAATACGAGCCAATTTAAAAAATTTAAATTGGTTATTTCAAAGGAATTTGAACAATTGAAATAGAATATTTCAATAAAATAGTGAATTAGAAATAGTGAGTCAGTTTGAAAATTCGAATTCAAACTTTGACCGACTATGCAGGATGGAAAATATAACGGATTTTAGCGAAACCAAAAATATTTATCTCTGTTAGTCAATACCTTTCTAACGAATCTGAAAAATCGAAGTTTCATAACGGGAATCAAAAGTTATGGCCGAATGAATTTTCAGAAGAGTCGGTATATAGAATATATTGGCCTGGAAAATTGATATTTTTCATACGACCTCGGAATTCGACGAAACCACTTTTGTTGGGTCCGGGATGTCAAACTATTGCTAGGTTTCAAATTTCATAATTTTTGAAGCTAGTATGTGAGCGTGGCAAAAGAAAATGTGTTTGGTCGATTTCTGTTAAATTAGATCGACCAGAAAATGGCCATTTTTCAAACGACCCCAGAATTCGACGAAACAAGTTTTGTTGGGACCGTAGCGTCAAAACATAGCTAGATTTATTTTTATGGAATTTTTCGAATTAGTTTGTGGCCCTAGCAAATTGAAATGTGCGTTCAAAGTTAAAAATTAAATGTTTTATACTTTAATTTGAAAAATAACTGACTGTAACAGTCGAATTGGCCTACGAAACATATCCCATTGTGTCCGGAATGGGGGTATTTAGCTAGGGGCGACAGTCGTTGGGTTTAAAAAGGAGTTCGTTTGAGAAAACACTATTTAAAAATTTAATATAGTCCTCGGCCAATCATATTTCTCCATTCATAAATTAAAAAAAATTATCAGAAAACCCCCCCGACCCCGACATCGACGTCGGAAAAGCTTCCCCCCTTCCCTGGCGATTTCCGATCGCCACAGCCCGAATTAGCTCCCTCCCCCATTTCAACTTTTTGTAGTTCTTATTCCCCTCTTCAAATCCATATAAGGAGCTCCTCCTATCGTTGCTTCTACGTCGAGATATCCCCTTCCAAAGTTCCGACCTTTAAACTGCCGCCGCCGCCGATCTGGACCACCGAACGCCACCAAACCGCCGCGCGCCTGTAGCCCTCTCGAAGCTCTTCCACGTCCAACTCCCTGATCGTCCCCTCGTGCCCCGGTTCTCGCGAAAACCGCAAACCTAGTTTTGAACCATCGTGAAAGTGAGTTTTTCTTTGATCTTTACACTTTGAAAAATCATATCTTTTTGGTATGTTGACGAAATTCGATGAAATAGGAAACATCGAGACCGCAAGGAAGCTCTCTACCCAATAGAAGAAGCTGCGGATTTTTCTGACATCGTATCGATTTTTAGCGCTCAGAAAACCAAGGTGAGAAATCTAAATCAAATGTGAAATTGAATGGAAAATGTCGTGTATAGTTTATATAAGCGAAATATAAATTACATACGTGTTGTATACCTCATGTACATGCGTAGTGTAAGCTATATAAGCGAAGTATGAATTTTACATGCATAAAATAATTGATATATGTGTTGAAATGCTAGTGAAATATAGCAAATATATTATATATATATATATATAATCCCCTCGTCCACAAACCATGGACGATATTTATTGTGGTGAATTGGTGTGAAATATTGGATGAAAAATACGAATGGTTGAAAAATTGTTTGTGGTTGATATTGTTTGGTTGTGGTTGAAAAATACCCATTGGTGATTGAAATGAATTGGAAATATTTGTGGAAATAAAAATAAACATGCCGCCTGCGTGCGAATTAGATGCATGAATCCCCATTGTCAAAAACCGCGAGGTTTTAAGGTAGAGCGAGGAGCCGTACTAGGGACGGTGCCGGTTTTAACTACCCTGCCGTTATGCTGCCGAAATTTTGAATAATCTTTGTGTGTTAGAATTATTTTCATATGTTGAAATTATTTTCATGCGTTGAAATTAAAGTCATATATTGAAACTATGTCCATGTGTGGAAATATTCATGTGTTGAAAAGTGTTGTATGAAAATTGAATTCATTTGTGAATGAATGAAGTGTTTAAACAATAAAAATCACATTTTTATTATATATGAAGTATGAAAAATATTCGCCTTATATAAATAGTTTCAACAATAAAAATCTCATCTTTCTAATATGAACAACATAAATAAAATGTCCATGTGTGGAAATGCTCATTTGTTGAGAAGTGTGTGTAGTGGAAAAGTTCATGTGTTGAATAAAAAGATCGAACAATAAAAATTACATTTTTATTGAAACTATGAAGTGTTGAAACCATCCATTGGTTGAATAAATATTTTAAATGATAAAAATATCATTTTTATCATATGTGTGATATGCTAAAGATATGCGGACGTTGAAATAAATATTTGTGATAGAAATATTATTTTTAACATGCATAGGAACTAAATAAAATAGTCATGTGTTGAAACCTATTTTAGTTCGCCAAAATTATCATCTTTGAAATGTGAAGTGTTAAAAATAGCCACTTGTTCAAATAAACGTGCATGAGTTGAAATATACATTAACCAACTAATGATATGATTTTAGCCTATGCATGCAACATTAGAATGAATGGTGTTTTTAAACCAAAGCAAATCAAATATGAAATTGAATGGAAATTGATGAATGTTAGAAATTGTATATATGTACATGCACATCTATTGAACAGGTTAAAGCAAAAGGGGCTAGAGAAGAGAAATAGAATTTTGTGCCCGACAAATAGGTACACATTTACCGCTTTGTTTGGGTGATGATTTTATGAGCCTGTTGGCTAGCCGCTTGGCTTTTTCTTTTTCCTTTTGATATGAGATGCCCGTGTGGCTATTTGGGAATTTTCCCAGACCCTCCCGTACAAAGGAGGTTATGGCGAAATTTTCCAAAATTTAAAGGCGTTAGTGAAATAATTGAAGTGGAAACGATATAGGAATTTTTGAATGAACTATATTTATATAAATATATAAATATAAATAGAATTAAAATGAAACGTGGCCATGCAGTTCATATTTTGAAACCGTGATTTCAAACGACTAGTGCGGAAGATCCGACCATTGGATTTTCCCGAAACCTCAACCGTTGGGTTCGCCTTGGAAATATCTTTCCAACGGCACCAACATTGTGAAGATCCGACGGTTGGATTGTCTGGAATGTTTAATTCAAAACTGAAGAAAAACAGCGCCAGAAACGATTATATTTATATATATATATAAATATAATTAAATTAAATCGAATAACGACGCTGCAGTTCGTAAATTGAAATCGTAACTTCAAATGGTTAGTGTGGAAGATCCGACCATCGGATTTTCCCAAAACTGAAACCGTTGGATTCGTTTTGAAATGACCTTCCTAATGATGTAAAATTTGTGAAGATCCAACGGTTAGATTTTCATATATGTGTAAAACAAAATTAATGAAAAGCAGCGCCAGTGCATCGACACGACCTGAAACGTCGTTCAATTAAATATGGCCGTTTTAAATTAAATAAAAATGGCGATATATCGTTTTAAAGTACTATAGACGATATAGAGTGAAAATAAACCAATTTTGTTGTGTTTGCTTGATATGTGATGGTTGAATGTATTTGACATGAAAATTATAACTAAATAACTGAAATGTGAATGTTGAATAGTCCAACCACGTGATTAATTGATTTGAAAATCTAAATATACGTGGGTTATTTGAAAAGGCCGAGTTTAACTCATTTCAAATAATCGATCGACGTTGAGAAGTCGAAGAGTCGAAGAAGACTGAAGACCGACGATCTCCACATTGGATGGATGGGCGCTACTGATGCTCGTGATTGGAGTAGCTACCATGAAGGAATTGAAGTAGTAGCCGTCCACACATACTGTTGATTGTACGGATATGCGAGGAATTGGTGCCTCCGGTTTCATTCAGACCCAGAACGGACATGTAAATGGACTGTGTGTCTGACATTGGATTTTGTTCTGTGTTGATTGATCTCTGTTAAATATATAACTGTTTGGTGGCAGAGAATTTATTCTCTTGCTTAACGACCTTCTCTGAGACGTACGAGCTCAGAGGTTATGTATTGACAGAAATCAGTCGCATGGAGTGGATTGCCTGTGTGGCACGCCTAAGTGGCATATGATCAAGGCTTCTGTTGCAAAGCAAAGTCTTGTGGTTGATGATCAAAGCATGGTCTGTGTGACGTAGCTTTGTGTATAACGTGAATTCGCGAGCCTCACACCTCGGTATGAGTCAAAAACGGGAGAGTGACTGTAGGGAGAGCACGACGTTTCTTTCTAGCTAAGGTGGTGTCAGTGACCTACCAGCCCTGACATTATATATACTTTTCACCTGTGTGGTTGTTGGAATGCGAGGCGCCTTGATATAGGTCTGTAAGGACCGGGAAACGTGTGTTCAGGAATTGCCAATCCTCAAAAGTAAGAGTGGACCGGCGCTGAAGATCCAAGGATCATAGTGGGGTCCTGGGACATTTGCTAGAGTGTCTCAAATCGGAGAGGAGCTTGCCCCTTGCCTTGACTCATGAAGGAATCCAATTTCCAATACGAAATATGCGAATGTGATTGTATTACTAGTATGGCGACATAGTAGATGGTAGCTATGCCGCCTAGGATTGATATTTATGATTGAATTGCTTTTGAAACATATATGCACTAGTAATAATATCGAACACCTTTGTTTTATTCGTATGAAGCATCTTTGGCTATTATAAGGTAAAAACTCTATCCTCCGGCTTGCGTTGCATTGTATGATGGGACCTGAGTCTTATAATGGCTTCATTTTATAAAAAGCATTGCGTTGATTTAATCATTTATTTTATCTCAAGCACTAGCACTCATTGGAGTAAACCCGTTCCGCGAAAGTGGCGTGGTCCTTTGATTTGCCTTATTATTGTTGTTAATAAGTTGAGTAGATTTCTCATACCAGTCCCATGACTGACTCGTAGTTTGTTTCACCTTGCAAACTCGGGTGCCCTCATTTTCACACGGGCAGCCTAGTTACAGGTTTCTGACGCATCTTTTGGCTCATGGCGAGGCTTGACTACACCGTGCTGACTTGGATTTTCTACGCCATTATTGTATCTATATTATGATTCCGTCATTGGCGATGTAGACTGATATTTATTTTGAGTACTCTTTATGTATGATTCCGCCTCTGGCGATGGAGACTGATTATGTATCATTATGCACTAAGTTGTATCATGTACTGTGCTTCTCTGATGTGATGATATCTATATGATTCCGCTGTCATATGTGTGTAAATTATTCTATTTTCTGTTTATGCTATTATCTGTGATCTGCTAATGATGATTAATGTGTTATATTCCAATGATTATCCTTAACACCGTGTCACGGGGTTTTGGGATCGTCACAGCTGGTATCAGAGCTTTGGTTAACCTTAGTTCTGGAGTCTAACACATTAAACACTTCGTCAAAGTAGAATCAGTAGTATTCTAAGGCGAGTCGCTCATTAGAGATAGGACTAGTAAGGTCCTAGAATGAGCCGAGCAGAATAGCAAAAACAATTGATCAGTCCATCATTATCTTTTCGTAGAAATTTCTGCTTAACTATGCAATAGACTATCATTTCTGTTAGCTGATTTTTTTCGTTGCTTATACAGAATTTGACAAATGGCTACCAGAGCAGCCGCCGCTAGAGGAGGACGTGCTGGCCGAGGCCGAGGAAGGGGAGAAATCCCAGCTCAAGAAGGACCTTTGATACAACCTCCGGCAGCTCAATACTTCGAGCTTGACCGTGTAGCTAAGAGATATAAGAACTTAGGAGGCAAGACCTTCTCGGGAACTGGCACCGTAATAGAGGCCCTTGCATGGCTCAAAACATGCGAGAAAATTCTTGAAGGCCTAAGGCTAGGAGACGAAGACAAAGCTATTATGGGCGCCTGGCTTATGCAGGAACAAGCTGAATTATGGTGGGAATCTCTTACCGCCGGGAATAGAGAAGCTGGAAGAACATGGGATGGATTTAAAGAACTCTTCAAGGAGAAATATGTCCCAGAACAAGCTCTAGAAAGAATGCACGATGACTTCGCCAATCTCTAGCAAGGGGTTCTTTCCGTGCAAGATTATCTGAACAAATTTACAATGTTGTCGCCCTATGCTCCAGAGCTCGTCGCCACCGCAAAATCCAAAAATAAGAGGTTTATCCTTGGGCTAAGACGACAATATCATGATAGAGCCATGGCCCATGTCAAGCTGGAATTCAACGAGCTGGTGGAAATGACATGCAACTATGAAGACCTTGATCAAAGGCATCTGGATCAGGATCGCGCTAGAAGCCAAGCCGGAAACAAGCGCAAGCCTGCTGTAAATCAGGGCGAGTCAAGCCAAGCAGCATCTTCAAAACCTCAGATTGGCAAGCCGCCAAGAGGAAATTGCTTTAATTGTGGTAAGCCGGGGCACTACTCAAACGTCTGCACAGCTCCGAAGAGGCAGAAAACGAATTCTCAAGGCTCGAGCCAAGGCTCTCAGAACCCTCGCTCGTGCTTCAATTGTCGCAAGACCGATCATCTGGTCAAAGACTGTCCTTTGCTGAAGAAAGCTACAGTATCTCATGTTTATGACGGGTCTAGCCCGCCAGCTGCTTCCGATGGAGCAGGTAAACCCGATGTTTTGGGGGGTACCCTTACAATTGAAAATATTCCTGTTTCTGTATTATTTGACACAGGTGCATCGCGTAGTTTTATTGCTAGAAACACAGTGCACAAATTAAAGTTAAAACAGCGAAAGCTCAAAGAATCGGTTGAAGTTCATAACCCGATTGGGGGTCCTGTTACTCTCGGTTCATATTGTAGAGTGCCGATCTCTTATTCTTCCTACAAATTTCCTTTTGATTTAATCGTTATGGATTTTCCCGAATTCGATATTATTCTCGGGCTGGATTGGTTAACGAAATATGAAGCCGAAGTGAATTGTGCGGAAAGAATCGTTAAAATTCGAACGAAGCTTGGATATATTACGATTCCCTGTCATGGTTCGAATCCGAATAGAGAAGAATTTTGGTCAGCATTAGAAATTATTCCCACTTCCATGGAAAGGATTCCGATTGTTAGCAACTATGCGGATGTGTTTGAAGAAGTTGAAAACTTACCTCCGCAAAGAGAAATAGAATTCCGAATCGATCTAATTCCCAATGCCAGACCAGTGGTGCATCCAATTCGCAGAATGACTCCGAAAGAAAAAGAAGAATTAGGTGATCAAACTCGTCAACTGTTGTGGAAGGGTCTAATCAGACCTAGTTTTTCTAATTGGGGTGCAGCCGTTGTGTTTGTCCCGAAGTCAGACGGTACTCTTAGATTATGTGTTGATCACCGAGACCTCAACAAACAGACGCTTAAAAATAAATATCCTTTACCCCGCATTGATGATTTGCTAGACCAATTGAATGGGGCGAAAGTATTTTCCCGAATGGACCTAGCTACAGGTTTTCATCAATTGAGAATAGCAGAAGAGTGTGTTCCTTTGACAGCTTTTAGAGGTCCAGACATATTTTATGAATGGTTAGTAATGCCGTTTGGCCTATGTAACGCTCCAGCATACTTTGTCGATCTAATGAATTGAGTGTTCAGGGGAGTTCTGAATAAATTTGTCCTCGTATTCATCGATGATATTTTAATCTACTCCAAATCAAAACCCGAGCATGAAAAACACTTAGAACAAGTATTGGAGATTCTAAGGAAGAACGTCTTCAAAGCCAAATTCTCTAAATGTGTCTTCTGGCAAGAAGAAGTTAAATTTCTTGGCCATGTCGTGTCAGAGAAAGGAATTTCTGTTGACCCAAGCAAAATAACAGCGATTCAAGACTGGAAACAACCCACTACTCCCACAGAAGTTAGAAGTTTTATGGGGTTGGCTAGTTATTATCGAAAGTTTGTTAAGGATTTTTCGAAGATATCCAGTCCGTTAACGAAGCTCACAAAGAAACATGAGAAGTTTAAGTGGACTTCCGACTGTGAAGAAGCTTTCCAGGAATTGAAATCGAAGCTGACCACCGCTCCAGTGTTAACAATTATTGATGGCAATCAGGATTTAACGGTTTGGACAGATGCGTCTATTAGAGGTCTTGGTGCAGTGTTAATGCAGAGAGGCCAATTAGTCGCTTATGCAAGCCGCCAATTGAAACCGCATGAGAAGAATTATGTGACTCATGATCTTGAGTTGCTAGCCATCGTTTTTGCCTTGAAAATCTAGAGGCATTATTTATTGGGCGAGAAATTTATACTTTACACAGATCATCAATCATTGAAGTATTTATATACCCAGAAAGATCTGAATCTGAGACAGCAGCGTTGGCTAGAATTTCTTGCAGCGTATGATCTTGATATCCTGTATACGCCGGGGAAAGCTAACGTAGTAGCGGATGCGCTTAGTAGAAAGACCGCAATCGTTGCCCATCTTATAATTACACCTGGGTTGATTGATAGGATTTCAGCCCTTCAAAAAGATGATGAATTCATTCAGAGAGTCAAGGAAGGTGAAACCACGAGTTTCCGTATTGACAATAGGGGGGTTCTCAGGTTAAATAATAGGATTTGCATTCCAAATATTCCTGGCCTTCGAAGAGAAGTGCTGGACGAATGCCATAAATCCAAATTTTGCATCCATCCAGGTGTGAGTAAAATGTACAACGATATCAAATGCACTTTCTGGTGGAAGGCAATGAAAAGAGATATTTCTTTGTATGTTAGCAGATGCCCTACTTGTCAATTGGTCAAGAGTGACCAACAGAAGCTAGCTGGACTGTTACAACCATTGGAAGTCCCAGGTTGGAAATGGGAACAGATTTCCATGGATTTCATAGATGGTTTTCCGCGAACCAAGAAAGGTAATGACAGCATTTGGGTAATCGTAGATCGCTTCACGAAGACTGCCCATTTTATACCTGTCAGATCCAATAGAACTGCCCAAAGTCTAGCACAAATATACTTCAAAGAAATTGTTAAGCTGCATGGAATTCCCATCAGCATTGTCAGTGATAGAGATCCCCTATTTACTAGCAAGTTCTGGGAGGCTTTCCAGACAGAATTGGGAACAAAACTGAATATGAGCACCGCTTATCACCCACAAACAGATGGCCAAACTGAGCGGGTGAATAGAATTCTAGAAGATTTATTACGGGCTTGTATAATCGATTTTGGTGGGTCATGGGAAGATCATTTGCATTTGGCCGAATTCTCATATAACAATAGCTATCAAGCAAGTTTGAGATGTCACCATTTGAAGCATTATATGGCAGACCCTGCAGATCTCCAGCATTTTGGGTAGAACCTGGCAACAGACTTGTACTAGGACCCGATATGATTAGAGAAGCATCTGATAAAGTGGACTTCATCAAGAAGCGATTGAAAACCGCCCAAAGCAGACAGAAAAGTTATGCAGACTCTAGAAGGAGAGATTTGACATTTACTGTTGGTGATCATGTTTATTTAAAGGTTTCTCCGATGAGAGGAGTAATCAGATTTGGAAAGACTGGGAAGTTGGCACCGAGATTTATTGGTCCCTTTCCTATACTTGAGCGAATTGGAACTCTTGCTTATAGGGTTCAATTACCAGATTGGTTGCCTGGAGTGCACAATGTTTTTCACGTATCTCAACTTAGGAGACATGTGCATGATCCGGATCTTGTTGTAGAAGAAGCAGCGCAACGGGATGTGGAGATAACTCCAGAATTAGCACTCAAAAAGAGAGCCATTAAAGATTGTTGGCAAAGAAACTCGAGAACTTAGAAGCAAAAAGGTTCATTTAGTTAAAGTGCAGTGGAGCAGTGATCCTAGAGACTGTACTTGGGAAACTGAGGAAAGCATTAAGCAAGCTTACCCCAAATGCAGAGTGGATATCTCTGACTAACTCCGGTGCAAGGTACCTTTACAATACTTTGCATTTACATTTTATTTCCTACTTTACTGTTGTTTCCTTTTCGAGGACGAAAAGTTTTAAGTAGGGGAGATTGTAATAACCCGGAAAATACGAGCCAATTTAAAAATTTTAAATTGGTTATTTCAAAGGAATTTGAACAATTGAAATAGAATATTTCAATAAAATAGTGAATTAGAAATATTGAGTCAGTTTGAAAATTCGAATTCAAACTTTGACCGACTATGCAGGATGGAAAATATAACGGATTTTAGCAAAACCAAAAATATTTAAATCTGTTAGTCAATACCTTTCTAACGAATCTGAAAAATCGAAGTTTCATAATGGGAATCAAAAGTTATGGCCGAATGAATTTTCAGAAGAGTCGGTATATAGATTATATAGGCCTGGAAAATTGATATTTTGCATATGACCTCGGAATTCGACGAAACCACTTTTGTTGGGTTCGGGATGTCAAACTATTGCTAGGTTTCAAATTTCAAAATTTTTGAAGCTAGTATGTGAGCGTGGCAAAAGAAAATGTGTTTGGTCGATTTCTGTTAAATTAGATCGACCAGAAAATGGCCATTTTTCAAACGACCTCAGAATTTGACGAAACTAGTTTTGTTGGGACCGTAGCGTCAAAACATAGCTAGATTTATTTTTCTGGAATTTTTCGAATTAGTTTGTGGCCCTGGCAAATTGAAATGTGCGTTCAGAGTTAAAAATTAAATGTTTTATACTTTAATTTGAAAAATAACTAACTGTAACAGTCGAATTGGTCTACGAAACATATCCCATTGTGTCCGGAATGGGGGTATTTAGCTAGGGGCGACAGTCGTTGGGTTTAAAAAGGAGTTCGTTTGAGAAAACACTACTTAAAAATTTAATATAGTCCTCGGCCAATCATATTTCTCCATTCATAAATAAAAAAAAATATCAGAAAACCCCCCGACCCCGACATCGACGACGGAAAAGCTTCCCCCCTTCCCTGGCGATTTCCGATCGCCACAGCCCGAATTAGCTCCTCCCCCAGTTCAACTTTTTGTAGTTCTCCTTCCCCTCTTCAAATCCATATAAGGAGCTCCCCCTATCGTTGCTTCTACGTCGAGATATCCCCTTCCAAAGTTCCGACCTTTAAACCGCCACCACCGCCGATTTGGACCACCGAACGCCACCAAACCGCCGCGCGCCTGTAGCCCTCTCGAAGCTCTTCCACGTCCAACTCCCTAATCGTCCCCTCGTGCCTCGGTTCTCGGGAAAACCGCAAACCTAGTTTTGAACCATCGTGAAAGTGAGTTTTTCTTTGATCTTTACACTTTGAAAAATCATATCTTTCTAGTGTGTTGATGAAATTCGATGAAACAGGAAACATCGAGACCGCAAGGAAGCTCTCTACCTAATAGAAGAAGCTGCGGATTTTTCTAACATCGTATCAATTTTTAGCGCTCAGAAAACCAAGGTGAGAAATCTAAATCAAATGTGAAATTGAATGGAAAATGTCGTGTATAATTTATATAAGCAAAATATAAATTACATAAGTGTTGTATACCTCATGTACATGCGTAGTGTAAGCTATATAAGCGAAGTATGAATTTTACATGCATAAAATAATTGATATATGTGTTGAAATGCTAGTGAAATATAGCAAAAAAATATTATATATATATATATATATAATCCCCTCGTCCACAAACCATGGACGATATTTATTGTGGTGAATTGGTGTGAAATATTGGATGAAAAATACGAATGGTTGAAAAATTGTTTGTGGTTGATATTGTTTGGTTGTGGTTGAAAAATACCCATTGGTGATTGAAATGCATTGGAAATATTTGTGGAAATAAAAATAAACATGCCGCCTGCGTGCGAATTAGATGCATGAATCCCCATTGTCAAAAACCGCGAGGTTTTAAGGTAGAGCGAGGAGCCGTACTAGGGACGGTGCCGGTTTTAACTACCCTGCCGTTATGCTGCCGAAATTTTGAATAATCTTTGTGTGTTAGAATTATTTTCATATGTTGAAATTATTTTCATGCGTTGAAATTAAAGTCATATATTGAAACTATGTCCATGTGTGGAAATATTCATGTGTTGAAAAGTGTTGTATGAAAATTGAATTCATTTGTGAATGAATGAAGTGTTTAAACAATAAAAATCACATTTTTATTATATATGAAGTATGAAAAATATTCGCCTTATATAAATAGTTTCAACAATAAAAATCTCATCTTTCTAATATGAACAACATAAATAAAATGTCCATGTGTGGAAATGCTCATTTGTTGAGAAGTGTGTGTAGTGGAAAAGTTCATGTGTTGAGTAAAAAGATCGAACAATAAAAATTACATTTTTATTGAAACTATGAAGTGTTGAAACCATCCATTGGTTGAATAAATATTTTGAATGATAAAAATATCATTTTTATCATATGTGTGATATGCTAAAGATATGCGGACGTTGAAATAAATATTTGTGATAGAAATATTATTTTTAACATGCATAGGAACTAAATAAAATAGTCATGTGTTGAAACCTATTTTAGTTCGCCAAAATTATCATCTTTGAAATGTGAAGTGTTAAAAATAGCCACTTGTTCAAATAAACGTGCATGAGTTGAAATATACATTAACTAGCTAATGATATGATTTTAGCCTATGCATGCAACATTAGAATGAATGGTGTTTTTAAATCAAAGTAAATCAAATATGAAATTGAATGGAAATTGATGAATGTTAGAAATTGTATATATGTACATGCACATCTATTGAACAGGTTAAAGCAAAAGGGGCTAGAGAAGAGAAATAGAATTTTGTGCCCGACAAATAGGTACACATTTACCGCTTTGTTTGGGTGATGATTTTATGAGCCTGTTGGCTAGCCGCTTGGCTTTTTCTTTTTCTTTTTGATATGAGATGCCCGTGTGGCTATTTGGGAATTTTCCCAGACCCTCCCATACAAAGGAGGTTATGGCGAAATTTTCCAAAATTTAAAGGCGTTAGTGAAATAATTGAAGTGGAAACGATATAGGAATTTTTGAATGAACTATATTTATATAAATATAAATAGAATTAAAATGAAACGTGGCCATGCAGTTCATATTTTGAAACCGTGATTTCAAACGACTAGTGCGGAAGATCCGACCATTGGATTTTCCCGAAACCTCAACCGTTGGGTTCGCCTTGGAAATATCTTTCCAACGGCACCAACTTTGTGAAGATCCGACGGTTGGATTGTCTGCAATGTTTAATTCAAAACTGAAGAAAAATAGCGCCAGAAACGATTATATTTATATATATATAAATATAATTAAATTAAATCGAATAACGACGCTGTAGTTCGTAAATTGAAATCGTAACTTCAAATGGTTAGTGTGGAAGATCCGACCGTCGGATTTTCCCAAAACTGAAACCGTTGGATTCGTTTTGAAATGACCTTCCTAATGATGTAAAATTTGTGAAGATCCAACGGTTAGATTTTCATATATGTGTAAAACAAAATTAATGAAAAGAAGCGCCAGTGCATCGACACGACCTGAAACGTCGTTCAATTAAATATGGCCGTTTTAAATTAAATAAAAATGGCGATATATCGTTTTAAAGTACTATAGACGATATAGAGTGAAAATAAACCAATTTTGTTGTGTTTGCTTGATATGTGATGGTTGAATGTATTTGACATGAAAATTATAACTAAATAACTGAAATGTGAATGTTGAATAGTCCAACCACGTGATTAATTGATTTGAAAATCTAAATATACGTGGGTTATTTGAAAAGGCCGAGTTTAACTCATTTCAAATAATCGATCGACGTTGAGAAGTCGAAGAGTCGAAGACGACTAAAGACCGACGATCTCCACATTGGATGGATGGGCGCTACTGATGCTCGTGATTGGAGTAGCTACCATGAAGGAATTGAAGTAGTAGCCGTCCACACATACTGTTGATTGTACGGATATGCGAGGAATTGGTGCCTCCGGTTTCGTTCAGACCCAGAACGGACTTGTAAATGGACTGTGTGTCTGACATTGGATTTTGTTCTGTGTTGATTGATCTCTGTTAAATATATATCTGTTTGGCGGCAGAGAATTTATTCTCTTGCTTAACGCCCTTCTCTGAGACGTACGAGCTCAGAGGTTATGTATTGACAGAAATCAGTCGCATGGAGTGGATTGCCTGTGTGGCACGCCTAAGTGGCATATGATCAAGGCTTCTGTTGCAAAGCAAAGTCTTGTGGTTGATGATCAAAGCATGGTCTGTGTGACGTAGCTTTGTGTATAACGTGAATTCGCGAGCCTCACACCTCGGTATGAGTCAAAAACGGGAGAGTGACTGCAGGGAGAGCACGACGTTTCTTTCTAGCTAAGGTGGTGTCAGTGACCTACCAGCCCTGACATTATATATACTTTTCACCTGTGTGGTTGTTGGAATGCGAGGCGCCTTGATATAGGTCTGTAAGGACCGGGAAACGTGTGTTCAGGAATTGCCAATCCTCAAAAGTAAGAGAGGACGGCCCTGAAGATCCAAGGATCATAGTGGGGTCCTGGGACATTTGCTAGAGTGTCTCGAATCGGAGAGGAGCTTGCCCCTTGCCTCGACTCATGAAGGAATCCAATTTCCAATACGAAATATGCGAATGTGATTGTATTACTAGTATGGCGACATAGTAGATGGTAGTTATGCCGCCTAGGATTGATATTTATGATTGAATTGCTTTTGAAACATATATGCACTAGTAATAATATCGAACACCTTTGTTTTATTCGTATGAAGCATCTTCGGCCATTATAAGATAAAAACTCTATCCTCCGGCTTGCGTTGCATTGTGTGATGGGACCTGAGTCTTATAATGGCTTCATTTTATAAAAAGCATTGCGTTGATTTAATCATTTATTTTATCTCAAGCACTAGCACTCATTGGAGTAAACCCGTTCCACGAAAGTGGCGTGGTCCTTTGATTTGCCTTATTATTGTTGTTAATAAGTTGAGTAGATTTCTCATACCAGTCCCATGACTGACTCGTAGTTTGTTTCACCTTGCAAACTCGGGTGCCCTCATTTTCACACGGGCAGCCTAGTTACAGGTTTCTGACGCATCTTTTGGCTCATGGCGAGGCTTGACTACACCGTGCTGACTTGGATTTTCTCCGCCATTATTGTATCTATATTATGATTCCGCCATTGGCGATGTAGACTGATATTTATTTTGAGTACTCTTTATGTATGATTCCGCCTCTGGCGATGGAGACTGGTTATGTATCATTATGCACTAAGTTGTATCCTGTACTGTGCTTCTCTGATGTGATGATATCTATATGATTCCGCTGTCATATGTGTGTAAATTATTCTATTTTCTATTTATGCTATTATCTGTGATCTGCTAATGATGATTAATGTGTTATATTCCAATGATTATCCTTAACACCGTGTCACGGGGTTTTGGGATCGTCACAATGTGGCATGCTAAGATGCATGGATCAAGGCTTTTGTTGAAAAGTAGAGCCTTGTGGTTGATAATCAAAGCATAGCCTGTTTAGGCGTAGCTTTGTGGATAGTGTGACTTCACGAGCCTCACACCCCGGTATGAGTCAAAAACGGGATCAGGACCGTAGGGAGTGCACACGTTTCTTTCTAGCTAGAGTGGTGTCAACGACCTACTAGCCCTGACATTTTTACTTAAGTGGATGATGGATTATGAGGTACCTCGGTTTTATAGGTTATTAGTGGCCATATTGGAGGTTCAAAAGAAACGAGAAGCGTGTGTTCAGGCATAGCTAATCCACTAATGTAGGTGTGGACTGGCCTTACCACTCCTAGGGTTTGCCAGAGTCCGAATCCTGAGGCATTTGCTAGAGTGCCTCGAATCGGAGAGGACGATCCCTAGCCTCGACTCATGATGGAAACTCAATTTCCAATACTGCACCATGCAGTTTTGATTGTAGAACTAGTATGGCGACATAGTAGGATAGGGTACTATGTCGTCTATGATTGATACATTATGATTTAATTGTTTTTGAAATATAATACACAAGTAGTAATATCAAATCCGTTTTTATCGTATTAAGCGTTTTTGACCATTATAAGGTAAAACTCTATCCTCCGGTTTGCGTTGCATTGTGTGATGAAACTTGAGTCTTATAATGGTTTCATTTTCTAAAAAGCATTGCATTGTTTAACGATTTACTTTATTTTATGCACTAGCAATCCAATGGAGTAAATCCGTTCCGCGTTAGCGGCGTGGTCCTATGATTAGCCTTATTATTAGATTAGTTAAGTTAGATTTCTCATACCAGTCTCATGACTGACCTGTAGTTTGTTTCACTGGCAAACTCGGGTGCCCTCTTTTCCACATGGGCAGTCGAGTAGCTTTTGCAGATATCTATTCTCTTGAGCATGATTCTGGATCGAAGCTTGAAGCCGTGTCCAGACAATGGAAAGTATTCCGCTGCAATGTATTAAATTCATTGTAATTTACCTTCCGCTGTATTATTTCTTTATTCGATGTACTCTGATGTAACACTATTATGATGTTTATAAACGTCTGCTGTTATTGTTCTAATGTATTGTATTCCCAAAGTTAACGTATGCGGGTTTTGAACGATTTTGATTGATCTAGCGATCGATTAAGGTCGGGCAAAATGCATGTCGTTACAGTTGGTATCAGAGCTCTGGTTAGCTCAAATCCTTGGGTACAACTCGTTAGGAATGAACAAAAAACTCATAAGAGATTGGATTATTAATATCCAATAAGAATACTCATTAAAGATAGGATCAGAAGTATCCTAAAATGAGAAAACTCATTAGAGATGGGGTTAGTAATGCCCTAGAATGAGTTGAGAGTGCCAATTTTATAATTAACGTATTCGCGATTATATATATAATCCGATCTTAGAAAATATGATTTTTAATATAGATAAAAGTTATATATTTTTGAAAAATCAACCAACTAATAAAGTTATTGAAACCAATAATAAAAATGAAAGTCGAGTTGGTAAATTAAAACAACTTTTAGCTTCGTTCCTTTTCGAGGACGAAAAGATTTTAAGTGGGGGAGATTGTAACGACCCAGAATTTTGGGGCCAATTTAAAACTTTTATTTTAGAAATTTTAAAGGATTTTGTATATTTAAAATGATTTATTTTATATAATAACGATGAGAAATTTGTTTTAATCAAAGATAGAACAAATATATTTATTTTAGTTCCAAAAGGAATTAGAAATAGCACGGTAGTTTGAAAAGTCAAAGCTGAACTTTGATTGAATATAACGGATTCAAAATTTAACGGATTTCAGCGAAACCAAAAATATGTAAATCTATTTAAAAATATCTTTCCAACGAATCCGAAAAATTGAAATTTAATAGCGGGAATCAAAAGTTATGCCCAATTTGATTTTCAGAATAGTCGTTGTAGAATTTATATATATTTTAGTATTAAAAATAGTCCTTTTTCAAACGACCTCGGTTTTCGAGGAAACCACTTCTGTTGGAACCAGAATGTCAAATTATCGCTAGGTTTCAATCTTCATAATTTTTTGAATTAATATGTGAGCGTGGCAAAAGAAAACGTGTTTTGTCAGATTTAGTCAAATCGGATCGACCAGAAAAAGGCCATTTTTCAAACGGTCTCGGAATTCGACAAAATTAGTTTTGTTAGGACCGTTTCATCAAAACATAACTAAAAATAATTTTTCTGTAATTTTTAGAGTCCGTATGTAGCCCCGATGAATTTATATGTATGGTTAAAATAAATAATAAAGGATTTAAATATTAAATTAAATAAAACAGGCTACAGACATTCGTTTAAGCTCACAGAACATAGTCCATTGGGTTCAGAATAGGGGTTATTAGCTAGGGACGTCTGTCGTTGGGCTTGAATTGGAGTCAGTGATCAAATGGGCCTTAAGAGTTCAATTATTATTATTTAATTATAAATAAAGGAATAAAAAAACAAAACCTTAGACCCTAATTCTCAATGGCTGCCTCCTCTTCTGTTTCTATGGCCAGAATGTCCTATCGTTCCTCCCTCTTTTCCCTCTAATCCAAACAGTAAATTCGAAAATCTAATGAAAAAAAACGTTCATCCCCTCAAGATCTTCTATGTGAACGGTAATGATCAAGTTTTGTTGCTCGAGGTGGTCGTATTTGGCTTGGAAGGGCGGCGGGTTCGGGCTCCTTTATCGAGAGCAGAGCGGCGCCGAACTCCCCAAGATGTCCGGCGATGGTGTAGGGCGGACGGGGCTTGGCGGTGGTGATGTTGGATGGACGACGGGTTGCCTCAGTGAGCGTGCATGAGCGGGTTCTTCAAATTGACAATGGTTTTTTTTCTGAAGCAGTAAACCGACGAAGAGGAAGGAGAATTATAAAAGTAATTAAGGCCTAATTAATTAATCAATTATCAAAGGCTTATAAATACTATAACTTTGTCATATCAGAACGGAATTAAACGAAACGAAGTTCGTTGGACTCGTGTTGATGAGATCTACAACATGGAACTGACCAGATCTGAAACAAGGAACTTTGAAAATTCAGGCAAATCAATGTGAGAATTCTATTTCCTTTTGAATAATTAAAAATAAATTAATTATTATCGTGTTTAGTGATCCCTGCTTGTTCGTGATTTGATTTTAACTGTTTGATGCTGTTTATTGACCTGTTTACTCGATAGTATATTTTTGTTGTATGTGAAACGAAAATCAGAAATAAACCAGATCTATGTGAGATTTCTATTTTAAATTAATTAAATTACTTCTCGCTATTTGAAATACATATAGATATGTAAATAAAATTAGATCTGTTGCGATGTTTGAAATTTGTTGATTGTTGATTGAAATGTTGTTTGTTTGATCTGGATTAACAATAATAATATCAATTTTTATTGTTAACATGACATCATTAGTTAAATTTAGATTAACAAGAAAAATATTCACTTTTGTTACTATAGTCTAGTTGAATAAAAATATGTACTTTTATTAATATATTCCAGTTGAGATAAAAACATAGATTTTGTCAAAACATGTTACATTAGATAGAAATTACATTTTTATGTAAAATGTGACATTAGATTAGAAATTACATTTTTATGTAAAATGTTACATTAGATAGAAATTACATTTTTATGTAAAATGTTACATTAGATAGAAATTACATTTTTATGTAAAATGTGACATTAGATTAGAAATTACATTTTTATGTAAAATGTTACATTAGATTGGAAAATACATTTTCATATAAAATGTTGCATTATAAAAAGAGATAACATTTTCATATAAATGTTACATTAGCAAAAGAAATAACATTTCTATTTTAAGATGTGGCATTAGAGAAAAATAACATTTTTATTATAAAATGTAGCATGAGGATTAATATAACATTTTTATTAAAGAATGTACATTGGGATAAACTAACACTTTGTCATCAAATGTGGCCTTAGATTATAATAACACCTTGTTATAAAAAGTGACATTAGAAAGAAATAACATTTTTAGTTTAAAATGTTACATAAGTAAGAAATAACATTTTTAGTTTAAAATGTTGCATTAAAGAAAATATAACACTTTCATTTTAAAATGTTGCATTTCTCATGTAAATAAAAACATGTAATAGAAAAGAGTGAAAACAAAATATTCATTTTGTTAAATAGAAAAGAGTGAAAACAAAATATTCATTTTGTTAAATAGAAAAATGTTAAAACCATATCCTTTTATTTGTCATTAGAATTTATAAAAAATTGTTTAAGAATATACAATAAAAAAAGTCATTTTTTATTGTAGTATGAAACATTAGAAAAGAATATTTTATTTACATTTCTCATGTAAATAAAAACGTGTATTAGAAAAGAAAGTTTATCTTATTTACATTTGCATGTAAATAAAAGGCATGAATAAAGAAGTATATCTTATTTACATTTTACATGTAAATAAAAGACTTGAACTAAAAGGTTATATTTTATTCACATTTTAGATGTGAGTAAAGACATGAATTTATAAAGAATGTTTTATTCACACTTTAGATGTGAAAATAAAGACATGAAATTTAGAAGTACATTTTCATTTGCCCTTTTTATATTCAAATAAAAACCATAGAAAAAGAAGTACATTTTTATTTGCCTTTTTATATGCAAATTAAAACCATAGAAAATGAAGCACATTTTTTTATTTGCAAATTAGTTGCAAATAAAAACATGAATTTATGAAGTACATTTTTATTTGCAAGTTAGTTGCAAATAAAAACTTGAAGATATAAAGTACATTTTTATTTGCAATTTAGTTGTAAATAAAAACATAATTATAAAAAGTTGACATTTTTATTTATATTTTAGATATAAATAAAAACATGAATTGAAAAAGGATATTTTTATTTATATTTTAGTTATAAATAAAAACATGAGAATAAAAGTACATTTTTATTCACATTTTATATGTGAATAAAAATTTGAATTAAAAAGTGCATTTTTATTTACATTTTAGATGTAAGTAAAAACATAGAAATAAAAGTGACATTTTAAATGTACATTTTAGATGTAATCAAAAAGATAGAATTTAATGTTTTATTTTTATTGTCAAATAGAGACAATAAAAAGATTAGAATTAAAAAGTTATATTTTTATTTACATTTTTGATGTAAATAAAAGAATCGGTTAAAAGGGCATCATCTTTATTTACACTTAGATGTAAATAAAAGGACTAATTTAAAATTTCATTTTGATTTACATTTTAAATGTAAATAAAGGATTAGATTAAAAACTTCAATTTTATTTACATTTTAGATGTAAATAAAAAGATTAGAATTAAAAAAAACATTTTTATTGTCATTTTAGAGACAATAAAAGAATAGATTTTAAAGCGACATTTTTATTGACATTTTATATTCAATAAAAAAAATTAGATTTATAAGAAGCATTTTTATTGTAATTTTAGGGACAATTAAAAGAGTAGAATTAAAAGTGACATTTTATTTACATTTTGGATGTAAATAAAACATAGCTTAAAAGTGAACATCTCTATTTGCATTTTAGATGCGATAAAAAGGATAGATTTTAAAATTACATTTTCAATATAATTAAAGAATGAAAGGAAAATTTATATTTTTCAATATATGTAATTAGAAATGAAAAGAAAAGATTACATTTTTCAATGTAATTAGAAATGAAAAGAAAAGATTACATTTTTTTCAATGTAATATGAATGAAATAAAAAGATTTCATTTTTAATGTAATTAAAGATGAAATAAAAAGATTGTATTTTCCATTGTAGATAAAGAATGAAAGTGGAATATTACATTTATTATGTAATAGAAGAATGAAGGAAAAATATTACATTTTTTTTATGTAAATAAAGGAAGAATAGAAAAGTCACATTTTTTTTTGATGAAATGTAAAGGAATAGGAAAATGTAATTAAATGAATAGGAAAATGTCATGTTTTAAAATATAAATACATGTTATCATTAAAAATCACATTTTTAATGAAATGTAAGTAATGGATATAGAAAAGTGTTCATCGTTGGAAATGGATATAATAAACAATAAAAATTTACATCTTTATTGTCATATAAGGAATGAAGAAAATGTACATGTTTTGAAATAGACTTCTGTTCATTAAAAATAACTTGAATATGAAGTGTAGAAAATTATTTAAAGAATAAGTTGAAATTGTCAAATGAATGAATTATATATACATATATATATATATATATATAAATATATAAATTAAAATAAAACGAATCTCACTGCTGCAGTTCGCGATTTGAAATCGTAACTTCAAACGATTACACTGAAAGATCCGACAGTCGGATTTTCCCAAAACTGGAACCATTAGGACCGCCTTGGGAAGATCTTTCCAACGATATAAATTTCGTCAAAATCCAACGGTTAGGTTTAAGTCATTTAATTATGATTTCGCTATTTTTATTTATATAAAAATAACGATAAACCGTTATAAATAGATATGAACAATATGAAATGATTAAAACGATAAGTACTCGAGGATTATTTGAAAAGACCGAGTTCAACTCATTTCAAATAATTACTACGACGATTTAAGTCGAAGATTTGAAGATGGTGATTGAAGATCGACGATCTTCACATCAAATGGATGAGGACTACTGATGCTTGTGATTGGAGTAGCTACCTTGAAGGGGCTGCCGTGGTAGTTGTCTGGACGTATTTGTTGATTGTTCGGATATGCGAGGAATAAGGTGCCTCCGGTTTCGTTCAGACCCAGAACGAACTTGTAAATGGATTCTATGTCTGACGTTGTAATCCTTTATACTATATTCGTTGATCTCTGCTAAGTATATATCTGTTTGGTGTTTAACACCCTTCTCTGAGACGTACGAGCTTAGAGGTTATATATTGGTAGAAATCAATGGTATGATATGGATTGACAATGTGGCATGCTAAGATGCATGGATCAAGGCTTTTGTTAAAAAGCAAAGCCATGTGGTTGATGATCAAAGCATAGCCTGTTTAGGCGTCGCTTTGTGTATAGCGTGACTTCACGAGCCTCACACCCCGGTATGAGTCAAAAACGGGATCAGGACTGTAGGGAGTGCACACGTTTCTTTCTAGCTAGAGTGGTGTCAGTGACCTACCAGCCCTGACATTTTTACTTATGTGGATGATGGATTATGAGGTACCTCGGTTATATATGTTGTCAGTGGCCATATTGGAGGTTCAAAAGAAACGGGAAGTGTGTGTTCAGGCATAACTAATCCACTAACGTAGGCATGGACCGGCCCTACCGCTCTAAGGGTTCACCAGAGTCCGAATCCTGAGGCATTTGCTAGAGTGTCTTGAATCGGAGACGACGATCCCTAGCCTCGACTCATAATGGAAACTCAATTTCCAATACAATACCATGCAGTTTTGATTGTAAAACTAGTATGGCGACATAGTAGGATAGGGTATTATGCCGTCTATGATTGATACATTATGATTTAAATTGTTTTTGAAACATACATACACTAGTAGTAATATCAAATCTGTTCTTATCATATTAAGCATTTTTGACCATTATAAGGTAAAACTCTATACTCCGGTTTGCGTTGCATTGTATGATGGGACTTGAGTCTTATAATGGTTTCATTTTCTAAAAAGCATTACGTTGTCTAACGATTTACTTTATTTTATGCACTGGCAATCCAATGGAGTAAACCCGTTCTGCGTTAGCGGCATGGTCCTGTGATTAGCCTTATTATTAGATTAGTTAAGTTAGATTTCTCATACCAGTCCAATGACTGACCTGTAGTTTGTTTCACTGGCAAACTCGGGGGCTCTCTTTTCCACACGGGCAGTCGAGTAGCTTTTGCAGATATCTATTCTCTTGAGCAGGATTCTGGATCGAAGCTTAAAGCCGTGTCCAGACCATAGAAAGTCTTCCGCTGCAATGTATTAAATTCATTGTAATTTACCTTCCGATATATTATTTCTTTATTCGATGTACTCTGATATTCTATACTCTGATGTAACACTATTATGACGTTTATAAAAGTCTGCTATTATTGTTCTAATGTATTGTATTCCCAAAGTTAACGTATGCGGGTTTTGAACAATTTTGATCGATCTAGCGATCGATTAAGGTTGAGCAAAATGCGTGTCGTTACAGTTGTCAAAGTGGTTTTCAATATTGGCAGAGAGTATGAAAATAGCCGATCCCGGTCTCTTTAACAACCAATCGTTCACATTTTTCACACCATGGTCATTATTTTATAAATCGCTTTATAAAATAGTTTATACGAATTCTCATAATTGAATTTGAAATCAGTTTTAAATATCTAACTTCGATTATATTCAATTTTGAAAACATCTCACGAGAATCGCTCAAATCAAATCGATTTAAAACCATATCGAAAAGATTTCATAATATAGTATAAGCAAATACTATACTATTTAACTTCGGTTTTATACAAATTTCTGACAAAAATCGCATAACAACTTTCAAATCCCAAATCGACTTATATTTAAGTTATACCTTAAATATCTCAATTTTCGTTTAAATTGATAGCAAAACCTTTAACTTCGATTATAATTTTGGTTCGGCTTATATTCGCAAAAATTCAATTTTGAAACCATTCTAATGATTCAAAATTTTCCTTTATAAGAAATCATTTCAAGTCGATTCATTTGAATCCAACACTTCGGTTCGAAATTCGAAATATGAGATTCAACTCAAAACTTACACTTCAATTTAAACAAAACATATTGAGTTATGTAATTCAAGTCATATAATTCGAAATCGTTATTCATAAACATAAACAATTCATATAATTTGGTTTTAGCCCCTTAAAGCATTCATTTTAGTCGATTAATGAAATTCAACACTTAGGTTCAAATTTCCTTTTATATAATTCAAAACGAAATCTTAAACTTCAGTATAAACCAAATCGTCTTATAACTTATAATTCAAGTCACATAGTTCAAAACTATTACTTCTACATTTCAAATCAAAATCTTATATTTCCATTCAACCAAATTACGATTTAAAACCATTCTTATACATTGGTTTAACAAATTCTTAATTCAAACCAAATGATATAAAAATCAATTCTACATATAACATCTATATATTCCAATTCATAATTAAGCACTTAAAATTGAATTTAATTCTTATCTATTATAAATTCAAAATAAATCAATTTACCCAATTAATATTCATTTCTTATCAAGGTTCATAATTTAAACCAAATCAAATTCAATTTTTTACTTTTACCCTATTCAAGTTCATCTCTACTAAAATTCGTATCGATTCCAATTCATAACTTAATATGAGTTCATCCGTTATTCAAAAATCGTTATATAAATTTACATCTTTAAACTTTGAATTTAAATCTTGAAAACTAACATATCCATCTTGACTTTATTAAAATTTATAAAATATATATATAAGAAAATTAACTTTTAAAATAAATATGTATAAATATATATATAAGTTTATAAAATTCTAAAATAAATCAAAAATAGATTATAAACACATATAAGTTTAAAATAATAAAAAAATAGATTTAAAGAAATATTTATAATAATATAAAAAGGTTAAGATACTTATAGGAATAAATTAAATGGTTTAAAATAAATACATTTATAAGTAAAATCTTAAATAAACAGTTAAATCCCTCTTTACAAATAAAACCATTTTAAAACACATAATTTAAAATAAAAAACAATTTAAATTTAAATAAAATATAAAAATTATAAAGTTTTAAGTAAACATTTTAAAATAAAACTCATTTTACTTCGAAAACATGACCGACGGTGTCCGTATATAGTTTTCTACCCTATGGTCAAGTGATATGGATATTTATCATTTCAACCTGCAATTTATAAAATTTCTACGGGTCTATAATTTCAACCCACGATCCCAAATTCAGTAAAAATCATTCAGGTCTATCATTTCAACCCATAACGATTTTTCCTTATTCTACTGTCCATTCGGAACCCTTAGTGATTTTTCCTAAACTAGGGTATCAACAAAAAACCACAATCACATAGCAACAATCACAGCATATATATCATCAGTGCACTACGTGTCATATGAATACATCGTGCCACATATGAAATGTGCCTACATGTCAATCAAACAATTTATACCAACAATTATATACATTTCATATAACAGTTCATTATTGATCTAACATCCATGAAAAATGTAAGTTTGGTGTGAGATAAACTCACTTTTCGTGGCACAGAAATGGAGATCGCAGATGGACTGACACAAAATGGATTGACGACTTCCAGGCGTGATTCAGAACATATTCTACCTATTGATCAGTTGTTCCAGTCATTCTGTTTATTGTTGTCTCTGTTTCAAATTGTTATTAATTATTTATGTATACGAAATCACTGTATTAGACTTCCACTATATTATTTATGTGAACTCTGATGTAAATATTATTTAGTAGCTTCATGAACTACTATTGTATTATTTATTTCCGCTGCGAGATGTTATATTGCTCTGTGTCTGTGATCTATGATTTATTCTATTTACCTCAGAAGCTAATAACAATCAGTTATTTTGGACGTTTCGAGTTTACATGTTTTGTCGATTCAGCATGGTCAAAATGGCGGGTCATTACAGGAGATGATTGGAGTTTATGGCTTAGGATGATCAAAATTTGACTCGAAGTGGTGGTCGGTTCGAAGGCTATTACGAGCACCAGTAGAGATCGAGTGGCAGGCTCTTTCAACCGGTGGTTGAGGAGGTTGTGGGGAGTCGGCTGACGGTGGTGGATGGGCGTCAAGAGGCTGGAGTTGGCGGGGCTGAGATGTTATGATGCGGTGTGTATAGGAATCGAATGCGGTACTAGCGTGGAAGACGAGAATCAAAAGGGAACATGCGGGGGTCGACCTGCATCTGATGTAACAACTGTAAATAAGTTTTAAACTTTATAGTTTGAAAATTTATTAGTTAAATTAAATTAAGTTTATATACTAAAACATGAACATTTGGTAGGTGCCGTTCAGATGAACAATAGAGAGAATCGGTAATGTTTTCCAAACCAAAAGGAAGATCCTCAATGATATTTTATCCAAACATAATTAGCTTGGTTATTAAATGATTAATCTACACTAATTTATGTTTCACAATAATTAAATTAATCTTGATCGCAGATGGGATCAAAAGAAATGGTGAACAATGAAGTCGGGCTTGTTATTTCAAATTCAGATGGATCGGCCAATTATTAATGATGTAATTAGTTTTTATAATTAATAATTAAGGAATTATTATCTTAATCTTTATAATTAGACTCAAGTGTACTTAAAACATGAATTGTATGAAGGCACCTAATTTGGTATACTGAACGAACATACAGGGAGAAACAGAAGTGGACCATATCACATTTAATAATGTAATTAGCTTACTAATCTGAGATTTAGAAATAATTAATCCAACTTAAATTGTGATAACTTTAAATATCGATAATTTTTTGCTGCGTGAACAGAATTCAACAAAGCAAGTTGCGTTGGACTCGTCTCAACGAACACTACTGTAACACCCCACCTCCTCTAGGGTCACTCACAAAGGGAATGCACTAGTTTTGGAGGAGCATTATCGAGGTAAACAAACACAGAAACATTACAAGACAGAACATAGATAAAACAGCGGAAGAATCAAAAGATAAATTTCATTACTTTCAAGAAAAGTCAAAACCTTTTACATCAAATCGCCAAGGTCATTATTTTCCATTATAGCAAATTCTGTCTTGCATAAATAAAGAAGCATAAACTTAAAACAACAAAAGGAGCTTAATTCCCCAAAGGTAGCAGAAATGCAGCCATAGCATAGCTCAAGATCAAACCGTACATGAGCTAAACCGAAAGCAAGTGAAATCCAAGCTAAGTGCTAGAGTTTCCTCCCTGAGAACCTGGGGGGAGGGAAGGGGGAAACGGAAGAAAAAGAGGCGAAAGAAAACGGGTCAGTCATAAAGACTGGTAAGTCCAAGTGACTTTCAGCATAAAAACAGATAAAGGTAACATGACATGTATAAACTGAAAGTAACCATACGGATGATGACAAGATGGGCAAGATAGACTAAGATAACATGGTAAATCAAGTATAGCATCACATATTCAAGGTTCGCTGCATCAACTGTACTAGAATCCCAAACCCACGTCTTATATTAATCATGAAATGATTCCTTGGCCCAATATCATGAAATGACCCATTTCTAGGTCCAACGAAACGATCCACTAGTCGATCGGCTCCCTACAAGTTCTGGCTCGTCATGTGTTTGTGTCATACGACCCTATCACAAATGTAGTCACCTGTGCTAGGTCCACCATAGGGTATATCAAGCCCTATGGTGCCAACCGTCGACATGAATCAAGAATGCACAGATAAACCTACTGATGCCCAATGCCTGCTTTTTCAACTCCGGACCACGTGTACGACCATAGCCCGCCTGAACCTACACTGACGCACCAACACAGCCGTCGTTCTGTTCGCTTACAATCAGCCCAGTAATCGTGCACCACGCCTAGTTCCAGGGTACCATGATACATCTAGTGGGTTACTGCTGAAATGGACCGCGTAACTAGGGTTTCCGTCCAGCAGGTTAAGTGTTGTCATTTAAATTCAAGACTTAACCCTTATCAGTCTAGCATGTCAAATTGGCTAAGTGTTGTCATTTAAGTTCGTGACTTAGCTCTACAATTCACGTGTCAAGTTGGTTAGGTGTTGTCGTTCAAGTTCATGACCTAACCCTACCAATCATGTCTCAAGTTGGTTAAGTGTTGTCTTTCATGTTCATGACTTAACCCTATCATGTGGCATTAATTCATTAATGCACCCCAACCTCTCACATTAGACCTGTTGTTGTGGTCACTGGATATGCTGGGTGGTTCCGGGTAGATTTACACCACAACTCAGTCTAACCTCGGGTTTCAAGCGCGATATGACCAACTACTCACATTGGATCCTATTGTTTGCAGTCACTGGATTTGCCGGGTGGTTCCGGGCAGGTTTACACTGCAAACTCAACCTAACCTCGAATTGGCCATTTTCAAGTTCATTCTAGTGTCATGTCCATGTTTAAGTTTTCTTGTCGAGTTCGTGTCAAGTTTTCAAGGAAAGTTTCATGCCAAGTTCCCTACAATTACCAATTTTTCCCAACGTTACCCTGTCTAAATATTAGGCTAACAACCTTAGCCTAATTTTCCGTCCGCATGATTTTTGGCATGTAATATTAGGCTAAAAACTTAGCCTAATTTAACGTACACAAAATTGGCATAAAGCAATTCATTAACATAAACATGACATAGGTGTAAACTTGGCATTATCGGCATCGTCAATATGAACACCGTAGGTGTGTACTTGCAAAATAATCAACATGAATATCATAGGTGAAATCTTGCAACGTAGACTAAATCAACATACATATATGTGAATTTGCAACATAGACTAGATCAACTTACATATATGTGAACCTGCAAATCAATCACGAGCATATGAATAAGTGTGAACTTGAAATATGACATAGATTTAACATATACACATAAACATGTAGATCTAACAAGTGGTCACATATGATTTTACAACCTAAAACTTGCATAACATGATAAATTACACAACTTGTCATCATGGGTTATATTCCAAGTTCATATACATATGAATGGACTTATTCATTAATTCCCAATTCAACATGATGATAGAATAGAACCACAGGCATAGATTAACACAATAAACATTGCTCTATTATCAATTTATTTTCAAGGCATGACCTAACTGAATAAATTGATTAAAACATCGCAGGCATAACATTATGAACATGAAAAGGTTTGAATAATAATCTAGATTCAAGAACACGGATATATCTAACTTAAATAGAAAAATCCCAAAAATCAAGACAAATAAAGAAAATAGGTCTGAATAGAAAATCAAGCTTAGATCCAATTTCATAGTCATAATCCTAGGCAATAACCTCATAGGTGATTAGCCACAATTGTCCTTGTCATAGTTATAGGCAATAGTCTTATATTCACAGTCATAGGCATAGGCATAGTCTTATGTTCACCGTCATAGTCATAGGCATAGTCTTATGTTCACCGTCATAGTCATAGGCATAGTCTTATGTTCACAGTCATAGGCATAGTCATGGTCTTATGTTAACAGTCATACGCGTAGTCCTAGTCTTATGCCATTAACAATAGTTTCAACATCGTAGACAATATTCCCAATAGTCAAGATCCAAGAGGAAAACAAGAATAAATATGAATCATACATAAATCAATTCCAGTTTATAACATGCCCATATTAGATTTGTAATTTTTATCTAAAAGTAACCGGAACTTACAGATCGTGGTCTAAGAGATTTAGATGCAGAAGTCAAGTCTAGAAATTAGTCATTGAATTGTTGAATCGCTGAATCTTTCTTTGATTGTCGATGAAAATCCCCAATAAGAAATTCCTAGCCGTAGTCTTCAAGAAATAATCTTCACGATTTAATTTAATTTAATTTAGAGGAAGAAGAAGAAGCCATGATCATCAAGAGTTTGAGCAGCATAAGGTTAGAGAAGAATGGTGTAAAGAGAATGAGGCTAGGAGGCTGTTTATATAGAATTTCAAACTAATTAGAGCCGTCGATGAAGCTAGAGTTAATCAAGGCCATCCATCTCAAGAGAAGCCAACCAGGCCAGCCAGGGCCTGACCAAGCAGCTTTCTGCTTGGCCTGGGCGCACCTGCCAAGTGCGCCAATGCAAAATTGCATGGGCGCACTTCCCAAGTGCGCAAGTGCAATTTTGTTCTGGCGCACTTCCCAAGTGCGCCAGTGCATTCTGGCCGGTTTCGGGTTTTTCTGCCTAACTTTGTTCGTCCATATCTTCTTTGTACGGTATCCGTTTTACGCAAACTCGGACTCTATTTCAAGCAGAATTACGAGACGAACGCAGTAGCATAAGCCGTTTCCCTTGATACTTATTTTAAAAATTAATTCTGCCTTTATTTATGGTTTTAACATGTTATAAAAATACGGGTTGTTACAACTACATTATGGAATAGACTTGGACAGGATTGGGATCAACTGGATTTTTTAGTTAAATTAAACTTTGTTTAATTTAACTGAACCAAATCGGTTAGATGATGAATCAACTCAAGATGAGTTAAACTCACTCAGGTCTTCCCACTTATATTTTATATAAGTCGGGTTTTATAATTGTGTGTTATAGTTGTTAATGGTTGACTATCTGTTAAATCATATATTCATATATGGATTGAAACGACGAAATTAAACTTTGTTCAAATTCAGTGAAACACCAAATCGTTATTCTAGCGATTGGAAACAGTCACATTTATAAATTAAATATGCTTAATGTAATGAATTGTCTGAATTGTTGTTAATATAAATTGGTTGATGTTAAATAGTTGCTATTTACTTTAAATTTGATAATCCTCATCAAATGATTTTATTTAAGATAACGTATTTGGATGTAGGGAAAAACAAGTTGGAGGGATCCAATTGGATTACTCAAATTTATTGTTTATTTTCATATTATCATTATACAAACTGTACGACAAACCTGATTAAATGATTTATTTGTTTGTGGATTGTTGAATCATAATTCAACATTTGTTATGACATTAACCATGTGAAATATTGGTTGATTAATTAGCATCCGATGGCTTGATAATCAATCATTTTGGAAATATTGATTTACCTTCAGGTGAATCAACAAAAATGAAGTCATAAAATTATTTATAACTGAAGATAGATTTTTGAAATATATTAATTTGAATAAAAGTTTTGAATTTATTAATTTTAATAAAAGTTTATTAAAAAGGGAACTTATATTTATTATTTAAGTTTTTAAATTATTATTAAATGATTTGATAACGCAATTCTTATGTAAATTAGATTTATGAGTAAATAAGCAGAAATCAACCGAACGATTAAGAATTGGATCGGTTGTTTCTTAGAGACAATTTAATGAAATTAATTATATTATTAATTTGTTTAAATGGAGAATTAAATGGAATTGCTTAACCAGATAACCATGTTTGAGTTGATTAAGTCAACCACTTAAACTGGGTTTTATTATTAAGTTAAATTAGTTTATTTCCAAGTATTATATTAAAATAGCTTAACAAATATTTATTTACATTTCAACAAGAGTTTGAGAGGGAAATTTATTATTTATTTTAGTTAATAAAGCGATTAACTAATTTTGAAATAGTTAAGTTGAAATAAATTATTATTTTAAATAATAATAATTTAAGTAATTACCTTGTAAATGAAATTCATCGAAGTAAAGAAATTTAGGATTGAAATGGAACCTAGATGAATTATGAAAGAGGTATATGAATAGGTTTTTATTTGAAACCTGAGATTTAAAAAGGAGTTATAAAAAGGCGTTTTAAGCGAATACGATAACTTAAATTTAATGTTCACTTAATATTTAAATTAAGTAAAAGTAACTGAGATAAAACAGGTTTTATATCAAACTAAAATTTTATAAACAAGTTTTATGAAGGAGATGTGGAGTCGAAGTGTTAATTTTGAATCAACGATACTTATTAATGGAATTAAGTTAAATAAATGGAATTGAAATGTGATTTTCAAAAAGGATAATAAATTGGTCAAAAGGATTTGTAATTGGGTTTGGTAAAAGGAGTTGGTAATAGGATTTGTGACAAAAATCCGGTTTAGGAAACAAATTATTTAAATAAGTTAAAACTTAAAAAGATGATGTTTAGTAAGCAATTATTTAATCGATGAATTAAGTACTATTAGTTATATTTAAAAAGGAAGATTTCCAAAAAGATAAGAAGGGTTATAAAACTATATTTTTAGTAAAATAGTTAAATAGGATGTGTTTCGATATTAGAATGAATTTCAGTTTTTGAATTACAACTCGTATTTATCTTAAGATTGGAACATTGTTGATCAAGGTCTGAGAGGTAACTAATATACCCAAGTTGAACGACTCCAGGATTATCCAAGGATGATATTAGTTGGTAATGTTTAAAATGTTAGAAATAATTTATTATTTTTGTTAGAGAAATAATACGGCTATGTTAGTTAAAAGATTTGAGAATGTATAATGATATTTCCAAAATAAAGGAAATAAAAAGGTATTGAGAATAAATATATATATATATTATATATATATGGTTAGTTCCAAGGTAACGGAAATATAAGGGTTTGATAATATGAGATGATGTCTTTAATGTAAAAGAAATAAAAGGAGACTGGTGGAAATATAATGATATGTTCAAAGTAAAGAGATAAGTTTTAAAATGGGTTTATTCTAAATAATTAAGTGACAATTATTGTTTTTCAACCAAGGGAACAAAAGAGTTTTTGTAACGTTGTTACAAATACTGAAGAGATTTCCCGATGATAGATAATGAGTGATAATGTGGTAAATGTTTTGAAAAAGATAATGGAATAGGAAATTTGATATGAGTATAATATATTTTCCTAAGAATTGAAGTTTAGTAGTTTCGAGGATAAATCCTATGTTAAATAAGAAGTGAAATGCTATGTTGAAATATCAAAAAGGTTTTAAAGTTTTTAATTAACCATTCATTAATTATTTTTAATTAAAAGGGCCAAGTGATATTGAATACTTAGTGAACTCATTTTATTTTCATGGTTTAATAACTGTTTATTTTGATAGTCAAATAACAGACTATCAAAATCTGGCCAAATGCATTGTTGGTACGGAAAGACCGGGATCAAATTTATATTCGAAAACCATTCCGAACCAGCAAATATGAAAGCATAAAGATTGAAGATGGAGCATTGAAGACCATGAATCTTCATAAAGCTGAAGAACTACTTAAAATATCTGGTTTAGCGGCCAGATATATACTATGATTCTGCTGTGGTTGGAATCTATGTATTGCAAGGACTACTCGCTATTGATCTATATGGTGATACCTAGGATGAGGTAGGAGGGTGACTTTGGTTCATCCTGTTCCTAGATGACTTGTATGGACGGATTTCTGACAAAATATTTTCAAAGGTATCACATACATTGATTTCTTCAAATGTACATAGTTGTGTTGAAGCTTCTTAACAACTAGAGTAATTTTATGGACATCAATTAGTGATTACTGGCGAATTTGACAACGTGGCATTCAGAGTGAATGGTGGCCAGATGTTTTAAAGATATTTATGACCTCAAGCCTCATCAACCGGGAAATGACAAAAATCGGGTAGGTAGCATGGTTATGTGGGTTGCTCCCATTAGGGTGTATTGTCACCACCTAGAGAATATTCATATTTGTTCTTCTTTTCGCTTCTGTATCTCCTAGGAACGATTATGTTGCTAGCAACCATAGGCGACAATATATTCGATACTTTCAAGCGAAATGAGGGGTTAGTCGTGTTTAGCCTCGGTTGCAAGATGTTCTCGTTGAACTCAGTGTATACCTCTCCAGAGATACACTATCGAAAAGGTGGTTTATCATACCTTGCCATGGGAATCCATTCTCCAGTAAGCATCCGCGGTTTTGATTGTATACTATAAATGTAGGGCATGAGATTCAAGCGTTCTGCTAGATTAATATTTATTTGTATTTGGACATTATTATAATATTAGAAAAGATATGATTTTCGAAAATGTTTTGCGTTATCGTAAGGTAAAAATCGTCCGTATTTACATGTAGATTTGGTCTAACGATTATCCTTTGCTTTCAAAAGGATTTTGACTTTAAAATCAAGTTGTGTGATACTTTAAACTTGTGTTTTTCTCACTCTGGTTCACCAGACTGATCCAACGTTTGTAATGCTCGTTTTAGACCAGGTTTTACAGGTTCAAGTCATCGGATGTTGTGAAGTCCGAAGACAAGCTAGAGGAGCTCAGAAATATTATATATAGTAGTATTTATTCATGTGTGTGTTGTATGTGAGGACATATTATTATAACTGTCCAGATGTGTGATCTACTCTGGTGATTGCAAGTTTTATTTCAAGCTCTCGGTAAAGATTTATTTTTATATTATATTTTGTTCCACTGCGATGTGAGACTATGTGTTGTGTGGGTTCTTTTTCTTATATTCTATTATTTCTTTCTTTCTTTTCTCACTCTCTAATTTCTTTCTATTAACTATTTGGTGGTTTTGATTGAGTCGAGTGTATATATGAAAGCGTATATATGAAACCTTACTTGTAGATTTTATATACAAATGTTTTGTGACATAATTCGATAGAGATGGGGTTAGTAATACCCTAGATTGAGTTGAGTGTATGTAACACCCCATGAATTCTATAACGTTAAGCTTCACAAATTAAAGTATAATTAATTATAAACGAAAGAATTAATGGAAATGGGTTACGCCGTTGCGTTCGTCTCAGAATTCTGCTTGAGATAGAGTCCGAGTTTGCGCGAAACGGACTCCGTATGAAGGAGTTATGACCTTCGGAAGTTTCAGAATAAAATTTAAATTCAAACAGCTCAGTTTAAAATTCAAAATTCGAATTTCAGGTTCAAACTGGGCTGGGCGGGAAAATTCCCGCCTAGAGACCAGGTCGACCATGGTGTCGACCTGGCCTCCCCAGGTCGACAACAGTGTCGACCTGGCCTCCACAGGTCGACCATAGTGTCGACCTGGGTGTCGACCTGCCTGGTCGACCTGGCTGGCTAGGTCTAGCTCTGGCTCGAATTTCTGTGGCTCTGTGTGTCACTAGGGCTGACATGTCACCTCTTGATTGGCTCTTTGAACTTTGTATGGCCTAGATTCCTCTTGTCTACATCTGACGGCTCAAAACAATTTAAAAATCTATAAATACACCCTAAGTTTCAACTGAAAATTCACACAAAAAATTAAGAAAGGAGTCGTCATGCTGCTAGGGAGGGATTGAACATAGCCGTCAAGAAAGAAAAGCCTAGAGACAAATCAAATTAAGAAGAAGATCAAAGTTTAATCAAATTAATCAACGCAACGTTAGTCTACCCAAAGGAGCGCATCTCAATTTCAGAATTCAGAATCCATAATTCAAGATTCTGCATTCGTTGTAAGTATAGTGACCTTTTAGAATATGAATAAAAAAACTGTGATGTGATTCGATGTAAATGAAAATAGAATTGTGTTATTGTATAAATTCTGTGTATTGTAATGGTTCTATCATGACTTGTGTATTGATGTTTGTGGCATAAATTGATTGATGCAAGCCTATTGAACAATTGTATATGAAAACAATGGCACTTGCAAGTTTGTGGCAAAAACTAGAATTTGATCCCTTTATGTTTATGCCTATGGCATGGATTATATACATTCACTAAGTCTAATTAAGGCTTATGTAAACATGTTCTAGATTTGAAACCTTTTATGCCTACATGACCCAAAACCTATGATATCATTTTCATGTTTATTTGCAAGTATAATTGGATCTATGTTAAGTATCGTTTGGGTTTCATAAACTATGCAAGTTCATGTTGAAATAGGCTATGTGATTAGATGTTATAATTGAACATTTTGGTGAATATACAACATGCTAGTTTTGTGGTTGACATAATGTCAAGTTAAACATGTTTAAACCCAAGTTTGTATAAACCAAAACTATGTCATTTCATATGTCACCTACTTAGTTATACTTTGATTTTAATGCAAGTTCACATGACCCATCATTTATGTTAATATCGCTAAATTGCAAGTTCATGCGCCGCACACCCTTATATGTTGTAAAATATTACATGTTGTTGATTTCCCCTTTTTCTCACGCTTATAAAGTTGGGCTGAATTGTGTCGAGCCCAACATTTGTTATAACGTTGCGAACGTATAAACGGAGGTAATAACGTTGGGGGTAAAACATGAAAATATATGTTGGCATGTTTGGCACATGCCAATGACAATGACATTTAAGCGGTATGAATTGATATACCCAAGAATAAAAGATATGACATTGACATATATAATTGAGAAGTAATAAAACATGTAAATTTAGAAAACACGATATGCTTAACCCGAGGTTGGATTGAGTTGTGATGTAAACCTGCCCGGAACCGCCTGGTTGTCCAGTAGTCACAAAAATACCTATCCAATGTGGGTGGTTAAGCATTGAGCCCAATAATGACCCGAGGTTAGACTGAGCTACGGTGTAAACCTGCCCGGAACCGACCGGCATATCCAGAAACGGTAGTAATACCTGTCTAATGTGAGTGGTCAGGTGCTCCAAAGAGGCTAAGGACAGATGGTAGGGTTAAGTCAACTATAACACTTAACCAAAATTCAACATGTTAACAAGAATTGATGGGTGGGGTTAGGTAAATACAGACACTTAACCACTTAACATGTTTAACTAGAAAATCCTGGTAACGAGGGATCCGTTTCAATAGTAACCCAAGTTAGGTATCAACGGTACCCTGAAACTAGGCAGGGTGGGGGCACAATTCCTCGGTTGATTGTAAGCAGTCAAAACGACGACAATTGGTGCACAGTGTAGGTCTAACAGGGTGCGGGCATGCACACACTCCAGAGCAGACAACCAGGGCACTGGGGATACCAGTAGTATAACCTATGCCTTCTAGAATTTGTGTCGGGGCCGCCACCATGGGTCTTGATACACCCCATGGTGGGACCAGCATAGGTATCTATAATTCTTGGGGGCCGTATGACACATGTTAACGCGAGTAGGAGCCGATCTTTAGAAAAATGGGGATCACTTCACCCTCAGCGTGGGGTTCCAGTTAGAATAAACTCAAGTAGGTGCAGAGATATAGCATGGGTGCGATAGTACATTCGACACTTCCTTAGCTTGTGACACTTTCCTATTTTCAGTATATATATCTATCATGCCCTTTTCTTATTCACATACTGAATAGTTACTAGATTTACTCAGGCTTTATGTCTGACCTTGTTTTCTTTTCATCTTCTTTTCTTTCGTTCCCCCCCCCCCCAGGTCCACAGGGAGGAAACAACTCAGCTCAGTCAGGCTCTTTACAAGCTCCAAGATCGTAGATGTATGATTTGGATCTCTTTTAGTCGGATTATGGCTTTGGATATCACTATGGGGATTTTTGTCACTTTATTTATGTTTTATGCTTCTTTAATAATCAAGACCGTTATGAGGTTGTAATGATGGAAGTATTTTGAGACAAATATGGTAATGTTTTGTTGGAACACATATTGATGAAATAAAAATATGTTTGGTTTCCGCTGCTTAAAATATGTGTATTTATATCTGTCTTGAGTTTATCTGTGGCCTTTTACTTATAAACCTCCACCAAAGTTAAGGCATTCCCTTTGTGAGTGACCTTAACAGAGGTGGGGTGTTTTAGTGTATATATGAAAGCATATTTGTAGATTTCATATACAAATGTTTTGTATTGTGTTTGTTGATCAGTTCGAGTGTTGAGAAGCATTGAACTGGTAATGGGTACAATATTGTTTTGTAAAGAAGGTAAATGAAACAATTTTTCCTGAATTATATTTTTTTATAAGAAAGGAAACAATTTTATCAAATTATTGAGATATTGTTTTATTTATTGTTGGTTGATTTGAATGGAGTTCAAATTGGATTCAAAATTTGGATTGGAACTTAACTTGGTTAAGCGTAATTAAATTAAGAAAGATATTGAAATTTAATTAAATTGATTTGGGATTTGAAAATTTAATGAATAATAATTAAATAGAAATCAATCGAATATTAATTGATTGATGTTCAAATATGTTGAACCAAAGTAAATACAAATATTGAATGTAAATTCAATTGATTGATTGAGTTGGTTGTGGATTTTCGTTATTTATTTAATAATTGTTTGAATAAAAGTTTATCAATGTCTTAACAGAATTAAATGAATTGAAAACCAAGATAATAAATTCCAGTGTAATAAATTGGAATGAAACAACTTATGTATGTAAATTTATTGGTTTAGCTCGGTATTTGCACATGAATGATGCCTCATGTTTGATTTTGGGAATTGGTGAAGTTATGCTTGCTTATTAATGAAGTGTTGTTTAATATTTCATGAAATTATTACTCCTGTGTTGAATTGAGTAAATATAGGTGTCAGATGGTTTGAGGATTGATTTTGATTGCGTGAATTGCTTGAAATTTGAGAAAGTATGCTCTAGCGTTCGAAAAGGGTATGCCTACACGAAAATATAAAATTTTGGTTTTTAATTTTGTTTTCCAGCCATGTGGGTCAATTTATATATATTATTTGTTCCTGCGATATCGCAGATGTCACTCTGTGCAGGGGAGACTCTACTGAATTTTTTCGAAAATTTAAGTGTTAGAAAATTTTCGATATTTTTGGAAAATTTATATTGGTAATAATGAAATGGATTTTGATTTAAAATAAATTAGATGTTTGAAAAGTAAATGGGTTGTAACATTTCTTCTACCTTAGTAATTTCAGGGACGAAACTCTATTAAGGGGGGAAGAATGTAATGTCCCGTATTTTTGATAGTTAATATTTAATTTTTTTTTTATTTTTTTTATTTACGTGTGGAACCAAAGTCTTCACTCAAGCCATTTCTTGTCGGTCTTATTTAATATTTAAATTTATATATAATTTAAAACAAGGTCGAAAATGGCATGACAGTTCGTAATATTGAGTTCTGAACTTCAATTGAATATACAGGATCCGATATAAGACAGAATTCTGTGAAACAAGAAACGTTTGAATCTAGTTGATTATAATTTTCTAATGAAAGAGAAAAATCTTGATTTTGTGTGTTAGTTATGTCCAAATCAAATTTTAAAATAGTCGCTATGGAAATCGTTATTAAAAGTATAACATTTATTAATTAGTATAATAGGGTTTTAATATATATATTTGGATATCACTTGACTCGAAATGTTGATATTGAGTTGTATAATCCATATTGGTTTACATTTATAGATATATGACATTTCAATTTGGATATTTATGACAATTATAATTTATTTTTATTTAATTGAGTTATTTGGGAATTTTTTTGATATTCCATAAGCGGTAAAATAGCGATTTTGCAAACGGGCTCAGTTTTGGATGAAATTAGTTTCATTGGAACCATAACGTCAAATTATTGTAGAAAACCAAATTTCGTGGCAAACCGATGTTGTATGTGACAACGACAGCCGTAAACTCCCAGTCATCTTCTATAGAGCATAATTAAATTAAATTAAATTAATAAATAGGTATTTGTGCATAACTTGAGAAGACGATCGAACTAAGCCACGAAACCAATTCCGTTGAGTTCGTATCAACGATTAGAGTGAGGATAGGCAGGTAGTTTGTTATTTTTGGACATCGGGATTTTGGTGTCCAAAATAGCGTTGTTTGCCGTATAAAATAGCATACCGGGAAACAGTCGCGGAATGCGACGAGACTTGTTCCATTGGATTCGTATTATCTAGTTATTATAGGATTTTAATTTCATGTCAATCGGACTTACCATTTGATCGTGGCAACGATAAACGCCTAGATTTTTATTTAATCGTTTATATTATTTTGGCCAATTTAGACAGGGGTAACTAAAGAGGAATAAATGACTGGCCAAATGAACTCCGATTTTAATGAAACAAATTTCATTGGATCCGTAAGGAAAAGGACACATAGAATTTTAAAGTTTCAAGTTGATTAGATTTATTTTGTGATTGTGGGTAATTTAAATGCGTGATTTTTCACCTGTGGTTTATAAAGAACTTTTTACAAACGACCTTGGAATTCGACGAAACCTGTCCCATCGGGTCCGGAACATATTTTTATGCTAGGATTAGAGTTTTATCTCAATTGGAGGTCGTACGTGGATGTTATAAGACGATGCTTTGCGGTGAAGTTTCGTTATATTATAATATTTATAAATTCTATCCTCCCTATATAAATGATACGAGTAAACAAAATTTTTGAGTCAACAACTCATTCTATGGTCAATGCAGCAAGGACCTGCGCCTCCACACAGAATGAATGATTTGAAAGCTTTGATCCGTCCTTCCCTTTTTTCTCCCAATTCTTGCTTTATATCTCCAAATTCTTAACTACTAAATTATATGCCTTGATGAGATCTCCCTTTCGAACGGAGATGATAAGAGTTTGTGGCTTGGCTGGTCAGAATTTGACCCGAAGTGGTGGTCGGTTTGAAGGCTATTGCGAGCACCAGGTGCAAACGAGTGGCAAACTGTTTTGACTGGTGGTTGAGGAGGTTGTGGCGAGTCGGCTAGCGGTGGTGGATGGGCTTCAGGAGGCTGGAGTTAGCGAGGCTGAGATGATGTGATGCGGTGTGTACAGGAATTAAACGGGGTACTAGCGTGGCGGACGAGAATCGAAGGGGAACATGTGGGGGTCAGCCTGCATCCGATGTAGCAAATGTAATTAAGTTTTAAACTTTATAGTTTGAAAATTTATTAGTTAAATTAAATTAAAGTTTATATACTAAAACATGAACATTTGGTAGGTGTCGTTCTAGTGAACAATAGAGAGAATCGACTATGTTTTCCAGGCCAAAAGGAAGAGCCTCAGCAGTATTTTACCTAAACATAATTAGCTTGGTTATTAAGTGATTAATCAACACTAATTTATGATTCATAATAAATTATTTAAATAAATTAGTCTTGATCACATATGGGTTCCAAAGCAATGGGGAACAAGGAAGTCGGGCTTGTTATTTCAAATTCAGATGGATCGGCCAATTATTAATGATGTAAATAGTTTTTGTAATTAAAATTAAGGAATTATTATCTTAATCTTAATAATTAGACTCAAGGGTACAAAAACATGAATTGTATGCATGCACCTAATTTGGTATGCTGAACGAACACACGGGGAGGAAACAGAAGTGGACAGTATCATGTTTAATAATGTAATTAGTTTACTAATCCAAGATTTAGAAATAATTAATCCAACTAAATTGTGATAGCTTTAAATATCGATAACTTTTGATGGCGTGAACAGAATTCTTCAAACCAAGTTGCGTTTGAATCCTCTCAACGAACACTACATTATGGAATAGACTTGGTCGGGATTGGGATCAACTGGATTTTTTAATTAAATTAAACGTTGTTTAATTTAACCGAACCGAACCGGTTAGATGATGAATCAACTCAAGGTGAGTTAAACTCACTCATTTCTTCCAACTTATATTTTATATAAGTCGGGTTTTATAATTATGTGTTATGGTTGCTAATGGTTGACTGTTTGTTATACCATGTATTCATATATGGATTGAACTGACGAAATTAAACTTTGTTTAATTTCAGTGAAACACCAAATTGTTATTCTAACGATTGGAACCAATTAAGGTAACTTACCTTATTAGTCACATTTATAAAATAAATATGTTTAATGTAATGAATTGTTTATTAATATAAATTGGTTGATGTTAAATAGTTGTTATTTACTTTAAATTTGATAATACTTATCGAATGATTTCATTTGAGATAACGTACTTCGATGTAGGGAAAAACAAGTTAGAGTGGATTCCTCAAAATTATTGTTTTATTTCATATTATCATTATATGAACTGTATGATTAACCCGATTAAATGATTAATTTGTTTGTGGATTGTTGAATTATAATTCAAAATTTGTTATGATGTTAACCAATGGGAAATATTGGTTGAGTAATTAGCATTAGATGGCTTGATAATCAGTCGTTTTGGAAATATTGATTTACCAATCACGTGAATCGACAGAAATGAAGTTATAAAATTTTATACCTGAAGATAGATTTTTGAAATCTATTAATTTGAATAAAAGTTAGGAATCTATTAATTTTAATAAAATTTTATTAGAAAGGGAATTAATATCTATATTTATTATTTAAGTTTTTAAATAATTATTAAATGATTTTATAACGTAATTTTTATGTAAATAAGATTTATGAGTAAATGAGCAGAAATTAACTGAACGGTTAAGAATTGGATTAATTGTTTCTTAGAAACAATTTAATGAAATTAATTATATTATCAGTTAATTTAAATGGAGAATTAAATGGACTTGGTTAACGAGATAATCATGTTTGAGTTGACTAAGTCAACCGCTTTAATTGGGTTTTATTATTAAGTTAAATTAGTTTATTTCCAAGTATTATATTGAAATAGCTTAACAAATATTTGTTTACATTTTAATAAGAGTTTAAGAGGGAAATTTATTATTTATTTTTGTTAATAAAGCGATTAACTAATTTTTAGATAATTAATATTGAATTAAATTATTATTTTAAATAATAATAATTCAAGTAATTACCTTGTAAATGAAATTCATCGAGGTAACGACATCGTGGATTGAAATGGAACCTAGATGAATTGTGAAAGAGATAAATGAACAGGTTTGTATTTAAAACCTGAGATTTAAAATGGAGTTACAAAAAGGGGTTTTAAGTGAACACGATAGCTTAAATTTAATGTTTACTTAATATTTAAATTAAGTACAAGGAAGTGAGATAAAAAGGGTTTCATATTAAACCAGAATTTTATAAACAATGGTTTACAAGGGAGATATAGAGTCGAAGTGTTGATTTTGAATCGGCGATAATTATTAATGGAATTAAGTTAAATAAATGGAACTGAAATGTGATTTTCAAAGGAAAATGGATTGGTAAAAGGGATTTGTGTTAGGGACTGTGGAATGGATCGTTAAGGCAAAGCAAACACTAGAGGGTTGGGGGGGGGGGGTGAATAGTGTTTGTAAGAATTTAAAAAAACTTAAAACTAAAGTGAACTACAGGATGAATCAAACAACACAAACATAATCACAGACACAAATTCAAACATAAATGCAAAATAAACAGAAATAAAAATGCAGAAAAAGGAAAGAGCACACCTGATTTTATACTAGTTCGGATCACTCCTACGTCCAGTCCCGCACAACGCAGGATTGTGCAGAGTTTTATTACTATTTCCAATAGTCAAATAAAACCTCCTTGATTTCACGGCTCAACAAGGAGACACCGACTCCTATCCCTTGATTTCACGGCTCAATAAGGGCACACCGGCACCTATTCCTTGATTTCAAGACCACAAGGATACATCGATTCCTCTTTGACTTACAAACAGGGTTTATTCAACCCAAGCAATTGCAAAAAAGCCCTAGAACTCTTCAATAGCACTTGATTTAGAGAGTAGAGAGTGTAAAGAGAAGAAGTTTGATCAAAACAGAAGTGAATTCGGTAGAGTGTGAGTGTAAGAATCATAAAAATGATCAAGAATAATGGTGGGATGAAAGAGTATGCAGTTAGAGAAGAAGTTGTGTTAAAAAAAAAATTGGTTTTAACCTCTTTTTATAGAGTTTGAAGGGTTGCAACGGTTCTGAAGTGTTTCAAAAAGTGAAAAAAACACTTCCCTTCAAAATTAGAAAAAATAGCAGTTATATGTCGCCATACACTTTTTGCTATGTCGACATACTCTTGTGTATTTTTCATTTTCAAAACATTTTTCAAGTACTTTGATATAAAACTAATTCTGGAAATTCTTGAGTAAAATTTTAGTGTTGTAAATTAATATTATATGATAGAAAATCATATTAAAACATACTTTTAAACTAAATAAATATATTTATAAAATTATAAGGTTTTAAACTATATAAAGTATATAAAAAAAATAAGTTTGAAAAACCAAAAAGAATAAAAATAGAAACAAAATAGAGAGAATTGAGGATAAATTGAAAAATAAAATGGAGAGGATTGAGGATAGAATTGAAAATCAGAATTTGAAAATTAGAATTTTGAAAATTAGAATTTTGAAAATTAGAATTTTGAAATAGAATTAGAATTTGAACGTGGAGTGCTATTTAGAGTCTTACAAAATCTAGACTCTATAAATATATTAATATTGAACTCTTGAAATCTTAATTACTCATGAGTCTTGAAATTTCTCTAATCTTTGAATCTCTATCATCTTTATAACTGTACAGTCTTCTGTAATATTTCCTGCATATAATTCCTGTATATATATATATATATATATATATTCTATACAAAAAGTGTTAACATATATTTTATAATCAATGATAATTGAAATAAGGTTGTTTTCATCAAAACTCCATTCTCCAACAATCTCCCCCCTTTTGATAATGACAACCTTAGTTTATAAAATATCATACCTATATTCATACCTGTATATACCAGTTGATGATGATTCTTCTAATACTCCCTCTATCTATATGAATCCTATAAACTATGTCTATATTTTATAATTTCTCCCCCTTTTCATTATCAAAAAGAAATTATAAACATACCCCCTCTAAATCCTATATTTATTTAAATAATTTCTATACTAAAGTAAAGTACTCCCCTTGAATCCTAAATCTATTTGTACCTTATAAAATACTCCCCCAAAATTTATGCCTATATAATATCCTAATTCTGTATATTACTTCCTCTAAATCTATAACTCTCTCTTAATCTATAGTTCTCTATAAATTTCTATAACTCCCCCTAAATCTATGACTACACTAGCCTACTAAATAGAAGGATAATAACCTAATCAAACCAATCAATTCAAACAAGAAAATCAGTCCAAATAAGTAATTCAAACAATCAAGAATTTCAAATAAATAAGAAATTCAAGCAAGAAAGCAAATCAAATAAGTAATCGTAAAAAATTAAATCAACCAAAGCATTCTTGAACCTTCAACTGATCCTTAGAAACTATAAAACTCCCCCCTAATTTAATATAAGACTAAACCTATCTTAGACTCTAATTTCCTTAAAACTATAATAGGAATTTAATCTAGACTTAGAAATCTGATAAGATATCCTTAATATTATGATATAAGTAAAGCAATTCAATCCAATCAATCAATTTAAGTTTAGTTGTCACAAAACATTAATTCAAACATGAAACCAAACATTTCTTGTAACTTCTATTTATCCTAAAACCTATAAATCTCCTATCAACTACAAATGCATAAGTATATTTCTAACAAACCTACCAACCACTAATGAAATTTAATCATGTCAAGCAAGTCAATCAAGTTATTTAAGTCAAAATATCAAACAAACCAAATAAGTGAATTAATTCAATCAAGTTAGTCAATTCAATCAATTCAACCAAGCCAAACAAGTCAATTAAGCTAATCAAGACAAAGTAAATATGTTATGTATTCAATTAAGAATCCTAGATAAAAAAATTCATATTATATACTGGTTATGTGTGAATTTAAGGTCAGTGTGTTGGTTATAATGCAGTATGTTATATGCAAAATTATATGAAGTGATATATTGAAGGAAATGCAACTTGTGATGTGAATGATTTTAATTTGAGATGTACTCTAATAATGATGTATGATATGAAATAAGATGTGTAATGATAGTATGCAGAATTATTTGATAATTATACCTATTTAGGTAACATATATTCAAAGTACTATTTAGCTATTATGAATTATTTGAATCAAACAAAGATAACGTTGATTTCTAGACTTATATTAATTATATTAATGAATTCGATTAAAAGAATAATAAAGATAAGAGTTTAATTAAAAATAATATTCATGATACATAGTAAAATATTCAAAATAATTATGGAGTTAAATAATATTAGTAGGGTAAATATAGTAAGAATTGAAGATCTTTTTAGAGAGAATATAAAATTATATAAAGTAGACTATAAACATATATTCATAATTGTATATAAAAATTGATTTAAAAAGACTTAAAATTTAATTTATTATTTATCTGTTGATACAAATCAATTTTTCATTTAAACTTTAGAAATCAAAAATATGTTAATTGCTAAAGAACCGTTTATATGTTAAAACTATAAAAGAAATCTATTGTTATAATAGAATTATTTTAATGAAATAAAGTAAACTATAGAACTATAACTTCCTATGTTATATATTTAAGTCATAAAAATCATATATTAAATATACCAAAATATTAAGTTAGAAAATACAAGTTTGATAAATATTAATAAATCAAGAAATCAAAAATTAGTATTTAGTTTCAAATAATATCTATGATAATGTAACCCAAAAATTGTTATGAAAGTATAAGTTTAAACTATGCATGTTTAAATTATATATAAAAGATGAATAAATTTATATTTTATAAAAATATAAAAAGTTATATTAATTTTTTATATCATATTAACATGTTTATATAATTTTATTATATATATATTTTGAAATGTGATATAAGAAAATAAGTATACAGATAAATTTAAAAACTAGAATTTTAACTTGCATTTTCTAATTGAAAAAGATGGAGGAAAGTTTGAAAGTTTAAATCTTTGAGATAAAAAATTTGAATTTCATTCTATAGGCAAATATGTTAACATATAAATATATGTATGTTGACATATATGTATTATTTCAAAGAGAATATGGTTTTGTGACTTTGGTTTTAAAAAATCGATTAATATTTCAGGTTTAACTATTTCCTGAAATAATATTATTCCTAACAAACATCCGAAATTTATTTTATTACCATATTAATTTTATTATAATTATTTTTTGATTTCAAATTTCAAAATTGAATTTTAAATTTCAAAATTGAATTTTAAAGTTTAAATTTTAATTTTTAAACAAAGCAAAGCAAGCAAAACATCTATTCAACCAAAAATTTAAAAATTAATTAAGGCGTACCTGGTCTTTAGATCCATTTCTTCGATATTCTCTGAATTCTAAATTGATCTTCTCGAATTTGATGATGAGATCTGCTTTATTGTGACGGCTCGTTTTTCTGATCAGGATAGTGTATTCATTTACTGAATTTGAACACCGTATGAGAAAGATATTGAAGATTTAGTAGTTCAACCAACTTGGCGCCAAAATTTTGAATTTCAATTTTGAATTTGAATAAAAAGACACTTTAGCCAAATAGGCCCAAAAGTCATGTCTCTTCACATTCTCTTCTCTTCTTCCTCTCGTTTTTCACTTTCAATCAAACTTTCAAGAGGCATAACTTCTTCGTTTCTTAACGGAATTGGACGAAATCAGTGGCAAATCGAAGAGGAATTCAAGGACTACGATCTAGTAACAGTTTGGGAATGAATTTGGATGGTATTGGTGTGCAGCAAGTCGAAACAGTCAGAGATATGCATGAAATCCCGTAACAGTTTTTTAGTTTTGAATCGCCAACTTCAAACTGCCATATCTCACTCAATTTTGATCGAAATTTGACGATTTACCCATTAAATCGACCATGAGAACGAGAACTACAATCTTGAAAAGGATTTGGGACAACTAACCTGTGGATGCAATTTGAAAATAACCATCGATAGTTTTGGTTTCCTTTTCTCTTTATTCAATAAAACTTCGTTTGATCATTACTTGATCAATTCTTGACGGATTTACATGAAACTAGTGGCATTCCGAAGCAAATGAAGAGAAGTACAATATGAAGATAAGTTGTAGATGAAAATCCAAAGTTATAAAGTGATCTGGTACCCATTTCTTCTCTGATTTACATTATATATATATATATATATATATATCCATTTCTTCTTGATGTCTCTTCACCAATCGTCGTTACTCTTCCTCTCTTTTTATTTCTTTTCAGGATTTGAATTTTCAATTGCCACCATTTCGGAATTTGAATTGCCAATGGTCATGTCACCCATCTTTTAAGTGTTTGAATATCCAATAGCTATATAACCCATCTTTTCCTATAAATCAACACAACTTTTCAAATAATCAAATAACTTTTCAAATAATTCAAATGTCTTTTCAAATATTCAAATGACTTTTCAAATAAACAAAGAACTTTCCAAAATAACTAGATACAATTCTATCATAATAGCTTTGTAACACATCCAAAGATTAAAAATTTCAAAATTTAAAACATTTCAAATTTCAAATTTCTAAAATCAACTCATAGTAACATGATTTTTTAATAAAACTGAATGCAGACTCATCTAATACTTAAGGCAATATATGAATCAAAACTAGTGTTCAAAATTCGCCATTTAACATTTTCAAAAATCAGATTATGAACTTTTTGAAAGACCTTGCTCTGATACCAATTGTTAGGGACCGCGGAATGGATCGTTAAGGCAAAGCAAACGCTAGAGGGGGGGGGGGGGGGGGTGAATAGTTTTTGTAAGAATTTAAACAAAACTTAAAACTAAAGTGAACTACGGGATGTATCAAACACCATAAACACAATCGTAGACACAGATTCAAACATAAATGCCAAATAAACAAAAATAAAAATGCAGAAAAAAGAAAGAACACACCAGATTTTATACTGGTTCGGATCACTCCTACGTCCAGTCCCGCACAACGCTGGATTGTGCAGAGTTTTATTACTATTTCCAGTAGTCAAATACAACCTTCTTGATTTCACGGATCAACAAGGAGACATCGACTCATATCCCTTAATTTCACGGCTCAACAAGGGCACACCGACTATTCCTTGATTTCATGGCTACAAGGATACACCGATTCCTCTTTGACTTACAAACAGGATTTATTCAACCCAAGAAATTACAAAACAACCCTATAACTCTTCAATAGCACTTGATTCAGAGAGTAGAGAGTGTAGAGAGAAGAAGTTTGATCAAAACAGATGTGAATTCGGCATAGTATAAGTGTAAGAATCATAAAAATGATTAAGAATAATGGTTGGATGAAAGAGTATGAAGTTAGAGAAGAAGATGTGTTAAAAAATTCGGTTTTAACCTCTTTTCATAGAGTATGAAGAGATGCAACGGTTCTGAAGCATTTCAAAAAGTGAAAAGACACTTCCATTCAAAGTTAGAAAAAAAGCAGTTATATGTCGACATACACTTTTTGCTATGTCGACATACTCATCTGTATTTTTCATTTTCAAAACATTTTTCAAGTATTTTGATATAAAACTAATTCTGGAAATTCTTGAGTAAAATTTTAGTGGTGTAAATTAACATTATATGATAGAATATCATGTGAAAACATACTTTTAAACTAAATAAATAAATTTATAAAATTATAAGGTTTTAAACTGTATAAAGTATAAATAAAAAGTATATAAAAAATTTAAGTTTGAAAAACCAAGAAGAATAAAAATAGAAACAAAATAGAAAAACAAAATAGAGATAATTGAGGATAAATAGAAAAACAAAATGGAGAGGATCGAGGATAGAATTGAAAATCAGAATTAGAAAATTAGAATTTTGAAAATTAGAATTAGAATTTTAACTTGGAGTGCTATTTAGAGTGTTACAAAATCTAGACTCTTTAAATATATTATTCTTGAACTCTTGAATTCTTGATTACTCATGAGTTTGGAAATTTCCCTGATCTTTGAATCTCTATAATCTTTATAACAGTATTGTCTTTAGTAATATTTCATGTATATAAATCCTGTATATATATATGTATTATATATATTCTATTCAAAAAGTGTTAGCATATATTTTGTAATCAATGATAATTGAAATATGTTGTTCTCATCAAAACTCCGTTCTCCGACAATTTGTAATTGAAGTTTGGTAAAAGGAGTTGGTAATAGGATTTGTGACAAAAATTCGGTTTAGGAATCAAATTACTTAAATAAGGTAAAAGTTAAAGAGGTGATGTTTAGTAAGAAATTATTTAATCGATGAATTAAGTAATGTTAGTTACATTTAAAAAGGGAGATTTCCAAAAAGATAAGAAGGGTTATAAAACTATATTTTCAATAAAATAGTTAAATAGTAGGTGTTTTGGCATTAGAATGAATACCAGTTTTTGAATTACAACTCGTATTTATCTTAAGATAGGAACGTTGTTGATCAAGGTCTAAGAGGTAATTAATATACCCCAACTTGAACGACTTTAGGATTGTCCAAGGATGATATTAGTTGGTAATGGTAAAAATGTTAGAATTAATTTATTATTTTTGTATGAGAAATAATAAGGCAATGTTAGTTAAAAGATTTGAGAATGTATAATAAGATTTACAAAATAAAGGAAATATAAAGGTTTTGAGGAAAAAAATACATATTATATATATATATATATATATATATGTGTGTGTGTGTGTGTGTGTGTGTGTGTGTGTGGATAGTTCAAAGGTAACGGAAATGATAAGGGTTTGAGAATGTGAGATGGTGTTTCTAAAGTAAAAGAAATAAAAGAAGATTGGTGGAAATATAATGATATGTTCGAAGCAAAGAGATAAGTTTTAGAATGGGTTTATTCAAAATAAATTAGTGACGATTATTGTTTTTCCAACAAGGGAGTAAAAGAGTTTTGGTAACGCTGTTACGAGTAATAAGTTGAAGTGATTTCCCGATGATAGACAATGGGTAATAATGTGGTAAATATTTGGAAAAAGATAATGGAATAGGAAATTTGATATGAGTATAATATATTTTTCCTAAGAATTGAAGTTTAATAGTTTTGGGGATAAATCTTATGTTAAATAAGAAGTGAAATGCTATGTTGAAATACCGAAAAGGTTTTTAAGTTTTAAATTAACCATTCGTTAATTATTTCTAATTAAATGGGCCAAGTGATGCTAAATAATGAACCAATAAACTCATTTTATTTCTATGTTTGAATAACTGTTTATTTTAATAGTTAAATAATAGACTATCAAAACCTGGCCAAATGTGTTATTGGTAAGGAAAGACCGGGATCGAATTTATGTTCGAAAACCATTCCGAACCAGCAAATATGAAAGCATAGATTTGAAGATGGAGCATTGATGATTGTGGATCTTTATATAGCGGAAGAACTACTTAAAATCTATGGTTTATCGACCAGTGATTCTGACGTGGTTGGAATCTATGTATTGCAAGGACTACTCACTACTGATCTATATGGTGATACTTAGGATGTGGTAGGAGGGTACTTTCGGTTCATCATGTTCCTGGATGTGGTTGGAATCCATGTACTACAAGGACTACTCGCTACTGATGTATATGGTGATACCTAGGATGTGGTAGGAGGGTACCTTCGGTTCATCCTGTTCCTGGATGACTTGTATGGACGAATGTCTGACAGAATATTTCCAAAGGGATCGCATACATTGATTTCTTCAGACGTACATATTTGTGGTGGAGAATGGCCCTCTCTTAACAACTAGGGTATTTTTGTGGACGACAATTAGTGATTACTGGTGGATTTGACAATGTGGCATTCAGAGTGAATGGTGGCCAGAGGTTCTAAAGGTATTTATGACCTCAAGCCTCATCAACCAGGAAATGGAAAAAATCGGGTAGATCTCATTGGCTATGTGGGTCGTTCCCATTATGGTGTATTGCTACCATCTAAAGAATATTAATATTTGTTCTTCTTTTCACTTCTGTATCTCCCGAGAACAGTTATGTTGCTAACAACTGTATGTGACAATATATTCGCTACTCTCAAGCGAAATGAGGGGCCGGTCATGTTTAGCCTGGGGTTGCAAGATGTTCTTGTTGAACCTGGTGTATTCCTCTTTAGAGATACACTATCGGAAAGGTGGTTTCTCATACCTTGCCATGGGAATCCATTCTCCAATAAGCGCCCGCGGTTTTGATTATATACTATATATGTAGAGCGTGAGACGCAAGCGTTCTGCCAGATTGATATTTATTTGCATTTAGACATTATTATAATATCAGTAAAGATATGATTTCCGAAAATGTTTTGGGTTATCATAAGGTAAATATTGTCCGTATTTATGTGTGGATTTAGTCTTACGATTATCCTTTTCATTCGAAAAGATTTTGACTTTAAAATCAAGTTGTGTGATACTTTAAACTTAATGTGTTTTTCTCACTCTGGTTCACCAAACTGATCCAGCGTTTGTAATGCTCAGGTTAGACCGGATTTTACAAGTTTATGTTGTCAGATGTCGTAAAGTCTGAAGACAAGCTAGAGGAGTTCAGACGTATGATAAGTATTAGTATTTATTCCACTATGTGTTGTATTTGAGGACACGTTATTATAACTGTCCAGATGTGTGATTTACTTTGATGATTGTAAGTTTTATTTCAAGCTCTTAGTAAAGATTTATTTTTATATTATATTTTTTTTCCACTGCGATGTGAGACTATGTGTTGTGTGGGTTCTTCTTCTTCTATTCTATTTTTTTTCTTTTCTCACCCTCTAAGTTCTTTTTATTAACTATCTGGTGGTTTCGATGCTTGGGTTTTGGAAAGTAATACTGGTATATGAATTATTTTCGGAATTCGAGCATCGAAATTCTTTGTCGGGTCGTTATAATACAAAATAGGATAATGGAAACAAAATTAAAAATGGATGCAGCACCTAATGAGTTAGGAATAAAACATTATAGTCAATTCACATATAATAAATGAAACACAATGAATTATGCTTTGTCAAATTACGAAGATACCTGAGATATTCAATAGCCAAGCATTTTGCTTGGGATTCTATACCAAAAATTGAAACAGTTTATGATTTCAAATCTAATTGGATTTCAGATTTGGTCTAGTCTAAATGTGGATTTAAATTTACATTTATGGGTAACTGAAATAGAAATTTCAAAGCCCATGAAATAGGTATTTTCAACTCTTTGTTCATACTTTACGGATGGAGTTGCTTGCAGGTCAATTCAGAATATTTTACCGTAGAATGTTTAATGAGTGGATAAATGTGGAGTTTTCTGATGTTAAATTGTTTCATTATTGCCTAACATAGTTTATTAACTATTGTTCATAATTTATTCCACCATTGAAATTCACCTTTATCCAATCATTCATATTCAAGGTGAACATTTATTTACTTTGCTCACGTTCATTTATTTCATTTATGTTCATTTAATTTCAACATAGATTATTTCAATTTCATTTATTGTCCATTTCTATATCAGTTATAATTGATCTTCATTTCCCACCAACTCAAGTGCAAGTTCAAACAAGTTTACATTGCTCTTAGCTAAAGATAGTAGTTTTTTAATACATTTTGCGAAACGAAATAGTCAAAATTATGATTTAACTGCACTAAGACATAGGACATGTGAGTCTCAAATAGCGATAGGTATTGATATGTAGGCAGAATCATAAAATCACCATAAGCTGTAAATATATAAGGAAAAAAGTAACAGCAATGATGTAGTCCCACATCCGTTAAAATATGATGTCATCTCTTTTGCATTTCTAATATGAGTGATGGGAGACAATTGCCAAGCTTTTTAAGGTAAACAGAAAGTTATTTAACACAAATGATGAAATGTTAAATTTAAGATCAACAAAACAAAGTCAATTTCCATAAAGATGTATCATTTCTTCCTACATTGCAATGACATTAACCAAATTACTGTTTTGGAAAAGATAATGAAAAAATAGAACATGGTCATGAACTGGAAGACGATTCACCAAGAAAGAAGCAACCATGTAAGCTGTCATATATGAATAAAAATGCATCTTTATATGAATCCTAAATGAGAGATTCAGTCTTGTCCACAAAGAATAATACAACAACACATCTTCTTCTTTTAGCTACCTTTCAAATCAACCATTCCAAATAGATAAGTTCAAAATCACGAAGAAAACATCTTTTTATCAATACCCAAATAGAGATCCAGTTACCAAAAGCTATATTTTATAATTTAACATGCACTTAAGAAGCGAATAAGAGTAGCTAAGCCCATATTTCTTTGTACTCTTGGATTAATTGCAAGAAAAGACCATATCGATAGCTTCCTAAGTGTGCAAAGCAAGCTAATTAACATAAACGTAAACTAACTTAAGCCATCAATGTATCCCATAATATAGCCATTAATCAAACATCTATAATGTTCATATATTTGTTTTCTTGATTAGTGATAACCCCATGAATATAAACTTAAGCCATCAATATGTCTCATAATATAATCAATAATTAATCATGCTCCATAATCGTTCATATATCTGTGGACAGAATTCTTAAATTATTAAGTAGAATAATCTATTAAAAATAAGATTCTTTCTAAGTTCAGGTATGCTATGATATATATACTACAATTATTTTGAATTATTCAAGCTGCACGTGGCATAAAATTATTAAATCATTAAAACGTGTAATTAATTAAATCATAGCAGTGAAAGCAAATAGTATTATCTGTTAGTACTAAAGTTAAATAAATATGAGCACTCAATGCAATTCCGGTTGTAGTATAACGTATTTATTACAACGATAATAACTATAACACTGATGACTTTCAAAATAGCAAATTGTTTTTCCAACTTGATATTCGTTGTCCACTGTGTTGCAAAAAGAATGAAACTTATGAACAGTTGTTTTTCCATTGTAACTACAGAAATACATCACATACTTTTGTCGAAAGAAAATGAGAATTGCTTATCTAGTTATTATAGATCTTTTAGAGGAAAGTCAAGTGATTAAGTCAATGAAAGAGAGAAATGCCATATAGCCATGACTATATGGCATTTCTTTCTCTATCACCATGCAAGATTTTGCTTATGTCGCACTGAGAACTTCGATTTATCATATTTTTTGCAGATAGAAACATGAGCATAAGACTAAAGTGTTACAATTATTAATTATTAGAATTAGTTTGTTATTTTCTATGTATAAACATTAAACACCTTAGAGAGCTGTAATGTTTATTCATAGGACAAAATATCCTAGTGTTCAATACTGTTTATAATTTAGGTGAGAGCCTAACGGCCGAAGTCTCATTTGGTTTCGAGGTAATGTAAAGAAATTAGTTCACTTTTCACAAAAGAAATAGTGACTTTGTATGTAGGAAGAGTTCAAATATGCGAATATAGCATGATATTTTCTAAGTACAACTGTTAGTCACCTTGGAGACCTACATTGTTCATTCACAGGACAAAACATTCAAGTATTCCATACTGTCCGTAATTTAGGTGAGAGCTTACCGGTTGAAGTCTCGTCCGGTTCCGAGGCAGTACGAAGTAATTAATGCACTTTTTACAAAAAAAATAGCGACTTCGTATGTAGGCAGAGTTCAAATATGGGAATATAGTCTGTTATTTTCCAAGTACAATTGGTAGTCACCTTGGAGAACTACAGTGTTCGATCACAGGGAAAAACATCCAAGTAATTCACACTGTCTGTAATTCAGGTGGGAATCTACCGGTCGAAGTCTCATCCTATTCCGACGTAGTATGAAGAGATTACCGCAACTTTTACAAAAAAATAGTGACTTCGTATGTAGGTAGATTCAAATATGGGAATATGGAGGCGACGGAAGCTGGATGGGCTTTTGTGAAAAATGGAGACAACAGAAGATAGATCAAATTTTTTGGGTGATTGGTGAATTAGTTCGTTATTTTCAAAGTATAAACATTAATCACCGTGGGGAGCTATAATGTTCGTTCATAGGACGAAATACCCAAGTGTTCCATACTGTCCATAATTTAGTTAAGAGCCTATCGATCGAAGTCTCAATCAGTTCTGAGGTAATAGAAAGAAATTACTGCAGTTTTCACAAAAAAAAATAGCGGCTTTGTATGTAGGCAAAGTTCAAATATGCGAATATAGTGTGTTGTTTTCATTGAACAACTATTAGTCACCTTGGATACCAACAGTGTTCGTTCACAGGACAAAACATTCGAGTATTCCATACTATCTGTAATTTGGGTGAGAGTCTACCGGTTGAAGTCTCAGACTGGTTCCGAGGTAGTATAAAGAAAATTACTGCAGTTTTTACAAAAAATAGTGACTTCATATGTAGGCAGAGTTCAAATATGGGATATAGCCTGTTATTTTCTAAGTACAATTGGTAGTCACCTTGGAGAACTACAGTTTTCGATCATAGGGCAAAACGTCCAATATTTCACACTATCCGTAATTTAGATGGAAATCTATCGGTCAAAGTCTCATCTGGTTGCAAGGCAGTATGAGGAAATTACTGCAATTTTTACAAAAAAATAATAGTGACTTCGTATGTAGGCAGATTTCCAATATGGGAATATGGAGACGGTGGAAGCGAGATGGTCTTTTGTGAAAAATGGAGACAACGGAAGGTGGACTGAAATTTATGGGCAACTGGTGAATTAGTTGAAGGGTTAAGCGCATTTTGGAAAGTTCAAAAAGACTCCTAGTAATTTAGTGTAAAGAGTTTTCATTATTATAGAAAAGATGTGAAAAACTAGACTATTTTAATTACAGGTTGAAAGCTAATTGGGAACTGCATTGAGCAGATGATTGAGGATGGTGCAAATGTTGCATGTGTAGTAAATGTGTAAATAAATCAGTAAATGGATGGTAGCTGCTAACAATACTGTAGCTAAACTGAATTGTGTGGAAATAATAGCCAGAAGCAAGGATAATGATCACATATGACTATATGCATGGTTGCTAACAAGGATGCAACATGGAAGGGAGTTGAGGGGTGAAGGCATAGGCATGCTATTGATCAAAGATGGTTAGCTCTGACTTGCATGAATAATATGTGTAGCCGAATTTTACTTGAAGATTGAAAAGAAAAGAAAAATTTGGCTACGTTATTGTTGTGAGTGGTCAATCATTCCTTAGTAGAAGCATCATTGACCCGAATCAAGATACTCATGACCTACTTTTAAGATAGCAAGTAAAATTGCCAATATTAGTTTATTCACCTCATTTTAACTGAGGTTAATATAACACCACTAACGGTGCTAGTGGTGTTGTAATAACCCGGAAAATCTGGGCCAGTTTAAAAATTTTATTTTGGCAATTTTAATGAATTTTGACTATTTAAAATAGATTATTTTAAATAATATCGACGAGGAATTTATTTTGAATATAATTTGAACGTATATATTATATACGCCGTCATTAGAATATAAATAATTATATATAATTATAATAGGAATTGAAAATGGCGCGGTAGTTCGATAATTCGATTTCAAACTTCAACTGAATGTACCGGGTGCAAAACAATCCGGATTTTAGTGAAACCAAAAATAATGGAATCTAATTGATGATATCTTTCCAACGAATCTGAAAATCAAAATTTCATAGCGGGGATCAAAAGATATGTCCAGTTGAAAATTCTGAATAGTCGCTATGGAATTCAAGCCCTTAAAAATAGACATTTTGCAAATGACCTCGGATTTCGACGAAACCACTTTTGTTGGATCCGTGATGTAAAGTTATTGCTAGTTTTCAAATTTCGTAATTTTTCGAATCAATATGTGAGCGTGGAAAAGGAAAACGCATTTGACCAGTTTCAGTTGATTTTAATCGACTGGAAAATGGCCATTTTTTCAAACGGTCTCAGAATTCGACGAAACTAGTTTTGTTAGGACCGTATCGTCAATACGAAGCTAGAATATATTTTTCTGCAATTTATAGAGTTAGTATGTGACCCCAGTAAATTGAAATGCGCGTTCAAATTCAATATATAGAGTATATGTTGATTTTGAAAAAAACTGATTGTAACAGTCGAATCAGCTTGCGATACGTATCCCATTGTGTTCGGAATGGGGGTAAATAGCTATGGACGACAGGCGGTGGGCCTCGTTTCGAGTTCGTATGTAAAAGTCAACTTTTTAAATTAAATAATTAAAAAAAATATCCTCCCTCATCTCCTTATAAACCGCTGCCCCCCCCCCTTCGATTTAGTTCAATCAGAAGAAAAAAAACGAAAAAAAAAGAGAAAAAGAAAAGGAGAACACCCCGATACCCCAGACCCCGTCGCCTCCCTTCCGTCCATCGCTGGCGACTCCGCTTAACCGCTCCACCACCGAGACCTCCTCCCCTTCGCGCAGCCTCGACCCCCCTCTTTCTTCGAACCGCGATCCACCCAGCGCCCTTGAAACTGCACCGGACCTGAAGTCGACCCCACCTGAAGCCGCACAACCACCAAAGCACCCCCACGCGATGTCAGATCGGGGGTCAGCGGCTCAGGGCAGCGCGCACAGGAGGATTTGAGTGGCGATGATTTTTTTTCTTGGATTGGTCCAGGCATGTATAAACGAGAATGAAGATTACAGTGAGTTTTTCTTTATGTACACAACATCGCTTTGAGATCTGATTTATAATATAAATTTCATTGGATAAAAATCTGATTTTTTATATGAATAACATGGAATTCGTTTTCAGTTTTTATATAATGAAATTGTTATAAAGTCTTGTTTTTTTTATAATACAGTAAAGGTATGATTTTTAATTTAGTTCATGATGTATAAAAATTAGATTTCTACATATCTAGTTGGGGTGAATCAAAAATATGATTTTTATATAAATAGAGAATATAAAAATATAATTTTTATATATGTGGTGAATCAAAAATATGATTTTATATAGTAGAGATTATAAAAATTCGATTTTTATATATTGAATAACGAGGTAAAAATTTGATTTTTTTTATATATTGAATAGCGTAGTAAAAATTCGATTTTTTTATATTGAATAGCGTAGTAAAAATTCGATTTTTATATATTGAATAGCAAAGAAAAAATTCGATTTTTATATACTAAATAACAAAGTAAAAATTCGATTTTTACATATGTAGTGGCTACGGGCAACGAAAGTGACGAAAGACGAGAACGACGAAGATTTCTACTTAAGAAGAGTCGTGGAATTGGGATAGCTATCGGTGAGAATTTTTCACTCTTTAATTTAATTTTCTATTTATATATATATATATATATATATATATACTAGGATGCAGACGGTGTTTAGCAGCACCCAACACCCGTCATCCATAGACCATGGATGGCTTGTTTGTTTAATTGTTTGGTTGTGTAGTTGGTTAGATTATTTGGTTTGAATTGAATTGTTTGGTGAAATGAAATTGATTTGATTGATGTGTGAATGGCGTGGGCCTTCACTAGACCGGGGATAAGGCTAGGCCTTGTCCCGTTTCTAGTATCGTGCCGTTATGCCGCCGAAATTTTCTAAAATATGTTAGAAAAATAAAAATATCATTTTTATTGTGTAAATGAACTAAATAGAAATCCATGTGTTAAAATAAAATATTTTATCGTTAAAAATATAATTTTTAACGTGGAAGAGAATAAAATAAAATATTCATATACAAACCGGATGGTTTGTTTATGTACACCTATTTGAAGGACATTGATTGGGTCGATAAATTTTACACATCGCCCAACTGCACAAATAAAAATTTGTGTTTGATTGTTTGAAACCCCACACGGGTATTGGGATGATATTTGACGTACACTAATCCCGATTGTTTAGTTGTATGTCGATCGATTGATTGACAGACTGTTATAAGCGTTGAATATTTATATTTGATGCTTATACAGTGTAGAATGCACTTTGGATGATGGTTGATTATTCATCGTTGTTGATATATACATGTGTTGTAGAAAATCCGTATAATTAACATTATATGGTAATTGATTGGGCCTCATTCCAGCTTCGAAAAAGAAATATTTAAAATAAAAATATTTGAAATAGAATATTTGAAAATAGAAACATATGAAGCCGTGTTGGTTAGATTGACGCCATTTTGACGTGAACGATATTTATGTCGATAATATTCATTCTTCAATGAATATTGAATAGATTTGAAATTCGAACTATATTGAAATGAATTGAAATTCGAATTATATTTAAAGTGAATTGAAATTCGAATTAAACTGAATTGATTTGAAATTCGAAATACACTGAAAGGATTTGAAATTTGAATAGAAATGAATTCGAATTGAAATTTAATAGAATTGAATACGAGTCGAAATTTAATTGAAAACGAACTGAAATTGAATTAGAAATCAATTTGAATTGAAATCAATTTGAATTGAAATCAATTTGAAATGAATTTAAATTGGAATATTCAATTTTTATTTGAAATTGAATATGAAGTTGAAACCGTTTTGAAAATGAATTTAAAACGATTTATAAAGCACGTTTTGAATTGAAATCGACGAAGTATATATTATATATATATTATACATATAATATAATGGCCTGAATAGAACGCGCCGCGCCGCGGCAGTTGGCGAATTTCGACCATTGACTTCGAACGGATATTACGGGAGATCCGACCGTCGGATTCTCCTAAAACCGGAACCGTTGGGTTCGTATCGAAAAGAGCTTTCTAACAAACATTAGAAATTGGAAATCTAACGGTTGGATTTGGAATTATGTCCAAATCAAATTTGAAAAAGGTCGTTGTAAGTGCAGTTCGATGGCCATTGATGGAAATCGACTGTACGGGCCTTGATAAAATTATTAAAAATAGTAATAATTTGTGTAAAATCATAAGAAATGATTAGGGAAAAATTGGGATGAAAAACTCCATAATTGAAAAGATAAAAATAGATTTTTATCGAAGTGAACTAGTTTTGAACTAGAATTAAAATTCTATTTATTTTTTAAATAAATAAATCGAATTTGAAATGGTTTTGAAAATAACCAGAATTTCCAATGATTGCATTGGAATGGATTTGAATCGAAATTGTCTTCGGAATATTTCGATGTTGGGTTTCGTGATTATACAGATGTTGTTATGGAAATTTGAAAGATATAGGTATATATATCGTTATTTCCAATACGATATTTGTTAGTCGTAGAATTTGATATTGAATATAAGCCGGCATATTTTCTATTCAGAGCCTTGTGTTTAATATCAAATATGATTTGGGTTTGTCGTGAATGGTGTCTTCATTAACACTGTTCTTGAACCCAGTTGAGAAAAGATTAAATCTTTTTATTTAGATTTAATGAAGTGTAACAATTAAATAATATTTAATTGGAATTGAATTGATATTGATTCTTGGGTTTATCGTGGACAGTGTTTTAAATAACACCCGTTCTTTAACCTGATAATTAATGGAATGTGATTTTGGGTTTATCGTGAACCGTGTTTTAAATGACACTGATTCTTTAACCCAGTTAACGATTAAAACTAAGTGGAGTTTTAATGAATCTTTAATTAGATTGAAATGATCGAGAATGGAGTATCACCAGTTTTGCTCCAGGCGATAGTTAAATCTTTAATTAGATTTAAACGTGAAATGGTAATTGAATTTACCGATAACACCGTAGTGTTGGATATGAAGTATTACCAGTTTTATTTCATAGGATGAATAGGTTGGGATTGGGAAATTAAAACCAATGATTACTTCGGTAAGGTTCGTTAATCCCGACTAGTTGAATCAAAATTCAAAAGAAGATTAAAGAATAAATTCAAGGAATTTATCTTGGATAAAATTAATGGGAACCTTTCCCTATGAATGTGAAATTTAGAAACTAACTATAGGTTAGCCAAGCAGAATGGTTTTCTGGATATTGATCTGATGTTGGTTTCGGCCTTCGGGGTTAATATTTGGGGAATTATTCTCTTGTTAATTTACGGTTAGTGACTGATGAATTGGAATGAGGCGTATGTTGTGTTTGTGTAACACTTATTTAAAATATACGCGAGTTATTCGGAAAGACCGGGTTTATCCCATTCTGAATAACTGATACGACGATAAGTCGAAGATGAAGACGGTGGTTGAAGACCGGAAGTCTTCACATCGTTTGGGTGATTACTGATGATCTTGATTGGGCTGTACACCCAAGATGAGGGAATCAATTGGTGGTCGTCCAGATGTGCTTGGAGATCGATGGATATGCGAGGAAAGTGCCTCCGGTTTCGTTCAGACCCAGAACGGACTTGTAAATGGACTGTGTGTCTGACATTGGATTTCATTCTGTGTGACTGATATCGGTTGCATAGAGTGGTTTGCCTGTGTGGCATGCCTAAGTGGCAAATGATCAAGGCTTCTGTTGAAAAGCAAAGTCTTGTGGTGATGATCAAAGCACAACCTGTGTGGCACAATTTTGTGTAACGTGAATTCGTGAGCCTCACACCCCGGTTGTGAACCAAAAACGGGAGAGGACCTCAGGGAGGGCATGCGTTTCCTTCTAGCTAGGGTGGTGTCAGTGACCTACCAGCCCTGATATTTATATACTTTTCACCTGTGTGGTTGTTGCTGTTGCGAGGCGCCTCGGTTAGATCGGACGATCCGGGTCCGATGGAGCCATTCGTTGGCTCATTTACGCCCCAAAGGGCGGGGAATCGTAGTGTTCAGGCATAATAATCCACATCGGTGGACCGGCCCTGTCGCTCCAAGGCTTGCCTGCGCGCTTGCCTGAGACACGGGCTAGAGCGTCTCGAATCGGTAGAGGATGATCCCTGGCCTCGGTTCATAGACGGAAATCCAATTTCCAAATACGTGACATTTGTGGTTTTAATTGTAGAACTAGTATGGCGACATGATATATGGTACCCATGCCGCCTATGATTGATACTTATGATTTGAAGTTGTTTTACACGCTATGCACTTATAATAGTATCAAATGATTTGTTTTAAAACGTATCAAGCATTCTTTGGCTGTTATACGGGAAAACCCTATCCCCCGGCTTGCGTTGCATTGTGTGATAGGACCTGGGTCTTATAACAGCTTCATTTTTCTTTATTTAGCATTGCGCTGTTCGTTTTATGCACTGGTATTCTTGGGAGGAAACCCGTTCCATGTTATACGGCGTGGTCCCCTGATTTACCTAACTTTAAAATAAAGATTAATAACTGTTTTAGTTCTCACACCAGTCACATGACTGACCTGGAGTTTATTGTTTTAACCTAAACTCTGGGTGCCCTTATTTTGACACGGGCAGCTAGTAGTTTTGGTTTTGCAGATTTATATTCATAGGATCCTGGTTTACAGCTGGAACGATATCTGGAAAGCTTTGTATCCGTATATCTCCTTCTAGTTGTGTATTGTATTATTTTCCGCTGCGATGTATTTAAATGTAATTTAAATCTCTAAAATTTCTGTGTAATATTTATTTGTTTATACGCTGTATATTCTTGTAATCTAATGTATTGTTGTGATATACAGTGAAATGTTCTTTTGTATGCGTTCTATTTTGTCATGTTCTCAAACGATAGGGCGTTTCGAACGGTCTGGGTCGGTTTAGCGACTAGTTCGGACCGAGCGAAATTCTTTTTCGTCACATTTGGTATCGGAGATTTGGTTTACAAAGCTTAGAGAACAAGACACATTAGAACCGTACGAAAGAATTCATCAGATATTGGATTAGTAATATCCAATGAGAATGACTCGTTAGAGATGGGATCAGTAGTATCCTAGAACGAGTGTGAAGGGTATATTTTTAAAATGAAAACAATTTTTGTTTTGATAATTTAAATCAACTATTCGTATTTGATTATTTATTTTATATTGATTAGGACAGTCCAGTATATACAGATTTTGCATATACGCCTTGCAAACGTGCATTTGAAGTTTTAATATACTGGATAGATATAGAATTACACTCTAGTCGCCCGGGAGTGATTCTGATGATTGATATATCATCATCAGAATTTATATTCGAGTGACGAACGTGTAATATCTATATATTTCCTATTGACTGGTGTGAGAACCAAAAATTTAATAGGGCCTATTGTTGTGATTTGGCACCAAAAACATGATTTTTGTATATGTATCAAAGTTATGAATTTGAAACGTTAATCCACTAATCGATTGATGTTTGTGTTGTTTGTTTAATTGTTTGATAATTTTGAACCATTACGCCTAATTGAATCACATATTGAATTATATTGAAATTTGGTTGCATTTGCTTGCATATACATCTACTTACATTGAACAGGTCATAGCAAGGAGGCTAGAGCAGAGAATAAAATTTGTTTGCCCGACAAATAGGTACATGTTTACTACATAATTTACTGTTTTGTTTGGGTGATGATGATTTTATGAGCCTATTGGCTAGCCGCTTGGCCTTTTCTTTTTCTTTTTGAGATCAGAAGGCCTATATGGCAATTTCGGGATTTTCCCGTGGCTCCCGGTGCAGGGGAGGTTATGGCGAAATTTTTCGAAAATTTAGGGTGTTAGCCAAATTTTTGAAAATTTGAAAATTCTCAAAAACTGAAAAGTTGGAGAATGCAAGCCAGATCGAATGTAGAGTTGATTAATCAAACCACTTTTGACTTTGTTCCTTTTCGGGGACGAAAAGTTTTAAGTGGGGGAGATTGTAATAACCTGGAAAATCTGGGCCAGTTTAAAATTTTTATTTTGGCAATTTTAATGAATTTTGACTATTTAAAATAGATTATTTTAAATAATATCGACGAGGAATTTATTTTGAATATAATTTGAACGTATATATTATATACGCCGTCGTTAGAATATAAATAATTATATATAATTATAATAGGAATTGAAAATGGCGCGGTAGTTCGATAATTCGATTTCAAACTTCAATTGAATGTACCGGGTGCAAAACAATCCGTATATTAGTGAAACCAAAAATAATGGAATCTAATTTATGATATCTTTCCAACGAATTTGAAAAATCAAAATTTCATAGCGGGGATCAAAAGATATGTCCAGTTGAAAATTCTGAATAGTCGCTATGGAATTCAGGCCCTTAAAAATAGACATTTTGCAAATGACCTCGGATTTCGACGAAACCACTTTTGTTGGATCCGTGATGTAAAGTTATTGCTAGTTTTCAAATTTCGTAATTTTTCGAATCAATATGTGAGCGTGGCAAAGGAAAACGCGTTTGACCAGTTTCAGTTGATTTTAATCGACTGGAAAATGGCCATTTTTTCAAATGGTCTCAGAATTCGACGAAACTAGTTTTGTTAGGACCGTATCGTCAATACGAAGCTAGAATATATTTTTCTGCAATTTGTAGAGTTAGTATGTGACCCCAGTAAATTGAAATGCGCGTTCAAATTCAATATATAGAGTATATGTTGATTTTGACAAAAACTGATTGTAACAGTCGAATCAGCTTGCGATACGTACCCCATTGTGTTCGGAATGGGGGTAAATAGCTATGGACGACAGGCGGTGGGCCTCGTTTCGAGTCCGTATGTAAAAGTCAACTTTTTAAATTAAATAATTAAAAAAAATATCCTCCCTCCTGTCCTTATAAACCGCTGCCCCCTCTTCGATTGAGTTCAATCAGAAGAAAAAAAAACGAAAAAAAAAAGAGAAAAAGAAAAGGAGAACACCCCGATACCCCAGACCCCGTCGCCTCCCTTCCATCCATCGCTGGCGACTCCGCTTAACCGCTCCACCACCGAGACCTCCTCCCCTTCGCGCAGCCTCGACCCCCCTCTTTCTTCGAACCACGATCCACCCAGCGCCTTTGAAACTGCACCGGACCTGAAGTCGACCCCACCTGAAGCCGCACAACCACCAAAGCACCCCAACGCGACGTCAGATCGGGGGTCAGCGGCTCAGGGCAGCGCGCACAGGAGGATTTGAGTGGCGATGATTTTTTTTCTTGGATTGGTCCAGGCATGTATAAACGAGAATGAAGATTACAGTGAGTTTTTCTTTATGTATACAACATCGTTTTGAGATCTGATTTATAATATAAATTACATTGGATAAAAATCTGATTTTTTATATGAATAACATAGAATTCGTTTTCAGTTTTTATATAATGAAATTGTTATAAAGTCTTGTTTTTTTTATAATACAGTAAAGGTATGATTTTTAATTTAGTTCATGATGTATAAAAATTAGATTTCTACATATCTAGTTGGGGTGAATCAAAAATATGATTTTTATATAAATAGAGAATATAAAAATATAATTTTTATATATGTGGTGAATCAAAAATATGATTTTATATAGTAGAGATTATAAAAATTCGATTTTTATATATTGAATAACGAGGTAAAAATTTGATTTTTTTATATATTGAATAGCTTAGTAAAAATTCGATTTTTATATATTGAATAGCGTAGTAAAAATTCGATTTTTATATATTGAATAGCAAAGAAAAAATTCGATTTTTATATACTAAATAGCAAAGTAAAAATTCGATTTTTACATATGTAGTGGCTACGGGCAACGAAAGTGACGAAAGACGAGAACGACGAAGATTTCTACTTAAGAAGAGTCGTGGAATTGGGATAGCTATCGGTGAGAATTTCTCACTCTTTAATTTAATTTTTTAGTTATATATATATATATATATATACTAGGATGCAGACGGTGTTTAGCAGCACCCGACACCCGTCATCCACAGACCATGGATGGCTTGTTTGTTTAATTGTTTGGTTGTGTAGTTGGTTAGATTATTTGGTTTGAATTGAATTGTTTGGTGAAATGAAATTGATTTGATTGATGTGTGAATGGCGTGGGCCTTCACTAGACCGGGGATAAGGCTAGGCCTTATCCCGTTTCTAGTATCGTGCCGTTATGCCGTCGAAATTTTCTAAAATATGTTAGAAAAATAAAAATATCATTTTTATTGTGTAGTTGAACTGAATAGAAATCCATGTGTTAAAATAAAATATTTATCGTTAAAAATATAATTTTTAACATGGAAGAGAATAAAATAAAATATTCATATACAAACCAGACGGTTTGTTTATGTACACCTATTTGAAGGACATTGATTGGGTCGATAAATTTTACACATCGCCCAACTGCACAAATAAAAATTTGTGTTTGATTGTTTGAAACGCCACACAGGTATTGGGATGATATTTGATGTACACTAATCCCGATTGTTTAGTTATATGTCGATCGATTAATTGACAGACTGTTATAAGCGTTGAATATTTATATTTGATGCTTATACAGTGTAGAATGCACTTTGGATGATGGTTGATTATTCATCGTTGTTGATATATACATGTGTTGTAGAAAATCCATATAATTAACATTATATGGTAATTGATTGGGCCTCATTCCAGTTTTGAAAAAGAAATATTTAAAATAAAAATATTTGAAATAGATATATTTGAAATAGAATATTTGAAAATAGAAACATATGAAGCCGTGTTGGTTAGATTGACGCCATTTTGACGTGAACGATATTTATATCGATTTTATTCATTCTTCAATGAATATTGAATAGATTTGAAATTCGAACTATATTGAAATGAATTGAAATTCGAATTATATTTAAAGTGAATTGAAATTCGAATTAAACTGAATTGATTTGAAATTCGAAATACACTGAAAGGATTTGAAATTTGAATAGAAATGAATTCGAATTGAAATTTAATAGAATTGAATACGAATCGAAATTTAATTGAAAACGAACTGAAATTGAATTAGAAATCAATTTGAATTGAAATCAATTTGAATTGAAATCAATTTGAAATGAATTTAAATTGGAATATTCAATTTTTATTTGAAATTGAATATGAAGTTGAAACCGTTTTGAAAATGAATTTAAAACGATTTATAAAGCACGTTTTGAATTGAAATCGACGAAGTATATATTATATATATATTATACATATAATATAATGGCCTGAATAGAACGCGCCGCGCCGCGGCAGTTGGCGAATTTCGACCATTGACTTCGAACGGATATTACGGGAGATCCGACCGTCGGATTCTCCTAAAACCGGAACCGTTGGGTTCGTATCAAAAAGAGCTTTCTAACAAACATTAGAAATTGGAAATCTAACGGTTGGATTTGGAATTATGTCCAAATCAAATTTGAAAAAGGTCGTTGTAAGTGCAGTTCGATGACCATTGATGGAAATCGGCTGTACGGGCCTTGATAAAATTATTAAAAATAGTAATAATTTGTGTAAAATCATAAGAAATGATTAGGGAAAAATTGGGATGAAAAACTCCATAATTGAAAAGATAAAAATAGATTTTTATCGAAATGAACTAGTTTTGAACTAGAATTAAAATTCTATTTATTTTTTAAATAAATTAATCGAATTAGAAATGGTTTAGAAAATAACCAGAATTTCCAATGATTGCATTGGAATGGATTTGAATCGAAATTGTCTTCGGAATATTTCGATGTTGGGTTTCGTGATTATACAGATGTTGTTATGGAAATTTGAAAGATATAGGTATATATATCGTTATTTCCAATACGATATTTGTTAGTCGTAGAATTTGATATTGAATATAAGCCGACATATTTTCTATTTAGAGCCTTGTGTTTAATATCAAATATGATTTGGGTTTGTCGTGAATGGTGTCTTCATTAACACTGTTCTTGAACCCAGTTGAGAAAAGATTAAATCTTTTTATTTAGATTTAATGAAGTGTAACAATTAAATAATATTTAATTGGAATTGAATTGATATTGATTCTTGGGTTTATCGTGGACAGTGTTTTAAATAACACCCGTTCTTTAACCTGATAATTAATGGAATGTGATTTTGGGTTTATCGTGAACCGTGTTTTAAATGACACTGATTCTTTAACCCAGTTAACGATTAAAACTAAGTGGAGTTTTAATGAATCTTTAATTAGATTGAAATGATCGAGAATGGAGTATCACCAGTTTTGCTCCAGGCGATAGTTAAATCTTTAATTAGATTTAAACGTGAAATGGTAATTGAATTTACCGATAACACCGTAGTGTTGGATATGAAGTATTACCAGTTTTACTTCATGGGATGAATAGGTTGGGATTGGGAAATTAAAACCAATGATTACATCGGTAAGGTTCGTTAATCCCGACTAGTTGAATCAAAATTCAAAAGAAGATTAAAGAATAAATTCAAGGAATTTATCTTGGATAAAATTAATGGGAACCTTTCCCTATGAATGTGAAATTTAGAAACTAACTGTCGGTTAGCCAAGCAGAATGGTTTTATGGATATTGATCTGATGTTGGTTTCGGCCTTCGGGGTTAATATTTGGGGAATTATTCTCTTGTTAATTTACGGTTAGTGACTAATGAATTGGAATGAGGCGTATGTTGTGTTTGTGTAACACTTATTTAAAATATACGCGAGTTATTCGGAAAGACCGGGTTTATCCCATTCTGAATAACTGATACGATGATAAGTCGAAGATGAAGACGTTGGTTGAAGACCGGAAGTCTTCACATCGTTTGGGTGATTACTGATGATCTTGATTGAGCTGTACACCCAAGATGAGGGAATCAATCGGTGGTCGTCCAGATGTGCTAGGAGATCGATGGATATGCGAGGAAAGTGCCTCCGGTTTCGTTCAGACCCAGAACGGACTTGTAAATGGACTGTGTGTCTGACATTGGATTTCATTCTGTGTGACTGATATCTGTTGCATAGAGTGGTTTTCCTGTATGGCATGCCTAAGTGGCAAATGATCAAGGCTTCTGTTGAAAAGCAAAGTCTTGTGGTGATGATCAAAGCACAGCCTGTGTGGCACAACTTTGTGTAACGTGAATTCGCGAGCCTCACACCCCGGTTGTGAACCAAAAATGGGAGAGGACCTCAGGGAGGGCATGCGTTTCCTTCTAGCTAGGGTGGTGTCAGTGACCTACCAGCCCTGACATTTATATACTTTTCACCTGTGTGGTTGTTGCTGTTGCGAGGCGCCTCGGTTAGATCGGACGATCCGAGTCCGATGGAGCCATTCGTTGGCTCATTTACGCCCCAAAGGGCGGGGAAATGTAGTGTTCAGGCGTAATAATCCACATCGGTGGACCGGCCCTGTCGCTCCAAGGCTTGCCTGCGCGCTTGCCTGAGACACAGGCTAGAGCGTCTCGAATCGGTAGAGGACGATCCCTGGCCTCAGTTCATAGACGGAAATCCAATTTCCAAATACGTGACATTTGCGGTTTTAATTGTAGAACTAGTATGGCGACATGATATATGGTACCCATGCCGCCTATGATTGATACTTATGATTTGAAGTTGTTTTACACACTATGCACTTATAATAGTATCAAATGATTTGCTTTAAAACGTATCAAGCATTCTTTGGCTGTTATAAGGGAAAACCCTATCCCCCGGCTTGCGTTGCATTGTGTGATAGGACCTGGGTCTTATAACAGCTTCATTTTTCTTTATTTAGCATTGCGCTGTTCGTTTTATGCACTGGTATTCTTGGGAGGAAACCCGTTCCGTGTTATACGGCGTGGTCCCCTGATTTACCTAACTTTAAAATAAAGATTAATAACTGTTTTAGTTCTCACACCAATCACATGACTGACCTGGAGTTTATTGTTTTAACCTAAACTCTGGGTGCTCTTATTTTGACACGGGCAGCTAGTAGTTTTGGTTTTGCAGATTTATATTCATAGGATCCTGGTTTACAGCTGGAATGATATCCGGAAAGCTTTGTATCCGTATATCTCCTTCTATTTGTGTATTGTATTATTTTCCGCTGCGATGTATTTAAATGTAATTTAATTCTCTGATATTTCTGTGTAATATTTATTTGTTTATACGCTGTATATTCTTGTAATCTGATGCATTGTTGTGATATACAGTGAAATGTTCTTTTGTATGCGTTCTATTTTGTCATGTTCTCAAACGATAAGGCGTTTCGAACGGTCTGGGTCGGTTTAGCGACTGGTTCGGAACGAGCGAAATTCTTTTTCGTCACAGGTGTGGGGCTGGGATTGGCCCTTGAATTCCTCTGATTTAATCCTGGCCGCACATCACTAACACCGTTAGTGATGTTATGTTCACCTCAGTTAATATGAGGTGAACGAACTCACTCTCGTAAAAATGTTGTTCTTATCATTTGTTCATTTAAATCATCTTCAATTTTGTGATGTGACATCGAACTACTCCCCACGATTTTATATTTTACTCTGATATTTATTAAGCAAAGATCCTAATTTTTAATTTATGAAGTTTATTGAGCATTATGCTGATTGATTTTTTGTTAAGTTCATTGGCATTACATTAGGATAATCCATGCGTACATTAATATATAAATGTCAAATGAACTTTGCACGTTAGATAAATGATAAGTAAATGAAACATGTTACTATTGTATATATAAATATTTAATATTGCTTCCAAATTGGTTAACATATAAAATTAAATACATTAACAAGAATTGTTAACAACATGCAAATATGTACTATATCAATAAGTGATATTAAATTTATCATGCAATAATTATTTCACATGCGCTGTTTGTTTTAGGTAGTTCACTGTATCCAAATGTACCATAAATTTAATGTCGTTTGTTCTAAAAGACTTTTGTATCAAAATTTATTTTTTTACTACATATGTTTCAAGTAGCATAATACACCCATTGCTACTACTATAGTACACTTCATTTCACTATTGCAATTTTATTTCAGCTCATGCCTGATCCATTCAAAACCATCAACCATCTAAATATTCAAGTATTCAATCGAATCAAAAAAGGCATCAAGTAAACTAAGACGTTATTACAAATTTACAATCATTTTCAGCTATTTGATCATCCAATTCTTATTTTAATTGAATTTGGATAATTCTAGGCCATCATCTAATGGAAATAATATTAATGCATAGGAAATCCAAAATAAAGTATTGATATAGTAAGACTTATGTGCTTTCTTCTATATTATTATTTGGTAGTCTTGCATTACAATTTTTCATAATCTTGAACAAATATAATCACTTTTAGAAAAAATTACACAACATAAATGTTTGAGTAGTGATATCACTAAAGGTAAAATTTTAGATTAGCACTCTTACTAAAATTGGCTTTTTCCAAAAAGTAACTTATAGATTAATTGGTACATCCTATGAATAGTTCTATTTTGTTTAACGTATAACTTAAACAATAGAAGCATTTAATAAATTTCATGTAATTGTCTTTGTTCATTATTCGATGTAAGCCACTTAATATTTTATGTTATTCTTAGCATCTTTATGCTTCTCACATTTAGTTTTTCATCTTTTGGTTAATATATAATACTATTAAAGATATGCAACACAATATTTGGTTTATTGATTAGTTGACAAATTAATATTTTAGGAATTATTAGATTTGATTTAGGAAAAGATGATTATGCATTTATTTCTCTCTCAGGCCCTATTTTTGGGAAACAAATAAATAAATATATGGTCATATATATTTATTTATTTGACTAATTATGAGAGATATTTGACTAATTATTGGTTGGTGGTTGCTATAAAGATGAGTATTGTGAAAGTTATTTTATTAATGATTGAGATTGATTCTCAATTTTTATGGGTTTCTTGTAATCTTTTGGAATTATTAACAAAGGTCTTATTTAGAGGAATTTTTTCTATTATTTTTTTCTTCACTTCTTATCTCTTATAAAATCTAGTTGTGTAGAGATCCTAGGAAAATCCCTAACAAATATTTGGTTAGGAATAATGGTAAACAATTTACATCATTATTTTAGGATAAATAAAAATAGCTCCTTTAATATATATCTCGCTTTATGAATTTTGTAGTCCTTGTCATGTTCGATGTTTGTTTATTCTTCCATCGTTGACTCCCATTGAAATATAGCGGTATTTCATTGGTAATGAAATATACAACATTTCAGTGCTAATGTAATTTATCTTTATTTTTATGTAGCCAATTTTAAAATTCATTGCACTTGCACTTGGCTGTAGCAATGAATTTAATAAGTATTACCGCAAAACGGTGGGAAAATTGACCATTAAAATGTTTAATATAGAATATAAAAGTATTTGTAAAAAAAAATTAATTCAGATTTTAAGGAAAAAGTTGTAGTATAGTTGAAGTAAAAATGGAAGTAAATGAAGACTCTTCAGCAGCACCAAAATGTTGTGGCTCCCATTCAGCAGCACCTACCCTATCACTAATTTTCATATTTTCAATAGCTTCATCCATCAAATTTTGATCGTAACTATCCACCAAAAATGAAGCCTTTTGATATAAACGATCCGAATATAAAAAAAAACAAAGTAGCCAATGCAGCAGAGCTTTCCGCATGGTCAGATCTGCTACTATGGTCATATAAGTTAACGTGGCCAAAAACATTGACATGCAAAGATGACTTACCATCTTCAACATGCAAACTACATATATTCAAATTTATAAAACCTCCAAAATAATTCTGGTGACATCTACCCACCAAACAAAGAAAACTTCTAATTTGAATCCTGTAAGAAAGAAGGGCAAACCAAAGAAAACAATGCAACAAAATTGCTATTGAGGTCATAACTTGGTATATGTGTAACAGCCCGCATTTTACGTATTGGAGGATCGTAAAATATTTTTATTTTATTCCCTAAAGGTTGGATCATTCTCATATTTTAATATTTTGTTTATAGGGATGTGAGACATGTCCATAATTTTTACCAATTTTGTTTGTGACCATTTTTCCCTGCCAGTCTTGTACAGGGCATAACTTTTTACTCGGATCGAATCAGGCATTGAAACCTATGCCATTGGAAAGGAAATGATGATTCCCTTTCCGTAGAGTGGTCACATTAAAGATTTGGCTTAGTGCTTTGGGAAGAATCGTCGTTTTAAGGTTTTACAGTTGGTTGTTCATGTTTTTAAGCCATAATGGGCTGATTCGGAGAGGCCCATTTGTGGGCTGGCGGAGGCTATAAATAGGGGATAAGGGGTATGAAGAAATTTAACTTTCTTCGTTCCTCATTTGGAAGAGCTAGAGTTCCTCCATTTCTCCATTCTCTTCACCTTTCCTCCATTAAAGCTTGGAGAATCAAAGTAGGGCTGTCAATGGATACCTGAAAAATTCGAAATCCGTCCGCATCCGTATCCGAAAAGCGGATAAATATTCGATATTCGGGAAAGTGGATGCGGATATAGGTATATCCGCATCCAAAAATTATCCGTCTGCCTTTTTTCGCGATTATAGCTTAAATTATTTGTATTTTAACATAATTAAATATACTAATTTATTAATTTACAAAATTATAAGTCTACTAAATGCATGTTAATTGCTCAAAATTAAATATTATCATTATATTTATTTATTTTAGCACTTTGGTAATCAATTAGGTTGAAAAAGCTTAATATTAAGCCTAAAAAAATTCATTTATGTTCATTGATTTATCGATTGTTGGCGGAGTGGATAATTATCCGATATCCATCCGTATCCGCGGATGCAGATATCCAATATCCGAAAATGGTTTCGAATGCGGATACGAATATGGCACTATTCGTATCCGAAAGTATCCGTTGATATCCCTAAATCGAAGATCTACCTCATTTGAATTTAGATCTATGTCATTCCAAGGGAGAGCTCATTGAATTGAAGAGTTTGGATCAAATTCTTCGCTATCCGGATCTAGATCTAAGTGTTTTTTTGGGTATTTTGGAGAATTGGTGAGTGATATGCATCTCTCACACGGATTCAATCAAGTATATGAGCATTTGATCTTGTTTTTCATCATTTTAAGTCGATTTCCCCTAGATCTACATCTTGGTAAGTCCATTTTCATATGAGTCACCGTAGGATCTAATTTAGCAACTTAAAACCGGTACTTTCTGTATATTCTATATGCTTATGCAAGTTAGATCCATAGTTTAGTTCATATGTTTATTTATCATGATTTTGGCAAAGTTTGCATAATTGTTGGTGAAAATCGTCATATTCAAATTGTTAGTGATTCCATATCATGTTTGCGGTTGAATTGGATGAACTGGTTGAGTAGATTTCATCGATCTTGTCGTTTGACGAAGTTTTTGTTGAATTTGGTGATGGATTGGACTTGTACAGGCCATGGGTCGGTCATGTACTATAAGGGGTAGTACATTTGGTCGGGTTAAGCATGGTCGGGTGGTCGGGTCGAGCATGGTCGGGTCGGTCAGGGTCGAGCATGGTCAGGTCGGTCAGGGTCGAGCATGGTCCGGTCGGGTTGGTCATGGTCGAACATGGTCAGGTTGGTCAGGGTCGAGCATGGTCGAGCAGCATAGGGTCGGTCATGATTTAATGGTATGGGTCGGCTGGTTTCATTCTTGATTGTTTCGGTCCATAGTGGATCAGAGTGTGTTTAAGGTTATGGCAGCGCTTTCAAACGCCATGGTTGATGGTAGAAACACTGTGACTTGTTTCAGTAGCAATATGTTGAAATCTATGAATGGATAATGGACCTTATGTTGTTGTTATTTGGTTCAGTAATGTTGTGACTTCAAAGTGAATTCAAGTAGAAATATTCGAAGTGTTGAAATGTGTTCGTTAATTGGTAAACAACGAATGAGGTGACAACTCAAAGCTCGTGAGTTGGTGGATAATGGTTGCTCGAGAAGGTTACTTGAGCTATGAAAATTTGTTGGGTTGGATGACTAGAGATGCAAAGGCCAAGAGATTATTGTTGTCGTAGGTTCTATCGGGCTCAAAGCAGGGGTACAATAGGGGCACCAAAAAGACCGTAAGGTTGCTGGTCGAATACCCTGGGTATCGTTAAAAGTCCTAGGTACGCGTCGTTGAAAGGCGTATGTAGATTCTGTTAAAACCGGGGTTATCATTAGCCCTTGACATATGGCAAGTGTAACAACCTGAATTACGACAGACCGGTTTTTTTTTTCAAAATTCTAATCTATCAAAACTCGTGTTGGTTTGCTCTGGTATCCTGCAGTAAAGACAGAGACATAAAATATGTCAGAACTCAGAAAATATCTCACCGCGGAATGGGCAAAATATAATATTATCAAAGTATAGCCTTACCGTATTAATAATACTACCTAACCGGTATCCAAAGCCATCATGTCTCATGTCTCTACCACAAGTCTAACCTACGAATATGTTATGAGGAGGGGGTCAGAACACAAGTTCTAGTGACTGGATTTAAACTATACACTTTGGATAATTCTACATATACCGTTCAATCATATTTTCTTATTTTTTTAGGTTACTTAGGTTAACAACACTCAAGGCTTACACACATGTCGTACCCATTTACTTCCCAGTGGATTAACCTAATATAGTATATATGTAACTGCCCCTCAATACTGAGGTACACCACATGGTACCCCACTCGCACGGTCTCCACCATAATGCCATAGAAATGAACGCAGTCCCACATCCTATGCCGGAGTGACGTACGAATCTCTACATAACAATGTTATGTTCTACATATATCTGTCATTATCACGCTACGTAAGCGTACGTACTACCACCGTCGATCGAATCAGATTTCATACCGAAGTAATGACCTCAAGTCTACGATGCACCACCCAGAGTAGACATGCATGTATCTTGACTGTCCCACGTGCGTATCAGCAATCGTATTCCATTCCTTAACCGTATATACTGTGCACCGAGTTCCATAGCAGGGCTATACAAGAAACACGGAACTCGGTCGGAAGATTTTCCATATCTATACAGGCCTGCCTTTAAGAGCCTCAAAATACAAATATTCCTAGTGTTTGTTTTCATGGTGGCTATGGCCCCACCTTGGCCCCTCCCACAGCTAGTAAATACTACAAGAGCTAAACGACTTTCCCCTAACAAACAATCTAAACATCCAGTTGGCGTCTTCCTTCAACCACCGTACCTAGATAGTGAAAGGTAAATGGTCTATTGGTTTTAGCTCTAGTCTTTTCGCATCCCACTTGCTTCCGATGACGGGTACCCGATGATCTACTATCTCTGTTGGTCCTGACCTCTGCCGCCTCGTTGATGCGACTGCTGAATCATGCTAGTGTCACTGTAACACCCCACCTCCGTTAAGGTCACTCACAGAGGGAATTCCTTAACTTCGGTGGAGCATTATAGGTAAAAGATGCAGATAAATTACAAGATAGATAAATAAAGCAGCGGAAAATAAAGTCATATTATAAACAACTTAATTCATACAACAATTTCCTCAATCATACTTAAATGTATTACATAGAACTTCTGTCTTGATTTAAAAACTTCCAAGAATAAAAGAAGCATAAAAACAATGATATTCCCCGATAAAACATGAACCAGCCATAGCAGTGGAAGAGAGAGAGAGAGTCCAAAGCGATACACCAACTAATCTTCAAGCTTGGAAAGAGAAGAGGTCCAAGTTTGGCTGAGCTATTCCCTCCCTGACTACTTGGGGGGGGGGGGGAACGGAAGAAAAGAGGCGAAAAGCAAACTAGGTCAGACATAAGTCTGGTAAGTCTAGTGATCTTTCAGCATGCAAACAAGATAAAGGATCATGACATGAATAAACCGAAAATAGGACAATACCATAAAAACAAGGTAACTAAAGACAAGATAAGTGCAAGGTGAACTAAATGCGCTTCTACTTTTTTCTCTGCTTTGCTACTACTCTGTTAATCTAATTTCTATATTTATCTCTGCATCACCTAACTAGTGTCCTAACTTGTAATCTGTATAAAATGATAATCGTGATCCCAACCCCCCGTAATTGTGGTAGCCTTCAGGTGTACATCTACCGTGAGGATTCCACCTTAATTAGCCTAATTGTCACGAACATGTTAGTTGTACCCTTACTACACTATCGATCGGCTCCCTACTTGTATTTATGTTCCATGTGTCTGTGTCAATCGGCCCTCTCTTGCGTGTAGATACCCTGAGATGGTCCCACCATAAGTTGTATCAATCCTTATGATAGCGACCTGACACGACTCAAGATGCACAGTGTATAACTACTGGTACCCAGTGCCTGCTTTTTCCCACTCCGGAGTACTACAGGCCCGTAAACCGTCAGAACCTACAGTGACATACCCCCTGCCGCTGCTTTGACCGCTTATAATCAGCCCAATAATCGTACCCCACCCTGCCTAGTTCAAGGTATAGTGATACATCCATGTGGGTTACTGTTTAAATGGGTCCCCGTTACTAGGGTTTCCTATTGGTTAAGTTTGTGGGCTTATATTTACTAATATTACCCACCAACCCGATATGTACTTAACCCTCCCATCGATTCAAGCATTTTTAATAAACGGTTAAGTTTTGTGGGCCTGTATGTACTAATATTACCCACCTACACGAGATATACTTAACCCTCCCATCGATTCAAGCATGTTTATTTAATAGTTAAGTTTTGTGTGCCTATATTTACAAATATTACCCACCAACCCGATATGTACTTAACCCTTCCACTGATTCAAGCATGTCTATTTAATGGTTAAGTTTTGTGGGCCTATATTTACTAATATTACCCACCAACCCGATATGTACTTAACCCTTCCACTGATTCAAGCATGTTAATTTAATGGTTAAGTTTTGTGGGCCTATATTTACTAATATTACCGACCAACACGATATGTACTTAACCCTTCCACTGATTCAAGCATGTTTATTTAATGTTTAAGTTAAGTGTTGTCCGGTCATGTTAACTTAACCCACTCATTCATCATGTCATGTTGGTTAAGCATTTCTTATTAACTTGACCCTCCTTACTTATCATGTTGGATTGGTCAAGTGTTTCCTATTAACTTAACCCCACGTATTCATCTTGTTGTATTGGTTAAGTGTCATCAATCAGTTCAAGTTAACTTAACCGACGTACGTGTCATGTTACTTTGGTTAAGTGTTGCCTTCTTGTGTTAACTTAACCCTACTACAAATCAAGTAATATTGGTTAAGTGTTGCCCTCTTATTTTAACTTAAACTTTCCATAAATCAAGTTATATTTGTTAAGTATTTCTAAATTTACTTAACCTCACCCACTTGTCTAATTAACATGTTATAAAGGTTAAGTGTTCTTAATTTACTTAACCTCACCCACTTGTCTAATTAACATGTTATAACGGTTAAGTGTTCTAAATTTACTTAACCTCACCCACTTGTCTAATTAACATGTTATAACGGTTAAGTGTTCTAAATTTACTTAACCTCACCCACTTGTCTAATTAACATGTTATAACGGTTAAGTGTTATAAATGTACTTAACCTCACCCATCAGTTTAGTTAACATGTTGAATTGGTTGAGTGTTTCCTTAATTGACTTAACCCTACCAATCTTGACTTAGCTTTATTAAAGCACCAACCACTCACATTAGACAGGTATTATTGTGGTCACTAGATGTGCCGGTCGGTTCCGGGTAGTTTTACACCATAACTCAGTCTAACCTCGGGTTGTTTTTTGGGCTCAATGCACTAACCACCCACATTAGACAGGTATTATTGTGGTCACTGGATGTGCTGGTTGGTTCCGGGCAGTATTACAGCATAACTCAGTCTAACCTCGGGTTAGGAATATTCGTCTTTTCTAATTTTACATATTTCTCCTTTTATGCTTATACGTAAATTTGTTAACAATTTATTGTCATGGCCCACTTTCCCTCTAATTCAAGTTCATGGTTTTTGGCATAAAAACTATACGATTTTTATGCCACTCGTTAATTACATAACTATGAGCCAAATATGTCAGTTATGCATAATTTCCAAGTTTTTCCCAATATTTCCCCCGTTGTACGTTCGCGTTAATCACATAAAGTCATTGGGCCCGCAAATAAGCCTAATTTATAAACAAGAGGTAAAAGAAGGGAACATTTAATCAAACATATACGTAAATTTAAATTAATATGTCTCACTATAATGAACCGGGTTTTTGACGATATTGGTTATCCGATATACAACACATATCGAACATCCAAGGATCAAAAATACCGGTCATTAATGAAAGAACTTAGAGGGTGAGGATAGATAAGATAGAAACTTAGAATAGAAGAAGAAGAAGACAACATCAGAGTAACACGAATCTCACAGCGGAATGAATAACATATAATAGATAACATATCCTTGAAATAAAATCGGTATATGTATACAATAACATTATCAGAGTACAACACTTACAACACAGCGGAAATAAACTATAGTTATATAATCCTGAAGCCTCCTGCTCCAGCTCTTCAAGTATCTGTAAATACCGACTACTTGACTGCCCATAAAAATTGGGCACCCAAGAGTTTTAGGGAAAACAAAAACAAAATGAACTCCGGGTCAGTCATGGGACTGGTATGAGTAAAACAGATTAAAACAGTTCAAGCAGGTAAATGATATCTCATAAGACCACACCGTATAACGGAACGGGTTTTTCCCTTATGAGAATCCAAAATATCTTTATATCAAAAACCTTTTGATATTATAATAATGTCTATCAACCACAAATATAATAATCATCTAGCAGAAACTCTTTCATCTCACGTTCTACATATATAGTACAACATCAAAACTGCAAGCACATATTGGGTAATGGATTTCCAACTATGACAAGGTATGGAACCTCCTTTCGCTAGTGTACCTCTAGAGAGGAATACACTAGGGTCAATAAGAACATCTTGCAACCCAGCCACACATGACTGACCACTCATTTCGCTTGGGTGTATTGAATGTATATCACCAACGGTAGGGATCAGCAACCGTTTCCCGAATGGGACAGTATCGACAATAGATTTTTAGAAATAAATGAAACTCTAGATCAGATGATTATACACCCTACTTCGGAGCGACCGACTTAGCCATGCTGCCTGCCCAATTTCTGTCATTTACCGGATGTGAGGCTAGAAGCTACGCTTTATCATCACACCAGATTCACTTTGAATGCCACATCATCAAATCCATCAAATCACCGATTGACGTCCTCAACAATACATTATGTGTTAGCTAAAAGAAGTTTCTTTCTCCGCTTCACTCTTGGTACGGTTGGAGAAATCAATATACGTGATCGTCTGGAAATACTCTGTCAGACACCCGTCCATACAAGTCATCTAGGAGCTGGATGAACCGAAGGTACTATTTAGTATATCCATCTTAGGCACTGTTATCTAAGATTTATACAATAGCCCTTGCACTTTACTCCATCTTCGATTTCCTTTGGCATATATGATTCATAACGCTTATGCCAATACAGAGTGGTTCTTTGGATAATAATCCAACCGGTCTCTCCATATTAACAATGTTAAAATGGTCAAAACTTCGATAGTCTATGATTTAACCATCAAAGAAAAACAGGTGTGCAAACAACGATATTCTTTCCAAATGGAAATTATATCGATCAATCATCATTCATATATATATATATATATATATACATATATATATATATTTCCTTATTTTCTATGTTTAGGAAATATACGTTAACATTGGAAAACGTTTCCATTTCTAATCCATATTTCCAATTTCAATATTTGATTACATTGTTGATTCTATTGGGAAAACATTTCCAAATCTTCTTTACTCGGATTTAAACAGATGTTTAAATCAACATCGCGACGACAGTTCGAACCACTATACTTATTTACTAAATTCACTTAACCACTTTCACTCTCGAACCTTAACAATTTCTAAATTAATAACGAAGTCAATCAAGTTGGGGTATAACTACCTCTCAGATCTTAACTGAACAACATTTCAAATCTCGAAATAGGTTAAGTTCATCTTTTAACTCTTTAACACTTCCTTACGTAACTCTCGTTCGAATAAATCTCTATTCGATAACTCCTCCCTTCGAATAACTATATTTGATAATCTCTCTTACAAATAACTAGATTTGAAAACCTTTCTTCGAATAAACTAAATTCGATTAACTCTACTTCAACTCTATTCGAATAGCTAATTCGAATAACTCCATTTAAATAACTCTAGTTCGATTTAACTCTATCGGTTAACTCTAACTGATTAACTCTAACTGATTAACTCTAACAGGTTTAACTCTATCTTGAATAACTATATTCGATTAACTCCATTCGATTAACTCTAGATCGCAGCGATCACAATGGTTACGTCTGATTCCCTCAGGAAACATCCGACCGCCGTAGGCTATCTGCAGCCATGCGAATTACGCTAGCAGTCGTGCTAAATGGAATATCATCCCGAATAACTATGTATGGTTTACTCTAATTGATTTACTCTATTCATTTACTAAACAAATATTCCTTTATCCTATTTATTTTCTAAATAAATATTCTCCTTTATTCTATTCTATTCGTTTATCAACATTTTTCCCTTTTTATAAAACTCTATTCGTTTTATAAACGTTTCCTTTTATTTACTTTCGAAAATATTTCCTTTTATAAAATCTGTTGATTTTATAAAATCCCTTTATTTCAATATGCATTGAAATAATTCTTTTTACATCCCAGGCTCTTTTATGATATTAAAAATATCGAATAACAATGATCAGTATCATTTAAACACACATAATCAAACAGATTATATATCACATCATATATTACAATATATGAACAGAACAGTATCATAAATATTGAGGAGTCCAGTTGGACCCCTCCAACCTGTTCCCCTGCATCACAGATGTTAAACAACACATATATAAAATATTCTAATAAAACAGAATCAATATTCGATTAACGATTAATATATATATATATATATATATATATATATATATATAGTTATCTATGATTTCAATCAATACACAAATAACTCAACCAACAGTTAACACACATCAATCAATTATCATTTATCATTTCTAAATATACGTTATAAAAATAGAATTGTTCAGAGTTGGTGAGTTTTACTCCATTGGCGCGTTAACCGTTAAATGACGGTTTGCGTTATTTAATTCAGTCGGGCAATTTATTTCGCAATAAATTGTAACGAGCTCCGATGGATTCCCAGTCAGTTCCAGTGCGTAGCCGTCATCCATACGATCCTGTCGGATCTTGTTTTGCCCAATTCTGATATCGTATGTAAAAGTTACATATTTTTTAAGTTAATACTCTATTTACTGAAATAAAAATTAAATATAAAACATTTTGGGCTTTACTAAATCCCTTTAGGCCCACATACCCCTTAACCCGCAACTGCCTCCTTCTCCAAACCGATCTTACAGAACCCGACTCTAGCTGCTACTTCGAATACCATTCCCCAACTTCGGACCTCAACTACTCCCTCCCTTTACACTCGTTCCACCCCAAACCACTCCCATCCTCTTCTCCTTCGAACCCTCTTTCAAACCGTAACCACAACATGCCGCTCGCACCAACCACCATAGATCCAACGTCGACCAGTTCTGGGCCGCTACAGTACCCATATCGACAAAATTGATCATCGTTCTTCCTACAAATTCGAGGCAAACTGCAAATTTCCATTTACAACCCAAATCTAACTTCAGAAATCATACACGATGTACCATTTCATCGAATTAACCAACCCTAGTTTATTGCTCACAAACTGATCCTCGAAATAAATGGATCGCACCACTTAAAAGAGGCACCAAATCGAAGGGGATCACTCATAGAACCCATCTATAATAGTATTATGATTTATATATTTTAATTGGATTTTCGCTGGATTTTTATGAGGATCGAAACCCATTCCTGGAAGAAGAAAGTGACGGCGTGATTTGTTGTTGACCGAAGGATGTAAGAAATTAGGTTTAAGGGTGAGAGGGGGGTATTTATAGTGTTTAAATATTTAAATATTCAATTTAATATTCAAATTTGAATGAACCGCTGATTCTATTTATCCTTTAAAATTCCTGTGACCACGTACGATACCCAAAAATCACGAAACTGGACAGACAGCAACATTTCGATATTACGGTCCCAACGAAACTGGTTTCGTCGAATTCCGACTCCGTATGCTCACACAGCGTATTTTTAAAGGTCAAATACTGACTATTTTGCACTCTAAAAATCCGTACGACCACACAATGACTCTAAAAATCACGAAACTGGAAATCTAACAACAATTTTACATTGCGGATCCAACAAAATTAGTTTCGTCGAATTCCAACTTCGTTTGCAAAAGTGGCTATTTTTAAAGCTCTAAATGACCTATTTAAATATATAAATATAATTAAATTAAATATTTATAATTAAATATTATCGTCTATATTCACACACGAATACCATACAACTCAAAAAAATCCTATATGTATTTCTAACTCGATATTTCAGGCTGGGTCAACCCGATATTCGATTTATATTGAAATTCCTTTTTAAAATATAAATAATTCCTTTATAAATTATAAAGGAATTCCACAGTGACTTTTCTAAAATTTGATTTGGACATAAATCAAAATCTACACGACGAAATCCCGATTTTTCTCTTCCACTAGAAAGATATACTCCACCAGCTCCACACGTTTCTTGTTTCACAGAAATCCGGCTTAAAACGAATCCTGTACATTCAGTTGAAGTTCGAATCGCCAAATCGCGAACTGCAGCGTCATTTCGAGCTCGATTATAATTATAATATAATTATACGTTCAAACTGCCGTTCAAATAATATATGCGTTATCCTAATTCAATTTCTAAATTGAAATTAAATATCACAGATGATCCAGTTCACACCATATCGCCATTTCAGCCAATTCTGATTATTTCAGAATTAAATATATTATTTAATTTATTATTTTAATTAAATATTCACTATTATTAAATTCCACGACCATTTAATTCACTATATCACTATTTATATAATTAAATAAATTAATTATAATACCTCTGCCAATGCGCGTCATTACAATCTTTCCCATTTAAAATAATTTCGTCCTCGAAATTGCTAAGGTAGAGAACGACCCTATCGACTGGTTAGAACCTATTTGTTCGCTTCTTAACTTTAGTTCCAATTGAACCAATTTAATTTCAATTATAAATTTATTTAATTCTTATCAACGAAAATATCCAAAAATCTTGAAATTTTTCTAATGCCTTAACTCTTCGAAAAATTTCGCCAGCACCTCCTTTGTACTGGTCCATCGGTCAAACTCCCACTCGCCTCTCTGGGCCATCTCCATCCCAAAAGAAAATCAAACAGCCAAGCGGCTTGCCAATTCGGCTCATAAATCTTATATCCACTAGAAATATAAACTTGTACCTTTTGTCGACATATCACTATATCCTTTCCACCTGTTATCAATTCAGCGGATACAAGGGTTGTCCCAATCAAATTCCAATCTGCTTTTATCCACAACACAACCATTCGCTTATATCCGAGCCAAATATCATCTCAACTCTTAACTTGATTATCCCATTACACTTCAAATTTGAATCTCACAATCCAATTTGTCTTGATATCATTCTAATTCAATCTCAGTTACCACTTTACTGGCTTTACTTTAATTCAAATTTGCTTTCACAAATTTCTGTTAAATTTGTTTTTAATTCAAACAGTCTTTCCCTAGGAGTTTTCAAACAGTTTACTCTTTTCAAAAATCAAAATTTTCTTTATGAACATGTCACTGGGCCCTTAATTAATATTCCATTAGTTAAATCACTTCTCTATTTCTTTATCAATATTTGTTAACTAAATATTTTCAATAACCATATTGGCCTTTTATATTATTTGGAAAACATTTCCGAATATCGCCTTCCTTTATTTTCTAAACTTTAGAAAATATATGCTATTTATAATTGGAAAATATTCCAATTACTTATCTCTTTTCCGATCTCGTTTATTTCTATACTTAGGAAATATTCTTTATTATATTTCCAAGCTTACACTTATTTGGGTTAAAATGGATGTTGTGTAAAACATCGTTACGACAACCCAAATACTATATTCAACTAACTCTTATTCAACATTGATCTTCGAGCCTGAAATCTTACTATTTATTTGTTAATAATGAAATCAATCAAGTTGGGGTATAACTACCTCTCAGACCTTGACTGAATAACATTTATAACGTCAAAACAGATATGACTACTTACTCGAATAATCAATACCATACAACACTTATTCACTTTTAAACACGTATACGCTTCCTCTTTCTATTCTTACTAGATTTTATTCTTAGTCTTCCTTTTTGATTTTACTATTCTATTTCTAAGTTCGTTTCCTTATCGACTTCTATATATATATATATATATATATATATATATATATATTGATACGTTGATTTCTAACTATCAAATTATCTTAAAAATATTCTAACTCCTTAAATTCCTAGAAAAATTCGCCATAACCTCCTTTGTACCAGGAGCATCGGGATATTTCAAATAGCCTCCCATGGCCCTCACCAAATCCAAAAGAAAAAGAAAAAGCCAAGCGGCTAGCCGATATGGCGCATAAAATCTCATATATGAATTAAATACATACCTTTTCGTCGGGCATTCTATTTATATACCTCCATACCTTATCCATATCTATCTCATGTATATTTATACCAGCCCAATCTATTTTAACTATACCTGATCGTTTTAACTCAATTCATTAATTAATTTGTTAATTAACTCCTTAGTCTATTTCACTTTTATATTTGAACATGACATGTTCAAATATATTTTAACTTGCTTATTAACTAATTTGAATCCAAATTTCAAATTTAAGTCTATATTCGATTTCGAATATCCATTTACAAATCCAATTCACGTTTCAAAGTTCAACTTCAAATTCAAAACTCGATTAACTAATTCCTCTACGACTTAGTTAATTCTATTCAATTTCTATTCAAATTTTATTCAAATTCTATATATTCAAATTCTATATATCAAATTCTATTCAAATTCTATTCAAATTCTATATTATAAATCCCATTTGAATTTCTATATTCAAATTCTGTATATTCAAATCCTATATTTGAATTCCATTTGAATTCTATATTCAAATTCCATTTGAATTTCTATATTCAAACTCTATTTCAATTCCATTGAATTTCATATATTCAAACTTCCTTTGAATTTCTATATTCAATTCTATTTGAATTCTCTTTATTCAAATCTATTTGAATTCTCTTTATTCAAATTCTATATTCAATTCTATATTATAAATCCCATTTTGAAATTCAACACAACTTGTCTTTCCCAAAACAAATTCAAAACAATATCTATGGTAGTAATTCGTCACTTACAACTCGAAAATGAATATTGATGATGCAGCTGTCATCATCGGAATCTATTTTCCAGCGATCAAAGTGAGTTCAATACTATAAAACCATTTCTAAACATTTCCACTTTGAAATTCATTTCAAAATATAATCCACACTGCTCGTAAAACAATTTAAAATCTCCCAAGATCTTAAATTTTCCTTATTTTTAATCCAAATCCATTTACAAACACTTATCCAATTCTCCAGAGTTTTAACTCAATTTCTGGTTTAAAATTTCAGATTCAACTCATCTGATTTCACGTATTTCACTTATATGAATTCTGATTGGTTATTTACATAACCATTAAATTTATAATCTTACTTAATTATAATAACAACCAATATATCCACTATATTATAATTATTCCAATATAAATCCTTTATATCAAAATATAATTTGGGTAAAAAAAAAATTCATTTACCCTCTTTCAAAACATACCATGACGGTTCATCGTATTCGAGTGTTTACAAAATCCCTACCGATACAGTGGATCAAACTGATCGACTAGAACTCATAAACGACTCAACCAACAAATCTCCACCATATAAAATCATTTTATATTGAATAACAAATACGCTCTCGTATATATACACTCAACTCAGTCTAGAGTATTACTAACCCCATCTCTACTGAGTCACGCCACAGAGCCAAGGTAATTCTTAACTTAAGCTCTGATACCAATTGTAATGACCCGAAAATCTGGTCCAATTTGAGCTGACTAAATAACACAAGTCCAACCCCAAATTGCACTGAAAACCAGGAAATTAATAGAAAGAAAATAGGGGGTGAGGATAGATAAGATAGAAACTTAGATTAGAAGAAGAAGAAGAAGAAGACAAAATCAGAGTAACACGAATCTCACAGCGGAACGAATAACATATAATAGATAACATATCCTTGAAATAAAATCAGTATATGTATACAATAACATTATTAGAGTGCAACACTTACAACACAGCGGAAATAAACTATAGCTATATAATCCTGAAGCCTCCTTCTCCAGCTCTTCAAGTATCTGTACATCCCAACTACTTGATTGCCCGTACAAAATCGGGCACCCAAGAGTTTTAGGGAAATCAAAAACAAAATAAACTCCGGGTCAGTCATGGGACTGGTATGAGTAAAACGGTTTAAAACAGTTCAAGTAGGTTAATGATATCTCATAAGACCACACCGTATAACGGAACGGGTTTTTCCCTTATGAGAATCCAAAATATCTTTATACCAAAAACCTTTTGATATTATAATAATGTCTACCAACCACAACTATAATAATCATCTAGCAGAAACGCTTTCATCTCACGTTCTACATATATAGTATAACATCAAAACCGCAAGCACATATTGGGTAATGGATTTCCAACTATGACAAGGTATGGAACCTCCTTTCGCTAGTGTACCTCTAGAGAGGAATACACTGGGTTCAACAAGAACATCTTGCAACCCGGCCACACATGACCGACCACTCATTTCGCTTGAGTGTATCGAATGTATATCACCAACGGTTGGGATTAGCAACCGTTTCCCGAATGGGACAATATCGACAATAGATTTTTAGAAGTAAATGAAACTCTAGATCAGGTGATTATACACCCTACTTTGGAGCGACCGACTTAGCCATGCTACCTGTCCGATTTCTATCATTTACCGGATGTGAGGCTAGAAGCTACGCTTTATCATCACACCGGATTCAATTTGAATGCCACATCATCAAATCCATCAAATCACCGATTGACGTCCTCAACAATACATTATGTGTTAGCTAAAAGAAGTTTCCTTCTCCGCTTCCACTCTTGGTACGGTTGGAGAAATCAATATACGTGATCATTTGGAAATACTCTGTCAGACATCTGTCCATACAAGTCATCCAGGAACAGGATGAACCGAAGGTACTATTCAGTATAACCATCTTAGGCACTGTTATCTAAGATTTATACAATAGCTCTTGCACATTACTCCGTCTTCAATTTCCTTTGGCATATATGATTCGCAATGCTTATGCCAATACAGAGTGGTTCTTTGGATAATAATCCAACCGGTCTCTCCATATTAACAACGTTAAAATGGTCAAAACTTCGATAGTCTGTGATTTGAACATCAAAGAAAAACAGGTGTATAAACAACGATATTCTTTCCAAATGGAAATTATATCGATCAATCATCATTCATATATATATATATATATTTCCTTATTTTCTATGTTTAGAAAATATACGTTAACATTGGAAAACGTTTCCATTTCTAATCCATATTTCCAATTTCAATATTTGATTACATTGCTAATTCTATTGGGAAAACATTTCCAAATCTTCTTTACTCGGATTTAAACAGATGTTTAAATCAACATCGAGATGACAAATCGAACCACTATACTTATTTACTAAATTCACTTAACCACTTTCACTCTCGAACCTTAACCATTTCTAAATTAAAAACGAAGTCAATCAAGTTGGGGTATAACTACCTCTCAGACCTTAACTGAACAACATTTCAAATCTCGAAATAGGTTAAGTTCATCTTTTAACTCTTTAACACTTCCTTACGTAACTCTCGTTCGAATAAATCTCTATTCGATAACTCCTCCCTTAGAATAACTATATTTGATAATCTCTCTTACAAATAACTAGATTCGAAAACCTTTCTTCGAATAAACTAAATTTGATTAACTCTACTTCAACTCTATTCGAATAGCTAATTCGAATAACTCCATTTAAATAACTCTAGTTCAATTTAACTCTATCGATTAACTCTAACTAATTAACTCTAACTGATTAACTCTAACTGGTTTAACTCTATCTTGAATAACTATATTCGATTAACTCCATTCGCTTAACTCTAGATCGCAGCGATCATAATGGTTACGCCTGATTCCCTCAGGAAACATTCGACCGCCGTAGGCTATCTGCAGCCCTGCGAATTATGCTAGCAGTCGTGCTAAATGGAATCTCATCCCGAATAACTATGTATGGTTTACTCTAATCGATTTACTCTATTCATTTCCTAAACAAATATTCCTTTATCCTATTTATTTTCTAGATAAATATTCTACTTTATTCTATTCTATTCGTTTATCAACATTTTTCCCTTTTTATAAAACTCTATTCGTTTTATAAACATTTCCTTTTATATACTTTCGAAAATATTTCCTTTTATAAAATCTGTTGATTTTATAAAATCCCTTTATTTCAATATACATTGAAATAATTCTTTTTACATCCCAGGGTCTTTATTGATATTAAAAATATCGAATAACAATGATCAATATCATTTAAACACACATAATCAAACAGATTATATATCACATCATATATTACAATATATGAACAGAACAGTATCATAAATATTGAGGAGTCCAGTTGGACCCCTCCAACCTGTTCCCCTGCATCACAGATGTTAAACAACACATATATAAAATATTCTAATAAAACAGAATCAATATTCGATTAACGATTTATATATATATCGTTATATATGATTTCAATCAATACACAAACAACTCAACCAACAGTTAACACACAGCAATCAGTCATCATTTATTAGTTCTAAATATACGTTATAAAAATAGAACTGTTGAGAGTTGGTGAGTTTTACTCACATTGGCGAGTTAACCGTTAAATAACGGTTTGCGTCATTTGATTCAGTCGGGCAATTTATTTCGCAATAAATTGTAACGATCTCTGATGGATTCCCAGTCAGTTCCAGTGCGTAGCCGTCGTCCATACGATCCTGTCGGATCTTGTTTTGCGCAATTCTGATACAGTATGTAAAAATTACATATTTTTGAAGTTAATACTCTATTTACTGAAATAAAAATTAAATATAAAACATTTTGAGCTTTACTAAACCCCTTTAGGCCCACATACCCCTTAACCTGCAACTGCCTCCTTCTCCAAACCGATCTTATAGAACCCGACTCTAGCTGCTACTTCGAATACCATTCCCCAACTTCGGACCTTAACTACTCCCTCCCTTTACACTCGTTCCACCCCAAACCACTCCCATCCTCTTCTCCTTCGAACCCTCTTTCAAACCGTACCCACAACATGCCGCTCGCACCAACCACCATAGATCCGACTTCGACCAGTTCTGGGCCCCTACAGTACCCATATCGACAAAATTGATCATCGTTCTTCCCACAAATTCGAGGAAAACTGCGAATTTCCATTTACAACCCAAATCTAACTTCAGAAATCATACACGATGTACCATTTCATCGAATTAACCAACCCTAATTTACTGCTCACAAACCGACCCTCGACATAAATGGATCGCACCACTTAAAAGAGGCACCAAATCGAAGGGGATCACTCATAGAACCCATCTATAATAGTATTATGATTTATATATTTTAATTGGATTTTCACTGGATTTTTATGAGGATCGAAACCCATTCCTGGAAGAAGAAAGTGACGGCGTGATTTGTTGTTGACCGAAGGATGTAAGAAATTAGGTTTAAGGGTGAGAGGGGGGTATTTATAGTGTTTAAATATTTAAATTTTCAATTTAATATTCAAATTTAAATGAACCGCTGATTCTATTTATCCTTTAAAAATCCTTTGACCACATACGATACCCAAAAATCACGAAACTGGACCGACAACAACAGTTCGATATTACGGTCCCAATGAAACTGGTTTCGTCGAATTCCGACTCCGTATGCTCACACAGCGTATTTTTAAAGGTCAAAATACAGACTATTTTTCACTCTAAAATTCCGTACGACCACACAGTGACTCTAAAAATCACGAAACTGGAAATCTAACAACTATTTGACATTGCGGATCCAATAAAATTAGTATCGTTGAATTCCGACTTCGTTTGCAAAAGTGGCTATTTTTAAAGCTCTAAATGACCTATTTAAATATATAAATATATTTAAATATAATTAAATTAAATATTTATAATTAAATATTATCATCTATATTGACACACGAATACCATACAACTCAGAAAAATCTTATATGTATTTCTAACTCGATATTTCAAGCTGGGTCAACCCGATATTCGATTTATATTGAAATTCCTTTTTAGAATATAAATAATTCCTTTATAAATTATAAAGGAATTCCATAGTGATTTTTCTAAAATTTGATTTGGACATAAATCAAAATCTACACTACGAAATCCCGATTTTTCTCTTCCGCTAGAAAGATATACTCCGCCAGCTCCACACGTTTCTTATTTCACAGAAATCCGGCTTAAAACGAATCCTGTACATTCAGTTGAAGTTCGAATCGCCAAATCGTGAACTGCAGCGCCATTTCGAGCTCGATTATAATTATAATATAATTATACATTCAAACTGTCGTTCAAATAATATATGCATTATCCTAATTCAATTTCTAAACTGAAATTAAATATCACAGATGATCCAGTTCACACCATATCGCCATTCCAGCCAATTCTGATTATTTCAGAATTAAATATATTATTTAATTTATTATTTTAATTAAATATTCACTATTATTAAATTCCACGACTATTTAATTCACTATATCACTGTTTATATAATTAAATAAATTAATTATAAAACCTCTGCCAATGCGGGTCATTACACTCACGAAACTTGCAATTAGATTAGATAGAACTAGCATAAGCCTAAGCATGTGAACATGTAGATCTAGGCATAGGTGAACACAACTTGGTTTATAAACTAGCATAATTTAGGAGAATCATGACATGTACATTCCAGAGCATGTATAAGTTTAACTTTAACATGTAGATGTGAATTAGATCTAACAATAATGATCATATGAACTTGCATGAATCCATTTTACAAACTTGCATATAAATATAGATCTAATTTTTGGATCTAACACAGAACATGAAACTTGCATATGAACATATGTATATATATATATATATATATATATGTATGTATATGTATATAGATCTTGACTTGGGTCTAACATAAAACATGTATCTTGCATATGAACATATATATAGATCTTGACTAACATAAAACATGTTTCTTGCATATGAACATATATATAGATCTTGACTAACATAAAACATGTATCTTGCATATGACACATCATGAAAGGATTGTCAAACTTATATGTGGTATGATGGTTTCGTTCCCCAAATCATAATAAGTTTATCTCCAATTTCCACATGATACAATAAGTTCAAATAAACCACAATCATTCCAAGACATACATGACCAAATTTTTGCAAGAATTAGATATGAATTTGCATCATCAATCACATACAACTTGGTTCAAATTCTATTCTCCAATTCATTACAAATCACGTATTTAATTTATTCACATCTGAAAGGTAACTATATTTACAAACAAAAAGGAATTCTTGAGTTCTGGGATCTATATTCTGAAATTGAATTGCTCGCCTTTGATGTAGATCGTTGAATTCTCTTAGTTGAATTAGATTAGATTTAATTTGATTTTGGTTTTAGTGGCAGCTAGGTTTAGATGAGAGTGAATAATAGAATTAGTTTTAGGTTTATGGTCTTTATATAGTTGTAGAGAGCGTTTTAGGACCATTAGATTAACCCTGAACCATGAGAACCAATCAGATGGCACATCTGCCTTAGAGCGAATCGGCCCACGGGTTGAAAGCCAAACACCTTGAATCAACCCCTAGTCGACCCAGCGGGGCTTCGGTTGACCTAAAAAATGGGCCGGTTCGATTATTCCCCCTCCCGATTCGTTGTTTTGAACTTTTTTGCATATTTATTTATTTAATTTTTATATATATATATATTTCTCATATGCATAAACTTCAAGGCTTAATAACTTCTTCATAAGGTATCCGTTTTATGGAAACCAAATGTCTATCTTGACCAAAATTTTGAGGTGAACGCAATTGCGCAACCCATTTCACTTGATTCTTCTTCTAAAAATTAAGTGTTCTTGAATTTGTTAATTTTAATATTCTCAGAAAATTCGGGGTATTACATTCTCCCTTCCTTAAAGGGTTTCGTCCCCGAAATCTTCAAGTTAAGAAGAATGCATACTAACATCCAATCATCCATCTACTCATCCATCATCCACAAGCATCCATTGTCCTTAAAAGACTTCTAATGCCGTATGAACATATGCAGAGTGTGTGTATATGTCTCTTATCTAGTGCAAAATCAGGCGGTCTACTGATCCAGTTGACCTCCTTAATGCGAATCATGAGAGTGTCATGCATCCAATATGTATGCAAATATCTCTAATCATGTAAATACTATATGTGTGCATATTCACTCATCCATATGCAACATCCATATGATAACACATCAAGTTTCAATCCATATACAAATACATTCATATGCATATGCAATATGAAAGTGACTGAGCCAATCTAGTGCCTAATGTGTGTATATGCATCCACGAGAAACCACTAGCAAAAACTTGCAACCATCAATCATCATATGTCTCAAACACATGTTTTCATCCATTTGCTTCTACCTAAGGATCGAGGATAGGACCGAGAGGATATACTTAAAAGATAAAGACTAGCATGCAAATAAATATTACAGAAAAAGGAGGAATCAAGGATATACCCTCAAAAAGGGTATGATGCGCGTATCTAGTCTTCAGTCTTCTAAGTCGCATCTTCTTTGAGCTTCACTCTACTGTACCTTAACTAATTTAACTGAGCGATTGCGAAGCTTCTTGACCTCCATTTCCAAAACCCACTAGTAAAGATAGGACCTCGATCATTTACTATGCTAGAGGGTATCCAATGTTGTCGAACTATCTTTCCAAGATAAACAGAAGTTAACCATGATACCAAGTGTATATACTAAGATGATTAGAGGTCTCTCCTCTATTTAGCTTATCCATCATGTCACAAATCTGAGGGTCTAAAGCTAAAGGTTGCTATGTACTTTTTACCTATCTTAAGGTTAGTTTTTTTTTCTATTTAGGGCGCCTGCCACAACTATTTATTACTCACGCAAACCATCCTTGTCGAACTAGACATCCCTCAAGTACAAGCCCCAAAGGCCTAAACCAATATCAGACAAGCACCCATGGAATACCTCCTCCGAATTCGGACGATCTATGTGAGGTGATACTAGCAAAACAACCAAACAATTGAGCACTTAACTGACTCTGGCTATCCTTGCCAATCTTGCTCCAAAACTATCGTTGATCGCATAACTGGCTTTGTATTGTCAACTGGATATATGCGGAAGTCTATCTCGAGTTTTTAGGGGGAAAACTCCTAACCTTAATTAAAAAACATCTACGTACTCATGGATTACTCTAATGGATCAAAAATCATCGATAAATAAATAAAGTGATTCTAGGTAGCTAAGACAAACTGATCCCTTAGGATCGTATAAAATTTCGAGGGTATTCCCGAGGCAAGTCGAAAGTCTAACTACCCTCCTTTCACAATTACTAGCTAACTAATCCATGCCTAGAATCAACCCATAGCCCATGAAATGAAAAACATAAGTATCTCAAATCCTTACAAACCAAAGATAAATGGGCCGAACCACAAACTGGACGTGAGACAATAATGGGATCCTCTGCTATACAAACTCTAGGGTGCAGAAACTCAACTATAGAAGCAGATATAAACAAATGCAAAGCGCAAAAATCAAAAAGAGTAATAGCAGGATAATCAAGAAGAAAAACTAAACTTTTCAACAGAAACCTTACTACCTCTCTCTCAGGTATGCTGGTGCTGATAGCATGCACTTGCCTTCCGGAAAATCCTGTCTTTTGTTCTTGCCCTTACCCTTAATTATACGACCCGTTATACCAAAATAAAGATACTTCCTCTTGTTTTAGGTTTTACTATTCTTTCCCCCCTCCTTTGTGAACCAAGTCCATATCCATGAGTTCTTCATCCTTGTGTTTTTCTCCTTAGCCAAACTCCCTCATGCTCGTCTTTGCCATCCTTGTGTAACTAGCTGACAGGTCACTCGAAAGCTGCCTCCATCGCATGGAGAATCCTACAAAGCTCGAAAGAAAATTAGCTGCATGTGAAACTACTACGGCTAAGATAGAAGTTGGGAACTTGTTTGCCCTTTGACAAGTGTCATAGTCTCGTCGAGCCTACGAAACCATGCCGCGATGAGGTTACCTCCCAGAAAGCCAGGAGCCCCAAAGACTCAGGAAAGAAGGAAACAAGGACTCAAACAGAGGATCAAAAGATAATGCATATGGGTTTGGGGAATACGCCTTTAAAACAAATCTTTTCTTTTGAAAATGCTTCTTTTAAAACCATTTTGAAAATAATTTTTCAAATCTTTTATCTGATCAGGTAATCTTCAGCTCTGATACCAAGTGTAACACCCCACCTCTGTTAAGGTCACTCACAGAGGGAATGCCTTAACTTCGGTGGAGCATTATAGGTAAAAGACGCAGATAAATTACAAGACAGATAAATAAAGCAGCGGAAAATAAAGTCATTTTATAAACAACTTAATTCAGTCAAGCTTTTACAACAATTTCCTCAATCATACCTAAACGTAATACATAGAACTTCTGTCTTTATTTAAAAACTTCCAAGAATAAAAGAAGCATAAAAACAATGATATTCCCCGATAAAGCATGAACTAGCCATAGTAGTGGAAGAGAGAGAGTCTAAAGCGATACACCAACTAATCTTCAAGCTTGGAAATAGAAGAGGTCCAAGTTAGGCTGAGCTATTCCCTCCCTGACTACTTGTGGGGGGGGGGGGGAGGGGGAACGGAAGAAAAGAGGCGAAAAGCAAACTAGGTCAGACATAAGTCTGGTAAGTCCAGTGATCTTTCAGCATGCAAACAAGATAAAGGATCATGACATGAATAAACCGAAAATAGGACAATACCATAAAAACAAGGTAACTAAAGACAAGATAAGTGCAAGGTGAACTGAATGCGCTTCTACTTTTTTTCTGCTTCATTACTACTCTGTTAATATGATATCTATATTTATCTCTGCACCACCTAACTAGTGTCCCAACTAGTAATCTGTATAAAATGATAATCGTGATCCCAACACCTTATAATTATGGTAGCCTTCAGGTGTACATCTATCGAGAGGATTCCACCTCAATCAGCCTAATTGCCATGAACATGTTAGATGTACCCATACTACCCTATCGATCGGCTCCTTACTTGTATTCATGTTCCATGTGTCTGTGTCCATCGACCCTCTCTTGCGTGTAGATACCTTGTGCTCGTCCCACCATAAGATGTATCAATCCTTATGATAGCGACCCGACACGATTAAAGATGCATAATGTATAACTACCGGTACCCAGTGCCTGCCTTTTCCCACTCTGGAGTATGTGCACGCCCGTAAACCATCGGAACCTACACTGACGTACCCCATGCTGCTGCTTTGACCGCTTATAATCAGCCCAGTAATCGTGCCCCACCCTGCCTAGTTTAGGGTACCGTGATACATCCATGTGGGTTACTGCTAAAATGGGTCCCCGTTACTAGGGTTTCCTACTGGTTAAGTTTTTGGGCCTATATTTATTAATATTACCCACTAACCCGATATGTACTTAATCCTCCCATCGATTCAAGCATTTTTAATAAACGGTTAAGTTTTATGGGCCTATATGTACTAATATTACCCACCTATACGAGATGTACTTAACCCTCCCATCGATTCAAGCATGTTTATGTAACAACCCGTAAAATGCGAGCCAGTTTGAAATTTTTATTTTGGCAATTTTAGCGAATTTTGAATATTTAAAATGAATTATTTTAAATAATATCGACGAGGAAATTTATTTTGAATATAATTCGAACGTATATTTTATATACGTCGTCGTTAGAATATAAATATTTATATATAATTATAAATAGAATTGAAAATGGCGCGGTAGTTCGATAATTCGATTTCAAACTTCAATTGAATGTACCGGGTGCAAAACAATCCGGATTTTAGTGAAACCAAAAATAATGGGATCGAATAGTGAATACCTTTCCAACGAATCCGACAAATCAAAATTTCGTAGCGGGAATCAAAAGATATGTCCAGTTGAAAATTCTGAATAGTCGCTATGGAATTCAGGCCCTTAAAAATGGACATTTTGCAAACGACTTCGGATTTCGACGAAACCAGTTTTGTTGGGTCCGTGATGTTAAATTATTGCTAGGTTTCAAATTTCATAATTTTTCGAATCAGTATGTGAGCGTGGCAAAGGAAAACGCGTTTGACCATTTCAGTTGATTTTAATCGACTGGAAATTGGCCATTTTTCTAACGGTCTCAGAATTCGACGAAACTAGTTTTGTTAGGACCGTATCGTCAATACGAAGCTAGAAAATATTTTTCTGGAATTTTTTTTTAGTTAGTATGTGACCCCGGTAATTTGAAATGTACGTTTAAAAATTCAATATAGTGATTTAAATGTAAATTCAACGGAAACTGATCGAAGCGATCAAATCAGCTGGCGGTACATATCCCGTTGTGTTCGGAATGGGGGTATTTCGCTATGGACGGGAGGCGGTGGGCCTCGTTTAGACGTCGTTTGAAAAGTCAACTTTTTAAAATTAAATAATAAAAAAAAAAATTATTATATATCTCTCCTTATAACTACCCAGGCCCCCCGTTCAGAAAATTAAAACCAGAAAAAGAAAAAAAAAACCCTAATTCTAATCGAGCCGCCTCGTCGGAGGCCCTCTTCGCCGCCACCGGAGCAAGGCGCACCCTTCTCCGTCGATGTCTGCCACCTCCTCGCCTCCAACTCCCTCTCGCGACCGTACCCACGAGCCCACGCCCTAAAACCCGACGCCACCAGACCCTTTCGAGCACCGCACCCCCCCTACGTCGAAGTCAACGCGCCGCGCCTCAGGGTGGAGGAGCCACCGCTGCCGCCGGCCTGACTGCACCCCCTCCTGTAAGTTTTTAATTTATTTATATTTTTTTTTTATATAAATAATTGATTTTAAAACTGATTCTAGAAAAAAAAATAATTAAAACTGATTTATAAAAGATTAGAAAACTGATTTATAAAAGATTTTAAAACTGAATTTATAAAGGAAATGTAAAACTGATTTTTATGATTTTAAAAACTGATTTTTATGATTTTAAAAACTGGTTTCATTTTTAGATTTTAAATTAGAGAAAGATTTAAACTTTAAATTAGAGAAAGATTTAAAATTAAATTAGAGAAAGATTTAAAACTTTAAAATTAGAAAAGGTGAAAACTTTAAAAATTGAAAAGGCGAAATCTTTATATATTGAATAGCAAAGTAAAAATTCGATTTTTATATATTGAATAGCGAACTAAAAATTCGATATTTACATATTGAACTTCGATAGAAAAATATAATTTTTATATGTTGAACTTCGAAATAAAAATATGATTTTTATCTATTGAACTTCGAAATAAAAATATGATTTTTATCTATTGAACTTCGAAATAAAAATATGATTTTTATCTATTGAACTTCGAAATAAAAATATGATTTTTATGTATCGAATAACGAAGTAAAGATTCGATTTTTATATATATAGTGGCCTTGGGCAACGAAGGTGACAAAAAGGCGAAACGACGAAGACTTCTGCAAAAGAAGAGCCGTGGAGCTGGATAGCTATAATGTGAGAACTTCTCACTCAAATTCTATTTTTCTAGTTATATATATATATATACTAGGATGCAGACGGTGCTTAGTAGCACCCGACACAATCGTCCACAGACCATGGACTTGTTTGTTTGGTTGCGTAGATTAGTTGGATTATTTGATAGAAATTGAATTGATATGATTGATGTGTGAATGGCGTGGGCCTTCACTAGACCGGGGATTAGGCTAGGCCTTGTCCCGTTTCTAGTATCGTGCCGTTATGCCGCCGAAATTTTCTAAAATAAGTTAGAAAAATAAAAATATCATTTTATTTAAAGAATGAACTGAATAGAAATTCATATGTTGGAATAAAATGTTTTATCGTTAAAAATATAATTTTTAACGTGAAGTGAATAGAATAAAATATTCATTTACAAACCGGACGGTTTGTTTATGTACACCTATTTGAAGGACATTGATTGGGACGATAAATTTTACACATCGCCCAACAGCACAAATAAAATATGTGTTTGATTGTTTGAAACCCCACACGGGTGTTAGGATGAAATATGCAGTTCACTCATCCTGATTGATTAAACATGTCGATCGATTGATTGACAGGCTGTTATAAGCGTTAGATATCTATATTTGATGCTTTTACAGTGTAGTGCACTTTGGTTGATGGTTGATTATTTTTCAATGCTATTATACATGTATTGTATGAAAATCCATATAATTAATTTTATATGGTAATTGATTGGGCCTCATTCCAGTTTAGAAATAGAAATATTTGAAAAAGAAATATTTGAAATAGAATATTTGAAAATAGAAATTTATGAAGCCGTGTTGATTAGATTGACGCCATTTTGACGTAAACGATATTTATATCGATTTATTCGATTTCGAAATAAATTGAATTGAAAACGATTTCGAATAGAAATTGAATTGAAAACGATTTCGAATAGAAATGAATTGAAAACGATTTCGAATAGAAATGAATTGAAAACGATTTCGAAATGAATTGAATTGAAAACGATTTCGAAATGAATTGAATTGAAAGCGATTTCAAAATGAATTGAATTGAAAGCGATTTCGAAATGAATTGAATTGAAAACGATTTCGAAATGAATTGAAAGCGAATGGAAATGAATTCAAATTGAATTGAAATGAATTTTAAAACGAATTTATAAAGAAGAATTCAATTGTGATTTGAATTGAAAAGGAAGTTGAAAATGTTTTCGAAACGAATTCAAAACCATTTATATAATTCGTTTTAAATAGAAATCGACGAAGTATATATTATATATATTATATATATAATATAATGGCCTGAATAGAACGCGCCGCGCCGCGGCAGTTCGTGAATTTCGACCATTTATTTCAAACGGACATTGCGGGAGATCCGACCGTCGGATTCTCCTAAAACCGGAACCGTTGGGTTCGTATCGAAAAGAGCTTTCTAATGAATGTTAGAAATTTGAAATCTAACGGTTGGATTTGGAGATACATCCAAATCAAATTCGAAAAAGGTCGCTGTAAGTGCAGTTCGATGGCCATTGATGGAAATCGACTGTACGGGCCTTGATAAAATTATTAAAAATAGCAATAATTTGTGTAAAATCATAAGAAATGATTTGTGAAGATTTGGGATGAAAAACTCCATATTTGAAAAGATAAAAATAGGTTTTTATCGAAATGAACTAGTTTTGAACTAGAAATATAATTCTATTTATTTTTAAATAAATAAATTGAATTCGAAAAGGGTTTTAAAAAAATAACCAAAATTTCCAATGATTGCATTGGAGTGGATTTGAATCGAAATTGTCTTCGGAATATTTCGATGTTGGAATTCGTGATTATACAGGTGTGGTTATGGAAATTTGAAAGATATATATTTATATCGTTATTTCCAATACGACATTTGTTAGTCGTAGAATTCGATATTGAATATAAGCCGATATATTTTCTATTCAGAGCCTTGTATTGAATATCGAATGTGATTTGGGTTTGTCGTGAATGGTGTCTTCACTAACACTGTTCTTGAACCCAGTTGAGAAAAGATTAAATCTTTTTATTTAGATTTAATGAAGTGTACCAATTAAAAATGATATTTAATTGGAATTGAATTAGTATTGATTTTTGGGTTTATCGTGAACAGTGTTTTAAATAACACTTGTTCTTTAACCTGATAATTAATGGAATGATTTTTGGGTTTATCGTGAACAGTGTTTTAAATAACACTTGTTCTTTAACCTGATAATTAATGGAATGATTTTTGGGTTTATCGTGGATAGTGTTTTTAAATAACACTCGTTCTTTAACCCGATGATTAATGAATGTGATTTTGGGTTTATCGTGAACCGTGTTTTTAAATGACACTGATTCTTTAACCCAGTCAAAGATTAAAACTAAGTGGAGTTTTAATGAATCTTTAATTAGATTGAAATGATCGAAAATGGAGTATCACCAGTTTTGCTCCAGGCGATAGTTAAATCTTTAATTAGATTTGAACGTGAAATGGTAATTGAATTTACCGATAACACTGTGGTGTTAGATATGAAGTATTCACAGTTTTACTTCATGGGATGAATAGGTTGGGATTGGGAAATTAAAACGAATGATTACTTCGGTAAGGATCGCTAATCCCGACTAGTTTGAATTGATATTCAAAAGTTGATTAAAGAATAAATTCAAGAATTTATCTTTGATAAAATTAATGGGAACCTTTCCCTATGAATGTGAAATTAGAAACTAACCGTCGGTTAGCTAAGTAGAATGATTTTCTGGATATTGATCTGATGTTGGTTTCGGCCTTCGGGGTTAATATTTGGGAAATTATTCTCTTGATTAATTTACGGTTAGTGACTGATGAATTGGAATGAGGCGTATGTTGTGTTTGTGTAACACTTTTATAATATATACGCGAGTTATTCGGAAAGACCGGGTTTATCCCATTCTGAATAACTGATACGACGATAAGTCGAAGATGAAGACGGTGGTCGAAGACCGGAGGTCTTCACGTCGTTTGGGTGATAACTGATGATCTTGATTGGGCTGTACACCCAAGAAGATGGAAACAGTTGGTGATCGTCCAGACGTACTTGGAGATCGATGGATATGCGGGGTACTAGGTGCCTCCGGTTTCGTTCAGACCCAGAACGGACTTGTAAATGGACTGTGTGTCTGACATTGGATTTTAGTCCGTGTGATTGATCTCTATTAAATATATATCTGTTTGGCGGCGGAGGATTTATTCTCTTGCTTAACGCCCTTCTCTGAGACGTACGAGCTCAGGGGTTATATATTGATGGATATCAAACGCATGGAGTGAATTGCCTGTGTGGCATGCCTAAGTGGCAATTGATCGAGGCTTCTGTTGAAAAGCAAAGTCTTGTGGTGATGATCAAAGCACGGCCTTTGTGGCGTAGCTTTGTGTAACGTTTACCTCGCGTGTTTCACACCCGGTATGAACCAAAAACGGGAGACGGACCTCAGGGAGGACTTGCGTTTCTTTCTAGTTAGAAGTGGCGTCAGTGGTTTTACACGCCCTGACGAGTTTGACTTATGTGGTTGTTGCTGTTGCGAGGCGCCTCGGTTATATCGGTTTCGGCCGAATGCATTCTGGTCGGCTGACGGGCCAGACTTACACCCCATAGGGTGGGGAGACGTATTGTTCAGGTATAATAATCCACTCCGTGTGGACCGGCCCTGACGATCCAAGGGGCAGTTGCGGCTGTTCCTGTGGCTCGGGCTAGAGAGTCACGAATCGGTTGAGGACTATCTTTTGCCTCGGTTCATAGACGGAAATCCAATTTCCAAATACGTGACTTTGCGGTTTTAATTGTAAAACTAGTATGGCGACATGATATATGGTACCCATGCCGCCTATGATTGATACTTATGATTTGAAGTTGTTTTATACACTATGCACTTATAGTTGTATCAAATGATTTGTTTTTAACGTATCAAGCATTCTTTGGCTGTTATAAGGAAAAACCCTATCCCCCGGCTTGCGTTGCATTGTGTGATAGGACCTGGGTCTTATAACAGCTTCATTTTTCTTTATTTAGCATTGCGCTGTTTGTTTTATGCACTGGTTCTTGGGAGGAAACCCGTTCCGTGTTATACGGCGTGGTCCCTTGATTTACCGAACTTTAAAAATAAAGATTAATAACTGTTTTAGTTCTCACACCAGTCACATGACTGACCTGGAGTTTATTGTTTTAACCTAAACTCTGGGTGCCCTTATTTTGACACGGGCAGCTAGTAGTTTTGGTTTTGCAGATTTATATTCACAGGATCTTGGTTTACAGCTGGAACGATATCCGGAAAGCTTTGTATCCGTATATCTCATTCTAGTTGTGTATTGTATTATTTTCCGCTGCTATGTATTTAAATGTAATTTAAATCTCTGATATTTCTGTGTAATATTTATTCATACTCTGTATATTCTTGTAATTTGATGCATTGTTGTAATATACAATAAAACGTTCTTCTGTATGCGTTCTGTTGTGGTTTGTTCTTGAACTATCCGACGCTTTCCTTTACGGGGAAGTTGCGGGTCTTTACACGTGGTATCAGAGCTTTGGTTTACAAAGCTTAGAGAACAAGACACATTAGAACCTTACGAAAGAATTCATCAGATATTGGATTAGTAATATCCAACGGGAATGACTCGTTAGAGATGGGATCAGTAGTATCCTAGGACGAGTGTGAAGAGTATATTTTTTTAAAATGAAAACCAATTTTGTTTTGAAAATATAAATCAACTATTCATATTTGATTATTTATTTTGAAATTGAATTGGGCAATCCAGTATATAAAGATTTTGCATATATGTCTTGCAAACGTGTGTTCGAAGTTTTAATATATTGGGTAGATATAGAATCCCCCTAGTGCCCGGGAATAATTCTGGTGATGGGGCACTGTCGCCAGTATTTATGTTCGTGTGACGAAGGTGTGATACCTATATATTTCCATTAGACTGGTGTGAGAACCAAACCTATATATATAGAGCTAGGACACATTGTTGTGAATTGGCATCAAAAACATGATTTTAGTATATGTATCAAATTATGAATTTGAAACTCTAATTCACTAATTGATTGATGTTTGTGTGGTTTGTTTAGTTGTTTGCTAATTTTTAACCATTAAGCCTAATTGGATCAAATATTGAATTATATTGAAAATTTGTCGCATTTGCTTGCATATACATATACTTATATTGAACAGGTCATAGCAAGGAGGCTAGAGCCAGAGAATAAAATTTGTTTGCCCGACAAATAGGTACATGTTTACTACATAATTTCCTGTTTTGTTTGGGTGATGATGATTTTGTGAGCCTATTGGCTAGCCGCTTGGCCTTTTCTTTTTCTTTTTGAGATCTGAAGGACCGGGGAAGCTATTTGAAATTCCCCGATGCTCCCGGTGCAGGGGAGGTTATGGCGAAATTTTTCAAAAATTTAGGGTGTTAGCCAAATTTTTGAAATTTTGGAAATTCTCAGAAACTAAAGAGTTGGAGAATGGAATACAGATCGAGCGTAGAGTTGAATTGATCAAACCACTTTCGACTTTGTTCCTTTTCGGGGACGAAAAGTTTTAAGTGGGGGAGATTGTAACAACCCGTAAAATGCGAGCCAGTTTGAAATTTTTATTTTGGCAATTTTAGCGAATTTTGAATATTTAAAATGAATTATTTTAAATAATATCGACGAGGAAATTTATTTTGAATATAATTCGAACGTATATTTTATATACGTCGTCGTTAGTATATAAATATTTATATATAATTATAAATAGAATTGAAAATGGCGCGGTAGTTCGATAATTCGATTTCAAACTTCAATTGAATGTACCGGGTGCAAAACAATCCGGATTTTAGTGAAACCAAAAATAATGGGATCGAATAGTGAATACCTTTCCAACGAATCCGACAAATCAAAATTTCGTAGCGGGAATCAAAAGATATGTCCAGTTGAAAATTCTGAATAGTCGCTATGGAATTCAGGCCCTTAAAAATGGACATTTTGCAAACGACTTCGGATTTCGACGAAACCAGTTTTGTTGGGTCCGTGATGTTAAATTATTGCTAGGTTTCAAATTTCATAATTTTTCGAATCAGTATGTGAGCGTGGCAAAGGAAAACGCGTTTGACCATTTCAGTTGATTTTAATCGACTGGAAATTGGCCATTTTTCTAACGGTCTCAGAATTCGACGAAACTAGTTTTGTTAGGACCGTATCGTCAATACGAAGCTAGAAAATATTTTTCTGGAATTTTTTTTTAGTTAGTATGTGACCCCGGTAATTTGAAATGTACGTTTAAAAATTCAATATAGTGATTTAAATGTAAATTCAACGGAAACTGATCGAAGCGATCAAATCAGCTGGCGGTACATATCCCGTTGTGTTCGGAATGGGGGTATTTCGCTATGGACGGGAGGCGGTGGGCCTCGTTTAGACGTCGTTTGAAAAGTCAACTTTTTAAAATTAAATAATAAAAAAAAAAATTATTATATATCTCTCCTTATAACTACCCAGGCCCCCCGTTCAGAAAATTAAAACCAGAAAAAGAAAAAAAAAACCCTAATTCTAATCGAGCCGCCTCGTCGGAGGCCCTCTTCGCCGCCACCGGAGCAAGGCGCACCCTTCTCCGTCGATGTCTGCCACCTCCTCGCCTCCAACTCCCTCTCGCGACCGTACCCACGAGCCCACGCCCTAAAACCCGACGCCACCAGACCCTTTCGAGCACCGCACCCCCCCTACGTCGAAGTCAACGCGCCGCGCCTCAGGGTGGAGGAGCCACCGCTGCCGCCGGCCTGACTGCACCCCCTCCTGTAAGTTTTTAATTTATTTATATTTTTTTTTTATATAAATAATTGATTTTAAAACTGATTCTAGAAAAAAAAATAATTAAAACTGATTTATAAAAGATTAGAAAACTGATTTATAAAAGATTTTAAAACTGAATATATAAAGGAAATGTAAAACTGATTTTTATGATTTTAAAAACTGATTTTTATGATTTTAAAAACTGGTTTTATTTTTAGATTTTAAATTAGGGAAAGATTTAAACTTTAAATTAGAGAAAGATTTAAACTTTAAATTAGAGAAAGATTTAAAACTTTAAAATTAGAAAAGGTGAAAACTTTAAAAATTGAAAAGGCGAAATCTTTATATATTGAATAGCAAAGTAAAAATTCGATTTTTATATATTGAATAGCGAACTAAAAATTCGATTTTTACATATTGAACTTCGATAGAAAAATATAATTTTTATATGTTGAACTTCGAAATAAAAATATGATTTTTATCTATTGAACTTCGAAATAAAAATATGATTTTTATCTATTGAACTTCGAAATAAAAATATGATTTTTATCTATTGAACTTCGAAATAAAAATATGATTTTTATGTATCGAATAACGAAGTAAAGATTCGATTTTTATATATATAGTGGCCTTGGGCAACGAAGGTGACAAAAAGGCGAAACGACGAAGACTTCTGCAAAAGAAGAGCCGTGGAGCTGGATAGCTATAATGTGAGAACTTCTCACTCAAATTCTATTTTTCTAGTTATATATATATATGCTAGGATGCAGACGGTGCTTAGTAGCACCCGACACAATCGTCCACAGACCATGGACTTGTTTGTTTGGTTGCGTAGATTAGTTGGATTATTTGATAGAAATTGAATTGATATGATTGATGTGTGAATGGCGTGGGCCTTCACTAGACCGGGGATTAGGCTAGGCCTTGTCCCGTTTCTAGTATCGTGCCGTTATGCCGCCGAAATTTTCTAAAATAAGTTAGAAAAATAAAAATATCATTTTATTTAAAGAATGAACTGAATAGAAATTCATATGTTGGAATAAAATGTTTTATCGTTAAAAATATAATTTTTAACGTGAAGTGAATAGAATAAAATATTCATTTACAAACCGGACGGTTTGTTTATGTACACCTATTTGAAGGACATTGATTGGGACGATAAATTTTACACATCGCCCAACAGCACAAATAAAATATGTGTTTGATTGTTTGAAACCCCACACGGGTGTTAGGATGAAATATGCAGTTCACTCATCCTGATTGATTAAACATGTCGATCGATTGATTGACAGGCTGTTATAAGCATTAGATATCTATATTTGGTGCTTTTACAGTGTAGTGCACTTTGGTTGATGGTTGATTATTTTTCAATGCTATTATATATGTATTGTATGAAAATCCATATAATTAATTTTATATGGTAATTGATTGGGCCTCATTCCAGTTTAGAAATAGAAATATTTGAAAAAGAAATATTTGAAATAGAATATTTGAAAATAGAAATTTATGAAGTCGTGTTGATTAGATTGACGCCATTTTGACGTAAACGATATTTATATCGATTTATTCGATTTCGAAATAAATTGAATTGAAAACGATTTCGAATAGAAATTGAATTGAAAACGATTTCGAATAGAAATGAATTGAAAACGATTTCGAATAGAAATGAATTGAAAACGATTTCGAAATGAATTGAATTGAAAACGATTTCGAAATGAATTGAATTGAAAGCGATTTCAAAATGAATTGAATTGAAAGCGATTTCGAAATGAATTGAATTGAAAACGATTTCGAAATGAATTGAAAGCGAATGGAAATGAATTCAAATTGAATTGAAATGAATTTTAAAACGAATTTATAAAGAAGAATTCAATTGTGATTTGAATTGAAAAGGAAGTTGAAAATGTTTTCGAAACGAATTCAAAACCATTTATATAATTCGTTTTAAATAGAAATCGACGAAGTATATATTATATATATTATATATATAATATAATGGCCTGAATAGAACGCGCCGCGCCGCGGCAGTTCGTGAATTTCGACCATTTATTTCAAACGGACATTGCGGGAGATCCGACCGTCGGATTCTCCTAAAACCGGAACCGTTGGGTTCGTATCGAAAAGAGCTTTCTAATGAATGTTAGAAATTTGAAATCTAACGGTTGGATTTGGAGATACATCCAAATCAAATTCGAAAAAGGTCGCTGTAAGTGCAGTTCGATGGCCATTGATGGAAATCGACTGTACGGGCCTTGATAAAATTATTAAAAATAGCAATAATTTGTGTAAAATCATAAGAAATGATTTGTGAAGATTTGGGATGAAAAACTCCATATTTGAAAAGATAAAAATAGGTTTTTATCGAAATGAACTAGTTTTGAACTAGAAATATAATTCTATTTATTTTTAAATAAATAAATTGAATTCGAAAAGGGTTTTAAAAAAATAACCAAAATTTCCAATGATTGCATTGGAGTGGATTTGAATCGAAATTGTCTTCGGAATATTTCGATGTTGGAATTCGTGATTATACAGGTGTGGTTATGGAAATTTGAAAGATATATATTTATATCGTTATTTCCAATACGACATTTGTTAGTCGTAGAATTCGATATTGAATATAAGCCGATATATTTTCTATTCAGAGCCTTGTATTGAATATCGAATGTGATTTGGGTTTGTCGTGAATGGTGTCTTCACTAACACTGTTCTTGAACCCAGTTGAGAAAAGATTAAATCTTTTTATTTAGATTTAATGAAGTGTACCAATTAAAAATGATATTTAATTGGAATTGAATTAGTATTGATTTTTGGGTTTATCGTGAACAGTGTTTTAAATAACACTTGTTCTTTAACCTGATAATTAATGGAATGATTTTTGGGTTTATCGTGAACAGTGTTTTAAATAACACTTGTTCTTTAACCTGATAATTAATGGAATGATTTTTGGGTTTATCGTGGACAGTGTTTTTAAATAACACTCGTTCTTTAACCCGATGATTAATGAATGTGATTTTGGGTTTATCGTGAACCGTGTTTTTAAATGACACTGATTCTTTAACCCAGTCAAAGATTAAAACTAAGTGGAGTTTTAATGAATCTTTAATTAGATTGAAATGATCGAAAATGGAGTATCACCAGTTTTGCTCCAGGCGATAGTTAAATCTTTAATTAGATTTGAACGTGAAATGGTAATTGAATTTACCGATAACACTGTGGTGTTAGATATGAAGTATTCACAGTTTTACTTCATGGGATGAATAGGTTGGGATTGGGAAATTAAAACGAATGATTACTTCGGTAAGGATCGCTAATCCCGACTAGTTTGAATTGATATTCAAAAGTTGATTAAAGAATAAATTCAAGAATTTATCTTTGATAAAATTAATGGGAACCTTTCCCTATGAATGTGAAATTAGAAACTAACTGTCGGTTAGCTAAGTAGAATGATTTTCTGGATATTGATCTGATGTTGGTTTCGGCCTTCGGGGTTAATATTTGGGAAATTATTCTCTTGATTAATTTACGGTTAGTGACTGATGAATTGGAATGAGGCGTATGTTGTGTTTGTGTAACACTTTTATAATATATACGCGAGTTATTCGGAAAGACCGGGTTTATCCCAATCTGAATAACTGATACGACGATAAGTCGAAGATGAAGACGGTGGTCGAAGACCGGAGGTCTTCACGTCGTTTGGGTGATAACTGATGATCTTGATTGGGCTGTACACCCAAGAAGATGGAAACAGTTGGTGATCGTCCAGACGTACTTGGAGATCGATGGATATGCGGGGTACTAGGTGCCTCCGGTTTTGTTCAGACCCAGAACGGACTTGTAAATGGACTGTGTGTCTGACATTGGATTTTAGTCCGTGTGATTGATCTCTATTAAATATATATCTGTTTGGCGGCGGAGGATTTATTCTCTTGCTTAACGCCCTTCTCTGAGACGTACGAGCTCAGGGGTTATATATTGATGGATATCAAACGAATGGAGTGAATTGCCTGTGTGGCATGCCTAAGTGGCAATTGATCGAGGCTTCTGTTGAAAAGCAAAGTCTTGTGGTGATGATCAAAGCACGGCCTTTGTGGCGTAGCTTTGTGTAACGTTTACCTCGCGTGTTTCACACCCGGTATGAACCAAAAACGGGAGACGGACCTCAGGGAGGACTTGCGTTTCTTTCTAGTTAGAAGTGGCGTCAGTGGTTTTACACGCCCTGACGAGTTTGACTTATGTGGTTGTTGCTGTTGCGAGGCGCCTCGGTTATATCGGTTTCGGCCGAATGCATTCTGGTCGGCTGACGGGCCAGACTTACACCCCATAGGGTGGGGAGACGTATTGTTCAGGTATAATAATCCACTCCGTGTGGACCGGCCCTGACGATCCAAGGGGCAGTTGCGGCTGTTCCTGTGGCTTGGGCTAGAGAGTCACGAATCGGTTGAGGACTATCTTTTGCCTCGGTTCATAGACGGAAATCCAATTTCCAAATACGTGACTTTGCGGTTTTAATTGTAAAACTAGTATGGCGACATGATATATGGTACCCATGCCGCCTATGATTGATACTTATGATTTGAAGTTGTTTTATACACTATGCACTTATAGTTGTATCAAATGATTTGTTTTTAACGTATCAAGCATTCTTTGGCTGTTATAAGGAAAAACCCTATCCCCCGGCTTGCGTTGCATTGTGTGATAGGACCTGGGTCTTATAACAGCTTCATTTTTCTTTATTTAGCATTGCGCTGTTTGTTTTATGCACTGGTTCTTGGGAGGAAACCCGTTCCGTGTTATACGGCGTGGTCCCTTGATTTACCGAACTTTAAAAATAAAGATTAATAACTGTTTTAGTTCTCACACCAGTCACATGAATGACCTGGAGTTTATTGTTTTAACCTAAACTCTGGGTGCCCTTATTTTGACACGGGCAGCTAGTAGTTTTGGTTTTGCAGATTTATATTCACAGGATCTTGGTTTACAGCTGGAACGATATCCGGAAAGCTTTGTATCCGTATATCTCATTCTAGTTGTGTATTGTATTATTTTCCGCTGCTATGTATTTAAATGTAATTTAAATCTCTGATATTTCTGTGTAATATTTATTCATACTCTGTATATTCTTGTAATCTGATGCATTGTTGTAATATACAATAAAACGTTCTTCTGTATGCGTTCTGTTGTGGTTTGTTCTTGAACTATCCGACGCTTTCCTTTACGGGGAAGTTGCGGGTCTTTACAGTTTATTTAATAGTTAAGTTTTGTGGGCCTATATTTACTAATATTACCCACCAACCTGATATGTACTTAACCCTTCCACTGATTCAAGCATGTTTATTTAATGGTTAAGTTAAGTGTTGTCCACTCATATTAATTTAACCCACTCATTCATCATGTCATGTTGGTTAAGCATTTCTTATTAACTTGACCCTCCTTACTTATCATGTTGGATCGGTTAAATGTTTCCTATTAACTTAACCCCGTTCGTTCATCAAGTTATATTGGTCAAGTGTTTCTTGTTAACTTAACCCCACGTATTCATCTTGTTGTATTAGTTAAGTGTCATCAATCAATTCAAGTTAACTTAATCCACCTACGTGTCATGTTACTTTGGTTAAGTGTTGCCTTCTTGTGTTAACTTAACCCTACTACAAATCAAGTTATATTGGTTAAGTGTTGCCCCTTGATTTTAACTTAACCTTTCCATAAATAAAGTTATATTGGTTAAGTGTTTCTATATTTACTTAACCTCACCCACTTGTCTAATTAACATGTTATAAAGGTTAAGTGTTCTAAATTTACTTAACCTCACCCACTTGTCTAATTAACATGTTATAACGGTTAAGTGTTCTAAATTTACTTAACCTCACCAACTTGTCTAATTAACATGTTATAATGGTTAAGTGTTCTAAATTTACTTAACCTCACCCACTTGTCTAATTAACATGTTATAATGGTTAAGTGTTCTAATTTTACTTAACCTCACCCACTTGTCTAATTAACATGTTATAATGGTTAAGTGTTCTAAATTTACTTAACCTCACCCATTAGTTTAGTTAACATGTTGAATTGGTTAAGTGTTTCCTTAATTGACTTAACCCTACCAATCTTGACTTAGCATTATTAAAGCACAAACCACTCACATTAGACAGGCATTGTTGTGGTCATTGAATGTGTCGGTCGGTTCCGGGCAGTTTTACACGATAACTCAGTCTAACCTCGGGTCCTTTTTTGGGCTCAATGCACTAACCACCCACATTAGACAGGTATTGTTGTGGTCACTGGATGTGCCGGTCGGTTCCGGGCAGTTTTACACCACAACTCAGTCTAACCTCGGGTTAGGCATATTCGTCTTTTGTAAATTTACATATTTCTCCTTTTATGCTTATATGTAAATTTGTCAACAATTTATTGTCATGGCCCACTTTCCCTCTAATTCAAGTTCATGGTTTTTGGCATAAAAACTATACCATTTTTATGCCACTCGTTAATTACATGACTTTGAGCCAAATATGTCAATTATGCATAATTTCCAAGTTTTTCCCAATGTTACCCCCGTTGTACATTCACGTTAATCACATAAAGTCATTAGGCCCACAAATTAGCCCAACTTATAAATGAGAGGTAAAAGAAGGGAACATTCAATCAAACATATGTCATGTAAATTTAAATTAACATGCCTCACGAAACTTGCAATTAGATTGGATAGAACTAACATATGCCTAGTAGATCTAGGCATAGGTGAACACAACTTGGTTTATAAACTAGCATAATTCTGGAGAATCATGACATGTACATTCTAGAGCATGTATAAGCTTAACTTTAACATGTAGATGTGAACTAGATCTAACAATAGTGATCATATGAGCTTGCATGAATCCACTATACAAAATTGCATATAAATATAGATCTAATTTTTGGATCTAACACAGAACATGAAACATGCATATGAACATATGTATATATATATATATAGATCTTGACTTGGGTTTAACATAAAACATGTATCTTGCATATGAACATATATATAGATCTTGACTAACATAAAACATGTATCTTGCATATGAACATATATATAGATCTTGACTAACATAAAACTTGTAACTTGCATATGGACATATATATAGATCTCGACTAACATAACACATGTATCTTGCATATGACACATCATGAAAGGATTGTCAAACTTATATGTGGTATGATGGTTTCGTTCCCCAAATCATAATAAGTTTATCACCAATTTCCACATGATACAATAAGTTCAAACAAACCACAATCATTCCAAGACATACATGATCAAATTATCGCAAGAATTAGACATGAATTCGCATCATCAATCACATACAACTTGGTTCAAATTCTATTTTCTTATTCATTACAAATCATGTCTTTAATCTATTCACATTTGAAAGGTATCTATACTTACAAGCAAAAAGGAATTTATGAGTTCTGGGATCTGTATTCTGAAATTGAATTGCTCGCCTTTGATGTAGATCGTTGAATTCGCTTAGTTGAATTAGATTATATTTAATTTTATTTTGGTTTTAGTGGCGGCTAGGTTTAGATGAGAGTGAACAATAGAATTAGGTTTTAGGTTTAGGGTCTTTATATAGTTGTAGAGAGTGTTTTAGGACCATTAGATTAACCCTGAACCATGAGAACCAATCAGATGCCACATCTGTCTTAGAGCGAATCGTCCCACGGGTTGACAGCCAAATATCCTGAATCAACCCCTAGTCGACTAGTCGACCCAGCAAGGCTCGGGTCGACCTCAAAAATGGGTCGGTTCAGTTATTACACCTCCCGATTCGCTATTTTGAACTTTTTTGTATATTTATTTATTTAATTTTTTATATATATCTATATATATTTTTCTCATATGAATACAAACTTCAAGGCTTAATAACTACTTCATAAGGTATCCGTTTTATGGAAACCAAATGTCTATCTTGACCAAAATTTTGAGGCGAACGTAATAGCGTAACCCATTTCACTTAATTCTTCTTCTAGAAATTAAGTGTTCTTGAATTTGTTAATTTTAATATTCTCAGAAAATTCGGGGTGTAACAGTCACCATGTCACAACATTCTGACTACAAAGCTATTTTTGCAGTCAAGGCCCACCCACATGGTAGTTACATTGTAACGACCCGAAAATCCATACTATTTGAGCTGACTGATACAACACGAGTCATTAGGGTTAAAGAAATAGAAAACAGATAGAAGAAGAATAGAGATAACAATACAGATTCTCACAGCGGAACGAATGAAATATATTATATAATATGACTTTGGAATACAAACCTGTTTTGTACATTAATGCATACCATCATCAGAGTACAACATAACATTTGATACAGCGGAAATAACTCTAGATAAATAATGGTGAAACTTCCTGCTTCCAGCTCCTCTAAGTGTATCTGTAAAAGCCTGAAACACTTGACTGCCCGTACAAATTTGGGCACCCAAGAATTTAGGAAAAACAAAACAAAACAAACTCTGGCTCAGTCACAGGACTGGTGTGAGTAAACTCCAACCATATGGTTTAAATTCAAAAATCTTTTGAAAGAAAGAGATAATAGTAAGACCAGCCCACACATAAACACGGAAGGTTTTTACCTTACTATAATCCAAAATATTTTTGATATCAAAATCCAGTGATATTATAATAATGTCTAATCAAATAAACAACCAAATAGTAGAACGCTTGCATCTCACGCTCTACATATATAGTATAAAATCAAAAACCGCAGGGCGCTTATTGGAGATTGGATTCCAAATATGACATGGTATGGGACCACCTGCCGCTAGTGTATCTCTAGAGGCAAATACACTGGGTTCAACAAGAACGTCTTGCAACCCGACCCATACATGACCGACCACTCATTTCGCTTGAGTGTATCGAATGTATACCACCAACGGTTGGGCTCGAACCACCATTTCCCGAAAAGGGACAGCATCGAAATAGATTAAAGAAGGAAAAGGAATTTCTCTAGATAGTTGATTATACACCCTAATGGGAGCGACCCACAAAGCCATGCTGCGTGCCCGATTTTTATCATTTTCCGATCGTGAAGCTTGAAGCTACGTCTATCTTTTAGAACATCTGGCCAGCATACACTTTGAATGCCACATGTCAAACCCATAAAATCACTAGTTGATCTTCCCAAAAATATTATGGGTATAAAAGCTAAGAGAAACGAATTTCTCCGCCATCAGACGTAATACCTTGAAAAGATCGTCTTATGTGACCGTTAGGAATACTCTGTGAGACATTCGTCCATACAAGTTGTCTTGTGACTAGACAAACATAACAGCTCTTTGAATTTCACTCCGTCTTAGATTATCTTCAGCATAATCTAATTCGCAACGCCTATGCCTATATGGAGTGGTTTTCGGATATTAAATCCAAACGGTCTCTCCGTATTGACAACGATGGTCAAAAATCTTTGATAGCCGGTGTTTTAACTCTCAAAGGAAAAATAAACATCCATCAAACAATTTCACAGTCACTGTCCCTTTCTAATATTTTATATTAAATTCATTTCTTAGTTATATCGGTTTCTATTATCAAAATTTCTTAAAAATATACTAACTCCTTAAATTTTCGGAAAAAATCGCCATAACCTCCTTTGTAACGGCAAATAGTTCAAACCTCAACTTGCCTCTTTAGGCCCTTTCCATTCAAAAAGAAATTCAAAAAGCCAAGCGGCTTGCCGATCCGGCGCATAAAACCTCATATGGAAATTTAAACGTGTACCTTTTGTCGGGCACTTAAATTATAATCTGCATATCCTTCATACTCTCCATCCCATACCTGTTTACATATGTATGTCCATTTCCAACTTATTTCAATCAACCCATTTCCTTTTTACAAAATCCGCTAACAACATCTTTAATTCGATCTTCTGATTAATGCACTTTCAATTTGAACAAATCATGTTTGCATATATTTTAATTCGCTTATACACAATCGAATTTCATTTATAACTCGAGTTCCGTACTTAATTTCAAACTTGAATTCATAAATCCGATTTACTTAACAAAGGTTAAGTTCGGCCCAAAACTCTATTAACTAATTTCTTTTGAAATCAGTAACTTCATTTGATAATTAGAAATCTGCTTTTTAATCCAAGAATCAATCCATTTACTCCTCCTGAGTTCAAATCTATTTTATACTCAAATCTGGATTTTTCTAATTGAAATCGTTTTTTTTATTTTAATCAAAGTCCTTTTAATTTATTTAATAAACCGTTATGGTTTAAAAACGATTCAGGCGCTGTTTTTTTGAAAATTTGATTTTGACATAACTCAAAATTTATACGACGAAATCAAGATTTTTCTTTTCCATTAGAAAACTATCATTCACTAGGTCCGGGCATTTCTTGTTTCATCGAATCATGATTTATATTGAGTTCTATAAACTCAATTGAAGTTTGAATCATCAATTTACGAATTACCGTGCCGCGGCGAGTTTGATTTAATTAAATTTAATTATAAACGTTTAAAAACTTCACTTATAATGGATTCCAACTCCATTCTCGAATATTTTAATATATCTTAAATCGGTTTTAAAAAATTTAACTTAACATCTAGATTTTTCCAACATCGTCAAATTTGTAATTCGACTGTAAATTATTCACAATCAACTTCTATAATCAATCCCAATTTCCTTGGATATTAATTATTTATAAAATTTGATATAATCGAATTCCGAACATAAATTTCTTTTATTGAAATGATCAATTAATTTATATCCCTTACTATTACGAACTAATATCATCCCTCGATAATAGCGAAGTCATTCAAGTTGGGGTATTTTATTTACCTCTCAGACCTTGACCGACCACGTTCTTACCTTGAGACCGATAGGAGATTGAATTCCAAAACTTGGTTACTTATCATAAAAATCCCCTCTTTTATCCCATTTAAAAATACGATTTTTAAATGCCATTTCTTATATTTGGGATAAATCAATTTCCAATCTTCAAAAGAAAGATTACTTTATTTCATTTATAAATATGGTTTATAAATCACTTTCTTATTTTATATTTAACAACTTTCATTTAAAATTTCATTTAAACTCGATTCCCATGTGAAATATTTTATTAATATAATCTACAAATAAAAAGATCGATTTTCTCTAGTTAATACTATTCCAATATCTTTTGGAAATAAAATTTACTTCTACAAATTCGACATAATCTATTTCAACCCATAAATTCATGTGGATTTGTTTAATTCCCATTTACATTCCGAATATCGAATAAAGATCTCATCGCTTCCTTTTTCCGAAACGATTTCCAATTAAAATTTCCCTTTTAAATTCATAACTGAATTTAAATTTATCAACTATCAAATGATAATATTTATTAAAGAATGTCATTTAAAAATTTCACTTCTTGTTTAAATATATAAAGCAAATTTTCTATTTCAAATTTCATTTTTTAAAATCCAATTACCACTTCGGAAAACTTTAAATTTAAACTTGAAATTAAAAACTTATATTATCAAATGATAATATTTCTTACTATTTATAATCATCGTTTATAAATTTTACTTCTTGTTTTAAAAACAAGATTATTTCAAATTCTATTTGAAATTCAATTTCTTCTTTGGAAAATAAACTTTCCTCTTTTTTTTCAAAAAAAAATCATTCCCGAAATTACATTTCTAAATTATCAGATGATAATTTATAAACATCAACATAAGTTCAACTACCTGTTTTAACTATTTAAACAAGTTATTAGTTTCCTAGCCAATTCAAAATAAAATTTTTATTTAAAAAAAAAATTCCTTTTTAAATCTAAAAATCCCTTTTTGATATTTTTAAATATAAATATCTAGGACCAGTGATATTTAATCATCCAAATACCCAAACCATCAATCTAATTCAACATACCACACACATATAAATATGTGAACAACAATAAATAAATTTGAGGAATCCAGTTGGATCCCTCCAACCTGTTTTCCATGCATCCACAGATGTTAGTCAACAAAAATAATACCAATCCTGCTTCAAGGTAGGATATCGCGGTATAAAAGGGGATCCACTTATACACGTGGGCGCTAGGGGCATCCGCTAATGATACTACAGGCATCTGCTAATGGTACCGCGGGAAAATCCAATATATATAATATCGACAACCACCAAGCCTAAATAACTAATATATATATATATATATATATATATAGTAACCACAATTGGTAAACAATTTATAAAAGCAAACAAGCAGCCAACAATTCATTTTAATAATAAAATAAATTTTAAGTCAGATTTACTCACCTGAATTTATTTGTCGTATTCGTCTAATTCCATATTGTCTCGGCTATAAATTCATTTAAATCATCAATCTTGAACCTATAATTATTTATTTTAAACTATCGATTAAACTCTATTTATTTAAATTAATCATGACATAAATTAATTACTCTATTAATTTAAATCCGGTATATATATATATCTACCTTATTGATACTATAGATAACTCGATAGATCGATGATGTATGTTCCCGATCAGCTCAATCGGTCCCTATATTTCGGCAGTTCCCATTTTGGCAATTCACCAAACACTTTATATTCAATCCTACGTCTCTTTTATGATCAGTCCATCCATACTAATGCTGCACCATCTACCTTGACTCATTACCCTCCTGCTTGCTACTAGAAAAGCTGCACTCAAACTCTAGGACTGTCGTGACTTCCCTCTTCCCTAACAACCACCCCTTTTCACGAAAGTCACCACTATGCCCCTTCATCCATCCCACTCTCGAACCCACGAACAACCGCAGTTCCTTAATAAATTCAAAACTACATAGTCGCCCCTGAAAATGTAGCTAGTTCTGGTGTCAACCTCCCTTGAAATCACGACATCCTTCACCCAATTTAAACCCGTCCTCACAGATCAACATCATACCTTCAAACTCCACTTCGGTTCCTAAAAACCTAGATCACGAGCATCTAAGATCGACTCCACAATGCCTCGCGATGAAGGATCGAGCTTCTCCCCAAGCGCAATTGCTCGAAGTCGTTCTCTGGAACCCAAGTCGCAACCCTGGTTGCACTAACTTAGTTGGCGTTCGCTTCAGAGATGAGTTCGAAATCGATTTCCAGTTTCGATTCTCTCTTCTTCTTTTTTGTTTAAACGGTGGTTTTCGATTTTCAAATGGGGATTTGGGCTTCCAAATGACGGAAAAGGAAATGGCATTTAGTGGATGGGAAATGCAAAGGCTCAGCTGTCTAATATATAGTTGTGAAGAAAAAACAATCGTACAATGGCCATAAATGGTGTGTTTTACTTTGTCGTGAAGAGACGGAGCAAATACTTCAGCTCGAGGTAGATAGTAGGTCTGCGTTGGAAGAAGAGGTCGGCTGAAAGATTTGATTTGATTTTGTAATTAATATGATTTGATATAAAGAGATTCTCACTTTATTTTAAACAGATATCGATTTGATCTCGTGCTTATCCATTAAAATAATATCGGGGTCCATTATTTGAAATTAAGAACCCTTATTTTTACATATCGACCGATGTTATATTGTTATAACGCTATTTTGAATTGCATAGTATATATTCTGAAATTTTATTTGAACGTACATATATAAAATAACCATATTAAATATTTAAAAAAAATTGTTCGAAAATCAGGGTCATTACATTCTTCCCCCCTTAAAAGAATTTCGTCCCCGAAATTACTAAGGCAGAAGAAATGCTATAGACCCATTAACCTTTCAAAATTCATCTATGTTAAAACCCAATATTTCAGTTTCTACAAATTTTAGTTCTACCAAAACTTTTGGTTTCCGTTTATATTGCACATCATATATACTCACAATCATTTAATCTGAATGATTTATGACCAATGTATTCACATCTAATTCATATTCCATTCATATTGGTTGAACACCAATTTATCCAAATTGATTCTATTCAATTTATTCACTTCGACCCATTTAACTTGGTTAAGTTAAATTTAAATTCCAGAATTCAAATCCCCGGATTTTATTTCAAATCCTTCTGAAGTCACATAAATAAAACTATATATACATGTATTTATTTCTATTTTAAATTCAAAACATTTGAATTTTTTTCCCACAACTTGTTTTCTTTCAAACAAATTTCCATCAAAAACTTTTCAAAGATAGCAATCCATTACTTAGAAACTCGAAAATGAACACAGATGATGCTACAGTCATCATCAAAATTATTTTCTAGCTACTGAAGTGAGTTCAGTGCTTAATCCCTGTCAAAATCCATACAATATGATTTTGTTCAAAATCTTCCCAAAACAGTGCTATATTATCTTAATATACTTTGGAAAAATAAACACCCGGGATTTAAATTCCAGTTCTGGTTTCAATCCAATTTTATTCATCTCATTTGTATTTACAAATTTTATTTGGTTATCCATAACCATTTCAATTTTTATAATCACATTATAACAAACAACTCATCCATATATAAATAATTCTAGAAAATTATTTACTTTTATAGCAAAATATAATTTTGGATAAAATTATATCATTTTCCCACTTCAAAACAATATTATGTCAATTCTTCTGTTCAAGTGTTTAGAAACTCCTATCGACGTCGTGGCGTCCCACGATTCGACCAAAATTCATAAGCTACCCAACAGACAAGCCAACACAATATAAAACAATTTTATATTAACATACAAATACGCTCTCTTATATATATACACACTCAACTCATTCTAGGGTACTACCGACCCTATCTCTAATGAGTAAACCCCCACCAAATCCTAGGTGTTCGCTCAACCTAAGCTCTGATACCAACTGTAACGACCCGAAAATCCATACTATTTGAGCTGACTGATACAATACACGTCCAACTCAAATAGTACAGAAATACGAGTCATTAGGGTTAAAGAAATAGAAAACAGATAGAAGAAGAATAGAGATAACAATACAGAATCTCACAACGGAACGAATAAAATATATTATATAATATAACTTTGGAATACAAATCTGTTTTGTACATAAATACATACCATCATCAGAGTACAACATAATATTTGATACAGTGGAAATAACTCTAGATAACTAACGATGAAACCTCCTGCTTCCACCTCCTCTAAGTGTATCTGTAAAAGCCTGAAACACTTGACTGCCCGTACAAATTTGGGCACCCAAGAGTTTAGGAAAAACAAAACAAACTCTGGGTTAGTCATGGGACTGGTGTGAGTAAACTCCAATCATATGGTTTAACTTCAAAAATCTTTTGAAAGAAAGAGATAATAGTAAGACCAACCCACACATAAACACGGACGGTTTTTACCTAACTATAATCCAAAATGTTTTATATATCAGTGATATTATAATAATGTCTAATCAAATAAACAACCAAATAGTAGAACGCTTGCATCTCACGCTCTGCATACATAGTATAAAATCAAAAACCGCAGGGCGCTTATTGGAGATTGGATTCCAACTATGACAAGGTATGGGACCACCTGCCGCTAGTGTATCTCTAGAGGAGAATACACTGGGTTCAACAAGAACGTCTTGCAACTCGGCCCACACATGACCGACCACTCATTTCGCTTGAGTGTATCGAATGTATATCACCAACGGTTGGGCTCAAACCATCGTTTCCCAAAAGGGACAGCATCGAAATAGATTAAAGAAGTAAAAGGAATTTCTCTAGATAGGTGATTATACACCCTAATGGGAGCGACCCACATAGCCATGCTGTCTGCCCGATTTTTGTCAATTTCCGGTTGTGAAACTTGAGGCTACGTATATCATTTAGAACATCTGGCCACCATACACTTTGAATGCCATATTGTCAAACCCATCGAATCACTAGTTGATCTTCCCAAAAATATTACGGGTATGAATGCTAAGAGAAACGAATTTCTCCGCCACCAGACGTAATACCTTGAAAAGATCGTCTTATGTGACCGTTAGGAATACTCTGTCAGACATTCGTCCATACAAGTTGTCCTGTGACTGGACAAACATAACAGCTCTTTGAATTTCACTCCATCTTAGATTATCTTCAGCATAATCTAATTCGCAATGCCCATGCATATACGGAGTGGTTTTCGGATATTAAATCCAACCGGTCTCTCCGTATTGACAACGATGGTCAAAAATCTTTGATAGCCGGTGTTTTAACTATCAAAGGAAAAATAAACATCCATCAAACAATTTCACAGTCACTGGCCCTTTCTAATATTTTATATTAAATTCATTTCTTAGTTACATCGGTTTCTATTATCAAAATTTCTTAAAAATATTCTAACTCCTTAAATTTCCGGAAAAATTCGCCATAACCTCCTTTGTACCGGCAAATAGTTCAAACCTCAACTCGCCTCTCTAGGCCCTTTCCATTCAAAAAGAAAATCAAAAAGCCAAGCGGCTTGCGATTCGGCGCAAAAAATCTCATATGGAAATTTAAACATGTACCTTTTGTCGGGCACTTAAATTATAATCTGCATATCCTTCATATTCTTCATCCCATACTTGTTTACATATGTATGTCCATTTCCAACTTATTTCAATCAACCCATTTCCTTTTTACAAAATCCGCTAACAGCATCTTTAATTCGATCTTCTGCTTAATGCACTTTCAATTTGAACATATCATGTTTGCATATATTTTAATTCGCTTATACACAATCGAATTTCATTTCTAACTCGAGTTCCATACTTAATTTCAAACTTGAATTCATAAATCCGATTTACTTAACAAAGGTTAAGTTCGGCCCAAAACTTTATTAACTAATTTCTTTTGAAATTAGTAAATTCATTTGATAATTAGAAATCTGCTTTTTAATCCAAGAATCAATCCATTTACTCCTCGTGAGTTCAATTCTATTTTATACTCAAATCTGGATTTTTCTAATTGAAATCGAATTTTTTTATTTTAATCAAAATCCTTTTCATTTATTTAATAAACCGTTATGGTTTAAAAATTATTCTGGCGCTGTTTTTCTGAAAATTTGATTTTGACATAACCCAAAATTTATACGACGAAATCAAAAATTTTCTTTTCCATTAGAAAACTATCATTCACTAGGTCCGGGCGTTTCTTGATTCATCGAATTCTGATTTATATTGAGTTCTATAAACTCAATTGAAGTTCGAATCGTCAATTTACGAGTTACCGCGCCGCGACGAGTTTTATTTAATTAAATTTAATTATAAACATTTAAAAACTTTGTTTATAATGGATTCCAACTCCATTCTCTAATATTTTAATATATCTTAAATCTGTTTTCCAAAATTTAACTTAACATCTGGATTTTTCCAACATCGTCGAATTTGTAATTCGACTGTAAATTATTCACAATCAACTTCTATAATCAATCCCAATTTCCTTGGATATAAATTATTTATGAAATTCGATATAATCGAATTCCGAACGTAAATTTCTTTTATTGAAATGATCAATTAATATAAAGTGAATATTTGGCTCACGTCCCTATTTTGAAACTTAATTAGGCTCACATCCGGTCATAAACTTATTGTAAATTAGGTCCCTATTTTCAAAACTTATAAAATAATAATTAAAAAAAATAAAAAAAATTCGTAAATTAGTAATAAAATATATTACGCATTATAAAAAAATTCAGTTCAAAAAACAACAAAAATAATGTCAGAAAGAAGAAAACAGCAAAAAAACAGAAAAAACTGCAGTTAAATGCATAATATTATGCACCTTTTTGATTTTATTGCATGCATATATGCAATTATTACAGTTCTTCCAGCGGATAGATTTAACATAATTTTTCAGTTCATTTTTATTTGCATCCAAATGTGCAAATTTCTCAAAAAAATGCACACATGTGTGCAACATTTTTATAGGATAAAAAGTAGGGACCTAATTTATAAAAAAAACAAAGTTCTGAAAATTTTTAAACCCGCCCCCTATTTTATTTTTTCCGCCTTTTTGTATTTTTTTTAAAAAAATGCGCGTACGTTCATAAAAATAAAAATAAAAAATTCTAAAATATGGAAATAATGTCAGGAATTTATGGAAATCGAAAAAAAATAGTTGCATACATTTATGCAAATATTACTGATAATTGCATATATGTATGCAACTTTTCCGTAAGCTGTTTTCAGATTAAAATCTGAAAATAAACCTGCACAAATGTATGCAAGTATTTGAAATTTTTGCGCACATGTATGCATTTATTTGCATGAATAAAAATCAACGAAGATGTATGTAGTGAAAAATATGCACGGATGTATGCAGGAAAGTGATATATGTGCATACTATTATGCATTTAACTGGAAATTTCGTTTTTTTTTTTTGGTTTTTTTTTATTTTTGACGCCTTCTTTGATGGTTTTTTGTTCTGAATTTTTTAGTGTTTACATGTTTTATTTAAATACGAATTTACGTGATTTTTTTATATTTTTTATGACTTTTCAAAAAATAGGGACCTAATTTACAATAAGTTTATGACCGGGTTTTTTTTATATTTTGAAACTTAATAGGGACCTCTAAAAAACGCACCCTAATTTAAATCCCTTACCATTACAAACTAATATCATCCCTCAATAATAGCGAAGTCATTCAAGTTGGGGTATTTTATTTACCTCTTAGACCTTGACCGACCACATTCTTACCTTGAGACCGATAGGAGTTTGTAATTCCAAAACTCGGTTACTAATCGTAAAAATCCCCTCTTTAATCCCATTTAAAAATATGATTTTTAAATGCCATTTCTTATATTTGGGATAAATCTATTTCCAATCTCCCTAAAGAAAGATTACTTTATTTCATTTATAAATATGGCTTATAAATCACTTTCTAATTTTATATTTAACAACTTTCATTTAAAATTTCATTTAAACTCGATTCCCATGTGAAATATTTTATTACTATAATCTACATATAAAAAGATAGATTTTCTCTAGTTAATACTATTCCAATATCTTTTGGAAATAAAATTTACTTCTACAAATTCGACATAATCTATTTCAACCCATAAATTCATGTGGATTTGTTTAATTCCAGTTTACATTCCGAATATCGAATAAAAATCTCATCAGTTCCTTTTTCCGAAACGGTTTCCAATTAAAATTTCCCTTTTAAATTCATACCTGAATTTAAATTTATCAACTATTAAATGATAATATTTATTAAAGAATGTTATTTAAAATTTTCACTTCTTGTTTAAATATATAAAGCAAAATTTCTATTTCAAATTTCATTTTTTAAAATCCAATTACCACTTTGGAAAACTTTAAATTTAAACTTGAAATTAAAAACTTACATTATCAAATGATAATATTTCTTACTATTTATAATCGTCATTTATAAATTTTACTTCTTGTTTTAAAAACAAGATTATTTCTAATTCTATGTGAAATTAAATTTCTGCTTTGGAAAATAAACTTTCCTCTTTTTTTTAAAAAAAAATCATTCCCGAATTTACATTTCTAAATTATCAGATGATAATTTATAAACATCAACATAAGTTCAACTACTTGTTTTAACTATTTAAAAAAGTTATTAATTTCCTAGCCAATTCAAAATAAAATTTCTATTTTAAAAAAAAAAATTCCTTTTTAAATCTAAAAATCCCTTTTTGATATTTTTTAATATAAATATCTAGGACCAGTGATATTTAATCACCCAAATACCTAAACAATCAATCTAATTCAACATACCACACACATATAAACATGTGAACAACAATAAATAAATTTGAGGAATCCAGTTGGATCCCTCCAAGCTGTTTTCCCTACATCCACAGATGTTAGTCAACAAAAATAATACCAATTCTGCTTCAAGGCAGGATACCGCGGAATAAAACGGGATCCACTTATACACGTGCGCGCTAGGGGCATCCGCTAATGATACTGCGGGCATCCGCTAATGGTACTGCGGGAAAATCTAATATATATATAATATCGACAACCACCAAGCCTAAATAACTAATATATATATAGTAACCACAATTGGTAAACAATTTATAAAAGCAATCAAGCAGCCAACAATTAATTTTAATAATAAAATAAATTTTAAGTGAGATTTACTCACCTGAATTTATTTGTCGAATATCCGTCTAAATCCATTTAAATCATCAATCTTGAACCTATAATTATTTATTTTAAACTATCGATTAAACTCTATTTATTTAAATTAATCATGACATAAATTAATTACTCTATGAAATTAAATTTGGTAAAAATATATATACCTTATTGATACTGCAGATAACTTGATAGATCGACGAAGTATGTTCCCGATCAGCTCAATCGGTCCCTATATTTCGGCAATTCACCAAACACTTTATATTCAATCCTACGTCTCTTTTATGATCAGTCCATCCATACTAATGTTGCACCATCTACCTTGACTCACTACCCTCCTGCTTGCTGCTAGAAAAGCTGCACTCAAACTCTAGGACTGTCGTGACTTCCCTCTTCCCTAACAACCACCCCTTTTCACGAAAGTCACCACTATGCTCCTTCATCCAACCACTCTCGCACCCACGAACAACCGCAGTTTCTTAATAATTTCAAAACTACATAGTCGCCCCTGAAAATGTAGCTAGTACTGGTGTCAACCTCCCTTGAAATCACGACATTCTTCACCCATTTTAAACCCGTCCTCACAGATCAACATCAGACCTTCAAACTCCACTTCGGTTCCTAAAAACCTAGATCGTGAGCATCTAAGATCGACTCTAGAATGCCTCGCGATGAAAGGTTGAGCTTCTCCCCAAGCGCAATTGCTCGAAGTAGTTCTCTGAAACCCAAGTCGCAACCCTGGTTGCACTAACTTAGTTGTCGTTCGCCTCAGAGATGAGTTCGAAATCGTTTTCTGGTTTCGATTCTCTTTTTTTTATTTAAACAGTGGTTTTCGATTTTCAATTTGGGATTTGGGTTTCCAAATGACGGAAAAGGAAATGGCTTTCAGTGGATGGGAAATGCAAAGGCTCGGCTGTCTAATATATAGTTGTGAAGGAAAAACAGTTGTACAATGGCCATAAATGGTGTGTTTTACTTTGTCGTGAAGAGAAGGAGCAAATACTTCAGCTCGAGGTAGATGGTAGGTCTGCGTTGGAAGAAGAGGTTGGCTGAAAGATTTGATTTGATTTTATAATTAATATGATTCGATATAAAGAGATTCTCACTTTATTGTAAACAGATATCGATTTGATCTCGTGCTTATCCACTAAAATAATATCGGGGTCCATTATTTGAAATTAGGAACCCTTATTTTTACATATCGACCGGCGTTATAATGTTATAACGCTGTTCTAAATTGCATAGTATATATTCTGAAATTTTATTTGAACGTATATATATATATAATAACCATATTAAATATTAAAAAAATGTTCGAAAATCAGGGTCGTTACATACGCGCAGACCCAACCTCTGCGGGCACAGCCTAAACATCTGCCACCGCACAGAGGGCTTCCAGATGCACCTTACGTATCTTAGGGAGCCGCGTGAAACACCCCACGTCCATTAATGTCACTCTCAAAGGGAATGCATTAACATTCATAGAGTAATATTGGTGAATAGAACAGAATATAACAAGACAGATACATATATTGGTACTTAAACAACATTTATTATAGCGGAGAAATAGTTTGATTACAACAACATCATAAACCAACAGAAAAACCAAGTATACTTAGTAACCATCTTGACAAATTGTTTTCTGAGTACATAAAATAAAAAGCATAACCCCAACATAAGTAGCCATAAAAGAGATGAGATGAACTTTATTTCAGCAATCCAAGCAATTCCAAAAGAGAGAGAAAGATCCTGATCAAGCTCCACTAGTACTAGCCCAACCCTGAGAACCTGGGGAAGGGGGGAGGTAGAAAAGAGGCGAAAACAAAGGGGGGGGGTCAGACATAAAGTCTGGCGAGTACCATAACTTTAACAATACAATTATGAAAGTAATTAGGATAAGGTATAAACGGGTAAAATAAGGAATGACTGTGAAACAAGTGGGCAGGGCAAAACAAACAAGAGGAATATTCTGGCGTTAATCTCGCTCCTAATAACTATAGGATAATTGCTATACTGCACCACTACTAGCCACACTAAAAGTTGATCCCGCCTACTGAACACAATAATCATAATGGTAGTTTCATGTACCCCTAGCTGTCTTCATAGGTGCCGCCTGCCCCTACCTCCATTAGTTGTACCCACTACCCCCATGCGATCGGCTCCCTGACTCATAGATACCCGTGCTTGTCCCATAGTGGGGTGTATCACTTCCCAAAGTGGCAACCCGATACCACTAAAGATGCACGACTTATATCTACACGATGTAACAACGTCTTACCTACCAGCCCCACGCACGCACATGACCCCGTTGGACTTGCGTTGCCACCATTAACCCGTTTTGACCTCTTACAATCAAACCCGGTAAGCATGTCCCGTCCTTGATCTTACTCGAGCTCACAAAAAATACTTAATGGGTTACTGGTTTGAAATGGGTCCCCCATGCTTGACACAAGCTTTCCACGTATGCTTGGTCCCCACTAGAATTTTGTACTTAACCCCATCTTATTCATGTCTTCTTTACATGTTTCATTTTGGCTAAGTGTTTCTAATCGTATTTCACATGCCATCCATTTCACCCACTTAAACCCCATGTCCTGCCACATGTTTATCTTGGTTAAGTGTTACTTAGTTCATTATAACCGTAACTTTGTAAGACCTCCCACATTAGACTCCGGTTCGCAGTTGCTGGATTTGTCGGGCGGGTCCGGGCAGTCTTATACCGCAAACGTGTCTAACCTCGTGTCATTGCAACTGTTACGCATTTAATTTATGCCTTCGAACTCTCACATTAGACTACTATTTGTGGTTGCTGGATTGGTCGGGCGGGTCCGAGCAGTCTTACACCACAAACGAGTCTAATCTCATGTCTTAGGTGTTTATTATTACAAAAATATTTCACCCCAATGTGAATTAATCATCCCTTTTCAAATTTTCAATAATTTCCAAATTAATTATGTCCATATTTGTCACCTAAATTATGTCCATACTTTTTAGGTATAAAAATTATAAAAATTAAGTCTCAGTTTAATTATATGCTTTTAAAGCCATTTTATGCCAATTCATAATTTACATACTTAGTATTTTCCCATTTGTCCCCACGCTATTCGTACGTTAAAATTTGAAATACGTTAGACTCGCAAATAGTCTAACTTATATATATAAAAAAAAAACATCACAACTTGCATAACACATAAAAACAGATCTAACTTGCAAATTGGAATAAAATTGCATAGCCAACAATTTGCATAGACAATGCCATATAGAATCATATATTTGCATAAACTACCATGGATCTAAATATAGATCTAAACATGAAATTTTGCATATATAAATTATGGGTCTCGCTTAATTTGCATATGTGAATATTATTTTCACCCAAAAATGCGGATATAGTTTTTCACCTAAACTTGCATATGGATTTCTACAACTTGCATATGAATTTCTACAACTTGCATATGAATTTATCACATGATTTTGCATACAAACTAGCATATGTATATACTTGATTCACATATAAACTTGTGTACAATTCACATGTAGACTTGCATAAGATTCATATTCAAACTAACATACAATTTAACATCCCAAACTTGCATAAGATTCACATATGAATTAACATATGATTTAACATCCCAACTAGCATAAGATTCACATATGAATTAACATATGATTTAACAAACCAACTTGCATAAGATCCACATATGAATTAACATATGGTTTAACATCCCAAACTTGCATAAAAAGGAATCAAGTTAAATATGAAATAGATCTACGAAGTTAAATAACATCATACGAATCAACAAACATGTTCTCATAATCCAATTACAACCCATCATAATTAATTTAATAATTATATTGTGAAAGGAATAGTACTCGCAAACAAAAGAACAATCTTTTTTTTCTGGGATCTGTATTCTGAAACTGAATTGCTCGCCTTTGATGTGGACTAATTGTTATTCTAATTTAGATTAGATTTGATTTTGATTCTTGCTTCTATCTTGCTTTTGAGTTGAAAGAGAACGACGGCTACTCTAGGTTCACCATTGACAGCATAATGGCTCTTTGTATGAATTAGTGTGATTTTAGGTTGAGGTTTAGGTTTCTTATATAGAATTTTAATTAATTAAGAGTCGTCAGATTAACCTAGAAGCAATCAAGACCATCCAGACAAGATAGAATAACCATCGCAGCCCTATTGACTCAGCAGTGAGTCAAAACATCGTCACCTTTCCGATCTTCCGGGGGGTGGGGGGAGGGGGTAGGTCGAACCCCAGGTCGACCCCCTAGTCGACCTGGCCTTTGGGCGGGAGAATTCCCGCCCAGCCTGCTCCCCTGTCTGAATTTGAATTTCAATCTGTTTTTAATTTATTTAAATTGTGAAACTTCAGAAGGCCATAATTCTTCATACGGAGTCCAATTCACGCAAACTCGGACTCTATCTCAAGCAGAATTCCGAGACGAACGCAATGGCGTAACCCGTTTCCCTTAATTCTCAAATTTTAAATTAAGTATTCTTAAATTTGTAAATTTTAATATTTAAAATCATGGGGTGTTACATTCTTCCCTCCTTAAAGAATTTCGCCCTCGAAATCTCCAAGTTAAGGAGAATGTATATCCTAACATCCAATCATCCATCCACTCAACCACCAAATACAGGCATCCATTGTCCTTACATGATTTCTAATGCCGTATGAACATATGCAAAATGTGTGTGTATATGTTCCTTATCTAATGCAAAATCAGGCGGTTTACTGATTCAGTTGACCTCCTTAATGCAAATCATGATAGTGCCATACGTCCATTATGCATGCGAAAGAATCCTAATGATACATATTACTTCAACATGTGTGCACAACCATTCATCAGAATGTAGCATCCATATGATAACACAACCATTATACATCCATTAATTTAAATATTCACACACATTTATATGCAATATGCAGGTGATTGAGCTGATCTAGTGCCTAATGTGTGTGTACATGCATCCACGGCCAACCACTAGCAACCACTTGCAACCACTCGCAACCATCAATCATAACATGTTTCAAAAACATGTTTACATCCATCGATTTCTACCTAAGGATAAAGAATAGGACTGAGGAGATATACTTAAAAAGGTAGATATAAGCATGAATAAACTTATGGAAAAAGAGATCAAGGAGGTACCCTCAAAGAGAAAAGGGGAGGTTGCGCGTATCTTCCTCTCAGTTTCCCAAGTCGTGTCCTCCTCAACATCACTCCATTGAACTTTAACCAGCTTGACTTCACGGTTGCGTAGCTTTTTGACTTCCGTAACCAAGATATGAGTTGGAACTCTTCTTACAGTCGCTTCTCGTTCCACTTCTACTTCCTCTAGTAAACTTGGCTCCACGACTTCAGCAGATTCATATAAGCATTTTCGTAGTTGAGAAACATGAAAAACATTATGAACTCCAGCCAGTCTCTTGGGTAACTCTAACTCTATAAGTCGTCGTCCCAATCCTTTCAATGATAGGAAATGGACCTACAAATCTTGGTGCTAGCTTTCCTACAGACCCAAAGCGAATGACATTCCTCAAAAGAGATACTTTAAGGAACACCCTATCTCCAACCTTAAACTCAAGGTCAGTCCTTCTTTTGTCTGCGTAGGACTTCTATTTATCTTGTGCAGCCTTCATTCGTCTGCTTATCAAGTCCACCTTTTCCGAGGTTTCTCTAATCATGTACGACCCAAGTACGAGTTTATCTGTAGACTCCCACCAACACGTTGGCGATCGACATGGTCTTCCATATAAAGCTTCGAAGGGCGCCATGCCTATGGTGGCTTGGTAGCTATTGTTGTAGGCGAATTCCACCAAAGGAAGATGATCCTCCCATGTCCCTCTAATGTCAAGAATGCACAATCTCAAGAGGTCTTCCAATACCCTGTTCACCCTTTCCGTCTGACCATCGGTTTGGGGGTGATAGGCCGTGCTTAAGCATAATTGTGTGCCTACTGCCTCTTGCAAACTCTTCCAAAACTCGCACATAAAGATAGGGTCTCGATCACTCACTATGCTGGAGGGTATCCGATGGAGTCGAACTATTTCTTTAAGACAAATGGATGTTAGAAACTGTAACAACCCGTATTTTAATAACATGTTAAAACCATAAATCAAGGCAGAATTAATTTTTAAAATACGAATCAATGGAAATGGGTTGCACCCTTGCGTTCATCTCGAAATTCTGCTTGGAAACGATGCGAGTTTTCGAGAAAAGGAGTCCGTATGAGTGAGATATGACCCTCCGAAGTTTCAGGAATTTTCAGAATCAAAAACAGCTCGAAATTTGAATTCGAAATTCGAATTCAAACCCCAGCGCAGACTGCGCGGGAATTTTCCCGCCCAGGACCAGGTCGACCTGGGGGTCGACACTATGGTCGACCTCCCAAGGACCAGGTCGACCCTATGGTTGACCTAGGAGTCGACCAGGTGCCAGAACCCAGTTTTGAGCCTGGGTTCATTCTGATGTTTCTGGTCTCGTTTTCAGTCTAGATTCGTCTGCCTAATCCTATATAAACAGCCTCCTAGCCCATTCTCTTTACACCATTCTTCTCTAACCTTATGCTGCACAAATTCTTGATGGACATGGCTTCTTCTAAATTAAATTAAAAGTAAATTAAAATGCGAAGACTATTTCTTGAAGACTACGGCTAGGAATTGCATATTGGAGATTTTCTGCTACAATCAAATCAAGATTCAACAATTCAACAATTCGACGACTAGTTTATAGATTCAACTTCTGCATCTCAATTTTTTAGACCACGATCTGTAAGTTCCAGTTACTTTGAGATTTAAACTTGTTGACTGTAATTTGGACATGAGATAAAGTGAAATTGGACCTAAGTATGATAATCGATTCACATCTATTCTAGTTTCCATCTTGGATCTTGACATTTGGGAATATTTCTATGAAATCAGTTTGGACCTATTTATGTTGTAAATCAAACTCTTTCATGTCCATAACATTATCATGCCTGTGATGTTGAATCAGTCTATTATTTACAAGTTTGGGACTATCACCTTATGTCATGACTATCAACTTATTATGCTAGATTTGAAATACTATTATTTTCTATATGCCAGTGATGTTGTAACCAATTATCTCAAGTTATGTCATGCTAGTCTTGTAATCCCCTTTATCACTTTATGCTCGTCCTTTTTGCCTATCATAGTTTTGATGTTATTCCCTTTATTTCTAGATCTAGATTTACTTGTAATTTAGATCGATTCACGTTTACGTGCGATGGGAATACGATTTGGGTAGATAAGGAAATACATGAATGGGTTATGAGCATGAATCATGAACTTGATAATAGGCATAAGTTGAAACTTGACACGAACTTGAACTGAAATTTGAACATGGAAATGACACTAGAATGAACTTGAAAATGGCCAACTCGAGGTTGGGTTGAGTTTGCAGTGTAATTCTGCCCGGAACTGCCCGGCAAATCCAGTGACTACAAACAATAGGATCCAATGTGGGTAGTTGGTCATATCGCGCTTGAAAACCCGAGGTCAGACTGAGTTGTGGTGTAATTCTGCCTGGAACCGCCCGACATATCCAGTGACCACAACAACAGGTCTGATGTGAGAGGTTGGGGTGCATTAATGAATTAATGCCACATGATATGGTTAAGTCATGAACATGAAAGACAACACTTAACCAACTTGACAAAGGATTAGTGGGGTTAAGTCATGAAATTGAGAGACAACACTTAACCAACTTGACATGCTAGACTGATAAGGGTTAAGTCACGAATTTAAATGAAAACACTTAACCTGCTAAATGAAACCCTAATTACGCAGCCCATTTCAGCAGTAACCCACTTAGATGTATCATCGTACCCTGGAACTAGGCAGGGTGGGGCAGGATTACTGGGCTGAATTGTAAGCGACCAGAACGACGGCTGATGTGGTGCGCCGGTGTAGATTCATACAGACTATGGTCGTGCATGTAGTTCGAAGTTGAAAAAGCAGGCATTAGGCATCAGTAGGTTTACACTGTGAATGCTAGATTCGTGTCGGTGGTTGGCACCCAAGGGCTAGATACACCCTATGGTGGACCTAGCACAGGTAACTACATTCGTGATAGGGCCGTATGACATAGACACATGACGAGCTAGAACTTGTAGGGAGCCAATCGATTAGTAGATCGTTCCGTTGGACCTAGTAATGGGTCATTCATGATATTGGGCTAAGGGATCATTTCTTGGTTAATATATGACATGGGTTTGCGATATTAGTATAGTTGGTGCAGCGAACCTTGAACATGCGATGCTATACTTGATTTATACTTGAATTATCATGCTATCTTAGTTTGTCTTGGCCATCTCGTCATCATCCTTATGTTTACTTTCAGTTTATACATGTCATGTTACCTTTACCTGTTTTTATGGTGAAAGTCACTAGGACTTACCAGTCTTTATGACTGACCCGTTTTTCTTTTGCCTCTTTTTCTTTCGTTTCCCTCCAGGTTCTCAGGGAGGAAACTCTAGCACTTAGCTTGGATTTCGCTTGCTTTCGGTTCAGCTCATGTACGGTTTGATCTTGAGCTATGCTATGGCTGCATTTCTGCTACCTTTGGGGAATTAAGCTACTTTTGTTGTTTTAAGTTTATGCTTCTTTATTTATGCAAGACAAAATTTGTTGTAACGGAAAATAATGACTTTGGCTATTTGGTACCTTGGATGTAAAAGATTTTGACTCTTTTTGAAAGTAATGGAATTTATCTTTTGATTCTTCCGCTGTTTTATTTATGTTATGTCCTGTAATATTTCTGTGGTTGTTTACCTTGATATCGCTCCTCCAAAACTAGTGCATTCCCTTTGTGAGTGACCCTAGCGGAGGTGGGGTGTTACACTTGGTATCAGAGCAGACAGTTACCAGACTGGGCAAAAGTTTTTAAAACCTTCTAAAACTATTTCCAAAACCGTTTACAAAGAAGCATTTTTCAAGAAAAGTTTTGTTTAATTTAAAGGCTATTCCCCAAAATCCATTAGCACTATCCTTTGTTTCCTCGTTTTGAATCTCTTCTTTTTCATTTCAGCATGCCTGGGAATCTTAACCTTCCAGAGAGCGTGCCAATACCTGCCTGGTTTAGGAGATACTTAGAGGCTAGGGCCAACGATGCAGGCCCAACAGATATTCCTCCTCCCGCTGCAGCAGTTCCTCCTCCTCCTCGCGCAAATGCTTTCTCAAAGATCAGTAGAGATTTTAGGGCCATGGGTGGAATGGATTTTAAGGGAACTAAATCATTCGTAGAAGCGAGGATCTGACTCAAAGAAACTGAGGATCTGTTCGTTATCTTTGAGGTGGACGATAGGCAGAAGGTGCAGTTGGCAGTATGGTTGCTAAAAGATGAAGCTTCCTATTGGTGGGAAGTCACTAACACTATAAGAACTGTTGACACATGGATGGATTTCAGGATGAGATTTGAGATGAAATTCCTCTCATAAGCTGAACGAAATTTACAACTGGAAAAGTTCTTATCTCTTAAGCAAGGAAGTATGACGGTCAAGGAGTACGTCAATCAATTCAATCAGCTAGCCCGGTTTGGACTGGACTTAGTGAATACTCCTCATAAGAATGCTCTCCGTTTTGTCAAGGGGTTGAATGAGCCACTTCACAGCTTGGCTATGACTCACATACCTATGGGGGCTACTTACGAAAGGTTGGTAGACATGGCACTCTTAAGTGAGGAAGACAAGGGCAAGAATGAGGCAAAAACAGAAGGGATACAAGATAAGAAGGGGGAAGGGTCACAAAATAAGAAGGATGATCCAAAGAGAGGCGGGAAGAACAACAAACCCCAAGAGAAGAGAAAGTGTAATTTCTGTGGCATTCCTGGACATCTGGTCAAAGATTGCAGGAAGAAGAAAAGGAAGATGGGTGGTTGTTTCCACTATGGTGAGACAGGACACATGGCTAAGGTCTACCCAAGGAAGCAAGGGTAGGGAGGTGGAACTTCTTCTGGAGGACAAGTCCGCGCTCTCATGGTACCTCCGCAAGAACGAGGTAGAAATATTTCTATCGAAAGTTTAGTCTATCTTTTTGATCATCCTGTTCGAACCTTGTTTGATTCTGGTGCATCGCATACTTTTATTTCTTCTGATATTGTTGAAACTCTGCACCTAAGTACTAGTCTAGTTGAGGATCCCGTTATTGTTTCAAATCCAATTGGTGGCTCCGCTCATTTATCTATGATTTATGTGGATTTGAGGATTTCTATCTCAAGCGTAGAATTCACGTGTAATGCTTATGTTCTCGGATTTATGGGATACGGTTTGATTCTAGGCATGGATTGGCTGTCCAATAATGGAGCCATTCTCGATTGTGAATGAAGGGTTGTTAGGCTCGTGACTCGCCTTGGTAATACCCTTGAAATTTCTTGTAACCTTATGGGTCCTGTCATGTTATGTTATCTAGAATATCTTGACTCGTCTATCAATGATTTGAAATCAATAAGGGTAATCCGAGAATTTCCCAATGTCTTTGATGAGGTTAAGGGGTTACCCCCGAAACACGAGATAGATTTCCGTATATATCTTGTTGATAATTCTAAGCCAGTTGCATTGCCCGTTAGACACATGGCCCTGCGAGAGAGAAAAGAGCTTAGTAAGCAAGTTAAGGAGTTGCTTGAGAAAAATTTCATTAGGCGAAGCATTTCTAAATGGGGTGCTCTGGTGATATTCGCTACTAAGGTGGATGGTTCGCTTCGTCTATGCGTAGATTATCGTGAGTTAAACAAGCTGACTAAGAAGAGTAGGCACCCACAACCGAGAATCGACGACTTGTTCGACCAGCTTGTAGGAGCATCTGTTTTCTCTCAACTCGACCTAGCTACAGGATTCCATCAGCTTAGAGTAGCTGAGGATAGCATTGACAAGACCGCGTTTAGGACTCCGGATGGTTTCTTCGAATTGCTCGTCATGCCGTTTGGTTTGATGAATGCACCCGCGTACTTCGTTGATTTAATGAGCAGGGTATTCCGATGGTTCCTTAACAAGTTTGTGGTGGTCTTCGTGGACGATATTTTGGTCTTCTCAAAGGATGAGGAAGAACATGCTAGACATATAAAGGAAGTCATGGATACGCTTAGAGCACACGAGTTAAAGGCTTAGTTCTCTAAGTGTCATTTTTGGAGAAAAGAAGTTCGATTTCTTGGACTTATAGTTTCTAAGCAAGGTATAACTGTGGACCCCGCAAAGGTAGCTGCGGTGCAAGACTGGAAAGTCCCTAAGAATGCAACGGAAGTGAGAAGCTTTCTCGGTTTGGCGGGCTATTACAGGAAGTTCATTAAGGACTTCACTAAGATTTCAGCCCCTCTTACTAGGTTAACGAATAAGAACCTAGCTTTTGCATGGGACATAGAGTGTGACGTTGCTTTTCAAAGGCTTAAGAGAGCCCTTACCATAGCTCTAGTTTTGACATTATCCAACTTATGTAAGATGTTTACGGTATACACAGATGCGTGCGGCACGGGATTAGGCGCTGTCCTAATGTAAGAAGGGAAAGTGATATGCTACGGGGGTAGACAACTTAAAGTTCATGAGAAAAAATATCCCATACATGACTTGGAATTGGCCGCGATTGTTTTTGCGCTTAAGTCTTGGCACCACTATCTTCTAGGTGAAAAGTTCGAGTTGTACACCGATCACAAGTCACTTAAGTACCTCTTTTCGCAAAAAGATTTGAATCTAAGGCAACAGAGGTGGATGGAATTCTTGGCATCGTATGACTTCGATACAGCCTATACCCTTGGCAAGGGTAACATGGTGGCGGATGCGCTAAGTAGGAAAAGGTTGACTTTGAGTCCTTTGTTTGTTAAAAGGAAAAGTCTAGAGTTTATAGCAACCTTTGATTTCACACCTATTGTTGAGTCGTTGGCTAGCACGTTAGCATATCTCGAGTTAAGGCCTACGTTTCTAGACCAAGTAGGGACTTCACATAAGGAAGACCCACAGATAGTTGAGATCATGGACAAGTTGATTAGAGGTGAGATGTCAAGTCACCTCAGTAGGTATGCCATAGATGACAAGGGATGGCTAAGGCGTGATGGTAGACTGTGTCCCACAAGGTGGAGACTTAGTAAAGAGAGTTCTCGAAGAGGCGCATCACTCGAAGATGACTATACATCCCGGAGGGGATAAAATGTACAAGGATATGAAGTGCATTTTCTTTGGAACGGGATGAAAAAGGATGTAGCGGAATTCATTTCTAAATGCATGGTGTGCCAACAAGTAAAGGCCGATCGAAAAAGCCCAGTAGGCTATTGCATCCTTTAGAGGTTCCACTGTGGAAATGGGAGAGTGTCTCGATGGATTTCGTGGATGGATTGCCTAGGTCAAGGAATGGAAATACTAGCATATGGGTTATAGTAGATAGACTCTCGAAGAGCGCTCACTTCATTCCTGTGAAGAGCAAGAGGACCGCATCATGGCTAGCGTCTATATACCTTCGAGAAATAGTACGATTGCACGGAGTTCCTTCTAGTATAGTTAGTGATCGTGACCCGATTTTCACTAGCGAATTTTGGAATAGTTTACAAGAAGCAATGGGTACACGACTAAGTTTAAGCACGGCCTATCACCCACAGACGGATGGACAAACCGAAAGGGTAAATAGGGTACTAGAGGATCTTTTGAGACTATGCATTCTTGACTTTGGTGGTACTTGGGAAGATCACCTACCTCTCGTTGAGTTCGCGTATAATAATAGTTACCAAGCTAGCATAGGAATGGCACCATTTGAAGCTTTATACGGGAGACCGTGCAAGTCACCAATTTGTTAGTGGGAGTCAACAGACAAGCTCATACTTGGAACCGACATGATAAGGGACACTTCCGAGAAGGTTGAGTTGATACGAAGAAGGATGAAAATGGCCCAAGATAGATAGAAATCCTACGCGGACAAGAGAAGGACAGACCTAAAGTTCGAAGTCGGAGATATGGTCTTTATAAAAGTTTCTCCTTTACGCAATGTGGTTCGCTTTGAAGCGGTTGGAAAGTTAGCACCGAGGTTCGTAGGACTGTTCCCTATCATTGAGAGGATTGGACAGATGGCCTATAAGGTAGAGTTACCCGAGAGGCTAGCCGGAGTACACAATGTCTTTCACGTTTCGCATCTCAGAAAGTGCTTACATGAGTCGGCCGAAGTGGTTAAGCCAAGCATCCTTGAAGGCGTAGAAGTGGAAAAGGAAGCAACATTGAGGCGAGTTCCGATTCGTATCTTAGGAACGGAGATCAAGAATCTAAGGAATCGAGAGGTCAAGCTAGTTAAAGTACAGTGGAGTGAAACCCAAGAAGATGCAACTTGGGAAACCAAAAAGAAAAGATACACTCCCTATGCCCATTTCTTTTTTAGGGTACATTCTCAATCTCTTTTTCCTACAAGTTTACATACCTTCGTATCATGTACATGCTTTTGCTATCCATGTTTGTCTTGTTATCTTCTCGATCCTATCTTGAGAACCTTAGGTAGAACCCTTTTGGATGTAAACATGTAATTGAAACATGTTATGGTTGATGATTGCAAGTGGTTGCAAGTGGTTACTCGTGGTTGCATAACACACATTAGGCACTAGATCGGCTCAGTCACATATCTCATATTGCATATGCATGGGTGCTTATACTTGTATATGGATGGAAACTTGATATGCTATCATTTGGATGTTGCATATGAATGAATGTTTGTGCACTCATGTAGAGATTATAAAATATGTTAGGAATTTGCATACATGTTGGACTCATTACATTAACATATTTTGCATTAAGGAGGTTTACTGAATCAGTAACCGCCTGATCTTTTGCACTAGATAAGTACATATACACACACTCTTGCATAAGTTCATACAGCATTAGAAATCTTTGAAGGACAATGGTTGCTTGTGGATGATGGTTGAGTAGATGGTTGACTGGATGATAGGATTCATTATTCTTAACTTGAAGATTTCGGGGACGAAATCCTTTAAGGAGGGGAGAATGTAACAACCCATATTTGAATAACATGTTAAAACCATAAATTAAGGCAGAATTAATTTTTAAAATAAGAATCAAGGGAAATGGATTGTGCCATTGCGTTCGTCTCGAAATTCTTCTTGGAAACAAGTCCGAGTTTCCGAGAAATGGAGTCTGTATGAGTGAGATATAACCCTCCGATGTTCCAGGAATTTTCAGAATCGAAAACAGCTCGAAATTCGAATTCGAAATTCGAATTCAAACCCCAGCGCAGACTGGGCGGGAATTTTCCTGCCCAGAACCAGGTCGACCTAGGGGTCGACACTATGGTCAACCTCCTAGGGACCAGGTCGACCCTATGGTCGACCTGGGGGTCCACCTGGTGCCAGAACCCAGTTTTGAGCCTGGGTTCATTCTGATGTTTCTGGTCTCGTTTTCAGTCTAGATTCACCCGCCTAATCCTATATAAACAGCCTCCTAGCCCCATTCTTTTTACACCATTCTTCTCTAACCTTATGCTGCACAAATTCTTGATGGACATGGCTTCTTCTAAATTAAATTAAAAGTAAATTAAAACGCGAAGACTATTTCTTGAAGACTACGGCTAGGAATTGCATATTGGAGTTTTTCTGCTACAATCAAATCAAGATTCAACGATTCGACGACTAGTATATAGATTCAACTTCTGCATCTTGATTTCATAGACCACGATCTGTAAGTTCCAGTTACTTTGAGATTTAAAATTGTTAATTATAATTTGGACATGAGATAAAGTGAAATTGGGCTTAAGTATGATAATCGATTCACATCTATTCTAGTTTCCATCTTGGATCTTGATATTTGGGAATATTGCTATGAAATCAGTTTGGACCTATTTATGTTGTAAATCAAACTCTTTCATGTCCATAACATTATCATGAATGTGATGTTGAATCAGTTTATTATTTACAAGTTTGGGACTATCACCTTATGCCATGATTATTACCTTATTATGCTAGATTTGAAATCCTATTATTTTCTATATGCCAGTGATGTTGTAACCAATTATCTCAAGTTATGTCATGATAGTCTTGTAATCCCCTTTATCACTTTATGCTCGTCCTTTTTGCCTATCATAGTTTTGATGTTATTCCCTTTATTTCTGGATCTGGATTTACTTGTAATTTAGATCGATTCACGTTTACGTGCGATGGAAATACGATTTGGGTAGATTAGGAAAAACATGAATTGGTTATGAGCATGAATCATGAACTTGATAATAGGCAAGAGTTGAAATTTGACACGAACTTGACCTGAAATTCGAACATGGACATGACACTAGAATGAACTTGAAAATGGCCAACTCGAGGTTGGGTTGAGTTTGCAGTGTAATTCTGCTCGGAACCGCCCGGCAAATCCAGTGACTGCAAACAATAGGATCCAACGTGGGTAGTTGGTCATATCGTGCTTGAAAACCCGAGGTCAGACTGAGTTGTGGTGTAATTTTGCCCGGAACCGCCTGGCATATCCAGAGACCACAACAATAGGTCTGATGTTAGAGGTTGGGGTGCACTAATGAATTAATGCCACATGATATGGTTAAGTCATGAACATGAAAGACAACACTTAACCAACTTGACATAGGATTAGTAGGGTTAAGTCATGAAATTGAGAGACAACACTTAACCAACTTGACATGCTAGGCCGATAAGGGTTAAGTCACGAATTTAAATGACAACACTTACCTTGCTGAACGAAACCCTAGTTACGCGGTCCATTTCAGCAGTAACCCACTTAGATGTATCATGGTACCCTGGAACTAGGCAGGATGGGGGCACGATTACTGTGCTGAATTGTAAGCGACCAGAACGACGACTGAGTTGGTGCGCCAGTGTAGGTTCAGGCGGACAATGGTCGTGCACGTAGTCCAGAGTTGAGAAAGCAGGCATTGGGCATCAGTAGGTTTACAGTGTGCATGCTAGATTCGTGTCGGTGGTTAGCACCCTAGGGCTTGATACACCCTGTGGTGGACCTAGCATAGGTAACTACATTCGTGATAGGGCCGTATGACACAGACCCATGACGAGCTAGAACTTGTAGGGAGCCGATTGATTAGTGGATCGTTCCGTTGGACCTAGTAATGGGTCATTCATGATATTGGGTCAAGGGATCATTTCATGGTTAATATATGACATGGGTTTGGGATACTAGTACAGTTGGTGCAGCGAACCTTGAACATGCAATGCTGTACTTGATTTATACTTGAATTATCATGCTATCTTAGTCTGTCTTGCCCATCTCGTCATCATCCTTATGTTTACTTTCAGTTTATACATGTCATGTTACCTTTACCTGTTTTTATGCTGAAAGTCACTAGGACTTACCATTCTTTATAACTGACCCGTTTTTCTTTCGCCTCTTTTTCTTTCGTTCCCCCCAGGTTCTCAGGGAGGAAACTCTAGCACTTAGCTTGGATTTTGCTTGCTTTAGTTTCAGCTCATGTACGGTTTGATCTTGAGCTATGCTATGGCTGCATTTCTGCTACCTTTGGGGAATTAAGCTACTTTTGTTGTTTTAAGTTTATGCTTCTTTATTTATGCAAGACAGAATTTGTTGTAATGGAATATAATGACTTTGTCTATTTGGTACCTTGGATGTAAAAGGTTTTGACTCTTTTTGAAAGTAATGAAATTTATCTTTTGATTCTTCCATTGTTTTATTTATGTTCGGTCTTGTAATATTTCTGTGGTTATTTACCTCAATAACGCTCCTCCAAAACTAGTGCATTCCCTTTGTGAGTGACCCTAACGGAGGTGGGGTGTTACAGAAACGAGGCAGTCCTTCTACTTTTAACAGGTATAAAGTGGGCTCTTTTAGTGAGCCTGTCCACTATTACCCAAATACTGGTATTGCCCCTTCTTGACCTAGGCAACGCATCAACAAAGTCCGTCAAAATGCTATCCCACTTACACTTTGGGACCTCGAGAGGATGAAGCAGACCACCGGGCTTCTTCTATTCCGCTTTGACTTGCTGGCATATCAAACACTTAGCGACGAACTCAGCTACATCACTCTTCATGCCATTCCAAAAGAAAACCCTTTTTATATCTTTATACATCTTGTCTCCGCCTGGGTGTATGGTCAGTTTGGAATGGTGCGCCTCTTCGAGAACCGTCTTCACTAAATCCCTTACTTATGGGACGCATAATCTTCCATCCCGTATCAACCAACCCCTATCATTGATGGAGTATCTATTGGGGTGACTAGAAGTCTCACCCCTAACTAGCTTTTCCATCACATCAACTAGCTGAGGGTCTTCTCGTTGCGCGGTTCCTATTGAGTCCAAAAGAGTATGCCGCACCTCTAGTGATGCTAACAGACCAGGCACAATTTCAGAGGAGGGTCCAAAATTAAAGTCTGCTATATATTCCAAGCTTTGCCTTTCCACAAAGAGAGGACTCAAGGTCAGCTTTTTCCTACTTAAGGCATCTGCTACCACATTGCCCTTTCCTGGGGTATAGGAAATCTCAAAATCATAAGAGACCAGAAATTCCATCCACCTTTGCTGTCTTAAGTTAAGATCTTTCTACGAGAAAAGGTACTTCAACGATTTATGGTCAGTATATAATTCAAACTACTCTCCTAGGAGATAATGGCGCCAAGACTTAAGCGCAAAGATGATGACAGCCAACTCTAGATCATGGGTTGGGTAGTTTTTCTCATGTACTTTCAACTGTCTGCCTCCATAAGCTACTACCTTCCCTTCTTGCATCAAGACAACACCTAGTTCCGTACCATATGCACCTATGTATACGGTAAACATCTTGCTCCCATCCGGCAATGTCAGAACTGGGGCTGTTGTTAGAGCCTTTTCAAACATTGGAAAGTAATATCACAATACAAATCCCAAGTGAAAGTTAGGTTCTTCTTCGTTAATCTTGTGAGCAGGGCTGAGATTTTAGCAAAGTCTTTAATGAATTTTCGGTAAAAGCCCGCTAGCCCGAGAAAGCTTTGGACTTCGGTTGCATTCCGTGGAACCTTCCAATCTTGCACGGCAACTACTTTTGCGGGGTCCACGGCTAACCCCACTTTGGACACCACATGTCCAAGAAACCTCACCCTTCTCTCCAAAAATGGCATTTGGAGAATTTGGCCTTCAGCTGATGTGTACGAAGAGTATCCATGACTTCCCTTAAATGCAAAGCATGCTCTTCTTTATTCTTCGAGAAGATCAAAATGTCGTCTATGAAGACCACCACAAACTTATTAAGGAATTCTCTAACACCCTACTCATCAAGTAAACGAAGTAAGTGGGTGCGTTTGTCAAGCCGAAAGGCATGACAAGCCATTCGAAGAAACCATCCGGGGTTCTGAATGCGGTCTTATCAATGTTGTCTTCAGCCACTCTTAGCTGATGGAACCCAGTAGCCAAATCTAGTTGGAAGAAAACAGATGCACCTACAAGCTGATCAAACAATTCATCTATTCTAGGAAGTGGGTGCCTATTCTTCTTGGTCAGCTTGTTTAGCCCCTATAATCAACACATAGGCGAAGTGAACCTTCCACTTTGGTTGCGAATACTACTGGAGCACCCCATTCAGAAATACTCCGCCTTATAAACCCCTTTTCGAGCAGCTCTTTGACTTGCTTACTGAACTCTTTTCTCTCCCTAGGAGCCATATGTCTAATGGGTAGAGATACGGGTTTTGCGTTATCAACAAGGTATATGCGGAAGTCTATCTTCTGCTTTGGAGGTAAGCCCTTCGCCTCTTCATATACATCTGAGTATTCATGGACTACTCTAACAGATTGCAAGTTTTCAACAGACGCATCAAGAGATTCTAGGTAACTAAGCATAACAGAATGTACGGGGTTACAAGAGATTTCGAGAGTGTTGCCAAGGCGAGTCATACGTCTAACCACTGTATTTTCACAACCGAGGATGGCACCATTACTGGATAACCAATCCATGCCCAGAATCAATTCCATAGCTCGTGAAGCCAAGAACGAAGGCGTTGCATTCAAACTCAACGCTCAAAAAGACACTCTCAAATCTCGAAAAATCATTGAAAGATGAGCCGAACCACCAACAGGATTTGAGACTACTATGGGATCCGTAACTAGACTAGTATTTAGGTGCAGTGTTTCAACTAACGAAGCAGACACAAACGAGTGTGAAGTGCCAGAATCAAATAAAATACAAATAGGATGATCAAACAGAAAAACCAAACTTTCAACAGAAACGTTTCTACCTATCTCCTGTCCTGGTGCCATGAGAGCCTGAATCTGCCCTCTTGCCTGCCCTAGCGTCATGAGAGCCTGAATCTGCCCTGCAGAAGTGGACCCTGTTCTTTGCCCTTGCCCCTGTTTCCTCGGGCAGTCTTTAATTAGATGTCCTGCCTCTCCACAGTGGAAACAACCAGTCTTCTTCTTCTTCCTACAGTCCTTGCTCAGATGGCCTGGTGTTCCACAATTAAAGCACCTTTTCTTTCTTAGGTTGCTGCTGTGACTTTTTTGATCCCCTTTCTTTTCTGGTGCCTTATTAGCGTTAGCGCCTTTCTCCTCTTCATGCATAAGCGCCATGTCAACTAGTTTCTCAAAGGTATCCCCCATAGGAATGTGGGTCATAGCTAACCCATGTAGGGGCTCATTCAAACCTTTAATAAACCTCAGGGCCTTCTTTTCAGGTGTGTTCACAAAGTCTAATCCAAACCTCGCCAACTGATTGAACTTGTTAACGTACTCCTTTACTGATAAATTCCCCTGCTTCAATGCCAAGAATCTTTCCATGTATAAATTATCTTCTGCTCACGAGAGAAATTTCATCTTGAACCTATGTCTGAAATCCATCCACGTCTCTACTGGACGCTCTCCATTCGTGACCTCCCACCAAAACGAGGCTTCGTCCTTCATTAACCAAGCGTCGAATTGGACCTTCCTTCCATCTTTTACCTCAAAGATACCAAACAAGTCTTCTACCTCCTTAGGCCAATTTCTAGCTTCAACAAACATCTCTGATCCGTGAAAAGGTTTTCCGCCCGTTGCTCGAAAGTCTTTGCATATCTTTGAAAAAGTATCAACACAGGGGGAGGGGGGGAGGAACAGCTGCAACTGGGGGAGGAGGGATGTCTGCTGGGCCTGCGGCGGTGGCCTTAGCCTCCAGATACCTTCTGAACCAGGTTGGTATCGGTATTCCCTCGGGTATCTCGGGTGACCCAGACATGCTGAAAAGAAAATGAAGAGATTCAAAACGGAGAATTCGAAAGAAAGATATATGGCTCTTGGGGTTATGTTTTTAAAACAAACTTTTCTCTTGAAAATACTCTCCTTAAATCATACTTTTGAAAGTATTTCTTTACAAAACGCTTTTGAAAAACAGTTTTTCAAAATCTCTTATCTGTTCTGTTAACCTTTAGCTCTGATACCACGTGTAACGCCCCATGTCCATTAGTGTCACTCTCAGAGGGAATGCATTAACTTTCATGGAGTATTATTGGTGAATAGAACAGAATATAACAAGACAGATACATATATTGGCACTTAAAAAAAATTCAAAACAACATTTATTGCAGTGGAGAAATAGTTTGATTACAACAATATCATAAACCAACAGAAAAACCAAGTACACTTAGTAACCATCTTGACAAATTGTTTTCTGAGTACATAAAATAAAAAGCATAACCCTAACATAAGAAGCCATAAAAGAGATGAGCTAAACTTTACTTTCAGCAATCCAAGCAATTCCAAAAGAGAGAGAAAGATCCTGATCAAGCTCAACTAGTACTAGTCCCACCCTGAGAACCTTGAGGGGGAGGGGATGGGAGGGAAGGAAGAAAAGAGGCGAAAACAAAGGGGGTCAGACATAAAGTCTGGTGAGTACCATAATTTTAACAATACAATTATGAAAGTAATTAGGATAAGGTATAAATTGGTAAAATAAGGAATGATTGTGAAGCAAGTGGGCAGGGCAAAACAAACAAGAGGAATATTCTGGTGTTAATCTCAACCCTAATCACTATAGGATAATTGTTATACTGCACCACTACTAGCCACCCTAAAATTTGATCCCGCCTACTGAACACAATAATCATAATGGTAGTTTCGTGTACCCCTAGCTGTCTTCATAGGTGTCGCCTGCCCCTACCTTCACTAGTTGTACCCACTATCCCCATGCGATCGACTCCCTAACTCATAGATACCCGTGCTAGTCCCACGGTGGGGTGTATCACTCCCCAAAGTGGCAACCCGATACCACTAAAGATGCACAGCTTATATCTACAAGATGTAACAACGCCTTAACTACCAGCTCGGGCCCACGCACGACATGAATCAGTTGGACTTGCATTGCCACCGTTAACCCATTTTGACCTCTTACAATCAAACCTAGTAAGCGTGTCCCATCCTCGATCTAAGTCGAGCTCACAAAGATACTTAATGAGATACTGGTTTGAAATGGGTCCCCCATGCTTGACACAAGTTTTCCACCTATGCTTGGTCCCCACTAGAATTTTCCGCTTAACCCCCTCTTATTCATGTCTTCTTTACATGTTTCTATTTGGTTAAGTGTTTCTAATCGTATTTCACATGCCACCCATGTCACCCACTTAACCCCCATGTCCTACCACATGTTTATCTTAGTTAAGTGTTACTTAGTTCATTATAATTGTAACTTTGTAAGACCTCCCACATTAGACTCCGGTTTGCAGTTGCTGGATTTGCCGGGAGGGTCCGGGCAGTCTTATACCGCAAACGTGTCTAACCTCGTGTCATTACAACTGTTACGCATTTAGTTTATGCCTTCGACCTCTCACATTAGACTACCGTTTTTGGTTGCTAGATTTGCCGGGTGGGTCCGTGCAGTCTTACAGCACAAACGAGTCTAACCTCGTGTCTTAGGCGTTTATTATTACAAAATTATTTAACCCCAATATGAATTAATCATCCCTATTCAAATTTTCAATAATTTCCAAGTTAATTATGTCCATAATTGTCACCTAAATTATGTCCATACTTTTTAGGTATATAAATTATACCAATTAAGTCTCAATTTAATTATATGCTTTTAAATCCATTTTATGCCAATTCACAATTTACATAATTAGAATTTTCCCATTTGTCCCCACACTATTTGTACGTTCAAATATGAAATACATTATATACATACATACATACATACATACATACATACATACATACATATATATATATATATATATATATATATATATATATATATATATATATAAACATCACAACTTGCATAACACATAAAAATAGATCTAACTTGCAAATGGGAAAAAAATTGCATAGCCAACAATTTGCATAGAGAATGTCATATAGAGTCATATATTTGCATAAACTACCATGGATCTAAATATGAAAATTTGAACTTGCATATATAAATTATGGGTCTCGCTTAACTCGCATATGTGAATATAATTTTCTCCCAAAAATGTGGATATAGTTTTTCACCTAAACTTGCATATGGATTACTACAACTTGCATATGAATTTCTACAAATTGCATATAAATTTATCACATGATTTTGCATATAAACTAGCATATGTATATACTTGATTCACATATAAACTTGTGTACAATTCACATATAGACTTGCATAAGATTCATATTCAAACTAACATACAATTTAACATCCCAAACTTGCATAAGATTCACATATGAATTAACATATGATTAAACAACCCAACTTTCATAAGATCCACATATGAATTAACATATGGTTTAACATCCCAAACTTGCATAAAAATGAATCAAGTTAAATATGAAATAGATCTACAAAGTTAAACAACATCATACGATTCAACAGACACGCTCTCATAATCCAATTACAAACCATCACAATTAATTTAATAATTATATTGTGAAAGAAACAATACTCACAAACAAAAGAACAGTCTTGTTTTTCTGGATCTGTATTCTGAAGCTGAATTGCTCGCCTTTGATGTAGACTAATTGTTATTATAATTTAGATTAGATTTGTTTTGATTCTTGCTTCTATCTTGCTTTTGAGTTGAAAGAGAACAGTGGCTACTCTAGGTTCACCATTGATAGCATGATGGCTCTTGGTATGAATCAGTGTGATTTTAGGTTGAGGGTTAGGTTGCTTATATAGAATTTTAATTAATTAAGAGCCGTCAGATTAACCTAGAAGCAATCAAGACTATCCAGACATGACAGAATAACCACCTCAGCCCTAATGACTCAGCAGTGAGTCAAAAAAAAATTCACCTTTCAGATCTGCTCGGCCGGGGGGGGGGGGTAGGTCGACCCCCAGGTCGACCCCCGGTCGACCTGTATGGGTAGGTCGACCCCTTGGTCGACCTAGCCTTTGGGCGGGAGAATTCCCACCCAGCCTGTTCTCTTGTCTGAATTGGAATTTCGAACTATTTTTAATTTATTTAAATTCTGAAACTTCGGAAGGCCATAACTTCTTCATACAAAGTCCAATTCACGCAAACTCGGACTCTATCTCAAGTAGAATTCTGAGACGAACGCAATAGCGTGACCCGTTTCCCTTAATTCTCACATTTGAAATTAAGTATTCTTAATTTGTAAATTTTAATATTCCAAATCACGGGGTGTTACACCACGTGCTTCCCCTTCTAGTACTTCGAAGTCGTCAGAATAATCAGATGAATGTGCGCTCCCCTCGTGCCTCATGACACCACGATGATCTACCTCCTTGGGTTATTTACCCTCAAACGTGCAGACTGGTCCAATCGCCTACTTTTAATATGTTGTTAGACCCTATGTCTAAACATTCCTTTATGCGCTTGCTTTACCTCATCAAGATTCCATTTAACTTGGTTATTCCCTTTCATATTGACTTCTTATCCAAGTTACCAAGTTCCTATTGCTTACTAATTTCAGTCATATAACTTAGCCCATTTAGGTTTATTAATAAGCTCACAACATGTTATTCTCTAGATTGTGGTCCAAGGTCTATAATCCACAATCCCTCTTTATATTATTGTTTGATTCAAGGTTGCAATAACATGTTCTACTTAGTTTGTTATCAAGTATATCTCAATTCACATGTTTTCTATTTAACATGTCACTTATCATTTATGATTAAATATAACTTATTTCATATAAGTTTGCCTCACCCTTTCCTATTTAATCATAATTCCATCTTTCATTGTCACTACAACTTATCGTTTTTTATTTATTAACTCAGCTCTCTTAACTAAGGTCCACTAATAAGTTTCTCTTCCCATTAATATAACTTATGTTGTCCTCGTCCGTAGATTTTAGATTCTTGTTCTTATAAATAACTTAATTTACAATTAAGTACAACCTATCTCCTTACATAAGTTATTCCATTCCCTTTATCGTTTATTATAACCTAACTTATATATTCTACTTGTCCCTAGGGCAAGCCTAAACATGTTTTTCTTGTCAGCAGATTTCATACTTCCAAGTTTACAGATTACTTAATATATAATTAAGTTCAACTTCTTACATTTCATAAACTTCCCCCTTTTCTCTACTTATCACAAACAACTGGTTTCAGTTTTCCCCATTTACTGATTACTTAATTTATAATAAAGTGCCACTTATCTCATTTCACCAGTTATCTCATGTCCTTACTAGTTTATTATAACCTAAGTTATAACCTTCACTTGTCCCTAGGACAAGTCTATCTATTATACAACATTCTTATTAACGTAATTTATTTATAATAGGTTATTATCATTCCTCGTTCATTCCATTCCTTTTTACTGTTGTAACTTTCTTTCAATTCCAATTTTTTCCATTAATTGCAATTAGTGTCTGCTATTTACATATATTTATATATATATGTGTGTGTGTATATATTCATGTACTAGTCCTCTCACATTAAGCCTACACTTGTGGTTGCTGGATCTGTCGGGCAGTTCCTAGCAGACTTCTTCCATAAGTTGACTTAACCTCGTGTCTTAGCACCATTACATGTTTTATTTATGCACTTAGACCCCTCACATTGTATTTACCACTTGTGGATGTTGGATGTGTCGGGCGGTTCCGGGCAGACTTCTACCACAAGTGTAATCTAACCTAGTGTCTAAGCGTGGTTACAGTTTCCTATTTACTGTAAATTTTAGGCATGTCCTTTTTAACATATATTTAATTCTACTGTGACGTGTAATCATTTAATCGGGTAATTTATCAAATCCAACAAGTTAACATGTCATTTTCTCAATTCTACATCTAATAATTCAAATACATAATACACCACAAGTGAATCATGTAATTATAATAATAGTAGTCGCTACTCATATTCTAACAAGTTTGTTTTTCAACATGTAAACATTCAACACTTTTACCGGTTCAACATATGAATTTTCCAACATATATTAATATCTCAACTTGTTATAACAACATCTTAACACTTTTAATTGTTCTGGAAAATTCACATTTCATGATATCAGGGAATGCTAAATGATAATATATCATTATCTAAAATGATAAAACTTAAATCCACTCACCTCATATGCTTTCCAAATCGTGGATCTGGTCCAAATCTTGCATTCCATTGTTTTTCCCATAATTGGATTCAGAACCAAACAACCATGGATCTACAATCTTTACCAAAAGAAAAAGGAAGGAAAGAAAGGAGAATTGCAATAGACCAGATCTAGAAAATTACCTCACTCACCTTCTAATTGGTTTTCATTCTTTTCCCCCGGATCTGGATTCAGAATTTTCCTAAACTAATAATCTAAATTTTCTGAAGAGATTTGAGGAGGAAGAGGAAGGCAAAGCTTCTGCGTTGTCTCAGAAATATGTGACATAGAGTAGGCTCTACAAGCTTTATTATAGGTGTTCAGCAACGTATTTGGTCAATTAACGTGTAACACCCTGCATTTCTAATGTAATTAAAAATATGTACAAATATGTGTATATGCATAGATAGGTAAATAATGGTGATGTATACTGAAAATTAATTAATATATGGAACAGAAGGAAAAATTAATTCGATAACAGTGTGCGTAGCGGAGAAGATAATAAAATAAGGATACTTAATTTAAATATCAGGAATTAAGTAAAATGGACATCACCATTGCGTTCGTCTCGAAATTCTGCTTGAAATAGAGTCCAAGTTTGTGTAAATTGGACTCCGTATGAAGGAGTTATGTCCTTTAGAAGATTCAACAAAAATTCAAAACAGTTCGAAATTCGACTCAGGCAACTGGGCGGGAAATTTCCGACCAAAACCAGGCAGGTCGACCTGGGGGTCGACCTACCCCTAGGGAGGTCGACCTGGGGCTCGACCTATCACCAGATCTGGGAGATTTCAGCTCCTGTGACGTGTTTTGATGTGCTGTACGGGTCGGATGGCTTCTAGGTCAATCTAAGGGCTCTAAAACACTCTCCAAACCTATAAATACATAGCAAGACCTAACCCTAATTCATAACAATTCCTTAAGACGCCTCTATGCCGCCAAACTTCAACCAAACATGGCCGCCGCCCCAAAACTCTAAATTATATTACAAGTTCTTCATCAACTTTGGAGTTTAATCAAATCAAGTAGCAAAGTTCTTCATCAACAATTCATGCTCTTCACCAACAATCAAATAAGAAGATTAAATCAGCATTCTACATCAACAAGTCATTTATTTTCCCTAATCCAGTCAAGGTGAGTGGAATTATAATAAACTTGTTGTATAATAGTATTATTATTGTTCATCATTCCCCAGTTATAAATTCAATTCAAGATTCATGTTATAATAATTGTTCTTTTATTCTCCTTCCCCTTTTTATTTTTGGATCTTGGTTATCTCGAACCTAGACGAAATCTTATTATACATACGTATGGTTGGAATATGGAAATATTGGGCATAGTCTATTTTATGCAGTCGAGGAATATAATCTGTAATTTGGGGTTTGTGGTATAACGATTATTATTGCAAATATTGGGCATAGTCTATTTGATGCAGTTGAGGAATATAATCTGTAATTTGGGGTTTGTGGCATAACGATTATTATTGCAAATATTGGGCATAATTTATTTTATGCAGTCGAGGAATATAATCTGTAATTTGGGGTCTGTGGCATAAAGATTATTATTGCAAATATTGGGGTTATTGGCAAAGTATATATTGATATTATTCAAGGAAATAAGGGGAAAGGATCGTGAAATTGGTAATTTGGAGTAACTTACGCTAAAGGTAAATAAAGTTTGAATAGGGGAATTGGGGAAAAATGATTTAAAGATAAAAATCCTAATTTGGTGAAGAAATAGGTAAACCAGAAACCTAATCGGAATTGGATAAATTTGGGTTTAAACTGCCTCATGTAATTGTGAAATCTAATTCAAAAACCTAAAATTTGAGGCATGAGTTTTTTAATTAAATTTGGGTTTGATTGGTAAAAGAAATCGGAGTTTAGAAATATAACATGAAAATTGACACTAGTGGCATAACAAGAACATGAACATATTTGTGAATTCGTTAACAGGCTAAAGATAAAACATGGCTAACTCGAGGTTAGAACGAGTTTGCGGCGTAATTCCCGGAACTGCCCGGCATATCTAGTGGCCGCAAACAATAGGTTCTAATGTGAGAAGTTAGTCATATCATGCTTGAAACCTGAGGTTAGATTGAGTTGTGGTGTAAACCTGCCCGGAACCAACCGGCACATCCAATGACCGCAACAATAGGTCTAATGTGAGAGGTTGGGCATTAATAGTTGATTAATGCTAATGACACATGCTAGTATGGTAAGGTTAAGTCAACATGAAATACTTGACAACACTAAACCAATTTGACTCGATATATGGGTGGGTCTAAGTCAACGTGAACCGCTAGATAACACTTAACAAATTTGACATGATATATAGGTAGGTTAAGTTAACACGAACTGATAGATAACACTTAACCAATTTGACATGATATATGGGTGGGTTAAGTCAACATGAACCGCTAGATAGCACTTAACCAATTTGACTCATTATATGGGTAGGTTAAGTCAACGTGAACTGCTGGATGACACTTAACCAATTTGACATGACGTGTGGGTTGAATTGAATACGTGAGTGGGGGTTAAGACAACTTGAACACATGGGAAAACTTAACCAATATAACAGTATCAAAGCAAGGAAAAGTGGGGAATGATAAGATTAAACAATAGATAAACTTATCCTAGGGATAAGAAATGGATATGACTTAAGATGTAATACAAGACTCGAAGGATGGGATGACTTATACCGTGAAATAAGTTAATCTAAGCTGGAAATGTGGGAGAACACCCGCACGCTATTAAGTCATGCTTGAATTCATAGGTTAACCTTAGCTAAAAGGAACTAAGTAACAAACCTTAGTCAAGAGAACTATGTAACAGAAACTAAGTATCAAACCTTGGTTAAGAGAACAAGTAATAAACCTTAGTTAAGAGAACTAAGTAAATAACGAGAAAGAGAACTAAGAAGTTAACCTTAGCAGAGAGGACTAAGTTGTAAACCTAGTTTAGAAAATGAACGATTAAGAGAAACTAAGTAGTAAACCTTAGTTAAGAGGACTAAGTAGTAAACCTTAGTTAAGAAAACAAACGATTCAGGAAACTAAGTAGTAAACCTTAGTTAAGAAAACTAAGTAGTAAACCTTAGTCAAGAAAACCAAGCAGAACACGAGGAGGAGCGAACATCCATCTGATCATGAAGAAGGCTCCAACGGTCTAGGTTACGAAGCATACGGCTTCGAGGGGACGTGAGGGTACTCTTGGTATATCCCTCTGTGAGGTTGCAGATGATCCTCCTGGGCTCATAGAGGTTAAGGTCTGCGTTAGAAGAACCAAGAGTATGCCTTGGTTGCAATATAAGCAACCTAAAGACTAAGATGGACCAGCATGAGGCGGCGATATCTTGTTTAGCCCTGTGATAGCATGTCGTCATCTACCTACCATCTTGAGTCAATCGAGTACGTGAAGCGGAAAGGCGGAGAACTCCAACAGACCATATACTTGCTATCTAGTTACATGTGAGGTTTGGCCAATAGGTTTGTGGGGGCATAGGGGGGCCTGCGTATAGTTCTCATTCTTGGTTTTCTTGGGTGCATTTCATTAGTTGAGGGAGGGGTCAAGTGGGACCATAGCCACACACAGATAAAAACAGACCTTAGCATCTGCATCGGCAGATAACTTAAAGCTCCCGACTGAGTTCCGTGTTACTTGATTAGCCCTGCCACGAGACTTGGGCCGCACATATAGAGGACATGTGCAACTAGACATTGATAACGATTCACGACACGTACGTGGGGGAAGTCTAGGAAAATATATCGCTCTGGGTAGTGTTTCCTAGACTAGGCGCCATCGTTCGATAGGTAGCATAATCCCTAGTTGGACCTAGGTCACGTAAACCCTGAATCCGAGAAGCGTTCAATAGGTAGCATAAACCCCATTGGCCCTGGGTAGCGTAAACCCTGGTTGAATCTAGGAAGCGTTCGATAGTAAACCTTAGATTAGATCTAGATGATACACAGAATCTAGTAAGATCGAAAGTGGCAGTCCAAACGATTTCAAGAATAGTGGCACTACACTATAGTAGTATAGATTTGCACGGTGAAGCCCGTATGACATACGGCAAGGGACTGTATATATACATGGAAAGGATTAGACGAGTTGGGGTATCTACATATACATTGTATTAGGTTAACCTACTTGTGGGACATGAGTATAGCCTAGAGAGCTAATATCGCGAATAACCTAATAAGCAAGAAAATATAACTGAACGGTATATGTAGGATTATACAGAAGTTTATTCTAAGTCCAGTCACACAGAACTTATGTTTTGACCGCCTCCTCATTACATCCTTCCATGTTAGGTTCATGATTGAGATGGTATAGCTTTGGATACTGGTTTAGCAGTATTGTTAATAAGGTAAAGCAATATTTGAATATTATACTTTATTTCCTTCCGCTGTGAGATGCTGTACGAGTTCTGACATGTTTCTTTATCTCTGTCTTTTTCTGTAGGATACCAGAGCACCCAATTCAGTTTCGATAGATTAGATTTTTGAAAAAAATCCGCTCTGTCGGAATCCAGGTTGTTACATCTGGTATTAAAGCTTCGGTTTAGTGATCTTAGGGAGATAATGAGTGAATGTATTTGTATTTTCTAATATATATATATATATATTATATATGTATAAACCTAAGTTCATATAGTAGCCCACTAGACATGAGAAGAGTTGGGATATCTAGTTTGTACACTCAAGGAATGAACATAGGAATTTGGAAACCATTGGGTGGTTGGGAAAGTGTAAAATATGACTTGAAGCTAGAGAAAGAATGGTATCCCATAGGATGGAAACTGAAATTTTTGTATTTCAGATTAGTGGGTTTAGAAATGATACCTTAGAAACTAGAAAAGATTGAAATATGGAAAATAGATTAGGAATATATATAGTTAAGAGAATTGAATTTGTGAAAGTGCCCAGGAAACCTAGTTGAGTTGAAGACCCGCTATGAGTCTAACCCAATGATAAACTTTTAAGAATTTGAATTTGTAAAAGGATTTGTGGTATTTTCCAAGATTTAATCTTAAAATTATTTTGATAAATGCATGTTGGGTTTTAAAGTAAAGTGGGGTATATTGTGTAAAACAATGATTTCTTGTTTTAAAAGAATTCTCTCATAAAAAGGTGCATATTATGGAGCATAAATAGCTTGCTAGTTTTCATATATGAAAAGAAGTTTTGAAATTCTATTCTATTACCAATAAATTCTGATTATTAAAGAAATTTTGTTGGGTGGACAAAAATAAGTTATAGGAATAGAATAGATGTCTGCACCTTATAGAAAGCAGTTAAATTAACATTGTAATTAGAAACAATGTAAGCACGATAGTTATCCTTGTCTACTCCAGCTTTGTGATTTGAAAAAAAATGTTTTGAATTTTTATATTGTGACATGTTTTTATGGTTTGGCAAAGACAAATTTTGGAGAAGAAAATGAAGTTTTAACACTTTTAAATTTTTAAAGAAAAATGTAATGAAAAGAAAGGAAGCCAAACCATGTTTTAAAAAGAATGGAGTAGGTGAGGATTAGGGTCTAGGAAGAACAAGACAAAGTTAAAGCTATGAATTAAACAATTGGAACCAACTAGAGATTGGTTGAGTTGAGTGATTCTCTGAGTGTCAATCTGATGTTGATTTCGGTCTTCGGGGTTGATACTTAGGGAGTTACTCTCTTGCCAATTTACAATCAGGGATTAGCTAATATTAAAGTAATATAAAATTTCCTGTAGAATGCACAAGCATTGAGAAACCTAGGTTTGTTGGTGGAGGGAAAGAAAAGATAGGCTAGTAATACACAGCAAGGACTAGTAGTGACTACTAAGTAGTAAAGGGCAAGTAAGTTGTTAGATCCTGTTGTGTGGACTTGCAATTGTCTAAGATGATAAAGTCCTAAGATTCTTGGCCCATAGTAATAGCTGTGTAGGATGCTGATTGAGTTGAAAACAGAAAAAGCTTATTTGAAATAATAAACTTAAGTAATTGGATTAAGTCAAATAAGCTAAGAAAGAGAAAATCCTACCTAACAAGAAACAATAAATTCAGTAAGGCAACAAATGTGACGGGAAAAGAAAATGAAAATCTTAAGAAAAAGATGAACAAATATGAAATTTTTCCAAGATAAGTTGAAAAAGAGAAGAAAATTTTCTTATGTGGTTGTGCTTGGATAGGAAAATAGGAAATCTTCATAGAATAGTCATATAAAAATACAAGTACGATTAGAAAAGAAAAAACAGAGGATGTGAATTTTTCCGTTTTATATCCTTTCGTAACATAAGGAAATCGAATTTGGAAAATTAGATTTTTCTATATTTTGAATTTAATGATGGATGGTAGGGTTTTGGATGCAACAATTGGGTGAACTATTCTCTTATTCTATAAGAATATGGGAAAACTTGGATGAAAAATATTTTGATTTTTCAAGAATATTGCATTCATATAGAACTGCAAGTATATTTAGGATGTGAGCATCATTTTTTGAAAGAGTTTTTAAAATTTGCATACATATAGTGGACCCAAATTAGGCATACATACTTTACAATGATGTTTCTCACTATGCACATGGGAACAATGTTTGCAACAATTGGATGCACACTTGATGGATGGATATTGCGAGGGATTATCTATTTTACTCTTATCGAATTTTGGGGCCGAAATTCTTTAAGGGTGGGAGAATGTAACACCCCACATTTTTAATATAATTAAAAATATGTACAAATATGTGTATATGCATAAATAGGTAAATAATGGTGATGTATAATGAAAATTAATTAATATATGGAAGAGAAGTAAAAATTAATTCGATAACAGTGTGTGTAGCGAAAAAGATAATAAAATAAGGATACTTAATTTAAATACCAGGAATTAAGTAAAATGGACATCACCATTGCGTTTGTCTTGAAATTCTGCTTGAAATAGAGTCCAAGTTTGCATAAATCGGACTACGTATGAAGGAGTTATGGACTTTAGAAGATTCAACAAAATTCAAAACAGATTGAAATTCGACCCAGGCAGCTGGGCGGAAATTTCCCGCCAAAACCAGGCAGGTCGACCTGGGGGTCGACCTGGGGGCAGGTCGACCAGAAGGTCGACCTACTCCTAGGGAGATCGACCTGAGGGTCGACCTATCCCCAGATCTAGGTGATTTCAGCTCCTATGACGTGTTTTGATATGCTTTACCGGTCGAATGGCTTCTAGGTCAATCTAAGGGCTCTAAAACACTCTCCACACCTATAAATAAATAGCAAGACCAAACCCTAATTCATAACAATTCCTTAAGACGCCTTCATGCCGCCAAACTTCAACCAAACATGGCCGCCGCCCCAAAACTCTAAATTATATTGCAAGTTCTTCATCAACTTTGGAGTTTAATCAAATCAAGTAGCGAAGTTCTTCGTCAACAATTCATGCTCTTCACCAACAATCAAATAAGATTAAATCAGCATTCTACATCAAAAAATCGTTTATTTTCCCCAATCCAGTCATGGTGAGTGGAATTATAATAAACTTGTTGTATAATAGTATTATTATCGTTCATCATTCCCCGGTTATAAATTCAATTCAAGATTCATGTTATAATAATTGTTATTTTATTCTCATTCCCATTTTTATTTTTGAATCTAGATTATCTCGAACCTAGACAAAATCTTATTATACATACGTATTGTTGGAATATGGAAATATTGGGCATAATCTATTTTATGCAGTCGAGGAATATAATCTGTAATTTAGGGTTTGTGGCATAACGATTATTATTGCAAATATTGGGCATAATCTATTTTATGCAGTCAAAGAATATAAACTGTAATTTGGGGTTTGTGGCATAACGATTATTATTGCAAATATTGGGCATAATCTATTTTATGCAGTCGAGGAATATAATCTGTAATTTGGGGTCTGTGGCATAAAGATTATTATTGCAAATATTGGTTAATTGGCAAAGTATATATTGATATTAGTCAAGGAAATATGGGGAAAGGATCGTGAAATTGGGAATTTGGAGTAACTTACGCTAAAGATAAATAAAGTTTGAATAGGGGATTTGGGGAAAAATGATTTAAAGATAAAAATCCTAATTTGGTGAAGAAATAGGTAAACTAGAAATCTAATCGGAATTGGATAAGTTTGGGTTTAATCTGTCTCATGTAATTGTGAAATCTAATTCAAAAAACTGAAATTTGAGGCATGAGTGTTTTAATTAAATTTGAGTTCAAATGGTTAAAAAATGGGAAGTTTAGAAATAAAACATGAAAATTGACACTAGTGGCATAACAAGAACATGAACATATTTGTGAATTCGTTAACAGGCTAAAGATAAAACATGGCTAACTTGAGTTTAGAATGAGTTTGCGGTGTAATTCTGCCCGGAACTGGTCGGCATTTCCAGTGGTCGCAAATAATAGGTTCTAATGTGAGAAGTTAGTCATAACATGCTTGAAACCCGAGGTTAGATTGAGTTGTGGTGTAATCCTGCCCGGAACCAACCGGCACATCCAATGACCGCAACAATATGTCTAATGTGAGAGGTTGGACATTAATAATTATTAATGCTAATGACACATGCTAGTATGGTAAGGTTAAGTCAACATGAAATAGTAGACAACACTTAACCAATTTGACTCGATATATGGGTGGGTTAAGTCAACGTGAACTGGTAGATAACACTTAACCAATTTGACATGATATACTGGTAGGTTAAGTTAACATGAACTGATAGATAACACTTAACCAATTTGACATGATATATAGGTGGGTTAAGTCAACATGAACCGCTAGATAACACTTAACCAATTTGACTCAATATATGGGTGGGTTAAGTCAACGTGAACTGCTGGATAACACTTAGCCAATTTGACATGACGCGTGGGTTGAATTGAATACGTGATTGGGGGTTAAGTCAATTTGGACACATGGGCAAACTTAAACAATACAATAGTATCAAAGCAAGGAAAAGTAGGGAATGATAAGATTAAATAATAGATAAACTTATCCTAGGGATAAGAAATTAATATGACTTAAGATGTAATACAAGACTCGAAGGGTGGGACGACTTATAACGTGAAATAAGTTAATCTAAGCTGGAAATGTGGGAGAACACCCGCACGCTATCATTTGATAAACAGAACTTAAGTCATGCTTGAATTCATAGGTAAACCTTAGTTAAAAGGAACTAAGTAACAATCCTTAGTTAAGAGAACTAAGTAACAGAAACTAAGTACCAAACCGCGGTTAAGAGAACAAAGTAATAAACCTTAGTTAAGAGAACTAAGTAAATAACGAGAAAGAGAACTAAGAAGTAAACCTTAGTTGAGAGGACTAAGTTGTAAACCTTAGTTAAGAAAATGAACAATTAAAAGAAACTAAGTAGTAAACCTTAGTTAAGAGGACTAAGTAGTAAACCTTAGTTAAGAAAACGAATGATTTAAGAAACTTAGTAGTAAACCTTAGTTAAGAAAACTAAGTAGTAAACCTTAGTCATGAAAACCAAGTAGAACACGAGGAGGAGCGAACATCCATCTGATCATGAAGAAGGCTCCAATGGTCTGGGTTATGAAGCATGCGGCTTCGAGGGACGTGAGGGTACTCTTGGTATCCCTCTGTGAGGTTGCAGATGATCCTCCTGGGCTAACAGAGGTTAAGGTCTGCGTTAGAAGAACCAAGTGTATGTCTTGGCTGCAATATAAGCAACCTAAAGACTAGGATGGACCAGTGTGAGGCGGCGATATCTTGTTTATCCCTGTGATAGCACGTCGTCGTCTACCTACCATCTTGAGTCAATCGATTACGTGAAGCGGAAAGGCGGAGAACTCCAAAAGACCATATAATTGCTATTTAGTTATGGGTGAGGTTTGGCCAAAAGGTTTGTGGGGGCATAGGGGGGCCTGCGTATAGTTCTCATTCTTGATTTTCTTGGGTTCCTTTCATTAGTTGAGGGAGGGGTCAAGTGGGACCATAGGCACACACATATAAAAACAGACCTTAGCATCTGCGTCGGTAGATAACTTGAAGCTCCCGATCGAGTTCCGTGTTTCTTGATTAGCCCTACCACGGGACTTGGGCCGCACATATAGAGCACATGTGCAACTAGACATCGATAACGATTCACGACACGTACATGGGGAAAGTCTAGGAACATATATCGCTCTGGGTAGTGTGTCCTAGACTAGGGGGCATCGTTCGATAGGAAGCATAATCTCTAGTTGGACCTAGGTCGCGTAAACCCTGAATCCGAGAAGCGTTCAATAGGTAGCATAAACCCCAGTGGCCCTGGGTAGCGTAAACCCTGGTTGAATCTAGGAAGCGCTCGATAGTAAACCTTAGATTAGATCTAGATGATACACGGAATCTAGCAAGATCGAGAGTGGCAGTCCAAACGATTTCAAGAATGGTGGCACTACACTAAAGTAGTATAGATTTACATGATGAAGCCCATACGACAAGGGACTATATATATACATGGAAAGGATTAGACGAGTAGGGGTTATTTACATATACGTTGTTTTAGGTTAACCTACTAGTGGGACATGAGTATAGCCTAGAGAGCTGATATCGCGAATAACCTAATAAGCAAGAAAATATAACTGAACGGTATATGTAGGATTATACAGAAGTTTATTCTAAGTCCAGTCACACAGAACTTATGTTCTGACCCCCTCCTCATTACATCCTTCCAGTTTAGATTCATGACGGAGATAGTATAGCTTTAGATACTGGTTTGGCAGTATTGTTAATAAGGTAAAGCAATATTTGAATATTATACTTTATTTCCTTCCACTGTGAGATGCTTTACGAGTTCTGACATGTTTCTTTATCTCTTCCTTTTTCTGCAGGATACCAGAGCACCCAACTCGGGTTTCGATAGATTGGATTTTTGAAAAAGAATTCGTTCTGTCGGAATCCGGGTTGTTACAAAATGAGTCCACGTTTAAAAACCAGAATTCTGTCCAGATCTAAATAGGGGCCGACCCCCTCTTATGGTGTCGACCCCCAAACACCCTGGGTTGACCCGAGATGGGTCAAACCCCAGAGTAAGGCGATTCAACTCCTGGGTCTTCCGATTGCTGTTTTGAATTATTATTATTTTTTAATATTTTTATTTGTTTGTATATATATAATTCTCTTACGCGTATACAAACTTCCAGGCTTAATAACTTCTTCATACGATGTCCGTTTTACGCAAACCAGGTTTCTATCTTGGCCAAAATTCCGAGATGTACGTAATAGCATAGTCCGTTTTACTTAATTCTCATTATTTAATTAAGTTACTCAGATTTTATTATCTTAAAAATACGGGGTGTTTCATTCTCCCACCCTTAGGAAATTTCGTCCCCGAAATTTGATACGGGTAAAATCAAATAACCACTCGCATAATATCCATCCATCATGTGCTCATCCATTTTTTGCAAACATTGTGCACTTGTATAAAGTGAAATACAACATAATAATGCATGTATGCCTAAGTGGTACCTCCTATGTGTATGTAAGTTTTTCAAAAATCCTTTTTAAAATATAATGCTCACATCCTAAATATACTGCCAGTTCTACATAAATGCAATGTTTTGAAAAAAAAATGCTTTTTCATCAAAATTTTCCCACACTTTAATGAGTAAGAGCGTAGTTCATCCAATTGCTGCATCCAAAATCCTATCAGCCAACTTTATTTCTCGAATGTCAGAAAAATCTAATTTTCTAAATTCGATTTCTTATGTTACAAAAAGGTGGAAAACGGAAAATTTCACATCTTCCATTTTTCCATCCGTACTTGGATTTTTTTTAGGTAAGTATTTATAAAGATGTCCTGTTTTCCTATCCAAGTTCAGCCCACATAAGAAAATTTTCTTTTGTTACCGATTTTCTTTTTCATCTTATCTTGGAAATTTTTATTCTTATCCATCTTTCCTCATAATTTATCATGTTTATTGCTTTATTAAATTTATTGTTTCCTTTTTTAGTTGTACCATTTCTCTTTTCTTAGCTTATTTAATCATCTGATCTAAGTTTAATTTTCAAATAAGCCTTCTAGTTCTTTAACTAAAACAGGAAAACAAACACCCTACACAGCTACTACTATGGGCCAAGAATCTTGGGACTATGTCCACTCCTCAAACAAAAAAGTCCAAAGCATGGGATCCACGAGAGGTTTAGGTGTCACCCTAACTACCCAACAAGAACAAAATAACGGAACGATCCCAACAGAAATGTAGAAACGGGTTTAACCCCCAACATGAAATTTAGCAACAAGATCTAAACACTTACTTGCCTTTTTTGCTATCTAGTGGTCACAACTAGTCCTAGCTATGTACCAACTATTATTTCAAGCAACATCCTAGGATTTTCAATGCTTACGCATTCTATGGGCATTTACTATTATTCCATGATAATTCTCGCTATTTACTTCATAGCCTTATAAAATTTCCCATCTTTCCTAGGCACTAATCCTTACCTACTCCATACTTTTAAAACACGGTTTTGGCCCTTTTTATTTAACTTTCCTTCCAAAAATTATAAGTGTCAAAACTTTATTTTCTTTATGAAAACTTTCTTTTGCCAAACCATAAAAACATGTCATCTTAAAAAAATGTAAATTGTTTTTTTCCAAATCACAAAAACTGGAGTAGATAAGGACAACCATTCCTCAATCGGCTTTATAACTTATTCTTACCTATAAGGTCGGTTCAGTCTCTTACTTCAAGGTGCAACATTTACTATATTCTTAATTTCTACAACTTATTTTGTCTACCCAACAAAATTTTCTCTTTTAAACAATTTATCAAATATGATTTTCAAAAGAATAGAGACTTCAATACTTTCTTTATTCAAAATTCTTGTATGAAATATAACAAAAAACTAGCTAGCTAAATGTGCTCTATAATATGCACCTTTTACAGAGAGAATTTTTCTTTAGACAAAGTTTTCGCAAGAAATCACTATTTACAAATATACCCCATTTTACTTCATAACCCAATATGTATTCTTTACATATTTTAAAACTATAGCTTTTAAGATTAAAAATTGATAACATGGTAAACCATTTTCCTAAAATTTTTACAATTTCAAGTTCTTAAAAGTTAACAATGAGCTTAGACTCAAAGAGTGTTTCCAATTTTTCTAGGCTTTCCTAGACACTCCCACAAAGTCAATTCTCTTAACTATATATATGCCTAATCCATTTTTCTCTTTTTAACCTTTTTCAATTATAAGGTTTTACCACCAAATCTACTAACCTAAAATACTAATCATACGGGTTTTATCTTTCTTCCATACAAAGTATATTGTACACCTTCCACCAAAAATTTCCTAAGGGTCTTAGATTTTTGTATTCATACCTTTAGTGTACAGAAACAGTCATCCTAATTCTTACCATATTATACTCTTTCTATTTAGTGGGTTCCTCTTATGGATCTAGGTATATATATATAATATTTATATTTTAAAAAAATACAAATACGTTGACTCAACTTTATACCGGAATCCTAAATCTAAGCCCTGATACCAGTTGCAACAACCCGAATTCTGAGCAGATCGATTTTTTTTTTCAAAATTCAAATCTATTGAAACTTGTGCTTGTTTGCTCGGGTATCCTACAGAAAAGACAAAGACTTGAAATATGTCAGGGCTCAGAAAATATCTCACAACGGAATGAACAAAATATAATATAATCAATGTATAGCCTTACCGTATTAATAATACTGCCTAATCAGTATCCAAAGCTATCATGTCTCATGTCTCTACCACAAGTCTAACCTGCGGGTATTTTATGAGGAGGGGGTCAAAACACAAGTTCTGGTGACTGGATTTAAGCTATTCACTTTGGATAATCCTAGGTATACCGTTCAACCATATTTTCTTATTTATTAGGTTACTTTGGTTAACAGCACTCAAGGCTCACACACATGTCGTTCCCATTTACTTCCCAGTGGATTAACCTAATATAGTATATATGTAACTACCCCTCAATACTAAGTTACACCCCATGACACCCCACTCGCATGATCTCCACCGTAATGCCACAGAAATGAACGCAATCCCTCATCCTCCACCGGAGTGACATATGGATTCCTACATAACAATGTTACGTTCCGCATATATCTTTCATTTTCACGCTACGTAAGTGTATGGACTGCCACCGTCGATCGAATCAGAATTCATACCGGGGTAATGCCCTCAAGTCTACAATGCACCACCCAGAGTAGACATGCATGTATCTAGACTGTCCTATGTACGTATCATCAATCGTATTCGATGCCTTAACCACATATACTATGCACCGAGGTCAGTGGCAGAGCTATACAAGAAACACGAAACTCGGACGAAAGCTTTGCATAACTATACAGACCCGCCTTTAAGAGCCTCAAAATAAAGATATTCCTAGGGTCTATTTTCATGATGGCTATGGCCCCACCTCGGCCCCTCCCTCAGCTAGTAAAGACTACAAGAGCTAAACGACTTGCCCCTAACAAACAATCTAAATATCCATTTGGCGTCTTCCATCAACCACTATACCTCGATAGTAAAAGGTGAATGGTCTATTGGTTTTAGCTCTAGTCTTTTCGCATCCCACTGGCTACCGATGGCGGGTACCCGACGATCTACTATCTCTGTTGGTCCTGACCTCTGCCTCCCCGTTGATATGACCAACAAATCATCCTAATGTCACCACGTCATAGCATTCTGACTGCAGATCTACTTTTGCTGTCAAGGCCCACCCACTTGGTAGTTACGCGCAGATCCAACCTCTACGGGCATAGCCTAAACATCTTCCACGGTACAGAGGGCTACTAGGAGCACCTTACGTATCTCAGGAAGTTGCATGCTTCCCCTTCAAGTCCTTCGAAGTCATCAGAATAAATAGATGAACGTGCGCTCCCCTCGTGCCTCATAAGACCACGATGATCTACCCCATTGGGTTATGCACCCTCAAACGTGTGGACTGGTCCAAACGCCTCCTTTTAATATGTTACTAGACCCTGTTGATGGAAAAAAATGTCGTAAACACCAAAGATTCATATTACTAGGAATAGTTAAGTTGGTCGCAAGACTAAGTAAGAGAAAGTGGTGAAAGACATGAGTATTTATAGTGGTTCGACCGCGGATTAGGTCTACGTCCACTTTGGAAGGATGTTGCACTTTTATTAATCACTCAAGAATTACAAGGTAGAGCCTCGCTCTTTACATCTCATTACATTTGCTTGTAGGTTAGGTGATGTCATCATTCTCATGGATGACATCATAATTTACATATATAAAGGAATATATGAAAAAGAATATTTAATTCTCCTTCTTCTTCATATAGGAGTTGCCATTAATGAGGCTTACAAAGCTCTAAGGAGGTCTCAAGTGAAGAAAATCCAACCCCTTTGAAGTGTGAGGCCATGGGCTATTTATAGGAGTGGGAGTAGGTAGGAGTAGGTAGAATTAGGTAGAAAGGGGGACCATATGCAGAAAATTCGAGCCCGGCACCCTCGTGCCTTGAAATTTCGAACTCGGGTACGGTTTCGAAATTTCGAGTCATATGGGTTTGAAATTTCGAACCCAGATGCGGGCATGAAATCTCGCTCTGACCCGGCCGTAGGCACGAGATTTCGCGCCCGCTGGGCTCGGGATCTCAAGCCCAGTTGTGGGTGCGAGATTTCGCACCCACTTTCGAAATTTCGAACCCAGGTATGGTTGCGAGAATTTGCACCCGGCTGGGTGTGAAATCTACGTCATGCCCAGGTGAGGTTCTTCCGAGGGGTGCGAGGGTCCCGGGACCGGGTGGTTGAGGCTCGTAACTCCTTCGGGGTTCAAGGCCTTGGTTTACGGATGTCTTCTGCATGCCGTAAGGCCACAGGCGGTGTAGTTCCTTCTTGATCCTGTTTCCTTCACTCCTGTATGTTCCTTTTCGGCCTTAGTGTAACACCCCACGTCCGTTAGTGTCACTCACAAAGGGAATGCACTAAGTTCTGTGGAGCATTTAAGGTAAAAGATGCAGATAAATTACAAGACAGACAGAAATTAAACAGCGGAAAATAAAACTTTGCTTTATTGGTAAACTAGTTTGTACAAAGATTTCTTTACAATATCAGAGTGTCATCTGTCTTACAAAATAAAGAAGCATAAAACACACACATTTATATTCCCCAATGTAGCAAGAACTAGCCATAGCATCTGAAAAGAGAATCCAAGCAAAACTTCGACAAATCTTCAAGCTAGGAAAGAGTGACCGTCCAACTTAACCTGAGCTATACTATTCCCTCCTTTACTACCTGGGGGGGGGGGGGGACGGAAGAAAAGAAGACGAAAGAAAAACAGAGTCAGACATAAAGCCTGAGTAAGTTCAGTAACTTCTAGCATATGAACATGGAACAACAACAAAACGACATGAATTAACTGAATACAAGATAACACCATGATGATAGGGTTGGCAAGATTAGATAAGATAATCACAAGATATGCTAAGATAAGATAAATTGGATATGCTCTAGTACTTTTGCCGCTTCGCTATTTCCTTGTTATACTGGTTTCTATATCTCTGCACCACCTAACTAGTGTCCCAACTAGTAACGATAACGTGATCCCAATCCCGGTATTTTCCATCGCCTTCAGGCATCCATTTATTTATTTGTTACCTAGATTTAATCTAGGGTTTTCTACCAAGTGCCTTCTAGATTCAACTAGAGTTTACGCTGTCTGCTGAACGCTTCTCGGATTCAGGATTTATGCCACCTAGTTCATCTAGGAATTATGCTACCTGTCGAATGATGCCCCCAAGTCTAGGACACACTACCTAGAGTGGTATATGTTCCTATACTTCCCCACGCATGTATCGCGAATCGTTATCGCTTGTCTAGATGCACATGTCCTGTAATGTGCGACCCGAGTCCTGTGTCAGGGCAAATCAAGGAATACAGAACTCGGTCGGGAGCTTTCAGATATCTGCCGATGCAGATGCTAAGGTCTGTTTTTATTCTAGTGGCTATGGTCCCACTTGACCCCTCCCTCAACTAATGAAAGGCACACCTTGTAAAATGAGAACTATACGCCGGCCCCTGGTGCCCCACTATCCTATGGCCATCCTCACCCATAACTAGATAGCAAGTGTATGGTCTTTTGGAGTTCTCCGCCTTTCCGCTTCACGTATCTCGATTGACTCAAGATGGATGGTAGACGACGAGTCGCTATCACAGGGCTACCGTTTGCTCGCCGAATCACGTCGGTCCATCCTGGTGTTTAGGTTGCCATGTGTTGCAACCAAGGCATACCCCTGGTTCTTCTACGCAGACCTTAACCTCTGTGGGCCCAGGCGGATCATCTGCAGCCTCACAGAGGGATACCAAGAGTACCCTCACATCCCCTCGAAGCCTCGGGCTTCGTAACCCAATTCGTTGGAGCCTCCTTTTTACTCAGACGGACATTTGCTCCTTCTCGTGTTATACTAAGAATTACTACTTAGTTTTACTAACTAAGATTTACCACTTAGTTTCTAGAATCGTTGTTTTCTTAACTAAGGTTTACTACTTAGTTATCTTTCTCGTCAATTTGGATTGGGTAAGTGTCATTAGTCAATTCAATCCAACTTATCCCTCTTCATTCATCCTGTTAAATGGTTAAGTGTTATCAGTAATTCATGTTGACTTAACCCTACCACAAACCAAGTTATATTGGTTAAGTATTTATTACTTAACCCTTACCCATTCACCCTGTATTGGTTAAGTGTTGCTTTAACTTAACCTTGCCCGTCTGTTTTAACTAACATGTTATTAATGGTTAAGTATTATCCCTTCATGTTTTAGACTTAGCCCTATTCCTTTATCACAATCTGACGGTTAAGTGTTCAAGTTTACTTAACCCTACGGTCTTGTCCAGCTAACATATCAAATTGGCTAAGTGTATTAACTTTACTTAACCCCAACCTCTAGTCTAGTTAAAATGTTAATTTGGCTAAGTGTATTGACTTTACTTAACCCCACCTTCGAGTCATGCTAATTCGGCTAAGTGTATTAACTTTACTTAACCCCACCTTCTAGTCTAGTTAACATGTTAATTTGGCTAAGTGTTTCCTTAGTTACTTGACCCCTACAAATCTTGTCTTGTTACCATGTGAAGTTGGTTAAGTGTCCCTATGGACTTGGCCCTCCCATCCTAGCTTAACTGTGTTAAATTGGTTAAGTGTTCCTATGGACTTAACCCTCCCATTCTAGCTTAACTGTATGGCCCTAACCCCACCCATCAGTCTGGTTATCATGTTGAATTGGTTAAGTGTCTTAGTGAACTTAACCCTACCATTCTTGTTCTAGCTTTAATTAAATAGATTAAAGCCACGACCACTCACATTAGACAGATATTGTTGCGATTACTGGATGTGCCGGTTGGTTCCGGGCAGGTTTACATCGCAACTCAGTCTAACCTCGGGTTAGGCATGTTCGTGTTTTCTAAGTTCAAAGGGTTTCAATTTATTTTCAAATCAAGTTTTTGTAAGTAACCTTCCCGTTCGTCGGATCAGTTAGGGATAGCCAGGGAGAGCAGGAAACTTGTATTTTCCAAACCCAAGCCTAGACACTATCCTCTCTGTCACCCTAGAACTTTCTGGTGTGTCATTAAAAGAGATGTCGTTAAGAAACCTTTGATTTGTCTAAATTTATATTTCCTCATTCAGGCCAAATTCTATAAGTAAATTATTCCTAATTTACTTATTTCCTAATTACTCTTTTGATGTAAATTGTCTACATTCATTCTTATGGCCCATTTCCCCTTATAAATCATATTTATGCTTTTTGGTATGTGGGCTATACCAAATTAAGTGTCACTAACCATGATTTTGCTAAACCTGCCAATTACTCCCAATTATGGCCAATTTCACATTTATGCCAATATATTTACCGTGCCAAATTAGCTAATCCAATTCCAATTCAACATTCTAATTCTAGACTTATTACTCTAGTTCACTATTCATGTAAATGCTAGATTTACACGTCAATACTACATTCAAATTACACACATTATAATTCATGTCAAATTTATCCAATTTGCATTTCTATGAACATGCCATAATAAATGTTCCCAATTTATGCCAATTTCCAAGTTAAACTACGTTTTTAGTAAATTTCATGTTTTGCCCAAACCGCATTCCCACCGTTCGTATAATCGTGATTCAGTCTAGATTATAAACAAAGCTAGGTTCGTAGAAAATAGGGAATGAACCAACGATGCTATGCAAAAGATAGACATACTAACTAGCATAAAAAGGGTTGAATAACGACGTCGGTTCAAGAACATGGGTAGACCTAACTTAATAGGTAAATTCCCAAGGTCTAAGACCAAGAATAGACAGAATAGAGACGTAGGTTCAAGAACATGGGTAGACCTAACTTAATAGGTAAATTCCCAAGGTCTAAAACCAAAGATAACCAAGAATAGATAGAATAGATGATCGGGTTTAAACCCAATTTCATAGTCACAAAACTTAAGCAACACTTTCCTAGTCATGAATCACAGGCGTTTAATCACAGATGTCCTTGTTATGTCATAGGCAATAGTTTATATTTCCTAATCAAAGGCATAGGCTTAGTCAAGAAAATAATCCTCATAGTCACAGTCACAGTCATAGGCAATGTTCATAGTCATAGGCAATGTCCATAGTCATAGGCAATGTTCATAGTCGTAGGCAAATGTTCACAGTCATAGGCATATGGTTTTAAGGTCCATAGTTTCGTAGCCACGGCCTTATTTGTCCTCGAATCATAACAGTTCTTAATTAGGTTCAAGAGTATAGGCACTGATTCGAATAGAGAGAGAGATTTGGCATATTCTTTTATTCCTTTAATTTCATGTCACGAACAGAGAGAAATGTTCAAATCTAGAAATAACTGACTTACAGGGATTAGATTAGAATAGAAAGATGGCGTTGCTATGATGTGCAGTCATTCGAATCTTCACTTGAATTCTAGCTTGAATCTCCTCTTTGAAAGTCTTTGAGGAGCACCTCCTCGTCTTGATTTTTTTTAAATATATTATTTTATTTATTATTTAATTAAGAGGAGGAGAAGAAGCCATGTTCACTAAGAATCTTTGCAGCATAAGGGTAGAGAAGAATTGTGAATAGAGAAGGAGTCTAGGGCTGTTTATAAAGTGTAGAAGTCAACGAATCTGGTCAGGATGGCGTCCGAATACAGAAGAACGAACCAGGTGCAGAAAACAGGGAAAAGTAGGGGGGTCGACCCCCAGGTCGACTACCCAGTCGACCCGGGTGACCCAGGTCAACTACCCAGTCGACCTGGGTGCCTTGGGCGGGAAAATTCCTGCCCAGCCCAATCTGGGTCCGATTTCAGTTTTGAACTTGACCTGTTTTGAAATTTGAACTTCGCTGAATCTTCCGGAGGCCATATCTTCCTCATACGGACTCCGATTTACGCAAACTCGGACTCGTTTTCATGCAGAATTCCGAGACGAACGCAATGGCGCAGCCCGTTTCCCTTGATTTTGATTTTAACTTTTAATTCTGCCTTGATTTGTGAATCTTAGTGTTACAGAATTACGGGGTGTTACATTCTCCCCCACTTAAAAGGATTTCGTCCCCGAAATCTTCAAGTTAGGAAGAATGTGTCCTACCATCCAATCACCCATCTACTCAACCATTCAATCACAGGCATTCATTGTCCTTAAAAGATTTCTAATGCTTTCATGTTCATATGCATAGTGTGTGTATATGTCTTTATCTAATGCAAAATCAGGCGGTCTACTGATTCAGTCGACCTCCTAAATGCAAATCATGTCAGTGCCATGCGTCCAATCATGTATGCAGGCATCCCTAGTCATGTAAATGCTACATGTGTGCACAGCCATTCATCCATATGCAACATCCATATGATAACATATCAAGTTCAACTTACAAACAAATACATAATTGTAAATGCAATATGCAAGCGTCCGAACTTGATCTAGTGCCTAATACGTATGCATATGCATCCACGAGCAACCATTAGCAACCACTAATCATAACATGTTTCAAATACATGTTTACATCCATTGGCTTCTACCTAAGGATCGAAGATACGACCTAGAGGATATACTTTGGAAAGAGAGAAACAATTATGCGCAAAGCTCCTAAACAAAGAAATCAAGGATGCACCCTTAAGGAAAAGGGTATGATGCTAGTATCTAGCCTTCTTGAGCTTTACTCCACTGCATCTTAACTAATTTAACTTCACGATTGTGAAGTTCCGGATCTCCATTTCCAAAATAAACAGATGTCAATCACGGCACCAGGTATACGTACTGAGATGATTAGAGGTTTCCTTCTTATCCGCCATGCCATAACTATAAGAGTCGAAAGGTCACTACGTGCTCTTTGGAGTGCCTGCCACAACCATTCATCTCTCCCGCAAACCATCCAAACCGAACTCGACATTCCTCAAGTACAAGCCCCAAAGGCCTAAACCAATATCAGACAAGCACCCAAAAAATATCTCCTCCGAATTTAGACGATCTACGTGAGATGATATAAGCAAACTCGATAGCTATTCTCAAATCCCTACTAACCAAAAATAAACTGGTCGGACCACCAATTGGATTTGAGACTCTAGTGGGATCTTTCTACTATACAAGTACTATGGTGCAGAGACCCAACTATGGAAGTGGATATGAACAAATGAGAAGCGCTAGAACCTAAGGAAATAGTACGAACAGAAAACTAGACTCTTCCAACTGGACTACCTTTCTCCTAGGTACGCTTGGTGGCGAAAGCATGTACTTGTCCTTCTGAAAATCTCGTCCTCGTTCTTGCCCTTGTCCTTAAGTATATGCCCTATCATATCCTAGTAAAGATACTTCCTCTTGTCTTAGGTATTATAATTTCTTCCTCCTTCGTGAGCTAAATCTACATCCATGAATTCCTCATCCTAGGGTTGTGCTCCCCAACCAACCTCCTCATCCCCTTCCGTGTGTAACCATGTTGACAAATCTCTCGAAAACTGCCTCCATCGTCCGGAAAACCCTATAAGCTTCGAAAGAAAACTGCCCGCAGATGAAACAACTACGGTTATAGATGGAAGTCGAGTACTACTTCGCCCTTCGATGAGGTTACCTCCCAGAAAGCCAGGAGCCCCAGAGACTCAATAAAGAAGGAGACAAGAATTCAAACAAAGGAAGAGAAGATAATGCGTATGGCTTTGGGGAATATGCCTTTTAAAACAAATCTTTTCTCTTGAAAATGCTTCTTTTAAAACCGTTTTGAAAATATTTTTTCAAATCTTTTATCTGATCTGGTAACCTTCAGCTCTGATACCACGTGTAACACCCCACGTCCGTTAGTGTCACTCACAAAGGGAATGCACTAAGTTATGTGGAGCATTTAGGGTAAAAGATGCAGATAAATTACAAGACACACAGAAATTAAACAGCAGAAAATAAAACTTTGCTTTATTGATAAACTAGTTTGTACAAAGATTTCTTTACAATATCAGAGTGTCATCTGTCTTACAAAATAAAGAAGCATAAAAAAAACACATTTATATTCTCCAATGTAGCAAGAACCAGCCATAGCATCTAAAAAGAGAATCCAAGCAAAACTTCGACAAATCTTCAAGCTGGGAAAGAGTGACCGTCCAACTTAACCTGAGCTATACTATTCCCTCCTTTACTACCGGGGGGGGGGGGAACGAAAGAAAAGAAGACGAAAGAAAAACAGAGTCAGACATAAAGCCTGAGTAAGTTCAGTAACTTCTAGCATATGAACATGGAACAACAACAAAACGACATGAATTAACTGAATACAAGATAACACCATGACGATAGGGTTGGCAAGATTAGATAAGATAATCACAAGATATGCTAAGATAAGATAAACTGGATATGCTCTAGTACTTTTTCCGCTTCGCTATTTCCTTATTATACTGGTTTCTATATCTCTGCACCACCTAACTAGTGTCCCAACTAGTAACGATAACGTGATCCCAATCCCGGTATTTTCCATCGCCTTCAGGCATCCATTTATTTATTTGTTACCTAGATTTAATCTAGGGTTTTCTACCAAGCGCCTTCTAGATTCAACTAGAGTTTACGCTGTCTGCTGAACGCTTCTCGGATTCAGGATTTATGCCACCTAGTTCATCTAGGAATTATGCTACCTGTCGAACGATGCCCCCAAGTCTAGGACACACTACCTAGAGTGGTATATGTTCCTATACTTCCCCACGCATGTATCGCGAATTGTTATCGCTTGTCTAGATGCACATGTCCTGTAATGTGCGACCCGAGTCCTGTGTTAGGGCAATTCAAGGAATACAGAACTCGGTCGGGAGCTTTCAGATATCTGCCGATGCAGATGCTAAGGTCTGTTTTTATTCTAGTGGCTATGGTCCCACTTGACACCTCCCTCAACTAATGAAAGGCACACCTTGTAAAATGAGAACTATACGCCGGCCCCTGGTGCCCCACTATCCTATGGCCATCCTCATCCATAACTAGATAGCAAGTATATGGTCTTTTCGAGTTCTCCGCCTTTTCGCTTCACGTATCTCGATTGACTCAAGATGGATGGTAGACGACGAGTCGCTATCACAGGGCTACCGTTTGCTGGCCGAATCACGCCGGTCCATCCTGGTCTTTAGGTTGCCATGTGTTGCAACCAAGGCATACCCCTGGTTCTTCTACGCAGACCTTACCCTCTGTGGGCCCAGGCGGATCATCTGCAGCCTCACAGAGGGATACCAAGAGTACCCTCACGTCCCCTCGAAGCCTCGGGCTTCGTAACCCAATTCGTTGGAGCCTCCTTTTTACTCAGACGGACATTCGCTCCTTCTCGTGTTATACTAAGAATTACTACATAGTTTTACTAACTAAGATTTACCACTTAGTTTCCAGAATCGTTGTTTTCTTAACTAAGGTTTACTACTTAGTTCTCTTTCCCGTCAATTTGGATTGGTTAAGTGTCATTAGTCAATTCAAGCCAACTTAACCCTCTTCATTCATCCTGTTAAATGGTTAAGTGTTATCAGTAATTCATGTTGACTTAACCCTACCACAAACCAAGTTATATTGGTTAAGTATTTATTACTTAACCCTTACCCATTCACCCTGTATTGGTTAAGTGTTGCTTTAACTTAACCTTGCCCGCCTGTTTTAACTAACATGTTATTAATGGTTAAGTATTATCCCTTCATGTTTTAGACTTAGCCCTATTCCTTTATCACAATCTGACGGTTAAGTGTTCAAGTTTACTTAACCCTACGGTCTTGTCCAGCTAACATACCAAATTGGCTAAGTGTATTAACTTTACTTAACCCCAACCTCTAGTCTAGTTAACATGTTAATTTGGCTAAGTGTATTGACTTTACTTCACCCCACCTTCGAGTCATGCTAATTTGGCTAAGTGTATTAACTTTACTTAACCCCACCTTCTAGTCTAGTTAACATGTTAATTTGGCTAAGTGTTTCCTTAGTTACTTGACCCCTACAAATCCTGTCTTGTTACCATGTGAAGTTGGTTAAGTGTCCCTATGGACTTGGCCCTCCCATCCTAGCTTAACTGTGTTAAATTGGTTAAGTGTTCCTATGGACTTAACCCTCCCATTCTAGCTTAACTGTATGGCCCTAACCCCACCCATCAGTCTGGTTATCATGTTGAATTGGTTAAGTGTCTTAGTGAACTTAACCCTACCATTCTTGTTCTAGCTTTAATTAAATAGATTAGAGCCACGACCACTCACATTAGACAGATATTGTTGCGATTACTGGATGTGCCGGTTGGTTCCGGGCAGGTTTACATCGCAACTCAGTCTAACCTCGGGTTAGGCATGTTCGTGTTTTCTAAGTTCAAAGGGTTTCAATTTATTTTCAAACCAAGTTTTTGAAAGTAACCTTCCCGTTCGTCGAATCAGTTAGGGATAGCCAGGGAGAGCAGGAAACTTGTATTTTCCAAACCCAAGCCTAGACACTATCCTCTCTGTCACCCTAGAACTTTCTGGTGTGTCATTAAAAGAGATGTCGTTAAGAAACCTTTGATTTGTCTAAATTTATATTTCCTCATTCAGGCCAAATTCTATAAGTAAATTATTCCTAATTTACTTATTTCCTAATTACTCTTTTAATGTAAATTGTCTACATTCATTCTTATGGCCCATTTCCCCTTCTAAATCATATTTATGCTTTTTGGTATGTGGACTATACCAAATTAAGGGTCACTAACCATGATTTTGCTAAACCTGCCAATTACTCCCAATTATGGCCAATTTCACATTTATGCCAATATACTTACCGTGCCAAATTAGCTAATCCAATTCCAATTCAACATTCTAATTCTAGACTTATTACTCTAGTTCACTATTCATGTAAATGCTAGATTTACACGTCAATACTAGATTCAAATTACACACATTATAATTCATGTCAAATTTACCCAATTTGCATTTCTTTGAACATGCGATAATACATGTTCCCAATTTATGCCAATTTCCAAGTTAAACTACGTTTTTAGTAAATTTCATGTTTTGCCCAAACCGCATTCCCACCGTTCGTATAATCGTGATTCAGTCTAGATTATAAGCAAAGCTAGGTTCGTAGAAAATAGGGAATGAACCAAAGATGCTATGCAAAAGATAGACATACTAACTGGCATAAAAAGGGTTGAATAACGACGTCGGTTCAAGAACATGGGTAGACCTAAAATAATAGGTAAATTCCCAAGGTCTAAAACCAAGAATAGACATAATAGAGACGTAGGTTCAAGAACATGGGTAGACCTAACTTAATAGGTAATTTCCCAAGGTCTAAAACCAAAGATAACCAAGAATAGGTAGAATAGATGATCGGGTTTAGACCCAATTTCATAGTCACAAAACTTAAGCAACACTTTCCTAGTCATGAATCACAGGTGTTTAATCACAGATGTCCTTGTTATGTCATAGGCAATAGTTTATATTTCCTAATCAAAGGCATAGGCTTAGTCAAGAAAATAATCCTCATAGTCACAGTCACAGTCATAGGCAATGTTCATAGTCATAGGCAATGTCCATAGTCATAGGCAATGTTCATAGTCATAGGCAAATGTTCATAGTCATAGGCATATGGTTTTAAGGTCCATAGTTTCATTGTCACGGTCTTATTTGTCCTCGAATCATAACAGTTCTTAATTAGGTTCAAGAGTATAGGCACTGATTCGAATAGAGAGAGATTTGGCATATTCTTTTATTCCTTTAATTTCATGTCACGAACAGAGAGAAACGTTCAAATCTAGAAATAACTGACTTACATGGATTAGATTAGAATAGAAAGATGGCGTTGCTATGATTTGCAGTCGTTCGAATCTTCACTTGAATTCTAGCTTGAATCTCCTCTTTGAAAGTCTTTGAGCAGCACCTCCTCATCTTGATTTTTTTTATATATTATTTTATTTATTATTTAATTAAGAGGAGGGGAAGAAGCCATGTTCACTAAGAATCTTTGCAGCATAAGGGTAGAGAAGAATTGTGAATAGAGAAGGAGTCTAGGGCTGTTTATATAGTGTAGAAGTCAACGAATCTGGTCAGGATGGCGTCCGAATACAGAAGAATGAACCAGGTGCAGAAAACAGGGAAAAGCAGGGGGGTCGACCCCCTGGTCGACTACCCAGTCGACCTGGGTGCCCCAGGTCGACTACCCAGTCGACCTGGGTTCCCCAGGTCGACTACCCAGTTGACCTGGGTGCCTTGGGCGGGACAATTCCCGCCCAGCCCAATCTGGGTCCGATTTGAATTTTGAACTTGACCTGTTTTGAAATTTGAACTTTGCTGAATCTTCCGTAGGCCATATCTTCCTCATACAGACTCCAATTTACGCAAACTCGGACACGTTTTCATGCAGAATTCCGAGACGAACGCAATGGGGTAGCCCGTTTCCCTTGATTTTGATTTTAACTTTAAATTCTACCTTGATTTGTGAATCTTAGTGTTATAGAATTACGGGGTGTTATACTTAGCTTCACGAGGTACGTTGAGTTGAGTGTGTCTGATGCTCTCCTAGGGACCGAAAAAAAAACCGGTTAACATTTGCTCCCCAAAGTACGTCTTGTCTTTGACATGATGTGCTTTGCATAGTTGAGGGAAGGGCAAAGCCATTAATCTTTCCTATAATTCAAAATGTAAAATAAGTGTTAGCAGTAAGGCCCATTCCTCCTGGCGGTGCAGACGAGCCGTCGTTGGAGGATGTGCTGTGCTCAAACCATTGAGCATTCATAGCGCGTGGCCTCTGTGGATGCGCGAGAGTCGGCATGCGCTTGTGCGGAGTACGTATACGAGGCTACGTGTCGCAGCGTTCCCGATTCTAAAGGTCCGGCCATCATTACTGTTGTCACCATCATTCTTCTTTACTTTTTTTGGGGGGTCGAAAATTCTTGAAGCCCAAGGGGCTTTGTAGTTTCGAGCCCCTGGTAGGATCGAAATTTCGAGCCGGGTCCTTGTAATTTTGAGTCCCTGGAGGGCTCGAAATTTCGTATGCATAAGGTTCAAAATTTCGAACCATAAGGTTCGAAATTTCAAACCCAGTGTGCTCGAAATTTCGAGCCCGCAGTGGAATGCGAAGGACCGTTTTTTGTTTTATAAATAGTGCCTCTCCCCTTACTTTCTCCCTTCTAGTTTTCCTCTCTTTGTCTGCCATTAGTGTAAGCTTCGAACCCACTAATTCGTGCCCAGTGAATTTTGAACCCGAACTAGGTAGGGCCTCAAATTGAGGAGTCGAGAAGAGCAGGAGGTCGAAGGGCCACGACGGAGACATTGAGACCTCGCGGGCTTGATTTTTTCGAACCCAACTAGGTTTGAACTTTCGAACCTAGTGGGGTCGAATTTCTGAACCTCAGTGGGTTCGAATTTTCGAACCCACAGGGTTCAGAGTCTCTAACCCTCGTGGGTTCGAATTTTCGAACCTGATGGTTTCGAAGCTTCGAACCTTTCTAGGTTGGGATTTTCGAACCCGTGGGTTCGAATTCATGAGCCGTTCCTGGGTTCGAAATTTCAAAACCAGAGGGGCTCGAGTTTTCGAACCCAGGTCGATTCAGAACTTCGAACCCTTCTGGGTTCGAAATTTCGAACCTGGAGCTCGAACCTTCAAGCCCGGGGACATGGCCATTGCCGGGTTTTCGATTTGTCACGCCGATTGGACTTTGATTTCTGAATCTTTTTCTCTACATTTGAACGCTTAGCGTCAATGCATATATTGTTAACCACACACGCGGGGCTTAGGCTATTCACATAGGGTAGAGCATACAACCAGACTGGGACTTGGACTATTACGAATCGTTCTGAACTTTCTTTATTTAGCTCATCCTTGCATATCATTGCACGCACATGTTAGTTGTTACCAACACGATGGGTACAGGTCACTATACCGGCCGTTCTAACATTGATGCGTTAAAGTATAGCTAAAGATGCAGACCAGATCAAGGGCTGGAAAGACTATGGAACTGTGGCTTCCCGACCCGACTTGCACACATCCGACCCCACCCCTAGAGGTGACTCGTCTGGCAGCAAGCTTGAGACCACCACCGGAGGATTGACTTCTTCTCATTCAACCAGCTCGCCCGAAACATCTGAGCGTGGGGAGCAACCTGAGCGACAATATTCCCCGGTCGTAACTAAAGAGGCTGAGAATGTAGATATCATGGGCGATGATGAGCCCATACATTCGGTGGCTCCAGACATGCTCCCCAATGCGGTAATTTTGGAGAATCCTATCGACTCAATGCATTCGTGTATGGATGCCGCCGTGGTCAGGAAAATGGCGGCCTGATTTAAGATACAGTGGGTGATGCGCGAGCCCCCGGGAGAGATGACAGAGCCCATATACCGCCCGAGGGTCTTACTGCCTGGAACCGACAAGATTGCCTGTCTGGGTGCATGCCTCATGCTAACAATTCATTCGAGACATGTTGTTCTATTTACGTCTCGCGCCATCACAGTTACACCCCAATTCTTATGCTTCTCTCTTGGGGACTTACATTCTTTTCCGTGAGTTTTTGAACAGGGAGCCCACCGGGGATGATATTCGGTACTTCTTCCACTTAAGGAAAATGAGCGCAGCCTTTCCCTCTCAATGGTCTTTGGAAGCGACAGCTGCTACAAAATTCTTTGTCGGGAGGTGGCCCGGTCTATCTGTGTTGAAGCGCGAGTGGTTCTTCATCAGCTTCTCTCCCGGATTTGCTAGAAGGTGGCTTGAGGGAAGTAAGTGTTTTTCTAACTCCATTCCTTGCCGTAACTTTAGGATTCCTTTCTTTATTCAAGGTTTTACATGGGATATGACACGAAATCCGAGGGCGCCTACAGGAGATGAATATAGGCAATGCTTTAATGCTTTACGGGCGATACACGAGAATCTTCGCCATACCAGCACCGTAACAAGTCAGGATCGCCTCCACCGCGCTGGGTTATTGCCGAACAACCGAGCTGTGATCAGGCCCGCGGTTGCTTTCAATGTGCTAAAGGAGGGAGTTGCGGCAGGCTCTTCTCCTATCGGGCAAAAGAGGAAAATGGCCCCAGCGGGAGGAGAATTGCAAAAGACTGTTCCTCCTCAGGGAGATGCGCGCAGAGGCGAGGTTTATGGTCAAGAAGAGTTTGCCAAAGAGGAGGGGTTATCGAGCACTCCTGTCCCGTCTTCGGCAGGGGAGGGGGAAGGAGTGTTGGATAGACCATAGTCTCCTGCAACTTACTCAGGATCCACTGCCTTGCTTGAACCCGCGGGCTAGTTTGATGGCTTAAAGGAACTTGCCTTAGTAATGACTCCATGGCCGAATACGATGAGCCTGGAGGAACTTTCTTGTGTGGCTGATGGGTTAACTTCCCCAATCGAGCCGCAATCTGATCTGTTGAGAGAACACTTTAAGGCATTCATTCATAACACTGCATTGCATAGATGTTGGCCTATGTGAGTTACTCAACTAACTTCGGATTGTACTATTAGCAGGTGTCATGGCAGGAGGAAGTGGCGGACAAAGTTATGGGCGCGGGAGTTGCCAACATCCCCAGAGTTCTTCTTTCGCAATATTCTAGAGATCCGCCATCTTGTATGGTGCTCCACCTCCGAGAGAACAGGGCATCGGACATTGAGACCGGGATCGATCTCGGCGATCTCCATCACCTCCTCCTCCTCCTTCTATCCGTGTGTCCGCACGAGATACCAGGCTCAACATAGGTGACTCTTGACCTCGGCCTTCCGTAGCTCCCACATCGGTCGCCCCTCTGGTCCTAGCTCAGCCTGCTAGGGGGAGGGAGTTGTTGTTTGGCCAATTGAGACATGACACGGAGGCAATGACGTGAATGCAAAATTTGATGGAATCTCAGATCCGAGCGTTTTCCGAAGAGGTGAGGAGGGCATTTTGAAGCCTTACTTCCCCCAATATCACTTTGACGAGCTGCTGTCTCTACCTGATCTCCGCCCTTCTCCCAATAGGGAATCTGGGGACATATGGATGCATGTACAAGCTGCGTACCATCAAGCCAAAGAACTTACCAAGTATTCCCTCCACCTTTTGGAGTTTATCAAGAAGAAAAACCTAGAGCTAATCAATAGACAATTAACTATCAATGGTGAATAGACCTCGATTACTCACTTGGAAACTGAGATAGGTAGGTCTATTTGCTGTGTTGTGGTTAGTTAGCCGTTATCCCGTGTGTTTCCCAGTTTTAACCTTTGACCATGTTATTGCAGCGGAGCTGAAGCAAGCCTATGCGATCTTAAAGGAGGAAGTTAAGCATGACAGCGAGACTTTCAGCGATACAGTAAGTCGCTTGACCCTCGAGAATACTGCACTTAAGAATGATAAGGACGAGTGGTCCAAAGTGTGCGCTGAGATGGAAAAAAGAAATAGGGAAGGTTACTCAGCTCCAGAACGACAATACTGCTTTGAGGGAGGAAAACAAGAGGTTGCGGGCTTAGAACGCTAAGGTTGATGAGCTAAAGAGGCAGCTCGAGGCAATGAAGAAAGCGAAGGTGTTGAATCAAGGAATTCACGGCATTTTGATTAAATGACAAGGAGAAGTTCAAGATCGACAAAAAGAAGAGATTCAATGGTATTTAATATTAGAGGTTGATTATTTAGAATTTTAATTGGGTTATAAATGTTAAAATCTATCCTCAAATAATCATATACCTCAATGTTTTGAATATATATATGTATGCACATTCATTGTGCATACTGTCAGAAACCGGTCGACCGGTTTCATTCTGGGCGGTCGACCGTTTCTGGGCAGAAATGCACAATGAACGTGCACACATGTATATAACGTACATATATTTAAATACCAGTCTACTGGTCATTTTTAACCAGTCGACTGGTCTATGAACTGAAACAACTTTTCGAATAGACACTCTTATTTATCAAGGGTTGTTTCCTTTTCTCTTCGCCAAAAATCATCTTTATTCGTTACTTCTCTTCACCAATGATTACAACTCTCCATCCTCTATAAAAGCAACATAAAATCACCATTTTAATAATAAAAATTCTTTCTATTCTTGCTATCTAATTGCTGATTTCATTCTTGCTCTCTAAAAGCATTCAAAAGCTCATAATTCTCACATATCGTTATTTGAATCCTTGAATCTATATATTATTCGTTAGATTCAAATAATGATATCATCTTCCAAATCTTCATAATCACAAGATCATATTTGAGGATAAGATTATAGGAAGGGTGTACAAGAATTGACAAATTCGTGTTATTGAGAACACACATTGTCAAATTACAAGTTTAATTATCTTGTCTGAAGTCGTCGATGTTGTAAGAGGCAAGTTGTGAAGTCCTCGTGTTGATAGAGGCGTAAAATCCCGTTCCGCTGCTCGGGTGTTGTGAACCTGTTCCTCCGGGTGAAGTGAGGTAGTTGTTTAGTGAAATTCCAGATAGGAGATCTGGGACTGGACGTAGGACGGTGCTCCGAACCAGTATAAAAATCCCTAGTGTGATTTTTCTATTACTGCACTTACTTATATGTGATATTGCTTCTGTGAGATCGTTTTATACTAAATATTTACCTGCATAACTATTGTAAATATACAAGTTAGTATATCACATACTTTCCGCTTATCCATATTACTGATCCTTCCTAGGTCGTATATCGACACTTTCAGAAGGAGGATGCCGAAGATAGCAACAAGGATGCGTTGAGCGAGGCTGAGGGTATAAGGGTTGAACACGCGAGGGAGATAGAGAAGCTAAAGGGACAGCTGAATGATGCAGAGTTCCGCATTAGGTCCTCCTTCGAGGAGAGTATTAATAGCATGTATGTGAAATCTTTGAGGTTCCGCGGGATCTCATGGGTTGAAGACTATCCCCGCGAGCTTGCTAGAACTTGGTAGAGGTTAATCCCCTATGACGCCTTCTTGTGTCGAGTGGACGTGAGCACTTTAGACGAGCGCCAACTTGCGGACGTCCTTTTAAACAACGACGAATGCGAGAGGCTAGAGGAGGGAAGGACGCTGTTGCAGGAGGATGCTGAGAATTAGAGGTTGGCAAGGCTTGTCGAAGAGAAAGGAAAGTTTGTGGTGACCGGGCGCATGGTTGTACCGGAAGCATTCGCAGAGGGGTGTTCTCGTCCGCCTCTTGACCCTGGATCTGTCATGATAAGTGGTTCCGGGGGTTTGGCCCATACTGCTAATGAGTATGATCCTAACTTCCAGGCACTAGGGGATACCGAATTCACCTTATCCACTGTCACAAGCACCCTTCCTAACATTCCTACGTCATCCTTGACCTTAGGTAAATTCCCTTTACCCTGCATCCCTGAGAACGAAGTGATTACCAAATTTATGGACTAAAAAAGGTTGTGTCTTTGCTTATGCAGCTCCTCCCGAGTCTACGACGGCAGCGGACCCCGCTCCTATGATCCCTCAAATGACTGAAACTGGGTCGGGCCCCGTAGGGTCACAAGCTGGAGGGGGCGGTGATCAACTCGATACCTTTTTTGGCATAAGAATAACTTCTAGCATGGTCATCATTCTCAACGAAGAAGGAGAGGTGGTCGACGGATTGGTTGCTCCTGCCAAAAGGCCCAGTAGAAGCCATGTGGCTTCGATGGCTGCCCTTGTGGCGAGTCAACAGGCCAAGATGATGGCCAAGTGTGAAAAGGTAGAGGAGAAATGGGAGCGCGACGAGGCTGACAAGAAAGAAATCTTAACGAAGACTCGGCAGGATGCCGAGGCGTGGGCTGCTGGCACCGTTGTGAAGAAGCGAGCCGATGAGGAGGCTAAGAAGAAGAGGGCCAATGATGAGGCCCGGAAGAAGAGGGAGGATAAGGAAGCACGGTGTAGGACTACTGAGTCTCTTGAGAAAGCCAAAGCTGGTGGCATCACGCCTCTCAGGTCCCAAAAGCTTGCTGCCCGGGAGGCCGCCAGAGAATTCAAGGAGAACGTTGAGCGGGAGGGCAAGACGGTCCCAGCGACGAGTGACGCTGTGGTCGACCTCGCTACTGGGGGTGCCCCCAAGCCTATGCCGTAGGCCAGCCTGATTGACGTTACTGAGATTTCAAGCGGCAAAGGGACAGGAGAGAGACGCCTCTCGGCTTCTCATGAATCGACCACTTCCCGGAAGGGCGGAGATGGAAAGAGCGGGTCTGGCAAGAAGAAGCCCAGAACGAAGGATGAACCATCAAGTGTGGAATCTGCAGAAAAGGACAAGAACATGCACAAGAAAAGAAAGCATGGTTAGTGTCAGCAATCTTAGTAGGGATTACCATTATTTTGGTAGTGTAGGCCGATAGTTTATGCGAGTACGACCCTCGCTTTTGGTTTTTCAAGACAAGGTGTGGTTCTCATGTACACGCTGTCATTAGAAAGTAAAAGTATTAGACACGTAGTTCGTTTAGTGTGTGTGTGAATGTGTTAGTAAAGATCGTTGTTTATGTCAATTGTTCAGATGTTCTTTTTATATTTCCAAGTGTCCTGTACTTGCATAAACTTACTTATCGTTACACTTGTCACAAAAGCGATTAGGGGCCATCTCTGGGTAAATTATTCCAGAGAGGTGTGGTTGAGTGCCGGTTTCAGTAAGTTCCCCTCATCTCAGGGAACTCGTAGTTTGCGAAACCAGGATGTGCGCCTGCTATTTGGGGTGGCCCGGTCAAACCCAAGTATAGCGAAGGCGTAGGGCATCGCGTTGTGCGGTCCGCCAATCGGGTGGCTCTCCCTTCGTTCTTCAGGTTGAGGCGAGCTACAAAATGTTGTTTTTTCGTCGGCGTAGTTTTCAGCCTCGATCATCAGCTCGTAAGGTCCGATCGTGGCCCTGGGATGCTCCCTAGCCTTGAGAGCTAAGGGGAAGAATCGATTTAAGCTCGGTCTTGACGCTGGGCTAAGATTCGACCGGCACCTGCAACCGGAGAAGAGAGATTTGCATCGATTTTAGTCGGTCGCTGAGTGGCGCCAAGCCGCCTGGACTAGGACACGGAACGATTTATCCTTTGCCTCGGCACTGGGCCGGGGTTCGAGTTCATGGTAGTTTAGACTCGGTCGTGCTGCCGGCCAGCGATTAAAGTAGCGTTGCCAGCTCCCGTGCTCGGGGTGTTAGGCATAGCCAAGCGTTTCAGACTCAATGTTACCTAGAAATTGGGATGGCCGCGCCGGCTCCCATGCCCGGGGTGCCGATACGGTTTTCGCAAGCGTGAACCGAGTTGGTTGTTGGAAAACAAGGCGCATTACGTGAGAAGTAAACAATAGGGAGACAGGAAATTAAACAACATTTCTACTAATAACTTTGGCTGTAATGTCCTTTACAATGCATTGGGTTTCGTACAAAACATAACATTGTTCGAAAAGCAAAAACAACTGTAAATTGAGTTATGTGAAGTAGCGGCGGAGATGTTAGCTATTCCATGCCCTTGGGAGTTTAGCTCCATCGACGGTGGCAAGCCTGAAATTTCCATCGCTGATCTTTCGATGTATGGAGTATGGGCCTTCCCAACGAGGTGCGAGGCCTGTTGGTAAGGGACAAACCTTCTTTAGAACGAGGTCGCCGATGTTTAGGTCCTTGTGGCGGACCCTCGAATTGAAGTATCGGGCTACCCGCTGTCGTTGGGCGGCAGCTCTGACATCTGCCTCGTTCCTTTTTTCTTCTAGCAAGTCGAGTGATCCCAAAAGTAAATCTTGGTTTGTCTTTGGATCGAAGTATGTGACTCGATGGAATTGTAACTTGAGCTCAATGGGAATGACGGCTTCAGATCCATATGGAGAGCAAAAGAAGTATGGTCGGTTGCTGTCTTGTGGGTAATGCGGTAAGCCCATAGAGCCAAAGGAAGTTCGTCTGCCCATATGCCCCCAGCCTTTTCTAGACGTTTCTTAATGATGGATTTGATGACCTTGTTAACCCTCGACTTGCCCGTTGGCTTGGAGATGAGCCATAAATGAGAATCTTTAATCAATGTCGTGGCGCAGACAGAAAGTTTTAAACTCTGTGCTCTCGAATTGAGTGTCGTTGTCGGAGATGATAGCCTGAGGCACTCTATAGCGGGTAATGATGTTGCGAACTACAAAGTTTATCATCTTGTTTGTGGTTATGGTGGCGAGAGCTTCAGCTTCTGCCCACTTAGTGAAATAGTCCAAAGCGACGACGACGTATTATGCCCCGCCTCTGGCCATTGGGAGAGTTCCGATGATGTCGACTCCCCACATGGTGAATGGCCATGGGATGACCATTTGAGACAACTCGGTAGGCGGGGCTCGTGGAATCTTAGAGAAGCACTGGCACTTATCGCACTTGCGAGCGTAGTCCACGGCTTCTTGATCAAGCGTGGGCTAGTAATAACCATGTCTGAGAATCTTTCTGGCCAGGGTCTGCCTCCCAGTGTAATCGCCACGTTTGCCTTCATGTACGCTGCTTAGCACTTGGAGGGCGTCGCCGTGAGCTACACACCGGAGCAAGGGAACGGAGAAACCTCTGTGGTAGAGTACCTCATCCAAAAAGGTAACGGGCAGACTGACGAGTGACCACGCACCTTTCCTTATAGTGCTTAAGTATGGTCCCGTGCTGCAGGTAATTTCTAATCGGTGTCATCCAGGACTCAGGCTCGGGTTCGGTGCTCATAATTGTCTCGTCTTGCCCTTGCTGGATACTTAGAGAGTTGAGGACTTCAACTGGGGAGAATCCGTTAAGTTACGGGTCTTCAGAACTTGCCATTCTGGTGAGGGAATCTGCTTTTTCGTTTTGCTCACGTGGGATATGGGTGATGGTGAAATGCTCGAGGCAGACGAGTAGCCCCTGAACCCGGGCCAGGTATTGGGCAAGTCGTCCCTCTTCCGCTTGATATTCTCCCAGTACTTGTTGGACGATAAGTTATGAATCAGAGAAGATGTGGACAGTCTCTAGCTTGAGTTCGATCGCGAGTCTAAGCCCGACGATTAAGGCCTCGTACTCCACGTCGTTGTTGGTAGCAGGGAAATTTAGCCTTGGCGCGTAATACATCGGGCGTTCTTCAGGGGTAATGGGCACGACTCCGGCCGTAGAGCATTTTCTATTAGAGGAACCGTCTACGAACAATTTTCACTTGGCGTCGGGAAATCAAGCGTTTGCCGCGGGTTTCTCCTTGGGGGATGTGAACTCCACGATGAACTCTGCGAGGGATTGGCCGAGGATGGCTCGTCAGGGATGAAGGTTATCTCGAACTAGCTTAACTCTATGCTCCACTTTAGTAATCGCCCTGGCACCTCGGGTCATTGTAGGACCGTACGTAGCGACTGGTTGGTGAAAACTTTTATGGAATGCGACTAGAAGTACGATCGGAGCTTTCTAGAGGAGATCAATAAGCAGAATGCCAGCTTTTCTAACTTCGGGTAGTTCTTCTCTACCCCCATCAGCCACATGCTAATATAGTAGACGGGCCGTTGAGTGCAATCCCCGAGGCATATTAGTGCCGAGCTGATTGCCTGCGTAGAAACAGCCATGTAAATGTATAAGTCCTCATGGTTCATAGGCTTAGAGAGGATATGTGGTCACTCTAAGTGGTTCAGGAGTTCCTTGAATGCGGAGACACATTCGGGGGTCCACTCGAAGTTGCATTTCCTCTTTCGTAGTAAATCAAAGAAGGGGATGCATTTTTCTTTAGCCTTAGACATGAACCGATATAAAGTGGCGACCTTTCCATTTAGACTTTGGACATCCCTGATGTTCTCGGGGATTCAGATGTCCCGAATAGCTTGGATTTTTTCTAGGTTAGCTTCGATGCTCCGAGAATTGACAATGAAACCCAAGAATTTTCCCTAGGCGACTCCGAAGGAGCATTTCAGGGGGTTGAGTTTCATGTCGTATTAGCGAAGGACATCGAACATTTCGAAGAGGTCGTGGACGTGATCGCTTGATATTTTGTATTTTACTAGCATATCGTCCATGTACACCTCCATGGACTTTCTAATTTGATTTTTAAAGAGTTGATTAACTATTCGCTAATAAGTGGCGCCGGCATGTTTAAGGCCGAAGGGCCTAACACGGTAGCAGTAGAGCCCAAGGTCGGTTATGAAAGAGGTATGATCTTGGTCGCGGAGGCTCATTAGGATCTATTTGTAGCCTGAGTAGACGTCCATAAAGGATAATAGTTGGCATCCGATGGTTGAGTCAACTAGTCGATCGATCTTCGGGAGCGGGAAGCTGTCCTTGGGGAATGCCTTGTTTAGATCGGCGAAGTCGATGCATGTTCGCCACTTACCGTTGGCCTTCCTAACCAGAACTGGATTAGAGACCCATTCGGGGTAATCAGCTCCACAGATGAAGTCGTTGTTAAGCAGACGGTCTACCTCTTCTTTGAGTGCCTTGGACCTCTCGGTCCCTAAGAAGCAGCGCTTCTGTTTAACTGGAGGTCTTCTGGGATCTAAGTCGAGGGAATGGCAAGCAATTGCGGGATCGATGGCTTTCATGTCGGAGTGGGTCCAAGTAAACACATCTAAATTGGCTTTCAGGAAGCATATGAGATCTTCTTTAAGTGCTAAGTGGAGTTGTGACCCTACCTTCAACATCCTCGTCGGGTCGTCGTGGTTGACGGGAATGTCCACTGTGGATTCGACCGGGGTAGCCCTCTCGTAATCGGGTTCGTCGTCCTTCCGTGGGTCAAGGTCATCGAAAAGACAGGAGTGGCGCCTTAGCCAGGGCCCAGACGTCGCTGATTGCTATACTGAGACGTTCTTGGCGCAAGAAGGAACATGCATGGCTTTGCCCTTATCCTTATTACACGCATTCTTCCATTTTATTGTGTAACATTCCCTGGTGCTTACTTGGTCGCCCTTGACGGTTCTGATCTCATTTTCCATCAGGAATTTCATTAGGAGAGACCATGGTGCTATGTAAACTCGAAATTCGGTGAGGAAGGGGAGCCCTAGGAAGGCATTGTAGGGGGAGTCGATGTCTATGACCATGAAAGTGAGAATCCAGACTTGGCTTCGGTCCGCCTCGCCTAGTTCTACAGGTAGGTAGATCATCCCTACGGGGAACTAGAGGCCCCATTGAAGCCGTGAATGGCGGCTTGACATGGCTTCAAGTCGTTTGTTTCCAATTTCATCTAGTCGTAGGCGACCTTAAAGATGATGTTGACCGAGCTTCCCGAGTTGATTAAGATCTTCCGAATGGAAGCGGCACCGATCTGGGTAGTGATGACCAATGGATCGGTGGTTGGTATTTCCACCCCTTTCGATTCCCTTTCTCGGAAGATGATGTCGTCCAACATGGTTTTTTGTAGCTTAGATGGACGGACTCAGGGAGAGTGGAGCAGGCTTCGTGAGTATCATGTTTTATGGAACTCACATATTCCTCTATTTTTCAAAAGCTGTTATATGTGGGGTAAGGACCGCCGCGTATGGTGTTGATCACGATTCCTCATCTTGGGTTAGATGGTCCTGGAGCTCCCTTGGTGGCTACTTGTGGAGCTGGTGCTGGAGGCTGCGAGTTTGCTTCGTCAGGAAAGTGCTCTTAGACATGTTGCTCGAGCCATTTCTCACGTATAAGTTTCTCGATTGCATCCCTTTGTTAGCGGCATTCGTTGGTGTTGGCCCGTACACGTCATGGTATAGACAATACCTCCTGGTGTTCTTCTCGCGGTCAGCTGATTCTCTGACGCGCGGCTTCTTGTATGGCAGGGTGTTACATGTTTCTAAGTAGATTGTCTCTATGTCTTCATTCAACGGGGTATAAGTCTCGAAAGCTTGGAGAGGGTCGGGCTTTTTAATTCTGCTGGGGCTTGCCCGTTGTTTCATCCATCCGGCCTGCCATTGTTTTGTTTTTGCCTTTAGGGACCTGCCCCCTATTTTGATCGAAGGGCTCCTCGCCTCGCCTACCTCTGAAGTGGTTATTGGCGGTGTTAGCTTTGGGGTCATTGGGACGACTCGTGGCAGAAAGCCGGTTCCGCTTTGCTTCTTCTTGGCACAAGTACTGATCTGCCTTTTCATAGAAGGCGTCGAGGCTCTTTGGCTGCTTTCGATCGATCCAAGCCCCGAATTCTAAAGTAGGGAGGACCCCTTTGGCTAGCTGAAAGAGTATGGTTCGAGTATCTAGATCTTCAACCTCGGCGAGAGTTCTGTTGCACCGGGAAAGGTAGCTCCTAAGCAACTCGGCGAGCCCCTGGTACAGGTTGGATAAGGTGAGGGCATTCTTCGGAGTTGGGATATGCACCATGAATTGCTTGATCCGTTCTGTTTCTAGTTGCCCAAAGTTGTTGATGGAATCGAGAGGGAGGCGGGAGAACCAAAGTAGAGCTGTACCGGACAGAAAGATTGGGAAGCATTTACATTTGGCTGGATCGTTGCCCCGGTTCCAGTCCATCTGCCATTCATAGCGATTTAAGAAGGCACGAGGATCAGTGCTACCATCATAAAGTGGCATTTGTGGCATGCTAAAGCGCCTTGGCCACTCAGCTTCGTTTACTCTTATTGTGAAGGGGTTACGCCTAATGTGAGCTTCCCACGCGCCGTGGGCACCCCCTCGCATCTCTCTCATGACCCTTCGTATCATGTCGGGGAGATAGGTCGGGTGCGAATCCTCCATCGGGATCCAAGTGTTTTGACGCAGTTCCGGAGTCCTGTTGCAAGGTCTCCTTCTATGGTGGATGTCCAGATCGCCTTCCTCTATGTCCTCGACATGTATGATTGGGTCTATGCGTGGACGTTGAGGCGGAGCGGGGTGATGTGGATCCTGCTTTACAGGAGCGCGGGCCGTTGGAATAGCGGGCCCCTCACCCTGATTAGCGACCGTTAGGTTGTGTCTAGGAAGTGGTTGGTTTGTAGGATCAGGTACGTCATTGATAACCAAGCGAGAGCAGTCTCGGTAACGCGCCCCCTCGCTGTATGTGACTGTAGTTCGGTCGCCGTTGTTGTTCCCATTCCTGTTGGCATGACCGTTACCGATATCGAGAGCATTGGTGCGAGCGGCGACATGGTTGATGAGGGTGAACCTCCTCCTTTGGTATGGGTCCCTTGACTCAGAATAGGAAGTTTCCGATGCAGTTGGCCAGGGTCGAGCATTGTTTCGAGCCAATTGGAGTCGAGCGACGATGCGTTGACTTTCTTGAAGTTGGTGCATAAGACCGATGTTATCCCTTGGTGCTTGGTTGAGCTCGACCACGGTGTTCACATATCTTTTATTAAGCGCACGGAATTTAGATTGAGTAACGGGCACTTCGGGGTCCACAACAGGAGGGACGGTTTCATTAGGGGTCGGGACATCTACCGGTTGTGGTTGTTGTGAGGTACCAGCCTCGGCTACGGCTGAAGAGCCGACCATTGCGTTCTTTGACTTCTTTACCATCGTAAGCGGAACCGACAGCAAGTTGAGGAAGGAACCCCAAGCTTGTTGAAGTCGAGATGATAATGCAGAAGAAAGACGCAAATCTTGAATTCGGATTCTCAGTGAAATCACCAAATGTTGGCGGCAAAAAATGTCGTAAACACCAAGAGAAAGCGGTAAAAGACACAAGTATTTATAGTGGTTCGGCCACGGATTAGGCCTACGTCCACTTTGGAAGGAAGTTGCACTTTTATTAATCACTCAAGAATTACAAGGTAGAGCCTCTCTCTTTACATCTCAATACATTTGCTTGTAGGTTAGGTGATGTCATCATTCTCATGGATAACGTCATAATTGACATATATAAAGAAATATATGAAAAAGAATATTTAATTCTCCATCTTTCTCAAATAGGAGATGCCATTAATGAGGCTTATAAAGCTCTAAGGAGGTCTTAAGTGATGAAAATCCAATCCCTTTGAAGTGTGAGGCCATGGGCTATTTATAAGAGTGGGAGTAGATAGGAGTAGGTAGGATTAGGTAGAAAGGGGGACCATATGCTGGAAATTCGAGCCCAGCACCCTCGCGCCTCGAAATTTCGAACCCGGGTACGTGTTCAAAATTTCAAGTCACCTGGTTTCGAAATTTAGAACCCAGATGCGGGCATGAAATCTCGCTATGCTGAGTTCGAGTTCTCGAACCCAGCCATGGGCGCAAGATTTCGCGCTCGCTAGGCTCGGGAGCTCAGGCCCAGCTGTGGGTGCGAGATTTCGCACCCGCTGGGCTCGAGACCTCGCACCACTGGGTTCGAAATTTCGAACCCAGGCATGGGTTCAAAATTTCGAAACAGGCATGGGTGCGAGAATTCGCACCCGGCTAGGTGCGAATTCCGCATCATGTCTGGGTGAGGTTCTTTTGAGGGGCGCGAGGGTCCCGGGACCGGGTGGTCGAGGCTCGTAACTCGTTCGGGGTATGAGGCATTGGTTTGCGGACGTCTTCTACATGTCATGAGGCCACAAGCGGTGTAATCTCTTCTTGATCTTGTTTCCTTCACTCTTGTATGTTCCTTTTCGTACTCAGCTTCATGAGGTACGTTGAGTTGAGCGCGTCTGATGCTCTCCGGGGAACTGGACCTAAAAGCCGGTTAACAGACCCTATGTCTAAATTTCCTTTATGCGCTTGTTTTACCTCATCAGGTTTCCATTTAACTTGGTTATTCCCTTTCACATTGACTTCTTATTCAAGTTAACAAGTTCCTCTTGCTTATTAATTTCAGTCATATAACTTAGCCCATTTAAGTTTATTAATAAGCCCACAACATGTTAATCTCTAGATTGTGGTCCAAGGTCTATAATCCACAATCCCTCTTTATATTCTTGTTTGATTCAAGGTTGCAATAACATGTTTTACTTAATCTGTAATTAAATATATCTCAATTCACATGTTTTCTATTTAACATGTCACTTATCATTTATGATTAAATATAACTTATTTCATATGAGTTTGCCTCACCCTTTCCTATTTAATCATAATTCCATCTTCCATTGTCACTACAACTTATCGTTGTTTACTTATTAACTTAGTTCTCTTAACTAAGGTCCACTGATAAGTTTCTCTTCCCATAAATATAACTTATGTTGTCCTCAACCGTAGATTTCAGATTCTTGTTCTTATAAATAACTTAATTTACAATTAAGTACAACTTATCGCCTTACATAAGTTATTCCATTCCCTTTATTGTTTATTTAACCTAAGTTATAATTTCCACTTGTCCTTAGGACAAGCCTAAACAGGTTATTCTTATCAGCAGATTTCATACTTCCAAGTTTACAGATTACTTAATTTATAATTAAGTACAACTTCATACATTTCATAAACTTTCACCCTTTTCTCTACTTATTACAACCAACTGGTTTCAGTTTTCCACATTCATTGATTACTTAATTTATAATTAAATGCCACTTATCTCAATTCACCAATATCTCATGTCCTTGCTAGTTTACTATAACCTAACTTATAATCTTAAATGCCACTTATCTCAATTCGCCAATATCTCATGTCCTTGCTATTTTACTATAACCTAAGTTATAATCTTCACTTGTCCCTAGGATAAGTCTACCTATTATACAACATTCTAATTAATGTAATTTATTTATAATAGGTTATTATCATTCCCCGTTCATTCCATTCCTTTTTACTATTGTAACTTTCTTTCAATTCCATTTTTTTCCCATTAATTACAATTAATGTTGTATATCAGTCCTGCTATTTACATATATTTATATATATATGTATGTATGTACATTCATGTACTAGACCTCTCACATTAAGCCTACACTTGTGGATGCTGGATTTGCTGGGCGGTTCCGGGCAGACTTCTTCCCCAAGTTGACTTAACCTCGTGTATTATCATCATTACATGTTTTATTTATGCTCTTAGACCCCTCACATTAGATTTACCACTTATGGATGTTGGATGTGCCGGGCGGTTCTGGGCAGACTTCTATCACAAGTGTAATCTAACCTCGTATCTAAGCGCAGTTACAGTTTCCTATTTACTGTAAACTTTGGGCATATTATCCTTTTCACATGGTTACTATAATCTAATTTAAATGTCGTCAAATTATGCCTATATTATGTTGCATGTCCTTTTTAACACGTATTTAATTCTATCATGACATGTAATCATTTGATCGGGTAATTGTTCAAATCCAACAAGTTAACATGTCATTTTCTCAAATCTACATCTAATCATTCTAATACATAATATACCACAACTGAATCATGTAATTATAACAACAGTAGTCGCTACTCATATTCTAACAAGTTTGTTTCAATATGTAAACATTCAACACATTAACCGATTCAACATGAATTTTCCAACATATTCATATTAATATCTCAACTTGTTATAACAACGTCTTAACACTTTTAATTATTCTAGAAAATTCACATTTCATGATATTGGGGAATGCTAAATGATAATATATCATTATCTAAAAGGATATAACTTAAATCCACTCACCTTATATGCTTTCCAAATCATGGATTTGATCCAGATCTAGCATTCCATGGTTTTTCCCTTAATTGGATTCAAAACCTAACAACCATGGATCTATAATCTTTACTAAAAGAAAAGGGAAGGAAAGAAAAGAGAATTGAAATTGACTAGATCTAGAAAATTACCTTACTCACCTTCTAATTGGTTTTTGTTCTTTTCCTCCAGATCTAGATTTAGAATTTTCCTAAACTAATAATCTAAATTTCTAAATAGATTTGAGGAGGAAGAGGAATGACAGAGCTTCTGCGTTTTCTCATAAATATGAGACTTGGCGTAGGCTCTACAGGCTTATTTATAGGTGTTCAGCAACATATTTGGTCAAGAAATGAGTCCACGTTCAAAAACTGGATTTCTGCCCAGATCTGAATAGGGACTGACCCCCCTCTTATGGTGTCGACCCAGGGGTCGACCCATGGGTCGACCCCCAAATACCCTGGGTCGACCCCAGAATAGGACGGTTTGGCTCCTGGGTCTTCCGATCGTTGTTTTGAATTTTTTTCTAATTTTTTTTTGTTTGTGTGTATATATATATAATTCTCTTGTGCATATACAAACTTCTAGTCTTAATAATTTCTACATACGATGTTCGTTTTATGCAAACCATTTATCTATCTTGACCAGAATTCCGAGATAGACGCAATGACATAGTCCATTTTACTTAATTCTCATTATTTAATTAAGTTACTCATATTTTATTATCTTAAAAATATGGGGTGTTATATCAAGGTCAACCGCCATACGATTAACGACGGTTTCGAAGTAGGGTTGGCGGTGATACCTAGAGTTTGTCATGAAAGCTGGATGTCCTGTCTGTACCGTCTCATTTAATTTATCCAACATTGAAGGAGATGTCTCTTGGGGTCTTATTTTATATTGGTTTAGGCCTCTGGGGCTTGGGCTTGAGGGATGTTGAATTTGATTAGGATGGTTTGCGTGAGATATATAATCTGGATGCTACAAGTGCTAGTAACTAATTGCTTGTGATTACCATGGATGTATGGTTGAACTGCTTGATGTAAAGGCTATCACTGCCCGATGTGGAGAAGGAAGGTTTGGGTTCGTCTCTGGTGTTTGGTGGATTGATTTGTTAGTCTACCTATTCTCATATACTTTATTAATGATGCTTGTTCTTATTTATTGCTCACTAAGACTGTTGTCTGACTCAAGGTTTTATGTTTTCCTCTTATTACCTTGGGCTTTTTGTCCATTTGTGGATGGGCGGACTGAGTAGCAGGTGGCAGTTGATACCTTAGTGAGGACGTCGATGCTAGTCGATGGCGAGCAGGAGGCTGGCGTATTATCTTTACTACAATCTAGTATCTTTGTTTCCGCCGTCATGTTTTCTTGAGTGTTGTAGTGAGGCTATTTGTACAGACTTATGTTGTAAATCCTGGTGTTTGGATCTACTTTCTAGTTGTTATGTAAGTTTGGATTTTTTTTCTCAAATATGCTTCACTAATATAACCTATTCTATATATTATATTATATTTTATCCTTGCTTTGTGAGTTCTACAACAGGTTCTGCTTGTGTTTACCTTTGATGATCGTCTACTGCTACCTGGCATGTTTTTCAGCACATCATTCTTTTTTTTAGTGTAGGGGTTATGGGCGTTCATCAGAATATGGGTAAGGAATCCCCATCTTCAATAGGAATAACAATAGCTTCCAAACCACAAATCCTGTGCACAATTACCAGCAACTCCATACTTAAACTTTTGATTAATTACTTAATATATAATTTTCCAGAGAAAGCATAAATAACTCCTTAGACTAATTCAGAGACCTCTAATCTAGCCCAAAAAACATCGTCAACAAAAAACCAACTAGAAGGGAAATCAAAAGCGCACAACAAATATTTGCATAGAGTAACAACAAAGGATAAGTTGATATCAATAAGGCAACCAAATGTAACACCCCATATTTTCTGTTAACGTTGTAGTAACGAATTAAAAAATACTTAACTTAAAATGTGAGAATTAAGGGAAACGGGTTACGCCATTGTGTTCGTTTCAGAATTCTGGTTGAGATAGAGTCCAAGTTTGCGTAAATTGGACTTCGTATGAAAAAGTTATGGCTGTCGGAAGTTTCCAAAAAATTCAAATAAATTAAAACAGCTCGAAAACAAATTCAAATTCAAATCAGAAGTCAGAAGCGGGCTGGGCGGGAAAATTCCTGCCCAGGACCCAGGTCGACCAGGGGGTCGACCCTAGTGTCAACCTCCCCCTTACAGGTCGACAAGGGGGTCGACCTGCCCCCCCATGGGCAGATCTGAAAGGCGACGATTTTGTGACTCAGTGCTGAGTCACTAGGGCTGAGGTGTCACCCTATCTTGATTGAATGGTTGTGGTTAACCCTAGGATCATCCGACGGCTCAAATTGAATTGAAATTCTATATAAACAACCCAATGCTCAAACCTAAAAGTCACACAAAAATAATCCTAGAACTATCATGCTGTCAATAGAAAACTTGGAGTAGCCGTCACTAATTCAAAGACAAGATAAGAACCTGAATCAAAAATCAAATTAAAAGTTATCAAATTCAACGATCTACATTAAAGGCGAGCTTACCAATTTCAGAATTCAGATTTCAGAACGCAAGAATTCCTTTTCAGTTTGTAAGTTGGTTATTACACAGATTTAAACATTCTTTCAAATGAATCATGACATGTTGTAATTTGAATATAGAATGATGCTTATGTGTAAGATTTGATTCTCGTTTATCTTAATGTATCGTTGTAATTAATCATGTCTATATGCTTATAGTGATGAACATATTGTATATTAATCATGTCTATATTCTTGTGGTGATGAACATATTGTGTGATTGGGTAATGGATTTATTTTGCCAATTAAATGTGTGAAACATGTCATGTTATAAATTGGTGGTTATTTGCAAGTTTATGATCTAAAACACATGCTTATATGTTAGATCAACGCTCATGTATATTCATGTTAGTTTGAATCTATTTATGTTGTAAAATTTGGAATTATAGTCCTCTTATGTTTTAACACATAAGTATCATGCTAAATTGTGATTCGAATATGTTTGTAATAGTTCTCTTATGTTTAACACACATAAGTTAATATGCTAAGTTGCCATTTAAAAATGATTATAGTAGCTTTCTTATGTTTTGACATACATAAGTTAATATGCTAAGTTGTGGGTTGAAACTGTGATTATATGTTAAACCTCCATGCTAGACCTTTGTCAAGTTTACATGACAATTAGACCCAACTTAGTCACAAGTTCACCTTTACCCATTTAACTAAAGTTAATGATACTTCTATGCCAAGTTACACATGACAAGCTAAAATGTATGCTATTTTATGTTTACTTCATGTCCCTTGTTTATTACCCTTTTTGTTTATCGGTTTGGGCTAATTTACTAGCCCAACATTGTAAGTGATTCATGCGTACATTCCACGGGGGTAGCGATGGGAAAAATATGAAAATTCATGGCATAGATTTGTTCATAAAATGGTATATTTGATATACCATTTATGGTGAGCATAATCAAAGTATAATTATGGCATGATTAAATTAAATTAAATTTACATAAAGAAATTAGACATATATAGAAAAATGTGAATATAGAAAAAGACGAATATGCCTAACCCAAGGTTAGAATGAGTTGTGGTGTAAATCTGCCTGGAACCGACCGGCATATCCAGTGACCACAACAAGACCTGTCTAATGTGGGTGGTTAGTGCATCATGCCCAAAAAAAACCCGAGGTTAGACTGAGTTGTGGTATAAAACTGCCCGGAACCGACTGGCACATCCAGTGACTACAACAAGACTTGTATAATGTGAGTGGTTGGTGCTTTAATAAATTGAAGCTAAGTCAGGATTGGTAGGGTTAAGTCAATTAGGGAAACACTTAACCAATTCAACATGTTAACTAAACAAATGGGTGGGGTTAGGTAAACTTGGACACTTAACCAAATAAACATGTTGATTAGAAAACCCTAGTAGCGGGGACCCATTTCAGCAGTAACCCACATAGATGTATCATGGTACCCTGAAACTAGGCAGGGTGGGGCACGATTACTGGGCTGATTATAAGCGGTCAAAACGTCAGCAGTTGGTGGGCCAGTGTAGGTTCCGACGGAGTATGGACGTGCACGTACTTCGGAGTGGAAAAATCAGGCACTGGGCAACAGTAGTATACACTGTGCATCTTGAATCGTATCGGGTTGCCACCTGAGGGACTGATACACCCTGTAACACCCCGCCTCCGCTAGGGTCACTCGCAAAGGAATGCACCAGCTTTAGAGGGGCATTATTGGTAAACATGCACAGAAATATCCCAAGACAGAACATATAAAATAGCGGAAGTAAAATCGAACTTTCATAAACATTAATAATTAAGGTCTAAAGCCTTTTTCATCAGAGTACATCAAAACCTGTCTTGTAATAGTAAAGAAGCATAAAGACTTTTTCATAAATTATTCCCCGTCTTTAAAAACAGTAAAGTAGCCATAGCCAAGAAAAGTCCAAGCCATCCATGATGACCTTCAAGCAGAAGAAGTCCGAACTAAACAACAGTATTTCCTCCCTGTAACCTGGGGGGAAACGGAAGAAAAGAGGCGAAACAAAACGGGTCAGTCAAAAAGACTGAGTAAGCCCTATCTACTATCAGCATAAAAACTAGTAAAGTTAACTGACATGAGAAACTGAGATGAACATAAGCATGATGACAAGATAGATAAGCTAAATCAAAATAAAAGGATGAACTACTGAACTCAGATAAACTAAGGTGTCATGATAAATTACGATGTCAGGGTAAAACAAGGTATCCCATCGTCAGGTTCCTGTCAAGTATAATATCCCCAAGATATCTATCACGTATAACATCCCATGGTATCTATCCTGTCTTTTAGCTCTGCACCTACCGTACTAGTATCCCCACCGTACCATGTGTTAACCATGAATGACCCTTACTCAAAAGTCGTGTAACGGTCTATGTCAACCTAATATATCGCATATATAGGTTACTCAACTCGTATGTTTTATTCCATGTAAATGTTCAGTCCCTTGCCGTAGACCATACGGGCTTTCCCATGAGATTCTATATTACTTTAACATAGTTCCGTGATCCTTAAGATCGTTTTGGATTGTCACCCTATATCTAGCTAGGGGCTTTCAACATGAATCATCGTTTGTACAACTAGGACTTATGCTACCTAGGACTACTAGGGATTATGCTTACCTACTGCACGTTTTCGTATCTCGGTTTTGGTTCAACCACCCAGGGCCACTAGGATTTACGCTAACCGTCAATCGCGCCCTTTTTCCCACGCATTCATCGTGAATCGTTTTTCCATGACCGTATGCACATGTATCACATCGTGCCATCCGAGTCCTGTCACAGGGCAGACCAGGAAATACAGGACTCGGTCGGGAGCTTTCGATTTATCTGCCGATGCAGATGCTAAGTTCTGTTTTTTTCTATACGTGGCTATGGTCCCACGAGACCACTCCCTCAACTAGCGAAAGACAAGACAGGATAAATCCTGTACGAGAACACACTACTGGCCAACCCACAATCCTAGCCTTACCGCAACCATAATTAGATAGCAATTATGGTCTTTTGGGTGTTCTCTGCCTTTCCGTACGTACACGCTTGACCAAAGATGGTAGGTAGTCTGACGAAATGCTATCTAGGGTACGACCGTGTATCGTCGACTATCCCCTATCCATCCCCGTCTTTAGGTCGCTCGTATAGCAACCAAGGCATACTCTTGGTTCTTCTAACGCAGACCTTAACCTCTCATGAGCCTAGTATAATCACCTGGCAGCTCACAGAGGGATACCAAGAATATCCTCACGTTCCCCAAAGCCGCTGCTTCGTTACCCAGTTCGCTGGAGCCTTTATCTAAATCAGATACTTGCTCCTACTCGTATACTTAAACGATGACCTACCGTATCAGGTTACTCATCTATCTATGAACTGGTCTAAATTTCCTTGACTAAGAATCATTACTTAGTTATTCTTCAACTAAGGTTTACCACTTAGCCTTATTCCCGTTATCCTTGTTAACTACGGTTATCCACCTAATCCTCAGAACTAGGGTTTACATAATGGATTAAGTGTCACTTAAGTTCATGACATAACCCATCTACAAATCATGTCAAAATTGGCTAAGTATCCAAGTCCAAGACTTAACCCTACAAACCATGTTCACGTTGGTTAAGTATGTATTAACTTGACCCTATCAAATTACTGAGTCAAATTGGTCAAGTGTATTCAAACGATTCGTGACTTAGCCTTTTCATGTTATCACGTTGGATTGGTTAAGTATTGGTTAACTTAACCTCAATAAATTCACGAGTTAGATTGGTTAAGTATAGGTCACTTAACCACATCAAATCATCATGTTAGATTAGTTAAGTGTTTAACTTAACCCCATTAAACTACCAAGTGGGATTAATTAAGTCTAGGCTAACTTAACCCCATCCGATTTCCATGTTTAGATTAGTTGAGTCTAATCTTAACCCCATCCATTAACTGTATTTTTCGGTTAAGCGTCATTAAGAAAACTTACTTAACCTTACCAAGTTATCGGGTTGGATTGATTAAGTGTTGGTTAACTTAACCACTTCAAAATCACCGAATTGGATGGGTTGAGTCCAGGTTAACTTAACCACATCCCCTAACTGTATTATACGGTTAAGTGTAATTAGGAAAGCTTAATTAACCGTATCAAATTCACGTGTTGGTTTGGTTAAGTGTTGGTTAACTTAACCCCGTCCACTAGTCGTATAAAAATGGTTAAGTGTCATTAGGCAAATCAAGTTACTTAACCTACCCATCCTTGTCATGTTTTGTTAAGTATCATTAGCCTAATCAATTTACTTAACCCATTTGTCCATGTCATATTTGGTTAAGAGTCATTAATCAAATTAACTTAACCCTATCATGTGGCATTAATTACTTAATGCACTTCAACCTCTCACATTAGACTTTGTTGTGGTTACTAGTTAAGCCGGTCGGTTCCGGGTAGCTTTACACCACAACTTGGTCTAACCTCGGGTTCAAGCACAACATGACCAACTTCTCACATTGGGTCCTATTGTTTGCAACTACTAGTTAGGCCGGTCGGTCCCGGGTAGTTTTACGTTGCAAACTCAACCCAACCTCGAGTTGGCCACTTTCATGTTTAGTCTAGTGTCATGTTCATATTCAAGTTTTTAAGAATATGGGTAGACCTAACTTAATAGTTAAATCCCAATTCCATAGTATGGGTAGACCTAACTTAATAGGTAAATTCCCAATTTCATATTTTCAAACATACTCACATGTCAACTTCCATGTTATATTTCAAGTCATGTTTTCAAGTTGTATTTTCATGTCATTAGAAATTACCCATAACATAACCCAACGCTTTTAAACTCGCATATACGTTCGCAGCAACGTAATGGATTAAAAGAAGAGACTTGGAAAAGGCATGACAAAAATGGATATTAAGCCATAAGTTAATCATGGTGGCAAATGAGGCACAAATGTGTTCATTAACTTGCATGTTACATTCTTAAGCCTCAAAAACATGCATAAACCCAAACTTGGCACATAAGCAAATCATGGTGACAAAAGACATGGAATGATGACTAGTAACTCGCATATATCATCATATAAGGGTTATGACTTCATATGAAAGTTAACATAAAGGTTATGATGGTTCTCATGTTGCATAATGCAACATTTCAACATAAAGGTTGTAGCTTTTATCCCACAAGATCAAGATAATGACTTCATAAACTTGCATGACATGATAGCATGTATCATACTCAATGATCAAACCCAAACTTGCAACATGAACATTTAACTTCATAGTTAATATCTAAGAGTAGGAAAAGGGCTTACATTGCTATGAAGGCACAAATCGATTATGTTAAAGATTGAGACAACGCCTATGCATGCCATCATCCAAAAACCCAAAGATGAAAGCTCTAAATCAATAAAAAAAAACCATCTTTATGAACAAAGATCAAAGCTTTAGCCTTGAAATCAACTTGAGAAGCTCTCATACTAACATAGGAACTCTCTAACACTCACATAATCATGAAACCTCTCATAGAAATGAAGTGGAGGCTAGGATTTTGAGTGGAGGCCATGAGTGGAGCAATTTTGCCATAGTTTAGTTGCATGAATGAATAATGAGGGTTTAGGGGTAGGTTAGAGTCTTATTTATAGAGATTAGGAGTGATTAGGACCTTAGGATTAACCCTAGGATCAACCTGAACCGTCAGATTTCAAACCAGGCCCAAAAACCTAGCCAAGACAGAAAACAGGTGCACCAGGCAAAACTGCCCGGCCACCCTAAGTCGACCCCCAAGTCGACAGGGCTGTCGACTTGGGTCAAGACATGTCGACTCCCAAGTCGACAGGGCTGTCGACTTGGGGCGCCTGGCGGGAATTTTTCCCGCCTAGCCTTCCAGCCCTAATTTTCGAAATTAGAACTCGTTTTTGAACTTGAATTTTCTGAAAACTTCGTCGGACCATAACTTGGTCATACGGACTCCGATTCTCGAAAACTCAGACTCTATTTCGCGTATTTTTCCGAGACGAACGCAATGGCATAGCCCGTTTTACTTGATTCAGAATTTAAAATTAAATTCTGCCTTGATTCTCGTCTTAACATGTTATCGAAATACGGGTTGTTACATTCTCCCCACCTTTTAGGATTTCGTCCCCGAAATCTCCAAGTTAGGAAGAACATATCCTACCATCCATCATTCATCTACTGAAAACATCATCCACAAGCAACCATTGTCCTTAGATGATTTCTAATGCTGTATGAATATATGCAAAACGTGTGTGTACATGTTCCTTAGCTAATGCTAATAATCAGGCCTGAATAATCTTTCTAATGCAAAATATGTATAGTGCCATGAATCCAACATGTATGCAAATAATCCTAGTCATATAGATACTATATGCGTGCACCATCATTCATTCATATGCAACAACCGCATGATAATACATTCGATTTCATCCATAAACAAGTATAAATACTCGTGCATATGCAATATGAAATGTGACCGAGTCGAGCTATTATCTAATGTGTATTCGCGCATCCACGAGCAACCACTTGCAACCACTTGCAACCATATCAATCATAACATGTTTCAAATACATGTTTACATCCATAGGGTTCTACCTAGGATTCCCTGAAACAGGGCCGAGAAGATAAACAAGACAAACTCCTTACGGGGTTTGTAACAGAAAATAGGACCAAGAAGATGTCCACAAAAGATAGCCTACAAGTAAGCTCTACAGAAAACAGGGATCAAGAACATACTCCCAAAAAGAGATATCATGCGTGTATCTAGTCTTTGACCATCAAAGTCGTATTTCCTTGGGCTTAATTCCATTGTGCCTTGACCGTCTTTTAACTTCGCGATTTCGTAGCTTCTTATTTCCTGTTTTCATAACATGAGCTGGAACTCATTTCTTCGTCGCCTCTCGTTCCACTTGCACTTATCCTTTTTCTAGAATACTTGGCGCAAACATGACTGCGTACTCATGATCTCATGCAAGCTTTCCAAAATTCACTAATGAATCTTGGATCTCGTTTATATACTATAAGGTATTCCATGTAGAAGAACTTTCTCTTGAAAGTAAACAGATGTCAACCAGGTTATCATGCGCACTCACTAGGGCGATCTCTATAACCCATGCATAAATGAAGTAAACCATCCGTCTTATTGGCGAACACCACTCGATCGGGCTTCAAATTTCCAATAAAGGCATCAAGGGATTCTAAGTAACTAGTCATGACAGAACCTCAAAAAGGTTACACTTCGAGGGTATTACCAAGGCTAGTCAAAAGGTCTAACTACCCTCCTATCAAAACCGAGAGTGGCACCCCCTACTGGATAACCACTTCATCCCTAGAATCCATCCATAGCTTATAAACCTAAGCATTATTTCCAAACTCAACACTTGGCATAGACATTCTCAAATCCGAATAGGTCATGTATAAATGGACTGATTCTCCAATAGGACTTTGAGACAAAAATGGGATTCTCTATTACGCTAGTACTTAAGGTGCAGAGACTCAACTATCGAAGCAGACTTAAATGATACGAAAAACGAAGTCCTAACGGGATGATAGAGAAGAAAAGCTAAACCTTTAACAAGATCGTTACCCTCCTTCCGAGGTACCCTAGAAATGAGAGCATACTATCGCCCTCCCGATGATCTTGTCCTTGTCCCATAATACTTAACTATCCGCCCCGTTTTACCATGCCAAAGGTACTCTCTCGTCATGGGTTTCAATGTTCATCTTTCTCCCTCCTTTGAGGACTAAGCCAAACCAACAAGTTGCTCATCCTTAAGCTCGTATCCTTTTTCCTCTTTCTCACTATCCTTTCTTATAACGCGGCCACTGGTCTCTCGAGAACCACCTCCATCATATGGAAAGCACTTTCGTAGATAGAAAAGACTAGTCGCAGTTAAAACCACTGTGACTACAGATGGAGGAAAGAAAAGAAAAGAGATTCAATTAAGGAAACAAGGATAGTGCTAATGGCCTTTGGGGAATAGCCTTTTTCTTTTAAAAGAAAATTTTCTTGAAAAAAAAATGCTTCTTTGTAAACGATTTTTCAAATAGTTTTCAGAAGGTTTTAAAAACTTTTGCCCAGTCTGGTAACCTTCTGCTCTGATACCACGTGTAACACCCTGCCTCCGCTAGGGTCACTCGCAAAGGAATGCACTAGCTTTAGAGGGGCATTATTGGTAAACATGCACAGAAATATCCCAAGACAGAACATATAAAATAGCGGAAGTAAAATCGAACTTTCATAAACATTAATAATTAAGGTCTAAAGCCTTTTTCATCAGAGTACATCAAAACCTGTCTTGCAATAGTAAAGAAGCATAAAGACTTTTTCATAAATTATTCCCCGTCTTTAAAAATAGTAAAGTAGCCATAGCCAAGAAAAGTCCAAGCCATCCATGATGACCTTCAAGCAGAAGAAGTCCGAACTAAACAACAGTATTCCCTCCCTGTAACCTGGGGGGGAAACGGAAGAAACGAGGCGAAACAAAACGGGTCAGTCAAAAAGACTGAGTAAGCCCTATCTACTATCAGCATAAAAACTAGTAAAGTTAACTGACATGAGAAACTGAGATGAACATAAGCATGATGATAAGATAGATAAGCTAAATCAAAATAACAGGATGAACTACTGAACTCAGATAAACAAAGGTGTCATGATAAATTACGATGTCAGGGTAAAACAAGGTATCCCATCGTCAGGTTCCTGTCAAGTATAATATCCCCAAGATATCTATCACGTATAACATCCCATGGTATTTATCCTGTCTTTTAGCTCTGCACCTACCGTACTAGTATCCCCACCGTACCATGTGTTAACCATGAATGACCCTTACTCAAAAGTCGTGTAACGGTTTATGTCAACCTAATATATCGCATATATAGGTTACTCAACTCGTATGTTTTATTCCATGTAAATGTTCAGTCCCTTGCCGTAGACCATACGGGCTTTCCCATGAGATTCTATATTACTTTAACATAGTTCCGTGATCCTTAAGATCGTTTTGGATTGTCACCCTATATCTAACTAGGGGCTTTCAACATGAATCATCGTTTGTACAACTAGGACTTATGCTACCTAGGACTACTAGGGATTATGCTTACCTATTGCACGTTTTCGTATCTCGGTTTTGGTTCAACCACCCAGGGCCACTAGGATTTACGCTAACCGTCAACCGCGCCCTTTTTCCCACGCATTCATCATGAATCGTTTTTCCATGACTGTATGCACATGTATCACATCGTGCCATCCGAGTCCTGTCACAGGGCAGACCAGGAAATACAGGACTCGGTCGGGAGCTTTCGATTTATCTGTCGATGCAGATGCTTAGTTCTGTTTTTTTCTATACGTGGCTATGGTCCCACGAGACCACTCCCTCAACTAGCGAAAGACAAGACAGGATAAATCCTGTACGAGAACACACTACTGGCCAACCCACAATCCTAGCCTTAATGCAACCATAATTAGATAGCAATTATGGTCTTTTGGGTGTTCTCTGCCTTTCCGTACGTACACGCTTGACCAAAGATGGTAGGTAGTCTGACGAAATGCTATCTAGGGTACGACCGTGTATCGTCGACTATCCCCTATCCATCCCCGTCTTTAGGTCGCTCGTATAGCAACCAAGGCATACTCTTGGTTCTTCTAACGCAGACCTTAACCTCTCATGAGCCTAGTATAATCACCTGGCAGCTCACAGAGGGATACCAAGAATATCCTCGCATTCCCCGAAGCCGCTGCTTCGTTACCCAGTTCGCTGGAGCCTTTATCTAAATCAGATACTTGCTCCTACTCGTATACTTAAACGATGACCTACCGTATCAGGTTACTCATCTATCTATGAACTAGTCTAAATTTCCTTGACTAAGAATCATTACTTAGTTATTCTTCAACTAAGGTTTACCACTTAGCCTTATTCCCGTTATCCTTGTTAACTACGGTTATCCACCTAATCCTCAGAACTAGGGTTTACATAATGGATTAAGTGTCACTTAAGTTCATGACTTAACCCGTCTACAAATCATGTCAAAATTGGCTAAGTATCCAAGTCCAAGACTTAACCCTACAAACCATGTTCACGTTGGTTAAGTATGTATTAACTTGACCCTATCAAATTACTGAGTCAAATTGGTCAAGTGTATTCAAACGATTCGTGACTTAGCCTTTTCATGTTATCACGTTGGATTGGTTAAGTATTGGTTAACTTAACCTCAATAAATTCACGAGTTAGATTGGTTAATTATAGGTCACTTAACCACATCAAATCATCATGTTAGATTAGTTAAGTGTTTAACTTAACCCCATTAAACTACCAAGTGGGATTAATTAAGTCTAGGCTAACTTAACCCCATCCGATTTCCATGTTTAGACTAGTTGAGTCTAATCTTAACCCCATCCATTAACTGTATTTTTCGGTTAAGCGTCGTTAAGAAAACTTACTTAACCTTACCAAGTTATCGGGTTGGATTGATTAAGTGTTGGTTAACTTAACCACTTCAAAATCACCGAATTGGATGGGTTGAGTCCAGGTTAACTTAACCACATCCCCTAACTGTATTATACGGTTAAGTGTAATTAGGAAAGCTTAATTAACTATATCAAATTCACGTGTTGGTTTGGTTAAGTGTTGGTTAACTTAACCCCGTCCACTAGTCGTATAAAAATGGTTAAGTGTCATTAGGCAAATCAAGTTACTTAACCTACCCAACCTTGTCATGTTTTGTTAAGTATCATTAGCCTAATCAATTTACTTAACCCATTTGTCCATGTCATATTTGGTTAAGAGTCATTAATCAAATTAACTTAACCCTATCATGTGGCATTAATTACTTAATGCACCTCAACCTCTCACATTAGACTTTGTTGTGGTTACTAGTTAAGCCGGTCGGTTCCGGGTAGCTTTACACCACAACTTGGTCTAACCTCGGGTTCAAGCACAACATGACCAACTTCTCACATTGGGTCCTATTGTTTGCAACTACTAGTTAGGCCGGTCGGTCCCGGGTAGTTTTACGTTGAAAACTCAACCCAACCTCGAGTTGGCCACTTTCATGTTTAGTCTAGTGTCATGTTCATATTCAAGTTTTTAAGAATATGGGTAGACCTAACTTAATAGGTAAATTCCCAATTCCATAGTATGCGTAGACCTAACTTAATAGGTAAATTCCCAATTTCATATTTTCAAACATACTCACATGTCAACTTCCATGTTATATTTCAAGTCATGTTTTCAAGTTGTATTTTCATGTCATTAGAAATTACCCATAACATAACCCAACGCTTTTAAACTCGCATATACGTTCGCAACAACGTAATGGATTAAAAGAAGAGACTTGGCAAAGGCATGACAAAAATGGATATTAAGCCACAAGTTAATCATGGTGGCAAATGAGGCACAAATGTGTTCATTAACTTGCATGTTACATTCTTAAGCCTCAAAAACATGCATAAACCCAAACTTGGCACATAAGCAAATCATGGTGACAAAAGACATGGAATGATGACTAGTAACTCGCATATATCATCATATAAGGGTTATGACTTCATATGCAAGTTAACATAAAGGTTATGAGGGTTCTCATGTTGCATAATGCAACATTTCAACATAAAGGTTGTAGCTTTTAGCCCACAAGATCAAGATAATGACTTCATAAACTTGCATGACATGATAGCATGTATCATACTCAATGATCAAACCCAAACTTGCAACATGAACATTTAACTTCATAGTTAATATCTAAGAGTAGGAAAAGGGCTTACATTGCTACGAAGGCACAAATCGATTAAGTTAAAGATTGAGACAACGCCTATGCATGCCATCATCCAAAAACCCAAAGATGAAAGCTCTAAATCAATAAAAACCCCATCTTTATGAACAAAGATCAAAGCTTTAGCCTTGAAATCAACTTGAGAAGCTCTCATACTAGCATAGGAACTCTCTAACACTCACATAATCATGAAACCTCTCATAGAAATGAAGTGGAGGCTAGGATTTTGAGTGGAGGCCATGAGTGGAGCAATTTTGCCATAGTTTAGTTGCATGAATGAATAATGAGGGTTTAGGGGTAGGTTAGAGGCTTATTTATAGAGATTAGGAGTGATTAGGACCTTAGGATTAACCCTAGGATCAACCTGAACCGTCAGATTTCAAACCAGGCCCAAAAACCTAGCCAAGACAGAAAATAGGTGCACCAGGCAAAACTGCCCGGCCACCCTAAGTCGACCCCCAAGTCGACAGGGCTGTCGACTTGGGTCAAGACATGTCGACTCCCAAGTCGACAGGGCTGTCGACTTGGGGTGCCTGGCGGGAATTTTTCCCGCCTAGCCTTCCAGCCCTAATTTTCGAAATTAGAACTCGTTTTTGAACTTGAATTTTCTGAAAACTTCGTCGGACCATAACTTGGTCATACGGACTCCGATTCTCGAAAACTCAGACTCTATTTCGCGTATTTTTCCGAGACGAACGCAATGGCATAGCCCGTTTTACTTGATTCAGAATTTAAAATTAAATTCTGCCTTGATTCTCGTCTTAACTTGTTATCGAAATACGGGTTGTTACACACCCCACGGTGGGACCAGCACAGATATCTACAGTCAAGCGGGACCGAATGACACAGGATATGAATGCATACGAGTAGGAGCTGATCATTAAGGGGATCGTTTTTTATGAACATGTAGGGTTGGTTGAACCAATGGTTAAGTAGGTGTAGAGACTATAGTAATGGGTGCGATCACATGTTCCTCTTATCTTATATTAGGGTTTGGTCCCATGTTCTGTTATTATTATCATGACCCCTTTCCTTGTTTAAATACTAGTAATCACCGAACTTACCAGACTTATTGTCTGACCCATTTTCTTTCGTCCTCTTTTCTTCCGTCACCCCCCTCAGTTCCAAAGGGAGGGAATACTGCAGCTTAGTCAGACTCTTTGCAAGCTTTAAGAAAGTAGATGTATGATTTGGACTCTCTCTCTCTCAAACTTGGCGATGCCTCTTGGACATTGTCCTTGGGGATTTATGCAGTTTTATTTATGATTTATGCTTCTTTATTAAATAATCAAGACAGAAATTATGTTGTTATGTTTTGGAAGTTGTTTTGAGACAATTTGATGTAATGCTTTTGTATTAAACCACGTATGCAATAAATATTTGAATTTTGCTGCTTATATTTATCTGTCTTATAAAGTTTTCTGTGTCTTGTACCTATAACCCTCCACCAAAGTTAAGGCATTCCCTTTGTGAGTGACCTTAACGGAGGTGGGGTGTTTCACCAAACATGTTCAATACAACATCTCTCTTCTTTAATAACTTAAAAACATGTTCAGTACAACTAATCCAATGCAAATCGTGAATGAGAATTGATCGATTCCATGTAAAACATCCTTTTTACTGATGGAGTACGCGACGACTTGATCATGCATGCAACAAACACCAAAAACCCAATACAGACAACCGGGCTAGCGGACAATTTACGGACCAAAGTTTAAGAGACATCATGATATAATTTAATAGCTAAATAGGTTAATTAAATGATGATACTGAAAATACAAAACTTCTCAACAAATGACTTTAATGATCAAAAAAAGTATCATATATATTGGATGTGAAAAAAAAGATGACGGATGAAGATTTCCCCATTGGCATAGATAAACAACATAAGCAGCGGTTAGTATCACACCAAGACCTTAAGCAAGAAATATAGTTTATATTTTCACAATAAAATAATAATAATAATAGTCTATAGGAAAATTAACATACATAGAAGGAAAAGAGTAAACAAAAGAAATAAAAGTCAAGGCAACCGTCCGAGAATTGGTACATGTGCGTAAGCTATAGTCTTAAACCACAACAAAGATACAGACCGCTTATCAGATATGAATCTGAAGCAAGCGAATCGATATACTCATCCTAGGATAGTTATCATATTGTTGAATAACCATACCATGGAATATCGGATTAATTTAAGCATTAAGGTATAGATCCCCTGACCATCATTGTCTTATACCAGTTAATTATAATTAACATACCAAAAACATATACATATTATACCAACCACAACTAATAGAAGTTCTAAAACATTCTTTCACTATTGGGAATAAAATAAGATATTATGAAGGTACATAGCAAACTAATCACTTTATTTAGCGATTTGATCAAGGATAAGATAATGAAGTAAAAGCATGTGGATTAAATAATATCGTCCAATATAAATGAAGGTAAGAATGCTGATAAATTTCACTTATATATGCATTGTTCATATTTTAAAATATGAAGCATAACATAGAACTATTTGTGTTTTAATGATTGCTTCAAGTTGTAAAATAAGCAAACAAATTGCAGATTCAAAAATAAGCATCGGAAATGTTGCAATCAATATGAAATGTCATAAGAAGTAGGTAAAAAAGATTTAGACAGTAGCAAAAAATTTATAAAAATGTTATGTAAACAATTGTTTAATACAAAATTGACAAAAAATTAAAGCCACAGATGCCTACAACCTAAAGCATCAGGTTTTGGGGAGCATGAACACAGTATAAGATAAAAGAAAACAATTAACTTTGCAAGTTGTTAACCATGAATATCTGATAGATGGTAGTCCCTTGTCCTCTACATTTTTTTTAAATACATATCAAACCACATTAGTCATTTAATTACACCAAAAAACGAAGTCTTCAAAAAAGATCAATCAAAGCAAATCCCAACCTTATAGAGTCCAATGGTTAGATCTACATACCACTTGGCTGTTGCTTCACCGTAATTATCACATTTTAAACGGGAATCGCAATCTTCATCTTTTGCTTAGCTTGCATCTATCTGGTGCAGAAGAAAAAAAAGAATAAGAATTATTTTCTACCAAATTCAAATTTGTGCAATATTAATACCTTAGCAATATATAATAAATAAGGAAATATATACTAAATGCTATAGCAAGCAACATAACGCAACATCAAAATAGAGTAATTAAAACCATAATTTGACAAGTAAACCAATACCTTCCATAATCGTTAAAAAGTAATTTTCTCACGATTGTTGGACTAAATCATACTCGTCTCCATTGTCAAGCATGAATCTGATTGATTCAAATGCGATGTATTGAGGCGGGAGGCTAGTGGCGCCTTCGGAGTGATTAGGGAATGAAAACGTTTATGAAATGAGAAATTTGTAGATCCAGGAATTTGTGGTTGTGAAAACAAATTTGTATAAGCAGTGAGTAATTTAAATTCGGAAAGTAAGATCTAAAAATTGGGATCGAGAAAGAAAGCAACTGGAATTTGGAATCCAAAAATTTTGAGAATGGCTTGGGAGAGAAACAAGGAGCGAGGACTCGAGGTATTTGTGCCGATATTCATTGGCACAGACAAATTGATTTTCGCCCCCTTACTATAGGGAAACTTCCCTAACGTCTGCTTGATTAATATTCATTATTTGGTACAGACAAATTGTTCGTCCTCTTACAGCAGGGAAACCTTTCTAACAGTCGGTTTGATTATAAAAAGATTTATAAGCTTTTTATGATGAAGGCAAGAATATATAATCAGATCATTGCAAATCTCTATTTGAGATACTATTTAAAATGAGTAAACCATCATCAGATTTGGTGGATGTTTTACCTATATTTTATTTCCTTGATATTTTCTTATTGAGAATGGAACTTTTTGTTTTTTTGTTTTTGACGCTTTCTTATATATTTTGGTTGTCTATGATATACAAAGATTCTCTGTGAACGTATGTACTGATGGGTTACCTCATTTATCAATAAGTGGCTCAACAATGGATAAAAAATTGATGAGGTAAAATCATTATTTGAAATTTTGACTAAAATACTTAAGATTTCAGTACTTTGATTTCGGTTTCAATAGAGAACGAAACCAAACTAGGTTCATACTCCACTTTAATTAAAAAATAACAACTATAAAGCTTCAAATTTTGCAAATGAAACTCAATGAAAAAAGTTGACTTGAGTTCAAAGTATATTAAAATTCAAAATTTGAAATTTTAATAGATTTCCTCTATTTTAGGTACATTTCTTTTTTACTTAGTTAGAATAAAACTACTTATAAACACATCACCAGTCAATCGAAACATAAATTTAATGTCATTTGATTCATCGTTGATGAAATAAAAGAAAACTGTATTAAAATCATATACACGACATGCGTTTAAGGTATAAGTAATTTCACATATACGTGTTCAATTTCATGTTTATTAGAGATTTTTTTAGCTATTTGGACAACAAAACATATCTAGCTTAAACAATGTCCCTTTGGTGCGGTTTTGGTTAAGAGAAAAGTAGTAGTAGAACTGTAAAAGGTCGTCAGTTTGTTGTAACTATGTATAATATGCAGTTACTACAGTCTTAAGACTTCCTGGCTGCTAGATTATTGTAGTTGTAGTACTGTAATTGGGATGAAGAAGTTACGTAATGGTCAAGGTCATGAGTAAACTAAGCTGATGGTAAACTGATTAGATTTCCCAATGAATTATAAGCTAACGAAATGAGTTGATGTATATTATGCTTAATCGTAGGAAGCTGGCTGTGGTGTGGCTAAGAGAAGTATTTTGACTGAATGAGTGGTTGAAGCTCAAGTAATTAATTTTTGAAGCTACTAATGAAGAAATAACATAAGCATGAAAAAGAGCACGAAAATCCAAAGCTATAATTATTTTTTAGGAGTCAAATGCTAAATAAATATCAATGAATATGAATATTTATTGTCATGAATTTTGATAATGTTCAGTTGGTGAACATGACATGGTGTGCAAGTTTAAACAAGAATGATGATAAGGTAGTTGACTTAATATTTTGTGTCGCACGCATATATATATATATATATATATATATATATATATATATATATATATATATATATATATATAAACACAAAATGTTGACACAAATTTAGACACAAACAATTACAATTACAGCTACAAGATCTTCCCTTGAATTCCAACTCACACATTAAGGCAAATAAATCATACGGTTCTGATTTCCATTGCTATGCTTTTCCCTAATAGCATTTGATATAGCGTCTTTGATTTTAGCCCTGCTATATTCCACTACTTCTGATATATCTAGTTATTCCGCTATATTACATTATTCTCACTATACCTTTGATGAAAGAAACAAACTGAAAAATGATATCTATGTATTATGAAAATTATGAATTTAGGTTTTTTAATTGAATTTTTTAATATATTTTTATAAACAATAATACTCTATATTTTTTTAAATTTAATTAAGTTAAATAGCAGTTTACGTTATTTACGGATATTTGTACATGCTTTTGTTTCAAATTAAGAATTAGTAATCATAGTTAAACTAAGTGCTAGTTTTTCATTTAATTATTACTTTAACATTCATAAAAATATTGTAAATGTTTTATATTCCTATTTTAGAGTCATACGCTACATCCTGTTATTTCCTCGCTTTATCCGTGCTATGACTTTTTAGACCTCCGCCACATTGAATCCGCTAAGTGCTTTAACTACATAGAATTTCTCAGTATCCTAATCACATAACCAAATCGGATCTACAAAGAATCCAACACCTTCAAGTTGGTACAACTCAACACCTTCGTATCGGTATGACTAAACACCTTCGGGTTGGTACGACTCAACACCTTCAGATTGGTATAAACTCAAAATTATGGGATCAGTATAACTTCGACTCAAATCAACCGAAGTCACTACTCGACAAACAAAGTATCATTATTCAAAAAATATAATGCAACCAAAATTCAAAGGGAAACTCAGAGCAGCCAAGGGGGCCAGCACGATGGATCGTAGGGCTCCACCATCAAAATTGGAGGATAGGTACCAATTCCTATAGGGATCGATATCGATCAGAATGAGATTTGAGCTTTGGCACTGTATGACTTTCTCTTCAATGGTCCTCCCATTTCTTAGCTCGAGCTACAAATTTAAATAGCCCCTTCACTGACGAAAAATGGATCTTTTGGCACTTTGATTGCTTGTAATTATTTCATTTCGGAGTTATACTAATTTGAGCATTGTGCTACGTAATTTTCATTAATAAACTGATCAAACATTCAAAGTGGGCGTAGGCCGGTTAACGCCGAACCACTAGAAGTCGTTGCCTCTCTTTCTACAACAATTTTATATTTCTATTCCTTGTTTTCATTTGTTTTAAGTACAACTTTCGTTGAAATCTTTGGATGTTGTACCATTATTTGGTGTCATCACTCAAGTGCTTTTACTAAGAGAGAAAATTTTGATTTTTTTTTACCTTCCCACCGTTCAAGTTTTTAAATTACCTCGGGTCTCCGTGTGATCTATGTACGAAGCTTGAAATCATGGTGAAGAAGATTAAATCCCAAGCTGCTGGACCTTCTCATGATGATCGCCAAAAGGCATTGATCCATCGATTAACGTTTGATAATGTTGATCCTAATCTCCTAGCCACAACCGATGTGGCCACTTCCTCCAATTCGGATGCTTTGGCTACATAAACATTGATGTTTGATATGATGAAGAAACTAAAAGACACTCAAAAGAAAGCTCAACATGTAGATCAAGCAGAACCTTGAATTGATGTAGCACCTACAAAAGTCCACCCAAGGGGACATCTGTAATGACCCGGGAATTTGGCGATCTTGGTTATCCAATATACAACATATATTGAACATCCAAGGATCGACAATAACGGGTTATTAATGAAAGAAATTAGAGGGTGAGGAAAGATAAGATAGAAACTTAGAATAGAAGAAGAAGAACACAACATCAGAGTAACACGAACCACACAGTGGAACGAATAACATATAATAGATAACATATCCTTGAAATAAAATCAGTATATGTATACAATAACATTATCAGAGTACAACACTTACAACACAGCGGAAATAAACTATAGCTGTATGATCCTGAAGCCTCCTACTCTAGCTCTTCAAGTATCTGCAAATCCCGACTACTTGTACCCGTACAAAATTGGGCACCCAAGAGTTTAGGAAAAACAAAACAAAATAAACTCCGGGTCAGTCATGGGAATGGTATGAGTAAAACAGTTAAAATAGTTCAAACAAGTAATCAATATCTCATAAGACTACGCCGTATAACGGAATGGGTTTTTCCCTTATGAGAATCCAAAATATCTTTATATCAAAAACCTTTTGATATTATAATAATGTCTATCAACCACAATATAATAATCATCTAGCAGAAACACTTTCATCTCACGTTCTACATATAGTATACAATTAAAACCGCAAGCACGTATTGGGTAATGGATTTCCAACTATGACAAGGTATGGAACCACTCTTCGCTAGTGTACCTCTAGAGAGGAATACACTGGGTTCCACAAGAACATCTTGCAACCCGGCCACACATGACCGACCACTCATTTCGCTAGAGTGTATCGAATGTATATCACAAACGGTTAGGATCAACAACCGTTTCACGAATGGGACAACATCAACAATAGATTTTTTTTTGAAGTAAATGAAACTCTAGATCAGGTGATTATACACCCTACTTCGGAGCGACCGACTTAGCCATGCTGCCTGCCCGATTTCTATCATTTACCAGTTGATGAGGCTTCAGGTTACGCTTCATCATCCCATCATATTCACTTCGAATGCCACATTGTCAGATCCATCGAAAATCACTAATTGACGTCTACAAAAGTATATTACGTGTTAGCTAAAGAATTTTCCTTCTCCGCTTCCACTCTTGGTACAGTTGAAGAAATCAATGTACGTGACCTTTCCGGAAATACTCTGTCAGACATTCATCTATACAAGTCATCCAGGAACAGGATGAACCGAAGATACTATTCAGTATATCCATCTTAGGCACTGTTATCTAAGACTTATACAATAGCCCTTGCACTTTACTCCGTCTTCATTTTTCTTTGGCATATATGATTCGCAACGCTTATGTCAATACAGAGTGGTTCTTTGGATAATAATCCAACCGGTCTCTCCATATTAACTCCTAATTATTTATCCTATTTATCTAATCCATTATCTAATCTTATTTATCTAACAAATAAATATCTCACTTATTATCTCCTAATTATTTCGAAGTGAATAATCCCTATTAATATTTTATTTATTTATCCTAAATAAATAATTCACTTTATAATTGTTCCAATTTATAAATATTTCTTATTTATAAATATTCCAATTTATAAATATTCTTTTTTCAATATCACGTTGGAAATCTCCTTTTTCCATTCTGATATTTTATGGTACTTAACACATCAAATCACGATGACCAATGTCGTCCAAACATATATAATCAACCACGGATTATGAACCGCATCATATATCATAATATATGAAAAACAATAAAATAACTGTTGAGGAATCCAGTCGGATTCCTCCAACCTGTTTCCCTGCATCCACAGATGTTACACAATAAAATCAACATCACTTTCAATTCCATATGATATATTCTGTTAAACAGAATCAATATAGAAATTCAACTAACCGACTAGCAGTTCAATCAAACGGTCAACACACAGTCAATCAGCCAATATTTAACTGTTCTAAAAATACAACATGAAAATATAAACAGTTAGAGTTAGTGAGATTTACTCACATTTGCAGTTCATCATTAAAGAACGATAAACTGTTTGTTTGGTTTGAATCAAACAATTTATTTCGCCATAAATTCAAACGAGCACCAATCCACTTTTGGTCAGCTCCATTGTGTAGCTCTCGTCTATACGGCCCCAACGCAACTTACGGTTTGAAATTCGGAGAATGTACGATAAAGTTATCAAATTTCGAAGTTTTATAACATTTAAATTGAATTTAAACCAAACATTTACTTTAAACGGGCCTCACCCTCAATACTATCGGCCCAAGCCCATCCCAACAACCCGTATGAACTCCTTCTCTCCCAAACGATACTCAGCTCCAGGTACCCGTTCAATTACACCCCCTCTGGCCGAACTTTGCAACCCCCAAGTACCATCTCTACTTCACTAAATCAACAACTAATACCACCGTGATTTTGCCCTTCGACTCCTCTCCTAACTTATACCCTCAACCCATCGTTTAACGCTCAAATGTATTTTCCATCGCCAGCCCTGAACCTCGACACCCAGTAAACCATCGAAACAAACAATCACTGAATCCCACAAAGAAACCACAAACGAAGCCAAATCCAACAACGAACTCACATCAACACTCAAATTCCCAAATCCATGTTTAATTTCCCTAAAAAACCCAACCCTAACCTCACTGTTCATTTTATCCACTGATAAAATGGATGTCGAACTCATCAATATAGGTATAGAAATGAAGAGAATAGCGATGGCAACTCGAATTTGTATATTATAGGATTTAAGGATTTTTCTTTCATTTGTTTTCGATTTTAGAAAGATTGATGATTTTCTGTGAGCAACCAAGAACACGGCAGCTCAAAAGAACGATATATAGGGAATCATATGTGTGTGTGTGGCTGCAAATTTGAAGGAGGTGGCTCCTTTTTGTTCACATATTTTATTTTAGATATTTCTTTTATATATTTTTGCTTTCTAAAAATTCTTGCGCTCGCACACGATACCCAAAAATCACCAATCTGGACATGCAGCTGCAGCTCGACATTACGGTCCCAGGGAAACTGGTTTCGTCGAATTCCGACTCTGTATGCTCACACAGCGTATTTTTAACCGTCAGAATTGTGAAGACCCGCAACTTCCCCGTAAAGGAAAGCGTTGGATAGTTCGAGAACAAACCACAACAGAACACAAACAGAAGAACATTTCATTGCATATTACAACAATGCATCAGATTACAAGAATATACAGAGTATAAATGAATATTACACAGAAATCAGAGATTTAAATTACATTTAAATACATCGCAGCGGAAAATAATACAATACACAACTAGAAGAGATATACGGATACAAAGCTTTCCGGATATCGTTCCAGCTGAAAACCAGGATCCTGTGAATATAAATCTGCAAAACCAAAACTACTAGCTGCCCGTGTCAAAATAGGGGCACCCAGAGTTTAGGTTAAAACAATAAACTCCAGGTCAGTCATGTGACTGGTGTGAGAACTAAAACAGTTATTAATCTTTATTTTAAATCATTAGGTAAATCAAGGGACCACGCCGTATAACACGGAACGGGTTTCCTCCCAAGAATACCAGTGCATAAAACAAACAGCGCAATGCTAAATAAAGAAAAATGAAGCTGTTATAAGACCCAGGTCCCATCACACAATGCAACGCAGCCGAGGATAGGGTTTTCCCTTATAACAGCCAAAGAATGCTTGATACGTTTAAAACAAATCATTTGATACTATCATAAGTGCATAGTGTATAAAACAACTTCAAATCATAAGTATCAATCATAGACGGCATAAGTGCCCCATCCCACTATGTCGCCATACTAGGCTCTACAAATAAAACCGCAGAATCACGTATTTGGAAATTGGGTTTCCATCTATGAACCGAGGCAAAAGATAGTCCTCAACCGATTCGAGACGCTCTAGCCCGTGTCTCAGGAAAGTACTCAGTCAAGCCTTGGATCCTCAGGGCCAGTCCACCGATGTGGATTAAACTTAAACCCTGAACATGCGTTTCCCCGCCCTATGGGGCGTAGGTGAGCCAACTAAATGACTCCATCGGTTCGAGAACGACCGATCAATCCGAGGCGCCTCGCAACAGCAACAACCACATAAGTCAAACTCGTCAGGGCGTGTAAAACCACTGACGCCACTTCTAGCTAGAAAGAAACGCATGCCCTCCCTGACGTCCTCTCCCGTTTTTGGTTCATACCGGGGGTGAAACTCGCGAAGCAAACGTTACACAAAGCTACGCCACAAAGGCCGTGCTTTTATCATCAACCACAAGACTTTGCTTTTCAACAGAAGCCTTGATCAATTGCCACTTAGGCGTGCCACACAGGCAATTCACTCCATGCGATTGATATCCATCAATACATAACCCCTGAGCTCGTACGTCTCAGAGAAGGGCGTTAAGCAAGAGAATAAATTCTCCGCCGCCAAACAGATATATATTTAATAGAGATCAATCACACGGACTAAAATCCAATGTCAGACACACAGTCCATTTAAAAGTCCGTTCTGGGTCTGAACGAAACCGGAGGCACCTAGTACCTCGCATATCCATCGATATCCAAGTACGTCTGGACGATCACAAACTGTTTCCCTCTTCTTGGGTGTACAGCCCAATCAAGATCATCAGTAATCACCCAAACGACGTGAAGACTTCCGGTCTTCGACCATCGTCTTCATCTTCGACTTATCGTCGTATCAGTTATTCAGAATGGGATAAACCCGGTCTTTCCGAATAACTCGCGTATATTTTAAATAAGTGTTACACAAACACAACATACGCCTCATTCCAATTCATTAGTCACTAACCGTAAATTAATCAAGAGAATAATTCCCCAAATATTAACCCCGAAGGCCGAAACCAACATCAGATCAATATCCAGAAAACCATTCTGCTTGGCTAACCGGCAGTTAGTTTCTAAATTTCACATTCATAGGGAAAGGTTCCCATTAATTTTATCCAAGATAAATTCCTTGAATTTATTCTTTATTCTATCCCTTTGAATTTCGATTCAACTAGTCGGGATTAACGAAACTTACCGAAGTAATCATTTGTTTTAATTTCCCAATCCCAACCTATTTATCCCATGAAGTAAAACTGGTAATACTTCATATCTAACACCACAGTGTTATCGGTAAATTCAATTACCATTTCACGTTCAAATCTAATTAAAGATTTATCTATCGCCTGGAGCAAAACTGGTGATACTCCATTTCGATTATTTCAATCTAATTAAAGATTCATTAAAACTCCACTTAGTTTTAATTTGTGACTGGGTTAAAGAATCAGTGTCATTTAAAACACGGTTCACGATAAACCCAAAATCACATCACATTTCAATCAGTCCCTAATTGTAAATTAGCAAGTGAGCAATTCCCTAAGTATTAATCCCGAAGGCCGAAACCAACATCAGATCAATACCTCGGAAACTATTCAATTTAACTAATCTCCAGTTAGTTTCTGATTTTCTTAACTCCTTTAGGTCTAAGAACTGTATTATTGAAGATACCGTTCATGACAACCCAAAATCACATTTCATTAATGATCGGGTTAAAGAACGAGTGTTATTTTAAAACACTGTCCACGATAAACCCAAAAATCAATATCAATTCAATTCCAATTAAATATTATTTAATTGGTACACTTCATTAAATCTAAATAAAAAGATTTAATCTTTTCTCAACTGGGTTCAAGAACAGTGTTAGTGAAGACACCATTCACGACAAACCCAAATCCCATTCGATATTCAATACAAGGCTCTGAATAGAAAATATATCGACTTATATTCAATATCAAATTCTACGACTAACAAATGTCGTATTGGAAATAACGATATAAATATATATCTTTCAAATTTCCATAACAACACCTGTATAATCACGAATTCCAACATCGAAATATTCCGAAGACAATTTCGATTCAAATCCACTCCAATGCAATCATTGGATATTCTGGTTATTTTTAAAACCCCTTTTAAATTCAATTTATTTATTTAAAAATAAATAGAATTATAATTCTAGTTCAAAACCAGTTCATTTCGATAAAAATCTATTTTTATCTTTTCAAATATGGAGTTTTTCATCCCAAATTTTCCCAAATCATTTCTTATGATTTTACACAAATTATTACTATTTTTAATAATTTTATCAAGGTCCGTACAGTCGATTTCCATCAACGGCCATCGAACTGCACTTACAGCGACCTTTTTCAAATTTGATTTGGACGTAACTCCAAATCCAAACGTTAGATTTCAAATTTCTAACATTCGTTAGAAAGCTCTTTTCGATACGAACCCAACGGTTCCGGTTTTAGGAGAATCCGACAGTCGGATCTCCCGTAATGTCCGTTTGAAATAAATGGTCGAAATTCACGAACTGCCGCGGCGCGGCGCGTTCTATTCAGGCCATTATATAATATATATAATATATATAATATATGTTTCGATGATTTATATTTAAAACGAATTATATAAATAGTTTTAAAATCGTTTTCAAAAGCAATTTCAACTTTCCTTTCAATTCAAATCAAAATTGAATTCTTCTTTATAAATTCGTTTTAAAATTCATTTCTATTCAATTCAAATTTCAATTCAATTTGAATTCATTTCAATTCGCTTTCAATTCAATTTGAAATCGTTTTCAATTCAATTCATTTCGAAATCGTTTTCAATTCAATTCATTTCGAAATCGTTTTCAATTCAATTCATTTCGAAATCGATTTCAATTCAATTCATTTCGAAATCGTTTTGAATTCAATTCATTTCGAAATCGTTTTCAATTCAATTAATTTCGAAATCGTTTTCAATTCAATTCATTTCGAAATCGTTTTCAATTCAATTCATTTCGAAATCGTTTTCAATTCAATTCATTTCGAAATCGTTTTCAATTCAATTCATTTCGAAATGAATAAAATCGATATAAATATCGTTCACGTCAAAATGGCGTCAATCTAATCAACACGGCTTCATAAATTTCTATTTTCAAATATTCTATTTCAAATATTTCTTTTTCAAAATAGTTGTCAATACTAAAATATTTCGTTCAACACATGACCAATCTCAATGGATGAGTACTGTCAACACATGAACCTTTATTTTATATTGATAAAGATGTAAATTTTATTACTAAAATATTTCGTTCAACACATGACCAATCTCAATGGATGAGTACTGTCAACACATGAACCTTTATTTTATAATATTCTTTATTTTCTAAATTGGAATGAGGCCCAATCAATCACCATATAATGTTAATTATATGGATTTTCATACAACACATGTATATAATAGCATTGAAAAATAATCCACCATCAACCAAAGTGCACTACACTGTATAAGCATCAAATATAGATATCTAACGCTTATAACAGCCTGTCAATCAATCGATCGACATATTTAATCAATCAGGATGAGTGAACTTCAAATTTCATCCCAACACCCGTGTGGGGTTTCAAACAATCAAACACAGATTTTAGTTGTGCAGTTGGGCGATGTGTAAAATTTACCGTCCCAATCAATGTCAGTCAAATCGGTGTACAAAACAAACCGTCCGGTTTGTAAATGAATATTTATTTATTCACATTCACTTATATTCATATTCACGTTAAAAATTATATTTTTAACGATAAAACATTTTATTTTAACATATGAATTTCTATTCAGTTCATTCTTTAAATAAAATGGTATTTTTATTTTCTAACATATTTTAGAAAATTTCGGCGGCATAACGGCACGATACTAGAAACGGGACGAGGCCTAGCCTTATCCCCGGACTAGTGAAGGCCCACGCCATTCACATATCAATCAAATTCACCAAACAATCAAATTCAAACTAAATCATATAACTAAGCTATGCAACCAAACAAACAAGTCCATGGTCTGTGGACGATTGTGTCGGGTGCTACTAAGCACCGTCTGCATCCTAGTATATATATATAAAACTAGAAAAGAAATTGAAAGGTGAGAAATTCTCACATATTGCTATCCTAGCTCCACGGCACTTCATTTGCAGAAACCTTCGTCGCTACCACATCTTCGTCATCTTCGTTGTCCGCTTTCACTACCTATGTAAAAATCGAATTTTTACTTCGCTATTCCATATATAAAAATCATATTTTTATTTCGAAGTTCAACATATAAAAATCCTATTTTTATTTCGAAGTTCAATATATAAAAATCCTATTTTTATTTCGAAGTTCAATATATAAAAATCCTATTTTTATTTCGAAGTTCTATATATAAAAATCATATTTTTATTTCGAAGTTCTATAGATAAAAATCATATTTTTAATTCTTTTAAAAGTTCAAATCTTTTTCTTTTAAAAGTTCAAATCTTTTTCTATTAAAAGATTAAACCTTTTTCCTTTTTAAAGTCCTAAAAAGTAAAAATAAAAATCAGTTTTTACTTTTAAACAAATCAGTTTTTAAATCCATATAAAATCAGTTTTTATTTCTTTATAAAATCAGTTTTTATTTCTTTATAAAATCAGTTTTTATTTCTTTATAAAATCAGTTTTTATTTCTTTATAAAATCAGTTTTTAAATCCATAAAAAAATAAATTAACAAAAAAACTTACAGAGGGGGGGGGGGTTTCGAGGCTGAAACCGCGGATGGAGGAAGCGGAGAGGGAGGCGGAGTCTTCTGCTGCTGGCGCCACATCGAACAAGGCTCGAGGCCTAGGGCTTCGCCAAGCACTCGCCAAACACCGCCGGACCTTCATCAGTGCGCCCCCGTCCAACCACCTACGCATCGCCTTCAAGTGGCCATAACCACGTCGAACTCGGTTGTCTCGCGCTCGCGACTGAAGGGGGTTTTGGATTGGGCGGTGTTCGATCGGAGGACGGAGGGTGGCTGGGGGGTCTCGTCGGCGCAAGGCGCGACGCTTGGGAGGGCAACGGTGGCACGGGGATCGATCCCGATTCCCTTTTTCTTTTCTCTTTTTTTTTATTTCCGTTTTGATTTGATTTTAAAGAGGGGGGGGGGCAGAATGAATTAAGGGGAGGAGAGAAGATAATTTTAATTATTTTATTTTATTATTTAATTATTTCAAAAAGTTGACTTTTAAATACGACCTCTAAACGAGGCCCTCCGCCTGTCGTCCCTAGCGTATTACCCCCATTCCGAACACAATGGGACATGTTTCGCAGGTTGATTTGATCGTTTGAATCAGTTCCCGTTGAATTTACATTTAAATCACTATATTGAATTTTAAACGTACATTTCAAATTACCGGGGTCACATAACAACTCTATAAATCACAGAAAAATATTTTCTAGCTTCGTATTGATGATACGGTCCTAACAAAACTAGTTTCGTCGAATTCTGAGACCGTTAGAAAAATGGCCAATTTCCAGTCGATTAAAATCAACTGAAACTGGTCAAACACGTTTTCCTTTGCCACGCTCACATATTGATTCGAAAAATTATGAAATTTGAAACCTAGCAATAACTTCACATCCCGGACCCAACAAAACTGGTTTCGTCGAAATCCGAGGTCGTTTGCAAAATGTCCATTTTTAAGGGCCTGAATTCCATAGCGACTATTCAGAATTTTCAACTGGACATATCTTTTGATTCCCGCTATGAAATTTTTGATTTTTCGGATTCGTTGGAAAGATATTCACTATTAGATTCCATTATTTTTGGTTTCACTAAAATCCGGATTGTTTTGCACCCGGTACATTCAATTGAAGTTTGAAATCGAATTATCGAACTACCGCGCCATTTTCAATTCTATTTATAATTATATATAAATATTTATATTCTAACGACGACGTATATAATATATACGTCGAATTCTATTTAAATTAAATTTTCTGTCGATATTATTTAAAATAATCTATTTTAAATATTCAAAATTCGCTAAAATTGCCAATTTAAAATTTTCAAACTGGCTCGCATTTTACGGGTTGTTACAATCTCCCCCACTTAAAACTTTTCATCCCCGAAAAGGAACAAAGTCGAAAGTGGTTTGATTATTCAGCTCTACGATCGATCAGGCTTCTATTCTCCAACTGTTCAGTTTCTGAGAATTTTCAAAAATTTCAAAAATTTGGCTAACACCCTAAATTTTCGAAAAATTTCGCCATAACCTCCCTTGCACCGGGAGCATCGGGGAATTTCAAATAGCTTCCCCGGTCCTTCAGATCTCAAAAAGAAAAAGAAAAAGCCAAGCGGCTAGCCAATAGGCTCATAAAATCATCATCACCTAAACAAAACAGTAAATTATGTAGTAAACATGTACCTATTTGTCGGGCAAACAAATTTTATTCTCTGCTCTAGCCTCCTTGCTATGACCTGTTCAATGATATACATGTATATGCAAGCAGATGCGACCAATTTTCAATACAATTCAATATTTGATTCAATTAGGCTAAATGGTTCAAAATTATCAACCAAATAAACAAACAACACAAACATCAATCAATTAGTTGATTAACTTTTCAAATGCATAACTTTGATATATAGTCAAAAATCAGATTTTTGATGCCAAATCACAACAATAGGCCCTATCTAATTTTGGTTCTCACACCAGTCAATAGGAAATATATAGAAATCTCACTTTCGTCACTCGAATATAAATACTGATAATGTGATCACAATTATCAGCATCATCCCTGGGCGACTAGAGTGTGATTCTATATCTATCCAGTATATTAAAATTTCGAATAAACGTGGATCAGACGTATACGCAAAATGTATATATACTGGATTGTCCACATCTATATAAATAAATAATCAAATACGAATAATTGATTTAAATTTTCAAAACAAAATTTGTTTTCTTTTGAAAAATATACTCTTCACACTCGTTCTAGGATACTACTGATCCTATCTCTAACGAGTCATTCTAATTGGATATTACTAATCCAATATCTGATGAATTCTTTCGTATGGTTCTAATGTGTCTTGTTCTCGAGCTCTGTAAACCAAAGCTCTGATACCAACAGTGAAGACCCGCAACTTCCCCGTAAAGGAAAGCGTCGGATAGTTCGAGAACAAACCACAACAGAACACAAACAGAAGAACATTTCATTGCATATTACAACAATGCATCAGATTACAAGAATATACAGAGTATAAATGAATATTACACAGAAATCAGAGATTTAAATTACATTTAAATACATCGCAGCGGAAAATAATACAATACACAACTAGAAGAGATATACGGATACAAAGCTTTCCGGATATCGTTCCAGCTGAAAACCAGGATCCTGTGAATATAAATCTGCAAAACCAAAACTACTAGCTGCCCGTGTCAAAATAGGGGCACCCAGAGTTTAGGTTAAAACAATAAACTCCAGGTCAGTCATGTGACTGGTGTGAGAACTAAAACAGTTATTAATCTTTATTTTAAATCATTAGGTAAATCAAGGGACCACGCCGTATAACACGGAACGGGTTTCCTCCCAAGAATACCAGTGCATAAAACAAACAGCGCAATGCTAAATAAAGAAAAATGAAGCTGTTATAAGACCCAGGTCCCATCACACAATGCAACGCAGCCGAGGACAGGGTTTTCCCTTATAACAGCCAAAGAATGCTTGATACGTTTAAAACAAATCATTTGATACTATCATAAGTGCATAGTGTATAAAACAACTTCAAATCATAAGTATCAATCATAGACGGCATAAGTGCCCCATCCCACTATGTCGCCATACTAGGCTCTACAAATAAAACCGCAGAATCACGTATTTGGAAATTGGGTTTCCATCTATGAACCGAGGCAAAAGATAGTCCTCAACCGATTCGAGACGCTCTAGCCCGTGTCTCAGGCAAGTACTCAGTCAAGCCTTGGATCCTCAGGGCCAGTCCACCGATGTGGATTAAACTTAAACCCTGAACATGCGTTTCCCCGCCCTATGGGGCGTAGGTGAGCCAACTAAATGACTCCATCGGTTCGAGAACGACCGATCAATCCGAGGCGCCTCGCAACAGCAACAACCACATAAGTCAAATGTGAAGACCCGCAACTTCCCCGTAAGGGAAAGCGTCGGATAGTTCGAGAACAAGCCACAACAGAACACATCAGAAGAACATTTCATTGTATTAGTCAAAACCGCCGAGCCCACAAAACCCACCGCCGACCGACGCTGCAGAGCCCGACCACCTCCCTGACCTCCGACGCAGTGAAGACCCCCCCCCCCTGTTTCTTCGGCAGTAAGTTTTTTTTTCTCTACTTTGCTTTGTTTTATTTTTATTTTTTTCAATTCTGTAATTCTAATTTTAAAAAGCATTTAAAACTGGTTTTAAGGGGTTTAAAACTGAATTTGATTTATGTTTAAAACTGAATTTTATTTTAACTTAAAACTTTTTTTTTTCTAAGAAGAAATTAAAACTGCATTTTCTATAAGGATAAAAACTGCATTTTTATAAAAAAGAAAAACTGATTTTGTTTAAGATTGAAAACTGATTTTTAAAAAAAGTTAGAAAACTGATTTTATTTAAGATTGAAAACTGATTTTAAAAAAAGATTGAAAACTGAATTTGTAAAAGAAAAAGATTTGAAAAGGAAAATATAATCTTTTATAGTGTCGAAAGGAAAATATAATCTTTTATAGTGTCGAAAGGAAAATATAATCTTTTATAGTGTCTAAAGGAAAATATAATCTTTTATAGTGTCGAAAGGAAAATATAATCTTTTATAGTGTCGAAAGGAAAATATAATCTTTTATAGTGTCGAAAGGAAAATATAATCTTTTATAGTGTCGAAATAAAAATATGATTTTTATCTATTGAACTTCGAATAAAAATATGATTTTTATCTATTGAACGTCGAATAAAAATTCGATTTTTATATATTGAACTTTGAAATAAAAATTCGATTTTTATATATTGAATAGCGAAATAAAAATTCGATTTTTATATATTGAATAGCGAAATAAAAATTCGATTTTTATATATTGAATAGCGAACTAAAAATTCGATTTTTATATTGAATAGCGAAGTCAAAATTCGATTTTTACATATGTAGTGGCTACGGGCAACGAAGAAGACGAAGATGCGATAGCGATGAAGATTTCTATCAATGAAGTGCCGTGGAGCTAGGATAGCTATATTTGAGAATTTCTCACCTTTCAATTTATTTTCTAGTTATATATATATACTAGGATGCAGACGGTGCTTAGTAGCACCCGACACAATCGTCCACAGACCATGGACTTGTTTGTTTGGTTACATAGATAAGTTATATGATTTGATTTGAATTTGGTTGTTTGGTGATTTTGATTGAGTGGAGGGGGGGGGCCTGGTTAAGGGAGAAGATTTTTTTTTTTTTATTTAATTAATTAATTTACCACTAAAAAGCAACTTTTATTTACGACCTCTAAACGAGGCCCACCGCCTGTCGTCCATAGCGTTTTACCCCCATTCCGAACACAATGGGATATGTATCGCTAGCTGATTCGACTGTTTGAATCAGTTTCCGTTAAATTTACATTTAAAACATTATATTGAATTTTAAACGTACATTTCAAATTACCGGGGTCGCATACTAACCAGAAAAATTCCAGAAAAATATTTTCTAGCTTCGTATTGACGATACGGTCCTAACAAAACTAGTTTCGTCGAATTCTGAGACCGTTTGAAAAATGGCCAATTTCCAGTCGATTAAAATCAACTGAAACTGGTCAAACGCGTTTTCCTTTGCCACGCTCACATATTGATTCGAAAAATTATGAAATTTGAAACCTAGCAATAACTTTACATCCCGGACCCAACAAAACTGGTTTCGTCGAAATCCGAGGTCGTTTGCAAAATGTCCATTTTTAAGGGCCTGAATTCCATAGCGACTATTCAGAATTTTCAACTGGACATATCTTATCATTCCTAAGATGAAATCTCAATTTGTTAACTTCGTTACAAAGATATAGTCATACAGATTCAAATATTTCTTGTTTCGTTCAATTCTGACTTATATTGAATTATGTATATTCATTTGAAATTAGAAATCGAATTTTCGAACTACCGCGCCATTTTCAATTCCTTTTATAATTATATATAATTATTATATATTCTAACGACGACGTATATAATATATACGTTCGAATTATATTTAAAATAAATTTCACGTCGATATTATTTAAAATAATTCATTTTAAATAATCAAAATTCGATAAAATTGCCAAAACAAAAATTTCAAACTGGCTCGCATTTTACGGGTTGTTACATCAAACTCGTCAGGGCGTGTAAAACCACTGACGCCACTTCTAGCTAGAAAGAAACGCATGCCCTCCCTGACGTCCTCTCCCGTTTTTGGTTCATACCGGGGGTGAAACTCGCGAAGCAAACGTTACACAAAGCTACGCCACAAAGGCCGTGCTTTGATCATCAACCACAAGACTTTGCTTTTCAACAGAAGCCTTGATCAATTGCCACTTAGGCGTGCCACACAGGCAATTCACTCCATGCGATTGATATCCATCAATACATAACCCCTGAGCTCGTACGTCTCAGAGAAGGGCGTTAAGCAAGAGAATAAATTCTCCGCCGCCAAACAGATATATATTTAATAGAGATCAATCACACGGACTAAAATCCAATGTCAGACACACAGTCCATTTACAAGTCCGTTCTGGGTCTGAACAAAACCGGAGGCACCTAGTACCTCGCATATCCATCGATCTCCAAGTACGTCTGGACGATCGCCAACTGTTTCCCTCTTCTTGGGTGTACAGCCCAATCAAGATCATCAGTAATCACCCAAACGACGTGAAGACTTCCGGTCTTCGACCATCGTCTTCATCTTCGACTTATCGTCGTATCAGTTATTCAGAATGGGATAAACCCGGTCTTTCCGAATAACTCGCGTATATTTTAAATAAGTGTTACACAAACACAACATACGCCTCATTCCAATTCATTAGTCACTAACCGTAAATTAATCAAGAGAATAATTCCCCAAATATTAACCCCGAAGGCCGAAACCAACATCAGATCAATATCCTGAAAACCATTCTGCTTGAGTAACCGGCAGTTAGTTTCTAAATTTCACATTCATAGGGAAAGGTTCCCATTAATTTTATCCAAGATAAATTCCTTGAATTTATTCTTTATTCTATCCCTTTGAATTTCGATTCAACTAGTCGGGATTAACGAAACTTACCGAAGTAATCATTTGTTTTAATTTCCCAATCCCAACCTATTTATCCCATGAAGTAAAACTGGTAATACTTCATATCTAACACCACAGTGTTATCGGTAAATTCAATTACCATTTCACGTTCAAATCTAATTAAAGATTTATCTATCGCCTGGAGCAAAACTGGTGATACTCCATTTCGATTATTTCAATCTAATTAAAGATTCATTAAAACTCCACTTAGTTTTAATTTGTGACTGGGTTAAAGAATCAGTGTCATTTAAAACACGGTTCACGATAAACCCAAAATCACATCACATTTCAATCAGTCCCTAATTGTAAATTAGCAAGTGAGCAATTCCCTAAGTATTAATCCCGAAGGCCGAAACCAACATCAGATCAATACCTCGGAAACTATTCAATTTAACTAATCTCCAGTTAGTTTCTGATTTTCTTAACTCCTTTAGGTCTAAGAACTGTATTATTGAAGATACCGTTCACGATAACCCAAAATCACATTTCATTAATGATCGGGTTAAAGAACGAGTGTTATTTTAAAACACTGTCCACGATAAACCCAAAAATCAATATCAATTCAATTCCAATTAAATATTATTTAATTGGTACACTTCATTAAATCTAAATAAAAAGATTTAATCTTTTCTCAACTGGGTTCAAGAACAGTGTTAGTGAAGACACCATTCACGACAAACCCAAATCCCATTCGATATTCAATACAAGGCTCTGAATAGAAAATATATCGGCTTATATTCAATATCAAATTCTACGACTAACAAATGTCGTATTGGAAATAACGATATAAATATATATCTTTCAAATTTCCATAACAACACCTGTATAATCACGAATTCCAACATCGAAATATTCCGAAGACAATTTCGATTCAAATCCACTCCAATGCAATCATTGGATATTCTGGTTATTTTTAAAACCCCTTTTAAATTCAATTTATTTATTTAAAAATAAATAGAATTATAATTCTAGTTCAAAACCAGTTCATTTCGATAAAAATCTATTTTTATCTTTTCAAATATGGAGTTTTTCATCCCAAATTTTCCCAAATCATTTCTTATGATTTTACACAAATTATTACTATTTTTAATAATTTTATCAAGGCCCGTACAGTCGATTTCCATCAACGGCCATCGAACTGCACTTACAACGACCTTTTTCAAATTTGATTTGGACGTAACTCCAAATCCAACCGTTAGATTTCAAATTTCTAACATTCGTTAGAAAGCTCTTTTCGATACGAACCCAACGGTTCCGGTTTTAGGAGAATCTGACGGTCGGATCTCCCGTAATGTCCGTTTGAAATAAATGGTCGAAATTCACGAACTGTCGCGGCGCGGCGCGTTCTATTCAGGCCATTATATTATATATATAATATATATAATATATGTTTCGACGATTTATATTTAAAACGAATTATATAAATAGTTTTAAAATCGTTTTCAAAAGCAATTTCAACTTTCCTTTCAATTCAAATCAAAATTGAATTCTTCTTTATAAATTCGTTTTAAAATTCATTTCTATTCAATTCAAATTTCAATTCAATTTGAATTCATTTCAATTCGCTTTCAATTCAATTTGAAATCGTTTTCAATTCAATTCATTTCGAAATCGTTTTCAATTCAATTCATTTCGAAATCGTTTTCAATTCAATTCATTTCGAAATCGATTTCAATTCAATTCATTTCGAAATCGTTTTCAATTCAATTCATTTCGAAATCGTTTTCAATTCAATTCATTTCGAAATCGTTTTCAATTCAATTCATTTCGAAATCGTTTTCAATTCAATTCATTTCGAAATGAATAAAATCGATATAAATATCGTTCACGTCAAAATGGCGTCAATCTAATCAACACGGCTTCATAAATTTATATTTTCAAATATTCTATTTCAAATATTTCTTTTTCAAAATAGTTGTCAATACTAAAATATTTCGTTCAACACATGACCAATCTCAATGGATGAGTACTGTCAACACATGAACCTTTATTTTATATTGATAAAAATGTAAATTTTATTACTAAAATATTTCGTTCAACACATGACCAATCTCAATGGATGAGTACTGTCAACACATGAACCTTTATTTTATAATATTCTTTATTTTCTAAATTGGAATGAGGCCCAATCAATCACCATATAATGTTAATTATATGGATTTTCATACAACACATGTATATAATAGCATTGAAAAATAATCCACCATCAACCAAAGTGCACTACACTGTATAAGCATCAAATAAAGATATCTAACGCTTATAACAGCCTGTCAATCAATCGATCGACATATTTAATCAATCAGGATGAGTGAACTTCAAATTTCATCCCAACACCCGTGTGGGGTTTCAAACAATCAAACACAGATTTTAGTTGTGCAGTTGGGCGATGTGTAAAATTTACCGTCCCAATCAATGTCAGTCAAATCGGTGTACATAAACAAACCGTCCGGTTTGTAAATGAATATTTATTTATTCACATTCACTTATATTCATATTCACGTTAAAAATTATATTTTTAACGATAAAACATTTTATTTTAACATATGAATTTCTATTCAGTTCATTCTTTAAATAAAATGGTATTTTTATTTTCTAACATATTTTAGAAAATTTCGGCGGCATAACGGCACGATACTAGAAACGGGACGAGGCCTAGCCTTATCCCCGGACTAGTGAAGGCCCACGCCATTCACATATCAATCAAATTCACCAAACAATCAAATTCAAACTAAATCATATAACTAAGCTATGCAACCAAACAAACAAGTCCATGGTCTGTGGACGATTGTGTCGGGTGCTACTAAGCACCGTCTGCATCCTAGTATATATATATAAAACTAGAAAAGAAATTGAAAGGTGAGAAATTCTCACATATTGCTATCCTAGCTCCACGGCACTTCATTTGCAGAAACCTTCGTCGCTACCGCATCTTCGTCATCTTCGTTGTCCGCTTTCACTACCTATGTAAAAATCGAATTTTTACTTCGCTATTCCATATATAAAAATCATATTTTTATTTCGAAGTTCAACATATAAAAATCCTATTTTTATTTCGAAGTTCAATATATAAAAATCCTATTTTTATTTCGAAGTTCAATATATAAAAATCCTATTTTTATTTCGAAGTTCTATATATAAAAATCATATTTTTATTTCGAAGTTCTATAGATAAAAATTATATTTTAAATTCTTTTAAAAGTTCAAATCTTTTTCTTTTAAAAGTTCAAATCTTTTTCTATTAAAAGATTAAACCTTTTTCCTTTTTAAAGTCCTAAAAAGTAAAAATAAAAATCAGTTTTTACTTTTAAACAAATCAGTTTTTAAATCCATATAAAATCAGTTTTTATTTCTTTATAAAATCAGTTTTTATTTCTTTATAAAATCAGTTTTTAAATCCATAAAAAAATAAATTAACAAAACAACAAAAAAACTTACAGAGGGGGGGGGGGGTTTCGAGGCTGAAACCGCGGATGGAGGAAGCGGAGAGGGAGGCGGAGTCTTCTGCTGCTGGCGCCACATCGAACAAGGCTCGAGGCCTAGGGCTTCGCCAAGCACTCGCCAAACACCGCCGGACCTTCATCAGTGCGCCCCCATCCAACCACCTACGCGTCGCCTTCAAGTGGCCATAACCACGTCGAACTCGGTTGTCTCGCACTCGCGACTGAAGGGGGTTTTGGGTTGGGCGGTGTTCGATCGGAGGACGGAGGGTGGCTGGGGGGTCTCGTCGGCGCAAGGCGCGACGCTTGGGAGGGCAACGGTGGCACGGGGATCGATCCCGATCCCCTTTTTCTTTTTTTCTTTTCTCTTTTTTTATTTTATTTCCGTTTCGATTTGATTTTAAAGAGGGGGGGGGGGGCCAGAATGAATTAAGGGGAGGAGAGAAGATAATTTTAATTATTTTATTTTATTATTTAATTATTTCAAAAAGTTGACTTTTAAATACGACCTCTAAACGAGGCCCTCCGCCTGTCGTCCCTAGCGTATTACCCCCATTCCGAACACAATGGGACATGTTTCGCAGGTTGATTCGATCGTTTGAATCAGTTCCCGTTGAATTTACATTTAAATCACTATATTGAATTTTAAACGTACATTTCAAATTACCGGGGTCACATAACAACTCTATAAATCACAGAAAAATATTTTCTAGCTTCGTATTGATGATACGGTCCTAACAAAACTAGTTTCGTCGAATTCTGAGACCGTTAGAAAAATGGCCAATTTCCAGTCGATTAAAATCAACTGAAACTGGTCAAACACGTTTTCCTTTGCCACGCTCACATATTGATTCGAAAAATTATGAAATTTGAAACCTAGCAATAAATTCACATCTCGGACCCAACAAAACTGGTTTCGTCGAAATCCGAGGTCGTTTGCAAAATGTCCATTTTTAAGGGCCTGAATTCCATAGCGACTATTCAGAATTTTCAACTGGACATATCTTTTGATTCCCGCTATGAAATTTTTGATTTTTCGGATTCGTTGGAAAGATATTCACTATTAGATTCCATTATTTTTGGTTTCACAAAAATCCGGATTGTTTTGCACCCGGTACATTCAATTGAAGTTTGAAATCGAATTATCGAACTACCGCGCCATTTTCAATTCTATTTATAATTATACATAAATATTTATATTCTAATGACGACGTGTATAATATATACGTCGAATTCTATTTAAATTAAATTTTCCGTCGATATTATTTAAAATAATCTATTTTAAATATTCAAAATTCGCTAAAATTGCCAATTTAAAATTTTCAAACTGGCTCGCATTTTACGGGTTGTTACAAAAATACTGACTATTTTTCACTCTAAAAATTCATACGGCCACACACTGACTTCAAAAATCACAGAAACTGAACTATAGCAATAATTTAATATTGCGGATCCAACAAAATTAGTTTCGTCGAATTCCGACTTCGTTAACAAAAGTGGCTTATTTTTACAGCTCTGAATGACCCATTTAAATATATAAATATATTTAAATATAATTAAATTAAATATAAATTAATTTATATTGTCGTATATATTCACAGTGGAATACCATACAACTCTAGAATATTCCTATATGAATTTCTAACTCGATACTCACTTCTGGGCCAACCCGATATTCGATTTATATTGAAATTCCTTTTTAAAATATAAACAATTCCTTTATAAATTATAAAGGAATTCCACAACGACTTTTCTAAAACTTGATTTGGACATAAATCAAAATCTACACGACGATTTTTCTCTTCCACTAGAAAGATATACTCCACCAGCTCCTAACGTTTCTTGTTTCACAGAAATCCGATTTAAAACGGCTTCTGTATATTCAGTTGAAGTTCGAATCGCCAATTTACGAACTACAGCGCCATTTCGAGCTCGATTTTAATTATAATATAATTATACGTTCAAACTGTCGTTCAAATAATATTTTCGTTATTCTAATTCAATTCTAAACTGAATTAAATATCACGGATGATCCAGTTCACACCATATCGCCATTTCTACCAATTCTGTTTATTTCAGAATTAAATATATTATTTTCATTAAATATTCACCATTATTAAATTCCACGACCATTAAATTCTCTAAACCACCGTTTCAATAATTAAATTAATTAATTATTATACCGCTGAAGATGCGGGTCATTACATTCTTCCCTACTTAAAATAATTTCGTCCTCGAAATTGCTAAGGTAGAGAAAAACCCTATTAACTGGTTAGAACCTATTTGTTCACTTCTTAAATTCAGTTTCAACTGAACCAATTTAATTTCAATTAAAATATTAATTAATTCTTATCAACGAAAATTTTCATAAATCCTAAAAAAATTCTAACGCCTTAACTTTTCAAAAAAATTCGCCAGCACCTCCTTTGTACTGGTCAATAGGTCAAACTCCAACTCGCCTCTCTTGGCCTTCTCCAACCCAAAAGAAAATCAAACAGCCAAGCGGCTTGCCAGTTCAGCTCATAAATCTCAAGCTTATATCGAATATAAACTTATACCTTTTTGTCGGGCATATCAACTCTATCACTTTCACCTGTTATCAATTCAACATATACCAGTGTTATCCCAATCAAACTCCAATCTATTTTTATCCACAATCTCAACCATTCGCTTATACCTAAGTTGAATTTTATTTCAAATTCGAGTTCCATTCTCGATTTCAAACTCTTAACTTCCCAATCCAATTTTCATTTCAAATTCTTATCTCGACAATCCAATTTTATTTAAGAACAAATTTTTCCTGATATCGTTCTATTTCCATTCAGTTTTCGCTTAACTGTTTCAATTCAATTCCAGCTTACTTTCGTAAATTTCTATTTAAATTTGTTCTTAATTCAAACAGTCTCTTCTTGGGAATTTTAAACAACTTTGCTTTTCTCAAAACAATTCAAAAACAAAATCCCTTGGTAGTAATCCGTCACTTAGCAACTCGAAAATGAATACTGATGATGTGGCTGTCATCATCAGAATCTATTTTCCAGCGACCGAAGTGAGTTCAATACTATAAAACAATTTCTAAACATTTCCACTTTGAAATTCATTTCAAAATATAATTCACACTGCTTGTACAAAAATTTAAAAATCTCCCAGGATCTTAAATTTTCCTTATTTTTAATCCAAATCCATTTACAAACACTTATCCAATTTTCCAGAATTTTAGTTCAATTTCTGGTTTAAATTCCAGATTTAACTCATCTGATTTCACGTATTTTAATTATATGAATTCTGATTGGTTATTTACATAACCATTTAATTTATAATCCCACTCGATTATAATCACAACCAATATATCCAATATATTATAATTATTCCAATATGAATCCTTTATATCAAAATATAATTTGGGTAAAATTATTTCATTTACCCTCTTTTCAAAACATACCATGACGGTCCATCGTATTCAAGTGTTTACCAACTCCTACCGATACAGTGGATCAAACTGATCGACCAGAACTCATAAACGACTCAACCAGTAAATCTCCACAATATAAAACAAATTTTTATATCAATAACAAATACGTTCACTCGTATATATACACTCAACTCAATCTAGGGTATTACTAACCCCATCTCTACTGAGTCACGCCACAGAGCCAAGGTAATTCACTTAACTTAAGCTCTGATACCAACTGTAATGACCCGGGAATTTGGCGATCTTGGTTATCCAATATACAACACATATCAAACATCCAAGGATCGAAAATAACGGGTTATTAATGAAAGAAATTAGAGGGTGAGGAAAGATAAGATAGAAACTTAGAATAGAAGAAGAAGAACACAACATCAGAGTAACACGAACCTGACAGCGAAACGAATAACATATGATAGATAACATATCCTTGAAATAAAATCAGTATATGTATACAACAATATTATCAGAGTACAACACGTACAACACATCGGAAATAGACTATAGCTATATGATCTTGAAGCCTCCTGCTCTAGCTCTTCAAGTATCTGTAAATCCCGACTATTTGACTGCCCGTACAAAATTGGGGAAAACAAAACAAAATAAACTCCGGGTTAGTCATGGGACTGGTATGAGTAAAACAGTTAAAACAGTTCGAACAAGTAATCGATATCTCATAAGACCAAGCCGTATAACGGAATGGGTTTTTCCCTTATGAGAATCCAAAATATCTTTATATCAAAAAACTTTTGATATTATAATAATGTCTATCAACCACAATACAATAATCATCTAGCAGAAACGCTTTCATCTCACGTTCTACATATACAATATACAATCAAAACCGCAAGCACGTATTGGGTAATGGATTTCCAACTATGACAAGGTATGGAACCACCCTTCGCTAGTGTACCTCTAGAGAGGAATACACTGGGTTCAACAAGAACATCTTGCAACCCGGCCACACATGACCGACCACTCATTTCGCTTGAGTGTATCGAATTATATCACCAACGGTTGGGATCAGCAACTGTTTCACGAATGGGACAGCATCAACAATAGATTTTTTTGAAGTAAATGAAACTCTAGATCAGGTGATTATACACCCTACTTCGGAGCGACCGACTTAGCCATGCTGCCTGCCCGATTTCTGTCATTTACCGGTTGATGAGGCTTGAGGTTACGCTTCATCATCGCATCAGATTCACTTCGAATGCCACATTGTCAGATCCATCGAAAATCACTAATTGACGTCTACAATAGTACATTACGTGTTAGCTAAAGAAGTTTCCTTCTCCGCTTCCACTCTTGGTACGGTCGAAGAAATCAATGTACGTGACCTTTCTGGAAATACTCTGTCAGACATTCATCCATACAAGTCATCTAGGAACAGGATGAACCGAAGGTACTATTCAGTATATCCATCTTAGGCACTGTTATCTAGGACTTATACAATAGCCCTTGCACTTTACTCCATCTTCAATTTTCTTTGGCATATATGATTCGCAACGCTTATGCCAATACAGAGTGGTTCTTTGGATAATAATCCAACCGGTCTCTCCATATTAACAACGTTAAAATGGTCAAAAAACTTCGATAGTCTGTGATTTAACCATCAAAGAAAACAGGTGTGCAAAAAACGATATTATTTCCAGATGGAAATTCTATCAATCAATCATCAATCATATATATATATATTCATATTCCTTATTTTCTAGGTTTAGAAAATATACGTTATTAACATTGGAAAACATTTCCATTGTTATTTACATATCACTATCGTTTTACAACTATCAGTCCCTGACTGTAAACTAGTAGGAGAACAATTCTCTAAGTATAAACCCCGAAGGCCGAAACCAACATCAGATCGATACTCAGAAAATTATTCAACTTAACTAATCTCTAGTCAGCTTCTAATCTAGTTTAACTCTATTTCGATTACTCTATTCGATTAACTTGATTAGATTAACTCTTCTATTTATTTTCTAAATAGAAAATCCATTATTCCATTTATTTTGCTTAACATCTCTTTTATAACTTATTCAATTTCTATGTCAATATCCCTTTATCATAACTTATTCATTTTCTAAATAAATAATCCGTTTAATATCCTATTTATTTATTCTAAATGTTTCCTTTAATAACCCTATTTATTTAACAAATAAATATGTCCTTTCCTTATTCTATTTATTTAACAAATAAATAAATCCATTATCTAATCCTATTTATCTAACAAATAAATATCTAACTTATTATCTCCTATTTATTTCTAAGTGAATAATCCCTATTTAATATTTTATTTATTTATCCTAAATAAATAATTCACTTTATAATTATTCCAATTTATAAATATATCTTATTTATAAATATTCCAATTTATACATATTCTTTTTTCAATATCACGTTGAAAATCTCCTTTTTCCATTCTGATATTTTATGGTACTTAACACATCAAATCACGATGACCAATATCGTCCAAACACATATAATCAACCACGGATTATAAACCGCATCATATATCATAATATATGAAAAACAATAAAATAACTATTGAGGAATCCAGTCGGATTCCTCCAACCTGTTTCCCTGCATCCACAGATGTTACACAATAAAATCAACATCACTTTCAGTTCCATATGATATATTCTGTTAAACAGAATCAATATAGAAATTCAACTAACTGACTAGCAGTTCAATCAAACGGTCAACACACAGTTAATCAGCCAATATTTAATAGTTCTAAAAATACAACATGAAAAAATAAACCGTTCAGAGTTAGTGAGATTTACTCACATTTGCAGTTCATCGTTAAAGAACGATAAACTATTTGTTTGGTTTGAATCAAACAATTTATTTCGCCATAAATTCAAACGAGCGCCAATCCACTTTCGGTCAGCTTCATTGTGCAGCTCTCATCCATACGGCCCCAACGCAACTTACGATTCGAAATTCTGAGAATGCGTGAAAAAGTTAACAAATTTCGAAGTTTTATAACATTTAGACTGAATTTAAACCAAACATTTACTTTAAACGGGCCTCACCCTCAATACTATCGGCCCAAGCCCATCCCAACAACCCGTATGAACTCCTTCTCTCCCAAACGATACTCAGCTCCAGGTACCCGTTCATTTACACCCCCTCTGGCCGAACTTTGCAGCCCCCAAGTACCATCTCTAATTCACTAAATCAACAACTAATACCACCGTGATTTTGTCCTTTGACTCCTCTCCCAACTTATACCCTCAACCCATCGTTTAACGCTCCCATGTATTTTCCTTCGCCAACCCTGAACCTCGACACCCAGTAAACCATCGAAATAAACAATCACTGAATCCCACAAAGAAACCACAAACGAAGCCAAATCCAACACCGAACTCACATCAACACTCGAGTTCCCAAATCTATGTTTAATTTCCCCGAAAAACCCAACCCTAACCTCACTGTTCATTTTCGCCACTGATAAAATGGACGTCGAACTCATCAATATAGGTATAGAAATGAAGAGAATAGCGATGGCAACTCAAATTTGTACATTATAGGATTTAAGGATTTTTCTTACATTTATTTTTGATTTTAGAAAGATGGACGATTTTCTGTGAAAAACCAAGAACATGGCGGCTCAAAAGAGCGATATATAGGGAATCATATGTGTGTGTGTGGCTACAAATTTGAAGGAGGTGGCTCCTTTTTGTTCACATATTTTATTTTAGATATTTCTTTTATATATTTTTGCTTTCTAAAAATTCTTGCACTCACACATGATACCCAAAAATCACCAAACTGGATATGTAGCTACAGCTCGACATTACGGTCCCAACGAAACTGGTTTCGTCGAATTCTGACTCCGTATGCTCACACAGCGTATTTTTAACCGTTAAAATACTGACTATTTTTCACTCTAAAAATACGTACGGCCACAGACTGACTTCAAAAATCACGGAAACTGAACTCTAGCAATAATTTAATATTGTGGATCCAACAAAATTAGTTTCGTCGAATTCCGACTTCGTTTGCAAAAGTGGCTTATTTTTACAGCTATGAATGACCCATTTAAATATATAAATATATTTAAATATAATTAAATTAAATATAAATTAATTTATATTATCGTGTATATTCACAGTGGAATACCATACAGCTCTAGAATATTCCTATATGAATTTCTAACTTGATTCTCACTTCTGGGCCAACCCGATATTCGATTTATATTGAAATTCCTTTTTAAAATATAAATAATTCCTTTATGAGTTATAAAGGAATTCCACGGTGACTTTTCTAAAATTTGATTTGGACGTAAATCAAAATCTACACGACAAAATACCGATTTTTCTCTTCCCGCTAGAAATATATACTCTGCCAGCTCCTAACATTTCTTGTTTCATAGAAATCCGATTTAAAACGGCTTCTGTATATTCAGTTGAAGTTCGAATCGCCAATTTACGAACTACAGGGCCATTTCGAGCTCAATTTTAATTATAATATAATTATACATTCAAACTGTCGTTCAAATAATATATTAGTTATTCTAGTTCAATTCTAAACTGAATTAAATATCACAGATGATCCAGTTCACACCATATCGCCATTTCTGCCAATTCTAATTATTTCAGAATTAAATATATTATTTTCATTAAATATTCACCATTATTAAATTCCACGACCATTAAATTCTCTAAACCACCATTTCAATAATTAAATAAATTAATTATTATACCGCTGAAGATGCGGGTCATTACAACATCGGTCGCCTTGAGGGAAATGGGAGCACTTAAGCTCCTAACAACCATGTTTCCCAAAGTTCTTCATCAGATACCTGCCAAAGCAGTCGAAGCCAATGGAAGAGGACATCCCATGATGGTCTTAGAGCTACTGACAGAGAAGGAATGAACCAACTTGGTCGCTCCTAGTTCGAAAAAGGTCCTAATCATGGAGCTAGAACCATACCTTGAACGCTCAACCTTGCGTCAACACTATTCAAAACTTTTTTTCTAGACTTCCTATTGTTAACCAAAACCAAGAAACTTTTTCTTAAACTCCCCAAAACTAGGCCGCTAATATGATCCAACTTGATGATGAATATCTTCCTCCGAGGAGGTGATGTAGGGACCATAACCGTGGAGGGATCACGACCACCAGAACCCAACAGAGATCTCACCTCTAGACATTGTCGCCATGATCTGTAGGATCGTACGAGAAACCAAAAATACGCCAATGACGACTGGAAAGCCAATACGAGACGTAATCCTTTCATTGTCGCCATTCTAAATGCTGAATAGCCTCGAAGGTTCAATATGCCATAACTTACTGCTTATTCCAGAAAAACCGATCCTCAAAAATTATTTAACAAATACAAATGACATATGGACTCATCCCCCACCACTAATGCGGTGAAGTGCAAATGCTTACCAGTGTTCCTTAAAGCCATAGCCATTATTTTGTTCTCTTGACTAACGCTAAGAACCATATCCTCTTTTGACCATCTTGCCAAAGAGCTACTGAAGAGTTCAAGATTCCCACTACAATGCCTATGAACATCCCGACCATCTCCAACATAATCAAGGGAGACGGAGAATCTTTGAAGAGCTTCTTGGAGAGATTCAACAATGCACTTCTGAAGGTTGATGACCAACAACCAAACATCGTTCTTCCACAGCTCGCAAAGGGCATTCATCCGAATATTGAATTCAGATATTGGCTTGATTGAAAAACTTTGAAGAAAAAATCTATGTAAAAGCCAATCGATACTACATCAGTAAAATGCACGTTGGCACGTAGCAACCGGGACATGCGGTCCATCCTCATGATCCATAACAAGATGATGTGCAAATCAACATTGCCGTTAAATAAACCAGAGAAACCTATGGAAAGGATAATGGAAATGCCCAAAGAAAACCCAAATAATGCAGTACCAACAACAATCCTAAAGGCCGCGACAAAAATAGGGAATCAAAAAGGAACCGTTTCACTAGTCTACACTCTACTGAACTCTCAGTTGGAGACCATGTATCTAGAGCTTACAATGCCATCCAGTATAAGAAGCTCAGTCCGTAGGAATACATGGAAAGATAAACAATCCAGCAAGTACTGCATATTTCACGAGATTTATGACCTTAATACTAATGACTATCATCATCTTAAGGACGCTATCGAAAAGTATATACATGGAAATTATCTTAAGCATTTTGTCCAGAACCAAGCTCCTCAAGATGCAACATCGAGTCCTTCAGCACCTACTTAACCCGAGACAACGTTAGGGTCATCTAACCCTACACCTCCTCGGAGAGGTCTCGTCATCAACACTATTCGCCATGGGCTTTACCCCGCAAATCCAAGTTTCAAGCATATGGAAGAACACGTCAACTGAAACACCCCACATCCGTTAATGTCACTCACTAAGGGAATGCATTAAGTTTTATGAAGCGCTATAGGTAAAAAGACACAGAATAATTACAAGACAGAGATAAATAAGGCAGCAGCGGAAAATTTGGACTTTTATTTCAAACATAAGTCATAACTTCGTGGTCCACAATTTCATAAGTCACAAAAACCATTACAATAAAAATACTTTTGTCTTGCACCATCACAGTACATAAGTAAATAAAAAGCATCATTTTCCCAATAAAAAGAGTTAAGCCATAATAGAGTCAAGAACTTGAGCCATACTTCAGAAGTAGCCCCTAACAAGATAATATTTGATTCCTGATGAAGTCCGATTATTTCCCCCCTGAGAACCTAGGGGAAATGGGGGGAATGGAAGAAATAAGGAGAAACAACCAGGCCAGACATAAATTCTAGCGAGTCTAGTTACTTTTAGCCAGTAGATAATTAAAAGCAACACGATAGGAATATAAAGTGGATATGAGAGAAATCACTACATAAATGGTAGGTGTGACAAGGTAAGCAAGTTAAGGTATATGTGCCTTACTAATGATAACTCTGCATTATTACTAGTATAACTGAAATGAAATGATCCATTCCACTATAAGTTGGTTGGCTTAGGTCATACGTCCAAGTATATCCTAACCACTACCCTAATCGATCGGCTCCCTACCTTGTAGATATCCTATGCTGGCCCCACAGTAGGAGGTATCACTTCCTAAAGTGGCAACCCATAGTGTGCACAACTATATCTATTGATGTCCCAGTTATCTTAGCCCCCTCTGCCTGGCCCATGCACGCACATGTCCCTGGTCTGTTTGCACCGCCCACACCATCCGTCTTGTTTGGATCTCTTACAATCAATCAGTAAGCGTGCCCCTCCTCCGCCTAGTATGGAGGTCTTTACTTGATACCACTTCGGGTTACTGACTAAAATAGGTCCCTCTCATTATGATACAAGCTCTCCCCCTTGTCTTGTATCCCCACTAGGTTTTTTCTACTGACTATGTATACCTTTAGGTGTCTTTAATTACATAGCCCTATACTATTTATGCTTACCCTAAAGGATGTCTTTAATTACATAACTTTCTTACATAATCTACCAGTTATGTGTACCACTTAGGTGTCTTTAATTACATAACACTTTTACACTATCTACTGGTTATGTATACCACTAGGTGTCTTTAATAACATAACCTTATTGGGTTAAGTATGTGGGCCTATATATATTTATATATATATTACCCATCCCCTCTAACTTACTAAACCCCCCTACCCATCCAATTTTACTGAACACTAACTTAAGTTCATAGTCATATTAAATTAGGTTAAGTAGTCCATTTCTTTACCATGTCCAATTATGGTTATAATGGGCTAGACATCCAACATTAGGCCTACAATGTGTGGATGATGGATATGCCGGTCGGATCCGGGCAGTCGTATTCCACAGTTGGGCCTAACCTCATGTCATAGCCCAATTCGTATTTGCGTACTTAGACCTCCCACATTAGGTTCAACATTAGTGGCTGTTGGATATGCCGGTCGGGTTCGGGCCGACTTCCACCATTAATGCAACCTAACCTCGTGTCATAAGTACAATTTATGATTCCTAATTGTAAATTACTAAACATTCCAAATTAATTCAAATCTACCTATGTCATTATAGGTAACTATTACTATGTTTCCCCATTTGATTTACATGTCCCACTTCCTATTAAACGTTATATAAATCACGCCAATTTTAATTCCCTTTTTCCCCGTTTTCTCTCTAATGTATTCATACGTATTTTAGCGCCATCTAGGCTATAAAGTAGCCAAGCTATAATAATTAAAAGGGAATATGACGAGGGTGATAGTTTCATCATGTCGTGACATAAACATGGTCATAAACTGGCATAGTAAGAAAGTGAATGGACATATGATTAACATCATAATAAGTAGGCATAATTAATAACTTGTGGCAATTACTATAATGTTTAAGCAAGCATAATGAGATTTAGATCTAACATTAGGTGTTCAATTACCTAGATATAGCATAGTCATGGCAACATGTTTAGATAAAAAGGTAGATTCACATGCCAAGTTTACAACATATATCAATGTATCACAATATGGCAAGTGAAAGGTGATTAGCATAAAAGTCTAGATCCAAGTGATGTCACAATTATCTAAATTAATAGATGTACTTCCATCATAACATGGTTACAAGTCAAGATCCATATAACCATCATAATCGAATCACCACAATTATATTAGATCTAGGAAATTAGATCTTGTTCAATTACCTAGGATAAAGTTTCATATCGACATAGAATCATAGAATTTGATCTTACCTAGGATAAAGTTTCATATCTAGGAACATAGAATTTGATCTTCTAATTTGACTTGATGGAGAAGAAAGTCTTGTTTTAATTTAGATTAGAGCAGCATGGAGGCGCCGTGGATGATAACAATGAGATTAGGGTTAAGTTTCGGTATTTATTTATAGATGTATTAGGTGAATTAGGACCTTTAGATTAGACTAGGAACCATTCGAACCATATAGTCCAGAAAAACACGTCATCCAGCCAATCTATGAAGACACGTCATCATGGAACTCTCCAGAATTCTGCAGATCTGGCTCGGCCTGGGCGCACTTCCCAGGTGCGCCAGTGCATTTTTGTTCTGGCGCACTTGTGAGGTGCGCCAGTTGTTCTGACCCATTTTCTGATTGTTCTGCCTAACTTCCATCGTCCATAACTCCTTCATTCTGTATTTGTTTTACGCAAACTTGGACTTTATCTCAAGCAGAATTCTGAGACGAACGCAATGCCATAACCTGTTTCACTTAGTTCTTCTTTTAAAAATTAATTATTCTTTAATTATCCCTTATATCATGTCTTAAAATTACGGGGTGTTACATTAACTCTATCAAGCACGTTGAATATGAATAGTGCGCTTTACTATTGATAAAGGCATCCTAGCTAAATTCAAAAAGACGATGAGAGACAAAACCGTCATTTGAGAAAGGGAGTTTAAAGGAGTGGATGATCCCATCATAGTCCCCTTCATCATCTCGATCAATACAGGTCCGGCTTTTGTTCGAAAAATCCTCACCGACTCGTTAAGTTCCATTAGTATTCTCTTCGAAAAGGCCTACCACCAGATGAAGCTGGAGGCCAAAGATCTGAAGTCATGTAAAATCACGATCCATGGTTTTAACGACACTGCTAATGAGCCAATCAAGATTATCGACCCACTGCCGTGGCTTGACGAAGGAGACCGCGGTTGTGTTAGAATTATCTCATTTATTGTCATCAACATCTACTCTCCTTACAAGTTACAATGCCTTCTTGAGACGTCCTACTTTGTTATATTTTTAAATCTGCATGGCACCATGGTACCAAGCTAGTTCTAAAGTTCCCCACTAACAACGGGTCCGGAGTTCTCCGTAGGACCAAATCACAAAAAGAGCATGCTATCTCGTGAAGTGGAAAGACGACTTTAACTATGAGAAGGGAAAGGGTATAGAGACCTCACTCTGCACTAAGAACGTCAATTCTTAGAAACCAACGTTCAAGGCCTAGCTCGGGCAACGTACCCATCTTTATTAGCAACTTGGCCCAAGGAAAGACGAAGAGCCAGAAAACAAAAAATCAATACCATTTTAACCAGTCGTTGATGTTCTAGTATGCTTCAACGGCTCGACTATTGTCTTGAAGATTGGATCACAACTCAATTCAACTATGGGGGAGAAACTTGTCAGAATTTTACGGGCTAGTCTTGATGTTGTTCCTTGGATCCGCTCTTAAATGTGTGATTGCAAGTCACACTCTTGGTATCGATCCTAAATTCCTTCCAATAAAATTGAAACGTCAAATCTTAGCATTAGAAAGATCAATGACATTTGAAGAAGAGGTGGATAAGCTACTTGAAAGGGCTTTATCTGTGACGCCGTCTATCTTAGATGGATCTCATCCTCATAAAGAAATCAATCGGGAAATGACAGACATACATCAGTTGTTTCAACTTGAATAAAGTATGCATGAAAGATAGCTTCCTACTACATAAGATTTACCAGCTCATTGGTTAAACCATTGATCATCAACTCCTACAATTCATGGACACGTACTTTGGTCATAGCCAATTCCCATTGCACGTTCCTGGCTAAGAACATCCATGTTCCCTTATAGGCTTGGGAATTCTATGTTGTAATGCCTTTCAGATTGAAGAATAAAGGGGGTAACATGCCAATGACTTGTCAATCGAATGTTCAAAGACCAAATCGGGGTATCCATGGAGGTTTATATGGACGACGTGCATGTGAAGTCACAACTATTGAGTGACCACATCAACGACCTTGTTAAAATGTTCGATGTTCTCCGCAAATACAACATGAAACTCAATCCCTTGAAATGCTCTTTAAGCGTTGCTTCGGGAATATTTATGGGTTCCATTTTTATTTCTCAAGCGATCGAAGCCAACCTAAAGAAAATAGAAGCAACTCAGTAAATCATATTTTTGGAGAACATCAGAGTAGTTCAATATCTCAATGGAAATGTAACTACCATAAGTAGATTCATTTCCAAAGCCACTGACAAATGTACTTTATGACACCTCACGTCCCTTAATGTCACCCATATGAGGATGCATTAAGTTTTGGAAAGTGCAATATGCATAAAGTAATAAACACAGAGACTAAAATTCACAAGACAGAATGTAAAACACAATGGAAAATTTCTTTAAACTTTTATTATTAGATCAGTCACATCATTACAGCTCAAGATATGATGGAATCATAATCATAAAACAAATTATCTTGTGGAAAGAAAAACATCAGAGTACAAGATTAAAATGACAAAAGTCATACCGCTCGTAAGTCATAATAATAGTCATAGAGCTAGTATTGAAGAAATACATGAAGTAGGACAAGTTGAATCAAAAGATCAAAAGACACTGCTGCGATCCTCCGCCCTGAAAACCTTAGGGGAAAGAAAGAGAGAGAGAGAGATCAAGCTAGGTTAGACATAAGTATGGCGAGTTCCAGTGATTTTTAGGGTAAGCATAAGATAACAATGTACTCAGACAGATAAATAGTAATGGATATGAAAATACAGTAAAGTAAAAAATACGGAAATAGTATAAGCTTCTCATTCATATCCCAAGAATTTTTGTACCTACTATCAGAATATCAAGATTATTTTTGACCTAATTTCAACCCAAAGAATGACTTCCTAAACAAGATGGGAATAACCTGTGCCAGCTATGGCAGTCGGGATTATTAGCCCCGAGCCCATCAACTAAAAAGACACAAGCTTAATCACAGACGTTACAATGTCTTATCTTCCCCGTTCGTAACGATGCACGCTCATTGTTCCATCGAACGTGCCCTTACCCACCTTCGAATTTGAACATCTTACAATCAAGCATCAGTATAGCGTGCCATAGTCTCTACCTAGTGCGAGGCTCAGATGATAATAAGAGCATACTGATTGGTACAGGTTCCAAGAAACAAAGCAAGTAATAACTAGGTTTTCCCTGAGCCCTGTAACACCCCACACTTGTCTACACCTAAATATTTTCAAAAATCAAAACGTGAGCACATCCAAGTACAGAGCGTGTATATCTGGTACTTGCAATAAATGAGCATGAACAACATCAGAGTACGATAAATAAAACTCACAATGGAAACAAAAATAGGATAACTAGTATTAACTCAAGTAACTACCTTTTTCAAAGTAAGTCACTTTTCCAATACCGAGCATGAGAGAGAATGAGAACCGAAAGCCAAACTTAATCATCTGTGAGAACCCGAACTTCTCTAGGAAAACTTAGAGGTTGTAGTGAGGAGGGGGGGATCAGAACTACAAGTTCTGGTGATTAAGAAATGTACAACATAGACTATAACATAGATATATCCATTTAATTCAACCCAAGCTGTATGCCTAACAAGGTTAGTGATTATAAACCAACCTTGTTAATGTTTAGGAACGACACTACTACTCTTCCCAAAGTAGTATTCCCAAATTACATTACCGAGATAGGACATTTACATACATTTTTGTGTAGCCTTTATACCCGAGCTTAGTGGTTAATTATATCAAGAGTGGGCCCCTAATTATGGGGTTTCTATCTATATCCTCACTCATTATTATTTATTATTTAACATCTCACTATCAATGATAGATAGGGTGGATTTTCCCTGATCACTTAAGACCCTAGGCAGACCAATTGGTCACTTATTAATCCTCGATAATATATTCAACGTTAACATAAACTAGAGGGCACTAGCTACGGGCCATACTAGTTAAGGCTTCTGTCATTCACGCATATATCCTTGCCCCACATAAGGGGTGGAAAGGCATTTTATCGTTCGTTATACCTTCTAGCTGACCTTATTAGATAACTCCTTAGTCGCTTATTACTTCCCGTAGGATAGGTGGTCATATCTGACCCTTTTAATTTCTTGATTTGGGTAGGCCTACACACATATGCCGTTTATGAACCTTATACTGAAAAACCTATTCCCAGGTGGACTCTTTAACCCTAGTCTCTTAGCCTTTTAGGACCCAGGAAGCAGACTATACATGAAGGTTATTAGTCCATCCCCAATTTTCCTTTAATACCTTTCCTTTTTGGGGATAAAGTCGGCTACTTTATTAAGTCACTCCTGTTTACTTCCTATATACGGAAATACATATGTACACCATTTATTGCGTCACGGGTTTCTATGGTTAACAATATCTTACATTATTAACCTACTAAGTCCAACTATATTTTCTATTTCCATACTATTAATAAGGAAGGTTATATTCCTTTTCCCTAGGGTATTTATTTAATACTTTCCCTAATTTGGACTTAGTGCTTAAACGACAAATCATAAATTCCCTTATGACGCCCATTTCCTTTTATTCTCTTTTTACTGCCCTTTATAATTCTAACGGTCATATTTTCCTGAGGGACTATTTATTAGTCCCAGGTTATCTATTTGTTGTACCTAACGGCCAATTTCTATTTTTATTCATTTATTTATTAGTTGACTGTTATATATATATATATATATATATATATATATATATGTATGTATGTATATGTATGTATGTATATATATACGTGCCAGGCCTCTCACATTAAGTTGACTACCTGTGGATTCTTGATTTGCCGGTCGGTTTCGGGAATACTTCTACCACAAGTGAACTTAACCTCATGTCTTAATACGATTATATTTATGCATTAGACCGCTCACATTAAGCTGATTACCTGTGATTGCTGGATTTGCCGGTTGGTTCCGAGCAGACTTACACCACAAGTTGAGCTTAACATCGCATCTAAATGTTATTATTATTCAAATGTCCTAATTGGGGTTTACAACAATTATACTAATTCATTTTAGGAATTGTAACCATTTTACTATCACATTTATTTTTCCTCCAATCTATGTTGGTTACAATGGTTATTTATTGATTTGCGGTCTCATTTATAGTCATTAATTATACTGATTGCTATAAATGGTCACCATAAATATATTAATTCAAAATGGATTATATTCACATAATTCCATAATTAAATCTTATCCAAACATTCAAACATCCCATACAATGTATATTTTACCGTTTTACGCTGATTTGGATGGATAATTTTTTTAATGTTTTCATGCGGTCAACGTAGTTGTTATTATTTATTTATTATTTTGCAATACTTATTTTTAAATTAATGATTTGGTTTAATCGATTAACCAAACATCCCCTTTTTATATTCAATCTTGCCAGAGTGGTTTCATGTCTCACAAGGAGCATTAGTCGTAATCATTGTAACTAATGTCTATTTTGTGGAATTTACATATTTCCAAATCACAAGAAATATATGTAATATGTATATATTGGAATAGTTGATGCAAATTACATACAAATATATGTATTTATATTTATATGTACCTTTGCACCACTTTTCCCTTTTTAATCTTTTTTCTTTTATACTTCTTGTGATTCCAAAATAATGCCTCTTTATACTTAAGGTGGAAAAAAGCATATTTACAATGCTTAAACCAAAACCAAATATTGGATATATATATAAGGAGTATTACTTTTAATCTTACAGTTACATAATACACAAATTTCATCTTTTAACCCCTAATTTACATATTTCATATTTCAGCACTGAACTAAAGATCTAGAACATAACTACAACTAATTTATGTTTAATGGGACTGATTTCCAGATCCACAGTGCTATATAACATGTACAACATATTTCATGACTGTACGAATATTTAGGGAAAATATTTAAAAACCCTACAATTCATGTTATACATAACCACAACTTATCATTTACCATTTTTAACCATATTCATAATTAGATCTTATGATTGCCAATAATTCACAATTGTTTAAATAAACAGATCTGATAGGCATAAAACATAGATTGGATTCAAACGAAATAGACAAGTCATTATAATTGTATTAGTAAATTTCTCACTCACATTATAGCCTCCAAATTCTAAGTTTTGAGCCATTTTAGGCTTACAATCCCCAATTTTTTATAAACATACAATTTATATAGAAAAGGGGGAAATTCTAGATGTGTAGAAATGTAAGAAAAAGGGAAAAGAGCGTAGAATCTTTCGTTGAGCATTCTCTTTCAATGAATCTATTAATCTTCCTAATTCCATATGAATTTGATTTGATTATATATATATATATATATATATATATATGAATATATTTTATCTGGAAATTAGATTAGAAGAGGAAGAAAAATGGCAGAGCTTCGATGCCTCTATAGATTTGAATGGAAGATAATGAGGCTCTACCCCTTTATTATAAGGGTGGAAATGGCCAAGAACCGTCGTATTAGTTTTAAGTTATATTAGTCCGTTCGTTTTTGTAATATAATAAACCTATACCTCAAAATCTAGCCGTCACTGGGCTGTTTGATGCCCAGCAATTTGACCTGGGTGGTCGATCGCTGGTCGACCCCGATGTCGACCGCCTGGGCATCAAACTGCCAAGGTCAGCTTGGTTAATTAAGGTAAGTTATTAATTAAATATTCTATTTGTTTATTTTTCGGCCGTTTTTGTATCTCGTCCTTAGCTTTTTCATACGGACTCCGTTCGCGAAACTCCAAACATGGAAGTTGACCAGAATTCCGAGATGAACGCAACGGTTAAGGTCTCGCGGCCAAATTCCATCATTTGAAGAAATTCCTATTTTTGAAATTCTAATAACTAATTTATAATGCCATAATTCCAGGTTGTTGCATTCTTCCCTCCTTAAAAGGAATTTCGTTCCAAAATTCTGACGCCTATAGTCCTAAGCTACACAAACAATTTATGTACATGCACTTTGCAAACAAGTGTATATGTGCATAGTGTACATAATGCAATTTCAACCAAAAACATGCATGCAAGATGATTCTAATCAGCTTCTATATGTTTTTCATTAAACTTTTAAAATATATGATGCAGAACATCCTAAATATACTGGCAGTTCTATGAATGCAAATTTTGAAAATTCTTTTTCATCTATAACCCTTACACAACTTTGAACTGAAGTGTGAAGCAACCAATTTTGCATCCAAACCCTATCATCCAAAACATACACAATCTGATCATTTACTATTTAACTTCTCCTAAACCGAAAAAAGGAAATTAAGGCAAAGAAATTTCCAACTATAGACTATAAATGAGGCTTAAAACAAGCTCTATAACATAAAAAAAAGTTAATTAACAGCTCGTGCGCATCGTTGACAAGACATGGAAACAGCGTTTCCAAGGCTAAAACAGCCTTTTCCTCATTACCATTAACGTTTTAATCATATCATTGGTCCTATTGCACCGCTACAACGCGCACATAAAGCATCCAAAAATCTTTCTTACACTGTTCATGTGACCAAAAATCGAAATTTTTCATAAAAATAAATTTTCGCCAGAAATCTTGTTATGTTTATTTTGAAAATTTCCTTTCAAAACCGCTTCATTTTCCTACAAAATAAGAAAATGATAGAAAAATGTCATTTTTTTCAAACAAAATTTTCCATAAACTTTCAAAAATGTAATTTGCTGAAATTTAAACGATTCGTGTCACATGTTGGTGAAAAAAGGATGCCAGTCACGCCCAAAATGCGAAAACTAAAATCACACAAATATAATTTTTAGTTTTGACAAGGAACGGTGGTTTATTTATTTATATACCCATGACGTAGAACCATTCCTTTACTAAAATTTATCCATCACAAAATTTTAATCTTTCTAGCTCTAGGACAAATGTTAGTAAATAAACGAGATTTCATTCAATTAATCGTGCAAGAATGACAAAAAAAAAATTCAACATAGAAATCTCATTACTAAAGTCGCACGAATTTTCATTACTACTAAATTCTAACACAACACTACATTAATGAAAAATGCTGGAAAGGGAAGCACACGATACAAGATAAGACATGCACAAAACATGTTCTAATAGCAACAACAACAACAACAACGACAAACACTACCCACTATAGGCTGGTCTACCTCCGCGGCTAGAGCCTGATCCCTTACCAAGTCCACGCAAGGAGCATAGTATAGCGGAATCACAGCCAATCTCTTGCACTAGTTGGGTTGCTCCTCTCAAACCTCTCGGAGCTTGGCCTGCACGGCTTGGATGGCAATGAGTTCCGGGCTCTCATGACCAGGATGTTGAGGCTGCTGAGCTGGAGCTGGTGGTGCGGGAGCGTCGGGTAGCTGGATACCCATCTTCCGAAGAGTGGCGCGACTGATGGTGGTCGATGCCTTCTTTGTAGGCGTCTCTGCAGAAAGTATTACCTAGAAGTGCCAAAAGATATGGGTGAGAAGATGGCTATAGGGAAAATGGCTCCGCGGGGTGTAGACGAAGGGCTCATTGAGGTGGATCATAAGCACGCATGCCAAATTGATGGCTATGCCGCCAAGGATAGCATAGGTGGCGCGGTGAACAAAAGGATAAATATTCTTCAAGATTCCCGTCTTTGGGATGATGTTGTGCTATATGATGTGCAAAACTGCACAGGCCACTGGTCGTAGACTGGTGGTGGTCCAAGCTCTGGGCTCTCCGATAAAGTTACGCTGAAGGATTTGAGGGTCCTCCTTCTCAATAGCATCAAGCTCAGCTCCATCTGCCGAGATACCAAAAATCTAGGCCAAGTCAGCGTTAGTGAACTCGATACGGATGCCCATGTCCTCAGATCTAATGATGCAGGACTCGTCGTCGATATCAACATCCATATGAGCATCGAACAGATGGATACTGCGCGGATACACATCATGTTCAAAGGTGTCGAAGTGCGGGGATCGGTGCTAGGCCTGCGGCGACAAAAAGCTCCTCCAAACCAAGTGCTGCGAAGTCGGCGAACTTCACTGGGCAACCAATTTGGAACTCATAATTGGTCGTGGAAAGATAGTGCTTCATCTTAGCATCATCATGGTCTAGCCAAGCGGCTTCCTAGGGCATGAGACCAGGGTACTAGTTGCGAGGTGCCATGGAGGGATTGGCGAAACAGGTAAGAGAAATTGCAAATCCGGGGTATAATCGGGTAGAGATTTGCACGAGGAGGATTTTGGTGGTAATTAGGGGTGAAACGGAGCGGGGTTTGCTCGGATTGGAGCTTAGGAAGGAGGAGGGTTTGGATATTTTGGTGGAAGGGGGTTTGGAGGAGAAGGGTCGGCTGAACGATGTTATATACAGTATTCAGCAAAAGACGGGTAGGGTCAACCACGCCCATGCATGGGGTAGCGGTCAGGTCAACCACGCTATGCGGTCGACCGCTTGACCCATTTTGGGAGCGGTTTGAACCTCGGTCCAACAACCCGTTTAATTTATATAATTTAAAAAATTTATTTACGTCAAAACAACTTCTACTCCCAAACCAAATTCCCGTATCAACTTCCATCACTCACCTAGTCGAGAATTTATTTTTCCCAATGCCTTTTCCCTGCCTCTAAAAAGATTTGTGACCGCCGAAATGAATGAACTTAAAGCAGGAAATCAGCTAGAAATCCGGAATAAAATTCTAAAATGGATTTTCCCCTTACTAGCCGACACAAACTAAGCGATTAAAGTTGAAATACCCCAATAATCAAAAACAAGGATTTTCCTTAGCCTTTCCGAGGAAAAATTTAAAAGTTTTCCAAAATGGGATTTGTTTACAAACCAACGGTTTCGTATTTATAAATCCATTTTATTATTACTATTTATATTCTAGCTTTAAATTTTAAACTGGAAAAAACTTCTCATGTTTAAAACCATTAGAGCTTTTAAATAATTTAGATTAATTTTGCTAACTTTAATAAGTCGTCCAATATATATAGGAACTGAAAATCACAAGGAATAGATATTTATTGTTCTTGAGTTTTAGTGGTATATTCCTTTTTATTTTCAGTTCCTTCTTTTCTACCAATCAAACCATATTTATTAAAATTGCTGAATGGCCCGAATTTTTTTAAAACATGAATAAATTAAGAAATTAAAGCCATATCTTCACAAACTATTTCCGAAATCGTACTTCAAAACCATTGAAATCCATTTCTATTTTTTCTAATAGTTTTAAAAAATAAATTTCCTCGAATACAAGGCTAAGAAATCGATTAAATATTTCAACAAAGGTAGATTCAAAATTTTAATGAAGTAACAAATGGATAACCCTTGTAATTATAATTCTGAAGTGGATATGACATATTAACGTTGGATTTTTTCGCATTTTGGATTGAGTAATGGTCTTAACTGGAACTACTAACGAAACCGTACTATGAATTTTTGACTATCTCGGTTGAAGCTAGCTTCTTATCTTAACATATATATTTTATTCTAGTTGCCAATCTCGAATCAGTGGTATCCACCATATGCCGTTTGATGCTCTCCATGAAGAGATTTCCAATGTACTGTAGGGTAAGACAGAATCAGCTAGAAACCTAAACTCAACATATTTCAAATCTTGGTCACTCAAAGCCCATTATATATAATTGGCCCACGACTGATCTCTTTGTCGAAATAAATTAAAGCCAAGTAAGAAATTCGAAGAAAAACTGAAAAGAAAATCGATTACGTTCTCTTACGATTCCTAATTTACCTAATTTCTCTGATCGTTTAACCTAAGTTCTGATACCAAATGTAACATCCCACACATGTCTATACCCAAATTTTGAAAAAAATCAAAACTTGAGCACATCCAAGCATGGAGCATGTATATCTGGTACCTGCAATAAATGAGCATGAACAAAATAAGAGTACGATAAATTAAAATCACAATGGAAACAAAAATAGGATAACTAGTATTAACTCAAGTAATTACCTTTTTCAAAGTAAGTCACTTTGCCAATACCGAGCATGAGAGAGAATGAGAACCGAAAGCCAAACTTAATTATCTATGAGAACCCGACCTTCTCTAGGAAATTTGGGAGGTTGTAGTGAGGCGCGGGGGGGGGGGGGGGGGGGGGGGGCAGAACAATAGTTCTGATGACGAAGAAATGTACAAAAGAGACTATAACATAGATATATTCCGTTTGGTTCAACCCAAGCTGTATGCCTGACAAGGTTAGTGATTCTAAACCAACTTTGTTAATGTTTACACATGGCTCTACTACTCTTCCAAAAGTAGTATTCCCAAATTACGTTACCCAGATAGGACATTTACATACATTTTTGTCAAGCCTTTATACCGGAGCTTAGTGGTTAATTCTATCAAGAGTGGGCCGCTAATTATGGGTCTTCTATTTATATCATCATTCACTGTTCTTTATTATTTAATGCCTCACTATCAATGATAGATAAGGTGGATTCTCCCTGATCACTTAAGACCCTAGGCGGACCTATTGGTCACTTATTAACCCTTAATAATATATTCAACGTTAACATAAACTAGAGGGAACTAGCTACGGACCCTACTAGTTAAGGCTTCCGTCATTCACGCATATACCCTTGCCCCGCATAAGGTGAGAGAAGGTATTTTATCGTTCGTTATACCTTCCAGCTGACCTTATTAGATAACCTCCTTAGTTACTTATTACTTCCCGTAGGATAGTTGGCCATATCTAGCCCTTTTAATTCCCAAGTTTGGGTAGGCCCACATACACATGCCATTTAAGGCTCCTATATTGAAAAACCTATTCCTATGTGGACTCTTTAACCCTATTCTCTTAGCCTTTTAGGATCCAGGAAGCAGACTATACGTGAAGGTTATTAGTTCATCCCCTATTTTCCTTTAACACTTTTCCCTTTTTGGGATAAAGTAGGCTACGTTATTAAGTCATTCCCATTTAGTTCCTTTATACGAAAATACTATACGTACACCATTTATTTGCATCTTGGTTTTATATGGTTAATAGTATGTTACATTATTAACCTACTATGTCCAACTATATTTCCTATTTCCATTACTATTAATAAGGAAGGTTATATTCCTTTTCCCTAGGTATTTATTTAATACCTTCCCTAATTTGGACTTAGTCTTCAAACAACAAATCATAAATTCCCTTATGACACCCATTTCCTTTTATTCCCATTTTATTGCCCTTTATGACTCTAATGGTCATATTTTCCTAAGGCAACTATTTATCAGTCCCAAGTTATCAATTTGTTGTACCCTAACGGACAATTTCTATTTTTATTCATTTATTTATTAGTTTACTGTTATATATATATATATATATATATATATATATCTTTACGTACCAGGCCTCTCACATTATGTTGACTACCTGTGGATGTTGGATTTGCCGGTCGGTTCCGAGTAGACTTCTACGACAAGTGAACTTAACCTCGTGCCTTAATACGATTATATTTATGCATTAGACCACTCACATTAGGATGACTACCTGTGGTTGCTGGATTTACAGGTCGGTTCCGAGCAGACTTATACTACAAGTTGAGCTTAACCTCATGTCCAAATGCGGTTATTATCAAAATGCCCTAATTGGGGTTTACAACATTTATCCTAATTGATTTTAGGAATTGTAACCATTTTCTATCACATTTATTTTCCCCCAATCAAAATTGGTTACAACGGTTGTTTATTGATTTGCAGTCTCATTTATGGCAATTAATTATATTGATTGCTATAAATGGTTAACACATTTATATTAATTCAAAATGAATTATATTTACACATAATTCCATAATTAAATCTTACCCAAACATTCAAACATCCCATACAATGTATATTTTATCATTTTACGCTAATTTGGATGGATAATATATATATTTATATTTATATTTTTGTGCGGTTAACGAAGCTGTTATTATGGTCAACGTAGCTGTTATTATTTATTTATTATTTTGCAATACTTATTTTTAAATTAGTGATTTGGTCTAATCAATTAACCGAACATTCCCTTTTTATATTTAAACTTGCCAAAAAGGTTTCAAGTCTCAAAAGGACCGTTAGTCGTAATCATTGTAAATAATGCCTATTTTGTGGAATTGACATATTTCCAAATCATAAGAAATATATGTAATATGTATATATTGGAATAGTCAATGAAAAATACATACAAATATATGTATTTATATTTATATGTACCTTTGCACCACTTTTCACTTTTTAATCTTTTTCTTTCATACTTTTTGTGATTCCAAAATATTGCCTCTTTATACTTAAGGAGGAAAAAGGCATGTTTACAATGCTTAAGCCAAAACCCAACAATATTAAATATAACAAGGAATATTTATTTTATTTTTACAATCACATAATACACAAATTTCATCTTTTTACCCCAAATTTACATATTTTAGAACTAAACTAAAAATCTGGAACATAACTACAATTAATTTATGTTTAATAGGACTGATTTCTAGATCCACAGTGCTATATAACATGTACAACATATTTCATGATATAACTATAGGAATATGTGGTAAAAAAATTTAAAAATCCTACAATTCATGTTATATATAACCACAACTTATCATTTACCAATTTTAACCATATTCATAATCAAATCTTATGATTGCCCACAATTCACAATTATTTAAATAAATAGATCTGATAGGCATAAAATATAGATTGGACTCACGCGAAATAGATAAGTCATTATAATTGTATTAGTTTATTTCCCACTCACCTTATCGCCTCCGAAATCTAAGTTTTGAACCCTTTTAGGCTTACAATCCCTAAATTTTTATAAATCTAAAATTTACCTAGAAAAAGGAAAAATTCTAGATCTGTAGAAATGTTAGAAAACGGGGAAAGAGCGAAGAATCTATCGTTGAGAATTCTCTTTCATTGAATCTATTAATCTTCTCAATTCCATATGAATTTGATTTGATTTGATATATATACAAATATATTTTATTTAGAAATTAGGTTAGAAGTGGAAGATAAATGGCAGAGCTCCGCTGCCTCTAGAGATTTGAATGGAAAAGAATGGGGCTCTACCCCTTTATTTATAGGGGTGGAAATGGCCTAGAATCGTTAGATTAGTTTTAAGTTATATTCGTCCATTCGTTTTTATAATATAATAAACCAATACCTCAAAACCTAGTTGTAATTGGCCTGTTTGACACCCAGTAGGTCAACATGGGCGGTTGACCCTCATGTCGACCGCCTGGGCATAAAATTGCCCAGGTTGGCTTGGTTAATTATGGTAACTTATTAATTAAATATTCTGTTTATTTATTTTTCGTCCGTTTTTCATATTTCATCCGTAACTTTTACATACAGACTTCGTTCGCGAAACTCCAAACATGAAAGTCGAACAAAATTCCGAGATGAACGCAATGGTTAAAGTCTCGCAACCAAATTCCATCATTTGTAGAAATTTCGATTTTTTAAATTCTAATAATTAATTTACATTGCCTGAATTTCGGGTTGTTACAAGCCCCATATATCCTATTAGAATGAACCTCTTTCAAGATTATCTTATTAATTAGACAAGTTTAACTTAGCACACTTAAGTTCATTTAATAAGCCTAATATAACCATTTGTTATATCTTTAGGTTGTAATTAATAAAGTTATTTACAATGTTTTCCCATGTCAAGTCAAGTGCAGTCAAGTTCAATACATCATTATTCGGATGTTTACAATTCCAAGTTACTTAATGTTTAATTAAGTCTATTTTATCGCAATCCTCATGTTTTCTGTTAACATATTATTTAATATATAATTAAGTATAATCTATTCCATTTCATAAGCTTATCCCCAATTACAGTCAATAATTTGAGTGCAATATTAACCAATTTTCAATATACCTAAAAATCCTCATTTTAGCTTTCATTCATATTATCCTAATTTTACGCAAATTAAACGATAAAGGCCTAGGCTCACAATGGCCTAGCCTCAGCGCTAAAACAAAAGAAAAAGGAGAAATAGGCATTGCAAGACTGTAAGCAGAATAACAAAAGAGAAGGTTATAAAGAAGAAGAATTTACTTATAAATAAATAACAACTGAAAAGGGATAAGTATAGACAGTAAATAGAATGAACAGTAACATGTAAAGATAAACTTATAAATACTGTAATTGTCAAATTTTCAGATCCAGTCTATTTTACTGTCTTAATCCTTTTTATTTAGACTGCTTTGAATAGTTTAGGCTATAGGATATTAGGGTTTTAATCCAAACCATAGAAAACACCTGAGGATGAGGTAATAAAAAGAGTAATATAGAAACATGCGTGTTTGTCTAGGAATAGGTTTGTGCCTAGCTCGAAGTGGGTCAACCCAGCTTCTATATGGGTCGACATATGTGTCGACCCAGGGGGCGATCTATCTAGGGTCTGGGACGCCCATTTCCCGTAGCTTCATTATGATTTGTTTAATTAAATTATTTAATTTAACTTCGAACTTTGATTGTTCATAACTTGTTCAATTCTAGTCCAATTTACACAGACTGAAAGTCTATCTAAATTTCATAACGAACACAACGAAAAAATACATTTTATCCAGTTATGAATATTTTAATAATAAATATCTGATTTATTAACTGTTAAACCTTTTTAAAAGCACAGTTAGAACACAATAATTTAAAATGCAAAATACAATGGATCAGAGATGTTTTTAAGTCGTGGATCATTGGGGTTCGATGCAATGTGTTTGCACCATGGGATGAGCCACATTACATATCGATGGATCACGCGTAAATCAAAGTGGTGTGTTGACTCTATTACAATGGATCAGTTATAATCCATGTTTTTCTTTTCAATGGATCAGTAACACTCCATACTGATAGATCAGAGCTACCTTAAGCCCATGGATCAGTGATTATTTAATAGCATGGATCGGGGCAACTTAAAAGGATGAATCGCTCAGTCTTGCTCTTATGGATCATTTTCGATTCATGCAATGGGTTGTTCACGCATTATGTCAATGGGTCGAAGTCATGGAGTGGTTGTGATCCGATTTTCTTCACTGGATCGGTTACGATCCAATACACTTGATCAGTTGCGCACGTTATGGCTGATTAGTTGGTTAAGCTCTATCTTATGGATCAGTTGGCATTTGAACATAGAAGTGGGTCTGCAGTAGCAAAGTGGATCGGTTGCACTCCATCCGGTGGGTTAAGCAAATGTTAAAAGAACTTCAGAGCAATGGTTCAAATCCGATCCAAGGGATGGATCGCAACCGATCTATGGTATGGATCGGTTTTGATCCAATAGCCTATGCAGCACTATTTTTCCTGCTTCCAATCCACTTGCCATCTTTGCCTATAAATACCCCGTGTCTTCCTACATTTAAGGGACTAGATTTCTTTACCCCGAAGTGCTGCCATTTTCATTTCTCAACATCAAGCAATCATCTCAAACTCCATTTGAACTTCGTCAAGCTTCGATCAACCATCTCCATCATCATCGTGAAATCATCAAAGATCATCAAAGTGCTCGATTATCGAAGATCTACTTCAATAATCTCCGCAACTAACGAGATCTATGCATTTCTACGGTGAATTCGAGAGATCGAAGAGAAGAGATGGAGAATTGTAAAAGAAATAAAAGACGTATAAAGTGAAAATGATTATGTACGTCGTAATAATGAGAATCGTAATGGAATTCCTGCTTAAAGTGGATGTAGGCCAAATCTGAGGCCAAACCATTACAAACACCCTCTTCTTTACTTTTTCCTGCACTTATTTTTCTCTTAACTTTGTTTTGATCATTTGTGAAGTTTTGAAACACACCTTGGGGTGTTAGTGTAACTTTTTGCATTAACATTTTTGGCGCCCATCATAGGGCTCGAACCCATGACCACAAGGTTACGAGCTTAGGTAGATTTTGGTGGATAGTGAAGATTGGAAGCCCGTCATTCTACGATAGATCCGCACGATCTAGAAGTCAGGCCCAATGAGAAAATTCCTATGAAGTTGGGAAGTTTATTTGAAATCATGGCACCATCGAAGAAAGGTGGTACTAGATCTATTAAAGGTTTGGATAATGCTATTAATGATGCTCTAACTCATCAAACCAACCAACCAGCTAATTCTCAAACTCTGGGAGTTGGTGTGTCTCGGGAATAGTTGGATATTGCTGTTGCTAGCTTGATTCAGCAAATGGAGACTGCAAATAAAGCCATGATGGATAGGCTAGAAGCTCTTTTCGTTGAGCAAGCCAATAAGTTGAAATTGATCTGGAGGATAATGCTAACTCTTCTACCGCAGATGTCAATCGTAACTATATTGTTAAAAAGGTTGACGATTCAGATGATGACATTGAAGATTCTAAACCTAATGCTAAGAGCCATTCCGAGAGTTGTAGTTCGGGCAAAGTGGCTAGTCCCACCATAGGGACACCTCCCCAAGCGGATGGCCATGGGCCCTGGATCCCAAATCGAGATAGCTTGCAACTAGTAAAGGTGATGGCGTCTTCCTTGTGGGTCGACACGATGACAAACAATGTCTTTTAGAGATGGTGAGGCAGATTATGAAGGAAAGTATGGAAAGGAACGATGAGGAGAAAGAATGGAATTTCGCTCCAAGCAAAACTCCACTCACTGAAAGAATTCAGAAGGCTGAATCTCTGAAGATGTTTGCCCCTTTGACCTAGCCAGCTTATGGTGGACTGGTGATCCTAACCTGTTCCTGTACAAGTATGACCAACATATGAATGGTGCACGTGCCACAGACGAAATCAAGTGCTTGTACATTCCCATTTAATTGGAAGGAGAAGCATCACTTTGTTTTACAAAATTGTCGCTAAAGTCTGTGGATAATTTCTTTGTTCTGGCACAGAATTCAAGGTGCAGTTTAGGATGTATACAACGAAAGTTAAAGATGTGATGTCACTTAATGATGTGGAGCAAAGACTGGGTGAAAAGGTTAGATCCTTTCTTACTCGCTTCAATGTTGCCATAACTAAGGTGGGGAATCCAGAGCCCCGTACGGTGTTAATGGCTTCATACAAAGCCGTGTATAAGAAGTCTGCCCCTGGGAGATGGATGAAAATGAAGGAGCCTAAAACCCTTGAAAAGTTCTATTGTAATAGCCCGCATTTTACATATCGGAAGACCGTAAAATATTTTTATTTTATTCCCTGAGGGTTTGATCATTCTCATATTTTAATATGTTTCTTATGGGGATGTGAGACATATCCATGATTTTTACTGATTTTGTTTATGATCATTTTGCCCCTGTCAGTCTTGTACAGGACATAACTTTTGACTCAGGTCGAATCAATGGGTGAGACATGTGCCATTGGAAAGGAAATGATGATTCCTTTCCGTAGAGTGGTTACATTAAAGATTTGACTCAGTGGTTTGGGAGGAATCGCTGTTTTAAGGTTTCTTAGTTGGTTGTTCAGGTTTGGAGCGCCACAGTGGGCTGATTTGGGAAGGCCCATTAGTGGGCTATTGGAAGGGTACAAATACGAGGTAGGAGGTATGACAAATGTTTAATTTCTCTATTCTCTCATAAGGTGGCATATGTTCCTCCTTTCTCTAAAACCTTTCCACCATTATAATCAAAATCCAAGGAGGAAAATCATGGATATACACCATTGGAGGCCAGATCTACATCAATTGAAGTAAGAATTCATTAAATCAAGGGGTTTGGTGCGAGGTGCTTGCTATCTGGATTCATATTTCTATCATTTTAGTCTGTTTTGGAGAATCGGTGAGTGGATTACATCTCTTACATGGATTCAATGAAGTATATGAGTGTTTGTTCATGTTTTTCACCAAACTCTAGTGTTTTGCCATAGATTTATACCATTATAAGTCCATTTTCATATGAAACACCTTATGCTCCATAAACCGGTAATTCTTAAGCTATTTCGTATGATTTTGCAAGTTAGATCTATAATTTCGTTTATATGATCATTCATTATGATTTTGGAGCGATTTGCATAATTTGGGTGAAAATCGTCGTATTCATGTTGATAATGGTTTCATACCATGTTTTGTGGTCGTACTTAATGATTTGGATGAGTTGGTTTCGTCGAATATATCGTTTGGCGAAGTTTTAGTCGAAATCGGAGTTGAATTACAATATGCAGGTTTTGGGTCAGTCATGGGTGAGTCGGTCAAGCCAAAATCATGTCTTAGGTAGCAAGTTAGGAATGGGTCGGTCTCACTTTTGCGTTAGGTCGGTCCATGCCTGGTCGGTTCTCTTCTGGATCGATCATTCTAGAGCGGGTCGATCGATCTGGAGTGGGTCGGCTGTAAAATATGAAGGTGAAGTGGACAGGTTGGGTCGGTCGGCTACTGTAAAGCTGGTCGGTCCTTAAGGAGAAGGTGGGTCGGTCCTTCATGAAGCAACTGGGTCGGTCTGGTGTAAAGAAACCGAGTCGATCACCAAAAGGGGTGGGGTCGAGCAAGGCGGGTCGGTCTCTGTTGTAATGATTGATTGGGTCGGTCGTGTACCTGGATGAAGGGTCGATCATACACCAAAGTGAGGGGTCGGTCGAACATGGCCAGGGGTGGGTCACAGGGTTGTTTTCTAAAAATTATATTTTTGGGTACGACCCTGCTTTGAAGAAAAGTGCTTGAAAAAAAAAATCGGGGGCAACCCCCCAAACCCTAGCCGCAGCGCAGAGATGTAATTGGCTCGGTGATGGTGTGACTTCAAATTAAATTCAAGTAGGAAAGTTAGAAGTGTTGAAAGGTGTTCATTTGATCGGTGTAGAACAACGAATGAGGTGACAACTCAGAGGTCGTGACTTAGTGGGTAATGGTTGCTTAAGAAGGTTTCTTGAGCTATGATAAGTCGTTGGGTTGGAAGACTAAAGATGTAGAGGCCAAGAGATTATCATTGTCGTAAGTTCTAGCAGGCTCAAAGCAGGGCTACGATGGGGCACCCAAAAGACCGGTTGTAGGTTGAGCCCCTAGGTATTATTGAAAGGCCTAGTTGTCAAGGTTGGACATACATACGTATCATTGAAAGGCATATGGAGTTTATTCCAGAATTGGGGTTACCATTAGCCTTTCACATATGGCAAGGTTGGCCGTCATACGATTAACGATGGTTACAAAGCAGGATTGGCGGAGCCAGAGTCAGTCATGGATGATTGGTTGCTCTATTTGTACCATCTCATGTAGGTTGTCCAACGTTGAAGGAGATGTTCCTTGTGTGCTTTTATGATATTGGTTTAGGCTTCTGGGGCGTGTTCTTGAGGGATATTGAATTCGATTAGGATTGTTTACATGAGATATATATAATCTGGATGTTATGAGTGCTTACAATGATTGAATTGATGTTCTGGTTTCCATCGAAGAATGGTTGGATTGTTTATCCTGAAGGCTATTACTATCTGATGTGTGGAAGATAGGGGTGAGTTCTTCTCAGGTGTTATGGGTAGATTAGTACGTTTATCTATCCATTCTCATATACCTTATTGCTGAAGTTTGTTAGCTGTTTTATCGCTCACTAAGACTGTTATCTGACTTAAGGTTTTATATTTCCTCTTATTACCTTGGGATGTTCATCCAGTTGTAGATGGGCAGACTAAGTAGCTGTTTTATTACTATTTAGTATTTCTGTTTCCGCTATTTGAGTTGCTCTATGAATGTTGTAGTGAGGCCTTATGTACAAACTTCGGTGTTTCTATGATGTTTGGATAACCTTTCAGGATATTGTGAAAGTTTCAAAATTTTGTTATGTGATGCTTCACCATTGTTACCTATTGTATATTTTCTACTATACTTTATCCTTGCGCTGTGAGCTCTACGACAGGTTCTGCTTGTGTTTTCCTACTCTGATGATCGTGTATAACTGGCTGGCACGCATTTTAGCGCATTATTCCTCTTGTTTAGTGCAGTGGTTGTGGGCGGTCGTCACATTAGGTATCAGAGATCTAATTAACGATTTTATCCAAATTTTGATGACATAACTAAGTATTAGAGATGTACTTGTAGATTTCAGTTGGATGCTTACTATATATATTAACATATATAGTAGTAGAGCTTATGTCACTTTAGCAATTATTCTTGGAAGTGGCTAATTATTCTAAATTGCAGATTTTGAATGAGAAGACAACCATCAAGACACGCTGCTATAGGAGATAATACCGGAGAGGGAAATGGAGGTGAATCAGACTACCCTACCATACCATGTTTGGAGCAATGATGGAGGCATTCATGCGAAGGGTCCCCACTCCAATGGAAGCAACGGTTGACGTAGAGTTCAGTTACCTAGGGTCGTGGACTTTACAAAGCCATGCAAGGATTACACATCTCTAGGAGGGAAACCATTCGAAGGAACTGAGCCAGCTGAAGAGGTTTAAAGGTGGATGGATTCTTTTGTTCCTATTTTTGGAGGCTTGAGTTTGGATGGTGCAACCAAGAGAAAGCTTGCATCAAGGAAACTACAAGGCAGGGCCATGGAATGATGGAATTCAGTCACGCTTGAGACTCCAAAGGAAGAAATTTCATGGGAGCAATTCTAGGCTAAGTTTGAAGCAAAATTCATTTCCACGGCTCGGAAATCCGTTCTCTTCAAGAAGATCGTAGAGCTAAAGCAGAATGGCAGATCAGTGCTAGACTACATTTCTGACTTTGAAGCCTTGTCCAAATATGCTCATTCATACATTGATACACCTTATCAGAAGAACGAAAGTTCATTATGGGTGAGGATACCTATATTGGAAAGTCGTTGGTGGATCACCTTGATGATACATTCGAGAAGCTTGTGGAAAAAGCTATTTTTCATGAGAGCTTGTTTCCTAAGGAAGCAAATGTTGTCGTTGCAACCAAAGAAGTTCATAAACTATAGCAAGGTGGTAATAATAAGTAGAGGAAGCAATAACAGAAAAAAGGAAAGGATGGCCAGAAGAAGCCTAAGAGTGAGGTGGTTTGCTTTAATTGCCAGCAGAAAGGCCACTTTGCTAATGAGTGCAAGAACCCTAAAACTGAGAAGAATTGCTTCAAGTGTGGGAAGCCTAGGCATGAGAAGAAAGACTGTCTAGAATCAGCTAAGGGAAAGCAGGTTGTGAAGGCATATGCTTTGGAATTCGTGCCAACTTCTTCAAGAGCTCCGACTGCAGAGGAAAAAGGAAAGGGTGTCGTCGTGCAAGGTACTCTTTCCGTCCGAGGTGTTTCAATTCGAGTTTTGTTCGATACTGGAGCATTACATTCTTTCATTGCAATGAGCTTGTGCGCCATTTGGGTTTGGAGCCCGAGATATGTGGTAGACCATTGATCGTGACTAATCCAGTTGGGGGTTCATCCAATCTTTGCATGATTTGTCGTGGTCTACTTTTGTCAAGTCATGGTTGTGCTTTTGTGTGTTATTTCTTTGTTCTTAACTTCACTGGGTTTGGGGTCATCTTGGGCATCGATTGGCTCAAGAGGTATGCGGGAAGGGTGAATTGCGAGAAGCTAGAGGTGAGAGTCGGGGATATAGATGGGCGAAAGATGTTGATTAGATGTAAGTGCAAAGAGGGTGTCTTCGTGATCTATCTATATTCTCTTTGGATCCCAAAGGAAGACTTGTCAGCTGTGCTGATCGCTAATGAGTATGAGGAGTCTTTGACGAGGTCAAAGGGTTGCCGCCGCATCGTGAAATTGAGTTTAGGTTCAATTTGATCGAGGGTGCTAGACCAATCGTTGTGTCTCTTAGGCGGATGGCGCCTAAGGAACGGTGAGAGTTGGAGGTGTAAGTTTGAGACCTTCTAGAAAAGGGATTCATTCGGAGAAGTGTTTCCGAATGGGGTGCACCGGTCGTGTTTGCAACTATGGCAAATGGCTCGTTGAGATTGTGTGTGGACTATCGTGAGATGAACAAGGTGACTAAAAAGAACAGGTATTCGTTGCCAAGGATTGATGACTTATTCGATCAGCTTCACGAGGCCAAAGTGTTTTCTTAGATGGATTTGGCGGTGATATTTCATCAATTGAGGGTGGCAAAGGATAGTGTGCCAAAGATTGCTTTTTGGACACCATCCATTTTCTTCGAATGGTTGGTGATACCATTTGGGTTGACTAACTCACCAGCGTATTTTGTGGAACTTATGAATAGGGTTTTCAAAGATCAGTTGAACTAGTTCGTGCTTGTGTTTGTGGATGACATTTAGGTTTACTTCCAAAATGAGAAAGAACACAAGATGCACTTGAGAGTTGTGTTGGAAATCTTACGAAAGAATCAGCTGAGAGCTAAGTTTTCAAAGTGTCACTTCTGGAAGATTGAAGTGAGGCTCTTAGGCCATGTTGTTTCTGGAAATGGGATAGCAGTTGACCCCGCTAAAGTGGAAGCAATCCAGGACTGGGATAGGCCTAAGAATGTGATGGATATTCGGAGTTTCCCTGGGTTGGCTGATTATTACCAATGGTTTATCAAGGATTTTTAGAAGATAGATGCACCATTGACAGGATTGACGAAGAAGAACCAAATGTTCACATAGGATGCAAAGTGTGAACAAGCGTTCGGGATCCTGAAGGAGAGACTAACGAGTGCTCCTGTGGTGACCATCTCAAGTGGGAATGAAGAGATGGTGGTATGTACCGATGCATGTGGTACTGGACATGGAGCAGTACTGATGCAAAAGATAAGGTTGTTGCCTATGCAAATCGGCAGCTGAAGCCACATGAGAAGAATTACCCAATTCATGATTTGGAGTTGGCAGCGGTTGTGTTTGCTTTGAAGATGTGGTGACATTACCTACTGGGAGTGCAATTCGAGTTGTTTACTGATCACAAGTCATAAAAGTATCTTTTCTCCCAAAAGGATTTGAATCTTCGACAGCAAAGATGGTTAGAGTTTCTGGCGTCATATGATTTTGGTATAGCCTATACTCCTAGCAAAGGTAACACAGTTGCAGATGCGTTGAGTCGAAGACACACGAGTTTGGGTGCGATGTTTTTAGAATGTAAGAGCCTCGAGTACTTGGCAAGGTTTGATTTCAGACCAAGATGTGAATTGGAACTTAAAATGTTGGCAAGCTTATCGATAAGACCTTCTCTCATCAAAAGGATTGGCGAGAGCCAAAAGTGAGATACAAAGCTTGTCGAGTTTATCTAGAATTGGAACTAGAAGATAAAGAGTTCGAAGTAAGATCGATAAGGTTGACTTCGAAAACAAGGGCGATTAGTTGTTCCTGATATCGGCGGATTGAGAGATGAGGTTCCGAGAGAATGTCATCACTCGAAATTGACGATTCATCCCAGTGGTAATAAGATGTATCTGGACATGAAGCGAGTCTACTACTGGGAAGGGATGAAATGGGATATTGGAAAGTTCATTTCCAAATGCATGAACTGTTAGTTGGTGAAAGTTGAACAAAAGAAGACGAGTGGTTTGCTTCAGCCATTGGAAGTTCCTACATGGTAATGGGAGCAGATATTGATGGACTTATCGATGGACTACCTAAACCAGGGCAGGAAACGAAGGAATCTGGGTCATCATGGATCGTTTGACCAAAAGCGCAAGGTTCATTCCTATCAAGTCAACTTGGACGACATCGAAATTGGATGAACTTTATGTGAAGTGGATAATTCGATTCCATGGTATCCCGAAGAGCATAGTGAGTGACTGAGATCCATTATTCACGAGCAGATTTTGGAAGAGTCTACAAGAAGCTTTGGGAACTAAGTTGTTTTTAAGTATGGCTTATCATCCCTAAATTGATGGTCAAACCAAGAGGGTTAACTGAGTTTTGGAAGATCTCCTGAGGGCTTGTGTGTTAGACTTCGGAGGATCATGGGAAGACCATCTACATCTAGTGGAGTTTGTGCATAATAATAACTATCAATAGAGCATTGGGATGGCACCATACAAGGCGTTGTATGGAAGGCCGTGTAATTCTCTAGCATGTTAGTTAGAAACTGGAGATAAATTAGTACTTGGGCTTGAAATGATAAGAGAGACCTCAAATTGTATTGTGATCATTCGACGACGAATGAAGGCAGCCCAAGATTGTCAAAAGAGATACACCGATAAGCGTCGTAAGGACTTGGAATTTGACATGGGCAATATGGTTTTCGTGTAGGTTTCACCGTTGAAGCATATGGTTAGATTTAGAAATAAAGGAAAGTTTTCTCCTAGGCTCGTTGGACCATTTCCGATAGTCAAGCGAATTGGAAGCTCGCATATAGATTGGAGTTACCCAAGAAGATGTCAAGTTCCATGTGTCTTTTCTACCGAAGTTCGTGCATGATTCGAATGTGCTGGTATATCCAGAGCAGTACAAAAACCTAGAAGTAGAAATCGTAGTTGCGAAACCTCGTAAGCCACTTCGTGTGGTAGGAAATGACACGAAACATCTTAGGAGGAAGACGGTTAAACTAATCAAGGTGCAATGAGTGAATATAATGACGATTGTACATGGGAGATGGAAGGGACCATGAGGGCGACTCATCCAGAACACTTCGTCGGTAGGACCCTTGATATTGTATCTTCGTTATATCATTGTATCTTGTTGTTGTTTGATAGAATACCGTGTTCTAGGATAAGGCTATGGATGCATGGCTTGATGGTTGCTAGTTTTGATGATGGAATTGGCTTCTTTTGGACAATAGGCATGCAGTATTATTGTGGTTGCTTGGAATTTCAGGGGCGAAATTCTTAAAGGAGGGAGGGGAGAATGTAACAACCTGCATATTACTGTTAACTGGCTTTTTGGTCTGGTTCCAAGGAGAACATCAGACGCGATCAACTCAACGTACCTCGTAAAGCTGAGGTCGAAGAGGAACACACAGGAGTGAAGGACACACGATCAAGAAGGGAGTACACCACTTGCGTCCTCACGACATGCAGAAGATGTCCGCAAACCAAGGCCTCGGACCCCGAAGAAGTTACGAGCCTCGACCACCCGGTCCCGGGACCCTCGCGCCCCTCGGAAGGACATCACCCAGGCTTGACATGGAATTCGCACCCATCCGGGTGCGAAATCTTGCACCCATGCCTGGGTTCGAAATTTCGAACCCAATGGGTGCAAGGTCTCGAGCCCAGTGGTGTGAAGCCTAACATCCATAGCCGGGCCCGAGATCACGAGCCCTATGGGTGTGAAATGTCGCGCCCACAGCTGGGTTCGAGATTCCGCTCCCGTGCCTGGGTTCGAAATTTCGAACCCACCGGGTTCAAAATTTCGAGCCCAGGTACTCGAAATTTCGAGGCGCATGGGTGGCGGGCTTGAATTTCATACATGTGGTCCCTATTTCTACCTAATCCTACCTACTCTCACCTACTCCCACTCCTATAAATAGCCCATGGCCTCTCACTTCAAAAGGGTAGGATTTTCTTCAGTGGAGACCTTCTTAGAGCTTCATGAGCCTCATTAATGGCATCTCCAGTTTGAGGAAGAAGGAGAATTAAACATTCGTTTTCCCAAATACCTGGCATATTTCAATTATAAAAGTGAATGTAATGAGAATGGCTCTACATTGTAATTCTTGAGTGATTAATAGAAGTTCAACATCCTTCCAAAGTGGACGTAGACCTAATCCGTGGCCGAACCGCTATAAACTCTCATGTCATCTACCACTTTCTCTGACTTAGTCTTCCGACCAAATTAACTGTTCCTAGTAATAGGAATCTTTGGTGTTTACGACTTTTTTGCCGTCAACATTTGGTGCTTTCACTGAGAATCTGAATTCAAGATTTTCATCTTTCTTCCACATTATCATCTCGAATTTGACAAGCTTGAGGTTCCTTGCCTAACCTACTGTCGAGTCCTCTTACGATGGTAAAGAAGTCAAAGAACACAATAGTCGGCTCTTTAGCCGCAGCCGAGGTCGGTACCTCCCAACAACCTCAGTCGTTAGATGTCCCGGCCCCTAATGAAACCATCCCTCCCATTGTGGACCCGAAGTGCCTGTTAGCCAAGATCAAATTCATGCACTTAATGAAAGATATGAGAACACCGTGGTCGATCATAACCAAGCATTAAGGGATAACATCGGTATTATGCGCAAACTTCAAGAAAGTCAATGCGTCGTCGCCCGATTTCAATTGGCTCGTAACAATGCTCGACCCCGACCAACCGCATCGGAAACTTCCTCTTCTGTGTCGAGGGGCCCACACCAAAGGAGAAGGTTCACCCTCATCAACAATTTCGCCGCTCGCATCAATGTCGCCGCTCGCACCAATGCCCTCGATAATGGAAACAGTCATGCCAGCGGGAATGAGAACGGTAACGACGACCGAACTACAGTCACATACAGCGAGGGGGCACAGTACCAAGACCGCTCTCGCTTGATTATCATTGAAGGACCCGATCCTACAAGCCAACCTCTTCCTCGACACAACCCAACGGTCGCTAATCAGGGTGAAGGACCCGCTATCCCAATGGCCTGTGTTTCTGTAGAACAGGATCCACGTCACCCCGCATTGCCTCAACGTCTGCACATGGACCTAATCATAGATGTCGAGGACATGAAGGAAGATGATCCGGGCATCCACCGTAGAAGACGACCTCACGACTGGACTCCGGAATCACGTCAAAATCTGTGGATCCCAATGGTGGATCCCCATCCAGCCTATTCGGGGTGACGATCCAGCCAATTGTAAATGCTTCCCGATCTTCCTGTCTGGTACTGCTTTACTTTGGTTCTCGCGCCTCCCTCTCGATTCCATAAACAACTTCGGACAACTAGCAACAGAGATGGTCAAGCAATTCAGGGTGCACATCCCAACTCCGAAGAATGCCCTCACTTTATCCAACCTATACCAGGGGCCCGCCGAATCTCTTAGAAGCTACCTTTCCTGGTTCAACACAGCTCTTGCCGAGGTCGAGGACCCAGATCCTCGCACCATACTCTTTCAACTAGTGAAAGGTGTCCTTCGTACTTCAGAGTTCGGATCCTGGATTGATCAAAAACAACCCAAGAGCCTTGATGCCTTCTACGAGAAGGAAGACCAATACTTGTGCCAAGAAGAAGCCAGACGGAATCGGCTCTCCGCCACAAGTCATCCCAATGATCCCCAAGAAGATACCGCCAATAAACACTTTAGAGGTAGGCGAGGCGGGGAGCACTTCGACCAAAACAGGGGGACAGGTCTCCAAAGGAAAAAACCTAACAATGGCATGTTGGATGGACGAAACAATGGGCAAGCGCCAGTAGAATTAAGAAAGCCTGGCCCTCACCAAGCTTTCGAGACCTACACCCCGTTGAATGAAGACATAGAGAAAATCTTCTTGGAAACATGTAACACCCTTCCATACAAGAAGCCGTGCATCAAAGAATCAACTGACCGGGAGAAGAACACCGGGAGGTACTGTCGATACCACGGCGTGCGCGGGAACGACACCAATGAATGCCGCCAACTTAGGGATGCAATCGAGAAACTTATTTGAGAGAAACGGCTCGAGTAATATGTCCAAGAGCCCTTTACCACTGAGGCAAACTCGCAGCCTCCAATACCAGCTTCACAAGTAGCCGCCAAGGGAGCTACAGGACCGTCTAACCCAAGATGAGGAATCGTGATCAACACCATATGTGGTGGAACTTACCCCACACATTACAGCTTTCGAAAAATGGAGGAATATGTGAGTTCCATAAAACATGCTACTTACGAAGCCTGCTCCGCTCTCCCTGAATCCATCCCATCCAAGCTACAAAATACCATATGGGACGACATCTTCTTCTGAGAAAGAGAGTCGACAGGGGTGGAAATCCCGACCATCTATCCACTAGTCAACACTTACCAGATTGGTGCCGCTTCCATTCGGAAGGTCTTAATCAACTCAGGAAGCTCAGCCAGCATCATCTTTAAGGCCGCCTAAGACTAGTTGAAATTGGAAACGAACGACTTGAAGGCATGTCATGCCGCAATTCATGGCTTCAATGGGGCCTCTAGTTTCCCGTAGGAATGATCGACCTACCCGTAGAACTGGGCGAGGGGGATCGAAGCCGAGTCCGGATTTTCTTTTTCATGGTCATAGACATCGACTCTCCCTACAACGCTTTCCTGGGGCGCCCCTTTCTCACTGGATTCCGAGTTTACATGGCACCATGGTCTCTTCTAATGGAATTCCTGACGGTAAATGGGATCGGAACCATCAAGGGCGATCAAGTATGCGTCAGGGAATGTTACGCAATAGAATGGAAGAAAAGCATACAAAAAGGACAAGGGAAAGATCGTGCCCATGCCTTCTTGCGCCAAGAACTTCTCAGAATAGTAACCAACGGCATCTGGGCCCTGGCTCAGGCTCACTCTTGTCTTTCCGATGACCTCGATCCAAGAAAAGATGAAGAGACCGAATACGAAAGGGCTACCCCAGTCGAATCCATAGTGGACGTTCCCGTCAACCTCGATGACCCAACAAGGGTGTTGAAGGTAGGGTCACAAATCCACCCAGCAGTTAAAGAAGATATCATATGCTTCCTAAAAGCCAATTTAGACATGTTTGCATGGACTCATTCCGACATGAAAGGCATCGACCCCGCAATTGCTTGCCCTTCCCTTGGCTTAGATCCCAGAGTACCTCCAGTTAAATAAAAACGCCGCTTTTTAGGGCCCAAGAGGTCCAAGGCATTTGCTGAAGAGGTGGACTGTCTGCTCAACAATATCTTCATCCGTGGAGCTGACTACCCCGAATGGGTTTCTAATCCAGTTCTGGTTAAAAAGGCTAACGGTAAGTGGTGGACATGCATCGATTTCTCTGATCTGAACAAGGCATGTCCCAAGGATAGCTTCTCGCTCCCGAAGATCGATCGACTAGTCGATTCCTCTGCCAGACACCAGCTATTATCCTTCATGGACGCCTACTCAGGCTACAACTAGATCCCGATGAGCCTCTGCGACCAAGATCATACCTCTTTCATGACCGATCTTGGGATCTACTGCTACCATGTTATGCCCTTCGGCCTTAAAAATGCCCACACCACTTATCAACGAATGGTTAATCAACTATTTAAAAATCAAATCGGAGAGTCCATGGAGGTGTACGTGGAGGATACGCTAGTAAAATCTAAAATATCAAGCAATCACGTCCACGACCTCTCCGAAATGTTCGATATCCTTCGCCGGTACGACATGAAACTCAACCACTTGAAATGCTCCTTCGGAGTTGCCTCAGGAAAGTTCTTGGGTTTCATTTCCAATTCACGGAGCATCAAAGCTAAACCAGAAAAAAATCCATGCTATTCGCGACATCCGAGTCCCCGAGAACATCAGGGATGTTCAAAGTCTGAACGGAAAGGTCGCCGCTTTAAGTCGGTTCATCTCTAAGGACACCGACAAGTGCATCCCCTTCTTCGATTTACTCCGAAAAGGGAAACGCAACTTCGAGTGGACCCCCGAATGCGTCTCCGCATTCAAGGAACTTCTGGATCACTTAGAGCAACCACCTATCCTCTCTAATCCTATATACCATGAGGACTAATATATTTACATGGCTGTTTCTGCGCAGGTAATCAGCTCGGCACTGATACACCTCGAAGACCACACACAACGACCCGTCTATTATATCAACAAGCAATTAATGGGGGTAGAGAAGAACCACCCGAAGCTAGAGAAGCTATCATTCTGCTTTTTGATTTCCTCTAGAAAGCTCTGACCGTACTTCCAGTCGCATCCCATAAAAGTTTTCACTAACCAGCCACTACGTCCGGTCCTACAACGACCTGAGGCATCAGGGCGATTACTAAAGTGCAGCATCGAGTTAATCCAATTCGAGATAACCTTCATCCCCTGACTAGACGTCCTCGGCCAAGCCCTCGCAGACTTCATCGTGGAGTTCACAGCCCTCGAGGAGGAACCCACGGTTAACGCCGAAATTCCCGGTGCCAAGTGGAAATTGTTCGTAGTCGGCTCCTCTAACAGAAAATGCTCCGGGGCCGGGGTCTTTCTCATCACCCCTGAAGAACGCCCGATGTATTACGCGTTGACGCTAAATTTTCCTGCTACTAGCAACGACACGGAGTACGAAGCCTTAATCGCCGGGTTTAGAATCGCGATCGAACTCAAGCTGGAGACCGTCCATATCTTCTCCGATTCACAGCTTATCGTCCGACAAGTACTGGGAGAGTATCAAGTGAAAGAGGGACGGCTTACCCAGCACCTGGCACGGGTTTAGGGGCTACTCGTCCACCTTGAGCATTTCACCATCACCCATATCCCAGGCGAAACAAAATGAAAAAGCAGATTCCCTTGCCAGAGTGGCAAGCTATGAAGATCCGCAACTTGACGGATTCTCCCCAGTTGAATTCCTCAACTCTCCAAGCATCAACCAAAGGCAAGACGAGATGACTATGAGCACCGAACCCGAGTCCAAGTCCTGGATGACACCGATCAGAAATTACCTGCAGCACGGGATCCTACCAAAATTCTTCAAGGAAAGGCGTGCGCTCGCTCGCCAGTCAGCTCGTTACCTTCTTATGGACGGGGTGCTCTACTGCAGAGGTTTTTTCATTCCCTTGCTCCAGTGCATAGCTCACGGCGATGCCCTTTGAGTACTGAGCAGTGTGCATGAAGGCGAATGTGGCGATCACATTGGGAGGCAGACCCTAGCCAGAAAGATTCTCAGACATGGTTATTAATGGCCCACGCTTGATCAAGACGCCGTGGACTATGCTCGCAAGTGCGATAAGTGTCGGCGCTTCTTCAAGATTCCATGAGCTAGGCCTACTGAACTGTCTCAAATGGTCAGCCCATGGCCATTCTCCATGTGGGGAATCGACATCATAGGAACTCTTCTAATGGCCCGGGGCGGGGCATGATACGTCGTCGTCATAATGGACTATTTCACCAAGTGGGCAGAAACTGAAGCTCTCGCCACCATAACCACGAAGAAGATGATCAACTTTGTCATCTACAACATCATTACCCACTATGGAGTGCCTCGGGCTATCGTCTCCGACAATCGCACTCAATTCGAGAACACTGAGTTTAAAGCTTTCTGTCGGCGCCACCGCATCGATAAAAGATTCTCAATGGTGGCTCATCCCCAAGCCAATGGGCAAGTCAAGGCGGTTAACAAGGTCATCAAATCCTTCATCAAGAAATGTTTGGGAAAGGCTGGGGGCATGTGGGTAGACAAACTTCCTCTTGCTCTATGGGCCTACCGCACCACCCACAAGACAACAACCGGCCATACTCCTTTCGCCCTCGCATACTGATCTAAAGCTGTCATTCCCATTGAGCTCAAGTTACAATCCCATTGAGTCACATATTTCAATCCAAAGACAAACCAAGATTTACTTCTGGGATCACTCGACTTGCTGGAAGAAAAAAGGAACGAGGCCGATATCAGAGCCGCCGCCCAATGACAGCGAGTAGCCTGAAACTTGAATTCCAGGGTCCGCCACAAGGGCCTCAAGTCGGCGACCTCGTTCTAAAGCAGGTTTTCCCCGCCAACGGGCCTCGTGCCTCGCTGGGAAGGCTCATACTCCATACATCGAAAGCTCAGCGATGGAACCTTCAAGCTTGCTACCGTCGATGGAGTTGAACTCCTAAGGGCATGGAACAACGAACATCTCCGCCGCTACTTTACATAACTTAGTTTACGGTCGTTTATGCTTTTCGAACAATGTTCTGTTTTGTCAGAAATCCAAGGCATTGTAAAGGCTATTACTGCCAAAGTTGTTAGTAGAAATGGTGTTCAATTTCATGTCTCCCTGTTGTTTACTTCTCACATAATGTGTCTTGTTTTCCAACAACTAGCTCGGTTCATGTCTACGACCGCCGCATCGGCACCTTGAGCATGGGAGCTGGCGTGGCCATCCTAATTTCTAGGCAACATTGAGTCTGAAATGCTTGGCTATGCCCGGTACCCTGAGCACAGGAGCCGGTAACGCTACTTGAATCGTCGGCCTGTGGCACGATCGAGTCTAAACAACCGCTAACTCGAACCCCAGCCCATTGCCGAGGCCGAGGACAAATCGTTCCGTGTCTTAGTCCAGGTGGCTTGGCGTAACTCAGCAATCAACTAAGATCGATGCAAATCTCTCTTCGCCAGTTGCGGGTGCCGGTCGAATCTTGGCGCAACACCAAGACTGACCTTAAATCGTTTCTTCCCCTTAGCTCTCAAGGCTAGGGGAAGCCCGTGGCCACGATCGGACCTTACGAGCTGATGATCGGGGCAGAAAACTATGCCAGCAAATAAATGACGTTTGGTGGCTCTTCTCAACCAGATGAACGACGGGAGAGCCACCCACCTGGCGGACAGCACAACGCAACGCCCTACGCCTTCGCTATACTTGGGTTTAACCTCGGGCAACCCAAAACAGTAGGCGCACAGCCTGGTTTCGCAAAATACGGGTTCCCTGAGCTGAGGGGAACTTACTGAAACCAGCGCTCTACCTCACCTCTCCGGAATAATTTACCCAGAGACGACCCCTAATCTCTTTTGTAGCAAGTGTGACGATAAGTAAGTTTATGCAAGTACAGGACGCTGGAAAACATAAAAAGAACATCCGAACAATTGACATAAACAACGATCTTTACTAATTCATATTTCTTTTTACACACACGCACTAAACAAACTTTGTGTCTAATAGTTTTACTTTCTAATGATAGGGTGTACATGAAAACCACACCGTGTCTTGAAAAAACAAAAGCGAGGGCCGTACCCACGTAAACTATAGGCCTACACGTCCAAAATAATGGTAACTCCTGCTAAGGTTGCTAACGCTAACCATGTTTTCTTTTCTTGTGCTTGTGCTTGTCATTTTTTGCAGATTCCACGCTTGATGGTTCATCTTTGGTTTTGGGTTTCTTCTTGCCGGACTCGCTCTTTCCATTTTCGCCCCTTTGGGAAGTGGTCGATTCATGAGAAGCCGGGAGGCGTCTCTCACCCGTCCCATTACCACTAGAAACCTCGGTAATGTCAATCAGAGTGGCCTGCGGAACAGGATTGGTGGCACCCCCAGCAGCGAGGCAGACCACAGCGTCGCTTGTCTCCGGGACCGCCTTGCCTTCCCGCTCAGCTTTCTCCTTGGCTTCTCTTGCAGCCCTCCGGGCAGCAAGCTTTAAGGACATATGAGGCATGACGCCACCAACTTTGGCCTTCTCAAGGGACTCCGTAGTCCTCTGTTGTGCCTCCTCATCCTCCCTCTTCTTCCGGGCCTCATCGTCAACCCTTTTCTTCTCAACCTCTTCATCGGCTCTCTTCTTTGCGACAGTGTCAGTAGATCTTGCCTCGGCATCCTACCGATTCTTCACTAGGAGCTCCTTCCGGGCAGCCTTATCGCGCTCTCGCTTCTCCTATACTTCTTCACGCTTGGCCACCATCTTGGCATGTTGCCTCGCCACCAGAGCCGCCATCGAAGCCACATTAGCTTCTACCGGGCCTTTGGCAGGGGCACTCTGCCCATCGACACCTCTCTTTCTTCGTTAAGAATGTCGACTATGCTAGAAGTTACTCTTATATCGGAAAATGTGTCAATGGGTCGCCGCCTTCTCAAGCTTGTGTCCCTATAAGGCCCGGCCCAGTTTCAGTCATTGGAGGGATCACAGGAGCAGGGTCCCTGCCATTGTAGACTCAGGAGGAACTGCACAAGCAAAGACGCAACCCTTTTTAGTCCATAAATTCGATAATCACTTCGTTTTCAGGGATGCAGGGTAAAAGGGATGCAGGGTAAAAGTGATTTACCTATGGCCAAGGATGGCGTAGGAATAATAGGAAGGTTGCTCGTGATGGTTGGTAATGTGAGCCTGGTATCCCCCAGTGCTGGGAAGTCAGGATTATACTCAGTGGCAGTTTGGGACAAATCCCCAGGGCCACTCATCATGACAGATCTGGGGCCCAGGGGAGAACGAGAACTTCCTTCTGCAAATGCTTCTGCCAAAACCACGCTACCAGTCACTGCAAACTTCTCCTTTCTCCTCGGTAAGCCTCGCCAACCTTTCATTCTCGGCATCCTCCTGCAACAGCCTCCTTCCCTCCTCCAACCTCTCACGTTCGTTGTTGGTCAAAAGGACATTCGCGAGTTAGCGCTCATTTAAGATGCTTACGTCCACTTGACGCAAGAAGGAATTGTAAGGGATTAACCTCTCCCATGTCCTGGCTAGCTCGCGAGGGTAGTCCTCAACCCATGACATCCCTCAGAATCTTAAAGCTTTCACCTACATGTCATGGATACTCTTCTCGAAGGAGGACCCGACGTGAAACTCCGCATAATTAAGTTGTTCCCTTAGCTGTCATACCTCCCTTTCATGTTTAGCTCTGACACTCTCGGCCGTACTCAATACGTCCCCGTTGCTGGCCTCGGCATCCTCCTTCGCCTTATGCATTGCCTCGATCTGCCTAATTAACTCAGCAACCCCGGCATTCTCAGCTCGCAACCTCTCGTTTTCCTCCTTCAAGGTGGTATTGTCGTTCTAGAGCTGGGTATCCTTCCCAATTTCCTTTTCCATCTCCGTGCACACTTTGGACCACTCATCCTTATCCTTCTTAAGGGCTGTATTTTCAAGAGTCAAGCAACTTACGGTATTACTAAAAGTCTCATGGTCGCGCAGCCCCTGTCTTTAAAGTCATATAGGATCGCTTCAGCTCCACTGCAACAACATAGTCAAATGTTAAAATTGGGAAATGCACGAAGTAATGATAAATTAATCACAACATAGCAGAGAAACCCACCTATCTCGGCCTCCAAATGGGCGACTGAGGTCTTTTCACTATCGATGGTCAGCTGATGATTGATGAGCTCCATACTTTTCCTCTTGATCAACTTAGAAAGGTAGAGGGAATACTTGGTAAGTTCATTGGCCTTGTGATACGCAGCCTGTACATGCATCCATATCTCTCTGGATTCCCTACTTAGAGTCGGTGGTGACCAGGGAGAGACGACAGCTCATCAAAATGATATTGCGGGAAGTACAGCTTCAAAAACCTCCTCCTCTCCTCTATAGAAAACGCTCGGATTTGGGACTCTGTCAGATTTTGCATTCCCGTCATGACTTCCATGCCCGAACTTGGTTGACTAAACAGCATCTCCCTCCCCCAGCAGGCTGAACGGGAGCCAGAGGGGCAGCTGACAGGGGAGTTGTCGAAGGCAAAGATCGAGACCCACCTATATTGAGCCAAGTATCTCTTGTGGATAAGCGAACAGGAGGAGGAGGTGTCAGAGATCACCTAGATTGATCCCGGTCTCGATGACTGCTGCCTCGATCTAACGAAGGTGAAGCACCATACAAGCTGCTGGATCTTTGGAATCTCTCAACGGAAGAACTCTGGGGATGTTGGCGATCCCCACGCCCATAGCTTCGTCCTCCGCGTCCACCTGCCATATCACCGGCCAGCAGAATAAGCCGAAGTTAGTCAGATTACTCATGTAGGAAAACATCTATGCTATGCAGTGTTATGGATGTTTGCCCTAAGTGTTCTCTCAACAGACTAGATTGTGGTTCGATCGAGGGAGTTAACCCCTCAACAGCACAGGAAAGTTTTTCCAGGCTCGTCATATTCGGCCATGGAGTCACTACTAAGGCAAGTTCTTTTAAAACATCAAACTGGCCCGCGGGTTTAAGGGAGATGGTGGCCCCTGAGTAAGTCGCAGGAGACTGAGGTCTAGCCAACACTCCTTCCTCATCCCCTGTCGGAGGCAGGGCAAGAGTGCTCGGTAATCCCTCATCTCCGGCAACCTCCTCCTCTTGACCATGAACCTCGCCTCCTCGCACATCTCCTTGAGGCGGAGCAGTCCTTTGCAATTCTCCTCCTGCTGGGGGCATTTTCTTGTTCAACCCAATAGGGGAAGTGCCTGCCGCAACTCCCTCCTTTGACGCACTAATAGCAACCGTGGGCCGGAACACAGCCCGGTTGTCCGGCAGCAACCCAGTGCGGCGAAGGTGATCCTGACTTGTCATGGTACTGGTATCGCGGAGATTCACCAGTATCGCCCGCAAAGCATTAAGGCGTTGCCGATGTTCGTCCCCCCATGGGCGCTTTTGGATTTCCTGTCATATCCCATTTAAAACCATAAATAAAGGAAGGAATCCTAAAGTTACGACAAAGAACGGAGTTGGAGGAAACTTACTTCCCTCGATCCACCTCCTAGCAAAGCTGGGAGGGAAGCTAACAAAGAACCACTCGAGCTTAAACATGAACGACCTAGGCCACGTCCCGACAAAGAATTTTGTGGCAGCTATCGCTTCCAAAGACCATTGGGAGGGAGAAGCCGTGCTCGTTTTCCTTAAGTGGAAAAAGTATTGAATATCGTCCCCAGTAGGTTCCCTGTTCAAGAACTTGTGGAAGAGAACATAAGACCCCAGGAGAGAAGCATAAGCATTGGGGTGTAGCTGCGATGGCGCAAGGCCGAAATAGAATAAGATATCCCGAATGAAGTTATTAGCCTGGGGCACACAGCTGGCGGTGCAAGCTTGACGGTTCCAGGATGTAAGGCCTTCGTGTGGCACATGGGCTCTATCATCTCTCTAAGGGGCATGAGCATCATCCATCGGTATGTTAAATCGCACTGCCATCTTTTTGACCGTAGTAGCATCCAGGCACGAGGGTATTGAATCGACGGGATTCTCCAAAATTACTACATTAGGCAACATGTCCGGAGCTACCGCAAGTACGAGCTCATCCTCGCCCATGATGTCTACATTCTCGGCCTCTTCAATTACGACCGGGGAATATTGTCGCTCAGGTTGCTCCGCATGCTCAGACGCTTTGGGCGAGTTGGTCGAAGTCGAATGAGAAGGAGTCGATCCTTTGGTCGTCTCAAGCTTGCTGCCAGACAAGCTACCTCCAGGAGTAGGGTTGGATGTGTGCAAGGTGGTCTAGGAAGCCTCGGATTCCATAGTATTTCCGGTCCTTAATCTGGTTTTCATCTTTAGCTATACTTTAATGCATCGGTGTTAGAACGGGCAGTATCATAACCTATAGCCCTCGTGTTGGGGACAACTAATATGTGCGTGTAATGCTATGCAAGGATGAGATACATAAAGAAAGTTCAGAACAATTCGTAACAATCCAAGTCCCAGTCTGGTTATATGCTCTACCCTATGCGAATAATCCTAAACCTCGCTCGCGCGGTTTACAATATATGCATCGACGGTAAGCATGCAAATCCAGAGGCAAATATTTGGAAGTCAAAGTCCATCGACAGGACAAATTAGGAACCTGGCAACGGTCATGTCCCGAACCATGTCGGGCTCGAAATTTCGAGCTCCAAATTCAAAATTTCAAACCTAAAAGAGTTCAAAGTTCCAAACCAGTATGTGTTCAAAAACTCGAGCCATTTAGGTTTGCAATCTCGAACCCAGACATTGACTCGAGAGTTTGAACCCGCGGGGTTCGAAAATCCGAACCCGCGAGGTTCGACGCTTCGAACCCCCGGGGTTAGAAAATTCGAACCCGTGTGGGTTCGAAAATCCGAACTCACGAGGGTTCGAAAATTCGAAACCACGGGGGTTCGAAAATTCGAACCTAGCTGGGTTTGAAGAATCAAATCTGCAAGGTCTCGAGGTCTCTATCGTGGCCCTTCGACCTCCTCCCCTTCTCACCACCTCGAGTCAAGGTCTCACCTAATTCGGCTCGACGTTATCGGGTTCGAAGCTCTTAGCAATGGCAGCTAGAGAAAGAAAATTTAGGAGGAAGAAAAGTGAGGGAGGGGGCTATTCATAAAAGGAAAAAGGGTCCCTTCATATTCCAGTAGGGTTCAAAATTTCTGAACCCACTGGGTTCAAAATTTCGAGCCCCCTGGTTTCGAAATTTCGAACCTCAAGGGTTTTGAAAATTCGAGCCCCATGGGTTCAAAGTTTCGAGCTCCTAGGGTTTGGAATCCAGAACCCCTAGGCTCGAAATTCTGACCCCACTGGGTTCGAAATTTCGAGTTCGAAAGTTTCCAAAAAAAATAATAATAATAAAATATGACGGTGATCGCACCTCCAGGATTGGGAACGCTGCGATACGCTACCTCGTGCACACACTCTGCACGCACGCATGCCAAAACTTGCGCATCCACGGAGAATACGCACTATGGACACTTAACAATTTGAGCACGACACATCCCTAAATGACGGCTTACCCGCTCCGCTGGGGGAATAAGCCCTACATCTAACACCTATTTACCTTTTGAATTATAGAAAAAACTAACAGCTTCGTCACTCCCTCAACCTACGCAAAGCACATCATGTAGAAGACAAGACGTACTTTAGGTGGCAAATGTTAACCGGCTTTTTGGTTCGGTTCCCAAGAGAACATCAGACGCGCTCATCTCAACGTACCTCGTAAAGCTGAGGCCGAAGAGGAACAAACAGGAGTGAAGGAAACAATATCAAGAAGGGATTACACATCATGTGGCCTCACGACATGTAGAAGACGTCCGCAAACCAAGGCCTCAGACCCCGAAGAAATTACGAGCCTTGACCACCCGGTCCTGGGACCCTCGCGCCCCTCGGGAGGACCTCACCCAGGCATGACGCGGAATTCACACCCAGTCGGGTGCGAAATTTCGCACCCATGCCTGGGTTCAAAATTTCGAACCCACGTCTGGGTTCGAAATTTCAAACCCAGTGGGTGCGAGGTCTCGAGCCCAGCGGGTGCGAAACCTCGCATCCGTAGCCAGGCTCGAGATCCTGAGCCTAGATTGCATGAAACCTCGTGCCTACAGCTGGGCTTGAGATCCTGAACCCAGTGGGCGCGAAATCTCGTGCACACAGCTAGGTTCGAGATTCCGAACCCAGCGGAGTGAGATTCCACGCCCGTGCCTGGGTTCGAAATTTCGAACCCATTCTCAGGCTCAAAATTTCGAGGCGCGCGGGTGGCGGGCTCGAATTTCCTGCATGTGGTCCCTATTTCTTCCTAATCCTACCTACTCCCTTTCCTATAAATAGCCCATGGCCTCACACTTCAAAAGGATTGGATTTTCTTCACCTGTGACCTTCCTAGACCTTCATAAGCCTCATTAACAACATCTCCTATTTGAGGAAGAAGGAGAATTAAATATTCATTTTCCCAAATGCCTGGCATATTTCAGTTATGAAAGTGAATGTAATGAGCATGGCTCTTCCTTGTAATTCTTGAGTGATTAATAAAAGTTCAACATCCTTCCAAAGTGGACGTAGGCCTAATCCGCGGCTGAACCACTATAAACTCTCGTGTTATTCACCGCTTTCTCTTAGTCTTGCGACCAAATTAATTAATCCAAGTAATAGGAATTTTGGTGTTTACGACATTTACGTATCGGAAGATCGTAAAATATTTTTATTTTATTCCCTGAGGGTTGGATAATTCTCATATTTTAATATTTGTTTATGGTGATGTGAGACATGTCCATGATTTTTACCAATTTTGTTTATGACCATTTTACCCCTGTTACTCTTGTACATGGAATAACTTTTGACTCATGTCGAATCAGAGATTAAGACCTATTCCAGTGGAAAGGAAATGATGATTGCCTTTCCGTAGAGTGGTTACATTAAAGATTTGGCTTAGTGGTTTGGAAGGAATCGATGTTTTAAGGTTTTTCAGTTGGTTGTTCAGGTTTGGAAAGGCACATTGGGCTGATTTGGGAAGGCCCATTAGTGGGCTATTGGAAGGGTATAAATAGGGGGTGGGAGGTATGAGAAATGTTTTAGTTTCTCTATTCTCTCATAAGGTCGCATATGTTCCTCCTTCCTCTAACACCTTTCCAGCATTAAAATTAAATTCCAAGGAGGGAAATCATATCTCTACACCATTGGAGGTTAGATCTACATCAATTGAAGCAAGAATTCATCAGATCAAGTGGTTTGGTGCAATGTGATTGGTGTCTGGATTCATATTTCTATCATTTTAGCTTGTTTTGGAGAATCAGTGAATGGTTTACATCTCTCACGTGGATCAATGAAGTACAAGAGTGTTTATTCATGTTTTTCATCAAATTTGAGTGTTTTGCAATAGATCTATACCATTATAAGTCCATTTTCATATGAAACACCTTATAATCCAATTTAGCATGTTTTGAACCGGTAATTCTTATGCTATTTCATATGATTTTGCAAGTTAAATCTATAATTTCGTTTATATGATCATTCATTACGATTTTGGAGAAATTTGTATAATTTGGGTGAAAACTGTCGTATTCATGTTGATATTCGTTTCATACCATGTTTGTAGTCGTACTTGATGATTTGGACGAGTTCGTTTCGTCGAATCTATCATTTGGCAAAATTTTGGTCGAAATCGGAGTTGAATTGCAATATGTAGGTCTTGGGTCGGTCATGGGTGGGTCGGTCAAGCCAAAATCATGTATTGGGTAGCAAGTCAGGAATGGGTCGGTCTCACTTTTGGATCAGGTCGGTCCATGCCAGGTCGCTCCTCTTTTAGGTCGGTCGGTCTGGAGTGGGTCAGTCGATCTGGAGCGGGTCAGCCATAAAGTTTAAAGGAAAAGTGGATAGGTTTGGTCGGTCGGTTGCTGTGAGGTGGGTCGGTACTCATGGAGAAGGAGGGTCGGCCCTTTATGAAGCAACGGGGTTGGTCTGGTGTGAAGAAACTGGGTCGTTCACCAAAGGAGGGAGTCGAGAAAGGCGGGTCGGTCTCTGTTGTGACGATTGATTGGGTCGGTCGTGTACCTAGGTGAAGGGTCGGTTGTACACCCAGGTGAGGGGTCAGTCGAACATGGCCGAGGGTCGGTCATAGGGTCATTTTCTGAAAATTATATTTTTGGGTACGATCCGGATTTGAAGAAAAGAGCTTGAAAAAATATTTTTTGGGGGCTACCTCCCAAACCCTAGCCTTAGTGCAGTGACGTAATTGGCTCGGTGATGGTGTTACTTCAAAGTAAATTCAAGTAGGAAGGTTCGAAGTGTTGAACGGTGTTTGTTGATCGGTGTAGAACAACGAATGAGGTGACAACTCAAAGGTCATGAATTGGCATATAATGGTTGCTTAAGAAGGTTGATTGTGCTATGAGTAGTCATCGGGTTGGAGGACTAAAGATGTGAAGGCTGAGAGATTATCGTTGTCGTAAGTTCTAGCGGGCTCAAAGCAGGGGTACGATGGGGGCACCCAAAAAACCGGTTGTAAGTCGAGTACCCTGGGTATCATTGAAAGGCCTAGTTGTCAAGGTTGGACATACATACGTATTGTTGAAAGGAGTATGGAGTTTATGCTATCCCTTGGCATATGGCAAGGTTGGTCTTCATACGATTAACGATGGTTTCGAAGCAGGATTGGCGGTGATAGCTAGAGTCTGTCATGAATGATTGGTTCGTCTGTTTGTACCATCTCATGTAGGTTATCCAATGTCGAAAGAGATGTTCCTTGAGTGCTTCTCTAATATTAGTTTAGGCATCTGGGGCTTGTGCTTGAGGGATGTTGAATTCGATTAGGGTGGTTTACATGAAATATATATATATATATATATATATATATATATATATATATATATATAAAATCTGGATGTTATGAGTGCTTACCATGATTAAATGGATGTTCTGGTTTCCATGAATGAATGGTTGGATTGTTTATCGTAAAGGCTATCACCGTCAGACGTGGAGAAGATAGGGTTGAGTTCTTCTCAGGTGTTGTGGGCAGATTAGTATGTTTATCTATCTATTCTTATATATCTTATTGTTAAAGTTTGTTAGTTGTTTTATTGCTCACTAAGACTATTATCTGACGCAGGGTTTTATGTTTTCTCTTACTACCTTCAGCTGTTCTTTCGGTTGTGGATGGGTAGACTAAGTAGTAGGTAATAGATGATTAGTGAGGGCGATGGTGTTGTGCGAAGGCGAGCTGGAGGCTTACGTACTAGTTTTACGACTTTTTGGTATTTCTGTTTTCGCTATTTTATTTGCTCTATGAGTGTTGTAGTGAGGCCTTATGTACAAACTTTGGTGTTTTCTATGATGTTTGGATAACCTTTCAGAATTTGTGGAAGTTTCAAAAGTTTGTTATGTGATTCTTTGCTATTATTACCTATTGTATATTTTGTACTATACTTTATCCTTGCGCTGAGCTCTACGACAGGTTCTGCTTGTGTTTACCTTCTCTGATGATTATCTATAACTACTTGGCACACCTTTCAACGCATTATTCCTATTGTTTATTACAGGGGTTGTAGGCGGTTGTCACATCTATAAGAAAGCTGAGGAATTTATCATAGTTGAAGATAATCCCACTCCTAATCATAATGTCGATGAAAATAGTGTTGTGTCAGAGAAGAAGGATAATGGTGCTCAAGGTGGGCAAAAGAGTAATAGGGGCCAGAAGAGAGGAAATGATGGGAAGGATAATAGGAATGACAAGAAGCTCCGATTCTTTAACCTCTCAAAATTGACTCCTTTGACGAACACCTCCGAAAATGTCTTTACTGCCACTAAAGAAATGGAAAATTATCCGAAACCAAAACCGCATAAGGTTGGGGAACAACAAATGAAGTCTGGAAGGTTTTGTCATTTCCATAATCAACCTGGCCACAACACAAACGAATGCAAACATCTCTAAAGCTTGATCAACAATTGATAAGGAAGAATAGGTTGCAACAATATGTGAAGAATCCTCATGATGCAGATCCTCTAGGGTAGAGCGCACCTGCTAATCAGCCTAGTTCAACCAATGGGGATCCAGTGCAAGCTAGCCAAAAGCCAGTGATTAATACCATTTATTGAGGTCTTCATCCGGAAGGAGAAAATAGGGAGATATTAAAAGATATGCACACGCTTTGAAGTACGTTCCAAAGAAAGAGCATTGTTTGATCATGAGCAATACTATTCTCATGAAGCAGTAAAAGATGTCTTATAAAGACATTGTGTTTAAAGAGAAAGTTGCAGAAGGTGTGATAAATCCTAATCTTGATCTAATGGTTGTGACAGTTGGGATATGCCAGCAACAGTTAAGAGGGTGCTTGCTGATTGCTATGCCTCCGTTAATGTTGTGTTCCGAAACACTTTTAACCATATGAAGCTTTCCATGGCTGGTGTGCGAGCTTGTCAAACAAAGATCCAGGGGTTCAAGGGTGAACCAAAGCAACCGATTGGGGTTATTGACTTGCTTGTCGAATTGGGAGAAGGAGAAAGGAGAAAAATTATGACGTAAACCTTTGTGCTTGTCGACGAACTTTCTGCATATAATGCATTCTTAGGCATGCCTACTCTAGCAGATTTCGATATTGCCTTAGCACCTTGGTGTTTATTTATGAAGTTCCCAACTGATAAGGGTGTTGGTGTATTCAAGGGAGACCAGGATACTGCTAAAGAATTCTATCTGACTGAGATGTGTGAAGCAAAGAAGAAGGACATGGGTAAGAATGTGAAGGCTCCTCTCCACATTCATGATCCCATCTTATAGAAACTAGGGTATGGAACATGCACTGGAAAGTATAGCAGAGCTCAGAAAGAAATGGAACCTCGGAAAGCCAGTGCAGGGGATAATCGTGCGGCGCCAGCAGAGGTCACAATTTGTGTATTATTTCGTCCAAAAGATCTTGATCGAGTGTTGAAGATAGGATCTCAGTTGGGCTAGAAGTTGCAGAAAATTTAGTTGTTTTCTAGAAAGTTAGTTTAGACGTGTTCGCTTGGAGTCATTCTGATATGTGCGGGATTTCACTCGAAGTGGCAATTCATGCTTTAAACATTGATCCAAGTGTATCACCCATGAAACAGAAGAGAAGGATTCAAGACCCCGAAAGATCGATGGCTCTTAAGGAAGAAGTCCAACAGCTGATGGAGAACCGCTTTATTTCAGAGTCAACGTATCTGGATTGGGTGTCAAATCCTGTGTTAGAGAAGAAACCCAATAGCAAATGGTGAGTACACAGTGGTTATTCAGATCTCAACAAAGCATGTTTGGAATATAGTTTCCCGTTGCCTAGAATCGATCAGCTTGTAGATACGATAGCGGGGAATGAGCTTTTATCATTTATGGATGCATATTCAGGCTACAACCAGATGATGATGCGTGAGCCAGACCAGGAGAATACAAGCTTCAATATGGACGTTGGTTTGTACTGCTACAAATTGATGCTATTTTGGTTAAAGAATGCTGGAGTGACTTATCAGCGTCTTGTTAATGTGGTGTTCAAGTCTCATATTGGAAGCACTATGGAAGTCTATGTGGACAACATGCTGGTAAAGTCGAAGAGAGCAGATGATCATTTGGAGAATCCGGTGGAGATGTTTCATATCTTAAGAAAGTATGACATGAAGTTGAATCCTAATAGTACATACAAATTCTACATATGTGCACCAACCATTCCAAAATTCAACAACGAAGTGATGATTCAACCATTTCCATCCATATTGAAAGTAAATTAACTGCACACATCCATATGCAATATGTAAGTGTTCTAGTTATGTCGATCCCTAATCTAGTGCCTAGTGTTTGCATATGCATCCACGACATCCACTAGCAAACAATTACATCCACTTGTAACCATCAAACATAACATGTCTCAAACACATATTTTAAACCGTTCCTACCATCCTTAGGATTTAACCTAAGAATCAAGATTCAAATGATAGGAAAATAGATTCAAACAGAAAAACTTAAAAAGGAATTAAGAATGTACTCTCAAAGAGAAACAAAAAAGAAGCGTGAATCTTATCTTCATGTTCCCAAATAGCGTCGTCACAATGCTCTCCTCATTGTACCTTAATTAGCTTGATCTATTTGTTTTGTAGGTTCTTAACTTCCAATCCTATGAACAGGGTAGGAACTTTTCTGACTGATACCTTCTTCTCTACCTAAGGGTACTTAGCTCCACTATCTCTATAGAATCATGTAGACACTTCCTTAAGTGTGAGACATGAAATAGACCGTGAACTCCTGCCAGTCTCTCTTGTAACTACGTAGGCCATCTGATCTGTCCTCTCAACTATGGGGAATGACCCTATAAACCTTGGCGCTAACTTCCCTACCGAGCCAAATCGAACAACGTTCCCTAAAGGTGACACCTTCATAAAGACCATATCTCCTACCTTGAACTCTAGGTCTGTCTTCCTCCGATTGGCATACGACTTCTGCCTGTCCTGAGCTGCTTTCATCTGTCTCTGAATCAAGTCTATCTTCTCTAAAATTTCTATAACCATCTCAAGCCCAAGTATTAGTCTATCCATAGACTCCCACCAACATGTAGGTGATCTGCAGGGTAGTCCATAAAGTGCCTAGAAGGGAGCCATAACAATACTCATGTGATAGCTATTATTGTATGCAAACTCTACTAACAGAAGATCACCCTCCCAAGTCCCTCTGAAGTCTAGTATACCCACCCTCAATAAATCCTCGAGAATGTCATTGAACCTCTCTGTCTGTCCATCTGTTTGAGGGTGATAGGAGGTACTAAATCATAGATGTGTTCCCTATGCCTCTTCAAGGTTCCTCCAGAATTCACTTGTAAAGACGGGATCATGATCACTAATAATACTGGAGGGTACCCCATGAAGTCGGGCGATCTCTCTAAGATATACTAATGCCAACCAAGTTGTCGTCTTCTTGCTCTTGACTGAGATAAGCTGAGTTCTCTTAGTAAAATTTTCAACTACAACCCAAATACTGGTGTTTCCCTTCCTCGATCTGGGTAAACTATCTATAAAATCTATATAGACACACTCCCACTTCCACTGTGATATGTCTAGAGGCAGAAGCAATCCGCCGGGATTTCTCTGTTCAGCCTTCACTTGCTGGCAAGTATAACATCGGACTACATGCTCTGCCACATCCTTTTTCATTCCAGTCCAATAAAAAACCCTCCTCATATCTCTTTATATCTTGTCACCACCCAGATGTATACTCATTTGCGAGTGATGAGCCTCCTCGAGAACCGATCTCAACAACTCATCAACACTAGGAACACATAGTCTTCCACCTCGACATAGCCACCCTCTCTCATCCACAACATACCTAGCAAGGTAAATGGAGGTCTGTAACACCCCAAGTCCATTAATGTCACTCACAAAGGGAATGCATTAACTTCCATGGAGCGTATCTAGTGTATAGAACATAATATAACAAGACAGATACAAATAATGGTACTTGTAAATTTTAAAACAACTTTTATTGCAGCGGAGAAATAGTTTGATTACAACAACTTCATAAACCAAGTACACTTAATATTCATTTTGATAAATTGTTTCAGAGTACATAAAATAAAAAGCATAAACCCCAACACAAGTAGCCATAAAAGAGATGAGCTGAACTTTACTTTCAGCAATCCAAGCACTTCCAAAAGAGAGAGAAAGAGATCTGAGATCAAGCTCCACTAGTACTAGTCCCAACCTGAGAACCTTGGAGTGGGGGGGGGGAGGAAGTAAAGAGGCGTAAACAAGGGGGTCAGACATAAAGTCTGGCGAGCATAATAAATTTAACAATATAATTATTAAAGTAACTAGGATAAGGAATAAACTGGTAAGATAAGATATAACCATGAAACAAGTGGGCATGACAAAGAAAATAAGAGGAATATTTTGGCGTTAATCTCGTTCCTAATCACTATAGGATAATTACTATACTACACCACCACTAGTCACCATAAAAGTTGATCCTGCCTACAGAACTTAATAATGATAATGGTAGTTTCATGTACCCTAGTTGCCCTCATAGGTGTCGTCTGCCCCTATCTCCACTAGTTGTACCCACTACCCCCATTCGATCGGCTCCCTAACTCGTAGATACCCGTGCTGGTCCCACAGTGGGGTGTATCACTCCCCAAAGTGGCAACCCGATACCACCAAAGATGCACGGCTTATATCTATACGATGCGACAAAGTCTTACCTACCAGCCCGGGCCCACGCACGCACATGACCCCGTTGGACTTAAGCATGTCCCGTCCTCGACTTGGGTCGAGCTCACAAAGACACTTAATGGGTTACTGGTTTGAAAAGGGCCCCCATGCTTGACACAAGCCTTCCACCTATGCTTGGTCTCCACTAAAACTTAACCCCATTCTTATTCATGTCTTCTTACATGTTTCAATCTTGGTTAAGTGCATCTAATCGTATTTCACATGCCACCCAAGGCACCCACTTAATTTCACATGCCACCCAAGGCAACCACTTAACCCCCATATCCTACCACACGTTTATCTGGTTAAGTGTTACTTAATTCATTAGAACTGTAACCTTATAAAGACCTCTCACATTAGGATGACATTTGCGGTTGCTAGATTTGTCGGGTGGGTCCAGGCAGTCTTATACCACAAACGAGCCTAACCTCGTGTCTTTACAATTGTTACGCATTTAATTCGTGCCTTTGACCTCTCACATTAGACTAGCATTTGTGGCTGCTGGATTTGTCGGGCGGGTCCGGGCAGTTTTACACCACAAAAAAGTCTAACCTCGTGACTTAGGCGGTTAATTATTACACATCTTTATTTAACCCAAAATTTGATTAATTTCCCTATTCAAATTTGTCAATAAATTCCAAATTTATTTATGTCCATAATTATCTCTTAAAATTAGGTTCATAAATACCAATTATGCCAATTAATGTCTCAAATTAATTATATGCCTTTTAAGGCCATTTTATGCCAATTCACAATTTATGTATATTCAATATTATCCCATCATACCCACGCTATTCGTACGTTTTCATATGACATATGTTAGACTCGCAAATAGTCTATCCTATAAAAAGAAAAACAACATCACATAACACATAAAATAGATCTAAGGATCACGACATAAGATTACATAGCCAATAACTTGCATACGAATTTCATTCAAACTAGCATATGATACAAAACTAGCATAGGTAATGGGCATAAACTTGCATAACTTATGTACTGTTATAGATCCAAACATAAAGGTATGAACTTGCATATGGATGTAAACATAAAGATGTAAACTTGCATATAGATCTAAACATAAAGATGTAAACTTGCTTATTGATCTAAACATAAAGATGTTAACTTGCATATGGGTCTAAACATAAAGATGTAAACTTGCATATGTATCTAGACATAAAGGTTAATGTCACATAAATTAGCATATGCATATACATGTCTCACATATATTTTAACAACCCAAACTTGCATAAGATTCATACATGAATATATGATCCAATCATCACAAACTTGCATAGATATATGATTCAACTTGCATAAGATTGACATAAGAACTAACATATGATCCAAATTGCTTAAGATTAACATATGATTCAACACCACAAACATACATATAATTTACATCACATGATTCAAAATCATATTCTCATAATCCCAATTATATCTTATCATAATTAAATTAATTAATTAATTTGTGAAAGCTATCATACTCACAATTAAAAAGAATAGTCTTGTCTTTCTGGGATCTGTATTCTGAAACTGAATTGCTCTCCTTTGATGTAGACTAATCGTTATTTAGAATTGATTTAATTTTGATTCAATCTTCTATCTTGCTTTAGGGTTGAAAGTGTATGGTGGCTACTCTAGGTTCTCTATTGATGGCATGGCGGCTCTTATTATTAATTAATGTGATTAGGGTTAGGGGTTTAGGAGTGTTTTTATAGAAGTTTAATTTAATAAGAGCCATCGGATTAACCTAGGGATAATCAGAACCATCAGGACCACTCAGATGCCACATCAGCCCTTAGAGCGAATTGGGCCACGGGTTGACAGCCAAACACCCTGGATCGACCCCTAGTCGACCCAGCGAGGCTCGGGTCGACTCCAAAAATGGTGTTGTTCGGCTATTCCCCATCCCGATTCATTGTTTTGAACTTTTTTTGAATATTTTTTTGTATATATATATCTATACATATATTTCTCTCATATGCATACAAACTTCAAGGCTTAATAACTTCTTCATAAGTTATCCATTCTATGCAAACCAAATGTCTATCTTGACCCAAAATTTTGAGACGAACATAATAGCGCAACCCATTTCACTTAATTCTTCTTCTAAAAATTAAGTATACTTTAATTTGTGAATTTTAATGTTACAAAATTACGGGGTGTAACATTCTCCTCTCCTTAAAGGATTTCGTCCCCAAAATCTCTAAGTTAAGAAGAATGTATCCTACCAACCAATCATCCATCTACTCAACCATCATCCACAAGCATCCATTGTCCTTAAAGAAATTTATAATGCTATATGAACTTATGCAAAAATGTGTGTATATGTTCCTTATCTAATGCAAAGAACAGGCGGTTCACTAAATCAGTTGACCTCCTTAATGCAAATCATGATAGTGCCACGCGTCCATTATGTATGCGAAAGAATCCTACCAATACATATTATTTCTACATGTGTGCACAACCATTAATCAAAATGCAGAATCCATATGATAACACAACCATTATACATTTATTAATTTAGATATGCACACGCATTTATATGCAACATAAAGGTGATTAAGCTGATCTAGTGCCTAATGTGTGTGTACATGCATCCCCGAGCAACCACTTGCATCCATTTGCATCCACCAAACATAACATGTCTCAAACAAATGTTTGCAACCATACGGTTCTTCCTAACTAAAGATCGAAGATGTCATCGCAAAGATAATACTAAAAGATAGGACAAGTGTCAACAAAGCCGTAGAAAAAGGAGAAATTAAAACATACCCTCAAAAAGGAAAGGGTACAGCGTACGCATTTTGTCTTCCGTCTCCTAAGTCATGTCTCTTTGATCATCTCCCCATTGCACTTTGACCAACTTGACCTCTTTGTTGCGAAGCATTTTGACCTCCGATCTGACAATGCGTGTAGGAGCTCGTCTGATCGTGGCATTGCGCTCTACTTACACTTCTTCGAGCATGCTTGGCTCTACCACTTCCGCCGTATCGTGTAAACACTTACGCAAATGCGAAACGTGAAACACGTCATGAACTCCGCTGAGCTTCTCTGGTAACTTTACTCTATACGCCATCTGTCCAATCCTCTCCGTAATTGGAAAGGGTCCTACGAACCTCGGTGCCAACTTCCCTACTGATCCAAAATAGACTACGTTTCTTAATGGTGACACCTAAACAAAAACCATGTCCCCAATATTGAATTCAAGATTGGTCCGTTTCCTATCAGCATATGACTTCTGTCGATCCTGCGCCATCTTCATTCGCCGTCGAATCAGGTCTATCATCTCCGAAGTCACCCTAATCATGTCGGGTCCAAGCAAAACCTTATTAGTGGATTCCCACCAACATGTAGGTGATCGGCACGGTCGTCCATAAAGAGCCTCAAAAGGTGCCATGCCAATGCTAGCCTAAAAACTATTATTATAGGCGGACTCCACTAGTGGAAGGTGTTCTTCCCATGTTCCTCCAAAGTCTAGGATGCATAGTCTCAGAAGGTCTTCTAGAACCCGATTTACTCTCTCGGTCTGGCCGTTTATCTGAGGGTGATAAGCGGTACTTAAGCATAATTGCGTTCCAAGTGGCTCTTGTAAGCTTTTCCAAAATTCTCTTGTGAAAATGGGATCTCTATCGCTCAAAATGCTCGAGGGTATGTCATGCAAATGAACTATCTCTCGAAGGTAAACAGATGCTAACCACACGGAGGTCCTTCTACTTTTAACGGGAATAAATGGGCACTTTTGATAAGTCTGTCTACAATTACCTAAATCCCCATATTACCCTTCCTTGATCTTGGTAACCCGTCTACAAAATCCATGGAAAAACTTTCCTATTTCCAAAGCGAAATCTCTAAGGGATGGAACAAACCTCCAGGCTTCTTTTGCTCTGCCTTGACTTGTTGTGTAACACCCCGTATTTTCTGTTAATGGTATAGTACCAAATTAAACAATACTTAATTTAAAATATGAGAATTAAGGGAAATGGGTTACGCCATTGTGTTCAACTCGGAATTCTGGTTGAGATAGAGTCCGAGTTTGCGTAAATTGGACTTCGTATGAAAAAGTTATGGCTGTCGTAAGTTTCCAGAAAATTCAAATAAATTCAAACAGCTCGCAAAAAAATTCAAATTCAAAACAAAAGTCAGAAGCAGGCTACCCCTATAGGTCGACCTGGGGATCGACCTTCCCCCTCCGGGCAGATCTGAAAGGTGATGATTTTGTGACTCAGTGCTGAGTCACTAGGGCTGAGGTGTCACCCTATCTTGATTGAATGGTTGTGGTTAACGTGAGGAACATCCGACAGCTCAAATTGAATTGAAATTCTATATAAACAGCCCAATTCTCAAACCTAAAAATCACACAAAAATAATCCTAGAACTATCATGCTGTCAATAGAAAACTTGGAGTAGCCGTCACCATTTCAAAGACAAGATAATAACCTGAATCAAAAATAAAATTAAAAGTAATCAAACTCAATGATCTACATCAAAGGCGAGCTTACCAATTTCAGAATTCAGATTTCTGAAAGCAAGAATTCCTTTTTAGATTGTAAGTTGGTTATTACGCATATTTAAACGTTCTCTCAAATGAATCATGACATGTTGTAATTTGAATATAGAATGATGCTTATGTATAAGATTTGATTCTCGTTTATCTTAAAGTATCGTTGCAATTAATCATGTCTATATGCTTGTGGTGATGACCATAGTATATATTAATCATGTCTATATGCTTGTGGGGATGAACATATTATATGTTATTGGAATCTATTATGATTGGGTAATGGATTTATTTTTCCAATTAAATGGTGAAACATGTCATGTTATAAATTAGTGGTTACTTGCAAGTTTATGATCTAAAACACATGCTTATATGTTAGATCAACACTCATGTATATTCACGTTAGGTTGAATCTATTTGTGTTGAAAATTTTGGAATTGTAGTCCTCTTATGTTTTAACACATAAGTATCATGCTAAGTTGTGATTCGAATATGTTGATAATAGTTCTCTTATGATTATGTAAAGACCCGCAACTTCCCCGTAAAGGAAAGCGTCGGATAGTTCAAGAACAAGCCACAACAGAACACATACAGAAGAACATTTCACTGTATATTACAACAATGCATCAGATTACAAGAATATACAGAGTATAAAAGAATATTACACAGAAATATCAGAGATTTAAATTACATTTAAATACATAGCAGCGGAAAAATAATACAATACACAACTAGAATGAGATATACGGATACAAAGCTTTCCGGATATCGTTCCAGCTGTAAACCAGGATCCTGTGAATATAAATCTGCAAAAACCAAAACTACTAGCTGCCCGTGTCAAAATAAGGGCACCTAGTGTTTAGGTTAAAACAATAAACTCCAGGGAGTCATGTGACTGGTGTGAGAACTAAAACAGTTATTAATCTTTATTTTAAATCAGGTAAATCAAGGGACCACGCCGTATAACACGGAACGGGTTTCCTTCCAAGAATACCAGTGCATAAAACAAACAGCGCAATGCTAAATAAAGAAAAATGAAGCTGTTATAAGACCCAGGTCCTATCACACAATGCAAACGCAAGCCGGGGGATAGGGTTTTCCCTTATAACAGCCAAAGGATGCTTGATACGTTTAAAAACAAATCATTTGATACTATTATAAGTGCATAGTGTATAAAACAACTTCAAATCATAAGTATCAATCATAGGCGGCATGGGTACCATATATCATGTCGCCATATATAGGTTTACAAATAAAACCGCAAATGTCACGTATTTGGAAATTGGATTTCCATCTATGAACCGAGGCAAAAGATAGTCCTCAACCGATTCGAGACGCTCTAGCCCGCCCCTCAGGCACAGCCGCAACCGTACCTTGGATCGTCAGGGCCGGTCCACACGAAGTGGATTATAATGCCTGAACAATACGTTTCTCCGCCCTTTGGGGCGTAGGTGAGCCAACTAAATGACTCCATCGGTTCGAGAACGACCGATCAATCCGAGGCGCCTCGCAACAGCAACAACCACATAAGTCAAACTCATCAGGGCGTGTAAAACCACTGACGCCACTTCTAGCTAGAAAGAAAACGCATGTCCCCCCTGAGGTCCGTCTCCCGTTTTTGGTTCATACCGGGTGTGAAACACGCGAATCAACGTTACACAAAGCTATGCCACAAAGGCCGTGCTTTGATCATCAACCACAAGACTTTGCTTTTCAACAGAAGCCTTGATCATTTGCATCTTAGCATGCCACACAGGCAAACCATCCTATGCAACCGATATCAGTCACACAGAATGAAATCCGATGTCAGACACACAGTCCATTTACAAGTCCGTTCTGGGTCTGAACGAAACCGGGAGCACCTAGTACCCCGCATATCCATCGATCTCCAAGTACGTCTGGACGATCACCAACTGTTTCCATCTTCTTGGGTGTACAGCCCAATCAATATCATCAGTTATCACCCAAACGACGTGAAGACTTCCGGTCTTCGACCATCGTCTTCATCTTCGACTTATCGTCGTATCAGTTATTCAGAATGGGACAAACCCGGTCTTTCCGAATAACTCGCGTATATTTTAAATAAGTGTTACACAAACACAACATACGCCTCATTCCAATTCATTAGTCACTAACCGTAAATTAATCAAGAGAATAATTTCCCAAATATTAACCCCGAAGGCCGAAACCAACATCAGATCAATATCCAGAAAACCATTCTGCTTGGCTAACCGACAGTTAGTTTCTAATTTCACATTCATAGGGAAAGGTTCCCATTAATTTTATCAAAGATAAATTCTTGAATTTATTCTTTAATCAACTTTTGAATATCAATTCAAACTAGTCGGGATTAGCGAACCTTACCGAAGTAATCATTTGTTTTAATTTCCCAATCCCAACCTATTCATCCCATGAAGTAAAAGTGGTAATACTTCATATCTAACACCACAGTGTTATCGGTAAATTCAATTACCATTTCACGTTCAAATCTAATTAAAGATTTAACTATCGCCTGGAGCAAAACTGGTGATACTCCACTTTCGATCATTTCAATCTAATTAAAGATTCATTAAAACTCCACTTAGTTTTAATCTTCGACTGGGTTAAAGAATCAGTGTCATTTAAAACACGGTTCACGATAAACCCAAAATCACATTCATTAATTATCGGGTTAAAGAACGAGTGTTATTTAAAACACTGCTCACGATAAACCCAAAAATCAATATCAATTCAATTCCAATTAAATATTATTTAATTGGTACACTTCATTAAATCTAAATAAAAAGATTTAATCTTTTCTCAACTGGGTTCAAGAATAGTGTTAGTGAAGACACCATTCACGACAAACCCAAATCACATTCGATATTCAATACAAGGCTCTGAATAGAAAATATATCGGCTTATATTCAATATCGAATTCTACGACTAACAAATGTCGTATTGGAAATAACGATATCAATATATATCTTTCAAATTTCCATAACAACACCTGTATAATCACGAATTCCAACATCGAAATATTCCGAAGACAATTTCGATTCAAATCCACTCCAATGCAATCATTGGAAATTCTGGTTATTTTTAAAACCCTTTTCGAATTCAATTTATTTATTTAAAAATAAATAGAATTATAATTCTAGTTCAAAACTAGTTTATTTCGATAAAAATCTATTTTTATCTTTTCAAATATGGAGTTTTTCATCCCAAACTTTCACAAATCATTTCTTATGATTTTACACAAATTATTACTATTTTTAATAATTTTATCAAGGCCCGTACAGTCGATTTCCATTAACGGCCATCGAACTGCACTTACAGCGACCTTTTTCGAATTTGATTTGGACGTATCTCCAAATCCAACCGTTAGATTTCAAATTTCTAACATTCATTAGAAAGCTCTTTTCGATACGAACCCAACGGTTCCGGTTTTAGGAGAATCCGACGGTCGGATCTCCCGCAATGTCCGTTTGAAATAAATGGTCGAAATTCACGAACTGCCGCGGCGCGGCGCGTTCTATTCAGGCCATTATATTATATATATAATATATATAATATATACTTCGTCGATTCCTATTTAAAACGAATTATATAAATAGTTTTAAATTCGTTTCAAAAGCAATTTCAACTTCCATTTCAATTCAAATCAAAATTGAATTCTTCTTTATAAATTCGTTTTAAAATTCATTTCAATTCAAATTTCAATTCAATTTGAATTCATTTCAATTCGCTTTCAATTCATTTCGAAATCGTTTTCAATTCAACTCATTTCGAAATCGTTTTCAATTCAATTCATTTCGAAATCGTTTTCAATTCAATTTGAATTCGTTTTCAATTCATTTCATTTCGAAATCGTTTTCAATTCAATTTGAGTTCGTTTTCAATTCATTTCATTTCGAAATCGTTTTCAATTCAATTTGAATTTGTTTTCAATTCATTTCATTTCGAAATCGTTTTCAATTCAATTTGAATTCGTTTTCAATTCATTTCATTTCGAAATCGTTTTCAATTCAATTTGAATTCGTTTTCAATTCATTTCATTTCGAAATCGTTTTCAATTCAATTTGAATTCGTTTTCAATTCATTTCAAAATATTCGATTTCGAAATCACTTTTCAATATTCATTTTTAAGATGAATAAAATCGATATAAATATCGTTCACGTCAAAATGGCGTCAATCTAATCAACACGGCTTCATAAATTTCTATTTTCAAATATTCTATTTCCAATATTTCTTTTTCAAAATAGTTGTTATTATCAAAATATTTCGTTCAACACATGACCAATCTCAACGAATGAGTACTGTCAACACATGAACTTTTATTTTATATCGATAAAGATGTAAATTTTATTACTAAAATATTTCGTTCAACACATGACCAATCTCAATGAATGAGTACTGTCAACACATGAACTTTTATTTTATAATATTCTTTATTTTTCAAATTGGAATGAGGCCCAATCAATTACCATATAAAGTTAATTATATGGATTTTCATACAACACATGTATACAATTACATTGAAAAATAATCAACCATCAACCAAAGTGCACTACACTGTATAAGCATCAAATATAGATATTCAACGCTTATAACAGCCTGTCAATCAATCGATCGACATATTTAATCAATCAGGATGAGTGACATTCATATTTCATCCCAACACCCGTGTGGGGTTTTCAAACAATCAAACACCTATTTTATTTGTGCAATTGGGCGATGTGTAAAATTTATCGACCCAATCAATGTCATTCAAATAAGTGTACATAAACAAACCGTCTGGTTTGTAAATGAATATTTATTTATTCACATTCACGTTAAAAATTATATTTTTAACGATAAAACATTTTATTCCAACATATGAATTTCTATTCAATTCATTTATTCTATAAAAATGATATTTTTATTTTTCTAACTTATTTTAGAAAATTTTGGCGGCATAACGGCACGATACTAGAAACGGGACAAGGCCTAGCCTTATCCCCGGTCTAGTGAAGGCCCACGCCATTCACACATCAATCATATCAATTTCATCTCACCAAACAATTCAATTTCAACAAATAATCCAACTAATCTATGCAACCAAACAAACAAGTCCATGGTCTGTGGACGATTGTGTCGGGTGCTACTAAGCACCGTCTGCATCCTAGTATATATATAAAACTAGAAAGAAATTGAAAGGTGAGAAATTCTCACATATAGCTATCCTAGCTCCACGGCACTTCATTGATAGAAATCTTCGCCAACTCGCCTTCGTTGTCCGCTTTCACTACATATGTAAAAATCGAATTTTTACTTCGCTATTCAATATATAAAAATCGAATTTTTATTTTGCTTCTCAATATATAAAAATCGAATTTTTATTTTGCTTCTCAATATATAAAAATCGAATTTTTATTTTGCTTCTCAATATATAAAAATCGAATTTTTATTTCGAAGTCCTATAGATAAAAATCATATTTTTAGTTCGAAGTTCAATATATAAAAATTCTATTTTTACATCGTTATTCCATATATAAAGATTGCATTTTGACTTCGCTATTAAATATAAAGATTATATTATTCTTTCAAAACTGCTTTTATAATCCCCTTTTTTTTTTAAAAACTGTTTTTAGTTTCCATCAAAACAGTTTTTGCCTTTTAGAAAAATCAGTTTGTCTTTCTTTAAAAATACAGTTTATATATTTCAAAAAAAAAACAGTTTTTGCCTTTTTAAATCAGTTTTATTACTTCATAAAAATCAGTTTTTAAATTCATTTTTAAAATCAGTTTTTATTTTTCTTTTATATAAAATCAGTTTTTATTTTTCTTTTATATAAAATCATTTTTTATTTTTCTTTTATATAAAATCAGTTTTCTCAACATTATAAAATCAGTTTTCTAAACATTATAAAATCAGTTTTCTAAACATTATAAAATCAGTTTTCTAAACATTAAAAAATCAGTTTTCTCAATATTTAAAAATCAGTTTTTCTCAATATTTAAAAATCAGTTTTTCGAAATTACGTTTATATAAAAAAAATATAAAAATAAAATAATAAAAATATAAAGAAATACTTACAGGGGGGGGAGGAGAATTTCGCAGTTCGTCGGCGGTAAGGCGTTCGCTTCCAGGGGGCGTCGCTGCTTCGGGTCTCGTGCGATCTGGGGGGGGGGGGCTTCGGTGGGAGTTCGTCGTACGAGGGAGAGGGGGGGTGCGGTGATGGGCGGCGGCGCTTCAGGGGGGGGGGGCGGCCGTCGATAGACTTTAGGGGTTTTTTTTTTTTTTTTCGTTTGGAATTAAAACGAACGGGGGGGGGGGGCAATGAAGATAAAGGGGGGGAGGAGAATTTATATTATTTATTAATTTAATTATTTTATTTTGCTCAAAAAGTTGACTTTCACATACGACCTCTAAACGAGGCCCACCGCCTGACGTCCTTAGCATTTTACCCCCATTCCGAACACAATGGGATATGTATCGTAGGCTGATTCGATTGTTTGAATCAGTTTCCGTTAAATTTACATTTAAATCATTATATTGAATTTTAAACGTACATTTCAAATTACTGGGGCCACATACGAACTCGAAAAATTCCAGAAAAATATTTTCTAGCTTCGTATTGACGATACGGTCCTAACAAAACTAGTTTCGTCGAATTCCGAGACCGTTGGAAAAATGGCCAATTTCCAGTCGATTAAAATCAACTGAAATGGTCAAAACACGTTTTCCTTTGCCACACTCACATATTGATTCGAAAAATTATGAAATTTGAAACCTAGCAATAACTTAACATCACGGACCCAACAAAACTGGTTTCGTCGAAATCCGAGGTCGTTTGCAAAACGGCTATTTTTAAGGGCCTTATATATATAAAAATATATATAAATTCCACAGCGACTATTTCTAATTTTAAACTGGACATATCTTATCATTTCTAAGATGAAATCCCAGTTTGTTAACTTCGTTACAAAGATATAGTTATACAGATTCAAATATTTCTTGTTTCGTTCAATTCTGACTTATATTGAATTCTGTATATTCATTTGAAATTAGAAATCGAATTTTCGAACTACCGCGCCATTTTCAATTCCTTTTATAATTATATATAATTATTTATATTCTAACGACGACGTGTATAACTATATATGTTCGAATTATATTCAAAATAAATTTCTCGTCGATTTTATTTAAAATAATCTATTTTAAATATTCAAAATTCGCTAAAATTGCCAATTTAAAAATTTCAAACTGGCTCGCATTTTCCGGGTTGTTACAATCTCCCCTACTTAAAACTTTTCGTCCCCGAAAAGGAACAAAGTCGAAAGTGGTTTGATTAATCAACTCTACACTCGATCTGGCTTCTATTCTCCAACTTTGTAGTTTCTGAGAATTTTCAAAATTTCAAAAATTTGGCTAACACCCTAAATTTTCGAAAAATTTCGCCATAACCTCCCCTGCACCGGGAGCATCGGGGAATTTCAAATGGCTTCCCCGGTCCTTCAGATCTCAAAAAGAAAAAGAAAAAGCCAAGCGGCTAGCCAAGCGGCTAGCCAATAGGCTCATAAAATCATCATCACCCAAACAAAACAGTAAATTATGTAGTAAACATGTACCTATTTGTCGGGCAAACAAATTTTATTCTCTGGCTCTAGCCTCCTTGCTATGACCTGTTCAATGATATATATGTATATGCAAACAATTGCGACCAATTTTCAATACAATTCTATATTTGATCAAATTAGGCATAATGGTTCAAAATTACCAAAAAATTAAACAAACCACACAAACATCAATCAATTAGTGAATTAGAGTCTCAAATTCATAATTTGATATCTATACAAAAATCAGATTTTTGATGCCAAATCACAACAATAGGCTCTATCTAATTTTGGTTCTCACACCAGTCTAATGGAAATATATAAATATCACACCTTCGACACTCGAATATAAATACTGGCGACAGTGCCCCATCACCAGAATTATTCCCGGGCACTAGGGGGATTCTATATCTACCCAATATATTAAAACTTCGAACACACGTTTGCAAGACATATATGCAAAATCTTTATATACTGGATTGCCCAATTCAATTTAAAATAAATAATCAAATACGAATAGTTGATTTATATTTTCAAAACAAAATTGGTTTTCATTTTAAAAATATACTCTTCACACTCGTTCTAGGATACTACTGACCCCATCTCTAACGAGTCATTCTCGTTGGATATTACTAATCCAATATCTGATGAATTCTTTCGTATGGTTCTAATGTGCCTTGTTCTCTAGCTTTGTAAACCAAAGCTCTGATACCACGTGTAAAGACCCGCAACTTCCCCGTAAAGGAAAGCGTCGGATAGTTCAAGAACAAGCCACAACAGAACACATACAGAAGAACATTTCACTGTATATTACAACAATGCATCAGATTACAAGAATATACAGAGTATAAAAGAATATTACACAGAAATATCAGAGATTTAAATTACATTTAAATACATAGCAGCGGAAAAATAATACAATACACAACTAGAATGAGATATACGGATACAAAGCTTTCCGGATATCGTTCCAGCTGTAAACCAGGATCCTGTGAATATAAATCTGCAAAAACCAAAACTACTAGCTGCCCGTGTCAAAATAAGGGCACCCAGAGTTTAGGTTAAAACAATAAACTCCAGGGAGTCATGTGACTGGTGTGAGAACTAAAACAGTTATTAATCTTTATTTTAAATCAGGTAAATCAAGGGACCACGCCGTATAACACGGAACGGGTTTCCTTCCAAGAATACCAGTGCATAAAACAAACAGCGCAATGCTAAATAAAGAAAAATGAAGCTGTTATAAGACCCAGGTCCTATCACACAATGCAAACGCAAGCCGGGGGATAGGGTTTTCCCTTATAACAGCCAAAGGATGCTTGATACGTTTAAAAACAAATCATTTGATACTATTATAAGTGCATAGTGTATAAAACAACTTCAAATCATAAGTATCAATCATAGGCGGCATGGGTACCATATATCATGTCGCCATATATAGGTTTACAAATAAAACCGCAAATGTCACGTATTTGGAAATTGGATTTCCATCTATGAACCGAGGCAAAAGATAGTCCTCAACCGATTCGAGACGCTCTAGCCCGCCCCTCAGGCACAGCCGCGACCGTACCTTGGATCGTCAGGGCCGGTCCACACGAAGTGGATTATAATGCCTGAACAATACGTTTCTCCGCCCTTTGGGGCGTAGGTGAGCCAACTAAATGACTCCATCGGTTCGAGAACGACCGATCAATCCGAGGCGCCTCGCAACAGCAACAACCACATAAGTCAAACTCGTCAGGGCGTGTAAAACCACTGACGCCACTTCTAGCTAGAAAGAAAACGCATGTCCCCCCTGAGGTCCGTCTCCCGTTTTTGGTTCATACCGGGTGTGAAACACGCGAATCAACGTTACACAAAGCTATGCCACAAAGGCCGTGCTTTGATCATCAACCACAAGACTTTGCTTTTCAACAGAAGCCTTGATCATTTGCATCTTAGCATGCCACACAGGCAAACCATCCTATGCAACCGATATCAGTCACACAGAATGAAATCCGATGTCAGACACACAGTCCATTTACAAGTCCGTTCTGGGTCTGAACGAAACCGGGAGCACCTAGTACCCCGCATATCCATCGATCTCCAAGTACGTCTGGACGATCACCAACTGTTTCCATCTTCTTGGGTGTACAGCCCAATCAAGATCATCAGTTATCACCCAAACGACGTGAAGCCTTCCGGTCTTCGACCATCGTCTTCATCTTCGACTTATCGTCGTATCAGTTATTCAGAATGGGATAAACCCGGTCTTTCCGAATAACTCGCGTATATTTTAAATAAGTGTTACACAAACACAACATACGCCTCATTCCAATTCATTAGTCACTAACCGTAAATTAATCAAGAGAATAATTTCCCAAATATTAACCCCGAAGGCCGAAACCAACATCAGATCAATATCCAGAAAACCATTCTGCTTGGCTAACCGACAGTTAGTTTCTAATTTCACATTCATAGGGAAAGGTTCCCATTAATTTTATCAAAGATAAATTCTTGAATTTATTCTTTAATCAACTTTTGAATATCAATTCAAACTAGTCGGGATTAGCGAACCTTACTGAAGTAATCATTTGTTTTAATTTCCCAATCCCAACCTATTCATCCCATGAAGTAAAACTGGTAATACTTCATATCTAACACCACAGTGTTATCGGTAAATTCAATTACCATTTCACGTTCAAATCTAATTAAAGATTTAACTATCGCCTGGAGCAAAACTGGTGATACTCCACTTTCGATCATTTCAATCTAATTAAAGATTCATTAAAACTCCACTTAGTTTTAATCTTCGACTGGGTTAAAGAATCAGTGTCATTTAAAACACGGTTCACGATAAACCCAAAATCACATTCATTAATTATCGGGTTAAAGAACGAGTGTTATTTAAAACACTGCTCACGATAAACCCAAAAATCAATATCAATTCAATTCCAATTAAATATTATTTAATTGGTACACTTCATTAAATCTAAATAAAAAGATTTAATCTTTTCTCAACTGGGTTCAAGAATAGTGTTAGTGAAGACACCATTCACGACAAACCCAAATCACATTCGATATTCAATACAAGGCTCTGAATAGAAAATATATCGGCTTATATTCAATATCGAATTCTACGACTAACAAATGTCGTATTGGAAATAACGATATCAATATATATCTTTCAAATTTCCATAACAACACCTGTATAATCACGAATTCCAACATCGAAATATTCCGAAGACAATTTCGATTCAAATCCACTCCAATGCAATCATTGGAAATTCTGGTTATTTTTAAAACCCTTTTCGAATTCAATTTATTTATTTAAAAATAAATAGAATTATAATTCTAGTTCAAAACTAGTTTATTTCGATAAAAATCTATTTTTATCTTTTCAAATATGGAGTTTTTCATCCCAAACTTTCACAAATCATTTCTTATGATTTTACACAAATTATTACTATTTTTAATAATTTTATCAAGGCCCGTACAGTCGATTTCCATTAACGGCCATCGAACTGCACTTACAGCGACCTTTTTCGAATTTGATTTGGACGTATCTCCAAATCCAACCGTTAGATTTCAAATTTCTAACATTCATTAGAAAGCTCTTTTCGATACGAACCCAACGGTTCCGGTTTTAGGAGAATCCGACGGTCGGATCTCCCGCAATGTCCGTTTGAAATAAATGGTCGAAATTCACGAACTGCCGCGGCGCGGCGCGTTCTATTCAGGCCATTATATTATATATATAATATATATAATATATACTTCGTCGATTCCTATTTAAAACGAATTATATAAATAGTTTTAAATTCGTTTCAAAAGCAATTTCAACTTCCATTTCAATTCAAATCAAAATTGAATTCTTCTTTATAAATTCGTTTTAAAATTCATTTCAATTCAAATTTCAATTCAATTTGAATTCATTTCAATTCGCTTTCAATTCATTTCGAAATCGTTTTCAATTCAACTCATTTCGAAATCGTTTTCAATTCAATTCATTTCGAAATCGTTTTCAATTCAATTTGAATTCGTTTTCAATTCATTTCATTTCGAAATCGTTTTCAATTCAATTTGAGTTCGTTTTCAATTCATTTCATTTCGAAATCGTTTTCAATTCAATTTGAATTTGTTTTCAATTCATTTCATTTCGAAATCGTTTTCAATTCAATTTGAATTCGTTTTCAATTCATTTCATTTCGAAATCGTTTTCAATTCAATTTGAATTCGTTTTCAATTCATTTCATTTCGAAATCGTTTTCAATTCAATTTGAATTCGTTTTCAATTCATTTCAAAATATTCGATTTCGAAATCACTTTTCAATATTCATTTTTAAGATGAATAAAATCGATATAAATATCGTTCACGTCAAAATGGCGTCAATCTAATCAACACGGCTTCATAAATTTCTATTTTCAAATATTCTATTTCCAATATTTCTTTTTCAAAATAGTTGTTATTATCAAAATATTTCGTTCAACACATGACCAATCTCAATGAATGAGTACTGTCAACACATGAACTTTTATTTTATATCGATAAAGATGTAAATTTTATTACTAAAATATTTCGTTCAACACATGACCAATCTCAATGAATGAGTACTGTCAACACATGAACTTTTATTTTATAATATTCTTTATTTTTCAAATTGGAATGAGGCCCAATCAATTACCATATAAAGTTAATTATATGGATTTTCATACAACACATGTATACAATTACATTGAAAAATAATCAACCATCAACCAAAGTGCACTACACTGTATAAGCATCAAATATAGATATTCAACGCTTATAACAGCCTGTCAATCAATCGATCGACATATTTAATCAATCAGGATGAGTGACATTCATATTTCATCCCAACACCCGTGTGGGGTTTTCAAACAATCAAACACCTATTTTATTTGTGCAATTGGGCGATGTGTAAAATTTATCGACCCAATCAATGTCATTCAAATAAGTGTACATAAACAAACCGTCTGGTTTGTAAATGAATATTTATTTATTCACATTCACGTTAAAAATTATATTTTTAACGATAAAACATTTTATTCCAACATATGAATTTCTATTCAATTCATTTATTCTATAAAAATGATATTTTTATTTTTCTAACTTATTTTAGAAAATTTCGGCGGCATAACGGCACGATACTAGAAACGGGACAAGGCCTAGCCTTATCCCCGGTCTAGTGAAGGCCCACGCCATTCACACATCAATCATATCAATTTCATCTCACCAAACAATTCAATTTCAACAAATAATCCAACTAATCTATGCAACCAAACAAACAAGTCCATGGTCTGTGGACGATTGTGTCGGGTGCTACTAAGCACCGTCTGCATCCTAGTATATATATAAAACTAGAAAGAAATTGAAAGGTGAGAAATTCTCACATATAGCTATCCTAGCTCCACGGCACTTCATTGATAGAAATCTTCGCCAACTCGCCTTCGTTGTCCGCTTTCACTACATATGTAAAAATCGAATTTTTACTTCGTTATTCAATATATAAAAATCGAATTTTTATTTTGCTTCTCAATATATAAAAGTCGAATTTTTATTTTGCTTCTCAATATATAAAAATCGAATTTTTATTTTGCTTCTCAATATATAAAAATCGAATTTTTATTTCGAAGTCCTATAGATAAAAAACATATTTTTAGTTCGAAGTTCAATATATAAAAATTCTATTTTTACATCGTTATTCCATATATAAAGATTGCATTTTGACTTCGCTATTAAATATAAAGATTATATTATTCTTTCAAAACTGCTTTTATAATCCCCTTTTTTTTTAAAAACTGTTTTTAGTTTCCATCAAAACAGTTTTTGCCTTTTAGAAAAATCAGTTTTTCTTTCTTTAAAAATACAGTTTATATATTTCAAAAAAAAACAGTTTTTGCCTTTTTAAATCAGTTTTATTACTTCATAAAAATCAGTTTTTAAATTCATTTTTAAAATCAGTTTTTATTTTTCTTTTATATAAAATCAGTTTTTATTTTTCTTTTATATAAAATCAGTTTTTATTTTTATTTTATATAAAATCAGTTTTCTCAACATTATAAAATCAGTTTTCTAAACATTATAAAATCAGTTTTCTAAACATTATAAAATCAGTTTTCTAAACATTAAAAAATCAGTTTTCTCAATATTTAAAAATCAGTTTTTCTCAATATTTAAAAATCAGTTTTTCTAAATTACGTTTATATAAAAAAAATATAAAAATAAAATAATAAAAATATAAAGAAATACTTACAGGGGGGGGAGGAGAATTTCGCAGTTCGTCGGCGGTAAGGCATTCGCTTCCAGGGGGCGTCGCTGCTTCGGGTCTCGTGCGATCTGGGGGGGGGGGCTTCGGTGGGAGTTCGTCGTACGAGGGAGAGGGGGGTGCGGTGATGGGCGGCGGCGCTTCAGGGGGGGGGGGGGGCGGCCGTCGATAGGCTTTAGGGTTTTTTTTTTTTCTTTTTTCGTTTGGAATTAAAACGAACGGGGGGGGGGGGGGCAATGAAGATAAAGGGGGGAGGAGAATTTATATTATTTATTAATTTAATTATTTTATTTTGCTCAAAAAGTTGACTTTCACATACGACCTCTAAACGAGGCCCACCGCCTGACGTCCTTAGCATTTTACCCCCATTCCGAACACAATGGGATATGTATCGTAGGCTGATTCGATTGTTTGAATCAGTTTCCGTTAAATTTACATTTAAATCATTATATTGAATTTTAAACGTACATTTCAAATTACTGGGGCCACATACGAACTCGAAAAATTCCAGAAAAATATTTTCTAGCTTCGTATTGATGATACGGTCCTAACAAAACTAGTTTCGTCGAATTCCGAGACCGTTGGAAAAATGGCCAATTTCCAGTCGATTAAAATCAACTGAAATGGTCAAAACACGTTTTCCTTTGCCACGCTCACATATTGATTCGAAAAATTATGAAATTTGAAACCTAGCAATAACTTAACATCACGGACCCAACAAAACTGGTTTCGTCGAAATCCGAGGTCGTTTGCAAAACGGCTATTTTTAAGGGCCTTATATATATAAAAATATATATAAATTCCACAGCGACTATTTCTAATTTTAAACTGGACATATCTTATCATTTCTAAGATGAAATCCCAGTTTGTTAACTTCGTTACAAAGATATAGTTATACAGATTCAAATATTTCTTGTTTCGTTCAATTCTGACTTATATTGAATTCTGTATATTCATTTGAAATTAGAAATCGAATTTTCGAACTACCGCGCCATTTTCAATTCCTTTTATAATTATATATAATTATTTATATTCTAACGACGACGTGTATAACTATATATGTTCGAATTATATTCAAAATAAATTTCTCGTCGATTTTATTTAAAATAATCTATTTTAAATATTCAAAATTCGCTAAAATTGCCAATTTAAAATTTTCAAACTGGCTCGCATTTTCCGGGTTGTTACAGATTAACACACACATAAGTATCATGCTAAGTTGTGATTCGAATATGTTGATAATAGTTCTCTTATATTTAACACACATAAGTTAATATGCTAAGTTGCGATCTAAAAATGATTATAGTAGCTTTCTTATGTTTTGACATACATAAGTTAATATACTAAGTTGTGGGTTGAAACTGTGATTATATGTTAAACCTCCATGTAAGACCTTTGTCAAGTTTACATGACAATTAGACACAACTTAGTCACAAGTTCACCTTTACCCATTTAATTAAAGTTAATGATACTTCTATGCCAAGTTACACATGACAAGGTGAAATGTATGCTATTTTATGTTTATTTCATGTCCCTTGTTTATTACCCTTTTTGTTTATGGGTTTGGGCTAATTCACTAGCCCAACATTGTGTGTGATTCATGCGTACGTTCCATGGGGGTAGCGATGGGAAAATATGAAAAGTCATGGCATGGATTTGTTCATAAAATGGTATATTTGATATACCATTTGTTGTGAGCATAATCAAAGGTTAATTATGGCATGATTAAATTAAATTAAATTTACATAAAGAAATTAGACATATATAGAAAAATGTGAATTTAGTAAAAGACGAATATGCCTAACCCGAGGTTAGAATGAGTTGTGGTGTAAATCTGCCCAGAACCGACCGGCATATCCAGTGACCACAACAAGACCTGTCTAATGTGGGTGGTTAGTGCATCAAGCTTGAAAGAACCCGAGTTTAGACTGAGTTGTGGTGTAAATCTGCCTAAAACCGACCGGCATATCCAGTGACCACAACAATACCTGTCTAATGTGAGTGGTTGGTGCTTTAAAAAATTAAAGCTAAGTCAGGATTGGTAGGGTTAAGTCAATTAGGGAAACACTTAACCGACTCAACATGTTAACTAAATGAATGGGTGTGGCTAGGTAAACTTGACACTTAACCAAATAAAAATGTTGATTAGAAAACCCTAGTAGCGGGGACCCATTTCAGCAGTAACCCACATAGATGTATCATGGTACCCTGAAACTAGGCGGGGTGGGGCACGATTACTGTGTTGATTATAAGCGGTCAAAACATCGGCGATTGGTGGGCCAGTGTAGGTTCCAATAGAGTATGGGCGTGCACATACTCGGGAGTGGAAAAATCAGGTACTTGGCATTAGTAGTATACACTATGCATCTTGAATCGTGTCGGGTTGCCACCAGAGGGATTGATACACCCCATCGTGGGACCAGCACAGGTATCTACAGTCAAACGGGGCCGAATGACACATGATATGAATGCATACGAGTAGGAGTCGTTCATTAAGGGGATCGTTTGTGATGAACACGTAGGGCTGGTTGAACCAATGGTTAAGTAGGTGCAGAGACTATAGTAATGGGTGCAATCACATGTTCCTCTTATCTTATATTAGGGTATTGTCCTATGTTCTGTTATTACTGTCATGATCCCTTTCCTTGTTTAATTACTAGTAATCATCAAACTTACCAGACTTATTGTCTGACCCGTTTTCCTTCGTCCTCTTTTCTTCCGTTTCCCCCTCCCCCCAGGTCCACAGTGAGGGAATACTACAGCTTAGTCAGACTCTTTGCAAGCTTCAAGAAAGTAGATGTATGATTTGGACTCTCTCTCACCTTGGCTATGGCTCTTGGACATTATCCTGTGGGATTTATGCAGTTTTGTTTATGGTTTATGCTTCTTTATTAAATAATCAAGACATAAGTTATGTTGTAATGTTTTGGAAGTTATTTTGAGACAATTTGATGTAACGCTTTTGTATTGAACCACGTATGAAATAAATAATTGAATTTCGCTGCTTATATTTATCTATCTTGTAAAGTTTTCTGTGTCTTGTACCTATAACCCTACACCAAAGTGAAGGTATTCCCTTTGTGAGTGACCTTAACAGAGGTGGGGTGTTTCACTTGGTATCAGAGCAAAGGTTTGCCAGATCAGATAAGAGTTTTTGAAAATTATTTTCAAAAAGGAATGTAAAGAAGCATTTTACAAGAAAGAGTGTCATTTTAAATTTTAAAAAGGCATAATCCCTAAAGCCATATGCACTATCTTTCTATCCTTCGTTTTGAATCTTTTCTTTTTCGTTTCATCATGTTTGGGAATCTTAACCTTCCAGAGGGTGTACCGATACCTGGCTGGTTCAGGAGGTACTTAGAGGCTAGGGCCAACGACGCAGGCCCAGCAGATATTCCTCCTCCTCCAGCTGCAGCGGTTCCTCCTCCTCCTCCTTGTGCAAATGCTTTCTAAAAGATTTGTAGAGACTTTAGGGCAATAGGTGGAAAGGATTTCAAGGGAACTGAATCATTCATAGAAGCAAGGAACTGGCTCAAAGAAACTGAGGATTTGTTTGTTATCTTCGAGGTGGATGATAGGCAGAGATACAGTTGGTTGTATGGTTGCTCAAAGACGAAGCTTCCTATTGGTGAGAAGTCACTAACGCTGAAATACTAGTTGACACATGGATGGATTTCAGAATAAGGTTTGAGATGAAATTCCTCTCACAGGATGAACAAAGTTTACAACTAGAAAAGTTCTTATCTCTTAAGCAAGGAAGTATGACGGTCAAAGAGTACGTCAATCAATTCAATCAACTGGCCCAATTTGGACTGGACTTAGTGAATACTCCTCATAAGAAGGCTCTCCGTTTTGTCAAGGGATTGAATGAGCCACTTCACAGCTTGGCTATGACCCATATACCTATGGGGGCTACTTATGAGAGGTTAGTGGACATGGCACTCTTACATGAGGAAGACAAGGGCAAGAAAGAGCCAAAATAGGAAGTGCCTCAATATAAGAAGGGGGAGGGGTCGCAGAACAAGAAGGCTGATTCAAAGAAAGGCGGGAAGAACAACAAACCCCGTGTCAAGAGAAAGTGTAATTTCTGTGGTATTCCCGAACATCTGATCAAAGACTGCAAGAAGAAGAAAAGGAAGATGGGTGGTTGTTTCCACTGTGGTGAGACAGGACACATGGCTAGGGCCTACCCAAGGAAGCAAGGGCAGGGAGCTGGACCTTCTTCTGGAGGACAAGTTCACGCTCTCACAGCACCTCCGCAAGAACGAAGTAGAAATATTTCTGTCGAAAGTTTATTCTAACTTTTTGATCATCCTGTTCGTACACTACTTGATTCTGGCGCATCGCACTCTTTTATATCTGCTGCTTTAATTGAATCTCTGCACTTAGACACCAGTATAGTAGAGGATCCCTTGGTTGTTTCAAATCCAATTGGGGGCTCAGCTTATTTTTCAATGGTTTGTTTGGCTTTGAAAATATCTATACTAAGCGTTGGGTTTAGATGTAATGCCTTTGTTTTGGGCTTCACGGGCTATGGGTTGATTCTAGGCATGGACTGGCTATCCGGTAATGGTGCCGTCCTTGATTGTGAAAAGAGAATGTTTAGACTTATGACTCGCCTTTGTAACACTCTCGAAATTTCTTGTAATCCTTTGAACTCCGTTATGCTTAGTTATCCAGAATCTCTTGATGCGTCCGTTGAGAACTTGCAGTTTGTAAGGATAGTCCGTGAATACTCGGACGTGTTTGAAGAGGTAAAAGACTTACCTCTGAAGCGGGAGATAGACTTCTGCATATACCTCATGGACAACGCAAAACCCGTTGCTTTACCCGTTAGACGCATGGCTCCGAGGGAGAGGAAAGAACTCAGCAAGCAAGTTAAAGAATTGCTTGACAAGGGGTTTATAAGGCGGAGTATTTCTGAATGGGGTGCTCTAGTGGTGTTCGCAACAAAAGCGGACGTTTCGCTCCGCCTATGCATTGATTATAGGGAGCTAAACAAGCTGACCAAGAGGAATAGGCACCCACTCCCGAGAATAGATGATTTGTTCGATCAGCTTGTAGGTGCATCGGTTTTCTCCCAATTAGATTTAGCTACTGGGTTTCATCAGCTAAGAGTGGCTGAAGACAGCATTGATAAGACCGCGTTTAGAACTCCAGATGGTTTCTTCGAGTGGCTTGTCATGCCTTTCGTCTTGACAAATGCACCCGCTTACTTCGTTGATTTAATGAGCAGGGTGTTCCGAGAATTCCTCAACAAGTTTGTGGTGGTCTTCGTAGACGATATTTTGATCTTCTCAAAGAATGAGGAAGAGCATGCTCAGCATCTAAAAGAAGTCATGGATACTCTCCGTGCATATCAGTTGAAGGCGAAATTCTGCAGATGCCATTTCTAGAGGGAAGAAGTTAGGTTTCTTGAACATGTGATGTCCAAAGAGGGGATAGCTATGGACCCCGCGAAAGTGGTTGCTGTGCAAGATTGGAAGGTTCCTCGAAACGCAACCGAAGTCCGAAGCTTTCTCGGGCTAGCAGGCTTTTATCGAAAATTTATCAAAGATTTTGCAAAAATCTCAGCTCCACTGACAAGATTGACAAATAAGAACCTAGCTTTCAATTGGGATTTGGATTGCGATATTGCTTTCCAACGTTTGAAAAGGGCTCTAACAACAGCCCCAGTTCTGACATTGCCTGATGGAAGCAAGATGTTTACAATATACACAGATGCTTGCGGAACGGTATTAGGTGCTGTTCTGATGCAAGAAGGGAAGGTAGTGGATTATGGTGGAAGACAATTGAAAGTACACGAGAAAAACTACCCAATCCATGACCTAGAGTTGGCAGCCATCGTTTTTGCGCTTAAGTCTTGGTGCCATTATCTCCTAGGTGAGAAATTTGAACTGTGTACTGACCATAAATCGTTGAAATAACTTTTCTCGCAGAAAGATCTCAATTTGAGGAAGCAAAGATGGATGGAGTTTCTTGCCTCGTTTGATTTTGATATTTCCTACACTCCTGGCAAGGGCAATGCAGTAGCAGACGCCTTAAGTACAAAGAAGCTGGCCTTAAGCTCTCTCTTTGTGGAAAGGCAAAGCTTGGAGTTCATAGCAAGCTTTAACTTCAGACCCTCCTCTTACTTTGCACCTGGCTTGCTAGCAACGTTAGAAGTGCGGCAAACTCTATTAGACTCAATCAGAGCCGCGCAAAAAGAAGACCCTCAGCTAGCTGATGTGATGGACAAGTTAATTAAGGGTGAGGCTTCCAGTCACCTCAATAGATACCCCATTGATGCCAAGGGCTGGTTGAGACGAGATGGAAGACTATGTGTCCCGCAAGTAAGGGATTTGTTAAAGGCGGTTCTAGAAGAGGAACACCATTCCAAGCTGACCATACACCCAGGCGGAGACAAAATGTATAATGACATCAAGAGAGTTTTCTTTTGGAATGGCATGAAGCAAGACGTAGCTGAATTTGTTTCTAAGTGTTTAATATGCCTACAAGTCAAAGCGGAGCAGAAGAAGCTTGGTGGTCTGCTCCATCCTCTAGAGGTCCCACAGTGGAAATGGGATAGCATCTCGATGGACTTTATAGATGGGTTGCCTAGGTCAACAAGGGGCAATACCAGCATTTGGGTAATAGTGGACAGGCTCACAAAAAGCGCCCACTTTATCCCCGTCAAGAGCAGAAGGACTGCCTCATCTCTAGCATCCATATATCTTAAATAGATAGTTCGACTCCATGGGTTACCCTCCAGCATAGTGAGTGATCGAGACCCTATCTTCACAAGCGAATTTTGGAAGAGTTTACAAGAGGCTGTAGGCACACAATTATGCTTAAGCATGGGATATCACACTCAAACCGATGGCCAGACGGAAAGAGTCAACAAAGTATTAGAAAACCTCTTGAGATTATGTATTATTGATTTCGGAGGTACATGGGAGGATCATCTACCTATGGTGGAATTCGCTTACAACAATAGCTACCAAGCCACCATAGACATGGCGCCTTTCGAAGCTTTATATGGAAGACCGTGCAGGTCACCAACTTGTTGGTGGGAGTCCACAGACAAGCTCACACTTGGACCAGACATGATTAGGGAAACTTCAGAGAAAGTGGACTTGATACGAAGAAGAATGAAGACTGCCCAAGATAGACAGAAGTCCTAGGCAGACAAAAGAAGAACTGACCTCGAGTTCGAAGTTGGAGACGAGGTGTTCCTTAAAGTATCTCCTTTGAGGAACGTCGTTCGCTTTGGATCCGCATGAAAGTTAGCACCAAGATTTGTAGGGCTGTTCCCTGTCATCGAGAAGGGTACAACTCCCCGAAAGGTTGGTCGGTGTTCATAATGTCTTTCATGTCTCTCACCTGCGGAAATGCTTACATGAGTCTGCAAAAGTGGTACAACCAAGTATGCTAGAGGAAGTTGAAGTTGAACGAGAAGCAACTGTGAGGAGAGTTCCAACCTGTATCTTGGGAACATAAGTCAAAAAGCTACGCAACCGTGAAGTTAAGCTCGTCAATTTTCAATGGAGCGACACCGAGGAAGACGCGACTCGGGAAACTGAGATTAGAATACGCGCAGCCTACCCTTTCCTTTTTTAGGGTACATCCTTAATCTCTTTTTCTTTAAGTTTATGCTCGTATCTATCTTTTTAGGTATATCTCCTCGATCCTATCCTTTATCCTTGGGTAGGAACCCATTTGGATGTAAACATGTAATTGAAACATGTTATGATTGATGGTTGCAAGTGGTTGCTAGTGGATGCATATACACACACATTAGGTATTAGATCGGCTCGGTCACTTCCATATTGCATATGCATATATGTATTGGTATATGGATTGAAACTTGATGTGTTATCATGTGGATGTTGCATTTGTATGAATGATTGTGCACTCATGTAGGAAATTTTGAGTAGGAAAAATTGCATTCATAATAGACTCATGGCACTGACATAATTTGCATTAAGAAGGTCGACTGAATCAGTAGACCGCCTGATTTTGCATTAGATAAGGACCTGTGCACACACACAATGCATATGATTATAAAGCATTAAAAATCTTTTAAGGACAACAGACGCCTATGTTTAATGGTTGAGTAGATGGGTAATTGGATGATAGGATATAAGTTCTTCTCGACTTGAAGATTTCGGGGACAAAATCCTAAAAGGAGGGGAAAATGTAACACCCCGTATTTTCTGTTAATGGTATAGTAACGAATTAAACAATACTTAATTTAAAATGTGAGAATTAAGGGAAATGGGTTACGCCATTGTGTTGGTCTCGGAATTCTGGATGAGATAGAGTTCGAGTTTGCGTAAATTGGACTTTGTATGAAAAAGTTATGGCTGTGGGAAGTTTCTAGAAAATTCAAATAAATTCAAACAAGTCGAAAACAAATTCAAATTCAAAACAAAAGTCAGAAGCGGGCTGGGCGGGAAAATTTCCGCCCAGGTCGACCAGGAGGTCGACCCTAGTTTCGACCTCCCCCATAGGTCGACCTGGGGGTCGACCTGCCCCCCTCCCCCCCGGGCAGATCTGAAAGGTGACGATTTTGTGACTCAGTGCTGAGTCACTAGGGCTGAGGTGTCACTTTATCTTGATTGAATGGTTGTGGTTAACCTTAGGATCATCCGACGGCTCAAATTGAATTGAAATTCTATATAAACAACCCAATACTCATTCCTAAAAATCACACAAAAATAATCCTAGAACTATCATGCTGTCAATAGAAAACTTGGAGTAGCCGTCACCAATTCAAAGACAAGATAAGAACCTGAATCAAAAATAAAATTAAAAGTAATCAAATTCAATGATCTACATCAAAGGCGAGCTTACCAATTTCAGAATTCAGATTTCAGAAAGCAAGAATTCCTTTTCAGTTTGTAAGTTGGTTATTACGCAGATTTAAACGTTCTCTCAAATGAATCATGACATGTTGTAATTTGAATATAGAATGATGCTTATATATAAGATTTGATTCTCGTTTATCTTAAAGTATCGTTGCAATTAATCAGGTCTATATGCTTGTGGTGATGAACATAGTATATATTAATCATGTCTATATGCTTGTGGGGATGAACATATTGTATGTTATTGGAATTTATTATGATTGGGTAATGGATTTATTTTTCCAATTAAATGGTGAAACATGTCATGTTATAAATTAGTGGTTACTTGCAAGTTTATGATCTAAAACACATGCTTATATGTTAGATCAACACTCATGTATATTCACGTTAGGTTGAATCTATTTATGTTGAAAATTTTGGAATTGTAGTCCTCTTATGTTTTAACACATAAGTATCATGCTAAGTTGTGATTCGAATATGTTGATAATAGTTCTCTTATGATTAACACACACATAAGTATCATGCTAAGTTGTGATTCGAATATGTTGATAATAATTCTCTTATATTTAACACACATAAGTTAATATGCTAAGTTGCGATCTAAAAATGATTATAGTAGCTTTCTTATGTTTTGACATACATAAGTTAATATGCTAAGTTGTGGGTTGAAACTGTGATTATATGTTAAACCTCCATGCTAGACCTTTGTCAAGTTTACATGACAATTAGACCGAACTTAGTCACAAGTTCACATTTACCAATTTAATTAAAGTTAATGATACTTCTATGCCAATTTACACATGACAATTTGAAATGTATGCTACTTTATGTTTATTTCATGTCCCTTGTTTATTACCCTTTTTGTTTATGGTTTTGGGCTAATTTACTAGCCCAACATTGTATGTGATTCATGCGTACGTTCCACGGGGGTAGCGATGGGAAAATATGAAAAGTCATGGCATGGATTTGTTCAGAAAATGGTATATTTGATAAAACATTTGCGGTGAGCATAATCAAAGGATAATTATGGCATGATTAAATAAAATTAAATTTACATAAAGAAATTAGACATATATAGAAAAATGTGAATTTAGAAAAAGACGAATATGCCTAACCCGAGGTTAGACTGAGTTGTGGTGTAAATCTACCCAGAACCAACCAGCATATCCAGTGACCACAACATGACCTGTCTAATTTGGGTGGTTAATGCATCAAGCCCAAAAAAAACCCGAGGTTAGACTGAGTTGTGGTGTAAATATGCCCGGAACCGATCGGCACATCCAGTGACCACAACAATACATGTCTAATGTGAGTGGTTGGTGCTTTAATAAATTAAAGCTAAGCCAGGATTGGTAGGGTTAAGTCAATTAGGGAAACACTTAACCGACTCAACATGTTAACTAAACGAATGGGTGGGGTTAGGTAAACTTGGAAACTTAACCAAATAAACATGTTGATTAGAAAACGCTAGTAGCGGGGACCCATTTCAACAGTAACCCACATAGATGTATCATGGTACCCTAAAACTGGCAGGGTGGGGCACGATTACCGGGCTAATTATAAGCGGTCAAAACATCGGCGGTTGGTGGGCCAGTGTTGGTTCCGATGGAGTATGGGCGTGCACATACTCCGGAGTGGAAAAATCAGGCACTGGGCATCAGTAGTATACACTGTGCATCTTGAATCGTGTCTGGTTGCCACCAGAGGGACTGATACACCCCATGGTGGGACCATTACAGGTATCTACAGTCAAGCGGGGCCGAAAGACATAGGATATAAATGCATACGAGTAGGAGCTGATCATTAAGGGGGTCATTTGTTATGAACACGTAGGGCTGGTTGAACCAATGGTTAAGTAGGTGCAGAGACTATAGTAATGGGTGCGATCACATGTTACTCTTATCTTATATTAGGGTATTGTCCTATGTTCTGTTATTACTGTCATGATCCCCTTCTTTGTTTAAACAGTAGTAATCACCGAACTTACCAGACTTATTGTCTGACCCGTTTTCCTTCGTCCTCTTTTCTTCTGTTTCCCCCCAGGTCCACTGGGAGGGAATACTGCAACTTAGTCAGACTCTTTGCAACCTTCAAGAAAGTAGATGTATGATTTGAACTTTCTCTCACCTTGGCTATGGCTCTTAGACATTATCCTTCAGGATTAATGCAGTTTTGTTTATGGTTTATGCTTCTTTATTAAATAATAAAGACATAAATTATGTTGTAATGTTTTGGAAGTTATTTTGAGACAATTTGATGTACTGCTTTTGTATTGAACCACGTACGAAATAAATAATTGAATTTCGCTGCTTATATTTATCTGTCTTGTAAAGTTTTCTGTGTCTTGTACCTATAACCCTCCACCAAAGTTAAGGTATTTCCATTGTAAGTGACCTTAACAGAGGTGGGATGTTTCATGTTGGCACACTCTGCATCTAACAATGAACTCGGCCACGTCCTTCTTCATTCCGGTCCAAAATAAAACTCACTTCATATCCCTATACGTCTTATCACCACCGGGATGTATGGTCATCTTAGAGCGATGTGAGTCTTCAAGAATTGCCTTCTTCAAACTCTCGTCTTTTGGTACGCACAGACTTCCATCTCTACGTAGCCAACCTCTCTTATCTATAATATATCTATCAAGACGACTCGAGGACTCCTCTCCTATAAGCTTGCCTACTATCTCAACCAACCGTGGGTCATTTTGCTATGCCTCTCCAACTCGTCCCAAAAGTGTAGATTGCACCTCTAACGATGCAAATAATCCGGGTACATTATCGACAGAGGGTCTGAAGTCAAAGGAAGATATATACTCCAAACTCTGCCACTCTACGAACAAAGGACTTAAAGTTAACTTCTTTCTACTTAAGGCGTCGACTACAACGTTACCCTTGCCAGGGGTATATGTGATCTCAAAATCGTAGGATGCCAAAAACTCCATCCATCTTTTTTGCCTCAAGTTTAGGTCCTTCTGAGAGAATAAGTACTTTAGCGACTTATGGTCTGTATACAACTCAAACCTCTCGCCAAGCAAATAATGACTCCATGAATTAAGCGCAAAAATTATGGCCGCCAACTCTAAGTCGTGGGTAGGGTAAATTTTCTCGTGGGCTTTTAACTGTCTTCCACCAGAGCATATCACCCTTCCCTCTTACATTAAAACTGCGTCAAGCCCTGTCCCGCAAGCATCGGTATATACAGTGAATGTCTTACTCCCATCTGGCAAAACTAAAACAGGAGCTGTCGTCAAAACCCTCTTCTGACGTTGGAAAGCATCATCACAGTCAACGTCACAAGTAAAAGTCAAATTCTTCTTTGTTAATCGAGTGAGAGGGGCTGATATCTTCGCGAAGTCCTTAATGAACTTCCTATAATAGCCAGCCAGCCCTAAAAAGCTTCTTACTTCTATTGCGTTCTTAGGAGTTTTCCAATCTTGGATTGCCACCACCTTGGCAGGATCCATAGCTATCCCTTCCTTAGAGACCACGTGTCCTAAGAACCCCACTTCTTTTCTCCAAAAATGGCACTTGGAGAACTTAGCTTTTAGCTGATGTGCTCATAGGGTCTCTAAGACTTCCCTAAGATGTAGGGCTTGCTCTTTTACATTTTTAGAGAAAACCAGAATATCGTCTACAAATACTACCACAAACTTGTTTAGAAACTCCCTAAACACCCTACTCATTAAGTCAACAAAGTATGCGAGTGCATTCGTCAAACCAAAAGGCCTGACGAGCCACTCAAAGAAACCGTCAGAAGTTCTAAAGGCAGTCTTATCGATGCTATCTTCAGCCACCCTTAGCAAATGAAACCTTGTAGCTAAATCCAGTTACGAGAAAACTGAAGCACCTACCAAATGATCGAATAAATCGTCTATCCTCGGCAATGGGTGCCTGTTCTTCTTTGTTAGCTTATTCAGCTCTCTATAGTCCACGCACAATCTAAGTGAACCATCAGCTTTTGTAGCAAAAACGACTGGAGCACCACACTCCGAAATACTTCTTCTTATGAATCCCTTCTCAAGCAATTCTTTCACTTGCTTACTGAGTACTCTTCTCTCTCTCGGAGCCATGTGGTGCACTGGTAATGCAACTTGCTTTGCATTATCTACTAGATATATTCGAAAGTCTATCTCGCGCCTCAGGGGTAAACCTCGAACTTCATCGAAGACGTCACTATATTCATGGACCACACGAACAGGTTTCAAATCATCATTGGATGCGTCTAGGGATTCTAGGTAGCTAAGCATTACCGGACCTCTAGGGTCACAAGAAATATCAAGGGTCTTTCCACAACGAGTCAACAATCTAACTACCCTTCTTTCACAATCTAGGATGGCACCGTATCCTGTTAGCCAATCCATACCTAGAATCAAGTCGTAGCCCATGAAGCCAAGAACAAAGGCGTTGCATTCAAACCCAATGCCCAAGATAGACACTCTCAAATCCCGAAAAATCATAGAAAGATGAGCCAAACCACCAATAGGATTTGAGACTACTATGGGATTCGTAACTAGACTAGTATTTAGGTGCAGTGTTTCAACTAACGAAGCAGATACAAACGAGTGTGAAGTGCCAGAATCAAACAAAGTACGAACATGATGATCAAATAGAAAAACTAAACTTTTAACGGAAATATTTCTACTTCTCTCCTGTCCTGGTGCCATGAGAGCCTGAATCTGCCCTCTCGCCTGCCCTTGTGCCATAAGAGCCTGAAGCTGCCCTCCAGAAGTTCTTTGCCCTTGCCCCTGTTTCCTTGGGCAGTCCTTAACTAGATGACCTGCCTCTCCAGAGTGGAAACAGCCACTCTTCTTCTTTTTCCTACAGTCTTTGCTCAGATGGCCTGGTGTCCCACAATTAAAGCACTTCTTCTTTCCTTTGCCATTATTGTTCTTCCCGCCTTTCTTGTTTTGCTGTTGTGGCTTCTTCTGTTCTCCTTTCTTCTCCGGTGCCTTATTAGCATTTGCACCTTTCTCTTCCTCATGCATAAGCGCCATGTCAACTAGTTTCTAAAAGGTAGCCCCCATCGGAATGTGGGTCATCGCCAACCCATGTAGCGGCTCATTCAAAACTTTAACGAACCTCGGGGCCTTCTTCTCAGGTGTGCTTACCAATTCCAAGCCAAATCCCGCCAACTGATTGAACTTGTTGACGTACTCCTTTACTAATAAATCCCCTTGCTTCAACGCCAAGAATCTTTCCATATGTAATTTCTCTTCTGCTCATGAGAGAAACTTCATTTCAAAACTACGCTTGAAATCCATCCATGTCTCCACCGGACGCTCTCTGTTCGTGACCTCCCACCAAAACGAGGCTTCGTCTTTCATTAACCAAGCAGCCAATTGGACCTTCCTTCCATCTTCTACTTCGAAAATGCCAAATAGATCTTCCACCTCCTTAAGCCAATTTCAAGCTTCAACAAACATCTCTTATCCGTGAAAAGGTTTCCCGCCCATTGCCCTAAAATCTTTGCATATCTTTGCAAAAGTATCAACACGGGGTGGAGGAGGAGGAGGAGGGGGAGGAGGAGCATTTGATGGTCATGCGACATTGGCCCTAACTTCTAGATACCTTCTAAACCATCCTGGTATCGGTATCCCCTTGGGTATCTCGGGAATTCCAGACATGCTGAAAAGAAAGTGAAGAGATTCAAAACGGAGAATTCGAAAGAAAGATATATGGCTCTTGGGGGTTATGTTTTTAAAACAAACTTTTCTCTTGAAAATACTTTCCTTAAAACATAATTTTGAAAGTATTTCTTTATAAAATGCTTTTTGAAAAATAGTTTTTCAAAATTCATATCTGTTCTGGTAACCTTCAGCACTGATACCACGTGTAACACCCCATGTCCATTAATGTCACTCACAAAGGGAATGCATTAACTTCCATGGAGCGTATTTAGTGTATAGAATATAACAAGACAGATATAAATAACGGTACATGAAAATTTTAAAACAACTTTTATTGCAGCGGAGAAATAGTTTGATTACAACAACTTCATAAACAAAGTACACTTAATATTCATCTTGAGAAATTGTTTCAGAGTACATAAAACAAAAAGCATAAACCCCAACACAAGTAGCCATAAAAGAGATGAGTTGAACTTTACTTTCAGCAATCCAAGCACTCCCAAAAGAGAGAAAAAGAGATCCGAGATCAAGCTCCACTAGTACTAGTCCCACCCTGAGAACCTTGGGGGGGAGGAAGAAAAGAGGCGAAAACAAGGGGGTCAGACATAAAGTCTAGCGAGTATAATAACTTTAACAATATAATTATTAAAGTAACTAGGATAAGGCATAAACTGGTAAGATAAGATATGACCATGAAACAAGTGGGCATGACAAAGCAAATAAGAGGAATATTCTGGCGTTAATCTCGTTCCTAATCACTATACGATAATTACTATACTGCACCACAACTAGTCACCCTAAAAGTTGATCCCGCCTACAGAACTTAATAAAGATAATGGTAGTTTCATGTACCCCTAGATGCCTTCATAGGTGCTGTCTTCCCCTATCTCCACTAGTTATAACCACTACCCCCATTCGATCGGCTTCCTAACTCGTAGATACCTGTGTTGGTCCCACAGTGGGGTGTATCACTCCCCAAAGTGGCAACCCGATACCACTAAAGATGCACAACTTATATCTACACGATGCAACAACGTCTTACCTACCAGCCCGGGCCTACGCACGCACATGACCTTGTTGGACTTGCGTTGCCACCGTTAACCCGTTTTGACCTCTTACAATCAAATCCAGTAAGCGTGTCCCGTCCTCAACTTGGGTCGAGCTCACAAAGATACTTAATGGGTTACTAGTTTGAAAAGGGCCCCCATGCTTGACGCAAGCCTTCCACCTATGCTTGGTCCCCACTAAGGTTACCCTACTTAGTCCCATTCTTATTCATGTCTTCTTACATGTTTTAATCTTGGTTAAGTGCATCTAATCGTATTTCACATGCCACCCAAGGCACCCACTTAATTTCACATGCCACCCAAGGCACCCACTTAATTTCACATGCCACCCAAGGCACCCACTAAACCCCTCTTGTCCCACCACATGTTTATCTGGTTAAATGTTACTTAATTCATTAGAACCGTAACCTTGTAAAGACCTCCCACATTGGCTGACATTTGCGGTTGTTGTATTTGCTGGGCGGGTCCGGGCAGTCTTATACCGCAAACGAGCCTAACCTCGTGTCTTTACAATTGTTACGCATTTAATTCGTGCCTTTGACCTCTCACATTAGACTGGAATTTGTGGTTGCTAGATTTGTCGGGCGGGTCCGGGCAGTCTTACACCACAAAAGAGTGTAACCTCGTGTCTTAGGCGGTTAATTACTACACATCTTTATTTAACCCCAAATTGGATTAATATCCCTATTCAAATTTTTCAATAAAATCCAAATTTATTTATGTCCATAATTGTCTCTTAAAATTATGTCCAAAAATACCAATTATGCCGATTAATGTCTCAAATTAATTATATGCCTTTTAAGGCCATTTTATGCCAATTCACAATTTATGTATATTCAATATTATCCCATCATCCCCACGCTATTCGTACGTTTTCATATGACATATGTTAGACTCGCAAATATTCTAACTTTTAAAAAGAAAAACAACATCACATAACACATAAAATAGTTCTAAGGATCATGACATAAGACTACATAGCCAATAACTTTCATATGAATTTCATTCAAACTAGCATATGATACAAAACTAGCATAGGTAATGGTCATAAACTTGCATAACTTATGTACTGCTATAGATCCAAACATAATGGTGTGAACTTGCATAAGGATCTAAACATAAAGATGTAAACTTTCATATAGATCTAAACATAAAGATGTGAACTTGCATATAGATCTAAACATAAAGAGGTAAACTTGCATATGGTTCTAAACATAAAGATGTATACTTGCATATGGATCTAGACATAAATGTTAATGTCACATAAACCAGCATATGCATATACATGTCTCACATATGTTTTAACAACTCAAACTTGCATAAGATTAATACATGAATATATGATCCAATCATCACAAACTTGCATAAGATATATGATTCAACTTGCATAAGATTCACATAAGAACTAACATATGATCCAACTTGCAAAAGACTAACATATGATTCAACACCACAAACATACATATAATTTACATCACATGATTCAAAATCATATTTTCATAATCCCAGTTATATCTTGTCTTAATTAAATTAATTAATTATTTTGTGAAAGTTATCATAATCACAATTAAAAAGAATAGTCTTGTCTTTCTGGGATCTGTATTCTAAAACTGAATTGCTCGCCTTTGATGTAGACTAATTGTTATTTAGAAGCTTCTATCTTGCTTTAGGGTTGAAAGTGTATGGTGGCTACTCTAGGTTCTCCATTGACGGCATGGCGGCTCTTGTTATGAATTAATGTGATTAGGGTTAGGGGTTTAGGAGTGTTTTTATAGAAGTTTAATTTAATAAGAGCCGTCGGATTAACCTAGGGATAACCAGAACCATCAGGACCACTCAGATGCCACATCAGCCCTTAGAGTGAATCGGGCCACGGGTTGACAGCCAAACACCCTGGATCGACCCCTAGTCGACCCAGCGAGGCTTGGGTCGACTACGAAAATGGTGCGGTTCGGCTATTCTCGCTCCCGGTTCGCTGTTTTGAACTTTTTTTGAATTATATATATATATATATATATATATATATATATATATATATATATATATATATGTAACAACCCGGGTTCTGACGGATCGATTTTTTTTTTCAAAAATTCCAATCCATCGAGACCCGAGAGGTTTTTCTCTGGTATCCCGCAGAAAAGACAGAGATAAATAAATATGTCAGAACTTGTAAAGCATCTCACAGCGGAAGGAATAAAATATGTTGAAATTAAAATATAGCTTTACATTATTAAACATACTGCTTAACCAGTAACCCAAGCTATCATATCCCTGTCACTACCTAACCTGCGAGTATGTAATAAGGAGGGGGTCAGAACATAAGTTCTGTGTGAATGATTTTAAACTACAAATGTTGAATAACCCTACATATACCGGTCTATTGCATTTTCTTGTTTATTAGGTTATTTGTGTTGATAGCCCTTATGGCATGTACTCACGTCGCACCCATCTACTCTCTAGTAGATCAACCTAATATAGTGTATATGTAGCTACCCCCAACTAAGGTATATCCCACTCGCATGGTCTCCTCTGTATGTATGTAATCCCTTATCCAATGCCACATGTCATACAGAATCTCATGTATATATATGTATGTGTATACCAACGCTACATCTGCATAGAACCTTCATTACTATATTACGTAAGCGTTTGGACCACCACCCTTGGTTCGACTAGGTTCCGTCATCGAGTAATGCCCCTTAGTCTATGATACACCACCCAGAGCGATGTGTATGTACCTAAACTTTTTCCCACGTACGTATCGTCAATCGTACTCACCGTCTACTTGCACATGTTCTCTATATGTGCGAACCCGAATCCCGTGGCAGGGCTAATCAAGAAACACGAAACTCGGTCGGGAGCTTTAAGATATCTGTCGATGCAAATGCTAAGGTCTGCCTTTACAGTGGCTATGGTCCCACTGGACCCCTCCCTCAACTAACAAACGAAAGGCACCTATGAAAATCAAGAACGAGAACTTTCCCTGGCACAACTACCTGGACGTCTATGCCCTTCCCTATTGGCCTTACCTCACCCATAACTAGATAGCAAGTATATGGTATTTTGGAGTTCTCTGCCTTTCCGCTTTTCGTACTGACTGAAGATGGTAGGTAGACGATGAGTTGCAATCACAGGGCACTAAATGGTCTCGCCGACTCACGCTGGTCCATCCTAGTCTTTAGGTTGCCTTCTAATTGTTGCAACCAATGCATATTCTTGGTTCATAACCGTGCAGATCTAACCTCTTTGTGCCCAGGTGGATCATCTGCATTTTCATAGAGGGATACCAAGAGTACCCTACTACACGTCCCCTGAAGCTGTGTGCTTCATATCCCAGTCTGTTGTAGCCTACAAGAGTTTTTAGATGGACGTTCGTTCCTCCTCGTATTCTACGACTTAAAGATGATCTACCATGTTTGGTTATTCATCCTATATGTGGACTGGTGCAAGCGCGTTTTTTACTTAGTTCTCTTAACTAAGGTTTAGTACTTAGCTCTCTTAACTAAGGTTTGATACTTAGTTCTCTTAACTAAGGTTTACTACTTGGTTTTCTTAGTCGTTCATCTTCCTAACTAAGGTTTTAATACTTAGTTCTCTTAATATTTGTCTACTTAGTTCCATTAACTAAGGTTTACTGACAAGTTCTCTTTATCGTTTATATTTACATTAGCAAGAGAATAATGCCCTACGTGTCAATCCCAAAGACCGAGATCAACATCAGATTGACACTCAGAGAATTACTCAACTCAACCAATCTCTTGTTTTGTTATTCATATAACATATGTCATCTTCTTTAATAGACTACACATTATCACTTTACAATTCATATCCAACTTATTTGTTTAATACTTAGTTTCCTCTAACTAGGGTTTATTACTTAGTTTCTATTAACTAAGGTTTGTTACTTAGTTCTCGTTAACTAAGGTTTGGTTACTTAGTTCTCATTAACTAAGGTTTGTTTACTTAGTTCTTCTTTAACTAAGGTTTGGTTACTTAGTTCTCATTAACTAAGGTTTGTTTACTTAGTTCTTCTTTAACTAAGGTTTGGTTACTTGGTTCTCATTAACTAAGGTTTGTCTACTTAGTTCTTCTTTAACTAAGGTTTGCCAACGAATTCAAGCATGACTTAAGTTCTTTTTATCAAACGATAGCGCATGGGTACTTTTATACATTTTCAGCTTAGATTAACTTATTTTATGGTATAAGTTGTTCCACCCTTCAAATCTTGTATTATATCTTAAGTCATAACCTTCCCTTGGTCTACCTATTATTCAATCTTTACATTACCGCAACTTTGGTTTATAATAGGTTGTTAACATTCCCCATCTCTATGTTGGTTAAGTTTACCCAAGTTGACTTAACCCCATCCACTTATCCATTCACATGTTATATTGGTTAAGTGTTGTTAACCCTACCATACTTAGCATGTGTCATTAGCATTAATTAATTATTAATGCACCAACCTCTCACATTAGACCTATTGTTGCGGTTGCTGGAAGTGTCGGTCGGTTCCGGGCAGGCTTACACCACAACTCAGTCTAACCTCGGGTTCAAGCAGGTTATGACTAACTTCTCACATTAGACCCTATTGCTTGCGGTCACTGGATGTACCGGGCAGTTCCAAGCTGTCTTACACCACAAACTCAGTCTAACCTCGAGTTAGCCATGTTTCATCTTTAGCTAATTAACAGTTCATGTCAATTCTAGGTGTCGTATGCCAATTACAAAATTCATAAATATGTTCATGTTCAAGTTATGCAAAAAGTGTCAATTTTATGTTTAAACCCCAAATTACCCAAATTTTAAGTAGTATATTCCAAATCCACTTATAATCATATTCATGTCTATTCCACGTTATAATTAATTGTCCAAACCACATATTTATTCATACCAATTTGCATATTACCTAGTTCCACGTTCATGCATATAATTTAAATCATCTTTTATACTTATCTTCCAAATTACAAATAAATTTCACATCACATGTTATCCAATTACATGCCAATTGTACTAAATTATACAAATTCCATATCCAAATTAATTATGCAAATCTAAACAAATTCAATGTTTCAGTATAGTCATACCCATAAATCAATTTCAAATTATACATCAATACTTCCAATCCATATTATTCCCAAACAACCCATTTCCCTTCTTAATTTCTCATTCACGTTTAAAACGCATATATCCATGATAGGCGTAGGCTCGAATAGCCTAGCTACAAAAATAAAAAGGGGAAAGAATAAAAATGAGAGAATTCAATGTAGGCATAAATAAAATAACAGTTCTTATTGAATTAACATCATATTCATTATATGTATAAATGGGGAATGGCGAACGATATTAATAAAATTTAAAATCCAGTCACATTGATTGGATTGGAGAAACAAATGATTTGTTGTTAATGTAGAAACGTTGATTTAACCCTCTTATTTGATTGTTGGTGATGAGCATGAATTGTTGATGAAGAACTTCTAATTTGATTTGATTATACTCCAAAACCGATGAAAAACTTGCAATTTAATTTAGAGTTTAGCGGCAGCGGCTATGTTTGGTTGAAGTTTGGCGGCATGGAGGCATCATAGAGAATTATAATGAATTAGGGTTAGGTTAGGGATGTATTTATAGGTGTAAAGAGTGTTTTAGGACCATTAGATCAGCCCAGAAGCCATCAGAATCGCATAAACACAGCAGAACACATCACAGGGCAAAACTGCCGAGATCTGGGGGCAGGTCGACCTCCCTTGATGGAGGTCGACACTAAGGTCGACCTGTCTGGTTAATGGGCGGGAATTTTCCCGCCCAGCTGCCTAGGTCGAATTTCAAACTGTTTTGAATTTTTCCGATTCTTCCAAAGGCCGTAACTTGTTCATACAGAGTCCGATTTTCGAAAACTTGGACTCTATTCCATGTAAAATTTCGAGACGAACGCAATGGCGATGCCCATTTTACTTAATTCCTGATATTTGAATTAATTATCCGTACTTTATTATCTTCTCCGTTACACACACTGTTATTTAATTAATCTTTCCTTTTCTTCCATGTATTGATTAATTTTCATTGTACATCACCATTATTAACCTATCTACGCATATATCTTATTTTTTATTATATTAAAAACGCGGGGTGTTACATTCTCCCACCCTTAAAGAATTTTGTCCCCGAAACTCGATAAGAGTAAAATAGATAATCTCTCGCAACATCCAATTAGTGTTCATCCAGTTGTTGTAACATTGTGCAAGGTGAATCACATCATAGTAAATCATGTATGCCTAATTTCGATCCACCTATATATATATATATATATATATATATATATATGCAAATCTTAAAAACTCTTTCAAAACATGATGCTCACATCCTAAATATACTTGCAGTTCTATATGAATGCAATATTTTTGAAAAATCAAAACATTTTTCACCCAAATTTTCCCATACCCTTAAAGAATAAGAGTATAGTTCATCCAATTGTCGCATCCAAAATCCTACCAATCATGATTAAACTTGAAATTTAGAAAAATCTAATTTTCTAAATTCGATTTCTTATGTTACAAAAAGATATAAAACGGAAGAATTTACATTTTCCGTTGTACCTTTTATAATTGTACTTGAATTTTTATATAACTATTCTATATAGATTTCCTATTTTCCTATCCAAGCACAACTACATAAGAAAATTTCTTTTCCTTCTTCAATTATCTTGAAAAGTTTTCATTTTTGTTCATCTTTGTCTTAAGATTTTCGTTTCCTTTTCTCGTCTTGCTTTGTTGGTTCTCTGAATTTGTTGGTTTCTTGTTAGTTAGGCTATTCTCTTTCTAGCTTATTTGACTCAGTCCGATTTCTTAAGTTTATTTTTCAAATAAGCTTTTCCGTTTTTAACTCAAACATTATCCTACACAGCTACTATTATGGGCCAAGAATCTTATGACTTTTTCACCTTCGACAATTGCGAGTCCACACAACAGGATCTATATACTTGCTTGCCCTTCACTACCTAGTAGTTACTACTAGTCCACGCTGTGTATCACTAGCTTATACTTTACTTTTTTTAAGCAACAATTCTAGGCTTCTCAAAGCTTATGCATTCTACGGGAATTTTTTTTTTATTATTCCAAGACAGTCTCTGCTATTTACTTCATAGCCTAATATTTTTCTCGTTCATTCTAAATACTACCCCTCACCTACTCCATTCTTTTTAAAACATGGTTTGGCCTTTTTTTTTCTTCCAAATTGTGGTAAAACTTTATTCTCTTTTCCAAAGCTTGCTTTTGCCAAACCATAAAAATAATATCATAAAATGAAAAACATTTTTTTTTTCAAATCACAAAACTGGAGTAGGCAAGGACTACTATCGGTTTTACGTTGTTCCTACTTAAAATGTTAACCTAGCTACTTGGTACTAGGTGTAATCACCTTCTCTACTCTTAGTTCCTTCAACTTATTTTGTCTACCCACAAAATTTCTTTTTAAATCAGTAATCAAAATTTATAATCAACAGAGTAGAGATTTCAAAACTTTCTTTTCAATCCTTTCATATATTATAATATGAAAACTAGTGAGCTATACGTGCTCTAAAATATGCATCTTTTTATGAGAGAATTCTTTAAAACAAGAAATCATTGTTTTACAAAATATACCCCACTTTACTTTAAAACCCAATATGCATTTTTCAAATATGCTCCTTACATATTTCTTTCAAACATTTAAAAATACTTTTAAGATTAAAAACTTGAAAATACCACAAACTCTTTTGCCAAAACTTTTACAATTTCAAGTTCTTAAAAGTTTAATAGTGGGTTAGACTCAAAGCGGGTCTTCAACTCAACTAGGCTTCCCTAGGCACTTTCGCAAATTCAATTCTCTCGACTATATATATATTCCTAATTCATTATCCACATTTTAACCTTTTTCTAATTTATAAGGTTTCACTTTTAAACCCACTACTCTGAAATATCATTTCAATTTCCGTCCTATGGGATATTTTCTTTCTCTAACTCCAAGTCATACTGTACGCTCTCCTAACCACCTAATGGTTTCAAATTTTCTTTTATTGTGTTCATTACATTAGTGTACAAACCAATATCCCAACTCTTTCCATATCTAGTGGGCTACTCTATGGATTTAGGTTTATATATATTTAATATATTTATATTTTAAAAAATACAAATACGTTCACTCAATATCTCCCTTGGAACACTAAACCGAAGCTCTGATACCAGACGTAACAATCGAGGTTCCGACGGACCAAATTTTTTTCCAAAATTCCAATCCATCGAGACTCGAGCTGTTTTGCTCTGGCATCCTGCAGAAAAGACAGAGATAAAGAAATACGTCAGAACTCGTAAAGCATCTCACAATGGAAGGAATAAAATATGTTGAAATTAAAATATAGCTTTACCTTATTAAACATACTGCTTAACCAGTATCCCAAGCTATCATAACCCTGTCACTACCTAACCTGCGAGTATGTAATGAGGAGGGGGTCCGAACATAAGTTCTGTGTGAATGGGTTTAAACTACAAATGTTGAATAACCCTACATATACCGGTCTATTGCAATTTCTTGTTTATTAGGTTATTTGTGTTGATAGCTCTTATGGCATGTACTCACGTCGCACCCATATACTCCCAGGTAGATCAACCTAATATTATGTATATATAGCTACCCCAAACTAAGGTATATCCCACTCGCACGGTCTCCTCCAAATGTATGCAGTCCCTTATCCAATGTCACATGGCGTACCAAATCTCATGTATATATATGTGTGTGTATACCAATGCTACGTCTGCATAGAACCTTCATTACTATATCACGTAAGCGTTTGGACTGCCACCCTTGGTTCGACTAGGTTCCGTCATCGAGTAATGCCCCCCAGTCTACGCTACACCACCTAGAGCGATGTGTATGCACCTAGACTTTTTCCCACGTACGTATCGTCAATCGTACTTACTGTCTACTTGCACATGTTCTCTATATGTGTGAAGCCGAGTCCCGTGGCAGGGCTAATCAAGAAACACGGAACTCGGTCGGGAGCTTTAAGATATCTGCCGATGCAGATGCTAAGATCTGCCTTTGCAGTGGCTATGGTCCCACTAGACCCCTCCCTCAACTAACAAACGAAAGGAACCCATGAAAATCAAGAATGAGAACTTTCCCTGGTACAACTGCCTGGCCCTCTATGCCCTTCCCTATTGGCCTTACCTCACCCATAACTAGATAGCAAGTATATGGTCTTTTGGAGTTCTCTGCCTTTCCACTTTTCGTACTGACTGAAGATGGTAAGTAGACAATGAGTTGCTATCATAGGGCACTAAATGGTCTCGCCGACTCACGCTGGTCCATCCTAGTCTTTAGGTTGCCTTCTAATTGTTGCAACCAAGGCATACTCTTGGTTCGTAACCGTGCAGACCTAACGTCTGTGTGCCCAGGTGGATCATCTGCATTCCCACGGAGGGATACCAAGAGTACCCTATTACACGTCCCCTGAAGCCGCGTGCTTCATATCCCAATCCATTGGAGCCTACAAGAGTTTCTAGATGGACGTTCGCTCCTCCTCGTATTCTATGACTTAGTGATGATCTACCATATTTGATTATTCATCCTATATCTGGACTGGTGCAAGCGCGTTGTTTACTTAGTTCTCTTAACTAAGGTTTAGTACTTAGTTCTCTTAACTAAGGTTTGATACTTAGTTCTCTAAACTAAGGTTTACTACTTGGTTTTCTTAATTGTTCGTTTTCTTAAATAAGGTTTTAATACTTAGTTCTCTTAATCGTTGTCTACTTAGTTCCTTTAACTAAGGTTTATTGACAAGTTCTTTTTATCGTTCATATTTACATCAGTAAGAGAATAATGCCCTAAGTGTCAATCCCGAAGACCGAGATCAACATCAGATAGACACTTAGAGAATTACTCAACTCAACCAATCTCTTGTTATGTTATTCATATAACTTATGTCATCTTCTTTAATAGACTACACATTATCACTTTACAATTTATATCCAACTTATTTGTTTAATACTTAGTTTATCCAACTTATTTGTTTAATACTTAGTTTATCCAACTTATTTGTTTAATACTTAGTTTCCTCTAACTAAGGTTTATTACTTAGTTTCTTTTAACTAAGGTTTTTACTTAGTTCTCGTTAACTAAGGTTTGGTTTCTTAGTTCTCATTAACTAAGGTTTGTTTACTTAGTTCTTCTTTAACTAAGGTTTGGTTACTTAGTTCTCATTAACTAAGGTTTGTTTACTTAGTTCTTCTTTAACCAAGGTTTGGTTACTTAGTTCTCGTTAACTAAGGTTTGTCTACTTAGTTCTTTTTTAACTAAGGTTTGCCAACGAATTCAAGCATGACATAAGTTCTTTTTATCAAACGATAGCGCACGGGTACTTTTATACATTTTCAGCTTAGATTAACTTATTTTATGGTATAAGTTGTTTCACCCTTCAAATATTGTATTATATCTTAAGTCATAACCTTCCCTTGGTCTACCTATTATTCAATCTTTACATTACCGCAACTTTGGTTTATAATAGGTTGTTAACATTCCCCATCTCTATGTTGGTTAAGTTTACCCAAGTTGACTTAACCCCATCCACTTATCAATTCACATGTTATATTGGTTAAGTGTTGTTAACCCTACCATACTTAGCATGTGTCATTAGAATTAATTAATTATTAATGCACCAACCTATCACATTAGACCTATTGTTGTGGTTGTTGGAAGTGTCGGTCGGTTCCGGGCAGGCTTACACCACAACTTAGTCTAACCTCGGGTTCAAGCACGTTATGACTAACTTCTCACATTAGACCCTATTGCTTGCGGTCACTGGATGTACCGGGCAGTTCCAAGCTGTCTTACACCACAAACTTAGTCTAACCTCGAGTTAGCCATGTTTCATCTCTAGCTAATTAATAGTTCACGTCAATTCTAGGTGTCGTATGCCAATTACAAAATTCACAATTATGTTCATGTTCAAGTTATGCCAATAGTGTCAATTTCATGTTTATACCCCAAATTACCCAAATTTTTAGAAGTATATTCCAAATCCACTTATAATCATATTCCTTCCTATTCCACGTTATAATTAATTGTCCAAACCACATATTTATTCATACCAATTTGCATATTACCCAGTTCCACGTTCATACATATAATTTAATTCATCTTTTATGCTTATCTTCCAAATTACAGATAAATTTCACATCACATGTTATCCAATTACATGCCAATCGTACTAAATTATACAAATTCCATATCCAATTTAATTATGCAAATCTACACAAATTTAACGTTTCAGTATAGTCATACCCATAATTCAATTTCAAATTATACATCAATACTTCCAATCCATATTTTGCCCAAACAACCCATTTCCCTTCTTAATTTTTCATTCACGTTTAAAAAGCATATATCCATGATAGGCATGGGCTCGAGATAGCCTAGCTATAAAAATAAAAAGGGGAATGAATAAAAAGGAGAGAATTCAACGTAGGCATAAATAAAATAACTGTTCTTATTGAATTAACATCATATTCATTATACGTATACATGGGGAATGGCGAACGATATTAATAACATTATACAACAAATATAATTTAAAATCCACTCACATTGATTGGATTGGAGAAACAAATGGTTTTTTGTTGATGTAGAAACGTTGATTTAACCCTCTTATTTGATTGTTGGTGAAGAGCATGAATTGTTGATGAAGAACTTCTAATTTGATTTGATTAAACTCCAAAGCTGATGAAAAACTTGTAATTTAATTTAGAGTTTAGGGGCGGCGGCTATGTTTGGTCAAAGTTTGGTGGCATGGAGGCGTCATAGAGAATTATAATGAATTAGGGTTAGGTTAGGGATGTATTTATTGGTGTAGAGAGTGTTTTAGGACCATTAGATCAGCCCAGAAGCCATCAGAATCACACAAACACAGCAGAACACGTCACAGGGCAAAATTGCCTAGATCTGGGGGGAGGTCGACCCCCAGGTCAACCTCCCTTAAGGGAGGTCGACACTATGGTCGACCTCCCTTGATGGAGGTCGACACTAAGGTCGGCCTGTCTGGTTAATAGGCGTGAATTTTCTCGCCCAGCTGCCTGGGTCGAATTTCAAACTATTTTGAATTTTTTCTGATTCTTCTAAAGGCCATAACTCCTTCATACGGAGCCCGATTTTCGAAAACTTGGACTCTATTCCATGTAAAATTTTTAGACGAACACAATGGTGATGCCCGTTTTACTTAATTCCTAATATTTGAATTGATTATCTGTACTTTATTATCTTTTCTGTTACACACACTGTTATTTAATTAATCTTTCCTTTTCTTCCATGTATTGATTAGTTTTCATTGTACATCACCATTATTAACCTATCTATGCATATATCTTATTTTTAATTATATTAAAAACGCAGGGTGTTACAATATATATATATATATATATATATATATATCTATATATATATTTCTCTCATATGCATACAAACTTCAAGGCTTAATAATTTCTTCATAAGTTAACTGTTTTATGCAAACCAAATGTCTATCTTGACCCAAAATTTTGAGACGAACAAAATAACGCAACTCATTTCACTTAATTCTTCTTCTAAAAATTAAGTATACTTTAAATTGTGAATTTTAATGTTATAAAATTACGGGGTGTTACAAGGTCTTTCCTCCACTGAGTTGATCCATGATGTCCACTAACTGCCGATCTTTGCGCTGACTGGATCCGATGCACTACAAAAGGGTAAGTTGCACCTCCAATGATGCCAACAATCTGGATGCAAAATCCATAGATGGTCTAAAATCGAATGATGAGATAAAGTCCAAGCTCTGCCACTCTACGAATAATGGAGTCTTAACCATCCTCTGCCTGCTTAATGCATCTACAACCACATTCCCTTTTCCTGGGTATATGCTATTTCAAAATCATAGGCCGCAAGGAACTCCATCCAACGCAGTTGCCACAAATTGAGATCTTTCTATAAAGCTCGAACCTCTCCCCTAGTAAATAGTGTCTCCAAGACTTGAGCGCAAACACTATCGCCACCAACTCCAAATCGTGTGTAGGGTAGTTACTTTCATGTACCTCAACTGCCTATTTTCATAGCAGACAACCCTACCATCCTGCATCAACACTACACTTGAACCCGTGCCACAAGCATCCATGTAAATGGTAAACATCTTGGTACCATCAGAAAGAGTCAAAACTAGAACTGATGTAAAAAAATTCTTTAATCTCAACAATGCATCCTCATAATCTACATCTCAAGAAAAACTAGATTCGTCTTCGTCAGATAGGTAAGCGGAGCTGAAATCCATGCAAAATCCATAGTGAACTTTCTGTAGTAGCCCGCCAATCCCAAGAATCTCCTAACTTCTGTCGCATTCATAGGGGATTTCCAATCTTGATCTGCGACAACCTTAGCGGGGTCCATTGCTAAACCATCTTTGGAGATAACGTGCTCTAGGAACCTTACTTCTTTCCATTAGAAATGACACTTAGAAAACATAGCCTTCAGCTGATATGCTCGGAGAGTATGGAGAACCTCTCCTAAGTTTATGGCATGCTCTTCCTCGCTCCTCGAGAAAACCTAGATATCATCAACAAAAACCACTGCAAATTTTTTCAGGTACTACCTAAATACCCGACTCATAAAATTCACAAAGTATGTCGATGAATTGGTCAACCTAAAACGTATAACCAGCCACTCGAAGAATCCGTTGAGAGTCCTAAAAGCAGTCTTGTCTATGTTGTTATCCGCTACTCTAAGCTGATGGAAACCTGTAGCTAGGTCCGGCTGTGAGAAAACCAAAACGCCTATTAACTGGTCAAATAAGTCATCTATCCGTGGGAGTAGGTGCCTATTATTCTTGTTGAGATTATTCAACTCCTTATAGTCCACATATAGATGGAGAGATTCGTCTGCTTTGGTCGTAGAGACGAATGGTGCTCCCCACTCAGAAATGTTTTGTCTAATGTATCCTTTCTTGAATAACTTGCCCACTTACTTACTGAGCTCCCTCTTCTCTCTAGGAGCTATGTAGTGCACTGATAAACCAACAGGCTTAGCATTACCACCAAGTACATCTAGAAATCTATCTCAAGCGTAGGAGGTAATCCTCTCACCTCATCGAATACGTCCCGAAAGTTTATAACTATCGGTACTAAACTGAGATTGTCAACAGAAGCATCTTGGGAATCAAGGAAACTAAGCATAACTAACCCTGATGGGTCACAAAAAATCTCGGGAGTTCTACAGTGGCATGTCAAAAGCCTAACAAATCTCATCTCACAATCAAGAATGGCACCATACATAGCTGCTAATCCTTCCTTAGAACAAGTCTGTAACCCATAAAACCAAAACATATGCATTGCACTCAAACTCAAGGCCAAGAACAAAAATCATCAGAGCCCTACATATCATGGACGTGTGAGTCGTATCTCCTATAAGGTTTGAGACAACTACTGGATCAGAAACTATACAAATATCTAAGTGTAGATTACCAAAAATAGAATTGGATATTAAAGAATGAGAAGCACTGGAATCGAATAAGGTCCTAATAGGAGAGTCAAGAAGATAAATCAAACCTTCTATAGTGACTTTATTACCTCTGTCCTGACTGCCAGTCTGAGTCATCTCAAGCGCATGAACTTGTGCTTCAGATGATCCTGCCCCCTGAGCTAATCCTTCCTTAGAATAAGTCTGTAACCCATAAAATCAAAACATATGCATCGCACTTAAACTCGACGTCAAGAAAAAAAATCATTAGAGCTGTACATATCATGGACGTGTGAGTCGTATCTCCTATAAGGTTTGAGACAACTACTGGATCAGAAACTATACAAATATCTAAGTGTAGATTATCAACAATAGAATTGGATGTGAAAGAATGAGAAGCACCGGAATCGAATAAGGTCCTAATAGGAGAGTCAAGAAGATAAATCAAACCTTCTACAGTGACTTTATTACCTCTGTCCTGACTGCCAGTCTGAGTCATCTCAAGCGCATGAACTTGTGCTTCATACGATCCTGCCCCTGACCTTGTTTCTAAGGGAATTGCCTGGGGTAATGTCCAATCTGTCTGCATTGGAAACAAACATTTTTAGTCTTCCTACAGTCTGTGACAAAGTGTCCCAGCTTTCCACAACCACGACATCTAACATCCATCTTGATTTGGGCTTTCTCGCGTTTCTTTGCTGCTCCCTTCTTAGGCTACCTCTTTTTCTTTTTAGTTACGGGCTTAGCCTCTTTTTCCTTTTCCTCTTGCTTGCCCACTTTCACATCCTCTTGCATCAAAGCCATATCCACTAGCCTCTCAAATGTATCTCCCATAGGAATATGCATCAGCGCCATTCCTTAGCGGGGTTGGTTCAGTCCTCTCGCAAATTTCAAAGTCTTATTGTAAGAATTATTAACTAGATCCTAGCCAAACCTTGCCAATTTATTAAAGCTATTCATATACTCTTTCATTGTCATACAGCCTTGCTTCAGACTTAAGAACTTCTCCACTTGCATTCCTTCTTCATCTTGTGATAAGAACTTCATTCCGCATCTATCCTTTAACTCATCTCATGTTTCCACCATCTTCCCTGCCTGAGTTACCTTCCACCAATATGATGCTTCCTCTTTCAACTGCCAAGCGACCAACTGAATCCTTCTTCTATCGTCTAGTTCCGACAATCCAAACACATACTCTGTCTTCCAAAGCCAATTGCGATCCTCTAAGTAACTCTCCGTTCCACGAAATTTCTTGCCACCCATCGTGTAGAAATCCTTACAGAGCTTAGAGAAGTTAACTACTGGATTGGGTGGAACTACCGCGGCTGCAGCTAGGGGTGGAGCATTTCCTTGCACTCCGACAGGTGCCGTAGCTTCTAAATACCTACGGTACCATGTCAGAATGGGAATTCCCTCTATGAAATTGGGAGCCCTAGACATGCTGAAAAGGGAGGAGACAAGGATTCAAAAAGAGATCAGAGGAATATTGTAAATGACTTGAGGGATATTTTTAAAAAAATATGTTTTACTTGAAGATTATTTACTTTGAAAACACTTTTTCAAAAACTTTTCTCTGATCTTGTAACCTTAGGCTCTGATACCAAACATGACACCCCATAGCCTTAACGCACCCATATGAGGTTGCATTAAGTTTGTGAAGCACAATAGATACAAAGTAACAAAAACACAAAGACAAAAATTCACAAGACATAATGTAAAACACAATAGAAAACTTCTTGAGACTTCTATTACTAAATTAGTCACATCATTATAGTTCAAAATATCATGGATTCATAATCATAAAACAAACTATCTCGTGGAAAGAAAAACATTTGAGTACAAGAATAAAACCAAAAAAGTTATATCCCTCATAAGTCATTGCAATAGTCATAGAGCTAGTACTGAAGCAATACATGAAGTAAAAAAATGGTCCACATCTAAGCTGAATCAAAAGATCAAAATTCACTGCTGCGATCCTCTACCTTGAAAACATGAGGTGGAAAAGAAGAGAGAGGAAAAACAAAGCAGGTCAAACATAACTCTGGAAAGTTTTAGTGATTTTTAACATAAGAATAAGATAAATAAATATTCAGACAGATGAATAGCAATGGACATAAAAATGTAGTAAAGTAGAAAATATGGAAACCAGAAAAGCTTTTCATTCATATCCCAAGAATTTCTGCATCTACTGTAACAACCCGCATTCTACGCATTGGAGGATTGTAGAATATTTATTTCTTTCCCATATGAAGTCGTATGGTCATGTAACTTTGGGAAACAACCATTAGAGACATTTCCCATGTTCATGATTTACGTCGATTTTTAAATGACCATTGTGCCCCTAGTTGATCTTGTTTTGGCCATAACTTTTGATTGGAAAGGAATTTTGACCTGAGATCACTTCCATTAGATTCGTTTGATGGTTTACCTTTCCGTAGAGTAATCATAATAGCCAAATGGGCTTACCGTTTGCGAGATATGGCTGAATTAAGGTTTGGAACGTGAAAAATTGCTTAACCGGGCCAAATAGGGTGATTAGTGAATAGGCTCATAACCCATTTCGGGATTAGGGTTATGGGGAGGCTGAAATGAGTTAGAGAATCATTCCATTTCAGTTTTCTAGCCTCCACTTATCTCCAAGAAACCCTAAAAAATGGCCTCCAACCTCTAAATCACCTCCAAATCATCTCCTAATCAAGGATTAAGCTTAGCAACATCGAATCAAGGGAGATCTACACCAACTTGACATTGGAGCTGCTGTTTAGCATTGGGATTCGCATCAAATCAGAGATTTACTTCAGATCTAGAGTTTATTTGTGGCTAAGGTGAGTGATTTGCATAGTTCCTCACTAATTATGGCTAATTAAAGGTAATTAGTGTTAATTAGCGAATTTAAACATGATAAAATTTTGGAAAAATATTTATAAAATTCGAAATGATGTTTTAGACCTCTGATATGAATTTGGTTAAATTAGGTTAAGTTTTGCTAATCCTATCATTAGTTTCACTTAAACATGCTTAAGGGGAAATATGGGGGTTTTGGGTATGTTTGATCCATTTTAACCTATCATATTGATGTTTTGATGTTTGTGGTTGATTATGCATGTTGCTATGACTGTATGATATGCTTTGTGATTGATTTCAATAGTTAGAATGGTCGAAAACGTCATCGAATGGCATAAAACACTTGCTGGAAAAGCTTCAGAAAACAGTGCAGGTTTTCAGATCGGATCGGATATGGTGGCTCGGATCGGATAAGTGAACTGGGCAAGGGATTCGATCGGTTCGGATCTTGACACTTGAGAAATCTGGCAAAAAGGAAGGCCATGCTAGCAATATTGGGATCGGATCGGATAAAGGAGGGGGATCGGAGCGGCTAAAGGAGGAGGATCGGATCGGAACAAATGAAGGGCGAGGGAGCTGATCGGAGCAGAAGCACGAACTGGATGGGAGATGACACCCGACCCGACCCGAACCGACGCGATGGAGTGGACCTGAACCGTACCAGAGGAGGACCATGAACCGACGCAATGTAGTGGACCCGACCCGAACCGATGGCTTGAAGGGGAATCCGACCCGACCTAGTATTGACCAATAACCCGAGATGCAAAGATAGTCCGATATGGGAAGTAAGAGCTCAGGATCCAATTGGGAACCAATGAGTTCACTTCATGGTTGGGCTTTGCTGCGGGACGTGTGCTAAGGAGTTATCGATGTTCATAACTTCGATTCACCACTAAAAATGGATGATGGGCTACTTATCAGTGTAGTAGAGTCATTGCGACTCGAGGGGCAAGGTGATGGTAGCAAGACTACGTTATCAGTGCAGTAGAGTCATTACGACTCGAGGGGCAAAGTGATGCGTAGTAAGACTATGAGCCAGCGCAGATGGGGTGAATAACTCCATGGGGGCAAGTGGACATAGTAAAGGATTGGTAAGGCTATGAGCCAGCGCAGATGGGGTGAATAACTCCATGGGGCAAGTGGACATAGCAAAGGATTAGTGGCTACATTATCAGTGCAGTGATGCCATTTATGACTTCATGGGGCAAAGTGATCGTAGCATGGTATGTTGGGTGATCGAAGTGGTGAATATCGTATGCTTTACGCACTGAGTGAGAGATGTGAGGATGGATGCTATGTTTGATTGCTTGCCATCACTATGACATGCACACCCCCACCTCCGTATCTTTATACCATTTGTTTTGTGGCACCTCAGAGTATTGTACGGTATTTAGTGCTAACTCTTTGGTTGCAGGTTCAGGTATGTTTTAGTCTACCTGTTATTGTTCTGTTAGATGCTTATCGCTCATACTAGGCTTTATGTCTGGCCCAGAGTTTTATGTCTCCTCTTATTACTCTGGGTGCTCACACGAGCAGACTAGAGACATGTTAGCTGGTGGTGCGCGAGTAGCTGATTCGGAGGCGGGTAGGAGACTTCCACGTATGATGTATATATAGATATTCTCCCTGTGTCGTTGGTGGTCGCTACTTGGGCATTAGTAGTGTACCTCCTTTATCTTGCTTTTGCTTTGAGACAGTTTGAAAGTTGTAATAATGTTTAACTTTGGATCATAAGTTGTACTTGGATCTTCCGCTGCTATGTTAGTTGCTTCAGTTTATGCACTATCTCACCTGTTTTATGTCAAGTATGTTATTATTATATTTTATTCTATGCGCTGTGAGACATTCTACAGGTTCTTTGTTAGTTCATTTCCTTCTTCCCTTTCCTTCTGACGACTCATTCCGTGCTAACTGGACATGTGTACAGTGCACCTTTGAAGTAAAGGTCAGTTGGTGCGGGGCGGGCCGTCACACTTGGTATCAGAGCTCTAGGTTGCGTAGTTAACCTAGGGAAAGACACTAGGGAGAGATAGTACATATATGAGAGCGTGTATTTGTGATTACTTTGATTTTCAAAAGCTATATGTATATACTATTAGTAGTATAAGAATGAAGTCGCACTGCACTAGCACCACTATGGGGTCGTTAATCGTTTCCCCTTTTACAGATTGACGATCAGCCGATAAGCTAGATGTGCTGGTAGGGGAGCCAATAATGGGAATGCCGCTGACATGAGGGCGATGTTTACTGACCTTATGAGAGACATGCTTAGAGAAGTGCAAGGGGCAGTTCCCAATCCCGGAGTTGGTGTTGTCCCATTAGTGCAGGCGCCTAGGGTCAATTTCGCCAAGTTGTGCAAGGATTACACTAACCTTGGTGGGAAGCCGTTCCACGGAACAGAGTCGGCCATAGATGTTCAAGACTGGATGGATAGTTGTGACCGTATCTTCGACGACTTGGGTCTTGAGGATGCGATGAAGAGAAGGCTAGCGTCTCGTCTGCTGTAAGGGCAAGCGATGAATTGGGGGAATGCAATTAGAATAGCTACTTCAGAAGATCAGGTTACTTGGGTCAGTTCAAGGCTCGCTTTAGCGAGAAGTTCATTCCAGCTGCCTAGAAGTCAGTGTTGTTCAAGAGATTCTTGGAACTCAAGCAGAGTGGTAGGGCAGTCTCTGACTATATTGCTGAGTTCGATACCTTGTCAAAGTATGGGCTATCTCTTATCGATACTCCTGAGAAGAAGAATGAGAAGTTCATTACAGGGTTGGATGGATACTTGGGGGAAAGGCTTATCAACCATATCGATGAGACTTTTGAATCAATCGTGGGGAAAGCTTTGAGATCAGAGAGTCTTTACCCTAAGTCAAAGACTGAGGCTGCATCTGCAGAAGGGCCAAAACCGCAAGCAGGCGGTGGAGGCAAGAATAACTCTCAGAATAAGAGGAAGCAGGACCAATTAGAGGGTGGTCAGAAAAAGAACAAGAAGGATGTTGAGTGCTTCATCTGTGGTAAGAAAGGCCATTATGCTAAAGAATGTCGGGCCAAGCCAGCGGAAAGAAAGTGCTACAATTGTGGTCAAGTGGGACATCATAAGGATAAGTGTCCGCAACCTCTTAAAGAGAAGCAGATTGTGAAAGCATATGCTATTGATGCTGTTCCTTCTTCGTCGAATGCCCCAACTGCGGCGGAGAAAGGAAAGAATGTTGTTATTCAAGGTATGCTTTCTATTTATGATGTACCAGTTCGAGTTTTGTTTGATACTGGGGCTTCCCGTTCCTTCATATCTAGTGACCTTGTAGATAGGTTGGGACTGGAACCCGAGATAGTCGATAGACCATTGGTTGTGACGAACCCGATTGGTGGTTCGACTAGCCTTAGTATGATTTGCCGAAATTTGGTCTTATCGAGTCATGGATGTATGTTTGTTTGTGATTGCTTTGTTTTAGGCTTTACTGGGTATGGCATTATATTGGGAGTCGATTGGCTCCAAAGATACGGGGTGGAGGTAGACTGTGAGGGCTTTTTGGTGACAGTTAGGGTGGATGATGGGCGGAGGGTAGTGTTTGGTAGTCTACCTAGCGATGGGGTTATGGCTAGTTTTGTAAATTCCCTCAACATCCCGCAGGATGAGCTGTCGGATGTGCCCGTGGTTGGCCATTATCCGGACGTCTTCGAGGAGGTGACCGGGCTTCCACCACACCAAGAGATTGAGTTCCATATTGATTTAGTGAAAGATGCCAGACCTATAGTGATGCCACTTCGTCGTATGGCACCAAGGGAGCAGCGAGAGCTCGGAGTGCAAGTCAGCAATCTTTTGAAGAAGGGATTTATTAGAAGAAGTGTCTCCGAGTGGGGAGCACCATTTGTGTTTGCCACTAAGGCAGATGGTTCCCTTCGTTTGTGTGTGGACTATCGCCAGTTGAATAAGGTAACGAGGAAGAACAAGTATCCTCTACCGCAGATAGATGATTTGTTTGATCAACTGGAAGGAGCAAGAGTGTTCTCCCAGTTGGACCTCGCAATAGGATTTCATCAGCTTCGAGTAGCAGATGAGAGTGTTCCGAAAACGGCATTTAGAACGCCGTCTGGATTCTATGAGTGGATGGTCATGCCATTTGGGTTGACCAATGCACCAGCCTACTTTGTGGATCTTATGAATCGAGTATTCAGAGATCAATTGAATAAGTTTGTTCTTGTGTTCGTAGATGATATCCTTGTTTACTCAAGGACAGAGGAGGAACACAAAGGACACTTGAGGATAGTGATGGAGGTGTTGAGGAAACACCAATTGAAAGCGAAATTCTCTAAGTGTCACTTTTGGAGAAGGGAAGTGAGATTCTTGGGTCATGTTGTTTCAGAGAGTGGTATTGCCGTGGACCCTGCGAAGGTGGCTACGGTACAGGATTGGCCTACGCCTAAGAATGCAACAGATGTAAGAAGTTTCTTGGGGTTAGCTGGATATTATCGTAAGTTTATCCAGGACTTCTCCAAGATAGCAGCACCGTTGACTAAGTTGACTAAGAAGAATCAGTCCTTCGTCTAGGACGGAGTGTGTGAGAATGCCTTCAAGAGTCTAAAAGAAAAGTTGACGCGTGCGCCAGTATTAGTCATTCCTAAAGGGAATGAAGAGATGACGGTATACACCGATGCTTGTGGTACCGGACTAGGTGTTGTGTTGATGCAAGGAGGTAGGGTTGTAGCTTATGCTAGTCGACAGCTAAAGCTGCATGAGAAGAAGTATCCTACCCATGATTTGGAACTAGTAGAGATCGTGTTTGTGCTGAAGATGTGGAGACACTATCTCTTGGGAGAAAGATTTGAGTTGTTTACCGATCATAAATCGTTAAAGTATCTCTTCTCTCAGAAAGATCTGAATCTCCGTCAGCAGAGATGGTTAGAGTTCTTGGCTTCGTATGATTTTGATATCGCATACACACCTGGGAAAGGTAATGCGGTAGCCGATGCCTTGAGTAGGAGAGATGCCAGTTTAGGGGCAATGTTTCTTGAATGGAAGCAACTAGAGTATATCGCAGGGTTTGATTTCAGACCAAAGTGCGAATTGGATCCAGTCATGCTAGCTAGTTTGGCGGTCAGACCCACTTTGATAGAGCGGATTGGTTCCAGCTAGAGGGACGATCCTAATCTATTGGAAATCATCTCCAAGTTAGAGATGGACATCGACGGTGAGGAGATGAATTTGTATAGGCTTGATCGAGATGGATTTCTTCGAGAGAATGGAAGACTAGTTGTACCCAACGTGAATGGTTTGAGAGATGAAGTGCTTAGGGAATGTCATCACTCAAAACTGACTATACACCCGGGTGGTAATAAGATGTATCGAGACATGAAGCAGACTTACTACTGGGAAGGGATGAAAAGAGACGTTGGGAAGTTTATATCCAAATGCATGAATTGCCAGCTAGTTAAAGCCGAGCAAAAGAAGCCTAGTGGTTTGTTGCAACCATTAGAAATTCCCGAATGGAAATGGGAGCAAGTCTCGATGGATTTCATTGATGGTTTACCAAGGACTAGATCGGGATATGATAGCATTTGGGTAATTGTGGATCGATTGACTAAGAGTGCAAGATTTATACCAGTCAAATCGGCAAGAACGGCAGCCAAGTTGGCAGAATTGTATATGAAGTGGGTAGTGAGATTTCATGGAGTGCCTAAAAGCATTGTTAGTGACCGAGACCCGTTGTTCACTAGTGGGTTTTGGAAGAGCTTACAAGGGGCTCTAGGGTCAGAATTACATCTCAGTACCGCATATCATCCTCAGACCGATGGTCAGACGGAGAGGGTGAATCGTATATTGGAAGATCTCTTAAGAGCTTGTATATTGGATTTTGGTGGATCATGGGATGACCATTTGCATCTAGTAGAGTTTGCATATAATAATAGCTACCAATCCAGTATCGGTATGGCTCCATATGAAGCTTTGTACGGAAGACCGTGCAACTCACCATCATGTTGGATAGAGACTGGCGAGAAGTTTATGCTTGGACCAGATGTGGTGAGGGAAACTTCAGATAAGATTAAGATCATTCAACAACGAATGAAAGTTGTCCAAGTTAGGCAGAAGAGTTATGCTGATAAGAGGAGAAGAGACTTAAAATTCTCCGTTGGTGACTTAGTGTTTGTCAAGATTTCCCCGTTGAAGAGCGTGATACGATTTGGCAGGAGAGGCAAGTTAGCACCAAGATTTGTTGGCCCATTCCCTGTTCTTGAACTAGTCGGGAATTTGGCATATAGAGTTGGCTTACCAGAGAAGATAGCGGGAGTTCACAATGTGTTTCATGTTTCCCAATTAAAGAAGTTCGTTCACGACTCAAATATGACTGTTTCACCTGATCGGTTTGAGGACTTCGAAGTAGAACCCGAGGCGGTTGGGAACCGCAAGCCGATTCGTATTGTGGGGCACGATACGAAGCAACTTCGAAGGAAGGCGGTGAAGCTAGTCAAGGTTCAGTGGGGCGAGAACGAGAATGATTGTACTTGGGAGACAGAGGAGAGCATTAGGAAGTCATATCCAGAACTCTTTGCCTGGTAAGATTTACTTCGTAATTTAGTTATTCCGCATGCTAGGATACACTTGTTCTACTCGTTTTGCATGTTTGATGGATGTTTTATGGTTGATAGGCATGCGGGACCCTTTTGTATGTTTTGGTTAGGGAATTTCGGGGGCGAAATTTCTTAAGGGGGGAGAATGTAACAACCCGCATTCTACGCATCGGAGGATCGTAGAATATTTGTTTCTTTCCCATATGAAGTCGTATGGTCATGTAACTTTGGGAAACAACCATTAGTGTCATTTCCCATGTTCATGATTTTTGTCAATTTTTAAATGACCATTTTGCCCCTAGCTGATCTTGTTTTGGCCATAACTTTTGATTGGAAAGGAATTTTGACCTGAAACCACCTCCATTAGATTCGTTTGATGGTTTACCTTTCCGTAGAGTGGTCATAATAGCCAAACGGACTTAACGTTTGGGAGATATGGCTGAATTAAGGTTTGGAAGGTGAAAAACTGCTTAATCGGGCCAAATAGGGTGATTATTGAATAGGCCCATAACCCATTTCGGGATTAGGATTATGGGGAGGCTGAAATGAGTTAGAGAATCATTCCACTTCAGTTTTCTAGCCTCCACTTGTCTCCAAGAAACCCTAAAAAATGGCCTCCAACCTCTAAATCGTCTCCTAATCAAGGATTAAGCTTAGCAACATCGAATCAAGGGAGATCTACACCAACTTGACATTGGAGCTGCTGTTTAGCATTGGGATTCGCATCAAATCAGAGATTTACTTCAGATCTAGAGTTTATTTGTGGCTAAGGTGAGTGATTTGCATAGTTCCTCACTAATTATGGCTAATTAAAGGTAATTAGTGTTAATTAGCGAATTTAAACATGATAAAATTCTGGAAAAATATTTATAAAATCCGAAATGATGTTTTAGACCTCTGATATGAATTTGGGTTAATTTGGTTAAGTTTTGCTAATCCTATCATTAGTTTCACTTAAACATGCTTAAGGGGAAATATGGGGGTTTTGGGTATGTTTGATCCATTTTAACCTATCATATTGATGTTTTGATGTTTGTGGTTGATTATGCATGTTGCTATGACTGTATGATATGCTTTGTGATTGATTTCAATAGTTAGAATGGTCGAAAACGTCGTCGAATGGCGTAAAACGCTTGCTGGAAAAGCTTCAGGAAATAGTGCAGGTTTTTGGATCGGATCGGATATGGTGGCTCGGATCGGATAAGTGAACTGGGAAAGGGATTCGATCGGTTCGGAACTTGACACTTGAGAAATCTGGCAAAAAGGAAGGCCATGCTAGCAATATTGGGATCGGATCGAATAAAGGAGGGGGATCGGAGCGGCTAAAGTAGGAGGATCGGATCGGAACAAAGGATGGGCGAGGGAGCTGATCGGAGCAGAAGCACGAACCGGATGGGAGATGGCACCCGACCCGACCTGAAGTGGGACACCCGACCCGAACCGACGCGATGGAGTGGACCCGAACCGAAACGTACCAGAGGAGGACCATGAACCGACGCAACGTAGTAGACCCGATCCGAACCGATGGCTTGAAGGGGAATTCGACCCGACCCAGTATTGACCAATAACCCGAGATGCAAAGGTAGTCCGATATGGGAAGTTAGAGCTCAGGATCCAATTGGGAACCAATGAGTTCACTTCATGGTTGGGTTTTGCTGCGGGACGTGTGCTAAGGAGTTGTCGATGTTCATAACTTCGATTCACCACTAAAAATGGATGATGGGCTACTTATCAATGCAGTAGAGTCATTGCGACTCGAGGGGCAAGGTGATGGTAGCAAGACTACGTTATCAGTACAGTAGAGTCATTACGGCTCGAGGGGCAAAGTGATGCGTAGTAAGACTATGAGCCAGCGCAGATGGGGTGAATAACTCCATGGGGCAAGTGGACATAGTAAAGGATTGGTAAGGCTATGAGCCAGCGCAGATGGGGTGAATAACTCCATGGGGCAAGTGGACATAGCGAAGGATTAGTGGCTACGTTATCAGTGCAATGAAGCCATTTATGACTTCATGGGGCAAAGTGATCGTAGCAAGGTATGTTGGGTGATCAAAGTGGTGAATATCGTATGCTTTACGCACTGAATGAGAGATGTGAGGATGGATGTTATGTTTGATTATTTGCCATCACTATGACATGCACACCCCCACCTCCGTATCTTTATACCATTTGTTTTGTGGCACCTCAGAGTATTGTACGGTATGTAGTGCTAACTCTTTGGTTGCAGGTCCAGGTTCAGGTATGTTTTAGTCTACCTGTTATTGTTCTGTTAGATGCTTATCGCTCATACCAGGCTTTATGTCTGGCCCAGAGTTTTATGTCTCCTCTTATTACTCTGGGTGATCACACGAGCAGACTAGAGACAGGTTAGCTGGTGGTGCGCGAGTAGCTGATTCGGAGGCGGGTAGGAGACTTCCATGTTTGATGTATATATAGATATTCTCCCTGTGTCATTGGTGGTCGCTACTTGGGCATTAGTAGTGTACCTCCTTTATCTTGCTTTTGCTTTGAGACAGTTTGAAAGTTGTAATAATGTTTAACTTTGGATCATAAGCTGTACTTGGATCTTCCGTTGCTATGTTAGTTGCTTCAGCTTATGCACTGTCTCACCTGTTTTATGTCAAGTATATTATTATTATATTTTATTCTATGCACTGTGAGACATTCTACAGGTTCTTTGTTAGTTCATTTCCTTCTTCCCTTTCCTTCTGATGACTCGTTCCGTGCTAACTGGACATGTGTACAGCGCACCTTTGAAGTAAATGTCAGTTGGTGCGGGGCGGGCCGTCACATCTACCATCAGAATATCTAGATTAGATTTTACCTAATTTCTGCCCATTAAATGCCTTCCTAAATAAGATGTGAATAACTTATGCCAGCCATGGCAGTCCGGATTATTAACTCTGAATCCATTAACTAAAAAGACACAGCCTTAATCATAGGTGTTACAACATCTTATCTTCTCTGTTTGTAACGATGCACGATTATCGTTCCGCCGGAACGCTCCCGTACCCACCTCCGAAATTGAACTCTTACAATCATGCATCAGTAAAGTGTGCCCTAGTCTCTACCCAGTGCGAGACCCAGATGATAAGAAGAGGGTACTGATTGATATAAGTTCCAAGCAAGCAAGCAAGTAGTAGCTAGGTTTTCCCTGAGCACCTTATATCCTATTAGAACGAACCCCTTTCAAGATTTGCTTATAAATTAGATAAGTCTAACTTAGCATGATTAAGTTCATTTAATAAGCCTAATATAACTATTTGTTATATTTCTAAGTTGTAATCAACGAATGTAATCTATAATGCTTTCCCATGTCAAGTTCAATACATGACGGTTTAGATGTTTTACAATTACAAGTTACTTATGTTTAATTAAGTATATTTTATCCCAATCCACATGTTTTTTGTTAACATGTTACTTAATATATAATTAGGTACGACCTATTCCATTTCATAAGTTTATCCTCAATTATAGTCAATAATTTGAGTGCAATATTAACCAATTCTCAATATGCCCAAAATCCTCATTTTAACATTACTTCGTATTATCCCAATTTGCGCAAATTAAATGGTAAAGGCATAGGCTCTCAATGGCCTAGGATCAACGCAAAATAAAAGAAAAAGAAGAAATAGGCATTGCTAATAAAATAACAACAGAGAAGGGGATGAAGAAGTAGAACTTACTTATAAATAAATAACAACTGAAAAGGGATAAGTATAGATAGTAAATAAAATGAACAATAACATGTAAAATATAAACTTATAAATATTGTATTTGTCAAATTTATTGATCCAATCTATTTTTCTATCTTAATCCTTTTTATTTAGATTTCTAATCTAAAAATAACATATAACTCATAGAGAATTGTTGTAGATCCAGAAAAAAGCCATTGAAAAAGATGTAGAAGAAGAATATCTTTTCAAATCTATATTTCGATAGCATCCTGACTTTTCCCAATTTCATTTCTAAAGCATAATAGAGTGGAGGAAGAAGATGAAGAAATATTGGTGTGTGAAAAGAATGAGGGTTGGTAGTCTAGTGGTAGGACAGTTTAGGTTATAGGATATTAGGGTTTTAGTCCAAAACCTAGAAAACACCTCAGCATTTGTTTGCAAAAATAATAATATAGAAATAGGCGTGCTTGGTCAGGCATAGGTTCGTGTGTGGCTCGAAGTGGGTCGACCCTCCTTCTATGTGGATCGACACAGGGGTCGACCCATAGAGGGCCTAGGTCGCCCATTTACCGTTGCTTTATTATGATTTGTTTAATTAAATTATTTAATTTAACTTTAAACTTCGATTGTTCATAACTTGTTCAATTTTAGTCTAATTTAAGCAAAATGAAAGTCTATCTGAATCGGAATTTCATAACGAATGCAATAAAAAAATCCATTATATCCAATTATGAATATTTTACTAATTAATATTTGATTTATTAACCTTCTTCGTATAATTATTGTTTATTAAAATTTGCAGTGTTACACACTCTTTTCTTCAATTTGATCAAACGGGGAAAACACAAATTCGCTTGGATACCTAAATGTGTGGTCACATTCCAAGACTTGTTAAACCACTAGGAAAGACCTCCTATTCTATCAAAGCCTATCATTATGATAATTTATTTATTATTTTGTTATTTCCATGCATGTTATCATTTCTATGCTTATGTGTGAGGAGAATCGTATCCAGAGGCTCGTATACTATATCAGTAAGAGATTAACAGGAGCTGAAAGAGACTATTTGACTCTTAAAAAGTTCAAATGCTACATGTTAAAATCTTCCCGAGTTCTCTTCCCTTATCTCCAATCTCATGGAATCAAAGTCTATACTAACAATTTGCTATGATAGGTCCTTCAATGGCTTGAGGAATCTAGAAGACTCTTGAAAAGGAATGTTAAACTTAGTTAGTACGACCTCGGTTTGTTCCCTGGAGAGCTATACCAGTGCAAGCCTTAGCGGACTTCATTACTGAATTCACTACTCCCAATGATCCACCAAAAAGTAGTGAGTCACGCAATATCCAATAGGAATTATATGTGAATGGATCTTCAAACAATCAGTGTTCCAGCATTGGACTTACATTTGTAACTCCTAAAGAGCACTCGATTTTTTATTCCCTGAAACTCACCGTACTCACAACCAATAATGATTTTGAATGTCAAGCCCTGATTACTGGGCTTAACATTGCAAAGGAGTTAAACATCAAGTCTATCTAAATCTTTTCATACTCCCGACTCATTGTATGCCAAGTATGCGGAGAGTATCAAGCCAAAGGAGTAAGACTAGCTCCTTATCTTGCTCAGTAAAGGAATTACCTAGTAATTTAGAACATTATACTATTACTCACACTCCTCAAGATCAAAACAAAAAGGAAGATTCATTAGAAAATCTTGCAAGTTCTAGGGATGCACTATTTATGGGAAGTCTCCCAATTGAAATACTCAAATCCTTGAGTATTAATCAGATGGAGACTGGTTGGATATTAACAACAGAACGTATATGTGAGTCGGATTCATGGATAACTCCAATCAATAATTTTGTACAATAGGGAATCCTTCCTGAAAACCACAATGAAAAACGATCATTTCATCGCAAAGCATCTCGCTACATCATTCAATAGCCAATACTGTATTGAAGAATTTTCTCCATTCCGTTGCTACAGTGTGTAGCCCTCAACAATGTCAAACGAGTGTTACATGATGCACACGAAGGCGAGTGCAGTGACCATACCGAGGGGCAGACTTTGGCAAATATAATTCTCCGCTACAACTATTTTTGACCAAAGGTTGATTGACATGCAATCACTGTCTCATACGTCGAAAATATCGCCTGAAATCGCGTTTGAGATCTCATTTTGTGGGCTCCTCCCGAAATGAAACAGAAATCTCACTGTAAATCTTATTGAATATATTGTTTGAGATATTGCAGTATCAAATGATATGTCTTTTCTGTTCATGAACCAAAATAATATTAAATAAAATTCAAATCTGGCCACGATAGTCTCTTGCTATTTTATATTTTGCATGTTAAATGGCTATATAGTATATTCATATATGTTTAACAATGTTTATGATTTTCATATTCGTTACTTCTTACATGCATGTTACCTATAAAATTATGTATTTTATGTTCCATTTATGTTAAACTATTTAATATTTTGGATATTTTTTACATTCTATGTCTAACAATAATTAATGTTAATGGATTATAAGTTGTAAGCTATAAACTATTTGCTTTGATTTTTTTTAAGCATATTATTATTTATGAATATGATATTTCTTTCGTAAATTAAGAACAACAAAGTGGTTTTGCAATTCAAGTTTGATTATAGCTTTCATAAAAATTATTGTCTAAGGATGCCAGTTTTTAACAAATAATATGAGCTTTCAGATCTAAGATGGAAACCTAAGACAACCACAAAGTTATACTCATCTCATCTAAGATCTCTCCTAATACGAGATCAATTCTCTAAAATCCCCAAGAGGGAAACATCACCTTTTTCCAAGATTTAAAACTTGATTGTAGGTGACTATACTCGAAAATATGACAAATGCCAGAGATTCCACAAGGTTCCAAGAGCCCCACTTATTGGACTCATGCAAACTATCAGTCCATAGCCATGTGATACTTGAGGAATTGATATCATTGGATCTTTTCCTATGGCAAAAGGCGGTGCTTATTATGCCATTGTCATAGTTGATTATTGCACCAAATAGGCTGGAGCCAAGCCTCATACCATAATCACTACAAAGAAAGTAATCTACTTTGTTCCCTGCAACATTTATGTCGATTTAGAGTTCCCAAAACTATCATCTTTGACAATGGGACATAATTCGATAGCTTTGAGTTCAAAGAGTTCTGTCGACATCATCATATTGAAAAAAGAATTTCGGAAGGTTATTATCCATAATCCAATGGACAAGCCAAAGCAGTCAATTCGATCATTAAGTCCTTACTTAAGAAGCATTTGGAAAAGGCCAGAGGCAAGTGGGTAAATGTACTTCCGTTAGCCCTTGGGAATACCGAACTACCCATATATCAATGACTAGCCATACTTCATTCTCTTTATCCTATGATATTAAAGCAATAATCCCTGTTGAGGTTGAAATAAAATCTCATCATGTTATATATTGTGATCCTCTCCTTGTGGAATCTCTAGACTTGTAAAAATTAGAAATGAGAAGAAGAAGAACTCAAAGTGGCCGCACATCATCAATGGATTTCCTGATAATATAATAACAAGTCCATCCAGAGCACTTTGACATTGGTGATCTCATCCTAAAAATGATTTTCCCCACATCGACCAGTGTTGGTCCTTGGTGGAAAGGTCCTTAAGTCATTCAACAAAGGCTTGAAGATGGAACCTTCAAGCAAATGACTGTTGATGGTGCCAAGCTACCAAGATCATGGAATAATGAACATCTTCATCACTAATTTACTTAAGCCTTTATTTAGTGCATTTATATTTCCACCTTCATTAGTGCTTTTTTTCCAGTTTATACAATGTAATAATGTAGATGATGTAAAAAAAATATTTATTTTTATTAAAGGCTCCTGGTACCTCGTGTTCTTAGTGTTCCCTCATGTAGTATGTTAGTTGTGATATAATTGATCTTCATGCATGAGCTCAACGTTGTGCATATGACGCCGTAAAGCTTGGAATTGGTTCATCCCTCCAAGTCCATCATTAGGATATAACCATATGGGTGTGATCCAATCACCCATAAATTAACTCGGGCCTTGGAAAATTGATAAGGATGAGAATAAACAACTCATAGAACTCATGACCTGAGCACCCAACCACCAACCCTTAGTCATCGAACTTTGGGGAAATCACTTCAAGCTAAGTGAATGAGATACCAACCATTCACTTAGCTAACTCTAATCCTTAGAGTTTAGACTAGAGTATAATGGACGAACCAACGACATCCATGAATTGAATCTGAACCAACTATAGGTAAGTATAAAGAGCTGATCGTGATGCTTGACTCCAAACTCCTCATGACTTGATAATATTTGCAAAAATGACTATGGCACAGGTTATGATATAAAATGAACCATAACATATTTTCATAAACATGACAGATTGAATAGACACAATGAATCATAATAAATAAATGCGGTTTAGATGCAAATATAATTATAACATGGTATTATAAGTAAATTGACAGTTAGGCTTAATGAAATTAAATTTAAATTAATGTTAAGTTTATTAGTCTAAATCTATGATTATTTTATGGTGGCCTAGTATTAGGAAATTATATGGTGTCCTTGTGATTAGAAAATACTACGGTGGTCTTATGATTTTGCATTCTACGATAATTCTGCGGTGGCCTTGTGATTAGGCAACTCTACGGTGCCTTTGTGATTAGGCAATTCTATGGCTATGGTTCTATAGTTAATAAACAAATAAATAAGCTAAATGTAAAATTCAACTAATGTTATAAGCCTGATTCAATGGTAGATCCATCGGAATCCTAACCAAAGGGGGTTTGGGCTAAGTATGATTTGCTTGTTGAGGATCCATACCAATCAGCATACCCTTTTTATCACATACGATCTCATATTAGGAGGCGAGGGCACGCACATTGCTGAGCTTGGTAGTAAGATGGACCAAACAAAGGTGGGTACAAGTGCGTTTCGGCGATTCAATGTGCGTACATTGAATCGATTATGGAAAATAAGACACTATAATGCCCATGGTAATGTTATGTCTTTTGCTGATTGGTCGGTCTTGATAAACCCAAGATGCATAGTAGGCATAGGTTATCACTTCATGGATTAGTAGCCGATCAACGGATAGTATTAGGAAAATCATCATAATTATATGATGTTATGTAATTGTGGAAGTGCAAACAATCAAATGGCTAGTGCAATAACTTAGGCAATTGAATGAGATAGCAATCAATCAAACCTTTAATCTGTGTACATCACTTCTACATGTTCACATGATAGTTGTGCACATGCTCTTCTCTACATGACATTAGAACTATTATTCTGCCTATTGCCTTTATTTATCAAGCATGCTAGTAATTATACAACTTACCAGAATTTATGTCTGACCCACTCCTCTTTACCCCTTCTTTTCTTTCCCTTTTATAGGTTTATAGGGTGGCTGTAGAGTGGAATACTTGAAATAGTTTCTCTTGATAACTTACCTTAGCTGCAGATGCATTCTTATTTTTCTTGTTACACATTATTCCACAGAATTATGTTGAAATGATGGTTCACTTTAGTGATGTATTTTTAGTATACTCTGATTTTATGATAGAGATGTACTTTTTCATGAAACACATGTTTGTATAAAACATATCTTATATGGAATAATGTTTTTTCTTGATAAGTTTATTAAATAAATAAATGTTTTTTTATTTTTTATTTTATGTCTTGTGAATCTTAGTCACTGTGAATTGTTTCATTATACCTATAATGCTCTACATTCCTTAGTATGATTTTGGTTGGGAACTAAGGGTTGTAGGGTATTTCATATGGTATCAAAGCATTTAAGGTTACAAGATTCCTAAAAGTTATTTTAAAATAAAGTAATTTTATAAAGAAAAATGGATTTCCGAAACAATATGGTATTTTTGAAATTAATTTTTTTCCAAAAGTCTCCTCAAGTCCATCTCTCTTCCCTATCCTATTCTCTTATTCTTCGTTGAGTTATTTATAGAGCAACCAATATAGGATTTCCAATGTGTATAGAAACCTTAAATTTTTATAGGTTGAATTTTTGACTTATGTATAAACCTGTTTAGCTTAGTATTTAATGAAAACCAAAGCTAGATAGAAAATTGCTACTTGAAAGTTATAAATTAGGGCAAAGCACTGATACGACAAATTTATAGAACAAGCATAGAAAGATAACCTAAGAAGTATTGCTGTAAATATTTGGGAATATATCATTAGCTTTAACAAGGAAGGTGTTGGTCAAGAGGATAGTAACACCCTCGCTCTGGTACCCTTATCCAAAAGCGGTATTGCTACATATAAGCCATGGTGCTAATAGAATAGTATCACAACTTAACAAAAGTGTATCGGAATATAAAATTATTCAAAATACATGATTTTAAATGGAAGAGTTATTATAAAATCATCTCAACATATAACATGGTTACAAGGATCCAAGAGTTTAAACCTCAAATAATTATACATATGAGTACATAAAGAGATAATATACTTAATAAAAGTCTTCACTTCAAAGCAGCCACCTAACCACCTAAACCTGAAATGTGTTAACTGTAACATTATGAGCAACACAGATCCATTGAGATAGCTATTTAAGCTATAATTTTCAAGTTATATCTTGATGGGTTGTATTACAGTTTACTTACAATTCTCTTCTCCAGGGGTTTCATCAAACATAAGTTTAAAGTAATAAACAAGGAAGACTTTGAGATATTAGATCAAGCAAGTTTGTAATAAACTTCATTGAACCAAACTCATGATTTATCAAAATACATGTTGATGAATCTAAACCACACCCTCTATTTAGTTTAGATCATACGATATATTATCCTGTTGCGGTCGGCATGCAATACCTAAGCAGGGATGTACTCTACTCGGCTTAGTACCAACATATAGTAATAGTGCATTACCCTAGATCTTTTGTCTTATACCGCAACCCGAAGTAATATCGTTAAGGAAATGTTTTCTAAAAGTAATATTAAATTACTTTTTAAAGTTCATACATCTATGGGTTTTAGACATACCCGAAACCACCTCAGAAATATTCCAATATATGTTAAGAAGGACCTCAAAACTATCAAAGTAAATGATTACATTCATAATTACTTTATAAAGGTTTTAAAGTCCAAAAGAAAATGAAAAGATAGAGTTCCAATAAGTGCTATAAAAAGCTTTAGCATCAATAAGAATGTTAAAATAAAAACTACAACATTTATAAAGCGTTATGAAAAGATCAATGGTAGTTTATAATGGTTTTAGACTCAAAACAGCTATTGCAGCATTTCTAGTGCATTATGAAAATTTCTGGGCATGTTAGAGTGCTTTATAAATAATTCAGAGAAAAGACAGCGTTTTGGAAATGCTACGAAAAGTTCTCATTTGAAGTACACTTTAGCTTTAAGAACATTTAAAAGCATCACAAATTTTAGAAGTGTTACTAATTTCATGGATTCATATTTTTGACCAGTTTTTTTGGCAAAATGTTTGATTCTATTTGTTTATGATAAATATATTTATTGACTCCAAATTTTCTACAGTAAGAAACTTTCTTATCTACTTAATTGATGTGAAAATGAACCATTAAAAACAATTATTAATTTAATAAATATAATTCAACAACGTAAGGTATTTTCAACATGTTCATTTCAGGCATAATTTTATTCAAATAGTATTTCTCACCTTAGAATTGTAGCCTCGACTTGTATTTTATCTCTTGGCTTCTTCTAAGCTTCTCCTTTTTATCTTACCTTTTTTGTTTTGTGAATGTATGAAAAATGAAAATAATTGAACATTTCCACCCTATTCATAGCATTCCTTACTTGTCCATCTTATCTTTATTGAAGCTTTAGGATGTAGACACATGCCCCTCCTTAGGTGTCTTAGGATGTCTATGCACATGGACATGTGTTCACGTGTCTTTATTCCATTTAATCCAACAACATGCGTATGGTTCATTTTATGCTACGTGTCTTCACTAAATCATGCCACCTATTAATTTTTGAAATATATATACCATTTACTTTTTTAGTTATAAGCCACGTGTTGTATATATTTTTATGCATATACATACATACGTACATATATATATATATATATACAAACACACATATACACACACAGATATATATATATATTCATTATACTTAAATGTCTAAATCAGATCGAATTAGTACATTCAAAATTTCTATAAACTTTTTCATACCCGATGAGTTAGGCTGTTACAAGGATCGAGAAATGGAAATGGATAAACATTGGTAAAAGAGGTGTTATCTATCTCTAGTTATTTATAGTTCTCATATCATATCTTATTTAGGATATTCCATTCTTTTACCTTTAATTCCCTAGTTGGGAGTGGCTACGTGGGTCCATAACCGCATTGATATGAGATAGGCTATGTAGCACATCTGTATTGTAGGCCTAACGAAGTTGTCCTTTGCAGATATAGTAAACCCCCAAGCTTGTAGTAGTAGGACTAGTTGATTATTTTCCTTCTTTAGGCTGAGTAGTAGTTTCTTAACCTCATATGGGGGTCGACACAGTTATCTATTGTGAGTCGTGGTTTGAAACCAGAAATCTTAATTTAGGAGGTCTTTGGGGCATTTTCGAGTATGAGTTGGTTTTGGGTCTAGATCGTTTAGCCATATAGTCGGTTATCTAATATTTTGACATTGGTAGTAGAGGAGATGCTTATATTATGAGGTTTTTGAGATAGGGAAATTTGGAGGATGGATTTGTTCGACAAGTATGGGGCTATTTTGAGTGCAAGAGGAAGATTGTTGGGCTAAAATATGAAGTGGACTAATTTTTAAAAAATTTTGTGACCCAGGTTGTCATTCCCGCTGAATTTCTTAACTTCCCTTAGTACATATTTAGGCGACATCGATTCAGTTCTCATTGTGCTGGATGTTTCGAATATTGGAAAAGCCAACCTCCTAGAAGAGGGATGGATTTTCAGATCTATATTTATGATAATGCTAAACTTGTCGCATTATTAGTAAAGCACATGGTTTTATGGGAATAAGAGAGTGTAATTTCATGCATATGACCATAATCTTTTCTACATATAGAATTATTCTTATAGCATTACTCTATGTGGATTAGTTTGGAGTTTAGACGGGTTAAGTATATGATGAACTATCTCAGATGTTGAGAGGAGGGTAGTTTGTTAGGGGTATGCATAATAGACGCACTGTAACGTTAACATAAGAAGAATTAGTTGGAATTAATTATTTTACTCCTTAGATCTATCTTTTAGTAGAATGATGTGGTACCTATGATGGGAACTTTCCATATATGTTTTGAAGAAGTCGTTGGACTTCGATCATAGTAGAAAGATTTTGGGAAAACAAATGGAGGAACCTTTTTAAAAGTATTGGAAAGAATAAACATTTTAGATGAGAGGCATCATTCATTTTTTCTACGGAGACAAATAGTTCTTTTAGCTCAGTAGTAATGATAAGTAAATTGGTTTAAAGGAAACAATTCTCTTCGACTCATGCGGATGGTATTTCGAAAAATGTTAGGAAACTAGATTTTTCCCATAACTTGATTTCTTTGTTTGTGATTTCCATCAAGTTTTGAGTAGTGGGAAAAATAGAGATGGAGTTATTAGTAGAACATCCGACGGATTTTAAGTATAGTTGTCATGTCTTTTGGACTAGCTTGTACCTAAGCCTAATTATTGACTTATATGGTAGGATTATTATTAAGGTTCTATAATAATTTAGTAGGGGTCTGTACTGGTGACATGTTAATATAAACAAATCATAATAATGGATAAACTTGGTATTTAGATAACGACTTCAACACCTCATAAAAACATGACCCAAGATCAAGATTTTTGAGCATTGTTATTGGAAGGTAAGGATTTTTTCGGGATTAGTGGGTTATTTTAGAGAAGTTATTGAGAGCACTTACAAGATAAAGATTTTCTTGGCCTACCTCACCAAATTAAGTTTTGTTTTGGTGGAAACAAAATGATAAACTTTCATTAAAAGATTCCAGGATAATGCTTTAGTATCAATTCTGCTGGTAGTACCGATAAGAGGACCCATGAGAGTGGTTACCTTAGATTAACTACTACTAGTTTTTTCAGTTTGTCATGGGCGACATTACCTATTATAAGGAAAGTCTAAAATTTCATTGACTATGGATTGGTGGTTTGTTGTCCCTTGTAAGGAATTAGAACTTAAGATAAGGAAGATTAATTTAACTCGAGTGTCTGATGATTTTTGGGATCTCCTTATAAAAGTTAGAATGTGGTTAACATTAAATTCTTGGCTTTTGGGTATAAAATTTCATGTAGCTTCTATGGAATACCTTGTAATATGGTAAGATCTTAAGATCTCTCAGAACCATAAAGGATTTACTCGAAAGTATATCTTAACATTTTCTGATAGGAATTCACCATTAGTTATGCTTTTGATTGAGGTTTGATGTTCATCAAGGTTATGTTATTGGACATGACACGAAGATCATAAAAATTCCATTTAAAAAAGGCTTATATGAACGAGATAAACATAATTTAAAGAATCGGATTGGTAAAATAAATTTTTATATGACTACCAAATTGAAGTAAAAGTTCGGCCGGTGGATAAATGATTAAAAGGGGATAAAATTTTCAAAAAGATTAATGACCTAGTGAGTAAGTGTATTCCCTTGAAAGATTCTAGAAAAAGAATATTTTGAGGAAAAAAATAAATTTACAGAACCACTATGAGTCTAAACCCTACGTGTATATATGCAGTTTCAATTATAAAAAATTTAAAGGAAAAATATGTTTTGGTATGCAATTCGTATTTTTGGAAATTTCATAAAAGTAACTAACTATATATATATATATATATATATATATATGTGTGTGTGTGTGTGTGTGTGTTTCAAAAAGAATTTTTTTGTGACCTTATGAATGACAAGTTATCTCCATAAGATTTTTCAAATGAGGTTTTGGAAAAAAAGTATAGTAGTAATTGTAATATTATTTTGAGAATATATGTATAGGAAATCGAAAAAATATTAAGTCCTTATGTGGTTGCATAATATAAGTGGAACAAATAGGAGAAAACAAGATAAAGACTAAAAATCGCATTGTGAATGTTATAAAGCGACTCTACTTGTATGGTAGAGTAGGATCTAGGATTTTAAAACCAAATGACTTAGCTATTTTAAAATAGTTCAAAAAATAGCAAATGGAAAACTTGGAATATTTCTTCTTAGAGTATTTAGGATAAGTAAGATAGAAAAGATCTCTAGCGAATGTGGTTAGAATAACTTGGCAGTTACAAGAGAAACCATTCAGATTGGAAGTTAGGAGAAAAAGTATAAGTAATAGTGAGTCACTATGTGATAAGGCATTAATAAAGAAATCTTTTACCTCATAGGGAGAACTTCTAGTTATAACAACTTTGGTGTTGTAACAACACAGATTTTTTTTTAAGTTTAAATTGAATTTCCATACTATAATTTGGGATTTTCTGTATATATTTTGAATTTAAATAAGGTTTAAATATAAATATTGATTTATAATCTTTAGTATATCAGTTTAAATAAATATTTTATTCTATTTTATAAGTATGGTTTTGTAATAGAAAAATTATTTTAAGATTATGTTTAACATATTAAGATTTAAACTGTTATGTATATATGTATAGATTTTATAAAGGTGTAAGATTTTTAAATTGTTTTGATTAAATACAAATTTTAAGACCATAATACTTTGATAAAAAAATAACTAAATAAAATAATGTTCGCTTTGGGAAAGCAGTAGATAATCAGTAATATGATTGCTGAAATGATAGTCATTCAAATATAAATTATAATTAAACATCCATTTCAAACAATCATTCAGTTCCAAAACGCGCAGCCTTAAAATATTTTATAAAATTTTACTGTAATTTTTAATTGGGAAAATAAAAACATATTTTTCCTAACATACTTTAGGGTAACTATGGTCCTTTTGATATTTTACAGAATTAACCAACCGGTCGATTTTATTGCTATTTTGGGATCATGGCGCATCGCTGTACATTATTATATTGGTAGTTGATATCGTTCACAGTTGATTATTAAAATAAAACAAATAATGACATGGTTTGATTATCTACACATTATACATATGATTTGATACACGCATTAGACTTAGATATTTTGCTCTACCCGGTTTGAAAGATAGTAAAACAATGATAATGAAAAAAATGAAAATTATATACGCGTGTATAAAAGAGAGGCCAACAATGGACATTTGCCCAAACCTTTGCCACGTTCTCCCTAGGAAGCATGCTATGAATTAAATATCATTTTATTCCTTCTGACCGCAAGTAGAACGCATTGCTCCTCTAATAATTTTTCCCTCCACCGTGTGTCCTCTTCTTCAGTTTAGTTCACTTCTACATTATTCGATTCTTTTCGCATCTTTGCTCAAACCATGTCCTGGCTTTGCCCGGAAAGGAGAAAATCAAACCAAGAAATGAAGAAAAACAAAGCAAGCTAAATTTCCTTTCTTCCCTTACCTTAACCCTTCGCATGTAATTTCCTTCTTCCCCTTTTTTTCTTTCTTTTTCCATTCAGCTCTTCTTGCATCCTCCAGCGCAAGCCTGCATATCACGCTCCACCAATCGCACCTTCTCCCCACCTAAAAATTGTTTTCCCTCCCCCTTTTTCCCACTTAACCAGTGCCTTCCCCTTACTGTTGCTTCACCACTCTGCCTCCACTTCACCAAGGTTAGCCCACTCCTGTCAACAAGCCCATCAGCCGCTACAGCCAGTCACTCCTAGTAACACCCAGTTGCAAGCACCCATCCGCCCAGTCCTCCTCCACAAATCGTTGTTGCCACCTTTCCTCACTACCCTTCTTCCTTTAAACAGTTCGGCAACTCTCTAAAAAGAAAAAAATAACGAAATGAAATGAGGGGCACGCATGAAGAGCAAGCTTGGTTAATTTGAAAAAAAAGTGTGGAATAATTTACACGCAAGTAGGTGTTTCCTATATGGAGATGAAGAGATAGTAGTGGAATAGCGTGCATGTAAGTTGAAAAGGGAAAAAGGTAAATGGGATGTTGGTTTTCTGGATTTCAGTAGTTCAAGGGTGGATTTGGCTTGTGCATGTTGGAAAAAAAAGAAAAAAAAAACAAATTATAGGCAATTAGTTGATTTTTTTTTATTTTTTTTATAATTAAGTTATTTAATTAAGTTTGATTAGTTGACTTCTTAAATGCAAATTATAACTAATATTAGATCAAAACCGGATATCATCCGTCGCGTTGGACCGGTAGCAATATTTTTTATATCTAGAAATTGGACCGGGAAGTAAAGAAATAGACATGTCGCTAGAGTGTTGTCCGCTGGCAGTAGTTAATCAACCCTGTTAATGGAAATTTGGAGCTTTGTCGGTGAGAACTTCTAATTTAACCTTTATTTAAAGTAGTAATATTTGGATTATTATAATTAGTGGATATTAATTATAATTAGTTAATGATGAATTGTTTGGGTATGATATTTGTGTGTAATGTTTGTATAAGTGTTCATGTAGTTATTAAACACACTGAACATTGATAAGCGTTATTGACCGGAACGCTTGTGCACAGTTGAAACGTTTGTTCAATTGTTGTGATTATAACGAATAAATTCATGCGTGTCCATGTGATTCGTATGATTGATCTATTGAATTATTGATGGTTGCATTTCACACTGCAATTATGGAATTATGCGAACAATCGATTTCATTTTCCTTCCCATGAACGACTATTTAAATATTAGATAATTGAAAATTTAGTGGAATTTAGTTTTCAAGCGAGTTGAAAATGTAAGTTGTGAAAGATTAGCGACTATCATCGAAGACAGAAATGAAAAGTAAAATAGGGTCCTTAACAAATTTTGGATTATCGAAGTTGAAACAAGTTTGAAATTCAAACAATAAAGTGATATTAGAATTTATATATATTCGGTTTCATTATTATATCATACATTCTAAAATAATTAAACATGTTGGAAAAAAAAATATTGTATTGAGTTTCGATTAAACTAGAAATATTTTCCAATTACTATAAATTATTTCTCTTTGAATTGAGTTCTAAAGTAAACATCGGAAAAATGATTTGAGTTATGTATCAAAAACGAGTTTTATTTAAATAATTGGTTAAAATAACCGTATAACGACTAGCTGAAATTTTGAAAGTGATTGCACGAAGCTTTGATAAATAATTATTAAGTTTAATTAAATTGGAAATGGATATTTGGACATTTGAAATGTTAATTTGAAGTAAAGTTATTTTGGAACTCAAATGTAAATAAAATATTATTTGGAATATGTTTTTGAAAGTTTAAGTTATGAAAATTTGAGTTTAATTTGAGAAGGAATGAGATGATTTATATTAAAACGTTATATGGTTTGAATTGAACGCGCTACGTAGCGACAGTTCGTTGGTATCAATTTTAAATTTTTAGACGACTATAACTTGAACGTTTTAAATCGAAATAACATGAAACAAGAAACGATGGATTTTAATTGAGAATAAATTTTGAATAGAAAAGAAATTTTTAAATTTTAACGTATGGTTTTCAAATTATGTTTGAATCAAAATTTGAAAGGTCATTATATGTGCAGTTCGATGACCGTGGCGTAAAATTGAATATAACAAGTTATAAAAATTATTTAAAAATTAGGATTTATCATATTTTATTATTTAAAAGTAATTCGGGTGGAAATATTCGAACTTCGAATTTTTTTGAAGCAATTTGATTTTAAAGGCTATTTTACAGCATATAAAAGTTATTTGAATATTACTAATCTTAAGTATGATTTTGAAATTGGAAAAATGGAATGAGCTAGTTTAGAGTGAGTCAAATGGTTTATGTGAAAAGAAAAACTATAGATTGTTAAAGGCAATCTAACATCTTGCTTAAGCTATGGATTGATATCAAACAACAAGTTGATTAAAATCTATTTTGAAATATCAAATGGGTTGAATTACCATGAATGGAATTTAAAACTACATTAAAATTTAGTAATTTAAAAACTCTTGAAAGGATAACAACGAATAAAAGAATTATGTTTGAAATAGAAGATTTGAAGCAAATATTTAATTTCAAGGAAAGGATAAGGCGATAACGAGGATTTATGGAATTCGAATGAATCCAACCTTATTGTAAATAAATTGACAACGATTTGAATCGAAACCGTGTATGATCCATAACTATTGTTTAGAATGCACTTATTACTTGGAAAGATCGGGATCGAATATTTCGAAAACCATTCTAAGTAATAACACGACGTTGTAAAGAAACTAAAGATTTGGAAATTTATAAGTGAAGACCCTAAATCTTTGAATCGTTTAGATTTATTGCTAATGTCTCATTTAGGCTGATCACCAATACGAGGTTATAAGTGGCATGAGATCTGAATATATTTGAATATTTTCGGATTATCGTTCCATTTGGACCCAGAACAGACTTGTATGGATTGTATGTCTAACATTGGAATTAACTGTGTAGCACCGATTTTTGTTGATATATATATATCTGATTTATGGAAATAAATTACTACGTCTCTAAGACATATGATCTTAGAGGATATGTACTGATGGAAATCAGTGATCCGTCGTGAATTGTCAATGTGGCATACTCGAGTTATGAAATAAGCTAGTGATGACCAAAGCATGGCTTATTAAAGTGTAGCTTTGTGTATATCACGACATCAACGAACCTCACACCCCGGATTGATGGTAAACTGGCGGTTAGGTTGTATACATAATCTCTAGTGAAAATCGAAAGCTGCGGCAGTAGATCTACCTCGAAACCTGAGGGAATAAAGTATATACGGTGTCCGATGTCTGGATATTATCCGGGATATATACTTTGGCGCTATGAATTCGGTGTCCGTTGTCTAGATGTTAACGGGAATACTTAGCTTCGTGTCCTCCAATGATCTTTTGTTCCAGGAACCAATACGTAACGACCCGGGGAATCCGACGCCTGAATTCCAACAATAATGCATAACCCGTATTACTGCCAGAATTCAAGTATCGAAACCACCAGATAGTTAATGAAAGAACAATGAGGGTGAGATAAGCAAGAAAGAAAATTTAGAATAGAAGAAGAAGAAGAAGAACACAACAATATCAGAGTCTCACAATGCAGCAGAAAAAAATATAATGTAGAAATAAAACTTTATTGGGAGCTTTGAAATAAACTCACAATCATCAGCGTACATCAACAAATCTGGACATTTATAATACTCTGTCCTCATATACAACACACAGCGGAACACACACTAGATATCATACATCTTAACTCCTCCAACTTATCTTCGGACTCCACAACATCCTATAACCTGAACCTATACAACCCGGTCTAATCCGAGCACTTACAAAACGCCAGATCAGTCTGGTGAACAAGAGTGAGAAAACACACTAAGTTTAACAACACACACAACTTGATTTTAAAGTCAAATCATTTCTTTTATGAAATCATAGCTTATTTTGATATTATAATAGTGTCTACAAACAAATAAATATCAATCTAGCGGAACGCTTTCATCTCACGTTCCACATATATAGTATACAATCAAAAACCGCGGGCTCTTATTGGAGATTTGATTTCCAACTGGCAAGGTATGAGACCACCTTCCGACAGTGTATCTCTAGAGAGGAATAGACCGGGTTCAATAAGAACATCTTGCAATCCAGGCTAAACATGACCAGCCACTCATTTCGCTTGAGTGTGCCGAATGAATATCACTAATGGTTGGGCTCAAACCACCATTTCTCGAAAAGGGACAGCATTGAAATAGATTAAAAAATGAAATGGATTGACTCTAGATAGGAGATTATACTCCCTACTTGGGTGCAACCCGCTTAGCCATGCGACCTATCCAATTTCATACATTTCCCAGTTGTAGAGGCTTGAGGTTTAATACTACCTTTAGCACATCACATCACCAACTCTTTGAATGCCACATCGTCAGATCCGCCAAATCACTAATTGATGTCCATAACCATACTTTGGTCGTTAAGCTAAGAGAAAGGCCATTCTCTGCCACTAATAGAAAAACGTTTGTAAAAATCAACGTACGTGATTCTCAAGAAATATTCTGTCGGACACTCTTCCATACAAGTCATCCAGGAACAGGATGAACCGAAGGTACCTCCTACCACATCGTAAGTATCACCCTAGAGATCAGTAGCGAGTAGTCCTTGCAAATAATTCGATCTCGGTCATTCCGTACCAACAATCGTATTGGCCAGATTTTATAGTCGATTATTTAACTACCAAATAAACAACCATTCAACCATAAAATAAAATATATTTATTGGTTTAGTACTCAGCATCATTTGGCTTATTTAATTTAAGATAATAAAATAAATGGTAAATTTAAATATTCCAATATTTGGAAATAACATTTCACTTCTTACTAATATTCACAAAACCCCTTTATTCTAATACTTTGAAAAATATATTATAACAATGTCCAATATTCCATTTAATTATCATTTGCACAACATTCTCCATTTTCTAAACTGGGAAATCAGTTTATCTTCTTATTCATAAAAATAATTATTTCGATAATCTCTTTTATTTTAATACTTGAAAATCATAGCCTACACTTTCCTTTTAGAATAAAACAATTCTAATTCTCATTTTCTCACTTTGGAAATATCGTTATGTATTTGCATAATCTCCTTTTCATTTCCGTTACCCTGGAAATCTCATCTTATATATTCTTGAATCTTTTATTTCTTGTTCTCTTTGGAAATGTCTTTTTATCCTTTTCAATCTTTCTATTTCCGTTTACTTTGTAAATATCTTTTATCCATGCATTTCTGTATTTTAGCATTCATTAGTCCTTATCGTAAATTGGTAAGAGAATAACCTTCTAAGTATCAACCCGGAAGATCGAAATTTACATCAGATTAACACTCAACAAATCACTCAACTCAACCAATCTCCGGTTAGATTCCAATTTCTTATCTTAACTCATTTTCAACCCATTATATTTCACTTGCAATCCATTTAACTATTTTCCATTTTTGGAAATCTCGTTTCAATTCCATTCACTTCACTTAATTTCATTGTTAAGCCTCGCCCATTTAAAATCAATGTTTTAATTCCTCGCCACCTTTATAAATCTTATATATAAACTCAGATTTGATATAAATCTCTTTTTATATCTTGATTCCTTTTTATATATTGATTCATTTTTACTTAATCCAACTGTTAAGTAACACTTCATTTAAGCAATCGTACTCGCTTAAATCTCTTTATAACCTAGTTATAAAACTCGCTGTCTAATATATAACCCGTTTAGATCTCCATTCACAATTCAACTTGATTTCATTTCAAACTCTGATCTCTTACTTAAATGAATTTCATTTAAAAAGAAATCTCTTAAAATATTTATTAATTAAATTAATATTTTACTTCATCATTAACTAGCTAAAAGTAGTTAATTACTTAATTACTTAATTACTAAAATAAATAATAATTCCTCTCTATGTCTCATTAAATTAAAACAAATGTTCGTTAAACTATTTCAATAGATTAATTGATAATAATATAATTTAATAATCAATTCCAATAAAAGTGGTTGACTTCATCAATCTAGAACACGGTTATCTCATTAACCGATTTTGATTAGTTCACCTTTTAAATTAATCAATAATGTAATTAATTTAAATAACTTCATTTAATTATTTCTTCGAAACAATTAATCTAATTCTTAACCATCTGGTTAATTTCTACTCACCTACTTATGAATCTCCTTATTATAAGAATTTTCTTTATAAAATAATTCTATAATTATTTATATTCTTAAATAATTAATAATACTTATATATTTCCTTTTAGTAAACTTCCATTTAAATAAATAGATTTAAAAATATATCCTCAGTTATAAAATAAATTTTATAACTTCATTCCAGTTAATTTACATGGCGGTAAATCCTTATTTATAACACAATTGATTTTCAAGCCATCTGATGCAAATTACTCAACCAATACTGCCCGTTGGTTAAAAACAAACAACCGTTGAAATTCAGTTCAGCAGTCAATAACCAAATCAATTTTCCGATCTATATTGCTAAAACATTTTATATAATTGTAATATGAATAAAACAATAAATTGGAGGGATCCAGTTGGATCCCTCCAACCTGTTTTTCCCTGCATCAAATACGTTACCTCAAATAATAGCTGTGATTTTCAACAATGAATAAATAACAGTAATTCACACATCCATATTATAATTAAATTTGTTTATATTTTTATAAATGTAACCATCAAGTTAAGTTACCTTGTTTGGACTTAATCGTTAAAAATAACGATTTAATTCAAATTAAATTAAACGAACGTTTAATTTAATCAGTTCAGTTCAACACATATAAATATATATATATATAGCATTCATCAACCAATTAACAAACATAGCACACAAATAATTAACCCAACTTATATAAATATAAGTGGGTAAGATGAGATAGTTAAACTCACATTGATTTTGTTCAGTTCGGTTTCAGTTAAATTAAACAGTCGTTTAATTTAACGATAAATCTCAGTTGACTACTGCACTGTCTAGATCAGTTCCATAATGTTAAGCTCGTCAGAACGATTCCAGTGTCTCTGATACAGTCCAATTCTAATAATGCACAAATGAATTATAAACATTCTAGTTTAGTGATTTTAATTATTCAACTAACACCGTAATTAAAATGTAATTTAAATTAAATTAATTTCATTTACTTTGGTTATCATAAATCTGGAGGCCGACTTTTGTTCCTTTATACCCTATTGTACGTTGTTGCTTCGCCTCCATCTTCTAATTTACTCCATCTGTTAAAACGTGTTGTCCTCGTCTTCTTTTCAAAAATATACCTATCGCATTGTCCTTCACCGTTAAAGCAAGCACCACCACTGTCCTTCGTATACTGTTCATGCTCTAGAAGTTCACCATTTACGTTTTCAATCTGGGTAGCACACTTGGGTCTTTTACAGTGGAATATATTCACTATATCTTTTTATTAAGTTTTGATCATTTAATAATTCTTCCCAATTCATCCACATGATGCCAACACTACCCCCGTCCTCATGAATTATGCCCAATTGTTTCTTCGCGAATGATGGCCCTCCACCTCAGTGCCCATTGAACATCAACCCACCGCACCCTTGTTTAAATTTTCTTTTCTTCCATTTGAAAGTTAATACTAGGGCTGCTATGGTAATGGTTACCGTTACCGTTTGGCAAATACCGTTACCGTACCGTTTTTACTGGTAAGCCAGAATTGCTTACCGTTACCGAACGACTGGTATACCGTTGACTGGTATACCGATAATCTGGTAACCGTTACACTGGTAATGGTAAATTACCGTTTGTCAATAAAAGTTTATATCTTAACATATTTTTTGTACACTGTGCATTTTTATTATACTATATGTGGTGTTAGTTTATAAAAAACATAAACGAAAAAGAAAACAAGTGTACCTGTAATTATTTCATCTGATTATTGAACTAAATATAATCATTTATTTGGTTCTACGTGCATGTAATAAAGCATATCAGATAAGTATACTTATGTTTTAAATTAACTGGTAAAATTACCGTTACCGCTGGTATTCAAGAAACGTTACCGATAATTTACCGTTAAAAATGGTAAATTTACCGTTACCATACCGTTTTAACTGGTATACCGATTTCAACCAAAAATGGTTATCGATCGACTGGTAATGGTATGGTAATGGTAAATTTACTGTTATCGTAACAGCCCTAGTTAATACCCATTTTTGCTCATTGAAAACTCCCACATCCTTCGTTCTTAAACCAGACATCTCGCTCCAAATTCTTAGTTCCTTCTGCGTACTCCTTTACGTTACATTCGAAAACAAAATCCCTGAACTAATTCCTACCAGCAGCATTCACATTGTTCCCGAGTACCCGCATTTCGTTTTCAGTATGCTAAACCACTTTGTTTCTTCACCCCAGAACTTCACAGAAAAGGACATGATCACCGTGATGTTTCAAACCAACTTTACCCCATTCCATGTTGTAAAAGTCTGCACCATTTCCTTTCTTTTGGTTTCACGATGCAGCTTTATCACGAACACCCAGCTCACTTTAGATATTCCATCACCGCACCCACCCTAGAACGCCAAACCCTCATCGGAGAACGCCACCATCTGTGCCTTCGCCTGCTCAACCCAAAACCCCAGTAGCTTGCGATCCGATGATGTCGTTCAAATCCAACACATAGATAATCGCGCCACCTTTCAGACGATGTTCCGACCGTCACATCATGTTAAAACAGATCACCACCGTTGATACTGATGATACTGTTGAGCCGAAGATACTTGTTGTTGAAAGTTTGTTGATTAAATTACAGGATTTTGAGATAAATGAGTGGAAGAGAGGAAGCTTTTCTATCGTTCATTTCTAATATGTGGTGGCTGAACTAATTCTTTGACCACTCATGAAAAATCAATTTAGGGTTGGTGAATATGGGGGTATTTATATTGGTAAAAATGAAATAAATTATTATCATGAAACTAAGCGATGAAGTAACGTTGTAAACCCACCATATGCAAACTCCTTTTTCGACGAAAACGGTAATCTTAGCATAGAAAAATATTCCGGACACGATGGGACAGGTTTCGTCGAATTTCGAGGTCGTTTATGAAAATTCCTTTATAAAATCACAGGCGAAAACATGTGTTTAAATTTAATACGACCACAAAATAAATCCAAATGACCTGAAACTTTAAAATCCTATAATAGTTAATTAATATAAATCCAAAGGCACACACTTCGTCACATTCCGAGACATTTTCCCGATACACTATTCTATACGCACACCAAGTGCTATTTTGGACACCAAATTATCCGGTATTCAAAAATAACAAACAATATATGTTTTCTGCCTCTAAACATCAATACGAATTCAAAGGAATTCATTTCGTGGCTTAGTTCGATCTTTAGCTCGAGTTATAATCAAAAACTCTTTTAAATCGAATTAAATTATTAATAAATTCCATAGCGACTATTTTAAAATTTGAATTGGACATAATTCACAATTTATAACATGAAATCTCATTTTTTCTCTTCCATTAGAAATTTATTATCAGATCGATTCAAATATTTCTTGTTTCGCAGAGTTCCGACTTATATCGGATCTTGTATATTCAGTTGAAGTTCAAAACTCAATATTACGAACTACCGCGACGTTACGAGCTGGATTTATATTAATATATAAATTAAACATTCTAACTTCGTTTTGTAAATGAATTATATATTTTAAATCCGGTTAAAATTCCAAATTAATATCTAATATAATAAATTAAATTAAATATCTAACTAAGGAAAATACGGGATGTTATAGTTTGTAAACTATATATGTCGGCATAGTCACTATGCTTGCTATTATTGATATATTTATTTGTGAAATAATTTTTGACACTATGCACTAATACCTTGTAATAAAAGTAGATTTTCATGTATGAAAGCATATTTGGTTATCGTAAGATAAAACTCGCCCACTTGGTGTGCGCTTACATTGTGTGATGTGGGACGAGCTTATGATTGCTTCACTTTTCCAAAGTCATTGCAAATTTCTATGCATGGGAATTCACATGGAGTAAACCCGTTCCGCGTTAGCGGCACTATACAGTGAATTTTCCCAACTTTATAATAAACTCGAAATAGTAATTGTTTTGAGTTCTCACACTAGGCCCACGACTGACCCGGAGTTTATTGTTCCCACCTTAACTCTGGGTGCCCATAAATTTTGCATGGGCAGCTAGTAGTTTAGTTTGCAGATTCAGTTTCCAAGCGGGTTTCTGATTGGAGCTAGAGTCTTGTCTCTGATTTATTTCCTCTGCTGAGAGCAACTTGTTTCCGCTGAGCTTATGGTATACTCTGATTCACTGTAATTCTAATGTAAAACTTTTCTAGTGAAGTGAAAAGTTCTGCTCTTTGTATTCAAATACGTTTGTACCTACAACTATCCGTCTTTGTGAACGATTTAAGTTGGTTTAATTACCGGCGAGAATCGAGTAAAAAGGCGGGTCATTACATCTTATATCAGAGCTTTGGTTTATACAAAGCTATGAGATACAACATATTTGAACAAGGATCGGACTCATCAGAGTTATAATATCTCATTAGAGATAGGGTTAGAAATGCACTAGAATGAGATTCTGGAATATTATGTTTGAGAGAGCGTATGTTGAATTTTTTTTTGAAACTAACTAAACAGTTTTAAAATGCGTGATTATTTTGAAATATAATAAGGGTTTTGAGTATATTATTGATGTCGAGATTGGACTATCGAGTATATAAGGATTTTGAATATATGCCTAGCTATCGTATATACGAAGTCCAAAATATACTAGATAGATATAAAAACACACTCTAGTCGCTTGAAGATGATTCTGTTGATGACTGCAGCATCATTCGTATCTATTTTCGAGTTTCAAAAGTAGGATGACTATGATTCCGATTTAAACATCGAGAAATACTTAAAACCATTTGATATGGGTTTGAAATTGCTTGGATAAATTTTAATAAAATGTTTCGATAAATAAATTTGAAATGAAATAGATAAGCAAAATTGAATAACTAATGTATTCCTTGTCTGTAAAATATAAATTGAATTCACAAATGAATGAAATCTAAACAGTAATGAATGTTTGAAAATAATTCTACTTGTTCGTTCATTGATGTTTTGTTTTCCTTGCCCCATTGTCATCTTTTGCTCATCATTACCTATTCCACATATTCATGATGGTCCAATCCTACCCCTAACCCTCCCTTTGGCATTACATCGACCGATCTAAGGGTAATTTGTTAATAATATAGTTTTGGATTCGAAAATAAGTATTTTGAATTATCTCTTTGAATTGTATAAAGTAAAAATGAATCAAAAAATATTGAATTTATCCAATATACTATTTTGCAAGGATTTGAAATCTATTTTCCAGAAAACTTGATATTGTATATATATTGGAATGGTTATAAAAGCCTTTGACTTTGGATATTTGAAAATGTGAATAAAGACAATACACGATCTAAGTTGAAATAAGATAATTCAATTTGATTTTTATAATCAAAGAGAATTGATTCTCCGATTATTTAGAATGTGAAAATAGTTTATAAAGTGTTTTATGAACTAAGTAATTTCGACGACTTGAATCCCGAGATTTTGAAGGATTTGAAGACAAATATATAATTTGAAAGTATCTGTAAACTATTATTGTTGCAAAATAATTTATGACCTTGGGAGGTGAAATGAAATTATTTAGTACCAAGATTCGAGTAACCCATGACTAAATAAAGGTATGATGTCCGGCGGGACATGATTTATTTATATCAATAAGTAGGTAGGCCGTGCCTATTGGCCTTGTCATTGGGAGAAACCTATAGACTTGGGATATAAATGATTTATATCGTTTATCGCAAATTATTTGAAATTTTCGAAATGGTTTTGGTTTTGAAATCCCGAAGCAAGTACGATTCATATGAAAGGAAAATATCGTATTTCGAATGCTTTAGAATAAAACTTGGATTTTAAGTTGAAGAAATTTCTTATTTTGGATATATTATTTGCAATTAAGTTTTAAAATCATATTACTTATTTTGTTTTATACCAATAGGATTTTTACGACTTCTCCTTTTCGAGGACAAAAAGCCTTCAGGGGGGTGAATGTAACAGCCCATAATTTTTCTAAGTTTAAATTGAATTTCCATAATATAGTTTAGGATTTTCTGTATATATTTTGAATTTAAATAAGGTCTAAATATAAATATTGATTTATAATCTTTAGTGTATTAGTTTAAATAAATATTTTATTCTATTTTATAAGTACGGTTTTGTAATAGAAAAATTATTTTAGGAATATGTTTAATATATTAAGATTTAAACTATTATGTATATATTTTATAAAGATTTAAGATTTTTGAAATTATTTTAGTTAAATATAAATCTTAAGACAATAATACTTTGATTAAAATTTAAGTAAATAAAATAATTTTCACTTTGGGAAAGCAGCAGATGGTCAGTAATATGATTGCTGAAACAATTGTCATTCAAATATAAATTATAATTAAATATTTGTTTCAAATAATCGTTCAGTTTCAAAACGCGCAGTCTTAAAATATTTTATAGAGTTTTACTGTAATTTTTAATTTGGAAAATAAAATCATATTTTTTTAAATGTATTTTAGGGTAATTGTGGCCCTTTTAATATTTTACAGAATTAACTAGCAGGTCGATTTTATTACTACTTTGGGATCGTGGCGCATCGCTGTACATGATTATATTGGCAGTTGATTCCGTTTACAGTCGATGATTAAAATAAAACAAATAATGACATGGTTTGATTATCTACACATTATACATATTGTTTGATACACGCATCAGACTTAGATATTTCGCTCTACCCGATTTAAAAGATAATAAAACAATAATAATGAAAAAAAAACAAAAATTATATATGTGTGTATAGAAGAGAGGCCAACAATGGACATTTGTCCAAACCTTTGCCACATTCTCCCTAGGAAGCATGCTATGAATTAAAAACCAATTTCTTCCTTCGCACCGCAAGTAGAAAGCATTGCTCCTCTAATAATTTTTCCCTCCACCGTGTATCCTTTTCTTCATTTTAGTTCACTTCCAAATTATTTGGTTCTTCTCACTTCTTTGCTCAAACCATGTCCTGGCTTTTCCTGGAAAGGAGAAAATCAAACCAAGAAATGAAGAAAAAAAGCAAACTAAATTTCCTTTCTTCCCTCACCTTAACCCTTCACATGTAATTTCCTTCTTCCCCTTACTTTTTTTTCTTTCTATTTCCATTCAGCTCTGCTTGCATCCTCCACCGCCAGCCTGCGTATCACGCTCCACCAACCGCACCCTCTCTCCACCTTAAAACTGTTTTCCCTCCCCCTTTTTCCCAGTTAACCAGTGCCTTCCTCTTACTGTTCCTCCACCGCTCGGCCTCCACTTCGCCAAGGTCAGCCCACTCCTATCAACAATACCGCCAGCCGCTTCAGCCAGTCGCTCCTAGTAACACCCAGTTGCAAGCAGCCATCCGCCCAGTCCTCCTCCACAAACCGCTGTAGCCACCTTTCCTCACTACCCTTCTTCCTTTAAACAGTTCGGCAACTCTCTAAAAAAAAGAACGAAATTAAATGAGGGGCACGCATGAAGAGAAAGCTTGGTTAACATGAAAAAATAGCATGGAATAATTTACATGCAAGTAGGAGTTGCCTGTATGAAGATGAAGAGATAGTAGTGGAATAGCGTGCATGTAAGTTGAAAAGGGAAAGAGGTAAATGGGATGTTGGTTTTCTAGATTTCAGTAGTTTAGAGGTGGATTTGGCTTGTGCAGTGCTGGAAAAAAAATCAAAAAAACAAAAAACGAATAATAGGTAATTAGTTGATTTTTTTATTTTTTATTTATAATTAAGTTATTTAATTAAGTTTGATTAGTTGACTTCTTATATGCAAATTATAACTAATGTTACATCAAAATCAGGTATCGTCCATCGCGTTGGACCAGTAACAACATTTTCTATATCTTGAAACTGGACCAGGAAGTAAAGAAATAAACATGTTGCTAGAGTGTTGTCCGTTGGCAGCCGTTAGTCAACCCTGACATTGGAAATTTGTAGCTTTGTTAGTGAGAACTTCTAATTTAACCTTTATTTAAAGTAGTAATATTTGGATTATTATAATTAGCGGATATTAATTATAATTAGTTAATGATGAAATGTTTGGGTGTGATGCTTGTGTGCAATGTTTGTATGAATGTTTGTGTAGTTATAAAACACACTGAACACTAATAAGCGTTATTAACCATAACGCTTGTGCACAGTTGAAATGTTTGTTCAATTATCGTGATTATAACGAATAAATTCATGCATGTCCATGTGATTCATATGATTGATCAATTGAATTGTTGATGGTTGCATTTCACAATGCAATTATGAAATTATGCAAATAATCGATTTCATTTTCCTTCCCATGAACGACCATTTAAATATTAGATAATTGAAAATTTAGTCGAATTTAGTTTTCAAGCGTGTTGAAAATGTAAGTTGTGAACGATTAGCAACTATTGTTATAACACCCTGTATTTTCTAAGAATATTAAAATAACATATTAAAGGATACTTAATTTTAAAAGGAGAATAAGAGAACTAGGTTGCGTCGTTGTGTTCATCTCGGAATTCTGCTTGGGATAGAGTACGAGTTTGCGTAAATCGGACACCGTATGAAGAAGTTATGAAGCTCGGAAGATTTAAGGATTAAGCAGAATTAAATTAAAATAATAATTAATTAACAAAAAAGATTTAAAAGTCAAATTCGGCCAAAAATGGGTGAGCACGAAAATTCCCGCTCAAGGGTGTCGACCACCCCGGGGGGCGTCGACAGGGGTGTCGACCCCCCCAGCCCAGATCTGGGCAGATACATTGTTTTGTTTCTAGTTCGATTTGTGGCTTTGTTCGTTGACTCATACGCTATATAAAGACCCCTAAACCCATTGTTTTCTCCACACTAATCCATGGCGACACCATGCTTCTCTAATCTAAATTAAATTAGTCTTTCTTCTCAACCGAGACAAATAAAAATAGGAGTATTCAGATTAGAAGATCAGATCTACAATCAACAAAGTCTATTTATTTTCTTTTCGATCCAACCACGATGAGTTCATATTACTTTTAGAAATGAAATTTAATCGTAATCCTGACATGTTAATAATTCTGAATCATAGACTATGCCTATTTCTATTCATCGGATCTGTTCTTATATGCCTATTTCTGATATTACATGCTTGATTTTTTATTCTCTTCTCTCCCTCTTCTTCCCTTTTTATTTTTATATAGTCAGGCTACCTTCGAGTCTTGGCCTAACGCTGAAATATGCGAACGAGAAAAATTGGGAATCGTTGGTAAATATAAATTTGGGGCATAAAGTGTATTGAAAATATGACTTGGGATTTGGGGGCATAACATATGTTGTAATTTAAGACCTAAATTTGGAGGCATACTATATATGACGATTTATGACTTGGAAGAAGGGGATTATTGTGCATAATGATATATGACTTGGGAAAAGGGGATGAATACCTATAATGCAATATGGATAACCATTAAATATGAACACGCCTAAATAGGGATTTTGGGTAATTGACATACACTGTAATCAAAGATTATAATTTGGCATAACTTGTATTATGAATCATGGCTGGGATTTTGGGGGCACAATCTGTGTTGTACAAAATTGATTAAAACTTGGGCGAATGTTATATTGTGAATTAGGAGTGTAATTTGGGTATGTAAATCTGTAGGCCCAATCTAAGATTCAGAAGAACAAGATAATGGAACTTCAAGTAACGTGCTGTAACTTGCGGAGATGTTTAATCTGTTAAATTGACTAATCTGTTGAAATCTGTTGAAACTAAATACTGTAATTGAAAAGCCTACGATGAACATGAATAATTGTTTAAGAATGAATATGCATAGATTTACAGTTAGTAGAAACTATAACAACGCTTAGACACGAGGTTAGATTACCTTGTGGTAGAAGTCTGCCCGGAACCGCCCGGCATATCCAGCAATCACAAGTGGTTAATCTAAAGTGAGAGGTCAAGGGCATAAAATACACGTAACGGTACTAAGACACGAGGTTAAGTTTAGCTTATGGCAGAAGTCTGCCTGGAACCGCCCAGCATATCGAGCAACCACAAGTAGTCGACTTAATGTGAGAGGTCTGGTGCATTAACAAACAAAAATGAATAAGAATCTGCTAAACCTGCTGAATCTGATAAACCTGTTTCATAAATATGTAGGCTTAATGCAAGATTAAGTGAAACATGTTAATCTATAAGTCTGTTAATCCATGCATCTAATCTGTTAATCTGTAAGTCTGTTAATCCGTACATCTGATCTGTTAATCTGTAAGTCTGTTAATTCGTGCATCTGATCTGTGAATCTGTAAACCTATTAATCTGTACGTTAAATCTGTAAACTTGTTAATCTGAAATCTGTAAACATGTTAATCTGACATCTGTAAACATGTTAATCTGAAATCTGTACATCTGAAATCTGTTAGTCTGGGGACATAAGGTTAGGAGGGGTATTTTCTTGTGTCATCTGTTGTGTGAGACCCATATTAGTCAGTAACCCTTTCTGGTATCAAACGGCGACCCAACACTAGGTAGGGGTCAGGACACGTTTACTGAATAATTATAAGAGGTTCATTCTGATAATGACGAGGGGTGTTGATGGCGCGTTCCAACCGGATCATGTGCGTGCATGGATCCAGTCTGCTCTGGGGAAGTTAAGACACCGTGACATCTATAAATAGGTCTGTGTCTTTCCGCAGGTTGCCACTTTAGGTAGTGATACACCCTTTTATGGTGCCGACACATGGTATTTATGTATTAGGGAGCCATCGCTTGGGGTAGAATCTAGGGTACATCTAGTTCTATCTATTTCTGTTGGGGTACCGTCTGTTTCTGTTGGGGTGGTAACACCTATCTGTTTCTATGGTACCGTCTGTTGGGGTGGTAAAGGCCCATCACTAGTGTGCACCTTATTGTAACATTCTGTTTCTGTAGGGATTATTCTGTTTCTGTCTCTGATTCTGTTTCTTCTTCTGTTTCTATACCATCTGTCTCTGTTGGGGTTGTAAAGGCCCATTACTAGCATTCTGTTTCTGTAGAGATCATTCTGTTTCCATCTCTGTTTCAGTTTAGACATTAGGGTAACACCTAATCCTATTATACTAGTATTAGTGCAGAGAAGTGAAAAGTAAGTAAGAAGCATAGCTTGGTCTATACATTATGTTTCCTCTGATTAACCTATGTATACTTGCTACTCCTGTTACTGTTACCTCTCATCCAGTTTTATTTACATGTCATGATACTATTATCTGTTTTCATGCTGAAAGTCACTAGACTCGCCAGACTTTATGTTTGACCCTTTTTGTTTCGCCACTTTTCTTCCTTCCCCCCTCCCAGGTTCTCAGGGTGGGAACATAGAAGCTTGATTCGGATTTCTTTCTGCTTAAAGTGCTTGGATATGCTGAAAGTAATGCTTAGCTTTGTTTCTCTTACATATGGCATTTTGGAGTGGGATTATGGTTTAAAAAAATTATGTACTCTGATGGCTTTTGTACAAGACTGATATTATGTACTTGGTTTTGGTGTTTGAAGAAGTAACCAAACTTATTTATGTTTCTGCTCCAATAAAGTTATAAAATTTTCAAATACTACTTTATGTATCTATCTTGTAATATTCTGTTTTGTTTACTTATAACGCTCCATGAAACTTAATGCATTCCCTTTATGAGTGACATTAGCGGACATGGGGTGTCACACTTGGTATCAGAACTGAAGGTTACCGGATTAGATAAAAGTTTTTGAAAGCTATATTCAAAAAGGTTTTAAAAGGAAGTATTTTCAAAAGGAAAGTTTATTTTGAAAAACATAATCCCGAAAGCCAAATATTTATCTTTCGATTCTCTGTTTTGAATCTCTTTTTCTTTCGTTTCATCATGTCTATGGATCTCAATCTTCCAGAGGGCGTACAGATACCGGGATGGTTCCGAAGGTGTCTGGAGGCAATAGCACCTGCTGTAAGCCAAGCAGACGCTCCTCCCCCATCTACAGCCGTTGTTCCTCCTCCTCTTCCTCTACGTGTATATGCTTTTTCAAAGATATGTAAGGATTTCCATGCTATGGGCGGAAAAACCTTTAACGGAACCGAGACGTTTGTGGAAGCTCGGAATTGGCTCAAGGAAATAGAGGATTTGTTGATATCTTTGAAGTCGAAGATAGAAGAAAGATTCAGTTAACCATTTGGCAACTGAACGACGGAGCTTTTTTTTTTGGTGGGAGGTTACTAATGCTGAACGTTTGGTAGAGATTTGGGTGGATTTCAGACGAAGATTCGAGATGAAGTTTCTTTCGCAAGCCGAACAGAGTTTGCAAATGGAGAAGTTTTTGGCACTCAAACAGGGAAGCATGTCGGTTAAAGAATATGTTAACAAGTACAACCAGTTGGCGAGATTTGGGTTGGAGTTGGTAAATACTCCACACAAGAAAGCTTTACGGTTTGCTAGTGGATTGAGCGAGTCGTTAAATGGATTGGCTATGTCCCACGTCCTAATGGGCACAACTTTTAAAAGGTTGGTTGATATGGCGTTGTTACATGAGGAGGCCAAAGGTGAGAAGAAAGAGGAGAAGCTCGAAAAACCACAGAACAAGAAAGTGTGGCCCAAGAAGGAAACACAAAAGAAGGATGAAAAGACTGAGAATAAGAAGGAGAAAAAGTGCTTTACTTGTGGAAGTTTAAATCATCTGAATAAGGATTGTAGAAAAAGGAAGGGCGCTTTCTTCAACTGTTGTGAAATGGGACCCTTTACTAGGGACTGCCCAAGGAAACAAGGACAAGGCCAAAGGGCAGGTATTCTGGAGGGCAGGTAAATGCTATTGAAGCTAATAGACCGAACAAAGGTAGTAAAGTTTCTGTAGAAGATTTGATTTTCCCTATCTGATTATCCAGTTAGAACTCTTTTGAATCTGGCACTTCTCATTCTTTTATTTCTAATTCTGTGGTTGAATCTCTGCACCTTAATACTAGTTTGGTTTCTGATTCCATTATTGTCTCAAATCCTATAGTGGGTACGGCTCATCTGTCTAATGATGGCATTTGCGGATATCTATGTTAGGCATTTGAGTATATCCTATCAATCGAATCTTCGACCTTTAGGTAGAAATTAATGGGTGTAAACAGGTGTTCGAGACATGTTATATTTGATGGTTTCAAGTGGATGCAAGTGATTTCTAGTGCTTGCTCGTGGATGCATACACACACACTAGGCACTAGATTCGGCTTAAAATCACTCTCATATTCCATATGGATGCATGTGCATATTTTTATTTCTTTTATGGATGAAAATTGGATGTATCATCACATGAGTGTTGCATTTGGATGAATGATTGCGCACACATTTAGTACTTACACGATGCATTAGGATTGTTTGCATACATGATTGGACTCATGGCACTGACATAAATTTGCATTAAGGAGGTCAACTGAATCAATGGACCGCCTGATTTCTGCATAGCATAGTGGCATATACACACGCCTTTGCATATGTTCATACAACATTAGAAATTTTCTAAGGACAATAGATGCCTGTGATTGGTGGATGAGTAGATGGATGATGGATGGTTGGATATGCATTCTTCTTACCTTGGAAATTTCGGGGACGAAATGCTTTAAGGAGGGGAGAATTTTTGGGCAGATACGTTGTTTTGTTTCTGGTTCGATTTGTGGCTTTTTCGTTGATTCCTATGCTGTATATAGACCCCTAAACCCATTGTTTTCTCCACACTAATCCATGGCGACACCATGCTGCTCTAATCTAAATTAAATTAGTCTTTCTTCTCTACCAAGACAAATCAGAATAGGAGTATTCAGATTAGAAGATCGGATCTACAATCAACAAAGTCTATTTCTTTTCTTTTAGATCCAACCACGGTGAGTTCATGTTACTTTTAGAAATGAAATTTAATCGTAATCCTGACATGTTAATAATTCTGAATCTGAGACTATGCCTATTTCTGTTCATCAGATCTATTCTTATATGCCTATTTCTATTTATCAGATTTGTTCTTATATGCCTACTTCTGCCATTACATGCTTGATTTGTTATTCTCTTCTCTTGCTCTTCTTCCCTTTTTATTTTTATATACCAGGCTACCTTCAAGCCTAGGCCTAACGCTGAAATATGCGAACGCCCGAAATTGGGAATCGTTGGTAAAAACAAATTTGGGGCATAAAGTGTATTGAAAATATGACTTGGGATTTGGAGGCACAACACATGTTGTAATTTAAGACCTAAATTTTGGGCATACTATATATGATGATTTATGACTTGGAAGAAGGGGATTATTGTGCATAATGATATGTGACTTAGGAAAAGGGCGTGAAAACCTATTATGAAATAGGGATAACTGTTAAATATGAACATGCCTAAATTGGGATTTTGGGTAATTGGCATACAATGTAATCAAAGATTATAATTTGGCATAACTTGTATTATGAATCATGGCTGGGGTTTTGGGGGCACAATCTGTGTTGTACAAAATTGACTAAAACTTGGGCGAAGGTTATATTGTGAATTAGGACCGTAATTTGGGTATGTAAATTTGTAGGCCCAATCTAAGATTGAGTAGAACATGATAATGGAACTTTAAGTAACCTACTGTAACCTGCGAAGATGTTTAATCTGTTAAATTGACTAATCTGCTAAAATCTGTTGAAACTGAATATTGTAATTGAAAAGCCTATGATGAACATGAATAATTGTTTAAGAATGAATATGCCTAGAATTACAATTACTAAAACTATAATTGCGCTTAGACACGTGGTTAAATTACACTTGTGGTAGAAGTATGCCCAGAACCGCCCGGCATATCCAGCAACCTTAAGTGGTTAATCAAATGTGAGAGGTGAAGGGCATAAAGTACACCTAACGGTACTAAGACACGAGGTTAAGTCTAGCTTGTGGTAGAAGTCTTCCCGGAACCGCCCGGCATATCCAGCAACCACAGGTAGTCGACTTAATGTGAGAGGTCTGGTGCATTAACAGACACAAATGAATAAGAATCTGCTAAACCTGCTGAATCTGATAAACCCGTTTCGTAAATCTATAGGCATAATGCAAGATTAAGTGAAACATGTTAATCTATAAATTTGTTAATCTGTACATCTAATCTGTTAATCTGTAAGTCTTTCAATCCGTAAATCTGATCTGTTAATATATAAGTCTGTTAATCCGTGTATCTGGTTTGTTAATATGTAGACCTATTAATCTGTACGTCTGATCTATAAAATTGTTTATCTGAAATCTGTAAACATGTTAATCTGAAATCTGAAAGCAAGTTAATCTAAAATCTGTATATCTGAAATCTATCAGTCTGGGGACACAAGGTTAGGAGGGGTATTTACTTGTGTATCTGTTGTGTGGGACCCATATTAGTCAGTAACCCTTTCTGGTATCAAACGGCGACCCAACACAAGGTAGGGGTCAGGGAATGCTTACTGAACTAATTATAAGAGGTTCATTCTGATAATGGCGAGAGGTGTTGATGGCGCGTTCAAACCGGTCATGTGCTTTCTTGGATCCAGTCTGCTCTAGGGAAGTTAAGACGCCGTGAAAACTGTAAATAGGTCTGTGTATTTCCGTAGGTTTGCCACTTTAGGGAGTGATACACCCTTCTATGTGGCCGACACATGGTATTTATGTATTAGGGAGCCGATCGCTTGGGGTAGGATTTAGGGTACATCTAGTTCTGCTTGTTTCTGTTGGGGTACCGCCTGTTTCAGTTGGGGTGGTAACACCTGTCTGTTTCTATGTGGTACCGTCTATTAGAGTGGTAAAGGCCCATCACTAGTGTACACCTAATTCTAACATTCTGTTTTCGTAGGGATAATTCTGTTTGTCTCTGATTCCATTTCTGCTTCTATTTCCGCACCGTCTGTTTCTATTGGGGTGGTAAAGGCCCATTACTAGCATTCTATTTCTGTAGAGATCATTCTTTTTCTGCCTCTGCTTCAGTTTAGACATTAGGGTAACACCTAATCCTATTATACTTGTATTAGTGCAGAGAAGTGAAAAGCAAGGCAGAAGCATAGCTTGGTCTATATCATTCTATTTCCTCTATTTAACTAATGTATACCTGCTATTCCTATTACTGTTACCTCTCATCCAGTTTTATTTACATGTCATGATACTATTATCTGTCTTTATGATAAAAGCCACTGGACTTGCCAGACTTTATGTCTAACCCTTTTTGTTTCATCTATTTTCTTCCTTTTCCCCCCAGGTTCTCAGGGTGGGAACGTAGAAGCTTGATTCGGATTTCTTTCTGCTTAAAGTGCTTGGAAGTGCTGAAAGTAATGCTTAACTTTGTTTCTCTTACATATGGCATTTTGGAGTGGGATTATGGTTTTAAAAAATTATGTACTCTGATGGCTTTTGTACAAGACTGATATTATGTACTTAGTTTTGTTGTTTGAAGATATAACCAAACTTATTTTTGTTTCCACTGCAACAAAGTTATTAAATTTTCAAGTACTACCTTATGCATCTGTTTTGTAATATTATATTCTGTTTACTTATAATGCTCCACGAAACTTAATGCATTCCCTTTGTGAGTGACATTAACGGACGTGGGGTGTCACAATCGTCGAAGACAGAAAAGAAAAGAAGAAAAGGGTCCTTAAGAAATTTTGCATTATCGAAGTTGAAATAAGTTTGCAATTCAAACAATAAAGTGATATTGGAATTTATACATATTCGGTTTCATTATTATATGATACACTGTGAAATAATTAACAAGTTGGAATAAAAATATTATATTGAGTTTCGATTAAACTAGAAATATTTTCCAATTACTATAAGTTATTTCTCTTTGAATTGAGTTTTAAAGTAAACATCGGAAAAATGATTTGAGTTATGTATCGAAAACGAGTTTTATTTAAATAATTGGTTAAAATAACCGTATAACGACTAGTTGGAATTTTGAAAGCGATTGAACGAGCTTTGAGAAATAATTATTAAGTTCAATTAAATTGGAAAAGGATATTTGGAAATTTGAAATGTTAATTTGAAGTAAAGTGATTTTGGAACTCAAATGTAAATAAAATATTATTTGGAATATGGATTTAAAAATTTGAATTAAGAAAATTTTAGTTTAATTTGGGAAGAAATGAGACGATTTATATTAAAATGTTATATGGTTTGAGTTGAATGCGCCACATAGCGACAATTCGATAATATCAATTTTAAATTTTCAAATGATTACAACTTGAACGTTTTAAATCGAAATAACATGAAACAAGAAATGATTGATTTTAATTGATAATAATTTTTGAATAGAAAAGAAATTTTAAAATTTTAACATATGGTTTTCAAGTTATGTTTGAATCAAAATTTGAAAGGTTGTTATATGTGCAGTTCGGCAGCTGTGGCGTAAAATTGGATAAAACGAGTTATAAAAATTATTTAAAAATTTGGAGAATTAGGATAGATCATTTTTTATTAATTAAAAGTAATTAGGGCGCAAATATTTGAACTTCGGAAAATTTTGAACCAATTTGATTTTAAAGGCTATTTTACAGCATATAGAAGTTATTTGAATATTACTAATCTTAAGTATGATTTTGAAATTGGAAAAAATGGAATGAGCTAGGTTAGAGTGAGCCGAATGGTTGATGTGAAAAGAAAAACTATAGATTGTTAAAGGCAATCTAACATCTTGCTTAAGTTATGGATTGATATCGAACAATAAGTTGATTAAAATATATTTTGAAATATCAAATGGTGGAATTACCGTGAATGGAATTTAAAACCGCATTAAAATTTGGTAATTTGAAAACTTTTGAAAGGATAACAATGAATAAAAGAATCATGTTTGAAATATAAGATTTGAAATGAATATTTAATTTGAAGGAAGGGATAAGGCGATAACAAGGATTTATGGAATTTGAATGAATCCAACCTTGTTGTAAATAAATTGACAACGATTTGGAAGGAGATTTGAATCGAAACCGTGTATGATCCATAACTATTGTTTAGAATGTGCTTATTACTAGGAAAGACTGGGATCAAATATTTTGAAAACATTCGAAGTAATAATACGTTGTTGTAAAGACATTGAAGATTTGGAAATCCATAATCAAAGACCGTGAATCTTTGAATCGTTTAGATTTATTGTTGATGTCTCGTTTGGGCCGATCACCCAATACGAGGTTATAAGTGGCATTAGATCTAAATATATTTGAATATTTTCGGATTATCGTTCCGTTCGGATCCAGAATGGACTTGTATGGATTGTATGTCTAACCCTGAAATTAACTGCTTAGCACTGATTTTTGTATATATATCAGATTTGTGGCAAAAAATTACTCCGTCTCTAAGACATATGATCTTAGAGGTTATGTATTGATGGAAATCAGTGATCCGTCGTGAATTGTCAATGTGGCATACTCGAATTATGAAATGAGCTAGTGATGATCAAAGCATGGCTTATTAAAGTGTAGCCTTGTGTATATCGTGACATCGACGAACCTCACACCCCGGATTGATGGTAAACTGGCGGTTAGGTTGTATGCATAATCTCTAGTGAAAATCGAAAGCTGCGGCGGTAGATCTACCTCGAAACCTGAGGGAATAAAGTATATACGTTGTCCGATGTCTGGATGTTATCCAAGATATATACTTTTGCGCTATGTATTTGGTGTCTGTTGTCTGGATGTTAACCGGGAATACTTAGCTATGTGTCCTCCAATGATCTTTCATGTCAGGAACCATCACGTTGGAAAACCCAATAACCATTACGAGTCGTTCGATTTGTTTGTAAACCATATATGTGGGCATAGTCACTATGCTTGCTAAGACTGATATATTTATTTTTGGAATAGTTTTCGACACTTTGCACTAATACCCAGTAATAAAAGTGGATTTTCATGTATGAAAGCATTTTTAGTTATCATAAGATAAAACTCCCCATTTTGGTGTGCACTTGCATTGTGTGATGTGGGGCGAGCCTATGATAGCTTCACTTTTCCAAAGTCATTGCGAATTTCTATGCATGGGAATTCACATTGAGTAAACCCGTTCCGCGTTAGTGGCGTGGTCCGGTGAATTTTCCCAACTTTAAAATAAACCCAAAATAATAATTCTTTTGAGTTCTCACACAAGTCCCACGACTGACATGGAGTTTCCCACCTAAACTCTGGGTGCCCATAAATTTTACACAGGCAGCTAGTAGTTTAGTTTGCAGGTTCAGTTTTCGAGCTGGTTTCTGATTGGAGCTAGATTCTTGTTTCTGATTCATTTCCTCTGCTAATAGCAAGTTGTTTCTGCTGAGCTTATGGTATACTCTGATTCGCCATAACTCTGATGTAAAACTTTTCTAATGAAGTGAAAAGTTCTGTTCTTTTTATTCAAATATGTTTGTACTATAACTATCCGTCTTTGTGAATGATTTAAGTTGGTTTAATTACCGACGAGAATCGGGAAAAAATGCGGGTCGTTATAGGTGTCTTCAAAAAATTCAAGTTTCTTACACATGTTCTTTTGATAAACATTTCCATTTGACATTATATCATTAGGTTTTTTCAAGGTCTTTTTTTTAAAATATACTTGGGAAGGTTAAACCTTAGGATTAAGTCTACAAATGGTAGGATTGGTTGTAAATATGTTATGTATGATGTATGCAGGTGGCTGCAAGTGTTTGAAAGTGGATGTAGTAGATGCACATACACACACTAGGAACTATTAGGGATCAACTTATGCAGCACTTACATATGCATATGGATGTATGTGTATTTTGTATAATTTTTATGGATGATGTATATGGATGTTATCATATGTTTTTGCAGAAGAATGATGTATGAAGCATACATGTAGAACTAACTGTTATTATTAGGGACTTTTGCACATATTTGGATCTATGGCACCAGCATGATTGCCTAAAAAGTAGGTCAATTGGATCTATGGACAGCCTAATTTTTTGCATTAATTAGGGACATACGCACTACACTATTGCATAATACAAATTTGCATTGAAAACCTAAGGATAATGAATGCTAGTGGATGGTTTTTAATTAGGTGGATGCAGATATTTGGATGACAATGTATATTTCATTCTTCTATCCTTGGATATTTTAGGGATGGAATCCTTTAAGGAAGGAAAATGTAACAACCGAAATTTTAATACATAGAAATTAATTAATTGATAAGTGTTAACATTGTCAGCATTTGACTATGGGAATTCCACCATCGGGTCCATTACGATTTTCTTATTCTGATTCATATATGGTTTCGTGAAAAGAATGTAAAACGAACGAGATATAGTCAATTGAAATTTGAATTTTAAGTAAAAAATATATATGCATGGGACGACCTGGCATCCACCAGGTCAACCCATGTGTCGACCCAGTGGTGGGGTGGTCGACCCATGATGTGCTGGGCACGTTTACGTGCCTGGCATGAAAACGAAATGAGCGAACAGAAAAATTTCACCATTTCAGCAAATGTATCATTTTCTGGTTGGCCTATTCTGAATTTTAAGTAGATGTGGCAACCCCTGATTAGTCCATGGACAAGGTTAGTTCAAATTTAATCCCTGAATCTAACGGCCAAGGATCTTTTATTCCACCTATAAATAAACCTATAACCCCTCTTATTCTACACAATACATCTCTTCCCTGCTTAGGCTAGTCTTCTTTTCGGAGACATGCCACATTAATTTTAAATTATAAGGGAATTGAAATTATAAATAAAAATATTTTCTCTTTTATATTTATATTCTGGAGGTGGGTTTTGGCGGGGCCACGAGGGAAGCTTTCCTTGTGCATTTTATAATTATTAGATTTTTGGTATTTTGAAGTAAATATGCATCAAAATAATTGTAGAATTCTGCAGTTTTTATTTATAGTTTAATTCACAGTTTTGTTCATTTTAAATAAGTCATAGTTTTCTATGAATATTATTTTCTATAATTTATTTTGTAGTTTTTTTGTCTTTCTTTCTTACGGTTTTTAGTTAGTTAATACTTAAAATACTATAAGATTGTTTTTTTTAGTGTTTTCCCCATTTCTACCCTGATCTGCAGTTTTATATTAATTTTTGGTTATTCCCAAATTATGACTAGATTTGCAATATTGGCATATGTATACAACTTATTTAGGCGATAGATTTGTGCGTTTAATTTTATGCAACTAATATCCTTTATTTTGCATGTGTTGTATACGACTGCTTTAGGTGACTAATTATGCAACTGATTATAATCGCTTGTTTTTGGCCCGTTGGAATATATGATTCAATTGGATTATGTAGAAGAGGATTTGATAATTTGGGACAAATTGACATATAATGTAAAAACGTAACAAAAAGGGAATTTGGGATGAAAATTGCCAAACTTGATAAGGTTTGCGAAAAATAGCTATAGCACAGGTTATGACAGAAAATGGACCATGACACATTTGCATAAACATATATTGTATAAACACAAAGAATCTTGATAAACAAATGTGGTTTAGATGCAAATGTAATTAAAACATGGGGTTGTAAATAAGTGGACGGTTAGGCTTAATGAAATTAAACTTAAATTGTTGTTAAGTTTACAAGTATGAATCTATGATTATTCTATGGTGGCCTTATGATTAAGCAATTCTATGGCGGCCTTGTGATTAGATAATTCTATGGTGGCCTTGTGATTAGGAAATTCTATGGTGACCTTGTGATTAGGCGTTCTATGATAATTCTATGATGGCCTTGTGATCAAGCATTCTATGGCTACGGTTCTATGGTTGATAAATAAACAAATAAGCTTAATGTAAAACTAAACTAATATTAAGTTGTAAGCCTAATTCTATGGTAAATCAATAGGGGTCCTAATCGAAGGAGATTTGGGCCAAGTAGGTTTTGTTTGTTGTGGATTCACACTAGTTGGTATATCCTTTTTTATCACATACAGACTCATATTAGGAGGCAAGACCACACACCATGCTGAACTAGGTAGTAAGATGGTCTAAATAAAGGTGGGTACGAGTGCGTTTCGATGGTTCAATTTGCATGCATCGAACTGATCAGGGAAAATAAGACATTGTAACACCTGTGGTAATGTGATGTCTTTTTACTAATGGGTTAGGCCTGATAAACCCAAAACCCATAATGTGCGTAGGTTATCGCTCTATGATTCATTAGCTGCTCAATGGGTAGTATTACAAAAATCATCCTAATTATATCATGTTCAGTAACCATGAAAGTGCAAACAATCAAATGGCTAGTACAATAAAATAAGCGATCTAATAATATAACAATCGACCAAACCTTTAATCTTCGTAGATCACTCCCACATGTTCACCTGATAGCTGTGCATGTACACTTCCCTACATGACACTAGAAATATTATTCTGCCTATTGCCTTTATTTGTCAATAGTGTTTGTAATTATACAGCTCACCAGACTTTATATTTGACCAACTCTCTTTCCTCCTTTTTTATTTTCCCCGGTAGGCACACAGGGTGGCTGTAGTATGGGTTGACTGAAGTAATTTCTCTTAAAAGCTTATCTTTTTGATAAATAAGGTAGTGTAAAACGAGCCACACCATATATAAACAACAAAAAGTACAAAGCAGTACACCACCAACATACATACACATCCCACAACCACTTCTTACAGCTATCAAACCCGAAGCAACAAAAAAAATACTATAACAAACAACTACCTAACCCGAAACCAAAATAAAGTTCAATATATACATAACAGCAAAACACAAAAGTAAAAATCATCTTCATCTGCTGCCAACTGATGCTTTATCTACTGCTTCATCTTCTGCTGCCATGCTCTATCTGCTGCTTCATCTTCTGCCGCTGGTAAGTTGTATCCAATGAGATCAATAAATTTCCATTCTCCAGCCCCTGTCCACAAATGAACAAATCTTAGCAACGAGTAAACAACAGCGTTAATATGTTTTCTAGTGTTAGCAAAGCATCTTTCATTTCTTTCATGCGATAAAATCCAATAGTAAGCAAGATTGATGAAGTAAAACTTCTCTCTAAAACTACATTTCAATGTTCTTCTCAAAATATCTGAATACCAAAGCTGATCACCACTGGAATTTCTCAAGTCCACGCAAATATCGAAATATACTAAACATTTCGTTAAAACATAAAATCCAAAATCATATTCAACAAACAAATGCTTATATTTCTTCTCCTTCAACCCGCAGAAAACACAAGTACTATTCATCACAAAAATCTTTCTTCTCAGCATTGCAATCGTGTTCAATTTGCCATGAATTAGCACCCACATACGTATTTTAACTTTACCGGGACCTCCCAAATCACCAAATCTTCTACCAGAAAAGTTTAGAAATTCTTATAATGCCTTCACAGCGAATGTTTTGCCAACCCCATCCCATACAAACTAATCATTATTACGCGCATCCAAAACAACATTATTTAACAATTCAACCAGTAATCCGAAATGCCTTAATGTTCTTCCCATTAAAGCTCTAGAAAATGAGAAGTTGTAGCCAAAATTATTGCCATCTTCATCATTGTCAAACACATCAGCCACCAAACAATACCTGTTAAGAGAAATGTTAAACAAGTCTTCAAACTCAGCAATTAAAGGCATTGTTAATAACCAACTATCGAACCAAAAAGCATTGCTTCTACCATCCTTCAGCAAATATCCAGTGTTCGGTTTATATGTGAGAAACTCCATATATTCTTTCAGATACTGAACAATATGTAAAGTCTATTCTCCAGCTGAAGCAATCATCAAAGTAAATTTTCAACACCCATTTTCGCCACATAACCTTTTTTCAGAAGTGAGCTCCCAAATCTATCTACATAACAATGCACCATTCATGTTCGCCAAATTCAGCACATCCAATCCACCTTGTTCCACTAACTTGCAAACTTGGTCCGAAGAAATTAAGCATGATAAAGTATTTCCTTCCTTGCCACCATGCCAAAAATATCCTTATAGTAACATCAATTTTGTTAATCACCCATCCACGACATTTATGAAATGACATCCAATATAATGGCAAAGCTGAAAGAATCGAATTCATCAAAATTAATCTCCTAGCCTTTGACAATGTCGATCCGTTCCATCTAGCCAATCTACAATCGATTTTCTCAATAATATATTGCCAGTCAGATTTCTGAAGATTTCCTAGTCATATTGTAATGCCCAAATAAGACAAAGGAGAACTACCAATCTTACAATTCAACATGTCTGCAATAATTCCACCATCTTCAATAGACCCCACGACATACATAAAGATTTTATGAAAGTTAATTTTCAGACCCGATACTTTCTTATACGAGTGTAATATAACTTTCAATGCATAAATGTATCTACACTCCATGAAACTGAAAAGGATGGTATCATTTACATAATGTAATTAGGTTAGACTGTCTACAATAATATCAGTGCCAAAATTTTGTAGAAGCCCATTTCTAGCTGCCAACTTGAGGATATGAAAGAATACATCTACTACTGGATCAAGTAACAATGGTGAAAGTGGGCCTCGCATCAAACACCTCTTTGCCATAGAAGTTCAAAACGGCTGCACTTGCTCCTTTTAGCTTAACACTTTGTATTATGACTTTAGACTGTCCCATTTCTTCCCCACACTTTATTCCTTATGCCCTAACCTAAATGCTACCATAGGAGATGTAATTCAGCAGGATATCTCATCCATTCTCCCTTCGGTCTACTTTCAACCCTCCATCCTCGTTGAGATCTAGGAAGTTCTTCATATCATACGGACAACCATGCTGATGCATGACCTCCGAAAATGTTTTCTGGAAGCTTAACTCTAAGGGAAATTTCTCAGTCAAATCCCGTTACAACTTCATCTCCTTCATTGAAAGGCTTTTTTTCCTTTCCCAAGCTTTGGAAAATCAAGGCTCCACCCAGAGTCTGCTTCTTTCTTTGGCGCCTCGCTCATGGTAAGATCAACACCAAGGACAGATTGATACGCAAAGGGATCGCAGTAAACCCTATTTGTGCTCTCTAACACCTAGATAATGAAACTATTCGCCATCTCCTATTTGACTGCGATACAAGATTCTACATTTGGACATTGGTGGCCTCTAGCATTCTTGGTTTTCTGCCACCGCAGCTGCACCACTTTGATCACTGGGAATTATCCACGTCTTCAACTGAGCTGGACCCACTCTTTGCTGCTTTCACTTGGTATGGACTAAACGCAATAATAAATGCTTCAGAGAACGATATGCCTCTTATGCACAATTATGTCATAAAGTTTACCATCTATATCATATGTTGACAGGTACCCAGCCAACACTATACATGCCCACCATCATGGATACAATCACCACTTGGGACGAGTCTGTTGGTAGCTCAGGGGCGATGGGACACCAGCAAAGAGGACATTACCCAAGACCATGGTAACCACCACCTAGTCAGCTGACACTCATGCACCAGGTACTCTTTTGCCTGTTATTTGGTTGTGTTCAACTAGCTGTGTTCTAAAACTTCGTACTTTGGCTGGCATGTTTATTTTATGGATGTGTTTTTTGGTTACAGGTAAATTAACTCTGTATGTAACTATTTTTTGCTATGCGCATTGAACTCCTATGCATGCATGCATGCATATCTACTACTATTTGTGTCATCGGTCAAGCTTGTTGATCGAGTTATATTATACTATTATCTATATAATATTAGAACCGGGTGTGTAGATCCGCTCTACACAACCATTATGCTAAAAAAACAAATACAGGAGCTACTCGACCAAAGAATTTCTATAATCCAACCAATCCACCTATCTCTAAAGCCTCTTTCCTTCAAAGTATCTATCACGAAGTTCCAATCAACCATATCAAAGGCTTTTGCGAAATCTAATTTCAGTACTGCATATAGAACTTTGATTTTTTTCACAAAATGAAACCACTTCCCAAACCATTGCAGCCCCATTGAGAATATATCTTCCTTGAATAAATGCAGTCTGTGCCTAGTCGAAACCATCTTCTTGGCACCACATTTTCTCAAATCTAAACAAACCCCTTATTTTCAAAGCATCTCCAGTATCCAAAACAAAAAGACAATAATCAGAAATAATACAAGCGTGCCCCTTAAGAAATGACAGTGGATATGCATCTTCAAATTCAAGATTTATGAAAAATCTATCAAGTCTTAATAATGACTGGAGCTCTCTTTTATTATTCCATGTAAATTTTCTATTGTTCATTGGCAAATCAATGAGATTGCAGCTGCACACAAAGTCACTGAAGTCCTCTAAATTCCTAATATTATCACTACTAGATTTGTTGCGCTCACCCACAAATCTAGTAGTGTTGAAATCGCCACTAACGACCCAAGGTCCAACAATCAAATTCATATATTCAATTCCTTCATCCACATCAATTTTCTATCATTAGCGTCATTCGGTCCATAAACGTTTGAGAAATAGAAAATTCATCTAGAAACGAATTTTTTTAATGCAACATGAATCTCATCTTTACTTTACTAATCAACTCCCAATCACTACTAAACCAACCCGTAAACATACCCCTTGCACTACCATTCGTATTTACAAAACTCCAAGAAACAATATCAAGACCACCCAAAGATCTGAACAAGAAACCCTCAGCATCCTCAATCTTTGTTTCTTATAGTAGTATAATATTTGGCTTGATCGATTTCAATACATTCCTGACCCTTCGGCATTTTAGGGGAACGCCTAACCCTCTTAAATTCCATGAAACTATAATCATCTCTAAACTAACACCCTCTCTAACCCCTTTCTCTTATACTCCTTAATGTCTCCCTCACCATTTGACAAAACAATCCCAGCACATTTCACAGTGTTATATAATTGCAAATAAGTAAAAGAATTTAAAATATTAGGGAAAAAAACGCAACGTACCAGTGGGTGAGCAACTTCATCCTCATGCATTCCTCTTGCACTTCTTCTGAGCAAAGAAACACCACCGCTACCAACTTCTTTCTTTACCTTCCTGACTTCTTCTCTTTTTTCCCTCCATAGCTTTAGCAGCAACACCTTGAGCAACCACTGCTTCTATGCCACCTGCGTTGCCAAGCTCCGTCACCGCATTCCTCATTATGACATCAGTGTTGATGTCCACATCTTATGACTTCTCCACCATTAATGGTGAGTTGAACACCAAATTTGCAGTTCTACCATAATTTGTCAAATCAATGCTTTTGTTTCCAGCAGCATGCTTGTAACACACCGCATTTTTAACTCAAGATAATAAAATAAGAATAACTTAATTAAATATTCAAAATTAAGTAAAACGGACTGTGCCATTTCCTCTGTCTTGAAATTCTAGTCAAAATAGACACCTGTTTTGCATAAATTGGACACCGTATGAAGAAGTTATTGAGGTCTGAAATTTGTATGTGCACAGGAAGGATATATAGATATATATATTAGGTTCAGAAATTCAAAAATATGTCCAGAAATTCGAAAATCAGTTCAAAATTCAAAATTCAAAATTCAAAATTTTCGAAGGAGGCAGATTTCCCGCCTAGGTGGGTCGACACCGGTGTCGACATCCTCAAGGGTGGGTCAACACCGGGGTCGACCCCCTCAAGGGTGGGTCTACCCACCTATGGCAGATTTTGGCAGATTATGGTTTTTGATATTTTGACGATTTCGATGGCTTTTGGGAAAATTAGAGGGTCCTGGTTGCTTCATACTCCTATAAATAAGACCCTAGACCTAACCCTAACCCTCATAATTTAGCGGCTACGCTGGAGCTCTGCCATTACTTTCTCTCTCTCTCTCTCTCTTCTCAAATCTAATCTCAAAATTAAAATATTAGCCTAGGAAAAATTATGAATTCAGATCTGGAAGAGAGAATCGACGTTAATAAAATATTATGCAGAATCATGAAAGCAAGATGAAATTCTAGATCTAATCCATTCTAATTCTTACTCTTTCTTTCCCTTGTTTGTTTTAATGAAAATAATAAATCCATGATTGATAGGTTGTAAATCCGAGTAAGGAAAAAATGATGGATGCTGAAATGGGATCAGATCCAACATTTGGGAAAGCAAGAAAGGTGAGTGGGTTCAAACTATAGCCTTTAGATAATGTTATGACTATCGTTAAGCATTCCCCTTTTAATAAATTTTGAAATTGCTAGTTTAATTATAAATTGCTATTATAACAGGTTGAGACGTTAATACGAATAGATCAGGAATTCATGTATTGAATCTATTAAATTATGGGAATGAATAACATGATATAAAATCACATTGTTAATATGAATAATTCATATATTTAATCAGTTGAAATGTTGGAATGTTTACATGTTATAATATTAATTTGAATATGTGGGAAAAAACCATATATTCGATTTGTTGGAGAGCTAAAATGTTTACATGTAAATTTGTCTCAATTATATACAGGAAATAATTAGAGTAAGTATATGATTATATGGATTCATGTTAACATAGAATCGAATGAATATGGGTTTGGGGCATTGACCAAATTATGCTTAAAGATATTAAATTGGATCATAAGTATAGAAAAATGATTTAGGCGCAAATGGGATCATATGTAAAATATGAATTGGCATAATTCAAATAATATGAATTTAGACATATAACCCATCATGAACATAATTGGGTAAATGGGCATTAACACCAATAAAGGCATAGGTTTAAATAATTGATTAATAATAAATGCCTAGGATTACAATTAGAAATTATAATTGCACTTATGACACGAGGTTAGGTTGCATTAGTGGTGGAGTCTGCCCAGACCGGATTGGCATATCCAGCAGCCACTAATGTTGAACCTAATGAGAGCGGTCTAAGTGCACAAATATGCGACGGGCTATGACATGAGGTTAAGCCCAACTTGTGGAAGAAGTCTGCCCGGACCCGACCGGCATATCTAGCATCCACAAGTTGTAAGCCTAATGTGGGAGGTCTAGCCCATTATAAACCATAAATGGACATGGTAATGAATTGGACTACTTAACCTAATCTAATCCATGGGGATTGTATGAATATAAACTAAAGTTAAGGTTAAGTAAAACTGGTTGGACTGTGGGTGGGCTAAGAAAATTTGAGAGGGAGGTGGGTAATATTTACATATAGGCCCGCAAACTTAGCCCAATAAGGTTATGTAATTAAAGACACCTTTTAGGTTAAGCATAACTTGTAGGAATGATAATCACCTATTATAAATAAATAACATAAATGAAAATGTTGCATAATAGTTAGTCTTTTCCTAGGGACAAGTGAAGATTATAACCTTAATAAACTAATAAGGAAATGGGATAACTGTGAAATGAGTTAAGGGACACTTAATTGTAAATTACTTAATCACTAAATGGGGAAAGCCGGAAACCATTTGAGAAAAAGGGGGAAAATATATGAAATATAAGAAGTTGTACTTAATTATAAATTAAGTAACCTGTAAGCTTGGAAGTCTGAGACCCATTGATAAGAATGGTTAGGCTTGTCCTAGGGACAAGAGGAAATTATAACATAGGTTATAATAAACGATAGAGAATCTTATTAATGGGCCTAAGTTAATAGAACTAAGTTAATAAGTAAATAACGATAAGTTTTATTAACAATGTACAATGGAATTATGATTAAATCAGAAAGAATGAGGAAAACTTATGAAATGAAATAAGTTATATTTAATCATAAATGGTAAGTGACATGTTAGTTAGAAATGTGAAATGGGAAATAATTAATTACATATTAAGTAAAACATGTTATTGTAATGGTGAAATCAACAAGGGGTTGTGGATTACTGACCTTGGGCCACAATCTAGAGAATAACATGTTATGGGCTTATTAATACTTAAATGGATTAAGTTGTATGACTAAAATTAATTTGCAAGAGAAACTTGGTAATTGAATAAGAATTCAATATGAATTGGAATAACCAAGTTAACTAGAAACCTGATGAGGTGAGAGAAGCGTGTGAAGGAATGTTTAGACATAGGGTCTAACAATATGCTAAAGTATGGCGCTTAGACCAGTCCATACGGTTGAGGATGAATAATCCAACGGGGTAGATCATCGAGGTTGTATACGGCACGAGGAGGTGCACATTTATCTAATTGTTCTGACAGCTCCAAAGGACTGGAAGGGGAAGCACGCGGCTTCCTGAGGTACATAAGGTGCTCCTAGTAGTCCTCTGTGCGGTGATAGATGTCTTAGGCTGTGCTCGCAGAGGTTGGGTCTGCACGTAACTACTAGGTGGGTGGGCCCTGACTGTAGATGTAGCTATGCAGTCAGAATGCTGTGACGCGGTGATACTAGGGTGGTTTGGTGGTTGCCTCGCAAGGACGCAGAGGGTCACGACCAACAAGGACAGTAGACTGTCGGCCACCCATCATCGCCAGCCAGTGGGACGCAGAAAGGCTAGAGCTAAACCCAAGATACCATTTCACCTTCACTATCGGGGTAAGGGGTTGAGGGGAGACGCCACATGGATGTTTAGATTATTTGTGTGGGGTCAGTCGCTTAGATCTTGTATTCTTTACTAGTTGAGGGAGGGGCCGAGGTGGGGACATAGCCACCATGAAAACAGACCTTAGGTATATTTGTATATAGAGGCTCTTTAAAGACGGGTTTGTACAGATATGGAAAAGCTCCTGATCGAGTTCTGTGTTTCTTGTATCACCCTGTTATGGAACTCGGTGCACATTAGAGGATGTGCGATTGAGGCATCGAGCTACAATTAACAGTACATACGAGGGATAGTCTAGATACATGCATATCTTCTCTGGGTGATGTATCGTAGACTTGAGGGCATTACTCTAATATGAGATATGATTCGATCGATGGTGGCAGTCTGTATGCTTATGTAGCGTAGTGATGATAGATATATGTTGGTCGTAACATTGTTATATGGAGATTTGTACGTCACTCCGGCGTAGGATGAGGGACTGCGAACATTTCTGCGCCATTATGGTGGAGACCGTGCGAGTGGGGTACCATGGGGTGTACCTCGGTATTGGAGGTAGCTACACATATACTACATTAGGTTAATCCACTGGGAAGTGAATCGGTGCGACATGTGTGTAAGCCTTGAGTGCTGTTAACCCAAGTAACCTAATAAATAAGAAAATATGATTGAACGTTATATGTAGGATTATCTAAAGTGTATAGTTTAAATCCAGTCACCAGAACTTGTGTTCTGACCCCCTCCTCATAACATACTCGCAGGTTAGATTTTGGAAAGGACATGATAGCCTTGAATACTGGTTAGGCAGTATTATTAATATGGTAAGGCTATATTTTGATTATATCATATTTTATCCATTTTGCTGTGAGATATTTTCTGAGCTCTAACATATTTTATCTCTCTGTCTTTTCTACAGGATACCAGAGAAAACCAATCTGAGTTTTGATAGGTTGGAATTTTGAAAAAAAAAATCGGTCTATCGAAATTCGGGTTGTGACATCTGGTATCAGAGCTTAGGTGTAGGATTCCTATATAAATAGTGAGTGAACGTATTTGTATTTTTAAAAATATAAATATATATTATATATATGCCTAGATCCATAGAGGAACCCACTAAATCGAAAGGGCGTAATATGATAAGAAATGGGATGTTTTTTTGTACACTAAAGGAATGAATACTGAAATAAGAGACCCTTAGGTAATTTGGGTGGAAAGTGTACAATATACTTTGTATGGAAGGAAAGTGAATCCCATAAGATTATTATTTCACGTTAGTGGGTTTGGCAGTAAAACCTTATAGATTGGAAAAGGTTAAAAAGAGAAAAACAAAATGGATTAGGAATATATATATAATTGAGAGAATTGACCTTAGGGAGTGTCTAGGAAAGCCTAGAAAAATTGGAAACCCGCTTTGAGTCTAACCCCATTATTAACTTTTAAGGACTTGAGATTATAAAAGTTTTAGGAAAATGGTTTATGGTGTTTTCAAGTTTTAATCTTAAAAGTTATAGTTTTAAAGTATGTAAAGAAGTACATATTGATTTTTAAAGTAAAATTCTCTTAGTAAAAGGTACATATTAAAGAGCATGTATAGCTCGCTAGTTTTCTCGTTATATTTCACAACAAGAAGTTTTATAAAAGAAAGATTTTAAATCTCTGTTCTTATGACAACCCTTTTTGATAAATTATTTTAAGATAATTTTGTGGGTGGACAAAATAAGTTGTAGAAAATAAGAATAGAGTGGATGTTGGCACCTTGTAGTAAGAGACAAAACTGACCTTATTGGTAAGAACAAGTCATAAACCAGATTGAGAAATAGCTGTCCGTTTCTACTCCAGTTTTGTGATTTGAAAAAAATGATGATTACATTTTATTTTAAGATGACATGTTTTAATGGTTTGGCAAAAGAAAGTTTTCATGAGGAAAATAAAGTATTGACACTTTTAATTTTTGGAAGGAAAAGGGCCAAACTATGTTTTTAAAAAAAGTATGGAGTAGGTAAGGATTAGTGCCTAGGAAAGACGGGAAAAGTTTTGAGACTATAAAGTAAATAGTGAGAATTATTTTGGAATAATAGTGAGTTCCTGCAGAATGCGTAAGTGTTGGAAAGCCTAGGATGTTGCTTGAAATAATTATTGGAACACAGCTAGGACTAGTAGCAACTACTAGATAGAAAAGGGCAAGTAAGTGCTTCCGTTGCTAATTTTCATGTTAGGGGTAAAACCCATTATTGCACTTCTGTTGGGATCGTTCCGTTATTTTGTTGTGTAGTTAGGGTAACACCTAAACCTGTCGTAGATCCCATAGTTTGGACTTTTCTGTCTAAGGGGAGGACATAGTCCCGAGATTCTTGGCCCTTAGTAGTAGTTATGTAAGGTGTATGTTCTCCTGTTTTAGTTAAAAGACTAGAAGGCTTATTTAAATCTAAACTAAGATCAAATGATTAAATAAGCTAAGAAAAAAGAAAAAGTACAACTAAGAAGAAAAAAGAAAATTCAGTAAAGCAACAAAAATGGGAAATTACGAGAAAAGATGGATAAGAATGGAAAATTTCCAGGGTAAGATGAAGAGAAAATCAGTGACAAAGAAAATTTTCTTATGTGGGCGGTGCTTGGATAGGAAAGTAGGGAATCTTTATAAATAGTTATACAGAAATCCAAGTATGGTTAGAAAAAGGTTGAAAAAGAAAAACGGAAGATGCGGAGGTTTCCGTTTTTTAACATAAGAAATCGAATTTAGAAATATTAGATTTCTCTGAAATTCGAAAAATAACGTTGGTTAGTAGGATTATGGATGAAACAATTGGATGAACTATGCTCTTACTCAGTAAGAGTGTGGGAAAGTTTGGATGAAAAAGTATTTTGATTTTCAAAATATTGCATTCATATAGAACTGTCAGTATATTTAGGATGTTAGCATCATATTTTAGAAGGATTTTTGAAAATTTTGCATACACATAGGAGGTACCGCTCAGGCATACATGCATTATGATGTTGTATTTCACTTTGCACAAGCGCACAATGTTTGCAAAAATTGGATGTACACATGTTGGATATATATTATGCGAGGGGTTAGTTGATTTTACCTTTATCAAATTTCGAGGATGAAATTTCCTAAGGGTGGTAGAATGTAACACCCTGCATTTTTAACTCAAGATAATAAAATAAGAATAACTTAATTAAATATACATAATTAAGTAGAGCAGACTGTTCCATTACGTCCATCTTGAAATTTTAGTCAAAATAGACACCTAGTTTGCATAAATCGGACACCATATGAAGAAGTTATTGAAATTTGTATACACACAGGGAGGATATATATATATGTTAGGTTCAGAAATTCAAAAATGGGTCCAGAAATTCGAAAATTGGTTTGAAATTCAAAATTTCATAAGGTGGCAGATTTTCCGCCTAGGTGGGTCGACACCATCAAGGGTGGGTCTACCCACCTACGGCAAATTTTGGCAAATTAGGGTTTTTGATATTTTGACTACCCGGATGGCTTTTGGGCAAATCTGAGGGTCCTGATTGCTCATACACCTATAAATAAGACCCTAGACCTAACTCTAACCCTCATAATTTGGCAACTACGCTGGAGCTCTCCTATTACTTTCTCTCTCTCTTTTCAAATCTATTCTAAAAAATAAATATTAGCCTAGGAAATTAAGAATTCAGATCTAGAGGAGGGAATCGGCGTTAATAAAAGATTATGCAGAACCATGAAAGCAGGGTATAATTATCGATCTAATCCATTCTAATTCTTACTCTTTCTTTCCCTTCTCTCTTTTAATGAAAATAATAAATCCATGATCGATAGGTTGTGAATCCGATTAAAGGAAAAACGATGGATGTTGAAACGGGATTAGATCCAAAATTTGGGAAAGCATGAAAGGTGAGTAGGTTTAAACTATAGCCTTTAGATAATGTTATGACTATCATTTAGCATACCCATTTTAATAAATTGTGAATTTGCCAGTTTAATTATAAATTGTTGTTATAACAGGTTGAGACATTAATATGGATAGACCAGGAAATTCATGTGTTGAATCTATTAAATTGCAGGAATGATTAGCATGATATAACATCAAATTGTTAATATGAATAATTCATATATTGAATCGGTTGAAATGCTGGAATTTGAATATGTGGGAAAAATTCATATATTGGATTTTTTGGAGTCCTAAAAAGTTTACATGTAAATTTGTCCCAATTATATACAGGAAATAATTGGAGTAATTATATTATTATATGGATTCATGTTAACATAGAATCGAATAAATATGGGTTTGGGGCATCGACCAAATTATGTTTAAAGATCTTAAATTGGAGCATAAGTATAGAAAATGATTTGGACGCAAATGGGATCACTTGTAAAATATGAATTGGCATAATTCTAATAATATGAATTTAGACATATAACCCATCATGAACATAATTAGGTAAATGGGCGTTAACACTTTAAAGGCATAGGTTTAAATAATTGATTAATAATGAATGCCTAGGATTAAAATTAGAAAAGGTAATTACACTTATGACACGAGGTTAGGTTGCATTAGTGGTGGAAGTCTACCCTGACCCGACTGGCATATCCAGCAGCCACTAATGCTGAACCTAATGTGAGAGGTCTAAATGCACAAATACGAGACGGGCCATGACACGAAGTTAAGCCTAACTTGTGGAAGAAATCTGTCTGGACCTGACCGGCATATCCAACATCCACAAGTTGTAGGCCTAATGTGGGAGGTCTAGCCCATTATAAACCATAAATGGACATGGTAATGAATTGGACTACTTAACCTAATCTAATCCATGGGGATTGTGTGAATATAAACTAAAGTTAGGGTTAAGTAAAATTGGTTGGACAGTGTGTGGGCTAAGAAAATCTGGGGGGGGGGGGGTGATATTTACATATAGGCCCGCAAACTTAGCCCGATAAGGTTATGTAATTAAAGACACCTAAAAGTATACGTAACTAGTAGAAATAATAAAATTATGTAATTAAAGACACCATTTAGGTTAAGCACAACTTGTAGGAATGATAATCACCTATTATAAATAAATAACATTAATGAAAATGTTGCATAATAATTAGACTTTTCCGAGGGACAAGTGAAGATTATAACTTAGGTTAAAATAAACTAATAAGGAAATGGGATAACTGGTGAAATGAGTTAAGGGACACTTCATTGTAAATTAAGTAATCAGTAAATGGGGAAAGCCGGAAACCAGTTGAGAAAATGGGGGATAATATATGAAATATAAGAAGTTGTACTTAATTATAAATTAAGTAACCTGTAAGATTGGAAGTATGAAACTTGTTAATAAGAATGGTTAGGCTTGTCATAGGGACAAAAGGAAATTATAAAGTAGGTTATAATAAATGGGTAGAGAAACTTATTAATGGGCCTTAGTTAATAGAACTAAGTTAATAAGTAAACAACGATAAGTTGTATTGACAATGTAAAATGGAATTATGATTAAATGAGAAAGAATGAGGAAAACTTATGAAATGAAATAAGTTATATTTAATCATAAATGGTAAGTGAAATGTCATGTGAAATGGGATATACTTAATTACATATTAAGTAAAACATGTTATTGTAATGGTGGAATCAACAAGGGTTTGTGGATTACCGACCTTGGGCTACAATCTAGAGAATAACAAGTTGTGGGCTTATTAATAAACTTAAATGGATTAAGTTGTATGACTGAAATTAATAAGCAAGAGAAACTTGGTAATTGAATAAGAATTCAATATGAATTGGAATAACCAAGTTAACGGGAAACCTGATGAGGTGAGACAAGCGCGTAAAATAATGTTTAGACACAGGGTCTTACAATATGCTAAAGTAAGGCGCTTAGACCAGTCCGTACGGTTGAGGGTGAGTAACCCAATGGGGAAGATCATCGAGGTGTTATAACGCACGAGGGGAGTGCACATTCATCTGATTGTTCTGACGGCTCCAAAGGACTAGAAGGGGAAGCACGCAACATCCTGAGGTACATAAGGTGCTCCTAGTAGTCCTCTGTGCGGTGATAGATGTCTTAGGTTGTGCTCGCAGAGGTTGGGTATGTGCGTAATTACTAGGTGGGTGGGCCTTGACTACATATGTAGCTATGCACTCAGAATGTTGTGACGCGGTGATACCAGAGTGGTTCGGTGGTTGCCCCATGAGGAGTAGATGGTCATGACCAACAAGGATAGTAGACTGTTAGACACCCGTCATCGGCAGCCAGTGGGATGCGGAAAGACTAGAGATAAACCCAAGATACCATTTCACCCTTCACTATCGGGGTAAGGGGTTGAGGGGAGACGCCACATGGATGTTTAGATTGTTTGCGTAAGGGCAGTCTCTTAGCTCTTGTAGTCTTTACTAGTTGAGGGAGGGGCTGAGGTGGGGGCCACAGCCACCGTGAAAACATACCCTAGGTGTATCTGTATATAGAGGCTCTTTAAAGACGGGCCTGTACAGATATGGAAAAGTTCTCGACCGAGTTCCGTGTTTCTTGTATCGCCCTGCTTTGGAACTTGGTGCAAATTACAGGACGTGCGATTGAGGCATCCAGCTACAATTAATAGTACATACGAGGGATAGTCTAGATACATGCATATCTACTCTAGGTGGTGTATCGTAGACTTGAGGGCATTAATCTGATATGAGATCTGATTTGATTGAGGGTGGAAGTCCGTACACTTACGTAGCGTAGTGATGGTAGATATATGCTGGTCATAACATTGTTATATAGAGATCCGTACGTCGCTCCGGCGTAGGATGAGGGACTGCGAGCTTTTCGGTGGCATTACGGTGGAGACATTATGAGTGGGGTACCATGGGGTGTACCTCGATATTGGGGGTAGCTACACATATACTATATTAGGTTAATCCACTAGGAAGTAAATGGGTGCGATTTGTTTGTAGGCCTTGAGTGCTGTTAACCCAAGTAATATAATAAATGAGAAAATATGATTGAACGATATATGTAGGATTATCCAAAGTGTATAGTTTAAATCCAGTCACCAAAACTTGTGTTCTGACCCTCTCCTCATAACAAACTCGAAGGTTAGATTTGTGGCAGGGACTTGATAGCCTTGGATACTGGTTAGGCAGTATTATTAATACGGTAAGGCTATATTTTGATTCATGCTGCTGTGAGATATTTTCTGAGCTCTGACATATTTTATGTCTCTGTCTTTTCTCCAGGATACTAGAGCAAACCAATCCGATTTTCGATAGGTTGGAATTTTGAAAAAAAATTAGCCTGTCAGAATTCGGGTTGTCACAATGCTCCTCTACTATCTCCACCCCTTACTCTTATCTCCTACTTCTCTATTAACATCCATCTTACAAGTAACTTGATCTTCGCCCTTTGAAGAGTCCTCTGATTCAACCCGAATACCCATGTCCACATTTGGGTTAATTTTTCTTTGATCAGTATCAACCTCCTTCTTACTACTCCAAGAATTGAGCTTACCATCAGAGCCTCTGAAATAAACCGTCTTCTTGAAGTCCTTACCAACTTCCTCCTCCTCAGGGTAACCCACCATTCTTCTGATCGAAATCTCATAAAAGAAATCATCATTGAACAGACTCCACATCGAAGGAAAACCTTCTTGCAAGTTGAGATCAACCAAAACATTTAGTACACTATAGTCAAATGCGGACTCGAAATTTTCTTGAAGCCTCACCGCCTTATCAATTTTGATTACAAAAGAACGCAGAACACTAATATCTTTGCATGCAATCGGTAAACCAGTCAGTTCAATCCAGACTCTCTCCCTTGGCTTGGTCACCTTGCTTCCAAGGTAAAGACTCCATTTCTTGATGTATAGAGTGCCATCAGGTACTACTTTCGTATTGATCAAATCTCTGCCCAGGACTCTTCTTGGAAGGTTCACAACAAAATCAGACTTAAATTTCTTGACATATCAATAGAAGTCGCCCATAAATCCTAATTTCTCCTTGAGAATTTACTCAATCCTTTCAACAGTGAATTTCCCTTTAACAATTGAAATTGTAACCCAAGAATCCCTGTTTCTAAGTTCTGGTTGAATGCCATTAATGGAGATTTTAGCCTCCTTGACCGATCCCATTTTCAAGAAATCAGACTTAGACGAAAGAGAATTTGAGTAAGGAGAAATCATAATTTTAAAATTAAAACCTTTATGCCCAGTTTTCCCACATTTAAAGCATATAATTGGACTTCTGCACTTAGAAGCGAGATGATCTGATAGCCCGCTTCAGAAACATTTTCTTTTCGATTTGACATCGTCCAATCTTTTTGAGTAGTTTCTGAATGGGCAATCAGAAACATCATGATTATTAGCTTTTGTTGGTGAGATATTGCTCAACAACACATCTCTAAATGACCCATTGGAATTCGCGCCCGAAGAGTTATTGTTATTAATTGAATTAGAGGCACTGTAGCTAAACGGATTAGCGTGTGGATCAAAATCTAGAAATGGTTCTTCTGCCATTACTGAAGCTCACCCTTGAAGGATTATCTTAGCTCCAGATGCATTCTCATTTTTCATATTGAACATTATTCCATAGAATTTGTTGAACTTATGGTTCACTTAAGTGATATCTTTATATTGTAGTTTGATTTTATGATCGAGATGAACTTTTTCATGAGATGCATGTTTTGTATAAAACTTATCTTATGTGAAATAATGTTTTTTAATGATAGGTTTATTAAAGAAATGATTGTTTCTACTATTTTAATTTTATGTCTTGTGAATCTTAGTCTTTGTGAATTGTTTTTTTGTACCTATAATGCTCTACATTACTTAGTATGACCTTAATTGGGAATACTAAAGGGTGTGAGGTGTTTCAGTCTATCTCCCCCGGCTCTAAGTTTATAAAGGAATCGACGTCCCCATAGTCCATATTCATGACCTCTTTATATGCTTCCTATCTAAATTCCCCCTAATTCGTGCAAAAGAAGAAGGAATTTTCATTTCATATGTACTTATGACACGAACGTGGAGCATAGTTAATCTTCATTTATTTTTCGGTAACCCGACAAAAACCCGAGCTGCTTCCTCGAATGTCTCAATCATATTCTCAAATACCAAAGAAAGAGTAGATAGATCTCTTTTTTTATGCTCAGTGCCTTCCATTGAGAATGTTCAATGACAGTCGGAGACAAAAATGAATCGGTGTTCAGTCCGGGATTCTCCAGGTCATACTCTGGATCGGTGGTAGTTAGGATATATAAACCATCAATGGATGCGGGAGAAAATGACAAAGGTTAGGAAAGCACTAATATCAGTAGAATGAATGACGATGACGCTTTCGGTCATGATTGTCTTCCCTTTCGTCTAAGCTTCCTCATCCGATGTCGATGCCTTAGCTTCTTCCCTCAATCAACGACCACATTCCTCTAAAATTTGAGGCTCCTCTCCCTTTAAGTACTGGACCAATTAAGGTACCTCATCCACTTCCTCGACATCGAATGTAGTAGTCTCATCACAAGAATTCATTCCCGAGTCCAAGAAAAAATCATTTCATAGTTTCTTATCCAAGAAATTTCATGATGAGAGATGACCATAGAGTAAAATCTCAAAAAATGCTGAGTCGAGTTTCTCTTTAGTTTCAACTTCGGCTTCACGAGCCTTTTCCCTAAGCTCTTTAAACTGAGTTTTGTACCCTTTGTGAACATTGTTTGCATGCTCTAGCACTTCTTTATTTGATGCTTCTTGTGACGATCGCCCATAACCCCTGCACTAAACAAGGGGAATAAAACGCTGAAAGGTGCGCCATGCAGCTGTGGATGATCATCAAGGTATAATTACGCAAGTGAAACCTATAGTAAATCTCACAGCTCAAGGATAAAATATAATAGAACATATACAACAGGTAATATTAGTGAAGCGTATTTGGGAAAAAAATTCAAACTTTCATAACAACTACATCGTCCTTACAACAAGATTACAACATATGTCTGTACAAATTTGCTTCACTACAGCACTCAAAGAAGAATAACAAACAGCAGGAATCCAAATACTATATAGTAAGAAAGATAGTACGCCAGCCTCCTACTCGCCTTCAAACTACTACATCGTCCTTACTAAGCTATCACCTGTCACCTACCACCTAGTCTACCTATCCAAATCGGATGAACATCCAAGGGTAATAAGAGGGAAACATAAAACCTTGAGTTAGACAATAGTCTTAGTGAGCGAAAAACAACTATTTAACTTCATCAATAAAGTATATGAGAATAGGCAGATTAACCATCAATCTACCAGTCACATTATCAGTGAAGAACTCCAAGCACAACTCCACATATCAGACAGTGATAGCCTTATGTCAAGCATTTCAACCATACACCCATAGAAACTATAATGACCATTCAATCATGGAAAACAGAATCAACCAACAACAACACTCACAACATCCAAATTATACATCTCACGTGAACCATCCTAATCGAATTCAGCATCCCTTAAGCACAAGCCCCAGAGGCTGAAACCAATACTAGACAAGTACCCAAAAAACGTCTCCTTCGACATCGAACAATCTACATGAGACGGTTCAACAAAGAAACCAATCACTCATAATTGACTTTGGCTACCACTAGTAATCCTACTTTGAAAACTATCATTAATCGTAAGACTGGCCAAGTCACCATGCCATTGGTCAAGGGTTAATGGTAATCCTAGTTCTAACCAGACTACTGCACGTCCAACGTATATTTGCTTCCCAAAGACAACTATGCCCATCCAGTGGGTCTAGGATATTCGACTAGTCAAACTAGCCTTTTAGGTGCCCCAATTATACCCTTTCTTTGAGTCCATTAGAACTTACGACAACGATAATCCCTTCATATCTCTACCTGTCATTGCTGGCCATTATCCACAAGCTCATACACAATCTCGAGTATCCATTCTCCATAAACTCATGTCCAACTTGAATCATCTATCTACTCGTTACATCTCCAAGATCAACGAACAATTGTTATCTACGAGAACAAGTCCAACTTGAGTCGTTTCTCCACTCGTTGCATCTCCAAGATCAACGAACAATCATTATCTATGAGTACAAGTCCTACTTGAGTCATTTCTCCACTCATTGCATCTCTAAGATCAATGAACAGTCATTATCTATGAGTGCAAGTCCAACTTGAGTGGTTTCTCCACTCATTGCATCTTCAAGATCAATGAACAATCATTATCTATGAGTACAAGTCCAACTAGAGTCGTTTCTCCACTCGTTGCATCTCCAAGATCAAAGGACAAGTCATGTCACTTCGACATTCTCACTTGAATTCGCTTTGAAGTCTGTCCGACTAGATCCTTCCATTCCGATCGGATCTTACATGTTGGATCTTACATCTCGGAAATTACAGGTCGGATCCTTCAACTCTCAGATCCTTCATCTCAGATCTTACAAGTCGGATCCTTCATATCTCGGATCCTTCATCTCAGATCTTACGGGTCGGATCCTTCATCTCTCAGATCCTTCATCTCTCGGATCCTTCATCTCGGATCTTACAGGTCGGATGCTTCATCTCATGGATCCTACAGGTCGGATCCTTCATCTGGTCGAATCCTTCATCTGGTCGGATCCTTCATCTCGGTCAGATCCTTCATTGGGTCGGATCCTACATCTGGTCATATCCTTCATCTAGGTCGGATCCTTCATCTTGGTTGGATCCTTCATCTGGTCGGATCCTTCATCTGGGTCGGATCCTTCATCTGGGTCGGATTCTTCATCTGGTCGGATCCTTTATCTGGTCAGATCCTTTGTCTGGTCGGATCCTTCGTCTGATCGGATCTTTCATCATGGTCAGATCCTTCATCTGGTTGGATCCTACATACCTATCCGATTCAGATCCTACATACTTATCCATTTCGAATCCTACATACCTATCCGACTCGGATCCTACATACCTATCCGACTCGGATCCCACATACCTATCCGATTCAGATCCCACATACCTATCCGACTCGGATCCTACACGCCGATCCAATTCGGATCCAACATATCAATCTGATTCCGATCCTATATACCAATCCGATTCGGATCCTGCATACCTATCCGACTCGGATCCTATATACCTATCTGACTCGGATCCTACATACCGATCCAACGCGGATCATGCATACCGATCCAATTCCTGGGCATACCCAAATCATCTCCAAACTTGGCCAAATCTTCACCAAACAACAATTCCAATGAAATCAACTCATCCAATTTATCAAATTCAACAATAAACATGTTATGAAACCAACAACAACTTGAGAATGAAAATTTCATCAATAATTATGTAAAATTCACCAAAATCATGACAAATGAACATATGAACTAAAATTATGGATCTGACATGCATAATCATATGAAAATAGCATAGAAATAACCAGTCTTATGTTGCTAAACTAGATCATATGGAAATTCATATGAAATAGACTTACATGATGTAGATCTGAGGAAAATGATTTGAAATTGATGAAACTAAGATCATAGAACTCATGTACTTGATTGAATCCATGTGAGAGATGCATATCACTCACTAATTCTTCAAAACAACTCAAAAACACCTAGATCTAGATCCGGACAGTGAAGAATTTGATCCAAACTCTTTTGATGGATTCTCCCTTGAAATGATGTAGATCTAGCTTTAAACGATGTAGATCTTTGATTCTCTTATGTAGATCTAGAATTTTAATGGTGGAAAAATGAAGAGAATGGAGAAATGAAGGAGCTTTCACTCTTTGAAATGAGAGAATGGAGAAATTAAACTATCTCCATGCCTCCTACCCCCTATTTATAGCCTTCCACTAGCCCACTAACGGGCCTTCCCAAATCAGCCCATTATGGGTTACCAAACCTGAACAACCATCTGTTAAACCTTAAAACAGCGATTCCATCCAAACTGTTGAGCCAAATCTTTAATGTGATCACTCTACGGAAAGAGAATCATCATTTCCATTCCAATGGCACAGGTTTCAACACCTGATTCAACCCTGAGTCAAAAATTATGCCCTGCACAAGGCTGACAGGGGCAAAATGGTCACAAACAAAATTGGTAAAAATTATGAACATATCTCACACCCCCATAACTAACATATTAAAATACGAGAATGATCCAAACCTCAGGGAATAAAATAAAAATATTTTATGATCTTTCGATACGTAAAATGCGAGCTGTTACATTCTCCCTCCTTCAGAATTTCGCCCTCGAAATTCCAATAAACACTACACTCAAAGCCATTTCCATAATCCTTCAGCCTTGGTTGCAAACAAAACTGGTGCGCCCCATTTGGATACACTTCTCCGAATGAACCCTTTTCCCAAAAGGTCACATACTCGTACCTCTGACTCTCGCTACTCCTTAGGCGTCCTCCACCTAAGAAGTATAACGATGGGTCTGACACGTTCGACCAAATCGATTTTTACTCAGTCTCGCGATGTGGCTACAACCCTCTAACCTCGTCAAATACATCCTTAAACTCATTAGGTATTGGTGCTGATGACCAGTCTCCTCGTGGAATCACAAGTGAATATAAATAGCTTGCGATGACCCAACCTTCTTGCATACCCCTTATCACACCCAGTCGCCCTCCCACATTTTCGACTGTCACCTTTAGCTTTCCACCTCCACTTTAGCCACATATCTCTCGAGCTAATCCATACCTAGTATGATCTCAAACTTAGCCTGGAATTGCTCCTAGGAAATCTCCTCTTCTGGAGTTTTAAGCGTAACTGAATTCCACCACTCTATGGCCCTGCCTTGGTGCAAGCTTTCGCTTAGCTGCATCATCCAACTGCAAGTCTCTAAAAATACGGACACAAGAATCCATCCACATCTGAACCTCTTTAGCTGGCTCTGTTCCTTTAAATGGTTTTTCTCCCAGAGATGTAAAATCCTTGCACAACTTCGCAAAATCCACAACCTTAAGCAACTGAACACCTACATCTACCGTGGTTGCCATTGGTGCCAGTACCCATCGCGTGAATGCTTCCATCTTGTCCTCAAACATGGCTAGATAATCTGGTATACCTCCATTAACCCCTCCAGGCACAACCCCATCCCTAGAAGTATGTCATGAAGCACATCAACTCATTCTAAATCTGCAAATTAGAATGCTTAGCCACTTGCAAGAAAAGCTGTTAAAGAAGTACAACTGCTACTATACTATATAGTATCATATAATATACATCCAACTGAAATATACAAATACGTCTCTCATGCGTGATTACATATTCGAACATTGGCTAAAATCGATAACCAGAGCTCTAATACCAAATGTAACGTCCGCCTACAACCGCTATGCTAAATAAGGGGAATAAAACGCTAAAAGGTGTGCCAGACAGCTATGGACGACCATCAAGGTATGATTACACAAGCGAACCCTGTCGTAAATCTCACAGCGCAAGGATAAAATATAACAGAACATGTACACCAGGTAATATTAGTGAAGCATAGTTGAGTAGAAATTTCAAACTTTCAAAACAACTAGAAAGCATATCCATATACCAGGACTGCAACATATGTCTGTACAAATTTTCCTCACTACAACACTAAAAGAAGAATAATAAACAACGAAAATCAAAATACTATATGGTAAGAAAGATAATATGCCACCCTCCTGCTCGCCTCTGAATTGCTACATCATCCTCACTAAGCTATCGCCTATAACCTGCCACCTAGTCTGCCCATCCAAATCCGATGAACAACCCAAGGTAATAAAAGGGAAACATAAAACCTTGAGACAGACAACAGTTTTAGTGAGCGATAAAACATCTATCTAACTTCACCAATAAAGTATATGAGAATAGGCAGATTAACCATTAATCTACTAATCACATTACCAGAGCAGAACTCCAAGCCTAACTCCACATGTCAGATAATGATAGCCTTATGTCAAACATTTCAACCATACACCCATTGAAACCAGAATGACCATTCAATCATGGAAAACAGAATCAACCAACAACAACACTCATAACATCCAAATTATACATCTCACGTGAACATCCTAATCGAATTCAGCATCCCTTAAGCGCAAACTCCAGAGGACGAACCCAATATCATACAAGCACCCAAGAAACGTCTCCTTCAACGTCGGACAATCTACGTGAGACGGTTCAACAAAGCAACCAATCACTCATAACTGACTTTGGCTACCACTACTAATCCTACTTTGAAAATTATCGTTAATCATATGACTGGCCATGTCACTATGCCATCCGTCAAGGGTTAATGGTAACCCTAGTTCTAACCAGACCACTGCACGTCCAACGTACATTTGCCTCCCAGAGACCACTAGACCCATCCAATGGGTCCATGGTATTCGACTCGTCCAATTAGCCTTTTAGGTGCCTCTATTATACCCTTACTATGAGCCCGTTAGAACTTACGACAACGATAATCCCTTCATAACTCTACCTGGCATCGCCGGCCATTATCCACAAGCTCAGACCTGGTCTCGAGTACCCATTCTCCACAAACTCAAGTTCAACTTGAGTTGTCTCTCCACTCATTGCATCTCCAAGATCAACGAAAAATCACTATCTACGAGTAAAAGTCCAACTTGAGTCATTTCTCTACTCGTTGCATCTCCATGATCAACGAACAAACATTATCTACGAGTAAAGGTCTAACTTGAGTCGTTTCTCCACTCGTTGCATCTCCACGATTAACGAAAAATTATTATCTACGAGTACAAGTCCAACTTGAGTCGTTTCTCCACTCGTTGCACCTCCAAGATCAAAGAACAATCATCACCTACGAGTACAAGTCCAACTTGAATTTTTTCTCCACTCGTTGCATCTCCAAGATCAACGAACAAGTCACATCCCTTCGAAATTCTCACTTGAATTCACTTCGAAGTCCGTCCGACTGAATCCTTCCATTTCGATCGGATCTTATGTGTCGAATCTTACATCTCGGATCTTACAAGTCGGATCCTTCATCTCTCGGATCCTTCGTCTCCGATCTTACAGGTGAGATCCTTTATCTGTTGGATCCTTCATCTCGGATCTTATAGGTTGGATCCTTCATCTCTTCAATCCTTCATCTCGAATCTTAAAGGTTGGATCTTTCATCTCTCAGATCCTACAGATCAGATCCTTCATCTGGGTCGAATCCTTCATCTCGATCGGATCCTTCATCTTGGTCGGATCCTTCATCTCGGTCGGTTCCTTCATCTCGGTTGGATCCTTCATCTAGTCGGATCCTTCATCTGGTTGGATACTTCATCTGGGTCGGATCCTTCATCTGGTCGAATCCTTCATCTGGGTTAGATCCTTCATCTGGTCGGATCATACATACCTATCTGATTCGGATCCTACATCCCTATACAGTTTGGATCCTACATACCAATCTGATTCGAATCTGACATACCTATCTGATTCAGATCTTACATACCTATCCGATTAGGATCCTATATACCTCTCCGATTCAGATCCTACATATCGATCCGATTCAGATCCTACATACCTATCCGACTCGGATCCCACATACCGATCTGATTTGGATCCTACATATTATCTGATTCCGATCCTACATACCTATCTGATTTAGATCCTACATACCGATCTGATTCAGATCCTACATACCTATCCGACTCGGGTCCTACATACCTATCTGATTCTGATCCTACATACCAATTCGGTTCGGATCCTACATAACACTCTGTCTTGGATCCAACATACCGATGCAACTTGGATCATGCATACCGATCCAATTCCTGGGCATACCCAAATCATCTCCAAATTTGACCATATCTTGGCCAAACAACAATTCCGGCAAAATCAACTCATCTAATTCATCAAATTCAACCACAAACATGTTATGAAACCAACAACAACTTGAGAATGACAATTTCATCAATAAATATGTAAAATTCACCAAAATCATGATAAGTGAACATTTGAAATAAAATTATGGATCTAACTTGCATAGTCATATGAAAATAACATAGAAATTACCGGTCTTAAGTTGCTAAATTAGATCCTATGGAAATTCATATGAAATAGACTTATCATGATGTAGAGCTAAGGAAAATGATTTGAAATTGATGAAACTAAGATCATAGAACTCATATACTTGATTGAATCTATGTGAGAGATGCATATCTGTCACCAATTCTCCAAAACAAGTCAAAACCACAAAGATCTAGATATAGACATTGAAGAATTTGATCCAAACTCTTCAATTTGATGGACTCTCCCTTGAAATGATGTAGATCTAGCTTCAGACGATGTAGATCTTCGACTCTTTTATGTAGATCTAGAATTTTAATGGTGGAAAAGTGAAAAGAATGGAGAAATGGAGGAGCTCTCACTCTTTCAAATGAGACAATGGAAAAAGTAAACTATTCTCCATGCCTCCCACCCCCTATTTATAGCCTTCCACTAGCCCACTAATGGGCCTTCCTAAATTAGCTCATTATGGGTTACCAAATCTGAACAACCAATTATTAAACGTTAAAACAACGATTCCTCCCAAATCGTTGAGCCAAATCTTTAATGTGACCACTATACGGAAAGAGAGTCATCATTTCGTTTCAAATGGAACGTGTTTCAACACCTGATTCAACCTGAGTCAAAAGTTATGCCCTATACAATGCTGACAAGGGCAAAACGGTTACACACAAAATTGGTAAAAATTATGGACATGTCTCATGCCCTCATAACCAACACATTAAAATATGAGAATGATCCAACCCTCAGGGAATAAAATAAAAATATTTTACGATCCTTCAATACGTAAAATGCAGGCTATTACATCTCTATTGCTTCCATGGCCTTTCTCGCCTCTTCTACCTCTGCCTTATTGTCCTCTAACTGTCTCCTTAACTCCTCATTCTATTTTCTGATACGCTCAGTTTCTTCAAGTTCTTTCCTCCATCTATTATTTTCTGTGGTAAGCTCTTTGTTATCTTTTTTTCAATAGCCATAAACCGAGTAGAACAGGAGGCCGACACTTCTTTGTACTCCTTCCTATCCTGAGTGGTTGCTTTCGCGATTTTGTTTACCTTTTTGTTGGTCGGATTCAAATGTTGTTTCAAGTCACTATTCCTGGTCTCTTTTGCCTCTGTCCTCTCTTGATATGAGCTGGCTTCAAGCCTTAGACCAACTATATCTGCATTTTTCTTTTCTATTACATCAGAAAACTTCCCAACATAGTCCATGGTCAACCTATATTGATTATACATAAGATCTGATAAAATGTTTCTTTATCAATCATCCTTCAGGTCGGATGCAGTTTTGGTAAAAAAAAGATAAGCCTATTGAAATAAAACCTAAGGAACGCCTTCTTCAGATATGCATTCCTACTTGGGGAGTCAACTCATCTGTCTTAGGCTCATTATCAACCTCTTTACTAGTTCTCTTCTCTCCCCAATCTGACTTTTTCATTGCCACTAAACCCCCGCTAGGCTTATCTCTACTCATGTATCAAGGTGAAGGTAGTAGTGGCACTGTCCTAGGGGAGGAGGAGGCAAGGGCAGAATAGACTGTCCTGTACTCCTAAACTCAAATCTTTTCTCAAACTCTATTGGATTTAAAGCAACGGCGGGGATCGTGATTGCGGGGGACATTTATCTTTCCAGTTTTAACTACCACCATAACCATATGAGTACTTATGATGTGACTGGCGCCTGCGCACATTGCTAAAGAACGTTCCTCTCATGTCAGACTATTTGGGACAAGAGCTCTTTTGACTTCTGTCACTCTCCCCGCTTTTTCCTTTGTCTTTTCCTCTTTCTCATTCCTTATCGCTTTTCAAAACCAAACCATCGTTCCTGCACAAAACAAAACTCAAGTTAAAGACAGTTGATATTTTGACGTGCAATGCTTATGAGTGTGTATGTTCAAGTGCCTCCACACCAGGGGACTAGTTTTTAACTTGCTCGTGGGATTTAACTCCCTGATGCACGACGATGGAAATGCTATCTCGGAAAAAGGCAGTAGACTCTCGATGTTCACTTTTCCTAAACCAAAAGAAGACATCTCTAGTGGGATCTTCTCCAGATCTTTAAATTGTCCTTCCACTTTCATTGATGCATTGGCCTCAACTGTATCCATGGGTGATATCTCCTTTGTTACTTCTCTCGTCCTTGTTCCCATCGATGGAAAAGGAACTAGAGTGAGTGTCAAATCCTCTTTTATGGCATTATCCTCCTCACTAACTATGTCATCACCTTCCATCTCCTTCTGAGCTCCAGTGGCTTCCTGCTCGACTACGGGAAGTCTGGTTGCGTGATAGAAGGCATATCTGCATCATTAACTAACATGTTCTCATCATCTCCACGACTGATGGGGTGATCCTTAGGTAACATATCCAATGTGTCAGGAGATAACCAAACATCAATGTCTATGCATTGTGGAAGTCTGATCTTACATCCATCAGGTTAACACCCATCCCAGAAACACATGTCCTGATGACCTTTGGGGAATACCTATGGAACTCAAATCTCATGTTAGTCTATAGCTTATGACTCAAATAACTCAAAATACCATAAGTGAGTGTTGACACACTTATGTCCTCCTGACCATCGCCTCGCAATCCCAAATGAGTAGTGCACGTAAAACCAGTCTTACTTCAAGTAACTTATCTTATTCCAGGCCACCAGATGATCCGACTATTAGGATGAGCCTTGAGATACAAGAATGACGGATATATGCCTTTGTTCTAGAAAGTATATAGATAATGGATATTGTCCCCTATGGGCTCTTAACCCAAATTCTCAACATATATGAGGTAGGTCCCAAGTAAGGAGGCATGACAATTAAGATGAAGCTGTGTGGGCACACAACGCATTTAGTATAGCATATCCCGAATATATGGGAAAGAAGGATGCATGCACCTGACGGAGCGCAAATATCTGTTCTAAGCTACAAAACCCTCCTAGAATGTGTACGCTCTATCATCATGACTAGGGACCCAAATGTAGTTCATTGGTATATCATACATCACGTTGATCCTCGCTAACATCGTCTTATCGGTTCTATAAGCAACCAAATCTATAGAATTATCCAGTATTACTTCATCCCCCAGAGTATCTAACGTTGGTGGAATGCCTTCTTAAACGAATCTTACGTCTCCATCCCTTTGCAGGCCTGCTTCTACCTTATGTTGACCTTCCTCAACATTTGGTTCACTACCGGGAAGATCTAATGGTTGTGGTTCTTTGAGTTGCTTCTCCAAGTTTAGCCCTTTGGACTAACTGGCTTGTGGGGGAAGGTATGAGTTCCTTAGAAGACGAGCAGTTGCTAGTTGATAGGCGCAACCCATCTGCTGAACGGCTAGATTCAGGAATTAACTCTGAACTCTAGACTTCCAAGAATTAGATTCATCTCGAGATCCTAGTTGTCATAATTTACTATACTTACAAATAATCATAACAGTTAACACGATTATGTTGTAGCCTCGAGTTAATATACACTAATGTGGAATGTCTTGTGTCGTGCATGCTCATTGCAGTTAAAATAAACACTTCAGAACATAATAATGATTTTTCGGTTTCATTATTGAAGTGACTATCATTGCTGGCCATTTTTCCAACACTTGGTTCAGATCATAAAATTTCATCAAAGCATATATCATGGAATTCAGAATCGACGGTTTAGTCATGTGTCCACAGTCCAAATTTATGCTATATCTTATGTGCATGTATGAATTGTTGGTTGGATACGACATTCAAATTCATTTCAATATGTAATCGATTAAAGAGATAACTCAACGACAACAAAGTCGCTAAATTGAGAACTTAGATTTGTACTTGAATTCTATATCTCATGCAACTCTGAGACTATTTAACATCGAACGTCAAGGTTATGTGAAACAATTACATTCGGCTCAATTTCCCGATCTGATCATGCAAATTCATAACTCAATCTGAACAAATCATCGAGTTTGATTCGACCATGCGAATCATTCAAATCTGAATTTTTCACATTCACTTTGGATCTAAATTTCTCGATTCCTTTCTCCTTCCTTCTCTTCTTCTATTCCTTTTCGATTTCCCTTCCTTGACTAAGTTCCAGATCCGAAACTTCGAATCCTACCTTCTCTTTTTCCCTTTCTTCTCCCTCTCCATCTTTTCCCTCTTTCCTTTACCTGACTCACCTCCATCTTCCATTTCCCCCTCAATGCAACTTCAGGCATAACTATCTCCTCACCACCACTCTACAACTTCATCTCCGTCTCTTCTCTCCCCAACCAGTGGCCATCTACGTCCACTCGACGTCCTCCTTTACTATTTTTTTAACAAATCATGAAATATAACTTGATTTGACTGGTAATGGAAAGAAACCCACCTTTATGGTCTTGGTGAAGATCAGAGTCACCAAAAGAGTGGGGGGTACTAATCAACGACTGCATCACAAAGGATCACGAGGGTTAAAATCACGATCAAAGGGAAATAGGATTCACAATCTAGAGCAGATTCGAAGAAAGTAGAAAGAGTGACAAGGAAGACTTATATTTATATAAGAGGAAAAAATCGATTATAATACGTTTCCTCGAAAATATTATAGGTATAAGGGTCAATAAAGATCCCTACAAAAGCGTCGGTACCGATCCCTTATAAAATCAATTGAAGAAAAGAGAAGAAAAAGAAGGAAATTTTCGTGATCGATCTAATAGATTTAATTCACACATACACCTATATACGCTAGTTTCCAAGGCTCTGATAGCTAACATGATCTCGAGTCTAACATAGAACGCATACTGACCAATTTGAGATGGATTATGCAATTCCAAAGTGTATGTTTGATATTTAAACTCAAATAAATATTGGACATTAATGCTTATGACCATGTGCATACACTTACATTACTGTAGTCTTATTTACTAAAAACTTTGAGTCTATAAAAACATGTACGAGAATGTGAGTTTGTACGCAACTCTAAATCGATAAAGACTTGCTTATGATCATGTGTAACTAGGTGTCGGTGGATAATAGTTAATTTCTTGAATCGATGATAATTAAATGTCTACCAAAAAAGTTCAGACAATTTCCAGTCTAGATGGTTGAATTTAGACAAATTAAAGCCATTAACGAAGCTAGAACTGCGTACTTGTACCGTTGGAGTTTAGAAAAACATTGCTACTCTCCATGTTAACTACTGAAAGGAAAGATCATAACCATTTGCTGAACACAACTTGTAGATAATCCCAGTCGTTACAACTTGTTTTGATTGAAAGCACATTATGCTCACATAAGATGTGCTTTGGAGGGAAACCGTTACCTGGCATTTGGCCCAGATATCAAAATCAATTTGGAGTCGCAGAAACTCAAACTAAGCGTCTGAATCGACGATTAGCATGGAAATCACAAGTTATCCATTTACTCCGGGCATCGTTCGATCACTCAGAAAAGTCTTGATCAACTCACATGATTACGCTTATTACATTGATCGATCATCTCCAGGGATCGGATCAATCATTATTGACTACATGTAATCAACATGGTTTGATCTCCCCAAAAATCATGGATCAATATGAGGAACTTCACATCCTGATATGACCCAGAAATTCCTATGGTCCGACACATTGGATAAACCATAAAACAACTAAAGCAGTCTTGAGAACGTAACTAGAGAGTGGGAAGAAGAAAGAAAGAAGGTGTAACAACCCGAATTTCAAAAGACTTGAGCTTTTTCAAAAATCCAAATCTACCAATCTTAAGTCGGTTTGTCTGGTATCCCGTAGAAACGCAAAGAGTAATATAGCACAGCTCATGATAAAATATCTTACAGGAATGAATAAAATATAATAGTAAATACATACTTACCAATATAATGACACTAACCAGCAAGTGTCTCTAAGCTATAGAATCTCACCCACTTATCTAACCTACTGGTTTGTTATGAGGAGGGGGTCGTAATAAAAGTTCCATTGAATGGACAAGTTATACTTTTCCGCAATAACAATACATATACCATTCTATTACTGGTTCTTTATTTATTAGGTTGTTCGAGTTTATTTCATAGTATACTTTAGATTTTTCCGCATAAACTGTACCCATCTACTCTCAATAGAACAACCTAATAAATCATATATGTATGTATGTATATGTAGCTACAAGCCAAATAAACTATTGTACTCTCCAAAGTATCCGCCTTGAGTGGTCCCCATCATCGTACTACGAAAACATACCAGGCCTCCATCTCCACACTATGAAAGCGTAATATATTATGTTACAAGGGTTTATTAAGTCTCTAACATTGTGCCATAAAGGCGTCCAAATACCTGAGTTCTTAACGGAACTCGGTCGGGGGTTTACTATATCTATCAAGAATGACCTCGGGATGGTCCCAAAAATAATGGCTTTGTTAGGCCCAAAATACAGATATCAAAAGTTGGTAGATCTCCTCTGTGGCTCTTCATGGCCCCATCAGACTACCCACTAACTAAAGACTATTCAAAAGAGCTAAGTGATCGATATTAACAACCAAACTAAACAAACACGTGGTCCCTCATCCAATGACCCGATAGTAAATAACATTGGACTATTATTATAGCTCTAGTCCTCCCCCACACGCTCCAATTGACGATGACAGGTGTCCGACGACCTACCATCCTTTGTTGGGTCTTGGCCACGAAGCCTCCCAGACTACGAGTCGAGGCAGCTACCGAAACTATTGAGTCAAGATTCTCATAGAGTTTTGATTTCTGACAAAGAGATACGTCGTGATCGACAAAAAGAAAAAAAGAAGATATTCATTGGTATTATACATTAGAGGTTGATTATTTGCTATGTTAGTAAATTATTTATGTTAAAATATATCCTTAAATAATCCCACACCTCCAATCTTTGAATATATATATATTAGAATATATGAGTGCACATTAACTATGCAATATGGGCTAAACCGGTCGACCTTTTCTGCCCAGAATGCACAGTTAACGTGCACAAAGATACATAACGTATATATATATACTCAAATTCCTGTATACTGGTCCTTTTTGACCCGTCGACCGTTTTCTTCCAGAAAGCAACCTTTCGTATAGACACTTCCATTTCTTTAACGGTTGCTTCTCTTTCACTTCTCCAATAAACATGACCGTTGTTTGTAACTCTTCATGAATGGTTACAACTGTTTATTCCTTATATAAACATCATGAAATCATCATTTCAAATCACTGGTTCTATCAATCTAATCTCAATTCTCTTGATCTCAATCTTGATCTCTCAAGCGCTCAAATTGCTCATATTCTATCATATTTCGTTTGAATCCTAGAATCTATTTAACATTCTTTTGATTTAATACGATATCCACTTCCAAATCTTTATATACACAAATATTCTATTTTAGGATAAAATTATAGGAAGTCTGTACTACAAATGACAAAATCGTGTTATCAAGAACACATACTTTCAACAACAAAGCATATTCATCTTACTTGAAGTCCTCGGTGTTATAAGAGGCACGTGTTGAAGTCCTCAGTGTTGTAAGAGGCGTGAAATCCCATTCGTCTGCTCGGGTGTTGTTTACCTATTCCTCCGGGTGAATTGAGGTGGTTATTAGTGAAAATCCGGATAGAAGTCTGGGACTGGGCGTAGGATGATGCCCGAACCAGTATAAAAATCCCTGGTGTGATTTTTCTAGTTTACTGCATCTACTGTTATATATATATATATATATATATATATATATATCTGTGATTAGCTATTATTTCATACTTGTGTGTTATACACCATATTAATCGATCCGTGTGTATTATATTAGCACGTACACACATTTTCATATGGTATCAGAGCAAGGTTTTCATATAACCGTAACACTGTTATTTGATATATTCTAGTAATATGGCAAATAATGCAAGCACCAACACTTCCACGTACACAGAAGGTCAATCGGCACAAAGACCTCCATTCTTCAATGGTCTCAACTATAGCTATTACGCAACACATATGTCATTTTTTATGCAGTCAAATAGCTATGATGCTTGGAATGCTACACAAAAATAAATATTGAATCCAACAACTGATTATTCAAAATGGATATCGGCTGAGAAAACGGCAGCAGCCGTAAATGCATGTGCAATAAACATGTTGTTTTGTGTATTAGACCAAATTGAATATAACTGTGTTAGTATCTGCACCACTGCATATCAAATTTGGCAAACGCTGAAAACCACTCATGAAGGTACTAACAAGGTTAAACAAGCCAAAATAGCTATGCTGAAAAGTCAGTTTCAAATTTTCAAAATGAAGCCGAATGAGACAATCAATGATATGTATTCACGGTTTCAAACTATTCACCATGCACTTATTGGTTTAGGACAAAAATATTCAGATTTTGATGTAGTTTCGACAGTCCTACATTATCTGACTAGTAAATGGGAAGCAAAAAGTATTAGCAATTGAAGAAGCTAATGACCTTTCCGTAATGAAGCCAGATGAATTGAAAGGAATTTATAATGTAACAACCCGGAATTCTGAACCAATTTAAAATTTTTATTTTAGAAATTTTAATGGATTTTTGATGTTTAAAATAATTTGTTTTAAATAATAATGATTAAAAATTTATTTAAATCATTAGAACGAATATATTTATTTTAAAATTAAAAGGAGTTAGAAATAGCACTGTAGTTTGAAATTTTGAATTTGAACTTTGATTGAATGTACAGGATGCAAAATAAATCGAATTTTGGTGAAACCATAAATAATAAAATCTGTTTAAAAATATCTTTCCAACGAATCCGAAAAATTGAAATTTCATAGCGGAAATCAAAAGTTATGGTTAGTTGAATATTAAGAATAGTCACTATAGAATTTATATATATATATATATATTTTAATATTTAAAATAGCCATTTTTCAAACGACTTTCATTTTCGATGAAACCACTATTGTTGGATCTGGAATTTCAAATTATTGCTAGATTCCAATTTTCATAATTTTTAGAATTAAAATGTGAGCTTGGCGAAAGAAAATGTGTTTTTTCAGTTTCAGTCAAATCGGATCGACCAGAAAATGGCAATTTTTTAAACGATCTTGAAATTCGACGAAATTTCCAATACGACACCATGCAGTTTTGATTGTAAAACTAATATGGCGACATAGTAAGATGGGGTACTATGTCCTCTATGATTAATACATTATGATTGAAATGTTTTTGAAACATATGTACACTAATAATAATATCAAATCCCTTTTTATCGTATCAAGCATTTTTGACCATTATAAGGTAAAACTCTATCTTCTGGTTTGCGTTGCATTGTGTGATGGGACTTGAGTCTTATAATGGTTTCATTTTTCTAAAAAGCATTGCAATGTTTTACGATGTACTTTATTTAAATTATGCATTAGCAATCCAATGGAGTAAACCCGTTCCGCGTTAGCAACGTGGTCCTCTGATTATCCTTATTACTAGTTAAGTTAAGTAAAGATTTCTCATACCAGTCCCATGACTGACACCCGCAGTTTGTTTCACTTTGTAAACTCGGGTGCCCTCTTTTCCACACGGGCAGTCGAGTAGCTTATTTTGCAGATATATTGAGCAGGATTCTGGATTGAAGCTTAAAGCTGTGTCTAGAGCATTGATAGACTTCTGCTGTATCAAATTATTGTTTCCGCTGCATTGTACTACATTTATTATAATTTATCTTTCGTTGTGTTATATTCGATATACTCTGATAAATTCTGTACTCTGATGTAAACATTATTATAATGATTATAAAAGTCTTCTGTTATTTGTTCTGATGTGCTTTATTCCCAGAGCTAGTGTATTCGGGTGTTGAACGGTTTTGGTCGATTTTACAATCGTTTAGGTCTGGGAAAATTCCGAGTCGTTACAGTTGGTATCAGATCTCTGTTTAGCTTAAATCTTTGGGGTATAACTCATTATAACTGAACAAAAGACTCATCAGAGGTAGGAATAGTAATATCCTATAAAGGAATACTCATTGGAGATAGGATCAGTAGTATACTGGAATGAGAAAACTCATTAGAGATGGGTTAGAAATGCCCTAGAATGAGTTCAGAGCGACAAGTCTATAACTAACAAATTCTTGATTATATCTATAACCCGATCTTAGAAAATATAATTTTTGGATATATATAAGTTATATATATTTAAAAAACTAATCAACAAATTGGTTAATGATTTTGTTGTGTGATTATTCGTTCAACTAATAAAATTATTGAAACCAATAAAAAAATTAAAATTGAGTCGGTTAGTTAAACAATTTTTAGCATCGTTCCTTTTCGAGGACGAAAAGATTTTAAGTGAGGGAGATTCTAACAACCCGGAATTCTGAACCAATTTAAATTTTTTATTTTAGAAATTTTAATGGATTTTTAATGTTTTAAATAATTTATTTTAAATAATATTGATTAAAAATTTATTTAAATCGAAGTTAGAACGAATGTATTTATTTTAAAACTAAAAGGAGTTAGAAATAGCGTGGTAGTTTGAAATTTTGAATTTGAACTTTGATTGAATGTACCGGATGCAAAATAAATCGAATTTTGGTGAAACCAAAAATATTTAAATCTGTTTAAAAATATCTTTCCAGCGAATCCAAAAAATTGAAATTTCATAGTGGGACTCAAAAGTTATGGTCAGTTGAATATTCAGAATAGTCGCTAAAGAATTAATATATATATATATATATGTTTTAATATAAAAAATAGCCATTTATCAAACGACCTCCGTTTTCAACGAAACTACTTTTGTAGGATCCAGAATGTTAAATTATTGCTAGATTCCAATTTTCATAATTTTTAGAATTAATATGTGAGCATGGCAAATGAAAATGTGTTTTGTCAGTTTTAGTCAAATCGGAAAGACCAGAAAATGGCCATTTTTCAAACGGTCTCGAAATTTGACGAAATTGGTTTTTTAGAATTGTATCATCAAAACATAACTAGAAATATTTTTTCTGGAATTTTTAGAGTCCATATGTGGCCTCCGTAAATTAAAATGTACGATCAAATTAAATAATTAAATAATTTATATTTTAAAATAAAGAAAATGGGCTACGACGATCAAACGGGCTAAAGGGACCTAGTCTATTGGGTCCCGAAGGGGGGTATTTTGCTAGGGACAACATTTGTTGGATTAGATTTGGAGCTGTCAAGAATTGCCAGACCTTTTTGTAAAAACTAGAAATTTAATAATTTAAAATTATAAATATCCATACTTTATCAAACCCTAACCTACTCTAAATTGACAGTCGCCGCCTCCTTGAATCAATGGCCAGCGCTCTCTACCTTTCCTCCCTTTCTATTTCTAAAACCATGGATTATTTTCAAGAAATTTTAGAGGCAAATGGGTTAAGCACTTCATGAACTACCACTTCAACGGTCATGATGGAGTTTAATCATTTGTGGTGCGTGAAATTGGAGCTTAAAGGGGTGATTTTCGCGGCGGTTTTGTGGGTTAACTGGGGCGCCGAGTTTGAAGCCGGATGGGGGCAATAAGAGGTGGTGTGATGGCGATCGATGGGGTGAAGGTTGATCGACGGCTGGTGGCTCAGAATGGCGTGCGTGGTGGAGCTTTTTGTGCGAACAATGGGTTTATTTGAGGTCTGGAGAAATAGAACGAAGGAGGAAGGGGTTAAACGGATAATGATGTAATTAGTGTGTTAATTAAATTTTAATTAATTTAAATATGCAATTAATGTATAAATCGTCATATCTATTTCATACTAAGTCGAAATCCGATGAAACAAGTTGCGTTGTGATCGTGGAAATGAACACAACAACATGGAATTGACCAGATCTGAAACGGAGCACTTTGAAAATTCAGACAAAAAGCAATGTGAGAATTCTATTTCAATAATTAATTAAAATTTAATTACTGTCTCGCTATTTAAATCAATGTATGTATGAAATGGAATCAGATCTGTGATGTTGAGATTGAAAAGTATTGTTTGTTGTTCGTGTTGATTGCAGTGTTCCTGTTGTTAGATCCTGATTTAGGATTAAAAATTCTTTCTCTTATCTAAACCTCTAGTTTATGGTTAGATTTAGATCTGAAATAAAAATCATATTTTTATTTTAGATCTACAAATATTGATCTAGATTATAAAGTTCTTGTATTTTGATTCATGAACATGGAATTGTTCCTCTTTCATGTAGATATATGTCCTTTTGTTTAGATCCATGAACCCTGATTTATTTTTATGATAAAGATTTCATTTTTTTAGATTCACTAGTATTGATTTGTTATATTATCATTTTTATTTAATACATAACATCGAGATAAGATTTATAATTAAAAAAATTCATTTTTATTAACATGAGTTTTTATCAAATTTAGATTTGGGATAAAAATCTCATTTTCATAACTTACATGAAACATGGATTTTTAACAAAATTTGGATTTACAATGAAATTACATTTTCATTGTTCGCAATAAAAATTTCATTTTTATTGGTTGCATAAAACATAGTTTTGCTTCGAATTGTTTCAACTAAAAGCACACATTTTTGGTGTCGACTTGTTTACAACTAAAAAAGATTACATTTTTATTGTAAAATTGTCCAATGAAAAGATTGGATTTAAAAATATCATTTTTATTTTCATTTTGCATGCAATAAAAATCATATATTTAAAAGCTACATTTTTACTATCATAATAGTTGCAATAAAAAAATAGATTTAAAAAGAGTAAAACCAAATTATACATTTTTGGGTCAATTAAAAAGGAGACAAAATATACATTTTTGTCATTTAAAAAGAGTAAAACCAAATTATACATTTTTGGTTAGTTAAAAAGAAGGAGACAAAAAAAAATTTGTCATTTAAAAAGAGTAAAACCAAATTATACATTTTTGGTCAATTAAAAGAAGGAGATAAAATATACATTTTTATCATTTAAAAAGATGAAACCAAATTATACATTTTTGGTTAATTAAAAAGAAGGAGACAAAATATACATTTTTGTCATTTAAAAAGAGTAATACCAAATTATACATTTTTGGTCATTAAAAAGAATTAAACTAAAATGTACAATTTTGTTAATTTAAAAAGATGAAGCAAGAATATGCATTTTTGTCAATTAAAAAGGATTAAACTAGAATTGTCATCAAAAGTGAAAGAATCACTTTTATTGTAGATGCATAATTTAGACTTTATAAGCAAGTATAAAATATCATTTTATTGTACTTGCATATATATTAGAATTTATATGCAAAATGAAAATATCACTTTTGTCAAGTTATAAAAGTTGAGACCAGAAGTATCACCTTTTAACAAGTTATAAAGGTTGAAACCAAATTTGTCATTTTTGTCAAATGTAATAGTTGAAAACCAAATTTGTTACTTTTTTCAAATGTAATAGTTAAAACCCAAATTGTCACCTTTCTCAAAGGTAATAGTTGAAACAAAAATGGCCTTTTCGTCAAAATATAATTGTTGAAACAAAATGAACATTTTTGTCAAATTAGAATTGAAGAAACAAAAATGAACATTTTGACAAATTAGAATAGTTGAATTACCAATATACATTTTCGTCAAAATATATAAGTGAAACAAAAATGTACATTTTGTCAAATTAAGATGGTTGAAAACAAAAAGGATATTTTTGGTTAAACAAAAGAGTTAAAAACAAATAACATTTTTTGTTAAATAGTTTTTGTTACAAAAAAAGTATTCATTTTATTAAATTATAATTGTTAACAATATGAATTACCACTTTTTATTCATTTTGTTAAACTATAATTGTTAACAAAATGAAATTACCACCTTTAAATCATTTTCTTGAAATAGAATTGTCAACAAAGTGAATGAATCACCTTTAAATCATTTTGTTGAAATAGAATTGCCAACAAAATGAATATATCACTTTTTATACATTTTTTGTTGAAATATAATGTGTATGCAAATATAAGAATCATCCTTACTTGCAAAACATACACTAGAAATTGTATGATTGAAAAAGAATCATTTTATTGCCACAACATACATCAGAATGTGTAGGTAAGTTAAAGTGACATCCTTATATGTTAATGCATACATTAGAATTATATGCAATTTAAATAAACATTTTTATGTGTTAGGTTATACATTGAAAAATATACAAATAAGATTATTTCTTTATGTGTTAATGTTAAGAATATGTGCATACAAATAAAAGAAAATAGGAATTATCTTTTTATTTGTTATCAGCGATAAGGTCATGTGAATAAATTACAGTTTATTAGACATTAGAAATGTATAGAGAAATTATACGAGTAAATTACATTTTTATTCGGCATTAGAAATAAAATAGCACGTTTTGTTCATTATCATCAACATGTTAGCAAAATTAAAATTGGTTAAATTCATTAACCAATTATTAATTTATTTGAACTGTTGTTGGCTGAAAACCCCACACGGGTATTGGGATGATATTTGACATGCACTAGTCCCAATATTTAGTTGACTGTCAATCGATGGATTGACAGGCTGCGATGAGCGTTATTTATTTATTTTAATGCTCACACAGTTATAAATTTCACTCTAGATGTGAATGTATGGTTTAATGATTATTTATTATTATTGTCATATACATGTAATGTATGAAATCAATGTAATCGAAATTATATGGTAACTGATTGAGTCGCATTCCGGTTCAGAATGTCTTTTAAAATAAAGAATATTATAAATAAAGAATATTTTTAGAAGACTTTGTAATATAAAGAATGTTCTTACATAAAAAATCTTTTAATATAAAGAATATTTTTAAATAACGAATATTTAAAAATAATATTCAACGAAGAATAAAATGATGATTTCTATGTCCGTTTTTGGATGGACAAAAGATAAAAATATAATTTTATCGAAATAAACTAGTTATTAACTAGGAATAAATCTTTTAAGTTAAGATTTAATGAAGTCTTCCAATTTATTTAATATTTAATTGGAATTAAATAAAAGAATTTGATTTTGGGTTATCGTGGATGGTGTCTTAAATAACACTGTTCTTAAACCCTGTATGAAAGGAATAAATATTTGAATTAAGATTATTAGAGTTTCCAATTGTATTTAGTAATTGGAATAAAATGATATGTGAATTGGGTTTATTGTGAACTATGTTTTAAACGACATTTGTTTTTTAACCTAATTAACAGTGAAAGTATAATTTGAAATTTATAAACCTCTCATTAAGATTTGAAAAGAAATTTTCCAAAGTCAATTTTTCCAATTTAATATATTAAATTGGAATTGAGTGGAAATTCGATTTGATAATAATCGAGATAGGCTTCTGTAAAAGAGGACTATTACTATATATGAAATTTAAAAGGCCTTGCCGTTATTCCATTTATATTAGTGGTCTGATATGGAAATTTATATCGATTATATATTGATTTGATTTTTGTGAAAATTCCATATTTAATGGAAAATGATTTTGGGTTTGTCGTGAACTGTGTTTTAAATGACATTGGTTCTTTAACCCAGTTATAGATAAGATTAAGTTTTTAAAAGTTGAATAATCATAAAGTAATGATTTTTGATATAAAAATCAAATTGGAGTTTTATTGAATCTTTAAAAAGAAGATTAAAGACTAAATTCAAAAGAATTTATCTTTGATAAAATTGATGGGAATTTTCCGCTTTTAATATGAATATTTTATTAAAAGAATATTTTGAATTGGAATGAGGCATATGATATGCATTTATAGCACTTGATTTTTGATTATAAAATACGCGAGTTATTCGAAAAGACCGGGTATAACCCATTCTGAATAATTACTACGACGATTAAAACTCGAAGACATTGAAGACAGTGATTGAAGACCGACGATCTTCACATCGAATGGGCAACTACTGATGCCCTGAACTGGGTCGCTCCTAGGACAGGGTTAAAGCGGTAGTTGTCCGGACGTACTTGTTGATTGCTCGGATATGCGAGCACCTATCTTCCATATTGGACATACGGGACGAGGAATAAGGTGTCTCCGGTTTCGTTCAGACCCAGAACAAATTTGAAAATGGATGTGTGTTTGACATTAGATTTCATTCCATGTAAATTAAATCAATTTCTATTTAATATATATCTGTGGTGGCGGAGAATTTATTCTCTTGCTTAGCACACTTCTCTGAGACACACGAGCTCAGAGGTTATATATTGGTAGTTATCGATCCCATGGCGTGAATTGCCAATGTGGCATACCAAGATGCAAATGATCGAGGCTTTTGTTGAAAAGCAGAGCCTTGTGGTTGATGATTAAAGCACGACCTATTTAGGTGTAGCTTTGTGTATAGCGTTACTTCGCGAGCCTCACACCCCGGTAAGAGTAAGAAACGGAGCAAGGGAACGCATGGAGTGCACACGTTTCTTTCTAGCTAGAAGTGGTGTCAGCGACTTACCATCCCTGACATTTTACTTATGTGGATGATGGAATTTTCGAGGCCTCAGATTTATTGGTCGCCAATGGCCAAATAATAGGTTCAAAAGGACCGGGAAGCATGTGTTCAGGAATTGCCAATCCACTAAAGTATTTGTGGGCCAGCCCTGCAGGATCTAAGGGTTCACCAGCGTCCGAATCCTGAGACATTCCTAGAGTGTCTCAAATCAATAAGGAGATCGTTCCTAGCCTTGACTCGTGATGGAAACCCAATTTCCAATACGACACCATGCAGTTTTGATTGTAAAACTAGTATAGCGACATAGTAGGATGGGGTACTATGTTGTCTATGATTGATACATTATGATTGAAATGTTTTTGAAACATATGTACACTAATAATAATATCAAATCCCTTTTGATTGTATCAAGCGTTTTTGACCATTATAAGGTAAAACTCTATCCTACGGTTTGCGTTGCATTGTGTGATGGGACTTGAGTCTTATAATGGTTTCATTTTTCTAAAAAGCATTACGTTGTTTTACGATGTACTTTATTTAAATTATGCACTGGCAATCCAATGGAGTAAACCCGTTCCGCGTTAGCAGCGTGGTCCTCGGATTAGCCTTATTACTAGTTAAGTTAAGTAAAGATTTTTCATTCCAGTCCCATGACTGACCCGCAGTTTGTTTCACTTTGCAAACTCGGGTGCCCTCTTTTCCATACGGGCAGTCGAGTAGCTTATTTTGCAGATATATTGAGCAGGATTCTGGATCGGAGCTTAAAGCTGTGTCTAGAGCATTGATAGACTTTTGCTGTATCAGATTATTGTTTTCGCTGCATTGTTTTACATTTGTTGTAATTTATCTTCCACTGTATTATATTCGATATACTCTGATATATTCTGTACTCTGATGTAAACATTATTATAATGATTATAAAAGTATTCTGTTATTTGTTCTGATGTGTTGTATTTCTATAGTTAGCGTATTTGGGTGTTGAACGTTTTTGGTCGATTTTACAATCATTTAGGTCCGGGGAAAATTCGGAGTCATTACAGTTGATATCAGAGCTCTGTTTAGCTCAAATCTTTGGGATACAGCTCATTAGAACTGAACAAAAGACTCATCAGAGGTATGATTAGTAATATCCTATGAAGGAATACTCATTGGAGATAGTATCAGTAGTATCCTAGAATGAGAAAAATCCTTAGATATGGGGTTAGAAATGCCCTAGAATGAGTTCAGAGCGACAAGTCTATAATTAACAAATTCGTGATTATATCTATAATCCGATCTTAGAAAATATAATTTTTTGATATTTAAAAGTTATATATATTTAAAAGTTATATATATTTAAAAAACTAATCAACAAATTGGTTAATGATTGTGTTATGTGATTATTCGTTCAACTAATAAAATTATTGAAACCAATAAAAAAATTAAAATTGAGTCGTGAAACACCCCACCTCCGTTAAGGTCACTCACAAAGGGAATGCCTTAATTTTGATGGAGGTTTATAAGTAAAAGACACAGATAAACTCAAGACAAATATAAATACACATATTTAAAAACAGCGGAAACCAACAGACTTTTATTGCATCAATACGTGTTCAAAACAAAACATTCCATAATTGTCTCAAAATACTTCCATCATTACAACAACATAACTGTCTTAATTTTTAAAGAAGCATAAAACATAAATAAAATGACAAAAATCCCCATAGTGATATCCAAAGCCATAGTACGAGCAAAAGAGACCCAAATCATACATCTACGTTCTTGGAGCTTGGACAAAGCCTGACTGAGCTGATTCTCCCTGTGGACCTGGGGGGAAACGAAAGGAAAGAAGACGAAAAGAAAATAGGATCAGACATAAAGCCTGAGTAAATCTAGTAACTCTTCAGTATGTGAATAAGAAAAGGGCATGATAGATATATACTGAAAATAGAATGGTGTCACAAGCTAAGGGAGTGTCGAATGTACTATCGCACCCGTATTATATCTCTGCATCTACTTGAGTTTACTCTAACTGGCACCCAATGGTGAGGGTGAAGTGATCCCCAACTTTATTTAAAGATCGGCTCCTACTCGCGTTAACATGTGTCATATGGCCCCCAAGAATTGTAGATACCTATTTTGGTCCCACCATGGGGTGTATCAAGACCCATGGTGGCGGCCCCGACACAAATTCTAGAAGGCATAGGTTATACTACTGGTGTCCCCAGTGCCATGGTTGTCTGCTCCGAAGTGTGTGCACGCCCGCACTCCGTTAGACCTGCACTGTGCACCCACCACCGTCGTTTGACTGCTTACAATCAGCCCAGTAATCGTGCCCCACCCTGCCTAGTTTTAGGGTACCGTTGATACCTAAATTGGGTTACTACTGAAACGGGTCCCTCGTTACCAGGATTTTCTAGTCAAACATGTTAAGTGGTTAAGTGTCTGTATTTACCTAACCCCCACCCATCAATTCTTGTTAACATGTTGAATTTGGTTAAGTGTTATAGTTGACTTAACCCTACCACCTGTCCTTAGCCTCTTAGGAGCACCAGACCACTCACGTTAGATAGATATTGCTACTGTTACTGGATATGCCGGTCGGTTCCGGGCAGGTTTACACCGTAGCTCAGTCTAACCTCGGGTCTTTATTGGGCTCAATGCTTAACCACCCACATTGGATAGGTATTGTTGTGACTACTGGAGAGCCGGGCGGTTCCGGGCAGGTTTACATCACAACTCAATCCAACCTCGGGTTAAGCACGTCGTGTTTTCTAAATTTACATATTTTATTATTTCTCAAATGTATATATGTAAATGTCATATCTTTATTTTTTGGGCATAACAATTTATACCGCTTAAATGTCATTGTCATTGGCATGTGTCAAACATGCCAACATATGTTTTCATGTTTTACACCCAACGTCATTACCCCCGTTTATACGTTCGGAACGTTACAACAAATGTTGGGCTTGACACAATTCAGCCCAACTTTATAAGCGTAAGAAAAGGGGGAAATCAAGAACATGTAATATTTTGCAACACATAAGGGTGTGTAGCACATGAACTTGCAGTTTAGCGACACTAACATAAATGATGGGTAATGTGAACTTGCATTCAAATCAAAGTACAACTAAGTAGGTGACATATGAAATGGCATAGTTTAGGCTTACACAACTTGTGTTTAAATATGTTTAACTTGGAATAATGTCAAACACAAAACTAGCATGATGTATATTCACCAAAAAGGTCCAATTATAACATTAAATCATATAGCTTATTTCAACATGAACTTGCATAATTTTTAAAACCCAAACGATACTTAACATAGATCCAATTACACTTGCAAATAAACATGAATTTGCATAGTTTATGAAGCACGAACGATACTTAACATAGATCCAATTATTTTTGCAAATAGACATGAAAATGATAACATAGGCATAAAAGGTTTCAAGTTTGAATCATGTTTACATAAACTCTAATTTAGACTAAGGGAATATACATAGTCCATGCCATCGACATATACATGAAAGGATCAATTTCTAGTCTTTGCCACAACTTGCAAGTGCCATTGTTTTCATATACAATTGTTCCATAGGCTTGCATAAATAAATTTTAAGCCACAAACATCAATACATAAGTCATGATAGAACCATCACAATACATAGAATTTTATACAATACAATAACACAATTCTATTTTCATCCACATCGAATCACATCGCAATTCTTAATCATATTCTGAAAGGCTACTATACTTACAACGAATGCAGAATCTTGAATTCTGGATTCTGAATTTGGGATGCGCTCCTTTGGGTAGACTAACGTTGCGTTGAAAACTTTTGATTTAAACCTTAAATCTTCTTCTTAGTCTGAATCGTCTCTAGGCTTTTCTCTTGACGGCTATGTTCAATTCCTCCCTAGCAGCATGACGACTCCTTTCTCATATTTTTGTGTGAATTTTCAGTTGAGAGTTAGGGTGTATTTATAGATTTTTAAGTTGTTTTGAGCCGTCAGATGAAGATAGGAGGAATCTAGGCCATTAAAAATTCAGAGAGCCAATCAAGAGGTGACACGTCAGCCCTAGTAACACACAGGGCCTCAGAAATTCGAGCCAGAGTCAGACCTGGCCAGGCAGGTCGACACCCAGGTCGACACTATGGTCGACCTGGGGGGGACCAGGTCGACACCATGGTCGACCTGGGGTGACCAGGTCGACACCATGGTTGACCCTATGGTCGACCTGGTCTCTGGGCGGGAATTTTCCCGCCCAGCCCAGTTTGAACCTGAATTTCGAAATTTTGAATTTAAAACGGAGTTGTTTGAATTTAAATTTGATTCTGAAACTTCTGAAGGCCATAACTCCTTCATACGGAGTCCGATCCGCGCAAACTCGGACTCTATCTCAAGCAGAATTTCGAGACGAACGCAATGGCGTAACCCATTTCCCTTAATTCTTTGATTAGAATTAATTATACTTTAATTTGTGAAGCTTAGCGTTATAGAATTCACGGGGTGTTACAAGTCGGTTAGTTAAACAATTTTTAGCATCGTTCCTTTTCGAGGATGAAAAGATTTTAAGTGGGGGAGATTGTAACAACCCAGAATTTTGAACCAATTTAAATTTTTTATTTTAGAAATTTTAATGGTTTTTTAATATTTAAAATAATTTATTTTAAATAATAATGATTAAAAATTTATTTAAATCGAAGTTAGAACGAATGAATTTATTTTAAAATTAAAAGGAGTTTGAAATAGCGCGGTAGTTTGAAAATTTGAATTTGAACTTTGATTGAATGTACTGGATGCAAAATAAATCGAATGTTGGTGAAACCAAAAATAATTAAATCTTTTTAAAAATATCTTTCCAACAAATCCGAAAAATTGAAATTTCATAGCGGGATTCAAAAGTTATGGTCAGCTGAATATTCAGAATAGTCGCTATAGAATTTATATATATTTTTTAATATTAAAAATAGCCATTTTTCAAACGACCTTCGTTTCGATGAAACCAATTTTGTTGGATCCAGAATGTCAAATTATTGTTAGATTCCAATTTTCATAATTTTTAGAATTAATATATGAGCGTGGCGAAAGAAAATGTGTTTTGTTAGTCGGATCGACCAGAAAATGACCATTTTTCAAATGATCTCGAAATTTGACGAAATTGGTTTTTTTAGAACTATATCATTAAAACATAACTAGAAATATTTTTTTTGGAATTTTTTGAGTCCATATGTGGCCTCGGTAAATTAAAATGTACGATCAAATTAAATAATTAAATGACTTATATTTTAAAATAAAGAAAAGTGGGCTAAGACGATCAAATGGGCTGAAGGGACCTAGTCCATTGGGTCCCGAAGGGGGGTATTTTGCTAGGGACAGCATTTGTCGTATTGGATTTGGAGCTATCAAGAATTAACGGACCTTTTTGTAAAAGCTAGAAATTTAATAATTTAATATTATAAATATCCATACATTATCAAACCCTAACCTTATTCTAAATTGACAGCTGCCGCCTCCTTGAATTAATGGCCAGCGCTCTCTACCTTTCCTCCCTTTCTGTTTCTAAATCCATGGATTATTTTCAAGAAATTTCAAAGGCAAATGGGTTAAGCACTTCATGAACTACCACTTCAACGGTCATGATGGAGTTTAATCATTTGTGGTGCGTGAAATTGGAGCTTAAAGGGGTGATTTTCGCGGCAGTTTTGTAGTTTACCTGGGGCGCCGAGTTTGAAGCCGGAAGGCGGTGATAGGAGGTGGTGTGATGGCGGTTGATGGGGTGAAGGCTGATCGACAGCTGGTGGCTCAGAATGGCATGCTTGGTGGAGCTTTTTGTGCGAACGATGGTTTTTTTGAGGTCTGGAGAAATAGAACGAAGGAGGAAGGGGTTAATCGGCTAATGATGTAATTAGTATGTTAATTAAATTTTAATTAATTTAAATATGTAAACAATGTATAAATCATCATATCTATTTCATACAAGGTAAAAATTCGACGAAACAAGTTTCGTTGTGATCGTGGAAATGAACACAACAACATGGAACTGACCAGATCTGAAATGGAGCACTTTGAAAATTTAGATAAAAAGCAATGTGAGATTTCTATTTTAATAATTAATTAAAATTTAATTACTGTCTCACTATTTAAATCGATGTATGTATGAAATGGAATTAGATCTGTGACGTTGAGATTGAAAAGTATTGTTTGTTGTTCGTGTTGATTGCAGTGTTCATGTTGTTAGATCCCGATCTAGGATTAAAAATTCTTTCTCTTATCTAAACCTCTAGTTTATGGTTAGATTTAGATCTGAAATAAAAATCATATTTTTATTTTAGATCTATAAATATTGATCTAGATTATTGTAACACCCCGTATTTTCTAAGAATATTAAAATAACAAATTAAAGAATAATTAATTTCAAATATAAGAATTAAGGGAAATGGGTTACGTCATTGCGTTTGTCTCGAAATTCTTCTTGGAATAGAGTCCAAGTTTTCGAAAATTGGACTCCGTATGAAGAAGTTATGGCCCTCGGAACTTTCAGAAAACTATGTAAAACAATTCAGAAAATTAAATACCAAGGCAGGTCGACCATGAGGTCAACCTCCCTATATACAGGTCAACCTGGGGGTCAACCTATGGGTCAACCTCCCCTTCGGGTCAGATCTAAAATCTGCGTTTTTCTTTGTGTGACGATTCTGACCCTTTGCTGAATTGAACCTATCATGTTATGTAGAAATTGGTGAATGAATCAATTGATGTTGTATAGGAATTTGGGAATGAGAAACTATCATGTTATATGCAAGTTTGGCGATGCTATCATCTTATAAATACATGCAAGTTTATAGGCTAAAACATGATTATGTAAACCTATATGTTTAGATCTAAAACCTTATACGTTTAGATCCATATGCCTTTATGTTAGATCTATGTTAACTTGATTCAATCCCTATGCAAATTCACAACTACATGCCAAGTTTAATTTGTGTAGTTTTATGTAAATTCATATGCTTATGATTCATGTTGCGTAGATATAGTTTGCAAGTTCATAATTAAAAATATATTGTTCTATGCCAAATTCATGTGACACATGTATAGTTAGATCCATATTTTTGTATGATGTTGGAATGTCGCAAGTTCCACTTTTTCCCCTTTTTATTTTATAAGTTAGGCTACAATATCGAGCCTAACATTTTATGTAATTTTGCGAACGTACAACGGGGGTAACGTTGGGAAAAACATGAAATTATATGTAATTGGCATGTTTGACACATAAACATGACAAGTGGCATGAAAATGGTATAATCTATATACCTAAAATTATGAACTTGATTTAGAGGGAAAGTGGGCCATGACAATAAATTGTTGATAATTTACATAAACGGATAAATATGTAAATCTAGTAAAAGATGAATATGCCTAACCCAAGATTAGATTGAGTTACGGTATAAGACTGCCCGGAACTGCCCGGCAAATCCAGCAACCGTAACAATATAGATCTAATGTGAGAGGTTAGCACATTGAGCCCAAAAGAACCCGAGGTTAGACTGAGTTACGGTGTAAAACTGCCCAGAACCGATCGGCACATCCAGCGACCGTAGAAATACCTGTCTAATGTGAGTGGCTGGTGCTTTAATAAAAGAATTAAAGCTAAGATAGGAATGGTAGGGTTAAGTTAATTAAGGTAACACTTAACCAATACACCATGTTAACTAAACAAGAGGGTGAGGTTAAGTAAATTTAAAATACTTAACTATTATAACATGTTAATTCGATAATTGAGTGAGGTTAAGTAAATTTAGAACACTTAACCGTTATAACATGTTAATTAGGCAAGTGGGTGAGGTTAAGTAAATTTAGAACACTTAACCATTATAACATGTTAATTAGACAAGTGGGTGAGGTTAAGTAAATTTAGAACACTTAGCCGTTATAACATATTAATTAGACAAGTGAGTGAGGTTAAGTAAATTTAGAACACTTAACCGTTATAACATGCTAATTAGACAAGTGGGTGAGATTAAGTAAATTTAGAAACACTTAACCAATATAACAAGAAGAATGACTAGGGTTAAGTTAATAGGAAACACTTAACCAGTATAGCATGATGAATGGGTAGGGTTAAGTAATAAGAAACATTTAACTAATATAACTTGATTTATGGAAATGTTAAGTTAAAATAAGAGGGCAACACTTAACCAATATAACTTGATTTGTGGTAGGGTTAAGTTTAAACAAGAAGGCAACACTTAACCAAAGTAACATGACACATAGGTGGGTTAAGTTAACTTGAATTGATTGATGACACTTAACCAATACAACAAGATGAATACGTGGGGTTAAGTTAACAAGAAACACTTGACCAATATAACTTGATGAACGAATGGGGTTAAGTTAATAGGAAACACTTAACCGATCCAGCATGATAAGTGAGGAGGTCAAGTTAATAAGAAACGCTTAACCAACATGGCATGAAGAATGTGTGGGTTAAGTTAACATGAACGGACAACACTTAACCAATATGACGTAATGTGCGGGAGGGTTAAGTACATATCGGCTAGGTGGGTAATATTAGTAAATATAGGCCCACAAAACTTAACCATTAAATAAACATGCTTAAATCAGTGGAAGGGTTAAGTACATATCGGGTTGGTGGGTAATATTAGTAAACATAGGCCTACAAAACTTAACCATTAAATAAACATGCTTGAATCAGTGGAAGGGTTAAGTACATATCAGGTTGGTGGGTAATATTAGTAAATATAGGCCCACAAAACTTAACCATTAAATAAACATGCTTGAATCAGTGGAAGGGTTAAGTACATATCGGGTTGGTGGGTAATATTAGTAAATATAGGCCTACAAAACTTAACCATTAAATAAACATGCTTGAATCAGTGGAAAGGTTAAGTACATATCGGGTTGGTGGGTAGTATTAGTAAATATAGGCCCACAAAAATTGACCAATAAGAAACCCTAGTAACGGGGACCCATTTCAGCAGTAACCCACATAGATGTATCATGGTACCCTGAAACTAGGAAGGGTGGGGCACGATTACCGGGCTGATTATAAGCGGTCAAAACAGCGGCAGAGGGTACGTCAGTGTAGGTTTCGACGGTTTACGGGCATGCACGTATTCCGGAGTGGGAAAAAGCAGGCACTGGGTACCAGTAGTTATACACTGTGCATCTTGAATCATGTCGGGTCGCTATCATAAGGATTGATACACCTTATGGTGGGACCAGCACGGGGTATCTATACGGAAGAGAGGGCCGATTGACACAGACACATGGAACATGAATACAAGTAGGGAGTCGATCGATAGGGTAGTAAGGGTACATCTAACATGTTCATGGCAATTAGGCTGATTGAGGTGGAATCCTCACGATAGATGTACACCTGAAGGCTACCACAATTACGTGTACTGGGATCACGTTATCATTTTATACAAATTACTAGGTGGTGCAGAGATAGATATAAAAATCAGAATAACTAGGCAGTAGCGAAGCAGAGAAAGAGTAGGAGCGCATTCAGTTTACCTTGCACCTATCTTGTCTTTAGTTATCTTGTTTTTATGGTATTGTCCTATTTTCAGTTTATTCATGTTATGATCCTTTATTTTGTTTGCATGCCGAAAGATCACTGGACTTACCAAACTTATGTCTGACCTTATTTGTTTTTTGCCTCTTTTCTTCCGTCCCCCCTCCCCCCCCCCCCCCAGGTAGTCAGGGAGGGAATAACTCAGCCTAGCTTGGACCTCTTCTCTTTCCAAGCTTGAAGATTAGTTGATGTATTGCTTTGGACTCTCTCTCTTCCACTGCTATGGCTGGTTCATGCTTTATTGGGGAATATCATTATTTTTATGCTTTTTTTATTCTTGGAAGTTTTTAAATCAGGACAGAAGTTCTATGTATTACATTTAAGTATGATTGAGGAAATTGTTGTAAAAGCTTGACTACATTAAGTTGTTTATAAAATGTCTTTATTTTTCCGCTGCTTTATTTGTTTGTCTTATAATTTATCTGCATCTTTTACCTATAATGCTCCACCGAAGTTAAGGCATTCCCTTTGTGAGTGACCTTAACGAAGGCGGGGTGTTTCAATTATAAAATTCTTCTATTTTGATTCATGAACATGGAATTGTTCCTCTTTCATGTAGATCTATGTCCTTTTACTTAAATCCATGAACCCTGATTTATTTTTATAATAAAGATTTCATTTTTTTTTGATTCACTAGCATTGATTTGTTATATTATCATTTTTATTTAATACATGAACATCGAGATAAAATTTACAATAAAAAAAATCGTTTTTATTAACATGAATTTTTATCAAATTTAGATTTGGGATAAAAATCTCATTTTCATAACTTACATGAAACATGTTTTTTTTATCAAAATTTGGATTTACAAGGAAAATTCATTTTCATTGTTTGCAATAAAAATTTCATTTTTATTGGTAACATAAAACATAGTTTTGCTTCAAATTGTTTCAACTAAAAGCACATATTTTTGGTGTCGACCTGTTTCCAACTAAAAAGGTTACATTTTTATTGTCAAATTGTCACAATGAAAAGATTGGATTTAAAATTGTCATTTTTATTATCATTTTACATGCAATAAAAATCATAGAATTAAAAGCTACATTTTTACAATCATAATAGTTGCAATAAAATAAAAAATATAGATTTAAAAAGAGTAAAACCAAATTATACATTTTTGGGTTAATTAAAAAGAAGAAGACAATAAATACATTTTTGTCATTTAAAAAGAGTAAAACCAAATTATACATTTTTGGTCAATTAAAAAGAAGGAGACAAAATATACATTTTTGTCATTTAAAAAGAGTAAAACCAAATTATACATTTTTGGTCAATTAAAAAGAAGGAGACAAAATATACATTTTTGTCATTTAAAAAGAGTAAAACCAAATTATACATTTTTGGTCATTAAAAAGAATTAAACTAAAATGTACATTTTTGTCCATTTAAAAAGAATGAAACAAGAAAATGCATTTTTGTCAATTAAAAAGGATTAAACAAGAATTGTCATCAGAAGTGAAAGAATCACTTTTATTGTACATGCATATATTAGACTTTATAAGCAAGTATAAAATATCATTTTATTATACTTGCATATATATTAGAATTTATATGCAAAATGAAAATATCACTTTTGTCAAGTTATAAAAGTTGAAACCAGAAGTATCACCTTTTAACAAATTATAAAGGTTGAAACCAAATTTGTCATTTTTGTCAAATGTATTAGTTAAAAACCAAATTTGTCACTTTTGTCAAATGTAATAGTTAAAACCAAAATAGTCACTTTTATCAAAGGTAATAGTTGAAACAAAATTGGTCTTTTCGTCAAAATATAATTGTTGAAACAAAAATGAACATTTTTGTCAAATTAGAATTGAAGAAACAAAAATTAACATTTTGACAAACTAGAATAGTTGAATTAGAAATATACATTTTTGTCAAAATATATTGGTGAAACAAAAATGTACATTTTGTCAAATTAAGATGGTTGAAAACAAAAAGGACGTTTTTGGTTAAATAAAAGAGTTAAAAACAAATAGCATTTTTGTTAAATAATTTTTGTTACGACAAAAGTATTCATTTTGTTAAATTATAATTGTTAACAATATGAATTACCACTTTTTATTCATTTTGTTAAACTAGAATTGTTAACAAAATGAAATTACCACCTTTAAATCATTTTGTTGAAATAAAATTGTCAACAAAGTGAATGAATCACCTTTAAATCATTTTGTTGAAATACAATTGTCAACAAAATGAATATATCACTTTTTATACATTTTGTTGAAATTTAATGTGTATGCAAATATAAGAATCATCCTTACTTGCAAAACATACATTAGAAATTGTATGATTGAAAAAGAATCATTTTATTGCCACAACATACATCAGAATGTGTAGGTAAAGTGACATCTTTATATGTTAATGCATACATTAGAATTATATGTGATCTAAATAAACATTTTTATGTGTTAGGTTATACATTGAAAAATATACAAATAAGATTATTTCATTATGTGTTAAAGTTAAGAATATGTGCATATAAATAAAAGAAAATAGGAATTATCTTTTTATTTGTCATCAGCGACAAGGTCATGTGAATAAATTACAGTTTATTAGACATTAGAAATGTATAGGGAAATTATACGAGTAAATTACATTTTTATTCGGCATTAGAAATAAAATAGCATGTTTTGTTCATTATCATCAACATGTTAACAAAATTAAAATTGGTTAAATTCATTAACCAATTTTTAATTTATATTAATTGTTGTTGGCTGAAAACCCCACACGGATATTGGGATGATATTTGACATGCACTAGTCCCAATATTTAGTTGACTATCAACCGATGGATTAACAGGCTGCGATGAGCGTTATTCATTTATTTTAATGCTCACACAGTTATAAATTTCACTCTGGATGTGAATGGATGATTAATGATTATTTACTATTATTGTCATATACATGCAATGTATGAAATCCATATAACCAAAATTATATGGTAACTGATTGAGTTGCATTCCGATTCAGAATGTCTTTTATAATAAAGAATATTTTAAATAAAGAATTTTTTGAATAAGGAATATTTTGAATAAAGAATATTTTGAATAAAGAATATTTTTAAAAGACATTGTAATATAAAGAATATTCTTACATAAAAAATCTTTTTATATAAAGAATATTTTTAAATAATGAATATTTAAAAATAATATTCAACGAAGAATAAAATGATGATTTCTATGTCCGTTTTTGGATGGATAAAAGATAAAAATATATTTTTATCGAAATAAACTAGTTACTAACTAGGAATAAATCTTTTAAGTTAAGATTTAATGAAGTCTTCCAATTTATTTAATATTTAATTGGAATTAAATAAAAGAATTAGATTTTGGGTTGTCGTGGATGGTGTCTTAAATAACACTGTTCTTAAACCGCGTATGAAAGGAGTAAATCTTTGAATTAAGATTATTAGAGTTTCCAATTGTATTTAGTAATTGGAATAAAATGATATGTGAATTGGGTTTATCGTGAACTATGTTTTAAATGACATTTGTTCTTTAACCCAATTAAAAGTGAAAGTATAATTTGGAATTTATAAATCTCTCATTAAGATTTGAAAAGAAATTTTCCAAAGTCAAATTTTCCAATTTAGTATATTAAATTGGAATTGGGTGGAAATTCAATTTGATAATAATTGAGATAGGCTTCTATAAAAGAGGACTGCTACTATATATGGAATTTAAAAGGCCTTGCCGTTGTTCCATTTATATTTGCAGTCTGATATGGAAATTTATATCGATTATATATTGATTTGATTTTTGTGAAAATTCCATATTTAATGGAAAATGATTTTAGGTTTATCGTGAACTGTGTTTTAAATGACATTGGTTCTTTAACCCAGTTATAGATAAGATTAAGTTCTTAAAAGTTGAATAATCATAAAGTAATGATTTTTGATATAAAAATCAAATTGGAGTTTTATTAAATCTTTAAAAAGAAGATTAAAGATTAAATTTAAAAGAATTTATCTTTGATAAAATTGATGGGAATTTTTCCACTCATAATGTGGATATTTTATTAAAAGAATATTCTGAATTGGAATGAGGTGTATGATGTGTATTTATAGCACTTGATTTTTGATTATAAAATACACGAATTTTTCGAAAAGACCGGGTTTAACCCATTCTGAATAATTATTACGACGATTAAAAGTCGAAGACATTGAAGACAATGATTGAAGACCGGCGATCTTCACATCGAATGAGCGACTTATGATGCCCTGAACTGGGTCGCTCCTAGGAAAGGGTTAAAGCGGTAATTGTTCGGATGTACTTGTTGATTGTCCGGATATACAAGCACCTCTCTTCCATATTGGACATACGGGATGAGGAATAAGGTGTCTTCAGTTTCGTTCAGACCCAGAACGGACTTGTAAATGGATGTGTGTCTGACATTGGATTTCATTCCATGTAAATTAAATCAATTTCTATTTAATATATATCTGTGGTGGCAGAGAATTTATTCTCTTGCTTAACACCCTTCTCTAAGACGCACGAGCTTAGAGGTTATATATTGGTGGTTATCGATTGCATGGCGTGAATTGTCAATGAGGCATACCAAGATGCAAATGATCAAGGCTTTTGTTGAAAAGCAGAGCCTTGTGGTTGATGATCAAAGCACGACCTATTTAGGCGTAGCTTTGTGTATAGAGTTACTTCGCGAGCCCTACACCCCGGTAAGAGTCAGAAACGGAGCAAGGGAACGCAGGGAGTGCACATGTTTCTTTCTAGCTAGAAGTGGTGTCAGCGACTTACCATCCCTGCATTTTACTTATGTGGATGATGGAATTTTCTAGGCCTCGGATTTATTGGTCGCCAATGGCCAAATTATAGGTTCAATAGGACCGGGAAGCATGTGTTCAGGAATTTCCAATCCACTAAAGTATTTGTGGACTGGCTCTGCTGGATCCAAGGGTTCGCCAGCGTCCGAATCCTGAGACTTTGCTAGAGTGTCTCGAATCGGTAAGGAGAACGTTCCTAGCCTTGACTCATGATGGAAACCCAATTTCCAATAACACCATGTGGTTTTGATTATAAAACTAGTATGGCGACATAGTAGGATGGGATACTATGCCGTCGATGATTGATACAGTATGATTGAAATGTTTTTGAAACATATATACACTGATAATAATATCAAATCTGTTTTTAGCGTATCAAGTATTTTTGACCACTGTAAGGTAAAACTCTATCCTTCGGTTTGTGTTGCATTGTGTGATGGGATATGAGTCTTATAATAGTTTCATTTTTCTAAAAAGCATTGCGTTGTTTTACGATGTACTTTATTTAAATTATGCACTGGAAATCCAATGGAGTAAACCCGTTCCGCGTTAGCGGCATGGTCCTGTGATTATCCTTATTACTGGTTAAGTTAAGTAAAGATTTCTCATAACAATCCCATGACTAACTCGTAGTTTGTTTCACTTTGCAAACTCGGGTGCCCTCTTTTCCACACGGGCAGTCGAGTAGCTTATTTTGCAGACATACTGAGCAGGATTCTGGATCGAAGCTTAAAGCTATGTCCGGAGCATTGATGCTGTATCAGATTATTGTTTCCGCTGCATTGTATTACATTTATTGTAATTTATCTTCCGTTGTATTATATTCGATATACTCTAATATATTCTGTACTCTGATGTAAACATTATTATAATGATTATAAAAGTCTTCTATTATTTGTTCTGATTTGTTTTATTCCCAGCGTTAGCGTATTCGGGTGTTGAACGGTCTTTGTCGATTTTACGATCGTTTTGGTCCAGGCAAAATCCGAGTTGTTACATCTAATGTCCTATGAAGCTAATTTGCAGGCTAGAAAGGAACAAAAAGAAGAAAACAATAATGTAGCATTTCATGCAGAAAAAGATGAAGATAAATCAAATTCTGAAGATAAAGATCTAGCATTCATTGCAAAAGGTTTCAAAAAATTCTTGAAACAACGAAAAGCTAGTCGATATAACAAAAGGAAAACTGGATCAAATAGACCATTTTCATCCTCTATAGAATGTTTCAACTACCATAAAAGGGGCACAAGCACAAGGATTGTCCGGAGCAAAAGAAGAAGTCAAAAATGACAAATTCAAGTACAAGAAGGACAAATCAAAGAAATGAGCATTCTCAGTTACATGGGATGATTCAGACTCGTCTTCATCAGAAAGTGAAAGTGATACAGAAAATGAACAAGCAAACGTTTGTTTCATGGGAGCAGAAGATGAGGTACAAATTTCTACATTTGATGAAGTACTTGATATTAATGCCGAATTGATAGTTAAATGTAAGGACATAAAACGACAATTAAAAGAAGCCAAAGCAGATTTGAGTAGAGCAGAGTTTGAATGAGATATGTTAAAAGATGAGAAGAAAATATCAGAAGAAAAACTTGAAAAAAATTCAAGAATCATCATCTAATATTGATTCTCAATTATCTCTTTTGAGTCAGAAAACTGAAACTCCAAAAGAGAAAAATGATGCTCTTACTACTGAAAATCATGAGCTTAAGGCAAAAGTCAAAATTCTGGACATAGAAAAGGCTAGTTTACAAACTAAGCTAGATGGTATTACTCAAAATGTTTCTAACTTCAATAAGGGTCGAGAAAATTTGAAAAAAAACATTGGAAGTTCACAACATACTTTAAACAAACAAGGTTTGGGATATAAGAAATAAGAAACCAATAAAATCTCAAGAAGAAGAAAGATGAAGCTAAGAAAAATCCTAGTTTATTATATTCCAAGCCAAAACTAGTCGTGAAGTTTCAAAAGAAAAATGTCAAGACTATCAAAATATGGGTTCCTAAAACAAATAACAACTTGATTAGGAACAAATACATTCGACATTTCATGAATACTGTGCATTTAATTCTAATTATATATATAAAGGGTATACCAGACCCGTATGGGTTTAGACTCCTAAGACCTAACTCTTAGGACCCCATAAAAAGTGGATACCATGGATGTAACGACCCGCATTCTACGCATCGAAGGATCGTAGAATATTTTTTTCTTTCTTTCACATACGAAGTCGTATGGTCATGTAACTTTTGGAGACGACTATTGGGGTCATTTCCCATGTTCATGATTTTTGCCGATTTTTTAGAAGACCATTTTGCCCCTAGTTATCTTATTTTGGCCATAACTTTTGATTGATAAGGATTTTTGACCTAAAACTACTTCCACTAGATTCGAATGTTGGTTTACCTTTCCGTAGAGTGGTCAGATTAGCCAAACGGACTCACCGTTTGGGAGATATGTCTGAAACAAGGTTTAGAAGGTGAAAAACAGCTTAACCGGGCCTAGTTAGGGTGATTAGCAAGAGGGCCCATAACCCATTTTGGGATTAGGGTTATGGGAGGGCTGAGATGAGTTAGTAAATCAGTTTTTATTTCATTTCCTAGCCGCCACTTACAACCTTTTAACCCTAGCAATGGCCTCCACTTGATAAAACACCCCAAATCACCTTCTAATCGCTAATTAAGCCAAATCTACATCAAATCAAAGCGGATTAGCACAAAAATCGAGGTAGAGCTGCTGGAGTGTATTGGAATTCGAACCATTTTGCCCAAAAGTTTCAGATATGAGTTTTTTGTGGCTAAGGTGAGTGATTAGCATTGTTTTTACACTAATTACAGTTAATTAGGGTGATTAGTGCTAATTAACAAAATTATACATGTTAAAAATCTAGAAAAATGTTTAGAAATTCTTAAATATTATTTTAGGCCTTTGTTAGAAAATTTGGTTAATTCGAACATGTTTTGCTAATCATATCATTAGTTATGCTTAAACATGATTAAGGGGAAAACATGGGTTTTGGGTATGTTTGATCTGTTTTGACATTTCAAATTGTTGTTTTGGATGGTTATACATGCTGCTACGACTGTATGGTATGCTTTGTGATTGATTAGAATAGATAGAATGGTCGAAAATGTCATCGTGTGGCGTAAAATAGCCGTTGAAAAAGTTGTAGGAATTGAGCAGAGATCGGATCGGACCTCCTTGACTCACTCGTGGAATATGTATAACGAACCGCATTTGAAGGCTCCGAACTGATCTGCTTTTGGGACACCCGTAACATTCATGTTAGAAGCTCTTCAACCTGATATGCTCGCACTTGGAGACCATGACCCGGAGCTATCACGAACCACCTCCTATGATCTGATGCACCATGAGCTGATGATTGGAGGAACCACGAACCAGTGGAAGGACACGACCCAAACTGGGGTACTATCTCCAACCCCGAACCTGTACCACGAGCCTGACCCGAACCGATGGGGTTATCCCGACCCGACCTATATGGAGCAACCTGATCCGAAGCAGGTGATTACGAACTGGACCAGGATGGCCGAACCGAACCGATGATGACTGAAGGACCGAATCGATCCCAAGGAGACCAAAACCCGAGATGCATAGGTAGTCTAAATGAGAGGTTGTAACTCAAGATCCAGATGGGAACCAACGAGTTAACTTCATGATTGGGCTTTGCTGTGGGACGTGTGCTAAGGATTTATTGATGTCCATAGCTTTGATTCACTATCGAGAGACGATTGTTAGGCTACGGATCAGTGTAGTGGGGTAGTTATTGCTTCATGGGGGCAAAGTGATCGTAGTATGGCTATGAGCCAGTGCAGTGGAGTCGTCATGACTTCATGGGGCAGAGTGGACATAGCAAGGACTAGTGGCTGTGGATCAGTGCAATGGAGTCGCCATGACTTCATGAGGCAGAGTGATCATAGCAAGGATTTGGGTGATCAAAGAGATGGATATCGTATGCTTTACGCACTGAGTTAGAGATGTAAGGATGCTTGATGTGCTTGATTGTTTGCCATCATTATGACATGCACACCCCCACCCCCGTTTCTTTACACCATATGTTAGTGTCACCTTAGAGTATTGTACATCTTGTTGTGCTAACTCTTTGGTTGCAGGTCCAGGTTCAGGTATGGTTTAGTATACCTGTTATTGTTTTGTTTTGTTGCTTATCGCTCATACCAGACTTTTGTCTGACCCAGAGTTTTATGTCTCTTCTTATTACTCTGGGTGCTCTTAAACGGGAAGACTAGAGACAGGTTAGCTAGTTATGCACGAGTAGTTGATCCGGAGACGAGCAGGAAGCTCCCACGTAAGATATATATATATGTATGTATTCTCCATGTGTCGCTGATGGTCACTACTTTGGGCATTAGTAGTGTACTCTTCCTTTACTTTGCTTTAGAGACGGCTTGAAAGGTTGTAATAATGATGATGTGAAACATAAGTTGTATTTGAATTTTTCCGCTGCTATTATGGTTTAGTTTTCAGCTTATGCACTGTCTCGCCTGTTTTATGTCAAGTGTGTTATTATTATATTTTATTCCATGCGCTGTGAGAGATTCTACAGGTCCCTTTCTAGTTTAAATTCCCTTCTTTCCTTTCTTTGGCGACCGTCCCGTGCTGGTTGGATATCGGCATAGTGCACTTTCATTGGAAATGTCAGCTGGTGCGGGGCGGGCCGTCACATTTGGTATCAGAGCTCTAGGTTGCGTAGTTAACCTAGGGAAAGACACTAGGGAGAGGTAGTACGTATATTAGAGTGCGTATTTGTTATATTTTGGTTTTCGAAAGTTTATATGTATATATACTATTAGTATATTTAAGGATGAAGTCGCATTGCACTGGCACCACTGAAGAGATGGTTAATCGTTTTCTCCTTACAGATTGAACGATGAGCCGATATACTAGGGGTACTGGTAGAGGAGCTAATAATGGGAATGCTCCTGATATGATGACGATGTTCACTGACTTCATGAGAGAGATGCTTAGAAATGTGCAAGGAGCCGTTCCCAATGTTGCAAATGGTGGTGGTGCAGCGGTGCAGGCGCCTAGACCCAATTTCACCAAGCTTTGCAAGGATTACACTAATCTTAGTGGGAAGCAGTTCCACGGAACGGAATCCGCTACAGAAATTCAGGATTGGTTAGATAGCTGTGAGTGTATCTTCGAAGACTTGGGTATCGAAGATGCGACGAAGAGAAAGCTAGCATCCCGTCAGCTATAGGGACGGGCGATGAATTTGTGGAATTCTATTAAGGCAGCTACCCCAGAGGATCAAGTTACATGGGATCAGTTTAAGGCCCGATTCAGTGATAAGTTTATCCCGGCTGCTCAGAAATCAGAATTGTTTAGGAAGTTCTTGGAACTTGAGCAGAATGGTAGAGCAGTCTCGGAGTATATTGCTGAGTTCGATATTTATCGAAGTATGGATTATCTCTTATTGACACTCCCGAGAAGAAGAATGAGAAGTTCATAACATGCTTAGATCAGTACTTGGGGGAAAGGCTTATTAACCACATTGATGAGTCATTTGAATCGATTGTGGGAAAAGCTTTGAGATCAGAGAGCCTATACCCTAAGTCGAAGGCTGAGGTTGCATCTGTAGAAGAGCCAAAGCCGCAAGTAAGCGGTGGAGGCAAGAATGGTTCTCAGAATAAGAGAAAGCAGAATCAGACCAAGGATAGCTAGAAGAAGAAGAAGAAGAAGAATAAGAAAGATGTTGAGTGCTTTAGCTATGGCAAGAAGGGCCATTATGCTAAAGAATGTCGAGCAAAGCCAGCGGACAGGAAGTGCTTCAACTATGGCCAAGTGGGACATCACAAGGATAAGTGTACGCAACCCCCTAAAGAGAAGCAGATTGTGAAAGCATATGCTCTTAATGTTGTTCCTTCTTTGTCGAATTCCCCAACCGCGACGGAGAAAGGAAAGAATGTCATCGTTCAAGGTACGCTTTCTGTTTATGATGTTCCTGTTTGAGTATTGTTTGATACCAGAGCTTCTTGTTCCTTCATATTTAGTGACCTGGTAGATAAGTTGGGATTGGAACCCGAGATAGTCGATAGACCTTTAGAGGTGACGAACCCGATTGGTGGTTCAACTAGCCTTAGCATGATTTGTGGTAATGTGGTCTTATCGAGTCATGGATGCATGTTTGTTTGTGATTGCTTTGTTTTGGGCTTTACTGGGTTTGGCATTATTTTGGGAGTCGATTGACTCCAAAGGTACGTGGTGGTGGTAGACTGTGAGGGCTTTTTGGTGACAGTTAGAGCGGATGATGGGAGGAGGGTAGTGTTTGCTGGTCTACCCAGTGATGGGGTAATGACTAGTTTTCTAAATTCCTTCGACATCCCGCATGATGAGTTGTCAGATGTGCCCGTGGCTGGCCAGTATTTGGACTCTTCAAGGAAGTGACCGGACTTCCACCACACCGAGAGATTGAGTTCTTTATTGATTTAGTGAAAGATGCCAGACCTATAGTGATGCCACTTCGTCGTATGGCACCAAGGGAGCAGCGAGAGCTCGGGGTGCAAGTAAGTGATCAATTGAAGAAGGGATTTATCAGAAGAAGTGTTTTTGAGAGGGGAGAACCAGTTGTGTTTGCTACCAAGGCAGATGGTTCCCTTCGATTGTGTGTGGACTACCTCGAGTTGAATAAGGTGACAAGGAAGAGTAATTATCCTCTACCACGGATAGATGATTTGTTTGATCAGTTGAGTGGCGCGAGAGTATTCTCCCAGTTGGATCTCGCGACAGGTTTCCATCAGCTTAGGGTGGAAGCCGAGAGTATAGCTAAGACGGCCTTTCGGACGCCGTTTGGATTCTATGAGTGGTTGGTCATGCCATTCGGGTTAACCAATGCACCAGCATATTTTGTGGATCTTATAAATAGAGTATTCCGAGATCAATTGAATAAGCTGATTCTTATGTTCGTAGATGATATCTTGGTTTATTCGAGGACAGAGGAAGAACACAAGGAACATTTAAGGATAGTAATGGAGGTGTTGAGAAAACACCAATTGAAAGAAAAATTTTCTAAGTGTCACTTCTGGAGGAAGGAAGTGAGATTCTTGGGTCATGTTGTTTCAGAGAATGGTATTGCCGTGGACCCTGCGAAGGTAGCTACATTACAAGATTGGTCTACGCCCAAGAGTGCAACAGACTTAAGAAGTTTCTTGGGATTGGCTGGATATTATCGTAAGTTTATCCAAGACTTCTCCAAGATAGCAGCACTGTTGACTTAGTTGACCAAGAAAAACCAACCTTTTGTTTGGGACGAAAAGTGCGAGAATGCATTTAAGAGCCTAAAGGAAAAGTTGACGTGTGCGCCAGTGTTAGTCATTCCTAAAGGGAATGAAAAAATGTTGGTATACACAGATGCATGTGGTACCGGGCTAGGTGTTGTATTGATGCAAGGAGGTAGGGTTGAAGCTTACGCTAGTCGGCAACTGAAACCGCATGAGAAAAGATATCCTACCCATGATTTGGAATTGGCTGGGATCTTGTTCGCATTGAAGATGTGGAGACATTATGTCTTGGGAGAAAGATTCGAGTTGCTTACCAATCATAAATCATTATAGTACCTTTTCTCTTAGAAGGATCTAAATCTCCGACAGCAAAGATGGTTAGAATTCTTGGCTTCCTACGATTTTGATATCGCATATACACCAGGAAAGGGCAATGCGGTAGCTGATGCATTGAGTAGAAGACATGCCAGTTTAGGGGCTATGTTTCTAGAATGGAAGCAACAAGAGTACATCACTGGGTATGATTTCAGACCAAAGTACGAATTAGATCCAGAAGTATTAGCAAGTTTGACGATTAAACCCACTTTGACTGAGCGGATTGGTTCCAGTCAGAGGGACGATCCTAACCTATTGGAAATCATCTCCAAGTTAGAGATGGGAATCGACGAAGAGATGAACAAGTATGGGCTTGATCAAGATGGATGGCTTATAAAGAATGGTAGACTAGTTGTGCCCAATGTTGATGGATTGAGAGATGAAGTGCTTAGAGAATTTCATCACTCTAAACTGACTATACATCCCAGTGGTAACAAAATGTATCGAGACATGAAGCAGACCTACTACTGGGAAGGGATGAAAAGAGACGTTGGGAAGTTTATATCCAAATGCATGAACTGCTAGTTGGTTAAAGCTAAGAAAAAGTAACCTAGTGGTTTGTTGCAACCATTAGAAGTTCCAGAATGGAAATAGGAACAAGTCTCAATGGATTTCATTGATGGGTTACCAAGAACTAGATCGGGCCATGATAGCGTTTGGGTGATTGTGGACCGATTGACTAAGAGTGCAAGTTTTATACCCATCAAGTCGAATAGAACAACAGCTAAGTTAGCAGAACTGTATATGAAGTGGGTAGTGAGATTTCATGGAGTACCAAAAAGCATTGTGAGTGACTGAGACCCCGTTGTTTACTAGTGGGTTTTGGAAGAGCTTACAAGAGGCTCTAGGGTCAGAATTATATCTCAATACTGCGTACCATCCTCAAACTGACGGTCAGACAGAGAGGGTGAATCGAGTATTAGAGGATCTCTTGAGAGCTTGCAGATTGGATTTTGGTGGATCATGGGATGATCATTTGCATATAGTAGAGTTTGCATATAATAATAGTTATCAATCCAGTATTGGTATGGCTCCATATGAAGCTTTGTACGGAAGACCGTGCAACTCACCGTCATGCTAGTTATAAACTGGTGAGAAATTTGTGCTTGGGCCAGATGTGATAAGAGAAACCTCAGATAAGATCAAAGTTATCCGACAACGAATGAAGGCTGCCCAAGATAGGCAGAAGAGTTATGCTGATAAGAGGATAAGAGATTTAAAATTCTCCATTGGCGACTTGGTTTTTGTCAAGATTTCTCCATTAAAGAGCATGATACGATTTGGTAAGAGAGGCAAGTTAACACCAAGATTTGTTGGTCCATTCCCAATCCTCGAACAAGTTGAGAATTTGACATATTGTTAGACCCAAATATGGTTCTAACACCCAAATTGATTAGAAACAAGATAAAGTAAGGCAGAAATAGAAAGGGACACACAAGGTTTATAGTGGTTCGGCGAAGAAATGCCTACGTCCACTTAGTTTTCACTATATTCAGTAATTCAGTTACAAATGCAGTGTAAGATTCGCTCACAACTCACTTTTATTCACTCAAAATGATAAAAACAGGAAATGAAAGATGGTTTGGATTTTCCGGGAGTAAAGGAATTCGGACGATGGAGGTACTTGGATTCTCGAAAGTGCTGAAAAAGATCCTTCTCTTTGTCTCTAGATGGGGTATTTATAGGTGTGAATTTGCCTGAGATGCAATCCGGGTCGGAACACGTGTCATCCATCGCACTCTCTTCGGGTTCGGATGGGCTATCAAGCTGACAACGCATGTAGGAATTAGTCACATCCGGTCCGGTTCTCCAGGCGACTTTATAGGAGATTTTCCTGGATCATGGGTGCGGGTCGGAGACGAGCAGGTTGGGGGCTCGGATCGGAATACCCGATCCGAACCGGAGTAGCTTGGACGTCTCTCCTTCTCTAATCATACTCCGCTCCGCTCCAGCTTCATGGCAAGCAGATGGCTTTCCGATTTACTTGAGATTTATTGACCTTCCGATCCGATCAGATATGCTTCGCCAATTTATCCAGTAGGAGATATCCGATCCGAACAGAGAATTCTATCCGATCCGAACCGATATGCTGCTACCACTCTGAAGTGTGGTGTTTTCTTCCGATCCGAACCGATATGCTGCTACCACTCTGAAGTGTGTTGTTTTCTTCCGATCCGAACCGGAGTCTTATAACTTAAAATACTCTTCAAGGGTTGGTTTCTTGACTTTGTGTTGCCTAGTTCACAAAGTAGGCTAACATTTTGCCCCCTCAAAGGATGCTTTCGTTGTACAAAGCGTGCTTTGATGTCGTTTAACCAGAATTGTCAAGAGTAATGCACGGACTTCTGTTCGGTTCGGCGTCCGACCCGAACACATCTTCCTCATTTTTGAGCAGATTTGGGAACTTATCTCGCCATGTAATGCTTCTTGCAGGTATACTCCTCCTTTACTCTCCTTCTCTTCAATTCGAGTCGGATGCTAAATCAACGTGTGAGGTTTCCACTCGGTTCGGATTCCGATCCGAAGCGTATTCGTGGATTTATTTCTTAAACATTGGGCCTTCAGAGAGAGTTGTGCTACTGGGCTTCCACTCCGGTCCGATCGGGCGAGACAAAATAGGGAGACGAGGAGTCAACTCCATTCTTTATATAAACCCATCGCCGTCTTCATTTCTTTCTTCTTCGTTTCTATTGCCGCTCGGACCCAAGCATCGAAAACCTTAAAAACTCTAAAACTCCGAACTCCTTTCTTGTAGATTCCTCAAATCAAGCACATAGGTAGCTTTTTAATCTCGAATAACATCGTAATAAACGTTCTTGATTTCACTTTACGGTCGATTGGAACGGTTTAGACACAGAGCTTCGCTTGAATTCCACGTCGTCACTGGTGGATGCGCCGTCACTTCGAGGCGTCGCGAGGCTGGAGAGGGCAAATTTCTGCCCTTAACAATAGCTTTGGCGATGAAACGGACTCGTTCGTGGGAAAGGGGGAGAAGAGGAAGAAGACAAGGAGCGTGGTGACCAACTGGAGTCGGCTCGGGTAGAAGACGAAGGAGCGGAAAGGAAGGAGTAGGATAAGAGATCGGTCCGGGTTTCACACTTTAGAAAGACAGGGAGGACAGAAAACGTCGGTTCGGGTCGGGGAAGTGAAGGTCGAAGTAAATGGATCGGTTGAGTGGTGCTAGTTCGGTTCGGATCGGGCCATCCGATCCGATCAGATCAGTCCTGCCTCCGAACCCATTGCTTCCCTTGTCTCGAACTGGCCCTACTCTAATGACGCATCCGAACCGATTACTATCTGTGTTTGTATTGAGCCAGCCATCATACACATATCCGAACCGATCCGAACATATCAAATTTGGCATATAAAGACTACCCAATTAATTCAACTAACGCTTACTCTAGATGAATATGCTTCGCGAACAGTTAGGATAGTGCCTTGCGAACATAAACGAGAATCAAGGACAAATCTGACTATTATTTTCTCTTTAAAGCTTCGTCTTGCATTGCTGTACTTCTATTTTGTATTTCCCACATTTGTTGCATACACTTTAGTTCACACACATACACAAAAAGGGGGACACGGGATAATTCACTCTAATCCGTGCTATTGCTTCTTCAATAGTTCCATGACAATGAGGCCCAGACGCTCTTCTCGTTTAGCTGAGAGGAAAGAAGCTCCAGAAACTTCCAACAAAACCACTCTCGAGGATATATCTTCTTCATCTGACCCAGAATGGGACAGCGAGGGTCCGGATTACGGAGTTGGTCATCGGGAAAGCGATGAAATGTCTTCAGAAAATGAAGTTTCCCTAGGCTTTGAGGAGGAAGGAGGGATTGGTGACAACCGAGCACCCGATGAATTTGACTCAGCCATTATATTGGAATCACCTCCAGATTCCGTAGAATCAACAATTGACAATGACCGACTCGTGAGAATTTGCTTGAAGTACGGAATAATGAAGAGAGACACTCTAGTGCCCTCACGTTCTGACCGTCCACATAACCCTCCAGAAGGATATATGACGGTCACTCGTCTGATGTGCATGGTTGGCGCCATTCCTCCTTTCTCGCCTTTCATCGTCGACTTCTTAAGACAAATGCGGATTGCCCCCATGCAGCTGCATCCCAATTCATATGCCTATCTGCATACCTTATTCATAGCATATCGTGAAATTCTAGGCGTGGAGCTTACGTTTGACGATGTTCATTTCTTCTATAATTTCAAACATCGGACTAGGGAAACCCCTTCTTTCTGTTACTTTGAGTCGGTCCCAAAGAGGAAGATAATCTCTACACCGTTTAGCAGCAAGGCTGGAGATTCCAGACTGGAGTGGTTCTATATAAAGCAACAGTCTGGATGCGCCAGAAGATGGACAAAATCAAGTAAAGCACTGATTTTCTGACCCTGGACTCTATACACTTGAATCATCACCCTGACCTGTGTTTCCTTTTTATTTGCAGTCGATAATCCCAAACAGGTATCAGACCAAGTGTTCTTTGATCGAATGCACCGTCTCCTCAATGGCGACCAAAAATTCCTTACTATTGACGAGGTTCTTAAAGATGAGTACCTTCATTTTCACGGGCTGCTATCCGTCTATCGTAGCATCGGTCATGGGACAGTCCCTTATGCATATATTCCTCCAGTGGAAACAGTTCCAGAAATAGGAGAAGGCTCGGGAATTCCTGCAGCTTCTCTTCAAACTTCACCCTCTCCCTCTTCCACTCAAGATGATGAGCTGGCTAATCTGGCCAAAAAACATCGTGAAGGGTATGTTGCCCCCGAGGAAACTACCTCGGTAGACAAATCAAAATCTCCCCAAGGGTCGCCACTTCACGCTTCCGAAGGGGATGTTCCTAGCGCCGACGAGCACATATTTCAGGGTTTGGGGGATCTCCCTTTACCCGAGACTATATACACTTCGGAAGATTTCAGAAAGGACCCTCTAGTCTTCACTTCTTCTGAAGAGACTACTCCTGCTAAGGCCAAAGAGCCTGCCCGCACCAGTCTAGCTTCAGACTCGGGTTGGTTGGGGGGACACATACACCACATAGGATGCACTTTGCACCGTAGCACTAGCATTCATTGCACTTCTTTTTCCATGAATCCGTCGATTCTAAACTTCGTTTAACTTATCGTGCAGGCACAATGTCTCGATCCTCTTATGACATAAGAAAGCTTCGCCGCAGCATGTCTAATCCTCCCCAGGATGCCGAATATAACCGCCGGGATGACCGCGGCAGGGAGGAAAGGAGACCCTATGATCCTTATCGATCTCGATCCTCACGCTCCCGCTCACCAGTTCGACCGGAACAGGAAAAATACAAAATCTATCAAGGTCGTAGAGAGGAGGATAGACCACAATCTAGGGATTCCACTTCCTCCTATGAAAAGCGGGGTAGAGAGAAGACACCTCCAAAGGAAACTGGGTCTAGAAGTAAGCAAAAAGTCCCTGCCACTAAGCGACCTCGGACAGACAAGGGTTCTACAGAATCTTCTTCAGGAAGGGACACTGAACTAACCATCCTCGCCCCTCCTCCACCAGATGCGGGAACCGCAGTAAGGCTGGCATATTTAAAGGAGCAATTTCCCGAGCACTACTTCGAGACTCTGACCTTTCTACCTTCCCTTGAACCTATTTCTTCTAATTGGGCAGAGGAGGCCAGAGCAAAGATTGATTTGGTGGAAAAACAATATACCGAGATGTTCAAGTATTCCCGCACTCTTTCTAGAATCATCCGCACGCTAATGACAAATGCTGACTCAATGCACAAAACTGCAGAGGAAGATGCTAAGGCCCTAAAAACCTTAGGAAAAAATTTAGAAGATACTCAAGCTCAACTAGCTATCGCTCAGAAGAACGCTTCTAACTTCAAACAACAGTTTGAGGACATGCAAAAGCGCTATCATGATTTGCTAGAATCCCACACTCAGGAACGTTCCGAGTTGAAGAAGCAAGCTGACGAAGCCAAGTCAGAGGTTGCTAAGACACGTCTCGCTTATGCTGAGCTTGAGCAAAAAAATGCCGAGTTAGCGAAAAGGAGTGCTGAGTTAGAAAAGAAAAACGCTGATTTGGCTTCAAAATTGTTAGAGGCGGAAAACAGGGCTGCTCTGGCTGAGGGTAACGTTGAATGCGCTATTAAATCTGCGGAGGAAACCCGCAAACAGCTATCAGAGGCGGAGGCCGATATTCAGGGCTTCGGGGAGCTAATGATCGAATTCTTCGCGCATATTATTCGTCGTCGAAACATTTCCTGGATCGAGGACTATCCATCCACTTTGGTTCATGTGTGGAATCAAATCGTTGAGTGGGAAAAAGAAGAGCTTAAGGTCGATTCCCTCGATGAAGATAAGTTGATGGAGAAGTACTTGAGAGACGACGAACCGGAGCGCCTAGCTGAAGGTCGCCGTCTAATTGCTGAGGCCATGGAAGAAGAGAGGCGGAAGTCTAAACAGAAAACCATTCCTGAAGCTGGCTCCTCTTCTTCTGCTCCTGTAACTCCTGAAGTGGAAGGGTATGATCCCGAAAACCCGGGAATTCCCCGATCAACTTTACTATCTCCCATTCCTGAAATAACTCCAGAGGTAATAGTCACCCCCGCTGAGAAGTCTTCAGAAGGTATCCCTGTCTTTTCTCCTCAACTTGTCAAGGCTACTACTACCTTTGGCTACATGATTGAACGTTCAATGAGAAATCCTTTGCTCTTGCCTGAGTTGATAACCGATGTTTCTCATTTTGTAGGCGTTGAATCCTCCGCGAAGACAGATGTAGTTCAAGGAGCTACCACTGGGACAAAGCCCGCTGATAGGGTCAAAGAAGGAGAAGACAAGGCTGCTTCCACAGACTTGGGGGAAAGAAGTGAATCAACTAAGGTGACTACTCCCCATGACGAAGAAACGATTGCAGCTTTAAAAGACGACGGAGGAGACGAGGGGCATGATGAGGAACCAGAAGTTACAATAACCGGGGAGTCGAAAAGCGCTGAGGACATTACCTTGGCTGCCATGAAGGCTGATCAAGACAAGCGCTTGCAATTAAAGGCTGAAGAATTAGACCCTGAGGTCCTCAAGCCCCTTGCAGTTGTGGATGCAGGTTCAAGGTTAGTGGTTAAGCTCTCAACTAGATCTATCACCGAAGAACTTGCTAAAAAATCTTCTTTTGATTCCAGTGCCCAGCCCTCCGGGAAGAAGTCTGCCGGCTCCAGTGCTACACCTTCAGGGAAAAAGAAATCAAAGCGAATTTTGACTGAAGCAGAGAGGGAAGCAAAGGATGCGGAAAAAGCTGCCAAGAAATCGAAGGCTCATCCCAAACCCAAATAGTGGGTTCTCCTGTGTCCTTTTAGCATCTTTGTAAATCAATAAGTGCTGCCACAACAGCAGCTCCCGCACTTTCTTTTTTAGTCATTTCCCTGTACAAATTTATTCATTTGTAAATAAAAATAATTCACTTTTTGCAATGTTTATCTGTTAGCAGCTCTGCACTTATGTAAAAATGCATATCTATAGTTATGAAACAAGGTTGTGAAGAGGGGAGATATGTGTATGGGTATGTGTCCCCAGTCAATCTCCGTAAGTTATTCAGTGCCTAACTATGCAATCTGGATGCTCCCGATTCTCTAACGGGATAGCATTTCCTGTATCATCAATATCTGTTGTTTTTCCTGGCATTTCTTTTATACTCTTTCTCACTCTCTTGAGAGTTAGAGTTCGAGTTCAGTTATTTGTTTATCCCCCGGTCGTTCAACGGGAAAAGATTTCTTTCTCGGCGCTCGGTCGGAGACGCCTTTATACTCTCTTTCTCTCTGGAAAGTTAGAGTTCGGAGTTGAACCTCTTTCTCAGCGCTCAGTCGGAGACGCTTTTATACTCTCTCTCTTTCTCTGGAGAGTTAGAGTTCAGAATAGAATTTCTTTTTCAGCGCTCAGTCTGAGACGCTTTTATACTCTCTCTCTTTCTCTGGAGAGTTAGAGTTAAGAATGTCGTTTTCTCATTCTTTTATGTCTTATTGCACAAATAACCATTGTGCTTCTTTTTATGCCCAAACTGTTTCAACCTTTTTAGGCTCTAAGTTGTCCTGTATTTTATAATCACAACAGAATAACTAACGAATGTAAATGCATAAAAGTAAATAACACACAATATTTTATAGTGGTTCAGCTAAGTCATAGCCTACGTCCACTTTATAGTCCTTTATTCATATCGTCATATTTTCCAAAGGCAAGTCGCGCCTTATTACAGAGTTTACAGGAAGAACAGCAAAAAGTATAGCATTTCTAATCCAAATATCACATTAAGTGTTGGGCATTCCATGCTCGAGGGACTTCTTCGCCATCTACGGTCGTTAACTTGAATGTTCCTTTATCAAGTTTCCGTTGGATGACAAAGGGTCCCTCCCATTTTGGGCCGAGGTGAGGAAGGGATGGAAAAACTCTCTTGAGCACCAAATCTCCGGGTTCAAAAGTTCTGAGGCGAACTTTTTTGTCATAATAGCGTGCCATCTGATGCCGATGTCTTGCTGCACGCAAGTCTGCTTCGTCTCTTTTCTCTTCGACTTCATCAAGAGACTCAAGTAAAAGTGCCCGATTCGTCATCGGGTCATAATATGTCACCCTGTGGGAAGGAACTTCCAGTTCAACTGGAATTACTGCTTCTGAGCCAAAGGAGAGGGAGAAAGGGGTATGACCGGTAGCCGTTTTAAACGTTGTTCGATATGCCCACAAAGCTAGGGGCAATTCATCAACCCATTTTGCCTTTGCATGCTCTAATCGCTTTTTGAGGATGGATTTTATTACCTTGTTTATTGCCTCTACTTGCCCATTAGATTGTGGATAGGCAACTGCAGTATATCGTTTGTCTATCTTATATTTCTGGCAAAAGTTTCTGAATTCAGTGCTATCAAATTGGGTCCCGTTATCGGTAATAATCGTCCTTGGGATCCCGAATCGGCATATAATATTTCTGACCACAAAACTTATCACCTTTCTTGTGGTGATCTTAGTCAAGGGTTCAGCTTCCACCCACTTTGTAAAATAATCCACGGCTACTATGGCATACTTAGCCCCTCCTTTAGCGATCGGTAAAACTCCAATGATATCGATTCCCCATGTGGCAAATGGCCAAGGACTCACCATCGATTTAAGCTGGGTTGACGGTGCCCTGGGGATTTTGGCGAATCTCTGGCACTTATCGCAGCGTCGTGAATAATCAGCTGCATCTTTGTTGATCGTAGGCCAGAAGTATCCGTATCGCAATATTTTCTTCGCTAAAGTTTGACCTCCTGTATGATCTCCACACTCACCTTCGTGCACTTCTCTCAGTACACGCTTGATGTCGTCGTGTGCGATACATCGTAACAGGGGCATAGAAAATCCTTGTCTATAGAGAATATCGTCTTGTATAACATATCTGGTAGCTCTGCGCACTACAGCTCTCTTTTCACTCTTCTTTAATGGGAGTGTCCCATTCTTAAGAAAATTCTTGATTGGAGTCATCCATGATTCCTTCTCTGGTTCCGCTTCAAGAACGAATTCCATTTCCATTGACTCAAAGCTTGGCGACTCCAACGTTTCAATTGGAATTACCTCAGTCCCTTCTGGATTGTCAGAACTAGCTAATTTTGCTAGTCTATCCGCTTTCTGGTTTTCTTCTCTGGGAATATGTGTTATGTTGTACCGCTCTAAGCTACTTAATAGCTCTTTCACTTTCTTAAGGTAAGCGACAAGTCGAGGTCCTCGAGCCGCGAACTCCTCTCGCACTTGACAAACAACAATCTTAGAGTCACAAAATATATCCATCACTTTTACTCCGAGGTCTTTAGCGAGTTTCAGCCCGGCAATCAGGGCTTCATACTCAGAGTCGTTGTTTGTTGCCGAAAATTCTAATCGCAGGGCGTAATATAACGACCGTCCCTCCGGAGTGACTAAGACAATTCCAGCTCCGGATCTTCGGTCATTTTTAGCTCCATCTGTATATAATTCCCACGGATTCATCTTTAGCTTATTCTCGGATTTAACCACTCGGTCATTGATTATTTCTTCCTCTGGAATGGTGAACTCCGCAATAAAGTCTGCTAGAGCTTGCCCCCTGATTGACTTTCGTGGTTGAAAATTCAAATCAAACTGGCTTAGTTCTATGTTCCATTTAATCAACCTTCCCGACGCTTCGGGTCTCTGCAACACTTGTCTTAACGGCTGATCGGTGTATATGGTTATTGGATGGGCTTGGAAGTAGTGACGAAGCTTTCGGGATGCAATCAGGAGGCTGTAAGCAAGCTTCTCGATCTTTGGGTAGTTGCGCTCCGCCGCTGCTAATTTCTTACTCACATAGTATACTGGCCTTTGTACTTTGTCTTCTTCTCGAACCAGAACTGTGCTGACAGCGTGAGCCGAGACTGCTAGATAAACAAATAGTTCTTCGTGGTCTACGGGCTTTGATAAGATTGGCGGTTTTTCCAACAGTTCTAACAGATTTTGAAAAGCCTCGACACAATCGGGAGTCCACTGGAAGTTCTTCTTTCCCCTTTTTATCAAATCAAAAAATGGAACACATTTATCGGTGGCTTTGGAGATGAATCTACTTAGCGCCGCTACCTTCCCTGCCAGACTTTGGACGTCTTTAATTCTCCTTGGTTCCCTGATATTTCTAATCGCCGCTATCTGGCTAGGGTTGATCTCAATTCCTCGGGAACTCACAATGAAGCCAAGGAACTTTCCCGACGCCACTCCAAATGAACATTTTAAAGGATTCAATTTCATACGGTATTTTCGCAAGATACCAAACATTTCTGCTAAGTCTTGCGTATGACTGGAGGACTGCTTTGATTTAACAAGCATATCATCCACATAAACTTCCATAGTTTTTCCTATTTGATCATAAAACATTCTATTTACCAACCGCTGATAAGTAGCTCCAGCGTTTTTTAATCCGAACGGCATTACAACATAACAATATAATCCCAAATTCGTAATGAAACTTGTATGCTCTTGGTCTGGTACATGCATAGGAATTTGATTGTATCCAGAATATGCATCCATGAAAGAGAGAAGTTCATGACCTGCTGTCGAGTCTACAAGCTGGTCAATCCTGGGAAGTGGGAAACTATCTTTTGGGCAAGCCTTATTTAAATCTGAAAAGTCAATACAAGTTCGCCACTTTCCGTTTGGCTTCTTTACCAGGACGGGATTCGATATCCAGTCGGGATAGGTCGAATCTCGAATAAATCCATTTTGCTTCAATTTCTCTACTTCCTCTTTGAGGGCAGCCGACCTCTCTGGGCCCAGCATGCGTCTCTTTTGCTTTACAGGTGGATGCTTCGGATTTACATTCAATTTGTGACTGATAACGGAAGGCGATATCCCACACATGTCAGCATGGGTCCAGGCGAACACATCTAAGTTCGCCTTCAAGAAGTTCGTCAGGTCTTTAGCACGACGTGGATCCAATTGGGAACCGATCTTCAAAACTTTTGTCGGATCAGCTTTATCAACAGGAATTTCCCCTGTTGCTTCATTAGGAGTTGCATTTCTAGCCTCTGGTTCCTCGTCTTTTCTAGGATCCAGGTCTTCAGGCGTTCCTTTTCGCAACTCCCTTGGGTTCAACCTCTCTAATTGCTATGCCGAGTCCCCCTTTGAGGGAGATGAGGCATCCTTACTCTCAGCATTAACTCCTTTCATCAACATCTTCAGTTCGGCCACATAGCAGGCCCGTCCAGAAACCTGATCCCCTCTTATTACTCCAGTCCCGGCTTCGGTTGGGAACTTTAGTAACAAGCACCAAGGGGCGATACAAATTCTAAACTCAGCGAGGGCAGGCCTCCCTAAAAATGCGTTATATGGCGAATCTACGTCCAGTACTACAAACTGAAGCATTCGCACTCTTCTACGTTCTCCTTGCCCTAGGGTCACAGGCAACTCTATGTATCCCATAGGAGCTGTCGTCGCTCCGTTGAAACCTCTAATCCATCCTTCACAAGGTTTCAGATCTTCGGGCTCAAGCTTCATCTGATCAAATGACTTCTTGAACAAAATATTAACGGAACTTCCGTTGTCTACTAATACCTTATGGACCAAAGCCGGCCCAATAGTGGTAGTAATAACCAACGGATCATTGGTGGGAGATTGTATTCCCGTGTTGTCTCGGCTGCGAAACACCACGTCATCGAACATGGTTTTTTGTTGTTTGATGGGGGTAACATCTTCCAAATCGTCACCTTCATTCACATCTAGATGCTTGGCCGCATTCACATATTGGTCCATTGACCTAAAGCTTCGGATTGCCGGGTGAGGTCCGCCTACTATGGAGTTGATGACGATCCCTTTACCTTTCTGCTGCGCGGTAGGCTTAGGAGCAGGTAGGATTTGCTTTGGAGCCTGCTCTCCTTGCCCCCTGTCCCTCGGGGCAACCTTGTACTCATCCAACTTTCCTTCACGCAGCAGCTTTTCAATTACATCCCTCAAATGTCGACACTCATTGGTCGAATGTCCATGTGTTCCGTGAAACAAGCAAAATTTCCCTGTCGCCATTTCTTTCTCGGTCGAATCACGAGGTGGCGGTCTTTTGTACTGCAACACATTATACGTGTCCAGGTAAATATTTTCCAATGTGTCATTCAATGGTGTGTAGTTCTCGTAGTTCTGGAATCGGGGCCTTTTGTTTGGGTCGCTTCCCCTATTTCTGTTTCTCCTGTTACCGTTCGAATTACGGTTGTTGTTGTTTCCCCCGCTTCCAGTATTGCTGTTTCCACCCTTGTTTCCTACATTTACTTCAACCTTGCCAGAACTTTCCCCAGACTGCTTCACTGCAATATTACTCTGCACATTCTCCTTTGAAGCTGTCTCAGACTTTCTCTTCCGGTTTGCCCGGGCCTCCTCTCGTCTTAGATAAATATCGGCTTTTTCGTAGAATATCGCCCTTGTGGGGGGTGTCTTCCCAGAAAGGTAGTCTCCAAACTCAGATTCAGGATCGACTCCTTCCTTCAATGCCATCAGAATAGTGGGCTCATGCGGGTCACTGACCTCGGTTACAGCTTGGTTAAAACGATCTAAGTACGCCCTTAAAGACTCTCCGGGTGCCTGTTTGATCCTCGACAATTCAATAACACTCTTGGACTTGCGGGCATGTAGTCGAAACTGGTTCATGAAACGCTCGCTTAGTTCTTTGTAATTAGAAATTGAGCGAGGAGGAAGTCGGGTAAACCAAAATAAAGCCACATCTTCTAGGTAGATTGGGAACGCTTTGCACTTTACTTCATCGGGGGCAGCAGCGGCATTCATAAGCCACGAATACCGCATCAAGTGCTGTCCTGGATCAGTCCTTCCGTTATACTTGTCCATCTGTGGCAAGTTAAAGCGTCGGGGAAACTGGAAGTCTAGAATATCGTCAGTGAACGGGGTATGGCTTCGTTCGATGCCATAGTCTTCATTTGTATAATTCCGGCTCTCGGACATAATTCGGCGAACCATTGCCTGTACATCGGCACTAGTTAGGGGCTGCTCAGGTTCCCTGGCCCTAGTGTCCGAGTTCCTTCGGGGCTCTTGCTCAGGAGACGCCCTTCTTCTTCGAGCTGCCTCTGCTCGATTCCTTTCCCTGCGTTCCCGGTCGATCTCGGGAAGAGGGGACTGGAGTCTTTGCCCCCGAGAGGGGCTATCGTTTCCTAATGCTCGTGCGATATCCTCGCGAGATCCCAAAGATCCAAACGTTAGCTGCTCCACGTTCTGAGGTCGTTCGAGTGGCCTTCGTTCACGGGGCCTCTCTTCCTCGGAAGATGAAGATTGATCTACGGGTGTGTGACGAACCGGTGACGGAGTTCTCTGCCGGCGGAGCTCATTGATCTCCCGACTCATGAGCCTCATATTTTCCTGCATCATGAGATTAGTGCGCTCATGAACTCTCATAGCTTCCCTCGTGCTCTCAAGCATATCAAGCAAGCGCGAGAAATCTCCTTGAGTGATGGGAGCAGATGGATTGACCTGGTCTCCAACCCTGGCAGCTGGAATTGGAGCATTCGCAGGGACTCGAGTAGATGTTCCAGCTTCACCAAGCATCGGGTCGGATCGGAGGTAGGAAGTCGGGTCGGATCGGAGCTGGGGTGCCTGGTCGGATCGGTGAGCAGCGAGCAAGTCGGGTCGGTTCAGACTGGGGGAGTGCACTGCTTCAGAGTCTCCAACCCGGATCGGATCGGAACTTTCCCCTTGCTGTCGGTTCGGATTTCCTGCATTGATTCTCCCTGCTGCTGAACTCTGCCCCCTAGACCTTGTTACAACAGCATGTTGCTGATCTTCACCAGCTCCATTTCCTTGAACAGACTGGACTTCCTTGCCTTTTCCTCTGGCCATGAGTCTTTGACAATTACTTCAACGAATGTAAGAAAGTGGAGAAACTTATGGATTCACTTCTTTGAACTCAACGGTCCAAAAAGTAGAAAGAGATCCCGGAAAATAAAGAATTTAGATGAGGATTCTCAGTGAAAGCACCAAAATGTTAGACCCAAATATGGTTCTAACACCCAAATTGATTAGAAACAAGATAAAGTAAGGCAGAAATAGAAAGGGACACACAAGGTTTATAGTGGTTCGGCGAAGAAATGCCTACGTCCACTTAGTTTTCACTATATTCAGTAATTCAGTTACAAATGCAGTGTAAGATTCGCTCACAACTCACTTTTATTCACTCAAAATGATAAAAACAGGAAATGAAAGATGGTTTGGATTTTCCGGGAGTAAAGGAATTCGGACGATGGAGGTACTTGGATTCTCGAAAGTGCTGAAAAAGATCCTTCTCTTTGTCTCTAGATGGGGTATTTATAGGTGTGAATTTGCCTGAGATGCAATCCGGGTCGGAACACGTGTCATCCATCGCACTCTCTTCGAGTTCGGATGGGCTATCAAGCTGACAACGCATGTAGGAATTAGTCACATCCGGTCCGGTTCTCCAGGCGACTTTATAGGAGATTTTCCTGGATCATGGGTGCGGGTCGGAGACGAGCAGGTTGGGGGCTCGGATCGGAATACCCGATCCGAACCGGAGTAGCTTGGACGTCTCTCCTTCTCTAATCATACTCCGCTCCGCTCCAGCTTCATGGCAAGCAGATGGCTTTCCGATTTACTTGAGATTTATTGACCTTCCGATCCGATCAGATATGCTTCGCCAATTTATCCAGTAGGAGATATCCGATCCGAACAGAGAATTCTATCCGATCCGAACCGATATGCTGCTACCACTCTGAAGTGTGGTGTTTTCTTCCGATCCGAACCGATATGCTGCTACCACTCTGAAGTGTGGTGTTTTCTTCCGATCCGAACCGGAGTCTTATAACTTAAAATACTCTTCAAGGGTTGGTTTCTTGACTTTGTGTTGCCTAGTTCACAAAGTAGGCTAACACATATAAAGTTGAATTACCAGAGAAGATGGCAGGAGTTCATAACGTATTTCATGTTTCCCAGTTAAGGAAATTCGTGCACGATCCCGATATGACTATTACACCTGATCGGTTGGATGATATAGAAGTAGAACCCGAGGCGGTTAGGAACCGCAAGCCGATTCGTATTCTCGAGCACCATACGAAGAAACTTCGAGGGAAAGCGGTGAATCTAGTCAAGGTTCAGTGGGGTGAGGATGAGAATGACTATACTTGGGAGACGGAGGAGAGCATTAAGAAGACGTATCCAGAACTCTTCACCTGGTAAGATTTTAATTGCGACTTAGTTTTCCGCATGCTAGGATAGACTTATTTGTTTGTTTTTGTATGTTTGATTGTTGTGAATGGTTGGTAGGCATGCGGGATCCTTTTCTTGTTTCTTAATTAAGGAATTTCGGGGGCGAAATTTCTTAAGTGGGGGAGAATGTAACGACCCGCATTCTACGCATCGAATGATCATAGAATATTTATTTCTTTCACATACGAAGTCGTATAGTCATGTAACTTTGGGAGACGACTATTGAGGTCATTTCCCATGTTCATGATTTTTGCCGATTTTTTAAATGACTGTTTTGCCCCTAGATGATCTTGTTTTGTCCATAACTTTTGATCGGTAAGGAGTTTTGACTTGAAACCACTTCCTTTAGATCCGAATGATAGTTTACCTTTCCGTAGAGTGGTCATATTAGCCAAACGGACTCACCGTTTGGGAGATATGGCAGAAACAAGGTTTATAAGGTGAAAAACAGCTTAACCGAGCCTAATTAGGGTGATTAGCAAGAGGGCGCATAATCTATTTCGGGATTCGGGTTATGGGAGTGCTGAGATGAGTTAGTAAATCAGTTTTTATTTCATTTCTTAACCGCCACTTACAACCTTTGAAACCTAGCAATGGCCTCCACTTGCTAAAACACCCCAAATCACCTTCTAATCGCTAATTAAGCCAAATCTACATCAAATCAAAGCGGATTAGCACAAAAATCGAGGTAGAGCTGCCGGAGTGTATTGGAATCCGAACCATTTTGTCCAAAAGTTTCATATCTGAGTTTATTGTGGCTAAGGTGAGTGATTAGCATTGTTTTTACACTAATTACAGTTAATTAGGGTGATTAGTGCTAATTAATGAAATTATACATGTTAAAAATCTGGAAAAATGTTTAGAAATTATTTTAGGCCTTTTTTTAGAAAATTTGGTTAATTCAGACTTGTTTTGCTAATCATATTATTAGTTGTGCTTAAACATGATTAAGGGGAAAACATGAGTTTTGGGTATGTTTGATCCGTTTTGACATATCAAATTGTTGGTTTGGATGATTATACATGTTGCTATGACTGTATGGTATGCTTTGTGATTGATTAGTAAGGATAGAATGGTCGAAAACGCCATCGTGTGGCATAAAATAGCCGCTGGAACAGTTGCAGGAATTGAGCAGAGATCGGATTGGATCGAACCCCCCTGATTTACTCATGGAACATGTGTCACGAACCGCATTTGAAGGCTCCGAACCGATCTTCTTGTGGGACATCCGAACCATTCATGTCTGAAGCTCTTCAACCCGACCTGCTCGCACTTGGAGACCACGATCCGTAGCTATCACGAACCACCTCCTCCGATCTGATGCACCACGAGTTGATGCCTAGAGGAACCACAAACCAATGGAAGGACACGACCCGGACCAGGGTACTATCTCCAACCCCAAACCTGTATCACGAGCCCGACCCGAACCGATGGGGTCATCCTGACTCAACCCATATGGAGCAACCCGATCCGAAGCAGGTGATCACGAATTGAACCAGGATGGCCGAACAGAACCGATGATGACTGAGGACGGAACCGATCCGAAGGAGACCAAAACCCGAGATGCAAAGGTAGTCCAAATGAGAGGTCGTAACTGTTTGCGAACAAATTAAACAGTTGTAAACAACTGTAAAATCCGTTCGGCTTTCCTAAACAACAAGGATTGTTGTAGAGGGTGTCGAACTCTGGGACCAAAAATATTTTAATTAATAAATCCAATCAAGTTATTCCAGGATTTTGATTGATTGAAAACACAGAAAGTAACAACAAATAAAAAGAGAGATTTATATAATAAGAGAAAGCAATTAGGGGATAACGACATAGATTGGATTCACACTCATCAATAGCCAACAAATAAATATAGATCTAATTCATGTTTCTGTCACACACATGAATCAACGATAATTAGGTTCTTAGAAACAAAATAAGTAAATAACGACAAGCATAGCCTGTGCAGGAGCTGAGCTCTTAAACAACCATAGACTATCAGGACAGATTCACTAATTAATTTCTAAAACCTAAAATTAGATCTAAATCTAATAATTGTTAGATCGAACACGAATATACCCTGTGAAGGAGCATAGCTCTTAAACGACACAGAATATGAAGGTTCATACCTAACCCTTGATTCATATCCAGATCTACATGTATAAAGTCCACATCTTTTGGCTATGTGATTCATATTGAATCATATCTATTAGCGTCATCACCCCCTAGTCAAAGGGGATTAGCTAGACATAGCTAAAGAAGAAGAGAAAACGAAACTAAATAACATGAACATAATTAAAACTAAAACTAAATAGAACAGAGGAAGAATGATTTTATTCCAAGAAGAGAATTACAGAATAAAATCCAATGTGTTTTACAATGAATTAGATAAAGTGTATTTATAGCTGATATGACAAAGGCTACTTGGCAAATTCCATAATGTGGGACTAAAGAATTAGCCCAACTAACACATAAGCTAGCGTGAACGCAGCTGTAGAGTGAGAGGCCTTGCAAATGAGCTAATGTGAATGCAATATGAGTCTTTAGTGAGCCAAATCTACCCAACTGAACTCTATTTGCAACCGTTCTTCAAGCTTTAAACTCTTCAAGCTTTAGTAATTTCAACTTCACTCTTTTTAAGCAAATTCTTCATGCTTTATCCATCAAATGCTCTAAACCAAGCTTTTATCAACAAACTGAAAACACAGCTATAAATAAACAATATTAATTATTTTAAATAGAAAACTAGATAAATAAGCGGATAAAATATACACATTTACGTGTATATCAAATACCCCCACACTTATCTTTTTATTCGTCCTCGAATGAACTAAACTAAGATATGTCACACTTTCGTAGGAAACATGATTGCATTTAGCGTATGCAACAAGCCGTTAAACCTATGGGTGTTCCCAGTAGGACGAGTGTTGTTTCGTGAGGGTTTTCAACGGATACTACCCACAAAATCCAAAGCGTCTTATGTACATGGATTAATCAAAAAATATATTTAAGGTCTTTCACATTCCAAGGATTTCACCTAACTTCAGTAATAACGGTTTAGCCCCAAATTGTCCAACCCATAATTAGTGCAAAAATGAATAAACTTTTTCATGCTGAATCGTAATTCCTTGATAACACTGTAATTGTCTTGAAGGTTAAGAGCGTGGTGTCAACCAAAGTTCTACACATCGACAATGTGCACCCAATCATTTCTTTATTCTTTCTCTCTTTTTTTTTGAATAATTTTGCACCAATGTAACTGTAATGTATTGGATATGAGTTATGAATAGATGAAGGAAAATTTTGTAATTTCTAAAAATATTATAGATAAGAGGGCAAGTGTAATAGTTGAACTTCAAGCTACAAAAGATAAAGTAATACCAAGGCACATATGAACATTTTTATTTCCTTTCGTCTCCTCTACTACAATCCTCGCTTCCAAGTACGATATGATGGATGTGGATGGAATGGAAATGAATGCTTTATAGTCAAGAATGATGAAAGACTATTTTATTCAGAGAGACTCTCTCTTTATTTCATATTTTTTTTTTCTTTTCCTTTTTTTTTTGCATGATGATTGATGAATGGAGATGGAATGATGCTGTACATTATTTCATTTGATCCTCCTCTACTAAACCAATACTTCATGAAAGGAAAGTTTTGTGCCCTAGTTACTCTACTTCTATAACCCTAATTCAACACACAAGTCTGGATTGATGTTATACAAAAAGATGAAAGGAATGATAAGCAAAGTTTCGTAAGATAGATAACCCATATAAAATAAGATGTGGTATATGGTTATCCTACCTTAAAACAAGTACGGAGTGGGTGGTGTAATATTGGTATAAAAGTGACATTTTTTTCTGACCTTTAAACAAAGGTTCATGAGCATACCAATATAAGATAAACTTGTCGAAACAAGGATGTAAATCGACTAAAAACTTGGGTTTGAATAATGTGGGGTATCGAAGAAGAACGCTACAATGAGTCATTTCTCCATAAGTGGGCCAAGTGGATTTAGAACTTACGATTTTGAAATTTTGAGTGGAAAAGAAAATATTATGCATGAAAATGAACTCAGAAAATCGAACGAATGTAAGTGCAAAATCATTATTATTTGTTTTTTTTGATTATTTTTACTTGCACATTCTAACATGTATAACAAGGGTTGACACGCTTACTCCAGAACACGACTAACGTCTGCACAATCTCAAGCTAGCATCTTAAAAAGACACATTACAACTCAATGAATAGATAATGTTCATTCCCATCACCCAACAATTCAACTTATCAAACAAGAACCAAGGTGTTATTTATGAATTTAAGTTAATCCTTGTTCAATGAATGACTTAGTTCATAAAATTTGATTGCTGATGTAAATTAAATTTCTTTCCACACTTGAGTGTGACTGTGTCCTCACAGTCGTTAATCAGAAATATCTTAGTGAAAGGAAAAATAAAACTATTTACATATGTACAAAAGAGGGTTAGTGCGTCTTACCGAATGTAATGTGGCTCATGGAGGACCATGAGCTCTTCCTCTTGGTTTGGTATTGGTTCCAAGTAAGGTTTAACGCGTTGACCATTGACCTTATAGGATGATCCATCAGTTGGATTCTCAATTTCTACCACACCATACGGAAAAATAGTCCGTACAGTGTAAGGTCCTGTCCATCTAGATTTTAACTTACCAGGAAATAAATGCAGTTTTGAGTCATACAATAGAACTTTTTGACCTGGCATGAAAGTTTTACATAAAATTGATTTATCATGAAAAACTTTTGTTCTGGCCTTGTAAATTCATTCATTTTCATAGGCATCATTTCGAATTTCATCAAGTTCATTTATTTGAAGCTTCCTATGTTCACCTGCTTGCTCTAAATCAAGATTCAAAGTTTTTATTGCCCATAACGCCCTATGTTCTAGTTCAACTGGCAAGTGACATGGCTTACCAAAAATCAACCGATAAGGGGACATACCTAAGTTTGTTTTAAAAGAAATGCGGTAAGCCCAAAGAATGTTGGTTAATTTTTGGGACCAATCTTTACGATTTCGATTCACAGTTTTCTCAAGGATTTGCTTAATCTGCCTATTCGTTACTTCAACTTGCCCACAAGTTTGAGGATGGTAAGGAGTGAATAACTTGTGGGTTATCGAATACTTTCTCATGAGAACTTCAAAAGAACGATTACAGAAGTGTGTTCCGTTGTCACTGGTTATTGTGCAAGGTGTGCCAAACCTAGAAAAGATGTTTTCTTTCAAGAAGCGCACAACAACCTTGTTATCGTTTGTTTTGCATGGAACAGCTTCGACCCATTTGGAAACATAATCAATAGCTAAGAGAATGTAAAGCTTCCTAAAAGAATTAGGGAAGGGTCCCATGAAGTCTATACCCTACACATCAAAAATTTCGACCTCTAGACTGGGGTTTAGAGGCATCATATTCCGTTTAGAAAGTTACCCTAAGAATTGACATCGATCACAAGTTTTGCAAAATTCGTACACGTCTTTGAAAAGGTTGGGCCAGTAGAAACCCGATTGGAGAACCTTTTCGGCTGCTTTTTGGGACTGAAGTGACCACCACAGGCTTGGTCATGACAGAAAGAGAGGACACTGTGATTTTCAGTGTCGGGAACACATCTTCGAATGATTTGGTCGGGACAATACTTGAAAAGATAGGGGTCGTCCCAATAAAAATGTTTCACTTGGGAAAAGAATTTGTGTTTATCCTGCTTAGACCAAAAAGAAGAGGTTTGCTTGGTGACTAAGTTGTTGACAATGTCAGCAAACCAAGGATCAGTGGATAGAGAAAACAGCTGTTCATCGGGGAAATTCTCATTGATCGGAAGAGAAGAAGACGAGGCATTTGGAAGACGAGACAAGTGGTCCGCAATAACATTGTCGGATCCTTTTTTATCCTTAATGGTAATGTCAAATTCTTGAAGTAGAAGGATCCAACGAATAAGACGATCCTTAGCATCCTTTTTAGAGAAAAGGTACCTAAGTGTGTAATGGTCGGTATAAATGGTGATGTGTGAGCCAACTAGATATGGTCTGAATTTTTCTAAAGCGAAAACGACTACCAAGAGTTCTTTTTCAGTGGTCGTATAGTTGATTTAAGCGTTGTCCAGAGTCTTACTCGCATAGTAAATAACATGAAGAATTTTATCAATGCGTTGTCCTAAGACAGTGCAAACAACGAAATTCAAGGCATCACACATGATTTCGAAAGGCAGCTTCCAGTTGGGAGAGCAGATGATCGGAGCAGAGACAAGTTCATTTTTAAGATGCTCAAAAGATGAAATGCAATCAGAATTGAAGTCGAAAGGAACATCCTTACCAAGAAGATTGGTCAAAGGTCGAGTGATTTTGCTAAAATCTTTTATAAAGCGACGGTAAAAACTAGCATGACCTAAAAAGGATCGGATGTCCTTAGCGGATTTGGGAATGGGAAGATTCGAGATAACTTCGATTTTGGCTTTGTCTACTTCAATTCCTTTATTAGAGATGACATGTCCTAAAACAAGGTCATGTTTGACCATGAAGTGACACTTTTCCCAATAAAGAGTTAAGTGTTTATCTTTGCAACGGTTAAGAACAAGATTAAGATGATGTAAATACTCAGAGTAAGAATCACCAAATATGGAAAAATCATCCATGAAAACTTCTAAAAATCGCTCGATCATATCAGAAAAAATGCTAATCATACACCTCTGAAATGTTGCAGGTGCATTACAGAGACCAAAAGGCATACGACGGTATGCAAACGTACCAAATGGACAAGTGAAAGTGGTTTTCTCTTGGTCCACAAGAGCGATAGGGATTCGATTATAGCCCGAGTACCCATCAAGGAAACAATAGTACTCGTGACCAGCTAGTCGTTCTAACATTTAATCGATAAATGGCAGAGGGAAATGATCCTTACATGTTGCAGCGTTAAGTTTCCTATAGTCAATGCAAACACGCCAACAGGTCTGGGTACGGGTTGGGATAAGCTCGTTAGCTTCATTTTGGATCATAGTAATCCCTGATTTCTTAGGTACGACATGAATCAGACTAACCCATTGACTATCGGAAATCGAGTAGATGATTCCATTGTCAAGGCATTTAAGTATTTCAGCACGAACTGCTTCTTTCATGATGGGGTTTAATCGACGCTGGGGATCACGAGTGGGTTTGGCATCATCTATAAGGTGGATTCGATGTTGGACTATAGAAGGACTAATCCCCTTAATATCAGCCATGGACCACCCAATTGCTTCCTTATTTTTCTTAAGAATGGGAAGGAGCAATTGTTCCAGCTCAAAAGTAAGGTCAGAAGCGATAATGACAGGAAAAGTTTCATTGTCTCCTAAGTAAGCGTACTTAAGATGACTGGGCAGCACTTTGAGGTCAAATTTTGGGGACGACTCAATCGAAGAAATTGGTTGAGGGATAGACTCAATTGTGAGTGGCTCGACTGGAATTGAATCAGAGACATTTTCGGGAGTATCTTGAAACAAAGTTTCATAATTTGATTCATATTCGTTATTCACATGGTCGAGCTCAGATTCATTATCGTGGACAGCATGGATTTCAGAAAACTGGTCCACATAAGAGTTAGGAGAGTTTTCGGTTCTAAAGATGTTTAGCTCAACAGTCATGTTACCGAAGGAAAGTTTCATAGACCCATTTCTACAGTTGATAAGCACATTAGAGGTTGCTAAGAAGGGTCGTCCTAAAATCAAAGGGATCTGGTTAGCAGGATTGCTTACCGGTTGAGTTTCTAGGAAAATGAAGTCGACTGGGAAGATGAATTCGCCTATTTTGATCAATACATCCTTGATTTCACCCACAGGTTTCTTAATTGAACGGTCAGCAAGCTGAAGGGTAATCTTGGTGGGTTTCAGTTCTCCTAGCCCTAATTGGCGATAGACGGAATATGGAAGCAAGTTAACACTAGCACCTAAGTCTAGTAGGCATCTACCGATTTTCTTGTCCCAAATAGTACATGATATTGCGGGGCAGCCAGGATCTTTGTATTTCACTGGCATTGATTGGGACAAGACCTCACTTAGAGTTGCCGCTAGAAACACTTTCTTAGATACTTGTGTATGACGTTTTTGAGTGCACAAATCTTTTAAAAATTTCGTGTACCGTGGAACTTGTTGGATGATATCTAAAAGAGGAATGTTCACTTTAACTTGCTTAAATATTTCAAGGATCTTTTCTAGCTGATCCGTCTTTTTCCTGGGTCGGAGTCTATGAGGAAATCGAGCAGACAACTTAGTAGGTTGGGACACTTGAATTTGAGGATGACCCCTATCAGAAATGGGCTCAATGTTTTGATCTGAGTTGGTTGAATTTTCGGTCGGAGTTGGAAGATTGTCCGGTAAATTGCTTGGGCTAACCACATGGTTGTCAATATTTTTGCTAGATCTAAGAGTCGTGACCACATTTAAGTGATTAACGTTTGAATCTTGAACAATGTGTATTTGGCTGGAGTTAGGATTTTGACGGTTGGGGTTTGGAATGGGTTGACTCGGGAAAGTGCCTCTTTCCCGTTCGCTTACAGAAGTGGCTAACTGACTTATTTGTATTTCAAGTTTAGCAATCGATTGACTCGTGTTTTGCATGTGCGAAGTCAATAAATTTTGAAGATTGCTATTTGATTGGAGATTTTGAGTCGTCACTTTAGTCAATTCTTCGAGAGTTTTCTCAAGTGATGTCAATCGTTTATCGTCTTGGGGAACAAAAGATTGTTGCGCTTGGTTTTGATAAGGTGGCGTAGGATGTTGGAATTGAGTTTGTTGAAAGGGAGGTTTCGAAGGATTATTCAAAAATGATTGAAAAGGAAGTCGAACCGCATTCGAATTTGCATTATTTTGGACCCAAGAGAACTTAGGATGGTTTCTCCAACCTGGATTGTATGTTGGGGAGAATGGGTCGTTCCTAGCTTTGTTAAATGCGTTGAGTTGTTCCAATGAATGTGGCCGTTGATCGGCTATGTGGTTAGGATCGTTACATTTGTAACATGAGGTCTGAGACGCTTGAGCTTGATTTATTTGAGTTGATGAAAGGACATTATCGAATTTGGATATCATCGGGTCTATTTTTGCTTCTAAGGCTACTGATGATCCTACCGAATGAGCGTTAGATAAGGAATAAATTGATTTCTCGTTAGATCTTTCCCATCAGCTGATTTTTCGGCCAAATTTTCGAGAAATTGCCAAGCGGCATTGTGATCTTGGGCTAGAAAATTTCCTTGGCACATCGATTCGAGCATGGTTCGAGAGTTATTTTCAAGTCCATCGTATAAAATTTGACAAAGAGTCCATTTTTCGAAATTGTGATGTGGACATTTGACTAGAAGCTCTTTAAATCTTTCAAAATATTTTGCAAAGGATTCACCCCCAAATTAATGAAAATTGACTATTTCGTTTCGAATTTTGGATGTTTTTCCAGAGGGTAAAATTTCTTTAGAAAAATGTTCACAAATTCACCCCAAGTTCCAATCGTATTTGAAGGCAAGCTATACAACCATTTCTCAGCATAATTGGTAAGTGCGAATGGAATTAACCTAAGTTTGATTCCACCGTCACTTAATTGTTGAAATTTCATGGTTGCACAAACTTGTTCAAATTTGGTCAAGAAAATATAAGGATCATCACATTCTAGATTGCCGAACTTTGGAAGAGTATTTATGTGATTCGAATGAATTTCAAAGTGGTTACCCGTTGGGGCGGGCAATATGATGCAAGAAGGAATAGAAACCCGACCGGGGAAGTATTTATCCATAAGAGATCGAGGGGGATTTTCTTCGGCCATGGTTAAAGGAATGTTTGTTCGAACTAAACGATTATCTGAAGGATCACGAGTCCAATTACGCATGCACAAGCAAGAAGAATAAGGGAAGAAGATTAAAAAAACAAATTCAAGAAGCGAATAGATTTTTTTTTACAAAACGAGAATTGTTTTGAAATTCTTTTTTTTAGAGAAAAAGAATTAGACACAAAAGAAAATTGTTTTTTTAAATGAACCTAATGCAAATTACTTATTTACAATTTCTAGAATTATATAATGACGGTTAGATTTATTTCAACAAAATATTTCTCAGCCAGTTAACGGACATGAGTTATCGGTGCACCAGGAGTCACCCTAGCAATGCAGCTGAAGGTTTAAGTACCTTCAGAGGAACAACCGATATAATATTTACGAATCACCGTAATATTTATAAACGGTTATTACTCTGCCGTAGTCTAGACACCGAGAAATAATCCGTTAGAACTAAACCAATTTGTCAAAATATAATGAAGTCCTTAGAAAATAAAAACAAAACTAAGATGAACGCGATTTTTTTTTAGCCGCAGAATGAACAGTCTCGGAACAGTCACAGACCAGGAAATTACAGAAATATTTTTTTTTTACAAGCAAGTCGATGCCCTGCAGAAGATTTTTACAAGCACTGTCTATATTTTTTTATTTGTAGCAGCAGTCCCTGTAGAGTTAGAAAATACTCACCTTGATCGGCAGTCCGTCCAGTGCAGTTGAGTCGCGTTAGCGCGTTCACACCCCACTTGGTGTGCAACCGCTCGAACACTGAATAGTCGCGTTGGGAAGAACAAGTCAGTGTGTGATGACTTTTGATAGTAAAAGTGAGAGTATGGACTAGTTTGTGGCAATGTTGGCAACTATTTCAAAGCAAGAAAAAGGAGAAGAAAAGAAAATGTCAAAGAGAAAGATAATATACAACAAATGATAAAATAAAACATAAACTAATGCACTTTCACTAATTTAAAGCCCGCAAGCCCAACAAATAAGGTACCGTAGCCAACTCAGTTTCCACAACCTAAAAATCACTTCTGCCAAGCCCAAAAGCAGACAAGACAAAATGGAACTTTCTCGAGATAAATCCTTCTCACCGAGACCAACAATTTTCTTTTTTTTTAATTGAGATTTGAAGTCAATATGAGAGAGAAGGGTGAAAATAAATAAACTACGATACAGTTTGCAAATTCGAAATTGCTGAGTACTGTTGATTCAAAACATGTCCACGTTTTCAACAAATTCACAGACCCACTGTCAATTTATTCGTTTCCAATAGAAGTATCCCAAATAAAACCAGAAAATAATTCTTTTCCCCCAAAAAGAATTAAACCAAAATAGGCAATTACTCCAAACAAAAATCGAAACAAAATCACACTTGACTTTCGATTTTTGATTTAAATTGCGATATGGGTGTGTCGAATTTGGTACAAGAGGGATCGGTGAATTCATGCTACTCGAATCGGATTATTGTCGCGATGGTGCGATTTTCGTGGCTTCACAATGGGGTTTCGGGGACTGGAGTGCCTCAATTTGTTTTTTGGGAAACGAGGCATTGAACTGGACGCTTCACGGGTTCGTGGTGTAGCAATAGCGGTTCAGTGATGCAGTTTTGTCGAGGGCAGCTTGTATTGGTCGGGTTTGAATGTGAAGGAGGAGTATGTTGGGGTGTTGTTGATGAAGTGCGGCAAGTGAAAAGGTCTTGATGATGGTTTTGGGTGGCAATTTTTGAAGGGGATTGCTGACTGAAGAGGTGTGATTGTAGTGGTATGGAACTTGGCAGTGGGGGTGGTGAAGCAAAAGTGATGAATATTGGTAGTTTTGTTTGAAAGAGGAAGGAGGACCGTGTTCTGGAGGGAAGGCTTGCTGGTTTGGGAGGTTTGGTGTTTGATGAGTGGCGTGCTTTTTGTGTGGTTGAGGATGAATGGTCCGAGCAGTATGGTTCCGGCTTTGTGAAATGATGTGAACTTGGATGTGGGTAAGGGTAAGATGGAGATGGGCTGGGGTATTGCATGGTATAAGTTTGAAGTTGCCTATGGTTGGATTGTGGAATGGGGGCAGAGAGCAGTGACAAGTAGGTGTCGGGGCTTTTGCTATTCGGAAGGGTTTGTGTTGGTCGGATTTTTGCAGAAGGGTGATGGCAGAAGTGGCCGAGGCTTTGCTTTGGAGAATGGTGAATTGGTGTTTTGATGGGTTTGTGAAGGATGTGATCAGTTGGAGCGGTTTGTGTGGATGAAGTGTTGCGGCAGTTGCTGTTCTGTAGGAATTGGATGGCTTTGGAGGTGGAATTGGATGGCTTTGGAGGGTGGTGGAAATTTGTTGCTGAGGTGTGGTTTTGCGGATGGTGTGTTGGGTGGTATGGAAGCGAGGATGTACCGTTGATGATTTCGGTATGTTATTGGAGATGAACGTGGTTTGGTGCTCGGTTAGGTGCAGAGTTATGTGAAAAGCTTGGTTCAGGAGTGTTGCGTGAGGAGTATGGTTGATGCTAAGGAATTATTGTTCAGGAAGCAGGGATGATCAGACTGTATTTGGCTTTGGTTGTATTTGGTTGATGCTGAGGAACTGGGTATTGCGTGACGATGGGGATTCTGGCAGAGCAGTAGATGATGGAGATTTGTGGTGAACGGCCTTAGAGACCTTCAAGGCAAAGAAGGAAAAAAAGAAATAAGAGAAATTTGAAGTTTTTTTTTTGAAAATAAATTGTAAAAGCAAATTGACGAATGGAAAGAAATCGAAGCAAAAGCAGAAAGGTTTTTTTTCTTTTTGTTTTTTAGATTGTAGTATCAATAAATAACACCAAATCACCAAACAAGATATTTTTACCTATATATATAAAAAAAAAGAAATAAAATAAAAATATTTTTGTATGTTTTTTTTATATGAAGGAAGAAAAAAAAATTATAACCCGAAGGATTTGAAATTAAAAGTTATTTTGGTCCCCGGCAACGGCGCCAAAATTTGTTTGCGAACAAATTAAACAGTTGTAAACAACTGTAACATCCATTCGGCTTTCCTAAACAACAAGGATTGTTGTAGAGGGTGTCGAACTCTTGGATCAAAAATATTTTAATTAATAAATCCAATCAAGTTATTCCAGGATTTTGATTGATTGAAAACACAGAAAGTAACAGCAAATAAAAAGAGAGATTTATATAATAATAGAAAGCAATTAGGGGATAATGACATAGATTGGATTCACACTCATCAGTAGCCAACAAATAAATATAGATCTAATTCATGTTTCTGTCACACACATGAATCAACGATAATTAGGTTCTTATAAACAAAAAAGTCAATAACGACAAGCATAGCCTATGCAGGAGCTGAGCTCTTAAACAACCATAGACTATCAGGACAGATTCACTAATTAATTTCTAAAACCCTAAAATTAGATCTAAATCTGATAATTGTTAGATCGAACACGAATATACCCTGTGAAGGAGCATAGCACTTAAATGACACTGAATATGAAGGTTCAGACCTAACCCTTGATTTAGATCCAGATCTACATGTATAAAGTCCTCATCTTTTGGCTATGTGATTCATAATGAATCATATCTATTAGCGTCATCACCCCCTAATCAAAGGGGATTAGCTAGACATAGCTAAAGAAGAAGAGAAAAAGAAACTAAATAACATGAACATAAATAAAACTAAAACTAAATAGAACAGAGGAAGAATGATTTTATTCCAAGAAGAGAATTACAGAATAAAACCCAATGTGTTTTACAATGAATGAGATAAAGTGTATTTATAGCTGATATGACAAAGGCTACTTGGCAAATTCCATAATGTGGGACTAAAGAATTAGCCCAACTAACACATAAGCTAGTGTGAACGCAGCTGTAGAGTGAGAGGCCATGCAAATGAGCTAATGTGAACGCAATATGAGTCTTTAGTGAGCCAAATCTACCCAACTGAACTCTATTTGCAACCGTTCTTCAAGCTTTAAACTCTTCAAGGTTTAGTAATTTCAACTTCACTCTTTTTAAGCAAATTCTTCATGCTTTATCCATCAAATGCTCTAAACCAAGCTTTTTATCAACAAACTGAAAACACAGCTATAAATAAACAATATTAATTATTTTAAATAGAAAACTAGATAAATAAGCGGATAACATATACACATTTATGTGTATATCAGTAACTCAGGATCCAGATGGGAACCAACAAGTTAACTTCATGATTGGGCTTTGCTGCGGGACGAGTGCTAAGGAGTTGTCGACGTCCATAGCTTTGATTCACCACCGAGAGACGATTGTTAGGCTACGAATCATTGCAGTGGGGTAGTTATTGCTTCATGGGCCAAAGTGATTGTAGTATGGCTATGAGCCAATGCAGTGGAGTCGTCATGACTTCATGGGGCAGAGTGGACATAGTAAGGACTAGTGGTTGTGGATCAGTGCAATGGAGTACCCGTGACTCCATGGGGCAGAGTGATCATAGCAAGGATTTGGGTGATCAAAGCGATGGATATCGTATGCTTTACACACTGAGTTAGAGATGTGAGGATGCTTGCTGTGCTTGATTGTTTGCCATCATTATGACATGCACACCCCCACCCCCGTTTCTTTACACCATATGTTAGTGTCACCTTAGAGTATTGTACATCTTGTTGTGCTAACTCTTTGGTTGCAGGTCTTGGTTCAGGTATGGTGTAGTATACCTGTTATTGTTCTGTTTTGCTGCTTATCGCTCATACCAGACTTTTGTCTGACCCAGATTTTTATGTCTCTTCTTATTACTCTGGGTGCTCTTAAACGGGCAGACTAGAGATCGGTTAGCTGGTTATGCACGAGTAGCTAATCCGGAGACGAGCAGGAGGCTCCTACGTAAGATATATGTATGTATTCTCCCTGTGTCGCTAATGGTCACTACTTTGGGCATTAGTAGTGTACTCTTCCTTTACTTTTCTTTAGAGACAGCTTGAAAGGTTATAATAATGATGATGTGAAACATAAGCTGTATTTGAATTTTTCCACTGCTATTGTGGTTTAGTTTTCAGCTTATGCACTGTCTCGCCTGTTTTATGTCAAGTATGTTATTATTATATTTTATTCCATGCGCTGTGAGAGATTCTACAGGTTCCTTGCTAGTTCAAATTCCCTTCTTTCCTTTCTTTGGCGACCATCCTATGCTGGTTGGATATCGGCACACCGCACTTTCGTTGGAAATGTCGGCTGGTGCGGGGCGGGCCATCACAATGGACTTAATTTTATTTTTTGCAGGTCCCACTTAAGAAAAGAGGAAAATGGATATTGGACAGTGGTTGCTCAAAGAACATGACTAAAGACAAGATCTTATCGAAAAATATTACGTACTCAGATGGTGGCTCCGTTCTTTTTGAAGATAATTCAAAAGGCTATATCATCGGCCAAGGCGATATTTACAGGCACAATCTTAGGGGAAGATCATATGCAGGGGGAGATTCAGAAGTATATTTTAATCAATCAAAAAGGGGCTGAATGTAGAGTCAATATTCTCATAGAGTTTTGATTTCTGACAAAGAGATACGCCGTGATCGAAAAAATGAAGATATTCATTGGTATTATACATTAGAGGTTGATTATTTGGTATGTTAGTAAGTTATTTCCGTTAAAATCTATCCTCATATAATCTCACACCTCCAATCTTTGAATATATATTAGAATATATGAGTGCACATTAACTGTGTAATCTGGCCTAAACCAGTCGACCAGTTGAAAACCAGACAGTCAATCGTTTCTACCCAAAATTCATAGTTAACGTGCACAAGGATACATAACGTGTATATATGTATTCAAATTCCTATCTACTGGTCCTTTTTGACCTGTCGACCGTTTTCTTCCAGAAAGCAACCTTTCATATAGACACTTCCATTTCTTCAACGGTTGCTTCTCATTCTCTTCTCCAATAAACATGAGCGTTGTTTGTAACTCTTCATGAATGATTACGACTGTAACACCCCATATATTTTATAACAGTGAACTTCACAAATTAAAATATAGTAAATCTCAAATCAAAGTATTAAGGGAAACGGGATATGCCATTGCGTTCGTCTCGGAAAAATATGCGAAATAGAGTCCGAGTTTTCGAAAAACGGAGCCCGTATGACCAAATTATGACCCGACGAAGTTTAAAATTCAAATTTCGAAAACAGAATTGAATTTCAACCCAATCAAAGTAGGCGGGAAAATTCCCGCCCAAACCCACCAGGTCGACCTGGGGGTCGACCCTAGGGTCGACCTGCTAGGCGAGGTCGACCTGGGAGTCGACCTAGGTGTCGACCTGCCTCAGGCAGGTCGACTCTAGAGTCGACCTGGGGGTCGACTGGGGAGTCGACCTGGCCCCTGAGCCAGGTCGAACCCAGCCCCCCTGGCTGGCCTGGTCTGGGTTTGGTCGATTTTCTGAGCCTTGCCTTGTCACTAGGGCTAGGTGTCAGCTCCTGATTGGCCTCTCCTTTGAACAAACGGCTATTATTAAACCAAGCTTCATCGACGGTCTAAATCAACTCACAAACTCTATAAAAAGGACCTAAGACTAACCCTAATTCACACAAACTAAAATGGAGATGAGACCGTCATGTTGCTGAGGAGAGACTAAGGATAGCCGTCAGAAATAGAGAGACAATTAGGAGATAAATCAAAAGCATAAAGCAACGTTTATTGAATCAAAGCAACGCCTACAACAAAGGATAGCATCTCCAAATTCAGAATTCAGATTCCTGAATTGAAGATTTGTCATACGTTGTAAGTAGAGTGCTATTCTGATGTGAATTAAATAATTGTGTTGATTTGTGTAAAGTAAGAAATGGAATTGTGGCGATAATAATCTATATTTGTATGTTGCTTTGATGCAAAACGATTTGGGAATATTATAGCATACGATTGGATATTTGCAAGTACGCGATTTGCGTTGGAAGTTGACAACGAAATGGAATTGTGGCAATAATAACCTATATTTGTATGTTATTTTGATTCTAAACGATTTGGAAATGCTATGGTGTACGATTGGATTCATACAAGTATATGGTTTATGTTGACAACCACATGTTGTTGAATTTTAATTGGGATTCATGCAAGCACATGATTCATATTGAAAACTACATGTTTGTGGTAGTTATTTACAACACCCATTTGATAATTGCAAGTATATGATTCATGTTGAAAATAACAACTATATGTTGTAATAGTTTGTTTGAAATTTATGCAAGTCTATAATTTATTGTTATGCCAACATGATGTATAATTCTATGGTCATCTTTAGTGTAATTTGGTCCATTTGAGTATTATGATTCATATGAAGTTATGTTGGAATTGGCATCATAGTTCAAGTATAAAAATCATGCTTTTGTGATAGTGACAAAAGCAAGCATCTTTGTGAACTTGTATTAATTTTATGAACATGACTAAACTATGTTTGTTATTATGCCCAATTGAAAAACATGTTTTTAGGCTTATGTTGTTATCATAATCATATGATAATATATGTTACACATAAGTTACATTAGAATTACATTAGAATTGCATTCCACTTGCAAGTTTACATAGATAGAATAAAAACCATGATTTAAGTTTAGGTATGTTTATGCTATAATTCTATAAATGGATTAAAAACCATGATTCATATAAGAATTAGGTTGGGATAATTCTAGTTGAACAATACTTTTGTATTAGTGACAAAAGTAAGTACCTTTTTGTTAGCATGTAGCGATTTTATGAACATGATTAGTTTATATTATGCCTAAATAAAAATATAGGCTTATATTTCTAGTCAAGACCATGTGCCAATAATAATGATATCTAATTTAGTTAGATTCTTAATTTCAAGTTTACATGGTTAGTTGAACTTATGATTCATGTTTAAGTATTGTTCATGCCATAATCAAATGAATAGAATAATTCATGTTTAAGTATTATTTATGCCATAATCATATGAATAGAATAATTCGTGTTTAAGTACTGTTTATGCCATAATCATATGAATAGAATGATTCATGTTTGAGTATTGTTTATGCCACAATCATATGAATAGAATGATTCATGTTTAAGTATTTCCTATGCCATAATTATATGAATAGAATAATTCATGTTTAAGTACTGTTTATGCCATAATCATATGAATAGAATAATTCGTGTTTAAGTACTGTTTATGCCACAATCATATGAATAGAAGGATTCATGTTTAAGTATTTCCTATGCCATAATTATATGAATAGAATGATTCATGTTTGAGTATTGTTTATGCCACAATCATATGAATAGAATGATTCATGTTTAAGTATTTCCTATGCCATAGTTATATGAATAGAATAATTCATGTTTAAGTATTATTTATGCCATAATCATATGAATAGAATAATTCGTGTTTAAGTACTGTTTATGCCATAATCATATGAATAGAATGATTCATGTTTGAGTATTGTTTATGCCACAATCATATGAATAGAATGATTCATGTATAAGTATTTCCTATGCCATAATTATATGAATAGAATAATTCATGTTTAAGTATTATTTATGCCATAATCGTATGAATAGAATAATTCGTGTTTAAGTATTGTTTATGCCACAATCATATGAATAGAATGATTCATGTTTAAGTATTTCCTATGCCATAATTATATGAATAGAATGATTCACGTTTAAGTATTGTTTATGCTATAATTATATGGATAAAATGATTCATGTTATGCCATGATTATATGATTTTACAATTACAAGTTCACATGTGCCTACTTTATGTTAATTGAATCGTTCGTTGCAAGTTCATGCGTTCACACTCCCCTCTTTCATGTTACCTGATAAACACCATGTTATAAGCCTCCCCTTTACACATGGCTAAATTGGGTTTAAGTGTTAAACCCAACACACCTTACATTGGAGCGAACGTATAAAACAGGGGTATTGACGTTTGGGCTAAAATATAGAACATATGTGTTGGCATGTTTGACGCATGCCAACAACCTTGAAAAACAATTAAGTGGCATAAATAAATCTTAATCAATAAAGATGAATTTGAATAATGGGCCGCAAATATTTACATATAAAAAGAAAAGAGACAAAATATGTAAATGTAGAAAATACGATGTGTTTAACCCGAGGTTGGATTGAGTTGTGATGTAAACCTGCCCGGAACCGCCCGGTTGTCCAGTAGTCACAACAATACCTATCCAATGTGGGTGGTTAAACACGGAGCCCAATAAGGACCCGAGGTTAGACTGAGTTGTGGCGTAAGACTTCCCGGACCCAACCGGCAACAGGCAGCCACAACAATACCTGTCTAATGTGAGAGGTCAAGGCTTTAATAAGACAATTAAGGCTGAGTCAGGATTGATAGGATTAAGTGAATTAAGACTTAATCAAAATGGAACATGCTAAACTAAATAGACTGATTGGGGGTTAGGTTTATAAAACACTTAACCAACTTAGCATGTTGGCTAGAAATAGAAAAACCTAGTAGCGGGGGACCCTTTTCAGCAGTAACCCTACAAGGTATCATGATACCCTGAAACTAGGTAGGGTGGGGCACGATTACTGGGCTGACTGTAAGAGGTCAAATCGACGGCGGTGGTGCAGCAGTGTAGGTTCTAACGGGGTGCGGGCGTGCACACACTCCGGCGCAGAAAAATAAGGCACTGGGCAACAGTAGCATACCTGTGCATTCTAGGATTGTGTCGGGCCGCCACCATGGGACTTGATACACCCCATGGTGGGACCAGCATAGGTAACTACAACATCGGGGGCCGTAAGACACATGTAACTATGCGAGTAGGAGCCGATCATCATAAAATGGATCACTTCACCCTGATTATGGGGTGCCTGTTGGGAACTAGTTTATATGGGTACAGAGATTAATATGGGGTACGATAGTATTCGATAATGCTTTCCCATTTCTAGACTTACTCATACCCAGTTCTTTATTCATACCCAGTTCTTTATTCATAGACTGAATAGTCCTAGACTTACTCAGGATTTATGTCTGACTCTACTTTTCTTTCGTCTTCTTTTCTTCCGTCCCCCCCCCCCCCTAGGTCCACAAGGAGGGAATACCGCAGCTTAACCAGCCTTCATATCCAGCTTAAAGAGAAAGAATGTATTGCTTGGATCTTTTCGTTTCGGACTATGGCTTTGGACAGCAATTATGGGACTTTTGCAATTTATTTATGTTTTCTTTATGCTTCTTTAAATAACGTAATCAAGACAGTTATGATTTTGAAAGTATTGTAAGACAATTATGGCATGGTTTGTGTAACACGTATTTTGATGAAATAAAAGTTGTTGTTTTCCGCTATTCAAAAATATGTGTTCTTATATCTGTCTTGTATATCTGTGACTTATACTTATAAAACCTCCACCAAAATTAGGGCATTCCCTTTGAGAGTGACCCTAACGGAGGTGGGGTGTTTCACTTGGTATCAGAGCATAGGTTTACCGGATAAGATAAAAAGTTTTGAAAATTTATTTTTCAAAAAGAAATTTAAAGAAGCATTTTTAAAAGATAAAATATTATTTTATTTTAAAAGGCAAATCCCCCCAAAGCCATAGGTACTATCTCTTATCCTTCGTTTTGAATCTATCCTTTCTGTTTCAGCATGTCTGGAGACCTTACTCCCCAGCTGCTGACGCTTTCACTCCTCCTTCTCCACGTAAACCACCAAGCGGAAGAGTCCCAGAGTAGGAAGACGAATAATAGTCAAACAAGAAAGGATCGTAACAGTAATGACAAGAAACGTGAAAAAAGGAAATGTTATTTCTGCGGAATTCTTGGACATCTGGAGGGAGACTGCAGGAAGAAGAAGAGGAGGATGAGTGCTACATGCTTTCAGTGTAGGGAGACAGGCCACTGGGCTAGGGACTGCCCAAGGAAGAAGGAGACAAAGGTGGAAAGCTCTCAAGGGAAGAAAGAGGGTTTACAGCTTAAGAAGACAGACTTTAAGAAGGGCGGGAAAGACAACAAGTCCCAAGAGAAGAGGAAGTGTAAATTCTGTGGCAAAGTGGGGCACTTAGTGAAAGATTACCGGAAAAAGAAGGCCAAGATGAACGGCGGGTGCTTTTCTTGCGGTGAGACAGGCCACATGGCTAAGGATTGCCGAAAGAAACGAGGACAGGGGCAGAGGGCTGGATCCACCTCAGGGGCACAAGTTCATGTGCTAGAGGCGCCACCTCTGCAACAGCGAGGTATAAATACTTCTGTAGAAAGTGTAGTTTATCTTTATGATCACCCCGTTCGCACTTTATTTGATTCTGGCGCATCACACTCCTTTATCTCGACTGCTTTAGTAGAATCTCTGCACCTAAAAACTAGTATGGTAGAGGACCCCTTAATTGTTTCAAACCCAATTAGCGGCCCAGCTCATTTGTCTATGATCTGTTTGGGATTGAAAATTTCTATTCTAAGCGTAGAATTTAAATGTAGTGCCTTTGTTTTGGGTTTTTCGGGATATGGTTTGATTTTGGGCATGGATTGGCTATCCAGTAATGGGGCCATCCTTGATTGAAAAAAAGGGTTGTTAGGCTCCTGACCCAGCTCGGTAACACTTTGGAAATTTCTTGTAATCCCTTGTATGCGGTTATGCTTAGTTACCTTGAATTGCTAGATGCCTCCGTTGAAAATTTGCAATCGGTTAGAGTGGTCCGGGAATATCCGGATGTCTTCGAAGAGGTGAAGGGCTTGCCTCCGAAGCAGGAGATAGACTTCCGCATATACCTTGTAGATAAAGCAAAGCCCGTTGCGTTGCCCGTTAGACACATGGCTCCACGGGAAAGGAAAGAGCTTAGTAAATAGATTAAAGAGCTTCTAGAAAAGGGATTCATTAGGAGGAGCATTTCAGAATGGGGCGCTCCAGTGGTGTTCGCCACTAAGGCAGAAGGTTCATTTCTCTTATGCATGAGTTGTGGAGAATCACCTTAGTAAGTACATTTGGCAACATGGTTGGCATTTATTTCCGAGAGATAGTTCTTCTGCATGGAATACCTGATAGTAAGTGGACGAGATCCAAGATTCACTAGTGAATTTTGGAGAGCTTGCATGAAACCATGAGTACGCCGTTATGTTTGAGCCGAGTGTACTAGAAGTAGAGTAAGTGAAAGAGGAACGAGAGGCAACAGTGAAATAGGTTCCAACTCAAATTTCGGAAACAAGAATTAAGAAGCTACGAAATTGTGAAGTTAAAGACGGATAAAGCATAATGGAGTTAAGCTCAAGGAAATGCGACTTAGAAGATTGAAGACTAGATTCGTGCATCATATCTCTTCTTAAGAGTATATCTTTGATCCCTCTCTTCCAGTAGTGCTTACTTGCATGCTATCTTTTGTGTATATCCTCTTGGTCCCATTCTCAATCCAATTTCTGTTGCAAACCCCATAGGGAGTATGACTCATCTGTTAACAACACATGATGGTGCTTGAGGGTGTTCGTTGGTTTAACTAAACTTTTTGGGTTTTATAGGTTGGTCTTAGGAAGGGACTCCCTTGTGACCTAAAAGGAGTCCATCATGCTTAGTTTCCTAGAATCTAGTGGTTGGGTTGAGTAATTCTTTGGGTGTCAGTCTGATGTTGATTTCGGTCTTCGGGGCTGATGCTTAGAGAGTTCTTCTCCTAATCAATATATATGTGGCATAGATTTCCAGTTTTGACATTGCCTAATGGGCACAAAGTTTTTACTTGCTTCTATCATTCGACTATAACTTTAGGTAGGACCATTCCCTATTATTGAGGAACAATTGGGAAAATGGCCTATAGATTAGAGCTACCCGAAAGATTGGCCGGAGTTCACAACGTCTTTCACGTTTCACATCTCCGAAAATGTCTACATGAGTCTACTGAAGTGGTAGAGCCAAATATCCTAGAAGAAGCTGAAGTGGAGCGCGAAGCAACCATAAGGAAAGTTCCAACCCGCATATTAGGAACGGAAGTAAAGAAGCTACGCAACCGCGAAGTCAAGCTCGTCAAAGTTCAGTGGAGCGACGCCGAAGGAGATGCAACTTGGGAAACTGAAGCTAAAATACGCGCAGCCTACCCTTTTCTTTTCGAGGGTACATCATTGATCTTTCCTTTTTCCTTAAGTTGCGCTTTTATCTATCTTTTAGGTATATCTCCTCGACCCTATCTTTTAGGTAGAAACCCTTTGGATGAAAACATGTAATTGAAACATGTTATGGATGATGATTGCAAGTGGTTGCAAGTGATTGCTAGTGATTGCTCGTGGTTGCATATACACACAATCTAGGTTTTAGATCGGCTCAATCACTTCATATTGCATATGCATATATGTTTGCATTCGTATATGGTTGAACTTTAATATGTTGTCATATGGATGTTGCATTTGTATGAATGAGTGTGCACTCATGTAGAATCATGAATAGGAGGATTTGCATACATAATGGATTCATAGCACTTACATAATTCGCATTAAGGTGGTCAACTGAATCAGTAGACCGCCTGATTTTGCATTAGATAAGTACATGTACACACACACTTCGCATATTATCATGAAGCATTAGAAGTCTTTTAAGGACAATGGATGCTCGTGTTTGATGGATGAGTAGATGGATGTTTGGATGTTAGGATGTACATTCTTCCTGAACTTGAAGATTTCGGGACGAAATCCTTTTTAAGTGGGGGAGAATGTAACACCCCGTATATTTTATAACAGTGAAATTCACAAATTAAAATATAGTAAATCTCAAATCAAAGTATTAAGGGAAACAGGATATGCCATTGCGTTCGTCTCGGAAAAATACGCGAAATAGAGTCCGAGTTTTCGAAAAACGGAGCCCGTATGACCAAATTATGACCCGACGAAGTTTCAGAAAATTCAAATTTCGAAAACAGAATTGAATTTCAGCCCAATCAAAGTAGGTGGGAAAATTCCCGCCCAAACCCACCAGGTCGACCTGGGGGTCGACCCTAGGGTCGACCTGCCAGGCCAGGTCGACCTGGGAGTCGACCTAGGTGTCGACCTGCCCCAGGCAGGTCGACTCTAGAGTCGACCTGGGGGTCGACTGGGGAGTCGACCTGGGGGTCGACTGGGGAGTCGACCTGGCCCTTGAGCCAGGTCGAACCCAGCCCCCCCTGGCTGGCCTAGTCTGGGTTTGGTCGATTTTCTGAGCCTTGCCTTGTCACTAGGGCTAGGTGTCAGCTCCTGATTGGCCTCTCATTTGAACGAATGGCTATTATTAAACCAAGCTTCATCGACGGTCTAAATCAACTCACAAACTCTATAAAAAGGACCTAAGACTAACCCTAATTCACTTAAACTAAAATGGAGATGAGACCGTCATGTTGCTGAGGAGAGACTAAGGATAGCCGTCAGAAATAGAGAGACAATTAGGAGATAAATCAAAAGCTTAAAGCAACGTTAATTGAATCAAAGCAACGCCTACAACAAAGGATATCATCTCCAAATTCAGAATTCAGATTCCTGAATTGAAGATTCGTCATACGTTGTAAGTAGAGTGCTATTCCGATGTGAATTAAATAATTGTGTTGATTTGTGTAAAGTAAGAAATGGAATTGTGGCGATAATAATCTATATTTGTATGTTGCTTTGATGCAAAACGATTTGGGAATATTATAGTATACGATTGGATATTTGCAAGTACGCGATTTGCGTTGGAAGTTAATAACGAAATGGAATTGTGGCAATAATAACCTATATTTGTATGTTATTTTGATTCTAAACGATTTGGAAATGCTATGGTGTACGATTGGATTCATACAAGTATATGGTTTATGTTGACAACCACATGTTGTGGAATTTTAATTGGGATTCATGCAAGCATATGATTCATATTGAAAACTACATGTTTGTGGTAGTTATTTACAACACCCATTTGATAATTGCAAGTATATGATTCATGTTGAAAATAACAACTATATGTTGTAATAGTTTGTTTGAAATTTATGCAAGTCTATAATTTATTGTTATGCCAACATGATGTATAATTCTATGGTCATCTTTAGTGTAATTTGGTCCATTTGAGTATTATGATTCATATGAAGTTATGTTGGAATTGGCATCATAGTTCAAGTATAAAAATCATGCTTTTGTGATAGTGACAAAAGCAAGCATCTTTGTGAACTTGTATTAATTTTATGAACATGACTAAACTATGTTTGTTATTATGCCCAATTGAAAAACATGTTTTTAGGCTTATGTTGTTATCATAATCATATGATAATATATGTGACACATAAGTTACATTAGAATTACATTAGAATTACATTCCACTTGCAAGTTTACATAGATAGAATAAAAACCATGATTTAAGTTTAGGTATGTTTATGCTATAATTCTATAAATGGATTAAAAACCATGATTCATATAAGAATTAGGTTGGGATAATTCTAGTTGAACAATACTTTTGTATTAGTGACAAAAGTAAGTACCTTTTTGTTAGCATGTAGAGATTTTATGAACATGATTAGTTTATATTATGCCTAAATAAAAATATAGGCTTATATTTCTAGTCAAAACCATGTGCCAATAATAATGATATCTAATTTAGTTAGATTCTTAATTTCAAGTTTACATGGTAAGTTGAACCTATGATTCATGGTTAAGTATTGTTCATGCCATAATCAAATGAATAGAATAATTCATGTTTAAGTATTATTTATGCCATAATCATATGAATAGAATAATTCGTGTTTAAGTACTGTTTATGCCATAATCATATGAATAGAATGATTCATGTTTGAGTATTGTTTATGCCACAATCATATGAATAGAATGATTCATGTTTAAGTATTTCCTATGCCATAATTATATGAATAAAATAATTCATGTTTAAGTATTATTTATGCCATAATCATATGAATAGAATAATTCGTGTTTAAGTACTGTTTATGCCACAATCATATGAATAGAATGATTCATGTTTAAGTATTTCCTATGCCATAATTATATGAATAGAATGATTCATGTTTGAGCATTGTTTATGCCACAATCATATGAATAGAATGATTCATGTTTAAGTATTTCCTATGCCATAATTATATGAATAGAATAATTCATGTTTAAGTATTATTTATGCCATAATCATATGAATAGAATAATTCGTGTTTAAGTACTGTTTATGCCATAATCATATGAATAGAATGATTCATGTTTGAGTATTGTTTATGCCACAATCATATGAATAGAATGATTCATGTTTAACTATTTCCTATGCCATAATTATATGAATAGAATAATTCATGTTTAAGTATTATTTATGCCATAATCATATGAATAGAATAATTCGTGTTTAAGTACTGTTTATGCCACAATCATATGAATAGAATGATTCATGTTTAAGTATTTCCTATGCCATAATTATATGAATAGAATGATTCACGTTTAAGTATTGTTTATGCTATAATTATATGGATAAAATGATTCATGTTATGCCATGATTATATGATGTTACAATTACAAGTTCACATGTGCCTACTTTATGTTAATTGAATCGTTCGTTGCAAGTTCATGCGTTCACACTCCCCTCTTTCATGTTACCTGATAAACACCATGTTATAAGCCTCCCCTTTACATATGGCTAAATTGGGTTTAAGTGTTAAACCCAACACACCTTACATTGGAGCGAACGTACAAAACGGGGGTAATGACGTTTGGGCTAAAATATAGAACATATGTGTTGGCATGTTTGACGCATGCCAACAACCTTGAAAAACAATTAAGTGGCATAAATAAATCTTAATCAATAAAGATGAATTTGAATAATGTGCCGCAAATATTTACATATAAAAAGAAAAGAGACAAAATATGTAAATGTAGAAAATACGATGTGTTTAACCCGAGGTTGGATTGAGTTGTGATGTAAACCTGCCCGGAACCGCCCGGCTGTCCAGTAGTCACAACAATACCTATCCAATGTGGGTGGTTAAACACGGAGCCCAATAAGGACCCAAGGTTAGACTGAGTTGTGGCGTAAGACTGCCCGGACCCAACCGGCAACAGGCAGCCACAACAATACCTGTCTAATGTGAGAGGTCAAGGCTTTAATAAGACAATTAAGGCTGAGTCAGGATTGATAGGATTAAGTGAATTAAGACTTAATCAAAATGGAACATGCTAAACTAAACAGACTGATTGGGGGTTAGGTTTATAAAACACTTAACCAACTTAGCATGTTGGCTAGAAATAGAAAAACCTAGTAGCGGGGGACCCTTTTCAGCAGTAACCCTACAAGGTATCATGATACCCTGAAACTAGGTAGGGTGGGGCACGATTACTAGGCTGACTGTAAGAGGTCAAATCGACGGCGGTGGTGCAGCAGTGTAGGTTCTAACGGGGTGCGGGCGTGCACACACTCCGGCGCAGAAAAATAAGGCACTGGGCACCAGTAGCATACCTGTGCATTCTAGGATTGTGTCGGGCCGCCACCATGGGACTTGATACACCCCATGGTGGGACCAGCATAGGTAACTACAACATCGGGGGCCGTAAGACACATGTAACTATGCGAGTAGGAGCCGATCATCATAAAATGGATCACTTCACCCTGATTATGGGGTGCCTGTTGGGAACTAGTTTATATGGGTACAGAGATTAATATGGGGTACGATAGTATTCGACCCTAGACCACTTAACTTAGTTTATAATGCTTTCCCATTTCTAGTTTATACTTATCATACCCAGTTCTTTATTCATAGACTGAATAGTCCTAGACTTACTCAGGCTTTATGTCTGACTCTACTTTTCTTTCGTCTTCTTTTCTTCCGTCCCCCCCTCCCCCCCCCCCCCCAGGTCCACAAGGAGGGAATACCGCAGCTTAACCAGCCTTCATATCCAGATTAAAGAGAAAGAATGTATTGCTTGGATCTTTTCGTTTCAGACTATGGCTTTGGACAACAATTATGGGACTTTTGCAGTTTATTTATGTTTTCTTTATGCTTCTTTAAATAATGTAATCAAGACAGTTATGATTTTGAAAGTATTGTAAGACAATTATGGCATGGTTTGTGTAACACGTATTTTGATGAAATAAAAGTTGTTGTTTCCTCTGTTCAAAAATATGTGTTCTTATATCTGTCTTGTATATCTGTGACTTATACTTATAAAACCTCCACCAAAATTAGGGCATTCCCTTTGAGAGTGACCCTAACAGAGGTGGGGTGTTTCAACGACTGTTTATTCCTTATATAAACATCATGAAATCATCATTTCAAATCACTGATTCTATCAATCTAATCTCTGTTCTCTTGATCTCAATCTTGAACTCTCAAGCGCTCAAATTGCTCATATTCTATCATATATCGTTTGAATCCTAGAATCTATTTAACATTCTTTTGATTCAATACGATATCCACTTCCAAATCATCATATACACAAATATTCTATTTGAGGATAAGATTATAGGAAGTTCATACTATAAGGGGCAATATCATGTTATCAAAAACACATACTGTCAACAACAAAGTATATTCATCTTACTTGAAGTCCTCCGTGTTGTAAGAGGCACGTGTTGAAGTCAGTGTTGTAAGAGACGTGAAATCCCGTTCGTCTACTCGGGTGTTGTATACCTGTTCCTCCGGGTGAAGTGAGGTAGTTATTAGTGAAAATCCAGATAGAAGTCTGGGACTGGATGTAGGACGGTGCTCCGAACCAGTATAAAAACCCCTGGTGTGATTTTTCTAGTTTACTGCATCTACTTATATATATATATATATCTGTGTGTGTGTGATTAGTTATTATTTAATACTTGTGTGTTATAGACCATATTACAAAGATCCGTGTGTATTATATTAGCACGTACACGCATTTTCAGAAACATCCTTTAAAGCATCTGAATCGGTCTTTAGCCAGCCCCATAAATACGGCGTAACAAATGCAGCTAAGGCATACTTACCGGATCACAACGGACAGACTATGCCTCTGTGGGTATAGCCCAAATCCTACCATAAAGGACCATTGTGGAGTATCCTCACGTCCCGTAGAAGTCTTGCACTTCCCTCTAGTCCCATCAAATAAGTTGGACGTGCTTCCTCTATGTCTCCCAACACCTTCGATGATCTACCTCGTTGCGTTCTTCGTCCTTGCGGGTTGGACCAAGTTAATATTGTTATTTTATTAGACCCTATGTCTAATTTATTCTTTTGCATTTTATCTACTTTTCCTTTTTCATTAATTTAAAATATTCATTAATCTATTCAATTGAATACTATTTATTTATAAATAAACTTTGTTGATCACCAAAGAATATTGCCTAATTACAAGGCCATCGTAGAATATCATTAGGCTTATTAAACTTAATTTCCAATTTCATGTTTATTTATAATAAGCGTTGTTCCTTAATTTTCACTTTCCAAATTATAACTTTTTCTGTTATAATCTTTATTACATATTATTATCATTGAACGGTGCTTATTATAATCCAACTATAAGTTGACAATAAGTCTTTTTCTTTATATAACTTCTTTCAATTATGTTACTTTTCTTTTTTCATCGTTACAATTTATTCTTTTAGGAAGTTAGGCGTATTCAAAATTTATCGATTATCAAGACTGTAATAAAATACTTTTCCATAGTTTTAGGTAATTATTATTATAGGAACCAATGAATACAAAACATTCCTTTTCATATTTTTGAGGTTGTCAAATTAGTGCGGAATACAGTTAGTTCTTTATTTCACACTAATCCTCATTTATTCATATTTTTAGTTTGCAATCATGTTACCTACTTTTTTTTTGTTTACCCAAACTATGCAAATACATTCCTTCTTCCTTCCTAACCAATCAATCTAGGCTACTACTACTTTCATATTTGATTAGCGTACATTAATTATTGTCTCGAACTTATTTTTTTCTTTTTATTTTGCACAACTATAGTAAAATTTGACACAATTTGATTTACATCTCTTTTCATTTAATCCATACAATTTCTGCACTATTTTCATTTAAATATGAAAAGGGATTTCTGACAAATAATACGTAAATACACAAATCTTCCCATTTATTACAATACTGATATAATATGTTCTTTTTGCCCCAATCACTAAAATTTCCCTTTTTTGTTCATAATTTTAGCATATTTGCGCATAGATGCAATTGAATAATTTTGCGCCTATCCACAATTCAATTATTCAATTTGCGCATAACTCCAATTTTATTCAATTTTTTTTGCATAATTAAAATTTGAATAAATGGTATATTTTGACGCAGAAGAGGGGAAAGAAGAAGATAACGAACATATTCTAAATTTCAGCAAGAATCCAACTATACAAAAATAACTTCATTGAAAAATATAATTTAATCCACTCACCTAATTGGGCATAATTCTTGAATCTGGTTTGAATCTGCATTGCTTTGTTTTTAATTTGGATTTGTTGAGGTCTGGATGGAGGATATGAGCTTCTATAATTTAAACTATAATATTTATCTCCAAATCTTGAATTAGAAATCCTAAAACTAATATATTTATTTTCTGAAGAATTTGAAGGACAAAAAAAGGGCAGAGCTCTAGCACCCTCTCAAAAAATATAGTTAGAGGCTAGCCTATGTTGTTCTATTTTTGGGTGCATGGAAGGACCTCGTTTGTTAGATTGAAATAGATAAAATCACAGCCATTTAAAACGTTAAATCCACGTCACCTTTCCCAGTACTGGGTTGAACTCTGTGTCGACCCAATACTAGGATGGGTCAGCCCATGTGTCGACCCATTTACTAGGTTACGAACACTAATTTCATTCCTACTAGTTTCTCGTTTAACGTTGCACTCAATGTTCGTTTTCTTACCTAATATTCTTCTCTATATTAATTGCTACTATTTATAACGTACGTTTTATATTTCAAACTTAAATTTATGTGTATATAATCATGCACAACTTCATAAACTTTTATTCATTAACAACTGCGTGATAAATGATATTTTTTATTTTCTTTCCCTATTTTTTAGTCTTGTACATTTCGAATTTCAAATGCAAAATTAATACATATATATAATTTTTCTTGTTTTAACTTTCTGCGTGTTTGTCCCCTTTTTAATTCAATGAACATTATCTTTAATGTCTATTTCCATTATGTTATACGCCATTTTTAACCGCATGAATTCCATTTCAAATGCGCACTATCAATGTACTAATATGTGCAAATCTATTCTTAAATTGAAACATTACTTAATTAACGTTATTTCAAACTTCCTTTTTATCGCATAATTTTATACCATTTATGACACACATTTATATCGTGCATTTCTTTTGCAATTTTTATCTAAATATTATTTCTTTGTTAATGTCAATTATGACATGCTTTATCAATTAATAGGAACATTTCAATTTTTATGTCAATTATTTTCCTCTGTCTGACTGCCCATTTATTTCAATTTCGAACGACCGTTTTTCTAGGATTTATGTACATACATAATTTAAAAATATTAATTATAACTGCAAACATTCATGTACAAATATTTTCCAATGCTAAGCTTCGTATGTTCATAAATTTGTCATAAGAACTCCATTAGGAACATATTGTTAATGTAAATTTATCAGAAAAATGCAACGATTGCAATGGTACATGTTTTGAAGCCCAATTCCGACAATTCCAAAAATGTATGTTTTCCATTCATCGTTTTCTGTAATTATTTAACTGTATTAGTATTATAAAAATGCGGGGTGTTACATTCTCTAACCCTTGGGAAATATCATTCTCAAAATTTGGTAAGAGTAAAATTAAGTAATTCCTCGCATAATTTACAACCATCATGTGTACATCCAATTTTTGCAATCATTTGTGCACTTGTGCAAAGTGTAACACATCATAAAAATATATGAATGCAATAAATGCCTAAGCGGTACCTCCTATATGAATGTAAATTTTCTTAAAATTCTTTTGAAAACATGATGCACACATACTAAATATATTTGCAGTTTCTATATGAATCCAATACTTTGAAAAAAAACACTTTTTCATCCAATTTTTCCCACACTCTTACAGAGCAAGAATGATCCAATTTCTGCATCCAAACCTTACCAACCAACTTCGAATTCGCAAATATCATAAAAGTAAAAAATTTTGAATTTGGTTTCTTATATTTGAAAAAGGTAGAAAATGGAAAATTACATATTTTCCATCCACCTTTACACACCTTTTCCCCCATACTTGGAAACCTTAATTGCTAATCTTTACAAAAATTTCTATTTTTTTCTATTCTAAGCACAGTTTACATAAGAAATTTTCCTTTTCGGTTTTCCAAGCTTACTTGGAAGAATTTATTTCTTTTATTGTTTTGAATTTTTTTGTAGTTCATCTTTATTTGTTTTTCTTTTAGTTGTTCATTTTTTACCTTCATTTTCATTTAATTCACAATATCCTATGTTTTTGTTCTTACTAGCAATCATTAAACTCCTACGTGTTCTATATAACAATTATATGATTATTATTTTATGTAACAAACAAATATATATTATTAAATGTGTTTGAAATTGTACGATTATATTACATCACATATAGAAATTAATATTTATATTTGAATAAAATACACTGCACAAGAATGTAAATATTCAAACAGTATTTTATTTAAATATAATATTTTATTTCAATTTTTGAATTGTACAAATTTATAACTCCACTTTTTGTACATTTCACTATAATACAATACATTCCATTTCATATTCAATTTCATATACACAGTTCCTCACTACAACACTCAGTCACTCAAGTTACATTTCATTTACAGACACAGTTACATTTCACTCTGTTACACTCACTCATATACATACAATGGCATACTCAGTTACACACTCACTCACTCTTGTCTTTTGCTTGATTTAGTCAGTCCAGTCTCCTGCTTACCTATCATAGAAACACACACATTAAATCGAAATAAAATAATTTTGAATTCTAGTAGATATACTTTTATTTTAAATTTTATTTGCCTTAGAATTTTGGTGTGTTTCTCATCATATTTCATGACTTTATCTGATGTGTATATTCATCCGTCTATATCTAGACAACTTTTGATATTCACAGTGGTTCACTGTAAATACCACAAGGTAGACAGTGCCTCTAGTGCTTACACACACACATACCTGCTTGTACACAATACATGTATACACGTACATATGTATGTATATACACATATTTTTTTTCCAGGTATACAGGGGGATTTTGGTCAAATTCACTTCTGCACAATATCAAATACTTCTGGCAGCACTCATATACAATACATATATACACACACACATATGTGTATATATACATGTACGTATACATAGAAAACATGGGAGACTGTATGTACATGGACAACATTTTCAGCTCAATATCTATATGCACATTGGCAAGACAAGCTTCAACATGATAGCAAAATAAAATGGTTCAGGAAGAACATGATTCTCGATATGGTGTTGCCAAGAAAGTAAAGACACACACATATACATGGTTGTGTGTGCATGTGTGTGTATATATATATGCATGGCACACAACATGACTAATCTGCCAAAACAAAGCAAAATATACATGTGTACAATAGTGAAGAGTTGTATGAATAATTTGTGCTCAAAAGCAGTTGCTCAAATACATGCACACAGTGATACAAAGAAGAGCATATATGTTCAGGTTCACACAACAACAATACAAATTGGAAGGCACACATCAGCACACAAGTCGAAGTGCTCGACTTACATATATATATATACATACATATATATATATATATATATTCATACATATATGCATGTATACACATACAAGCTAGCAAGAAACATGGTGTGCAAGCTCAAGCATGGCGCACAAACAGTCAAGCATCACAAAAGCCTGCACAAGTGCATGTCTCAATGAAGCAAGACATTATCAAGACAATGTGAATCAAGATGGCACAATGCAATAATCAGTGAAGAGAAAAAGAGCTGCAGATGCACAAGTGGTTGTGCACATTCATGGATCAGTAAACATACAAGTGTGAGCAACCATGCATGCACAAGGACAGGCCAAAATACATACATGGTGCAACAACTCAAGTGTAGCAAGGAACACGCATGGCCAGTTTCAAGCTCAAGCTCAAAAATGGTCGAAACATGTTAATAAACAAATGCACAGACCAAAGAACCATGGATGCATCAAGGCTTGCACAAGCGATATGCAGCATTTGAAAATATACATAGAAAAAAAATTATCAAGCTGGAGGTCACATGGAAACAAAAAGGACAAAGAAAGAATGTAAAAACTCAAGTTACAAACATAGTTCAAAATGGTTACAAGAACAACCCACAAATATCTCGAAAACACACAGGTACAAGGATGAGGTATATACAAACTCGATATACATATACACATACATGTGTATATATATGTATATATATATATATATATATATTTACTTGTGTTTGCTGTCATAAGGGACAACATGAAAAATCTCAAATGACATACATATATATACACAACAGGGTGTACATATATATGTATATATATACATACTCTGCACAAATATATATATGCAGATATGCCAAGACAAATTAGCTTCACAGTGAGAACAAAATCATAGCAAATATCATTCAATTGATTCACGGTTTTTAAAACATTTCATGAATTCACAAGTACACAATTTTGGAAAGAACTATTCACAAATCATTTACAGAAATCAAAGAAATCATCCATGGCAAGGCATCAATCACGCAACACAATCAAATCAAGTCATTGAGGAAATCAGAGAATAATTTAAGTGTTTCTATACCCTATATAAATCACACAATTCATCACAGGCTAATCATCGAAAACAAGCAACAATTTCGAGAGCTCAAAGAAATCAAATTAGAAATACTCACGTTGTTTTTGATCGTACGCAAATCCCCAAGCAATAAAGCCAAAAGAATTCAATCATTAGAGAAACAATTTTACAGGCCATCACGTCGTTATTTGGGGAAAGATAAAACACTAATTTGGGTCGTATGACATTGTTTGGAAGGGAAAACATTTCAAAAGAAATAAAAGAAAGGGAGGTCGGCTTTGATATTTTACTAAGGGGGGTTATCGATTTTTTATTTTATTTTACTTGTTTTTTATTCTTGTAAACCAATTTAATTTGTTTTCTAGTTTTTTTTTTGTAAAAACTAGGGTTTTCTAGTTATAGGATTTACAACTAGGGTCTACGTTGTAATTCGGGAAAAAACTGATCTTATGGTTAAAGATCAGTACAGTATTTTGAGTGTAGGATAAGAATGGTTGGTAGCGGGTATCACAAGTTTACAAGGATTTTATAATCATAGATATTGTTTTAATTATAGTAAAAAAAATCTTGGGGATGTAATAGTAGGCAGGGTTTGCCGAAGCCTAGTAAAATCTATGTTATTTATTGTTTGCATTTATTTTCTATGCTGCAATCCTTATTGTGATATTTTTATTATTTTGTAGAACTCCAGTAAACCCTATTCACGCCCTCTAGGGTTAATTAGATCCAACAAGTGGTATTAGAGCATGTATTTCATTAACTTTGGATTCATGGTGTTCCCTAGTTGTAAGCCCAGTGAGAGTCAGTCCAGTCGTATTCCAACTATTTTTAGTGGTACATTTTTTTTAATTGGAAATCTAAAATGGAATCCAATTTAAAATCTTTTAATATTAAATGTTGGGATATTGTTATTAATGGGTATGATATGGTAGATAGGAATGACATTGGATTTAATTCTCGTGCTACACATATTTTATATTCTTATATTGATGATGTCCAATATAACCATATCTCCCACTATTTGACTGCATAAGAAATTTGGAATACTCTAAATATGAAGTATGGACGGAAAGACAACCGCTCAAAACCCCAGAATGCTAACTCAAGCTCAGATTTGTGTTTAACAAGTTATACAGATGAAAATTCAAACGGGGCCTCAACGGAAGATGATTCAGAAAATAAAGATCTTTCATATCTAATTCACCTTTGTAATGGTTTAAATATATCTGTTGGTAATCTCAAATCTTAAAATAAATCTATGAAATTTGAGAATCTTGAGTTAATCAGAAAAAATAATGTCTTGGAATCAAATCTTGAAAATGTCAAGAAATTTACAAAATCTGATTGCAAAAGTTGTTTAAATTGGAAAAATAATCTCGTTCATCTCAATAAAAATATTCAAAAGCTCGAAAAGGAAGGTCTGATTTTAAAAGAAAACTAGATTGAGCTTAAAAGTAAAAATAATTGTTTGCAAAAGGAATTTGAAAATTTTAAGGCTACCAAAAATTCTAAATATGAAATTGATGATAAACAAAATTTGCTAAAAACAGAATCAACTTTGAATGAGCTTGAAAACGAGATTGAAAATTTCAGAAAATTTGAAAAACATGAATTTGAAAAGAAAAAATTATTTGAAATTGAAATTTCTAAATCTAAGGCCAAAAATGAGATGCTTGAAAATGGAATTTCGATCTTTAAACGAAATGATTCCGAGAAATTGAGATTGACCATTTAACTAAGCTGATTAATTAAAATAATCTTTGAAATCCAAAATCAATGATCTTGAGTCGAGTTTAAAATGTTTATCAACCAAAGAAAAATATTTGAATATGTTGTTGAAAAAAAAATCGTGTGGAAATAAGAATGGTCTAGGTTTCTAAAAAATTAATGATTTTGAAAACCTGGATTCATCTGATTTTGAAAATTGTTCCAATCGCTTTGAAAAAGACTGTTTTCAAAATTTGAACTTTAAAAAATTCAAAGTATTTTTGAATCACAAACAAGATAAGAATTTGTTTGGTAACAATCCATTTAAACAAGCTTGGATCCCAAAAGGAAATAAAACGATTTTGGCTAAATTCAAACAATTTTGGGTTCCTAAGAGTACAAAGATAAATTCGGATGGATTATTATACAAACAGGTTTGGGTACCTAAAGTGGTGAACACAGTTCAGAGTGGTTTTTCAAATGTTGTTAGACCATTCGACCCTCTAAATAGTTAGGTACCAGTGGTTGGTTGAGGAACAACTTTCTAGAAGAATCAAAGGTTGTTCCATATTTCAATTGGAGCTATTCGATATAAGTTCCTTAGTCAGAATTGTTGAGTTAGAGAATCTACATCATCAACGTAATTTAGGTATGATCTCTAATCTCATTCTCTGTTTATTCCTCCTTCTACCCTTCTATTTTCTCTCTCTTGATTATTTTATTTACCTTATCACTACATATTGTTTCTAAGCTTTCTTAACTTCAAATTGTAGAATTCTTGGTGTACTGTAAATTTGCATCATTTGTATAAACTCTCGTGTTTTAAATATTTCCAAATCTTGAATTAAAATTTGTAATTATCTACAATTATTTCGAAGTTTATTTCTTTTCTGATTTCTGAATTCATAATAATGCTTAAGAATTCTTATCGTATCTTGAACACTGTTAATTTGAATTCTAATTTTTTTTTGAAGATCTAAAAAATTAATGAAATTTCACACACCTTTGTTGTTTTGAGTTTCTTCTAATTCATTTTGGAAAGACTTGAAAAATTATACTCATTACAGCATACTATTATTTTTCAGTTGTGATAATTTCATTGATTTTTGGATTAGCTTGGATATTCTAAATTGAAAATCATTTGGCTTGAACCATTGTGTTGAATCTTGAAATTCATTTTTAATTCATGATCATTTGACTTAGATATTTGATTGTTTGAAATTATTTGAAAATTTGATATTTTGAATCACATACACATCCTGAATTTGAAATTAATAATCTTGTGTGAACGATTCATTGTATCTTGAAATTAACATATCTCTTCTAGTAATTTCAAATGAACTGATTATTTAATCTTCGATCATGAATTGTCTCTCTTGTGCTTTTTAGAAATAATTCTGAAAAATTCTCTTGTGCATCTCTGATCTATCTCCTGTGCTTACTAGAAATAAGTTGAAATTTTTTCTTGAGAATCTTGTCCTAAAACTGATGGTTCTACTGCTTTGATAAAAAGAACTAAATTGTTAGATTTGCCTACTTGTACTTGGTGTTTTTAAACTAAAAATTTTGTGCTTGATTTTCGTTGACCACGGTGGATCAATTAGGCGCCCTAAGTGGTATCAGTTCTAGATATGTTGTCACATTCATTCAATTTATTTTTTCTCATTTGTATAGATCTTTCTGAAACCCTCATATAATTGATTTTCAATTTTAAAATTATTTATTGATTATTTATTCAGAAATTGAAATGAATAACCAAATTGAACTGTATTTAGAACTCATCAAAATTATTATCAGATTATTGAAATTGTGATGAGTTGTGACTATAGTATATTTCACAACAAGAGAAAATTTTATAAATGATGTTTGAGTAGTTTTTATAATATCTTTGAATTAACACTTATTTCACGAACATCTTCTTTCCTGTCATTCTTCTATCATCCATCTTGAATTTATATTAATGTGGAGAGTTTTTTTAAATCGTCTTTAAGTTATAGTTTCAAAATTTTTGATGGAAATGTAATTGTAATATTTTTTCAGAAAAAGAGATAATTGATTTTTTTTCTTCAGAAATCTCGGTATAGTTGAGCACGTTTCATAATATGATTAATTTAGAAACTTATTTCACAATCATTTCTGTATCTACCATATATCTATCATCTATACTGGTTTTATATACTGAAGATATTTTGCAAAAAAAAAAATGAAAATTATATAATATACATAAGTATTTCTCTAACCTCATTTAAAAATCCAAGATCTGGTCGTGCATGGTTATGAGATACTTATCATTTAAGTTGTGGCTGACCTCATTTAAAAATCCAAGATCTAGTTATGCATGGTCATTAAGCTATTAAAATAGAAAGAAAATAATAAATAAAAATTTATATGAAATCCTCCTTGGTGTGCAAAAATCAGCTTATCATTCCATTTTCTGATCTGCGAAATGTGTTAATATTTTATGATATATTATAATTTGTTAATTGATAGACACTTGTATTTGAGATCATTTGATTTTGTCATTCGATTTGTATTTATAATAGTTGTCCAAATCCATCATTGTTTTGTACTCATTTTTAAAATCTTATTTGAAAATAATTGGAAATCACATATTTTAAAACTCTCTCCATTTTTATAAAATTCATCATAAATCCATCATTAAACAATGTGAAATTTGCTTCTAATTCTTAGAATATTATGATTTTTGTTTGATTAATTGAGATTTATGATGAACATTCTTTCTCTTGAGCTGATTTTATATTTCTAGTCAATTTTTCATCACTATTTTAATACTTGTATCCTTTTGATGATAATAAAAGAGGGAGAATCGGTTAAGATTTTGATCAGTGAGTGAATATTTCGTAAATATTTACTATTGAAATTTCAATTTGATTTATTCTCTTTGCTCATGCACATATTTAGGGGAGTTCGGTTGTGGAGGGGGGCATACATATAGGGGGATTCCACAATTCACTGTCAAACACGTTTATTGTATTCAAAATATTATTATATGTTTGTCGTCATCAAAAGGGGCTAATTGTTGTATATAACAATTATATGATTTTTGTTTGACGATAACAAACATATATTTATTATTAAATGTGTTTGCAATTGTACGATTATATTACATCAGACAGAAAAAATATTTTTTATACTTGAATAAAATACACCACGTAAGAATGTAAATATTCAAACAATATTTTATTAAAATATAATATTTTATTTTAATATTTGAATCATATAAATTAATAACTCCACTATTTGTACATTTCACTATAATACAATCATTCCATTTCATATTCGATTTCATATACACAGTTCCTCACTACAACACTTAGTCAATTATGTTACATTTCATTTACAAACACAGTTACATTTCACTCTATTGTACTCACTCATATACATACAATGACATACTCAGTTACACACTCACTCACTCTTGTCTTCTGCCTGCTCCAGTCAGTCCAGACACCTGCTTACTTATCACAGAAACACATGCAGTAAAATGGAAAAAAATAATTTTAAATTCTAGCAGATGTAATTTTATTTTAAAATTTATTTTCCTCAGAATTTTGGTGTGTTTCTCATCATATTTCATGACTTGATCTGATGTGTATGTTCATCTATCTATGTCTAAACAACTTGTGATATTCATAATGATTCACCGTAAATACCACAAGGTAGACAGTGTCTTTGTGCTCACATATATATAAATATGCCTATACAACATACATGTACACACATACATGTGTATGTATATACACATATTTTTTTTCCAAGTATATAGGAGTATTTTGGTCAAATTCACTTCCACACAATATCAAATATTTCTGGCAGCACTCATACAATACATATATATACACATATGTGTGTGTATACATGTATGCATGCATGGAGAACATGGGAGACTGTATGTACATGGAAAACATTTTCAGCTCAATATCTTAATGCACGTTGGCAAGACAAGCTTCAACATGACAAAATATAAAATGGTTCAGGAAGAACAAGATTCTCGATATGGTGCAGCCAAGAAAGTTAAGACACGCATGCACATAAATGTGTGTGTGTGTATGTACATATGCATCGCACACAACATGACTAATCTGCCATGACAAAGAAAAATGTAGATGTCTACAATAGTGAAGAGTTGTACGAATAATCTATACCCAAAGGCAGTTGCTCAAATACATGCACACAGTGATACAAAGAAGAGCACATATGTTCAGGTTCACACAATAACAATATAAATGGGAAGGCGCACATAAGCACACAAGTCAAAGTGCTCGACTTACATATATATAATTCATACATAAATGTATGTATACAAATATAAGCTAGCAAGAAACAAGGTGTGCAAGCTCAAGCATGGTGCACAAACAATCAAGCATCAGAAATGCCTACACAATTGCATGGCTCAATGATGCAAGACGGTAGCAAGACAATGTGAATCAAGATGTCACAATGAAACAATCAATGAAGAGAAAAAGGAATGCAGATGCACTAGTGGTTATGCACATTCATAAATCAGTAAACATACAAGTGTGAGAACCATGCATGCACAAGTATAGGAACAAATACACACATGGTGCAACAACTAAAGGGTAGCAAAGAACACTCAAGGCCTGTAACAGCCCTCATTTTACATATCGGGGGATCGTAAAATATTTATATTTTATTCCCTAAGGGTTGGATCATTCTCATATTTTAATATGTTGCATATGGGGATGTGATACATGTCCATAATTTTTACCAATTTTGTTTGTGACCATTTTTCCCTTGTTAGTCTTGTATAGGGCATAACTTTTGACTCAGGTCGAATCAGAGGTGATACCCGTGACATTGGCAAGGAAATGATGATTGCCTTTCCTTGGAGTGGTTACATTAAAGATATGGCTTAGTGGTTTGGGATGAATCACTATTTTAAAGGTTTAAAAGTTGGCTGTTCAGGTTTGTGAAGCCTTAATGGGCTGATTTGTAGAGGCCGATTAGTGGGCTGGTGGAAAGCTATAAATAGGGGGTGAGAGGTATGGAGAATAGTTTACTTTCTCCATTCTCTCATTTGGTGGCCTTTGTTCCACCTTCCTCTAACACCTTTCCACCATTAAAATCGAAATTTTAAGGAAGAAAATCGAAGATCTACACCATTTGAGGCCAGATCTACATAACTTGAAGTGAAAGTTCATCGGATCAAGGGGTTTGGTTTGAATTGCTTGCTGTTTAGAATCTTAATTCATTGATTTTTGCTTGTTTTTGGAGAATAGTTGAGTGATATACATCTCTCACACGGATTCAATCAAGTGTATGAGTGTTTGATCATGTTTTTCATCAAATTCAAGTCTTTTTCCTTAGATCTACACCTTGGTAAGTCCATTTTCATATGAATCACCATAGGATCTAATTTAGCAAGTTTAAACTGGTAATTCTTATGCTATTTCATATGATTATGCAAGTTAGATCTATAATTTTGTTCATATGATCATTCATCATGATTTTGGAGTGATTTGCATAATTTGGAGAAAATTGTTGTTTTCATGTCGTTAGTGAATTCTTATCGTGTTTTTGGTCATATTTGATGAATTGGACAAGTTGGTTTCGTCGAATCTATCGTTTGGCGAAGTTTTGGTCAAAAATGGAGTTAAATTGCAATATGCAGGTTTTGGGTCGGTCATGGTTGGGTCGGCCGGGCCGAAATCTTGTCTTGGAGAGCAAATCAAGAAATGGGTAGGTCTCATTTTGGGTCGATCGGTCCTTACCTGGTCAGTCGGTCTGAAGTTGGTCGGTTCCAAAGGAGAAGGTGGGTCGGTCGGCCTGAAGTGGGTCGGTCGACTATGCTAGAAAATCTTGTCTTGAGTTTTGGTTTTGGAGGGAAAGCGAACGGGTCGGTCGGTCATAAGTGGATGGGTCGGTCGGTCTTAATTGATGGGGTCGGTCGGTTATGTTTGAAGCAACCGGGTCAATCCTATATGAAGCAAGTGGGTCGGTTGTTCACCCTAAGCTTTAGGGTCGGTCCAAATGGGTGGGTCGGTCTTGAGTACCAGTAGCGCTTTTAAATGCTATAGTGGATGGCATAAGTGTTGTGGGTTGTTTTCTTTAGCAAATTAATGTAATGCTATGGATTGTTTTAGACCTCAAGATTGATGTTTTTCTTTGGTTCGAAAGTGGTGATAACTTCAAAGTGAACTGAATTCCATTGGAAAATGACGAAGTGAGGAGATTTGTTCATCGGATGTGGTGAATGTGGAAATGACTCAAGGATGTATTGAGTTCATGTGAAGTAGTGGCTATAAAGTGTTATGATCTTGTGAATGGTAGTAAACTAGAGATGAGATGGACGATGAATTATCGTTGTCGTAGGTTCTAGTGGGCTCATGGTAGGGGTATAATTGAAGACCAATTATAGGTCGAATGCCTTGGGCGTCACGTATGGCCTAGACACATGTTGTGTATAGCGTGTGGTTTTTTTTTTACTAGAACCCGGGCGTCATGTATGGTCCTTGACGATTGATGGAAAATTGTTTAGCCAGTCATACGATTAACGATGATTTTGAAGCAAGGTTGGCAGTATTAACCAGATTCAGTCATGTATGCTTGAGTGCTTGGTTGCTTTTATTGTACCATCTCACAGAGATTATCTGACTTTGAATGAGGTGTGCTTTGAATGCTTTTCTGATATTGGTTTCGGCCTCTGAGGCTTATGCTTAAGGGATGCCAAGTTTGATTAGGGTGGCTTTCATGAGACATAACTAGATATTGTATGAGTTGCTTTAGCCATGTATGTACGGTTGTTCTAATTGCCATAGCTGAATTGTTGTCCCTTTGGATTTATGGATCGTAAAGACTATCACTGTCAGGTGTGGGGAAGGCAGGTGTAAGTTCTTCTCTGGAGCTGGGTAGATTTGTTCGTTTATTTACCCATTCCCATACACTTTATTGTTGATGTTTGTTACCAGTTTTATCACTCACTAAAACTATTGTCTGACTCAAGGTTTTATATTTCCCTCTTATTACCTTGGGTCGTTCATCCAATTGTTTGGATGGGCAGACTAGGTGGCAGGTTAAAGCTTAGTGATGATGATTATGCTATTCGGAGGTGATCAAGAGGCTGGCGTATTATCTTACCTACTACTTAGTATTTCAATTTTTGTTGTTTGCTATTTTCTATGAGTGTTGTAGTGAGGCAAGTTGTACGAACACTATTGATGTTATCCACGTGTATGGATATTACTTTCTAGTTGTTATGGAAGTTTGGTGTTTTCAGCTTTACTATCACTACTTATTGTATATGTTCTATTATCTTTTATCCTTGAGTTGTGAGTTTATGATAGGTTCGGTGATTGTTACCTTACCTTGATGATCGTCCATAGCTGTCTGGCATAACTTTCAGCACATTATTCCTTTTATTTAGTGCAAGGGTTATGGGAGGTTGTCACATTTGGTATCAGAGCTTTGGTTAACAATTTTAGCCAAATTTCAAGGATGTAATCACGTATGAGAGACATACTTGTAGATTTCAATTGGATGTATACTATATGGTACTATATAGTATAGAAGCATTAGTACTCCATTAGCAGTTTTATTGCAAGTGGCTAATCATTCTATTTTGCAGATTTATAATGTGTAGATGTTACACAAGACATACTGCAAGGGGAGAGGCTGGGCATGGGGGGGTGTAATCGTGGGACACCTGACTATCCGACCATGTTTGAAGCTATGACAGAAGAATGCCTTGGACGGGCCCCCACTCCAGTGGCAGCTACGGTAGATGTTGGAGTTCCTGTGCCTAGAGCTGTGGAATTTGCAAAGTTGTGCAAAGACTTTTCTTCATTAGGAGGGAAACAGTTCAAGGGCACTGAACCAGTTGAGGAGGTTCAAAGATGGTTGGATACTCGTATCCAAGATCTTCAAGGACTTAGGAATTGATGATGCAACCAAACAGAAACTTACATCCAGGCATTTAGAAAGCATAGCAATGGACTGGTGGAACTCTGTCACACTTGAGACCCCTGAGGAGGATATCTCTTGGGAGCAGTTCCAAGCTAAGTTTGAAGTGAAGTTTATCTCCATCATGCAAAAGTCCATTCTATTTAAGAGGTTCGTGGAGCTTAGGCAGAATGGTCGACTAGTTCTTGACTATATTTCTGACTTCGAGGCTTTGTCGAAGTATGCTCATTCATATGTGGATAATCCATATCAAAACAACAAGAAGTTTGTCTTGGGATTGGATGAATATCTTGGGAATTTGCTTGTGGATAACCTCGATGATAATTTTGATAAGATCATCAAGAAGGCTTTAAGGCATGAAATTCTGTTCCTAAGAAGATGTCTGTTGTTACACCTAAAGAAGAACAAAATCCACAACCAGGTGGTAATAATAAGAAAAGGAAGCGACAACGACAAAAGGGAAAGGATGGCTAGAAGAAGCAGAAGGGTGAGGTGACTTAATTCAATTGTTGGCGGAAGGGCCATTTTGCTAGTGAATGCAAGAATCCTAAAGCCGAAAAGAAGTGCTTCAAGTTTGGGAAGCCGGGACATGAGAAGAAGGATTGTCCATAATCAGCTAAAGGGAAACAAGTAGTTAAGGCTTATGCTTTGGGAGCTGTGACGTCTCCTTCGAGAGCTCCTACTGCAGAGGAGAAGGGAAAGGGTGCCGTCGTTCTAGGTACTCTTTCTATTCATGGTGTTTCAATTCGAGTTTTGTTTGATACTAGAGCATCACGTTCATTAATTGCAAATAATGAGCTTATGTGTCGTTTGGGTTTGGAACCCGAAATTTGTGATAGACCATTAATCTTGACTAATCTAGTTGGGTGTTCGTCCAGTTTGTGCATGTTGTGTCGTGGTCTAGTGTTGTCCAGTCATGGTTGCTCTTTTATGTGTGATTTCTTTGTTCTTAACTCCACTATGTTTGGATCATCTTGGGCATGGATTGGCTCAAGAGGTATGTAGTAAGAGTGAATTGCGAGAAGCCAGAGGTGAGGGTCGGTGATGTTGAAGGGCGAAAGGTGTTGATTAGATGTAAGCGCGAAGACGAGGTCTTGGTGAGTTATCTATATTCGCTTGGGATTCCAAAGGAAGACTTATCATCTGTACTAATTTCTAATGAGTATGAGAATGTCTTTGACGAGGTCAAAGGATTACCGCCGCATCGTGAGATCGAGTTTAGGATCGATTTGGTCGAGGGCGCTAGACCAATCGTTATGCCTCTTAGGCGAATGGCGCCTAAGGAACAGCGAGAGTTAGAGGTGCAAGTTTGTGACCTTTTGGGAAAGGATTCATTCAAAGAAATGTTTCCGAATGGGGTGCACCGGTCGTTTTTGTAACCATGGCAGATGGCTCGTTAAGATTGTGTGTGGACTATCGTGAGATGAACAAGGTGACTAGGAAGAACAAGTATCTGTTGCCAAGGGTTGATGAAATACCCCACCCTCCATTAAGGTCACTCACAAGGGGATTGCCTTAACTTTGGTGGAGGTTTGTGAGTAAAAGTCACAGATAAAACACAAGACAGATATAAACATATATATATATATGTATGTATATATATATATATATATAAGCAGCGGAAAACATCAGACTTTTATTTCATAAAATACTTGTTCATACAACACATTTCCATAATTGTCTCATAACAACTTCCAAAAACATTACAACATCATTTCTGTCTTGGTTTTTAAATAAAGAAGCATAAAACGTGATTAAAACTGCATAAATCCCCATAGAGTGTGACCAACAGCCATAGCCAAGGAAAGAGACTCCAAACCGTAAATCAACTTTCTTGAAGCTTTTAAAGAATCTGACTAACCTGAGCTATTTCCTCCCTGCGGACCTGGGGGGGGGGGGACGGAAGAAAAGAAGACGAAAGAAAATAGGGTCAGACATAAAGCCTGGTAAGTCTAGTGACTCTTCAGTATGAAAATAAGAATAAGGGCATGATAGGTATAAACTGGAACAGGTAAGTATCATAAACTAGATAAAGTAGTTCTGAAACGAATATACTATCGCACCCCACACTATATCTGCACCTACTTGTATTATCTTAACTGTCACCCCATGCTGAGGGTGAAGTGATCCCGTTTCTAGAGATGCACCCTATGCTAAGGGTAAAGTGATCCCGTTTCTAAAGATGCACCCTATGCTGAGGGTAAAGTGATCCCGTTATTTTAAAGATCGGCTCCTACTCGCATAATCATTTGTGTCTTACGGCCCCCAGAAATTATAGATACCTATGCTGGCCCCACCATGGGGTGTATCAAGTCCCATGGTGGAAACCCCGACACAGACCTTAGAATGCATAGGTTATACTACTGGTGCCCCCAGTGCCCTGTTTGTCTGCCAGGAAGTGCGTGCATGCCCGCAATCCGTTACAACCCACACTGTTGCACCCACCGCCATCGCTGTGACCGCTTACAATCAGCCCAGTAATCGTGCCCCACCCTACCTAGTTTCAGGGTACCATGATACCTAATTGGGTTACTACTGAAATGGGTCCCCGTTACTAGGGTTTTCTAGTCAAACATGCTAAGTGGTTAAGTGTCTGTATTTACCTAACCCCACCCATCAATTTCATTAACATTTTGAATTGGTTAAGTGTTTTAGTTAACTTAACCCTACCATCTGTCTTTAGCCTTTTAAAGCACCGACCACTCATATTAGACAGATATTGTTACGGTTACTGGATGTGTCGGTCGGTTCCGGGCAAATTTACACCGCAACTCAGTCTAACCTCGGGTCCTTATTGGGCTTCATGCTTAACCACCCACATTGGATAGGTATTGTTGTGACTACTGGACAGCCGGGCGGGTCCGGGCAGATTTACATCACAACTCAATCCAACCTTGTGTCAAGCATATACGTATTTTCTAAATTTACATATTTGTCTTTATCACTTAATATATGTAAATTTGTCAACAATTAAATGTTATGGCCCACATTCCAAGTTTAACATTTTTGGTATAAGAATTTATACCGTTTAAATGCCACCAATTTTGGCATGTGACAAACATGCCAATTTCATATATTTTTATGACAAGTTTTCTAATATTCCCAACGTTACCCCGTTTAAACATTAGGCTAACAATCTTAGCCTAATTTTCATTCACATGATTTTTAACATATGATATTAGGCTAAAAATTAGCCTAATTTAGCGCACACAAATAGGTGTAAGGGAATTCATAAACATAAACATAACATAGGTGTAAACTTGGCATTTTTGGCATAGTCAATATGAACATCATAGGTGTGAACTTGCAAAATAGCCAACATGAATGTCATAGATGTGATCTTGCAAAATAGTCAATATACATATATGTGAATTTGCTACATAGCCTAAATCAATTTTACATATATGTGAATTTGCATTGAAATAAGGGTCTAACCAAATAGGTGTCACATGAAATAGCATACGATTTAGACGACATAGGTCTAAACTTGTTTTTGGATCTAGGCATAACATCGAACATCAATAGCACACGACAAGAATATGACTTTTTCATAAATATGTATAAATTTATGACAAGGGTGTGAACTAGATCCAATCGCATATCTAATTACAACATTAAACATGTACTAAAGTGGATCTTGACATGGATCCAATTAGGAACTTGCAACTTTTACATAAACATAGGGGCATGTATATGAACATAACCATTTAGGCATAAAGATTTTCTAGCATAAAGTATATACATGAGGTTCTAATCACAAACGATCTATATAATCACATAATCATGAACTACACAACTTGCTTGTGATGTTGTTGTCATTCTAAAAGTACAATAGGATCAACATCAATCTTAATTATATCACAAACATCCCAATTTCATTCGCAACACAATCATTTCAAAACATAGATATGAATTAACATCGTCGTTACATAATAGCACAATTCCACTTCCAATTTACATCGAATCAATTCTTAGTTTTATTCTCATCGGAAAAATCACTATACTTACAACGAACAACGAACTTGGATTCTGGATTCTGAATTCTGGATTCTGAATTCTGGATTTGAAATGTTTTCCTTTGGGTAGACTAACGTTGTTTTGATTCGTGTTTGGCTTTAGTGTTGGCTTGTCTCTAGGCTTTCTAATTGACGACCACTCCTAGTTTCTTTCCAGCAGCATGACGACTTTAGTATTATATTATTTGTGTGAATTTAGGGTTAGACTTGAGTTGTATTTATAGAATTTCAATCTAATTAGAGTCGTCGATGAAGCTGGAGTGAATCCAGACCATCCATCTCAAGAGAAGCCAACCAGAAAGTGACATGTAAGCCCTAGTTACTCAGCCAAGCCTTAGAATTCGACCAGACCATGACCAGGCCAGCCAGGGCCTGACCAGCAGGTCTTTCTGACCTGGGCGCACTTGGCAGGTGCGCCAGGCTAAAATTGTACTGGCGCACTTCCCAAGTGCGCCAGTTCAATTTTGTTATGGTGCACTTCACAAGTGCGCCAGTGCATTCTGACCCATTTCTGGTTTTTCTGCCCAACTTCGTTCGTCCATATGTTCTTCATACGATATCCTTTTTACGCAAACTTAGACTCTATCTCAAGCAGAATTTCGAGACGAACGCAATGGCGTAACCCGTTTCCCTTGATTTCATCATTTAGAATTAATTATACTTTAATTTGTTAAGTTACAGTTAACGGAAAATTCGGGGTGTTACATTCTCCCCTCCTTAAAGGATTTCGTCCCCGAAATCTTCAAGTCTAGGAGAACGTAAGTCCTAACATCCAATCGTCCATCTACTCAACCAACAAACACAGGCATCCATTGTCCTTAAAAGACTTCTAATGCTTTATGATTATATGCACAGTGTGTGTATATGTCCTTAACTAATGCAAAATCAGGCGGTCTACTGATCCAGTTGACCTCCTTAATGCAAATCATGTAAGTGTCATGAATCCATTATGTATGCAAATTTGTCCTTACTCATAATTCTACATGAGTGCACAACCATCAATACAAATGCGACACCCATATGATAGCATATCAAGTTTCAACTACATACAAATATGAATACATATATGCATATTCAGTATGAAGTGATTGAGCCGATCTAAGACCTAGGTTGTGTGTGTATATGCTTCCACGAGCAACCACATGCAACCATCAACCATAACATGTTTCAAATACATATTTACATCCAAAGGGGTTTCTACCAAAGGATAAAGGATAATATCGAGGAGATATACCTAAAAAGATAGATACAAGCACAACTTAAGGAAAAAGAGAGGTCAAAGATGTACCCTCAAAAGAAAAGGGTAGGCCGCGCTTATTCTATCCTCGGTTTCTCAAGTCGCGTCTTCCTCGGCGTCACTCCACTGAACCTTGATGAGCTTCACTTCGCGGTTGCGTAGCTTTTTGATTTCAGTTCCTACGATTCGAGTTGGAACTCTCCTCACAGTTGCTTCGCGTTCCACTTCAGCTTGTTCTAGAATGCTTGGCTCCCCCACTTCCGCTGATTCATGTAGACATTTCCGGAGATGAGAAACGTGAAAGGCGTTGTGAATTCCAGCCAATCTTTCAGGCAGATCTACTCTATAAGCCATTTTCCCAATCTTCTCGATGATAGGGAACGGTCCTACAAATCTTGGTGCTAGCTTTCCTGCGGATCCAAAGCGAACGACGTTCCTTAAAGGGGATACCTTAAGGAAAACCCTGTCCCCAACCACAAACTCAAGGTCGGTCCTTCTTTTGTTGGCGTAGGATTTCTTTTTGTCTTGGGCAGTCTTCATTCTCCTTCGTATCAAGTCCACTTTTTCTGAAGTCTCTCTAATCATGTCTGTCCCAAGTATAATCTTGTCAATGGACTCCCACCAACAAGTTGGCGATCGGCAAGGTCTTCCATACAAAGCTTCGAAGGGCACTATACCGATGGTGGCTTGGTAACTGTTGTTATAGGCGAATTCCACTAAAGGAAGGTGATCCTCCCAAGTCCCTCCAAAGTCAAGAACGCACAGTCTTAGAAGATCTTCTAGTACTCTATTCACCTTTTCTGTCTGACCATCAGTTTGGGGGTGATAGGCCGTGCTCAAACATAACTGTGTGCCGACGGCTTCTTGCAGACTCCGCCAAAATTCGCTCGTGAAGATGGGGTCTCTGTCACTCACTATGCTGGAGGGTGTTCCATGGAGTCGAACTATTTCCTTGAGATAAAGAGAAGCTAGTGACGAAGCAGTTCTTCTACTCTTGATAGGTATGAAGTGGGCGCTTTTAGTAAGCCTATCCACTATTACCCAAATGCTAGTATTGCCTCTTCTTGATCTGGGCAACCCGTAAATGAAGTCCATTAAAATGCTATCCCACTTCCATTACGGGACTTCTAGAGGATGTAGCAGTCCTCCAGGCTTCTTCTGTTCCGCCTTGACCTGTTGGCATGTCACACACTTAGAAACGAAATCTGCCACGTCCTTCTTCATGCTGCTCCAATAGAAAGCTCTCTTTACGTCCTTGTACATCTTGTCTCTACCTGGGTGTATTGTCATCTTGGAATGATGTGCCTCCTCGAGAACCTTCTTCACAAAATCCCTAGCTTGTGGGTCGCGTAGCCTTCCATCCCGTCTCAGCCAACCCTTATCATCGATGGAGTACCTATAGAGGTGACTGGAAGTTTCACCCCTAATTAGTTTATCAATCACATCCACAAGCTGAGGGTCTTCTCGTTGTGCGGCCCCGATCGAATCTAAAAGAGTGGGCCGTACTTCTAGGGATACCAATAAACCAGGTATAAAATATGAGGAGGGCCTAAAGTCAAAACTGGCTATATACTTCAAGCTTTGCCTTTCTACAAAGAGAGGGCTTAAGGTCAGTTTCTTTCGGCTCAACGCGTCTGCTACTACGTTGCCTTTGCCGGGAGTATAGGAAATTTCAAAATCATATGAGGCAAGGAACTCCATCCACCTTTGTTGCCTCAAGTTAAGATCTTTCTATGAGAAAAGACACTTCAATGATTTATGGTCAGTGTATAATTCGAACTTCTCATATAGGAGATAATGGCGCCAAGACTTAAGCGCAAAGACGATGGCGGCCAACTCAAGATCATGGGTTGGGTAGTTCTTTTCATGCACTTTCAATTGTCTTCCACCATAAGCTACTACCCTCCCTTCTTGCATCAGAACAGCGCCTCCACAAGCATCCATATATATTGTGAACATTTTGCTTCCATCTGGCAAAGTCAGAACTGGGGTTGTTGTGAGAGCCCTTTTTAATCGTTGGAAAGCAAACTCACAGTCCAAATCCCAAGTGAATGCTAGATTCTTCTTTATTAGCCTTGTGAGTGGAGCTGAGATCTTCGCGAAATCCCTAATGAAATTTCGGTAAAAACCGGCTAGCCCAAGAAAGCTTCGAACTTCGGTTGCATTTCTTGGTGTCTTCCAATCTTGCACTGCCACCACTTTTGCGGGGTCCACAGCCAACCCCTCTTTGGACAATATATGCCCCAGAAATCTTACTTCCTTTCTCCAAAAGTGGCACTTGGAGAATTTGGCTCTTAGCTGATGTGCACGGAGAGTATCCATGATCTCTTTCAGATGCTGAGCATGTTCTTCCTCATTCTTTGAGAAGATCAAAATATCGCCTACGAAGACCACCACGAACTTATTGAGGAATTCTCTGAACACCCTGCTCATCAGGTCTACAAAATAAGCAGGTGCGTTCGTCAAACCGAAAGGCATGACAAGCCACTCAAAGAAACCGTCTGGGGTTCTGAACGTCGTTTTATCGATTCTATCTTCAGCTACCCTTAGCTGATGGAACCCAGTAGCTAAATCAAGTTGGGAGAATACCGATGCACCTACAAGCTGATCAAACAAATCGTCTATATGGGGAAGCGGATTTCCATTCGTCTTAGTCAGCTTGTTTAGCTCCCTATAGTCCACACAAAGACGTAGTGAACCATCTGCTTTGGTGGCGAACACCACTGGAGCACCCCATTCCGAGATACTCCTTCTTATAAACCCCTTCTCGAGAAGCTCCTTAACTTGCTTACTGAGCTCCTTTCTCTCCTTTGGAGCCATGTGTCTAACAGGTAGAGCTACGGGTTTTGCATTATCAACAAGATATATGCGGAAGTCTATTTCCCTCTTCGGAGGTAAGCCTTTCACCTCTTCAAAGACATCCGGATATTCCCAGACTACTCTAACCGACTGCATATTCTCAACAGAAGCGTCAAGCGACTCTAGATAACTAAGCATAACAACATTCAAGGGATTACAAGAAATTTCTAGAGTGTTACCGAGCCGAGTCAAGAGCCTAACCACTCTTTTCTCACAATCAAGAATGGCACCATTACTGGATAACCAGTCCATGCCTAAGATCAGTCCATACCCTGAGAAGCCCAAAACAAAGGCAATACATCTAAATTCAACACTTAGAATATAGATTTTCAAATCCAAGCAAACCATCGACAAATAAGCCGAGCCCCCAATTGGATTTGAAACAACTAAGGGATCTTCTACCATACTAGTGTCTAGGTGCAGAGATTCTACTAAAGCAGATGAAATAAAGGAGTGTGATGCACCAGAATCAAAGAGAGTGCAAACTGGATGATCATACAGATAAACTAAGCTTTCTACACAAATATTTCTACCTCGTTCCTATGGAGGTGCCGTCAGCGCGTGAACTTGTCCGCCTGAGGTAGATCCAGCCCTCTGTCCCTGCCCCCGCTTCTTCGGGCAGTTCTTAGCCAAGTGTCCACTCTCGCCACAACTGAAGCAACCACCATTCATCTTTGCCTTCTCCTTTCTACAGTCTTTTGCTATATGTCCCACAATGCCACAGAAATTGCACTTTCTCTTTTCATGGGATTTGTTATTCTTCCCGCCTTTCTTGAAGTCTGTTTTCTTAGCCTGTATACCTTCCTTCTTTTCTTCCACCTTAGTCTCTTTCTTGCCCTTGTCTTCCTCGTGTAGCAATGCCATGTCCACTAACCTTTCATAAGTCGCTCCCATGGATACATGAGTCATAGCAAGGTTGTGTAGAGGCTCATTCAGACCTTTGACGAAGCGGAGCGCCTTCTTGTGTTGGGTGTTTACTAAGTCCAACCCAAATCTGGACAGCTGATTAAACTGATTAACGTACTCCCTAATTGTCATACTCCCTTGCTTAAGAGTTAGGAACTTCTCCATTTGCAGAGCTTGGGAGAGGAATTTCATCTCAAATCTTGTCCTGAAGTCTTCCCATGTTTCCAATGGCCTTTCCGCATTGGTGATCTCCCACCAAAAAGACGCTTCATCTTTAAGCAACCAAACTGCTAGCTGTATCTTTTGCCTGTCATCAACTTCAAAGATAACGAATAAATCTTCAGTCTCTTTCAGCCAGTTCCTTGCTACCACAAATGATTCAGTTCCATAAAAGTCCTTTCCTCCCATAGCCTTAAAGTCTATATATGTCTTAGCGAAAGTGTTTCCACGAGGAGGAGGAGGAGGAGGAACTGTTGTATATAACGCAGTTGTATACACAATTATATGATTTTTGTTTGATGATAACAAACAAATATATATTATTATAAATGTGTTTGTTATTGTAATGTTTTATATATACAACACAGATAGGAATATAATATTTGAATTGAATATTATATTTCTAACATTCAAACAGTACAACTCTGTATAACTCCACTATTTAAACATTCACTGTATATTGTACTTGTATATAAATAGAATATAATAGACAAGTTCGTTTGACAAAAATAAAATGATATTTTATTTCAATCAAATTTGTTTATTACATATATCTGTACAATTCTCTCACAGCTCCTCAGTACAGTTCATTCATTGTCACTCAGTCATACATACACACAACATATATACAGTTACATTTCATATATATCCATTTTCACTTGTATATACAGACTCATACATTCATTGACACCACACACTGTCTTCTTATCTTCAGCTTTCAGTCCAGTCATTCCTGCTTACCTGTCACATGTGAAACACACACACCGTACACTACAATAGAAATAAAACAGAATATATGCAAATATAAATTTTATTTTTAAAAATTTTATTTGCCTCAGTTTTCTGGTGTGTTTCTCATCATTTTTCATGACTTGATCTGAATTATAAAACCATCAATCTGTGTCTAGACAGCTTGTGATATTCACAGTGATACACTGTAAATACCACAAGGCAGACAACATATATCTCAATGCAGGGACAGGGACAACTCGTCTGATGGCTGCATGTACACACGTGTACACGTGTGCACTACCACGCCAATCAGATTGCAACTGAGGAGTAGCCACATGGACCTGCTCGACTCAGTGCAATACACAAAGTCAACTCAAGATAAAGTGGTCAAGGAAACTCAACAATCAAAACAGCAAATTCATTGTGCAAAATTGAATGTACAGAGTCAAGAAAAGTGTGTACACGAAATGGTGCAAGTGTACACAGTAGTGAATACAATATGGCCGAGTTGATAGCAAAAATATGCAAGTGTACAAGTCGGCAAAGCACAAGTAAAAATGTTTGCAAACATGCCTACAATGTAAGTGGCAGTAGCATGTAAATGGCCGGAGATCAAGGTAACTCAAGTGACCAGCATGAATAATGAAGGTGATGACATGAAAGCAGCATGGGTTCATAGTTCAGCTCAAATATGGTTCAGCACAAAGTGTCGAGACATATTCAAGTGCAAATCCCAGTTCTGAGTTCATGCACAGGTAAATGGAAGTGAGCAAGTGTGTGTCCACGTTCAAGAATACAAGCAGAGCATAAAACACTTTCAAGTGTCAAGCAAAAATGGTGAATCAGGTGCAACATGGCAAGAGGCATCAAGTATGGAAACACAAAACAATTCCACACACACAGCATGAATAAGCAAGCTCAAGCCAAGTTCAAAACATGGTCATTTCAATGTGAAATCACAGGTGCAAGTGAATATGAAGGCAATCAAACATATACATGATTTCTGCATGAATACATGAAGTTCAAAGCATACACAAACACAAACAGGAGCTTGTGCAAATGTATAGGAATTTTCAGCAAGCATCAAGATAAATACATAGTGGTGCAAAACATGTTTCATCACAAATATACATGGTTCACATCAGCTAATGATAGTATGGCTGAACAGTTCAATTCAGGTTTCAATGCAAGACATAAATATGGTGGTGACAAAGTCGGATACAAAGTTAAATATTTTCCAGAAATATCATGCCATTAATTTTGAGCAAGAAATTTATTTTCTGTTTCTTTTTATTTCCAGTTTTAAGACAGAAAATTTTAGGCAAGTTTTTTTTATTTTTTTCCAGAATTTCACAAATCATATGCAGAATTAATCATGGGCCAAAATCAGCAAACATTTTTATGGCAAGATAATCAACTAGGAGTCATCTACAAGAATTGGCAAGTTCGTAAACTGTTTTCCAGGAAATAACAATCATTTTTTTTGGCAAGCTTTTATTTCAATATGTTTCCAGTTTCAAACGACAATTATTGAGCAAGTTTTAATCTCTGTAGTTCACAGATAAATTCCAGAAACCACAGAGAATCTTTTTGGTAAGTGATCAATAATTTTTCCAGAATTACACAGTGACAAACTTGGCAAGTTTTTTTTAACGAGTTACAGAAATCAGAAATTCCATTGTTTCGGCATTCAATCAAGCTACACATAAGGGAAATTTTTTTTCCAGATCTATCATTCTTAGTCAAGCCATGTCAAAAGAGGAAACCAATGCAACAATTAAATCTCGCAAATCACAAGAGGAAACATCACAAACTCACAAAGGCAACGTTTCTGGAATATATGACATGGAATCATGTATTAATATCCAGATTTTATTAAAGAATTCGAGGCTCATTTTTTCCATTCAAAGTCGAGCAAAATCAGGCAACAAATCAAAAGGGGCAACGCAGAATCAGGTCAAGCCACTTAATCGAAATCAGAGGGATATGTTTTTCTTAACCCTATAACTACACCAACTCATCACTGGCAAACGTGCATCGAAAAAAAACAACAACAAAAATTCAAGAGCAAAATCGAATTTATATTACTCACAAGTTCTTTCGATCAATAGTCAGAGGTAAAAATCCCAAATCAGTGACGAGAGAGAGAGAGCCAAGCATTCAACCGAAGACGCAAGCAATCAGAGATCTCATCAATCAGATTCAAGCAACCGAGATTCAATTTCGATTTGGGATTCAAAGAGAAACCCTAATATATTTTTTTCACGCCGCCATTTTTGTTTTTCTAGAGAGATCGGGCAAATGAAAAGGAGAAGGGGCTGGCCTATTTGGAGTTGAACTAAACCTAGTTCAATATAAAAGGGGATGACCCTTCTTAGTTGAACTCCTTTATTCTTTTTCACTTGGGTTTCTTTTGTTTTTTTATTGTATTTTAATTTTTGTTTTATAAATCGAATCAAAGCAGTTCTAGTGTCTGTAAAATACTAGAATATCAGTCAGGGTGTTGACTGTCAGTTTTAGAATCTGTAAAATCTGGGTTACGGATTACGGGGTGTAATTCGGGGAAATCTGATCGAGGGGATATCGATCAGTCTAGGGGTTTGAGCGTAGGGTTAGAATAGGAGCAGGGTTTGCGAGTGTACATGGTCTTGTATGCGGGAGCTGTTCTATCACCTAGTAGAAACCTTAGAAATGCAGCAGTAGGCAGGGTTTTGCCGAAGCTGGGTATATCTGTGTGTGATTTATTTTCTGTATTTCTGTTTCTGCTATATTCTGTGATCTGTTTATTATTTTAATATCCTGTCAGTTAATCAATTCTGTTTAAAAACTGTGAAAAACCCTATTCACCCCCCCTCTAGGGTTATTCTAGATCCAACAGGAATTGCTGCCACCGTAGGAGGAGGAATGTCTGCTTGGCCCGTACCACTGGCCCTAGCCTCTAGGTACCTTCGGAACCAGTCGGGGATCGGTACTCCTTCTGGAAGGTTAAGGTCTCCAACATGCTGAAACAAAAGGAAAGGTTCAAAACGAAGGATAGATAAATACTGCATATGGCTTTTGGGGGATTATGCCTTTTAAAATATCAAAACTTTTCTTGAAAATGCTTCTTTAAACTTCTTTTTGAAAACAATTTTCAAATTTTTTTATCTAGTCTGGTAAATCTATGCTCTGATACCAAGTGAAACACCCCACCCTCAATTAAGGTCACTCACAAGGGACTGTCTTAACTTTGGTGGAGGTTTATGAGTAAAAGTCATAGATAAAACACAAGACAGATATAAACACACACACACACACCCACACACACACACATATATATATATATATATATATATATATATAAGCAGCGGAAAACATCAGACTTTTATTTCATAAAATACTTGTTCATACAACACATTTCCATAATTGTCTCATAACAACTTCAAAAAACATTATAACATCATTTTTGTCTTGGTTTTTAAATAAAGAAGCATAAAACGTGATTAAAACTGCATAAATCCCCATAGAGTGTGACCAACAGCCATAGCCAAGGAAAGAGACTCCAAACCGTACATCAACTTTCTTGAAGCTTTTAAAGAATCTGACTAAGCTAAGCTATTTCCTCCCTGCGGACCTGGGGGGGAACGGAAGAAAAGAAGACGAAAGAAAATAGGGTCAGACATAAAGCCTGGAAAGTCTAGTGACTCTTCAGTATGAAATTAAGAATAAGGGCATGATAGGTATAAACTGGAACAGGAAAGTATCATAAACTAGATAAGGTAGTTCTGAAACGAATATACTATCGCACCCCACACTATCTCTGCACCTACTTGTATTATCTTAACTGTCACCCCATGCTGAGGGTGAAGTGATCCCGTTTCTAGATATGCACCCTATGCTGAGGGTAAAGTGATCCCGTTTCTAAAGATGCACCCTATGGTGAGGGTAAAGTGATCCCCTTATTTTAAAGATTGGCTCCTACTCGCATAATCATCTGTGTCTTACGGCCCCCAGAAATTGTAGATACCAATGTTGGCCCTTCCATGGGGTGTATCAAGTCCCATGGTGGCAACCCCGACACAGACCTTAGAATGCACAGGTTATACTACTGGTGCCCCTAGTGCCCTGTTTGCCTGCTTCGAAGTGCATGCACGCCCGCACTCCGTTAGAACCCACACTGTTGCACCCACCGCCGTCGCTTTGACCGCTTACAATCAGCCCAGTAATCGTGCCACACCCTGCCTAGTTTCAGGGTACCATGATACCTAATTGGGTTACTGCTGAAATGGGTCCCCGTTACTAGGGTTTTCTAGTCAAACATGCTAAGTGGTTAAGGGTCTGTATATACCTAACCCCACCCATCAATTTCATTAATATGTTGAATTGGTTAAGTGTTTTAGTTAACTTAACCCTACCATCTGTCCTTAGCCTTTTAAAACAAGGACCACTTACATTAGACAGATATTGTTACAGTTACTGGATGTGCCGATCGGTTCCGGGTAGATTTACACCGCAACTCAGTCTAACCTCGGGTCCTTATTGGGCTTCATGCTTAACCACCCACATTGGATAGATATTGTTGTGACTACTGGACAACCGGGCGGGTCCGGGCAGATTTACATCACAACTCAATCGAACCTCGTGTTAAGCATATTCGTATTTTCTAAATTTACATATTTGTCTTTATCACTTAATATATGTAAATTTGTCAACAATTAAATGTTATGGCCCACATTCCAGGTTTAACATTTTTGGTATAAGAATTTATACCGTTTAAATGCCCACCAATTTTGGCATGTGACAAACATGCCGATTTCATATATTTTTATGACAAGTTTTCTAATATTCCCAACGTTACCCCGTTTAAACATTAGGCTAACAATCTTAGCCAAATTTTCGTTCGCATAATTTTTAACATATGATATTAGGCTAAAAACTTAGCCTAATTTAACGCACACAAATAGGTATAAGGGAATTCATAAACATAAACTTAACATAGGTGTAAACTTGGCATTTTTTGCATAGTCAATATGAACATCATAGGTGTGAACTTGCAAAATAGCCAACATGAATGTCATAGATGTGATCTTGCAAAATAGTCAATATACATATATGTGAATTTGCTATATAGCCTAAATCAATTTTACATATATGTGAATTTGCATTGAAATAAGGGTCTAGCCAAACAGGTGTCACATGAAATAGCATATGATTTAGACAACATAGGTCTAAACTTGTTTTTGGATCTAGGCATAACATCGAACATCACTAGCACACGACAAGAATATGACTTTTTCATAAATATGTATAACTTTATGACAAGGGTGTGAACTAGATCCAATCGCATATCTAATTACAACATGAAACAAGTACTAAAGTGGATCTTGACATGGATCCAATTAGGAACTTGCAACTTTTACATAAACATAGGGGCATGTATATGAACATAACCATTTAGGCATAAAGATTTTCTAGCATAAAATATATACATGAGGTTCTAATCACAAACGATCTATATAATCAAATAATCATGAACTATACAACTTGCTTGTGATGTTGTTGTCATTCTAAAAGTACAATAGGATCAACATCAATCTAAATTATATCACAAACATCCCAATTTCATTCGCAACACAATCATTTCAAAACATAGATATGAATTAACATCGTCTTTACATAATAGCACAATTCCACTTCCAATTTACATCGAATCAATTCTTAGTTTTATTCTCATCGGAAAAATCACTATACTTACAACAAACGACGAACTTGGATTCTGGATTCTGAATTCTGGATTTGAAATGCTTACCTTTTGGTAGACTAACGTTGTTTTGATTCGTGTTTAGCTTTAGTGTTGGCTTGTCTCTAGGCTTTCTAATTGACGACCACTCCTAGTTTCTTTCCAGTAGCATGACGGCTTTAGTATTATATTATTTATGTGAATTTAGGGTTAGACTTGAGTTGTATTTATAGAATTTCAATCTAATTAGAGCCGTCGATGAAGCTAGAGTGAATCCAGACCATCCATCTCAAGAGAAGCCAACCAGAAAGTGACATGTAAGCCCTAGTGACTCAGCCAAACCTCAGAATTCGACCAGACCCTGACCAGGCCAGCCAGGGCCTGACCAGCAGGTCTTTCTGACCTGGGCACACTTGGCAGGTGCGCCAGGCTAAAATTGTACTGGAGCACTTCCCAAGTGCGCTAGTTCAATTTTGTTCTGGCGCACTTCCTAAGTGCGCCAGTGCATTCTGACCCGTTTCTGGTTTTTCTACCCAACTTCGTTTGTCCATATCTTCTTCATACGATATCCGTTTTAAGCAAACTTGGACTCTATCTCAAGTAGAATTTCGAGACGAACGTAATGGCGTAACCTGTTTCCCTTGATTTCATCGTTTAGAATTAATTATACTTTAATTTTTTAAGTTACAGTTAACGAAAAATTCGGGGTGTTACAGTTGATGACTTATTCGATCAGCTTCACGAAGCCAAATTATTTTCTCAAACGGATTTGGCAACGGGATATCACCAGTTGAGGGTGGTGAAGAATAGTGTGCCGAAGACTGCTTTTAGGACACCGTTCGGTTTCTTCGAGTGGTTGGTGATGCTATTTGGGTTAACTAACGCACCAGTGTACTTTGTTGATCTTATGAATAGAGTTTTCAAAGATCAGTTGAACAAGTTTGTGCTTGTGTTCGTTGATGATATTTTGTCATATTCTTGGAACGAGGAAGAACATATGATGCACTTGAGAGTTGTTTTGGAAATCTTGTGAAAGCATCAGTTGAAGGCTAAGTTTTCGAAGTGTCACTTCTGGAAGAGCTAAGTGAGGTTCTTAAGCCATGTTGTTTTTGGAAATGGAATAGCAGTTGATCCCGCTAAAGTGGCAGCAATTCAGGACTGGGATAGACCTAAGAATGTGACAGATGTTCGGAGTTTCCTTGGGTTGGCTGGCTATTACCGACGGTTTATCAAGGATTTCTCCAAGATAGCTACACCGTAGACACGATTGACGAAGAAGAACCAGGTGTTCACATGGGATGCAAAGCGTGAACAAGCGTTCGGGATCCTGAAGGAAAGACAGACAAGTGCTTCTGTGTTGACCATTCCTAGTGGGAATGAGGAGATGATGATATACACCGATGCATGTGGCACTGGGCTTAGAGGAGTGCTGATGCAGAAGGATAAGGTTGTGGCCTATGCGAGTCAACAGCTAAAGCCACATGAGAAGAATTATCTAACTTATGATTTTGAGTTGGCGGCGATTGTGTTTCTCTGAAGATGTGGGGACGTTACATATTGGGAGTTCGATTTGAGGTATTCACGGATAATAAGTCATTGAAATATCTTTTCTCCCAAAAGGAATTGAATCTTTGGCAGCAACGGTGGTTATAATTTCTGGCGTCATATGATTTTGGTATAGCCTATACTATTAGAAAATCCAACGTAATGGAAGATGCATTGAGCTGAAGACACGCAAGTTTGGGAGCGATGTTTTCAGAATGGAAGAGCCTCGAGTACTTGGCGGGGTTTGATTTTAGGCCAAGGTGTGAGTTGGAACCTGAAATGTTGGCAAGCATATCATAAGACCTAAACTTACTGAAAGGATTGGCGAAAGCCAAAAGCGAGATATAAAACTTGTCAAGTTTATCCAAAAGCTGGAACCAGAGAATAAAGAGTTCGAAGTCGATCAAGAAGGTTGGCTTCGAAAGCGAGGGCGATTAGTTGCTCCTAATATCAACAGATTGAGAGATGAGATACTGAGGGAATGTTATCACTCGAAGTTAACGATTCATCCCGGTGGTAATAAGATGTATCAGGACATGAAGCGAGTTTGCAACTGGGAAGGAATGAAGCGAGATATTAGAAAGTTCATTTCCAAGTGCATGAACTATTAGTTGGTGAAAGCTTAAAAAAAAAGAAGCTGAGTGGTTTTCTTCAGCCATTGGAAGTTCCTACGTGGAAATCGATGGACTACCTAGAACCAGGGCAGGAAACAAAGGAATTTGGGTCATCGTGGATCTCTTGACCAAAAGTGCAAGGTTCATTCCTGTCAAATCGACTAGGACAACATCGAAGTTGGCTAAACATTATGCGAAATGGATAGTTTGATTCCATGGTATCCCGAAGTGCATAGGAGTGAATGAGATCCATTATTTACGAGTGGATTTTGGAAGAGTTTGCTGGAAGCTTTGGGAACCGAGTTGTGTTTAAGTACGGCTTACCATCCCTAAAATGATGGTCAAACCGAGAGGGTTAACTAAGTTTCGGAAGATCTCCTAAGGGCTTGTGTGTAGGATATTGGGGGATCATGGGAAGACCATCTACATCTAGTTAAGTTTGAATATAATAATAGCTACCAATCTAACAATGGGATGGCACCATACGAGGCGTTGTATGGTAGGTTGCATAATTCTCCAGCATGTTGGTTAGAAATTGGAGATAAGTTTGTACTTGGGCTAGAGATGATTAGAGAAACATCGGATTGTATCGAGATCGTTTGGCAACGAATGAAGGCCGCCCAAGATCGTCAGAAGAGTTATGCTAATAAGCGTTGAAAGGATTTGGAATTCGACGTTGGATATAGGGTTTTCGTGAAGTTTTCACCGCTGAAGCGCATGGTTCGATTCAGAAATAAGGTAAAGTTATCTCCAAGGTTTGTTGGACTATTTCCAATAACCGAGCGAATTGGAAAGCTCGCGTATAGATTGGAGTTACCAGAGAAGATGTCAAGTGTGCATAATGTATTCCATGTGTCGTTTCTACGAAAGTTTATGCGTGATTCGAATGTAGTGGTACCCCCAAAGTAGTACGAAGATCTATAAATAGAGACCATAGTTGCGAGACCTCGTAAGCTACTTCGTGTTGAGGGAAATGACACGAAACAACTTAGGAGAAAGACGGTTAAGCTAACCAAGGTACAATGAGTGAAAATGGGGATGATTGTACATGGGAGACGAAAGAGAGTATGAAGGCAACTCTTCCAAAATTCTCCGTCGATAGGACCCTATGATATCATATCATTGTTGTATTGTTGTATCTTATTTGATAGAATTCCGCTTGCTAGGATAAGGCTATGGATGCATGGCTTGATGGTTGCTAGTTTGGATGATAAAGTTGGCTTCTCATGGATGATAGGCATGTGGAATAGTTGTGGTTGCTTGTGTTTGTTGGAATTTCGGGGGCGAAATTCCTTGGGGGGAGAATGTAACAGCCTGCATTTTACGTAACAGAGGATCGTAAAATATTTCTATTTTATTCTCTAAGGGTTGGATCATTCTCATATTTTAATATGTTGCTTATGGGGATGTGAGACATGTCCATAATTTTTACCAATTTTGTTTGTGACCATTTTGCCCTTGTCAGTATTGTGCAGGGACTAACTTTTGACTAAGGCCGAATCAGAGGGTGAGACCTGTGCCATTGGAAAGGAAATGATGATTGCCTTTCCGGAGAGTGGTTACATTAAAGATTTGGCTCAATGGTTTAGAAGGAATAGTTGTTTTAAGGTTTAACAGTTGGTCGTTCAGGTTTGTAAAGCCTTAATCGGCTGATTAGTAGTTGCCCATTAGTGGGTTGGTGGAAAGCTATAAATAGAGGGTGAGATGTTTGGATAATAGATTACTTTCTCCATTCTCTCATTTTTGTCGCCTATGTTCCTCCTTCTTCTAACACCTTTCCACCATTAAAATCTAAATCTTAAGGAAGGAAATTGAAGATCTACACTATTTGACGCTAGATCTACATAATTTGAAGTAAAAGTTCATCGGGTCAAAGGGTTTGGTTCGAATTGCTTGCTGTCCAGAATCTTAATTCATTTATTTTTACTTGTTTTGGGAGAATAGGTGAGTGATATACATCTCTCACACGGATGCAATCAAGTGTATGAGTGTTTAACCATGTTTTTCATCAAATTCAAGTCGTTTTCCATAGATCTACCCCTTGTTAAGTCCATTTTCATATGACCCACCCTAGGATCTAATTTAGCAAGTTTAAACCGGTAATTCTTATGCTATTTCATATGATTATGCAAGTTAGATCTATAATATTGTTCATATGATCATTCATCATGATTTTGGACTGATTTGCATAATTTGGAGAAAATTGTCGTTTTCATGTTGTTAGTGAATTCTTATCGTGTTTTTGGTCATATTTGATGAGTTGGACAAGTTGGTTTCATCGAAACTATCGTTTGGCGAAGTTTTTGTCAAAATCGAAGTTGAATTGCAATATGCAGGTTGTGGGTCGGACATGGTTAGGTCGGTCGAGCCGAAATCATGTTTTGGGGAGCAAGTTAGGAAATGGGTCGGTCTCATTTTGGGTTGGTCGGTCCTTACTTGGTTGGTCGGTCAGAAGTGGGTTGGTTCCAAAGGAGAAGGTGGGTTAGTCGGCCTAAAGTGTTTCGATCAAGCAGGCTAGAGAATATGGCCTGGAGTTTTGGTTTTGGAGGGAGAGCGGATGGGTCGGTCGGTCATAAGTGGATGGGTCAGTTGGTCTTAAGTGAAGGGGTCGGTCGGTTATGTTTGAAGCAACCGGGTCGGTCCTATTTGAAGCAACCGGGTCGATCATAAACCCTAAGCTTTTGGGTCAGTCGTGCAGGGTCGGGTCGATCCAAATAGATGGGTCGGTCTGAGATCCTGGTCGGTCGTGAGTAGTTTTCAGCAGCGCTTTTAAAAGCTTTGGTGGATGGCATAAGTGATGTCGGTTGTTTTCTTTAGCAAATTGATGTGATGCTATGGATTGTCTCGGACCTCAATTTTGATGTTTTTCTTTGGTTTGAAAGTGGTGATAACTTGAAGTGAATACCATTGGGAAATGACGAAATGAGGTGATTTGTTCATCGGATGTGGTGAATATGGAAACGACTCAAGGATTTATTGAGTTCATGTGAAGTAGTGGCTCTAAGGTGCTTTCAGATTATGAATAGTCGTAATTGATAATGACTAGAGATGAGAAGGCCCAGGAATTATCGTTGTCATAGGTTCTAGAGGCTCAAAGCAGGGGTGCAATTGAAGACCAATTGTAGGTCGAGTGAACTGGGCATCGTGCATGGCCTAGACACATGTTGTGTATATCATATGGGGTTTTTGCTAGAACCCGGGTGTCGTATATGGTTCTTGACAATCGATGGAAAATTGTTTAGCCAGTCATACGATTAACAATGATTTCGAAGCAAGGTTGGCGGTGATAACCAGAGTCAGCCATGGATGTTTAAGTGCTTGGTTGCTTTGGTTGTAGCATCTCACGGAGATTATCGGACTTCGAATGAGGTGTCCTTTAGATGATTATCTGATATTGGTTTCGGCCTCTAGGGCTTGTGCTTAAGGGATGCCAAGTTTGATTAGGGTAGCTTTCATGAGATATAACTAGATGTTGTATGAGTTGCTTTTGCCATGTATGAATGGTTGTTCTAATTTCCATGGCTGAGTTGTTGTCCCTTTGGATTTATGGATCGTAAAGACTATCACTGTCACGTGTGGGGAAGACAGGTGTAAGTTCTTCTATGGAGCTGGGTAGATTAGTTCATTTATTTACCCATTCCAATATACTTTATTGATGATGTTTGTTGGTTGTTTTATCGCTTACTAAGACTGTTGTCTGACTCAAGGTTTTATGTTTCCCTCTTATTACCTTGGGCAGTCCATCCGATTGTTTGGATGAGCGGACTAGGTGACAGGTTAAAGCTTAGTGATGACGATGATGCTATTCGGAGGCGATCAAGAGGCTGGCGTATTATTTTACCTACTATTTAGTATTTGGATTTCCGCTATATGCTATTTTCTCTGAGTGTTGTTGTGAGGCAAATTGTACAAACACTACTGGTGTTATCCACATGTATGGATATTACTTTCTAGTTGTTATGGAAGTTTGGCGTTTTTAGCTTCACCATCACTACCTGTTGTATATGTTCTATTATATTTTATCCTTGCGCTGTGAGTTTACGACAGGTTCCGCGATTGTTACCTTACCTTGATGATCGTCCATAGCTGCTTGACACACCTTTCAATGCATTATTCCTCTTGTTTAGTGCAGGGGTTATGGGCATCGTCACAAGGCCAATTTCAAGGTCAAGCTCAAAAATGGTCAAAACATGTTAATACACAAATGTACAGACCAAAGAACCATGGATGCACCAAGACTTGCACAAGCCATATACAGCACTTGAAAATATACATAATAAAAAATAGATGAGCAACCCAAAGGTCAAATGGCAACAAAGAGGACAAATCAAGAATGGCAAAACTCAAGTTACAAGCACAACCCAAAATGGTCAAAAAAACAACCCACAAATGTCTCGAAAACACACAGGTACAAGGATGGGATATATACAAACTTGATATACATATATACACAGATGTGCGTGTGTGTGTGTGTGTGTATATATATATGTGTGTGTGTATACTATTTATTTACTTGTGTTTGCAGTCATAGGGGACGACATGCAAATCTCAAATGATATACATATACATATATACACGCACAAAATAGGGTGTATATATATGTATATATATAATCTACACAAATATATATATATATATATATATATATATATATATATGCAGATAAGCCAAGACAAATCAGCTTCGCAGTGAGAACAAAATCAAAATATCATTCAATTGATTCACGATTTTTAAAACATCCCATGAATTCACGAGTTCACAATTTTTGGCAAGAAAAATTCACAAATCATTTCCAGAAATCAAACAAATCATCCCCGGCAAAGCATCAATCACGCAACACAATCAAACCTAGTTATTGAAAAAATCAGAGAATAATTTAAGGGTTTCTATACCCTATATAAATCGCATAATCATCATAGGCTAATCATCGAAAACAATAAGCCACAATTTTGAGAGCTCAAAGAAATAAAATCAGAAATACTCACATTGTTTTCGATTGTATGCAAGTCGCCAAGCAAGAGAGCCAGAAGAATTCGACCATCTGAGAAATAATTTTGCAAGCCATCGCGTCGTGATTTGGGGGAAGAAAAGACCCTAATTTGGGTACACTTACATTGTTTGGAAGGGAAAACATTTCCATAGAAATAAAAGAAAGGGAGGCCGACTTTGATATTTTATTAAGGGACGTTTTTGAGTTTTTATTTTATTTTGGTTGTTTTTTATTTGTTGTAAACCAATTTAATCTATTTTCTATTTTTCCAATAAAAACTATGGTTTTCTATTTATAGGATTTATAACTGGGTCTACGGATTATGGGATTGTAATAGGGAAAAACCCAATCTTAGGGTTAAAGATCGGTACATGATTTTGAGCGTAGGATTAGAACATTTGGTAGTGGTATCACGAGTTTACAGGGATTTTGTAAGCGTAGATATTGTTTTAATTCTAGTAAAAAATCTTGGGGATGCAGCAGTAGGCAGGGTTTGTCGAAGCTCGGTAAAAACTATGTTATTTATTTTTTGCTTTTATTTGCTTTGCTGCAATCCTTGTTGTGATATTTTTGCCATTCTGTAAAACCCCAATAAACCCTATTCACTCCCCCCTCTAGGGTTGATCTAGATCCAACATTAGGAAGAAAATATCCCATTAAACTATCCTATTTTTCTAAAATAGAACACTACATAGGAATGCAAATTTATAGCAAAAGAAAGCGTTCATGTTTCCTCAAGGGTGCTGAAAAGAATTTCCATTAATCGCTAACCATGACATAAACTTTACTTATAAAAATCTCAACTTGTATTTTTGATATTCATTCCACTTGATTTTTCCTTTCTTTAAATCATGCAAGTTTTAAATTTACATCTTACCTCTTTCTATTTAGTAGTAACCAGTTGAAACATACTTTCAGCATTTACTCAATCCTTTACCAACTGTCCATGCATACTAATCAAACCATTTCTTACTAAATTTTTTTTAAATCAATAAAATTTTATATTCCCGAAATTTTTATCAAAAGTTAAAATCATGGAAGATAGGATTATGTATTGTAACTTAGTTGGAGCTTTATTTATTGCAATATACATTTCATTTTCAAGAGGGATTAATAAGATTAAGTTTTTATGAATCTCTTTTAAAGAGGAATTTTGTGTTCTGTGTAAAGTAACAAGGAAGTTTAAAAATTTTATTTTATTTTTATCTGGAATAGGTAGTACAAAATATGATGCTTCGCTTATATTTTGTACGCCTCTTTCACTGCACATTTCCTTACCATTTTTAATAAAACATGTTTACTTACAAACTTATTGATTTATAAAGACTTATCTTATAATTCTTCTTATTCCAACAAGTTAAAGTGTGTCACAATCCGTTCTTGAAACTTTTATATTTTATTTCAGTTAGGGTCACCTATGCAACCCATAAGGCTAATTCATTTATTCGTGCTTTCTCTTAACCACTTATGTTGCTTAACCCCACAACTTGCTTACGCATTTAATACTTTCGAAAACAAGTTTGCACAATAACCTCAAAAATCCTATTAATGCAACTTTTAACATTGCAAACAATTAAATTTCTAAAATTGTTAACTTTTAAATTTTTGAAACATGAATTTGTTTTCCATAAATCTTTTTCTACGTTTACATTTTTTAAAGTTTTTTGAAGTACTAACTATGGGAATAATTATAAAGTGGTTTCTAACATTCTCATTTTCCAAACTCTTTGTGCGAAATTACATTTCTTTTTCCTAAATTTCTTCTTTACATAAATTTCTACCAAACTATGTCTGAACTGATAAATAAGACGTGCGCCACTTTTGTGCCAAATGTGTATATATATAAATCCCTAATCCAACTTTCATTAGCTTTTCTCAATCTATAAGGCACTACTACACAATCTACTAATCTGAAATACCAAATTTTCAAATATTAACACATGGAATCTTCTTTCTTTTTTCAAACATTTTTGTACACTTTTTACCCTAGCCACTCATGGGTCTTAAAATCCTCAAACTTCCATAACTTCTTCCTTAGTGTACAAAATAAATACCCTAACTTACTCCCTCCATGTATTGTTCACTTAATTAGTAGGTTACTCTATGAATATAGGTATATATATATAATATTTATATTTAAAAAAATACAAATATGTTCACTCACTATCTAAATAGGAATCCTAAACCTAAGCTCTGATACAATATGTAACATTCCAAATTTTGATAGACCAGAATTTTTTCAAAAGTCCAAATCTACTTAAACTCGAGTCGGTTTGTCTAGTATCTTGCATAAAAGCAAAAATAAATATATTAGAGTCACAATAAAATATCTCACAGCGGAACAAATAAAATATAATAGTAAATATATACTTACCAATATAATGAAACTAACTAGCAAGTGTCTCCAAGCTGCAGAATCTCAACCACCTGTCTAACATGTGGGTTTGTTATGAGGAGAAAGTTAGAACACAAGTTCTGGTGAATGGTAAAATTATATTTCTCCACAATAACACTACATGTATCGTTCTATCACTGGTTCTTTATTTATTAAGTTGTTCTGGTTTATTTCATAATATGCTTTCGATTTTTCCGCATAAACCATAAATATCTACTCCTAGTAGATCAACCTAATAAATCATATATATATGTATGTATCTATATATATATCTGTGTGTGTAGTTATATACCCAATAAATCGAGGTAATCCCTATACAATCCTCCTCGAGTGGTTGTCATCCTCATACCATGAAAACGTACTAGACCTCCATCTCCATGCAACGAAAGTGTAATATATTATTCTACGAGGGCGTATCAAGTCTCTAATGGTGCGCCATGAAGGTGCCTAAATGAGTTATTAACAAAACTCAGTCGGGAGCTTTACTATGTCTGTCAAGAATGACCTCGGGATGGTCCAAAAAATAATGGCTTCCTTAGGCCCAAAATATAGATATCAAAAGTTGGCATGTCTTTTATGTTGCTCTTCAAGGCCCCACTATCCTACCCCCTAATGAAAGATTATTCAAAGAGCTAAGTGACCGATACTAACAACCAAACTAAACAACATGTTGTCCCTCATCCAATGACCCGATAATGAAGATCATTGCCCTCTTGGTTATAGCTCTATATTCCCTGCACATGCTCCGACCGACGATGACAGGTGTCTGATGACCTACTATCCTTTGTTTCATCTTGACCATGTAGCCTCCTCGCCTATGAGTCGTGGCATCCCCCGAGCCAACCAATAAATAATATGAGTCATTCTTTAGGCTGCCTGACAACTATGGTGTAACAAATGCAGCCAAGGCATAATCACTGGTTGGTAACATACAGACCATGCCTCTACATGTACAAACCAAAGCCTATTACTAAGGACCATCATGGAGTATCCTCACGTCCCGTATAAGTCTTGTACTTCCCTCCAATCCCATCGAATAAGCTGGACGTGCTCCATCCTTGTCTCCCGACATCTTCGATGTTCTATCCCGTTGGGTTCTTCACCCTTACAGACTGTACCAAACATATATCATTATTTTATTAGACCCTATGTCCAATTTATTCTTATGTGTTTTGCTTACTTTTCCTTTTTAGTTGATTTACAATATTGATTAATCTATCTAATTGAATATTATTTATTTATAAATCAACTTTTTTGATTTTCAAAGAATATTGCCTAATTACAAGGCCACCATAGAAAATATTTATGCCTATTAAACTTAATTTCCAATTTCATGTTTATTTATAATAAGCGTTGTTCCTTACTTTTCACTTTCCAAATTATAACATTTACGTTATAATCTTTCTCACATAATATTGTCTCTAAACAATGCTTATTATAATCCAATTACTTGTTGACAATAAGCCTTTTTCTTTATATAACTTCTGTCAATTATGTTACTTTTCTTTTTCCATCTTTACCATTTATTCTTTTAGGAAATTAGGCATATTCCAAATTGATCGGTTATCAAGATTGTAATAAAATACATTTCAATAGTTTTATGTAATTATTATAATAGGAACCAATGAATACAAAACATTCCTTTTCATATTTTCGAGGTTTTCAAATTAGTGCGCAATACAGTTAATTCTTTATTCACACTAATCCTCATTTATTCTATTTTCAGTTTGCAATCATATTTCCTATTTTTTCTTTGTTTACCCAAACTCTGCAAATACATTCCTTCTTCTTTCCTAACCAATCAATCTAGGCTACTACTAACATTCAGATTTGGTTAATGTATATTACTTATTGTCCCTAACTATTTTTTTTTATTTTGTACAATTACAGTAGAATTTCACATAATATGATTTACATCTATTTTCTTTTAATCCCTACAATTTCTACACTATTTTCATTTAAATCTGAATGGGATTTCTGACAAATAATATATAATTTGTGCATAACTATAATTCAATAATTTTTTGCCTATCCACAATTCAACTATTCAATTTGTTCATAAGCACAATTTTATTCAATTTTCACGCATAACTAAAATTTGACATAAACAGTATATTTTGACATAGAAGAGTGGAAAGAAGAAGAAGAAGAGCATATTGTAAATTTCAGTAGGAATCAAACGATACAAAAATACTGTTATAGAAAAATATAATTTAATCCACTCACCTGACTACGCATAATTCTTGAATCTGATTTGGATCTGCGTTGCTTTCTTTTAATTTGGATTTGTCGATTTGTCTGGACGGAGGATTTGAGCATCTATAACTTAAATCTGAAAACTTTATCTCCAAATTTTGAATCAAAAATCTTAAAACAAATATATTTATTTTTTGTAGAATTTGGAGGAGAAAAAATGGCAGATATCTAGGCCCTCTCCGAAAATATAAGTTGGAGGCTACGCCCTACTTCTTAATTTATATGTGCTCAAAGGAATCTCGTCCATTGGATTGAAATAAATAAAATTAGAGTCATTTAAAATGTTAAATCCATGTCACCTTGCCCTATACGTGGTTGATCCGGGGTTCAGGTTGGTCGACCACTGTGTCGAACCTGCGCTACGGTAGGTCGACTCCTTGATCGATCCACTTATGGCCTGGGTCGACCCATTTACTGAGTCATGAACGTTATTTTCGTTCCTATTAAATTTTCGTTTATTGTTGCACTCAGCATTCCTTTTCTTACCTAATATTCTTCTCTATATTAATTGCTTCTATTTATAATGCACGTTTTCGATTTCAAACTTAAATTTGTGCGTATATATTCGCATCTTCGTAAATTTTTATTCATTGATAGCAGCATGATAAACATTATTATTTAATTTCTTTACTACTTCTTTAGTTTCACCCATTTCATTTTTTAGAGATGAAATTAATACGTGCATATTATTTTTTCTGTTTTAACTTTTTGCATGTTTGTTCTATTTTTAATTCAATGAACGTCATCTTTAATGTTTATTTTCATTATGTTGCATGCCATTTTTAACATGCATAAATTCCATTTCAAACGCATACTATCAACGTATTAAAATGAGTATACCTATTCTAAATTGGAACACTACTTAATTAATGTTATTTCAAACTTCTTTTTTGTTGCAAAATTTTATACCATTTATGACACACATTTATATTGCGTATTTCTTCTGCAATTTATATTTAAATATTATTTCTTATTTAATGTTAATTATGACATGTGTTATATTTTAGTAGGAATTTTTCAATTTAATTGTCAATTACTTTCCTCATTCTGACTATCCATTTATTTCAATTTCAAATGACCATTTTTCTAGAAATATATGTACAAATATTTTTTTTTTTTTTGAAACAAAAATGTGTGATCTTCTGTGAAGAAGAGAGCACACATATATATAATAAAAAAATCAATAGCACAAAGTTCGACTAAAAACATAAAAAAATACAACCGACATATCACTGAGAATGTAAAGGATCGTAGATAGATGAGTTCCGGATAAACCACCACCCATCTACTCCAATATCGAATTCCGGCAATGCCACCACCCGATATTGAAGTATATCTACTCCAATACAATATCCCAAACTCTCTGTGAATAAGAAAGAAAAATGACAATAATAAAGTGTAACTACAACAAATCTCTAGCAATAAGACTATCTGTCCACAACTGAAAAGCAAATCTTCAATCCCATCAGTAAACTTCTAAGCTCCGCTACCCATCCAAATAGCTATACCCTAGTACAACCTTTAGATCAACAACCTGTTGCTGCAATAAACTCCAAAAACTATTAGTAATTTAATACAACATATATATATGGAAATATATATGTATGGATACACATATATATATAGCTTGTAAAGCATATATATATACATATCTATAAATATACCATACATATATGTAAAGTGAAGACGCATGGAAACTGTAAGACCAGAGACTAATAACTAATACGAAATCTATTACGGAAAAAACTGTTGATTATAATGAAAAGACTCAAATTTAATCTAACCTTGGTCAGAAAATTCTTAAAGCATATTTTTCCAAACAATTTGTAATTTGGATTAGACATCCAGTCTAAACAAAAATAAACTATCTTAATAACTAAATTATCCATGGAAACAGTAATAGAATTAAAAGATCTTTGGTTTCTTTCCAACCATATATACCAACATATGATAATGATCAAAGAGTCAAAAACATATCTCTTACGAGCATTATAAACTAATCTCAGAGATTCCCAATATTCTAAGCATCCACTATATAAATTAGGATGATCAAAAACAAATAATCTCAGTACCATATTAAAAACATAATTAGTGAAATTACAAGTGAAGAATAGGTGATCTACATCCTCATTCAATATATTACAAAAATAACACTTTGCATCAATATTAAAGTTTTTCTTCTTTAAATGTACAACAGTATTTAGCTTCTTATGAACAATTAACCACATTAAAAATTTAGCTTTAGGAGGAGAATTTGATTTCCAAATACACTTATAGGATCTACATGCTATACCAGAGAAATTTATAAAGTTATACATGGACTTGACTGTGAACACTTGACTTTTGTCCATTTCCCAACTAATAGTATCATTACACGCATCAATGTGATATAATGATAATTTAGCTTTTAATAGAGCAAATTGTCTTATCATTACACCATCTAATAAATTATTAAAAGAAAAATCCCATGGGGGATCCAAATCACTTCTGTAAATATCTTTAATCAATGCATTTTTAAAACTACAGTTATTAAAAAGTTCACTAAATTCCCCTTTAAGTGGTAATCGAGAGATCCATCTATCATGCCAAAAGTAAGTAATATTCCCTGAGTGGACAATCACCTTGTAACCTATATTAAAAAACTCAAAACACTTTAATATTGATTTCCAAAAATAAGATAACCTATTATACCAACTACAACTATTTTCAACAATAAACTCGCCTTCTGAATAATAAAATTTTGACACAATAACCTTCCATGTTGACGACACTTCAGGATTCCTATACCTCCACAACCATTTAGCTAAAAGAGACGAATTAAAATTATATAAGTTAATGATCCCCAGTCCCCCATCTTTCTTAGATTTACAACACACTTCCCAATTCACTAAACATTTAACACCTCTGTTAATAGAATCTCTTTCCCCACTCCATAAATAATTACGTCTTATTCTATCAATTCTTTCAATAACCCATTTAGGAAATCTATGAATCGACATCCAATAAACAGGAATAGCTGATAAGACCGAATTAACTAAAACTAGTCTACCTGCTCTTGACAAAAATCTATTATTCCAACTTGATAGTCTATTATTAATCTTATTAATGATTATTAACCAGTCTTCCTTCTTAAGTTTTGAAGGCCTAATTTTAAAACCTAAATAATCAAAAGGAAATTTCATAACTGAGCAATTTAAGGTACTTGCAACCCTAGATTCTACATTATCAAAATCATTAATAACCATAATTGAACTCTTGTCAAAATTTATCTTAAGGCCAGATAACATCTCAAAACAGTAAAGGATAAATTTTAGAGCGATAATGTGTTTTGGTAAATGAGAAGAAAATAGTAAAGTGTCATCCGCAAATTGAAGTATAGATACTTCATTGTTAAAATTCTCATTACCTACATTTCCTAGTACCCCTAATCTCCCCGCCCTCTTGATTATTCTAGAAAAGACATCTACCGCTAAATTAAAAAGTAACGGAGACAGGGGATCTCCCTGCCTAAGTCCCCTCTTAGATTGTATCTTCTTTCCAATAACCCCATTTACAATAATACTAGAACTACCTGAACTAAGTAACAGCATAATCCAATTTATCCATCTAATACTAAATCCTCTTGCAAGACTTAACTCACAAATGAAATCCCAGTCAATAGAGTCAAACGCCTTTTCAAAATCTAATTTCAAAATAGCACATGTAAAATTATTTTTAACACATAAATTAATGTACTCTTGAACGGCTACTACTCCCTCCCCAATTTGTCTACCTTTAATAAAAGCCGTTTGTGAATTATCTATGAGTATATTCATCTTTCTACTAAGCCTATTTGCTAAAACTTTAGAAATAATCTTAACAGAAACGTTAATTAAAGAGATAGGTCTAAAATCTTTTAAAGATTTGGCATCCTCTCTTTTTTTGATAAGAATTACATTAGCAAAATTGAAATTACCTAGACACAACTGACCATTGTAAAAATCATTAAATAATTTAATAACGTCAAATTTCAAAACTTCCCAAAATTGTTTATAGAAAAGTACAGAGAAACCGTCAGGCCCTGGAGCTTTGTCACTAGGCATATCACAAATAGCCTTCCAAATCTCCTGCTCTGAGAAAGGCTTATCTAAATCTACTACCTCCTCCTTAACATCATTGGGATAGATGTCTTTCCAGTTGACGTTGACTCTTCTTTTAATCCTAGTCCCAAAAATTTGCTTATAATAACTAGTGAAAGCTTCGTTTAAGTCTCGCTGGACTGTCAGTTCTCTATCATTAATAAAAATGGAATGAATCAAATTATCTCGTCTTCTCTTGTTTGCCATACTATGGAAAATTTTTGTATTATTATCCCCCTCATTGATCCACTGAACTCTGGATCTTTGCCTCCACATAGTTTCTTCCTTTTCTAATATTATATTAAAATCCTTTCTAAGATTTAAAAGTCTATCTCTCTCTACTAAATTAAGCGATCTTGTCTCATTCAACTTGTCTAAGTCTAACATCTCACATAAAATTTTATCTTTCTTAACTCTAACACTACCAAAAACAAATTTATTCCACCTCTTAAGAAAAAATCTTAACTTACCTAATTTTGAAACGAAAATCTTTGCAGAATTGCCATTATATAGATTATTAAAATAGAATAATGAATTCCATTTAACAGTAACCATTTTTATAAAACTGATGTCTAATAGCCACATCTTTTCAAATTTAAAACTATTGCTAATTAAGGTATTCGAATCACAAGTGAGGATTAAAGGGAAATGATCCGAATATAATAATGGTAGTCCCTTTACATTACAAATTGGAAATCTCTCCTCTACTTCCGTACTTATAAAAAATCTATCTAACAGTGCATAAGACGGACTGTCTCTAACATTGGACCAAGTAAATGATCTATTGTTGAGAGGAATCTCTATCAAATTATTAGTAAGAATAAATTCATTAAATTCCTCCATGTCGGAGTAGTCCCCTTCACAAGGAGATCTCTCCCCTAGAAATCTAGTAACGTTAAAGTCCCCTCCCATAATCCAAAGATTTGGGATAAGGTTTCTAAAGTCCGAACATTCATCCCACAGTCGTCTCCTCTCGACCTTAGTATGTGGGCTATATACATTAGTGATACCCAATAAGGAATTATCATTAAGTGAAGCTAAAATAACATGTAGTGAATGTGATTTAGTAAATTCCTGTACGAGTCTATATTGACTATCTTTCCACCCTATCATGAGACCTCCTGCAGTACCAATTGCCGGTAGGCATGCCCAATTGCGAAAAAGGGATCCTCCTAATCTCGCATAAAAATTATAGTCAGGGCTTTCAATTTTAGTCTCTTGTAACAATACAATGTCAATATGTTGATCTACAAAAAAAGTCTTAACCTTAGCACATTTTTTAGGTTTATTTAAACCCCTAATATTCCAACTAACGATCCTCATCTACTCAAGGAGGAAACTCTCTCTAATTCCCTACTCCTAATGTACTCAGCATCAATCTCAACATCAGAAAAAATAAAGGCCGTATCTCTGGCAAGTTGAGATAACTGACTAATCGACATACTACTCAAAGCATACGGAGAATAATCGCTAACATAAACAGAGATCATACCTGAGCCCATATCCGATGTGCTACAACTAGCAATCGAACTCTGGGACCTACCTCAGATAGAAGAGGAGCTAGATCTGATCCTCGCACTACGACGGATAACTCCAGAACTGGGAATAACTCTCTTACGTCTCCCCCTCCTGACCGAAGAAGAAGGCGTATCACTACACTGTCTATCAATATCACTAGGCCCCGTCAATCTCAAGCCGCTCGTATCAAACTCAGAAGTAAACCCACATCTTCTACCCCTCCTCATCGATGTAGAAATGGAAACTTCTCTGCCTCGATCCCACTCCTCACTATGCACACTCAATCCAACATCTGGCCTTGACAAAATAATAGTGTCACAACAATCAACATTAAAAACCTTCACCGAATGAGGCATTACATACACCAAAGGAGCAACACCATAAACTTGTCTCGGCAACTGGAGGAAAAAGCTCTCATCCAACATACTGATCAACACCGAATCAACATTGTTTTCCAGTAAAAACAAATAACCACCCATATCAGATCCTCCCCTGCGGACACTTCTACCATCATGTCCAACCAACTGTCCCCTTAAACCATCATAAAGCTGCATGTCCCCCTCTACTGAACCAAGACAGACCGGTTCATCAGTTGCATTTACAGTCTTGTCCACCATATTCAACAGATCTTTAATAATGACTCGCAATTTAGATTTTCTCCACTTTGACAACAGTAAGGTCAAAATGTTGACATCATATACAACTGTCCTATTGGAGTGCTTCGCAATTTTAACTTTCCCCATTTTAAATCTTTTGAATCTTTTTTTCTTTGAAGAGGTATAAGACATCATATTGCTTGAAGCTGCTACTGTATCGGTCGTTGAGTCATAATGATGAGCTTCACCCTCTTCTAAACAGTCAAAGCTATTCCACAACTCAACATCTTCCGCCACTTTCCAATTACAATCATTCACTTGAGAAGGGCTAACTGTAGGAGCACTCACCACATTAGTGAATCCACTCATGTCTATAAGATCATCACCTGTCATCCATTCTCTCTCTCTTACTACCTTATTGCCCATACCAGTCGCAAACCATTGTTAATCACTGAGTCCTCTACAAAACATTACCTCAGGATCATTAAGCAACGGATCTATGCGCCACCAATCCCTTCCATTATCTACTGAACCCATTAACTCTTCCTCGCTGAACTTCTCCATAACACCGTTAAGCAAAGTCTCTTTCACCTGTACCTCATCTGATATTAAATCATCAGAAAAAGGAGCTTCAGAATTTACTGGATTCTGGAAAGTACATATCCTATTATCACAGTTAATAGTAGTATTTATGAAGTCAAAATGCTTCAACAACTCATTCAATATCAATTCAACTTTCCTCTTATTTGTTGATAATGATTCAGCGTACCAATTACGAAACTTTAAGAAGTTCAAACCAAATGCGATGGCATGATCCCTTCTATTTAATGGACTTGGCAAAGGAGGGAAAATAACAGTTTTATTAACCTGCTCATTCCACAAAATACCATCCACAATTCCTTCAAGATGCCAACCCAACAGTAATAGCATATATGCTCCATCATTATTGCTTTCAGAAAAATCAGAAATATAGATATCCGATAGTGAAGTAATGATTTGGCAAATTCTCAAACAGTTGTACTGCATTAACTCCAATACAGTTTTTCCACTATGATTCGATTTACAGTTGAACTTCCGATGTCCTATACCTCCACAGATAAAGCATCTAATTCCGTTTCGACAAACTTTTGCTATATGTGAAGATTCACCACAATTAAAGCAGCATCTAAGTTTGCCCTTTTTAATAAAGGAAGGATTTTTACCTATAATGGAGTTCCAAACCGAAACTGTATTTGGTTTCCTTACCATATCAGCGTAGGATAATGTGTGATAAACAGTATTACCTGATGAAATATCATGATCTTTATCCTGGTTTCTCATTCTCTCTAACTCGCATTGCCTGAAGGTGAGGTTAATCCGTCCCGGCTTCATATTTGTCTGTTCAATAAGCGATATCGGGGCTGTATCCTTTAGTATTCTAGCAATGCCATGAAAAATACCCCTGGATTTACCCCCAAAGATTAATACATCGCCTGATTCCAACATAATATTTTTTAATATACCGTCCCCCTTCTCCTCCCTATAAACAAACTCTGCCGTATCTCCGATGGAGAAGGAGACCACAGGAATTCCAGCCATCAAACTAACTTGACTCTCATCTTTATCTTGATGAAGCCTTAATTTCCCTTCTGGATTATAGAAATTAACTATGCAGGCATCGGGGTTCATTCTCGGCAGATCATCAACACTACCTTTGTTAGTCAAGATAATTTTGTGCGCTTCTGTAATTGAATCACTGACAAAATTCAACATCTCCTTTGGTATTTCATTAAACAAAGACCCATCCTTGACTTCGTATTTCCTTGCATTTGGATTCCAAGTTTTGCCAAAACACATCATATACAGATTTAACTTGGCGCCATTCTCGTATGAAGGTCTAAAGAAACCGTTTTCTCCCATTCCTGCTTCTTGACATTTCTTGACAATTTGAATCTGTTTATGAAGGCTAATATATTTCTTTAAGAGAACCAAACCAGAACCCAAGACTTGATGATGCATAATTTGTACATGATCATTACCCGAACAACTCTCCGATCTGGGAGAAAATGACCTCTCATTCAAGCATATATTGAATCCTTTAGCACTCGCATCATTCACTGTAGAATTGCCCCCAACCTTTGCATTGATTTGAGTTGTGCAATTCCTCGCCATATGTCCGAAAATTCCACATTTATAACAACGAACAGAATGAAATTTGGACGTAAAAGACCGATCTGAATAATTCGCCTTTATCCCCTTTACATTTCGATGTAATCTAGACTGAAGAGATTGAGAGATCGGGAAAAAAGAACGAGAACCATTCCAAGAAAAAGAATAATTTCCAGCCGCCATTACACAGTAGATGTTACTATCGATTGAAAGTTAAACTTGTTTAAAATATGTACAAATATAATTTAAAAATATGAATTATATTTTACACAATTACATACAAATATCATCCAATGCTAAATTTCGTACGTTCATAAATTTGTCGTATGAAGTCCATTCAGAACATATTATATACGTAAATCTATCAGAAAAATAATCGGACGCAATGGTACACGTTTCGAAGTCCAATTTCGACAATTTCAAAAATGTCTTTTTTCCACTCATCATTTTTTAATCAAATTAATATTATAAAAATGCGGAGTACTACAGAAGGTTTAGAATAGAAGAAAGAATAAGACAATAATAACAAAATTAGAGTAGATGTAGAATCTCACAGCGAAATGAGAAAATATAATATAACAACACTCTTTCCCATATAAGAGTAAAATATATATACGCCCATACATATACAAACATATATGATCAGAATACAGTAGGTAAATCAGCATGGATAGTAATAATACTCTATCCTCATAAATGCTTACACATATAATATATAGCATGGAAAAAATATAGTATCAATCATCATATCATACCAGAAAAATAGATAATACAATAAGCACGAGAGTATGCCTTGACTCGAACTCCTCTCCTGAAGCTCCAAGCAAATCCGAAGCCAATATGAAAAATATACTAGGTCTTACCCAATTATTAAGCAAAACAACGCATAGATCGGTCTGGAATAATAGAATGAGAAAACTCACATCACAAACAACTTGTTTAATTTCAGAAAATATTTTGAAAGAATGGAATTCTCATAAGACATGACTATACATAAGCATGGCATATTTTTTTGCTTACAACAACCAAATTGTTTATATCAAATCAAGTGGTGTTATTATTATTCCTATCTTAGGATAAAACCCAGTAAAGTAAATCAAATCAAAGGGGGAAATTATTACCGTTATTAAATTCTACAACTCTAATGGGGCTCTACAATATAAAATGTTGGTTCGTATTGGAGAAAGGATTTCATAGAATGACAAGGTAAGGGATTATCTTCCGTATAATACATTTAAGAAGGATGTACCTAGGGCTCCTCGCCCTCTATACTAAGTAAGACCAGCCAAGCTATAAAGACCCAAAGGTGTTGCACCAACCAAATATGATGTCACCTCGATTGTAAACGACCTATTCCAGGATCCCAACATATACCACATACTCAACATATAAAAAGTAATATAGAAAGGTGACGATTATATACTTATGGGAGTGACCCACTTAACCTCACGACAGGCCCTTTTTCTTCCATTATCGAGAGAGGGGGTCAAAGGTAACTTATACCTTCCACATAACACATACCATCTCTGATGCAACATCGCCATTCTGTTGATCACTAATTGACGTCCACAAAAATACAAAGGGTGCTATGCTAAAAGAAGTTCCCCTCTCCGCCACCAAACAGATGCACATTTTTAGAAATCAATGTACTTGATTTAAGAAATGCAATATCAAACATCCATCCATAAAAGTTATCCAGGAGTAGAACAAACAAAGATACTCTTTTACTACATCCTGTCACGTATCACCCTTAGGATTAGTAACAAGAAGTCCTTTCATCATACAGATCTACAGAACGTAATGACCACTAATAAGATTATAGTACATAATACTGGGAGCTAACCAGGTCATCAATAACAGTCCTTTCTATCCCTAAGGCCTACTCCTTCACATCATAGTCATGAGCAAAGTCATAGTTATTAGGATACCTTCATATAAGTTTCAAACACAAAGCCAACTCAAAGTGGTTTGAGATCCATGTTGATCTCGTTTCCTCAAGCCAACATGTTATAAGTAAAAAGGGAATTTAGGTGATAGTCGGTTCTTTAACCATCAACCATATTTATATAGTCAAGCAAATTAGTAGCATAATCCCTTTTTATTAAATCTGTAGTAACCCGTAACTTCCCCGATAAGGAAAGCCCGGATTACCTTGAGAATAGGGCAAATTGGAATGCAAACAGAAGAACATTTCATTGTTTATTACAACAATTCCATCAGAATACAAGGATATACAGAGTATAAATGAATATTACACAGAAATATCAGTGATTTAAATTACATTTAAATACATTGCAGCGGAAAATAATACAAAACACAACTAGAAGTAATACATGGATACAGAGCTTTCCGAGTATCGTTCCAGCTATAAATCAGGATCCTGTGAATATAAATCTGTAAAACCATAACTACTAGCTGCCCGTGTAGAAAATAAGGGCACCCAGAGTTTAGGTTAAAACAATAAACTCCAGGTCAGTCATGTGACTGGTGTGAGAACTAAAACAATTATTAATCTTTATTTTAAAGTTCGTTAAATCAAGGGACCACGCCATATAACACGGAATGGGTTTCCTCCCAAGAATACCAGTGCATAAAACAAACAGCGCAATGCTAAATAAAGAAAAATGAAGCTATTATAAGACCCAAGTCCCATCACACAATGCAACGCAAGCCGGAGGATAGGGTTTTTACCTTATAATAGCCAAAGCATGCTTGATACGTTAAGAACACATTATTTGATACTATTATAAGTGTATAGTGTCAAAACAATTCAAATCATAAATATCAATCATAGGCGGCATGGGTACCATCTATCATGTCGCCATACTAGGCTCTACAAATAAAACCGCAATATCACATATTGGAAATTGGATTTCCGTCATGAGTCGAGGCAAGGGGCAAGCTCCTCTCCAATTCAAGACACTCTAGTAAATGTCTCAGGACCCCACTATGATCCTTTGGAACCTCCAAGCTGGTCCTCTCTTACTTTTGAGGATTGGCAATTCTTGAACACACGTTTCCCGGTCCTAACAGATCTATATCCAAAGCGCCTCGCATTCCAACAACCACACAGGTGAAAAGTATATAAATGTCAGCCAGTTTAAGCACTGACACCACCACTAACTAGAAAGAAACGTCGTGCACTCCTTGGGTCCGTATCCCGTTTTTGACTCATACCGAGGTGTGAGGCTCGCGAATTCACGTCATACACAAAGCTGCGCCACACAGGTCGTGCTTTGGTCATCAACCACAAGACTTTGCTTTTCAACAGAAGCCTTGATCATTTGCCACTTAGGCGTGCCACACTGGCAATTCACTCCATGCGACTGATGTCCATCGATATACAACCTCTGAGCTCGTACGTCTCAGAGAAGGGCGTTAAGCAAGAGAATAAATTCTCCGCCACCAAACAGATGTATATTTAATAGAGATCAATCAACACAATAAAATCCAATGTCAGACACATAATCCATTTACAAGTTCGTTCTGGGTCTGAACGAAACCGGAGGCACTTTCCTCGCATATCCATCGATCTCCAAGTACGTCTGGACGATCACCAACTGTTTCCCTCCTCTTCGGTGTACATCCCAATCCAGATCATCAGTAATCATCCAAATGATGTGAAGACTTCCGGTCTTCAACCACCGTCTTCATCTTCGACTTGTCGTCGAATCGGTTATTCAGAATGGGTATAAACCCGGCCTTTCCGAATAACCCACGTTTATAATAAACAAATGTTACACAAACCCAACATGTGCCTCATTCCAATTCAGAATATTCTTTTATTCAAATTTTCACATTCTTAGGGAAAGGTTCCCATTAATTTTATCAAAGATAAATTCTTCTAAATTTATTCTTTAATCTTCCTTTGGATATCATTTCAAACCCTGTTATGGTTTTCCAAACTAGTCGGGATTAGCGAGCCACACCGAAGTAATTATTTATTTTATTTCCCAATCCCAACCTATTCATCCCATGGAGAAAAACTGGTAATACTCCATATCTAACACCACGGTGTTATAGGTAAAATTAATTAACATTCCCCGTTTAAATCTAATTAAAGATTTAACTATCGCTTTGGAGCAAAACTGGTGATACTCCATTCTCGATCACTTTTCAGATTTGATAGTTTAAATTATCAATTCACTTTCAATCTAATTAAAGATTCATTAAAACTCCACTTAGTTTTAGTCTTCCCACAAATTAATATCCTGTCTTTAACTGGGTTAAAGAACCAATGTCATCTAAAACACGATTCACGACAAACCCAAACCACATTTGATATTAAATACAAGGCTCGGAATAGAAAATATACCGGCTTATATTCAATATCAAATTCTGAAACCAACAAATATCATATTGGAAATAACGATATAAATATATCTTTCAAATTTCCATAACAATATCTGTATAATCACGGAATCCAACATCGAAATATTCCAAAGACAATTTCGATTCAAATCCACTTCCACTTTATATATATTGGAAATTCTGGTTATTTTCAAAACCAATTCAAATTCAATTTATTTATTTAAAAAATAAATTGATTTTAATTCTAATTCAAAACTAGTTCATTTTGATAAAAATCTATTTTTATCTTTTCAAATATGGAATTTTTCATCTCAGTTCTTCACAAATCATTTCTTATGATTGTACACAAATTATTGATATTTTTAATAATTTTATCAAGGCCCGTACAGTCAATTTCCATCAACGGTCATCGAACTGCACTTACAACGACCTTTTCCAAATTTGATTTGGACACAATTCCAAATACAAACATTAGAATTCAAATTTCTAATATTCGTTGGAAAGCTCTTTTCGATACGAACCCAACGGTTCTGGTTTTAGGAGAATCCGACGGTCGGATCTCTCGCAACATCAATTCGAAGTCAATGGTCGAAATTCACGAACTGCCGCGGCGCGGCGCGTTCTATTCAGGCCATTATATAATATATATATATATATATATTATATTTTTCGTCGATTTCCTTTTAAAACGTATTTTATAAATCATTTTAAATTCGTTTTCAAAACCATTTCAACTCTATATTCAATTTCAAATCAAAATTGAATATTTCATATCATTACCATATAAATGATAATATTTTCAAAACGTAATATTTTGAAATCACTACCTTTTCTATATTCATTATAAAAACAAATATAATCGATATAAATATCGTTCACGTCAAAATAGCGCAACTCTAATCAACACGTCTTTATATATTTCAATAAATTCGTTATTCGATTCAACAAATGAATATTTATTCTATTCAACACATGAATCTATATTTCTTTCAACACATGACTAATCTCAACACATGAGTACTGTCAACACACGACTATTTTTGTTATGTAATATATTTTATAAAATTTTGGTATCTATCGTTTGATTTTTAATCAGACTCCAACCGTAAGGTAGTTTGTAATCTTAATATATTTTATAAAATTTCGGATCTCATTTTGATTTCCGTCTGATCCTTCGCCATCTGTTTCACGCAGTTGATTATTAAAAATCACATTTTTATACTTTCACTACATATATAAAAATCGAATCTTCATTCTCGTTGTTCCATGATAAAAATAAAATTCATATTTTTATATCACCCTTCTCCTAATAAAGATTATATTTTTATTACCATACCTATATAAAAATCATATTTTTTTAATATGCCACTAGTATAAAAATTATATTTTTAACCTTTCTATATTATAAAAATTATATTTTTATTCTCTCCATCATATAAAAATTATATTTTTATCATCATACATATATAAAAATCATATTTTTACATGAATAAAAATCTCGTCTTTATATAATTAAAAATCCCATCTTTTATAAATCAAAGATCTAATCTTTCAAATATAAGGAAACAAATCCTTTTCAAATTAAAAATCTAACCTTTTTAAAGCTAAAAATCAAATCTTTATTTTATAAAACTCAAATCTTTTCATTTATAAAAATCCTTCCTTTTCATGAATAAAAATACGATCTTTTCATTGTTAAAAATACGATCTTTTCTATTTAAAAATCATCATTTTATTTTCCGTTATATATAGGTAAATAATTAAAGAAACCGAAATAAAATGAAGTAAATAGAATTTACCTTTGTTTTGAATAAAAAAGGGAGGGGAGGAGTTTTGCTGCGTTTGACCGGAGGTAGTGCGGATCTCGCGATTGGAGGATGGTGGAGGCGGATCCGGCACGTTGTCGATGTGGGCCAGGGGAGCGGCGGCGTCAGCGCTTTCAGAGCTGGACAGGGGGGTCGGCTTCAGGGTGGCGATGGGATTTGGGTGGCTCGCGGTGGGGTTTCTTCGGGTCTGGGGTTCTTCGAACGGACAGGGAGGAGGAGGGCTCGGTGTAGAGAGATTGAAGGGAGGCTAGGGGTTCGGTGGTAGTCAGCGCCGCCTGGGGCGGCGCGGTGGCGCGCAAGAGAGGGAGCGGTAGTGGACGATCGTCGATCCCCCCTTTCTCTTTTTATTTTTTTTATTTTTGATTTTGAAAGAATACGGTAGGGAGAGAGAGTATAAGGGCTGAGGGAACATATATTTTTATATTTTATTTTATTTTATTTCAAAAAGTTGACTTTTTTATTCGACCTCGAAACGAGACCCACCGCCTGTCGTCCATAGCGTTTTACCCCCATTCTGAATACAATGGGATATGTATCGTAAGCTGATTCGGCCATTTCGATCAGTTTTCGTCAAAAACAACATATAACTCTATATATTGAATTTGAACGTGCATTTCAATTTACTGGGGTCACATACGAACTCTAAAAATTCCCGAAAAATATTTTCTAGCTTCGTATTGACGATGCGGTCCTAATAAAACTAGTTTCGTCAAATTTCGAGACCGTTTGAAAAATGGTCATTTTCCAGTCGATTAAAATCAACTGAAACTGGTCAAACACATTTTCCTTTGCCACGCTCACATATTGATTCGAAAAATTATGAAATTTGAAACCTAGCAATAATTTTACATCACGGATCCAACAAAAGTGATTTCGTCGAAAACCGAGGTCGTTTGCAAAATTTCCATTTTTAAGGGCCTGAATTCCATAGCGACTATTCAGAATTTTCAACTAGACATATCTTTTGATTCCCGCTATGAAATTTCAATTTTTCGGATTCGTTGGAAAGATATTCTCAAATAGATTCTAATATTTTTGGTTTCACTAAAATCCGGTTTATTTTGCACCTGCTACATTCAATTGAAATTTGAAATCGAATTATCGAACTACCGCGTCATTTTCAATTACTTTTTATAATTATATAATTATTTATATTCTAGCGACGATCTATATAAATATATACGTTCTAATTCTATTCGAAATAAATTTCTCGTCGATATTATTTAAAATAATTATTTGAAATATTCAAAATTCGCCAAAATAAAATTTTTAAATTGGCTCGCATTTTCCGGGTTGTTACAAAACCATTCATTAAAATCATTTCATTGATTTTTACAATTTGATTTCTTATCTCCTTAGGATAAGAATATTCATAAATATCTTCATTTTATGCTTGGAAATCATATCCGTATACTTATCCCAATAAAATGAACGTATTCACAAATCATATTTTTCATACTTCGGAAACATGTCTATATTTAACTCAAAAGTATAAGCATAGTCATAAAGTATAGATAGATTAAAAAAAAGACATGTCATGCATCGTTTCCTACAAAACCTAGTCATTGATATTAAGTACAAACATAATGTATAGTGATAGAATGAACATAGTCTGTGCCATTCTCCGAATTCTATCGATACTACTTGTCGAGTAACGATGATAATGTCTTCCAAATTCATACTAATTATACGATTTCCATATTCAAAGTTGATTACAAGTCCTATTAGATTATTGTAAATATTCTATTTCAAAACATATTAAGATTTGGAAAAATTTAATTCTTCATTTTATATATTATAAAACCTTATTGAATTTAAATCAAATCATATTAGAACTTAGTTTACATGTCAAATTCAAATCATTTACAAGTTGTCTTATTATCAAACTATGTAAACCTCGATTGCTAAGTTCTAGCAACAGTTATAAGTTTTTTACAAGTTCAAATGTCGTTTTATAAAACTTAGCCTAGAACAGTTAGAAATCAATTATAAAACACATTCACTAATAAAACTTGATTTTATTACTTCATGTTCTTCATTTATGAAAAATGAGATAAGTTTAAGCACATGAAAACATTATCTATAAAACTTCTTCATTCACAAAAGTATCATTTTATAACTTTATAAATTTCTTATAAATTTGTTTAAGTTTCAATACTAGATAATTTTTATTCATAAAACTTGATTGTAGAACATGCATTCATTATAAAACCCTAAATTAAATCCGATTATAAATCTCAACCTTTCCTAAAACTTCATTTTTATATAATCTTATATAAAATCAATTCAAAATATTCCTTTATTGTAAACAAGTTTGTAATCTTAAAACTTTGTAAATTTGTCTTACAGGGAAACTTCATATTCAAAATGGTAAATTTAGGACATCTGCCACCGATCACTTGATCAATACGTTTATTAATTAACAACATGATAACGTTGAATTTAATTCAGCAAACACCATCCAAATTATTATTTTAGTGATACTTAGGTTCGATGGTTCATTGTTATATAATATGAAAGCTTATATCATCCAAAGCATTAAGGAATCCTATTGGATCCCTCCAACCTTTCCTCATGCATCACAGCTCACATATCAACACGTATATGCATAATAATTATATAATAAAATATAATTCATATAAGATAAATATTCTGCTTAAAGTAGATAGTGTCAAAAGTCTCTGCTCTACAGCGAGAATATATATCCACAACCAACTAAATAAACAATTATTCACCCAATTACACAATAAATATCTATATCAAAAATAGATACTATCATTTGGTACAACGGTATTTCAGAGCATGTGAGAGTTAAATCACCGTCGATCTTGATCAACATTTTTGGTTGTTTTATCTAATTTCAAATAGGAGTTTAAAATTAGATAAAATTCCATACAGCTCCAGGTCACACCAATCCAACTCATATGCGTACATCATGCGAATATGATCCCACCATTGAGGATCGCGGATCAAACATATTTAAAATGAGTGATTTATGTATTGTTAAAGTTAGAAAATTTTATTTAAGAAAATAAACCTCACTCTACACAAAGCTTGACCCATTTCATCTTGCACCAAACTCGCTTTTGTCTACTTCCCCATTCTCAATTCCTCCATCTTTAGTAACCCATTACATCCGCGCTATAACACTGACATGGCCCACCACATGTCCATTTCCCAAACCAAGACCACATGCGAACTCCTCTCATCGAGCTCCACATACTGCACATCTTAAACCTCTGACTGCACCACCACCACGAAATTCGACCCCATGACCGAATTCGAAAATTCAAGTACATGTGAATACAAGTTGCAGCACTTTTTGTCATCGAATTTCACCAAAATATTCCAGATCGAGCACTTCTCCTCTGTGATCACTAATCCAATCTCCATTTCAATAATCACTACCTTAATGTAAGGATAATCCAAAACCTAGTTTTTAACATCACAAATAGTTGACATGACAAAACTTCACCAAATATACTACTCTTCTATATGATCCCAACTATGCTTACGACATTGAGTAATTCGAAGCAGATCATAAAAAATAAATTTCTAAAATTTATGGATAAAAATTTATTGTTACTGTAATTTGATGATATCTCGATCATTTCTTAACAAAATCTCGAGTGAGCTTTTTATTAAAATACTAGAGATATGATAGATAACTTTCATGTTGGTCACTTGACAATTTGTGGTAATCGAGATATAATGATATTTAAATTGAAAAAGTGAACATTTTTTCATTATTGGGAAAATAATGAGGAGGATGAAGATGAGTATTTTCCCCATGGTTGTGTGTGGTTTAGATATATGATTCATTTGAGTACTAAGTCAAAGGCATCGGTAGCATCTAATTAAGAAGTAGGGTGTTGAATGTAAGTGAATTAATTGAAGAAGTATGGTGTGCACAGAGCATTTAACATAAACATGGTGATGGTAATGCACGTTTAATTGGAAGCATGGATTGGATGTGAATTTGAAGTTAAATAACGAAACTTAGGGTACTTCATACATAAAATTTCATTCATGTAAAATTTGCTATTTACAAAAAACAATACCGCTGAACATAGTGATTTTCATGATCACAAATCTATAATAAAATAGATAAGTTAGCTTATCTTGTGAAATTCCAAATACGCTGATATTGGACATAAAATAAGTCAAATGGAAAAAAATTTCCAAATTAGATCGCTTTATCAATACAAGTTTTCATCGCGCATGATCACACAACAAGTCTAACCGACGTGAATTTGGAATCTTATAGTAATTAACCATTACGAATCTGATAAAATTGGTTTCATCGAATTCCGAGATCATTTGCATAATGGCTATTTTCACGTGTTAACGAAATCAAGTAAATATAAATCGGTTTCCAAACACTCAAATTCATTGATAATAATTTCTTATTATCGTTCTAATTCAAATAAAATTGTAATTTAACTTTAAGTAAAATTAATTTCATATTAAATTCCAGGTTCAAATTTTCAAATTCGTTCAATATTCAAATTCTCTTATAAACTTAATTTCAGTCGTTATATTTCAAATTCATTTCCTTTATTATTTAAATTCTTTAAATAGTCACATTCCAAAATTCCAGTTTGTCACACATCCGCACTTGTATGGTCATATAACTAAATCAGATCGGTAATGATCCAACACTTTCGGATAAATGTGAGTCTACACCTTCGAATCGGTTGCTCAAATCACGGGATCAATATAACTTTGACTCGGATCAACACAAATCACTACTCCAATAAACAAAAGAGCATAACTCAAAACCTACAAGCCATATTGCAACCAAAATGCACATGACAACTCAAATTAGTCAGGGAGACCCACATAAGGGATCATAGGGCCCCACCCTCAAAATTGAGGGATTTATACCGAACTGAATGATAATTGATTTTGGGCTTTCGCCCTGTATTACTCTTTATCCAACAGCCCTTTGACTTCTCATGTGCTAAACTAAACTACAGGAAATGAGTGTTACATGATGTGCCATACCAATATGTGAAACACCCCACCTCCGTTAGGGTCACTCTCAAAGGGAATGCCCTAATTTTGGTGGAGGTTTATAAGTATAAGTCACAGATATACAAGACAGATATAAGAACACATATTTTTGAATAGCAGAAAACAACAACTTTTATTTCATTAAAATATGTGTTACACAAACCATGGCATAATTGTCGTACAATATTTCCAAAATCATAACTATCTTGATTACATTATTTAAAGAAGCATAAAGAAAACATAAATAAACTGCAAAAGTCCCATAGTTGCTGTCCAAAGCCATAGTCCAAAACGAAAAGATCCAAGCAATACATTCTTTCTCTTCAAGCTGGATATGAAGGATGGTCAAGCTGCGGTATTCCCTCCCTGTGGACCTGGGGGGGGGGGGGGGGAACGGAAGAAAAGAAGACGAAAGAAAAGTAGAGTCAGACATAAAGCCTGAGTAAGTCTAGGACTATTCAGTCTATGAATAAAGAACTGGGTATGATAAGTATAAACTAGAAATGGGAAAGCACCATAAACTTAGTTAAGTTGTCTAGGGTCGAATATACTATCATACCCCGTATTAATCTCTGTACCCATATAAACTAGTTCCCAACAGGCACCCCATAATCCGGGTGAAGTGATCCATTTTATGATGATCGGCTCCTACTCGCATAGTTACATGTGTCTTACGGCCCCCGATGTTGTAGTTACCTATGCTGGTCCCACCATGGGGTGTATCAAGTCCCATGGTGGCGGCCCGACACAATCCTAGAATGCACAGGTATGCTACTGGTGCCCAGTGCCTTATTTTTCTGCGCCGGAGTGCGTGCACGCCCGCACCCCGTTAGAACCTACACTGCTGCACCAACCGTCGTCGATTTGACCTCAGCCCAGTAATCGTGCCCCACCCTGCCTAGTTTCAGGGTATCATGATACCTTGTAGGGTTACTGCGAAAAGGGTCCCCCGCTACTAGGTTTTCTATTTCTAGCCAACATGCTAAGTTGGTTAAGTGTTTTATAAACCAAACCCCAATCAGTCTGTTTAGTTTAGCATGTTCCATTTTGATTAAGTATTAATATAATTTACTTAATCCTATCAATCCTGACTCAGCCTTAATTGTCTTATTAAAGCCTTGACCTCTCACATTAGACAGGTATTGTTGTGGCTGCCTGTTGCCGGTTGGGTCCGGGCAGTCTTACGCCACAACTCAGTCTAACCTCGGGTCCTTATTGGGCTCCGTGTTTAACCACCCACATTGGATAGGTATTGTTGTGACTACTGGACAGCCGGGCGGTTCCGGGTAGGTTTACATCACAACTCAATCCAACCTCGGGTTAAACACATCGTATTTTTCTACATTTACATATTTTGTCTCTTTTCTTTTTATATGTAAATATTTGCGGCCCATTATTCAAATTCATCTTTATTGGTTGAATTTCATTTATGCCACTTAATTGTTCTTTCAAGGTTGTTGGCATGCGTTAAACATGCCAACACATATGTTCTATATTTTAGCCCAAGCGTCATTACCCCCGTATTATACGTTCGCTCCAACGTAAGGTGTGTTGGGTTTAATACTTAAACCCAATTTAGCCAAATGAAAAGGGGAGGCTTATAACATGGTGTTTATAAGGTAACATGAAAAAGGGGAGTGTGAACGCATGAACTTGCAACGAACGATTCAATTAACATAAAATAGGCACATGTGAACTTGCAATTGTAACATCATATAATCATGGCATAACATGAATCATTTTATCCATATAATCATAGCATAAACAATACTTAAACATAAATCATTCTATTCATATGGTTAATGCATAGACAATACTTAATCATGAATTATTTTACTCATATGATTATGGCATAAGCAGTACTTAAACATGAATTATTCTAGTCATATGATAATGGCATAAACTTAAACATGAATCATAGGTTCAACTAACCATGTAAACTTGAAATTAAGAATCTAACTAAATTAGATATCATTATTATTGGCACAGGGTCTTGACTAGAAATATAAGCCTATATTTTTATTTAGGCATGATATAAACTAATCGTGTTCATAAAATCACTACATGTTAACAAAAAGGTACTTACTTTTGTCACTAATACAAAAGTATGGTTCAACTAGAATTATCCCAACCTAATTCTTATATGAATCATGGTTTTCATTCTATTCATAGAATTATAGCATAAACATATCTAAACTTACATCATGGTTTTTATTTTATCTATGTAAACTTGCAAGAGGAATGTAACTCTAATGTAATTCTAATGCAACTTATGATAACAACATGAGCCTAAAAACATGTTTTTCAATTGGGCATAATAACGAACATAGTTTAGTCATGTTCATAAAATTAATACAAATTTACAAAGATGCGTGCTTTTGTCACTATCACAAAAATATGATTTTTATACTTGAACTATGATGCCAATTTCAACATAACCTTCATATGAATCATAATACTTAAGTGGATCAAATTACACTAAAGATGACCATAGAATTATACATCATGCTGTCATAACAATAGATCATAAACTTGCATGAATTTCAAAATAAACTATTACAACATATAGTTGTTGTTTCAACATGAATCTTATACTTGCATTTACCAAATGGGTGTTGTAAATAACTACCACAAACATGTAGTTTTCAATATGAATCATATGCTTGCATAAGTCCCAATCAAAATTCCACAACATGTGGTTGTCAACATAAGCCACATACTTGTATGAATCAAACCATAGCATTGCCAAATCGTTTAGAATCAAAATAACATACAAATATAATTCATTATCGCCACAATTCCATTTCGTTTCCAACGCAAATCGCGTACTTGCAAATATCCAATCGTATACCATAATATTCCCAAATCGTTTTGCATCAAAGCAACATACAAATATAGATTATTATCGCCACAACTCCATTTCTTACATTACACAAATCAACACAATTATTTAATTCATATCGAAATAGCACTCTACTTACAGCGTATGGCGAATCTTCAATTCAGAAATCTGAATTCTGAATTTGGAGACGCTATTTTTTGTTGTAGACGTTGCTTTGATTTGATTTACGTTGCTTTAAGCTTTGAATTATCTCCTAGTTGTCTCTCTATTTCTGACGGCTATCTTCAGTCTCTCCTCAGCAGCATGACGGTCTCATCTCCATTTTAGTTTATGTGAATTAGGGTTAGCCTTAGGTCCTTTTTATAGAGTTTGTGAGTTGATTTAGACCGTCGATGAAGCTTGGTTCAATGATAGCCGTTCGTTTGAAGGAGAGACCAACCAGGAGCTGACACCTAGCCCTAGTGACAAGGCAAGGCTCAGAAAATCGACCAAACACAGACCTGGCCAGCCAGGGTGGGCTGGGTTCGACCTGGCTCAGGGGCCAGGTCGACACCCCAGTCGACACCGTATCGACTTGGCAGTCGACACGGGTTACCCAGGTCGACTGCCCAGTCGACCTGGCTAGCCCCAGGTCGACTGCCAAGTCGACCTGGGTGCTTTGGGCGGGAATTTTCCCGCCTTGGCCAATTGGGCCCGATTTTGAATTTTGAATTAGTTTTTCTGAGCTGTTTTCGTCTGTTCGAATTTTAAACCTAATTCTGAAACTTCCGGAAGCCATATCTTGGTCATACGGACTCCGATTTTCGAAAACTCGGACTCTATTTCGCGTATTTTTCCGAGACGAACACAATGGCGTATCCCGTTTCCCTTAATTCTTTGATTTGAAATTAATTATACTTTAATTTATGAATTTCACGGTTATAGAATACACGGGGTGTTACATTCTCCCCCACTTAAAAGGATTTCGTCCCCGAAATCTTCAAGTTAGGAAGAATGTATATCCTAACATCCAAACATCCATCTATTCATCCATCAAACACGAGCATCCATTGTCCTTAAAAGACTTCTAATGCTTCATGATCATATGCGAAGTGTGTGTGTACATGTACTTATCTAATGCAAAATCAGGCGGTCTACTGATTCAGTTGACCTCCTTAATGCGAATTATGTAAGTGCTATGAATCCATTATGTATGCAAATCCTCCTATTCATGATTCTACATGAGTGCACAATCATTCATATAAATGCAACATCCATATGACAACACATTAAAGTTCAACCAAATACGAATGCAAACATATATGCACATGCAATATGAAGTGACTGAGCCGATCTAAAACCTAGATTGTGTGTGTATATGCAACCACGAGCAACCACTAGCAATCACTTGCAACCATCAATCATAACATGTCTCAAACACATGTTTACACCCAATTGTTCCTATCTAAAGGTATAGTCGAATGATAGAAGCAAGTAAAAACTTTGTGCCCATTAGGCAATGTCAAAACTGGAAATCTATGCCATATATATATTGACTAGGAGAAGAATTCTCTAAGCATCAGCCCCGAAGACCGAAATCAACATCAGACTGACACCCAAAGAATTACTCAACCCAACCACTATATATGATTCTAGGAAACTAAGCATGATGGACTCCTTTTAGGTCACAAGGGAGTCCCTTCCTAAGACCAACCCGTATCCTATAAAACCCAAAAAGTTTGGTCAATCCAACGAACACCCTCAAGCCCCCAACATGTGTTACTAAAAGATGAGTCATACTCCCTATGGGGTTTTGCAATAGAAATTGGATTGAGAATGGGACCGAGAGGATATACAGAAAAGATAGCATTCAAGTAAGCTCTACAGGAAGAGAGGGATCAAGGATATACTCTTAAGAAGAGATATGATGCACGAATCTAGTCTTCAATCTTCTAAGTCGCATTTCCTTGAGCTTAACTCCATTATGCTTTGTCCGTCTTTAACTTCACAATTTCGTAGCTTCTTAATTCTTGTTTCCAAAATATGAGTTGGAACCTATTTCACTGTTGTCTCTCGTTCCTTTTTCACTTACTCTACTTCTAATATACTCAGCTCAAACATAACGACGTACTCATGGTTTCATGCAAGCTCTCCAAAATTCACTAGTGAATCTTGGATCTTGTTCACTTACTAGAAGGTATTCCACATATATGAATTATCTCTTGAAAATAAACAAATGTCAACTATGTTTCCAAATGTACTTACTAAGGTGATTCTTTACAACTCATGCATAAGAAAAATGAACCTTCTGCCTTAGTGGCGAACACTACTGGAGCGCCCCATTCTGAAATGCTCCTTCTAATGAACCCCTTTTCTAGAAGCTCTTTAATATGTTTACTGAGCTCTTTCCTTTTCCGTGGAGCCATGTGTCTAACGGGTAATGCAACGGGCTTTGCATTATCTACAAGGTATATGCGGAAGTCTATCTCCCGCTTCGGAGGCAAGCCCTTCACCTCTTCGAAGACATCCGGATATCCCGGACCACTCTAACTGATTGCAAATTTTCAACGGAGGCATCTAGCGATTCAAGATAACTAAGCATAACCGCATACGAGGGATTACAAGAAATTTCCAAAGTGTTACCGAGCTGGGTTAGGAGCCTAACAACCCTTTTTTCAGAATCAAGGATGGCCCCATTACTGGATAGCCAATCCATGCCCAAAATCAAACCATATCCCAAAAATCCCAAAACAAAGGCACTACATTGAAATTCTACGCTTAGAATAGAAATTTTCAATCCTAAACAGATCATAGACAAATGAGCTGGGCCCCCAATTGGGTTTGAAACAATTAAGGGGTCCTCTACCATACTAGTTCTTAGGTGCAGAGATTCTAACTAAAGCAGACGAGATAAAGGAGTGTGACGCGCCGGAATCAAATAAAGTGCGAACGGGGTGATCATAAAGATAAACTACACTTTCTACAGAAGTATTTATACCTCGTTTCTTTGGGCAATCCTTAGCCATGTGGCCTGTCTCACCGCAAGAAAAACACCCACCATTCATCTTGGCCTTCTTTTTTCGGCAATCTTTCACTAAGTGCCCCACTTTGCCACAGAATTTACACTTCCTCTTCTCTCGGGACTTGTTGTCTTTCCCGCCCTTCTCAAAGTCTGTCTTCTCAGGGCAGTCTATGCTGATGTGTCCAGTCTCCCCACAATGAAAACATTCTCCTTGCTTTCTTTTCCTTTTTCTACAATCCTTGGCTATGTGCCCTTCCGTACCACAAAAATTGCATTTCCTTTTTTCCTTTTTCTTATTATTACTGCTACGATCCTTTCTTGTTTGACTATTATTTGTCTTCCTACTCTGGGACTCTTCCGCTTGCTGGTTCACGTGGAGGAGGAGGAGTGAAAGCGTCAGCAGCTGGGGAGTAAGGTCTCCAGACATGCTGAAACAGAAAGGATAGATTCAAAACGAAGGATAAGAGATAGTACCTATGGCTTTGGGGGGACTTTGCCTTTTAAAACAAAATAATATTTTATCTTTTAAAAATGCTTCTTTAAATTTCTTTTTTTGAAAATAAATTTTCAAAACTTTTTATCTTATCTGGTAAACCTATGCTCTGATACCAAGTGAAACACCCCACCTCCGTTAGGGTCACTCTCAAAGGGAATGCCCTAATTTTGGTGGAGGTTAATAAGTATAAGTCACAGATATACAAGACAGATATAAGAACACATATTTTTGAACAGCGGAATACAACAACTTTTATTTCATTAAAATATGTGTTACACAAACCATGCCATAATTGTCTTACAATATTTCCAAAATCATAACTGTCTTGATTACATTATTTAAAGAAGCATAAAGAAAACATAAATAAACTGCAAAAGTACCATAGTTGCTGTCCAAAGCCATAGTCCAAAACGAAAAGATCCAAGCAATACATTCTTTCTCTTCAAGCTGGATATGAAGGCTGGTCAAGCTGCGGTATTCCCTCCCTGTGGACCTGGGGGGGAACGGAAGAAAAGAAGACGAAAGAAAAGTAGAGTCAGACATAAAGCCTGAGTAAGTCTAGGACTATTCAGTCTATGAATAAAGAACTGGGTATGATAAGTATAAACTATAAATGGGAAAGCACCATAAACTTAGTTAAGTTGTCTAGGGTCGAATATACTATCGTACCCCGTATTAATCTCTGTACCCATATAAACTAGTTCCCAACAGGCACCCCATAATCCGGGTGAAGTGATCCATTTTATGATGATCGGCTCCTACTCGCATAGTTACATGTGTCTTACGGCCCCCGATGTTGTAGTTACCTATGCTGGTCCCACCATGGGGTGTATCAAGTCCCATGGTGGCGGCCCGACACAATCCTAGAATGCACAGGTATGCTACTGGTGCCCAGTGCCTTATTTTTCTGCGCCGGAGTGTGTGCACGCCCGCACCCCGTTAGAACCTACATTGCTGCATCACCGCCGTCGATTTGACCTCTTACAATCAGCCCAGTAATCGTGCCCCCACCCTGCCTAGTTTCAGGGTATCATGATACCTTGTAGGGTTACTACGAAAAGGGTCCCCCGCTACTAGGTTTTCTATTTCTAGCCAACATGCTAAGTTGGTTAAGTGTTTTATAAACCTAACCCCAATCAGTCTGTTTAGTTTAGCATGTTCCATTTTGATTAAGTATTAATATAATTTACTTAATCCTATCAATCCTGACTCAGCCTTAATTGTCTTATTAATGCCTTTACCTCTCACATTAGACAGGTATTGTTGTGGCTGCCTGTTGCCGGTTGGGTCCGGGCAGTCTTACGCCACAACTCAGTCTAACCTCGGGTCCTTATTGGGCTCCGTGTTTAACCACCCACATTGGATAGGTATTGTTGTGACTACTGGACAGCCGGGCGGTTCCGGGCAGGTTTACATCACAACTCAATCCAACCTCGGGTTAAACACATCGTATTTTTCTACATTTACATATTTTGTCTCTTTTCTTTTTATATGTAAATATTTGCGGCCCATTATTCAAATTCATCTTTATTGGTTGAATTTCATTTATGCCACTTAATTGTTCTTTCAAGGTTGTTGGCATGCGTTAAACATGCCAACACATATGTTCTATATTTTAGCCCAAACGTCATTACCCCCGTATTATACGTTCGCTCCAACGTAAGGTGTGTTGGGTTTAATACTTAAACCCAATTTAGCCAAATGAAAAGGGGAGGCTTATAACATGGTGTTTATAAGGTAACATGAAAAAGAGGAGTGTGAACGCATGAACTTGCAACGAACGATTCAATTAACATAAAATAGGCACATGTGAACTTGCAATTGTAACATCATATAATCATGGCATAACATGAATCATTTTATCCATATAATCATAGCATAAACAATACTTAAACATAAATCATTCTATTCATATGGTTAATGCATAGACAATACTTAATCATGAATTATTTTACTCATATGATTATGGCATAAGCAGTACTTAAACATGAATTATTCTAGTCATATGATAATGGCATAAACTTAAACATGAATCATAGGTTCAACTAACCATGTAAACTTGAAATTAAGAATCTAACTAAATTAGATATCATTATTATTGGCACAGGGTCTTGACTAGAAATATAAGCCTATATTTTTATTTAGGCATGATATAAACTAATCGTGTTCATAAAATCACTACATGTTAACAAAAAGGTACTTACTTTTGTCACTAATACAAAAGTATGGTTCAACTAGAATTATCCCAACCTAATTCTTATATGAATCATGGTTTTCATTCTATTCATAGAATTATAGCATAAACATATCTAAACTTACATCATGGTTTTTATTTTATCTATGTAAACTTGCAAGAGGAATGTAACTCTAATGTAATTCTAATGTAACTTATGATAACAACATGAGCCTAAAAACATGTTTTTCAATTGGGCATAATAACGAACATAGTTTAGTCATGTTCATAAAATTAATACAAATTTACAAAGATGCGTGCTTTTGTCACTATCACAAAAATATGATTTTTATACTTGAACTATGATGCCAATTTCAACATAACCTTCATATGAATCATAATACTTAAGTGGATCAAATTACACTAAAGATGACCATAGAATTATACATCATGTTGTCATAACAATAGATCATAGACTTGCATGAATTTCAAAATAAACTATTACAACATATAGTTGTTGTTTCAACATGAATCTTATACTTGCATTTACCAAATGGGTGTTGTAAATAACTACCACAAACATGTAGTTTTCAATATGAATCATATGCTTGCATAAGTCCCAATCAAAATTCCACAACATGTGGTTGTCAACATAAGCCACATACTTGTATGAATCAAACCATAGCATTGCCAAATCGTTTAGAATCAAAATAACATACAAATATAATTCATTATCGCCACAATTCCATTTCGTTTCCAATGCAAATCGCGTACTTGCAAATATCCAATCGTATACCATAATATTCCCAAATCGTTTTGCATCAAAGCAACATACAAATATAGATTATTATCGCCACAATTCCATTTCTTACATTACACAAATCAACACAATTATTTAATTCATATCGGAATAGCACCCTACTTATAGGGTATGGCGAATCTTCAATTCAGAAATCTAAATTCTGAATTTGGAGACGCTATTTTTTGTTGTAGGCGTTGCTTTGATTTGATTTACGTTGCTTTAAGCTTTGAATTATCTCCTAGTTGTCTCTCTATTTCTGACGGCTATCTTCAGTCTCTCCTCAGCAGCATGACGGTCTCATCTCCATTTTAGTTTATGTGAATTAGGGTTAGCCTTAGGTCCTTTATATAGAGTTTGTGAGTTGATTTAGACCATCGATGAAGCTTGGTTCAATGATAGCTGTTAGTTTGAAGGAGAGACCAACCAAGAGCTGACACCTAGCCCTTGTGACAAGGCAAGGCTCAGAAAATCGACCAAACACAGACCTGGCCAGCCAGGGTGGGCTGGGTTCGACCTGGCTCAGGGGCCAGGTCGACACCCCAGTCGACACCGTGTCGACTTGGCAGTCGACACGGGTTACCCAGGTCGACTGCCCAGTCGACCTGGGTGCTTTGGGCGGGAATTTTCCCGCCTTGGCCAATTGGGCCCGATTTTGAATTTTGAATTAGTTTTTTGAGCTGTTTTCGTCTGTTCGAATTTTAAACCTAATTCTGAAACTTCCGGAGGCCATATCTTGGTCATACGGACTCCGATTTTCGAAAACTCAGACTCTATTTCGCGTATTTTTCCGAGACGAACACAATGGCGCATCCCGTTTCCCTTAGTTCTTTGATTTGAAATTAATTATACTTTAATTTATGAATTTCACGGTTATAGAATACACGGGGTGTTACAATATGGGACAATCATCGAGGAAAGTAAATCGAAACAGGACCTGTCGGAAAACTCACAGGGCATGGTTAATATATAATAATAATAAATACAATAGCATATAGTAGTGAAGCATAAAAAAGAAATCCCATCTACGTAAAATATAAAGATTCAAGTACAAAACCTCGGTAACTGGATATCTGAATATAGCAGGCCTCATTTCATCCCTCATTAGAGTATATAATAAGCAAAGAAGCAGAAATCATCCAAATAGCTATATTGTAAGAATAGAAGTACGCCAGCCTCCTACTCATCACCCCACAACATCATCGTCACCTACACTTAGTTTGCTAATCAGCATTGTCAATGAGCACCCCAAGGTAATAAGAAGAAACATAAAATTTAAGTTAAACAACAGTCCGATATAAGCGATAAAAGGCTATCATCAGCTACATAAGATAATATGATAGTAGGTAGTAGATAGTTCAAGTCTAACCTGACATGCCCCACAACCTAAGAGTTAGCATACAATAATCTCACTAAATGTGCTAATCAAACAAACATAAGAAAACACTAGTCAGAATAGGACTCCAAGTCCCCCAACTTCTCTTTAGTATCCTACGGTGATAGTCCACTGAAAGTAAATATAATAAAACAAAAACACAACCATAACATCCATAACAAGCAATAACCTAGATAGCTATCAGCGACTAAAGCATTAAATACATTAATGTCGAATGATTGGCTGTTGTCATCCAACAAGAGCTAATGGAAAGCCTTGGCTCTAGTCGGTCTATCATATGTACCTTGTACATTTGTCTGTCTAAGACAACTAGATCACTTCCCATGCGACCCTAGGTATCAGATCTCTCAGATCCTAACAGGCATCCCCACGATACCCCTTCTTCAAGTCCGCTAAAATCCTTCAACCTATCAACAATTTCTAGGCACTTTCAACCATATAAGCCATCCAAAACTCCATCTTTTAGCTCAAGTCCCACTCGAGTTAGCCCATTATCTCGCAACGTCGTTCCACTTTGAGCTGCCCATTTGTTTCATCTTCGACCACTTTCGCCTGTGTTTTCGATCAAAAAATAACATCACTTTGACAATAACTTCCACCACATAGAAGTGATTAACAAACAGAGACCACCGCACCCTCTAGAAGACCCCGGCTAACTATAGCTGGAACGCTGGGGACTAGCTCAGTAACATGACGGACTAGTGCCCGTCCATCCCCTGTGTATCGGTATTGGTCCATACACTTAACCAATTTTTGGCTAATAGTTGGACCACTTCATTTCTCGTCTCGAATTTCCTTTCTAAAGCTTCCTATTGTTGGTGCATACCCATGCTCGCGAGCGATTTTGCCTCAACACATCCAGTTCACTTCAAACTTTGCATATGACATGCTATTGACCCCATGAAGCCACACACGAAGTTTCGCCTTCCCTCGACCACTTATGAATGATCAGTACCAGCCCACAAGCTATGGACCGGTACTAGTTCATGTAATTAGAGTATTCAAGCAAAAACCTCTAAACGCATTCTCGACGTCCTCTAGGGATCCTTCACCAAGTTTCGCCTGAATCTGATCATTTTAATATCTGATTTGCTCTTTTTTCAATTCTTAGTCCTACGACACACAATTCTAAATGAACAAATCAAGCATGACACACAATTCAACCAATTCAACTACAATTTATCCAATTTCAAACATGAAAATCATATGAACACATATCAATATAATTCATATCATAATAATCACATATCTAACATAAATTGGCACTAAGTACACATTAAGCATGATTGATCTAACAAATTACATGATATATAGTCAAACTAGACTATCCTAAGATGTCTAGATTTAAAATAAACATATATGATCTAGTTTTAGGGTAAAATTAGCATATGAGATGTTTTTGGTTAACCTGTTTAACACATATTATACATAGTAACCATGTGAGAGATCTTTATCCCTCCCTAAAATCCAGATCCAATGCAATAGAGATGAAAAAAATCTAGACAACGAAGAAACAACGAAGAAAACCTTTGAATTTGATGTAAAGTAGCGATCCAATCTCCATTGATGTATGTCTTGCCTCCAGATGCAAGATAAAATGATTTGAGAAAGAAATTAGGGGTTTGTGGAATTAAGTTGAAATGGAGATTCTCAAACGATCAACCTAATGTGTAAAATACCCCATATTTATAGTCTTAGGTCATTAGACTTATGTGCTCACTAATCAGCCTAATAGCTGTTGATTGGCATAGCTAGCAAAAAAACTTAAAACAACGATTTCTCTTAAATCGCTGAACCAAATCTTTAATGCGACCACTCAACGGAATGGCCATCCACCATAATAATCCAATGAAACCAATTATAACACCTGATTTAACAAAAGTTATAGCTAAAACAGTAAACCATAAGGAAAAAATGGTCGCAAAACAATATGGTAAAAATCATGGACATGTATCACATCCCCGTGAACCACATATTAAAATATGTGAATGATATGACCACTAGGGAAGTAAATAAATTATTTTACGATCCTCCAATATATAAAATATGGTTCCTTACATCTCCCGCTTTAGAAATTTCACCCTCAAAATTCCAAGCAAGAACGAGCAAACAAAGTATCCCGTAAGCCTACCATCCATGAGTAGCTGATCTATCATACAACAATCCAAGCTGTTGGAAAATGGAGATTTGATGACAACAACCTTATTTCAATTATCATCGATTATAAAATATATACTAACATATCTATCTAGAATATACACACATACATACATGTAGGATTTGTATACAGGACTTAAATACTGAAGACTGTATAATTTTACAATTTCAAGAGATTCAGAATTCACAGGAGATTCAAGACTCATGAGTAATCAAGATATCAAGAGTTCAAGACAAATATAGTAATATAGTCTAGTTTATATGTAAGACTTTGAATAGCACTCCAAGTTCAAATTCTGCTTTTTAATTTCTTATTTTCAAATTTCAAATTCTGATTTTCAAAATCCAAATTCTAATTTCAAATTTTTTTCTATCTTACTTATGATTTCAATTATAAGTTTTAAGTTTAATATATAAGTTTATATACTTTTATAGTTCTATAGTTATATTGTTTTAAACTTTATAAATTTGTGAATATGTTTGTATAATAATATATTATGATTTCATATGGTTTTATACTTTAGAATATTCATTTATATCACTAAGTTTAAATTCAAGAATTTCTAGAATAATATATATGTTTAAACACTTGAAAAAGTTCAAAATTCAAATTTTTAACATGCCTATGTCAACATACAACTGTCAGAAATTCAATTTTCAAAGGAAATGTCTTTTCACTATTTGTAACATTCCAGAAGCGTTGCAACCTTTCAAATCTTATAAATAGGGATTGATTTAGAAAAAAAAAATCATCATTCTTCTTCTCTATATTCACCCCTCTTTATCCCACCATTAATATTTCATATTTTATTGATTTCTACACTTCTACTTTGTCGATTTCTACTCTAATTATATAAAACCTGTACTTTTCTCACTCTCTACTCATTACTGTCTGAATTGAAGTGCTATTGCAGAGTTATAGTGTTGTTGTAATCATTTGGGAAGTGTTTTGGAAAGGTTGTGTTCCTTGTAACCCTGAAATCAAGGAAAGGGAGCGACGGTAACCTTGTAGCCGTGAAATCAAGGGTGTTTGGAGTGGTGTTAACCTTGTAGCCATGAAATCAAGAGGATTAAACTTGGATAGTGATATTAATAAAATTCTGCGCGATTCAGCATTGCGTGGGATTGGGCGTAGGAGTAATCCAAACAACTATGAAATCTGGTGTGTTCTTTCCCTTTCTGCATTTTATATTTATCTGTTTCTGTGTTTGTAAATGATTCTGTGTCTGTGATCATCTCTGTGTGTGTGATTAATATAGTAGATCATATAAATTTTAGATTTTCATAAATTCTTTGAAAACACTATTCACCCCCCTATAGTGTTTGTTTTGTCTTCCGATCCGCTTTTTGCATTCCCTAACAATTGGTATCAGAGCCTAGGTTTTCAAAAAGTTCATAATCTTATTTTTGGAGATATTAAATGGCAAGTTTTGAAATGGTTTCTAACACTAGTTTAAATTCATGCATTGGATCAGTATTTGACAGGTATGCATTTTATTATGTTGAAAATTAAAGTTATCATAATCTTTCTTTTGATTACAATTAGTTATTTTGAAAAGTCACTTGATTCTTTGAAAAGTTGTGTTGTTTTGCAAGGAAAGAGTTATGTCTGATGATTATTGGCCGAAGGACACCAAGATGATCATTTATCAATCAAGAAAAGAAGAGTTTATGAAGGGATATGACTTTTGGGCTTATAGTAGTTGAAGTGCCCATTCATTCAAAATTCAAAATTCAAATTCAAAATTTTGGCTTTAAGTTGGCTAAACTACTAAATCATCAATCTCATCATCAAATTATGAAATATGTAAATATATGGTTCATGACAATGGAAGAATAACAAAATAGAAGACTACAAAAGGAGGTACGCTTTACAATAATTTAATAATTATCATTATATTTAGGAATACATATTTATGCACATAGTTAGGTATCGAAATTTATCTCCTTTATAATTTTAGATAATTTGGTTCATATGTCGATACACCATAGTGCACTTTCAATATACCAATCTAATTAAAATCTTTCCTTATTCTAAATTTAAATTTCATTACTACTTGATTTGGATTTGGAATTTTGAAAGGACATATTTTCTGAAACGACCATAAATCCCCCTTGTTGGGAAAGCCCGGATTGCTTTGAGAACATGACGCATCAGAACACAAACAATAGAACATTTCATTACTATTACAGCAAGTTACATCAGAGTATAAGAATATTACAGAGTATGAATAAATATTACACATTTGAAATACAATATCAGATATTAAGAATTTACATAGCAGGGAAAATAATACATAAGTACAATGCATAGAGGAAAAAAACAACTGACACAACTGAAAGAAATACACGGATACAAAGCTTTCCAAATATAGCCCCAGCTATAATCCAGGATCATGTGAAAAGAAATATCTGCGAAAACCAAAACTACTAACTGCTCGAGTGGAAAATATGGGCACCCAGAGTTTAGGTAGAAAAATAAACTCTGAGTCGGTCATGGGACTGGTGTGAGAACAAAAACAGTTATTAAATCTTTACTTTAAAAGTTGGGAAATCATAGGACCATGCCGTATAACATGGAATGGGTTTACTCCACATGAATACTAGTTTAAAACATAAAACAACGCAATGCTTTTTGAAAAAATGAAGCTATTATAAGACTTAGGTCCCATCACACAATGCAATGCAAGCTTGAGAATGGAGTTTTACCTTATAATTGCCAAACATGCTTGGTATGTTTAAAACAGATCATTTTTGTTATTACTATAAGTGTATAGTGTTAAAACAACTTCAAATATAAATGTATCAATCATAGACGACATGAGCGTCCCATGCCACTATGCCGCTATATAGGTTTACAACTAAAACCGGAAGTCAAGTATTGGAAATTGGATTCCATCTATGAGTAGAGGCAAGGGATGTCTCCTCACCGATTCGAGACACTCTAGCACATGTCTTAGGGCTTGGACGCTGGCGAACCCTGGGAATGGAAGAGCTGGTCTACACATACTTTAGTGGATTAATTATTCCTAAACACACGTTTCCCCATCCTATCAAACCTATCTCTGAGACACTAGGTACTCAATAATCGAGGCGCCTCATTTTGCCATCCACATAAGTGAAAATGTCTGGGCACCATACCATGACACCACTCCTAGCTAGAATGAAGCGGCGTGCACTCCCAACGGTCCCTCAACCCATTTTTGACTCATACAGAGTGTGAAGCTCGCAAATTAAAGCTATACACAAAGCTATGATAATTAAAACCATGCTTAGATGATCAACCGCAGGACTTTGCTATTCAACAAAAGCCTTAGTCATTTGCATCTTAGCATGCCACATTGTCAATCCATACCGTAACACTGATTTCCACCAATATATAACCTCTAAGCTCGTACGTCTCAGAGAAGGGTGTTAAGAAAGAGAATAAATTCTCTGCCACCAAACAGATATATATTTAGCAGAGATCAACAAATATGGTATAAAGGAGTACAACGCCAGACATACCATCCATTTGCAAGTCCGTTCTGGGTCTGAATGAAACTAAAGGCACGTTATTCCACGTCCTATATGTCCAATACGGGAGAGAGGTCCTCGCATATCCGATCGATCTCCAAGTACGTCTGGACGATCACTACTTATTACCTTGTCTTGGGTGTACAGCCCAATCAAGACATCAGTAATCATCCAAATGATGTGAAGATCTCCAGTCTTCAACCACCATCTTCATCGTCTACTTTTAGTTGTTGCATTAGTTATTCAGAATGGGTTAAACCCGGTCTTTCCAAATAATTCGCGTATTTAATAATCAATAATCAAGTGCTATAAAAACACACCATATGCCTCATTCTAATTCAGAATATTCTTTTATTCAAATATTCACATCGTCGGGGAAAGATTCCTATTAATTTTATCAAAGATAAATTATTTTAAATTTATTCTTTAATCTTCCTTTGGTTATCATTTTCAAAACATTCTATCACCTAGTCGGGGATTATCGAGCCTTACCGGAGTAACCATTTATTTTATCTTCCAATCCCAACCTATTCATCCCATGGAGCAAAACTGGTAGTACTCCTTATCTAACACCCTTTGTGTTATCGGTAAAATTTATTACCATTTCACGTTCAAATCTAATTTAAGATTCAACTATCGCCTGGAGTAAAACTGGCGGTACTCCATTCTCGATCATTTCATGAATTCGATAAATTTAATTATTCCATTCACATTCCATCTAATTAAAGATTTATTAAAAACTCCAATTTGGTTTTAATATCCAAAAATCTTTACCTTATGATTATTCAACTTTCTGGAAATTAGTCATGCTTTTAACTGGGTTAAAGAATCAATGTCGTTTAAAACATTATTCACCGTAAACCCAAAATCCTCTTCCATTAAAATGGAATCTGCACGGAAATCATAACAGTGTATAATCGATATAAATTCCTGTGTCAGATTAATAATATAAATGGAATAACGGCGAATCCTTTTAAATTCCATATTTAGTAATGGTCTTCCTGCACAAAATCTCATCTCGATTATTAGCAAATTGAATTCCATTCAATTCCAATTTAATATATTAAATTGAAAAACTTTACTTTTGAAAATTTCCATTTAAATCTAAATAAAAAGATCTATAAATTCTAAATCATATCTTCGTTGTTAATTGGGTTTTAAGAACAAATGTAATTTAAAACATAGTTCACGATGAACCCAAAATCAACTTCCATTTCAATTCCAATTAAATATTAATCAATTGGTAAACTTTTCTAAATCTTATTTAAAAGACTTATTCTTTTCTCATAGGGGTTTAAGAACAGTGTTAGTAAAGACACTATTCACGACAAACCCATAGTCCAAGTTGATATTAAATATAAGGCTCTGAATAGAAATTGTATCGGCTTAAATTCAATATCAAATTCTGAAACCAACAACTATTATATTGGGAATAACGATATATATCTTCCATATTCCTCAATAATAATCCTATAATCACGGGATCAAATATTGAAATATTCCGAAGATGATTTCCATTCCAATCAATTCTAATTCATACTTGGAACATTCTAGTTATATCAAAACCCTTTCAAATCCAATTTATTTATTTAAAAACATTGGATTATTATTCTAGTTAATAACTAGTTCATTTCGATAAAAATATATTTTTATCTTTTCAAACTTGGGATTTTTCATCCAAAATCTATCAAAATTATTTATTATGATTTTACACAATTTTTCCATATTTTTAATAATTTTAATGTTAACATTTCAGTCGGTTTCCAATAGCGGCCACTGAACTGCATTCATAGCGACCTTTTCTGAAATTTATTTGGACATAATTTGAAATCCGACCTTTCAAATTTAAATCATTTATTTCGTTAGAAAGCTCTTTTTGATACGAACCCAACGGTTCCAGTTTTAGGATAATCGGACGGTCGGATCTCCCGTTACGTCCATTTGAGGTTAATGGTCAAAATTCGTGAACGGTCGCTGTGCGACGCATTCTATTCAAACCGTATATATTATATCGTCGATTTCCATTTAAAACATATTTTATAAATTTTTTTAAAAAACGATTTCAACTTCATTTTCGACTTTAAATCAAAATTTAATGTTCTATATCATTCTAATATTAAAATGATAATATTTCAAAAGTATCACATTTTGAAATCCATTTCCTTTTCGTATTCGCTATAAAATGGATAAAATCGATTCATAAACCCGTTCAAGTTAAAATGGCATCTATACTTAGCTCGGCTTCCATATTTTAATATTTTTGTGACCATCCCAAATCGGACATCAAAATCCTATTTTGATTCTTTTCTGAATATTTTAAAATATTCTTTATTTTAAAATATCCGTTATTTTAAAATTTCATTATCTCTGAATCGGAATGCGACTCAATTAATTACCATATAATTTCAGTTATATGGATTTCATACATCGCATGTACTCAAAAAAAGTGATAAACAACTACTAAATGGCCAATTCACATCCAGAGTGAAATTTACTACTGTACAAGCATTAAATAATTAAATAATACTTATCACAGTCTGTCGATCCATCGATTGACATATAATTTAGTTCAGGGGAGATGTGAATAAATTACCATCCCCAGACCCATGTGGGATTTTCAAACAACAAAAGTTTATTTAAATAAATTATTGTTTAACAAATTTAACCAATTCTAATTTGGTTTGAATTATTATTCTGATTAACCAATTTTCATTGTTTAAATTATAAATAGATATTTATAATTTTAGTTTCACTATCACATTAATATTAACATTATTTTAATATGTTAAACATTCCAACATCACAAATGAAACAATATAATCAATTAAATCGTCCATGGTCTGTGGACGAGGGAGGTGAGCTAACAGGCACCATATACAAAATATAATGATTAAAACTGATAAAATCTACATTGGCAATTCTATATATTTTTATACATGAATACAATAACATGATAAAATATTTTTGAGTGAGAAGGAGTTCTCACCTTGGTTCCACTCCGCCATTCTTTATTTCTAAATTATTTTAATAAAATTAAACCAACCATTTAATTTTATCAAAAAATGCAACTGTTTCTGTTTTTATTCTGGTCAGCTCCATGTTGTAGCCCTCGTTGACATGGGTCCAACGCTTTTGAAATCTTCAAATTTCGTTCTCGTTTGAAGTAAATATGGTCGTTTAAATATTTATTACATAAATTAGATTAATAATATAATTAATTAAATTAATTTCCCTTTAAAATCTTTCTATTCTTCGTTCCAAAATAAGCCGACGTTCAAATCCAACGTTGATTATTAGGGTTGACCGCCGCTCGCGCCTCAAGCCAGGTGACGTCGATCGGGCCCCTTCATGTTGTCGCCCTACGTGGCACATCCTCCCTCCAACCGCCGCGTCGAACTCAATGGGGCCATTTGCCCAAAAATCGGCAGCGAACGGCGGACCATTGAAGGAGGAAACAGAACCAAATACGAACCCATCTCCGATTATACCAGTACCATTTTAAAGCCCTCACCTAGATCTAGGCTTTTTCCTTTGGAGTTGGCTTAAATTTCGAAGCAGATTAGAAAATTTTAAAGATTGAAATCGGATGAATTTCGCCACCGATCCAGGGAAACGGCAGCTGAACCATTTGACTAGGGTTTAGATTTTTTAGAGTTATTTATACTAATTTTTACTAATATTTCATTCTATTATTTTCAAAAGTATGTGTTAATCGATACGAATTCCAAATCAAACCCAATGACTATCGTCGCCCACTAAATACCCCCATTCCGGACACAATGGGTATGTTACGTAAGCCAGTTCGACTGTTTTGATTAGTTTTCGTCAAAATTAAAATATAAACCACTGTATATTGAATTTGAACACACATTTTAATTTACTAGGGCCACATACTGACTCCGAAAAATCCAGAAAAATTATATCTAGCTATGTTTTGACGATACGGTCCTAAGAAAACTAATTTCATCGAATTTGGAGACTACTTGAAAAATGGTCATTTTCCAGTCGATTAAATTCAAACTGAAACTGACAAAACACATTTAAATTCACTACGCTCACATATTTGTTCCTAAAATTATGAAATTTGAAACCTAACAATAATTTGACATTCCGAATCCAACAAAAGTGGTTTCATCGAAAATGGAGGTCGTTTGCATAATGGCTATTTTTAAGGGTAATATATTATATTAAAAAATATATGAATTCCATAGCAACTATTCTGAATTTTAATGTGGTCATAAAATTCAATTTATAAAGTGAAATCTCAGTTTCTTACATTCATTAGAAAGATATAATCAAACAGATTCAAATGTTTCTTGTTTCACTAAAATCCGATTTATATTGAATTCTGTATATTCGTTTGAAATTAGAAATCGAATTTTCAAACTACCGCGCCATTTCAGGCTCGTTTTAATTAAATTTTAAATTTTTACTTTCTAACTTCGATTTAAATAAATTATAAATCATTATTATTTAAAGAAAATCATTTTAAATATTCAAAATCCATTAAAATAGCTAAAATTAAAAAATTTAATTGGTTTAGAAATTCCGGGTTGTTACAATCTCCCCCATTTAAAATCTTTTCATCCTCGAAAAGGAACAGAGTTGAAAGTTGTTTAACTAACCAACTCAACTTTCATTCTTCGACTTTTCAGTTTCTAAGAATTTTGTAATTTCTCAAAAATTTGGCTAACACCCTAAGTTTTCGAAAATTTTCGCCACAACCTCCTTTGTACAACCCTATCGGTAAAACCACAACTTGTCTCACAGGGCCCTCATCAATAAATAAAAAGCCAAATGGCTCATAAAATCATCAAAACCTAAGAAATACAATAAATATGTTCCTATTTGTCGGGCATACAATTTTATTCCTCTTCTTAGCTCCCATGCTATAACCTGTTCACACATATATATGTACATGTATGCAATTCCAATCAATTTCAATTCAGTTCAATATTTGATTCAATTTGGCTAAATTTAACCTTCATTCTCTTATTGGTTTGATTTTATTTAATAGTAATTCTCATATGGGTTTTATTGTTCCAATATTTTTATTAATCAAACCAATAATCGTACATGACAACCAACAATCAATTAGTTGATTAGCTTTTCAAATATAATTTTATATACACTCAAAAATCATATTTTTAGGCCAAATCACAAATAATAAACCCTAACTACGTTTTTGGTTCTCACACACGTTAATTGGAAAAATATAGATATCCCACTTTCGAAACTCGAAAATAAATACTGATGACGTCCGGACATCACCAGAATTATCCTTGGGCGACTAGAGAGTGATTCTATATCTATCCAATATAATTGGGACTTTGAATACACGTTAATTACGCTTATATTCAAAATTTTCATATACTCAATTGTACAAATTCAATATAAAATAAAGTACACAAATACGTATAACAAGATATAATTTTCAAAACTAAATTTGTTCTTATAAATAATACTCTTCAAACCCATTTTAGAATACTACTAATCCTATCTCTAACGAGTTATTCTTATAGGACGTTACTAATCCAATCTCTGATGAATTCTCTCGTTTGGTTCTAATGTGTCTTATTATCGAGCTTTGTAAACCAATGCTCTAATACCACAATGAAACGACCCGAAGTCCCCCTTGTTGGGAAAGCCCGGATTGCTTTGAGAACACGATGCATCAGAACACAAACAATAGAACATTTCATTGCTATTACAACAATCTACATCAAAGTATAAGAATATTCCAGAGTATGAATAAATATTACACATTGGAAATACAATATCAGAGATTGAGAATTTACATAGCAGCGGAAAATAATGCATAAGTACAATGCATAGCGGGAAAAAACAACTGACACAACTGAAAGAAATACACAGATACAAAGCTTTCCAAATATAGCCCCAGCTATAATCCAGGATCCTGTGTAAAGAAATATCTGCGAAAACCAAAACTACTAGCTGCCTGTGTGGAAAATATGAGCACCCAGAGTTTAGGTAGAAACAACAAACTCTAAGTCAGTCATGGGACTGGTGCGAGAACTAAAACAGTTATTAAATCTTTACTTTAAAAGTTGGGAAATCATGGAACCACGCCGTATAACATGGAATGGGTTTACTCCATATAAATACTAGTTTAAAACATAAAACAACGCAATGCTTTTTGAAAAATGAAGCTATTATAAGACTCAGGTCCCATCACACAGTGCAACGCAAGCCAAAGGATAGAGTTTTATCTTATAATATCCAAACATGCTTAGTACATTTAAAACAAATCATTTTTGTTATTACTATAAGTGTATAGTGTCAAAACAACTTCAAATATAAATGTATCATTCATAGACGACATGAGCGTCCTATGCCATTATGACGCCATGTAGGTTTACAACTAAAACCGAAAGTCATGTACTGGAAATTGGATTCTATTTATGTGTCGAGGCAAGGGATGTATGCTCACCGATTCGAGACACTCAAGCACATGTCTTATGGCTCGGACGCTGACGTATCCTGGGAATAGAAGGGTCGGTCCACACATACTTTAGTGGATTAATTATTCCTGAACACATGTTTACCGGTCCTATCAGACCTATCACTAAGCCACTAGGGACTCAATAATCGAGGCGCCTCATTCCATCATCCACATAGGTAAAATGTATGGGCTCCATACCATGACACTACTCCTAGCTAGAAAGAATCGTCGTGCACACCCAACGAACCCTTAATCCGTTTTTGACACATATCGGGTGTAAAGCTCGCGAATTAACGCTATGCACAAAGCTATGCTAGTTAAAGTTGTGCTTTGGTCATCAGTCACAAGACTTTTCTTTTTCAAAAAAGCCTTGATCATTTGCATCTTAGCATGCCACATTGTCAATCCATACCATACCACTGATTTCCACCAATATATAACCTCAAGCTCGTGCGTCTCAGAGAAGGGTGTTAATCAAGAGAATAAATTCTCCGCCACCAAACAGATATATATTTAGCAGAGATCAATGAATAAAGCATATAGGAATATAACGTCATACATAACATCCATTTGCAAGTCCGTTTTGGCTCTGAACGAAACTGGAGGCACCTTATTCCTTGTCCTATATGTCCAATACAGGAGAGAGGTCCTTGCATATCCGGTCGATCTCCAAGTAGTATGGAAAATCACCACTTATTACCTTGGCGTGGGTGTACAGCCCAATCAAGACATCAGTAATCATCCAAATGATGTGAAAATCTCTGGTCTTCAACCACCGTATTCATCATCGACTTTTACTCGTTGTATTAATTATTCAGAATGGGTTAAACCTGGTCTTTCCGAATAACTCGCGTATTTTATAATCAATAATCAAGTGCTATAAAAACATATCATATGCCACATTCCAATTCAGAATATTCTTTTATTCAAATATTCACATCTTCGGGGAAGGGTTCCCATTAATTTTATCAAAGATAAATTCTTTTAATTTATTCTTTAATCTTCCTTTCGATATCATTTTCAAAAGATTTTATCAGCTAGTCGGGATTATCGAGCCTTACAGAACTAACCATTTATTTTATTTTCCACTCCCAACCTATTCATCCTATGGAGCAAAACTGGTAGTACTCCTTATCTAACACCCTCTGTATTTCACGTTCAAATCTAATTAAAGATTTGACTATCACCTAGAGTAAAAATGGCAATACTCATTCTCGATCATTTCATGAATTCGATAAATTTAAGTATTCCATTTTCATTCCATCTAGTTAAAGATTTATTAAAACTCTAATTTGGCTTTAATATCCAAAAATCATTACTTTATGATTATTCAACTTTTTGGAAATTAATCCTGCTTTTAACTGGGTTATAGAATCAATGTCGTCTAAAACATTATTCACGGTAAGCCCAAATTCCTCTTCCATCAAAATGGAATCTACACGGAAATCATAACAGTGTATAGTCGTTATAAATTATCGTGTTAGACTAGTAATATAAATGGAATAATGGCGAAGCCTTTTAAATTCCATATAGAGTAACGGTCTTCTTTCCCAGAATCTCGTCTCGGTTATTACCAAATCAAATTCCATTCAATTCCAATTTAATATTTTAAATTGGAAATCTTTACTTTGGAAAATTTCCATTTAAATCTAAATAAAAAAAATTATAAATTCCAAATCGTATCTTCATTGTTAATTGGGTTTTAAGAACAAATGTAATTTAAAACATAATTTACGATGAACCCAAAATCACCTTCAATTTCAATTCCAATTAAATATTAATTAATTGGTAAACTTTTCTAAATCTTATTTAAAAGACTTATTCTTTTCTCATCGGGATTTAAGAACAGTGTTAATAAAGACACTAACGACAAACCCATAATTCAAATTGATATTAAATATTAGGCTCTGAATAGAAATTATATCGGCTTATATTCAATATCAAATTCTGAAACCAACAAATATCGTATTGGGAATAACGATATATATATCTTCCAAATTCCTCAACAATATCTGTATAATCACGGAATCAAATATCGAAATATTCCAAAGATTATTTCCATTCCAATTCATAAGTTGGAAAATTCTGGTCGTATCGAAACCCTTTCAAATCCAATTTATTTAATTAAAAACATTAGATTATTATTCTAGTTAATAACTAGTTCATTTCGATAAAAATATATTTTTATCTTTTCAAACTTGGGATTTTCATCCAAAATCTTTCCAAATCATTTATTATGGTTTTACATAATTTTTCCATATTTTTAATAATTTTAATGTCTCCATTTCAGTTAGTTTCCAATAATAGCCACCGAACTACATCCATAGCGACCTTTTCTGAAATTGATTTGGACATAATTTGAAATCCAACCATTAAAATTTAAATCTCTTATTTTCATTAGAAAGCTCTTTTCGATACGAACCCAATGGCTCCGGTTTTAGGAGAATCCGACGGTCGGATCTCCCGTTATGTCCATTTGAAGTAAATGGTCGATCTTTGCGAACGGTCGCTACGCGGCGCGTTCTATTCAAACCATATATATTATATCGTCGATTTCAATTTAAAACATATTTTATTAATTCGTTTTAAAAACGATTTCAACATCATTTTCAATTTTAAATCAAAATTTAATGTTCTATTGCAATATAATATTAAAATGATAATATTTTCAAAATATCACATTTTGAAATCCATTTCCTTTTTGTATTCATTATAAAATGAATAAAATCAATTCATAAACCCATTTGAGTTAAAATGGCGTATATACTTAACTCGGCTTCCATATTTTAATATTTTTTTGTCCATCCCAAATCGAACATCAAAATCCTATTTTGATTCTTTTCTGAATATTTTAAAATATTCTTTATTTTATAATATCCATTATTTTAAAATATTCATTATCTCTTAATCGGAATGCGACTCAATCAATTACCATATAATTTTAGCTTTATGGATTTCATACATCGCATGTACTAAATAATAGTGATAAACAACTATTAAACAGCCAATTCACATCCAAAGTGAAATTTACTATTGTATAAGCATTAAATAATTAAACAACGCTTATCACAGTGTGTCGATCCATCAATTGATATATATTTAAATTCAGGGGAGTTGCGAATAAATTATCATACCTAGACCCGTGTGGTGTTTTCAAATAACAATAGTTTATTTAAATAAATTATTGGTTAACAAATTTAACCAATTCTAATTTGGTTTGAATTATTTTTCTAATTAACCAATTATCACTGTTTAAATTATAAATAGATATTTATAATTTTAATTTCATTATCACATTAATATCAACATTATTTTAATATGTTAAACATTCCAACATCACAAACAAAACACAATACAATCAATTAAATCGTCCATGGTCTGGGGATGAGGGAGGGGAGCTAACAGGCATCGTATACAATTTATAGTAATTAAAACTGATAAAAATCTACACTGGCAATTCTATATATTTTTATACATGAAACAATAACATGATAAAATAATTTTGAGTTAGAAGGAGTTCTCACTTTGGGTTCCAATCCGCCATTCTTTATTTCTGAATTGTTTTAATAAAATTAAACCGACCATTTAATTTTATCAAAAAAATGCAACTGTTTCCATTTCCATTCTGTTCAACTCCATTTGTAGCCCTCGTTGAGACGAGTCCAACGCTTCTGAAATCTTCAAATTTCGTTTACGTATGAAGAAAATATGGTCGTTTAAATATTTACTACATAAATTAGATTAATAATATAATTAATTAAATTAATTTCCCCCTAAAACCTTTCTCTTCTTCGTTCCAGAATAAGCCTACGTTCAAACCCAATGTTGATTATTTAGATTGACAGCCACTCGCGCCTCGAGCCACCTGACGTTGATCGGGCCCCTTCAGGCTATTGCCCTACGTGGCATCTCCCACCACCAGCTCCCGCATCGAACTCGGTTGGGCCCTTTGCCCAGAAATCGGCGGCGAACGGCAGAACATTGAAGGAGGGAACCGAATCCAATACGAACCCATCTCCGATCATACCAGTACCATTTTAAAGCCCTCACTTAGATCTAGGATTTTTGCTTTGGTGTTGGTTTAAATTTCGAAGCGGATTAGAAAATTTTGAAGATTGAAAATCGGACGAATTTGGCCATCGATCCAGGGAAACGGCAGTTGACCTATTTGACTTGGGTTTAGATTTTCTTAGAGTTTTATACTAATTTTTATTAATATTTAATTCTATTATTTTCAAAAGTATGTGTTAATCGATACGAACTCCAAATCAAACCCAACGACTGTCACTTTTAGCTGAATACCCCCATTCTGGACATAATGGGATATGTTTCGTAAACCAATTCGACTGTTCCGATCAGTTTTCATCAAAATTAAAATATAAATCACTATATATTGAATTTGAATGCACATTTTAATTTACCGAGGCCACATACTTACTCCAAAAATTCCGGAAAAATTATATCTAGTTATGTTTTGACGATACAGTCCTAACAAAACTAATTTCGTCGAATTTGGAGATCGTTTGAAAAATAGCCATTTTCCGGTCGATTAAATTCAAATTGAAACTGACAAAACACATTTAAATTCACTACGCTCACATATTAGTTCCAAAAATTATGAAATTTGAAACCTAACAATAATTTGATATTCCGGATCCAACAAAACTGGTTTCATAAAAAACGGAGGTCGTTTGCAAAATGGCTATTTTTAAGGGCTATATATTATATTAATATATATATAAATTCCATAGCGACTATTCTTAATTTTAATCTGGTCATAATTTTCAATTTATAAGATGAAATCTCAGTTTCTTACATTCACTAGAAAGATATAATTAAACAGATTCAAATGTTTCTTGTTTTACTAAAATCCGATTTATATTGAATTTTGTATATTCATTTGAAATTAGAAATCGAATTTTCAAACTTCCGCGTCATTTCAGGATCGTTTTAATTAAATTTTAAATTTATACTTTCTAACTTTGTTTTAAATAAATTTTAAATCGTTATTATTTAAAATAAATCATTTTAAATATTCAAAATCCATTAAAATAGCTAAAATAAAAAATTTAAATTGGTTCAGAAATTCCGGATTGTTACATTTTCAATATGAAAATGTCTGATCAAACTCTAATTATAAATTTTGCTTATCTACTTATGTTTCATATATTTTGTTTCAAAAATATATATTGAAATTATATAAATCAATAAAATTATATATATATAATACATATATACTCTTGAAATAATTTAATTATTTTACACATTTGATGTTGTTATTTATCTTTTATATGTATTTTAAAACTACATGGTATAACTTATAAATATTTTTCACCTATGATTACGTAAAGATTTGGGTTGCATAGTAAAGTGAATACTAATTTTAATTATCTTATTAGATTTTTAAAACTTAAGTGTTTAAATTTTGGTGCATATAACATTTTTTTTATAGTTTACTCTATATTACCATATTTTATCAAAAAATAAATAAATTTGTTATAGTTATAGATTTTATATTATAATAATATTTCTAATTTTAAGTTTTAACATATAAATGGTTCTTTAGCAAATTAATGTGTTTTGATTTCTAAACTTGAAATTTAAAATAGATTTGTATTAAAAGATTAATGTATATCTTTTAATTTTTTAAGTCCTATTTAAAATTAGCTTTTATATATGCAATTATGAATATAGGTTTATATCAAAATAGTTTACTTCGTACGATTAAATTTTATATTCCCTTTAAAATAATCTTTAATATTTACTATATTTTTTAAAAAAATAAGCACCCTATTAAAATTATATTCATATTTCTTAGAAAATTTTGAATACTTATTTTTTATTACTAACTATCATAATATATATAGAAACTTTTGTCTTTACTATTCTTTTATTTCTTTCGTTATACCATTAACCTAACTCTAGAAATTAATATTACTTTTATTTGATTGAAATAATTTATAATATATGTAGTACTTTGAATATCTTTTACCAACATAGATATCGTCAGCAAATCATTTTGCATATTATCATTACACACCTTCTTTCATATCATACAACGCATCTTAAATTAAAATCATTCACATCACAAGTAGATTTCATTCAATATATCACTTCATATAACTTTGCATATGACATACTACATTATAATCAACACATTGCACACACTGCATTACATGTTAACTTTAACTTCACACATAACAAGTATACTTTATGAGGAGTTTTGTCTAAATAAAAATATATAGGATTATTAATCAAATACATAACATATTTATTTTGACTTTATTTACTTCTTTAACTTGTTTACCTTGATTGACTTGTTTGCCTTGATTGATTTATTTGGTTAACTTGTTTGAATTGTTTGACTTAATTGACTTATCTGATTTGTTTGACATGAATAACTTGATTGTGTTGTTTGACATGGTTGAATTTCATTGGTGGTTGATAGGTATGTTAAGAAATGAATTTATGCATTTGTGGTCAATAGGAGTTTTATAAGTTTTTATGATAAATAGAAGTTACAAGAAATGTTTGTCTTTATGTTTGAAGTGATGTTTTGTGACAACAAAACTTAAATCGATTGATTGTTTGGATTAAATTGCTTTACTTAACTTATGTCATAATTTTAAGGATATCTTATCAGAGTTATTTCTTAGTCTAGATTAAAGTCTTATTATAGTTTTAAGGGTATTAGAGTATAGGATAGGTTTAGTCTTGTATTAGATTAAGGGGGAGTTTTAGAGTTTCTACGGATTGGTTGAAGGTTCAAGAAGTGTTTTTGAATAGACATGTATTTTTGCTTTGGTTGATTTAATTGTCTAGATTGATTGTTTGAATTGATTTGCTTGTTTGAATTGATTATAAATATTGATTGGTTTGCTTATTTTATTATCCTTATATTGAGTTTATATAGACTAGTGTAATCATAGATTGATTACACTAGTCTTGTGTGTTAAGAAATATATTTATGCATTTGTGGTCAATAGGAGTTTTTAAGTTTTTATGATAAATAGAAGTTACAAGAAATGTTTGGCTTTATGTTTGAAGTGATGTTTTGTGACAACAAAACTTAAATCGATTGATTGTTTGGATTAAATTGCTTTACTTAATTTATGTCATAATTTTAAGGATATCTTATCCGAGTTATTTCTTAGTCTAGATTAAAGTCTTATTATAGTTTTAAGGGAACTAGAGTATAGGAAAGGTTTAGTCTTGTATTAGATTAATGGGAGTTTTAGAGTTTCTACGGATTAGTTGAAGGTTCAAGAAGTGTTTTTAAATAAACATGTATTTGTGCTTTGGTTGATTTAATTGTCTAGATTGATTATTTAAATTGCTTGTTTGGATTGATTTGCTTGTTTGAATTGATTATAAATATTGATTGGTTTGCTTATTTTATTATCCTTATATTGAGTTTATATAGACTAGTGTAATCATAGATTGATCACACTAGTCTTGTATGTTAAGAAATATATTTATGCATTTGTGGTCAATAGGAGTTTTATAAGTTTTTATGATAAATAAAAGTTACAAGAAATGTTTGGCTTTATGTTTGAAGTGATGTTTTGTGACAACAAAACTTAAATCGATTGATTGTTTGGATTAAATTGCTTTACTTAACTTATGTCATAATTTTAAGGATATCTTATCAGAGTTATTTCTTAGTCTAGATTAAAGTCTTATTATAGTTTTAAGGGAATTAGAGTATAGGATAGGTTTAGTCTTGTATTAGATTAAGGGGGAGTTTTAGAGTTTCTACGGATTAGTTGAAGGTTCAAGAAGTGTTTTTGAATAGACATGTATTTTTAGTTTGGTTGATTTAATTGTCTAGATTGATTGTTTGAATTGCTTGTTTGGATTGATTTGCTTGTTTGAATTGATTATAAATATTGATTGGTTTGCTTATTTTATTATCCTTATATTGAGTTTATATAGACTAGTGTAATCATAGATTGATTACACTAGTCTTGCATGTTAAGAAATATATTTATGCATTTGTGGTCAATAGGAGTTTTATAAGTTTTTATGATAAATAGAAGTTACAAGAAATGTTTGGCTTTATGTTTGAAGTGATGTTTTGTGACAACAAAACTTAAATCGATTGATTGTTTGGATTAAATTGCTTTACTTAACTTATGTCATAATTTTAAGGATATCTTATCAGAGTTATTTCTTAGTCTAGATTAAAGTCTTATTATAGTTTTCAGGGAATTAGAGTATATGATAGGTTTAGTCTTGTATTAGATTAAGGGGGAGTTTTAGAGTTTCTATGGATTAGTTGAAGGTTCAAGAAGTGTTTTTGAATAGACATGTATTTTTGCTTTGGTTGATTTAATTGTCTAGATTGATTGTTTGAATTGCTTGTTTGGATTGATTTTCTTGTTTGAATTGATTATAAATATTGATTGGTTTTCTTATTTTATTATCCTTATATTAAGTTTATATAGACTAGTGTAATCATAGATTTAAGGGGAGTTATAGAAATTTATAGATATAAGAAAAATTATAGATTAAGGGAGAGTTATAGATTTAGGGGGTGTATTTTTAGAATTTCTTTATGTCGATAACAAAGGAGGAGAAATTATAAAATAAGGATTAGTTAGACTTAGTTTATAGGGGGTATATAGGATTTATGGTGAAAGGGGCTGTAATCAAAGGACCAGATCAAAAAGTATCAACAGGTATGAACATGTATGAGAATATTTTATAAATCAAGGTTGTCATCATCAAAAAACGGGAGTTTGTTAGAGAACGGAGTTTTGATGACAACAACCTTATTTCAATTATCATTGATTATAAAACATGTACTAACATTTCTATCTAGAATATATATATATATATATACACACACACATATATGCAGGATTTGTATACAGGACTTAAATATTGAAGACTGTACAGTTTTAGAGCTTCAAGAGATTGAGAATTCAGAGGAGATTCAAGACTCATGAGTGATCAAGATATCAAGAGTTCAAGACAAATATAGTAATAAAGTCTAGTTTATATGTAAGACTCCGAATAGCACTCCAGGTTCAAATTCTGATATTCTAAATCTAGATTCTAATTTCAAATTGTTTTTCTATCTTACTTATGATTTCAAATATAAGTTTTAAGTTTAATATATAAGTTTATATAGTTATATTGTTCTAAACTTTATAAAATTACAAATATGTTTGTATAATATATTATTATGATTTCATATGGTCTTAAACTTTAAAATACTCATTTATATCACTAAGTTTTAAATCAATAATTTCCAGAATAAAATATATGTTTAAACACTTGAAAAAATTAAAAATTAAAATTTTTAACATGCCTATATCGACATACATATAAGGCTATGTCGACATACAACTGTCAGAAATTCAATTTTTAAAGAAACTGTCCGGAAGCATTGCAACCTTTTGAATCTGATAAATAGGGGTTGGTTTCGAAAAATTTCATCATTCTTCATCTCCATCTTCACTCCTCTTCATCCCACCAATAATATTTCATATTTTATTGATTTCTACGCTTCTACTTTGTCGATTTCTACTCTAATTATATGTAACTTCTTATTTTCTCTCTCTACTCATTACCCTCTGAGTTGAAGTGTTATTGAAGAGTTATAGGGTTGTTGTAATCATTTGGGAAGTGTTTGGGAAAGGGTGTGTTCCATGTAGCCCTGAAATCAAGGAAAGGGAGTGGTGGTAACCTTGTAGCAGTGAAATCAAGGGTGTTTGGAGCGGTGTTAATCTTGTACCCGTGAAATCAAGAGGACTGTACTCTGATAGTGATAGTAATAAAACTCTGCACAATCCAGCGTTGCGTGGTACTGGACGTAGGAGTAATTTGAACCAGTATAAAATCCGGTATGTTCTTTCCTTTTCTGCATTTTATATTTATCAGTTTCTGTGTTTTTGATTGTGTCTGCGATCATCTCTATTGTGTGTGATTCATATAGTAGATCATATAAGTTTTAAATTTTCATAAATTCTTCGAAAACACTATTCACCCCCTTTAGTGTTTGTTTTTCCTTAAGATCTGCCTTCCGCATTCCCGAACACTTGTAACCAAAATCCTACCATACCATGCGGAACTCTAATAGTGCAAGACATAATGGCATAAGTTGGATATATGAGACATACCATTCAAAAAGTTCTGTACGAGTCGTCCTCATTCTTTCCTCTGTTTCCCATGTGCAATCGTCATCATCCTCGCTCCATTGTACCTTAAATATCTTAACGACCTTATTCCTAAGCTATTTCATGTCATTCCCAACAATGCGAAGAGGCGTAAGAAGTTTGAAAACTTCTGGCTCTACCTTTAAGTCTTCAACCTGATCTGGAGATATTGTCAAACTCGAGTCATGCATGATCTTCCTTAGATACGACACATGAAAAACAATTTGCACACCCGCCATCGTCTTAGGTAGTTCCACTCTATAAGAGAGCTTCTAATACGCTCGATAATCGAAAACGGACAAACGAATCTCGAAGCTAATTGCCTTTCCTACCAAATCGAACAATCCTCAAATGTGGAACTTTCACAAATACCAAATCTCCTATAGAGAGTTCCAAACCATTTTTTTATCTTATCGTCATAACTCTTTTTGTGATCCTAGGCTGCTTCATTCGTTGTCAGAAATTTCAATCGTACACTCGTTTCTCTTATAATTTCTGGCCCAAGTACCTATTTTTTTCCAGTCTGTAACCAAGAAGAAGGAGAATTGCATGGTCTACCATACAATGCCTCACATGGTGTCATGCCAATACTCGACTAGTAACGATAGTTGTTGGAGAACTCAACCAGATAAAGATGGTCTTCTCATAATCCTCCAAAACCCAATACGCAAGCTCTCAAAAGATCTTCCAATACTCGGTTCACTCTCTCTATCTAACCATCGGTTTGGGGATGATAAGCCATACTCTTACGTAGATTGGTTCCCAATGCTTTATTCAACTTTTCCAGAATCCACTGGTAAACAAGGGATCTCGGTCACATACTATACTCTTAGGTATTCCGTGGAATCGAACTATCCATTTAATATATAATTTAGCCAACTTGGATGCAATCCTAGTAGATTTGAGAAGAATAAATCAAATGCCCTTGGTCAAGCGATCCACAATTATATATATACCATCATATTCTACCCTAGTCCTTAGCAATCTGTCAATAAAATCCATCAATATTTATTCCCACCTCCTTAAGTACCTTTAATGGCTATAGTAACACACTCGACTTTTTCTTCTTAGCTTTAACCAGCTGATGATTTATACACTTCGAGAATAATCTCCCAGCATACACTACCATACCTTTCCAACAATAAACCTTCTTTGTATCTCAATATATCTTGTTACCACCAGGATGAATAGTCAATACATAGTGATGATATTCTCTCTGAAACACATCTCTCAATCCATCTACGCCAGGAACAACAAATCTTCCATCCTTGCGAAGATAACCATCTCGATCGACTTCTAACTCTTCTTTCCGCAAACTCGACTCTTATTTCCAGTATCTAAAGAATCTCAACAAGCTTCTCATCTCGCTTCTGGCTTTCTCCAATCCTTTTGATGATAGAAAGCCTAATCAATAAGCTAGCCAACATTCAGGCTCTAACTCATAGTGAGGCCTGAAATCATACCCAGCCAAATACTCAAGGTGTTTCTATTCGGTAAACATAGCTCCTAAACTCGCATGGCTTCTACTCAATACATCAGCCACTTCATTTCCTTTCCCAGGAGTATAGCCTATACCAAAATCATACGACGTTAGGAACTCTACCACCGTTGCTACCGAAGATTCAAATCCTTTTAGGAGAAGAAGTGCTATAATAACTTATGATTTGTAAATAAATCAATTCTAACTCCCAAACCTTCACATCTTCATAGCAAACACTATCTCCGCTAACTCCAAATAGTAAGTCGGGTGATTCCTTTAATGTGGCTTTTGTTTTCAACTGCATAAGCCATTACTTTATCTTTATGCATTAGCATTGCTCCTAGTCCAATACCCCATGCGTTTGTATAAACAACCATCTCATCGTTCCCACTTAAAATAACCAATACATAAGAACTCGTTAATCTCTCTTTCAAGGCCACAAAGGCATGTTCACACTTCGCATCCTGTACGAAGACCTGGTTCTTCTTCGTCTATCCAGTCAATGGTGCATCTATCTTTGTAAAGTCCTTGACAAATAATCTGTAATATCCAACTAAACAAAGGAAACTCCTAACGTCTGTGGCATTCTTAAGTCGATCTCAATCATAAATCGCTGCAACCATAACGGGATCCACTGCTATTCCTTGTGCCAATACGACATGACCCAATAATCTTACTTCCACCTTCCAGAAGTGACACTTCGAAAGCTTATCTCTCAGCTGATGTTTTTGCAAGATATCCAAAATGATTCTCAAATGCGTCTTGTGCTCTTCCTTAGTCCTGGACTGAATAAAAATATCATCCATGAACACAAGCACGAACTTATTCAATTAGTCTTTGAAAACTCAACTCATCAGATCCACAAAATATGCTAGCTCTTTAGTCAATCCAAGTGGCATTACCAGCCACTCATTAAATCCAGATGGTGCCTTAAAAGCAGTGTTCGGCAGTTATCCCAAGCCACTCTCAGTTGTTTAAATCCCATCGTCGAATCAGTATGGGAAAATACCTTGGCTTCCTGAAACTAATCAAACAAGTCATCGACTCTCCGCAATGGATACTTGTTCTTGTTGGTCAGCTTATTCAGCTCATGACTATCCACACGCAATCTCAATGATTCATCATCCTTGGTTGCAAACACAACCGGTGTACCCACTCGGATATGCTTCTCCAAATGAATCCATTACTTAAAAGATTGTTCAATTACACTTCTAACTCTCGTTGTTCCCTAGGCATCATCCTTCTAAGAGGCATAACAATGGATCTGACACGATCCACTGGATCAATACGAAACTCAATTTCCCTTTATGGCGACAGTCCCTTGACCTTATCAAAGTTATCAAAAAACTCTCAAGCGATTAGTATAGAGACAATCCATTCTAGGGAATCGCAAGTGAAAATAAAAAGATGACTAGGACCCCGTCTCCTGTCATGCGGCATATCACAACCGTTCACCCTTCAACATTTCCAACTGTCACCTTGAGCTTCTTGAAATCCACTATAGGTGTATAACCCTTGAGCCAGTCCATTCCTAGAATAATCGTCAATCCAACGAAGTCCAAAAAAAGCAATTACACACAAATGAGCAAAAATCACTCGATAAGATTAGACCATGACAAGGCATACAAAGACTAGAAGAACCCCTTATTCAATTAGTCACAACCAATGGTATACTAATCAGGTTCTAAACCAAACTTGCAAACAAGCTCACTATAGATAAAAGAATGCAATGCTCCAGTATCAAACAAAACTCAAATTAAAAAACCTCTGACATAAAGCATACCATGTACAATAACACACTTCCTCTTCTCTGTTGCAGCTATAGCTCTTGAAGAAGAAGGCACATAATCTAATTCATATGCCTTCACAACCTACTTATCCTTTGGTGGCTCTGATAATTCTTCTTTAAGTGCCCAATCCTATCACAATTGAAAAACTTCCTTCCCGTCTTAGAAGCCTTGCAATCCTTAGAATAACGTCCCTTCTCATGATAGTTAAAGCAAGTAATCTCGCCCTTATGTTTCTTCGAGCTATTCTTCCCTTATTGCTGTTTCTTCCTCTTTCCGTTCTAGTTTTTCTTATTTTAGCCACCTTGTTGTGTCTCTGACTCCTCCTCACTTTCAACGACATCTCCATTTTTATTTGGGAATAAAATCTTATGCCTTAAAGCCTTCTTGACCAATTTCTCATATGGATCCTCAATATGATCCAAACTATTCTCCTAGTCACTCATCCTATCCCATGATAAACTTCTCATTCTTCCGATATATAGTCTTAATATAAGAACAAATGTAATTCAACAAAGCCTCAAACTCTACTACATATTTAGCCATAGGTCTCCTACATTGTTTCAACTCAACAAATCTCTCTAAGAGAATTGCTTTCTAGATAGTAGAAATAATCTTCTTCTCAAATTCGGTCTTGAACTAATTACTAGTAATCCGCTCCTTTAGAGTCTCAAGAGTAATGGAGTTCCACCAATCCATAGCTCGCCCATGAAGCTGCCTCAATACGAGCTTCCTCTTTATTCATCATCAATTCCTAAGCCTCTAAAGATGCGAATATAAGTATCCAACCAATTATGAGCTTCAATCGTAGACTCAGTTCGACAAATAGCTTGGTAACTAGAGTAGTATAGTCATTGATAGCTAGGGTAAATCGACAAACCAAGGTTTTTGCACAGGAGCACCACCATCTACTATCGCCTCTAGAGTAGGTATCCTTTTAATTATTGTTGCTGTCATAGCCTTGAACATAGTAACAAAATCGGATGTTGCAACAGTAGCTTACGATTGACTACCCTTACCTACCATTTCAGTAGCAGGCTCATCTCTAATAGCATTCCACATATTTCGACGACTCATTCTTTATCTGAAACAAGAATGACCAATCTTTATTAGAGAAAGGCTACAATTGTGCTCGAGTTCTTATTAAACTATTATATTATATATCATATAATATAGATATCATCCAATAAAATTACAAGCATGCCTCTCATGTGCTTTTATGCTTTCGAAATTTAGGTAAAACAAATTAACTAAAGATTTATACCAAGTGCAATGACCCATATTTTACGTGTCGATCGATCGTAAAATAATTAAATTTTATTCCCTAGTGGACGGACCATTCTCATATACTAATATGTTGTTTATGCAAATGTGAGACATATCCATGAATTTTACTGAATTCATGTATGACCATTTTTCCCTTATTGTTTGGGCTATAAATTCTAGTAGGGATTAAATCAGGTGCTAAGATTGGTTTCATTTGATCGAAATGGTGGTTTACGATTCCGTTGATGGTCACATGAAGAGTTTGGTTCAACGGTTTGGGAGGAATCGTTGTTTTAAGTTTAAGCTGCTGTCTAGGCACACTGGTTAGTAGCTAATGGGCTGATTAGCCAAGCCCATTAGACTAATGACCTGTAGATATAAATATAGGGTTTGGGGAGAGAACTAGGGTTACTCTCTTCATTCTAAACTTTAGGTTAGGCGTTTGTGATAGTCTCGTTCAACCTAAAACCCTAATTTTTATTCATTCCATTCATATTCACTGTAGATTGCACCTAAAAGATAGATCAACATCAAGGGAAGTTAGATCGCATCAAATTCGAAGATTACTAGCACTATCTAGATCTGATCTCATCGGATTTACATTGAATTAGGGGTTAGGTGAGTGACAGATATCTCTTACACGAAGACTACGGATTGTATAAGTAATTAGGATTAAATTTATATGTTACATACTAAATTCTTTATGGATCTGATCATATATGTTTAATTCAGATTTAGACATCCTAGGAAAACCTAATTTGATCATGTTAACCAGATAATTGTTAGATTATTCGTATTTATTCATATGCTAAATCCAAATCATGCTAGATCTCATGTTTATGATATGTTTATGCCATAATTGAGACATATTCATGTTTGTATGATCAATATGTATGAATTAATGTTTGTTTTGATTGAATTGATTGCACTATTAGAGTTGTTTGTTAGAATTGGTTGTCGTACATCTTAGGATTAAAGAAAAGAACAAACAGAGGTTCAGATGATTGGATTTAGATGAAACTTGGTAGATAAGCTTCGGAAGATGATGTAAGAAGGTTCAGAAATTTTGAGCCTAAAATAAATTAAGTATATAGACCGGTACCTGTCCATATGGATCGTAACCCATCCACTATAGTACGATGGATGGCGACGAAACTTTATGGGATGCACCATGGTGGTAAATCGGGGCTATCTGTAATTTTAAAGTAATTTGAAGTTGTTTTGGACGGGTCGAAGGTTTGCTATTCGAGAACGAAGATGGACCAGCAAAAGTTTTTATAAAGACGTCTAAATGATTGGAAAATGGGATGATAGGATCTCTCAAGGAAAGGATGGACAGGAGCCAAATACTTAGCGAAATTTTGCTAAGTGAATGGATCGGCACCGGTCCATATGGATCCATACCGGTCTGTGTGGATCGGTACTGATCCATCAGCATGAAGTATAGAGGCCTCAGATTTTGGACATGATTATGATGGCTTTAGGAGGTTGCCGGTGAAGTTTGGATGGAAATGGACTTCAGATGAATGATGCTTCAACTGTGAACTCAAATTGGAGTAGTCGGAGATGGACCGATGTAATACTGGTCGTGATGTAACAACCCGAAAATCTGGGCCAGTTTAAAATTTTTATTTTGACAATTTTAGCGAATTTAGATTATTTAAAATGAATTATTTTAAATAAAATCGACGAGAAATTTATTTTGAATATAATTTGAATGTATATATTTATACGCGTCGTCGTTAGAATATAAATATTTATATATATAATTATAAATAGAATTGAAAATGGCGCGGTAGTTCGATAATTCGATTTCAAACTTCAATTGAATGTGCCGGGTGCAAAACAATCCGGATTTTAGTGAAACCAAAAATGATAGGATCTAATTGATAATATCTTTCCAACGAATCCGAATAATCGAGGTTTCATAGCGGGAATCAAAAGATTGTCCAGTTGAAATTTCTGAATAGTCGCTATGGAATTCAGGCCCTTAAAAATAGACATTTTGCAAACGACCTCGGATTTCGACGAAACCAATTTTGTTGGGTCCGTGATGTCGAGTTATTGCTAGATTCCAATTTTCATAATTTTCTGAATCAATAGGTGAGCGTGGCAATGGAAAACGCGTTTGACCAGTTTCAGTTGATTTTAAATCGACTGGAAATTGGCCATTTTTCCAACGGTCTCAGAATTCGACGAAACTAGTTTTGTTAGGACCGTATCGTCAATACGAAGATAGAAAATATTTTTTGGGAATTTTTCTAGTTAGTATGTGACCCTGGTAAATTGAAATGTACATTTAAAATTCAATATAATGATTTAAATGTAAATTCAAACGAAAACAGATTGTAATAATCAAATCAGCTTACGAAACATATCCCATTGTGTTCGGAATGGGGGTATTTGGCTAGGAGCGACAGTCGTTGGGTTCAGATTGGAGTTCGTAACGATAAGCATATATTCTTGAAATTAAATATTATAAAATACTAATATATATATATATATATATATGATTATAAACCCTAACCCTAATCACATTTTCAAGCCACCGCTTTCTGAAATAGACGATTAAAATTGATCGAATTAATTTCCTCCCATCATTCGAAATCCACGCAGCAATTCGTGAAACCGAGTACACGAAATCGAAGGGCTTGGCGAGATGGTGAGTATGGACGGTGATGATCAGCTATAAGGCGTCGTAACGGTCAGATTTAGGCTTTAAAGCCGTCAGTTTTGGGTCCGTTTCTCTGGGCGCTGGAAGGTTCGAACTGGCCACGGTGGTTTGTGAGGAGGGAGTTCGCGAAGGCGGATCGAGTGAGGGAGTTTGATCAGATTCTTGAAGCTTCTGGAGACGGCGGCATTGGAGTTCTTCTTGGCAACGGTGGGTTCGGTTTACCCTAGATCTGAAGCTCGGTGGAGGAACTGTTTTGAGCATCAGCAGTGTAATTTTCTTTTATTAAGTAATTAGTTTAACTCATTTGCTAATTTAGTAAATTTTATATAAGGAAAGTTAAAGTAGAAAAAAATATACTTTGTTTTAAAGTAGAAAAAAAAATATACTTTGTTTTAAAGTAGAAAAAAAATATACTTTGTTTTAAAGTAGAAAAAAATATACTTTGTTTTAAAGTAGAAAAAAAATATACTTTGTTTTAAAGTAGTAAAACATACATTGTTGTTGCAAAATATAAGATTTTGTTTTTGTAAATAACATTGATTTCAAAATGAAATATTTAAAATAAATAACTTTGCATAATAAAATATGGGATTTTTTATATATATAAAATAAGTTGAAAGAAAAATATGATTTTTATTTAGGAAAAGATACGATTCTTAATAAAGTAAAAATATGATTTTTATATATTCAACTTAGAAATAAAATACCATGGTTTTAGAAATAGCAAGAGAATTGCTTTCAAAATAGAAGTAGCGATAAAAATTCTATTTTTACATAATAGAAGTAGCGATAAAAATTCTATTTTTACATGTATGAAGTGTCGTTATAAAATTTGATATTTATATATAATAGAGAATATAAAAATTTGATTTTTATATATTGAACATCGAAGTAAAAATTTGATTTTTATATATTGAACATCGAAGTAAAAATATGATTTTTATATATTGAACATCGAAGTAAAAATATGATTTTTATATATTGAACATCGAAGTAAAAATATGATTTTTATATATTGAACATCGAAGTAAAAATATGATTTTTATATATTGAACATCGAAGTAAAAAAATGATTTTTATATATATAGTGACTACGGGCAACGAAGATGACGAAGATGCGATAGCGATGAAGATTTCTATCAATGAAGTGCCGTGGAGCTAGGATAGCTATCTGTGAGAATTTCTCACCTTTCAATTTCATTTCTACTTATATATATATATACTAGGATGCAGACGGTGCTTAGTAGCACCCGACACAATCGTCCACAGACCATGGACTTGTTTGTTTGGTTGCATAGATTAGTTATATGATGTGATTTGAATTTGGTTGTTTGGTGATTTTGATTGATGTGTGAATGGCGTGGGCCTTCACTAGACCGGGGATAAGGCTAGGCCTTGTCCCGTTTCTAGTATCGTGCCGTTATGCCGCCGAAATTTTCTAAAATAAGTTAGAAAAATAAAAATATCATTTTATTTAAAGAATGAACTGAATAGAAATTCATATGTTGGAATAAAATGTTTTTTCGTTAAAAATATAATTTTTAACGTGAATGTGAATAAATAAATATTCATTTACAAACCAGACGGTTTGTTTATGTACACCTATTTGAAGGACATTGATTGGGTCGATAAATTTTACACATCGCCCAACTGCACAAACAAAATATGCGTTTGATTGTTTGAAACCCCACACGGGTGTTGGGATGAAATTTGAAGTTCACTCATCCTGATTGATTAAATATGTCGATCGATTGATTGACAGGCTGTTATAAGCGTTAGATATCTATATTTGATGCTTATACAGTGTAGTGCACTTTGGTTGATGGTTGATTATTTTTCAATGTTATTATATGTGTGTAATGCATGAAAATCCATATAATTAATTTTATATGGTAATTGATTGGGCCTCATTCCAATTTGAAAAATAAAGAACAATATAAAATAAAGGTTCATGTGTTGACAGTACTCATCCATTGAGATTGGTCATGTGTTGAACGAAATATTTTAGTAATAAAATTTACATCTTTATCGATAAAAAAAATAAAGGTTCATGTGTTGACAGTACTCATCCATTGAGATTGGTCATGTGTTGAACGAAATATTTTGATAATAACAACTATTTTGAAAAAGAAATATTTGAAATAAAATATTTGAAATAGAAATTTATGAAGCCGTGTTGATTAGATTGACGCCATTTTGACGTAAACGATATTTATATCGATTTTATTCATTTTGAAATGAATTGAAAACGATTTCGAAATGAAATGAATGGAAAACGATTTCGAAATGAAATGAATGGAAAACCATTTCGAAATGAAATGAATTGAAAACGAATTCAAATTGAATTGAAAACGAATTCAAATTGAATTGAAAGCGAATTTAAATGAATTCAAATTGAATTGAAATTTGAATTGAATAGAGATGAATTTTAAAACGAATTTATAAAGAAGAATTCAATTTTGATTTGAATTGAAATGGAAGTTGAAATTGCTTTTGAAATGAATTTTAAAACTATTTATATAATTCGTTTTTAAATAGAAATCGACGAAGTATATATTATATATATTATATATATAATATAATGGCCTGAATAGAACGCGCCGCGCCGCGGCAGTTCGTAAATTTCGACCATTTATTTCAAACGGACATTACGGGAGATCCGACCGTCGGATTCTCCTAAAACCGGAACCGTTGGGTTCGTATCGAAAAGAGCTTTCTAACGAATATTAGAAATTTGAAATCTAACGGTTGGATTTGGAATTATGTCCAAATCAAATTTGAAAAAGGTCGATGTAAGTGCAGTTCGATGACCGTTGATGGAAATCGACTGTACAGGCCTCGATAAAATTATTAAAAATAGTAATAATTTGTGTAAAATCATAAGAAATGATTTAGAAAGGATTGGGATGAAAAACTCCATATTTGAAAAGATAAAAATAGATTTTTATCGAAATGAACTAGTTTTGAACTAGAATTATAATTCTATTTATTTTTAAATAAATTGAATTTGAAATGGTTTTGAAAATAACCAAAATTTCCAATGATTGCATTGGAGTGGATTTGAATCGAAATTGTCTTCGGAATATTTCGATGTTGGATTTCGTGATTATACAAATGTTGTTATGGAAATTTGAAAGATATATATATATCGTTATTTCCAATGCGATATTTGTTAGTCGTAGAATTTGATATTGAATATAAGCCGGTATATTTTCTATTCAGAGCCTTGTATTGAATATCAAATGTGATTTGGGTTTGTCGTGAATGGTGTCTTCACTAACACTGTTCTTGAACCCAGTTGAGAAAAGATTAAATCTTTTTGTTTAGATTTAACGAAGTGTACCAATTAAATAATATTTAATTGGAATTGAATCGATATTGATTTTTGGGTTTATCGTGAACAGTGTTTTAAATAACACTTGTTCTTTAACCCGATAATTAATGAATGTGACTTTGGGTTTATCGTGAACCGTGTTTTAAATGACACGGATTCTTTAACCCAGTCGAAGATTAAAACTAAGCGGAGTTTTAATGAATCTTTAATTAGATTGAAATGATCGAAAATGGAGTATCACCAGTTTTGCTCCAGGCGATAGTTAAATCTTTAATTAGATTTGAACGTGAAATGGTAATTGAATTTACCGATAACACTGTGGTGTTAGATATGAAGTATTACCAGTTTTACTTCATGGGATGAATAGGTTGGGATTGGGAAATTAAAACAAATGATTACTTTGGTAAGGTTCGCTAATCCCGACTAGTTTTGAATTGATATTCAAAGATGGATTAAAGAATAAATATAAAGAATTTATCTTTGATAAAATTAATGGGAACCTTTCCCTATGAATGTGAAATTTAGAAACTAACTGTCGGTTAGCCAAGCAGAATGGTTTTCTGGATATTGATCTGATGTTAGTTTCGGCCTTCGGGGTTAATATTTGGGGAATTATTCTCTTGATTAATTTACGGTTAGTGACTAATGAATTGGAATGAGGCGTATGTTGTATTTGTGTAACACTTATTTAAAATATACGCGAGTTATTCGGAAAGACCGGGTTTTATCCCATTCTGAATAACTGATACGACGATAAGTCGAAGATGAGACGATGGTCGAAGACCGGAGGTCTTCACGTCGTTTGGGTAATTACTGATGATCTTGATTGGGCTGTACACCCAAGAAGATGGAAACAGTTAGTGATCGTCCAGACGTACTTGGAGATCGATGGATATGCGGGGTACTAGGTGCCTCCGGTTTCGTTCAGACCCAGAACGGACTTGTAAATGGACTGTGTGTCTGACATTGGATTTTAGTCCGTGTGATTGATCTCTATTAAATATATATCTGTTTGGCGGCGGAGAATTTATTCTCTTGCTTAACGCCCTTCTCTGAGACGTACGAGCTCAGGGGTTATATATTGATGGATATCAATCGCATGGAGTGAATTGCCTGTGTGGCATGCTAAGATGCAAATGATCAAGGCTTCTGTTGAAAAGCAAAGTCTTGTGGTTGATGATCGAAGCACGGCCTTTGTGGCGTAGCTTTGTGTAACGTTGATTCGCGAGTATCACACCCGGTATGAATCAAAAACGGGAGACGGACCTCAGGGAGGACATGCGTTTCTTTCTAGTTAGGAGTGGCGTCAGTGCTTGAACTGGCTGACGAGTTTGACTCATGTGGATGTTACATATTATTACTTGCTGAAAAGCGAGGCGCCTCGTGATATCGGTTTCGGCCGATGCTTCTGGTCGGCTGACGGGCCAGATTTACGCCCCAAAGGGCGGGGAAACGTAGTGTTCAGGCATAATAATCCACATCGGTGGACCGGCCCTGACGATCCATGGGGCAGTTGCGGCTGTTCCTGAGGCTCGGACTAGACAGTCTCGAATCGGTTGAGGATCTTGCCCCTAGCCTCGGTTCATACCATAAATGATAACCCAACTTCCAATACGACATTGCGGTTTTGATTGTAAACCTATATATGGCGACATAGTGGTATGGGGCATTCATGCCGCCTATGATTGATACTTATGATTTGAAGTTGTTTTATACACTATGCACTTATAATAGTATCAAATGATTTGTTTTAAACGTATCAAGCATTCTTTGGCTGTTATAAGGGAAAACCCTATCCTCGGCTGCGTTGCGTTGTGTGATGGGACCTGGGTCTTATAACAGCTTCATTTTTCTTTATTTAGCATTGTGCTGTTTGTTTTATGCACTGGTGTTCTTGGGAGAAAACCCGTTCCGTGTTATACGGCGTGGTCCCTTGATTTACCTAACTTTAAAATTAAGATAATAACTGTTTTAGTTCTCACACCAGTCCCATGACTGACCTGGAGTTTATTGTTTTAACCTAAACTCTGGGTCCCCTTATTTTGACATGGGCAGCTAGTAGTTTTGGTTCTGCAGATTTATATGCACAGGATCCTGGTTTACAGCTGGAACGATATCCGGAAAGCTTTGTATCCGTATATCTCTTTCTAGTTGTGTATTGTATTATTTTCCGCTGCTATGTATTTAAATGTAATTTAAATCTCTGATATTTCTGTGTAATATTCATTTATACTCTGTATATTCTTGTAATCTCATGCATTGTTGTTATATACAACGAAATGTTCTTCCGTGTGCGTTCTGTTGTGGCTTGTTCTCGAACTATCCGACGCTTTCCTTTACGGGGAAGTTACGGGTTTTCACAGTTGGTATCAGAGCTTTGGTTTACAGAGCTCGAGAACAAAACACATTAGAACCATACGAAAGAATTCATCAGATATTGTATTAGTAATATCCAATTAGAATGACTCGTTAGAGATAGGATCAGTAGTATCCTAGAACGAGTGTGAAGAGTATATTTTTAAAATGAAAACAAAATCTTGTTTTGAAATTTAAATCAATTATTCGTATCTGATTATCTATATATATGGAGTTGGACAGTCCAGTATATAAAGATTTTGCGTATACGTCTGATCCACGTGTATTTGAAATTTTAATATACTGGATAGATATAGCATCACACTCTAGTCGCTCGAAGATGATATTGATGATAGCGATCGCATCATCAACATTTATGTTCGAGTGACGAAGGTGTGATTTTCTATATATTTCCATTAGACTGGTGTGAGAACCAAAATTAGATAGGGCTTATTGTTGTGATCTGGCATCAAAAATCTGATTTTTGTATATGTATCAAAATTATGAATTTGAGACTCTAATTCAATAATTAATTGATGTTTGTGTTGTTTGTTTAATTGTTTGATAATTTTGAACCTTTATGCCTAACTGAATCAAATATTGAATTGTATTGAAAATTGGTCGCATTTGCATGCATATACATATACTTATATTGAACAGGTCATAGCAAGGAGGCTAGAGCCAGAGAATAAAATTTGTTTGCCCGACAAATAGGTACATGTTTACTACATAATTTACTGTTTTGTTTGGGTGATGATGATTTTATGAGCCTATTGGCTAGCCGCTTGGCTTTTTCTTTTTGAGATCTGAAGGACCGGGGAAGCTATTTGAAATTCCCCGATGCTCCCGGTGCAGGGGAGGTTATGGCGAAATTTTTCGAAAATTTAGGGTGTTAGCCAAATTTTTGAAAATTTGGAAATTCTCAGAAACTGAAAAATTAGAGAATAGAAGCCGGATCGAACGTATAGTTGAATGATCAAACCACTTTCGACTTTGTTCCTTTTCGGGGACGAAAAGTTTAAAGTGGGGGAGATTGTAACAACCCGAAAATCTGGGCCAGTTTAAAATTTTTATTTTGACAATTTTAGCGAATTTAGATTATTTAAAATGAATTATTTTAAATAAAATCGACGTGAAATTTATTTTGAATATAATTTGAACGTATATATTTATACGCGTCGTCGTTAGAATATAAATATTTATATATATAATTATAAATAGAATTGAAAATGGCGCGGTAGTTCGATAATTCGATTTCAAACTTCAATTGAATGTGCTGGGTGCAAAACAATCCGGATTTTAGTGAAACCAAAAATGATAGGATCTAATTGATAATATCTTTCCAACGAATCCGAATAATCGAGGTTTCATAGCGGGAATCAAAAGATTGTCCAGTTGAAATTTCTGAATAGTCGCTATGGAATTCAGGCCCTTAAAAATAGACATTTTGCAAACGACCTCGGATTTCGACGAAACCAATTTTGTTGGGTCCGTGATGTCGAGTTATTGCTAGATTCCAATTTTCATAATTTTCTGAATCAATAGGTGAGCGTGGCAATGGAAAACGCGTTTGACTAGTTTCAGTTGATTTTAAATCGACTGGAAATTGGCCATTTTTCCAACGGTCTCAGAATTCGACGAAACTAGTTTTGTTAGGACCGTATCGTCAATACGAAGATAGAAAATATTTTTTGGGAATTTTTCTAGTTAGTATGTGACCCTGGTAAATTGAAATGTACGTTTAAAATTCAATATAATGATTTAAATGTAAATTCAAACGAAAACAGATTGTAATAATCAAATTAGCTTATGAAACATATCCCATTGTGTTCGGAATGGGGGTATTTGGCTAGGAGCGACAGTCGTTGGGTTCAGATTGGAGTTCGTAACGATAAGCATATATTCTTGAAATTAAATATTATAAAATATTAATATATATATATATATATGATTATAAACCCTAACCCTAATCACATTTTCAAGCCACCGCTTTCTGAAATAGACGATTAAAATCGATCGAATTAATTTCCTCCCATCATTCGAAATCCACGCAGCAATTCGTGAAACCGAGTACACGAAATCGAAGGGCTTGGCGAGATGGTGAGGATGGACGGTGATGATCAGCTATAAGGCGTCGTAACGGTCAGATTTAGGCTTTAAAGCCGTCAGTTTTGGGTCCGTTTCTCTGGGCGCTGGAAGGTTCGAACTGGCCACGGTGGTTTGTGAGGAGGGAGTTGGCGAAGGCGGATCGAGTGAGGGAGTTTGATCAGATTCTTGAAGCTTCTGGAGACGGCGGCATTGGAGTTCTTCTTGGCAACGGTGGGTTCGGTTTACCCTAGATCTGAAGCTCGGTGGAGGAACTGTTTTGAGCATCAGCAGTGTAATTTTCTTTTATTAAGTAATTAGTTTAACTCATTTGCTAATTTAGTAAATTTTATATAAGGAAAGTTAAAGTAGAAAAAAATATACTTTGATTTAAAGTAGAAAAAAAATATACTTTGTTTTAAAGTAGAAAAAAATATACTTTGTTTTAAAGTAGAAAAAAATATACTTTGTTTTAAAGTAGAAAAAAAATATACTTTGTTTTAAAGTAGTAAAACATACATTGTTGTTGCAAAATATAAGATTTTGTTTTTTTTAAATAACATTGATTTCAAAATGAAATATTTAAAATAAAAACCTTTGCATAATAAAATATGGGATTTTTTTTATATATATAATAAGTTGAAAGAAAAATATGATTTTTATTTAGGAAAAGATACGATTCTTAATAAAGTAAAAATATGATTTTTATATATTCAGCTTAGAAATAAAATACCATGGTTTTAGAAATAGCAAGAGAATTGCTTTCAAAATAGAAGTAGCGATAAAAATTCTATTTTTACATAATAGAAGTAGCGATAAAAATTCTATTTTTACATGTATGAAGTGTCGTTATAAAATTTGATATTTATATATAATAGAGAATATAAAAATTTGATTTTTATATATTGAACATCGAAGTAAAAATTTGATTTTTATATATTGAACATCGAAGTAAAAATATGATTTTTATATATTGAACATCGAAGTAAAAATATGATTTTTATATATTGAACATCGAAGTAAAAATATGATTTTTATATATTGAACATCGAAGTAAAAATATGATTTTTATATATTGAACATCGAAGTAAAAAAATGATTTTTATATATATAGTGACTACGGGCAACGAAGATGACGAAGATGCGATAGCGATGAAGATTTCTATCAATGAAGTGACATGGAGCTAGGATAGCTATCTGTGAGAATTTCTCACCTTTCAATTTCATTTCTACTTATATATATATACTAGGATGCAGACGGTACTTAGTAGCACCCGACACAATCGTCCACAGACCATGGACTTGTTTGTTTGGTTGCATAGATTAGTTATATGATGTGATTTGAATTTTGTTGTTTGTTGATTTTGATTGATGTGTGAATGGCGTGGGCCTTCACTAGACCGGGGATAAGGCTAGGCCTTGTCCCGTTTCTAGTATCGTGCCGTTATGCCGCCGAAATTTTCTAAAATAAGTTAGAAAAATAAAAATATCATTTTATTTAAAGAATGAACTGAATAGAAATTCATATGTTGGAATAAAATGTTTTGTCGTTAAAAATATAATTTTTAACGTGAATGTGAATAAATAAATATTCATTTACAAACCAGACGGTTTGTTTATGTACACCTATTTGAAGGACATTGATTGGGTCGATAAATTTTACACATCGCCCAACTGCACAAACAAAATATGCGTTTGATTGTTTGAAACCCCACACGGGTGTTGGGATGAAATTTGAAGTTCACTCATCCTGATTGATTAAATATGTCGATCGATTGATTGACAAGCTGTTATAAGCGTTAGATATCTATATTTGATGCTTATACAGTGTAGTGCACTTTGGTTGATGGTTGATTATTTTTCAATGCTATTATATGTGTGTAATGCATGAAAATCCATATAATTAATTTTATATGGTAATTGATTGGGCCTCATTCCAATTTGAAAAATAAAGAACAATATAAAATAAAGGTTCATGTGTTGACAGTACTCATCCATTGAGATTGGTCATGTGTTGAACGAAATATTTTAGTAATAAAATTTACATCTTTATCGATAAAAAAAATAAAGGTTCATGTGTTGACAGTACTCATCCATTGAGATTGGTCATGTGTTGAACGAAATATTTTGATAATAACAACTATTTTGAAAAAGAAATATTTGAAATAAAATATTTGAAATAGAAATTTATGAAGCCGTGTTGATTAGATTGACGCCATTTTGACGTAAACGATATTTATATCAATTTTATTCATTTTGAAATGAATTGAAAACGATTTCGAAATGAAATGAATGGAAAACGATTTCGAAATGAAATGAATGGAAAACCATTTCGAAAAGAAATGAATTGAAAACGAATTCAAATTGAATTGAAAACGAATTCAAATTGAATTGAAAGCGAATTTAAATGAATTCAAATTGAATTGAATAGAAATGAATTTTAAAACGAATTTATAAAGAAGAATTCAATTTTGATTTGAATTGAAATGGAAGTTGAAATTGCTTTTGAAACGAATTTTAAAACTATTTATATAATTCGTTTTTAAATAGAAATCGACGAAGTATATATTATATATATTATATATATAATATAATGGCCTGAATAGAACGCGCCGCGCCGCGGCAGTTCGTAAATTTCGACCATTTATTTCAAACGGACATTACGGGAGATCCGACCGTCAAATTCTCCTAAAACTGGAACCGTTGGGTTCGTATCGAAAAGAGCTTTCTAACGAATATTAGAAATTTGAAATCTAACGGTTGGATTTGGAATTATGTCCAAATCAAATTTGAAAAAGGTCGCTGTAAGTGCAGTTCGATGACCGTTGATGGAAATCGACTGTACAGGCCTCGATAAAATTATTAAAAATAGTAATAATTTGTGTAAAATCATAAGAAATGATTTAGAAAGGATTGGGATGAAAAACTCCATATTTGAAAAGATAAAAATAGATTTTTATCGAAATGAACTAGTTTTGAAATAGAATTATAATTCTATTTATTTTTAAATAAATTGAATTTGAAATGGTTTTGAAAATAACCAAAATTTCCAATGATTGCATTGGAGTGGATTTGAATCGAAATTGTCTTCGGAATATTTCGATGTTGGATTTCGTGATTATACAAATGTTGTTATGGAAATTTGAAAGATATATATATATATATATATTGTTATTTCCAATGCGATATTTGTTAGTCGTAGAATTTGATATTGAATATAAGCCAGTATATTTTCTATTCAGAGCCTTGTATTGAATATCAAATGTGATTTGGGTTTGTCGTGAATGGTGTCTTCACTAACACTGTTCTTGAACCCAGTTGAGAAAAGATTAAATCTTTTTGTTTAGATTTAACGAAGTGTACCAATTAAATAATATTTAATTGGAATTGAATCGATATTGATTTTTGGGTTTATCGTGAACAGTGTTTTAAATAACACTTGTTCTTTAACCCGATAATTAATGAATGTGACTTTGGGTTTATCGTGAACCGTGTTTTAAATGACACGGATTCTTTAACCCAATCGAAGATTAAAACTAAGCGGAGTTTTAATGAATCTTTAATTAGATTGAAATGATCGAAAATGGAGTATCACCAGTTTTGCTCCAGGCGATAGTTAAATCTTTAATTAGATTTGAACGTGAAATGGTAATTGAATTTACCGATAACACTGTGGTGTTAGATATGAAGTATTACCAGTTTTACTTCTTGGGATGAATAGGTTGGGATTGGGAAATTAAAACAAATGATTACTTCGGTAAGGTTCGCTAATCCCGACTAGTTTTGAATTGATATTCAAAGATGGATTAAAGAATAAATATAAAGAATTTATCTTTGATAAAATTAATGGGAACCTTTCCCTATGAATGTGAAATTTAGAAACTAACTGTCGGTTAGCCAAGCAGAATGGTTTTCTGGATATTGATCTGATGTTGGTTTCGGCCTTCGGGGTTAATATTTGGGGAATTATTCTCTTGATTAATTTACGGTTAGTGACTAATGAATTGGAATGAGGCGTATGTTGTATTTTTGTAACACTTATTTAAAATATACGCGAGTTATTCGGAAAGACCGGGTTTTATCCCATTCTGAATAACTGATACGACGATAAGTCGAAGATGAAGACGATGGTCGAAGACCGGAGGTCTTCACGTCGTTTGGGTAATTACTGATGATCTTGATTGGGCTGTACACCCAAGAAGATGGAAACAGTTAGTGATCGTCCAGACGTACTTGGAGATCGATGGATATGCGGGGTACTAGGTGCCTCCGGTTTCGTTCAGACCCAGAACGGACTTGTAAATGGACTGTGTGTCTGACATTGGATTTTAGTCCATGTGATTGATCTCTATTAAATATATATCTGTTTGGCGGTGGAGAATTTATTCTCTTGCTTAACGCCCTTCTCTGAGACGTACGAGCTCAGGGGTTATATATTGATGGATATCAATCGCATGGAGTGAATTGCCTGTGTGGCATGCTAAGATGCAAATGATCAAGGCTTCTGTTGAAAAGCAAAGTCTTGTGGTTGATGATCGAAGCACGGCCTTTGTGGCGTAGCTTTGTGTAACGTTGATTCGCGAGTATCACACCCGGTATGAATCAAAAACGGGAGACGGACCTCAGGGAGGACATGCGTTTCTTTCTAGTTAGGAGTGGCGTCAGTGCTTGAACTGGCTGACGAGTTTGACTCATGTGGATGTTACTTATTATTACTTGCTGAAAAGCGAGGCGCCTCGTGATATCGGTTTCGGCCGATGCTTCTGGTCGGCTGACGGGCCAGATTTACGCCCAAAAGGGCGGGGAAACGTAGTGTTCAGGCATAATAATCCACATCGGTGGACCGGCCCTGACGATCCATGGGGCAGTTGCGGCTGTTCCTGAGGCTCGGACTAGACAGTCTCGAATCGGTTGAGGATCTTGCCCCTAGCCTCGGTTCATACCATAAATGATAACCCAACTTCCAATACGACATTGCGGTTTTGATTGTAAACCTATATATGGCGACATAGTGGTATGGGGCATTCATGCCGCCTATGATTGATACTTATGATTTGAAGTTGTTTTATACACTATGCACTTATAATAGTATCAAATGATTTGTTTTAAACGTATCAAGCATTCTTTGGCTGTTATAAGGGAAAACCCTATCCTCGGCTGCGTTGCATTGTGTGATGGGACCTGGGTCTTATAACAGCTTCATTTTTCTTTATTTAGCATTGCGCTGTTTGTTTTATGCACTGGTGTTCTTGGGAGAAAACCCGTTCCGTGTTATACGGCGTGGTCCCTTGATTTACCTAACTTTAAAATAAAGATAATAACTGTTTTAGTTCTCACACCAGTCCCATGACTGACCTGGAGTTTATTGTTTTAACCTAAACTCTGGGTGCCCTTATTTTGACACGGGCAGCTAGTAGTTTTGGTTCTGCAGATTTATATGCACAGGATCCTGGTTTACAGCTGGAACGATATCCGGAAAGCTTTGTATCCGTATATCTCTTTCTAGTTGTGTATCGTATTATTTTCCGCTGCTATGTATTTAAATGTAATTTAAATCTCTGATATTTCTGTGTAATATTCATTTATACTCTGTATATTCTTGTAATCTCATGCATTGTTGTTATATACAACGAAATGTTCTTCCGTGTGCGTTCTGTTGTGGCTTGTTCTCGAACTATCCGACGCTTTCCTTTACGGGGAAGTTACGGGTTTTCACACGTGATGCGATATACGATCCGCTAAGATGATGGTCTGACTCAAGTGGGAGTTGAGCAAGGATGATAATGGAATCGATTTGAGAAGTCGCTCGAAATAAAGATGTGGTCGCCAAGATGAAAGGCTCGATAGATAGAAAATGCCAGGGAAACGTCGGTAATCGAAGTGTTCAAGCATACTCAAAGCAAGGGTATCGTGGGGACGCCTATTAGGAATAGTTTGGATAGATCGCATACCATGGGCAGTCATGAACGGCCTAGTTGTCTTTGTTTATGTGGTCACGATGGCGTATGGTAGTTTAGCTAGAATCACGGTTTTCATTAGCCCTTTTGATCACTTAAAGCAAGTTCGATTATCAATGAATTCAAGGCTGTAGTCGGTGATAACAAGGATATTGGATGAAATGGTTGATTGTGTGCTTTCTTCTTTGTTTTCTTCGGGTACGCTAACTGAAACACCTTGTATTTTTAACAACATTAAAAGACGATAAATTGAATAATAATTAATTTAATTTTCGAAACTAAGGGAAACAGACTGCGACATTGCGTCCGTCTCAAAATTCTGGTTAAGATAGACATTTGGTTTGCGTAAAACTGAACCTGTATGAAGAAGTTATGAGGATTTTAAGTTTGTGTACGTGTAGAAGAAATATATATACATATGAGTCAGATATGAGTCAGAACCCTATCCTAAATCATTCAAAAATCAAAATTTGCATAAGGCGGCAAAATTCTCGCTCTATGGGGTCGACCCACTAGAGGGGTGTCGACACCAGGGTTGACCCCCCTACAGGGGTGTTGACACCCCTAAGGCTGATGTGGCAGTCGGTTTCAGAGGGGCTGGCAGCTACAAATACATTATCATTTCTCTTGTTTTCTTCATTGCAAATCATGGACGCCAAATGCTGCTGGTGTCTGAACTGAGACGGATCATTTCTTCAACAACGATCAACTAAAGTTAATCAAACTTAGAGATTCGAGTGTAGATCCAACCTTAGCTATTTTCTACCTTTTTTTAATCTAAACACCGTGAGTTCTAGGTTACTTTTAGATCTAAATGATTAAAAGTAAAACGTGATAGTACTGTGATTTGGATATGTCTTGAATCATGAATCTATGATATTCTTGGATCTTAAACTTTATTATGATAGATCTATTTTTATAGATCTAATTCACCTGTGGTTAGTTTATCATGTCACCTTTGTAGATCTGAACCTTTGTCAAGTTTGTGGTTAATTTGGGATTATCATTATATGGACGATTGAACCTTTTTTTAGATCTAGATCATCATATTTTGATTAGTTGAGATCTGTCATTATTGGACATATGAATTCTTATTTGGATCTGTTCATCCTTGGTATGTTGGATCTAGTTTTATCATTACCCTTTTCACTAAATCAGTTTTTATGTCCATATTATTATGCCAATTACTTGTCTATGCCAGTATATATGTTTATGTCACTTTTGTTAGAATGATCGCTATCATCATTTTTCCTATCACCTTTCCCTTTTATTGTTTATGGCTAGGCTACTTTCTAGCTTAAATGCCGCCAAATATATACGAATGCGTTAGTGAGGGACGTGGGAAAATATTATAATTGGCATAACCTGGTTAATGCATATGAATATAGACATATAATTCACTTTGTATAAAATTGGAAAAAAGGGCATAATCACACATAGGTGAGAATTTGGATAATAATGAAATGTCTAAGATTACAATTAGATATTGTAATTGCACTTATGACACGAGGTTAGGTTGCATTAGTGGTGGAAGTCTTCCCGGACCCGATCGGCATATCCAGCAACCACTAATGTTGAACCTAATGCAAGAGGTCTAAGTGCGCAGATACGAGACGGGCTCAGACACGAGGTTAGGCCCAACTTGTGGAATAAGTCTACCCCGACCCGACCGGCATATCCAGCAACCACTAATGTTGAACCTAATGTGGAAGGTCTAAGTGCGCAAGTATGTGACGGGCGCAGACACAAGGTTAGGCCCACCTTGTGGAATAAGTCTGCCCGGACCCGACCGACATATCCAACATCCACAAGTTGTAGGCCTAATGTGGGAGGTCTAGCCATTATAACCATAAGTGGACATGGTAATGAATTGTTGTAAACAAGGAATGATAGTAACTTATTATGATTAATTACTTAAAGAAAATGTTGTATATAATAGGTAGGATTTTCCTAGGGACGAGTGGAAATTATAACATAAGTTATAATAAAAGGAAAGAAAGCTTATTAGTAAACCTTAGGTAAGAAAACTAAGTTAGTAAGTAAACAACATCAAGTTGTAGTGATACGTTAAACAGGAAACAGGTGAACTGAAAAGAAGTATACTGAATTAAATATTAAGTAAAACATGTTATTGTAACTATGGAAACAGACAATACAGAAGGGATTGTAAGATTACTTTCGTTAATTATGATCTAGAGGTGAAAGATCGTAAGATTACTTCTGTTAATTACAATCTAAAGAATAACATGTAATGGGGCTTATTAATGAACTTAAATGGTTTAAGTTATATTTATGTGAAATTAATAAGCAAGTGAAACTTTGGCAAGTAAAAAGCAGTCAATGTGTATGGAGATAACCTGTTAGTCTATAATACTTAACCTAGTTGAATCCATAGGGATTGTGTGAACATAAACATGAATAGGGGTTAAGTAAACTTGGTTGAATCAGTGGGAGGGTTAAGTAAATCTTGGGTAGGTGGGTAATATTAGTATATATAGGCCCACAAACTTAACCACTAAATAAACTTGCTTGAATAAGTGAATAGGGGTTAAGTAATTCTTGCGTAGGTGGGTAATATTAATATTTACATATGGGCCAACAAACTTAACCTGATAAAGTTATGTAATTAAGAAACCTAGTGGTATACATAACCAATGGAAATAATAAATATATGTAATTAAAGACACTTAGTGGTATACATATTCAAATGGAAAACCTAGTGTGGGATACAAGACAAAGAGGAGAGCTTATATCATATTGTGTGGGACCCATTTCAGCCAGTAACCCAGAGTAGGTAACAAACATGTACTCCGAACTAGGTCGGAGAAAGGGCACGCTTACTTGACTGATTGTAAGAGATCCAAACATGGAGGACGGTGTGGGTGGCGCAAACCGACCGGACCATGTGCGTGCATGAGCCGGGAAGAGAGGGATAAGACGACCGTGACATCAGTAGATATGGTTGTGTACATCTTGAAAATGAACGGTTGCCACTTTAGAAAGTGATGCATCCTACTGTGGGGGCCAGCACAGGGTATCTACGGAGTAGGGAGCCGATCGATTAGGGTAGTAGTTAGGGTACATTTAGACTCTGGAAAGTTTAGGAGTCTGTTATTGGGGCTGCCTATGGATTATATGGGGTTAAAACCTCTAATCAGAAGTTCGCCTAAGTCTACCATTTCATACATGTTGGGGATCATCTCATTCTGGTTATACTAGTAATAGTGTAGAGTAATCATTAGAGAAGCGTATACACCTTATCCTGTCTACCTTGTCACACCTGTCGCTTATGTAGTAATCTCTCTTATCCACTTTATATCCTGGCATGCTACTTTTATTTATTTACTTGCTAAAATTAACTAGACTCGCTAGACTTTATGTTTGACCCTTTTTATTTTCTCTTCTTTCTTCTGTCCCTTCCCCTCAGGTTCATTGGATGGGAAGTCTCAGGCTTAGTCAGGACTCGGTTATCATCTTTCTTGGAGTAGGTTTTGAAGTATTGCTCAAGTTCTTGTCTCTACTATGGCTTAGTCTCTTTTTGGGAAATTATACTTTTCATGTACTCTGATGGAACAGGATAGAAAGTTTTATATTATTGTAATGGCTTTTATGCAGTTTCAGACTTATGGTATTTTGGACCATGATGTTATGATTTTATGTTTGAAATAAAAATTTAAATTCCGTCGTTGCTTTTATATCTACTTGTAATATTTCCGTTTTTGTTTACCTATAATGCTTCATGAAATTTATTGCATTCCCCTTGTGAGTGACATTAATGGATGTGGGGTGTCACACTTGGTATCACAGCTGAAGGTTACCAGATTGGATAAAGTTTTTGAAAACTATTTCCAAAAAGGTTTTAGAAGAAAGCATTTTCAAAAAGAAAAGTCTGTTTTGAAAAACATATTCCCTAAAGCCATATGAAATATCCCTCGATTCTCCACTTGATTCCTTTTTCCTTTTGTCTAGGGAACCAATCCTTCCCAAAAGGTATCCCCATTACGGCATGGTTCCTTAGGCAGGTTAAGACTACGGCACATGTCGAAGGGAAATCAAGTGCCTAACCTCCATCTATAGCCATAGTAGTTTCACCTGCGGCTAACTTTCTCGAGCTTCATATGGATTCCCATGCGATGGAGGCAGGTTTCGAGTGATTAGTTAGCTTGTTACATAAATATGGTAAAAAGGAGAATAAGGGAGTTAGGACTAAGGAGCACAGCCCAAGGATGAGAAAAATGATGGCCCAGGAAGGGAACATAGAGAAAGTTCAAATAAATCTGAAAAGGTATGGCCTAAGAAAGGACATCAACAACAACAGAAGAAGGGCGGAAAGAATGACAAGGCTAAGGGTAAAAGGAAAAGCCATAGTTGCAGGTGAGAGGGTCACTTAGCCAAGGACTGCAGGAAAAGGAAGAATGCTTGGTTTGTTTGTGGAAAGGTCGAAAACTTTTTGATAGAGGTAGAAAATTTTCTGTGAAAGGTTTAATTTCTCTTTCTAATCATACCATTAGAACACTTTTTGATTTTGGCGCTTCACATTCATTTATATCTAGTTCTGTGGTTGAATCTGTGCACTTAATTACTAGTATGGTAGTGGATCCTGTAGTTGTCTCAAACCCCATTAGTGGTTCGGCTCATTTATCTATGAGTTATCGGGGTTTGAGGGTATTTGTGTTGGGCGCCGAGTTCGAGTGCAACGCATGTATTCTTAGGTCCATGGGCTATGGGTTGATTCTAGGAATGGATTGGCTTACCACGTATGGTGCCATTTTGGATTGTGAGAGGTGGGTCGTTAGACTGTTGACTTGCCAAGGGAGGAACCTCAAGATTTCATGTAACCCAAGGGGTCTGTTATGTTGAGTTTCCTAGAGTCACTAGACGCATCTATCGATGATCTAAAATCTATTCAAGTAGTCCATGAGTATCCTAATGTCTTTGATGAGGTTCAGGGTTTACCCAAAGGCACAAGATCAATTTCCACATATATTTAGTGGACAATGCAAAGCCAGTTGCTTTGCCCATGCGCCATATGGATCCAAGAGAAAGTACGGGAGCTACTTGAGAAAGGGTTTTCTTTTGGGATGGGATGAAGAAAGATGTAGCAGAGTTTGTTTATTAATGTCTGATTTGCCAGCAAGACAAAGCTGAGAAAAGGAAGCCCAGTGGTTTACTTCATCCTTTAGAGGTCTCGTAGTGGAAGTGGGAGAGCGTCTCCATGGATTTCGTAGATGGTTTTCCTAGATCAAGGAAGGGCAACACCAGCCTTTGGGTGATAATAGACAGGCTTACTAAGAACGTTCATTTCATACCAGTAAAGAGTATGAGGACGGCAACATGGTTGGCAGCAGTTTACGTTCGTGAGATAGTCGATATTCATGGAGTACCTTCCAGTATTGTAAGTGATCGAGATCCCATTTTTACCAGTGAATTTTGGAGGATCTTACAGGAAGCATTAGGTACATAGTGGTATTTGAGCACTACTTATCATCCACAAACCGATGGGCAGACGGAGAGGGTGAACAGAATTCTTGAAGATCTTTTAAGGTTGTGTATCCTAGACTTCGGAGGGACTTGGGAAGTGCATCTTCCTTTAGAAGAATTTGCCTATAACAACAATTATCAAGCTAGCATCAGCAAGGCACCCTTTGAAGCATTGTCCGGTCGACCCTGTAGATCACCAATTTTTTGGTGGTAATATACAGAAAGATTATTACTTGGGCCAGATATGGTTAGAGAAACATCCGAGAAGATTAGCCTTATTCGACGGTGGATGAAGACAGCTTAAGATATGAAGAAATCCTACACAGACAAGAGAAGGACTGACATCGAATTCGAAGTGGGAGACTTAGTTTTTATCAAAGTGTCACCTTTGAGGAATGTGGTTCGCTTCGAATCGATAGGGAAGTTGGCACCTAGGTTTGTGGGACCATTTCCCATAACCGAGAGGATTGGCCAAATGGCCTATAGAGTAAAACTTCCAGAAAATTTATCTGGTGTTCATGATGTTTTCCATGTTTCTCATTTGCAAAGGTGTTTGCATGACACCGCGGAAGTTGTTAGGCCAAGCATATTGAAAGAAGTGGAAGTAAAGTGGAAGGCGACAGTCAAACGAGTCCCTACCCGTATTCTTAGATCAAAAGTTAAGAAGCTACGCAATAAAGAGAACAAGCTGATAAAGGTTCAGTGGGGAGATAACCCGGAGGATGCGACTTGGGTAGACCGAAGACAAGATTCAGGCCTCATACCCTTTTCTTTTCGAGGGTATGTTCTTAACTCCTTTTCCAAAATTTTATCTGTGTTTGTTTCTATCATTTGAATTATTCTATCCATAGAATTTTCGACCTTTAGATAGGAATCCTATGGATGTAAACATGTGTTTGAGACATGTTTTATTTGATGGATGCAAGTGGATGCAAGCGTTTGCTAGTGGATGCTTATGGATGCATATACACACACATTAGGCACTAGATCGGATCAATCACTCACATGCTGCATATGGATTTGTGTGCATTTTCTTTTCTTTTATGGATGGAAATGGATGTACTAACATATGGATGTTGCATTTGGACGAATGAGTGTGCACACATATAGAAATTACATATTATAGTATGATTATTTGCATACATATTGTGAAACACCCCACCTCCGTTAAGGTCACTTACAAAGGAAATGCCTTAACTTTGGTGGAGCATTATAGGTAAAAGACACAGATAATTTACAAGACAGACATATATAAGCAGCGGGAAAAAAACTAAATTTATTTCATACATGGTTCATAACAAAAACATTACAGCAAACTGCCTCAAAACAACTTCCAAATCATTACATCAAAATCTCTATCTTGATTATAATATAAAGAAGCATAAAACACAATAAAACTGCATAAATCCCCAAGTGGTAGTGTGTCCAAAGCCATAGCCAAAGCTAAGAGGTTCTAAGCCATACATTACAGAGTCTTCAAGCTTGGAAAGATGAATGGTCCAAATTAAGCTGAGCTATTCCCTCCCTGGCTACCTGAGGGGGGGAAACGGAAGGAAAGGGAGTGAAAGAAAAATGAGTCAGACTTAAGTCTGGTAAGTCCAGTGATTATTCAGCATGTAACTGGTAAGAGAACCATGGCATGAATAAACTGGACGCATGACAATAACAAAGAAATAAGGTAACATAGGATAAGGCAAGATAAACAAGACAAGGTAAACTAATCGTACTATCGCACTCATATCCTTATTCTCTGCACCTACTAGTTATTTCAACTATCATCATGAGTTCAAATCCAATGATCCCTTTTTATCGATCGGCTCCTACTCGCACGCATATACTACTTGTGTCATACGGCCCCGGTCAATTGTAAATACCTGTGTTGATCCCACCATAGGGTGTATCAAATCCTATGGTGGCAACCCGACACGATTCAAGATGCATAGTGTATAACTACTGATGCCCAGTGCCTGCTTTTTCCACTCCGGAGTATGTGCACGCCCGTACTCCGTCGTAACCTACACTGACGCACCAACCGCCGTTGTTTTGACCGCTTATAATCAGCCCACTAATCATGCCCCACCCTGCCTAGTTCAGGGTACCGTGGTACATCTTTGTGGGTTACTGCTGAAATGGGTCCCGTTACTAGGGTTTTCCTAATCAACATGTTAAACTGGTTAAGTGTCCTAGTTAACCTAACCCCACCCATCAGTTTAGTTAACATGTTGTATTGGTTAAGTGTTGCCTTAATTAACTTAACCCTACCATTCTTACTTAGCTTTAATTCATTCATTAAAGCACCAACCACTCATATTAAACAGGTATTGTTGCAGTCATTGGATGTGCCGGTCGGGTCCGGGCAGATTTACACCGCAACTCAGTCTAACCTCGGGTTCTTTTGGGCTCAATGCGCTAACCTCTCACATTAGATATATATTGTTACGGTTGTTGGATGTGTCGGGCGGTTCCAGGCAGTCTTACACCGTAACTCAATCTAACCTCGAGTTAGGCATATTCGTATTTTCTAAATTTACCTCTTTATATTTATATGTAAATTATTGTCATTCAAGTCAAACCCCACTTTCCCTTTAAATCAAGTTCATAATTTTTGGTATAAAAATATATACCATTTTATGCCATAAAACATTTACATGATTATGAGCCAAATATGCCACTTATATGTAATTTCATGTTTTTCCCCAACATTAGCCCCGTTAAACGCTCGCATAAATCACATAAAATGTTAGGCTCGCTACATAGCCTAACTCATACACAAAAGGGGAAAAAGAGGAACATGTAATATTCCAACATCATAAAAAATGGATCTAACTACACATGTGTCATATGAATTCGGCATAGAACAATATACGTGAACTAGCAAATTTAGATCTACTCAACATGAATCGTAAAATAGGGGTTTTACATAGAACTACATAAACTTAAATTAGGCATGCAGTTGTGAACTTGCAACTTAGCATGTAGTTCTAGTCATACATGTGAACATGGTTGAATATGCATAAACATAGCAAAATTCCCAAACTGACATACAACATATAGGTGTCATCACCAAATTATACAACATAATATGTCATTGCCAAATTATACAACATGATATGTCATCGCCAAACTATACAACATGATATGCCATTGCCAAATTATACAATCATGATATGTCATCGCCAAATTATATAACATGATATGTTATCGCTAAATTATACAATATATAGGTTCATTGCCAAGCATTTAACATGGTTGTTTTATCATCAAATAAAATACAACATGATCACAAACTTAACATGATAAGAGTCATAGTCTTAATCAATTCAGTTTTAACAGAAAATGATAGGCATAAATTTACATTAGGCGTTGTTCTACATCCAGTTATTTAGTCACGATTCTAATATCATTTAGGTCTAAATGATAACTGGACTTACAAAAAGGAGACTAGTCTTATGTTCAGGGATCTGTATTCTGAAACTGAATAGCTCTCCTTTATTGTAGACGTTGAATTCTCTTAGTTGAATTAGATTTGGTTTGTAATTTCTAACTTTCTTCCTAGTAGAAGGAGAATGGCGGCTACTAAAGGTTGAGTACTGACAGCATGACGGCTGTAGGAATATTTTTATGTGGCTTACGGTTTAGACTTAGGTTACTTATATAGAAGTTTGATTTTATAGGAGCCATTAGATCAACCTAGGGCCAATCAAAGCCATTCAAACCTAAGAGAACCAACCAGAATTTGCCACACAAGCCCTTATGACTCAGAGAACCGTCACACAAAGAAACACGTCAGGTTTCAAATCTGGCCCGAGGGAAAAGTCGACCCCCTGGTCGACCTATGTGACCCAGGTCGACCCCCTGGTCGAACTGATTTCTGTGCGGGAATTTCTCGCCCAGCCTACTCCGAGGTTTTTGAATTTTGAAACTTGAATTTGAATTTCGGGCTGGTTTTATTATTTAAATTCTTGAATCTTCTGAAGGTCATAACTCCTTCATACGGAGTCCGATTTATGCAAACTCTGACTCTATCTCAAGAAGAATTCCGAGACGAATGCAATGGCGTTACCCGTTTCCCTTAATTCTCACATTTGTAATTAATTATTCTTTAATTTGTTACTTTAATGCCTATAGAAAATACGGGGTGTTACATTCTCCCCTCCTTAAAGGATTTCATCCTCGAAATCTTCGAGTCAATAAGAATGTATATCCTACCATCCAATCGTCCATCTACTCATCCATCAAACACAGGCGTCCATTGCGCTTAAAAAGACTTCTAATGCTTCATGATCATATGCATAGTGTGTGTACATGTCCATATCTAATGCAAAATCAGGTGGTCTACTGATTCAGTTGACCTCCTTAATGCCAGTCATGTCGGTGCCATGAGTCCATTATTTATGCAATCATCCCTAATTATAATTTCTAAATGAGTGCACAATCATTCATACAAATGCAACATCCACATGATAACACATCAAGTTTCAATCATATACAAGTACATATATGCATATGCAATATGAAAGTGACTGAGCCGATCTAACACCTAATGTGTGTGTATATGCATCTACGAGCAACCACTAGCAATCACTTGCAACCATCAATCATAACATGTTTCAAATACATGTTTACATTCATTGGTTTCTACCTCAGGATCACGAATAGCACGGAGGAAATACTTAAAAAAAATAGATATAAACATGAATAAACTTAATGAAAAAGAGATCAAAGATGTACCCTAAAAAAGAAAAGGGTAGGCTGCGCGTATCTTAGCCTCAGTTTCCCAAGTCGAGTCTTCCTCAGCATCACTCCATTGAACTTTAACAATTTTGACTTCGCAGTTGCGTAGATTTTTGACTTCTGTACCCAAGATACGAGTTGGAACTCTTCTCACAGTCGCCTCTCATTCTACTTCTACTTCCTCTAATATGCTTGGTTCCACCACTTCCGCAGACTCATGTAAGCACTTCCGTAAGTGAGAAACATGGAAGACATTATGAACTCCAGCCAATCTTTCGGGCAGCTCTACTCTGTAATCCATCTTTCCAATCTTTTCAATGATAGGAAACGACCCTACAAATCTTGGTGCCAACTTTCCTGCAGATCCAAAGCGAACGACGTTCCTTAAAGGAGATACTTTAAGGAAAACTCTGTCTCCAACCTCAAACTCAAGTTCGGTCCTTCTTTTATCTGCGTAGGACTTCTGTCTATCTTGGACAGTCTTCATTCTTCTTCGTATCAAGTCTACTTTCTCTGAAGTTTCTCTAATCATATCTGGTCCAAGTATGAGCTTGCCTGTAGACTCCCACCAACAAGTTGGTGATCGGCATGGTCTTTCATATAAAGCTTCGAAGGGTGCCATGCCTATGGTGGCTTGGTAGCTATTGTCATAGGCAAAATCCACCAAAGGAAGATGATCCTCCCATGTTCCTCCAAAGTCAAGAATGCATAATCTCAAGAGGTCCTCTAATACTCTGTTCACCCTTTCCGTCTGACCATCGGTTTGGGGGTGATAGGCCGTGCTTAAGCATAGTTGTGTGCCTACAGCCTCTTGCAAGCTCCTCCAAAACTCGCTCGTAAAGATAGGATCTCGGTCACTCACAATGCTAGAGGGTATCCCGTGGAGTCGAACTATCTCTTTAAGATAAATGGATGCTAAAGATGAGGCAGTCTTCTACTTTTAATGGGTATAAAGTGAGCGCTTTTTGTGAGTCTGTCCACTATTACCCAAATATTGGTATTTCCCCTTCTTGACCTAGGCAGCCCATCAATAAAGTCCATTGAAATGCTATCCCATTTCCACTGTGGGACCTCTAGAGGATGAAGCAAACCACCAGGCTTCTTTTGCTCCGCCTTGACTTGCTGGCATATTAAGCACTTAGAGACGAATTCAGCTTCATCCCTCTTCATGCCATTCCAAAAGAAAACCCTTTTTACGTCTTTATACATCTTGTCTCCACCTGGGTGTATGGTCAACTTGGAATGGTGTGCCTCTTCGAGAACCTTCTTCACCAAATCCCTTGCTTGTGGGATGCATAGCCTTCCATCCTGCCTCAACCAACCCTTATCATCGATTGAGTATCTATTGAGGTGACTAGAAGTCTCACCCCTAATTAGCTTATCCATCACATCAACTAGCTGAGAGTCTTCACGTTGCGCAGTTCCTATTGAATCCAAAAGAGTAGGCCGGACCTCTAGCGATGCTACAACCAGTCACATGATTGACAGAGGGTCTAAAGTCAAAGTTGGCCATGTACTCCAAGTTCTGCCTTTCCACAAAGAGAGGACTTAAGGTTAGCTTCTTTCTACTCAAGGCATCTTCCACTACATTGCCCTTGCCAGGGGTATAGGAAATCTCGAAATCGTAGGATGCCAAGAACTCCATCCACCATTGTTGCCTTAAGTTAAGATCTTTCTACGAGAAAAGGTACTTCAACGATTTATAGTCAGTATACAATTCAAACTTCTCACCTAGGAGATAATGGCGCCAAGACTTAAGCGCAAAGACGATGGCAGCCAACTCTAGATCATGGGTTGGGTAGTTTCTCTCATGTACTTTGAACTGTCTGCCTCCATAAGCTGCTACCTTCCCTTCTTGCATCAAGACAGCACCTAGTCCCGTACCACATGAATCTGTGTATACAGTAAACATCTTGCTCCCATCCGGCATGGTCAGAATTGGGGCTGTTGTTAGAGCCCTCTTCAATCGTTGGAAAGCAACATCGCAATCCAAATCCCAATTGAAAGTTAGGTTCTTCTTCATCAACCTTGTAAGTGGAGCTGAGATTTTCGCAAAGTCTTTGATGAACTTTCGGTAAAAGCCCGCTAGCCCGAGGAAGCTTCAGACTTCGGTCGCATTCCATGGAACCTTCCAATCTTGCACCACAACTACTTTTGCGGGGTCCACAGCTAACCCTTCCTTGGACACCACATGTCCGAGAAACCTTACTTCCTCTCTCCAGAAGTGGCATTTGGAGAATTTGGCTTTCAACTGATGTGCTCGAAGAGTATCCATAACTTCTTTTAAATGCTGAGCATGCTCTTCCTCATTCTTTGAGAAAATCAAAATGTCATCTACGAAGACCACCACAAACTTATTAAGGAACTCCCTGAACACCCTGCTCATCAAGTCAACGAAATAAGTGGGTGCGTTCGTCAAGCCGAAAGGCATGATAAGCCACTCAAAGAAACCATCTGGGGTTCTGAACGTGGTCTATCAATACTGTCTTCAGCTACTCTTAGCTGATGAAACCCGGTAGCTAGATCTAGTTGGGAGAAAACCGATGCACCTACAAGCTGATCAAACAAGTCATCTATTCTTGGAAGTGGGTGCCTATTCTTCTTGGTCAGCTTGTTTAGCTCCCTATAATCGACGCATAGGCGAAGTGAACCATCTGCTTTGGTAGTGAATACTATCGGAGCACCCCATTTAGAAATACTTCGCCTTATAAACCCCTTCTCAAGCAACTCTTTAACTTGCTTGCTGAGTTCTTTCCTCTCCCTTGGAGCCATGTGTCTAACGGGTAAAGCAACGGGTTTTGCATTATCAACGAGGTATATGCGGAAGTCTATCTCCCGCTTCGGAGGTAACCCCTTCACCTCTTCAAAGACATTCGAGTATTCACGGACTACTCTAACAGACTACAAATTCTCAATAGATGCATCAAGAGATTCTAGATAGCTAAGAATAATAGAGTTCATAGGATTACAAGAAATTTCCAGAGTGTTACCGAGGAGAGTCATGAGTCTAACCACTCTCTTTTCACAATCGAGGATGGCACCATTACTAGATAGCCAATCCATGCCTAGAATCAACCCATAGCCCGTGAAGCCAAAAACATAGGCATTACATCTAAACCCAACACTTAGTATAGAAATTTCCAAATCCAAACAAATCATTGACAAATAAGTTGAGCCCCCAATTAGATTTGAAACAACCAAGGGATCCTCTACTAAACTGGTGTCTAGGTGCAGAGATTCAACTAAAGCAGTAAATATAAAAGAGTGTGATGCGCTAGAATCAAAGAGTGTACAAACAGGATGATCAAAAATATAAACTAAACTCTCAACAGAAATATTTCCACCTCGTTCTTGTGGAGGTGCCATGAGAGCATGAACCTGCCCTCCAGAAGTAGATCCAACTCTCTGCCCTTGCTTTCTTGGGCAGTCCTTAGCCATGTGTCCCGTCTCGCCGCAATGGAAACAACCACCCATCTTCCTCTTCTTCTTTCTGCAGTCTTTAACCAGATGTCCAGGAATGCCACAAAAATTACACTTCCTCTTGTCATGGGGTTTGTTATTCTTCCTTCCCTTCTTGGAATCTGTCTTCTTGCTTTGTGATCCCTCCACTTTCTTATCTTGAGGTACTTCTACCTTTGTCTCTTTCTTGCCAACCTTATCTTCTTCTTGTAATAGCGTTATGTCCACCGGTCTCTCATAAGTCACACCCATAGGTATATGGGACATAGCTACGCTGTGTAGTGGCTCATTCAATCCTTTAACAAAACGGAGAGCCTTCTTATGTGGAGTGTCCATTAACTCCAATCCGAACCTAGCTAGATGGTTGAATTGGTTAAAGTATTCCTTGACCGACATACTTCCCTGTTTAAGAGCTAAGAACTTCTCCATCTATAGGCTTCGTTCAGCTTGTGAGAGGAATTTCATTTCAAACCTCATTCTGAAATCCATCCAGGTTTCAACTGGTCTTTCAGCATTAGTAACTTCCCACCAATAGGAGGCTTCGTCTTTAAGCAACCATACGGCCAACTGTATCTTCTGCCTATCTTCCACTTCGAAGATAACAAACAAATCCTCAGTTTCTTTGAGCCAGTTTCTTGCTTCCATGAAGGATTCATTTCCATTGAAGTTCTTTCCAACCATGGCTCGAAAGTCCCTAAATATTTTTGAGAAAGCATTTGCACACGGAGGAGGAGGAAGAGGAACCGCTAAAGCTGGGGGAGGAGGAACGTCTGCTGGGCCTGCGACATTAGCCCTAGCCTCTAGGTACCTTCTGAACCAGCCAAGTACCGGCACACCCTCTGTAAGGTTAAGATCCCCAGACATGCTGAAATGAAAAAGGAAAGATTCAAAACAAAGGATAGAAAGATAATGCATATGGCTTTGGGGGATTATGCCTTTTTAAAATAAAATAACTCTTTTTCTTGAAAATTGCTTCTTTAAACTTCTTCTTTTTGAAAAATAGTTTTCAAAATTTTTATCTGATCTGGTAAACCTGGCTCCGATACCAAGTGAAACACCCCACCTCCGTTAAGGTCACTCACAAAGGGAATGCCTTAACTTTGGTGGAGTATTATAGGTAAAAGACACAGATAATTTACAAGACAGACATATATAAGCAGCGGAAAAAAAAACTAAATTTATTTCATACGTGGTTCACAATAAAAACATTACAGCAAACTGTCTCAAAACTACTTCCAATCATCAAAACCTCTGTCTTGATTATAACATAAAGAAGCATAATACACAATAAAACTGCATAAATCCCCAAGTGGTAGTGTGTCCAACGCCATAGCCAAATCTAAGATGTTCCAAGCCATACATCACAGAGTCTTCAAGCTTGGAAAGACGAACGGTCCAAATTAAGCTGAGCTATTCCCCCCTGGCTACCTGAGGGGGAGGAAACGGAAGAAAAGGGAGCTAAAGAAAAATGGGTCAAAAATCAGTCTGGTAAGTCCAGTGATTATTCAGCATGTAAACTGGTAAGAGAACCATGGCATGAATAAACTGGACGTAAGACAATAACAAAGAAATAAGGTAACATAGGATAAGGCAAGATAAACAAGGCAAGGTAAACTAATCATACTATCGCACTCATATCCATATTCTCTGTACCTACTAGATATTTCAACTATCATCTTGAGTTCAAATCCAGTGATCCCTTTTTATCGATCGGCTCCTACTCGCACACATTTACTACTTGTGTCGTACGGCTTCGCTCGATTGTAGATACCTATGCTGGTGCCACCATGGGATGTATCAAATCCTATGGTGGCAACCCAAAACGATTCAAGATGCACAGTGTATAACTACTGATGCCCAGTGCCTTCTTTTTCCACTCCGGAGTATGTGCACGCCCGTACTCCGTCGGAACCTACACTGATGCACAAACCGCCGTTGTTTTGACCGCTTATAATCAGCCCAGTAATCGTGCCCCACCCTGCCTAGTTCAGGGTACCGTGGTACATCTATGTGGATTACTGCTGAAATGGGTCCCCGTTGCTAAGGTTTTCCTAATCAACATGTTAAATTGGTTAAGTGCCCGAGTTAACCTAACCCCACCCATCGGTTTAGTTAACATGTTGTATTGGTTAAGTGTTGCCTTAATTAACTTAACCCTACCATTCCTGACTTAGCTTTAATTCATTCATTAAAGCACCAACTACTCACATTAGACAGGTATTGTTGCTGTCACTGGATGTGCCGGTTGGGTCCGGGCAGTTTTACACCACAACTTAGTCTAAACTCGGGTTCTTTTGGGCTCAATGCACTAACCACTCACATTAGATATATATTGTTACAGTTGCTGGATGTGCCGGGTGGTTCCGGGCAGTCTTACACCGTAACTCAATCTAACATCGAGTTAGGCATGTTCGTCTTTTCTAAATTTACATATTTTCCTCTTTATATTTATATGTAAATTATTGTCATTCAAGTCTAGCCCCACTTTCCCTTTAAATCAAGTTCATAATTTTAGGTATAAAAATTTATACCACTTTATGCCATAAAACATTTAAATGTTTATGAGCCAAATATGCCACTTATTTGTAATTTCATGTTTTTCCCCAACGTTACCCCCATCAAACATTCACATAAATCACATAAAATGTTAGGCTCGCTACATAGCCTAACTTATACACAAAAGGGGAAAAAGAGGAACATGTAATATTCCAAGATCATAAAAATATGGATCTAACTACACATGTGTCATATGAATTCAGCATAGAACAATATATATGAACTTGCAAATTTAGATCTACTCAACATGAATCGTAAAATAGGGGTTTTACATAGAACTACATAAACTTAAATTAGGCATGCAGTTGTGAACTTGCAAATTAGCATGTAGTTCTAGTCATATATGTGAACATAGTTGAACTTGCATAAACATAGCAAAATTCCCAAATTGTCATATAACATATACATGTCATCACCAAATTATACAACATAATATGTCATCGCCAAATTATACAACATGATATGTCATCACCAAATTATATAACATGATATGCCATTGCCAAATTATACAATCATGATATGTCATCGCCAAATTATATAACATGATATGTCATCGCTAAATTATACAACATATAGGTTCATTGCCAAGCATTTAACATGGTAGTTTTATCATCAAATAACATACAACATGATCACAAACTTAACATGATAAGAGTCATAGTCTTAATCAATTCAGTTTTAACATAAAAGGATAGGCATAAATTTAAATTAGGCGTTGTTCTACATCCAGTTATTTAGTCACGATTCTAATATCGTTTAGGTCTAAATGATAACTGGACTTACAAAAAGGAGACTAGTCTTGTGTTCTGGGATCTGTATTCTGAAACTGAATAGCTCTCCTTTTTGTAGACGTTGAATTCTCTTAGTTGAATTAGATTCGATTTGTAATTTCTAACTTGCTTCCTAGTAGAAGGAGAATGGCGGCTACTCTAGGTTGAGTACTGACAGCATGACAACTCTTAAAATATTTTTGTGTGGCTTAGGGTTTAGATTTAGGTTGCTTATATAGAAGTTTGATTTAATAGGAGTCGTTAGATCAACCTAGGGACAATCAAAGCCATTTAAACCTAAGAGAACCAACCAGAATTTGCCACACAAGCCCTTATGACTCAGAGAATCGTCACACAAAGAAACATGCAGGTTTCGGATCTGGCCCGAGGGGGAGGTCGACCCCTAGGTCGACCCCCTGGTCGACCTATGTTACCCAGGTCGACCTAATTTCTGGGCAGGAAATTTCCTGCCCAGCCTACTCCGGGGTTTTTGAATTTCGTAACTTGAATTTGAATTTTGGGATGGTTTTATTATTTAAATTCTTCAATCTTCTGAAGGTCATAACTCCTTCATACGGAGTCCATTTACACAAACTCGGACTCTATCTCAAGCAGAATTCCGAGTCGAATGCAATGGCTTAACCCATTTCCCATAATTCTCGCATTTGTAATTAATTATTCTTTTATTCGTTACTTTAATTTCTACAGAAAATACGAGGTGTTACATATTGGACTTATGGCACTAACATACATTGCATTTAGGAGGTCAACTAAATCAGTAGATTGCCTAATCATTGCATTAGTATTGGGACATATAAACACACCTTTGCATGTATTCATATAAGCATTAGAAATCTTTAAGGACAATGGATGCCAGTGATTGATGGATGATTGTATGGATGATGGATGGTAGGATATGCATTCTTCTAAACTTAGTGATTTCGGGGATGAAATCTTTTGAGTAGGGGGAAATGTAACATCCCGTATTTTTAACAACACTAAAAGAGGATAAGTTGAATAATAATTAATTTAATATTCGTAATTAAGGGAAACAGACTGTGCCATTGCGTCCGTCTCGAAATTCTGGTCAAGATTGACATTTGGTTTGCATAAAATGGATACAGTATGAAGAAGTTATAAGGAATTTAAGTTTGTATACGCACAAAAGAAATATATATATATATACACATGAACCAGATATGAGTTAGAAACCCTATCCAAAATCGTTCAAATATCAAAATTTGCATAAGGTGGCAAAATTCCCGCTCTAGGGGGTCGACCCCCTAGAGGGGTGTCGACACCGGGGTCGACCCCCCTTAAGGGGTGTCGACACCAAGGTCGACCCCTCTAAAGGGGTGTTAACACCCCTAGGGCTGACGTCGTAGTCGGTTTCAGAGGGGATGGCGGCTATAAATACATGGTCATTTCTCCTGTTTTCTTCATTGGAAATCATGGAGGCCAAATGATGCCGGTATCTGAACTGAGACGGATCTTTTCTTCAACAACGATCAACTAAAGTTAATCAAACTTAGATATTCATCCAACCTCAACTATTTTCTACCTTTTCTTTTAATCCAAACACTGTGAGTTCTAGGTTACTTTTAGATTTAAATGATTGAAAGTAAAACGTGATGGTACTGTGATTTGGATCTGTCTAGAATCATGAATCTATGTTATTATTGGATCTCAAACTTTATTATGATAGATCTATTTTTATATATCTAATTCACATGTGGTTAGTTTATCATGTCACCTTTGTAGATCTGAACCTTTGTCAAGTTTGTAGTTAATTTGGGATTATCATAATATGGACAATTGTACCTTTGTTTAGATCTAGATCGTCATATTGTGGTTAACTGAGATCTGTCATTATTGGACATATGAATTCTTATTTGTATCTGTTCATCCTAAGTATGTTGGATCTAGTTTTATCATTACCCTTTTCACTAGATCTGTTTTTATATCCACCTTATTATGCCAATTACTTGTCTATGCCGGTATATATGTTTATGTCACTTCTGTTAGAATGATCACTATTGTCATTTTTCCCATAATCTTTCCCTTTTATTATTTTAGGCTAGGCTACTTTATAGCCTAGATGCCGCCAAATATATACGAATGCGTTAGTAAGGGAACGTGGGAAAATATTAGAATTGGCATAACCTGGTTAATGCATATGAATATGGACAAACAATTCACTTTTATAAAATTGGAAAAAGGGCATAATCACCCAAAAATCCATAGGTGAGAATTTGGATAATAATGAAATGTCTAAGATTACAATAAGAAATTGTAATTAAACTTATGACACGAGGTTAGGTTGCATTAGTGGTGGAAGTCTTCCCGGACCCGACCGGCATATCCAGTAACCACTAACGTTGAACCTAATGTGAGAGGTCTAAGTACACAAATGCGAGATAGGCTTAGACACGAGGTTAGGTCCAACTTATGGAATAAGTCTGCCCGGACTCGACCGGCATATCCAACATCCACAAGTTGTAGGCCTAATGTGGGAGGTCTAGCCTATTATAACCATAAATGGACATGGTAATGAATTGGAGTAAACAAGGAATGATAGTTACCTATTATGATTAATTACTTAATGAAAATGTTTCATATAATAGGTAGGCTTGTCCTAGGGATGAGTGGAAATTATAACATAAGTTATAATAAAAGGAAAGAAAACTTAATGGTAAACCTTAGTTAAGAAAACTAAGTTAATAAGTAAACAACGTCAAGTTGTAGTGATATGTTAAACAAGAAACAAGTGAACCGAGAAGAAGTATATTTATTTAAATATTAAGTAAAACATGTTATTGTAGCTATGGAAACAGATAATACAAAAGGGATTGTAAGATTACTTCCGTTAATTACAATCCACATGTGAAAGATTGTAAGATTACTTCTGTTAATTACAATCTAAAAAATAACATGTAATGGGGCTTATTAATGAACTTTAATGGATTAAGTTATATTTATATGAAATTAATAAGCAAGTGAAACATTAGCAAGTAAAAAAGCAGTCAATGTGAATGGGGATAACCTGTTAGTCTGTAATACTTAACCTAGTTGAATCCATAGGGATTGTGTGGACATAAACATGGATAGGGGTTAAGTAAACTTAGTTGAATCAGTGGGAGGGTTAAGTAAATCTTGGGTAGGTGGGTAATATTAGTATATATAGGCCCATAAACTTAACTGTTAAATTGACATGCTTGAATCAGTGAATAGGGGTTAAGCAAATCTTGGGTAGGTGGGTGATATTAATATTTACATATAAGTCCACAAACTTAACTCGATAAGGTTATGTAGTTAAAGGCACCTACTGGTATACCTAACTGATGGAAATGATAAAGAAATGTAATTAAGGACACCTAGTGGTATACATAATCAAATGGAAAACCTAGTGGGGGATACAAGACAAAGGGGAGAGCTTGTATCATATTGTGGGGGACCCGTTTTAGCCAGTAACCCGGAGTAGGTATTTAACATGTACTCAAACTAGGTCGGAGAAGGGGTACGCTTACTGGACTGATTGTAAGAGATCCAAACGTGGAGGACGGTGTGGGCGGTGCAAACTAACCGGGCCATGTGCGTGCATGAGCCGGACAGAGGGGGATAAGACGACCGTGACATCAGTAGATATGGTTGTGCACATCTTGAAAATGAATGGTTTCCACTTTAGGAAGTGATACATCCTACTGTGGAACCAGCACAAGGTATCTACGGAGTTGGGAGCCGATCGATTAGGGTAGCAGTTAGGGTACATCTAGGCTTTGGTAAGTTTAGGAGTCCGTTATTGGGGCTGCTTGTGCATTGTATGGGGTTAAAACCTCTAACCAGAAGTACGCCTAAGTCTACCATTTCATACATGTTGGGGATCATCTCATTCTGGTTATATTAGTAATAGTGCAGAGTAATCATTAGAGAAGCGTATATACCTTATCCTGTCTACCTTGTTACACCTGCCTTTTATGTAATAATCTCGCTTATCCACTTTATATGCGTGTCATGCTACTTTTATTTATTTACTTGCTAAAAGTAACTAAACTCGCCAGACTTTATTTATGTCTGACCTTTTTTATTTCCTCTTCTTTCTTCCTCCCCACGTTCACAGGGTAGGAAGTCTCAGGCTTAGTCAGGACTCAGTTATCATCTTGTTTGGAGCAGGTTTTGAAGTATTGCTCGAGTTCTTATCTCTACTATGGCTTTGTCTCTTTTTAGGGAATTATGCTTTTCATGTAATCTGATGGAACAAGACAGAAAGTTTTATATTATTGTAATGGCTTTTATGCAATTTCAGACTTATGGTATTTTGGACCATGATGTTATGATTTTATGTTTGAAATAAAAATTTAAATTCTTCTATTGCTTTTATATCTGTCTTGTAATATTTTCGTTTCTGTTTACCTATAACGCTTCACGAAACTTAATGCATTCCCTTTGTGAGTGACATTAACGAACGTGGGGTGTCACACTAACACTGTAGGATGTCGAAGAGAAGCGGGATTGGTGGTTTTCCTTTCCTATTCTTAATGGCATGTAATAGATGGATTTCACGTGTTAACTTGTTGGCTACTAGGTAGATCGGATGGTTGATCCACCTACACTCATATTATCATGTGTAACTGTTGTTAATTACTTTATCGCTCACTAAGACTGTTGTCTGACTCAAGGTTTGTGTTTCCCACTTATTACCTTGGGTTGTTCATCACTGTTTTTGATTAGCAGACTGAGTAGCAGGTTGTACGTTTGGTGCCATTGATTTTGTGCAGTGACAAGAAGGAGGCTGGTGTACTACTACTACCAACTATATAGATATTTCTTTTCTATTTCCACTGAATGTCAATGGTTATTGATACTTTAAGCAATGTAGTGAGGCATATTGTATTTAAAGATTCATGTACTGAGATGTATTGTAGTTGAGATTCTATGGCATTATGAAGATTTGATTTCGTGTACATTTATGCTTCACTACTATATCCTTTTGTATAATTTATCTCTACTAATAAAGAAAATCATTTAGGTGTGGTGAAGCTTTTATATGTTTTCTAAAATACCCAATACCCTCCCACTATTAAACATTAGAAAATGTTAGGGTTTGAGGGCAATATCGTCCTCCCGCTTCCTTATTTGTTTCTGCTTTTCACCACTAAAGCCGGTTAGTCAACCACTTCCACCCACGTATTCTGTTGTCTTCCACTTCCATCCGTCTTCTACGCCTTTCCTCTCTTTCTCCCATCCATGTCTTTACCCATCCCAATCCTACGACATTAAATCTTCAGCTTTTACTCCACATATCTCCTTTCATCTGTTCACCATCTACACCGTTTCGTCCCAAGCTCCAGCGATGCCTGCTGTTGCTACAATTTCTCGATTTTTCTTAGACCTTCTGCTGAGTTTTAGTTCCCATACACCACCAACCCTCCTTCCGTCTTATCCATGTCATAACAGGTACATTTCTTTACTTTTAAATGCTTCAACCCATTTCTGAAGACTTGGTTGACAATTTCCACATTCTGACTTCTGACTTTCAAATTTGGCACTGCAGATGCTATACTACCCTTTTTTTCCCTCAGATTTACGAAGGTATATACTGTTTACGTTTATAAAAGTGTATCCACCATCATCTGACCTTATACGAATTATTCGCTTCCAAATTTCCAAATTCTGGCTATTGACGTCCAGACGTGCCACCTAGCACACTATTTTAGCGGTTGTTTCCTTCAGATCTGCTAATGTGTATATTTTTTTTACCTTATAAGAATCACTTAAGTTGTTTGCCAAAAAATAGAGAGAGAGAATAAATTAACTTATACATGTTATCATGATTAATGTTATGCAGATTCATGTTTTTTTGGGGCACATCAGAAAAGTATGGAGTTTTCTCAAGAGCATAATGTTAGATGTTGCAATATAGTTTATATGCAAACACAATCATTGATAAGGTATTGTAATTAATGTTATAACTTTTACTCCATTTAACGATTTTACATATTTTGTCTCATTACAACGTAGCTGGAGTAATTCTGCTTTACTCTTTGTTTTTGTAGATGCAAACACAACCTTCATTTGTTTATTTCAATTCTTAATCTAAGATTTTTAAATTATACATGACTGACAGAATTATAAGTTGAGATTATGCGCAAAAAAATATAGACTAACAATTGATTCAGAAAGACACTTGATATTTGACAATTAAGACCATCAAATTTAGTTGGAATCGTTTTTTAATTATCTGTCATTTTATAACTAATTTTCTCTCATCGTATCTTCAGTTTTATGATTGGTTACTGCTACTTTTGTTGTTGATGACTTTCATGGTTAAAGGCGTAACACATGACTATAAGTTTTAGGTTTTACACTACATATGTTTCAAAATATGGTTAATGAGGGTCGCACATTCATTGTAATAAACAAAACAAATAGGTGATTGGATGTCGTTAACAATGGAACAAGAACTATTCGAACTGAATTATAATTACTTTTTATTTGTATTAATTTGCATTGCAGTCACACTTTATTTATACATGTAAAATATAAATTACAAAAGTATTTTATTTATATTGATTTCTTTTGTGTCTTATATTAGTTGGTCAAACGTGTATATATAGGGACATATTTATTCTTCTGCTAATTTAGAGTTTTCGCTATTAACATCAAAGCTGCTGATGATACTTTGTCAGCAAAACGATCCATGGTTGTGGACTTCACGATATCATTGTTATTGTTGCTTTCATATGAACTACATCATGAAATTTTTCATTTTATTTACTTTTATGATTTGTGTTTTTGCCATAGAAAATTGCCTGCTTGCGGGGGACATGTTCATATGACTGAGTCGGTAAGGTTGCTGCATTGGACTTGCTTGCTCGATGCATAGTTGGCATACAACACAGGTATATAACTTCACTGTTAAATTATTTAAAATTTTAGTGGGGTAATCATTTTCCCACTCTCAATTGTTAAAACTTCCCTTTCCATGAATTTTAGGTCTCAATTTCAGCATGACTAGTGGAGGAAAAGGCAACTTATTCAGATCTGCCAGTGGACGAATGGGTCTCTTCTTCAGATCTTTATTTCAAACATATGTAGAAGCATTGAGCAATCTTTGATGCTTACTTCCCATGATTTCAGTATACCATGCTTGAATACAGTGTTCCGCTTGGACGATGAACACAAAGGTAAAGTCATTCACTTTCAGCTATTGCTACTTAATAGTATAATTATTTCATATTGTTTTTTTACGTTAATTGATACAGAACTAGTACAAAAAGGATTTAATGCTCATTGCATTGTCTTATTCATGTCCTTGCCCTCATGAATATAGATTCTTACCAAATATTTCAATATTTTATACCCATTTTCCCATGCTCAATTGTTAAACTCCATTTCCACAGATTTTTTACAACCATATATAGTTTGGCTTTCTTTCTAAATACACAAAATTCACATTATATATATTTCATTTTGCTTACATTTTTAATTTGTTTTTCCTTAAATTTGTTTTCAGTCCGATTTAATTACATTACATTGAATTATTTAAAGATTCATGTTTTTTTACTTTTGATCATAGATTCTTATTAAAAATTTCAATATTTAATAACCATGTTCCCATGCTCCATTATTAAACATCCCTTTCCAATTTTTTTCCAGCTGAACACAGTTTGGTTCTCTTTTGAACTGACCAAAATTCACACCACATTTGTTTCCTTTTATTTATATTTTAAATTTGTTTATAGCTAATTAATGTCAACTTTTTGATGCTGCCAAAATATTATTGTTCAGTTGTGAATGCTCCCCTGGCAACATTACCAAAAACAGCATGATCTTCTGCTCATGCTTATAAAGTTATGTACAATTTTAATGGCTTTATGATAAAATTACCAAAACCTTATATACTTACCTTTATTGTTGTTTCAATGAACTTCTTTTACAATAAATATGATAACCATGTTCTACTTTTATCATACAATTTATACCCAACTGTCTTCTATACGGTGAATATCCATTTCCAACTATACACATCAATACATATCATCAATCAAATTACTGGTTCATCAGGCTATAGGTTTTAATTTTTCCATGTAGACTTTTTGTTCAGTTCTAATTTTATATTCAACATCATGCATACTGGATGCAAATATTTCATGTTTTGTAACACCCCACCTCCGTTAAGGTCACTCATAAAGGGAATGCATTAACTTCAGCAGAGCGTCATAAGTGTATAGAACAGATAAATTACAAAACAGACAAAATTTAAACAACGGAAAATAAATAAAACTTTATACTTTATTGATAAAACAGCAGCTTGGTAAAACAGTTTGTACAAAGATTGTTTTCCAACACCAAAATACCAGTACCGATTACAACAAAGCACCTGTCCTGTTTAACAAAATAAAGAAGCATGAAATGACAATGATATTCCCCAATAAAGCATGATCCAGCCACAGCAGTGGAAAAGAGATCCCAAAACAATACATCGTCTATCTTCGAGCTTGGAAAGAAAACTAAGCTAAGTGGTAATATTCCCTCCTTGAGAACCTGGGGGGACGGAAGAAAAGAGAGCGAAACAAAACAGAGTCAGACATAAAGCCTGGTAAGTCCAGTGATTATTCAGCATGTAAACAGGTAAAAGGATCATGACAAGAATAAACTGGATACCAGACCATAACCATGATAATAAGCATAGCAAGACAACAAATGATGATCATTAGATATGACAAGGTAGGATACACTGAATGCGCTTTGGTTCTTTCTCTGATTTCCTATTTTCTCTGCACCACCCAACTAGTGTCTTTTATTGAACAATTCGTATTCCCTACTAGTGTCCCAACTAGTATCCTGTGAAAAAGGATCCGTATCCCCTACTAGTGTCCCAACTAGTATCCTGTGTTATAAAATAAGGCGATCCCAACCCTGCAATTGTGGTAGCCTTCAGGTGTACATCTAGTATGAGGATCTTACCTCAACCAGCCTAATTGCCATGAAGATGTTAGATGTACCCTTACGACCCTATCGATCGGCTCCCTACTTGTGTTAACTTTCCTTGTGTCTGTGTCAATCAACCCTCTCTTGCATGTAGATACCCTGTGCTGGTCCCACCATATGGTGTATCAATCCCTATGATAGCAACCCGACATAAATTCTTGATGCACGGTGTATACTACTGATGCCCAATGCCTGCTTTTCCACTCCGGAGCACGTGCATGCCCATACTCCGTCGGAACTACACTGCTGCACCCCCTGCTGCTATTTTAACTGCTTATAATTAGCCCAGTGATTGTGCCCCACCCTGCCTAGTTCAGGGTACTGTGATACATCTATGTGGGTTACTGCTGAAATGGGTCCCCGTTACTAGGGTTTTCTAGGGTCTATTCGTATACCCCCTAAATTGGTTAAGTGTTATCCATCCATTCAAGTTAACTTAACCCGTCCACACGTCATGTCATGTTGGTTAAGTGTTTCTTATTAACTTGACCCTTCTCATTCAATCATGTTGTAGTTGGTTAAGTGTTTCCCCTTAGTTTAACCCCATTCGTTCATCATGTTATATTGGTTAAGTGTTTCCCATTTACTTAACCTCACTCGTTCATCATGTTATATTGGTTAAGTGTGTCCCATTAACTTAACCCCACTCGTTCATCATGTTATATTGGTTAAGTGTCATCAATCCAGTCGAGTTAACTTAACCCACCCACTTTTCATGTTACATTGGTTAAGTGTTGCCCTCTTGTGTTACTTAACCCTATAACGCATCATATTGTATTGGTTAAGTGTTGCCTTCTTGTGTTACTTAACCCTATCACACATCATGTTATATTGGTTAAGTGTTGCCCTCTTGTGTTAACTTAACCCTACCACTTGTCATGTTACATTGGTTAAGTGTTGCCCTCTTGTGTTAACTTAACCCTACAACTTGTCATGTTACATTGGTTAAGTGACGCCCTGTTGTGTTAATTTAACCCTACAATTCTTAGCCTGTCTGTTTCTTAGCTTTAATTCATTCATTAAAGCACCAACCTCTCACATTAGATCTATATTGTTGCGGTCGCTGGATGTGCCGGGCGGTTCCGGGAAGTCTTACACCGTAAATCAACCTAACCTTGGGTTTTTAGGCTTAATGCGCTAACCTCTCACATTAAATCTATATTGTTACAGTTGCTGGATGTGCCGGGCGGTTCCGGGCAGTCTTACACCGTAACTCAATTTAACCTCGGGTTAGGCATATTCATTTTTTTAATTAATTTACATATTTACAATTTATGTTCATATGTAAATTATCCACAAGTGTTGTTAATTCAAGTCATGCCCCATTTACCCTCTAAATTATGTCCATAATTCTAGGTATACAAATTCTACCATTTCATGCTACTAATTATTTACATGATTATGAGCCAGTTTATGCCTATAGCATGTAGTTTAATATTTTTTCCCAACATCTCCCCCGTTATTCGTTCAAATAATTCACATTGAACGTTAGGCTCGCAAATTAGCCTAACTTATAAACAAAAGGGAAAAGAAAGGGAAATGTAACATTCCAACAGGCCTAAACAATATAGATCAACATGCGTAGTATAAATTTGTGATAGAACGACATGAACTTAATTAAGCACATGAACGTGATCTTACATTTAAATTAGATCCAATTAACATGCGAGCTAGCATAGATCTAATTGTATAAGCATGAACTTATATAGATCTTAAACATGGGTACTAGCTTGGATTTAAACATGTAAGCATGTATGAACATAACTTATCATGTAATTTGCATATACAACATGGTAGGTTCAATTGTGTTAATCCAATAGTCTCATAGATATAGGATGTACAACATGATAAATCAATCACAACAGTCCCATAGGCATGATAGGTTCCATTTTGTCAATCCAACAGTCTCATAGGCAATGTTAGGTTTCATTATGTTAGTCCAACGGTCTCATAGGCATGATAGGTGTCATTACATCAATCACAATAGTCTCATAAGCAATTCAGATTTGATAAAAGGATAGGCACGAATCAGAATTAGACATCGTTCTAGATCCGATTATTACAGTCATGATTTCTATTAGATGTTTAAATAAAATAATAACTGAACTTACAGAAAAGGATGGATCTTGATTTCTGGGATCTGATTTCTGAATTTGAAAAGCTATCCTTTGATGTAGACGTTTGATTTGAAGTTATTCTAATCGATTACTAGTTTGGATTTATTTTTCTAGTTAGGAGAAGATGAAGGAGGATAGGCTAGCTTGTAGACGAACAACATGACGACACCATAATCTTGGGGTTATGAGGTTAGGGTCTAGGTTTTGCTATGTATATATAGATGCCTAGGATTAATTCTAGCCTTTAGATTAGTCTAGGAGAAATCAGAGCCATCAAACCAAAGAGATGTGTCATCCAGCCAACCATAGCATGACACATAAGCCCTAATACCTCAGAAATTAGTCATAGGCCAATCAGAGAAGGCCACATCAACTTAGGGCTTCAAAAATTCGTCACTGGAAGAGGATCTCAAAGGAGTCTCCTCCCTACAGTAGGGGTCGACACTTATGTCAACACCCCTATAGGGGGGTCGACACCTATGTCGACTCCCCTTGGGGGGGGGTCAACAACTCTGAGCAGGAAATTTCCCACTCAGCCCGCTCTGACCGAATTTCGAATTTTGAACAGTTTTGACCTTTGATTATTATTTTAATTTAATTTCTGTTTAAACTTGAAATCTTATGAACTCCATAACTTCTACATACAGAGCCCGATTCACGCAAATTTGGACTCTATCTCAAGCAGAATTCCGAGACGAACGCAATGGCGTAACCCGTTTCACTTAATTCTTCTTCTAAAAATTAAGTGCTCTTAAATTTGTTACTATTAATATTTAAAATTACGGGGTGTTACACGTTTATTAATAGTTTAAAGTCCATGTAACTTCCTATTTTCAGATTATGTATGTTGTTTTAGCTGTTTGCTGCTCGATGTTAGTTATAATAGGAATAATACCATATATGTGTCTATTTATCCAACAATTTTTTTTTTGGTAATGTATATCAATGCATGTAATACAGTATACGGTATGTGTAATAAAAGTAGTGCTTCTTAAAAATATATTTCTATTTTTGGTATCAAATTTTTTTCAATAGCTCCTGATTTTTTAAAATATATTTAGAGTTTTGAAATCAAATTTATTTCACTATCTCCTCATTATTATACCATATATAACATCATTTAATTGAAAATTTCCAACTTATACTCAACATTGTTGAATAACATGCAGCTCTTTTAATTTAACCTAACTATTTTTCATCTAAGATCAAGGACATTTTAACATTTATACACTACACCATTAATTTAGCTAACTGCACTTACAAAAAATTGTTCATTTTTGTTAATTGTAATTAGAAGAAATCTTTCATAGGATTATAGCTCGCTACTCTCTCGATTCAACACAGTGTTTCTTTTTATTTATACCTAATCAATGTCAAACTATTTGTTTATACCTAATAAAAGTAAGATTTATTAAAAATATATTTCCATTTCTTAAATCAATATTTCTAGGTAAACCTAATTCTTAAAAATATATTTTCAGTTTTGAAATCGAAATTCTTCAAGTAACTCATGATTCTTATACTACATGTATAATCATTTAATTGAAAAATTCCAACTTAGCAGTTTTGAATAACATGCAGCTCTTTAATTTCAACCTGATTATTTTTTATCTAACATCCAGGAACAAAAAAAGTTTAGTACTTTATATCAATGGGTCTCTTCTTATTCAGATCTTTATTTCAAACATATCTAGAAGCATTGAGCAATCTTTGATGCTTGCTTGCCATGATTTCAGTATACCATGCTTCAATACACTGTTCCGCTTGGACTATGAAGGCCGAGGTAAAATCTTTCACTTTCAGCCATTGCTACTTAATAGTATAATTATTTCATATTTATTTTTTTACATTAATTGATACAGAAACAATATGTTAATTGATACAGAACCAGTACGAAAATGATTTGATGCTCATTGTATTATCTTATTCATGTTCTTCCCCTCCTGAATATAGATCCTTATCAAATATTTCCATATTTTATACCCATTTTCCCATGCTCAATTGTTAAACTTCCATTTCCATAGATTTTTAACAACCATATACAGTTTGGTTTTCTTTCTAAATAAACAAAATTCACATCATATATGTTTCCTTTTGCTTATATGTTAGGATACTACGTGTTGGATTATTTACCATGCTTGCTTTCATCATTATCGTCCAACCAGAATAAATGGCTCACCATCAACGTTGATCACTAAAGTTTCTCAATGTTTCATATTTGCACCTATAACGTTTGAAGCTTATGCACTGAACTTCCCTTTTAGTGTGATCATTTGATATGCAATTAATTACCAGTTTTACAGATTTATGTTCAATGACCCACATGTATAACAGTTTAGAACTACTTCTTACAAGTTTAAGAATTAGCCATGCATGCAAACTATTTGCAGTAAATTCAAGTTGAATTATTCAATGACTTCTCCACATCTAAAGGCAGTCAGTACCAGTTTGTTGTTCCAATAAATTTAATAGTCAAGGTACCCATATTAACAAATATTATAGTCTTTACTATTTTGGTTTTGATAAACTTCTATCCATCCACTTCAAATATTGTTTTAACTAAGGTACTTTCCCTGAATCAAATATCTCATGCTTTGTTGATGGAATTGATAAATATTGCGTATATAAAATGATAACATGGTTGCAACTTTTCTTAAAATAATATTAGGACCTTCCAAGGTAAACCTTTTGTTGGTTTTACCCTTTTTTGTATTAGATCCTTTTTTTCAATATTAATTCTTCTGCTTTTACATTTGTTACCCACCAGGATGCCACTTCACACAATGATCGGCACATTGACAATGTGGACAATGACGATGATGCTTTCTTGAACAACCCGATAGTAGTAAGTTTTTTTTTAAACTTCATAAAATTTTCTTTTTCCTATCATAATAAAAGTTTATAAACCTGGCTTCTAATCCCTTTTTACATCCCCTGCATCTTGCGGAAATTGATAGGGTTTTTGCTGAGCTCGAAAGCCGTTCATGCTAATGCTTTTGCTGCTGCTACTTTTGTTGCACTGTTTTCGCTTCCCATTTGTTTTTTCCGCTGTTTTCTGTTTCCATATTTCTAATCCTAGATAACTATTTCTACCTGATGCGAACTACATTTTAATCAGTTATTGTATGTATTTTGCTTCCTCTATTACTACATTCCTAGTTAATTAATATTCACTCTTCTGCTACATTAAACAGCACTCAAGTTTTCTTCCTTTTTATAATACAGTTTTCTTGCTTCATGCCCAGTTGTTGTTTATTACTGTTATGATGCACAATTACTGTTTTCTTTTGTAAACTACAAGCGTTTTTTGTTGGACAAACTGTTTTCTGCTTTGTTCACTTCATTTCTCATATTCCAGAATTTCTGCATACAAACAGCTATAAACACTACTCATTCCACTGTTCATTTTGACATGTGGTCAAATACATCTGTGCACATGCCCATCGGGCGTGCCTATGTACTGGTTGTTATATATCCATGTGTTGTGAATTATACAATAGGTTTTATTTCGAGTTATTATACCCTGATGATCATCCCTATTCGGCTTGGCACGTCATATGACGCACTATTCCTTAGTTCGGTGCAGGAGATACGGGCGGTCGTCACATTTGGTATCAGAGCTTTGGTTAATCGATTTTACCCAAAGTTCGCGAGCATAAAAATGTATTAGACACGTACTTGTAATTTTTATTGGATTATTACTATATTATATATATATAATATAGTATAGTAGGTTAGTAAGCGCTTGAACACCAATGAGACTTTCTCTACTGTAAATTGAGTCTCGTTTCAGCTAGAGAATGAGTCGATGAACTTCGAGACATACTGCTAGGAATGAGCCTGTGACTGGGGGTAGGCGAAGATAGCTAGTCAGGAGGCGCAGCTGCTGTACCCAATTATCCTTCTATGTTCGAGGACATGATGGCAATGGTCATGAGGAGGATACTGAAACACCCCATCTCCGTTAAGGTCACTTTCAATGGGAATGCCTTAACTTCGGTGGAGCACTTTAGGTAAAAGATGAAGATGAATTACAAGATAAACAAATAAAGCAGCGGAAAATTATGTCATTTTATAAACAACTTAATTCAGTCAAACTTTTACAACAATTGACTCAATCATACTTAAAAGTAATATATAGAACTTCTGTCTTGATTTAAAAACTTCCAAGTAAAAAGAAGCATAAAAATAACAATGATATTCCCCAATAAAGCATGAACCAGCCATAGCAGTGGAAGAGAGAGTTCAAAGCAATACATCGACTATCTTCGAGCATGGAAGGAAAACTGAGCTAAGTGGTAACATTTCCTCCCTATGAACCAGGGGGGAACGGAAGAAAAAGAGGCGAAAACAAACTGGGTAAGACATAAGTCTGGTAAGCTCATTGACTTTAAGCATGTAAACAGGTAAAAGCAACATGACATGAATAAACTGAATATAAGACAGTACCGTGATAACAGGGATAACATGATAACATAGGATGAGCATAAGGTATGATAAGGCAAGATAAACTGAATGCGCTTCTACTCTTTCTCTACTTCGCTACTACCCTATTATTCTGATTTCTATATCTCTGCACCACCTAACTAGTGTCCCAACTAGTAATCTGTATAAAATGATAATATGATAACGTAACCCCAATCCCCGCAATTGTGGTAACCTTCAGGTGTACATTTACTATGAGGATTACACCTCAGTCTGCCTAATTGTCATGAATGTGTTAGATGTACCCTTACTACCCTATCGATCGACTCCTTACTTGCATTAATGTTCCATGTGTCTATGTCAATCGGCCCTCTCTTGTGTATAGATACCCCGTGCTGGTCCGACCAAAAGGTGTATCAATCCATATGATAGCAACCCAACACGATTCAAGATGCACGGTGTATAACTACTGGTACCCAGTGCCTGCTTTTTCCCACTCCGGAGTACGTGCACGTCGGTAAAACTTCGGAACCTACACTGACGTACCCCCTGCCGCTGTTTTGACCGCATATAATCTGCCCAGTAATTGTGCCCCACCCTGCCTAGTTGAGGGTACCATGATACATCTTTGTGGGTTACTGCTGAAATGGGTCCCCGTTACTAGGGTTTCCTACTGGTTAAGTTTGTGGGCCTATATATACAAATATTACTCATCTACACGAGATGTACTTAACCCTCCCATCGATTCTAGCATGTTTACTAAACGGTTAAGTTTGTGGGCCTATATGTACTAATATTACCCACCTACACGAGATGTACTTAACCCTCCCGTAGATTCAAGCATGTTTATTTAACGGTTAAGTTTGTGGGCCTATATGTACTAATATTACCCACCTACACAAGATGTACTTAACCCTCTCATCGATTCAAGCATGTTTATTTAACGGTTAAGTTTGTGGGCCTATATGTACTAATATTACCCAGCTACAAAAGATGTACTTAACCCTCCCATCAATTCAAGCATGTTAATTTAATGGTTAAGTTTTGTGGGCCTATATTTACTAATATTACCCACCAACACAATATGTACTTAACCCTCCCATCGATTCAAGCATGTTTATTTAACAGTTAAGTTTGTGGGACTATATGTACTAATATTACCCACCTACACGAGATGTACTTAACCCTTCCATCGATTCAAGCATGTTTATTTAATGGTTAAGTTTTGTGGGCCTATATTTACTAATATTACCCACTAAACCGATATGTACTTAACCTTCCTACACACTATGTCATATTGGTTAAATGTTGTCCTTTCATGTTAACTTAACCCACCCATTCATCATGTCATGTTCGTTAAGTGCTTCTTGACCCTCCTCACTTATAATGTTGGATTGCTTAAGTGTTTCTATCAACTTAACCCCGTTTGTTCATCAAGTTATAGTGGTCAAGTGTTTCTTGTTAACATAACCCCACATGTTCATCATGTTGTATTGGTTAAGTGTCATCAATCAATTCAAGTTAACTTAACCCACCTACTTGTCATGTTACTTTGGTTAAGTGTTTCCTTCTTGTGTTAACTTAACCCTACCACAAATCAAGTTATATTGGTTAAGTGTTGCGCTCTCGTGTTAACTTAACCTTACCACAATTCAAGTTATATTGGTTAAGTGTTGCCCTCTTGTTTTAACTTAACCTTACCACAAATCAAGTTATATTGGTTAAGTGTTGCCCTCTTGTTTTAACTTAACCTTACCACAAATCAAGTTATATTGGTTAAGTGTTTCTTATTAACTTAACCCTACCCATTCATCATGCTATACTGGTTAAGTGATCCTCTGAACTTAACCCTAGTCATTTCTTAGCATGTCTTGTTCATTAGCATTAATTGATTTATTAATGCACTAACCTCTCACATTAGATATGTGTTGTTGCGGTTACTGGATGTGTCGGGCGGTTCCGGCCAGTTTTACACCACAACTCAATCTAACCTCATGTTTTTCTTAGGCATGATGCACTAACCTCTCACATTAGATAGGTTTTGTTGTAGTTACTGGATGTGCCGGGCAGTTCCGGGCAGTTTTACACCGCAACTCAACCTAACTTCGGGTTAGGCACATTCGTCTTTTCACTAATTTACATATTTACAGTTTATATGCGAATTGTTCACAATTATTGTCAATTTCAGATTATGACACATTTTCCATAAATGTTTAAGTCTAGATTTATATGCTAATTATCCCAACCAGTCATATTCCAATTCTCAAATTATGCCCAACAAAGCTAATTTCCAGTTATGGCCCCCAAATTCAATTTCAAGTTATTACTCAAAATTGGCTACACCTAATCTTCCCATGTTTGTAATAATAGACATGCCCCAAAATTACAATATCCATTATACTTGGCGTCCCAAATCAATAGTTAGGCCAAATCTAGAATTAATTCTCCAATTTACATTTTACGCCCAATCTAGATTTATTGCTCAAGTTACCCCAAATTCGCAACAATAATAATTATGCCCAAAACTTGATTTATATTCCAATTTCATACTCTGTTGTTCATGCCAATTCCAGGTTCAGTATGTCAGATTACATATTCATGTCAAATTACCCCAATTTGCATCTTAACAGTCATGCCATACTACATGTTCCAAATTATGCCAAATAATGTAAGTTTCATGTTATACCCAATTACCCCCGTATTCAAAACGTACGTATTTTGAGTTTTAACTCACGATTCATAAAATAAGGGCAGAAGCAAGATGGAACATCGTATGGATGGGCATAGTCGTATGATGATAAGAACTATTGGTCCAATAAACTTGATGTACTAAAAAGACAAGTTTTGCATAAAATACATCACAGGTATATAGATATGATATGAATACCATCATGAATCATCACAGGCATATGAACTTGAAGAGGATTACAATTCCAATATACAACAAGGAGAGATATGATTGGACCAATTTCATAGTCAAAAATGATTCCCAAAGATATTCAAGCATAGATTCAATGAAAGGATAACTTACATCAGGAATATTCTCATATTCATTTTATTACATGTCACAATTAGATTTAGATGTTCAAATCTAAAAAGTAACTGACTTACAAAACAAAAGAAAATCTTGTTTTTTGGGATCTGTTTTCTAAAACTGAATAGCTCTCCTTTGATGTAGACTAATTGTTCTTCTAATTTAGATTTGATTTGATTTGATTTGATTCGTAGCTTTAATCTTGCTTTCTAGTTTGAGAAGAAATGGTGGCTAGGTTAGGATGATCATTGACAGCATGGTGGCTCCTTGGAATGAATTTGTGTGGCTTAGGGTTTAGATTAGGTTGCTTATATAGAAGTTTGATTTAATAAGAGCCGTTAGATCAACCTAGGACCAATCAAAGCCATTCAAATCTAAGAGAACCAACTAGAACTTGCCACACAAGCCCTAATGACTCAGAAAATCGTCACACAAAGAAACACGTCAGGTTTCAGATCTGGCCGGAGGGGGAGGTCGACCTCCAGGTTGACCCCTGGGTCGACCCCCTAGTCGACCTATGTACCCAGGTCGGCCCCCAGGTCGACCCCCTGGTCGACCTGGTCTCTAGGCGGGAAATTTCCCGCCCAGCCTGCTTCGGGGTTTTTGAATTTCGAAACTTAAATTTTAATTTCAGGCTGGTTTTATTATTTAAATTCTTGAATCTTCTGAAGGTCATAACTCCATCATACGGAGTCTGATTTATGCAAACTCGGACTCTATCTCAAGCACAATTTCGAGACAAACGCAATGACGTAACCATTTCCCTTAATTCTCACTTTAAAAATTAAGTATTCCTTAATTCGTTCTTTTAATATTCTCGGAAAATACGAGGTGTTACATTCTCCCCTCCTTAAAGGATTTCGTCCCCGAAATCTCTAAGTTAAGAAGAATGCATGTCCTAACACACAACATCCATCAACTCAACCATTCAATCACAGACGTCCATTGTCCTTAAAAAGGTTTCTAATGCTTTCTTGATCATATGCATAGTGTGTGTATGTGTCCTTCGCTAATGCAAAATCAAGCGGTCTACTGATTCAGTTGACCTCCTCAGTGCAAATTATGTCTGTGCCATGAGTCCATCATGTATGATATTATTCCTAATCGTACTTTATAAATTCTACATGAGTGCACAATCATTCATATAAATGCAACATCCATATGGTAACACAGCAAGTTTCAATTCATATATATAAAAATTCACTCATGCATATGCAATATGAAAGTGACTGAGCCGATCTAGTGCCTAATGTGTGTATATGCATCCACGCGCAACCACTAAAAACCACTTGCAACCACCAATCATAACATGTTTCAAACATATATTTACATCCATTGGTTTCTACCTAAGGATAAGGAATAAGATCGAGGAGATATACTTAAAAGGTACATACAAGCATGCATAAACTTAAGGAAAGAGAGATCAGGGATGTACCCTAAAAAAGATAAGGGGTAGGATGCACGTATCTAGTCTTAAGTCGCATCTTCTTGAGCTTCATTCCACTGTACCTTAACTAATTGAACTTCACGATTGCAAAGCTTCTTGACCTCCATTTCCAAAAGCCACTAGTAAAGATAGGACCTCGATCACTTACTATGCTAGAGGGTATCCAATGTAGTCGAACTATCTTTCCAAGATAAATAGGTGTTAACCATGATACCAAGTGTATATACTAAGATGATTAGAGGTCTATCCTCTATTTAGCTTATCCATCATGTTACAATTCTGAGGGTCTAAAGCTAAAGGTTGCTATGTACTTTTTACCTCTCTTAAGGTCAGTCTTACTTAGGGCGTCTGCCACAACCATTTATTTCTCACTCAAACCATCCTAGTCGAACTCGACATCCCTCAAGTACAAGCCCCAAATGCCGAAACCAATATCAGACAAGCACCCAAGGAATACCTCCTCCGAATTTGGATGATCTACGTGAGATGATACTAACACAACAACCAAACAATTGAGCACTTAACCGACTTTGGCTACCCTTGCCAATCTTGCTCCAAAACTATCGTTGATCGCATAATTGGCTTTGCATTGTCAACTAGATATACGCGGAAGTATATCTCAAGTATTAGGGGAAAACCCCTAACCTAATCAAAAACATCTATGTGCTCATTGACTACTCTAACTGATTACAAATCTTCGATAGATGCATCAAGTGATTCTAGTAGCTAAGTCTAACTGATCCCTTAGGATCGCACGAAATCTCGAGGGTATTCCCGAGGCAAGTCAAAAATCTTACTACCCTCCTTTCGCAATTACTAGCTAACCAACCCATACCTAGAATTAACCCATAGCCCATAGAACCAAAAACATAAGCATTACACTTAAACTCAATACTTAATATAGATATTCTCAAATCCTTACAAACCAAAGATAAATGAGCCGAACCACCAACCCGATTTGAGACAATAGTGGGATCTTCTGTTTTACTAGTACTAAGGTGCAGAGACTCAACTACGGAAGCAGATATAAGCGAATATGAAGCGCTAAAATCGAAAAGGGTACTAACAGGATGATCAAAAGAAAAACTAAACTTTATTATCTTTCTCTTAGGTACGCTGGTGGTGAAAGCATGCACTTGCCTTCTTGAAAATCCTGTCCTTTGTCCTTGTCCTTGTCCTACGGGCAATCCTTGATAAGATGCCATGCCTCACCATGCTGAAAACAACCACTTGTCTTTTACTTCCTATAATTAAATGACCCGCTATACCGTAGAAAAGATACTTCCTCTTGTTGCGGGATCTATTATTTCCTCCGCCCTTCTTATATTCCAATCCTTTGTATGTGATTCTTCCCCTTTGGCCTCTTTCTCTTTACCTCCTTTGTGAACCATGTTGACAAGTCTCTCGAACGTTTCCTCCATTGCATGGGAAACCCTACAAAGCTTGGAAGATAATTACCCGCAGGTGAAACTACTACGACTATGGATGGAGGTTGGGCACTTCTTCGCCCTTTGACAGGTGTCGTAGTCTCATCGAGTCTAGGGAACCATGTCGCGATGAGTTTACCTCCCAGAAAGCCAAGAACCCCGAAGATTCAGGAAAGAAGGAAACAAGGATTCAAACAGAGGATCAAAAGATAGTGCATATGGCTTTGGGGAATATGCCTTTAAACAAAACCTTTCTTTTGAAAATGCTTCTTTTAAAACCGTTTTGAAAAGAAAAAATTCAAATCTTTTATCTGATCCAGTAACCTTCAGATCTGATACCAAGTGAAACAACCACCTCCGTTAAGGTCACTCACAAAGGAATGCCTTAACTTCGGTGGAGCACTTTAGGTAAAAGATGCAGATGAATTACAAGACAGACAAATAAAGCAGCTGAAAATAAAGTCATTTTATAAACAACTTAATTCAGTCAAACTTTTACAACAATTGACTCAGTCATACTTAAAAATAATACATAGAACTTCTGTCTTGATTTAAAAACTTCCAAGTAAAAAGAAGCATAAAAATAACAATGATATTCCCCAATAAAGCATGAACCAGCCGTAGCAGTGGAAGAGAGAGTCCAAAACAATACATCGACTATCTTCGAGCTTGGAAGGAAAACTGAGCTAAGTGGTAAACCTAGGGGGAACAGAAGAAAAAGAGGTGAAAACAAACTAGGTCAGACATAAGAATGGTAAGCTCAGTGACTTTCAGCATGTAAACAGGTTAAAGCAACATGACATGAATAAACTGAATATAAGACAATACTGTGATAACAGGGATAACATGATAATATTGGATAAGCATAAGGTATGATAAGGCAAGATAAACTGAATGCGCTTCTACTCTTTCTCTGCTTCGCTACTACCCAATTATTCTGATTTCTATATCTCTGCACCACCTAACTAGTGTCCCAACTAGTAATCTGTAAAAAATGATATTATGATAACGTGACTGTAATAACCCGGAAAATACGAGCCAATTTAAAATTTTTAAATTGATTTTTTCAAAGGAATTTGAACAATTGAAATAGAATATTTCAATAAAATAGTGAATTAGAAATAGTGAGTCAGTTTGAAAATTTGAATTCAAACTTTGACTGACTATGCAGGGTGGAAAATATAACGGATTTTAGTGAAACCAAAAATATTTAAATCTGTTAGTTAATACCTTTCTAACGAATCTGAAAAATCGAAGTTTCATAACGGGAATCAAAAGTTATGGCCGAATGAATTTTCAGAAGAGTCGGTATATAGAATATAGCCCTGGAAAATTGATATTTTGCATACGACCTCGGAATTTGACGAAACCACTTTTGTTGGGTCCGGGATGTCAAACTATTGCTAGGTTTCAAATTTCATAATTTTTGAAGCTAATATGTGAGCGTGGCAAAAGAAAATGTGTTTGGTCGATTTCTGTTAAGTTGGATCGACCAGAAAATGGCCATTTTTCAAACGACCTCAGAATTCGACGAAACTAGTTTTGTTGGGACCGTAGCGTCAAAACATAGCTAGATTTATTTTTCTGGAATTTTTCGAATTAGTTTGTGGCCATGGCAAATTGAAATGTGCGTTCGGAGTTAAAAATTAAATGTTTTATACTTTAATTTGAAAAATAACTGACTGTAACAGTCGAATTGGCCCACGAAACATATCCCATTGTGTCCGGAATGGGGGTATTTAGCTAGGGGCGACAGTCGTTGTGTTTAAAAAGGAGTTCGTTTAAGAAAACACTATTTAAAATTTTAATATAGTCTCGGCCAATCATATTTTTTCTTTCATAAAAAAAATAAAAAAAAAGAGAAACCCCCCCCCCCCCCCCCTTCAACGGCGACCGAGCTCCCCACCTTCTCTCCTCAATCGCCGCCGCCTCAGGCGCTTCCAGACTTCGCCGCCGCCACCATCTGACGCGCCCCAGCCTCCTCTTCAAATCTAACCCAACCGCCGCTCCCCTCGTCGCCTCCTCCGCCTGCATCGACGCCAGAAAGTCAAACGCTTCCCGCCGCCGCCCTGAACGCCACCGACCACCGAACGCCACCAAACCACCACCGATTTAAAGCCCTCTCTTCCCTCTTCCACGTCCAACTCCCTGATCGTCCCCACGTGCCACGGATTTCTCGAAAATCGTAAACCTAGTTTTGAAGCTCGTGAAAGTGAGTTTTTCTTTGATCTTTACACTTTGAAAAATCATATCTTTTTGGTGTGTTGACGAAATTCGATGAAACAGGAAACATCGAGACCGCAAGGAAGCTCTCTACCCAATAGAAGAAGCTGCGGATTTTTCTGACATCGTATCGATTTTTAGTGCTCAGAAAACCAAGGTGAGAAATCTAAATTAACGTGAAATTGAATGGAAAATGTCGTGTATAATTTATATAAGCGAAATATAAATTACATACGTGTTGTATACCTCATATACATGCGTAGTGTAAGCTATATAAGCGAAGTATGAATTTTTACATGCATAAAATAGTTGATATATGTGTTGAAATGCAAGTGAAAAATATGTTATATATATATATATATATATATATATATACTCCCCTCGTCAACAAACCATGGACGATATTTATTGTGGTGAATTGGTGTGAAATATTGGGTGAAAAATACGAATGGTTGAATAATTGTTTGTGGTTGATATGGTTTGGTTGTGGTTGAAAAATACCCATTGGTGATTGAAATGAATTGGAAATATTTGTGGAAATAAAAATAAACATGCCGCCTGCGTGCGAATTAGATGCATGAATCCCCATTGTCAAAAACCGCGAGGTTTTAAGGTAGAGCGAGGAGCCGTACTAGGGACGGTGCCGGTTTTAACTACCCTGCCGTTATGCTGCCGAAATTTTGAATAATCTTTGTGTGTTAGAATTATTTTCATATGTTGAAATTATTTTACATGCATTGAAATTAAAGCCATATATTGAAACTATATCCATGTGTGGAAATTGTTCATGTGTTGAAAAGTGTTGTGTGAAAATTAAATTCATTTGTGAATGAGTGAAGTGTTTAACAATAAAAATCACATTTTTATATATATATGAAGTATGCAAAATATTCGCCTTATATAAAATAGTTTCAACAATCAAAATTTCATCTTTCTAATATGAACAACATAAATAAAATGTCCATGTGTGGAAATGCTCATTTGTTGAGAAGTGTGTGTAGTGGAAATATTCATATGTTGAATAAAAAGATCGAACAATAAAAATTACATTTTTATGGAAACTATGAAGTGTTGAAACATCTATGCGTTGAATAAATATTTTGAACGATGAAAATATCATTTTTATCATATGTGTGATATGCTAAAGATATGCGGACGTTGAAATAAATATTTGTGATAGAAATATTATTTTTAACATGCATAGGAACTAAATAAAATAGTCATGTGTTGAAATCTATTTTAGTTCGCCAAAATTATCATCTTTGAAATGTGAAGTGTTAAAAATATCCACTTGTTCAAATAAACGTGCATGAGTTGAAATATACATTAACTAGCTAATGATATGATTTTAGCCTATGCATGCAACATTAGAATGAATGGTGTCTTTAAACCAAAGCAAATCAAATATGAAATTGAATGGAAATTGGTGAATGTTAGAAATTGTATATATGTACATGCATATCTATTGAACAGGTTAAAGCAAAAGGGGCTAGAGAAGAGAAATAGAATTTTGTGCCCGACAAATAGGTACACATTTACCGCTTTGGTTGGGTGATGATTTTGTGAGCCTGTTGGCTAGCCGCTTGGCTTTTTCTTTTTCTTTTTGATATGAGACGCCCGTGTGGCTATTTGGGAATTTTCCCAGACCCTCCCGTACAAAGGAGGTTATGGCGAAATTTTCCAAAAATTAAAGGTGTTAGTGAAATAATTGAAGTGGAAACGATATAGGAAATTTTGAATGAACTATATTTATATAAATATATAAATATAAATAGAATTAAAACGAAACGTGGCCGTGCAGTTCATATTTTGAAACCGTGATTTCAAACAACTAGTGCGGAAGATCCGACCATTGGATTTTCCCGAAACCTCAACCGTTGGGTTCGCCTTGGAAATATCTTTCCAACGGCACCAACTTTGTGAAGATCCGACGGTTGGATTGTCTGGAATGTTTAATTCAAAACTGAAGAAAAACAGCGCTAGAAACGATTATATTTATATATATATATATATATATATAAATATAATTAAATTAAATCGAATAACGACGCTGCAGTTCGTAAATTGAAATCGTAACTTCAAATGGTTAGTGTGGAAGATCCGACCGTCGGATTTTCCCAAAACTGAAAACGTTGGATTCGTTTTGAAGTGACCTTCCTAATGATGTAAAATTTGTGAAGATCCAACGGTTAGATTTTTAGATATGTGGAAAACAAAATTAGTGAAAAGCAGCGCCAGTGCATCGACACGACCTGAAACGTCGTTTAATTAAATATGGCCGTTTTAAATTAAATAAAAATGGCGATATATCGTTATAAAGTGCTATAGACGATATGGAGTGAAAATGAACCAATTTTGTTGTGTTTGCTTGAGATGTGATGGCTGAATGTATTTGGCATGAAAATTTTAACTAAATAACTGAAATGTGAATGTTGAATAGTTCAACCAGGTGATTAATTGGTTTGAAAATCTAAATATACGTGGGTTATTTGAAAAGGCCGAGTTTATCTCATTTCAAATAATCGATCGACGTTGAGAAGTCGAAGAGTCGAAGACGACTGAACACCGACGATCTCCACATTGGATGGATGGGCGCTACTGATACTCGTGATTGGAGTAGCTACCATGAAGGAATTGAAGTAGTAGCCGTCCAAACATACTGTTGATTGTACGGATATGCGAGGAATTGGTGCCTCCGGTTTCGTTCAGACCCAGAACGGACTTGTAAATGGACTGTGTGTCTGACATTGGATTTTGTTCTGTGTTGATTGATCTCTGTTAAATATATATCTGTTTGGCGGCGGAGAATTTATTCTCTTGCTTAACGCCCTTCTCTGAGACGTACGAGCTCAGAGGTTATGTATTGACAGAAATCAGTCGCATGGAGTGGATTGCCTGTGTGGCACGCCTAAGTGGCATATGATCAAGGCTTCTGTTGCAAAGCAAAGTCTTGTGGTTGATGATCAAAGCATGGTCTGTGTGACGTAGCTTTGTGTATAACGTGAATTCGCGAGCCTCACACCTCGGTATGAGTCAAAAAGGGAGAAGGACCCAAGGAGTGCATGACGTTTCTTTCTAGCTATGGTGGTGTCAGTGACCTCCCAGCCCTGACATTTATATCTACTTTTCACCTGTGTGGTTGTTGGAATACGAGGCGCCTCGATTATAGGTCTGTAAGGACCGGGAAACGTGTGTTCAGGAATAACTAATCCTCAAAAGTAAGAAAGGACCGGCCTTGGAGGATCCAGGGGATTGCTGTGTGCGGTCCCGAGGCATTTGCTAGAGTGTCTCGAACGGAGAGGAGCTTGCCCCTTGCCTCGACTCATGAAGGAATCCAATTTCCAATACGAAATATGCGGATGTGATTGTATTACTAGTATGGCGACATAGTAGATGGTAGCTATGCCGCCTAGGATTAATATTTATGATTGAATTGCTTTTGAAACATATATGCACTAGTAATAATATCAAACACTTTTGTTTTATTCGTATGAAGCATCTTTGGCCATTATAAGGTAAAAACTCTATCCTCCGGCTTGCGTTGCATTGTGTGATGGGACCTGAGTCTTATAATGGCTTCGTTTTATAAAAAGCATTGCATTGATTTAATCGTTTGTTTTATTTCATGCACTAGCACTCATTGGAGTAAACCCGTTCCGCGAAAGTGGCGTGGTCCTTTGATTTGCCTTATTATTGTTGATTAATAAGTTGAATAGATTTCTCATACCAGTCCCATGACTGACTCGTAGTTTGTTTCACCTTGCAAACTCGGGTGCCTTCATTTTTACACGGGCAGCCTAGTTACAGGTTTTCGACGCACCTTTTTGCTCATGGCGAGGCTTGACTGCACTGTGCTGACTTGGATTTTCTCCGCCATTATTGTATCTATATTATGATTCCGCCACTGGCGATGTAGACTGATATTCCTTTGTGTACTCTTTATGTATGATTCCGCCTCTGGCGATGTAGACTGATTATGTATCATTATGCACTAAGTTGTATCCTGTACTGTGCTTCTCTGATGTGATGATATCTATATGATTCCGCTGTCATATGTGTGTAAATTATTCTATTTTCTGTTTATGCTATTATCTGTGATCTGTTAATGATGATTAATGTGTTATATTCCAATGATTATCCTTAACACCATACCACGGGGTTTTGGGATCGTCACAGCTGGTATTAGAGCTTTGGTTAACCTTAGTTCTGGAGTCTAACACATTAAACACTTCGTCAAAATAGAATCAGTAGTATTCTGAGGCGAGTCGCTCATTAGAGATGGGACTAGTAAAGTCCTAGAATGAGCTGAGCAGATTAGCAAAAACAATTGATCAGTCCATCGTTATCTTTCCGTAGAATTTCTGCTTAATTATGCAATAGACTATCATTTCCATTAGCTGACTTTTTCGTTGCTTATACAGAATCTGATAAATGGCTACCAGAGCAGCTGCCGCTAGAGGAGGCCGTGCCGGCCGAGGCCGAGGAAGGGGAGAAATCCCAGCTCAGGAAGGACCTTTGATACAACCTCCGGCAGCTCAATACTTCGAGCTCGACCGTGTAGCTAAGAGATATAAGAACTTAGGGGGCAGGACCTTCTTGGGAACTGGCACCGTAATAGAGGCCCTTGCATGGCTCAAAACATGCGAGAAAATTCTTGAAGGCCTAAGGCTAGGAGACGAAGACAAAGCTGTTATGGGTGCCTGGCTTATGCAGGAACAAGCCGAATTATGGTGGGAGTCTCTTACCGCTGGGAATAGAGAAGCTGGAAGAACATGGGATGGATTTAAAGAACTCTTTAAGGAGAAATATGTCCCAGAACAAGCTCTAGAAAGAATGCACGATGACTTCGCCAATCTCCAGCAAGGGGATCTTTCCGTGCAAGATTATCTGAACAAATTTACAATGCTGTCGCCCTATGCTCCAGAGCTCGTTGCCACTGCGAAATCCAAAAATAAGAGGTTTATCTTTGGACTAAGATGAAAATATCATGATAGAGCCATGGCCCATGTCAGGCTGGATTTCAACGAGCTGGTGGAAATGACATGCAACTATGAAGACCTTGATCAAAGGCATCTGGATCAGGATCGCGCTAGAAGCCAAGCCGGAAACAAGCGCAAGCCTGCTGTAAATCAAGGCGAGTCAAGCCAAGCAGCATCTTCAAAACCTCAGACTGGCAAGTCGCCAAGAGGAAATTGCTTTAACTGTGGTAAGCCGGGGCACTACTCAAACGTCTGCACAGCTCCGAAGAAACAGAAAACGAACTCTTAAGGCTCGAGCCAAGGCTCTCAGACCCCTCGCTCGTGCTTCAACTGTCGCAAGACCGATCATCTGGTCAAAGACTGTCCTTTGCTGAAGAAAGCTACTGTAGCTCATGTCTATGACGGGTCTAGCCCGCCAGCTACTTTTGACGGAGCAGGTAAACCCGATGTTTTGGGAGGTACCCTTACAATAAAAAATATTCCTGTTTCTGTATTATTTGACACAGGTGCATCGCGTAGTTTTATTGCTAGAAACACAATGCACAAATTAAAGTTAAAACAGCGAAAACTTAAAGAATCGGTTGAAGTTCATAACCCGATAGGGGGTCCTACTACTCTCAATTCCTGTTGTAAAGTGCCAATCTCTTATTCTTTCTACAAGTTTCCTTTCAATCTAGTCGTTATGGATTTTCCCGAATTCGATATTATTCTCGGGCTAGATTGGTTAACGAAATATGAAGTCGAAGTGAATTGTGCGGAAAGAATTGTTAAAATCCGAACGGAGCTTGGACATATATATATTCCCTGTCATGGTTCGAATCCGAATAGAGAAGAATTTTGGTCAGCATTGGAACTTATCCCCACTTCCATAGAAAAGATTCCGATTGTTAGCAACTACGCGGATGTGTTTGAAGAAGTTGAAAACTTACCTCCGCAAAGAGAAATAGAATTTCGAATCGATCTAATTCCTAATGCCAGACCAGTGGTGCATCCAATTCGTAGGATGACTCCGAAAGAAAAAGAAGAATTAGGCGACCAAACTCGTCAACTGTTGTGGAAAGGTCTAATCCGACCGAGTTTTTCTAATTGGGGTGCAGCTGTTGTGTTTGTCCCGAAGTCAGACGGTACTCTTAGATTGTGTGTTGATTACCGTGACCTTAACAAACAGACGCTTAAAAATAAATATCCATTACCCCGCATTGATGATTTGCTAGACCAATTGAATGGGGCGAAAGTATTTTCCCGAATGGACCTAGCTACAGGTTTTCATCAATTGAGAATAGCAGAAGAGTGTGTTCCTTTGACCGCTTTCAGAGGTCCAGACATATTTTATGAATGGTTAGTAATGCCGTTTGGCCTATGCAACGCTCCAGCATACTTTGTCGATCTAATGAATAGAGTGTTCAGGGGAGTTCTGAATAAATTTGTCCTCGTATTCATCGATGATATTTTAATCTACTCCAAATCAAAACCCGAGCATGAAAAACACTTAGAACAAGTATTGGAGATTCTAAGGAAGAACGTCTTCAAAGCCAAATTCTCTAAATGTGTCTTCTGGCAAGAAGAAGTTAAATTTCTTGGCCATGTCGTGTCTGAGAAAGGAATTTCTGTTGACCCAAGCAAAATAATAGCGATTCAAGACTGGAAACAACCCACTACTCCCACAGAAGTTAGAAGTTTTATGGGGTTGGCTAGTTATTATTGAAAGTTCGTTAAGGATTTTTCGAAGATATCCGGTCCGTTAACGAAGCTCACAAAGAAACATGAGAAGTTTAAGTGGACTTCCGACTGCGAAGAAGCTTTCCAGGAATTGAAATCGAAGCTGACCACCGCTCCAGTGTTAACTATTATTGATGGCAATCAGGATTTAACGGTTTGGACAGATGCTTCTATTAGAGGTCTTGGTGTAGTGTTAATGCAGAGAGGCCAAGTAGTCGCTTATGCAAGCCGCCAATTGAAACTGCATGAGAAGAATTATGTGACTCATGACCTTGAGTTGCTAGCCATCGTATTTGCATTGAAAATCTGGAGGCATTACTTATTGGGCGAGAAATTTATACTGTACACAGATCATCAATCATTGAAGTATTTATATACCCAGAAAGATCTGAATCTGAGACAGCAGCGTTGGCTAGAATTTCTTGCAGCATATGATCTTGATATCCTGTATACGCCGGGGAAAGCTAACGTAGTAGTGGATGCACTTAGTAGAAAGACCGCAATCGTTGCCCATCTTATAATTACACCTGGATTGATTCATAGGATTTCAGCCCTTCAGAAAGACGATGAATTCATTCAGAGAATCAGTAAGAGAGTCAAGGAAGGTGAAACCACGAGTTTCCATATTGACAATAAGGGGGTTCTCAGGTTAAATAACAGGATTTGCATCCCAAATATTCCAGGCCTTCGAAGAGAAGTGCTGGACGAATGCCATAAATCCAAATTTTGCATCCATCCTGGGGTGAGTAAAATGTACAACGATATCAAACGCACTTTCTGGTGGAAGGCAATGAAAAGAGATATTTCTTTGTATGTTAGCAGATGCCCTGCTTGTCAATTGGTCAAGAGTGACCAACAGAAGCTAGCTGGATTGTTGCAACCGTTGGAAGTCCCAGGCTGGAAATTGGAACAGATTTCCATGGATTTCATAGATGGTTTGCCGCGAACCAAGAAAGGTAATGACAGCATTTGGGTAATCGTAGATCGCTTCACGAAGACTGCCCATTTTATACCTGTCAGATCCAATAGAACTGCCCAAAGTCTAGCACAGATATATTTCAAAGAAATTGTTAAGCTGCATGGAATTCCCATCAGCATAGTCAGTGATAGAGATCCCCTATTTACTAGCAAGTTCTGGGAGGCTTTCCAGACAGAATTGGGAACAAAACTGAATATGAGCACCGCTTATCACCCACAAACAGATGGCCAAACTGAGCGGGTGAATAGAATTCTAGAAGATTTATTGTGGGCTTGTATAATCGATTTTGGTGGGTCATGGGAAGATCATCTGCATTTGGCAGAATTCTCATATAACAATAGCTATCAAGCAAGTTTGAGAATGTCACCATTTGAAGCATTATATGGCAGACCCTGCAGATCTCCAGCATGTTGGGTAGAACCTGGCGACAGACTTGTACTAGGACCCGATATGATTAGGGAAGCATCTGATAAAGTGGACTTCATCAAGAAGCGATTGAAAACCGCCCAAAGCCGACAGAAAAGTTATGCAGACTCTAGAAGGAGAGATTTGACATTTGCTGTTGGTGACCATGTTTTTTTAAAGGTCTCTCCGATGAGAGGAGTAATCAGATTTGGAAAGACTGGGAAGTTGGCACCGAGATTTATTGGTCCCTTTCCTATACTTGAGCGAATTGGAACTCTTGCTTATAGGGTTCAATTACCAGATTGGTTGCCTGGAGTGCACAATGTATTTCACGTATCTCAACTTAGGAGACATGTGCATGATCCGGATCTTGTTGTAGAAGAAGCAGCGCAACGGGATGTGGAGATAACTCCAGAATTAGCACTCAGAAGAGAGCCATTAAAAATTGTTGGCAAAGAAACTAGAGAACTCAGAAGCAAAAAGGTTCATTTAGTTAAAGTGCAGTGGAGCAGTGATCCAAGAGACTGTACTTGGGAAACTGAGGAGAGCATTAAGCAAGCTTACCCCAAATGCAGAGTGGATCTCTCTGACTAACTCCGGTGCAAGGTACCTTTACCATACTTTGCATTTACATTTTATTTCCTACTATACTGTTGTTTCCTTTTCGAGGACGAAAAGTTTTAAGTAGGGGAGATTGTAATAACCCGGAAAATACGAGGCAATTTAAAAATTTTAAATTGATTTTTTCAAAGGAATTTGAGCAATTGAAATAGAATATTTCAATAAAATAGTGAATTAGAAATAGTGAGTCAGTTTGAAAATTTGAATTCAAACTTTGACTGACTATGCAGGGTGGAAAATATAACGGATTTTAGTGAAACCAAAAATATTTAAATCTGTTAGTTAATACCTTTCTAACGAATCTGAAAAATCGAAGTTTCATAACGGGAATCAAAAGTTATGGCCGAATGAATTTTCAGAAGAGTCGGTATATAGAATATAGCCCTGGAAAATTGATATTTTGCATACGACCTCGGAATTTGACGAAACCACTTTTGTTGGGTCCGGGATGTCAAACTATTGCTAGGTTTCAAATTTCATAATTTTTGAAGCTAATATGTGAGCGTGGCAAAAGAAAATGTGTTTGGTCGATTTCTGTTAAGTTGGATCGACCAGAAAATGGCCATTTATCAAACAACCTCAGAATTCGACGAAACTAGTTTTGTTGGGACCGTAGCGTCAAAACATAGCTAGATTTATTTTTCTGGAATTTTTCGAATCAGTTTGTGGCCCTGGCAAATTGAAATGTGCGTTCAGAGTTAAAAATTAAATGTTTTATACTTTAATTTGAAAAATAACTGACTGTAACAGTCGAATTGGCCCACGAAACATATCCCATTGTGTCCGGAATGGGGGTATTTAGCTAGGGGCGACAGTTGTTGGGTTTAAAAAGGAGTTCGTTTAAGAAAACACTATTTAAAATTTTAATATAGTCTCGGCCAATCATATTTTTTCTTTCATAAAAAAAAAAAAAAAAAAAAAAGAGAAAACCCCCCCGTTCAACGGCGACCAAGCTCCCCACCTTCTCTCCTCAATCGCCGCCGCCTCAGGCGCTTCCAGACTTCGCCGCCGCCACCATCCGACGCGCCCCAGCCTCCTCTTCAAATCCGACCCAACCGCCGCTCCCCTCGTCGCCTCCTCCGCCTGCATCGACGCCAGAAAGTCAAACGCTTCCCGCCGCCGCCCTGAATGCCACCGACCACCGAACGCCACCAAACCACCACCGATTTAAAGCCCTCTCTTCCCTCTTCCACGTCCAACTCCCTGATCGTCCCCACGTGCCACAGATTTCTCGAAAATCGTAAACCTAGTTTTGAAGCTCGTGAAAGTGAGTTTTTCTTTGATCTTTACACTTTGAAAAATCATATCTTTTTGGTGTGTTGACGAAATTCGATGAAACAGGAAACATCGAGACCGCAAGGAAGCTCTCTACCCAATAGAAGAAGATGCGGATTTTTCTGACATCGTATCGATTTTTAGCGCTCAGAAAACCAAGGTGAGAAATCTAAATTAACGTGAAATTGAATGGAAAATGTCGTGTATAATTTATATAAGCGAAATATAAATTACATACGTGTTGTATACCTCATATACATGCGTAGTGTAAGCTATATAAGCGAAGTATGAATTTTTACATGCATAAAATAGTTGATATATGTGTTGAAATGCAAGTGAAAAATATATTATATATATATATACACTCCCCTCGTCCACAAACCATGGACGATATTTATTGTGGTGAATTGGTGTGAAATATTGGGTGAAAAATACGAATGGTTGAATAATTGTTTGTGGTTGATATGGTTTGGTTGTGGTTGAAAAATACCCATTGGTGATTGAAATGAATTGGAAATATTTGTGGAAATAAAAATAAACATGCCGCCTGCGTGCGAATTAGATGCATGAATCCCCATTGTCAAAAACCGCGAGGTTTTAAGGTAGAGCGAGGAGCCGTACTAGGGACGGTGCCGGTTTTAACTACCCTGCCGTTATGCTGCCGAAATTTTGAATAATCTTTGTGTGTTAGAATTATTTTCATATGTTGAAATTATTTTACATGCATTGAAATTAAAGCCATATATTGAAACTATATCCATGTGTGGAAATTTTTCGTGTGTTGAAAAGTGTTGTGTGAAAATTAAATTCATTTGTGAATGAGTGAAGTGTTTAACAATAAAAATCACATTTTTATATATATATATGAAGTATGCAAAATATTCGCCTTATATAAAATAGTTTCAACAATCAAAATTTCATCTTTCTAATATGAACAACATAAATAAAATGTTCATGTGTGGAAATGCTCATTTGTTGAGAAGTGTGTGTAGTGGAAATATTCATATGTTGAATAAAAAGATCGAACAATAAAAATTACATTTTTATGGAAACTATGAAGTGTTGAAACATCTATGCGTTGAATAAATATTTTGAACGATGAAAATATCATTTTTATCATATGTGTGATATGCTAAAGATATGCGGACGTTGAAATAAATATTTGTGATAGAAATATTATTTTTAACATGCATAGGAACTAAATAAAATAGTCATGTGTTGAAATCTATTTTAGTTCGCCAAAATTATCATCTTTGAAATGTGAAGTGTTAAAAATATCCACTTGTTCAAATAAACGTGCATGAGTTGAAATATACATTAACTAGCTAATGATATGATTTTAGCCTATGCATGCAACATTAGAATGAATGGTGTCTTTAAACCAAAGCAAATCAAATATGAAATTGAATGGAAATTGGTGAATGTTAGAAATTGTATATATGTACATGCATATCTATTGAACAGGTTAAAGCAAAAGGGGCTAGAGAAGAGAAATAGAATTTTGTGCCCGACAAATAGGTACACATTTACCGCTTTGTTTGGGTGATGATTTTGTGAGCCTGTTGGCTAGCCGCTTGGCCTTTTCTTTTTCTTTTTGATATGAGACGCCCGTGTGGCTATTTGGGAATTTTCCCAGACCCTCCCGTACAAAGGAGGTTATGGCGAAATTTTCCAAAAATTAAAGGTGTTAGTGAAATAATTGAAGTGGAAACGATATAGGAAATTTTGAATGAACTATATTTATATAAATATATAAATATAAATAGAATTAAAACGAAACGTGGCCGTGCAGTTCATATTTTGAAACCGTGATTTCAAACAACTAGTGTAGAATATCCGACCATTGGATTTTCTCGAAACCTCAACCGTTGGGTTCGCCTTGGAAATATCTTTCCAACGGCACCAACTTTGTGAAGATCCGACGGTTGGATTGTCTGGAATGTTTAATTCAAAACTGAAGAAAAACAGCGCCAGAAACGATTATATTTATATATATATATAAATATAATTAAATTAAATCGAATAACGACGCTGCAGTTCGTAAATTGAAATCGTAACTTCAAATGGTTAGTGTGGAAGACCCGACCGTCGGATTTTCCCAAAACTGAAAACGTTGGATTCGTTTTGAAGTGACCTTCCTAATGATGTAAAATTTGTGAAGATCCAACGGTTAGATTTTTAGATATGTGGAAAACAAAATTAGTGAAAAGCAGCGCCAGTGCATCGACACGACCTGAAACGTCGTTTAATTAAATATGGCCGTTTTAAATTAAATAAAAATGGCGATATATCGTTATAAAGTGCTATAGACGATATGGAGTGAAAATGAACCAATTTTGTTGTGTTTGCTTGAGATGTGATGGCTGAATGTATTTGGCATGAAAATTTTAACTAAATAACTGAAATGTGAATGTTGAATAGTTCAACCAGGTGATTAATTGGTTTGAAAATCTAAATATACGTGGGTTATTTGAAAAGGCCGAGTTTATCTCATTTCAAATAATCGATCGACGTTGAGAAGTCGAAGAGTCGAAGACGACTGAACACCGACGATCTCCACATTGGATGGATGGGCGCTACTGATACTCGTGATTGGAGTAGCTACCATGAAGGAATTGAAGTAGTAGCCGTCCAAACATACTGTTGATTGTACGGATATGCGAGGAATTGGTGCCTCCGGTTTCGTTCAGACCCAGAACGGACTTGTAAATGGACTGTGTGTCTGACATTGGATTTTGTTCTGTGTTGATTGATCTCTGTTAAATATATATCTGTTTGGCGGCGGAGAATTTATTCTCTTGCTTAACGCCCTTCTCTGAGACGTACGAGCTCAGAGGTTATGTATTGACAGAAATCAGTCGCATGGAGTGGATTGCCTGTGTGGCACGCCTAAGTGGCATATGATCAAGGCTTCTGTTGCAAAGCAAAGTCTTGTGGTTGATGATCAAAGCATGGTCTGTGTGACGTAGCTTTGTGTATAACGTGAATTCGCGAGCCTCACACCTCGGTATGAGTCAAAAAGGGAGAAGGACCCAAGGAGTGCATGACGTTTCTTTCTAGCTATGGTGGTGTCAGTGACCTCCCAGCCCTGACATTTATATCTACTTTTCACCTGTGTGGTTGTTGGAATACGAGGCGCCTCGATTATAGGTCTGTAAGAACCAGGAAACGTGTGTTCAGGAATAACTAATCCTCAAAAGTAAGAGAGGACCGGCCTTGGAGGATCCAGGGGATTGCTGTGTGCGGTCCCGAGGCATTTGCTAGAGTGTCTCGAACGGAGAGGAGATTGCCCCTTGCCTCGACTCATGAAGGAATCCAATTTCCAATACGAAATATGCGGATGTGATTGTATTACTAGTATGGCGACATAGTAGATGGTAGCTATGCCGCCTAGGATTAATATTTATGATTGAATTGGTTTTGAAACATATATGCACTAGTAATAATATCAAACACTTTTGTTTTATTCGTATGAAGCATCTTTGGCCATTATAAGGTAAAAACTCTATCCTCCGGCTTGCGTTGCATTGTGTGATGGGACCTGAGTCTTATAATGGCTTCATTTTATAAAAAGCATTGCGTTGATTTAATCGTTTGTTTTATTTCATGCACTAGCACTCATTGGAGTAAACCCGTTCCGCGAAAGTGGCGTGGTCCTTTGATTTGCCTTATTATTGTTGATTAATAAGTTGAATAGATTTCTCATACCAGTCCCATGACTGACTCGTAGTTTGTTTCACCTTGCAAACCCGGGTGCCCTCATTTTTACACGGGCAGCCTAGTTACAGGTTTTCGACGCACCTTTTTGCTCATGGCGAGGCTTGACTACACTGTGCTGACTTGGATTTTCTCCGCCATTATTGTATCTATATTATGATTTCGCCACTGGCGATGTAGACTGATATTCCTTTGTGTACTCTTTATGTATGATTCCGCCTCTGGCGATGTAGACTGATTATGTATCATTATGCACTAAGTTGTATCCTGTACTGTGCTTCTCTGATGTGATGATATCTATATGATTCCGCTGTCATATGTGTGTAAATTATTCTATTTTCTGTTTATGCTATTATCTGTGATCTGCTAATGATGATTAATGTGTTATATTCCAATGATTATCCTTAACACCGTACCACGGGGTTTTGGGATCGTCACAGCGACCCCCAATCCCCACAATTGTGGTAGCCCTCAAGTGTACATCTAATATGAGGATTCCACCTTAATCTGCCTAATTGTCATGAATGTGTTAGATGTACCCTTACTACCCTATCGATTGGCTCCTTACTTGCATTAATGTTCCATGTGTCTGTGTCAATCGGCCCTCTCTTGCGTGTAGATACCCTGTGGTGGTCCGAACATAAGGTGTATAAATCCTTATGATAGCAACCCGACACGATTCAAGATGTACAGTGTATAACCATTGGTACCTAGTGCCTGCTTTTTCCCACTCCGGAGTACGTGCACGCCCGTAAACCGTCGGAACCTACACGGACGTACCCCCTGCCACTGTTTTGACCGCTTATAACCAGCCCAGTAATCGTGCCCCACCCTTCCTAGTTCAGTGTACCAAGATACATCTATGTGGGTTACTGCTGAAATGGGTCCCCGTTACTAGGGATTCCTACTGGTTAAGTTTGTGGGCCTATATATACAAATATTACACACCTACATAAGATGTACTTAATCCTCCCACCGATTCTAGCATGTTTACTTAACGGTTAAGTTTGTGGGCCTATATGTACTAATATTACCCACCTACATGAGATGTACTTAACCCTCCCATCGATTCAAGCATGTTTATTTAACGGTTAAGTTTGTGGGCCTATATGTACTAATATTACCCACCTACACGAGATGTACTTAACCCTCCCAACGATTCAAACATGTTTATTTAACAGTTAAGTATGTGGGCCTAAATGTACTAATATTACCCATCTACACGAGATGTACTTAATCCTCCCATTGATTCAAGCATGTTTATTTAATGGTTAAGTTTTGTGGGCCTATATTTACTAATATTTCCAACCAACCCGATATGTACTTAACCCTCCCATCGATTCAAGCATGTTTATTTAATGGTTAAGTTTGTGGGCCTATATGTACTAATATTACCCACCTACACGAGATGTACTTAACCTTCCCATCGATTCAAGCATGTTTATTTAATGGTTAAGTTTTGTGGGCCTATATTTACTAATATTACCCACCAACCCGATATGTACTTAACCCTCATACACATTATGTTATATTGGTTAAGTGTTGTCCTTTCATGTTAACTTAATCCATCCATTCATCATGTCATGTTGGTTAAGTGTTTCTTGACCCTCCTCACTTATCATGTTGGATTGGTTAAATGTTTCCTATCAACTTAACCCCGTTCGTTCACCAAGTTATATTGGTCAAGTGTTTCTTGTTAACTTAACCCCACGTGTTCATTGGTTAAGTGTCATCAATCAATTCAAGTTAACTTAACCTACCTACTTGTCATGTTACTTTAGTTAAGTGTTGCCTTCTTGTGTTAACTTAACCCTACCATAAATCAAGTTATATTTGTTAAGTGTTGCGCTCTCGTGTTAACTTAACCTTAACACAAATCAAGTTATATTGGTTAAGTGTTGCCCTCTTGTTTTAACTTAATCTTACCACAAATCAAGTTATATTGGTTAAGTGTTGCCCTCTTGTTTTAACTTAACCTTACCACAAATCAAGTTATAATGGTTAAGTGTTTCTTATTAACTTAACCCTACACATTCATCATGTTATACTGGTTAAGTGTTCCTATGAACTTAACCCTAGTCATTTCTTAGCATGTCTTGTTCATTAGCATTAATTGATTTATTAATGCACTAACCTCTCACATTAGATATGTGTTATTGCGGTTACTGGATGAGCCGAGCGGTTCCGGGCAGTTTTACATCACAAATCAATCTTACCTCGGGTTTTTCTTGGGCATGATGTACTAACCTCTCACATTATATAGGTGTTGTTGTGGTTACTGGATGTGTCGGGCGGTTCCGGGCAGTTTTACACCGCAACTCAATCTAATCTCGGGCTAGGCACATTCGTCTTTTCACTAATTTACATATTTACAGTTTATATGCAAATTATTCACAATTTTTATCAATTTCAGAATATGACACATTTTCCATAAATGTCCAAGTCTAGATTTATATGCTAATTATCCCAACCGGTCATATTCCAATTCTCAAGTTATGCCCAACAAAGCTAATTTCCAGTTATGGCCCCCAAATTCAACTTCAAGTTATTACTCAAAATAGGCTATACCTAATATCCTAAGTTTGTAATAATAGACATGCCCCAAAATTACAATATCCAATACACTTGGCGTCCCAAATCAATAGTTAGGCAAAATCTAGATTTAATGTTCCAATTTACTTTTTATGCCCAATCTAGATTTAATGCTCAAGTTACCCCAAATTCGCAACAAAAATAATTATGCCCAATACTTGATTTATATTCCAATTTCATACTTTGTCGTTCATGCCAATTCTAGGTTCAATATGTCAAATTACATATTCATGTCAAATTACCCCAATTTGCATCTTAACAGTCATGCCATACTACATGTTCCAAATTATGCCAAATAATGCAAGTTTCATGTTATACCCAATTACCCCGTATTCATAACGTACGTATTTCGAGTTTTAACTCAAGATTCATAAAATAAGGGGAGAAGCAAGATGGAACATTGTAACACCCCGCCTCCGCTAGGGTCACTCACAAAGGGAATGCACTACTTTTGGAGGAGCGTTATCGAGGTAAACAAACAACACAGAAATATTACAAGACAGAACATAAATAAAACAGCGGAAGATTCAAGAGCTAAATTTCATTACTCTCAAAAAGAGTCAAAACCTTTTACATCAAATAGCCAAGATCATTATTTTCCATTACAACAAATTCTGTCTTGCATAAATAAAGAAGCATAGACTTAAAACATCAAAAGTAGTTTAATTCCCCCAAAGGTAGCAGAAATGCAGCCATAGCATAGCTCAAGATCAAACTGTACATGAGTTGAACCGAAAGCAAGCGAAATCCAAGCTAAGTGCTAGAGTTTCCTCCCAGAGAACCTAGGGGGGAACGAAAGGAAAAGAGGCGAAAGAAAACGGGTTAGTCATAAAGACTGGTAAGTCCTAGTGACTTTCAGCATAAAACAGGTAAAGGTAACATGACATGTATAAACTGAAAGTAAACATAAGGATGTTGACAAGATGGGCAAGATAGACTAAGATAACATGATAATTCAAGTGTAATCAAGTATAGAATCACATATTCAAGGTTCGCTGCATCAACTGTACTAGAATCCAAACCCATGTCTTATATTAATCATGAAATAATACTTTGGCCCAATATCATTAAATGACCTATTTCGAGGTCTAATGAAACGATCCACTAGTCGATCGGCTCCCTACAAGTTCTAGCTCGTCATGTGTCTGTGTCATACGGCCATATCACTAATGTAGTCACCTGTGCTAGGTCCACCATAGGGTGTATCAAGCCCTAGGGTGCTAACCACCGACACGAATCAAGCATGCACAGATAAACCTACTGATGCCCAATGCCTGCTTTTTCAACTCCTGACCACGTGCAAGGCCATAGCCCGCCTGAACCTACACTGGCGCACCAACACAGCCGTTGTTCTGGTCGCTTACAATCAGCCCAGTAATCGTGCCCCCACCCTGCCTAGTTCCAGGGTACCATGATACATCTAGTGGGTTACTGCTGAAATGGACCGCGTAACTAGGGTTTTCGTCTAATAGGTTATGTGTTGTCATTTAAATTCGTGACTTAATCCTTATCAGTCTAGCATATCAAGTTGGTTAAGTGTTGTCATTCAAGTTCGTGACTTAACCCGCCTACGAATCATGTATCAAGTTGGTTAAGTGTTGTCTCTCATGTTCATGACTTAACCCTATCATGTGACATTAATTCATTAATGCACCCCAACCTCTCACATCAGACCTGTTGTTGTGGTCACTGGATATGTTAGGCGGTTCCGGGCAGAATTACACCACAACTCAGTATGACCTCGGGTTTTCAAGTGCGATATGACCAATTACCCACATTGGATCCTATTGTTTGAAGTAACTGGATTTGTCGGGCGGTTCCGGGCAGAATTACACTGCAAACTCAACCCAACCTCGAGTTGGCCATTTTCAAGTTCATTCTAGTGTCATGCCCATGTTCAAGATTCATATCAAGTTCGTGTCAAGTTTCATGGCGAGTTTCATGCCAAGTTTCCTATAATTACATATTTTTCCCAACGTTACCCCGTCTAAATATTAAGCTAACAATCTTAGCCTAATTTTCCGTGCGCATGATTTTTGACATATAATATTAGGCTAACAACATAGCCAAATTTAACATACACAAAATTTGCATAAAGAAACTCATTAACATAAACATGACATAGGTGTAAACTTGGCATTCTCGGCATAGTCAATATGAACACCATACGTGTTGTAACACCCCGAGTTTTCTATTACCGGTAACTTTACAAATTAAAGTATAATTAATTCTAAATAATGGAATTAAGGGAAATGGGTTATGCCATTGCGTTCGTCTCGAAATTCTGCTTGAGATATAGTCCAAGTTTGCGTAAAACGGATACCGTATGAAGAAGATATGGACGAACGAAGTTGGGCAGAAAAACCAGAAACGGGTCAGAATGCACTGGCGCACTTGGGAAGTGCGCCAAAAAAAAATTGCACTGGCACACTTGGGAAGTGCGCCAGTATAATTTTAGCACTGGCGCACCTGCCAAGTGCGCCCAGGCCAGAAAACCTGTTGGTCAGGCCATGGCTGGTCTAGTCAGGTTCTGGTCGATTACTGAGGCTTGGCTGAGTCACTAGGGCTTACATGTCACTTTCTGATTGGCTTCTCTTGAGATGGATGGTCTGGATTAACTCTAGCTTCATCGATGGCTCTAATTAGATTAAAATTCTATAAATACAACTCAAGTCTAACCCTAAATTCACACAAATAATATAATACTAAAGTCGTCATGCTGCTGGAAAGAAACTAGGAGTGGCCGTCAGTTAGAAAGCCTAGAGACAAGCCAATACTAAAGTAAAACACGAATCAAAACAACGTTAGTCTACCCAAAGGAAAGCATATCAAATTCAGAATTCAGAATTCAGAATCCAGAATCCAAGTTCGTCGTTCTTTGTAAGTATAGTGATTTTTCCGATGAGAATAAAACTAAGACTCGACTCGATGTAAATTGGAAGTGGAATTGTGCTATTATGTAACGCCGATGTTAATTCATATCTATGTATTGAAATGATTGTGTTGCGAATGAAATTGGGATGTTTGTGGTATAATTAAGATTGATATTGATCCTATTGTACTTTTAGAATGACAACAACATCACAAGCCAGTTGTGTAGTTCATGTTTATGTGATTATATAGGTTGTTTGTGATTAGAACCTCATGTATATACTTTATGCAAGAATCTTTATGCCTAAATGGTTATGTTCATATACATGCCCCTATGTTTATATAAAAGTTGCAAGTTCCTAATTGGATCCACGTCAAGATCCACTTTATTACATGTTTCATGTTGTAATTAGATATGCGATTGGATCTAGTTCACACCCTTGTCATAAAGTTATACATATTTATGAAAATGTCATATTCTTGTCATGTGCTAGTGATGTTCGATGTTATGCCTAGATCCAAAAACAAGTTTAGACTTATGTTGTCTAAATCATATGCTAATTAATGTGACACCTATTTGGTTAGACCCTTATTTCAATGCAAAATCACATATACGTAAATTGATTTAGGCTATGTTGCAAATTCACATATATGTATATTGACTATTTTGCAAGTTCACATCTATGACATTCATGTTGGCTATTTTGCAAGTTCACACCTATGATGTTCATATTGATTATGCCAAGTTTACACCTATGTCATGTTTATGTTTATGAATTCCCTTATGCCTATTTGTGTGCGCTAAATTAGGCTAAGTTTTTAGCCTAATATTATATGCTAAAACTATGCGAACGAAAATTAGGCTAAGATTGTTAGCCTAATGTTTAAACGGGGTAACGTTGGGGATATTTATAAAACTTGACATAAAAATATATGAAATTGGCATGTTTGTCACATGCCAAAATTGGTGGCATTTAAACGGTATAAATTCTTATACCAAAAATGTTAAACTTGGAATGTGGGCCATAACATTTAATTGTTGACAAATTTACATATATTAAGTAATAAAGACAAATATGTAAATTTAGAAAATACGAATATGCTTAACACGAGGTTGGATTGAGTTGTGATGTAAATCTGCCCGGACCCGCCCGGCTGTCCAGTAGTCACAACAATACCTATCCAATGTGGGCAGTTAAGCACTGAGCCCAATAAGGACCCGAGGTTAGACTGAGTTACGGTGTAAATCTGCCCGGAACCGACCGGCACATCCAGTAACCATAACAATATCTGTCTAATGTGAGTGGTTGGTGCTTTAAAAGGCTAAGGACAGACAAGTCAGGATGGTAGGGTTAAGTTAACTAAAACACTTAACCAATTCAACATGTTAATGAAATTGATGGGTGGGGTTAGGTAAATACAGACACTTAACCGCTTTACATGTTTAACTAGAAAACCCTAGTAACGGGGACCCATTTCAGCAGTAACCCAATTAAGTATCATGGTACCCTGAAACTAGGCAGGGTGGAGCATGATTACTGGGCTGATTGTAAGCGGTCAAAGCGACGGCGGTGGGTGCAACAGTGCGGGTTCTAACGGAATGCGGGCATGCACACACTTCGGAGCAGACAAACAGGGCACTGGGGGCACCAGTAGTATAACCTATGCATTCTAAGGTTTGTGTCGGGTCACCACCATGGGACTTGATACACCCCATGGTGGGGCCAACATAGGTATCTACAATATTTGGGGGTCGCAAGACACATGCATTTATGCGAGTAGGAGCCGATCTTTAAAATAAGGGGATCACTTCACCGACAGCATGGGGTGCCAGTTTTGAACTAATGCATGTAGGTGCAGAGATATAGTGTGGGGTGCGATAGTATCTTCATTTCAAAACTACTTTATCTTAGTTTATGATACTCTCCTGTTTCTAGTTTATACCTATCATGCCCTTATTCTTATTCTCATGCTGAAGAGTCACTAGACTTACCAGGCTTTATGTCTCACCCTATTTTCTTTCGTCTTCTTTTCTTCCGTTCCCCCCCCCCCTCAGGTCCACAGGGAGGGAACAACCCAGCTTAGTCAGATTCTTTAAAAGCTTCATGATAGTAGATGCACGGTTTGGACTCTCTTGCTTTGGCTATGGCTGTTGGACACAATCATGGGGATTTATGCAGTTTTAATTATGTTTTATGCTTCTTTATTTAATAACTAAGACAGAAATGATGATGTAATGTTTTGGGAGTTATTATGACAGTTATGGAAATGTTTTGTATGAACACGTATTTATGAAATAAAAAGTCTGTTGTTTTCCGCTGCTTATAAATATATGTATTTATATCTGTCTTGTGTTTTATCTGTGACTTTTACTTACAAACCTCCACCAAAGTTAAGGCATTCCCTTTGTGAGTGACCTTAATGGAGGGTGGGGTGTTTCACTTGGTATCAGAGCATAGGTTTTACCAGACTAGATAAAAAAAATTGAAACTATTTTCAAAAAGAAGTTTAAAGAAGCATCTTTTTCAAAAAAAAATGTTGTTTTTTAAAAAGGCATAATTCCCCAGAGCCATATGCACTATCCCTCTATTCCTTTGTCTTGAATACTTTCCTTTTTGTTCTAGCATATCTAGAGATCTTAACCTTCCAGAAGGAGTACTGATCCCTGGCTAGTTTCGAAGGTACCTAGAGGCTAGGGCCAATGGTGCGGGCTAAGCAGACATTCCTCCTCCTACGGTGGCAGTGGTTCCCCCTCCTCCTCCTCGTGGGAACACTTTCGCTAAGACGTGTAGAGACTTCAAGGCTATGGGAGGAAAGGACTTTTATGGAACTGAATCATTTGTGGTAGCAATGAATTGGCTAAAAGAGATTGAAGATTTATTCGTTATCTTCGAAGTTGATGACAGGAAAAAGATACAGCTAGCAGTGTGGTTGCTCAAGGATGAAGCTTCCTATTGGTTGGAAGTTACGCATGCGGAGAGGCCAGTGGAAACATGGGAAGATTTCAGGACAAGGTTTGAGATGAAATTAATCTCCCAAGCTAAAAGAAGTCTGCAGATGGAGAAGTTCCTAACTCTTAAGCAAGAGAGTATGACGATCAGGGAGTATGTCAATCAGTTTAATCAGTTGGCCAGATTTAGGCTTGATTTAGTAAACACCCAACACAAGAAGGCCCTTCGCTTCGTCAAAGGCCTGAATGAGCCTCTACACAGCCTTGCTATGACCCATATACCCATGGGGGCGACCTATGAAAGCTTGGTGGACATAGCGCAGCTACACGAGGAAGATAAAGGCAAGAAAGAGGCAAAGGCAGAAGTGCCTCAAGAAAAGAAGGAGGGTTTACAGGCTAAGAAAACAGACTTCAAGAAAGGCGGGAAGAACAAAAAATCCCGTGAAAAGAGAAAGTGCAATTTCTGTGGCATTGTGGGACATATAGCAAAAGACTACAGAAAGAAGAAGGCAAAGATGAATGGTGGTTGCTTCAGTTGTGGCGAGACTGGACACTTGGCTAAGGACTACCCAAAGAAGCGGGGGCAGGGACAGAGGACTGGATCCACCTCAGGCGGACAAGTTCACGCTCTGGTGGCACCTCCACAGGAACGAGGTAGAAATATTTCTGTAGAAAGCTTAGTTTATCTGTATGATCATCCAGTTTGCACTCTCTTTGATTCTGGTGCATCACACTCCTTTATTTCATCTGCTTTAGTAGAATCTCTGCACCTAGACACTAGTATGGTAGAAGATCCCTTGGTTGTTTCAAATCCAGTTGGGGGCTCGGCTTATTTGTCGATGGTTTGCTTGGATTTGAAAATCTTTATTCTAAGTGTTTAATTTAGATGTGGTGCCTTTGTTTTGGGCTTCTCGGGATATGGACTGATCTTAGGCATGGACTGGTTATCCAGTAATTGTGTCATTCTTGATTGTGAGAAAAGAGTGGTTAGGCTTTTGACTCGGCTCTGTAACACTCTAGAAATTTCTTGTAATCCCTTGAATGCTGTTATGCTTAGTTATCTAGAGTCGCTTGACGCTTCTGTTGAGAATTTGCAGTCGGTTAGGGTAGTCCGGGAATATCCGGATGTCTTTGAAGAGGTGAAAGGCTTACCTCCGAAGCGGGAAATAGACTTCCGCATATATCTTGTTGATAATGCAAAGCACGTAGCTCTGCCTGTTAGACACATGGCTCCAAAGGAGAGAAAGGAGCTCAGTAAGCAGGCGAAGGAGCTTCTCGAGAAGGGGTATATAAGAAGGAGTATCTCGGAATGGGGTGCTCCAGTGGTGTTCGCCACCAAAGCAGATGGTTCACTACATCTTTGTGTGGACTATAGGGAGCTAAACAAGCTGACTAAAAAGAATAGACACCCGCTTCCCCGAATAGACGATTTGTTTGATCAGCTTGTAGGTGCGTTGGTCTTCTCCCAACTTGATCTAGCTACTAGGTTCCATCAGCTAAGGGTACTGAAGATAGTATTGATAAAACGGCGTTTAGAACCCCAAATGGTTTCTTCGAGTGGCTTGTCATGCCTTTCGGTTTGACAAACGCACCCGCTTATTTCGTAGACCTAATGAGCAGGGTGTTCAGAGAATTCCTTAATAAGTTCGTGGTGGTCTTCGTAGACGATATTTTGATCTTCTCAAAGAATGAGGAAGAACATGCTCAGCATCTGAAAGAGATCATGGATACTCTCCGTGCACATCAGCTAAGAGCCAAATTCTCCAAGTTCCACTTTTGGAGAAAGGAAGTAAGATTTCTGGGGCATGTAGTGTCCAAAGAGGGGTTAGCTATAGACGCCGCGAAAGTGGTGGCAGTGCAAGATTGGAAGACACCAAGAAATGCAACCGAAGTTCGAAGCTTTCTTGGGCTAGCCGGTTTTTACCGAAAATTCATTAGGGATTTCGCGAAAATCTCAGCTCCACTCACAAGGCTAACAAAGAAGAATCTGGCGTTCACTTGGGATTTGGATTGCGAGTTTGCTTTCCAATGATTAAAAAGGGCTCTCACAACAGCCCCAGTTCTGACTTTGCCAGATGGAAGCAAAATGTTCACAGTATATACGGATGCTTATGGTATAGGGCTAGGCCCTGTTCTGATGCAAGAAGGGAGGGTAGTAGCTTATGGTGGAAGACAATTGAAAGTGCATGAAAAGAACTATCCAACCCATGATCTTGAGTTGGCCGCCATCGTCTTTGCGCTTAAGTCTTGGCGCCATTATCTCCTAGGTGATAAGTTCGAATTATATACTGACCATAAATCGTTGAAGTATCTTTTCTCGTAGAAATATCTTAACTTGAGGCAGCAAAGGTGGATGGAATTCCTTGCCTCATATGACTTTGAGATTTCCTATACTCCCGGCAAAGGCAACGTAGTAGCAGACACGTTGAGCAGAAAGAAACTAACCCTAAGCCCTCTCTTTGTAGAAAGGAAAAGCTATATAGACGGTTTTGACTTTAGGCCCTCCTTAGATTTTATACCTGGTTTATTGGCATCCCTAGAAGTACGACCCACTCTTTTAGACTCGATAGGGGCCGCACAACGAGAAGACCCTCAGCTTGTGGATGTGATTGATAAACTAATTAGGGTGAAACTTCCAGTCACCTCAATAGATATTCCATCGATGATAAGGGTTGGCTGAGGCGAGATGGAAGACTATGCGTCCCACAAACTAGGGATTTAGTGAAGAAGGTTCTCGAGGAGACCCATCATTCCAAGATGACAATACACCCAGGTGGAGACAAGATGTACAAGGACGTAAAGGGAGTTTTCTATTGGAGCGGCATGAAGAAGGACGTGGCAGATTTCGTTTCTAAGTGCATGACATGCCAACAGGTCAAGGCGGAACAAAAGAAGCCTGGAGGACTGCTTCATCCTCTAGAAGTCCCGCAATGGAAGTGGGATAGCATTTCAATGGACTTCATTGACGGGTTGCCTAGGTCAAGAAGAGGCAATACTAGCATTTGGGTGATAGTGGACAGGCTTACTAAAAGCGCCCACTTTATACCTATCAAGAGTAGAAGGACTGCTTCGTCTTTAGCTTCTCTTTATCTCAAGGAAATAGTTCGACTCCATGGAATACCCTCCAGCATAGTGAGTGACAGAGACCCCATCTTCACGAGCGAATTTTGGCGGAGTCTGCAAGAAGCTGTCGACACACAATTATGCTTGAGCACGGCCTATCACCCCCAAACTGATGGTCAGACATAAAGGGTGAATAGAGTACTAGAAGATCTTCTAAGACTGTGCGTTCTTGACTTTGGAGGGACTTGGGAGGATCACCTTCCTTTAGTGGAATTCGCCTATAACAATAGTTACCAAGCCACCATCGGTATGGCGCCCTTCGAAGCTTTGTATGGAAGACCTTGCCGATCACCAACTTGTTGGTGGGAGTCAACTGACAAGATTATACTTGGGCCAGACATGATTAGAGAGACTTCAGAAAAAGTGGACTTGATGCGAATGAGAATGAAGACTGCCCAAGACAGACAGAAATCCTACGCCGACAAAAGAAGGACCGACCTTGAGTTTGAGGTTGGGGACAGGGTTTTCCTTAAGGTATCCCCTTTAAGGAACGTCATTCGCTTCGGGTCCGCAGGAAAGCTAGCACCAAAATTTGTAGGACCATTCCCTATCATCGAGAAGATAGGGAAAATGGCTTATAGAGTAGAGCTGCCTGAAAGATTGGCTGGAATTCACAACGTCTTTCGCGTTTCTCATCTCCGAAAATGTCTACATGAGTCTGCGGAAGTGGTGGAGCCAAGCATTCTAGAAGAAGCCGAAGTGGAACGTGAAGCAACTATGAGGAGAGTTCCAACTAGAATTGAAGGAACTGAAGTGAAAAAGCTACGCAACCGCGAAGCCAAGCTCGTTAAGGTTCAGTGGAGCGACGCAGAGGAAGACGCCACTTGGGAAACTGAGGACAGAATACGCGCAGCCTACCCTTTTCTTTTTGAGGGTACATCTTTGACCTCTCTTTTTCCTTAAGTTGTGCTTGTATCTATCCTTTTAGGTATATCTCCTCGATATTATCCTTTATCCTTAGGTAGAAACCTCTTTGGATGTAAACATGTATTTGAAACATGTTATGGTTGATGGCTGCAAATAGTTGCAAGTCGTTGCTAGTGGTTGCTCGTGGATGCATATACACACACAACCTAGGTTTTAGATCGGCTCAATCACTTCATTCTGCATATGCATATATGTATTCATATTTGTATATGGTTGAAACTTGATATGTTGTCATATGGATGTCGCATTTGTATTGATGGTTGCGCACTCATGTAGAATTATGAGTAAGGACAAATTTGCATACATAATGGATTCATGACACTTACATTATTTGCATTAAGGAGGTCAACTGGATCAGTAGACCTCCTGATTTTGCATTAGTTAAGGTCATATACACACACTGTGCATATAATCATAAAGCATTAGAAGTATTTTAAGGACAATGGACGCCTGTGTTTGATGGTTGAGTAGATGGACGATTGGATGTTAGGACTTACGTTCTCCTAGACTTGAAGATTTTGGGGACGAAATCCTTTAAGGAGGGGAGAATGTAACACCCCGAGTTTTCTGTTACCGGTAACTTTACAAATTAAAGTATAATTAATTCTAAATAATGGAATTAAGGGAAATGGGTTACGCCATTGCGTTCGTCTCGAAATTCTGCTTGAGATAGAGTCCAAGTTTGCATAAAACGGATAACGTATGAAGAAGATATGGACGAACGAAGTTGGGTAGAAAAACCAGAAACGGGTCAGAATGCACTGGCGCATTTGGGAAGTGCGCCAGAACAAAATTGCACTGGCGCACTTGGGAAGTGCGCCAGTACAATTTTAGCACTGGCGCACCTACCAAGTGCGCCCAGGCCAGAGAACCTGTTGGTCAGGCCCTGGCTGGCCTAGTCAGGTTCTGATCGATTTCTGAGGCTTGGCTGAGTCACTAAGGCTTACATGTCACTTTCTGATTGGCTTCTCTTGAGATGGATGGTCTGGATTCACTCTAGCTTCATCGACGGCTCTAATCAGATTAAAATTCTATAAATACAACTCAAGTCTAACCCTAAATTCACACAAATAATATAATACTAAAGCTGTCATGCTGCTGGAAAGAAACTAGGAGTGGCCGTCAGTTAGAAAGCCTAGAGACAAGCCAATACTAAAGTAAAACACGAATCAAAACAACGTTAGTCTACCCAAAGGAAAGCATATCAAATTCAGAATTTAGAATCCATAATCCAAGTTCGTCATTCTTTGTATAGTGATTTTTCCGATGAGAATAAAACTAAGACTTGATTCGATGTAAATTGGAAGTGGAATTGTGCTATTATGTAACGACGATGTTAATTCATATCTATGTATTGAAATGATTGTGTTGTGAATGAAATTGGGATATTTGTGGTATAAATAAGATTGATGTTGATCCTATTGTACTTTTAGAATGACAACAACATCACAAGCAAGTTGTGTAGTTCATGTTTATGTGATTATATAGGTTGTTTGTGATTAGAACCTCATGTATATACTTTATGCAAGAATCTTTATGCCTAAATGGTTATGTTCATTTACATGCCCCTATGTTTATACAAAAGTTGCATGTTCCTAATTGGATCCACGTCAAGATCCACTTTAGTACATGTTTCATGTTGTAATTAGATATGCGATTGGATCTAGTTCACACCCTTGTCATAAAGTTATACATATTTATGAAAATGTCATATTCATGTCATGTGCTAGTGATGTTCGATGTTATGCCTAGATCCAAAAACAAGTTTAGACTTATGTTGTCTAAATCATATGCTATTCATGTGACACCTATTTGGTTAGACCCTTATTTCAATGCAAAATCACATATACGTAAATTGATTTAGGCTATGTTGCAAATTCACATATACGTATATTGACTATTTTGCAAGTTCACATCTATGACATTCATGTTGGATATTTTGCAAGTTCACACCTATGATGTTCATATTGACTATGCCAAGTTTACACTTATGTCATGTTTATGTTTATGAATTCCCTTATGCCTATTTGTGTGCGCTAAATTAGGCTAAGTTTTTAGCCTAATATTATATGCTAAAACTATGAAAACGAAAATTAGGCTAAGATTGTTAGCCTAATGTTTAAACGGGGTAACGTTGGGGATATTAATAAAACTTGACATAAAAATATATGAAATTGGCATGTTTGTCACATGCCAAAATTGGCATTTAAACGGTATAAATTTTTATACCAAAAATGTTAAACTTGGATTGTGGGCCATAACATTTAATTGTTGACAAATTTACATATATTAAGTAATAAAGACAAATATGTAAATATAGAAAATACGAATATGCTTAACACGAGGTTGGATTGAGTTGTGATGTAAATCTGCCCGGACCCGCCCAGCTGTCCAGTAGTCACAACAATACCTATCCAATGTTGGTGGTTAAGCATTGAGCCCAATAAGGACCCGAGGTTAGACCGAGTTACGATGTAAATCTGCCCGGAACCGACCGGCATATCCAGTAACCGTAACAATATCTGTCTAATGTGAGTGGTCGGTGCTTTAAAAGGCTAAGGACAGACAAGTTAGGATGGTAGGGTTAAGTTTACTAAAACACTAAACCAATTCAATATGTTAATGAAATTCATGGGTGGGGTTAGGTAAATACAGAAACTTAACCGCTTAACATGTTTGACTAGAAAACCCTAGTAACGGGGACCCATTTCAGCAGAAACCCAATTAGGTATCATGGTACCCTGAAACTAGGCAGGGTGGGGCACGATTACTGGGCTGATTGTAAGCGGTCAAAGCGACGGCGGTGGGTGCAACAGTGTGGGTTCTAACGGAGTGCGGTCATGCACACACTTCGGAGCAGACAAACAGGGCACTGGGGGCACCAGTAGTATAACCTATGCATTCTAAGGTTTATGTCGGGTCGCCACCATGGGACTTGATACACCCCATGGTGGGGCCAGCATAGGTATCTACAATATTTGGGGGCCGTAATACACATGCATTTATGCGAGTAGGAGCCGATCTTTAAAATAAGGGGATCACTTAACCCTCAGCATGGGATGCCAGTTTTGAACTAATGCATGTAGGTGCAGAGATATAGTGTGGGGTGCGATGGTATCTTCATTTCAAAACTACTTTATCTTTGTTTATAATACTCTCCTGTTACCAGTTTATACCTATCATGCCCTTATTCTTATTCTCATACTGAAGAGTCACTAGACTTACCAGGCTTTATGTCTGACCCTATTTTCTTTCGTCTTCTTTTCTTTCATTCCCTCCCCCCCCCCCCCCCCAGGTCCACAGGGAGGGAACAATCCAGCTTAGTCAGATTCTTTAAAAGCTTCAAGATAGTAGATGTACGGTTTGGACTCTCTTGCTTTGGCTATGGCTGTTGGATACAATCAATGGGATTTATGCAGTTTTAATTATGTTTTATGCTTCTTAATTTAATAACCAAGACAGAAATGATGATGTAATGTTTCGGGAGTTATTATGACAGTTATGGAAATGTTTTGTATGAACACGTATTTATGAAATAAATAGTCTGTTGTTTTCCGCTGCTTATAAATATATGTATTTATATCTGTCTTGTGTTTTATTTGTGACTTTTACTTACAAACCTCCACCAAAGTTAAGGCATTCCCTTTGTGAGTGACCTTAATGGAGGGTGGGGTGTTTCAGGTGTGTACTTGCAAAATAATCAACATGAATATCATAGACGTGATCTTGCAACGTTGACTAAGTCAACATACATGTATGTGAATTTGCAACATAGACTAAATCAACTTACATATATGTGAACTTGCAAATCAATCACGAGCATATGAATAAGTGTGATCTTGAAATATGACATAGGTTTAACATATACACATAAACATGTGGTCACATATGTGATATGATTTTACAACCTAAACTTGTATAACATGATAAACTACACAACTTGTCATAACAGGTTATACTGCAATATACATATGAATAGACTTATTCATTAATTTCCAATTCAACATGATAATAAAATAGAATATTATTCAATTTCACATATAAGATAATAAACATTGTTCTATTATCAATTTATTTCCAAGGCATAACATAACTGAATAAATTGAGTAAAACATTGCAGGCATATAGATCAGATAACATTATGAACATGAAAAGGTTTGAATAATAATCTAGGTTCTAGAACATGGATAGATCTAACTTAAATAGAAAAATCCACAAAATCAAGATCCAAGGATAAATAAAGAAAATAGGTCTGAATAGAAAGTCAAGCTTAGATCCAATTTCATAGTCACAATCCTAGGCAATAACCTCATGGTCATGAATCATAGGTGATTAGCCACAATTGTCCTTGTCATAGTTATAGGCAATAGTCTTATCTTCACAGTCATAGGCATAGGCATAGTCTTATGTTCACAGTCATAGGCATAGTCATATGTTCACAGTCATAGGCATAGTCTTATGTTCACAGTCATAGGCATAGGCATAGTCTTATGCCATTAACAATAGTTTCAACGTCATAGGCAATATTCCCAATAGTCAAGATCCAAGAAGAAAACAAGAATAGATATGAATCATACATAAATCAATTCCAATTTATAACATGCCCATATTAAGTTTATAGTTTTGATCTAAAAGTAACTTTAACTTACAGATCGTGGTCTAAGAAACTTAGATGCAGAAGTTAAGACTAGAAATTTGCCGTTGAATTGTTGAATCGTTGAATCTTCCTTTGATTGTAGAAGCAAATCCTCAATATGAAATTCCTAGCCGTAGTCTTCAAGAAATAATCCTTGCGTTTTAATTTAATTTATTTTATTTTAGAGGAGGAAGAAGAAGCCATGATCATTAAGAGTTTGTGCAGCATAAGGTTAGAGAAGAATGGTGTAAAGAGAATGAGGCTAGGAGACTTTTTATATAGGATTAGGCGGATGAATCTGGTCACGAAACGAGTCTAAATACATCAGAATGCATCAGGTTCAAAAACTGGGTTCGGGAGGCAGGTCGACCCCCAGGTCGACACTATGGTTGACCTGATCCCTTGGAGGTCGACGCTATGGTCGACCCCCAGGTCAACCTGGTCCCTGGGCGGGAAATTTCCCACCCAGCCTGTTTTGGGTTTTGAATTCGAATTTTTGAGCTGTTTTTGATTCTGAAAATTTCTGAAACTTCGGAGGGTCATATCTCCCTCATACGAACTCCGATTTTCGAAAACTCGGTCTCGTTTCCAAGTAGAATTTCGAGACGAACGCAATGGCGCAGCCCGTTTCCCTTGATTCTTATTTTAAAATTTAATTCTTTCTTGATTTATGGTTTTAACACGTTATTAAAATATGGGTTTATACATTCTCCCCTCCTTAAAGTATTTTGTCCCTGAAATCTTCAAGTTAGGTAGAATGCATCCTACCATCCAATCAACCATCTACTCAAGCATCATCCACAAGCAACCATTGTCCTTAAAAGATTTCTAATGCTATATGAACATATGTAGAAAGTGTGTGTATATGTTTCTTATCTAGTGCAAATGATCAGGCCTGATTGATCTTCTTAATGCAAAATATGTTTTAGTGCCATAAATCCATCATGTATGCAAATAGTCCTAGTCACATAAACACTATATGTGTGCACAAACATCCATCCATATGCAACATTCTCATGATAACACATTCAATTTCATCCATAAACAAGTATAAACGCTCATGCATATACAATATGAAAATGTGTCTTAACCGATCTAGTGCCTAATGTGTGTTATGCAACCACGAGCAACCACTTGCAACCACTTGCAGCCATTTGCAAACATCAACCATAACATGTTTCAATCACATTTTTACATCCAAAAGGGTTCTACCTAAGGTTCTCAAGATAGGATTGAGAAGATAAGCAAGATAAAACAGAGCATCAAGGGGAAGAAGTTAAAGATGTAACCCCAGAAGATCCTGCTTGCGGGGCTTGCCCTTTCTTCTTAGGGCTGTTCTTGCTGATATGTCCAATATCACCACACTGAAAGCATGCTCCCATCTTCATCTTCTTCTTTCTACAATCCTGGACTATATGCCCCTCAATACCACAGAAGTGGCATTTTCTTTTCTCACGTGTCTTGTTATCATTATTGTTGTTGTTCTTGCCTCCTTTCTTGGAGTCTACCTTCTTGTTTGGAGACTCATTCGCCTTGACCTCCTTCTTGCCATTCTTGTCTTCTTCATTTAAGAGCTCCATGTCTACTAGCTTTTCGTAAGTAACCCCCATAGGTACGTGGGTCATAGCCAAGTTGTGAAGTGGCTCATTCAATCCCTTGACAAAGCGGAGAGCCTTCTTATGAGGGGTATTCACTAAGTCCAGTCCAAACCGAGCCAGCTGATTGAATTGATTGACGTACTCCTTGACCGTGTCATACTTCCTTGCTTAAGAGATAAGAATTTTTCCAGCTGTAAACTTCGTTCAGCTTGCGAGAGGAATTTCATCTCAAACCTTACCCTGAAATCCATCCATGTTTCAACCGGCCTCTCGGCGTTAGTGACTTCCCACCAATAGAAAGCTTCGTCTTTGAGCAACCATACCACCAACTATACTTTCTGCCTATCGTCCACCTCGAAGATAACGAACAGATCCTCAGTTTCTTTGAGCCAGTTCCTCGCTTCTACGAATGATTCAGTTCCCTTGAAATCCTTTCCACCCATGGCCCTAAAATCTTTATAGATCTTTGAGAAAGCAATTGCACGAGGAGGGGGCAGAGGAGGAGGAATCGCTGCAGCTGGAGGAGGAACATCTGCTGGGCCTGCACCGTTGGCCCTAGCCTCTAAGTACCTCCTGAACCAGCCATGTATTGGCACGCCCTCTGGAAAGTTAAGATTCCCAGACATGCTGAAATGAAAAAGAGAGAGACTCAAATGAGGAAACAAAGGATAGTGCTAATGGCTTTTGGGGAGTAGCCTTTAAATAAAACAAGACTTTTCTTGAAAAAAATGCTACTTTGTAAACGGTTTTGAAAATAGTTTTAGAAGGTTTTAAAAACTTTTGCCCAGTCTGGTAACCTTCTACTCTGATACCAAATGTAACACCCCACCTCCGCTAGGGTCACTCACAAAGGGAATGCACTAGTTTTGGAGGAGCATTATCGAGGTAAACAAACAACACAGAAATATTACAAGACAGAACATAAATAAAACAGCGGAAGATTCAAGAGCTAAATTTCATTACTTTCAAAAAGAGTCAAAACCTTTTACATCAAATAGCCAAGGTCATTATTTTCCATTACAACAAATTCTGTCTTGCATAAATAAAGAAGCATAGACTTAAAACATCAAAAGTAGCTTAATTCCCTAAAGGTAGCAGAAATGCAGCCATAGCATAACTCAAGATCAAACCGTACATGAGCTGAATCGAAAGCAAGCAAAATCCAAGCTAAGTGCTAGAGTTTCCTCCCTGAGAACCTGGGGAAAAAAAAGGAAAAGAGGCGAAAGAAAATGGGTCAGTCATAAAGACTGGTAAGTCCTAGTGACTTTCAGTATAAAAACAGGTAAAGGTAACATGACATGTATATACTAAAAGTAAACATAAGGATGATGACAAGATGGGCAAGATAGACTAAGATAGCATGATAATTCAAGTGTAATCAAGTATATCATCACATATTCAAGGTTCGCTACATCAACTGTACTAGAATCCAAACCCATGTCTTATATTAATCATGAAATAATACCTTGGCCCAATATCATGAAATGACCTATTTCTAGGTCCCACGAAACGATCCACTCGTCGATCGGCTCCCTGCAAGTTCTAGCTCGTCATGTGTCCGTGTCATACGGCCCTATCACGAATGTAGTCACCTATGCTAGGTCCACCATAGGGTGTATCAAGATCTAGGGTGCCAACCACTGACACGAATCAAGCATGCACAGATAAACCTACTGATGCCCAATGCCTGCTTTTTCAACTCCGGACCACGTGCACGACCATAGCCCGCCTGAACCTACACTGGCGCACCAACACAGCCGTCGTTCTGGTTGCTTACAATCAGCCCAGTAATCGTGCCCCACCCTGCCTAGTTCTAGGGTACCATGATACATCTAGTGGGTTACTGCTGAAATGGACCGCGTAACTAGGGTTTTCGTCCAATAGGTTAAGTGTTGTCATTTAAATTCGTGACTTAATCCTTATCAGTCTAGCATGTCAAGTTGGTTAAGTGTTGTCATTCAAGTTTGTGACTAAACCCGCCTACGAATCATGTATCAAGTTGGTTAAGTGTTGTCTCTCATGTTCATGACTTAACCCTATCATGTGGCATTAATTCATTAATGCACCCTAACCTCTCACATCAGACCTGTTGTTGTGGTCACTGGATATGCTGGGCGGTTCCGGGCAGAATTACACCACAACTCAGTCTGACCTCGGGTTTTCAAGTGCGATATGACCAACTACCCACATTGGATCCTATTGTTTGCAGTAACTGGATTTTCCGGGCGGTTCCGGGCAGAATTACACTGCAAACTCAACCCAACCTAGAGTTGGCCATTTTCAAGTTCATTCTAGTGTCATGCCCATGTTCAAGATTCATATCAAGTTCGTGTCAAGTTTCATGGCGAGTTTCATGCCAAGTTTCCTATAATTACCAATTTTTGCCAGCGTTACCCCGTCTAAATATTAGGCTAACAATCTTAGCCTAATTTTCCGTCCGCATGATTTTTGACATATAATATTAGGCTAACAACTTAGCCTAATTTAACGTACACAAAATTTGCATAAAGAAACTCATTAACATAAACATGACATAGGTGTAAACTTGGCATTCTCGGCATAGTCAATATGAACACCATAGGCGTGTACTTGCAAAATAATCAATATGAATATCATAGGCGTGATCTTGCAATGTAGACTAAATCAACATACATATATGTGAATTTGCAACATAGACTAAATCAACTTACATATATGTTAACTTGCAAATCAATAACGAGAATTTGAATAAGTGTGATCTTGAAATATGACATAGGTTTAACATATACACATAAACATGTAGATCTAACATGTGGTCACATATGTGATATGATTTTACAACCTAAACTTGCATAACATGATAAAATACACAACTTGTCATAACAAGTTATACTCCAATATACATATGAATAGACTAATTCATTAAATCCCAATTCAACATGATAATAAAATATAATATCATTCAATTTCACATATAACATAATAAACATTGTTCTATTATCAATTTATTTCCAAAGCATAACATAACCGAATAAATTGAGTAAAACATCGCAGGCATATAGATCGGATAACATTATGAACATGAAAAGGTTTAAATAATAATCTAGGTTCAAGAACATGGATAGATCTAACTTAAATAGAAAAATCCCCAAAATCAAGATCCAAGGATAAATAAAAAAAATAGGTCTGAATAGAAAGTCAAGATTAGATCCAATTTCATAGTCACAATCCTAGGCAATAATCTCATGGTCATGAATCATAGGTGATTAGCCACAATTGTCCTTGTCATAGTTATAGGCAATAGTCTTATGTTCACAGTCATAGGCATAGTCTTATGTTCACAGTCATAGGCATAGTCTTATGTTCACAGTCATAGGCATAGCCTTATGTTCACAGCCATAGGCATAGGCATAGTCTTATGCCATTAACCATAGTTTCAACATCATAGGCAATATTCCCAATAGTCAAGATCCAAGAAGAAAACAAGAATAGATATGAATTATACATAAATCAATTCCAATTTATAACATGCCCATATTAAGTTTATAGTTTTTATCTAAAAGTAACTTGAACTTACAAATCGTGCTCTAAGAAATTTAGATGCAGAAGTCAAGTCTAGAAATTTGTCGTTGAATCGTTGAGTCTTGCTTTGATTGTAGAAGCAAATCCCTAATATGAAATTCGTAGCCATAGTCATCAAGAAATAATCCTTGCATTTTAATTTAATTTAATTTATTTTAGAGGAGGAAGAAGAAGCCATGATCATCAAGAGTTTGTGCAGCATAAGGTTAGAGAAGAATGGTGTAAAGAGAATGAGGCTAGGAGGCTACTTATATAGGATTAGGCGGATAAATCTGGTCACGAAACGAGTCTAAATACATCAGAATGCATCAGGTTCAAAAACTGGGTTCGGGAGGCAGGTCGTCCCCCAGGTCGACACTATGGTCGACCTGGTCCCTGGGAGGTCAACACTATGGTCGACCTGGTCCCTGGGAGGTCGACACTATGGTCGACCTGGTCCCTAGGCGGGAAATTTCCCACCCAGCCTGTTTTGGGTTTTGAATTCGAATTTTCGAGCTGTTTTTGATTCTGAAAATTTCTAAAACTTCGAAGGTTCATATCTCCCTCATAAGGACTCCGATGTTCGAAAACTCAGACTCGTTTCCAAGCAAAATTTCGAGATAAACGCAATGGCGCAGCCTGTTTCCCTTGATTCTTATTTTAAAATTTAATTCTGCCTTGATTTATGATTTTAACACGTTATTAAAATACGGGTTGTTACAAACATCGTAAAGATGGGCATAGTCATATGATGATAAGAACTATTGGTCAATAAACTTGATGTACTAAAAAGACAAGTTTTGCATAGAATACATCGCAGACATATATATATGATATGAATATCATCATGAATCATCACAGACATATGAACTTAAAGAGGATTACAATTCCGATATATAACAAGGAGAGATATGATTGGACCAATTTCATAGTCAAAATTGATTCCCAAAGATATTCAAGCACAGATTCAATGAAAGGATAGCTTACATCAGGCATATTCTCATATTCGTTTTATTACATGTCACAACTAGATTTAGATGTTCAAATCTTAAAAGTAACTGACTTACAAAACAAAAGAAAATCTTGTTTTCTGGGATCTGTTTTTTGAAACTAAATAGCTCTCCTTTGATGTAAACTAATTGTTCTTCTAATTTAGATTTGATTTGATTCGTAGCTTTAATCTTGCTTTCTAGTTTGAGAAGAAATGGTGGCTAGGTTAGGATGATCATTGAAAACATGGTGGCTCCTTGGAATGAATTTATGTGGTTTATGGTTTAGATTTAGGTTTCTTATATAGAATTTTGATTTAATAAGAGTCGTTAAATCAACCTAGGACCAATCAAAGCCATTCAAATCTAAGAGAACCAACCATAACTTGCCACACAAGCCCTAATGACTCAGAAAATCATCACACAAAGAAATACGTCAGGTTTCAGATCTGGCCCGAGGGGGAGGTCGACCCCTAGGTCGACCCCCTGGTCGACCTATGTTCCTAGGTCGACCCCCCTGGTCGACCTATGTGCCTAGGTCGACCTCTGGTCGGCCTGGTCTCTGGGCGGGAAATTTCCCGCCCAGCCTGCTTCTGGGTTTTTGAATTTCGGAACTTAAATTTTAATTTCGGGCTAGTTTTATTATTTAAATTCTTGAATCTTCTGAAGGTCATAACTCCTTCATATGAAGTTCGATTTACGCAAACTCAGACTCTATCTCAAGAAGAATTTCGAGACGAACACAATGGCGTAACTCATTTCCATTAACTCTCACTTTAAAAATTAAGTATTCTTTCATTCGTTCTTTTAATATTCTCGGAAAATATGGGGTGTTACAGATACTCACTCCAGGAGCGGCAGTAGAGTGTGGTGTTCCTATATAGGCATGGAATTTGATTTTGCTAAGTTGTGCAAGGACTATGCTTCTCTAGGTGGCAAGCCATTTGTTGGCACAGAACCTACTGTCGAGATTTGGAATTGGTTGTATACTTATGCTCGGATTTTCAGAGATTTGGGAATTGACGATACAACTAAGAGAAAGCTTGCATCGAGGCAGCTACAAGAATGAGCGATGGATTGGTGAAACTCTAATACTTTGGAGACTCCGGAGGACCAATTACCTGGGATCAATTTAAAACTAAGTTTGAAGAAAAGTTCACTTCTAAGGTCCAAAATTCAATACTCTTCAAAAAATTTGTTGAACTTAAGCAAAAAGGTAGACCTGTATTTGAGTATTTGGCCTAATTTGAAGCTTTATCTAAGTATGCTTGTTCATGTATTGAGACTCCTTATCAGAAGAACAAGAAGTTTATCTTAGGTCTGGATGATGGGCTCGGGAAACAACTAATCCACCATATTGATGATTCTTATGAGAAATTTGTTGAAAAAGCTTTGAGGAAGAAAAGTTCGTATCCAAAAAAGATGGAGGGTATGCTTGAGAATAAGGAGGAGTCGAAGCAACAGCAAGGTGGGGGTAATAAGAAAAGGTTGAATGGTAAACGTAAACAGCAACAATAAGGGAAGAATGGCCAGAAGATACCAAAAGACGAGATTACTTGTTACTATCAACATAAGGGTCATCTTTCCAAAGATTGTACAAAGGCCAAGGAGGAAAGGAAGTGCTTTAACTATGATAAACCCGAGCATATGTGGGAGAATTGTCTGAAAACACCAAAGAATAAGCAAGTTATGAGAGCTTTGGATGTTATGCTATCTCCCTCAAGGGGTCTGACTGCTGAGTAGAAGGGTAAGAATGCTGTTTTGCAAGGTATGTTTTCTATCAGAGGTGTTTCGGTTTGATTTTGTTGATATTGGAGCATCACAATCTTTTATTTGTAATGAGCTTGTTTGTAAGTTAGGTTTAGAGCCTGAGATTGTTCATAGACTATTAGTTATGACTAATCCAGTAGGGGGTTCATCTATTCTTTGTATGCTTTGTCGTGGTATAGTTTTGTGGTGTCATGGTTGCTCTTTTGTGTATGATTTTTTTGTTTTGAATATAGCTGGGTTTGGGATTATTTTGGGTATGGACTGGCTCAAGAAGTATGTAGCTATTGTGGATTGCGAGAGGATTGAGGTGACGATGGGAATGCGGAAGGGCAAACGATGGTGATACGTTGACTACTAGAGGATGGAGTTCTAGTTAGCTTTTTATACTCTCTTGTGATTCCACGGGATGGGTTGTCATCTGTGCCAATCGTACAAGAGTTTTCTGATGTATTTGATGAGGTCAGAGGATTTCCGCCGATGCAAGAGATTGAATTTCAAATTGATTTAGTAGATGGAGCCAGACCTATTCTTATGCCTCTTAGGCGGATGACGCCTAAGGAACAGCTAGAGTTAGAGATGCAAGTGAACGATCTTTTGACTAAGGGATTCATTTGGAGATGCGTATACAAATGGGGTGCACCAGTCATGTTTGCAACCAAGGTTGATGGATCGTTACGATTATGTGTGAATTATCATGAACTGAATAAGGTGACCAAGAAGAACAAGTATCCTTTGCCGAGAATCGATGACTTATTTGATCAGCTTCACGAAGCTAAGCTGTTTCCCAAATGAATTTGGCGACGGGATTTCAGCAACTAAGACTGTCTAGGGATAGTGTATCGAAGGTTGCTTTTAGGAAACTATACGAATTTTATGAGTGGCTAGTGATGCCGTTTGGATTAACTAACATGACAACATATTTTGTGGATCGTATAAATCCTGTCTTCAAAAATCAGTTGAATAAGTTTGTGATTGTGTTCGTAGATGATATATTAGTTTATTCTAGGACTGAAGAGGAGCACAAGACACACTTGAGAATTGTTTTAGATATCTTACGAAAGCAACAGCTAAGAGCTAAGTTTTAGAAGTGTCAATTCTGGAAGGAAGAAGTAAGGTTCTTGGGTCATGTCGTATCAGGATGAGGAAAAGTGGTATATTCCTCTAAGATAGCAGAAATTCAGGATTGGGGTCGACCCAAGAATGCAATGTATGTTAGGAGTTTCCTTAGTTTAGCAGGACACTATCGACGATTTATCAAGGATTTCTGTAAGATAGTTGCACCATTAATCGGATTGACGCAGAAGAATCAAGTCTTCGCGTGGAATACGAAGTGAAAGCAAGCCTTCAGGATTCTAAAATAAAGATTGATGAGTGCTCCTTTGTTGATTATTCCAAATAGGGATGAAGAGATAGTGGTATACACCGACGAATGTGGCATTGGACTTGGAGCGGTGTTAATGCAGAAAGATAGCGTTGTGGCTTATGCGAATCGACAACTGAAGTCGCACAAAAGGAATTACCCACCTCATGATTTAGAGTTAGCGGCGATAGTATTAGCTCTAAAGATTTGGAGACATTATTTGTCGTGTGTTAGATTTGAGTTATTTACAGATCATAAGTCGTTGAAGTACCTTTTCTCCCAAAAGGATTTAAATCTTCGGCTGTCGCGATGGTTAGAGTTTTTGGCATCATATGATTTTGGAATAACCTATACTTCTCGGAAAGCAATGTAGTGGCCGATGTGTTAAGTAGAAAACATGCGAGTTTGGAAGGTATGTTATCGGAATGGAAGCATCTTGAGTATTTGGATGGATTTAATTTTCGACCTCATTGTGAGTTAGAACTCGAGATGTTAGTAAGCTTATCAATCAAACCGACACTTACCGAAAGGAATGGCGAATGCCAGAAGCGAGACGATAAACTTATGGAAATTGCACGAAGGTTAGAAATGAGAGTAGAACCAGAAGAAATAAAGGAATTTGAAGTCGATTGAGATTGTTGGCTTCGTAAGAATGTACGACTAATTGTTCCTAATATAGACGGATTGAGAGATGAGGTTTTGTGGGAATGTCATAACTCAAGATTGACAATTCATTATGGTGGTGATAAGATGTATCAAGATATAAAGTGATTCTACTACTGGGAAAGTATGAAAAGGGATATCTGGAAATTTATCTCGAAGTGTTTGAACTACCTATTGGTTAAAGCCAAGTAGAAGAAGCCAAGTGGATTGTTATAGCCATTGGAAGTTCCTACATGGAAGTGGGAGAAGGTGTCGATGGATTCTATCGACGGATTACTTAGGATAAAAGTGTGAAATAATAGTATATGGTTCATCATGGATCGCTTGACCAATAGCGCAAGGTTTTTGACCAAGACAACATCGTAGTTGGCTGAGTTATGTCTTATGTGGATAGTTTGATTCCATAGGATTCCAAAGAGTATTGTTAGCGATAGAGATCCATTATTAACCAGTGGATTCTGGAATATTTTGCAAGAGACGTTAGGAACCGAGCTATGTTTGAGTATGGATTATTATCCCCAGACAGATGGCCCGACCGAGAGGGTTAATCGAGTATTGGAAGATCTTCTTAGAGCTTGTGTATTGTATTTTGGAGGATTGTGGGAAGACACTAACATTTAGCCGGGTTTGCTTATAATAACTATTGCCGATCGAGTATTGGAATGGCACCTTATGAGGCATTTACGGTAGACCGTGTAATTCTCCATCTTGTTGGTTAGAAACTGGTGGGAAGTTCGTACTTGGGCCTGAGATGATAAGAGAATTGATGGATAATATCGAGGTCATTTGGCAACGAATGAAAGTAGCCCAAGATCATCAGAAAATTTATGCCGACAAGCGAGAGAAAGATTTGGAATTCTTAGTTGGAGATTTGGTGTTTGTTAAGATATTGCCTTTAAGGCACGTCGTTTTGGAAGTGAAGGAAAGTTAGCACCAAGGTTTGTTGGGCCATTTCTGATTACTGAGAGCATATTGGGAAACCCGCTTACAGAATGGATTTACTTGAGAAGATGGCGAGTGTGCATGATGTGTTTCATGAATCATTTCTATGGAATATGTGCATGACTCGAATGTTGTGGTATCTCCCAATTAGTTTTAAGATTTTGAGGTCGAACCCAAAGTTTTTATCCCTCATAAGCCACTTCACGTCGTGGGGAATGGCACGAAACATCTTAGAAGGAAGGTTGTCAAGCTAGTCAAGGTACAATAGGGCAAGAACAATGATGATTGTATGTGGGAAACGGAAGAGAGTATAAAGTCTTCCCATCCAAAGCTTTTTGAGTGGTATGTCCCATATATCGTATCTTACTTATACCATTTCATCGTGTACTATTAGAATTCTGCATGCTTTATTAGGGTCTTGATTGCGTGGATTGTTGGATGCTAGATTAGATGATAAATTGGCTACTCGTGGATAGTAAGCATGCAGAGTGCTATATTTGCTCTTGGTTGCCCGAATTTGCTTGGAATTACGGGGGCTAAATTCCTAAAGGAGAAGAATGTAATGACCCGTATTTTATGTATCGACCAATCATAAAATAATTATCTTTTATTCCTAGGTGGTCGGGCCATTCTCAGATTTTAATATTTTGTTCATGGGAACGTGAGATATATCCATGATTTTTACCGAATTCAAGTATAACCATTTTTCCTTTGAGTTTACTGTTTGGGCTATAACTTTTGATAGGGGTCGAATCAAATGCTGAGATTGATCTCACTTGATTGGAATGGTGGTTTGAGATTTCGTAGAGTGGTTACATGAAGAGTTTGGTTTAGTGGTTTGGGAGGAATCATTGTATTAAGTTTCAACTATTATCTAGGCAGACTGGTTAGCAGCTAATGGACTGATTAGCCTAGCGCATTAGAGTAGTGATTGTTAGGGATTGCGAAAAGGACCGTTAAGGTAAAACAAACACTAGAGGGGGTGAATAGTGCTTTTGAGAATATAAACAAAGTCTAAAACTTATGTAATAAACCATATGAAACAAATACCACAGAAACAATCACAGACACATAATCAAACACAGACGCAAAATAAACAGAAATAAAAATGCAGAAATGGAAGGAACACACTGGATTTTATACTGGTTCGAATTGCTCCTACGACCAGCCTCGCACAACGCTGGATTGCGCGGAGTTTTATTACTATATCAATATCCAATTACACCCCTTGTTTTCATGGCTACAAGGTTAACACCGCTCCCGTTCCTTGATTTCAAAGCAACAAGGAAAACACTGATTTTGTTCCTTGATTTTATGACTACAAGGAAAACACCGATTCCCAAAAACTTCCCAAACAATCACAATAGTTCTATAGCTCTTCAATAGCACTTGATTTAGAGAGTAATGAGTATAGAGTGTAGAGAGTAGAAGATTAGTGAAAATAGAATTGAGTTCGACTGAGTATAGGTGTAGAAATCATAAAAATGATAAGAAATAATAACGTAATGAAAGAGAGTGAAAGTGGAGAAGAAGGAGTTAACAAAAACTCGAAATCAAGCCCTTTTTATAGCATGTGAAAGGTTGCGACGCTCCAAAACCATCACAAATAGTGAAAAGACAATTCCTTTCAAATTTGAAAAAATGACAGTTATATGTCGACATGATGTTTTCTATATATCGACATATACTTAGTACAAAATTAATTTTTGAGCATTTTCTAAGTGTTTTGATATAAATATAATTCTGGAAATTCTTGAATTAAAATATAGTGTTATAAATTAATATTATAAAGTAGAAAAACATATGAAAACATAAATATAAACTATATAAATATATTTATAAAATTATAAAGTTTAAAACTATAAAAATATAAAGTATAGATATATAAAACTTATAAAACTTTAGTTTGAAAACAAAAGTAAAATATAATAGAGAGGATTGAGGATTGAAGTTGAAAACAGAATTTGAAAAACAAAATTTGAAAAACAGAATTTGAATTTAAACATGAAGTGCTATTTAAAGTCTTACAAAATCTAGACTCTATAACTATATTAGTCTCGAACTCTTAAATTATTGAAATCTTGAATACTCATGAGTCTTGAAACATCTCTGAATTCTGAGTCTGTAATATCTTTAAACTTTACAGTCTTTAGTAATATTTCTTGTATATAAATCCTTCATATGTGTATATATATATTTATTCTAAATAAATGTGTTTGTATATATTTTATAATCAATTAATATTGAAATAAGGTTGTTGTCATCAAAACTCCATTCTCCAACAATCTCCTCTTTTTTGATGATGACATCCTTAGTTTATAAAATATCATACCTGTATATACCTGTTGATGATGATCCGTCAAATACTCCCGTTGTCTATATGAATCCTATAAACTATGTCAGTATTTTATAATTTCTCCCCCTTTGGCATTGTCAAAAAGAAAATCTAAAACAACTCCCCCTAAGTTGTATAATTATCTAAATAAAACCAATAAGAAATTAAGTAACTAATCCTATTATGATATTCCTCCTTTATCTATAACTAATTCAAAGTAGAATACTCCCCCTTAATGTATACAAGCCTATACTAGTAATTCCCAGCAATATGATGATTAAATACAAACCAATCCAAGTATTATAATTACATATGTTTGTTTGTACAAACCAAACCAAATCAAATCAAATCACACCATATGTCTTAATATATATATATATATATATATATGTGTGTATATGTATATACAGGTTTCAAATCATGGAATCCAAATCAAATCCAAACAACTTTATCAAACCGTACCGAATAATTAAACGATTCTTGGAAGTTCAACCCATTCATCTTGTCCAGTGATTGGGTTCTTCTTGATGTCCTTCCATTCTTCTTCAGTGTTATGCGATGTTTGGTTGTTTTCATCTCTGAAATTAGAAGAGATTTCCCAACGAATTACATCAAAAAGTATTTCTTGATATTCAACCACTCTCATTTGAATTAACTCTAGTTCGCGTTGATTAAGTTGTACTATGGAGATAATTTTCTTGAAAGAATTCAAAGAGTCATCAAGATTTTCACTTATGTTATAAATAGGATTTTCCATGTATTTGATAAATAAATGAATAAAGAAGAAAGAGAGATAGAATAATGAAATTTTCTGGAAGAAATAGCTTAAATAGGGTCTGGAATTCATTGGATTTTGAATGGACATGAGTAGTTATTTAATTTTAAAATTTGAAACAATTTGAAAATCTGGAAGTTATATGTCGACATATACTTAATTGCATGTCGACATATCATAGTGAAAAATTTGGAAACTTGGAAATTTTGAATTTTTTTGATCTTTATTATATTATAATTAGATCTAAAGTTTTTACAGAGCTATAAATATGATTTTAACATAAATAAAACTCCATTCATTACTTGATAGAAAGTAAATATATCTAATTAATCAAGATACACTTAAATACGAGATTTGAAAGCAATTACAAGGAAATATTAGCGAATACATAAAGATAGATTAAACTAGATAGTCTAGTTTTCTGATGATGATGAGGGAGGTGAGACTCCAAGCTTCCTTCCTATCTTGACCGTGAATTTGGTCACTTTGGAAAGTTTCTTGTTGAGCTTTTTTTGATTGTTGACGATTTTCACTTAATTTTGTACAATCGTTTCTTTGTAAATTCGTTTAGTTTTGGTTGGATACTCAACACTTTCTATAGAAGCCTCTTCTTCTTCGACTTCTATTGGATCTTATTCTTATTGCGTTCGAGCTTGTTTGGCTTCGAATGTCTCATATGGTTTGAAAGTGAGAGGAATTTGCATGAGATGAATGTTTAATGAGGCAAACACTTTTCTAGGCACAAATTCTTCTCCAGAAGATCAACATTAAGTACTTGAAAGTACGAGTGAGATAAACACCATAGTAGAGAGTGTTTTCTCTTGACGATAATTCTATAGGCTTAATTTCATTTAGGATCATTTTAGCCTAATTGATAGTATAGCTACCATAATAGCAAAGAGAGCCTTCTGGACTTTGAGAGTTGGATTGTTGAAATTTCCGTGTAACGTCCCAGATTTTTCGGCTATTTAAATTGAATATTTAAATATGTTTTATATATTATATTTGGAATATAGTGGATTCTCTATCGAATTTTATTTTATAAAATAGAGTTCGAAAATATATATAATTTACAATATAATTAAAACGAGCCCGAAACACCGCGGTAATTTGTAGTTTGTGATTTGAACTTTAAGTGGATATACAGGATCAGATATAAGTCGGATTTCTGTAAAACAAGAAACATTTGAACCAATTTGATTATATCTTTCAAACAAAAGAGAAAAATCGAGATTTCATCGTACAGATTGCAAGATATGTCCAGATTTTTTTTTGAAATAGTTGCTATGGGATTTATTTAATAAACGACAGTGTTTATTTAGTAAATATAAATGGATTTTTATACATTTGGATTTCATTTTAAGCTGAATTTCTGAATATTGTGTTTAAAATATACATTGGCTATTCCATTCGAATAATACGATAATAATAATTTATTATTTATTTAAATAAGATTTTTTTTGAATTTAATTTTTTTTTGATGTTTCAAGCTTCAAAAATAGTTTTCTTTTCAAACGACCACCGTTTTTTACAAGACAAGTTTTATTGGAATGCATATCGCTAATTATTGCGATATTTCCAGTTTGGAGCAAATCGGATTTGTTTTATCAGTAAGCAATATTTAGGGGTGAACCGATAAATTTAAATAACACCATTGTACAAACGGAGTCCGTTCTCAATGAAATAAATTTCGTTAGTACCGAAATAGCAAGACATAGCAGTGGAATTATTTTTGGAATGCAGGTATGGGCATACAGTATTTAACTTCGATACGGTAATATTGGGTGTTATAACTTGTATATTTAATTTGAGAAAAACTTTCACCATTCTTTTATTTCACTAGCATGGCCTTTCCTTGTCTTCCAAACAAAGAAAACTTGCGCTCCACATATTTTAGTTCCTTGTGTACCAAATTACTTATTCCTTGGCTGCCAATCCTTCTAACCTTGCCGACAAAGTGTTGTGTTTTATCTTTTCCATTGTCAGCTACCTATAAATTCTGAAATCCTATACCCTACTCCCTTTGGTGCCCACGTATTATTGGCACTATAAATACACAAGCAACCGGCCTCATTTCTTCATTCTCTTCCAGAAATTTAACTGCAAACCCCATTTATATATATCAAACCCAAGCTTTCCTCTCGACTTGAGTAAGAAAACACAAACGCCCATCTCAAACGCAACCACGTTTTCAAACCCAGCCCTCTGCCAAAACAAAAACCAACACCATGTTTTTATTATCAGTCCATGTCGAGCAAGCTAGATGGAGAGTATGGGTTGAGCTGATAAAGGCTTTTGACATCGGTTCTGTGAACGAAAGGGAAATGGGTCGGAGCTGAGTTTGTGGGTCTGTCTTTGGGCTGGCGCGGTGTGAGGGTGTGGGATCAGAGGGGAGGTCGGACGCAAAGAAGGCTAAACGGTTTGGAGAAGATAGTGTTAAGGAAGATGGTTTGCAGGTTTGGAAGCTTTGGCACATGGGGAAAAAATAATAGCAAGGCACCGTGAGATAGAAATGGGAGATAAATGATGTGAAGTGGGGAATAGTAAACAGTGATGCAGGGAAGGGTGATGGGGTGTTTGGCAAGGGCAGTTGCGTAATGGTGGAGAAGGCAGCTTGATGGGTTCTGAAAAATACTGAGAAGAGAAAAATTAAGAAGCGGTTAATAGGGGAAGAAAGAAAAAACACATGGACCAAGGGGGTTTCGAATTATATGGACCAGGTAGAGAAAATGTACCTAATCACTTTTTGCTTAATCTATATAGTTAACGCAACCATATGGGCCTAATTTAACTTATAGTTTCCTTATCCAATTATGACGTACATGCAAAATAATTAAAGTGTCTACAATATTGCTGGTTATATTTTCCCTTCGCTCAAATTAAGTGCGCTCGTCCTGTTCGAGATATCATCTGATAAAAGAATGTGAAATCTTAAAACAAGTCATGATTGATATTTCAGATGTGAAACCTCAATGTCCAAACGTTTATATCAAAGCTTATTAGTATTATAGGCCCAACTATTTTATCAATCAGAACATGAAACGTGCGAGCTTTGTGCAAAACAGGATACTGATATTTTTATCCACCTAGTATTTTCTATTTGTTTGGAGCACTATATTCCAATTGTCTAACTTTGCTTTACGTTATCCCAAAGGTTTTCAATTTGAATGCTATTTAGCTGAGGGGGCTTGCAGTTTTTCTCCCATCCATTTTTATAATATGCACTAGGCCATACTTGCTTTTCATTAAACTTTTTGCAGCTAAAATAATTTTACATTATTATTTTTTTGTTGAAATGTTAAATTGAAGAAACTACAAAAGATATTATGCATGTGATAATGCGAAAACCCAAAACAAAACTTAGTGCAAAAAGCCCAATTAAAAGTTAACTTCAAATTAGCTTTAGGTTGTGCCTAACTGAATTACGTAGATAACAACAATAAAGATGTAAATGGATAGATAAGTTTTTTTAGGATAGTTATTTAAATATAATTAGATGGGTAATTCATTGAATTCGTATAACATATAATTTATATCGTTTCCATTCAATAATAGAATTGGACAAAAATCAGGAGCATTGGAATGGTATCGACTAGCGTAACATGGTCGAACTGGTTTGATCGAAGATCAAAACCAAGGTGAGTTCAACTCACTTAGTTTATCCCGTTTACATTTTATATAAACCGGGTCTTTATTTGTGTGCAGGGTCTTTTTTGTGTGCACTATTTTATATTGATTGATGGTTGATGATTGTTTGAATGGGTGCTGAATATTTTAAATATTCATGGATTAAATTAAGCGTTCGTTAAATTTAATCAAATTAAATCGTTATTTTAACGATTAGATTCCAAACTAGGTAACTTATCTTGCTGGTTATGTTTATAATAATATAAACTTATTAAATAAATCATTTGATGATTGAATGGATGTTATAAATTGTTTGTTGACTGTTATTAGCTTTACTGTTTATTTCTGGTTATCGTAATGAATAAATATACTATTTATTAAATGTGAGATAACCCATTATGATGCAGGGAAGGACAGGTTGGAGGGATCCAACGGGGTTCCTCAAATATGTTGTTTATTTCCGTACTTTATGAACTGTCTAGTCAATATAATTGATTATTGATTGTTGAACACAAAACCAACACTTGTTTGATAACCAATAATGATATTGGTTGAGAAAATTATCGGTAGATGGCCCAAAATGAATCATTTTATAAAGATTGATTTACTGTCAGGTTAATCAATAAAAAGAAAGTTGCAATTGTTTTATAACTACGGAAAGATTTGAAATCTATTTTTATATAGATTATTTTAAAATAAAGTTATTAAAGGAAATAAATAATTATTTTTACCTTGTAATTATAAAGATGAGTATATAAAGCAAGATTTGCAGGATAATGAGTTTTCTAAACAAGTGGGTAGGAATTAACCAAATGGTTAATAGTTGAATTAATTATTTTCAAATAAACAATTTAATGTGGTTATTTAATTTAATTAGATTATAATTAAATTAAATTGAATTATTTAAATTGATTAAAGAAAGAACTAACGAGACTAGTTAACGGGTCGACCTTGTTTTGAAATGACTAAACCAATTGTTTAAACGAGAATTTAATTATTATTTTAAATAACCTTGAGGGGTATTTAACTATTTTATTAATAATGAATGATGAAGTAAACTTTTTAATGAAAAGGGTTATGGATAATTATTTAACTAAATTGAGGGAATGATCTGGAATGGGAACTCGATTTATAAAGTCAAAGATGGTCTTAAGATATTGGTTATAATTAAAGAGGATTTTTAATAAGTTTACTCGTATTTATACGGGTTATACTTTAGATTTATTCCCAAAAAGTGATTATATAAAAGGAAACTTTTGAACAAGATTTATTATGATTTGGAAGTGAACGAAAGTTTAAGTGGATGGAAATTGATTATTTAAGTAAAGATCTAATGATAATATCTAAGTATAAATATTTCAGATGTGAAAAGGAGTTATGCAAATCAAAACTAGGATCAAAGGTTTTTAAAAGGGATCCTATAGTAAATAGAAGTATTGGAATAATTATTGGAATTTGAGATCTGTTGATAAACTTCTATCTATTCCGAAGGTAAGATTGATGTCATTTCTAGGTCTGAGAGGTAAATAAAATACCCCAACTTGTAATGACTTCATGATTATCCATGGAAAATATTAGTTTAGAAACGAGGGTCATTGGGGTGAATTAAATGAATATTTTCTATAAAGGATATTATAAACTAGAATTCAAAGAATTATAAGTCGAACGAATTAATTTGGAAATAAGAAGTGAAAGGGCGCCATTACAAATGTTGGAAATTTAATTAACAACTATCTAAGTAAGAGACCAAGTGATGTCCTATACTGAACCAGTGAATCCATTTTATTTTCTGTGGATGATGATTGTTTATTTGATAGTTAAAACACCGACTATGAAATCTGGGCAAATTGATTGTTGGTATGGAAAGACCGGAATCGAATTTATATTCGAAAACCATTCCGACCAGCAAATACGTAAAAGTTGAAGATATTCGGAAGCAAATCGAGATGAAGCAATTGAAGATCATGGATCTTCATAAGCGGAAGGATTATTTGTCGAATATTCTCTGGTCTGCAGCTAGGGGTATTATGACGTGATTCGGTCGTGAGTGAGATCTTGTGGATTGCAAGGACTTCTCGCTACTGATCCTTTGGATGCGGTAGGAGGGTGCCTTCGATTCACCTTATTCCTGGACGACTTGTATAGATGACGCGAATGGTGTCCAGATGTTCCAAAAGTCGATTATAAACTCAAGCCTCATCAACCGGGAAATGACAAAAATCGGGCAGGCAGCATGGCTATGTGGGTTGCACCTATTAGGGTGTATAATCACCTATCTAGAGAAAATTACTTTTTGCTACTTTAATCTATCGATGCGGTCCCTTTTCGGGAAATGGTTGCCGATCCCAACCGTTGGTGATATACATTCGATACACTCAATTGAAATGAGTGATCGGTCATGTGTGGGCCGGGTTGCAAGACGTTCTTGTTGAACCCAGTGTATTCACCTCTAGAGATACACTATCGGCGGGTGGTTCCATAACTTGTCATAGTCGGAATACAATCTCCAATAAGCGCCCGCGGTTTTGATTGTATATTATATATGTGGAGTGTGAGATGCAAGTGTTCTGCTAGATTGCTATTTATTTGTATTTAGACACTATTATAGTATCAAATGATACATATGATTTCAAACTGTTTTGGGTTATAGTAAGGTAAAAACCGTCCATATTTATGTATGGATTTGGTCTTACTATTATCCTTTTCTTTCAAAAAGATTTTGGAACTTTAAAATCAAGTCGGATGATTCTCCTTAAAACTGTGCGAGTTTTTCTTACTTTGGTTCACCAGACTGACCCGGTATTTCTAAATGCTCGGGTTAAACCGGGTTGTACAGGTTTAGGTTATTGGATAATACGAAGTTCAGAAGACGTGCTGGAGGGGTTTAGACTATGATTTTATCTTGTATATTCCAATGTGTATTGGATTTGAGGACAGGTTGTTATAACTGTCCAGATGTGTCTGTTGTACTCTGATGTATGTAAGTATATTACTTCAAGCTTCCAATAAAGCTATTTATGTATTATATTTTGTTCCGCTGCGACATGAGACTCTGTGTTGTGTCATTTTTTCTTCTTCTTCTATTCTAATATTTCTCTGTTTCTTACCTCACCCTCAAATTTCTTTCTATTGACATCTGGGTTTCCAGTACAATTTGAGTTGGATTGGTGTTGTTCGATCATCTCAAAAGGTACCGGAAATTTGGACCGTCACATTCTAGAACGGGGAGTGATTATATGTTGGAGGAGAAGGTTGACAATTCTTGTTTTTGGACGAAAGAAGCAATTTTTGAACTCTGTTGGAGCACCATCTTCAAATATGTCATGAAAGGTTTCCAAATCGGTTTCGTCGATAACAAAATCAGAAAAATATGAGCCCGTGCTTCTATAATTTAGAATGGTTCCTAAGAGTTCGGCATCAAGGACAATTTGCATGCCTTTGACACTACTCCAAATTTGATTTTTTATTGCCTTCGTAAAATCCGCGAACGAGATTTGCATAAAACATCTTGACGAGTTCAGGATAACACACTTCATCGTTATCATGAGAGTCAATTAGACCCAAGGCTTCGTTGTGTTGAAAGAGAGAAGTAAGATCATAGAAGGAAAATTCGCTAAAGATGGAAAAAGCACCTGAGTTAACTATAACATTTTCTAAATAGTTACCATAGGTTTTGATAGACTTTTTGTCATTATGAAGATAGCCTTTGATGGTTTTGGTTATCTTCAAATTTTGAGATGAACTTGAGGAAGCCATTGAATTGATAATTTTGTAGGGAAGGGATATGAATAATTCTGTTTTGAGTTCTGAATGAAAGGTAAATAGAATAGATGTATATACAGAAATTGAATGGATATGAATTGAATAGGCACAACTTTTCAGATTGAAATGACACCTTTTCTGACCTTCGGAGTTCGTGAAAAGCTGGAGGGGAGTTTGAAAGTTTAAACTTTTGAAATTCAAAATTTGAATTTCAAATTACTGGTTAGATATGTTGACATATACATATATGTATGTCGACATATATGTCTATTTTCAAAGAGAATTAATTTTTTGTGAATTGAAATTTATATTATCGATTCATATTTTAGGTTTAACGATTTCCTGAAATAATTCTAATCCTAACAAACACACAAACAGTTTATTTTTTATTTTATTTGTTGTTTATTATTTATTATTATTTTGAATTTTAAAATTCAAATTTCAAATTTGGATTTCAAGTTTCAAATTTGATTTTTAAGTTTTTTTAATTCAAATCAAAGTAAACAAATGAAGCAACCATTCAACCAAATAAAATAAAAAATTATTTAAGGTGTACCCGGTTTTTAGATCCTTTTCTTCGAAATTTTCTGAACTCTGAATTGTTGTAAAGCATATATTCGTATTTCCGGTTTCTAGTTCTTCATCACTTGACAATGAATCGGAATCATCTAATGTTGTTGTGTATGCTTTCTTTCTCTTTCTCGACGAATTGCTGTTGTTCGATTTGTCTGGATATTGACACATTCTCCTTATATGGCCTGGTTTGTTACAATTATAACATCGACTATCATTACTTTTCGAACTTCCTTGGTTATAATTTTCTTTCTATATCTCAGAAATTTTCTAAAATGATTTGCCATAAGAGTTGTTTCTTCATCATCTTCGCTACTTGAGTCTGAATTGTTTACTGTTGCTTTTAATGCAATAGATTTCTTCTCTGTTGATCTGTTTTCTTTTCTTTCCTGTAATTGGACCTAATATGACATCAGACTTCCAATTAACTCTTCAATCTTCATTTCATTGATATCATTGGCTTCTTTTATTGCCAAAGTTTTCTGATCCCATTCTGGATTCAATGAACTCAATATTTTTCTGACTTCTACTTCAGAATATGCTTTTCCAAGTGCTATTAAAGAGTTCGCGATCTCTTGAAATCTGCAATACATATCTGAAATAGGCTCATTCTCATTCATTTTTAATAACTCAAACCAATTAACTAGCATTGATATTTTAGTTCGTTTAACTTTACTAGTTCCTTCACGAGTAACTTGTAAAATTCTCAAATTTCATAAGCAGTTTTACATACTGATACTCTATTAAACTCATTCCTATCTAATGAACAAAATAATATATTCATGACTTTAGAATTGCTTTGTGCAGCAGCCTTTTGTTCATTTGTCCATTTTGCAAAAGCAGTTGTGGGTTCAACAAATTCATTTTATGTACTATTCCATGTATCTAATCCTACCGACTGTAAATATATTTCCATTCTACATGCCCAATATGAATAATTACTACCATTAAACGATGGTGGTCTAACAGTGGACTAACCCTCTATAAAAGAACTATTATTGCTACCAGTGTTGGTTGCCATTATCACTATTTTCAAACAGTTTATGAACTTTTTGAAAGACTTTGCTCTGATACCAATTGTTAGGGATTGCGGAAAGGATCGTTAAGGCAAAAGAAACACTAAAGGGGGGTGAATAGTAATTTGAGAATTTAAACGAAGTCTAAAAATTATGTGATAAACATATGAAACAAACACCAAACAAACAATCACAGACACAAAATAAAACACAGATGCAAAATAAACAGAAACAAAAATGCAAAAAAAAGAAAGAACACACTGGATTTTATACTGTTTTGGACTGCTCCTACATCCAGTCCCGCACAATGCTGGATTGCATAGATTTTTATTACTATATCAATATCCAATTACACCCCTTGATTTCATGGCTACAAGGTTAACACCGATTCCGTTCCTTGATTTCATGACAACAAGGGAAACACCGATTATGTTCCTTGATTTCATGGCTACAAGGAAAACACTGATTCTCAAACACTTCCTAAACAATTACAATAGCCCTATAGCTCTTCAATAGCACTTGATTCAGAGAGTAATGAGTAGAGAGTGTAGAGAGAAGAAGATTAGTGAAAACAGAATTGAATTCGACAGTATAGGGGTAGAAATCATAAAAATGATAAGAAATAATGGTGTAATGAAAGAGAGTGAAAGTGGAGAAGAAGGTATTAATAAAAGTTCGAAATCAGTCCCTTTTTATAGTGTGTGAAAGATTGCAACGCTCCAGAACAATCACAAATAGTAGAAAGACACATCCTTTCAAATTTGAAAAAATGACAGTTATATGTCGACATGGTGTTTTCTATATGTCGACATATACTGAAACACCCCACCTCCGTTAGGGTCACTCTCAAAGGGAATACCCTAATTTTGGTGGAGGTTTATAAGTACAAGTCACAGATATACAAGACAGATATAAGAACACATATTTGTAAACAGCGGAAGAACAACAAACTTTATTTCATAAAGTCAAATACGTGTTACAACAACATCCTTTCCAAAAACATAACATAACACTTTCATAATCTGTCTTGAGTACATTATTTAAAGAAGCATAAATAAAACATAGATAAACTGCAAAAGCCCCATAGTGGATTGTCCAAAGCCATAGTTCAAAACAGGAAAGTCCAAGCAATACATTTCTCTTCTTCAAGCTGGATGTTGAGGTAGGTCAAGCTGCTGTGTTCCCTCCCTGAGGACCTGGGGGGGAAACGGAAGAAAGAAGACGAAAGAAAAGTAGAGTCAGACATAAAGCCTGAGTAAGTCTAGTACTATTTTGTCTATGAATAAAGAACTGGGTATGATAAGTATAAACAGGAAGTGGGCATGCATTATAACTTGGTTAAGTTGTCTAGGGTCGAATGTACTATCGTACCCCATGTTAATCTCTGAACCCATATACTAGTTTCCAATTTGCACCCCATAATCAGGGTGATGTGATCCATCCTATGATGATCGGCTCCTACTCGCATAGTTTCATGTGTCTTACGGCCCCCGATGTCTGTAGTTACCTATGCTGGTCCCACCATGGGGTGTATCAAGTCCCATAGTGGCAACCCGACACAACCTTAGAGTGCACAGGTATGCTACTGGTGCCCAGTGCTTTATTTTTCTGCGCCGGAGTGCGTGCACGCCCGCACACCGTTAGAACCTACACTGCTACACCACCGCCGTCGCTTTGACCTCTTACAATCAGCCCAGTAATCGTGCCCCACCCTGCCTAGTTTCAGGGTATCCTGATACACCTTTTAGGGTTACTGCTGAAAAGGGTCCCCCGTTACTAGGTTTTCTATCTCTAGCCAACATGCTAAGTTGGTTAAGTGTTTCCTAACCTAACCCCACCAGTCCGTTTAGTTTAGCATGTTCCATTTTGATTAAGTCTTTAGTTCACTTAATCCTAACAATCCTGACTCAGCCTTAATGGTCTTATTAAGGCCCTGACCTCTCACATTAGACAGGTATTGTTGTGGCTGCCTGTTGCCGGTTGGTTCCGGGCAGTCTTACGCCACAACTCAGTCTAACCTCGGGTCCTTGCTGGGCTCCATGTTTAACCTCCCACATTGGATAGGTATTGTTGTGACTACTGGACAGCCGGGCGGTTCCGGGCAGGTTTACATCACAACTCAATCCAACCTCAGGTTAAACACATCGTATGTTCTACATTTACATATTTTGTCATTCTTCTTTATTTCTTATATGTAAATATTTGCGGCCCATTATTAAATTAATGGTGTAAAGGTTACACCAATCATGGGCCCAACCCATATTTGAATTTGGGCCCTTCTATTTTATATTTTCATTCATTAATTAATTTTTAACCCAACGTTATTTCCCCCGTTTTACACGTCCGTTTATATATATATTGGGCTTAGCCTTTTAAAGCCCAATTTAGCCATGCGAAAAGGGGAGGCTTATGGCGTATACACAAAGAGGGGAAGGTGAGCGCATGAACTTGCCACACGACGTTGGAAATACAAAATAGAAATTGGTGTACTTGCATAGTGGTAACATAGGTGACATGAATCAAAGCATGTGAACTTGCATAGGTTTAACTACAACATGAACCTATATTCTTATTTAGGCATAATGTCAAACATAAGCATGTCATAAATATTCCTAGCATAAGCATAGCATAATGTCAAACATAAGCATGGCATAAATACTTTTAGCATAAACACGACATAAACATAAACAAGTCATGTTCATAAGGTTTCTACATGTTTACAAAGGGGATACTTTGTTACTAACATAAAAGCATAGTTCAACTTAATCATGGTTTAAGTCTAATTACATAACAATGGTATAAATATACTTATGCATAAATATTCTTAAACATGGTGTTTGCTTTAAACTTGCAAAAAGGGGATTTTTGAGTCTAACCTAGCCATGTCTCACATATGTCATCATATAATTCTTTTTAAACAAGATAGACTTAATCGTAGATTTCAATTATGCCAAATATCATTCATAGCCTAGCCATATTCATAAGTTTTGCAAAAGCATGACTTAATACATGGATTATGGTGTCAAAAATTCCAACATAGTAACAACCAAACTTGTTTCAATTACTTGCAAATTGATTTATGCACAAAAATATACATCATAATGACATAACAACAAAGCCCCAAACTTGCATGAATTTCAATCAACTACATACATGTAGCTTCAACATAGATTACATAATTTGCGCAATATTCCAAACGTATACTTGCATAGAACTACCGCATGTAGTTCTTTATAATGAATAACATAATTTTACACAAATATGAATTACTTTACTATCCCAATTCAAGCATACAAATCAATACAATTGTTTATTCATACCAAAGTAATACTCTACTTACAATGGTTGCGGCGAATTCTCTAATTAAGAGATATGATTCCTTTGTTGAATTGATTGGCTTTAGGTTGCTTGAATTGCTTTAGGCTTTAGAACTTTCTTCCTAATTCTCTCTCTAGTCGGCGGCTACTCTTAGTCGTTCCTCAGCAACATGGCGGCTATGTTCTTAATTTGAATGAATAGATTAGGGTTTAGTCTAGGGTTGTTTATATAGAGGTTAGGAATTGATTAGGACCATTGATGTTGCTAGGTTAGATCGTAGCCATTCATTAGGAAGAGAGACCAATAAAACCCCGCCACCTAGCCCTAATGACAAAGCAGACCACAGAAATTCGACCACACACCGACCTGGCCAGCCAGGTTGACTGGGCTCGACCAGGTCGACACCCCTGTCGACAGGGCTGTCGACAGCCCTGTCGACATGGGTAGCCCAGGTCGACAGCCCAGTCGACCTGGGTGGCCTAGGCGGGTGTTTATCCGCCCTGGCCCACTGGGCCCGATTTTTAATTATTTTATTCTGTTTGAATTTTAAATTTAATTCAAAACTTCCGAAGGCCATATCTTCTTCATACGGACTCCGTTTTACGAAAACTCGGACTCTATTTCGCGTATTTTTCCGAGATGAACGTAATGGCGTATCCCGTTTCCCTTGGTTCTTTGATTTCAAATTAATTATACTTTAATTTGTTAATTTCACAGTTATAGAATTTTCGGGGTGTTACATTTTCCCCCACTTAAAAGGATTTCGTCCCCGAAATCTTCAAGTTAGGAGGAATGTATATCCTAACATCCAATCATCCATCTACTCATCCATCAAACACGAGCATCCATTGTCCTTAAAAGACTTCTAATGCTTCATGATCATATGCGAAGTGTGTGTGTACATGTACTTATCTAATGCAAAATCAGGCGGTCTACTGATTCAGTTGACCTCCTTAATGCGGATTATGTAAGTGCCATGAATCCATTATGTATGCAAATTTTCCTATTCATGATTCTACATGAGTGCACAATCATTCAATACAAATGCAACATCCACATGACAACACATTAAAGTTCAACCATATACGAATACAAACATATATGCATATGCAATATGAAGTGACTGAGCCGATCTAAAACCTAGATTGTGTGTGTATATGCAACCACGAGCAACCACTAGCAATCACTTGCAACCACTTGCAACCATCATACATAACATGTTTCAACTACATGTTTCCATCCAAAAAGATTCTACCTAAAAGATAAGGTCGAGGAAATATACCTAAAAAGATAGATAAAACCGCAACTTAAGGAAAAAGAAAGATCAAGGATGTACCCTCGAACAGAAAAGGGTAGGCAGTACGTATTCTAGCTTCAGTTTCCCAAGTCGCGTCTCCCTCGGCGTCGCTCCACTGGACTTTGACGAGCTTGACTTCGCGGTTGCGTAGCCTCTTCACTTCCGTTCCTAAGATGCGGGTTGGAACTCTCCTTATGGTTGCTTCGCGCTCCACTTCGGCCTCTTCGAGGATATTTGGCTCTACCACTTCAGCTGACTCATGCAGACATTTTCGGAGATGTGAAACGTGAAAAACGTTGTGGACTCCAGCCAACTTCTCGGGTAGCTCTAATCTATAGGCCATTTTCCCAATTTTCTCGATAATAGGGAATGGCCCTACGAACCTTGGTGCAAGTTTTCCTGTGGTTCCAAAACGAACAACGTTCCTTAGCGGTGATACCTTGAGAAAAACTCTGTCTCCTACTTCAAATTCAAGGTCGGTCCTCCTTTTGTCAGCATAGGACTTTTGTCTGGCTTGGGCCGTCTTCATCCTTCTTCGTATTAAGTCTACTTTCTCTGAGGTCTCTCGGATCATATCTGGTCCAAGTACGAGCTTATCCGTGGACTCCCACCAACAAGTGGGCGATCGGCACGGTCTTCCATATAAAGCTTCGAAGGGCGCCATTCCGATGGTTGCTTGATAGCTGTTGTTGTAGGCAAATTCCACCAAAGGAAGGTGGTCTTCCCATGTCCCTCCGAAGTCGAGGACGCATAGCCTTAAAAGGTCTTCCAAAACTCTGTTCACTCTCTCTGTTTGGCCGTCGGTTTGGGGATGATAGGCTGTGCTCAAGCATAACTGCGTTCCTACTGCTTCTTGCAGACTCCGCCAAAATTCGCTGGTGAAGATGGGGTCTCGGTCACTAACAATGCTAGATGGTATTCCATGGAGTCGAACGATTTCCTTGAGGTAAAGTGATGCTAGGGATGAGGCAGTTCTTTTACTTTTGACTGGTAAAAAGTGGCCGCTTTTAGTAAGCCTATCCACTATTACCCAAATACTAGTGTTGCCTCTCCTAGACCTAGGCAGCCCATCGATGAAGTCCATTGAGATGCTATCCCACTTCCACTGCGGGACCTCCAGAGGATGTAGTAGTCCGCCAGGCTTTTTCTGTTCCGCCTTAACCTGTTGGCACACCATACATTTAGAAACGAATTCTGCCATGTCCTTTTTCATGCCGTTCCAGAAGAAAGTCCTTTTCATGTCTTTGTACATTTTATCTCCGCCTGGGTGTATCGTCATCTTGGAGTGATGTGCTTCCTCGAGAACCTTCTTTATTAAATCTTTCGTCTGTGGGACGCATAGTCTTCCTTCTCGCCTCAGCAACCCCTTATCGTCGATGGAGTATCGGTTGAGGTGACTTGAAGTCCCACCCCTAATTAGCCTATCAATTATTTCCACAAGCTGAGGGTCTTCGCGTTGTGCTGTCCCTACTGAATCCACTAAAGTTGGCCGTACTTCGAGAGATGCAAGCAAGCCTGGTACGAAATCGGAGGAAGGCCTAAAGTCGAAACTGGCTATAAACTCTAGGCTTTGTCTTTCAACAAACAATGGGCTTAGGGTCAATTTCTTTCGGCTCAACGCGTCTGCCACTACGTTGCCTTTGCCCGGAGTATAGGAGATTTCGAAATCGTACGAGGCAAGAAACTCCATCCATCTTTGTTGCCTCAAGTTAAGATCCTTCTGCGAGAAAAGATATTTCAACGATTTATGGTCAGTGTAAAGTTCGAACTTCTCACCTAGGAGATAGTGTCGCCAAGACTTGAGTGCAAAGACGATGGCGGCTAACTCGAGATCGTGGGTTGGGTAGTTCTTTTCGTGCACCTTCAATTGCCTCCCGCCATAAGCTACTACCCTTCCTTCTTGCATTAAGACGGCGCCTAGCCCTGTCCCACATGCATCCGTATAAACAGTGAACACCTTGCTCCCATCTGGCAGCGTCAAAACTGGGGCTGTTGTAAGAGCCCTTTTCAGTCGTTGGAAAGCAAATTCGCAATCCAAATCCCAATTGAACACTAGATTCTTCTTGGTCAATTTCGTGAGCGGAGCTGAGATTTTCGCAAAATCCCTTATAAATTTTCGATAGAAACCTGCTAGTCCTAGGAAGCTTCGAACCTCAGTTGCATTCCTTGGTGTCTTCCAATCTTGTACCGCCACTACCTTAGCAGGGTCCACCGCTAACCCTTGTTTGGATACTATGTGCCCAAGGAACCTCACCTCTTCTCTCCAAAAGTGGCATTTGGAGAATTTGGCTTTTAGTTGATGGACTCGCAAAGTTTCCATGATTGCCCTTAAGTGCTGAGCATGTTCCTCTTCACTCTTTGAGAAGATAAGGATATCATCTACGAAGACCACTACAAATTTGTTGAGGAAATCTCTAAATACCCTACTCATTAGGTCCACGAAGTACGCAGGTGCATTTGTCAAGCCGAAAGGCATGACAAGCCATTCAAAGAAACCGTCTGGGGTTCTGAACGCCGTTTTATCGATGCTATCTTCAGCCACCCTTAGCTGATGAAAACCGGTTGCTAAATCGAGTTGGGAGAAAACAGACGCTCCTACAAGCTGGTCAAATAAATCGTCATTTCTAGGGAGAGGGTGCCTATTCTTTTTCGTTAGCTTGTTGAGCTCCCTATAGTCAACACATAGACGGAGTGAACCATCCGCCTTTGTAGCGAACACCACCGGAGCGCCCCATTCTGAAATGGTCCTCCTAATGAACCCCTTTTCTAGAAGCTCTTTAATCTGTTTACTGAGCTCTTTCCTTTCTCGTGGAGCCATATGTCTAACGGGCAACGCAACGGGCTTTGCATTATCTACAAGATATATGCGGAAGTCTATTTCCCGCTTCGGAGGCAAGCCCTTCACCTCTTCAAAGACATCCGGATATTCCCGGACCACTCTAACTGATTGCAAATTTTCAACAGAGGCATCTAGCGATTCAAGATAACTAAGCATAACCGCATACGAGGGATTACAAGAAATTTCCAAAGTATTACCGAGCTGGGTTAGGAGCCTAACAACCCTTTTCTCACAATCAAGGATGGCCCCATTACTGGATAGCCAATCCATACCCAAAATCAAACAATACCCCGAAAAGCCCAAAACAAAGGCACTACATAGAAATTCTACACTTAGAATAGAAATTTTCAAATCCAAATAGATCATAGACAAATGAGCTGGGCCCCCAATTGGGTTTGAAACAATTAAGGGGTCCTCTACCATACTAGTTTTTAGGTGCAGAGATTCTACTAAAGCAGACGAGATAAAGGAGTGTGATGCGCTAGAATCAAACAAAGTGCGAACGGGGTGATCATAAAGATAAACTACACTTTCTACAGAAGTATTTATACCTCGTTGTTGCAGAGGTGGCGCTTCTAGCACATGGACCTGTGCCCCTGGGGTGGATCCAGCCCTCTGCCCCTGTCCTCGTTTCTTTGGGCAGTCCTTAGCCCTATGGCCCGTCTCACCGCAAGAAAAGCACCCACCATTCTCCTTGGCCTTCTTTTTCCGGCAGTCCTTTACTAAGTGCCCCACTTTGCCACAGAAATTGCACTTCCTCTTCTCCTTGTTGCCTTTCCCGCCTTTCTTAAAGTCTGTCTTTTTAGGCTACAAACCCTCTTTCTTCCCTTGAGAGCTTTCTGCCTTTGTCTCCTTCTTGCCCTTATCCTCTTCATTCAGCAATGCCATTTGCACCAATCTTTCATATGTGGCTCCCATGGGTATATGGGTCATGGCCAAACTGTGTAATGGCTCATTCAACCCTTTGACGAAACGGAGAGCCTTCTTGTGCGGGGTGTTGACTAGGTCAAGCCCAAACCTAGCCAGCTCATCAAACTGATTCACATACTCTCTGACTGTCTTGTCCCCTTGCTTAAGAAATAAGAATTTTTCCAGCTGCAAACTTCTTTCCGCATCTGAGAGAAATTTGGTCTCAAACCTTGCCCTAAAGTCCTCCCATGTCTCCACTGGTCTTTCAGCATTAGTGACTTCCCACCAGTAGGAAGCCTCGCCCTTCAATAGCCACACTGCCAACTGTACTTTTTGTCTATCTTCTACCTCAAAGATGATGAATAGGTCCTCCGTTTCTTTCAGCCAATTCCTAGCTGCTACGAAGGACTCAGTTCCATGGAAATCCCTTCCTCCCATGGCTTTAAAATCTTTACATATCTTAGCAAACGTGTTTCCCCGAGGAGGACGTGGAGGAAAAGGTGCTGCTGCAGCTGGATGATTTCCTTCCGCTGGGGGAGGAGGAATGGTAGGACCTGGCTGAGTGGCCCTTGCTTCTAAGAACCGTCTAAACCAACCAGGTATTGGTACCCCTTCCGGCAAGTTAAGTTCTTGGGACATGCTGAAACAAAAAGGATAGATTCAAAACGAAGGATAAGAGATAGTATCTATGGCTTTGGGGAGTGGACTTTGCCTTTTTAAAATAAAATAATATTTTTCTTTTAAAAATGCTTCTTTAAATTTCCTTGTTGAAATAATTTTTCAAAACTTTTTATCTTATCTGGTAAACCTATGCTCTGATACCAAGTGAAACACCCCACCTCCGTTAGGGTCACTCTCAAAGGGAATGCCCTAATTTTGGTGGAGGTTTATAAGTACAAGTCACAGATATACAAGACAGATATAAGAACACATATTTGTAAACAGCGGAAGAACAACAAACTTTATTTCATAAAGTCAAATACGTGTTACAACAACATCCTTTCCAAAAACATAACATAACACTTTCATAATCTGTCTTGAGTACATTATTTAAAGAAGCATAAATAAAACATAGATAAACTGCAAAAGCCCCATAGTGGATTGTCCAAAGCCATAGTTCAAAACAGGAAAGTCCAAGCAATACATTTCTCTTCTTCAAGCTGGATGTTGAGGTAGGTCAAGCTGCTGTGTTCCCTCCCTGAGGACCTGGGGGGGAAACGGAAGAAAGAAGACGAAAGAAAAGTAGAGTCAGACATAAAGCCTGAGTAAGTCTAGTACTATTTTGTCTATGAATAAAGAACTGGGTATGATAAGTATAAACAGGAAGTGGGCATGCATTATAACTTGGTTAAGTTGTCTAGGGTCGAATGTACTATCGTACCCCATGTTAATCTCTGAACCCATATACTAGTTTCCAATTTGCACCCCATAATCAGGGTGATGTGATCCATCCTACGATGATCGGCTCCTACTCGCATAGTTTCATGTGTCTTACGGCCCCCGATGTCTGTAGTTACCTATGCTGGTCCCACCATGGGGTGTATCAAGTCCCATAGTGGCAACCCGACACAACCTTAGAGTGCACAGGTATGCTACTGGTGCCCAGTGCTTTATTTTTCTGCGCCGGAGTGCGTGCACGCCCGCACACCGTTAGAACCTACACTGCTACACCACCGCCGTCGCTTTGACCTCTTACAATCAGCCCAGTAATCGTGCCCCACCCTGCCTAGTTTCAGGGTATCCTGATACACCTTTTAGGGTTACTGCTGAAAAGGGTCCCCCGTTACTAGGTTTTCTATCTCTAGCCAACATGCTAAGTTGGTTAAGTGTTTCCTAACCTAACCCCACCAGTCCGTTTAGTTTAGCATGTTCCATTTTGATTAAGTCTTTAGTTCACTTAATCCTAACAATCCTGACTCAGCCTTAATGGTCTTATTAAGGCTGTAACGACCCGTAGTCTACGCATCATAGGATCGTAGAATATTTATTCCTGTCACATACGAAGTCGTATGGTCATGTAACTTTGGGAGACGACTATTGGGGTCATTTCCCATGTTCATGATTTTTCCCGATTTTTAAATGACCATTTTACCCCTAGTTGGCACTGTTTTGGCCATAACTTTTGACTGGAAAGGAATTTTGACCTGAAACCACTTCCATTGGCTCCGGATGATGGTTTCTCTTTCCGTAGAGTGGTCACATTAGCCAAACGGACTCACCGTTTGGGAGATATGGCTGAAACAAGTTTCAGATGGTGAAAAACAGCTTAATTGGGCTTAAGCGGGTGATTAGCAGCTAGGCCCAAGGGGAATTTCGGGTTTAGGGGGATATAGGTGCTGATTAGGGTTAGGAAACATTTCTTTAGACATTTTCCAGCCGCCACTTTCATTCCTCTTAACCTAGCCATGGCCTCCACTCTCTAAATCTCTCTCAAACACCCAAAAATCACCTTCTAATTGAAGATTAGGCTTAGCAAACATTAAATTAAGAAGAAAAAGCACCAAAGCAAGGTTGGAGCTGCTGTATAAGATTGGGAACAGCGCCAAATCAGAGAATATTTCAGTTTTGGGGTCCTAGTTGTGGCAAAGGTGAGTGATAGCATTGTTTTGACACTAATTACAGTTAATTAAGGGTAATTAGTGAAGATTAGCGAATTTATACGTAAATAAATTCTGGAAAAATTCTTAAAATTCTAAAATAATGTTTTAAGGCTCTGTTAGAAATTTGGGTTAATTTCGATGTGTTTTGCTAATCGTATGCTTAAACATGATTAAGAGGGATTATAAGAAAATGTGAGGTTTTAGCCACTTTTGATCTATTTTGATTCATTTAAATTGTTGTTTGTTGCTTGTGGTTGCTGTTATATATTGCTATGACTCTTTGGTATGTTTTATGATTGATTAGAATAGTTAGATTGGTCGAAAACGCCGTCGTATGGCGCAAAACACTCGCTAGAAAAGCTGCAGGAAATGCTACAGAGATCCGGATCGGATCGGGTAGGGGATCGGATCGGGTAGGGATCGGATCGGACATGTCTGAACCGGATCGGGGTGTGGTATTTTCTGGGGCATGACGTGAAGAGGCGACAAGGAAGGCCTGATCGGATCGGAGGGGCGTAGCGTGGGATCGGAAGGAACAAGGAGGACTGAAGTGGAAGAAAGAGGAGCATGGATACCATATTCCGAACCGAACCGAGAGCAATACACGAACCGAACTGATGCTGACGAGACGGAGACATTCAAACTATGGGGTATCCGAACCGAACCGCATGAGGAAGAAGGACCCGAACCCAGAGGATGGTGGCACTCCGAACCGAACCGGGGAACGTATCCGAACCGAACCGGGGAACGTATCCGAACCGAACCAAGCATGGGAAACTGGACGTGTACTTTTACTACTTCGTGATGACTCTTCTGAAGACCAACTCCAATTCGACCAGACCCGAGATGCAAAGGAAGTCCAAATGAGAAGTTAGAGCTCAGGATTCAGATGGGAATCAACGAGTTCACTTCATGGTTGGGCTTTGCTGCGGGACGCGTGCTAAGGAGTTATCGACGTCTATAGCTTTGGACCACTATGGTAGGAGGTACGAAGGCGGATTCAGGGCCATTATGGCATCGGTAGAACCAAGGGCTACGACCAATGAAGTGGGTCATTGAAATGTTTGGTCATGACTCCAAGTGTTTGGCTTGGTCACAGCAGGGTTTCTACAAGTCGGGATTCGTCGTTATCTCATTTTGTCTAGTGTTCCAAAGTGGTAGATGTCGTACGCTTTACGCACTGAGTGAGAGATGTGAGGATGGTTGCTATGGATGATTTGCTTGCTATCATTGTGACATGCACACCCCACCCCCGTATTCTTACACTATTTACTATTGGCACCTCGGAGTATTGTACGGTATGTGGTACTAACTCTTTGGTTGCAGGTCCAGGTTCAGGTATGGTTTAGTATACCTGTTATTACTCTGTTTAAATGCTTATCGCTCATACCAGGCTTTATGTCTGACCCAGAGTTTTATGTCTCCTCTTATTACTCTGGGTGCTCACACGAGCAGACTAGAGACAGGTTAGCTGGTGATGCACGGGTAGATGATCCGAAGACGAGCAGGAGGCTTCCACGTACTATATTCATAATACTCTCCCTGTGTTGTTGAAGATCACTACATGGGCATTGTTGGTGTATCTTCTACTTTAGCTTTCTTTTGTGTTAGAGACAGTAAATTTGGAAAATTGTAATAAGCTGTATTTGGATTTCCGCTGCTTTGATGATTGATGTTGATTTTAGTTATCAGCTTATGCATTGTCTCGCCTGTTTTGTGTCAAGTATGTTATTATTATATTTTATTCCATGCGCTGTGAGACATTCTACAGGTTTCTTGATTAGTTCATTCTCTTCTTTCTTTTCTTCTGACGACCGTTCTGTGCTAGCTGGGCATGTGTACAGCGCACTTTCGAAGGAAATGCAGGCTGGTGCGGGACGGGCCGTCACAAAGGCCCTGACCTCTCACATTAGACAGGTATTGTTGTGGCTGCCTGTTGCCGGTTGGTTCCGGGCAGTCTTACGCCACAACTCAGTCTAACCTCGGGTCCTTGCTGGGCTCCATGTTTAACCTCCCACATTGGATAGGTATTGTTGTGACTACTGGACAGCCGGGCGGTTCCGGGCAGGTTTACATCACAACTCAATCCAACCTCGGGTTAAACACATCGTATGTTCTACATTTACATATTTTGTCATTCTTCTTTATTTCTTATATGTAAATATTTGCGGCCCATTATTAAATTAATGGTGTAAAGGTTACACCAATCATGGGCCCAACCCATATTTGAATTTGGGCCCTTCTATTTTATATTTTCATTCATTAATTAATTTTTAACCCAACGTTATTTCCCCCGTTTTACACGTCCGTTTATATATATATTGGGCTTAGCCTTTTAAAGCCCAATTTAGCCATGCGAAAAGGGGAGGCTTATGGCGTATACACAAAGAGGGGAAGGTGAGCGCATGAACTTGCCACACGACGTTGGAAATACAAAATAGAAATTGGTGTACTTGCATAGTGGTAACATAGGTGACATGAATCAAAGCATGTGAACTTGCATAGGTTTAACTACAACATGAACCTATATTCTTATTTAGGCATAATGTCAAACATAAGCATGTCATAAATATTCCTAGCATAAGCATAGCATAATGTCAAACATAAGCATGGCATAAATACTTTTAGCATAAACACGACATAAACATAAACAAGTCATGTTCATAAGGTTTCTACATGTTTACAAAGGGGATACTTTGTTACTAACATAAAAGCATAGTTCAACTTAATCATGGTTTAAGTCTAATTACATAACAATGGTATAAATATACTTATGCATAAATATTCTTAAACATGGTGTTTGCTTTAAACTTGCAAAAAGGGGATTTTTGAGTCTAACCTAGCCATGTCTCACATATGTCATCATATAATTCTTTTTAAACAAGATAGACTTAATCGTAGATTTCAATTATGCCAAATATCATTCATAGCCTAGCCATATTCATAAGTTTTGCAAAAGCATGACTTAATACATGGATTATGGTGTCAAAAATTCCAACATAGTAACAACCAAACTTGTTTCAATTACTTGCAAATTGATTTATGCACAAAAATATACATCATAATGACATAACAACAAAGCCCCAAACTTGCATGAATTTCAATCAACTACATACATGTAGCTTCAACATAGATTACATAATTTGCGCAATATTCCAAACGTATACTTGCATAGAACTACCGCATGTAGTTCTTTATAATGAATAACATAATTTTACACAAATATGAATTACTTTACTATCCCAATTCAAGCATACAAATCAATACAATTGTTTATTCATACCAAAGTAATACTCTACTTACAATGGTTGCGGCGAATTCTCTAATTAAGAGATATGATTCCTTTGTTGAATTGATTGGCTTTAGGTTGCTTGAATTGCTTTAGGCTTTAGAACTTTCTTCCTAATTCTCTCTCTAGTCGGCGGCTACTCTTAGTCGTTCCTCAGCAACATGGCGGCTATGTTCTTAATTTGAATGAATAGATTAGGGTTTAGTCTAGGGTTGTTTATATAGAGGTTAGGAATTGATTAGGACCATTGATGTTGCTAGGTTAGATCGTAGCCATTCATTAGGAAGAGAGACCAATAAAACCCCGCCACCTAGCCCTAATGACAAAGCAGACCACAGAAATTCGACCACACACCGACCTGGCCAGCCAGGTTGACTGGGCTCGACCAGGTCGACACCCCTGTCGACAGGGCTGTCGACAGCCCTGTCGACATGGGTAGCCCAGGTCGACAGCCCAGTCGACCTGGGTGGCCTAGGCGGGTGTTTATCCGCCCTGGCCCACTGGGCCCGATTTTTAATTATTTTATTCTGTTTGAATTTTAAATTTAATTCAAAACTTCCGAAGGCCATATCTTCTTCATACGGACTCCGTTTTACGAAAACTCGGACTCTATTTCGCGTATTTTTCCGAGACGAACGCAATGGCGTATCCCGTTTCCCTTGGTTCTTTGATTTCAAATTAATTATACTTTAATTTGTTAATTTCACAGTTATAGAATTTTCGGGGTGTTACATATACTTAGTACAAAATTAATTTTTGAGCATTTTTCAAGTGTTTGATATAAATATAATTCTGGAAATTCTTGAATCAGAATATAGTGTTACAAATTAATATTATAAAGTAGAAAATCATATGAAAACATAAATATAAACTATATAAACATATTTATAAAATTATAAAGTTTAAAACTATATAAATATAAAGTATAAATATATAAATATATAAAACTTATAAAACTTGAGTTTGAAAACAAAAGTAAAGTAAGAAAGAAAAATAGAAAAGATAGAAAATAAAATAGAGAGGATTGAGGATAGAATTTAAAAATAGAATTTGAAATTTGAAAACAGAATTTGAAAAACAGAATTGGAATTTAAACCTGGAGTGATATTTAGAATCTTACATAATCTAGACTCTATAACTATATTAGTCTTGAACTCTTAAAATCTTGAAATCTTGAATACTCATGGGTCTTGAAATATCTATGAATTCCGAATCTCTAATAATTTTGAACTGTACAGTCTTCGGTAACGTTTCCTGTATATAAATCATGCATCTATATATATATATATATATGTGTGTGTGTGTGTGTGTGTGTGTGTGTGTATTCTAGACAAAAGTGTTTGTATATATTTTATAATCAATTAATTTTGCAATAAGGTTGTTGTCATCAAAACTCCATTCTCCAATAGTGATCTGCAGATATAAATATGGGGTTTGAGGAGAGTATTAAGGTTGCTCTCTTCATTATAAACTTTAGGTTGGGCATCTATAATACTCTGGTTCAACCTAAAACCTTAATTTTTCATTCTCTTCATTCATATTCATCGTAGATTGCGTCAAGAAGATAGATATTATCTAGGGAAGTTAGATCACATCAAATTGCACCAAATTCGAAGATTATCAGCGTTGTCCAGATCTGATCCCATCGAGTTTACATTGAATTGGGGGTCCGGTAAGTGATAAATATCTCTCACATCTACAAATATTATGGACAAATTAGGATTAAATTCATATATTACATGCTAAACTCACCCTGGATCTGATCATATATGTTTAATTCAGATTTAGGCGTCCTGAGAAAACCTAATTTGATCTTGTTAACTAGATAATTGTTAGATTAATCATGTTTATTCGTATGTTAAATCCAAATTATGCTAGATCTCATGTTTATGATATGTGTATGTGACAATTGGGATATGTTCATGTTTGTATGATCAGTATTGTATGATATGATGTTCGTTTTGATTGAACTGATTGCCTTGTATGAGTTGTTTGTTAGAATTGGTTTTCGTAGACCTTAGGATTAAAGAACGCAGCAAATCGAAGGTTCAAATGATCAGATTTAAATGAAACTTAGTAGAGGATCTTTGGAAGACGATACGAGGAGGTTCAGAAATTTTGAGCCAAAAATAAGCTAAGTGTATAGACTGGTACTGGTCCATATAAGCTAAGTGTATAGACCAGTACTGGTCCATATGGATTGGTGTCGATCCATCACATTACGATGGATGGCGACATAACTTTATTGGGATGCACCGTGGTGGTAAATTGAGGCTGCCTATAAATTTTTAAGTCATTCGAAGTTGTTCTAGATGGGTCGAAGGTTGGTTATTCGAGAGCAATGATGGACCGACAGAAGTTTCAATACGGACGTCTTATTGACTGGAAAATGCACTAGTAGGATGCTCTCAAGGCAAGGATGGACTGAAGCCAAACACTTAGCGAAATTTTGCTAAGTGTATGGATCGGTACCAATCCATATGGATTGGTTTTGATCCATCAGAATGCAGTATGGAGGCATGATATTTTGTGGACATGATTTTGATGGCTTCACGAGGTTGCCGGTGAAGTTTAGATGGAAATGGAGTTCAGATGATTAATGCGCAACTAAAAGATGAAGATGCTTCGATTGTGAACTCAAATTGGAGTGATCAGAGCTGGATTGATGTGATACTGGTCGTGATGCCATAAACGATCTAGTAAGAAGATGAATTGACTCAGGTGGGAGTTGATCAAGGATGATAATTGAATTGGTTTGAGAAGTCGCTCGAACTAAAGATGTGGCCACCAAGAAGACAGGGTCGACATATTTGAAGTGCCAAGGAATCATCGGTAATCAAACTGTTCTAGCAGACTCATAACAGGGGTATTGTAGGGATGCCCATTAGGATCAGATTGGATAGATCGTGTACTCTGGGCAGTCATGATGAGCCTAGTTGTCTTCGTTGAGTAAGGCAAACATACATAGCCACGATGGCGTGTGGTACTCTATCTAGAATCTGGGTTTTCCATTAGCTGTTTAGATCATCGAAAGAAAGTTTGATTATCGATGGATTCAAGGTAGTAGTCGGTGATAGGTAGGATATCGGATGCTATGGTTGAATGTGTGCTTTCTTCTCTGTTTTCTCTGGGTAGGATATCACCATAGGATGACGAAAAGAAGCGGGATTGAGGGTTTTCCTTTCCTATTCAGTAATGGCATGTGATGGACGTATTTCACTGTTAACTTGTTGGTTGCTGGGCAGATCGGATGGTTGATCCGTCTATACTCATATTATCCTTTGTAACTATTGTATTTATGTTATCGCTCAAAAAGACTATTGTCCGACTCAAGTTTCTATGTTTTCCTCTTATTACCTTGGCCTGTTCATCAACTTTGTTGATGCGTAGACTGAGTAGCATGCAGCAGGTTTGGTGCCATTGATGTTGTGCGGTGACGAGCAAGAGGCTGGCGCACTATTACTACCTAATATTTAGATGTTTCTTTTCTATTTCCGCTGAGTATCGATGGTTATTGATACTCTGAGCGATGTAGTGAGGCATACTATATTCATAGATTCATGTGCTGAGTTGTATTGTACTTGAGATTTATGGTTTAATGAAGATTTGATTTCCTATTCAGTTATGCTTCACTATTATATCCTGTTGTATATCTTGTTATTATATATTATCCATGCGCTATAAGTTATATGATATGTTTTATTTTGAGTTATTTTACCTTATTGATCATCCCGTATTAGCCTGGTACATCATATAGTGCACCATTCCTTAATTTGGTGCGGAAGACACAGGGCGGTCGTCACACTAAGTGTGACGACTGCCCCATAACTCGTGCACAAAACTATAGGAAAAATGTGCTACATGATGTGCCAGGTGATATTAGACGATCATTGAGGAAAGTAAACCAAAATAGACCCTGTTGTATAACTCACAGCGCATGGATAATATATAATAATAAAATACACAACAGGATAAAAAAACTAAAGCATAACAAAGTAGGAAATCTCATTTCCATAAAATATCAGGATATAAGTACAAAACATCTCATTAATTGAATATTTGAGTACATCAACCCTCACTACATCTGTGACGGCCCACCCCGCACCAGCCGATATTTCCCCGAAGTGCACTGTGTCAATGCCCAACCAGCATGGGACGGTCATCAAAAGAAAAGAAAGAAGACGATAAATCAACAAAGAACCTGTAGTATATCTCACAGCGCATGGAAAAAAATATAATAATAAAATAACTTGATATAAAATAGTCGAGACAGTGCATAAGCTAAAAACTAAACCATCGTAGCAGCGGAAAATTAAAAATACACCTTATGATCCAAACCATCGTTATTACAACTTTTAAAACTGTCTCTAAAGAAAAATAGGAAGGTACACTACTAATGCCCAAAGTAACGACCAACAACAACACAGGGAGAACATATGGGAATGATACATGTAAGCCTCCTGCTCGTCTCCGAACAGCTACTCGTGCATAACCAGCTAGTCTGCTCGTTTAGGAGCACCCAGAGTAATATGAAGAGACATAAAACTCTGGGTCATACAAAAGTCTGATATGAGCGATAAGCAGCAAAAATAGAACAATAACAGGTACACATAACCATACCTGAACCTGGACCTGCAACCAAAGAGTTAGCACAACAGGATGTACAATACCTTAAGGTGACACTAACACATGGTGTGAAAATAATTGGGAGGGGGTGTGCATGTCATGGTGATAGCAAACATCAAACATAGCAATCATCCTCACATCTCTCACTCGGTGCGTAAAGTATATGATATCTAGCACTTTGATCACCCAATTCTTTGCTATGATCACTCTGCCCCATGGAGTCATGACGGCTCCACTGTACTGATCCATAGCAACTAATCCTTTGCTATGTTCACTTTGCCCCATGAAGTCATGACGACTCCACTGCACTGGCTCATAGCCCTGCTACGATCACTTTACCCCATGGAGTCATAAAAACTCCATTGTACTGATTCATAGCCAATATCCATCTCTCAGTGGTGAGTCAAAGCTATAGACATCGATAACCCATTTGCACACGTCACGCAGCAAAGTTCAATCATGAAGTTCACTCATTGGTTCCCACCTGGATCCTGAGTTACAACTTCTCATTTGGACAACCTTTGAATCTCGGATTTTGGTCATTATCCCGTTCGCACTTTAGTTACATTCAGTTCGTGACTCCTTCATTGGCGGCACTCTGGTTCGTGACTCGTGGTCGGCTTGTGGACCATACTCGAGTTATGGAACACTATTCCAGCTCGTGGCTTCATGGCCTACTCGTCGTTCGTGATTCCGAACTCCAGTTCATGGCCAACATCTAGGGTCATGACCAAGTTCCTGGTCGTGGTGCGTCATGGCGATCGGCTCGTGAATGGCTCCTGCTCGGATCGTGACTCCAAGTTTCTAGTCTTCTCGTGGTTAAGTGGAGCGGTTCGTGATGATACAGGTGGTTCGTGGGAGGGGTGTCAAGATCGGGGCGGGTCGCATAGGTGCCTCACGAACGGGGTGTCTGACCAAATTCTGCAACTTTTCCGGCAAGAAATTTACGCCATATGGAGGCATTTTCGACCAATCTAACTTTTCTATGCAATCACAAATCATTCTAAACAGTAATAGCAACACATTGAATCGACCATAAACACCAAAATAGCGATTTTAACATGTCAATATGGATCAAACATACCCAAAACTCATGTTTTCCCCTTAATCAAGTTTAGTCATATCTAACAATCGGATTAGCAAAATATGTCCAAATTAACCCAAATTACTATCAGAGCCCTAAAATAATATTAAAGAATTTCTACGTATTTTTCCAGATTTTTAAAATGCATAATTTCGTTAATTAAAACTAATCACCCATTATTAGCAGTAATTAGTGAAAAATAATGCAAATCACTCACCTTAGCCACAAATAAAACTTTAGATCTGAATCTCTACTATTTTGGCGTGGTTTCCAATGCAACACAGCAGCTCCAGCTTTGATTTGATGCTAATTTGAATTGATTTGCTTAATTAGTGATATAAAGGTGATTTGGAAGTGATTTAGAAGGTGGAGACCATTGTTAGCGTTGAAGAGAGGTAAGTGACGGCCATTGTCAACCCTTATGCAACCCTAATCCTGAAATCCCTTAATGGGCCTAGCTGCTAATCACCCTATTTAGCCCGGTTAAGTTGTTTTTCACTTTCCAAACCTTGTTTTAGCCATATCTCCCAAACGGTAAGCTCGTTTAATCAAAGTGACCACTCTATGTAAAGGTAAACCATCATCCAAATCCAATGGAAGTGGTTTCAGGTCAAAACTCCTTTCCAATCAAAAGTTATAGGAGAAACAAGATTTGTCATGGGCAAAACGGCCATTTAAAAATCGGCAAAAATCGTGAACATGGGAAATGACCCCAATAGTCGTTCCCCAAAGTTACACAACCATACGACCTCATATGAAAATGAAATAAATAGCCTACGATCATCCGATGTGTAGAATGTGGGTCGTTACATCACCTTCCCCCCCCCCCCCCCCAAACAAGAAATTTCGCCCCCCAAATTCCTTAACCAAAACATACAATAGGTCCCGCATGCCAATCAACAATTTATAATAATCAAACATACACAATAGCACAACAAGCCTATCCTAGCAAGCAGAATAACTATATCGTGATTAAAATCTTACCAGGAAAAGAGTTTTTGATGCGACTTCCTTATGCTCCCCTCTGTTTCCCAAGTACGGTCATTTTCATTATCACCCCACTGTACTTTGACTAATTTCACCATTTTCCTTCGAAGTTGCTTCGTATCGTACTCGACAATATGAATTGGCCTGCGGTTCCTAACCGCCTCGGGTTCTACTTCGATGTCATCCAACTAATCCGGTGAAATAGTCATATCGGGGTTGTGCACGAACTTCCTTAACTGGGAAACATAAATACATTGTGAACTCCTGCCATTTTGTCAGGTAATCCAACATTATATGCCAAATTCCCAATTTGCTCGAGAACTGTAAATGGACTAACATATCTTGGTGTTAACTTGTCTCTTTTACCAAATCGAATCACGCTCTTTAAAGGTGAAATCTTGACAAACACCAAGTCGCCAACGAAGAATTTCAATCTCTTCGTCTCTTATCTGCATAACTCTTCTGCCTATCTTCGGCAGCCTTCATTCGCTATTGGATACTCTTTATCTTTTCTGAGGTTTACCTTATCACATCCGGTCCAAGCACAAATTCTCACCTGTTTCTAACCAACATGATGGTGAGTTGCATGGTCTTCCATATAAAGCTTCAAATGGAGCCATACCAATATTGGACTGATAACTATTATTATACGTGAATTTGATCAGATGCAAATGGTCATCCAATGACCCTCCAAAATCTAATATGCAAGCTCTCAAGAGATCTTCTAATACTCGATTCACCCTCTCTATTAGACCGTCGGTTCGAGGATGGCATGCAATACTGAGATGTAATTCTGACCCTAAGGCCTCTTGTAAGCTCTTCCAAAATCCACTAGTAAACAACGGATCTCGGTCACTCACAATGTCTTTGGGCACTCCATGAAATCTCACTACCCACTTCATATACAGTTCTGCCAACTTAGTTGTTGTTCTATTCGACTTGACGGGTATAAACCTTGCACTCTTGGTCAATCAGTCCACAATCACCCAAATGCTATCATGGACCGATCTAGTCCTTGGTAACCCATCAATGAATCCATTGAGACTTGTTTCCATTTCCATTCTAGAATTTCTAATGGTTGCAGCAAACCACTAGGCTTCTTTTGCTCAGTTTTAACTAGCTGGCAATTCAGGCATTTGGATATGAACTTCCCAACGTCTCTTTTCATCCCTTCCCAGTAGTAGGTCTGCTTCATGTCTCGATAAATTTTGTTACCACCGGGATGCATAGTCAGTTTTGAGTGATGACGTTCTCTAAGCACTTCATCTTTCAATCCATTGACATTGGGTACAACTAGTCTCCCATTCTTCTAAGTCATCCTTCTCGATCAAGCCCATACTTGTTCATCTCTTCACTATTGATACCCATCTCTAACTTGGAGATGATTTCCAATAGGTTAGGATCGTACCTCTGACTGGAACCAATCCGCTCAATCAAAGTGGGTCTGATCGTCAAACTTGCTAACACCTCTGGATCCAATTCGCACTTTGGTCTGAAATCGTACCCTGCGATATATTCCAGTTGCTTCCATTCAAGAAACATAGCCCCTAAACTGGGATGTCTCCTACTTAATGCATCATATACCGCATTGCCCTTTCCTGGCGTGTATGCGATATCGAAATCATAGGAAGCCAATAATTCTAACCATCTCTACTGACGGAGGTTGAGATCCTTCTAAGAGAATAGATACTTTAACGATTTATGATCGGTAAACAACTCGAATCTTTCTCCCAAGAGATAATGTTTTCACATCTTCAATGTGAATACGATCGTTGCCAATTCCAAATCATGGGTAAGGTATCTTTTCTCATGCGATTTCAATTGTCGACTAGCGTAAGCTACAACCCTACCTCTTGCATCAATCCAGCACCTAGTCCGGTACCACAGGCATCCGTGTATACTGTCATCTCTTCGTTCCCTTTTGGAATGACTAACACTGGTGCAATTGTCAACTTCCCCTTTAGACCCTTAAATGCATTCTCGCACCTTTCGTCCCAGACGAAAGCTTGATTCTTCTTGGTCAACTGGGTTAACGGATTTGCTGTCTTGGAGAAGTCCTGGATGAACTTATGATAATATCTAGCTAACCCCAACAAACTTCTCACGTTTGTTGCATTCTTGGGAGTATACCAATCTTGTACCGTAGCCAGCTTCGTAGGGTCCACGGCAATCCCACTATCTGAACCAACATGGCCCAAGAACCTCACTTCCCTCCTCCAGAAGTGACACTTAAAAAATTTCGCTTTCAATTGCTGTTTCCTCGACATCTCCATCAGTGTCCTCAAATGTTCCTTGTGTTCTTCCTCTGTCCTTGAGTAAACAACGATATCGTCCATAAACACAAGAACAAACTTATTCAATTGATCCCTGAATACCCTATTCATAAGATCCACAAAATATGCTACTGCATTGGTCAACCCAAATGGCATGACCAACCACTCATAGAATCCAGACGACGTCTGAAACGCCGTTTTAGGAATACTCTCAAATGCTACTTGGAGCTGATGAAATCCTATCGTGAGGTCCAACTGGGAGAACGCTCTTGCTCCTTCTAGTTGATCAAACAAATCATCTATCCGTGGAAGAGGATACTCATTCTTCCTAGTCACTTTATTCAACTCGCGATAGTCCACACACAGACAAAGGGAACCATCTGCCTTAGTGGCAAATACCACTGGTGCTCCCCATTCGGAAACACTCCTTCTGATAAATCCATTCTTCAAAAGATTGCTTACTTACACCCCGAGCTCTCGCTGCTCCCTTGGGGACATACGATGAAGTGGCATCACTATAGGTCTGGCATCTTTCACTAAATCAATACGGAACTCAATCTCTCATTGTGGTGGAAGTCAGGTCACTTCCTCGAAGATATGCGGATACTGGCCAGCATGGGAACCCCTGATAACTCGTCATGCGCAATGTCGAGGGAATTTAGAAAACTAGCCACCACCTCATCACTAGGTAGGCTACCAAACACTACCCTCCGCCCATCATCCGCCCTAATAGTCACCGAAAATCCCTCACAGTCTACAACCACCCCATATCTTTGGAGCCAATCGACTCCCAAAAAAATGCCAAACCCAGTAAAGCCCAAAACAAAGCCATCATAAGCAAACATACATCCATGACTCGATAAGACCAAATTTCGACAAATCATACTAAGGCTAGTCGAACCACCGATCGGGTTGTCACCACTAATGGTCTATCGACTATCTCGGGTTCCAATTCCAACCTATCTACTAGGTCACTAGATATGAAGGAACAAGAAGCCCCAGTATCAAACAATACTTGAATAGGAACATCATAAACAGAAAGAATACGTTGAATGACGACATTCTTTCCTTTCTCTGTTGCAGTTGGGCACTCGACGAAGAAGGAACAACATTAATAGCATATGCTTTCATAATCTGCTTCTCTTTAGGAGGTTGTGGACATTTATCCTTATGATGCCCCACTTGACCACAATTGAAGCACTTCCTGTCCGCTTGTTTTGCTCGACATTCTTTAGCATAATGGTCCTTCTTGCCATAGATAAAGCACTCTACATCCCGTCTTTCTTTTTCTGACCATCCTTGGTCTGATTCTGTTTCCTTTTATTCTGAGAATTATTCTTGCCTCCACTGCTTGCCTGCAGGTTTGGCCCCTCTGTAGATGCAACAATGACTTCAGCCTTGGGCTTAAGATAAAGGCTCTCTGATCTCAATGATTTCCCAACAATCGATTCAAAAGTCTCATCAATATGGTTTATAAGCTTTTGTCCTAAGTACTGATCTAAACCAGTTACGAATTTCTCGTTCTTCTTCTCGCCAGTATCGATAAGAGATAATCCATACTTTGATAAAGTATCGAACTCAACAATATATTCCGAGACTGCCCTACCATTCTGTTTAAGCCCCAAGAACTTCTTAAACAACTCTGACTTCTGGGCAGCTGGGATAAACTTATCAGTGAATATGGTCTTAAACTAATCCCAAGTAACTTGATCCTCAGGGATAGCTGCATTAATAGCATTCCACCAATTCATAGCCCGTCCTTGCTATTGAAGCGATGTTAACTTTCTCTTCATTGCATCATCAATCCCTAAGTCCTCGAAAATGCGCTCAGAACTATCAATCCAATATTGAACATCCATAGCCGATTCCGTTCTAGAGAGCGACTTCCCACCAAGATTAGTATAATCCTTATTAAGCTTGGCAAAGTCGGCTCTAGGCGCCTGCACTGCTGCACCACCACCATTTGAAGCATTAGGAGCTGCTCCCTGAACATCTCTAAGCATCTCTCTCATGAAGGTAACAAACATTGTCCTCGTATCAGGAGCATTCCTATTATTGGCCCCTGAGCCCGTACCCCTCGTATATCAGCTCATCGTCCAATCTGTAAAGAGAAAACGATTAACCATCTCCATAGTGGTACTAGTGCAGTGCGATTTCATCCTTTGATATACTAATAGTATATATATATAGCTTTTGAAAACCAAAATATAAAAAATACGCGCTCTCATATACATATTGTCTCTCCCTGGTGTCTTTCCCAAGGTTAACAACGCAACCTAGAGCTCTGATACCAAATGTGACAGCCCGCCCCGCACCAGCCAACATTTCCCCGTAGTGCGCTACGTCGATGCCCAACCAGCACGGGAAGGTCGTCAAAAGAAAAGAAAGAAGACGATAAATCAACAAAGAACCTGTAGTATATCTCATAGCGCATGGAATAAAATATAATAATAACATAACTTGATATAAAACAAGCGAGATAGTGCATAAGCTGAAAATTAAACCATCATAGAAGCGGAAAATTAAAAATACAGCTTATGATCCAAACCATCATTATTATAACTTTTAAAACTATCTCTAAAGCAAAATAGGAAGGTACACTACTAATTCCCAAAGTAGAGACCAGCAACAACACAAGGAGAACATATGGGAATGATACATGTAAGCCTCCTGCTCGTCTCCGGACAGCTACTCGTGCATAACCAGCTAACTTGTCGCTAGTCTACTCATTTAGGAGCACCAAGAGTAATAACAAGAGACACAAAAATCTGGGTCTGGAAAAAGTCTGATATGAGCGATAAGCAGCAAAAATAGAACAATAACAGGTACACATAACCATACCTGAACCTGGACCTGCAACCAAAGAGTTAGCACAACAGGATGTACAATACCTTAAGGTGACACTAACACATGGTGTGAAAATAATTGGGAGGGGGTGTGCATGTCATGGTGATAGCAAACATCAAACATAGCAATCATCCTCACATCTCTCACTCGGTGCGTAAAGTATATGATATCTAGCACTTTGATCACCCAATTCTTTGCTATGATCACTCTGCCCCATGGAGTTATGACGGCTCCACTGTACTGATCCATAGCAACTAATCATTTGTTATGTCCACTTTGCCCCATGAAGTCATGACGATTCCACTGCACTGGCTCATAGCCCTGCTACGATCACTTTGCCCCATGGAGCCATAACAACTCCACTGTACTGATTCATAGCCAATATCCGTCTCTCAGTGGTGAGTCAAAGCTATAAACATCGATAACCCCTTTGCACACGTCCCGCAGCGAAGTTCAATCATGAAGTTCACTCATTGGTTCCCATCTGGATCCTGAGTTACAACTTCTCATTTGGACTACCTTTGCATCTCGGGTTTTGGTCATTATTCCGTTCGCACTTCAGTCCCATTCAGTTCGTTACTCCTTCGTTCGCGGCACTCTAGTTCGTGACTCGTGGTCGGCTCCACGCCTCCAACTCGCGCCTTGTGGCTTCATGGCCTGCTTGTGGTTCGTGATTCCGGACTCTAGTTCGTGGCCAGCATCTCGGGTCGTGACCATGCTCCTAGTCGTGGTGCGTTATGGAGATCGGCTCGTGAGTGGTTCCTGCTCGGATTGAGACTCCAAGTTTCGAGTCATCTCATGGTTCTCGAAGTGGATCGGTTCGTGATGATGCAGGTGGCTCGTGGGAGGGGTGTCACGATCGGGGCGGGTCGAATAGGTGCCTCACGGACGGGGTGTCTGACCAATTTCTGCAACTTTTCCAGCAAGCAATTTACGCCGTATGACGGCGTTTTCGACCAATCTAACTTTTCTATTCAATCAAAAATCATTATAAACAGTAATAGCAACAAATAGAATCGACCATAAACACCAAAACATCGATTTTAACATGTCAATATGGATCAAACATACCCAAAACTCATGTTTAGTCATATCTAACAATAGGATTAGAAAAATATTTCCAAATTAACCCAAATTCCTACAAGAGCCCTAATATAATATTTAAGAATTTCTACATATTTTTCCAGATTTTTATAATGCATATTTTGTTAATTAACACTAATCACCCCTAATTAGTTAGTGAAAAACAATGCAAATCACTCACCTTAGCCACAAATAAAACTTTAGATCTGAAATGTACTATTTTGGCGCGGTTTCCAATGCATCATAGTAGCTCCAACTCTGATATGATGCTAATTTGACATGATTTGGCGTTGATTTGCTTAATTAGTGACAATAAGGTGATTTGTAAGTGATTTAGAAGGTGGAGGCCAATGTTAGGGTTGAAGAGAGGTAAGTGGCGACTGTAAAAATGACAAAGAAAGGTTTGTCTAACCCTTTTCAGCCCTTATGCAACCCTAATCCGGAAACCCATCAATGGGCTTAGCTGCTGATCACCCTATTTGGCCAGGTTAAGCTGTTTTTCACCTTTCAAACCTTGTTTCAGCCATATCTCCCAAACGGTAAGTTCGTTTGATCAATGTGACCACTTTACAGAAAGGTAAACCATCATCTGAATCCAATGGAAATTGTTTCAGGTCAAAACTCCTTTCCAATCAAAAGTTATAGGCGAAACAATATTATCCATGGGTAAAACGATCATTTAAAAATCGGCAAAAATCGTGAACACGGGAAATGACTCCAATAGTCGTTCCCCAAAGTTACACGACCATACGACCTCATACGAAAATGAAATAAATATCATGTGATCCTTCGATGCGTAGAATGCAGGTCATTACAACATCCCTTATTAGAGTATATAACAAGAAAAACAACACAAATTGTCCAAACAGTCATATATTAATAATAGTAGCGCGCCAGCCTCCTGCTCGTCACCATACAACATCATTGTCACCAACCAGTCACCTATACTCGGTCTGCTCATCAACATCATCGATGAGAACCCCAAAGTAATAAGAGGAGACATAAAACCTTGAGTCAGACAATAGTGCAGTATGAGCAATAAAAGACTCTCAACAACTACATAAAATAATATAATAATAGACAGTTCAAGTCTCACCTAACATGTCCCTACAGCCAAGGAGTTAGCACATAAAATCTCATTAAATATGCTACTCGAACACACAAAAGTAGACACTAGTCAGAATAGGATTCACAATCTCCACGTCTCTTCAGTATCTTGTAGTGACAGCCTACTCAAAGAAAATATAAGAGAACACGAAAGCAACCATAACATCGATAACAAGAAATAACCAAGCTATCAGCGCCTAAAGCCATGAATACGTTGATATCGAATGACCAGTCATTGCATCCATCAAGGGCTAATGGTGAACCCCATTTCTAGTTAGGCTACCATATTTCCTAAGTATATTTATCTTCCTAAGACAACTAGAGTACTTCTCAAGCAATCCAGGGTACTCGATCTCTCAGATCGTGACATGCGCCCACACGATACCCCTGCTTCGAGCCTGCTAGAATCCTTCGACCTATCAACCATTCCTTGGCACTTCCAATCATATAATCCATCCATAACTCCATGTTTTAGCTCGAGTCCCACTTGAGTAAGTTCATTATCTAGCAGCATCATTCCACTTTGAACTGCCTATCACTTTCGCCTTCGACCACTCTCTTCTGAATTCACAATTGAAGAATCAACACTACTTCGATGATAGCTTCCACCTCGTGAAAGCGATCAACAAACAGACACCACAAACAATATCCAGAAGACCCCTGCTGACCATAATTAGAACCCGAACCCCCAAATTATCAATGTGATGGACCGGTACTGGTCCGTCCCCTATGGATTAATACTGGTCCATACACCAACTACTTCATTCTTCATCTCAATATATCCCTCTGGTCCATTCGTTCGAATTGCCTTTCCGAAGCTTTATATGTCGGTCCATACCCAGGCGCTTGAGAGATTTCGCTTCGACCCATCTAATTTACTTAAACTTTTCACATGACCCGCTATTAACCTTATGAAGTCACGCACGAAGTTTTGTCCCCTTTGACCACCCGTGATGGATTGGTATAGCTCCATAGGCTATGGACCGGTACTGCTTTTTTCGCTCAAAAATTTCTATATGCAATTTCAACGTCCTCCAGAGCTCCCTTGCCAAGTTTCATCTCAATCTGATCATCTGAACCTCCAAGTGATCATCTGAACCTCCGATTTTCTCTAATCTTTGATTCTAAGTCCTACGACACATAATTCTAAATGAATAAATCATGCTAACATACAATTCAATAGAAATTCATCCAAGATTGAACATGAACAATCATATGAACACATACCAACATGATTTATATCATAATAATCACAAATCTAACAAAATTTGACACTACATGATAGATTTAACAAACTTATTGTATATGATCAAATTAGATATCTTAAGACATCCAAATTTGAAACAAACATATATGATCCGGTTTTAGGGTAAAAATAGAATACGTGGTGTACCTAATTAACACATATAATCTATACTAACAATGTGAAAGATCACTATCACTCAACAAAGCCTAGATCCGATGCAACAGAGATGAGAACAAATTTGGAGAGCGAAGAAACCACAAAAAATCCTGGAATTTGGTACAAAATTGCAAGATCCAATCTCCCTTAATGTAGATCTTGCCTTTAGATGCGATATATAATGAGTTGAGAAAGAAAATACGGTTTAGAGAAATAAGGTTAAACCAGAGATCCTTACACTCAACCTAATGTATAGAATGAGGAAAAGACCTTAATTCTATCCTCAAACCCCTTATTTTAAATCTCATGTCATTAGCTTGATGGGCTCTCTAATTAACCCATTAGCTGTTAATTGACCTGGCCAGCAGAATAAAAACCTAAAACAATAATTTATCTTAAATGTCTAGGCCGAATATTTAATGTTACCACTCTACGGAATGGTCTTCCACCATCCTGATCTAATGAGACCAATTATAGTTCCTGATTCGCTCTCTAACAAAAATTATAGCTAAAACAGTAAGCCACAAGGACAAAATGATCAAAAAACGATTAGGTTAAAAACATGGAAATGTATCACATCCCCATGAACCAAATATTAAAATATGATACTGATACAACCACTAAGGAATTAAATATAATTATTTTACGATCCTTCAATACGTAAAAAACATGTCATTACATCTCATCTCGAACTGCAACAATAAATAGCTCATTTAAAGACGAAAAATGTATCTTTTGGCATTTTTACTACTTATAACTATTTCATTTTGGAATCATACTAATCTGAGCACTGTGCTTTGCAATTTTCAAAAGTAAAATAATCAAACATTCAAACTGGACGTTCGCTAATCAACGTTGAACCATTATAAACCTTTGTCCCTCTTTTCTACTGTGTTTCTCTATTAATATTACTCGTTTTCATTTGTTTTCAATTTAACTTTCATTGAACTCTTTGGGGGGGTGTGTGTATATGTGATAATGTGTATCCGTATTTGTTTTTTGCTTTATGCATATATAGAAATTTATCTAAGATATGGTTTTCGCCCTATCATGTGTAATCTGGTTCAGGTCAACGTTTTTGAATATTACCTTTCAAATATAAAGCATTTATGCAATAGCCTTTATACAATGCGATCATGCAGTGTATAAATGGATTTAGAATTTCATCCCACTTTAACTTCGTTATTTTTGCATTGTACCATTTCTTCTCTTATTTTTACAACAATAATTTTAACTTCACTTAATCTATTACCATGGATGATTTATATATTATACCATTTTAATCATTGCAGTTTGCCTTTTGCTTTAAGCTGACTACGCGTTATATTTTACTACTCTTTTATTTAGATTGTCATAGGTTTTCTCTACTCCTTTAATATAATACCATTTTTTCTCTCATTTGAATGTTGTAATTGTAAGCGTTCTTCAAATTTAATTTTAACTGCACTTATACATCGATTTTTTGTACAACAAAGTTATTAACATCAACTAATTACTAAAAAATAATGTTACATTATTACATAGCTATAGTCTTACATGATATTACTCTTCCTATTTCTAATAAATAGTTTTAATTTACTAAACTACACAAAAAACATTGAACCTAACAGTCAATTGCAACACCCGTGCGCAAAGAACGGGTTCACAGTTGTCTATCAGAAAACACCACAATTCAATAACCCAATCTCACAACAGAATATATTAAAGAGAAAAAATGAAGAAATAAAATGTAAATAGTAAGAAATTGGCATAAGAGATTTGTAGTGATTCAGCAGGCCCCGGCCTATGTCCACTCCAAAAGATATCATTCATTCATACTATAGTTTGATTATAGTTATAATCCAATTGAATCCAAAAATTAAAAATCGCATATTTTTGTTTTGGAAGAAAAGGAAGATCCATTATTTATAGGTGAATACGAAATGTGATTCAGCTAAAACTTCTCAAGAAAAACCTCACGACCAAGTCTAATAACCATAGAAAATCGGGTCGCACTATGCCTAATTCATGGGATCAGCACAATTCTCTAGGTATGAATTAACGTAGTCGACGACCCTATGGTTTGTCCCCTACCCTATGTGCTATGGATCCCCATTTTTTATCAAGACACCAAGTGAAATTGGTAGATATCATGCGATTTCTATCAAATTGAACTACTGATTTGAGTGGCTAGTAACGACAATTCATTCTGATTCCCTATTCAAAGCCATAACAATACAATCTAATGCTTTTTTGGTGGAAGAGATAGGTACCAATCCCCTGCCTAAATTCGAATCTATACTTAGCCAAATTTAGAGAGTTATTTAAGTGACTCTGGTTGACTACAACTTCATATCTTTATCTGAACATAAATGTAGTGGTAATCAATCATCTCCCCAGGATTCCTTCCTCTGTGATTGTTAAGTTTATTTAGCCAAATAGGATGTGTAACGACCTTACAAAAAGGCAGGTTAAGGCTTACCCTCGAAGCATGCCTTGCAACTGGAACTTGTAATGTCCCGTATTTTTGGCAGCCAAATATTTTATTTAATTTATTATTTTACATATTATATTTGGAATATTAATAGATTTTAATATTGAATTCATTATTAAAATGAAGTTTTAATGTTAATTTTATTTATAACATAAAACGAGCTCGAAATCGCATGGCGGTTCGTAATATGGAGTTTTGAACTTCAACTGAGAATACAAGAGCCGATATAAGTTGAATTTCTGTGAAACGAGAAATATTGGAACCATATTGATGGTAATTTTCATATGAAAGAGAAAATTTTAGATTTTGTATTATCGTTTGTTAGTTATGGACAAATCAAATTTAAACGTTTGGTTCGTATTGATAAATTATTATCGGATTTTAAGGTTTCAAGTTGATCGGATTTATTTAGTGATCGTGGAAAATTTAAACGTGTGTTTATTTCTGGTTTTATAAAGGATTTTTTTTCAAACGATGTCGGAATTCGACAAAACCTGTCCCATTAGGTCTGGAATAAATTTTTATACTAAGATTAGTTTTTTTATCAGAAAACAGAGGTCAGCTGTGGATATTTTTACGTGTTACTTTAGCGCAAAGTGCCGCTAAAAAAAATTAAATATTATAAAACCTTCTATATATAAGAATCAGGCCAACCCTATTATTTCCCAATCAAACAAATTCATGGTCAACAGCGCCTCCACGAACCAAATGAACGAATCCTGTTTCCTCATTCTTTCTTCCTATTTAATCCCTCAAACCGTGCACTAAATCTAACCGATTTCAACATGAAACTCTTGAGCTATGTGAGATCTTCCAATCAACCCGTGATGATAGGATTTTGATCAGGGAATTGGTCGTGATTTTTTTCGAAATAGGTGACGGGTTTTGGGTCTGTAGTTGGTGACGTTGGCACCGGGCATGGCGGCATTTGGATCAAGGCACGAGGGAGTGAGGCTCTCCAGTCTTCGGTCTTGGATTGACCTCCGATGTACTGGATGAGGCACAGCAACTGGTTTTAGTGGTGGGTTCAAAGCCAAGGATGGAGGACGCTTGGAACAGATGAAAACGAAGACGCTTGGAATAATTCAAAGCAGTAAACCAGTTCGACCTTTATTCTATACCGTAATTAACTAGTCTAAATTAGTTTAAGGTTTAATTAAATTAAAGTATTAACCTAGTTTGTGAATTTTTCCCGGAATTAGTATTTGAACAGTATGGGAATCACATTTTGAATGAGGTGGAAAAAATTATCGGGCAGTTTGTATACACAGATTATTGATCCTAAGCCTGAAATTAAATTATATTTTTGTTCAATACAATTATATTAAATTGATCAAAATAGTAAGGAGGAAAGTGGGTATATTTCGAACAACAAATACTGGGCTGGATTGTTGGAATGGTGCAGTTTAGGTTGACAAAACAGAAGCTTGATGAACAAAGAAAACAGTAGAACTGGTTGGCCATTTTATTTCTTAACATAATTAAGTTTAAAATTTAAGTCTTTAAGTCATTGTAATTAAGAAAGTTAATTTAATCCTTTGTAACAATGCGGGGGTTAGCCTCGATCTGGAATGAAGTAAATGAAATCGGTCGGCTAAATCCTTGAGACTTGATAATTAAAAGTAATTAGTTTTGAATAAAATAATTAAGAAAATATCCTTCTAATCAAACTATATGAACTTCTAAATATTTTAATTCCTGCATATGTGATCAGAATGGAACAAAATATGAGACACCGGAACCGTATGGACAAGCACTACAGACCGAAACTGATTTGGGCAGAGTTCGAGTCAGCCGGAAATTTTGTTAAATTAAACGACTGTTTAATTTAATGGGAATGAACAGTTTTGACAAAAAATCAGAATCCGGTGAAACTCACTCAGTTTTTCCCATTTATATATTATATAAATTGAGTTTTTATTTTTGTGTGCTCTGTTTGATAATGGTTGACTGGTTGCTAGTATTATAACTATTTATTGATCTGACTGATGAAATTAAACCGTCGTTTAATTTCAGTGAAATACCAAATCTTTATTTTAATGAATTGGACCCAATGAAGGTAACTTACCCCGTTGGTCACGTTTATAAAATAAACGTGTTTTTGTTTTAATTGTGTGAACTGATGGGAATGTTTTGTTGGTTGGTTGATATAAAATAGTTGCTATTTACTATTATATATCAGTTAAATGAAATGGAATGATCTGGTTTGTGATAACCGTTTTGAATACAGGGAAGAATAGGTTGGAGGGATCCAATGGGATTCCTCAATATATATTATTTATTTCATATTATCAATATATGAACTGTCCTGTTTGGGTGATTGATGTGATTATGGACTGTTGACTGAAAATTCAACATCTGTCTAGTTTAAACCAATGGGCAATATTGGTTGAGTATTTGGCAACATATGGCCTACAAAATCAATTGTTTTATAAATATTGCTTCACCATCAGGTGAGTCGATAAAGTTGAAGTTATAAAATTTATTTTAAAATTGGGTATAGATTTTGAATATATTAATTTGAATAAATTTATTAAAAAGGGAAATAAATAAATAATTTATTTATTTAAGACTTTGATTTATTATTATTATTTTATAAAGAAAATTCTGATGTTAATCAGATTTATAAGTATGAGAATAAGAAATAAATCGAATGATTAAACTTTGATAAGTTGTTTTGTAAAGAAACAATTAAATGGAATAATTTAAATAATTATATTATTAATTAATTTAAAGTGAGAACTAATGGGAATTGGTAAATGAGATAATTGTGATTTGAATTGACTAAATTAACCGTTTTTAATTGAGATTATTATTAAGTTAGTGCGTTATGAATATAATAGTTTAATGAATATTATTTAATTTTAATAAGTTTTTAAAAAGGGGTTTACCATTTATTTTTGTTAATAAAGGGATTAACTACTGAAGTGGTTAATGATTGAAATAAATTATTATTTTAGTTAATAATAATTTAGAAATTACTTTTAATGGAAATTCATTAAAAAGTAATCGAAGTTGGAATGAAAGCAAGTGAGATGGTGAAAGAAGTTTATGATCGGGTTTATATTTGAAACCCGAGTCTTTATAACTAAATTATATACAGAATTTTTAAGCAAATATTCTAGTCTAAAATAAATATTACTTAATGGTTTGAATTAAGTTAAAGGAAATTTAGATAGAAGGGTTTTATAATAAACCAGAGTTATATAAAGGAGGTTTGAGGCATTATAACATTAATTCGAAATTAACGTTACTTAAAAATGGGATTAAGTAAAAGTGGGAAATTGAATTGAGATTTCCAAAGTGGTATATAGTTGAATGGATTTGAAACGGATTGGTAAATATGAATTTGATAGGAGAAGTGAATCATAAGAGTTGTAAACCAATCCAAATTATAAAGTGAATTTCCTTTAAAAGAGGGAGGTGTTAAAAGTTGCGTTTTATAAGAAGTTGCTAATTATTGAATTAAGAAAGAATGGTTATAGCCGAGAAAGGGATTTTTATAATGGTAAGAAGGTTTTTGAAACCATATTTTGGATAAAATAGTTAAATGGAATTTGATTTGAGTTTGAAATGAAATGTTGGTTTTTGGATTATAGCTAGTATCTATCTTAAGATATGAAGACTGTTGATCAAGGTCTGAGAGGTAATTAAAATACCCCAACTTGAACGACATCAGGATTATCTGAGGATGATATTAGTTATAATGGTAAAAGAGGTTAGCAGTAATTTATTATTTCATTAGAGAAATAATAACGTAACCCATTGGTGAAAATTTGGCAAGTATGTATATTCCAAAGCAAAAGGGAAATAAAAGGCGTTGTGTGAAATTATAACGATATTTTCAAGATTAGAAAGGAAACGTAAAGTTGAGTTTTATTCTATCTGAATAAGAATTTGTATTGTTTTAAGTAATGAAATAGGTGATATTTCGTAACATCGTTTTACGAGTAATAAGTTAAAATGACTTCCCAATATTCTAATAACTTGGCAAATGTTTGAATGTGAAAATAGATGACTGAATATGATATAGGATTTACTAAGTATTAAAAAGAGAATTTGTTAAAGAATAATCTTATGTTAAATAAGAAGCGAGAAAACTATATTTTTAATATCGAGAGATTTAAGGGTTTTGAATTAACATTTGTTTAATTAAAAGGCCAAGTGAGACCAAATACTGAACCAGTGAACTCACTGGATTGTCATGATTGAAACACTGTTTATTTTGATAGTTAAATCACTGACTATCAAATCTGTCCAATACGATTGTTGGTACGGAAAGACCGGGATCGAAATTATATTCGAAAACCATTCCGACCAACAAATACGTGAAGATATCATAAGATGATCGAGATGGAGCATTGAAGACCGTAGAGTTTCATAAACGGAAGAACTGCTAATAATCTCTAGTTTAGCTGCCAGAGATGAACTGTGGTTCGGTCGTGGTTGGAATCTACGGGTTGCAAGGACTTCTCGCTACTGTTCCATGGGATGATTCCTATATTGGATGCAGTAGGAGAGTACCTTCGGTTCATCCTGTTCCTGGATGACTTGTATGGACAAATGTCTGACAGAGTATTTCCTTAAACCACGTACGTTGATATTTACAAATATACCAAGTGGTGGTAAAGAGAGGCACTTCTTTTATACCCAGAGTATATTTGTGGACGTGAATTAGTGACTTGACGGATCTGATGATGTGGCATTCAAAGTGAATGGTGACCGTGTGTTCTAGAAGTTAATTTAAACCTCAAGCCTCAACAACCAGGAAATGACAAAAATCGGGCAGGCAGCATGGCTATGTGGGTCGCTCCCATTAGCGTGTATAATCACCTATCTAGAGAAATTCCATTTCATTCTTTAATCTATTTCGATGTTGTCTCATTTCAGGAAACGGTGGGTAGCTTCCAACTGTTGGTTATATACATTCGATACACTCAAGAGAAATGAGTGGTCGGTCATGTGAGGGCCGTGTTGCAAGACGTTCTTGTTGAACCCAGTGTATTCGCCTCTAGAGATACACTATCGGCAGGTGGTCTCATACCTTGTCATAGTCGGAATCCAATCTCCAATAAGCGCCCGCAGTTTTGTTTATATACTATATATGTGGAACGTGAGATGCAAGCATTCTACTAGATTCTGTTTATTTTATTTTGACATTATTATAATATCAGACAAGATATTGGTTTCAAAAATGTTTTGGGTTATCGTAAGGTAAAAATCGTCCGTATTTATGTATGGATTTGGTCTTACGATTATCCTTTTCTTTGAAAGATTTTAACTTTAAAAATCAGGTTGTGTGATACCATTAAACTTAGTGTGTTTATCTCACTTTGGTTCACCAGACTAACCCGGTGTTTTGTAAATGCGCGAGTTAGCCCGGGGTGTACAGGTTCAGGTTATTGAATGCTGCGAAGTCCAGAGGCGAGCTGGAGGTGTTCAGACGTATGATATTATATAACTACTATTCCGCTGTGTGTTGTATATGGGACAGATTATTATAATTGTCCAGTGGTGTTGATGTACTCTGATATTCTAAGTTTTATTTAAAGCTCTCAATAAAGTTTTATTTCTGTCTTATATTTTGTTCCGCTGCGATGTGAGACTCTGATTTTGTGTTGTGTTGTTTCTTCTTCTTCTTCTATTATTCTAATATTTCTTTTTTATCTCACCCTCTAATTTCTTTCTATTAACTATCTAGTGTTTTTGGTGTTTGGAAGGTCGGCTTGAGTTACAGTAAAGGTGTTTATGTCGATTTTTGGGGCTGAAAATTCTTGGGTCATTGCAGTGGTATCAGAGCTATTGGTTTAGTATTAACCTTGGCTCTGTGGTGCGACTCAATAGAGATGGGGTTAGTAATACCCTAGATTGAGTTTGTTATATATATATATGAGAGCGCGTATTTGTATTTTGATATAAAATTATATTTGAAAATTGTTTTTGCCCATTTTATTTTATAATAAAAGTAATGATTTTAACAAATTATTATAATATGGGAAATCAATTGGATTTGTTAATGCTGGTTTGATGATATGTTTGGATTATGTTGTTGATTGCTTGAATATAAATCTGAAAATGATAGACTTGGTTTAAAACCAATATGAAATAAATAAGTTAAATAAATAATCCAGATAAATAAACCTAAATGGATAATTAAAGAAATAAATGAAGTGATTATAAATAATTATAATCTCATGTGGATTAGATTGTGTGTAGAACTAGTTGGATCGTATGATATGGATATTTGAAACTAATTGTTGTTGTTTTGCGGACTAATGAAATTTATTTAAGTTGAGAACAGGTGCAGAAGTGCCAATTCAGCTTTAAAATCCATCCAAGAGAAAATTCTGGAGTTAATTGAATCCAGTTTGAATAGAGCTACAAAATAACTAAGCAAGCTCGAATATAAAATATTGCTTACCGCATAATAACGCTCGCAAAAAGGTACGCCTATGCAGAATATGAAATTTTGGTTTTTATTTGGGTTTTGAGTTTGGTTTTTGAATTTTTCCGACCCTGTTGGTTGATGGATATATATTTCTTGAACCTGCGATATTGCAGATGTCCTCCATACAAGGGAGACTCTGCCAAAAAATTTCCAAAATTTAAGGTGTTAGATTTTTTTTTAAGATTTTCAAAAAATTCTTTTATTTGGAATAAATTGGTTTTAAAACCAATTACATTAGTTTTGGAAATAAAAATCGAGTTTAAATTTATTATTTTTGTAAAGATAATGGGTTTGTAACGTTTTTTCTTACCTTAGCAATTTCGAGGATGAAATTATTTTAGGGGGGGGGGGAAGAATGTAACGTCCCGTATTTTTGGCAGCCAAATATTTTATTTAATTTATTATTTTAAATATTATACTTGGAATATTAATAGATTTTAATATTAAATTCGTTATTAAAACGAAGTTTTAACGTTAATTTTATTTATAATATAAAAAGAGCTCGAAATCGCGCGGCAGTTCGTAATATGGAATTTTGAACTTCAATTGAGAATACAGGAGCCGATATAAGTCGGATTTCTGTGAAACGAGAAACGTTGGAACCGTATTGACGGTAATTTTCATATGAAAGAGAAAATTTTAGATTTTATTTTATAGTTTGTTAGTTATAGCCAAATCAAATTTTAAAACAGTCGTTACGGAAATCGTTATTAAAATATAGGACTTTAAAATAGTCGTTTTGCACACGGACTCTGTTTTCGATGAAATTAGTTTCATTAGAACCGTAATGTTAAATTATTATACGATGTTGAATTGCGTGGCATACCGATGTCGTGTGGGACCACGACGGCAACAAATGCCCGTTCAATTTCTATAACGCGTAACTAATTAAATAAAGGGTTATTTGGGTATAACTTGAACAGACGATCGAATTAGGCTTCAAAACCAATTCTGTTCAGTTTGTTTCATCAATTTTAGTCAGGATAGGTATATAGTTTGTTATTTTTGAAGACCGTGTAATTTGGGGTCCAAAATGGCATTGTGGTGCCTGTAAAAATAACTTACCGGGCAAACAGTCTCAAAATGCGGCGAAACTGGCGCCATTTGGTTCGTATTGATAAATTATTATTGGATTTCAAGGTTTCAAGTTGATCGGATTTATTTAATGATCGTGGAAAATTTAAACGCGTGTTTATTTCTGGTTTTATAAAGGAAATTTTTTCAAACGATGTCGGAATTGGACGAAACCTGTCCCATTAGGTCCGGAATAAATTTTAATACTAAGATTAGCTTTTTTATCAGAAAAGAGAGGTCAACTGTAGATATTTTTACGTGTTACTTTAGCGCGAAGTTTCGCTAAAAAAATTAAATAGTATAAAACCCTCTATATATAAGCATCAGGCCAACCTATTATTTCCCCGTCAAACAAATTCATGGTCAACAGCGCCTCCACAAACCAAATGAACGTACCCTGTTTCCTCAATCTTTCTTCCCATTTGATCCCTCAAACCGTGCACTAAATCGAACCGATTTCAACATGAAACTCTTGAGCTATGTGAGATCTTCCAATCGACCCGTGATCATCGGATTTAGATCAGGGAGTTGGTCGTGATTTTTTTTGAAATAGGTGGCGGGTTTTGGGTCCATAGTTGGTGACGGTAGCACCGGGCATGGCGACATTTGGATCAAGGCACGACGGGAGTGAGGCGCTCCAGTCTTCGGTCTTGGATCGACCTCCGATGTATTGGATGAGGCGCAACAACTGGTTTTAGCGGTGGGTTCAAAGCCGAGGACGGAGGACGCTTGGAGCAAATGAAAACGAAGACGCCTGGAATCACGTTTTGAACAGTATGGGAATCACGTTTTGAACGAGGAGGAAACAATTATCGGCCAGTTTGTGTACACAGAATATTGATCCTAAGCCTATAATTAAATTATATTTTTGGTTAATACAATTATAGTAAATTGATCAAAACAGTAAGGTGGAAAGTGGGTATATTTCGAACAACAAATACTGGACCGGATTGATTGTTGGAATTGTGCAGTTTAGGTTGACAAAACAGAAGCTTGACGAATAAAGAAAACAGTAGAACTGGTTGGCCATTTTATTTCTTAACATAATTCAGTTTAAAATTCAAGTCTTGAAGGCATGGTAATTAAGAAAGTTAATTTAATCCTTTGTAACAACGCAGGGGGTGAGCCTTGATCTGGAACGAAGTAAATGAAATCGGTCGGCTAAATCCCTGAGACTTGATAATTAAAAGTAATTAGTTTTGAATAAAATAATTATGAAAATATCCTTCTAATCAAACTATATGAACTTCTAAATATTTTAATTCCTGCATATGTGATCAGAATGGAATGAAATATAAGATACTAGAACCGTATGGACAAGCACTACAAACTGGAACTAATTTGGGCAGTGTTCGAGTCAGCTGGGAATTTTGTTAAATTAAACGAATGTTTAATTTAACGGGAATGAACTGTTTTGACAACAAATCAGAATCAGTTGAGTTAAACTCACTCAGTTTTTCCCATTTATATTTTATATAAATTGGATTTTTATTTTTGTGTGCTCTGTTTGATAATGGTTGACTGGTTGCTAGTATTATAATTATTTATTGATATAACAGACGAAATTAAACCGTCGTTAAATTTCAATGAAATACCAAATCGTTATTTTAACGAATTGGACTCAATGAAGGTAACTTACCCCGTTGGTCACTTTTATAAAATAAACGTGGTTTTGTTTGAATTATGTGAACTGTTGGGAATGTTTTGTTGGTTGGTTGATACAAAATAGTCGCTATTTACTATTATATATCAGTTAAATGAAATGGAATTATCTTGTTTGTGATAACCGTTTTGAATACAGGGAAGAACAGGTTGGAGGGATCCAACGGGATTCCTCAATATATACTATTTATTTCATATTATCAACATATGAACTGTCCTGTTTGGGTGATTGATTTGATTATGGATTGTCGACTGAAAGTTCAACATCTGTATAGTTTAAACCAGTGGGCAATATTGGTTGAGTATTTGGGAACATATGGCCTATAAAATCAATTGTTTTATAAATATTGATTCACCGTCAGGTTAGTCGATAAAGATGAAGTTATAAAATTTATTTTATAACTGGGTATAGATTTTGAATATATTAATTTGAATAAAAGTTATTAGAAAGGGAAATAAATAAATATTTTATTTATATAAGACATTGATTTATTATTATTATTTTATAATGAAAATTCTGATGTTAATCAGATTTATAAGTATGAGAATAAGAAATAAATCGAATGATTAAACTTTGATAAGTTGTTTTGTAAAGAAACAATTAAATTGAATTATTTAAATTAATTATATTATTAATTAATTTAAAGTAAGAACTAATTAGAATCGGTAAATGAGATAATTGTGATTTGAATGGACTAAATCAAACGTTTTTAATTGAGATTATTAATAAGTTAGTGTGTTGTGAATGTAATAGTTTAATGAATATTATTTAATTTTAATAAGTTTTTAAAAAGGGGTTTACCATTAATTTTTGTTAATAAAGGGATTAACTACTGAAGTGGTTAATGATTGAAATAAATTATTATTTTAGTTAATAATAATTTAGAAATTACTTTTAATGGAAATTCATTAAAAAGTAATCAAAGTTGGAATGAAAGCTAGTGAGATGGTGAAAGAAGTTTATGATCGGGTTTATATTTGAAACCCGAATCTTTATAACTAAGTTATAAACGGAATTTTTAAGCGAATATTCTAGTTTAAGATAAATATTACATAATGGTTTTAATTAATTTATAGGAAATTTAGATAAAAGGGTTTTATAATAAACCAGAGTTATATAAAGGAGGTTTGAGGCGTTATATCATCAATTCTAAATTAACATTACTTAAAAATGGGACTAAGTAAAAGTGGGAAATTGAAATGAGATTTCCAAAGCGGGATATAGTTGAACGGATTTGAAACGGATTGGTAAAAGTGAATTTGATAAGAGAAGTGAATCATAAGAGTTGTAAACCAATCCGAATTATAAAGTAAATTTCCTTCAAAAGAGGGAGGTGTTAAAGGTTGCGTTTTATAAGAAGTTGCTAATTATTGAATTAAGAAAGAATGGTTATAGCCAAGAAAGGGATTTTTATAATGGTAAGAAGGTTTTTGAAACCATATTTTGGATAAAATAGTTAAATGGAATTTGATTTGAGTATGAAATGAAATGTTGGTTTTTGGATTACAGCTCGTATCTATCTTAAAATATGAATGTTGTTGATCAAGGTCTGAGAGGTAATTAAAATATCCCAACTTGAACGACATCAGGATTACCTGAGGATGATATTAGTTGTAATGGTAAAAGAGGTTAGTAGTAATTTATTATTTCATTAGAGAAATAATAACGTAACCCATTGGTGAAAATTTGGCAAGTATGTATATTCAAAAGTAAAAGGGAAATAAAAGACGTTATGTGAAATTATAACGATATTTTAAATATTAGAATAAGCATTTATGTTGTTTTAAGTAATGAAATAGATGATATTTTGTAACGTCGTTTTACGAGTAATAAGTTAAAATGACTTCCCAATATTCTAATAACGTTGCAAATGTTTGAATGTGAAAATAGATAATTGAATATGATATAGGATTTCCTAAGTATTAAAAAGAGAATTTCTTAAAGAATAATCTTATGTTAATTAAGAAGCAAGAAAACTATATTTTTAATATCGAGAGATATAAGGGTTTTGAATCTACATTTGTTTAATTAAAAGGCCAAGTGAGACCAAATACTGAACCAGTGAACTCACTGGATTGTCATGATTGAAACACTGTTTATTTTGATAGTTAAATCACCGGCTATCAAATCTATCTAATACGATTGTTGGTACGAAAAGACCGGGATCGAAATTATATTCGAAAACCATTCCGACCTTATGCGTGAAGATATCAGAAGATGATCGAGATGGAGGATTGAAGATCGTAGAATTTCATAAATGGAAGAACTGCTAATAATCTCTGGTTTAGCGACTAGAGATAAACTGTGGTTCTGTCGTGGTTGGAATCTATGGGTTGCAAGGACTTCTCACTACCGATCCATGGGGTAATTCCTATATTAGATGCAGTAGGAGAGTACTTTCGGTTCATCCTGTTCCTGGATAACTTGTATGGATGAATGCCTAACAGAGTATTTCCTGAAACCACATACGTTGATTTTTACAAATATACAGAGTGGTGGTAAAGAGGGGCACTTATTTTATACCCAGAGTATATTTGTGGACGTCAATTAGTGACTTGACGGATCTGATGATGTGGCATTCAAAGTGAATAGTGATCGTGTGTTCAGAAGTTAATTTAAACCTCAAGCCTCAACAACCGGAAATGACAAAAATCGGGCAGGCAGCATGGCTATGTGGGTCGCTTCCATTAGGATGTATAATCACCTATCTAGAGAAATTCCATTTCATTCTTTAATTTATTTCGATGCTGTCCCTTTTCGGTAAATGGTGGGTAGCTCTCAACCGTTGGTGATATACATTCGATACACTCAAGCGAAATGATTGGTCAGTCATGTGAGGGTCGGGTTGCAAGACGTTCTTATTGAAACCAGTGTATTCAGCTCTAGAGATACACTATAGATATGTGGTCCCATACCTTGTCATGGTCGAAATCCAATCTCCAATAAGCGCCCGCGGTTTTGTTTATATACTATATATGTGGAACGTGGGATGCAAGCATTCTACTAGATTCTGTTCACTTGTATTTAGACATTATTATAATATCAGACCAGATATTGGTTTCAAAAATGTTTTGGGTTATCGTAAGGTAAAAACCGTCCGTATTTATGTATGGATTTGGTCTTACGATTATCCTTTTCTTTGAAAGATTTTATCTTTAAAAATCAGGTTGTGTGATACCCTTAAACTTAGTGTGTTTATCTCACTTTGGTTCACCAGACTGACCCGGTGTTTTGTCAATGCTCGGGTTAGCCCGGGGTGTACAGGTTCAAGTTATCGAATGTTGCGAAGTCCAGAGGCGAGCTGGAGGTGTTCAGATGTATGATATTATATAACTACTATTCCGATGTGTGTTGTATATGGGATAGATTATTATAACTGTCCAGTGGTGTTGATGTACTCTGATATTGTAAGTTTTATTTAAAGCTCTCAATAAAGTTGTATTTCTGTATTATATTTTCTTCCGCCGCGATGTGAGACTCTGATTTTGTGTTGTGTTGTTTCTTCTTCTTCTACTACTATTCTAATATTTCTTTCTTTCTTATCTCACCCTCTAATTTCTTTCTACTTACTATCCAGTGTTTTCGATGTTTGGAAGGTCGACATGAGTTACGGTAAAGGTATTTATGTCGATTTTCGGGGCCGAAAATTCTTGGGTTATTGCAGAACTCGTGTTTTGTATAATCGAATTTCGAAACAATTAGTAAGTGAGTTTCTAATCCAATAATTAGTTGAATCTTATGAGTGTTCTACGCCAATAATCAAGCCTTGCAATCTTAATGGATCATAAGCCAAGTCCATACCCATTTAAAAGCTAGTGTCCATATTGACAACCTCTTTCGGGTCTATTGCTGAATTCTCGATCACTTTGGACTGTTATCCAAAACAATATCTGAATCCATTAACTCTTCAGGTCATTAATCAAATCCTCCTATTTCCATATTGGTATCTAAATCCTTAATCCCTACGGACCAATATCCTAGTTCAAGGCCTCTCTAGGCCGATGCTTTGACTCAATAGAACCTTGACAAACATATTCCATACTTGACAATGAATAGGTTGATCCTGCCGCACTCCGAAGAAATGACAAGTTTCCCGCACTACGCTCATGGCACTCTTGCTGAACAAATTATAATTCTTATAGCACTCCTGGACAATAATAGTGTCTTCAGACTCTTGCTAAGCGAAACACATACCTAATGATAAGTAAGTCTTCCCTATCGCTCTTCGATGAAGTGACTAACCTTATTCTCCTGCCTCGTCTCCCCGGCTAAGGGTTTAGTCTAGGAGTAATCTTCTTCTGACCTTAACCTCTAATCGAGGGCATATTCCAAGGGACGCAAGTCGATTCTAATGCTCTCCAACGAAGCGATCTGCTTGAATTCTTTGAGCTTCGTTCTCCTAGGCAGTGATTGTCCATGATATACGAGTCCATCCAACCACTTTCCCAATGAAACTGACTTGCATCTTCTTAATATTTCCCCCTCTCTCTGGCTAAGGCAACAACGACCCAATTATTTATTACTTAATCCAGGTTCAAGTATTTAGTAATCCATTTATTTCATTTATTAACAGCTATAAAACCAAAAGTCTAAGTACTACCTCTTTGGGCCTAACAGTTTATCATCGTCTTAAACCATGAATATGGATCGATCCTGATCCTGAACATGCGTAAGTGACTCTGCTGTTATATTATGAATTTTATTATTTATTATAAGATCATGCCATCCCGTGCAAGAGATGATGATCTATGACCTTTAACCCCCGCTTCGATTTGTATTAGATAATGGATGCTCATGTTCCGTCAACGCAGTCCTGTTCCTAATATACATGAAGAATTAGTCACACTACGCATAATCCTCAAACATGTCCTTCAAATGTCTATAGTCATTGGAGTTATATCCATCCACCTTATGGAACAAGAAGTATTTGCTTGAAATCCTTTTATTTTCCATGGGTTCCATACGCAATGACCTCCACTACTTTAAGTGTCCTTGGTTATCCACATATATTCTTCCAAGAGATTCACTTAAATCAATATATGAAGGGAATTTTGCTTCTCACTTTCCTTTTTTATCCTTCATATCCATCATTTACTTTCCTTTTTTCCATCGTCCATATTACATCCTTCACTGAATGGTCCTTTTCCCTTAACTGCATTAACCTCCTTGTGATCTGCTGTAGCGTTCTCCTACCACAAATACCTATCAACCTAGTAATAAAATTCCATTGAGATCCACAATAGGAACCTCTACAAATCCTTTCTGAAATCATTATTATTAGCTATCCCTGACATTATTTCCATCAAAACCAGTCACGGTCCGGCTCATCCACCGTAGGAACCACTATGTTAAACCGAGTTAGGTAATTCGTAAAAGGTTTGCCTAATCTTTACATCCTTTTCATCAAATCATCTTGTTCTTGGGTCTTCGATGTGGACCCAAAATTTACTTATAATCATGCCTTTTGACGTCATCTAAATGTTTATAGATTCAATTTGTAACTACCTAAACCAAAACACAACTATATCAGTCAAGTACAAGGGTAACTTTGCGCCATAACTCCCTTTGATACCTTTATACATCCATGTGTCTAATACACCGCATCAAGTGCATTATTGACTCTATGTTTTGCTTATGCAAGTCTGAAGTTGGTAGCATAAAATATGGTGGATTTGTGGAATGTTTGGTATTAGTAGTGAAAGGACTTCAATTTACATCCTCCATATTTTGATTCATAATTCTGCCTCCCATGGATTTTTTTATCATCTTCGCATGCATTTCGTTATCATCAGTAGGTTTCCTTTGATTCATATTCCTATCCTACCCCAGACTTCATTAGGAAAATCTGGTACGTACTTATTGTGTTAAGCACTCGTTGTCCGATTTGCTTTAGCATACCCAATTCTAACTACTAGTCCAGCCACAAATCCAGCTGTAAACCACGGATGTGCCTTCGGTACCTAAGGGATTAGTGTTGCTCCATTTGATAGGATCAGTGTCGATCCCAAAAACTTGGCCAAGGTTTAACCTCGGTTGTAGAAATATGATCCTTTGTGTGTCAAAACATGCTTTGTGCTCCCAAATCCAAATTACAACAAACCCACTGCCTCATTTCCCTAATCTTGATGGCCAACAAGTCTCATTGTTCTTGCCTATACAATTTTCCTTAGAAAATTTTGCATCATTTGATCTTGCCTTTGCATCATCCTCTATTTCTTTGTATCTATCATGGCCTCCAATTTTTTCCTAGTTATGCAGACAGAGGTTTGATTAGCTTCATCTCTTAAGGATGCCTTTCAGCTTCCTTCATGATGAATCACTTTTGCTAATGCTCTTTTATCTGGTTGCCTTAACATCTTCCTAGATCCAATCTTCTAAATTCATGGGTGAAAGTTTCCCTTCTTGGTACATCAATACCCAAATCTGTATGACTATATGAAAGCACCATAATCCAATTTATCCAAGCTTACAACAAAATATATTAAAGAAATGAAAAAAGAAGAGATAAAATGAAGATAATTAGAAATTTATACAAAGGATTTATAGAGATTTCATTGACTCTAGGTTGGTCATCCTTCCCTACCTTCCATTCAGTTGCCGCCTCTCTGGTTTTCAAGCTTCACTGCCTCTGCAAACTTATTACGCCTTAGGCCAACAACATCTGGAGTTCAATTAGACATCACATGTCTTATTTATAAAGTGATATCTTTAATATTAATATCAAAGAAGAGTCTCACCCACTTAATTCGGTGGATTCTCTAAGGTTGCATGACCTCGAAATGGAGCTGCATCGACTTCTCAACCAAGAGGAAATTGGTTGGAGGCAACGTTCAACTGCTTACTGGTTAGCAGAAGGTGATCAAAAGATGGCTTACTTCCATAGGTTCGCAAACGATAGAAGGCAAACAAATGCTATCTTTGAAATCTGTGATGGTAGCTTCTCCATTAAGGACTCTCTCGCCATCAATGCCCACTTTACCACTCATTTATGTACCTTTTGGGTCTCCAAACACACTCTCCTCCTTCAATTTACTAGGATCTCCTTTACCTTAAGCAAGCCCACATTCCCATCGATGATCCCTTCACAGAGGCCGAGATTATTCTAGCCCTTAAAGCCATTGATGTCAAAAAAGCCCCAGTACCAGATGGTTTTGTACCATCCTTATTCCTGCACTTCTGGAACCTTATTAAGTTGGACATACTGAACCATTTCAATTGTTCCACTCTGAATCCTCTTGCACTTGAACTACGCTAAGATCATTCTTCATGCTAAGCATGAAGGAGCTTCGAACCCTAACAACTTCCATCATTTTAGTCTCCTTAACTGTTCGTTCAAGCTCATTACTAAACTCCTCGCCAATCTTTTACAAATCTATATCCCCTTACTTATAAGCGAAGAATAGTCCGCCTTCATTCTCAACCAAAATATTCAGGACTGCATCGCCGTAGTCTAAGAGACTATCTCTTTGTACCATCAGTCCCCCACCGCAGGTGTTCTGCTCAAGATTGAATTTTTTTTGGCATAGCGCTCAAGATTGATTTTCGAAAAGCCTTTGACACTATTGTCTCAGATTTTCTGACCCAAATCCTATCCCATAGAGGCTTTCGCTTGTGCTGTTGCGACTGGATCTCCAGCTTCTTAGCTGTTTCCACCAACAACATCGATGTGGTCCTTATTAAATCCAAATGTGGTTTAAGCCAAGGTGACCCTTTGTCTCCTCTTATTTTTGTCTTGATTACAAGTGTCCTTAAACAAATGATCAGGCTTTCCATTGACAACAATATCCTCAAGGGTATTCAACCTTGTCCCAACGATCCCCTCACCACCAACATTCATTTTGCTGGCAACAATATCCTCTCCACTACACCTCATAACATCCATTACCTAAAAGTTTTAATCTACACCATCAAACTTGTCTCCGGCCTTTCCATTAATTTCTCGAAGAGCTCCATAATCATGCTTTGGGCTGGCAATTAGAACCGAGAACCGAAAACCAAAACCGACCCAAAAAGATCCGAGCCGAATCCGATTGGTCTCGGGTCGGGTCTAAGTGATGAAAAATACCATCAAGACCTAATCAAACCCGATCCGCATAGACCCGACCCGAAAAACCAGGCCAAAAGGCATTGAAATATATGTATTTTTAGCATTATTATTCAATCGAACCCGAACTGACCCGACCCGAACCAAAGCTCGGGTCGGGTCCACATTTTTGAAATCTATAGTTTAGACTTGACAAAACCCAACCCACCTAGAATCGAGACGCCCCGGGTCGGGTCTGGTTACCACCCCTAATCAAGCTAGGCGGCACCGATTCGCTTGGTCCGGCAATTGCTCATGTCCTGAATTGTTGTCTTAGCAACTTTCCGATGTCCTACCTTGGTGTCCCCATACGGCCTACTACGTTAACTCGTAGCGAGTGAACCCCCCCTGTAAAACTTGAATCTAGGCTTGCCTCTTGAAGGATTCCACTCTCTCTGTTTCCGTTCGTCTAACCCAAACCACACATGTCCTATCATCCTTGCCTCCGTATTAGTTCTCTGTTCATCACGCTCACGCGTGAAGCATCACTAGGTTGACCAGCTTTGCTACTCTTTTCTTTGGCATGGCGGGACAGCTAGCTCCCTCATTAATTGGAGAACTGTTTGCATGGACGTCCACTTTGGTGGTTTGGGGATTACGGATGTTCGTCTATTGAACCTCGCCCTACTCTCCAAATGGTTATGGCGTTGCCTTACTGTAATAACCCGGAAATCTGGGCCAGTTTAAAAATTTTATTTTGTCAATTTTAGCGAATTTTGATTATTTAAAATGAATTATTTTAAATAAAATCGACGAGAAATTTATTTTGAAAGGAATTCGAACGAATATATTTATATAGTTCGTCGTTAGAATATAAATATTTATTTATATTTATAAAAGGAATTGAAAATGGCGCGGTAGTTCGATAATTCGAATTAAACCGGATTTTAGTGAAACAAAAAATATTTGAATCTAATTGAGAATATCTTTCCAACGAATCCGAAAAATCAAGATTTCATAGCGGGAATCAAAAGATATGCCCATTTGAAAATTCAGAATAGTCAATATGGAATTCAAGCCCTTAAAAATGGAAATTTTGCAAACGACCTCCGATTTCGACGAAACCACTATTGTTGGATCCGTGATGTCAAATTATTGCTAGGTTTCAAATTTTATAATTTTTCGAATCAATATGTGAGCGTGGAAAAGGAAAACGCGTTTGACCAGTTTCAGTTGATTTTAATCGACTGGAAAATGGCCATTTTTCAAACGGTCCCAGAATTCGACGAAATTAGTTTTGTTAGGACCGTATTGTCAATACGAAGCTAGAAAATTTTTTTCTGGAATTTTTCGAGTTAGTACGTGACCCCGGTAAATTGAAATGCGCGTTCAAATTCAATATATAGAGTTATATTTTGATTTTGACGAAAACTGATCGAAACAGTCGAATCAGCTTGCGATACATATCTCATGGTGTTCGGAATGGGGGTAATTAGCTAGGGACGACAGGCAGTGGGTTTCGTTTCGAGTTCGAAAATAAAAGTTACTTTTTGGAGTTAAAATAAAATAAATATTTATTAATATATATTGGCCCAAGGCCTTTCTCTTGCCCCTCAAAGTCAACCGATCAGACAATAAATAAATAAATAAAACGAGAAAGGGGGAAACATCGTCGCCCCCCTCGATTCAGCGCCGCCGACCATCAGAGGCGCCGCGCCTCCAGCCTCCGCCTTCCTCCAGCGCCGCCTTGGTCCTCCACCACTCCTCCCCTCCGCTGCTACAAACCCGACGCCCCCCCCCCCCCCCCGAAACCACCAAACCGAACGCCCAAGACCACCTCAGCCCCAAATCGACCTCCACCGGCCAATGTGGACCTTCCGGCGCCACCGCGAAGACTGCACCACCTCCTCGACCCCGCTGCGAGCTCCGGCACCGCCCTCGGCCCCCTCTACCCTCCTCCATCCGAAGATGTAAGTATTTTATTTATTTACATTGGTTTTAATTTTCAGTTTTTATGTAACTTTAAAAATATAAAGCTATAATTTTTATCAATAAAAAGGATTAGTTTTTATCGATAAAAAGGTTGGATCTTTTATTTGGAAAGATGAGATTTTTGTTAGTTTAAGAATTAGCTTTTTAGTTAAGAAAAGGCGAGATTTTTATACATATAAGGTAGAGATAAAAATTCGATCTTTATATGAGAATAAAAATATAATTTTTATATGATAGGAAGGATAATAATATAATTTTTATATTATGTAGATAGTAAAAATTTAATCTTTATATTTGAAAAGGCGAAATCTTTATATTAGAAAATGCGAAATCTTTATATTAGAAAAGGCGAAATCTTTATATGAAGAATAGCGTGATAAAAATATAATCTTTATTATATGAACACCGTGTAAAAATAGAATTTTTATCTATATAGTAGCGGTGTAAAAATAGAATTTTTATCTATATAATTGCAGAATAAAAATGTGATTTTTATATACATAGCGACAATATAAAAATGTGATTTCTATATATGTAGTGGCTACGGGCAACGAAAGTGACAAAAGGCGAGAGCGGCGAAGATTCCTACATAAGAAGAGTCGTGGCGTTTGGATTAGCTATGGGTGAGAACTTCTCACCTTTTAATTTAATTTTCTAGTTAAAATATATACTAGGATGCATACGGTGTTTAGCAGCACCCGACACCCGTCGTCCACAGACCATGGACGGCTTGTATGCTTGTTTGTTTGATTTTGATGTGTAGTTGATTGTGTGATGTGATGTGAAACGAAATAAAATATTTATATAGTTAAAAATATTTTTATAGTTAAAAATAGAATTTTTAACGTGGTTATGAAATGAAATAAAAGTAAAGTAATCGAATGATTTGTTTATATACACACATTTGACTGATATCGATAGGGACGATAAATTTTACACATCGCCCAACTGCACAAATAAAATCTGTGTTTGATTGTTTGAAAACCCCACATTGGTATTGGGATGATATATGACATACGCTAGTCCCAATAATTAGTTGTATGTCGATCGATTGATGGACAGACTGTTATGAGCGTTAAATATTTATATTTGATGCTTATACAGTGTAGAATGCACTTTGGATGATGGTTGATTATTCATCGTTGTTATTGTATACATGTGTTGTAGAAAATCCATATAATTAACATTATATGGTAATTGATTGGGCCTCATTCCAGTTTTGAAAAAGAAATATTTGAATAGAAATATTTGAAAAGGAAATATTTGAAATAGAATATTTGAAAATAGAAATATATGAAGTCGTGTTGATTAGATTGATGCCATTTTGACGTGAACGATATTTATATCGACTTATTCAATTTTCAATGTATATTGAAAGTGATTTCGAAACTTGAATTATATTGAAAATAATCGAAATTCGAATTAAATTGAATAGAATTGAATTCGAATTGAAATCGAAAGGAATTGAATTCGAATTGAAATGAATTTAAAACGAATTTATATTGGAATATTTAATTTTGATTTGAAATTGAATATGAAGTTGAAATCGTTTCGAAAACGAATTTAAAACGATTTATAAAATACGTTTTAAAAGGAAATCGACGAAGTATATATTATATATATAATATAATGGCCTGAATAGAACGCGCCGCGCTGCGGTAGTTCGTGAATTTCGACCATTGACTTCAAATGGATATTGCGGGAGATCCGACCATCGGATTCTCCTAAAACCGGAACCGTTGGGTTCGTATCGAAAAGAGCTTTCTAACGAGTATTAGAAATTAGGAATCTAACGGTTGGATTTGGAATTATGTCCAAATCAAATTTGGAAAAGGTCGCTGTAAGTGCAGTTCGATGACCGTTGATGGAAATCGACTGTACGGGCCTTGATAAAATTATTAAAAATAGTAATAATTTGTGTAAAATCATAAGAAATGATTTGTGAAGAATTGGGATGAAAAACTCCATATTTAAAAGGATAAAAATAGATTTTTATCGAAATGAACTAGTTTTGAACTAGAATAGTAATATATTTATTTTTAAAATAAATAAAGTGAATTTGAAATGGTTTTGAAATATAACCAGAATTTCCAATAATTGAATTGGAAGGGATTTAAATCGAAATTGTCTCCGGAATATTTCAATGTCGGATTTCGTGATTATACAGATATTGTTATGGAAATTTGAAAGATATATTTATATCGTAATTTCCAATACGATATTTGTTAGTCGTAGAATTTGATATTGAATATAAGTCGATTTATTTTCTATTCAGAGCCTTGTATTTAATATCAAATGTGATTTGGGTTTGTCGTGACTGGTGTCTTTATTAACACTGTTCTTGAACCCAGTTGAGAAAAGATTAAATCTTTTTATTTAGATTTAATGAAGTGTACCAATTAAATAAAATTTAATTGGAATTGAATTGGTATTGATTTTTGGGTTTATCGTGAACAGTGTTTTAAATAACACTTGTTCTTTAACTCGACAATTAATGAAATGTGATTTTGAGTTGTCGTGAACGGTATCTTCAATAATACTGTTCTTAGACCTAAAGGAGTTAAGAAAATCAGAAACTAACTGGAGATTAGTTAAGTTGAATGGTTTCAGAGGTATTGATCTGATGTTGGTTTCGGCCTTCGGGGTTAATACTTAGGGAATTGCTCACTTGCTATTTTACGGTTAGGGACTGATTGAAATGTGATTTTAGGGTTTATCGTGAATCGTGTTTTAAATGACACTGATTCTTTAACCCAGTCAAAGATTAAAATTAAGTGGAGTTTTAATGAATCTTTAATTAGATTGAAATGATCGAGAATGGAGTATCACCAGTTTTGCTCCAGGCGATAGTTAAATCTTTAATTAGATTTGAACGTGAAATGGTAATTGAATTTACCGATAACACCGTGGTGTTAGATATGAAGTATTACCAGTTTTACTTCATGGGATGAATAGGTTGGGATTGGGAAATTAAAACAAATGATTACTTCGGTAAGGTTCGTTAATCCCGACTAGTTGAATCGAAATTCAAAAGAAGATTAAAGAATAAATTCAAGGAATTTATCTTTGTTAAATTAATGGGATCCTTTCCCTATAATGTGAAACTTAGAAACTAACTGTCGGTTAGCTAAGCAGAATGGTTTTCTGGATATTGATTTGATGTTAGTTTCGGCCTTCGGGGTTAATAGTTGGGGAATTACTCTCTTGATTAATTTACGGTTAGTGACTGATGAATTGGAATGAGGCGTATGTTGTGTTTGTGTAACACTTGTTTATCGTATACGCGAGTTATTCGGGAAGACCGGGTTTATCCCATTCTGAATAACTGATACGACGATAAGTCGAAGGTGAAGACGGTGGTTGAAGACCGGAGGTATTCACGTCGTTTGGATAATTACTGATGATCTTGATTGGGCCGTACACCCAAGAAGATGGAAACAGTTGGTGATCGTCCAGACGTACTTGGAGATCGATGGATATGCGGGGTACTAGGTGCCTCCGGTTTCGTTCAGACCCAGAACGGACTTGTAAATGGACTGTGTGTCTGACATTGGATTTCATTCTATGTGATTGATATCGGTTGCATGGAGTGGTTTGCCTGTGTGGTATGCTAAGATGCAAATGAGTAAGGCTTCCGTTGAAAAGCAAAGTCTTGTGGTTGATGATCAAAGCACGGCCTTTGTGGCGTAGCTTTGTGTAACGTTGAATCGCGAGCCTCACATCTCGGTGGTGAACTAAAAACGGGAGAGGACCTCAGGGAGGACATGCGTTTCTTTCTAGCTAGAAGTGGCATCAGTGGTTTTACACGCCCTGACGAGTTTGACTTATGTGGTTGTTGCTGTTGCGAGGCGCCTCGGTTTGATCGGACGATCCGGGTCCGATGGAGTCATTCATTGGCTTATTTACACCCCATAGCGCGGGGAAACGCAGTGTTCAGGCATTTTAATCCAAATCGGTGGACCGGCCCTAACGATCCAAGGGTCGATGCGCTCTGACCCTGAAGCTCGGGCTAGACAGTCTCGAAGACGGTGAGGACGATCCCTGGCCTCGGTTCACAGACGGAAATACAATTTCCAAATACGTAACATTTGCGGTTTTATTTGTAGAGCCTAGTATGGCGACATGATATATGGTACCCATGCCGTCTATGATTGATACTTATGATTTGAAATTGTTTTAAACACTATACACTTCTTATAGTATCAAATGATTTGTTTTAAACGTACTAAGCATGTTTTGCTATTATAAGGGAAAACCCTATCCCCCGGCTTGCGTTGCATTGTGTGATAGGACCTGGGTCTTATAATAGCTTCATTTTTTCAAAAACCATTGCGCTGTTTTGTTATATGCACTGGTATTCTTGGGAGGACACCCGTTCCGTATTATACGGCGTGGTCCCTTGATTTACCTAACTTTAAAAATAAAGATTAATAACTGTTTTAGTTCTCACACCAGTCCCATGACTGACCTGGAGTTTATTGTTTTAACCTAAACTCTGGATGCCCTTATTTTGACACAGGCAGCTAGTAGTTTTGGTTTTGCAGATTTATATTCATAGGATCCTAGTTTACAGCTGGAATGATATCCGGAAAGCTTTGTATCTGTATATCTCCTTCAGTTGTGTATTGTATTATTTTCCGTTGCTATGTATTTAAAGGTAATTTAAATCTCTGATATTTCTGTGTAATATTGATTCATTTATACTCTGTATATTCTTGTAATCTGATGCATTGCTGTAATAATACAATGAAATGTTCTTCCGTCTGCGTTCTGTTGTGGCTTATTCTCGAACTATCCGCGCTTTCCTTCACGGGGAAGTCACGTGTTTTTACAGGTGGTATCAGAGCTTTGGTTTACAAAGCTCAGAGAACAAGACACATTAGAACCATACGAAAGAATTCATCAGATATTGGATTAGTAATATCCAATGAGAATGACTCGTTAGAGATAGGATCAGTAGTATCCTAGAACGAGTGTGAAGAGTATATTTTTAAAATGAAAACAATTTTTGTTTTGAAATTTAAATCAATTATTCGTATTTGATAATTTATTTATATGAATTTGGACAATCCGATATATAGAGATTTTGCATATATGTCTTGCAAACGTGTATCCGAAGTTTTAATGTATTGGATAGTTATAGAATCGCACTCTAGTGCCCGGGGATAATTCTGGTGACGGGGCACCATCGCCAGTATTTATTTTCGAGTTTCGAAAATGAGATTTCTATATATTTCCAATTGACTGGTGTGAGAATCGAAACTAGATAGGGCTTATTGTTGTGATTTGGCATCAAAAATGTGATTTTTGACTATATATCAAAATTATGAGTTTGAAATGATAATCAACTAATTGATTGATGGTTGTGTTGTGTGATTACTGGTTGATTAATTAAAATTTGAACCAAATAGTGAATTGTATTGAAAATTTGGTCGCATTTGCTTGCATATACATGTACTTACATTGAACAGGTCATAGCAAAGAGGCTAGAGCAGAAGAATAAAATTGTTTGCCCGACAAATAGGAACATGTTTACCATAATTTACTATTTTGTTTGGGTGATGATGATTTTATGAGCCTATCGGCTAACCGCTTGGCTTTTTCTTTTTCTTTTTGAGATCAGAGGGCCTGTATGGAAATTTTGGGATTTTCACGTGCTCCCGGTGCAGGGGTGGTTATGGCGAAATTTTTCGAAAATTTAGGGTGTTAGCCAAATTTTTGAAAATTTTGAAAAGTTCTTAAAAACTGAAAAGTTGAAGAACTTAAGCTGTAGTGAAAACACTGAAAGTTGAGTTGATTTGTGAAACAATTTTCGGCTTTGTTCCTTTTCGGGGACGAAAAGTTTTAAGTGGGGGAGATTGTAATAACCCGGAAATCTGGGCCAGTTTAAAATTTTTATTTTGGCAATTTTAGCGAATTTTGATTATTTAAAATGAATTATTTTAAATAAAATCGACGAGAAATTTATTTTGAATGGAATTCGAACGAATATATTTATATAGTTCGTCGTTAGAATATAAATATTTATTTATATTTATAAAAGGAATTGAAAATGGCGCGGTAGTTCGATAATTCGATTTCAAACTTCAAATGGATGTACATGATTCAAAATAAACTGGATTTTAGTGAAACCAAAAATATTTGAATCTAATTGAGAATATCTTTCCAACGAATCCGAAAAATCAAGATTTCATAGCGGGAATCAAAAGATATGCCCAGTTGAAAATTCAGAATAGTCGCTATGGAATTCAGGCCCTTAAAAATGGAAATTTTGCAAACGACCTCAGATTTCGACGAAACCACTTTTGTTGGACCCGTGATGTCAAATTATTTCTAGGTTTCAAATTTTATAATTTTTCGAATCAATATGTGAGCGTGGAAAAGGAAAACGCATTTGACCAGTTTTAGTTGATTTTAATCGACTGGAAAATGGCCATTTTTCAAACGGTCTCAGAATTCGACGAAATTAGTTTTTTTAGGACCGTATCGTCAATACGAAGCTAGAAAATATTTTTCTGGAATTTTTCGAGTTAGTACGTGATCCCGGTAAATTGAAATGCGCGTTCAAATTCAATATATAGAGTTATATTTTGATTTTGATGAAAACTGGTCGAAACAGTCGAATCAGCTTGCGATATATATCTCATGGTGTTCGGAATGGGGGTAATTAGCTAGGGACGACAGGCGGTGGGTTTCGTTTCGAGTTCGAAAATAAAAGTTACTTTTTGGAGTTAAAATAAAATAAATATTTATTAATATATATTGGCCTAAGGCCTTTCTCTTGCCCCCTCAAAGTCAACCGATCAGACAATAAATAATAAAAAAACGAGAAAGGGGGGAAACATCGTCGCCCCCCTCGATTCAGCGCCGCCGCCCATCAGAGGCGTCGCGCCTCCAGCCTCCGCCCTCCTCCAGCGCCGCCTCGGTCCTCCACCACTCCTCCCCTCCGCTGCTACAAACCTGACCCCCCATGAAACCCCCAAACCGAACGCCCAAGACTACCTCAGCCCCAAATCGACCTCCTCCGGCAAATGTGGACCTTCCGGCGCCACCGCGAAGACTGCACCACCTCCTCGACCCCGCTGCGAGCTCCGGCACCGCCCTCAGCCCCCTCTACCCTCCATCCGAAGATGTAAGTATTTTATTTATTTACATTGGTTTTAATTTTCAGTTTTTATGTAACTTTAAAAATATAAAGCTATAATTTTTATCAATAAAAAGGATTAGTTTTTATCGATAAAAAGTGTAACAACCCGGAAATTTAGGTCTAATTTTAAAAATGTTATTTTAATAAATTGTGTTAAGGAAATGAGTCATTATATTTTTAATAAATTATTTTATTAATAATGGCTGAAATATTAAGTTTATAATATTAATTCTATTCTGAACTTAAAAGTCTAAACATAGAGATGGCAATATTACCTTCAGTCTAAATTAGCATGAGATAATGCAAACGTTTTTGAAATATATAACGAATGTTTTCCCAACAAAAGTGCAATTAATTGATTATTGCATTTATGGTAATTTGAAAATAAATTCCAATTCAACAGAAAGATATATAGGTGAATAAAAATGATGATGATGTATAAAACATTTGTGCATAGTAATATGAAGAATTTATGTTTGATTTCAAGTTATAAAAAAAAATGGTCTTGTGTATAAGAAGTTTGAGTAACACAATATTTTGTTGGTTTTCATGAGAGCATTATGGAAGAAAAAAAGGAAAGATAGTAAAGGTAAATTTGAAGTTAAAAGAGGAATTTAGTTTTAATTCTAAAAGTAAATAATAATAAATTTTAAAAAATATTTTGTATAAATTCTCTAGAACCATATGTGTGTGTGTGTGTGTGTATATATATATATATATATATATATATATCTAACATAAATATCTGTATAAAAGACAAAACAACATTATTATGTTATAAAGAAAAGAAGGGAAGAAATAATTCACTAGATGCATTAATTCATATAGGATAGTAAATGAAAAGAGAGAAATATATGTTTTGGTTCAATTAGGATAATAAATGTATTCAAAGGTTTTAATGAGAGAAATATAGTTTTATGATTTTACGAACAGAAATATATATATATATTTATATGTGTATGTATAAAAATATCAAGACAAACAATATGCATGTATGTACTCTTGTTTATATAAAAAAAAGAGAATTGGAGAATTAATTATTACTTTTAAAACGCCATTAACAGATGAATAATTATATTATAATTTTCTATACGTAAATAAGGTATTGTTATTATAAATTAGGTAAGTGCAAATTATAGATTTGGATTTGAATGTACTCTATTAATGATAGGTATATGTTAAGGTTTTCCCTAATAAATGGGGAATAAATGGCTGTGATTTTTGAATTGTTAGCAGTATTGGAATTAATTGCAGTAATTGTAAAGGTTACAACTGACTTAAATAAGAATTAAGATTGTAATCATGTATTTTATAGGCAAATTAATAGGACAATAAATGTCAAAAGTTTATATATAAAGTAAGTAAATTTGTAATAAAAAGGAAGAAATAGAACATAACATACGGGAAACAGAAATTCAATCTTGTACAATTCTCCTTAATAAATTACCTACTTATTTCCTAACCTTAGACCCATTCTAAACCAAAATCTACGTTCTTTCTTCTTCCTCTCAACAATGGCTGCCTCTTCCCTCCACTCCTTTCTTCCTCCAAATTAAAATCAAAATAAAGACTCTCTTCTAAGAAAGAAAAAAATTAATTAAAGAAGGGAATTGGGGAATCAACACCAAATTAGAATTGTGCATTGAAACGGATCTACAACAACAACTTCTACCTTTCTAAATCAAATTATTCTTTCTAAGCTTCGCAAGGTGAGAATTTATTTTTAATTTAATTTGATTTATTTAATCATTATTTCTATGATTATTCATAGTAGAGCTAATATGACGTGATATTTAAACATGGATCTAAATTGTTCACACCATATGATGTAGAATCTGAATTGCCTATAACGACATGATGTTAGATCGGAAAATTCAATGTTTAAATCTAAACTAGTGATTAATTAGAATTAATTATGTATTAATTTATTAAACCCTGAATTGTTGTTTTGCCTCATGCCAAGTTAAACCTCTGTTTGTAATTACCTTGATGCTAGTTATTGGATTTGGATTTGGACTTGTTGTTATGTTATTGATGTTGATTATTGATTTTTGTGAGATATTACATGTTATCCCATTTTAGTAATGCATCTAGAAAACAATTTACACGATGCTAGTTTGATGTTGAAAGTACACCTTGCTTGCTAGATTCACATTTTCTTGTCAGTTATTTAGATCTGCAAATTTTGGTTGCAAATAAATAAATGTTAAAAGATGAATATGGAAAATAAGAAAGAAAAATATGACGGCATGTGTATGAATTACATTATGATGTGGTAAAAAGGCGAGATCTTGGACATGTTAGAAATTCACATTATATGAGAAATTGACATTTTGTTTAATATTAAAAAGTAAGGAATTTTCATCGTATGTTAATTTAACATTATTTTAATGTTAATATGTAAGTAATTTACACCGTATGACATTAACATTATTTTAATGTTAATATGTAAGTAATTTACACCGTATGACATTAACATTATTTTAATGTTAATATGTAAGTAATTTACACCGTATGACATTAACATTATTTTAATGTTAATATGTGAGTAATTTACACCGTATGACATTAACATTATTTTAATGTTAATATGTAAGTAATTTACACCGTATGACATTAACATTATTTTAATGTTAAAATAAGAGTATTCTACCATAGGATAAGTTCATTATTTTATAATGTAAATAAAAAGAGAATTTAGCCGTAGGATGATTTAACATTATTTTTAATGTTAAAATAAAAGAATTTAGCCGTAGGATGATTTAACATCATTTTTAATGTTAAAATAAAAGAATTTGACCGTAGGATGATTTAACATAATTTTTATGTTAAAATAAAAGAATTTGACCGTAGGATGATTTAACATCATTTTTAATGTTAAAATAAAAGAATTTAGCCGTAGGATGATTTAACATCATTTTTAATGTTAAAATAAAAGAATTTGACCGTAGGATGATTTAACATTATTTTTAATGTTAAAATAAAAGAATTTGACCGTAGGATGATTTAACATTATTTTTAATGTTAAAATAAAAGAATTTGACCGTAGGATGATTTAACATTATTTTTAATGTTAAAATAAAAGAATTTAGCCGTAGGATGATTTAACATTATTTTTAATGTTAAAATAAAAGAATTTGACCGTAGGATGATTTAACATTATTTTTAATGTTAAAATAAAAGAATTTGACCGTAGGATGATTTAACATTATTTTTAATGTTAAAATAAAAGAATTTAGCCGTAGGATGATTTAACATCATTTTTAATGTTAAAATAAAAGAATTTGACCGTAGGATGATTTAACATTATTTTTAATGTTAAAATAAAAGAATTTCGCCGTAGGATGATTTAACATCATTTTTAATGTCAAAATAAAAGAATTTGACCGTAGGATGATTTAACATTATTTTTAATGTTAAAATAAAAGAATTTAGCCGTAGGATGATTTAACATCATTTTTAATGTTAAAATAAAAGAATTTAGCCGTAGGATGATTTAACATTATTGTTAATGTTAAAATAAAAGAATTTGACCGTAGGATGATGTAACACTTTTTTTATGTTAATAAAAAGAGATTTCTTCGTTTGTTAAGTTAACATTATTTTTAATGTTAATTAAAAAGAAATGTACGCCGTAGGGAAAGTTACATCACTTGTAAAGTATTTAAAAGGGATTTACACCGTAAGATTAATTTGCCTTTGATTTAATGTATAGGAAGAGAGAAAATACGTCGCATGATAAAAATTACATTTTTCTTTGTAATTAAAAAGGTGACTTTACACTGCATGACAAAAATTTCATTATTTATGAATATATATATAAATATACGAAGGTTATTTGGAAAGGCCGAGTTAATCTCATTCCGAATAATCAAGCGACGTTAAGGTTTGAAGTAGAGGACGACGAATGAAGACCGTCAATCTTCCCCTAAGGAGGACAGCGATTTAGACTTTGAATTGATTTGCTCCCAAGTCAAGGTCAAGGTCATTGCCCGAACGAACATGTTGATTGAACGGATTAGGCTTTCGCTCAGACCCAGAGCATAAGTTATTAAAGGGATTGTGTATCTAACATCATACTCTATTAAATATCACGTTAGTGATCTTTTGTCGAAGGTATGGATGTTTGGTGGCGGGGATTCTATTCTCTTGCTTAACACCCGTTCATATATTTCGGCAAAGGGTTGGTAGTAAGGTATGGGGTGATGATGTGGCACGCTAAGGTGCATATGATCAAGGTTTTGTTGAAAAGCAGGCCTTGTGGGACGATCAAAGCATAGTCTGTTCAGGCATAGCTTTGTGTACACGTGACTTCGCGAGCCTCACACACCGGCGGAGTCTAAAACGGGAGAAGGGAACGCAGGGAGAGCAACACGTTTCTTTCTAGCTAGAGTGGTGTCAGTGACCTACCAGCCCTGACATTTTACTTATGTGGATGATGGAATGAGGCGCCTTGGATAGGTCCTATAGGATCGGGAAACGTGTGTTCAGGAATTGCCAATCCACGAAGCTGTATGTGTGGACCGGCCCTGCAGCTTTCCAAGGGTTCACTGCGGGGAATCCTGAGACATTAGCTAGAGTGTCTCGAATCGGTAGGAGCTCCTCCCTAGCCTTGACTCAGATGGAAATCCAAATTCCAAATACGACCCTACGGATTTGATTGTATTACTAGTACGGAGGCATAGCATATGGTACCTATGCTTCCTAGGATTGATACATTTATTTTGAAATGTTTTGTTATATATATTAATAATAATATTAAACCCGTATTTGCCGTATTTAGCATGTTTAATCACCATAAGGGAAAACTCTATCCTCTGGTGTGCGTTGCATTGTGTGATGGGACTTGAGTCTTATGGTGATTCCATTTTTCTAAAAAGCATTGCGTTATTGCACGATCTATTTCTCTGCTTGTTCTGACACTTTTAAAGTTATGCATGGCAATCCATTGAAATAAATCTGTTCCGCATTAGCGTCATGGTCTTTGGATTTGCCATATTATTAATAGTATGTTAGCTAAGAATTCTCACACCAGTCCCACGACTGACCTGTAGTTTGTTTCACCTTTTTGCAAACTCAGGTGCCCTCTTTTCCACACGGGCAGCCAAGTAAATAGGTTATCTTTCGCTTGGAGTCTTTCCTTGGAGCTGCTTATTATTTCTCTTGGATTTGCTTGGGGAAAGGTGATGACTAGTAGATTTGAAGACTCATCATTCGCTGCTCTTACATTTTTCTCTTTCTTTTTATTTCAGTCATGAAACTTGTTTAATTCCACGTTGTTTAAGTTGGAGTTGGATCTTATTTCTTTTCTGCGAATTTGGTGTAATAATGTAGAAGTTTGTGACTGTGGATTTTCTGTGATGGATGACATTATATTTCCGCTGCTATGATGTTGTTACTCTATGAATTTCCTATGCTATTTTGTATCTGTGATATGTATTATTGTATTTATGTTGTATTCCAAATGATCATCTCTTACTTTCACCCAGTGGAAGTTCGGGGTCATCACAAAAAGGTTGGATCTTTTATTTGGAAAGATGAGATTTTTGTTAGTTTAAGAATTAGCTTTTTAGTTAAGAAAAGGCGAGATTTTTATACATATAAGGTAGAGATAAAAATTCGATCTTTATATGAGAGTAAAAATATAATTTTTATATGATAGGAAGGATAATAATATAATTTTTATATTATGTAGATAGTAAAAAGTTAATCTTTATATTTGAAAAGGCGAAATCTTTATATTAGAAAAGGCGAAATCTTTATATTAGAAAAGACGAAATCTTTATATGAAGAATAACGTGATAAAAATATAATCTTTATTATATGAACACCGTGTAAAAATAGAATTTTTATCTATATAGTAGCGGTGTAAAAATAGAATTTTTATTTATATAATTGCAGAATAAAAATGTGATTTTTATATACATAGCAACAATATAAAAATGTGATTTCTATATATGTAGTGGCTAAGGGCAACGAAAGTGACAAAAGGCGAGAGCGGCGAAGATTCCTACATAAGAAGAGTCGTGGCGTTTGGATTAGCTATGGGTGAGAACGTCTCACCTTTTAATTTAATTTTCTAGTTAAAATATATACTAGGATTCATACGTTGTTTAGTAGCACCCGACACCCGTCGTCCACAGACCATGGACGGCTTGTACGCTTGTTTGTTTGATTTTGATGTGTAGTTGATTGTGTGATGTGAAACGAAATAAAATATTTATATAGTTAAAAATATTTTTATAGTTAAAAATAGAATTTTTAACGTGGTTATGAAATGAAATAAAAGTAAAGTAATCGAACGATTTGTTCATATACACACATTTGACTGATATCGACTGGGACGATAAATTTTACACATCGCCTAACTGCACAAATAAAATCTATGTTTGATTGTTTGAAAACCCCACACGGGTATTCGGATGATATATGACATACACTAGTCTCAATAATTAGTTGTATGTCGATCGATTGATGGACAGACTTTTATGAGCGTTAAATATTTATATTTGATGCTTATACAGTGTAGAATGCACTTTGAATGATGTTTGATTATTCATCGTTGTTATTGTATACATGTGTTGTAGAAAATCCATATAATTAACATTATATGGTAATTAATTGGGCCTCATTCCAGTTTTGAAAAAGAAATATTTGAATAGAAATATTTGAAAAGGAAATATTTGAAATAGAATATTTGAAATAGAATATTTGAAAATAGAAATATATGAAGCCGTGTTGATTAGATTGACGCCATTTTGACGTGAACGATATTTATATCGACATATTCAATTTTCAATGTATATTGAAAGTGATTTCGAAATTTGAACTATATTGAAAATAATCGAAATTCGAATTAAATTGAATAGAATTGAATTCGAATTGAAATCAAAAGGAATTGAATTCGAATTAAATTGAAATTGAATTGAAATCGATTTGAAATGAATTTAAAACGAATTTATATTGGAATATTCAATTTTGATTTGAAATTGAATATGAAGTTGAAATCATTTCGAAAACGAATTTAAAACGATTTATAAAATATGTTTTAAAAGGAAATCGATGAAGTATATATTATATATATTATATATATAATATAATGGCCTGAATAGAACGCGCCGCGCTGCGGTAGTTCGTGAATTTCGACCATTGACTTCAAATGGATATTGCGGGAGATCCGACCGTCGGATTCTCCTAAAACCGGAACCGTTGGGTTCGTATCGAAAAGAGCTTTCTAACGAATATTAGAAATTAGGAATCTAACGGTTGGATTTGGAATTATGTCCAAATCAAATTTGGAAAAGGTCGCTGTAAGTGCAGTTCGATGACCGTTGATGGAAATCGACTGTACGGGCCTTGATAAAATTATTAAAAATAGTAATAATTTGTGTAAAATCATAAGAAATGATTTGTAAAGAATTGGGATGAAAAACTCCATATTTAAAAGGATAAAAATATATTTTTATCGAAATGAACTAGTTTTGAACTAGAATAGTAATTTATTTATTTTTAAAATAAATAAAGTGAATTTGAAATGGTTTTGAAATATAACCAGAATTTCCAATAATTGAATTGGAAGGGATTTAAATCGAAATTGTCTCCGGAATATTTCGATGTTGGATTTCGTGATTATACAGATATTGTTATGGAAATTTGAAAGATATATTTATATCGTTATTTCCAATACGATATTTGTTAGTCGTAGAATTTGATATTGAATATAAGCCGATATATTTTCTATTCATATCCTTGTGTTTAATATAAAATGTGATTTGGGTTTGTCGTGAATGGTGTCTTTATTAACACTGTTCTTGAACCCAGTTGAGAAAAGATTAAATCTTTTTATTTAGATTTAATGAAGTGTACCAAATAAATAATATTTAATTGGAATTGAATTGGTATTGATTTTTGGGTTTATCGTGAACAGTGTTTTAAATAACACTTGTTCTTTAACCCGACAATTAATGAAATGTGATTTTGGGTTGTCGTGAACGGTATCTTCGATAATACTGTTCTTAGACCTAAAGGAGTTAAGAAAATCAGAAACTAAATGGAGATTAGTTAAGTTGAATGGTTTCAGAGGTATTGATCTGATGTTGGTTTCGGCCTTCGGGGTTAATACTTAGGGAATTGCTCACTTGCTATTTTACGGTTAGGGACTGATTGAAATGTGATTTTAGGGTTTATCGTGAACCGTGTTTTAAATGACACTGATTCTTTAACCTAGTCAAAGATTAAAACTAAGTGGAGTTTTAATGAATCTTTAATTAGATTAAAATGATCGAGAATGGAGTATCACCAGTTTTTCTCCAGGCAATAGTTAAATCTTTAATTAGATTTGAACGTGAAATGGTAATTGAATTTACCGATAACACCGTGGTGTTAGATATGAAGTATTACCAGTTTTACTTCATGGGATGAATAGGTTGGGATTGGGAAATTAAAACAAATGATAACTTCGTTAAGGTTCATTAATCTCGACTAGTTGAATCGAAATTCAAAAGAAGATTAAAGAATAAATTCAAGGAATTTATCTTTGATAAAATTAATGGGAACCTTTCCCTATAATGTGAAACTTAGAAACTAACTGTCGGTTAGCTAAGCGGAATGGTTTTCTGGATATTGATCTGATGTTGGTTTCGGCCTTCGGGGTTAATATTTGGGGAATTACTCTCTTGATTAATTTACGGTTAGTGACTGATGAATTGGAATGAGGCATATGTTGTGTTTGTGTAACACTTGTTTATCATATACGCGAGTTATTCGGGAAGACCGGATTTATCCCATTCAGAATAACTGATACGACGATAAGTCGAAGTTGAAGACGGTGGTTGAAGGCCGGAGGTCTTCACGTCGTTTGGATAATTACTGATGATCTTGATTGGGCCGTACACCCAAGAAGATGGAAACAGTTGGTGATCGTCCAGATGTACTTGGAGATCGATGGATATGCGGGGTACTAGGTGCCTCCGGTTTCGTTCAGACCCAGAACGGACTTGTAAATGGACTGTGTGTCTGACATTGGATTTCATTCTATGTGATTGATATCGGTTGCATGGAGTGGTTTGCCTGTGTGGCATGCTAAGATGCAAATGAGTAAGGCTTTTGTTGAAAAGTAAAGTCTTGTGGTTGATGATCAAAGCACGGCCTTTGTGGCGTAGCTTTGTGTAACGTTGAATCGCGAGCCTCACATCTCGGTGGTGAACTAAAAACGGGAGAGGACCTCAGAGAGGACATGCGTTTCTTTCTAGCTAGAAGTGGCGTCAGTGGTTTTACACGCCCTGACGAGGCTAACTTATGTGGTTGTTGCTGTTGCGAGGCGCCTCGGTTTGATCGGACGATCTGGGTCCGATGGAGTCATTCATTGGCTCATTTACGCCCCATAGGGCGGGGAAACGCAGTGTTCTGGCATTTTAATCCACATCGGTGGACCGGCCCTGACGATCCAAGGGTCGATGCGCTCTGACCCTGAGGCTCGGGCTAGACAGTCTCGAAGACGGTGAGGACGATCCCTGGCCTCGGTTCACAGACGGAAATCCAATTTCCAAATATGTAACATTTGCGGTTTTATTTGTAGAGCCTAGTATGGCGACATGATATATGGTACCCATGCCGTCTATGATTGATACTTATGATTTGAAATTGTTTTAAACACTATACACTTCTTATAGTATCAAATGATTTGTTTTAAACGTACTAAGCATGTTTGGCTATTATAAGGGAAAACCCTATCCCCCGGCTTGCGTTGCATTGTGTGATAGGACCTGGGTCTTATAATAGCTTCATTTTTCCAAAAAGCATTGCGCTGTTTTGTTATATGCACTGGTATTCTTGGGAGGAAACCCGTTCCGTGTTATACGGCGTGGTCCCTTGATTTACCTAACTTTAAAAATAAATATTAATAACTGTTTTAGTTCTCACACCAGTCCCATGACTGACCTGGAGTTTATTGTTTTAACCTAAACTCTGGGTGCCCTTATTTTGACACGGGCAGCTAGTAGTTTTGGTTTTGCAGATTTATATTCACAGGATCCTGGTTTACAGCTGGAATGATATCCGGAAAGCTTTGTATCCGTATATCTCCTTCAGTTGTGTATTGTATTATTTTTCGCTGCTATGTATTTAAAGGTAATTTAAATCTCTGATATTTCTGTGTAATATTGATTCATTTATACTCTGTATATTCTTGTAATCTGATGCATTGTTGTAATAATACAATGAAATGTTCTTCCGTCTGCGTTCTGTTGTGGCTTGTTCTCGAACTATCCGCGCTTTCCTTCACGGGGAAGTCACGGGTTTTTACACTTACCCCTGGGAATTTCATTTGGAAATCCTAGGCCCTTTCTCTTTACTACTACAACAACCCTGCCCCCTATTGCATGCTTCTCCTCAGACACTCCCCTCACCTTTTTGGAGTGGATTTCTTCGCTCCCATCCCCTCATCAGGAACCTTTTCTGTATTCGCAATGGTAACGACACCTCACGATCCTCCTGGCACGATTCCTAGTTGTACAGTTGTCTTCTTTCCCACCTTCACCTCACTCTATACTCGGTCACTCCCTACCTAATGATCTCTGTTCATGAGGCTGTTAGTAGAGGCCCTTCTTCCATCACTCCCCATCCTATTTCCCTTCCAATGTGGTCACAAAGCTACTCTAAGTCTGCCACATTATTCAAACCACCTCCCTTTCCCCTGACCTTGAAAAATTCACTTGGAGTCTCAATTCCAACCTCTCATTCTCGGTTAAATCATGTTTCAGATTCCTCACGCTCAATGGTAGATTGTTCACCTTCCCAGGCTTTGGAAGATTTCTATGCCACCTAGATTTCGCTTCTTTTTGTGTTGTTTGGTGCATGGAAGAATCAACACTAAAGATAGATTAATCCGCAAAAATCTTCAAGTTGACTCAAAATGTGCTCTTTATCTCTAAGATGACGAGTCCATTCAACACCTTTTTATTGATTGCGACTTCGTCCTTTTCATCTTGTTATCCGCCGCAGGCCATTTACTAGGCGTCATCCCGCCCTCTTTCCATCACCCCCCCCCCCCCCCCCCGCGATCTCCAAATCTATATTCCTTTATTTTTGCCTTTTCCTAGACCATTTGGCTCGAACAAAACAGTAGATGTTTCAATGATAGACCGAAATATCATACTCAACCATGCCACAAGTTAACTCATCTATTCTCTACCTGGTCAGGTGCCGACGTTCTAACTTCCCTTCAAACCCAGACTGGCTGTAAAACCCTGTATTTTCTGTGAACGTATAAGTAACAAATTAAAGTATACTTAATTTTAGGAGAAGAATTAAGGGAAACGGGTTGCGCCATTGCGTTCGTCTCGAAATTGCTTGAGATAGAGTCCGAGTTTGCATAAAACGGATACCGTATGAAGAAGATATGGACGAACGAAGTTAGGCAGAAAAACCGGAAACAAGCCAGAATACACTGGCGCACTTGTGAAGTGCACCAGTACAAAAATACACTAGCGCACCTGCACAGTGCGCCCATACTGATCCAGCATAGAATTCTAGAGTGTTCTATGATGACATGTCTTCTTCTGAGTGGCCGGATGACCTGTCTTCGAGCTGGGTGGTTCTGATGACTTCTGGACTGGTCTGAAGGCTCTAAATCACCCTATTCTCCTATAAAAACACCCCGCAAACCTCACTTTCTCTCCACACAATTCAATTCTGCCTATACTCTGCCTCTATTCTAATTAAAATAAAATAATGGTGTCGCTACTCTGTTGAAATCTAAGCTAGAACTAGTGCATCTTCTTCCAATCTGAATAGAATTAAAAGAGAACAACTATTTTATATTCTAATCGATAATCTACGCCAAAGGAGAGCTATTCAGTGTCAAAATACAGATTCCAGAGTATAAGAATCGTTCCCTTTTCGTGAGTACAATTATTTTCAGATATGAACTTTAATTATGATCTTGACATGGCTATAAATCTGAATCTGAGGTTATGCATATTCTTATCTGTCAGATCTGTTTTTCTGTGACTATTCTCTTTCTTTCTTTTCTGTTCTATAGCCAGGCTGCTACGAGCCTGCGCCAAGTCTCATAAGAGATTAACGCACAAATGCTGAATTTTGGGGTAAATAATGAATAATGCATAATTGGACATGACTGATCTGTGATTGATTTGAGAAAAGGACATATGTTGTAAATTAGATCTAGATCTGTGCATACTATGTGCTTTGGAAGAAGAGGAATCATTGAATGATAACATATGACTTGAAACTTGGGGACATAATGCATATAAAAATTAAGATCTGATTTTGAGAGGATATAATTTAAAGATCTGGATTTTTGGGTATATTTTATATAACGATTCATGACTTGAAAAAGGAATATGAAACTTAGGCGTAAAGGCCTATATTAAAATAGGATAACTATTAATGTGAATGCGCCTAAATATGGATTTTTGGATATTGGCATTAAAGGCTATAATTTGGCATAATTCATATCATGATTTGGGGCTTTTAGAGAGTGTTATGTACTGTGCAAACTTTAACGAAAAATTGAGGGCATATATTGTATTATGAATTATAACCATGATTTGAGCATGTAAGTTTAGGCTTAATTTATGATTAGGCAAGATATGTAAATAGAATTTTTAAGAAATGTTAAATCTTCTAATCTGCTGAATTGCCTAATCTGCTAAATCTGTTGAATTGTCTATTCTGCTAATCTGTTAAATTTCCTAATCTGCTACATCTATTATCTACTAAATCTGTTGAATTGCTTAATCAGTTGAAAGCTGAATAATTATAATTTGGAGGCTCGATCTAAAATTGAGCAAAACATGTTAATAGAACTTTGGATAATCTCCTGTAACTTGTAAAGAAGTTAAATCTGCTAAATGGACATAATTAGTCTGATATTTCCTGTAATGGAATAAAGTGGCTATGACACGAGGTTAGACTCCGTTTACGGTATAAGCCTACCTGGAACCAACCGGCTTAACCAGCGACCGCAAACTTTCAGTCTAATGCGAGAGGTCGTAGGCATAACTAAAATATGCTTAGACGCAAGGTTAGGTATGGCTTATGGCAGAATTCTGCCCGGAACCGCCCGGCATATCCAGCGGCCACAAGCTACCGACCTAATGTGAGAGGTCTGTGCATTTATATTTAATTAATGCAAATCTGAGACAAATATGATGTCTAAAACGTGGTTGGTGGACAGGGTTAAGCCAACTGGACTAATGAATTTAACAAACCCGTTTCGTGAATCCGTTGGCCCAATACAAAGTTAGACAATCTGTAAGTCTGTTAAAACTGTACATCTGATATGTTATTCTGAAAACTTGTTAACTTGATTGTCTGATCTGTGAACTAGTAATTCTGAACTCTGTAAGTCTGAAACTTGTAAACAAGTTAATCTGAAATCTGTTAGTCTGGGGACACAAGGTTAGGAGGGGAAATACTTGTGTCATCTGTTGTTTGGGACCCATATTAGTCAGTAACCCTTTCTGGTATCAAAAACTTTGACCCCACGCTATGTAGGGGTCCGGGCACGCTTACTGAACTAATTATAAGCGGTTCATTCTGATAATGGCGAGGGGTGTTGATGGTGCGTTCCAACCGGGTCATGTGGGTGCATGGATCCGGTCTGCTCTGAGGATGTTAGACACCGTGACATCTGTAAATAGGTCTGTGCCAATTGGTTGCCACTTTAGGGAGTGATACACCCTACTGTGGGGCCAACATAGGGTATTTATGCATTAGGGAGCCGATTGCTTGGGGTAGGACTTATGGTACACTTAGTTCTGTTTGTTTCTGTTGGTACCGTCTGTTTTTGTTGGGTGGTAACACCTGTCTGTTTCTGCGTGGTACCGTCTGTTGGGGTGGTAAAGGCCCATTACTGGTGTACACCTAATTCTAGCATTCTGTTTCCGTAGGGATTATTCTGTTTCCGTCTCTGATTCCGTTTCCGATTCTGTTTCTGTACCTTCTGTCTGTTGGGGTGGTAAAGGCCCATTAGTTGGGTGGTAAAAGCCCATTACTAGTGTAGACCTAATTCTAACATTCTGTTTCCGTAGGGATTATTCTGTTTCCGTCTCTGATTCCTTTTTCAATTCTGTTTTCGTACCTTCTGTCTGTTGGGGTGGTAAATGCCCATTAATTGGGTGATAAAGGCCCATTATTAGTATTTTGTTTCCGTACCTTCTGTCTGCTGGGGTGGTAAAGGCCCATTATTAGTATTTTGCTTCTGTACCTTCTATCTGGTGAAGGCCCATTACTAGCATTCTGTTTCTGTATAGATTATTCTGTTCCTATTCTGTTTCAGTTTAGACATTAGGGTAACACCTAACCCTGTTATACTAGTATTAGTGCAGAGAATTAAGATGTAAGTAAGGAACATAACTTGGCTTAAATCATTCTGTTTCTTCTGTTAATTTAAAGTATATCTGTTATTCCTGTTGATGTAATCTCTCATCCAGCTTTATTTACATGTCATGATAATATTATATGTTTATATGCTGGAAGTCACTAGACTCGCCATACTTTATGTCTGACCTCGTTTGTTTTCGCCCCTTTTCTTTTTGTCCCCCCCCCCCCGGGTGCTCAGGGTGGAAACATAGGACCTTGATTCTGATTCTCTCTGCTTGAAGTGCTTGGAGAATTGCTTGGCTTTGACTCTATCTTTTCATGGCAATTTATGTTGGGGATTTTGGCTTAAAAACTTTACATTCTGAAGGATTTTGTATAAGACTGATAATTGTGTACTTGAGTTTTGGTATTGTGATTTAGAAAGATGTAACCAAACTTATTTCTGCTTCTGCTGTAATAAAGTTATAATTTTTCAAATACTACTTATCTGTCTTGTAATATTTTGTTCTGTCTACTAAAACGCTCCATCAAAGTTAAGGCGTTCCCTTTGTGAGTGACCTTAACGGAGGTGGGGTGTTACACTTGGTATCAGAGCTGAAGGTTACCAGATTTGATAAAAAAAATTTGAAAACTATTTTCGAAAAGGTTTTAAAAAGGAAGTATTTTCAAAAGTAGAGTTTATTTTGAAAAACATAGTCCCCAAAGCCATATATCTATCTTTTGATTTTCTGTTTAATCCTTGTTTCCTTCTTTTTTGAGTCTCCGGGGCTCCTGGCTTTCTGGGAGGTAACCTCATCGCGACATGGTTCTGTAGGCATGATGAGACTACGGCGCCTGTCGAAGGGCAAAGAAGTGCCTAACTTCCATCTGTAACCGCAGTAATTTCACCTACGACTAATCCTCTTTCAAGCTTCGTAGGGTTTTCCACGCGATGGGGGCAACTTTAGAGAAAGACTTGTTAACATGTAAGAAGACTGGTTGTTTTCGGTGCTATGAGACAGGACATCTAATCAAGGATTGCCCCAGGAGGCAAGAGCAAAGGGCATAATCTTCTAGAAGGTAGGTGACTGCTCTCGTGACTGATGGATAGGATAGAGATAGGATTTTTTTTCTGTAGATGGTTTAATTTCCTTATCTGATTGTTAAGTTAAAACTCTTTCTGATTATGGCATTTTGATTCTGTAATTGATACTCTGCACTTTAATACTAGTCTTGTTTCTGATCCCGCTGTAGACTCAAACCCATAAGGGTTATGCCTCATTTGTTTGTGATAAATTGGGGTTTGAGGGTATTTGTGTTGGGCGTTAAGTTGACTGTGACGCATACATTTTGGTTTTTTTATCATGCTTGGTTTCCTAAGAATCATTTGATAATCTGATCTGTACCAGTAGTCTGTAAGTATCTGAATATTTCTAATTAGGTTAGGGGTTTTTACTCGAAGCGTGAAGTAGATTTCCAGTTTGGCATTGTTTAATGGGAGTAATTCACTGGGTGTCAATCTGATGTTGATTTCGGTCTTTGGGGTTGATACTTAAGGAATTATTTTCTTAATCGATGTCTAATAGGAACAGAGCTCTTGTTTTAATCGTACTTGCTTCTATCACTCAGTTGTACCCTATCGATCGAGTCTTCGACCTTTAGGTAGAAACTAATGGGTGTAAACATGTATTTGAGACATGTTATGTTTGATGGTTGCAAGTGGATGCAAGTGGTTGCTAGTGGTTGCTCGTGGATGCATATACACACACTAGGCACTAGATCGGCTCAAAAACACTCTCATACTGCATATGAATGTATGCGCGTTTTTCAATTTTTGTGGATGCAAAATGATTGACTCATCACATGGATGTTGCATTTGGATGAATGGTTATGCACACATATAGAAATGATGTGTATCAAATAGGATTTCTTGCATACATAATTGGAGTCATGGCACCAACACGGTTCGCATTGAGGAGGTCAACTGAATCAGTAGACCGCCTGATCTTTGCAGTAGATAAGAGACATATACACACACTTTTGCATATGTTCATACAACATTAGAAGTTTTCTAAGGACAATGGGTGCTTGTGGATGATGGTTGAGTAGATGGATGATTGGATGGTAGACACATTCTTCTTAACTTGAAGATTTCGGGGACGAAATCCTTTAAGGAGGGGAGAATGTAACACCCCGTATTTTCTGTGAACGTATAAGTAACAAATTAAAGTATACTTAATTTTAGGAGAAGAATTAAGGGGAATAGGTTGCGCCATTGCGTTCATCTCGAAATTCTGCTTGAGATAGTGTCCGAGTTTGCGTAAAACGGATACTGTATGAAGAAGATATGGACGAACGAAGTTAGGCAAAAAAACCGGAAACAAGCCAGAATACACTGGCGCACTTGTGAAGTGCGCCAGTACAAAAATACACTGGCGCACCTGCACAGTGCGCCCATACTGATCCAGCATAGAATTATAGAGTGTTCTATGACGACGTGTCTTCTTCTGAGTGGCTGGATGACCTGTCTTCGAGCTGGGTAGTTCTGATGACTTCTGGACTGATCTGAAGGCTCTAAATCATCCTATTCTTCAATAAAAACACCCCGCAAACCTCACTTTCTCTCCACACAATTTCATTCTGCCTATACTCTGCCTCTATTCTAATTAAAATAAAATAATGGCGTCGCTACTCTGCTGAAATCTAAGCTAGAACTAGTGCATCTTCTTCCAATCTGAATAGAATTAAAAGAGAACAACTATTTTCTAATCTAATCGATAGTCTACGCCAAAGGAGAGCTATTCAGTGTCAGAATACAGATTCCAGAATACAATAATCGTTCCCTTTTTGTGAGTATAATTATTTTTAGATATGAACTTTAATTATGATCTTGACATGGCTATAAATCTGAATCTGAGGTTATGCATATTCTTATCTGTCAGATCTATTTTTCTGTGACTATTCTCTTTCTTTCTTTCTTTTCTGTTCTATAGCCAGGCTACTACGAGCCTGCGCCCAATCTCATGAAAGATCAACGCACGAACGCTAAATTTTGGGGTAAATAATGAATAATGCATAATTGGACATGACTGATCTGTGACTGATTTGAGAAAGGGACATATGTTGTAAATTAGATCTAGATCTGTGCATACTCTGTGATTTGGAAGAAGAGGAACCAATGAATGATAACATATGACTTGAAACTTGGGGACATAATGCATATAAAAATTAAGATCTGATTTTGAGAGGATATAATTTAAAGATCTAGATTTGGCATTAAAGGCTATAATTTGGCATAATTCTTATCATAATTTGGGGCTTTTAGAGAGTGTTCTGTACTGTGCAAAGTTTAACGAAAATTTGGGGACATATATGGTATTATGAATTATGACCATGATTTGAGCATGTAAGTTTAGGCTTAAATTATGATTAGGAAAAATATGTAAATAGAATTTTTAAGAAATGTTAAATCTTCTAATCTGCTGAATTGCCTAATCTGCTAAATCTATTGAATTGCTTGTTCTGCTAATCTGCTAAATTTCCTAATCTGCTAGATTTGTTATCTGCTAAATCTATTGAATTGCTTAATCTGTTGAAAGCTGAATAATTGTAATTTGGAGGCTCGATCTAAAATTGAGCAAAACACGTTAATAGAACTTTGGATAATCTGCTGTAACTTGTAAAGAAGTTAAATCTGCTAAATGGACATAATTAGTCTGATATTTTCTGTAATGGAATAAAGTGGCTATGACACGAGATTAGACTTCGTTTACGGTAGAAGCCTGCCCGGAACCAACCGGCTTAACCAGCGACCGCAAACTGTCAGTCTAATGTGAGAGGTCGTAGGCATAACTAAAATATGCTTAGACGCGAGGTTGGGTCTGGCTTGTGGCAGAAGTCTGCCCAGAACCGCCCGGCATATCCAGCGGCCACAAGCTACCGACCTAATGTGAGGGGTATGTGCATTTATATTTAATTAATGCAAATCTGAGATAAATATAGTGTCTAAAACGTGTTGGGTGGATAGGGTTAAACCAACTGGACTAATGAATTTAACAAACCCGTTTCGTGAATCTGTAGGCCCAATACAAAGTTAGACAATCTGTAAGTCTGTTAAAACTGTACATCTGATCTGTTAGTCTGAAAACTTGTTAACTTGATTGTCTGATCTGTGAACTAGTAAATCTGAACTCTGTAAGTCTGAAACTTGTAAACAAGTTAATCTGAAATCTGTTAGTCTGGGGACACAAGGTTAGGAGGGGAAATACTTGTGTCATCAGTTGTTTGGGACCCATATTAGTCAGTAACCCTTTCTGGTATCAAAAACTTTGACCCCACGCTATGTAGTGGTCCGGGCACGCTTACTGAACTAATTATAAGTGGTTCATTCTGATAATGGTGAGGGGTGTTGATGGCGCGTTCCAACCGGGTCATGTGCGTGCATGGATCCGGTCTCTCTGAGGATGTAAGACACCGTGACATCTATAAATAGGTTTGTGCCAATAGGTTGCCACTTTAGTCAGTGATACACCCTATTGTGGGGCCGACATAGGGTATTTATGTATTAGGGAGCCGATCGCTTGGGGTAGGACTTATGGTACACTTAGTTCTGTCTGTTTCTGTTGGTACCGTCTGTTTTTGTTGGGTGGTAACACCTGACTGTTTCTGGGTGGTACCGTCTGTTGGGGTGGTAAAGGCCCATTACTAGTGTACGCCTAATTCTAACATTCTGTTTCCGTTGGGATTATTCTGTTTCCGTCTCTGATTCCGTTTCCGATTCTGTTTCTGTACCTTCTGTCTGTTGGGGTGGTAAAGGCCATTTATCTGGGTGGTAAAGGCCCATTACTGGTGTACACCTAATTCTAACATTCTGTTTCCATAGGGATTATTCTGTTTCCATCTCTGATTCCGTTTCCGGTTCTATTTCCGTACCTTCTATCTGTTGGGGTGGTAAATGCCCATTAATTGGGTGGTAAAGGCCCATTATTAGTATTCTGTTTCCGTACCTTCTGTCTGCTGGGGTGGTAAAGCCCCAATATTAGTATTCTGCTTCTGTACCTTCTATCTGGTGAAGGCCCATTGCTAGCGTTCTGTTTCTGTATAGATTATTCTGTTCCGATTCGGTTTCAGTTTAGACATTAGGGTAACACCTAACCCTGTTATACTAGTATTAGTGCAGAGAATTAAGATGTAAGTAAGGAACATAACTTGACTTACTTCATTCTATTTCTTCTGTTATTTTAAAATATATATGTTATTCCTATTGATGTAATCTCTCATCCAGCTTTATTTACATGTCATGATAATATTATCTGTTTATATACTGGAAGTCACTGGACTCGCCAGACTTTATGTCTGACCTCGTTTGTTTTCGCACCTTTTCTTTCCGTCCCCCCCCCCCCCCCCCCGGTGCTCAGGGTGGAAACATAGGAGTTTGATTCCGATTGTCTCTGCTTGAAGTGCTTGGAGTATTGCTTGGCTTTGACTCTATCTTTTCATGGAAGTTTATGTTGGGGATTTTGGCTTTGAAACTTTACATTCTGAAGGATTTTGTATAAGACTGGTAATTGTGTACTTGAGTTTTGGTATTGTGATTTAGAAAGATGTAACCAAACTTATTTCTGCTTCTGCTGTAATAAAGTTATAATTTTTCAAATACTACTTATATGTCTTGTAATATTATGTTCTGTCTACTAAAACGCTCCATCAAAGTTAAAGCATTCCCTTTGTAAGTGACCTTAACGGAGTTGGGGTGGCTGACAAGGATAACATCTCGAAAGAATTAGTGGGTAGCTCCGATGTGGCAGGGGGTCATCTGCAAGAGGATCTTTCCTCGTCCATGGTAATCATCTCATCCGACTCCTCAAGTTGTTCATCACGCTCATTGCAACCGGTGTTTTGGCTCCATTCCAGATCTGATTTTGCATCACTTTTATTGGGCCTGCTATTTTCTTTGTTCAGCTTGTGTTTTATGTTTGTACTGTTTTATTTGTATCAGGCCTAATATGTAATATGTAGATTATTGCACTATTTCGTCGATTTAGACGAGCCTACCGATCAGGTTGTTGACCGTATACTATATTTAGCTTTATTTATGCACCGAGTGGGTAGAATTGCTCTATACAACCACCTTGCTTTAAAAAAACACAAGATCCGTAAGAGAAATGTTTGATTTTCGTTTTTTTATATGAAATTAAAGATTTATGCAATAAAAATTTGGAAAAAAGTTGACCAAAGTAAACGAAAGCTTACAATTTCTAACCTGGCCCAAAGATGGACCTAAACAAAAGTGAACAAAACGCAATTGGAAATCAAAATCAAAACTATCAGAACGCTTGCTCCTCTCGCATTGAATATCAAAACTCAACTGAAGACATCAGTTTTCCATATAATCGAGAATACAAAATGCAATTGGAAATCAAAACCCCCAAATAAAAATATCAAGCTTTAAAATCATAACAAAAATTGAAAAGCTAAAAGGAGTAGCTTTTTGATCTAGGTACAGGGTATGTAAGAGGAATCAGTTGCTGATTTGGTTGCTAGTTGGTCTCGACTTTCGGATATGCAGTTTCGGGTATTGAGTGTCGGTCTCGGTGGAGACTCTGGTTGTGAATAGTGAGTTTCAAAGTTCAGGTAAGTGATGGTACGGGTTTTGTTTACGTGATTTAATTGATGAAGTTTATGGTAAACTATGCTAATTATGTGTAGTGGTCAGTGGTGGATTGTTTAGCAGTATGAGATGGAGAGCATGGCTAATTGAGTGGTGATAAAGGCGTATAGAGATGGATTTGACTTGGGTATTTGCAGGTTTTGATCGATTTGGATAATTTTTGTTTATATCTGGTTGCGGTTAAGGTTCAAGAGTTGGTTTTTGGTCAAAGAAGAGAGAGTAGGCAGAGAGGGTTTGAGAGGAATGCTTGACTGATGGTGGTGAATGTGGAGACGGTGAATTCTACAGACTGAAGTGCAGGGGAGTATGTGCAGAGGCGATGCTTGTGCAGCTTTGCAAGGGAGATAGTGTGGAAGAAATGATGAACTGGCAGTGAAGTTTGGTTAAGTGGCGAAATGGCTGTTTGTAAATGGTGATTGAATCTAGTGGTCTCGGTTGTAAAGATTGAAGCAAGTGAAAGGTGAGGTGATAGCTTAAGATGCAGTCGAGATTGAAATAGGGGGGAGGAGCCTTGAATGTTGGTCGATGGGTTTAGTGGTGATGGTAGTTTCCAATGTGGTTGAATTAGAGCTAGTTGGTGGGGGAGTTGCAGAAGTGTTTATGGTGGGTGGCCTTTGTGCTGATGATGGTGCTCGATGAGGAGTGATGTTGAGATTGGTGTGAGTGACAGTTTTGGTGAAGGGAGGCAATGACTGAGAACAAGGAGCAGTCTTGTTTTTTGGTTTGTTAAAGGGGATGGGTGAATGTTGGAGCTGAAAGATGGTCTGTGGTTTACAATGAGTGTTGTTTGAGTTGAGTGTTACTGACAGAGTTGAGGGGAACAAGGAGATGGGCTTGTATGGGAAGTCAGGGCGTTTGAATTGGTTGTAGTGGGGCAGTCGGGTTGATTACTTGGAATGCTTGCTTAAGGTGACTGTAGTGGCGTATGAAAGAGTTTGTTGGTGGACTGTCGTGGCAGGAAAGTTTCTACAAGGAGTTCTGAATGAAATGTGGTTTTGGCAGCAAATGGTTGGATGTTGCGTATTGCTATTTGTTGAGGCTGCATGGTTGAAATGCAGAGATTGGTTGTTGAATTAGCAGCAGGTTGGCGGCTTTGTTGAAGGAGGCAAATGGAATTGTCGATAGGGGAAATAAGAAACAATGTAAAAAAAGAAGAGAAAATGTAAATGAAAGTATGAAACCACTGTATCAGCAATGAAATGTTACTGCAACACAATGGTGAAAACCAATCTTAAAAGTGCAATGAAAACAAATTCAATTGTACATATGATATGTGTTTTTTTAGTAATTGAAAACTAAAATGTAGACACTAAAGCAACGAACGTCCAAAGCAAAGGCAAAGTGAAGAGAATAAGACTAACAGTAAGATATACAAAGATAGCACCGGCAAAGGGTTTTTTTTCCTAAGAAACACAAGAACAAGTACTGATGGATAAGAACAATACATAGAAATAATAATGTAAACAAGCACTGGACAGTAAACAGTAAAGGAGGAGTAGGTCTATTTTTAACCCAAAAAAATAAAACTACAAATCTAAGTGCAACAAATGAAATGCCAACAACCACTAAAGACAAAATGGAACAAAACAACATTTTTTTAAATGGTAACTGACATCAAATACAAGAAAAAAATTAATTCAAATAATAAAATTAAAACTAAATGACGATCTCTTGCGATGACACCAAAAACTTTATTTACACGGATTTTTCTATTGTTTTAGAAAATACATTGAACTTATATTGTTATTGTTAGCACCAAAATAATTAAGGGAAAACCAAGAGTACAAACTACAGTGAATGGATGTCAAAAACGGTAAGCTTCCAATTCACACGGAGCAACCTCATTAAAATATTTCTTCCATACAAGGAGTTAAAAGGCAATGGGCTACCATCAACAGAGAAAAGCCCTTCATGGGGAAAATCGAAGAGCATATCCTCTAGGATAATGATCTTCAAGCTAAAAAAAGGGAAGACCGAGTGCACCCATCAGATTAAATGAAAGAGATTTTTGGTAATTTAATCCTTCATGAAATATCCATCGTAGGAAGAGACACTATACCAAAAATAAGACAACCATTCAGTGACATTGAAAGCCAGAAGCATGCAGATGCTTGTTCCTCCTGCAAATAGCCAAAATCTATTATCCAACAGAGACTCTTCGGAGAAATAATTACAATAAAATCACAATAATAATCCATCACTATCTGAAAAAATGCTCTGTCACTTTAGGCTATATCAAGAGACTGTGTTGTTTTGTTGATGAAAGTATTTCCATAAGACTTCTGGTTCCGACTCCATGCAGGCATCAAAACTAAGGCCTAAAAGCGGGAAAGGAGTCAACCCATATCTATAACTACGACCCTATGGATCTAAAAAAAGGGAACTTCAACATTCTCCTACTTATATCTAAAATTTTGAGTTGTAAACCCTAATTCTAAAATCAATTTGGAAATTTTGAGGATTGAGATCGCTAAGTCTTTGTACACTTTCTAGTCATAAATAGAGGGGTTCATTTATGATTTGAGAAGGTAATGATTGGCTAATATCTTAATTATTAAGTTATTATTATCTCTTAACTTTGCAGGTATAGTACCTAATGGAACGAAACGTATCATTCTATGGACGTGCTTCCAACACCTACGAAAGGTCATATAAATGTAATAGAATTTATAGAATTAATTCTATGGATTGAGGTTCCAAACTTTAAAGATTTATTGACATATCCGACACCCTTATCCTCCTTCGAAAGCAAATAGTAAACTGGATTAACCCTCGAAACCTATTCCGAAACCTAGCAAATGATACCCATTTACATGGAAAACTAACCTGGATAATCAAAAAATTTCGCTCCTATCAAAAGGAAATAAATGGCCTTGGTGACACTCTCCAAACAGAAGTTTCAACAAACAAATAATAGGAAATAAGTCGACATGATACAGAATCTACTATTCACAGGAGATTTCAAGTCTTAACTTGCAAACATCTAATTGCTATTTTTGTTTCAATAGGATCAAACATTTCAGAGACAACATAAGCATAAATAAGTTCTGATTATGGGATTTTTCTGTCTATTTGAAGGTATAAACTCCGTTAATTCTTTTCCCAACCAAAGATTCTACAAGATCATATATTGGTTTTAGGATGTTAACCAGATTTTTAGTTATCATTTTTGGTGCTAGAAGGAGGGATTGAACATCCAAAACCCATTGATCTTCCTATTTCCTATTGATTTTGGAAAGAATTGTTTCCAATTGAAATGAAAATGGATTATAAGTCAGTTGGAAAGAATGACAAGTCAAAGAGAATTCAAGGTGATTCACAAACAGATACTTATTCCTTAAGGAAGATTCCTTATAAACCGAAAGATGGAAACTATAAAGCAGGAACGAGTTCTTATCACCCGAAAGGACATCTCCAAAGGGTTGAGCACCAGACCAATAGAGAGTATCACAAAGAGAAAGTAATGGTAACCCCTTCATAGTACCAATAAGTTACTAATAAACAAGGATTAATAACTATTCGGGATTAACCCCCTTAGGAAAAAAAGGAGCTACCTCTTTCGGTAGGACAACTATCTAATAGGGATAATAAGTCAATTCAATCCAAGCAAGGGTCTTTTGAATCATTTGTAATATAACCTGCTTGATGGATTCGAGGAACTATCAGAAACAAATGCTAAGAATGAAAGCTTTAAGTATCATTAGTCATAAGAAAATTAAAGCCTATGACCCTAAAAGTAGAGCATAAACCCATTTCATGTTAGATCAAAACCGCTCTTTACATTTGAATAAATTTTGAAAAAAGATAATGACCTGTTTACAAAAATGAGGAATGTCATCCGAGATTATTCTAAAAGGGCTATGTTTGAAAATGAAATTATAATGGATTGTGATGCTTTTGCGGGGGTGGCACCAAATATTAATGAAACATTGTCTTTCTATGATCCTAAAATATCAGAAAGGAGAATAATACTCGAAAAATGTTTTGTGCTGGCATATGAAACTCAAAGAACCTTAAAAGGGTAATGATCATAGATGGAAGTGGAATATCGCGACCGGGTTCGAAGCAATTGAAGACTAAACTTCTAAAGGGAAAATTTAAGTCAAAGATGCCGAAGGAGTTCAACTTGATCACTTTTACCGAGAATGAATATTTGTTGATGTAAAAAGAATTGGACTATTGACTATCAAACCAAAAACCACACAAGTTTGAGAAAAACAAAGAAAAAAACCTACTGCTACTATCATATGGTAAACTATCATGAAACTATTCAATACAAAGCACACGAAAAAAATGGTTAACTACTTCGTTAAAAAAGGGAAATTAGAAGAATTTGTAAAGAATCACTAATTGGGTTTAATGGAAATCGAGTTTTCTTTCAAAATAATCTACATGGTTAGTGCGTAACCTCAGCTTTAAGAAATTCTACACGGTTGGGGGTGAAATGATCCTTAATTATGGATAACCTAAAAAGTCCTTGACAAAGTCAAGGTGCTCCCTGAAAGGGAGGGGAGGTAAGCCTAAGGACATGCATCCGACATCCACAAAAATCCTTTGTTTACCAAGGTTCTTCCCCAAATAGGGAGGAGGGTAATTCGAGGGAACATGCATCTAACTCTAAGTCCTTGGTATATCCAAGGTGCCTCCCAAAGGGAGGAGGGTAAGACCGGGGACATAAGTCCGCTTGTTTCCATTACTAATGTGGCTTATTCAAGGCGCCTTCTGAAGGAGGGACTTGTAATCCCTTGATTCTGTCACGAAAGTCGCCAGGCCAAGGTTCCGAATTAAGCATTCTTTTCTTTTGCTCTTTCTAAAAATAAGCCATGCCTCTACTTTGGTTAAGCACGCTCTGCCATTGCTATAAAGAAGAGCACGCCCTATCTCTGCTTAGCCTTATCCGACAGAACGGAACAAAAGCTCAAAGGGAGCACTTAAAGCATGTCCTGCCTCTGTTCGAAAGAAGAATATGCCCTACCTTTGCTTTAATAAAAGCCCAAAATGGGCATCGCCTAAAATGGGTACCAGGTTTTAGACTCCAAAAGTGGATTTTTAGGCTTCTATTATCTTAAATACCCGAATCTAGATTTCATATTTTTTTAGTGCTGAAATGGTTTTGGTCCTCTATTATCTCCATAAGTGGATTTCTAGGCTTCTACTATCTTAAACCCCGAGTTTGGGTTTTGTGTTTCCTAAGTCGAAAGTGTTTCAGTCCACTTTTATTTTCAGATGTAAATTCATGGGGTTCTTGTAACAAACCGGAATTTTGGCAATATAGATTAATTACTGAAATTTCAAAAATAGGAATTTCTGCAAATTATGGAATTTGACCACAAAACTTTAACCGATGCGTTCGTTTTGGAATTCTGGTCAACTTTCTTGTTTGGAGTTTCGCGAAAGGAGTCCATATGAAAAAGTTACGGACGAAAAACGAAAATGGACAGAAAATAAATAAATCAAAATAATTTAATATAATATACCTTATTAAACTAGCCTGACCCGGAATTTGACGACCCAGTCGATCGACCGCTACGGTCAACCCATTGGGTGTAAAAACGCCCAGTGACGGCTAGGTTTTATAAGGTTAGGTTATTATATATTTTTAACCAATGGACGAATGTTAATTAAAATAGATCTAACGGTCTAAGGCCAATTCCACTCCTGTAAATAAAGGGGCAAGGCCTCATTCATTTCCACACAAATCTGTAGGCAGTAGCAAAGATCTACCATTTTCCTCCTTCTTCAAACATAATTTCTTAATTTAAAAATATATTCTTATATAACAAATCAGATCCAAATTGTACAGGATTAAGAGGATTACCAGATCCAATGGAAAAGAATGCATATTAGCGCTCAATAATAGATTCTCCCCTCTCTTCCTATTTTCTTACATCTTTACAAATCTGGAATTTTCCCTTTTTCAGATAAATTGTAGATTTATAAGAATTTGTGGAATTGTAGGCCTAAAAGATTCAAACTTTGGATTTGGACGCTTGCTGGTGAGTAGGAAATTTATATATACATTTATAATAAAGTATTTATCTTGTTTGTAGTAGATCTCAATTTTTATGCTTATTTTTTATCAGATCTTCCCATGATATTGTTGTATTGAATTAGCACCTACCAGATCTGATTATAAAGATTGGTAAAACTTGTGAATTGTAAATTGTGTTTATGTATAATACTAATTGTAGGATTCCTAAATTTGTTTACACCTATTTCCTACAGTTATATTGTAAAATATATCGGGATTGTTGTAAAGCACTGTAGATCTAGAAAGCAGTCCCATGTAAATACCGAATAGATGTAGTTACATTCTAAATCCCTAGTTCAGTGTTGAATAACAAATTAGGTGAATTTGTATAAAAAGATACGATTGAAAAATTATGTGATTAACATATAAAAGAATTATACCTGTTTGTATTCAATATTGTTGGGTTTTGGCTTAAATGTTGTAAATATGTCGTTTTCCTCTTTTTGAACAAAAAGACATTATTTTGAAATCATAAGAGATAAGACAAAAAGAATTAAAAGCTAAAAGTGGTGCAAATGTACGTATAAATATGAATATACATATTTATGCGTAATTTGCATTAACTATTCCAAATTATACATTAATATATATTTCTTGTGATTTGAAAATATGCTAATTCCACTAATTAGGCATAATTTACAGTAACCATAGCTAACGGTCTTTTTGTAAGATTTGGAACCTTTTGAAAAGGTTGAATGTAAAAACGGAATGTTCAGTTGTCAATTAAACCAAATCATTAAATTTAAAAGAATAATAATAAAATAATAATAATAACGTTGACCGCACGAAAATAAATATATATAGATATTGTTCATCCATATCAGCGTAAAACGGTAAAAATACATTGTATTGAAATTTTGAATGTTTGGATATGTTCAATTATGGAATTGTATATATAAGGTAATCCATATTGAATTAATATAATTGTGGTGACCATTTTTAGCAGTCGGTATAATTAATTGTTATAAATAGGACCATAAATCAATAAATAACAATTGTAGCCAATGTTGATTGGGGAAAAGTAAATATAATAGTGTAATGGTTACAAATTCCTAAATTGATTAGGTTAAATGTTGTACACCTCAATTAGGAAATTTAAACTATAACTGCATTACACGATGTTAAGCTCAACTTGTGGTAGAAGTCTGGCTGGAACCGACTGACAAATCCAACATTCATAGGTAGTTAGCTTAATGTGAGAGTTCTAATGCGTAAATAAAAATGTACTAAGGCATGAGGTTAAGTTCAACTTGTGGTAGAGGTCTTCTTGGAACCGATCGGCAAATCCAACATCCACAAGTGGTCAACTTAATGCTAGTGGTCTGGTGCATATGTGTGTGTGTGTGTATATATATAACAGATAACAAATAAATAAATAAATAAATAAGAATAGTAATTATCCGTTGCAGTACAATAGATAGACACTTCGGGACTGATAAACTAAGGGTACCCAGTGTAAATAGTTGTCTTAGGAAAATATGACTGTTATGGTCATAAAGGGGAAATAAACTCATGAATGGAAATAAATGACAAAAAAGGTAATTAATGGGTATTGATTGTTTTTTAAACACTATGTCCAATTAGATAAATAATTAAATAAATATCATAAGGTAAGGAGGATATAACATTCCTTATTTACAACTAGCTAATACAAAACTTATGGTTAAAGTTAGAATTGGACTTGGTAGGTTAGCAATGGAAAACATTGTTACCCATAGGAACCTGTGACAATAATTAATCATGTGCAGGTATTTCTGTGAAGAGAGACTAAACGAGAATGACTTAATAACGTAGCCCAATTTATCCCAATAGGGAAAAGAATTAAGGGCTAATGGGGTAAGAACCTAATAACCTTCGCGTATAGTCCACTTCCTAGATCTTAAGCAGCTGGAGTTAAAAAGTCCACCAGGTAGGTCTTTAATTTTAGAGGTCTTAAATGGCAGGTGTGTGTGGTCTACCCAAACCTGGAAACTAAAAACGCCAGATACGGCTACCTATCCTACGGGAATAATAAGCGACTAAGGGGGTTATCCAATAAGGTCAGCCATATGGTATAACGAGCGATAAAATACCATCTCTCACCTTAGGTAGGTAAGGGTATATGCGTGAATGATGGAAGCCTTAACTAGTAGGGCCCGTAGCTAGTTCCCTCAATTTATGTTAATGATAAATAATAAGGGATGAGTCGGTGAAAGAGAGAGAGAGAGAGAGTGTGTGTGTGTGTATAGAAACTACGTAACTAGGGGTCTAATCTCAATTAAATAACCAGCCATGCTCTGGTATAAAGAATACACAAATATATGCATAAACGTCATATCTCAGTATTATAATTTGGGAATACTACTTTGGGAAGAGTAGTAAAGTCGTGCGTTAACATTACAAGGTTAGGCTAGGATCGCTAACTTTGGTAGCCATACATCTTAGGTTGAACCAAACGAGATACGTCTGTGAATTATAATTTGTGTTGTACATTTCATGTTCACTAGAATCCTGTTGTTCTAACCTCCTTCCTCATTACAACCACCTAGGTTTTCTAGAGAAGGCCAGGTTCTCACAGGTGCATAAGTTTGGCTTTTGGTTCTCATTCTCTCTCATGCTCGGTATTGGCAAAGTGACTTAATTTGAGAAAAGGTAGTTACTTGAGTTAATACTAGTTTATCCTATTGTTTCCACTGTGAGTTATCTTATCGTACTCAGATTCTGCTCGTGCTCATTTATTTGCAGGTAACACGTTTCGTCCTTGAATGTGTTTGGGTTTCGATTTTTGTCGAAATTTGGGAATAGAAAAGTGTGAGATGTTACATTTGGTTTCAGAGTTTAGGTTAAATGATTAGAGAATTAGTTAAATTAGGGCTCGTGAGAGAACGTAATTCAACCTTCTTTTCTATTTTTCTTCATCCTTCTTACTCGACTTTAATTTGTTTCAATGATGAAATTAGCCACGGGCCTAATTATATAAAATGGGCTTTAAGTGACTAAGAGTTGCAATATGTTGAGTTCTGGTTTTTAGCCAATCCTATCTTACCCTACAGTCCATTGGCGATCTCGTCGTGTAGAGCGTGAGGATGATATATGGTGGATTCCATTGATTAGAGTTTGGAGACTGGAATAATATATAATATAAAAATCTAGCTACAACAGAGATAATCACTGTTTATGGTTCTGGTTCTGCTTTGGTTCTTGTAGTTCTGGTTAAGATATTACTCGATCTAAAATGGGAAAAGTCCACGCAAATATGTCGCATCCATTTCAGAAATATAATCACGAGGTATATCCATTTACTACTTCATTAAATTTCCGAATCTACCTTTATTGAAACATTCAATTGAGTTCTTGGCCTTGTATTCGAGGAAATTTTATTTTAAAATTATTTGGAAAAATGAAAATGGGTTTTGAAAAGCTACGAAATATGATTTCAAAAATGGTTTTGTAAAGATATGGTTTTAGAATTTTAATCTATTCGTGTTTCAGAATTATAGGGCTATTATGTAATTCTAATAAATATAATCTGATTGGTAGGAAAGATGAAATTCGGATGATAAGAAATATGCCACCAAACTTAAGAATGATAAATATCTATTACTTGTGATTTTTAGTATCTCCCTTTTTATATATATTGGATAATTTATTGAAATTATCACAATTAGTCCTTAAGATTTTAAAGCTCCAACATTTTTGAACAAGAAAAGGTTTTTCAGTTTGAAATATAAACTAGAATATAAATAATAATAAAAATAATAATAAAAGGGATTTATAAGTACGAAACCGTTAGTTTATAATAAATTCCGTATTTGGAAAAGTTTTAAATTTTTCTTCGAAAGGGCTAAAAAAATCCTTCATCCTTATTTTGGGGTATTTGATTTGAATTTTTTTAATTTATGTCAGCTAGTAAGGGGAAAATCCGTTTTAAGTTTTATTTTGGATTTCTAGCTGATTTCCTATTTTAAGTTTGTTTCAATTCAGTGGTAACGAATCTTCTTGGAGGCAGGGAAAAAAGCGTTGGAAATTTTATTTTCTTAACTCGACGAGTGGTGGAAGTCAATGCGATAATTAGGTTGGGAACGGAAGTTGTTTTGATGTAATAGAAGTTTTATTTTAAATTATATATAATTTAATTCAGGCCATTAGATCGAGTTTCAAACTGCTCCCACTGTGGGGCAAGCGGTCGACCTCCCTCCATGGGCTAGGTCGACTGCTCTCCCAAAATGAGCGTGGTCTGACCCGACCCAAATCGGCTGAAACGATATATATATATATATATATATATTGTTTTAGCCAACTCTTTCTTCCCTAACCCAAAATTTCCACCGTACCCAAACCCTCCCCTTCCCAAGCTCCAATACGAGCAACTCCCACTCCGTTTCGTCCCTACTTACCACCAAAATCCTTCTCGTGCAGGTCTATACCCAATTACACTCCAGATTCACAGTTTCTCTTGCCCGTTTTGTTGATTCCTCCATGGCATCTCGCAACCAACACCCCGGTCTCATGCCTCAGGAAGCCGCTTGTTAGAATGCGATGAGGCAAAGATCAATCACTACAGCCACATCCAGCTATGAGTTTCATTGTGGTCGACCGGTGAAGTTCGTGATTTCGCCGAATTTGGTTTGGAGGAGCATTTTGTCGCTGCAAGCCTAGTACCGATCCGGCACTTCGACACCTTTGAGCGCGGCCTCTATCCTCGATGTGTCCGTCTGTTCGATGCTCGGATGGATGCCGATATCGATGACGAGTCCTGCGTCATCAGGTTTGAGGTTATGAGCACCCCCATCGAGTTCACTGATGACGACTTAGCTCAGATTTTGGGAATCTTGGCAGTTGGAGCAGAGCTTGATGCTATAGAGATGGAGGACCCTCAAATTCTTCAGCGTATCTTTCTTGGAGCCCCTGGATCTTGGACCGCCACCAATTTGCGACCCACTTCCCGTGTAGTTGTGCGCATCCTACAACACAACATCATCTCGAAGACGGGAAGCTTGTAGTAGATTCCTTCTGTTTTCCATGCCACCTGCACTATTCTTGGTGGTATAGCCGTCAATTGGACGTGCGTGCCTGTGTTCCATTTTTATGAACCCTTCTTCGGCACCCTATAGAGCCACTTTCCTTACAGCTACCTCCTCACTCATGTCTTCTGATACTACGAGGTGAGACTTTCTAGGGAGACAGCGGAAAAGAAGGCGTCGAACGCCATTAGTCGCGCCACTCTCCAAAAGGTGGGCATTCAACTTCCCGATGCTCATGCCCGCGCACGACCTGTGTGACACCCCACGTCGGTTAATGTCACTCGCGAAGGGAATGCATTAAGTTTCGTGAAGCGCTTATAGGTAAACAGACCCAGAATAATTACAAGACATATATAAATAAGATAGTAGCGGAAATTTAAATATTTATTTCAAACATAAATCATAATGTTGTGGTCCACAATTCCATAAGTCACAAAAACCATTACAAGAAAAAAAAACTTCTATCTTGCACCATCAGAGTACATAAGTAAATAAAAAGCATAATTTCCCCAATTAAAAGAGTTAAGCCATGGTAGAGACAAGAACTTGAGCCATACTTCAGAAGTAGCTCCTAGCAAGATGATATCTGAGTCCTGACTAAGCCTAAGTGTTTCCTCCCTGAGAACCTGGGGGAAACGGAAGAAAGAAGGAGAAACAACAGGGTGAGACATAAAGTCTGGCGAGTCTAGTTACTTTTAGCCAGTAGATAAATAAAAGCAACACGATAGGCATATAAAGTGAATAAGAGAGATCACTATATAAATGGCAGGTGTGACAAGGTAAGCAAGATAAGGTGTGAGTCCCTCACTAATGATTACTCTGCACTATTACTTGTATAACTAAAATGGGATGATCCCTTCCACTATAAGTTGGTAGACTTAAGGCATACGTCCGAATGTACCCTAACCACTACCCTAATGGATCGGCTCCCTACCCTGTAGATATCATGTGCTGGTCCCACGGTAGGAGGTATCAATCCCTAAAGTGGCAACCCTTTATTTCCAAGATGGGCACAACCATATCTACTAGTGTCACGGTCGTCTTATCCCCATCTGCCTGGCTCATGTACGCTCATGGCCTGGTCGGTTTGCACCGCCCACACCATCCGTTTCGTTTAGATCTCTTATATTCAATCAGTAAGCGTGCCCCTTTTCCGCTTAGTACGGAGTTCTTTATTTGATACTACTCCGGGTTACTGACTTGAAATGGGTCCTACACAATATGATGCAAGCTCTCCCCTTTGTCTTGTATCCCCACTAGGTTTTTCCACTAACTATGTATACCCTTAGGTGTCTTTAATTACATAGCCCTATGTCAGTTATGCTTACACTAAAGGGTGTCTTTAATTACATAACTATATTATATTTTTCCACCGGTTATGTATACCACTAGGTGTCTTTAATTACATAATCTTATTGGGTTAAGTTCGTGGGCCTATATGTAAATATTGCCCACCCCCTTTAATTTACTTTACCCGCCCACTACCCATCCAATTTTACTTAACTCTAACTTAAGTTCATAATCATACAATCTTTATGGATTAAATTAGGTAAAGTAGTCCAATTCTTTACCATGTCCATTTATGGTTTTATAATGGGCTAGACCTCCCACATTAGGCCGACAACATGTGGATGCTGGATATGTCGGTCGGGTTCGGGAAGACTTATTCCACAGTTGGGCCTAACCTCGTGTCATAGCCCGATTCGTGTTTACGTACTTAGACCTTCCACATTAGGTTCAACATTAGTGGCTGCTAGATATGTTGGTCGGGTCGGGCAGACTTCCACCACTAATGCAACCTAACCTCATGTCATAAGTACAATTACAATTCTAATTGTAATTACTAAACATTCCGTTTTTTTATTCAAATCTACCTATATAATTATAGGTGATTATTTCTATGTTTCCCTATTTGAATTATATATCCAATATTACATAAATTATGCCAATTATAAACCCCTTTTTCCCCGTTTCCTAACTGACGTATTCACACATATTTTGGCGGCATCTAGGCTATAAAGTAGCCTAGCCACAACAATGAAAAAGGGGTTTATAACAAAGGTGATAGTTTTCAACATGTCTTGGCATACACATAAACTTAACATGATAACAAGGTGAGTGGACATGTAATTTTCATCATAACAAGGTGGACATAAAACTGATGACCTTGTGGTAAATACGATGTAAAAGCAACATAATGAGATCTAGTCTAACTATTTAGATCTAGCATAATTATGGTGACATAGCAACATGTTTAGATCTAAAAATGGCTTCACATGTCAAGATTACAACATATTTAGACTAATCACAATATGACAGGTGAAAGGTGATTGACATAAGAAACTAGATCTAGCCAATGTTACAACTGTCCAATTTAATAGATGTACATTCACCATAATATGGTTACAAGTCAAGATCCACACAGGCAATATAATAGAACAACCACAATTTGTATTAGATCTAGGGGAATAGATCTATCATAACACAGTATAGGATTTAACACAAGCTTAGAATCATACTTTACAACATGTCCAAGTCACAGTCTTTCACAATTTACTTTTATTTATCTAAACCTGAAAACAACTAGAAACTCATAGCGTTAGGTTTAGAGAATTGAGAAAGAACGGATCTAGAATTTCTGAATCTGATTTGCAAAGTATGTTGTTGTAGAAAATGGTTCAGTTCGCACTCCAGCAGCATATGGCCTCCATGATTTCTGATCGACGCTAGTCTATGAATTAGAAAAGCGCGATATTTTTAAATAATTACTGCAAGCGTACAGGTGTGTAGCATACAGGTCAAACACAGGGAGGTGTAATTAAAAATTATTATCTATTTATTCTTGGGCGAGTTAGACGAATTCTGAAGATGTTTTTTAACGCTAATGATTTTACTGTTGATCTGAATCTAATCAGATCGACACCAAAATTTAATAACTGAAACTGAAAGACAATTAACTAGAAAGAAAACAACAGTTAACAACTACAACAACAGAAATTAAACTTAGAATTGTCATTGAATCTAATCGAACGACTAATTCTAATATGCAAACAGAAATAACAATAGCAATTCGTGTTCTATCAAAACTAATTGAATAGAAACACAAATTGTTAGAAAAAAACAATAAAACTGAATTGAAGAAAATTTTGTTTAGAATAAAAGAGAGTACAGAAGAATGGATTCTTTTTACAATGGTTACAACACATATTTATAGATGAGAATGGGAAAACCATAATTAGGTCTATGAATAAATGGGCCTCCTCATTCATGAATATCTCTTGCCTTCCTTGACTCAGCTTGATTGGAGAAAATCTAGGCATATCATGGTAAATATTTTCCATATCTCTCAATTCTCCCATGTGGCTAATTGATTGATAAAAGATTGCATATAATTAATTCAAACAAGGATGCTTATTAGACTCCAAAGGCAACAAAGGATAAAATCTTCACAATTGATCTTTTCTTGGCAGCAATTCAATCAGAAATTCTTCTAATTGAAATTGAATGATTTGAATTTAATTCCATGATAAGAATATGGCTATTGCTGAAATGTTAATTGGTGCACATCATAAATACATACACATGAATATGTGTATGTATGTATATAACATAACACTAATCCAAATATTCCACAAAGCAAAGGGGCTAGTGTGAACGCGCTCCGTTTCTTTGGCAAAAAGTGAACTCGATGGGGATCGAACTCGGTTCTCTCAGTACAAATCTCTATGCATTTACCAGTGAGCTACGACGTGTTTTGTGGTTGAGATGACTTTAGTACGGGGAAGTAGCTTTTTATCTGTAGTTGGCCTTTAATTTGAAACGGAGGAGGCATTTCTTGACATCCTGTAAAAACATACAAAAGTAACCAAAGTATCATTTATTTATTTACGAAAGATAAAATATATGAGCATAAAATAAACACATTTCTATGTTAATCAAATACCCCCACACTTATCTTTTACTCGTCCTCGAGTAAAAAAAAAAGAAAATGAAAAACTAACTAGATAGGTCGCACTTTCGTAGGAAACACGATTGCATTGAGCGTATGCAACAAGCCGTTAAACCTCTAGGTGTCCCTAGTAGGACGAGTGATGTCTCGTGAGGGTTTTCAGCGGATACTACCCACAAAATCCAAATGCAGTATGCTATGATTCTAATGAAACTACATGAATGCAATGGACATATGCAAATAAGAACGAAAAATGAAAACACGACTTATTTCAGGAAAGTGATACAACAAATTAAGTTAATAATTTCTAATCAGTTGATTTTATCTTAGATACCTCGACTTGTCACAAATTTTCAATATAAATCAAGTTTTCAAATGTTAAATTCCAGTTTGGCCAGTTAGTTCGGTCGATAACATAGTGCAGTCATGAAATAAATTCTTAGTTTGCTTGGCACAGTTTGCAAAGTGGTATTCTAATTTTCTCATGTATGGCTAGTCAAATCAATAAGGTCAAGAAGTGTTTGGGTATCATCGCTTATTCTTTATTCTATAAAATTTTAAGATTTATGATTAAGTACATACACCTAACTAAAAAGACCAAGGTTTACCACCCATGCACTGCCTCGCGGACTAACGGAGAGTAGGTAAAGAGCTTGGCGGATTGTGCAGGCCGACTTTGACTTTGTCAACAACGTGTCGGTAATCCTTAGGTGTCCAATCTCATAAAATGAGACCAAGATATTCCAACGCTGACTTTGTCAACAACGTGTCGGATAGAGCTTGGCGGGTTTGCACACCAACGCTCGATATACAAGCAATGTTGGATACCCTTGGATTACTATTATTATTATTGAAATTATAAGCACAAAAGAGAGTTACGCGAATTCAACTTAACACAACTTAGTTTTAAAGATTTGAAAAGCCAATATAAGTATTTTAAGTCCTCCACTTATTTAAACAAAGTCTACAATATAGAATAGATTTCATGGCCATCACCTAAGAATCTCCCTATGTACTGGTTACACTATTATCCCTCAAAATTAAATTTTTCATTATATTTCCTATTCGATCTAAGTTGAGAGAGAAAAATACTATCAACTGGCTAAAAAATTTAAACTTATTTTGCTGTATCAATTGAAAATGAGTCGTAAAAAAAAATTTATGGTATGTTACTACGAGATAAAATGTCTAATGGTACTACTTAAATGGCTGAAAATAAAAAGAAATAAAAACAAAGAAAAATGAAAATGGATGAAATGCAGACTCCCCCCCACACTTGATTGAGACAGTGTCCCAACTGTCTAAGGCAGAAAAACAAAAATAAAATAAAATAAATGAAAAAGAAAAATAAAAGAAAAAGAACGTGTACCACCTGATTTCATGGTGGATGATCATGCAGATCGATAGAGTCATCTTCGTCATATTGCTCGAATTCCAAAAATGGTTTCAGTCGTTGACCGTTTACTTTGAAGACTTTTCCATCCCTAGGATTTTCAATTTCAACCGCTCCATGAGGGTATACTGTTTTCACGACATAAGGTCCAGTCCATCGAGATCTGAGTTTTCCTGGAAACAAGTGAAGTCTAGAGTCGTATAAAAGGATTTTTTGACCTACGTTGAATTCCTTACGATGTATGTTTTTGTCGTGTTGGGCTTTGGTTCTTTCTTTGTAGATTTTCGCATTTTCATACGCCTCATTTCTTAATTCCTCTAATTCCGAAATTTGTAACTTCCTATGTGAGCCGGCTTTTTCTAAGTCAAAGTTCAAAAATTTTATGGCCCAAAGAGCGCGATGCTCTAATTCAAGAGGTAAGTGACAGGCCTTTCCAAAGACTAATCGATATGGTGACATCCCTAGATTGGTTTTATAAGCAGTGCGAAAAGCCCAAAGTGCATCAATCAGTTTTACGGACCAATCTTTTCTATTGGAATTCACGGTTTTCTCAAGAATTTGTTTGATTTGTCTATTGGAGATTTCTACTTGCCCGCTAATTTGTGGATGGTAGGGGGTCGACAGCTTGTGTGTGATTGAGTATTTCTTGAGCAAGGACTCAAAAGCACGATTACAGAAGTGAGTGCCATTATCGCTAATGATAGCTCGAGGTGTGCCAAAGCGTGAAAAGATGTTTTCTTTGAGAAATTTGACAACAACCTTGTTGTCGTTGGTTTTGGTCGGAATGGCTTCAACCCATTTTGAGACATAATCTACCGCAAGTAAGATGTAAAGATTCCCAAATGAATTAGGGAATGGTCCCATGAAATCTATGCCCCAAACATCGAACAACTCAATCACTAAAATGGGGTTGAGAGGCATCATGTTTCGCTTAGAGATTCGACCCGTTCTTTGACATCGCTCACATTTAGAGCAAAATTCGAAAGCGTCACGGAAGTGTGTGGGCCAATAAAAACCGCTTTGCAAAACTTTTGCAGCAGTTTTTCTTTCTCCAAAATGACCGCCACAAGCATGGTCATGTGAGAAGGAGAGAATACTTTGGTGTTCATGATCGGGCACACACCTTCGAATGATTTGGTCTGGACAGTATTTGAAAAGATATGGGGAATCCCAATAGAAGTTTCGAACTTTCGAGAGAAATTTTTGTTTATCTTGTTTCGACCATTCAGCGGGCATTTGTTGTGTGACAAGATAATTCACAATGTCAGCGTACCAAGGGGTGTTAGAGATCGAAAGGAGTTGTTCGTCAGGAAAATAGTCATCGATTTGGGTGTCGTTATCATTTTCGTGCACAATTCGAGAGAGATGATCAGCTACGACATTTTCAGAACCCTTTTTATCTCGTATTTCTATATCGAATTCTTGAAGAAGAAGGATCCAACGAATCAAGCGGGCCTTGGCATCCTTTTTAGAAAGCAAATATCGTAGGGCAGCATGGTCAGTGTAAACTATGACTTTGGATCCTATGAGATATGGTCTGAATTTCTCAAGAGCGAAGACAACTACCAAAAATTCCTTTTCAGTAGTTGAGTAATTCAGTTAGGCCTCGTTTAAAGTTTTGCTAGCGTAATAAATGACTCGAGGGAGTTTATCGATATGTTGACCCAAGATGGCTCCAATAGCAAAATCAGAAGCGTCGCACATAAGTTCGAAGGGTTGAGTCCAATCAGGAGGTTGAATGATGGGAGTTGTGGTCAAGAGTGATTTAAGAGTTTCAAAAGATGTTTTGCAATCATTGGAAAATTCAAACTTTACGTCTTTGGCAAGTAAATTCGAGAGAGGTTTTGAAATTTTTGAGAAGTCCTTAATGAATCTTCTATAGAATCCTGCATGGCCAAGAAATGAACGAACATCTTTACCAGACTTAGGAGGAGGTAAATTAGCAATCAAATTGATTTTGGATTTATCGACTTCAAGACCATCTTTGGAGATGACATGACCTAGAACTATCCCCTTTTTTACCATGAAATGGCATTTCTCCCAATTAAGCACGAGTGATTTCTCCTTACAACGCTTAAGGACGAGTTCTAAATGAGTGAGACATTGGGAAAAAAGATGATCCATATATTGAAAAATCGTCCATGAATATTTCCAAGAATTCTTCCACCATATCAGAGAAAATACTCATCATACACCTTTGGAAAGTCGCGGGGGCATTACAAAGACCAAAAGGCATGCGACGATAAGCAAAGGTTCCAAAGGGACAAGTAAAGGTGGTCTTATGTTGATCTTCTAAAGCAACAGGAATTTGGTTATAGCCAGAGTATCCATCGAGAAAACAGTAGTACTCATGTCCCGCTAAGCGTTCGAGCATTTGGTCAATAAAAGGCAAGGGAAAATGGTCTTTTCGTGTGGCTGAGTTAAGCTTTCGATAGTCGATACACACACGCCATTTGGTTTTGATTTTTGTTGGGACGAGTTCATTACTGTCGTTTTTGATCACTGTGACTCCCGACTTCTTTGGTACAACTTGTACCGGACTCACCCAAGTACTATCAGAGATGGGATAGATGATGTTATTGTCTAGACATTTGATTATCTCATCCTTGACCACTTCTCTCATGTTCGGGTTTAATCGCCTTTGAGCCTCACGGGTGGGTTTAGCCTCATCAACTAAATGTATGCGATGTTCCACAATTGATGGGCTAATTCCTTTTATATCGCTAATTTCCCACCCCAAGGCGTCTTTATTTTCCCGCAAGATATCCAAAAGTTTTTCTTCTTGGTCCTCGGTAAGATCAGAGGCCAAGATTACGGGAAAAGTTTTTGAAGGGTCTAGGTAGGCATACTTAAGGTCTGGTGGTAAGGGTTTGAGGTCAAACTTAGGAAGTTCTTGTGTATCAACATTGGTCAACATTCCTTGGTTAGATTCAGGTAACGAAGTGTCGGAGTCAAGAATTTTGTTTAGTTCAGAAATGTATTCGAGTTCATCGAAATCAGAGTCGAAATGGTCAAGACACATTTTCAAGGCTTCAGAAGTATCACTAGAGGTTTCATCAACTGTGGTTTGAATCATGTCAATTTCATCTCTCTCAAAATCCCTAGGTTGTTTGTTGAGATTAAAGATGTTTAGCTCAATGGTTAGGTGCCCGAAGGAAAGTCGAAGCTGACCATTCCTACAATTAATGACAACATTAGAGGTTGCTAAGAAAGGGCGTCCTAAGATCAATGGTATTTGAACATTGGGATTCGAGACAGGCTCTGTTTCTAGAACTATAAAATCAACAGGGAAGTAAAACTGTTCGATCTGTATCAAGAAATCTTCGATAATTCCCAATGGCTTTTTGACAGATCGATCGGCTAGTTGAAGTGTGATGTTTGTTGGTTTAATCTCCCCTAGTCCAAGTTGACGATAGACAGTATAAGGGAGAAGGTTGACACTGGCACCAAGGTCGAGTAGGGCACGAGAGATGTGAGTGTTTCCTATTTTACATTCAATCGTAGGGCAGCCAGGGTCTTTATACTTGACTGGGGCAAGATTCGAAAGAACAGAGCTTGTATTTGCAGTTAAAAAGGCGGTTTTTGGGACATTGGTCGCACGTTTTTGTGTGCACAATTCCTTAAGACATTTAGCATATTGAGGAATTTGTTCAATGGTGTCTAAAAGAGGAATGTTCACACGGACTTGTTTGAAAATTTCCAGAATTTTATCGAAATTTGCCGCTTTCTTCTTATTATTGAGTCTATGAGGAAAAGGAGCTATAGGTTTTTCGACTCTACGATCAGTTTCATCATTCGTGGAAGAAGGTTTATCCAAGGAAATAGAAGGTGGTAAGGTCGTAGAAGATGGAATGTTGGTATTGCCAACATTGATTTTCGAAGGCGAGTCGGGTTTGCCGACACTGGGAGAAGAACTGTTGGGATTGCCAACATTTAAGGGAACTTGAGGTTTAGAAGAATTGGCATTCGAAGCCAATGGGTGATCATCAAGATTAGGGATTGGGGTCGAGTTAGAAGGTTCGTCAGGGTCGCCCATGTTATTATCAATCCTCTTTCCAGATCGAAGGGTTGTAATAGCGTTGACTGGGTTATGGTTTTCGTCCTCACAAGAATTTACAGCACGAGAGTTATATTTTGGATTCACCTCAGGTTGACTAGGCAATTTTCCCTTCTCGTTATTTTTCGCCATTTCCTTTATCATATTCATCATTTGGTCCATTTTAGCGTCTTGCGAGTTTATTTTGGCTTCGTAAGAGCTCAACTGTTTTTCTAAACGCACAATTTCTTGTGATGGTAGAGAAGATTGAGAGGATTGGTTTGATGATTGAAAATTGGGGTGCCTATAAGGTTGTTTGGGCTGAGGTGTAGCTTGAGATGTTTGAGAATTGGAAGAAGGAGCTTGGTAATTTGGATTGGGAATAAAGGGTTGCACGTAAGATAGGTTAGCCGAATTATTGGGGTTTGACCAGGAAAAATTTCGGTGGTTCCTCCAACCCGGGTTGTACGTGGATGAGTAAGGATTATTTTGAGCTATGGCATTGGCTTGGTCTTGAGAGTAATAGTGGGGTGACCCTTCTCCGGCTTGAGGAGTTTGATTTTCTAAGGGAATTTGACTTGGGTCCACGACATGCACTCCTCTAGTAGAAGTATGAATGGGAACACGAATTGATTCCCATTGCATGTCCTTTTCAGAATAATCTTCTAAGAATTGCCATGCTTCATCGGCTGTCTTAGACATAAAATCTCCTCCACACATTGATTCTAGTTGAGTTCTAGTCTGATAGTTTAGCCCTTCATATGCAATTTGACATAAGTGATCTTTTAGAATTTCATGATGAGGGCAACTATATAATAGCTGGTTGAATCTCTCAAAGTATTTTGAAAAAGTTTCCCCCTCATTTTGACAAAATTGATTTATCTCGGTTCGGATTTTTAGAGTTTTATGGAAAGGGAAAAACTTTTTCAAGAATGCAGTGACAAATTCATCCCAACTTCTTATGGAATGTCGTGGAAGAGAATTTAGCCATCTTTTAGCGCTTTCAAGTAGTGCAAATGGAATTAGCCTTAGCTTGATCGATTCGTTAGATAGTTGTTGCATTTTTGTTGTGGAGGCATACAATTCAAATTCACTCAGAAATTCATAAGCATTTTCAGACCCAGTAAATTTTGGTACCCCTTGGATAAAAGAATGTTTTAGCTCAAAATTGTTTCCTTCAGCTGGTGGGAACATAATGACAAATGGTTGAACGGTCCTAGTAGGATAACATCGATCACGAAGAGACAAGGGTCTATCCACTTGGATATTGAGATTTTGAAAATTTTGATTTATTTGATTTTGATCCCCAAAGTTTGGAAAATTTTGATTCACTCGATTTTGATCCAATTCGGTTGGAAAATTTTGGTTGATTCGAGAACCCCTAGGAGAATTTTGTTGGCTAACACTTTTTTCAATCATTATTGTTGAATGCAACACAGAATTTAGCTACAATGAAATTTTCTGTCCTTATTGGCTCCTAACCCAAAATTATAGAGTGATGCGTTTGATTACTTAGATCAAAAGATTTCTCAGCCGGTTAACGGACAGGAGTTATCGGTGCACCAGGAATCACCCTAGCAATGCAGCCGAAGGTTTAAGTACCTTCAGAGTAACAACCGATATAATATTTACGAATCACCGTAATATTTATAAACGGTTATTTCTCTGCCGTAGTCTAGACACCAAGAAATAATTCGTTCCAAATGAATCAACTATCACAATATAATTAAGTCCTAGATGAGCCCGTGACTCCCTTAAGTCCAACATCTAACCGTTATTATTAGTCAGATTCTATGATGAAATGCAATTTGTGGGCTGAGGAAAGGGTGATGAAATCCCTCACCTTATGTGAATTGGGGTATTGCCCTTAATAGAATGAATAAAAATGCAGAAACAACAACAATCACACAAAACAATTGCAGAAATTAAAAATTGTACATTCAAAGCCGCTGCCCCTGCAGAAAATTTTTACAACAATTGTCTATATATTTTTTTCTTTGCAGCAGAGCACCTGTAGAGTTAAAAGAAATATACAGTGGGGTATGGCAGTCCGTTGAGAAAATTGGAGTAGTGCTCACACTTCAAACTTTAGTGTTTGCAATCTGGTTGACCACTGAATTTCTTGATCGCTTTGCTTGAATTAGATCCTTCACTTTGAGTCTTTGAATTGATTTGACTTTTTCATTTTCCCTCTTTTTTTTTGAAAGAAAAATAAAATAAATCAAACTTGGAAAAAAAATACAAAACAAGACAAAGAAAAAAAAGTCAAGAAGAAAGAAAAAAACTAAAACTAAAAACAAGCCTAAACACTAAAAAGTTGCAAAGAGAAGGGAAAACAAAAGGTTGAAGCAACTAAAATAAGAAAATGAATCAAGACGAAGTTTCCAAGACTAACAAACTCAAACACCCAGGAAATACAGTGGTGGATATCTAAACCACACCCAGTATCATTTTTTAGAGAATAAACAGCACCTCCTTAAAAGTCAAAACAACAAAATAAAAACTCGCCCCCCTTCTTTTAATAACTTCCAATAAATCCTAAGATCAAACGCACGCCCTCGTATGTTTTGATTTTTTCTTCTTCTTTCGAATCAATGATAACCACTCAAATCGAGTTCTAGATCGCTAATCAGGGTTCGGGTGGAATCAATCAATTCGGATTTTGGGTTGAATTTGGGGTTCGGCTTCGGTGTATTTGGGGTTGTTGTTCGCGATTCTGGTTTGTGCGTGATATAAGGGAAGATGATGGAAATTGTTGAGTAGGTGGTCTGGGTTTGAAAGGGTTGTGGTTGTATGAAGTTGATAGTGGTAGAGCAGAACTTGTTTGAAGGGAAGTTTTGGTTTGTTTGCAGCGGATGATCGGATGTGGGATGAGCTGATGTAATGATGGGTTTTCGAGGAGTGCTGAACGCAGATTGATTTGTGGGTGCGTGAGTAAAGGATGGGTGTGATTTCTATGGAAGTGGTGAAAATTTGTTGCGGCTTGGAGCAGGGTGGACAGGGATGAATATGCGGTTTTGGATCAAAGCTGGGTGAATGGTGCAGATGTGGATTTTTCTGTGCGGGAAGGTTTGTTTGTGGAGATTGCGATGTTGACGATTTTGCTGTGGGTGGAAGGGCTCAAAACGTGGGTTGGCTATTGGATTTGAGTATGGTGAAGATGAAGGGCGTGAGGCTTGAGCGTTTGGGTTTTGAGTAGACAGAGGGTGATGAAAGCGGTATGGATTTGGTGCTAATTTGCGTGAAGATGATTGAGACAGATGGCGTTTTGAAGGAGTGGATGTAGGGACTGTAGGTAGCGTGAATATTGAAGAGGGGAGGTGCTGCTATGACTAGTGCGAAGATAGCTGATGGTCACTGGATGTTTGTGAGGGCGAGGGCTGTGATACTTGGTTTGGGCGATGTAGTAGAAGGCGTGATGACTGGATCGGGTAGGAGGGGATGGTACTGTTGCTGTGTATACCAAGGATGATGGGTGAATCAGAAAATAGCAGAAAAGAAAGAATTTTGTATTTGTTTTTTTTCTTAGAATTGAGAAGAAGGATGTGAGAGAAAAGAAAGAGATCGAAAAAGAAAAAGGAAAGAAATCAAATAAAACTGAATTTTTTTTTTTAGAATATTAAGACTTGTAGAGGAAGAAAAGATGTAAGATGTAAACAAATCAAAAACTATGCAAGTTTTTTTTTTTTGGTCTTGTTTAGATGATTCTAGCATCAATGTTTGATGCAAAATCAACTAATAAAGAGATTTTTTTTTTAAACAAAGTAAAACAAAAATTAAAATAAAAATAAAAATAAAACTAACACGAATCAGAAATTGAACAAATAATAAAATTCAATTGTTACCTCCCCGGCAACGGCGCCAAAAACTTGATCGACGCTAGTCTATGAATTAGAAAAGCGCGATATTTTTAAATAATTACTGCAAGCGTACAGTTGTGTAGCATACAGGTCGAACACAGGGAGGTGTAATTAAAAATTATTATCTATTTATTCTTGGGCGAGTTAGACGAATTCTGAAGATGTTTTTTAACGCTAATGATTTTACTGTTGATCTGAATCTAATCAGATCGACACCAAAATTTAACAACTGAAACTGAAAGACAATTAACTAGAAAGAAAACAACAATTAACAACTACAACAACAGAAATTAAACTTAGAATTGTCGTTGAATCTAATCGAACGACTAATTCTAATATGCAAACAGAAATAACAATAGCAATTCGTGTTCTATCAAAACTAATTGAATAGAAACACAAATTGTTAGAAAAAAAACAATAAAACTGAATTGAAGAAAATTTTGTTTAGAATAAAAGAGAGTACAGAAGAATGGATTCTTTTTACAATGGTTACAACACATATTTATAGATGAGAATGGGAAAACCATAATTAGGTCTATGAATAAATGGGCCTCCTCATTCATGAATATCTCTTGCCTTCCTTGACTCAGCTTGATTGGAGAAAATCTGGGCATATCGTGGTAAATATTTTCCATATCTCTCAATTCTCCCATGTGGCTAATTGATTGATAAAAGATTGCATATAATTAATTCAAACAAGGATGCTTATTAGACTCCAAAGGCAACAAAGGATAAAATCTTCACAATTGATCTTTTCTTGGCAGCAATTCAATCAGAAATTCTTCTAATTGAAATTGAATGATTTGAATTTAATTCCATGATAATAATATGGCTATTGCTGAAATGTTAATTGGTGCACATCATAAATACATACACATGAATATGTGTATGTATATATATATATAACATAACACTAATCCAAATATTCCTCAAAGCAAAGGGGCTAGTGTGAACGCGCTCCGTTTCTTTGGCAAAAAGTGAACTCGATGGGGATCGAACTCGGGTCTCTCAGTACAAATCTCTATGCATTTACCAGTGAGCTACGACGTCTTTTGTGGTTGAGATGACTTTAGTACGGGGAAGTAGCTTTTTATCTGTCGTTGGCCTTTAATTTGAAACGGAGGAGGCATTTCTTGACATCCTGTAAAAACATACAAAAGTAACCAAAGTATCATTTATTTATTTACAAAAGATAAAATATACAAGCATAAAATAAACACATTTCTATGTTAATCAATTTCCAATGAAGAAAATTGGAGAATAGGACACATATATATAGCTGCCAGACCCCCTGAAACCGAGTGCCACGTCAGCCCTTGGGGTGTCGACACCCCTGTGGGTGGGTGGACCCCTAGGTCAACACCCCTCTAGGGGGCGACCCCCTAGAGCAGGAATTTTGCTGCTCTGAGGAATTTTCGAATTTGAATCGTTCTGGATAAAATTCTGACTCATCTCTGACTCATGCGTACATATATAATTTTTCTGCGCGTATACAAACTTAAAACCCTCATAACTTCCTCATACAGTGTCCATTTTACGCAAACCAAATATCTATCTTGACCAGAATTTCGAGACAGACGCAATGGTGCAGTCCATTTCCTCTAATTCTGAATATTAAATTAATTATTATTTAATTTTATCTTTTTAATGTCATTAGAAATTCAGGGTGTTACATTATCCACTACTCAAAGGATTTCGTCCCAAAATCTCTAAGTTGAGAAGAATGCATACCCTATCATCCATCTACTCATCCACCAACCACTGGCATCCATTGTCCTTAAAGATTTCTTATGCTTATATGAATAAATGCGAAGGTGTGTGTATATTTCCTAACAATAATGCAAAGATCAGGCGGTCTACTGATTCAGTTGACCTTCTTAATGCAATGTATGTTAGTGCCATGAATCCAATATGTATGCAAATAAACCTATTGTATCATATAAGTTCTATACGTGTGCACACCCATCCATCCAAATGCAACATCCATATGCTATTTCATCCATTTCCATCCATAAAAGAAAAAGAAAATGCACACACATCCATATGCAGTATGAAAGTGATTGACCTGATCTTAGTGACTAATGTGTGTGTATATGGGTCCACAGAAACCACTAGAAAACATTTGCTTCCACTTGCATCCATCAAACATAACATGTTTCAAACACTTACACCCATAGGATTCCTATGTAAAGGTCGAAAATACTATGGATAAGATATACTCTATTGACAGAAACAAGCACTGATAAAACTTAGGAAAAGGAGTTAAGAACATACCCTCGAAAAGAAAAGGGTATGAAGCACGAATATTGTCTTCGGTTTTCCAAGTCGCATCTTCAGGGTTATCTATCCATTGAACCTTTAGCAACTTGATCTCCTTATTGCGCAACTTCTTAACTTCTGATCCAAGAATACGGGTAGGGACTCGCCTGACTGTCGCCTCCCATTCCACTTCAACTTCTTCCAACATACTCGGCTCAACAACTTCTGCGGTGTCATGCAGGAACTTCCGCAGACGAGAGAAGTGGAAAACGTCATGAACACTGGATAGATTTTCTGGGAGCTTTACTCGTTAGGACATTTGGCCTATCCTCTCGGTTATGGGAAATGGTCCCACAAACCTAGGTGCCAACTTCCTTACTGATCCGAAACGAACCACATTCCTTATAAGCGATACTTTGATAAAAACTAAGTCTCCCACTTCGAATTCGATGTCAGTCATTCTCTTGTCTGCATAGGACTTCTACCTATCTTGAGTTATCTTCATCCGCCATCGAATAAGGTCAATCTTTTCGGACGTTCCCCTAACCATATCTGGCCTAAATAATAATCTTTTGGTAGATTCCCACCAATAAGTTGGCAATCTACAGGGTCTCCCATACAATGCTTTGAAGCGTGCCATGCCGATGCTAGCTTGAAAACTGTTATAGGCAAACTCCACTAAAGGAAGATGCTCTTCCCAAGTCCCTCCAAAGTCTAGGATACACAGCCTCAAAAGATCGTCAAGAATCCTGTTTACCCTCTCCGTCAACCAACCGGTCTGAGAATGATATGCAGTGCTTAAACACAACTGTGTATCTAATGCTTCTTGTAAACTCCTTCAAAATTCGCTGGTAAAGATGGGGTCATGATCGCTCACGATGCTAGAAGCTACTCCATGAAGATGGACTATCTCACGAACATAAATTACTGCCAACCATGATGTCGTCCTCTTACTCTTAACTGGAATAAAGTGAGCGCTCTTTGAAACACCCCACCTCCGTTAGGGTCACTCTCAAAGGGAATGCCCTAATTTTGGTGGAGGTTTATAAGTATAAGTCACAGATACACAAGACAGACATAAATACACATATTTTTGAACAGCGGAAAACAACAGCAATTTTTTATTTCAACAAAATACGTGTTACACAAACCATGTCATAATTTGTCTTACAATACTTCCAAAAACATAACATCTTCATAACTGTCTTGATTACATTATTTAAAGAAGCATAAAAACATAAGCAAACTGCATTAGTCCCATAATTGCGGTCCAAAGCCATAGTCCAAAACGAAAAAGATTCAAGCAATACATTCTTTCTCTTCAAGCTGGATGTGAAAACTAGTCAAGCCGCAGTATTCCCTCCCTGTGGACCTTGGGGGGGGGGGGACGAAAGAAAAGAAGACGAAAGAAAAGTAGAGTCAGACATAAAGCCTGAGTAAGTCTAAGACTATTCAGTCTATGAATAAAAAATTGGGCATGATAAGTATAAACTGGAAATGGGAAAGCACTATAAACTAGGTTAAGTTGTCTAGAGTCGAATGTACTTATCGTACCCCATATTAATCTCTACATCCATATAAACAAGTTCCCAACAGGCACCCCATAATCAGGGTGAAGTGATTCGTTTCTAATGATCGGCTCCTAATCGCATAGTTACATGTGTCTTACGGCCCCCGATGTTGTAGTTACCTATGTTGGTCCCACCATGGGGTGTATCAAGTCCCATGGTGGCGGCCCGACACAATCCTAGAATGCACAGGTATGCTACTGGTGCCTAGTGCCTTATTTTTCTGCGCTGGAGTGTGTACACGCCCACACCCCGTTAGAACCTACACTGCTGCACCACCGCCGTCGATTTGACCTCTTACAGTCAGCCCAGTAATCGTGCCCCACCCTGCCTAGTTCAGGGTATCCTGATACACCTTGTAGGGTTACTGCTGAAAAGGGTCCCCCGCTACTATGTTTTCTATTTCTAGCCAACATGCTAAGTTGGTTAAGTGTTTTGTAAACCTAACCCCCAATCAGTCTGTATAGTTTAGCATGTTCCATTTTGATTAAGTATTAATTCAATTTACTTAATCCTATCAATCCTGACTCAGCCTTAATTGTCTTATTAAAGCCTCGACCTCTCACATTAGACAGGTATTGTTGTAGTTGCCTGTTGCCGGTTGGGTCCGGACAGTCTTACGCCACAACTCAGTCTAACCTCGGGTCCTTATTGGGCTCCGTGTTTAACCACCCACATTGGATAGGTATTGTTGTGACTACTGGACAGCCGGGCGGTTCCGGGCAGGTTTACATCACAACTCAATCCAACCTCGGGTTAAACACATTGTATTTTCTAAATTTACATATTTTATCTCTTTTTTTTATATGTAAATATTTGCGGCCCATTATTCAAATTCATCTTTATTGGGTAAAATTAATTTATACCACTTAATTGTTTTTCAAGGTTGTTGGCATGCGTCAAACATGCCAACACATATGTTCTATATTTTAACCCAATCGTCATTACCCCCGTTTTATACGTTCGCTACAATGTAACATATTTTGGGTTTAACATTTAAACCCAATTTAGCCACATGAAAAAGGGGAGGCTTATAACATGGCGTTTATATATTCTAAGTAACATAAAAAGGGGAGTGTGAACTTGCAACATAGCGAACTAATTAACATAAGTTTGGCACTTGTGAACTTGCATTGTAATAGCATATAATCATGGCATAAACATACCTAAACATGAAATCATAGGTTTTGATCTATTCATATAATCATGGCATAAACATACTTAAAACATGAAATCATGGTTTTTGATCTATTCATATAATCATGGCATAAACATACCTAAACATGAAATCATGGTTTTTAATCTATCCATGCAAACTTGCAATTGGAATGTAAATCTAACTTAGCTATGTGTCACATATATTATCATATGATTTTGATAACAACATAGGCATAAAACATGTTTTTCAATTAGGCATAACACCAAGCATAGTTTAGGCACGTTCATAGAGTCAACACAAGTTCACAAAGATGCTTACTTTTGTCTCCAATACAAAAGTATGGTTTTACACTTGAATCATGATGCCAATTCCAACATAAATTCATATAGACCATAATACTTAGTTGAATCCAATTACACACTAAAAGTGATCATAAAAGTATGTACATCATATTGGCATAATAGTGAATCATATTCTTGCGTGAATCTCAAATAAACTATCACAACATATGGTCGTTAACATGAATCATATACTTGCAAATATCCAATAGGCCTAACATCGTTATACCACAATATCCCAAATCAATTCAGAATTAGAATCATAGCAACATACAATCATGAATTAAATTAAGTACAATTCCATTTCTCATTTTACATAAATCAAAACTCAATTGTTCATTCACGTCGGAATAGCACTCTACTTACAACGTATGACGAATCTTCAATTCAGGAATCTGAATTCTGAATTTGGAGATGCTATCCTTTGTTGTAGGCGTTGTTTTGATTTAGTTGTCGTTTCTCTAAGCTTTTGAATTGTCTCCTAATCGTCTCTCAATTTTGACGGCTATTCCTAGTCTTTCCTCAGCAGTATGACGGTCTCATCTTCATTTTTGTTTGTGTGAATTAGGTGGAGTCTTAGGTCCTTTTTATAGAGTTTGTGAGTTGATTAGGACAGTCGATGGAGCTTGGTTTAATAATAGCCGTTCGTTTGAAGGAGAGACCAATCAGGAGCTGACACCTAGCCCTAGTGACAAGGCAAGGCTCAGGAATTTGGCCAAGCACAGACCAGGCCAGCCAGGGGGGGCTGGGTTCGACCTGGCTCAGGGGCCAGGTCGACTACCCAGTCGACCCCTAGGTCGACTATGTAGTCGACCTGGGTGCCCCAGGTCGACTACCCAGTCGACCTGGGTAGCCTAGGTCAACTGCCCAGTCGACCTGGGTGCCTTGGGCGGGAAAATTCCCGCCCTGGCCAATTTGGCCCGATTTTTGAAATTTAAATCTGATTTCTGAGCTGTTTGAATTTTAAACTGAATTCTGAAACTTCCGGAGGCCATATCTTCTTTATACGGAGTCCGTTTTACGCAAACTCGGACTCTATCCCAAGAAGAATTCCGAGACGAACGCAATGGCGTATCCCGTTTCCCTTAATTCTTTGATTTGAAATTAGTTATACTTTATTTTGTGAATTTCACTGTTATAGAATACACGGGGTGTTACACTCTTAGTGAGTTTATCCACTATCATCCAGAAGCTGGTGTTACCTTTCTTTGATTTAGGCAAACCATCTATGAAATCCATAGAGACGCTCTCCCATTTCCACTGAGGAACCTCCAGCGGATGAAGTAATCCACCGGGCTTCTTTTGCTCAGCTTTGACTTGCTGGCAAACTAAACATTGAGAAACAAATTCGGCTACATCTTTCTTCATTCCAACCCAAAAGAAAACCATTTTCATGTCCCTGTACATCTTATCACCGCCTGGATGAATGGTCATCATAGAATGGTGGGCTTCTTCTAGGACTGCCTTTATCAAGCTTCTAGTTTGAGGAACACAAAGCCTTCCATCTCGTCGCAACCACCCCTTTTCATCTTTGGTATATCTCCTGAGGTGACTAGAAGTCTCACCTCTTCTGAGCTTATCCATGATGTCTAGAATCTGTAGGTCACCTTGTTGCGAAGCTCCAATCTGATCCATAAGAGTTGATCGTATCTCCAAGGATGCAAACAAATCAGGCAAAACCTCGATATAGAGGGTCTAAAATCAAAAGCTGATATGAACTCCAAGTTCTTTCTTTCCACAAACAGAGGACTCAAGGCCACCCTCTGCCTACTTAGTGCGTCTGCCACCACATTACCCTTGCCAGGGGTATAAGCAATCTCAAAACATATGAAGCTAAGAACTCCATCCACCGTTGTTGCCTTAAGTTGAGATCCTTCTATGAGAATAAATACTTGAGAGATTTATGATCGATGTATAACTCGAACTTTTCTCCAAGTAAATAATGATGCCACGTCTTTAGTGCGAATACTATGGCAGCTAGCTCTAGCTTATGGGTGGGGTAGTTCTTCTCATGAACTCTCAACTGACTACCCCCATAACATATTACTTTCCCTTCTTGCAACAGAACCGCACCAAGCCCCATACCGCACGCATCAGTGTAAACAGTAAACATTTTACTCCCATCGGGCAAGGTCAAGACCGGCGTTGTTGTCAAAACCATTTTCAATCATTGGAAAGCAACGTCACAGTCTGTGTCCCATGAGAATGCAAAATTCTTCTTTGTCAGTCTGGTGAGAGGGGCTGATATCTTCACGAAGTCCTTAATGAACTTCCTATAATAACATGCCAACCCAAGAAAGCTTCTCACCTCAGTTGCATTTTTAGGAATCTTCCCATCTTGCACTGCTACCATCTTCGCGGGATCTACAGCTATCCCTTCTTTGGAGACTACATGCCCCAAGAATCTCACCTCCTTTCTCCAGAAATGGCATTTGGAGAACTTTGCATTTAACTGATGGTCACGGAGAGTTTTCAAAACTTCTCCCAAATGTTGGGCATGCTCTTCTTCACTCTTGGAGAAGATCAAAATATCATCAACGAAGACTATGATGAATTTGTTTAGGAACTCCCAAAAAACCCTACTCATCAGAACAACAAAATAGACGGGTGCATTTGTCAACCCAAAAGGCATAACTAGCCATTCAGAGAAACCGTCCGGAGTTCTGAAAGCAGTCTAAACTATGCTGTCCTCAACCACCCTCAACTGATGGAACCCCGTAGCCAAGTCCAACTGAGAAAATACTAGGCACCAACAAGATGATCAGATAAATCATCAATCCTCGGAAGTGGGTGCATGTTCTTCTTGGTAAGATTATTCAATTCTCTATAGTCAACACACAAATGAAGTGAACCATCCGCTTTAGTTGCGAATACTACTGGAGCACCCCATTCCGACATGCTTCGTCTGATAAACCCTTTCTCATGTAGATCCCTTACTTGCTTACTCAGCTCCCTCCTTTCCCTTGGAGCCATGTGGCGCATTGGTAATGCAACTGGATTTGCATTGTCCACCAGATATATGCGGAAGTCAATATCGTGCCTTGGAGGTAAACTCGTACCTCATCAAAAACATCGGAATAATCTCGAACCATTGGAATAGATTGCAAATCATCTATGGATGCACCTAGAGATTCTAGGAAGCTAAGCATAACAGACCCTTGGCGGTCACAAGAAACTTCGAGGGTCTTCCCATGATAAGTCAGGAGTCTAACAACCCTCCTCTCACAATCCAGAATGGCCTCATACGTGGTAAGCTAATCCATTCCTAGAATCAACCCATAGCCCATAAACCCAAGCACATACGCGTCGCATTCAAACTCGACGCCTAATACAGATATTTTCAAACCTCGACAAATCATCAATAAATGAGCCGAACCACTAATGGGGTTTGAAACAACTACGGGATCTACTACCATCCTAGTAATTAAGTACGTAGATTCAACTACAGAACTTGATATAAACGAGTGTGAATAAGCAGAATCAAAAAGTGTTCTATCTGGATGGTTTGAAAAAGAAACTAAACTTTTAACGGAAATTTTTCTACCTCTTTCAGGAGCACTGATCGCGAGAGCATGCACCTGCTCTCTAGAAGTCCCTGCTCTTTGACCTTGTCCCTGCGATCCCTCTTTCTCGGGCACTCTTTAGACAAGTGTTCGATCTCTCTACAATTAACGCAATTGGCCTTCCTTCTCTTACAACCTTTGATCAAGTGACCCTCCTTTCCACAATTGTGACATTTTCTCTTATCCTTGCCTTTGTCATCTTTCCCTCCTTTCTTTTACTGTTGCTGTTGTGGCTGTTGTTGTTGCTGCCCCTTCTTAGGCCACACCTTCCTATTCTGCAATCTCCCCTCAGTCTTTACTTTCTTCCACTACTACAAAAGTGGGCATATTCGACACAATTTTACTGTGGCCGTAGATCAAAAAAGCGTTGCAGTAGCCCCTTTTTTCAAATAGGCAACACCAGGGGGGCGTGGCATCCGCGGCCGTTGCATTAGCCATCTAAGGCAACGCTTTAGCACATCTACTGCCACAGAAAGAAAGTGTTGCGTTATAGACGTAATGCAACACTAATTGTACATAATGCAACATTATTCAGCGTTGCTTGAAAATTAGTTAGATCCTGGGTACCAGGTCACGATAGTGGCGGCCACGTCAGCTTTCCATGTCAGCTGCCACCGTGTCACACGACACGTCAGATCTCCACGTCAGCTGCACACGTGTCACATGCCATGTCAGCTGTGGCGTTTACGTGCCACGTGGACTTACTACTATTTTACGTAATGCAACATCACTGTATTATGGAATGCGACACCATTATCTTGAAACACGACATCAGGAAAAAAGCAAATGCAACAGTAAAAGAACGCAAATACAACGCTTTAATTATAAATTTTGCAATATCAGTTTTTTACATAGAAGAAACACATCCGTTACATTCATCATCACATTCAAACCTTCAATACATACCGCCTTCAATACATCCGATAAATATATAACACATACGATCAAATACATAATTTAAAAGTAGTAAAAGTGCCAACACATACCACCTTCAATACAAGTGCCAATAAATACGATTAGTGTGCATTCTACAAAGTAGCAATGCCATGAACCAGAAACTGTATCTCTATGTCATTTCAGGTCCTCCACTTGCCGGCTGTATCTCCCCACGTCATTTCAGATCCTGCAATTTGAATTTACAAGTTATTAATTTGATAAGTGCATATGTGCTGTGTGCATGCATCTGTGCATTTGGCCATCTAATTAACTTATAAATCTTAGTGAGTTACGCATACAATTATAACAGTTGACCAATCAGCATTGGTCACTACGTGCCACCTCATCAGATATAGAATTGAGTATGCTTCGTCTTCTGTGCAAGCATTTCCAGTTCACATATCTGCCTGACACCATCCATTGGGTCCCTCGCACATCCTTTCCAGCGTCAGAACATCATCTCCTCCATATCCCCTAAACCCCAATCTTCGAAATTTTAAAAAGAAACAAAAACAATAGACTCGTCTCTATACATCACAGCCACTGTTATTAAGGGACATTGGAATTTCGAAGCTGTGCAAGACGTTCTTAAGGTGGCTCTCAATCATAATTCGTGGCCTATACGGGTAATACCCAACAACTCTTTTCTAGTATCATGCCCATCGTACAGAATTCGTGATCATGCCCTAATGTTGAAAGTTTTTACAAAACCTGGTGGTGCTATTTACCTGCAATCATGGTCTGATGAAGAATTTGAGCCCTCACCAGCGTTAGAAGTGGAATCATGGGCTAAAGTTGATGGCTTTCCCGAGTTCCTAAAGAGTAATGTTCCTGTTGTTGAAGAAGTAATGAAGCCAATGGGACGTGTGCTTGCAATTGACGACTGTTACTGGTCTCAGTATGACCATACATCTTTCTACCTGAAAATGCAATTTTATGAAGGCATTGGCAATATAAATACTTTTGCTGCTCAAATCAATAACAAGGTTTACTTCATTAAGGTTCAGCGCTGTACCCATGCTCATCCTGGGACAAGGCCTGAACTTCTTTTTGTGAGCAATAGGGAGGAAGAGGTGGTTCCATGTTTGCATCATTACGGATGGGAATGGGAAATGGATTTAGATGAAAGATTTAATGCAATGATACAAGAAGCTGCTGAGCTACCCCCCTTGCCAAGCTTATTTCCGGAAGCCGCCCATGACATACATGTTGATAACCAAGCCCCAATGAACCAGAGGAATGATCAGTGGGTAGATATAGAAGTTGATCAGGAATTTGACTGGCGAAACTACCTCACCCCTTGTCCTGATGCTGCGGGTCCATCACATGCGGCTGCTCACTTCGGAACGGCTCTCCCACAGCCGCAAAGCCCTAACGAATCAATTGGAAGTTCCACTGCCCCGCAACCCTGATCTGGTATGAATTGATGCTACTATAATTTCATTTTTTGGATGTGTATATATTAAGTTAACTTTATGATACTTTTGGATGTGGATGTGTATGTTATTTTTTGGATGTGTATGGTATGAACTGATCAATGCTGCCTTATTATACTTGTGCGTGTGTATATACTTGTGCGTGTATGGTATGAACTGATCGATGCTGCCTTATGATACTTGTGCGTGTGCGTATACTTGTGCGTGTATGGTATGAACTAATGTGTATTGTATGGACTGATGCTGCCTTATAATACTTGTGTGTGCGTGTTAGATACGGGTATTTGTATCACAAAACCGCAGTGCGACACATGTATTTGTATCACAAAACCTCAAGCATACAGTTGTATGTCATTTTTTGGATGTGTATGGTATGAACTGATGCAAAACTGAGCATATGTTTCCAAAATCGAAACATTGAAATTGGTAGTTTCCAAAATCAAATGGAAAATACCTGTGTGTGTTATAAGATACGGGTGAACGACTCGTCCGGATCGGGAAATTGTTAGCTTCAAGCACACCGCAGTGCAAACACACCGCATTACTACACATGTATATGTATCACAAAACCTCAAGCATACAATTATATGTCAGTGTAAATGAACGCAAAGTGCAAATCACTTTCGACTGTACAGTCCCCATTCCATAACTAGCTCGATCTCTATAATAAACCAATGTCTTTTTCATGCCAATAGCCCGGTTCTCATGGTTTATTGCTGGGTACAATTTTCGAATAAACCTCAGCATAATCCCAAATCCCAAATCAATGGTCAAAGCGCAACTAATTACTGATAATCTAATATTTCATCGACTAATCACTCATAAGCGAACGGGTTTCCCTAAGTTTGGGATGTCCAAGCAACTAATTACTCATAAGAGAATGGGTTTTCCAAAGTGTAACAAATGAACTACTTACTAATTACTCATAATCCAATCTATAATAAGCGTAACTAATTCACAGTGCTATACAAACTGAACCTGAGTGAAAAAACTGGCGATGTCAATGCCCTGAGCAATCAAAGCTAGAAAGCATTTCAAAGCTTCAACCTTTTCAGAATAGAATTTGCTGTCGAGGAGAGGAGTGATACTGACATGAATTTAGGTTTAAATTTTTGTCAATAGTAAAAAGGGGGAAAACAATTAGATGATAGAGAAGAAAACAATTTCGTGAAGGGAGAAGATCGCGCCAAAATTTCATCAAAATAATGCAATGGCGTGGCTGTCAATGATTGGATGATGGCTATCATTAAGATCATCAGACCAACAGATGGTTTGAACCGTTGGATTAATCTTGCATCTACGGTTGGGGTTTTAATATATTGATAAGGCGGATCGCTGAGCTGGATTATACATATGTAATGCTACGCTTTTAACTGGTGTTGCACGTCAAAACACTAGAATTCCCACCGCAACAGTGCATTCACATATAATGCAACAACATATGAATATTGTTGCAGAAGATCAAAGAAAGCATAGCTTTCGCCACACTTTTCATGCAACGCACACAAATTAGTGTTGAATATGCCCACTTTTGTAGTAGTGTTCTTCTCTCCCTTGTACTCCTCATGCATTAGGGCCATATCAACAAGCTTTTCAAAAGTGGCCCCTATTGGAATATGGGACATGGCTAAACCATGTAGAGGCTCATTCAACCCTTTAGCAAACCGCAAAGCATTTTTGTGTGGTGTATCCACCAACTCTAACCCGAACCTTACTAACTGGTTGAATTTGTTCACATACTCCTTCACCGTCAAATTTCCTTGTTCGAGTGCTAAGAACCTCTCCATCTGTATGCTTCTCTCAGCTTGGGAAAGAAATTTCATTTCAAACCTCTGTCTAAAATCTTCCCATGTTTCTATCGGACGTCCAGCTTGGGTGACGTCCCACCAAAATGAGGCTTTGTCCTTTAACAGCTAAGCAACTAACTGAATCTTTCTTCGGTCCTCCACTTCAAAGATTACGAATAAGTCTTCGGTCTCCTTAAGTCAATTCGGAGCTTCTACGAATGTCTTGTTCCCATGGAATGGCTTTCCTCCTATAGCTCAGAAGTCTTTGCAGATCTTGGCAAAGTTATCAGCTCTTGGAGAAGGAGGAGGAGGAGGAATGATTGGTGCAGCTGGGAGAGGAACGTCTCTTTGGCCTTCGCCAGGCGCCATGGCCTCCAAGTACCTACGAAACCATCCGGGTATTGTGACGCACTCCGGGATATTAGGTATGATTTGTTCCCCAGACATGCTGAAAAAGGGAAAAGGAAGAAATTTAGATAAAGGACAGAAGGATACTACATGTGGCTTTTTGGGGAATGTTTTTCAAAACAGACTTTTCTTTTGAAAATGCTTTCTTTTAAAACCTTTTTGAAAATAATTTCCAAAACCTTCTATCTAATCTGGTAACCTTCAGCTATGATACCAAGTGTGACACCCCACGTTCGTTAGTGTCACTCACTAAAGGAATGCATTAAGTTTCGTGAAGCGCTTATAGGTAAACAGACCCAGAATAATTACAAGACAGATATAAATAAGACAGCAGCAGAAATTTAAATTTTTATTTCAAACATAAATCATAATACTGTGGTCCACAATCCCATAAGTCACAAAAACCATTACAAGAAAATAACTTCTGCCTTACACCATCAGGGTACATAAGTAAATAAAAAGCATAATTTCCCCAATTAAAAGAGATAAGCCATAGTAGAGACAAGAACTTGAGCCATACTTCAGAAGTAGCTCCTAGCAAGATGATATCTGAGTCCTGACTAAGCCTGAATGTTTCCTCCCTGAGAACCTGGGGGAAACAGAAGAAAGAAGGAGAAACAACAGGGTCAGACATAAAGTCTGGCGAGTTTAGTTACTTTTAGCCAGTAGATAAACAAAAGCAACATGATAGGCATATAAAGTGGATAAGAGAGATCACTATATAAATGGCAGGTGTGACAAGGTAAGCAATATAAGGTGTGAGTCCCTCGCTAATGGTTACTCTACACTATTACTAGTATAACTAAAATGAGATGATCCCTTACACTAGACTTAGGGCATACGTCCGAGTGTACCCTAACCACTACCCTAATTGATCGGCTCCCTACCCTGTAAATACCATGTGCTGGCCCCACAGTAGGAGGTATCAATCCCTAAAATGGCAACCCTTTATTTCCAAGATGTGCACAACCATATCTACTAGTGTCACGGACGTCTTATCCTCTTCTGCCCGGCTTATGCACGCACATGGACCGGTCGGTTTGCGCCGCCCACACCATCCATTTCGTTTGGATCTCTTATATTCAATCAGTAAGCGTGCCCCTTCTCTGCCTAGTACGGAGTTCTTTATTTGATGCCTACTCCGGGTTACTGACTTGAAATAGGTCCCACACAATATGATACAAGCTCTCCCCTTTGTCTTGTATCCCCACTAGGTTTCTCCACTGACTATGTATACCCTTAGGTGTCTTTAATCACATAGCCTTATGTCAGTTATGCTTACCCTAAAGGGTGTCTTTAATTACATAATTAACTTTATTATATTTTTTTCACCGGTTATGTATACCACTAGGTGTCTTTAATTACATAATCTTATTGGGTTAAGTTCGTGGGCCTATATGAAAATATTGCCCACCCCCTCTAATTTACTTAACCCACCCACTACCCATCCAATTTTACTTAACCCTAACTTAAGTTCATAATCATACAATCTTTATGGATTAAATTAGGTCAAGTAGTCCAATTCTTTACCATGTCCATTTATGGTTTTATAATGGGATAGACCTCCCACATTAGGCCTACAACATGTGGATGCTGGATATGCCTATCGGGTCCGGGCAGACTTATTCCACACTTGGGCCTAACCTCATGTCATAGCCCGATTCATATTTACGTACTTAGACCTCCCATATTAGGTTCAACATTAGTGGCTGCTAGATATGTCGGTCGGGTCCAGGCAGACTTCCACCACTAATGCAACCTAACCCCGTTTCATAAGTACAATTACAATTCCTAATTGTAATTACTAAACATTCCATTTTTTTTCAAATCTACCTATATCATTATAGGTGATTATTTCTATGTTTCCCTATTTGAATTATATGTCCAATATTACATAAATTATGCCAATTATAAACCCCTTTTTCCCCATTTCCTAACTAACGTATTAACACGTATTTTGGCGGCATCTAGGCTATAAAGTAGCCTAGCCACGACAATGAAAAAGGGAATATGACAAAGGTGATAGTTTTCAACATGTCTTGGCATACACATAAACTTAACATGATAACAAGGTGAGTGGACATGTGATTTTCATCATAACAAGGTGGACATAAAACTGATGAACTTGTGGTAACTACGATGTAAAAGCAACATAATGAGATCTAGTCCAACTATTTAGATCTAGCATAATTAAGGTGACATAACAACATGTTTATATCTAAAATTGGCTTCACATGTCAAGTTTACAACATATTTAGACTAATCACAATATGATAGGTGAAAGGTGATTTACATAAAGAAGTAGATCTAGCCAATGTTACAACTGTCCAATTTAATAGATGTACATTCACCATAATATGGTTACAAGTCAAGATCCACATAGGCAATATAACAGAACAACCACAATTGTATTATATCTAGGGGAATAGATCTATCATAACACAGTATAGGATTTAGCACAAGCTCAGAATCATACTTTACAACATATCCAAGTCATAGTCTTTCACAATTTACTTATATTTACCTAAACCTAAAAACAACTAGAAACTCATAGTGTTAGGTTTAAAGAATTGAGAAAGAACGGATCTAGAATTTCTGAATCTGATTTGTAAAGTATGTTGTTGTAGAAAACGGTTCAGTTCGCACACCAGCAGCATATTGCCTCCATGATTTCTAATGAAGAAAACAGGAGAATAGAACACATATATATAGCTACCATACCCCCTGAAACCGAGTGTCACGTCATCCTTAGGGGTGTCGACACCCTGTGGGTGGGTCGACCCCTAGGTCAACACCCCTCTAGGGGGTCGACCCCCTAGAGCGGGAGTTTTTCCACTCTGAGGAATTTTCGAATTTGAATCGTTCTGGATAAAATTCTGACTCATCTCTGACCCATGCGTATATATATAAATTTTTTATGCATATACAAATTTGAAACCCTCGTAACTTCCTCATACGGTGTCCGTTTTACGCAAACCAAATGTCTATCTTGACCAGAATTTCGAGACGAACGCAATGATGTAGTTTGTTTCTTCTAATTCTGAATATTTAATTAATTATTATTTAATTTATTCTCTTTAATGTCATTATTAATTCAGGGTGATACAACCTGCTCTAGCTCAGCATCCTCAATAGCTTCAGTAGTCAGGTCAGGAGAGTCCAGAGCTTACTGCCATCCGCGCTATGCAGGTCGAGCTCCGTGAGGTTCGCGACACGCATGCAGCGCTGGTATGCACATGAGATTGGATGCATCTCTGTCGTACTACTCTCCTAGCGCGGGCGTGGTAATGTATCATGTTCCAACCGCGGAGGTAGAACAACCTACAATAGGTAGTCGTAGTCGCTGTTAGCATATGCCTTGCACATACAATACCTTGTATCGTGTGTTTTCCTTGCCAGCATTTTTCTTTGTCTTTGTTGTTGTTGTAGTGTCTATAACTGCTAGTAATGAAAATCGCACCACTTCGGTTAATGAGTTCTGTATGTTTAAGAAAAGTATTTTGTATTATTTTGTCATTCACACATCTTTATTTGAATGAAATCTCATTTTTAAATTAGCATTTGTTCTATAGTTGGAAAGAATAGAATTCAGTGTTCGATAAATTTTAGTAAAGGACTAGTTCTACATCACGAGTATATAAATAAATAAATAACCGCTCCTTCTTAAAACTAAAATTTATTTTGGTCTTTTATGAGATTTCAGTTTTCGCATTTTGGCACGATTGACTTCCTTCTTCGCCAAACAGGTGACTTCAGTCGTTTAAACTTCTGCAAAATACATTTTTAAATTTTTAGGAAACATTGTTTCAAAAAAACTTTTTATCATTTTCTTATTTTATAAGAAAGTAAAATGGTTTTGAAAAGGAATTTTTAAAATAAACATATTATAAGTTTTAAGAGAAAAAATTTTTATGAAAAATTTTGATTTTTGGTCACATGATTAGCGTAAGGAAGATTTTTGGATGCTTTGTATGCGCGTTTTAGAGGTGAAATTGGACTAACGATACGATAAAAACGTTAACGATAACAAGGAAAATGCTATTTTGGCCTTGGAAACGTTGTTTCCATATCTTATCTGCAATGCTCATGGGTTATAAATCAACTCATTTTACGTTTTAGAGCTTGCTTTAAGCCTCTTTATAGTCTACAAATGGAAATTTTTAGAGTATTTTGGGTAATTGAGGTGAAAATTCCAATGTAGGGCAGGAAATAGAAAAGTTATAAGTGGGAAAATGTTAAAATTCTTCGCTACAATTTCCTTTTTTCGGTTTAGGAGAAAATAAATAGGAAATGATTAGATTGCGTGACATTTTGGATGGTATGGTTTGGATGCAAAATTGGTTGCTTTTCACTTCTATTCGTAATTGTGTGAAGGTTATGGATGAAAAATAGTTTTCAAATTTTGCATTCATATAGAACTGACAATATATTTAGGATGTTCTACATCATGCATTCAAAAGAATTTTTAAAAAAAAAATTAATGCATACATATAGGAGGATCCGATATAGAATCATCTTGCATGCATATTTTATGGTTGAAATCGCATTATGTACACCATGCACATAGACCCATGGTTGCAAAGTGGATGAACACAATTTGGTTGTAGAATTGGACTATAGGTGTTAGAATATGGGGATGAAATTCATTTTAAGGAGGGAATAATGTAACAACCTGAATTTTGGCAATATAGATTAATTATTAAAATTTCAAAAATAGAAATATATGTAAATGATGGAATTTGACCAAGAACTTTAGCCAATGCATTCATCTCGGAATTCCGTTCAACTTTCATGTTTGGAGTTTCGCGAACAGAGTCCAAATGAAAACGATATGGATGAGAAACGAATATGGACAAAAAATAAATAAATAAAAAATTTAATATAGCATACCTTATTAAACTGGCTTAACCGGGCATTTGACGACTCGGGCGGTCAACCGTAGTGGTCGACACCCGTGGTCGACCCACTGTGCATCAAAACGCTATAATACCACGTAATTTTAACAACAGTAAAGATGATAAATTGAAAGATAATTAATTTAATATTCAGAATTAAGGGAAATGGACTGTGCCATTGCGTTCGTTTCGGAATTCTAGTCAAAATAGACACTTGGTTTGCGTAAAATGGGCACCGTATGAAGAAGTTATTAATTTTTGAAATTTGTATACGTGCAAGAAGAGTATATTTACATATATAGTCCAAAAATTCAAAATTAAGTCAAAACAGTTCAAATCGTGCAGAAATAAGGTGAGCGGGAAATATCTCGTCTAGGGGTGTTGACCCCATAAGGGGGTGTCAACCCCTCAAGGGAGTATCGACCCCCTAAGAGGGGGTCGACCCCTTGGGGCAGACGTGGAAGATTAGTGTTTAGGGATGGCAGCTATATATATGGCCTCATTTCTCATGTTTTGCACAATGAAAATAATGGAGGACTAGATGTTATCTCTACCCAGATTGAATCAAACCTTTCCTTCATTAGCAATCAATTAAAGTTAATAAAATTAGAGATCTGTGATTCAAAGTCTACAAGCTTTCTTCTATTTCCTAGATCCAAACACAATGATTTCATGTTAAATTTAGATTTAAATAATTAAAAAGTAAAACTTGACATGGCTGTAATTTGGATCTATGCCTGTGACCATGTGACCATGTAATTTGGGTTATAGTTACGAACACTCATTTCATTCCGACTAAGAGCCAGAGGATGGCAGCATGGTTGGCAGCAGTTTATGTTCGTGAGGTAGTTCGTCTTCATGGAGTACCTTCCGGCATCATAAGTGATCGTGACCCCATTTTCACCATTGAATTTTGGAAGAGCTTGCAAGAAACATTAGGTACACAGTTGTGTTTGAGCACCGCTTATCACCTACAGATTGATGGATAGACGGAATGGGTGAACAGAGTTCTTGAGGATCTTTTAAGGTAGTGTATCCTAGACTTCAGAGAGACTTGGGAAGAGCATCTTCCTTTAGTAGAGTTCGCCTACAACAACAGTTATCAAGCTAGTATTGGCATGGCACCCTTTGAAGCATTGTACCTATAGATCACCAACTTATTGGTGGGAGACTACCAATAGACTTTTATTTAGACCAGATATGATTAGAGAAACATCCGAGAAGGTTGGTCTTATTAGACGACGAATGAAGACTGTGCAAGATAGGCAGAAATCCTACAAAGATAAGTGAAGGAACGACATTGGATTTGAAGTAGGAGACATGGTTTTTATTAAGGTGTCACCTTTGAGGAATGTGGTTCACTTCCGATCTATAGGAAAATTGGCGCCAAGATTTGTAGGGCCATTTCCCATAATAGAAAGGATTGGCCAAATGGCCTATAGAGTAAAGCTACCAGAGAAGCTATCCGGCGTTCATGATGTTTTCCACGTTTTTTATTTGTGAAAGTGCTTGCATGATACCACGGAAGTAGTTGAGTCGAGTATATTAGAGGAAGTAGAGGTGGAACAGGAGGTGACAGTCAAACGAGTTCCTACCCGTATTCTTGGATCAGAAGTTAATAAGCTCCGCAATAGAGAAGTCAAGTTGATGAAAGTTCAGTGCGAAGATAACCCAAAGGATGCAACTTGGGAGACCGAAGACAAGATTCGTGCCTCATACCCTTTTCTTTTCGAGGATGTGTTCTTGTATTCCTTTCCAAAGCATTTATTTATGCTTGTTTCTATCATTTAAGTATGTCCTATCGATCGATTCTTCGACCTTTAGGTAGGAAACCCATCGATGAAAACATGTGTTTGAAAAATGTTATGTTTGATATATGCAAATGGATGCAAGTGTTTACTAGTGGTTGCCTGTGGATGCATAAACACACACAATAGGCACTAGATCGGCTCAATCACTCTCATACTGCATATGGATGTGTGTGCATTTTTTTCCTTTTAATGGATGAAATTGAATGTATCATCATGTGGATGTTGCATTTGGACGGATGATTGTGCACACATATAGAACTTACAAGTCATAATAGGATTATTTGCATACATGTTGGATTCATGGCACTAACATACATTGCATTAAGGAGGTCGACTGAATCAGTAGACCGCCTGATCTTCGCATTAGTATTGGGACATATACACACACCTTTGCATATGTTCATATAAGCATTAGAAATCTTTTAAGGACAATGGATGCCTGTGATTGGTGGATGAGTAGATGGATATGGATGTTAGGATATACATTCTTCTTAACTTGGAGATTTCGGGGACAAAATCCTTTGAGTAGGGGAGAATGTAACACCCCATAATTTTAATACTAAAGATGATAAATTAAATAATAATTAATTTAATATTCAGAATTAAGGGAAAAGACTGTGTCATTGAGTTCGTCTAGGAATTCTGGGCAAAATAGACACCTGGTTTGCGTAATATGGACAATGTATGAAGAAGTTATTAAGGTTTGAATTTTGTATACGCGCAAGAATAGTATATACATATGTATAGTCCAGAAATTCAAAATTAAGTCAAAACAGTTCAAATGGAGCAGAAATAAGGTGAGCGGGAAATACCCCGCCTAGGGGTGTCGACCCTTAGGTTGACCCCTCAAGGGGGGTGTCGACCCATGTGTTGACCACCTAAGGGGGGGTCGAACCCCCTAGGGCAAACGTGGCAGATTAGTGTTTAGGGCTGGCAACTATATATATGACCTCATTTCTCATGTTTTGCACAATGAAAATAATGGAGGACTAGACGTTGTCTCTACCCAGATTGAATCAAACCTTTTTTTCTTCATCAATCAATTAAAGGTAATAAAATTAGAGATCTGTGATTCAACGTCTACAGGCTTTCTTCTATTTCCTAGATCCAAACACAGTGAGTTCATGTTAATTTTAGATATAAATAAGTAAAAAGTAAAACTTGACATGACTGTAATTTGGATTTATGCCTGTGACCATGTGAATCATATCAGATCTGTTATAACCGGTTTAACTATGTTATTTTGACATGACTATTGTACTAGATCTGAACCTATGCCTAATTATCATGTCAGATCTGTCATTGTTAGTTGATCTAATTCACTGTTTAGGTCACCTTATGTCTGTTTGCGATGTCTCTATTATCAATTCTATTGTCGCATGTTCATTAGATCTACCCCTTTTATGCCTATCTTGTCATTTTTCCACTATAGGTTTATGCCTATTTCTGCCATTATATGTCAAACTTGTTAGTATGATCATTTCTGTCCTTCTCCCTTCATCTTTTCCCTTTTTTATTTTTATAGCCAGGCTACCTTCAAGCCTAGGCATGCCGCTAAAATATTCGAGCGTGTTAAATTGGGAACGAGGGGAAAAACTGTTAATTTATGGCATACTTATAATTGGAATTCGGGCATAATTTGATGCAATACATGAACATGAATTTGGGGACATAAATAAACTTGTGGTTAAAAACCTTAGTTTGGGCATATGGTTTATTATGAACATAATTTGGGAAAAGGGGCATGAAAACCTATAACGACATAGGAATTATTGGTTAATAATGGAAATGCCTAGAATTAGAGTAATTAGAAACTGTAACCGCGCTTAGACACGAGGTTAGATTACGCTTGTGGTGGAAGTCTGCCCGGAACCAACAGGCATATCCAGCGACCACAAGTGGTGAATCTAATGTAAGGGGTCTAAGTGCATAAACACGAGACGTGCTAAGACACGAGGTTAAGTCCTACTTGTGGAAGAAGTCTGCCAGGAACTGACCGACATATCCAGCATCCACAAGTGATAGGCTTAATGTGGGAGGTCTAGCACATTATAATCATAAATGAATATGGTAATGAATTGGAATACTTAACCTAGTTGAATCCATAGGGATTAACATATAATTTTAGTAGGGGTTAAGTAAACTTGTTTGGAATAGTGGGTGGTTTAAGTAAATCTTGGGTGGGTGGGTAATATTTATAGATATAGGCCCACAAACTTTCCTGTGAGGTTATGCAATTTTATGACACAGGTTGGTAGGTATAACCTATAGAAAACCTAGTAGTGGGGATGCAAGACAAAGAGGAGAGCTTGCATCATCTTGTGTGTGGAACATGTTTTAGTCAGTAGCCCATATATAGGTATCAAATGAGTACTCCGAACTAGGTCAGAGTCGGGGCACGCTTACTGGGCTGAATATAAGAGATCCAAATGTGGGGGATGGTGTGGGCGGCGCGAACCGACCGGTTCATGTGCATGAAGGGTCCGGACAGAGGAAAATAATACGTCGTGACACCTGTAGATATGGTTGTGCACATCCTGAAAACGAAGGGTTGCCACTTTAGGGAGTGATACACCCTACTATGGGGCCAGCACAGGGTATCTACGGAATATGGAGCCGATCGATTATGGTAGTAGTTAGGGTACATCTTGAATCCGATATGTTGGGCTGTCTGTTGATTGTATAGGGTGAAAACCTCTCACCGGAAGTACACCTAAGCCTACCACCTATACTTGTTGGGGATCATCTTGTTAATAAGATACTAGTATTAGTGCAGAGAAATCATTAGAGCAGTGCTATTTATTCTATTCGGTTGTCCTAATTACCTTGTCATACTTGCCTTTTATGTTGTTATCTTACTTACCCACTTTATATGCTTGTAATGATACTTTTACTTATTTATATGCTAAAAGTAACTGGACTTTTCAGACTTTATGTTTGGCCCATTTTGTTTACTCCTCTTTTCTTACGTTTTGTCCTCAGGTTCTGAGGGTAGGAGTATTCAAGCTTGATCAGGATTCTGCTTTCATCTTGCTTGGAGCTGCATAGATGTATTGATCGAGCTCTTATCCTTTCTACTATGGCTATGTTTTCATTTGGATAATTAAATTTCTTTTATTACTGTACTATGATATTTTAAGTACAAGACATAAATGTTTAAGATGATGTACTGGGTTTATGTATTTTCAGACTCATGATGTTTTTGAACCATGATGTTATGCTTTATGATTAATAAAGTTTGTTTTTAAATTCCGCTGTTATTTTATATCTGTCGTAATTTTCTTATTTCTATTTACCTATAATGCTTCACGAAACTTAATGCATTCTCTTAATGAGTGACATTAACGGACGTGGGGTGTCACAAATGCCCAGCGACAACTAGGTTTTATAAGGTTAGATTATTATATTTTTTTAACAAATGGATGGATGTTAATTAAAATATATCTAATTGTCTAAGGCCAATTCCACTCCTATAAATAAAAGGGCAAGGCCTCATTCTTTTCCACACAAATCTATGGGCAGCAGCGAAGCTCTGCCATTTTCCTCCTTCAGACCTAATTTCTTATCTAAAAATAAATTCTAATGCAACAAATCAAATCCAAATTGTATATGATTGAGAGGATTATCAGACCCAATGGAAAAGAATGCAAATTAGCACTCAACAATAGATTCTCCCAACTCTTCCTATTTTCTTACATCTCTATAGATCTGGAATATTTCCCTTTTTCAGATAAATTGTAGATTTATAAGAATTTGGGGAATTGTAGGCCTAAAAGATTCAAACTTTGGATTTGGATGCTTGCAAGCGAGTGGGAAATTTATATACATATTTATAATAAAGTATTTATCTTGTTTGTATTAGATCTCAATTTTTATGCCTATTTTTATCACATCTGCCCATGATATTGTTATAATGGAATTAACACCTATCAGATCTGATTGTAAAGATTGTTAAAACTTGTGAATTGTAAATTGTGGTTATGCATAATATTAATTGTAGGATTCTTAAATTTATTTACACTTATTCCCTACAGTTAAGTTGTAAAATATATTGGGATTGTTGTAAAGCACTATAGATAAGGAAATCAATCCCATGTAAACAAAGATTAAATGTAGTTACATTCCAGATCTCTAGTTTAGTGTTGAATAACAAATTAGGTGAATTTGGATAAAAAGATACGATTGGAAATTTATGTGATTATATAAAAGAATTATAACTTATTCAATATTTTTGGGTTTTGGCTTAATTGTTGCAATATGTTGTTTTCCTCTTTTTGAATAAAAATGCATTATTTTGAAATCACAAGAGACAAGATAAAAAGATTTAAAAAGGGAAAAGTGGTGCAAATGTACATATAAACATGAATATACATATTTGTGCATAATTTGCGTTAACTATTCCAAATTATACACTAATATATATTTCTTGTGATTTGAAAATATGCTAATTCCATTAGTTAGGCATAATTTACAGTAACCATAGCTAACGGTCTTTTTGTATGACTTGGAACCTTTTGACAAGATTGAATGTAAAAAGGAATGTTTGGTTGTCAAATAAACCAAATTATTAATTTAAAAGAATAATAATAAAATAATAACCCGCACGAAAATATAAATATATAAATATTGTCCATCCAAATCAGCGTAAAATGGTTAAATACACATTGTATTGAATGTTTAAATATGTTCAATTGTGGAATTATACTAGTAAGGTAATCCATATTGAATTAATATATTTGTGGTGACCATTTGTAGTAATCAGTATAATTAATTGATATAAATCGGACCACAAATCAATAAATAACAATTGTAGCCAATGTTGATTGGGGAATAGTAAATATAATAGGGTAATGGTTACAAACTCCAAAATTAATTAGGATAAATGTTATACACCCTGATTAGGAAATTTAAACTATAACTGCATTTAGACATTGGGTTAAGCTTAACTTGTGGTAGAAGCATGCCCGGTATCACCCGGCAAATCCAGCGTCCACGGGTAGTCAGCTTAATGTAAGGGTTCTAATGTGTAAATATAAATGTACTAAGGCATGATGTTAAGTTCAACTTGTGGTAGAAGTCTGCCCGGAGCCGACCAGCAAATCCAACATCCACAAGTGGTTAACTCAATGTGAGCGGTATGGTGCATAAATAAATAAATAAATAAATAAATAACAGATAATAAATAAATAAATAAATACATAAATAAGAATAATAATTGTCCGTTGGGGTACAACAGATAGACACTTCAGGACTGATAAACTAAGGATACCCAGTGTAAATAGTTGCCTTAGGAAAATATGACTGTATGGTCATAAAGGGGGCAATAAATTCATGAATGGAAATAAATGACGAAAAAGGGGAATTAATGGGTCTGATTGTTGTTTAAAAACAAAGTCCAATTAGGGAACTAGGGTAAGGAGGATATAACTTTCCTTATTTACAACTAGCTAATACGGAACTTATAATTAAAGTTCGAATTGGACTTATTAGACTAGTAATGGAAAACATTATTAACCATAGGAACCCATGACGATAATTATTCTGGTGCGGATAGTATTTCCGTAAAGAGAGTCTAAATGGAAATGACTTAATAACGTAACCCATTTTATCCCAATAGGGAAAAGTATTAAAGGATAATGAGGTACAAACCTAATAACCTTCACGTATAGTCTGCTTCCTGGGTCTTTAGCGGTTGGGGTTAAAGAGTTCACCTGGGAATAGGTCTTTCGGTTTAGGGGTCTTAAATAGCAGGTGTATGTGGGCCTACCATAACCTGGAAATAAAAAAAGTTAGATATGGCTATATACCTATCCTACGGGAAGTAATAAGTGACTAAGGGGATTATCTAATAAGGTCAGATAGATGGTATAACAAGCGATAAAATACCATCTCTTACCTTATGTGGACAAGGGTATATGCGTGAATGACGAATGCTTTAACTAGTACGACCCATAGCTAGTGCCCATTAGTTTATGTTAATGATAAATAATAAGGGATGAGTCGATGAAAATGTGTGTGTGTATATATATACATACACATATATATATATATATATATATATATATATAGAGAGAGAGAGAGAGAGAGAGAGAAACTCCATAACTAGGGGCCTAATATCGATTAAATAACCAGCCATGCTCTAGTATAAAGGCATCACAAATGTATGCGTAAACGTCCTATCTCGGTATTATACTTTGGGAATACTACTTTAGGAAGAGTAGTAAAGTCGTACGTAAACATTTACAAGGTTAGGCTAGGGTCGCTAATCCTGGTAGGCATACATCTTGGGTTGAACCATATAGGATACATCTGTATATTATAATTTGTGTTGTACATTTACAAGGTTTTCTAGAGAAGGTCGGGTTCTCAAAGGTGTCTAAGTTTGGCCTTTGGTCCTCGTTCTCTCTCATGCTCGGTTTTGGCAAAGAGAATTACTTTGAAAAAAGGTAGTTACCTGAGTTAATACTAGTTTGTCCTATTTTGTTTCCGCTATGAGTTTTCTTATCGTACTATGATTATGCTCGTGCTCATTTATTTGCCGGTACCAGATTTACATGCTCCATGCTTGGAAGTGTTTGAGTTTCGATTTTTGTAAAAATTTGGATATAGAAAAATGTGGGGGTGTTACACTTCTTTTATCTTAAATACCCAAATCTGGGTTTTGGTTTTTTAATGCCAAAAGAATTTCGATCCACTATTATTTCCATAAGCGTATTTTTAGGCTTCCATTATTTTATATACCCGAATCTGGGTTTTGATTTTTCTAATGTCGAAAGGGGTTCGGTCCTCTATTATTTCCAGAAGTGGATTTCTAGGCTTCAATTATTTTAAATACCCAAATCAAGGCTCCGAGATTTCTAATGTCGAATAAGATTAGGTCTTTTATTATTTTTAGAAGTGGACTTTAGTGTTTCTATTTTCTTAAATACCTGAATCTGGGTTTCGGGTCTCCAATTGTTGAATATGTTCATGAATTTTCTATTTTTTTCGTTAGTAGCTAGATTTCTAGGTTATAATTTGAGAACCTGAATTTGATTTTCAAATCCTTTGACACCGATGGGGGTAGAACATCAATTATGCAAACAAATTGAAAAGGTATGCAAGCAGTGCAGACTCATATATGTGTGTTACCAGAAGGCTTCAATCAAGTTATGATTCTGCAAATTACAATATATTTATAATTACACTTAAAATATTATGATAACTAGGGTCAAAGTCTTTCTATTAGGTTCCTGGATGAAACAGGGTCCAAAACATAGTTGAGAATGGTCCACATCACCTGCTTTAGTTTCTTCTCCTTATATCTAGTGGTGTCGGCATTGTCTATAGAATCAGTATAATTTTTGAGTCCATATCCATGAACTTTATTTGCTTCTTACAGGAGTCTGTTACCACTTTCATATTCAGCTTCTCGCTTTTTGAAATAATATATCTCATTTTTAAAATTTTCAACTTGAACAACATAATTATTAAGACGAGGTAGACGTCCTCCTTTCTCTTATTTTCGAAATAATCTAATAATTCGAGTTTTTCCTTGTCAACCCGGTCTGTTATGACATTTTAATCTAAACCTCTCAAGGGGTTTACCAACAAACCTACTCATAGAGCCTGTGGTTTTGGCTAAATTTGGCGAAGGTTCGAAGGGTCGAGCAACCATATCTGAGATACCCCTACACTCTAAGGACTTGCAAGAAGCTTAATTTACTGAAACTTATATTCACCAACTTTATGGTTAGGCTTTGATATCTCTTTCTTAATATCAATTGTGGGATTCATTCTTACTTGATGATTTTCCTTTTATAAATCTTTATCCATCTAATCAAGCTTTTGCTCTAAATCTTTTTATTTCCATTTCAACGTATAAACCCAGATTTTTTGCATTTGATTCTTCATAAACTACTCAAGGGAAAGGGGCTATCTTTGAATTTCAAAGTAATTACTTCGCTGGAAACTCTTCGTTGCCCGATTTCAGCACTATGACCCGAAGGTTGAGACCAAATTTCTTCCATCAAGGTCGAGAGTGTCGGTTGAAAACCCTAATCAATAAACAAAGAGATACTATTTAATATTTGAGGGTAGTTTCATAATTTTATATAGAAAACTAGTACATAAATCTTAAAATACATTCATGGTTTTAAGAAAATAGTCTTGGTCCTTAATTCTGTTCCTTAACAAAAAGGGTGTTGCATTTAACAATCAATTTTAGTGTAGTGTTTTGCTTTTTCTAAGAAGTGCTTCCTTCTCCTCGCCTAGAAATTCAAAACAAAACATAAAGCATTAAATGTGGAGTTTGTATAATTCTTATAGAATATGTCGTTGAGTAGGTTTCGACGTCCCAATTAAAGAAGAATTTTCCTGATAAATTCTTCTTAGCTTAATAAATTATTATAGGAAGTCCCGAGTAATAGGACTACTTGGTAAATTTTTCCCCTACCACAATATGAAAAAACAATCTCGATAATAAAAGAAAAGGACAATACAATTGTTCTATCAACAAGGATTTTATTGATTTCAGGATTCCAACACGACTTCCACAAAAAAAAACTAATCATATACATTTCAAAAATTATCTTTCACTGCTTCTAATTTTTCAAATATAATTACAAATAGAATAACGGGTAAGCTTATGTCAAGATCTAGGATCCAACATAGTAATTAGATCGTTAATCCTTAACTCTTTAGTCATTTTGATAAAAACTTTCACAAGAAAAAGACCCTCTCGCTTGTCATTAGGAGGATAGTAGGGCTCTGGTATTTTTAAACTTAAAATTAGTCATCAGGCAAAGTCATCATACTTTGGGACTCATTCATCTAAATATGGTTTATGAAAACTTGTTTCTAGATACACCATCATGAGTTTATTAGCAAGCATGATTGGTAGAAGATCCACAATTGGAGAACTAACCAAAAGTAGTCAACTTACTATTAAAAAAAGAAATGAGTGCTTGAGGAGGAGGGATAAAAGGACTGGTTATCGACTGCTTTTCCTTTTAACTCTCAGAGGAAGAGTCACCAGGCCAAATCTTTCCGAAAGCATCAATATCCCTTGAAGAATCGGAATCCCCATGGCCACTCTCTTCCGGACGATTAATAGCTTGGCCCTCAGAACTACTGCCAACGTTTAAGTTCTTAAGAATGCGGTCATCCTCGTCCCCCTCTTTGGAATTCCCATCTGTAAAAGGAACCTCGGAGGACAGGAGATTTTCCACATCAATTATCTTTTCCTAAGAAACAGATTTAGTATGACGGATTTCTTCCACTTTGGACCAAAAACTTTCAGTCAATGAAAAGTAATAGAAGAAAGATCCAAGTTTGGGTATTTTCTCAAGTTATCTGATTAAACAATCATGAGGGCATTCACAAAGGCATCCTCGGCAACCTTGCCAAAAGATCCAGTAAGAAAATCGTCAACCTTCTTTTATGCATCATGGAGTGTGGTGGTAACCCTCGAAAGGCGTTTTCTTTCTTGACCAGAGACTTCTTTAAAGATGAACATTCCTCCTCAAGGGATGCTTTCTTGTCGACCACCCATGTTTGCTCATCCATTAAATCTTGAAGTTCCATTCTCCAAGTAAGGTTTTGATTAACAAGGATTTAGGTAGATTATTTTTCCATTTCAAGCTCTTTCTTGGCCTTATCCCTGGTATTAACCAATTTTGTATTTTCTTCTTCCAAAGCTCGAACCTTATTCCTAATCTTTGATGAATCTCTTTCAAAACAAGAGGGGGTGTGCTGGGAAAACTACCATCTTACTAGGGGATAAAGACCATAAAAGCAGGATATAAGCAAAGTTTTAAATAAATATAAAAAAGAAAGAAGATGTTGAGGTGTTGTTCTACTACATACTGATATGACGAAGGGGACGTGAGGAAAGGTTTGAAAGAAGGGAGAGATGGAGAGTCTATTAATGTCTTCACCAATTCTGAGAAATCAACTCGAGGACTTAAAAGAGAAGTGCTTGGAAGTGCAGAAGAAGAGGCAGGAAGAGGACAATGAAAATCCTTTCGTACTATATCTGCAAAGAACAGAAAATCAGAAGTCTCAGACATTAAAAAATTACCACCACTCGATGCAAACCTTTGATGGAATCATACCTCCCAACGTGGCAAAGTGACGCTTTTTGTAGTTTTCGAACTCTTAAGGGGAAACGATAGTCTTTTCCTTCTTACCCTCTTCATATGAAATATTTATTGAGGATTTGAATAGCTTGGTTCTCCTCACATAGACTCATTAGTAGGAGTTCAAGAAGCTTTTTTCGCTACCTTCCAAGGTTGTAGAATGGTTGATGCTATCAGAGAAATTCTTTACTCTAAAGGAAAAGGAGTAAGTTTTTTCTAAATTATAGGAGCATAATAAAAAACTTGAGGAACTACAGAAATGAGCCAACAAAACGAAATAAGGAAGGAAATCATCAATGATCACTGGATGATATGATAAGGCTTACATCCACGACCGAGGATAATAGGAGAAATGGAAGAAAAATTCAGAGGATCACCTCGAGCAAGATGAAGAAAACCTTTTGTTGAAGTTTGGATCATAGAAGGAATTCAAAGAATCCTCTATCCTGAAGGGATAAGGTTGTGTTTCGATAAAATATAAAATGCCAAAGTGGATGACCTCTTTGTAAATTTTTCGATAGCCTCCTTTATTTGTTGAATTACTCGATTTAGAAGAACCTCTGCTAGGAAAACGTTAAGCGTAAAGAGTAACAAAGTAAATAGTAAAAAAGAAACATGAGTTTAGAATCCATATTGAGTTTAGAAATTTCCTATTGATATTGGAAGGACACCTAACGGAAAAATATTAGTCCTTCTAACCTTTTGGTTGTCAATATTATTGGTGATCAATTTTTGAGAAGGGTTAGCTCGAAACAGAAGAGGATTCACGCTGCTTATTTTTGCCAAATACACCAAATGATGAGAAGTTGAAGGTTCCAAAGGTGGACCACCAAATTCTTGAGAAACAGTTTCTAAATACAACAAATGGATATATGTACTAGGAAATATTTGAATTGGTGAGACATGATTATGTTCCAAGAAACGAGAAAGAAAAGAAGGAAACGGGAACAAGCCGCTATGTCAAATATGGATGGAAGAACAAGCAAAATATCCCTTTGGGGTATTGTCGATTGTAGCACCAACTAGAGGAGGGATGGCATCAATTCATGACATCCATATGTCAGTATAGCATTTACTTCTTCATGGGAAGTTATTAAAGAGCTCTGGAGGTAACAACAACTTTCTTGAATATCTTCTCTTGAGTTACGGAGGATGATCCACCAACTTCGGGGTCTTACTTGGGATTGGCTTTCTCATCAAACTTCTTCTTACCCATTATGCTGCCAAGTAATATCATTTCAATATTATTAATAAAAGTATCTAGAAATAACAGAAGAAAACCCTTTTTATTAACCTCTCTTAGAACTAGTACAGAATGACTAACAAAGTAGTCAATCACAAGTACTTCCAGAAGGAAAAACGGTTGGAAGCATCAAAATCATTGGATATCAATGATCTACTCATATATTTCTTCTAATTCAAATCGAAACCATTTCCTTCTAAGAAAGACGCAACAGTAATCTGTCACTATCCAGAAAGACGCCTATAGCTCCAAGCTATATTAAGAGCATGTTGGCCTACTTTGTGACTAGGCCACATCAAAGTCCAGATAATCACGATTACATGTACAAGGAACTTAGAATCTAGCCAATCCAGTGACACAGAAGCGGGTCGAACTGGGAAAAGGGAATTAGGTCGAATGGATGTGAGGCGCTTGGGTTGAACAAAAAATGGGATCTTGGGTCGGAAAGGAAATATATACTTCATTACAAGCACGACGGAATAGCTGGGTCGAGACCCATTAAGTCAAATGAAGTCGACCCGACTCGGGTGCAAATGCATGCCACGTATTGTAACTGTCCGTTACTTCCTACTTTTGCGGGTCGATCTCCACGTTGCCACAAACCAGTCACCACTAATCTGCTGTTAATCCGAGCCTATTTCCACGTAACTAATAACCGCTCCCGCCAGAACAGTCTACTGAATCCCTATATATACTGGATCGATCACAAGAGAAGGGGTCATTTTGCCACATAGAAAATTGAACACTCCATATCCAACCGTCAATCCAGTTCGACCCGATCCTTGTATCATCATTTTTGACTGCAATTTCATGAGTTTGGGAGGAATCCCACTATGGTCTTGTAACAACCCGGAAAATCTGAGCCAATTTAAAATTTTTGTTTTGGCAATTTTAATGAATTTTGAATACTTAAAATGAATTATTTTAAATAATAATGTCGAGAAATTTATTTTGAATAGAATTAGAACGTATATATATTTGAATCGACGTTAGAATATAAATATTTATTTTTAATTATAAAAGGAATTGAAAATGGCGCGGTAGTTTGAAAATTCGATTTCAAATTGCAAATGAACATACAAGATTCAAAATAAACCGGATTTTAGCGAAACCAAAAATATTTGAATCTATTTGAGAATATCTTTCCAACAAATCCGAAAAATCAAAATTTCATAGCAGAAATAAAAAGTTATGCCCAGTTGAAAACTCAAAATAGTCGCTATGAAAATATGGCCCTTAAAAAATAGAAATTTTGCAAACGACCTCCGTTTTCGACGAAACCGCTTTTATTGGATCCAGAATGTCATGTTATTGCTAGATTCCAAAATTCATAATTTTTGGGATTAATAGATGAGCGTGGCGATGTAGAACGTGTTTTGATAGTTTTAGTCAATTTGGATTGACCAGAAAATGGCCATTTTTCAAACGGTCTTCAAATTTGACGAAATTAGTTTTGTTAGGACCGTATCGTCAATATGAAGCTAGAAATAATTTTTTTGGAATTTTCAAAGTCCGTACGTGGCCTTGGTAAATTGAAATGTGCATTCAAATTCAATATATAGAGTTATATTTTGATTTGGCGAAAACTGATCGAAATGGCCGAACTGGCTTACGAAACATATCCCATTGTGTTTGGAATGGGGATAATTAGTTATGAGCGACAGTCGGTGGGCTCAATTTTGAGTTCGAATTTTTAAGGTAACCTTTTAGAGAATAAAATAAATAAATTAATATATATTTTTTCATTTAACACCCTCCAACCCCCCCCCCTCCAATTTCTCTCTCACCGTCCAATATTCAGAAAAGTTAAAATGAAAAAAAAAACCGTGGAGACCCAATCCGTCGCCGCTCAACCATCGCGCAACCCTCCCTTCGACACCGCGCCGCAACCAGCCCCATCCTCGTCCCTCCGATCAACTGCGACGCCCCTCCTCCTCAATTCGAAGTTCAAAACCCCCCAACTGCCCCTAACCCGTAACCCTAGTCCCCCAGTACACCAAAACGCGTTGTGCCGCCCCTGGGACCCGCCGCCACCGCCTACCGCCATCACCGGCCATCTGCTCACCCCTCTGACCACCCACAGCCGAAGCGGACCCCCTTTGGAAAAGCCGATTACCTGTAAGTTTTTTAAATTTATTCATTTTTATTTATATGAAGGTGATTAATTTAAAGATTTTATTTTTAATATGAAAGATTATATTTTTATTTATAAAATTCAAGATGTGATTTTTATCGTATAAAGAAAATATTTTTGGCAAGTTAAAAATATGATTTTTAACTAATGAATGGCATGGAAATATTTTTAGAAAAATAAAAATATGATTTTTATATTATAAAGATAATAAAAAATATGATTTTTATATTATAAAGATAATAAAAAATATGATTTTTATATTATATAGATAGTGAAAATATGATTTTTTATATTATAGAGATAATAAAAATATGATTTTTATAATATGAATAACGATATGAAAATATTATTTTTAGTTTGATAAAAATATAAATTTTATCGTATGTATGTAAAAATATAAAGATTCGTTTTTATATAGGTAGAATGGCGATAAAAATATAATTTTTATTTTGTTGGAAGAATTATAGAAATGTGATTTTTATAGATAAAAATACGATTTTTATAATGTTTTCGTTATGTAAAAATACGATCTTTATATGCATATCATTAAGATAAAAAAATTCATTTTTTTATTATATATGAAGCGAAATAAAAATTCGATCATTATATAAGAAGCAGAAATATAAAAATATAATTTTTATATAGAAAGAAGCGTTGTAAAAATATATGAATTAGAAATAAAAATATGATTTTTATTTATTGTAATGAAGCGATAAAAATATGATTTTTATATATGAACAGCGTGAAAAGGATGCGTTGGAATTTCGAACAAATCCAAACAGTTCAGAAAGAAAGACCGATGGAGTGGAACCCAAAGGTGAGAACTTCTCACTGAAATTATTTATGTACAGTTATTTATTTTATAACCGCATATATGAACTGCTCCCCGTCGTCCACAGACCATGGACGACTTGTTTGTTTGATTGTATTGTGTTGTTGGAATTGATTGTGATGTAAATGGACTATATAAAATATTCTTATGTATGGAATAAAATATTTGAATAATAAAAAATATCATTTTTATTGTATATATAAAATATTCATGTGTTGAATAAAATGTTAGAACAATAAAAATACCATTTTTATTGTATAAATGAAGGAAATAAAATATTTACTGAAATGAAAATAAATATTCATAAACAAATCGAATGATTTGTTTATGTACACCCATTTGACTAATATTGATTGGGATGATAAATTTTACATATCGCCCAACTGCACAAATAAAATTCATTATTTGTTGCTTGAAACCCCACACGGGTGTTGGGATGAAATTTGACATACACTAATCCCAATTGTTTAGTTGTATGTCGATCGATTGATTGACAGGCTGTTGTAAGCGTTGAATATTTATATTTGATGCTTATGCAGTGTAGAATGCACTCTGGATGATGGTTGACTGTGTTTGATTGTTGTTGTATACAGGTGTATATGAAATCCATATAAATCAAATTATATGGTAATTGACTGTGTCTGATTCCAGTTCAGAAAGAATAAATATTTTAAAATAACGATTATTTTAAAATAATATTCAGTAAAAGATCAAAATTTGATTTTGATGTCCGATTTGGGATGGATACGAATATATATATATAAATATATAAAGTCGTGTTGACTAGATTAACGCCATTTTGACGTGAACGATATTTATATCAATTTTATTCATTTTTATAATGAATATCGAAAAGGAATTGATTTCAAATGTTTTGAAAATATTATCATTTATATATTAATGATATGGAATATTCAAATTTGATTTGAAATTGAATATGAAGTTGAAATTGTTTTGAAAACAAATTTAAAACGATTTATAAAATAGGTTTTAAAAGGAAATCGACGAAATGTATATTATATATATTTAATGGCCTGAACAGAGCGCGTCGCGCCGCGGCAGTTCGCGAATTTCGACCATTGACTTCGAATTGACGTTACGGGAGACCCGACCGTCGGATTCTCCTGAAACCGGGACCATTGGGTTCATTTCGAAAAGAGCTTTCCAATATAAGAAATTTGAAATCTAATAGCTGGATTTGGAATTATGTCCAAATCTAATTTGGAAAAGGTCGTTATAAGTGCAGTTCAATGACCGTTTATGGAAATCGACTGTACGGGCCTTGATAAAATCATTAAAAATATCAATAATTTGTGTAAAATCATAATAGATGATTTAGAAAGAATTGGGATGAAAAATTCCATATTTGAAAAGATAAAAATATATTTTTATCGAAATGAACTAATTATGAACTAGAATTATAATCCAATATTTTAAAAATAAATAAATTGTATTTGAAATGGTTTTAAAAATAACTAGAACTTCCAATATATGAATTGGAATGGATTTGAATCGAAACCATCTTGGGAATATTTCGATGATGGATTTCGTGATTATACAGGTATTTTTATGGAAATTTGAAAGGTATTTATATCGTTATTTCCAATACGATATTTGTTGGTTTTAGAATTTGATATTGAATATAAGCCGATATATTTTCTATTCAGAGTCTAGTATTTAATATCAAATTGGATTTTGGGTTTGTCTTGAACGGTGTCTTCATTAACACTGTTCTTAAACCCAAATGAGGAAATAATAAATCTTTTAAATAAGATTTAAAGGAGTTTACCAATTAATTTATATTTAATTGGAATTGAATTGAAATTGGTTTTTGGGTTTATCATGAATGGTGTTTTAAATAACACCTGTTCTTTAACCCAATTAACAATGGAATGAGAATTTAGGTTGTTGTAAATGGTATCTTTAATAATACTGTTGTTAGACCCAATGGAGTTAAGAAAATTAGAAACTAACTGGAGATTAGTTAAGTTGAATGGTTTCCTGGGTATTGATCTGATGTTGGTTTCGGCCTTCGGGATTAATATTTAGGGAATTATTCTCTTGTCAATTTACGGTTAGAGACTGATAGAATGGAATGTGATTTTGGGTTTATTGTGAATTGTGTTTTAAATGACATTGGTTCTTTAACCCAGTTAAAGACAAGATATGATTTCCCAAGCTATGATTTACGGTTAGAGACTGATAGAATGGAATGTCGAGGATGAAGGCGGTGGTCGAAGACCGGAGGTCTTTACATCGTTTGGATGATTATTGATGTCTTGATTGGTCTGTACACCCAAGACAAGGTAATAAGTTGTGATCGTCCAGATGTACTTGGAGATCGGCCAGATATGCGAGGGCCTCTCTCTTGTATTGGACATATGGGATGAGGAATAAAGTGCCTCCGGTTTCGTTCAGACCCAGAACGAACTTGTAAATGGATGTGTGTCTGACATCGGATTTCATTCTGTGTGATTGATAGACATCAGTTTCATAGCGTGAATTGCCTGTGTGGCATGCTGAGATGCAAATGATCAAGGCTTCTGTTGAAAAGCATAGTCTTGTGGTTGATGATCAAAGCACGGCTTTAATATAGCATAGCTTTGTGTAGCGTAAATTCGTGAGCCTCGCACCCCGATGTGAACCAGAAACGAGAGAGGACTTCAGGGAAATGGACATATGTTAGTTTCTAGCTAGGAGTGGTGTAAGCGTTTTGCAAGCTCTGACGTTTTACTTATGTGGATGATGGATAGCGAGGCGCCTCAGTTATATCGGTCGTTCCAGGGCCGATGGTATGGTCTTTATACAGACCAATTTTATGCCCCGTAGGGCAGACTAGCATATCGTTTACGGTATTATTAACCCGTTAAGTTTGGGCCGGCCTTGACGATCCAAAGGTCACTCGAGCTCTGATCCTGAGGCTCGGGCTAGAGAGTCTAATGAAGCGGTAAGGACGATCCCTTGCTTGGTTCACAGACGGAAATCCAACTTCCAATACGTGACTTTGTGGTTTTGACTGTAGAGCCTAGTATGGCGACATAGTGGGATGGGGCACTCATGCCGTCTGTGATTGATACATTTATATTTGAAATTGCTTTGACACTATACACTTATAGTAATAGTAAAAGATGAAATTTCGCGTACCAAGCATTTTTGGCTATTATAAGGTAAAAACTCTATACTCCGGCTAGCGTTGCATTGTGTGATGGGACCTGAGTCCTATAATAGCTTCATTATTCTTTATTTAGCATTGCGTTGTTTGTTTTATGCACTGGTATTCTTGGGGGTAAACCCGTTCCGTGTTATACGGCGTGGTCCCTTGATTTACCAAACTTTAAAATCAAATTAATAACTGTTTTAGTTCTCACACCAGTCACATGACTGACCTGGAGTTTATTGTTTTAACCTAAACTCTAGGTTCCCCTATTTTCCACATGGGCAGCTAGTAGTTTTGGTTTTGCAGATTTATATTTACAAGATCCTGGTTTACAGCTGGAATGATATTCAGAAAGCTCTGTATCCGTATATTCCTTTCAGTTGTGTTTTGTATTATTTTCCGCTGCATTGTAAATTGTAAATCTCTGATATTTATCAAATGTATTTTATTCATTCATACTCTATATATTCTTGTAATGTGATGTAAATTGTTGTAATATGCAATGAAATGTTCTTCTGTTTGTGTTCTGATTTGTCATGTTTTCAATTCAATTGGGGTTTTCCTTTACGGGGAAGTTCGGGTCACTTCAGTCTGATTGTTTGAGTGACTCAAGCACTGTAATTGTGATTCTCTGTGAAATCAAAGAATTATAAAGTGGACGTAGGCTCGTTAACGCCGAACTACTCTAAATCTTGTGTGTTTGCTTGCTTTTTCTTGTTTTTAGTTTATATTTCTTCATTGTTCTCTATAAAATCTAGTCAATTGAGTGTTAGAGCCATTTTTGGTCCAACATTTTGGTGCTTTGAATTATAAATTTTGAATTCTCTTCATTCGGGGTTATTAGTCCACTATCTGGATCACCAAGTCCGAAGAAATAATCCTTATTTCCATCATTTTCGAATTTTCAACGATTTCAACAAGTTTGGTTACCATGGCTCCGCGGAAAGATAAGAATTAGCAAACTTCCTAGAGGAATGAAGTGAACGAAGGGCGTCAAGATGGCCAATAGGTCATGGCAGCAGACCAGGCCCGCGGATCGAATTAGCCCAAGTTGAACATGCCCGGGTCGAATCGACCCGACCTGGTGAGAACACATTAGGAGCTGTCGATCCCATTGTCAATCAACCTGTTTATTCATTACCTGTTTCACGTAATGACTTCACATGCTTGCCCGCCAGTTTTGAGGAGACTAATGCTGCCCTAGAATCCCAAAGACGGGACAATGCTGCATTCCATAATGATATGAATATAATGGCTAGATAGATGGATGAGCTTCAAAGGCAAACAACACCGTCACCTACTCATTTCCAAGAAGCATAAGGTTCATCTTCCTCTGAGGAAAATGAATGTCATTCACGCCAGAGCAGACCTCTAGAAAGGCCTGAGAATATTGAACAAGTCTAGTTTAGCTCATTGGGTTCATTCTAGTTTACGCCTTCCAGCACTATTAATGGACAATTGGTTTTGCTGCATCAGCCACTACCTTTTCCATTCCATCTGTTACAACAACAATTTTATCAGGTTTGCTTTGTATGTAATAGAATTATATGTTAAACTGCTGGTTCATTTACTGAATGATCTCATGTTATCTTAATTACCTATGTTCTATTTTGAATTTTTATCGACTTTATTTTTTATACTGTATAGCTTAGGGAAAGCAATATATGCATTACAAATGACAGAGCATGATCTGTCATAAAAGATTTCACTATTGGGGTTGTAATACAAAACTACAATAATTGGCCCTCCTTGATTTGATGGGGTATTGAACAACACATAAATTATTATGTTTGACTCGGTTTACGTCTCAGATCATTTGTCTACTATTGCAATTTTACATGCATATTTCAAGTTTACATCTCTGTTCAATGGTATTGTTCAATGCTTTTTGGCTTGCATGTAGCTTACTATTTTTGAATTGTATTGCTATTTGACAGGTAGAAGAGATTTTCATTCGCATAAGGGCTGAAATGAGAAGATAAACATCACCATTTAGGTAGAAATGACATATTTGGAAAATATGATCACAATATTTGTATATTCAGAAAATGTATTATAGTAGAGAATAGAAATTATTGTATGTGAATAGTGCATGAAAATTTTGTGAACTTTTGCTGCAATCATATGTAGTATTAAATTTCTATTGAAATAAAATATTTGTTATTTCTTGATAATATATGTTTACTTATTTAGTGAATGTTATTGGAAAAGCATGTTTATTTATTTTTTGATAATATATGCTTTCATTATTACATTATTAAATGCAGATGATGGTTGATTATAGTAGACAAATGGGTTTTCTGAATTTTGCAACCGGCATGTAGTGTTGCTAATAATCAAATTGCAACTGTCAGAAATAGTTGTAGTATCTCACTTTTCCAACGTCTATTTCAGTTTTGCAACTGGCATTTGTTGTTGCAAAAGGGTATGTGCAACAATGAAGGCTAGTTGCAAAAAAAATCTACCGCAACTTTTTATTGCAACCAGCAATAACAGTTGCGAAAAGCGATCGATCTTTTGCAACTACGGCTATCTCGATGGAAGCGGGTTGTTGTAATTGGTCTACTGCAACAGAACTTGCCAATTGCAAAAAAGTTTTTTTGTTGTAGTGACTATAAACATGTGGGGTGTTACAGCTAGCCATAAGGAATATAAAAAACAAGAATAGGTATGGATCACAAGTAGAATTGAAAGCAGATGGTAAGGGGAAAATGGATTTATACACAAGACAAAAATATATAGTTTTAAGGAATCCTACGGAATTAATTTAGTGTTTTCAGACATATTCCTTTCTATCTACCCCAAAGGAATCGAAAAGGAGCACAAGTTAATAGGATAGACAAGGACAAAAAAAAGGTCAAGGTGAGATGGATCACAATTGTGGACGATGTATACAAATGTATTATATTTGATGTACGATAACCTTATGTATTGTTCTGCATATATCACATTATATTCTGAAAGCCTGCTCTTATACAAAGCTATAATGCCCCCACTCTGAGACCTACATTATGCATTAGCTAAGCTAAGTATGTCAGTGTTTTTTTATTACCTCATATGTGGTCGACACACCTAATTATTAACTAATACGATATTATGGTGGTTTAGGATTTTTTTTCAGAATAAATGTAAAATATGAGTAAGTAAATATATTAGTCGCAAAATAGTAAACCATGTCAGAGGGTGTATAATACATCACTATATGTCATAATAATATAAAATCATACATAGGAAGCATAAACTACTGAATAACAAATACAACCATCCATAAAAGAATATATACATAATGGTAAAATAAAAAGTCGTCAACTAAAAAATACGATATCCAAGCCAAAATGATAAATCCCATCAAAAGCTAACAAAACGATCTAAGGAAGCTGCAATCCATACCTAACCTGCAACTCAGTCTGACTCGAATGAAAAACACATATGGGATAGGCAAGCTTTAACTTATCAGTAGTAAGGATCTTAGTAATAAGCGGAAGGGTGAAAACCATTCTGTCGTTGTCAACCGAACGATGTAGTATTCATCATATCATTCATAAGAAAGGGCGAATTAATGGTTCATCTATATATTTAAAGGGAATTCAGTAACATGCATTTGGTTTCTCTTGAGGAAGCCTATAAGTAAAGTGGAAAAGGGATGAGAACCATATAATAGCTTCATAAAGAAACCGTAATGACCCTGTTTTTGACTAATTTTGTAATACAATTTTTATGGATTGTTTCAATAATTGATCTAATCAAAATAAATTGTGAATAATAAATACTGGGAAATTCCAAGTACATATTTTTATGGTTTAAAATTCTTTAACCATTGTATATAGGTATATAAATTCAAGTAAATAGTGTTTTGTCGTTTTGTTTGTATTTTAGAATTTGTTTTAATTCTTGTAAAAAGGTATAATATTAGATTTGAATACTGTAGAAAAATAGAATAATAATTATTTAAAAATCCTATGTATATATCTTTACTTGTTATATTTTTATATATAAAAATAAATGTTGTTTTAACATTCGGTTTGCATTTAAGCTTGTTTCAAATTAATGTAAACATAAATTTTGTTTTTGATTATATGATTAATGAGAATAGTTTAAAGCAAAATCTCAATTAGGAAGGAATGAAGAGAAGATATAACATTTAATTGATGTAAATAGCATAAGATCAAATACATTTAATAAGTTGATTTTCCTTAAGAGCTAAGATTTCCATATTTAAAACATTAAGTACAAAAGAACATGGATATTAAATCTATGGCATGTAGATGATAAGATATTAACAATAAATAGGATAATTTTTGCTTGGGTATGAAGTTTGGTAACTTAAAAACATTAAGTACATAAGCCTATAATGTTTTGAAACTACTTAGAAGCAAAATTTAGTTTTAAAAACATATTAGTACACATGTTTGTACAAATATACATATAACACATGGCTTGTACATCCATACATAGCCTGGCTATGTGCATAGCAGCTAAAAGAAATTAAACAACTTTCCTTTCCAATGAAGTTTAGGCATCCCACACCATGAAGTACATAGCCATTAAGAGATTGAGTTTACTTGGAGGAAAAGTATGGGTTTTAACAACAATTTACACATGTGATGGTACAAAAATATGTGCATCTAATGGTCTGACCATCCATGTGCAAATGGAAAGATTTAATATAGAATGACCAAACAATGCATTTTCAATCACATAGTTAAGACAACCTAAACTCTACTCAGTAAAAGCTATAAGCCACACCATAGTTTATTATTTATTTCATCTATAAATACACCTAGAGACTACATGAATCCATCCAAAAAAAATCTGAAACTAGAGAGAAAAACTGGAACCAAAATGGTTGCAAAACACAAAAGGAAACCTAGAACTAAAAGCATAAAACAATTATCAAATTTGTGAGTAATCTCCCTTTTTCCAATTTAAAATCTAATGCTAATTGATATACATGATGATGCAAACTTATATATATATATATAAATGCTCTTGAATGTGTAGTATTAAAACAATTTGATCTTCGTATTAAATCCGAAATGAATGGAAACTGGAATGAACAATAGAAACCTAGAAACAAATAAAACAATAGGCTTTGTTAAACCACTGCCTTGCATCAAAAAATCAATAACCCAAATTTTAGATTGTTTGATCCTGAATCATCAACATGGAGATTGTTTGCATATGTCTATAGTAAATTTTAAAAATGGTTTCAACTTGACTAAAAGTTCATATTCTCATATATATATATATATATATTATATGTACATATTATATATATATACATATTATATATATATATATATATATGTATATACATATATATTATATATACATATATATTATATATATACACATATAAATTATATATACATACATATATATATATATAACTTACAGTAAAAAGGTTTGAAAACTCAAAATTTCAGATACTTATCTCTTGAAATCCAGATGTATGATTGTATTTGTTATTGCAAATCATGAATTTTAGTGATAAAATCACAATTTTTTGTAATGTATTTTGAGAGAATCTTTGAGTTGATTGGAATTTGAACTTTGGTCGATTCTAATCGATGGAGATTGTAGGCAACCCTATCGTTGATGGTGGAGCAGCTCTGGAGGGTGGAGATCACTAGAAAAATATAAATAAAATTCTTGTGTAATAGGTAATTCAGTTGAGATAATTTTATGGTTTAAGAGTAAAAAATTGTGCCCATTGTTTGCGTTGGAACTGCTACATCGTCGGAGGTTCAGAGTTAATTGCACCAAGAGGGTTATGAGTTGGAAATTATCGACTTCATTTTGGTAAAGTTTGAAGATTAATGGAGGCAAGGGGAGGTGGCATGAGGCGTTTTCTAGGATTGAGGTAAAGCTTTGTGTTAGGGTGGCAAAGTTGAATTTCGATACAGGTTGTTGAGGTGTGTTTGGGTAACGATGATAGCTTCAGGGATCAAAGTATGGTTTGTGGCGATGGTGTCGGAGGTGAGACGACCATGGTGGTGGGTGTATACTTTCGCGATGCATACAGTACAAAGGAAATGGATGAAAGATCAACATACGGGAGAAGAAGAAAAGAAAAGAAGAAGAGGAGAAGGGGAAATAAGGCTGGTTTGGGTTGGTTGTGTAATAGGGTGAGCCAGTTGGCTTGGTAGAAGGAAAGAGGAGTTGGTGCATGAGTTGTTTGTAAATGGACTGGGCTTGGCCCATTGTCTAAAAAAAAAGAAGGGGAAGTTTTTATATATATTTATATATATAACGTATGTCGGTTCATGGAATTAGGCTCGGCCCATTACAATTAAAAAGAAAAAAATGTTTTAAGTTAAAATTCTAATGTAAATGGAATATACTTATATATATTTAAAATATATATTGATATGTATATATATAAGTTAGTTCAAGAATATATGTTCGAATAGATTTTAGCTCGTGTGTGTGTAGTCGAGTCGATCGATAGTGTGTGTAAGTAACTCGACGTCGCTATCGAGTTTTAAACAAGTCAATTTAAAAAGAACTGATTTATTAAGTAATTAAAAGTGGTTTTAATGCTAAATATCAATTAAAATTAATCGAACGTAAATTTAGTTGTTGAACTAAATTTACGCGTAAACTGTTACGAATTGATGAGTAATGATCTATAAATTCGGTAAATTCCTAGTCGGTAGTTCAATTAATTGATTTATTAATTGAGTTATGTACAATTATGTATATCATAATTATATATTTTAAATTGAAATATGTTAGTGGAAATAAACACTAGTCCACTATAAACTGAATCAACTGAATTGTTGGGACACCCTGTTAGCAGAAATAAACACCAATCTGCTATGACATATTTTATCAGAAAATATACGTTGTTGAGATATTATATTATCAATTGGTAATACTGAATTGTATTAACATGTTTGTTTATGAAAATTAGGGTAACTGTGACGGCCCGCCCCGCGCCAGCTGGCATTTCCAATGAAGGTGCACTGTGCCGATGTCCAACCAGCACGGGACGGTCGTCAAAGAAAGGAACGAAGGGAATTTGAACTAACAAGGAACCTGTAGAATGTCTCATAGCGCATGGAATAAAATATAATAATAACATACTTGACATAAAACAGGCGAGACAGTGCATAAGCTAAGAACTAAACCATAATCGTCATAGTAGCGGAAATTCAAAATACAACTTTTGTTTCACATCATCACTATTACAACTTTTAAAACTGTCTCTAAAGAAAATAAGAAAGGTACACTACTAATGCCCAAAGTAGTGACCAGCAGTGATACAGGGAGAATATATATATATATATATATATATATATATCATACGTGGAAGCCTCCTGCTCGTCTCTGGTAGAACTATCCATGCATATCACCTAACCTGTCTCTGGTCTTCCCATTTAAGAGCACCCAGAGTAATAAGAAGAGACATAAAACTCTGGGTCAGACAAAAGTCTGGTATGAGCAATAAGCAGCAAAATAGAACAATAATAGGTATATTAAACCATACCTGAACCTGGACGTGCAACCAAAGAGTTAGCACAACAGGATTTACAATACTCTAAGGTAACACTAGCATATGGTGTAAAGGTACGGGGGTGGGGGTGTGCATGTCATAGTGATGGCAAACGATCAAGCATATCAGCCATCCTCACATCTCTCACTCAGTGCGTAAAGCATACAATATCCACTGCTTTGACCACTCAAATCCTTGCTATGATCACTCTGCCCCATGAAGTCATAACAACTCCACTGCACTGGCTCATAGCCTCGCTACGATCACTCTGCCCCGTGAAGTCATGATGACTTCACTGCACTGATCCGTAGCCTAACATCCGTTTTAGTGGTGAATCAAAGTTATGGACATCGATAACCCCTTAGCACACGTCCCGCAGCAAAGCCCAACTCATGAAGTTAAATCGTTGATCCCAACTGGACCCTGAGTATAAACTTACCGTTTGAACTACCTTTGCATCTCGGGTTTTGGTCTCCTCCAGATCGGTCTTCATTTGGTTCGTAGCTCATGCCTCGCGTCCAAGCTCCTTGATTCGGTTCACAGTCACCCTTCTGGTTCGGGTCGGACTATCCATACGGGTCGGGTCATGGTGCTCTGGTGCTCGCCGGTTAGTGACACCCTTCCGTTCTTGGCTCCTTTCTTTCTGGCATCGGGTCGGTTCGTATGTCGTAGGTCCAAGCATCAATTCGTGGTGTCCTTGTCACGAGCGGTTCGGGCTGGTGGTCGTAGCCCTCTGGTTTGGTTCGGATGGTGCTCCATCTCCAGGTTTCGATCTGGTTCCCTCCTCCGTCTCTGATCCGATCTGCAGCTTTCCGATCCGATCCTGTCTTAGTTCATGTGGCCTTCCTTGTTGCCAAGCTTTTCCTCTTGTGCTAGGTTCCGATCCAAATCAGTTCTCCTTTCCCAGTTCTCCTATCTGATCCGAGCCCCATATCCGATCCGAAACCCTGCACATTTCTTACAACTTTTCAAGAAACTGTTTTACGCCATACGACGGCGTTTTTGACCATTCTAACTTTCGTAATAAATCACAAATCATACCAAACAGTCATAGCAATATATAACATCAACCATAAACACCAAAACAACAATATGATATGTTAAAATGGATCAAACATACCCAAAACCCATAATTTCCCCTTAATCCCCTTTAATCATGTTTAAGCATACAATTAACAAAACTTATCCAAATTAACCCAAATTTCTATCAAAGCACTAAAATAATATTTTAGAATTTTACAATTTTTTCCAGATTTTTCTGAGTTATAATTTCGCTAATTATCACTAATCACCCCTAACTAGCCGTAATTAGCGAAAAACAATGCAAATCACTCACCTTAGCCACAAATAAAACTTAGATCTGAAACTATATCTGATTTGGGTCAAATCTACATGCAACACAGCAGCTCTAACTCTGATTTGGTGTTATTTCTCCTTGATTTGACGTAGATTAGCTTAATCCTTGATTAGAGAGCGATTTGGGTGAAATTAGAAGGTGGAGGCCTGGCTAGGGTTAGAGGAATGTTTTAGGCGACTGAGAAAATGAAAATAGATCGTTTTCTAACTGATTTCAGCCTCACCATAACCCAAATCCCGAAATGGGTTATGGGCCTAGCTGCTAATCACCCTAATCAGGTCTGGTTAAGTTGTTTTTCACCTTCTAAACCTTGTTTCAGCCATATCTTCCAAACGATGAGTCCGTTTGGCTAACGTGACCACACTACGGAATTGTAAACCATCATTTGAATCCAATGGAAATGATTTCAGGTCAAAACTCCTTACCAATCAAAAGTTATGGCCGAAACAAGATCATCTAGGGGGAAAACAGTCATTTAAAAATCGGCAAAAATCATGAACATGGGAAATAACCCCATAGTCGTTCCCCAAAGTTACACGACTATACGACTTCGTATGAGAGAGAAATAAATATTATACGATCCTTGGATACGTAGAATGCGGGTCGTTACACTCTCCCTCCATAAGAAATTTCGCCCCCGAAATTCCTTAACCAAAAACATACAAAGGTGTTCTGCATGCCTATCAGTCATTCACAAACAATCAAACACACACAACAAGCACATCAAGTCTATCCTAGCATGCGGAATAACTAAATCGCAATTTAAATTCTTACCAGGCAAAGAGTTCTGGATACGTCTCCTTAATGTTCTCCTCTGTCTCCCAAGTACAGTCGTTCTCATCCTCGCCCCACTGAACCTTGACTAGATTCACCGCTTTCCTTCGAATTTTCTTCGTATCGTGCTTGACAATACGAATCGGCTTGCGGTTCCCAACCGCCTTGGGTTCTACCTCGATATCATCCAACTGATCAGGTGAAATAGCCACATCGGGGTCGTGCACGAATTTCCTTAACCGGGAAACATGAAATACGTTATGAACTCCTACCATCTTGTCCGACAACTCAACTTTATATGCTAAATTCCCAACTTGTTCGAGAACTGGGAATGGACCAACAAATCTTGGTGTTAACTTGCCTCTCCTACCAAATCAAATCACGCTCTTTAATGGAGAAATCTTGACAAACGCCAAGTTGCCAATGGAGAATTTTAAATCTCATTTCCTCTTATTAGCATAACTCTTCTGCCTATCTTGGGCAGCCTTCATTCGTTGTCGGATAACCTTGATCTTATATGATGTTTCTATTATCACATCTAGCCCAAGCACAAATTTCTCACCGGTTTCTAACCAATATGATGGTGAGTTGCACGGTCTTCCGTACAAAGCTTCAAATGGAGCCATACCAATACTGAACTGATAACTATTATTATATGCAAACTCTACTAGATGCAAATGGTCATCCCATGACCCATCAAAATCCAATATGCAAGCTCTTAAGAGGTCTTCTAATACTCGATTCACCCTCTCTGTCTGACCATCGGTTTGAGGATGATACGCGGTACTGAGATGTAATTCTGATCCTAAAGCCTCTTGTAAGCTCTTCCAAAATCCACTAGTGAACAACGGATCTCAGTCACTTACAATGCCTTTGGGTACTCCATGAAATCTCACTACCCACTTCGCATATAGTTCTGCTAACTTAGCTGTTGTTCTATTCGACTTAACGGATATAAACCTTGCACTCTTGGTCAATCGGTCCACAATCACCCAAATACTATCATGGCTCGATCTAGTCCTTGGAAACCCATCAATTAAATCCATCGAGACTTGTTCCCATTTCCATTCTGGAATTTCTAATGGTTGCAACAAACCACTAGGTTTCTTTTTCTCAGCTTTAACTAACTGGCAGTTCATGCATTTGGATATAAACTTCCCAACGTCTCTTTTCATTCCTTCCTAGTAGTAGGTCTGCTTCATGTCTCGATACATTTTATTACCACCGGGGTGTATAGTCAGTTTTGAGTGATGACATTCTCTAAGCACTTCATCTCTCAATCCATTGACATTGGGTACAACTAATCTCCCATTCTTTCTAAGCCATCCATCCCGATCAAGCCCATACTTGTTCATCTCCTCGTCGATTCTCATCTCTAACTTGGAGATGATTTCCAATAGGTTAGGGTCGTTCCTCTGACTAGAACCAATCCGCTCAGTTAAAGTGGGTTTGATCATCAAACTTGCTAACATCTCTGGATCCAATTCGCACTTCGGTCTGAAATTGTACCCTGCGATATACTCTATTTGCTTCCATTCAAGAAACATGGCCCCTAAACTGACATGTCTTCCACTCAATGCATCAGCTATCGCATTGCCTTTTCCTGTTGTACATGCGATATCGAAATCATAGGAAACCAAGAATTGTAATCATCTTTGTTGTCGGAGGTTTAGATCCTTCTGAGAGAAGAGATACTTTAACGATTTATGATCGGTAAATAACTCGAATCTTTCTCCCAAAAGATAATGTCTCCACATCTTCAATGCGAACACGATCGCTGCCAATTCCAAATCATGGGTAGGATATCTTTTCTCATGCGGTTTTAGTTGCCGACTTGCATAAGTGACAACCTCACCTCCTCGCATCAATACAGCACCTAGTCCGGTACCACATGCATCTATATATACTGTCATCTCTCCATTCCCCTTAGGAATGACTAACACTGGTGCACATGTCAACTTTTCCTTTAGACTCTTGAATGCATTTTCACACCTTTCATGCAAACGAAAGCTTGATTCTTCTTGGTCAACTGAGTTAACGGTGCCGCTATCTTGAAGAAGTATTGGATAAACTTACGATTATATCCAGCCAATCCCAAGAAACTTCTTACGCCTGTTGCATTCTTGGGCGTAGACCAATCTTGTACCGTAGCCACTTTCGCAAGATCTACGACAATATCATTCTTTGAAACAACATGGGCCAAGAATCTCACTTCTCTCCTCCAGAAGTGACACTTAGAAAACTTAGCTTTCAATTGGTGTTTTCTTAACACCTCCATCACTACTCTCAAATGTTCCTTGTGTTCTTCCTTTTTACTCGAATAAACAAGTATATCGTCCATGAACACAAGAACAAACTTATTCAGTTGATCCCTGAATACCCTATTCATAAGATCCACAAAATATGCTGGTGCATTGGTCAACCCGAATGGCATGACCAACCACTCATAGAATCCAGACGGCGTTCGAAAGGCCGTTTTAGCTATACTCTCAGCTTCCACCCTAAGCTGATGAAAACCTGTCGCGGGATCCAACTGGGAGAACACTATCGCGCCACTCAGCTAAACAAATCATCTATCCGCGGTAGGGGATACTTATTCTTCCTCGTCACCTTATTCTATTCGCGGTAGTCCACACACAATCGAAGGGAACCATCTGCTTTGGTAGCAAACACAACTGGTGCTCCCCACTCAGAAACACTTCTTCTGATAAATCCCTTCTTCAAAAGATCGCTTACTTGCACCCCGAGCTCTCGCTACTCCCTTGGTGCCATACGACGAAGTGGAATCACTATAGGTCTGGCATCTTCCACTAAATCAATACGAAACTCAATCTCTCGGTGTGGTGGAAGTCCGGTCACTTCCTCGAAGACGTTCGAATACTGGCCAGCCATGAGCACATCTGACAACTCATCATGCGGGATGTCGAGGGAATTTTGAAAACTAGCCATTACCCCATCACTAGGTAGACCACCAAACACTACCCTCCGCCCATCATCCGCTCTAACTGTCACCAAAAAGACCTCATAGTCTACCACCACCCCCTACCTTTGTAGCCAATCGACTCCCAAAATAATTCCAAACCCAGTAAAGCCCAAAACAAAGTAATCACAAACAAACATACATCCATGACTCGATAAGACCACATTACGATAAATCATACTAAGGCTAGTCGAACCGCCAATCAGGTTCATCACTGCTAAAGGTATATCGACTATTTCAAGTTCCAATCCCAACCTATCTACCAGGTCACTAGATATGAAGGAATGGGAAGCTCCGGTATCAAACAATACTCGAACAGGAACATCATAAATAGAAAGCATACCTTGGATAATGACATTCTTTCCTTTCTCCGCTGCAGTTGGGTCATTCGACGAATAAGGAACAACATTAATAGCATATGCTTTCACAATCTACTTCTCTTTAGGGGGGTGCAGACATTTATCCTTGTGATGTCCCACATGGCCGCAGTTGAAGTACTTCATGTCCGCTGGCTTTGCTCGATATTCTTTAGCATAATGGCCCTTCTTGACTAAAGCACTCAACATCTTTCTTACTCTTTTTCTGACCATCCTTAGCTTGGTTTTGCTTCCTCTTATTCTGAGAATTATTCTTGCCTCCACCGCTTGCTTGCGGCTTTGGCCCCTCTGCAGATATAACAGGAATTTAGTCTTGGGCTTATGATAAAGGCTCTCTGATCTCAGTGCCTTCCCAACAATCGATTCAAAAGTCTCATCAATATGGTTTATGAGCCTTTCTCCCAAATACTGATCTAAACCAGTTATGAACTTCTCGTTCTTCTTCTCAGCAGTGTCAATAAGGGATAATCCATATTTCGATAGAATATCGAATTCAGCAATATACTCCGAGACCGCCCTACCACTCTACTTAAGCTCCACGGACTTCCTAAACAACTCTGATTTCTGAGCAGCTGGGATAAACTTATCACTGAATCGGGCCTTGAATTGATTCCAAGTAACTTGATCCTTAGGGGTAGCTGCCTTAATAGCATTCCACCAATTCAGAGCCCGTCCGTGCAGCTGACGGGATGCTAGCTTCCTCTTCATCGCATCCTCGATATCCAAGTCTTCGAAGATACGCTCACAGCTATCCAACCAATCCTGAACTTCTGTAGCCAATTCCGTTCCGTGGAAAGGCTTCCCACCAAGACTAGTGTAGTCCTTACAAAGCTTGGCGAAATCGGCCCTAGGCGCCTGCACTGCTGCACCACCACCATTTGCAACATTAGGAGCTGCCCTCTGAACATCTCTAAGCATCTCTCAAATGATGTTAGTGAACATCGTCCTCATATCAGGAGCATTCCCATTATTAGATCCTCTACCATCACCCCTCGTATGTTGGCTCATCGTTCAATCTGTAAGGAGAAAACGATTAACCATCTCTCCAGTGGTGCCAGTGCAGTGCGACTCCAACCTTAAATATACTAATAGTATATATATATATATATATATATATAACCTTTTGAAAACCAAAATATCACAAATACGCGCTCTCATATACGTACTATCTCTCCCTGGTGTCTTTCCCTAATTTAACTACGTAGCCTAGAGCTCTGATACCAAATGTGACGACCCGCCCCGCACCAGCCGACATTTCCAACGAAGGTGTGCTGTGCCGATGTCCAACCAGCACGGGACGGTCGTCAAAGAAAGGAAAGAAGGGAATTTGAACTAACAAGGAACCTGTAAAATGTCTCGCAGCGCATGGAATAAAATATAATAATAACATACTTGACATAAAACAGGCGAGACAGTGCATAAGCTGAGAACTAAACCATAATCGTCATAGCATCGGAAATTCAAAATACTGCTTATGTTCCACATCATCACTATTACAACTTTTAAAACTGTCCCTAAAGCAAAAAAAAAAGGTACACTACTAATGCCCAAAGTAGTGACCAGCAGTGACACAGGGTGAATATATATATATATATATATATATATATATCATACGTGGAAGCCTCTTGCTCGTCTCCGGTACAGCTACCTGTGCATACCACCTAACTTGTCTCTAGTCTTCCCGTTTAAGAGCACCCAGAGTAATAAGAAGAGACATAAAACTTTGGGTCAGACAAAAGTCTGGTATGAGCAATAAGCAGCAAAACAGAACAATAATAGGTATACTAAACCATACCTGAACCTGGACGTGCAACCAAAGAGTTAGCACAACAGGATATACAATACTCTAAGGTAACACTAGCATATGGTGTAAAGGTACGGGGGTGGGGGTGTGCATGTCATAGTGATGGCAAACGATCAAGCATAGCAGCCATCCTCACATCTCTCACTCAGTGCGTAAAGCATACGATATCCACTGCTTTGACCGCCCAAATCCTTGTTAAGATCACTCTGCCCCCATGGAGTCATGGTGACCCCACTGCACTGATCCATAGCCACTAGTCCTTGCTATGTCCACTCTGCCCCATGAAGTCATAACAACTCCACTGCATTGGCTCATAGCCTCGTTATGATCACTCTACCCCATGAAGCCATGATGACTTCGCTGCACTGATCCGTAGCCTAACATCCGTCTTGGTGGTAAATCAAAGTTATAGACATCGATAACCCCTTAGCACACGTCCCGCAGCAAAGCCCAACTCATGAAGTCAACTCGTTGATCCCAACTGGACCCTGAGTTTAAACTTCTCATTTGGACTACCTTTGCATCTCGGGTTTTGGTCTCCTTTGGATCGGTCTTCATTTGGTTCGTAGCTCATGCCTCGCGTCCAAGCTACTTGGTTCGGTTCGCAGTCTCCTATCTGGTTCAGTTCGGACTGTCCATACGGGTCGGGTCATGGTGCTCAGGTGCTCGCCGGTTCGTGACACCCCTCCGTTCGTGGCTCCTTTCTTCCTGACACCGGGTCGGTTCGTATGTCGTAGGTCTAAGCATCGATTCGTGGTGTCCTTGTCCCGAGCGGTTCGGGTTGGTGGTCATAGCCCCTGGTTTGGTTCGGATGGCGTTCCATCTCCAGGTTTCGATCTGGTTCCCTCCTCCGTCTCCGATACGTTCCGCAGCTTCCCGATCTGATCCCATCTTAGTTCATGTGGCCTTCTTTGTTGACATGCTTTTCCTCTTGTGCTAGTTTCCGATCCAAATCGAATCCCCTTGCCCAGTTCTCCTATTCGATCTGAGCCCCGTATCTGATCCTATCTGAAACCCTGAACATTTCCTGCAACTTTTCCAGCAATTGTTTTACGTCATATGACGGCGTTTTCGACCATTCTAACTTTTCTAATCAATCACGAATCATACCAAACAGTCATAGCAACATATAACATGAACCATAAACACCAAAACAACAGTATGATATGTTAAAATGGATCAAATATACTCGAAACCCATAATTTCCCCTTAATCCCCCTTAATCACGTTTAAGTATACAATTAGCAAAACTTATCCAAATTAGCCCAAATTTCTATCAGAGCCCTAAAATAATATTTTAAAATTTTACAAATTTTTCCAAATTTTTCTAAGTTATAATTTCGCTAATTATCACTAATCACCCCTAACTAGCCGTAATTAGCGAAAAACAATGCAAATCACTCACCTTAGCCACAAATAAAACTTAGATCTGAAACTATCCCTGATTTGGGTTGAATCTCTATGCAACACAGCTGCTCCAGCTCTGATTTGGTGCTATTTCTCCTTGATTTGATGTAGATTAGCTTAATCCTTGATTAGAGAGCGATTTGGGATGAAATTAGAAGGTGAAGGCCATGGCTAGGGTTAGAGGAATGTTTTAGGCGGCTGAGAAAATGAAAATAGATCATTTTCTAACTGATTTCAGCCTCCCCATAACCCTAATCCCGAAATGGGTTATGGGCCTAGCTGTTAATCACCCTAATTAGGCCCGGTTAAGCTGTTTTTCACCTTGTAAACCTTGTTTCAGCCATATCTCCCAAACGGTGAGTCCGTTTGGCTAATGTGACCACTCTACGAAATTGTAAACCATCATCCGAATCCAATGGAAGTGGTTTTATGTCAAAACCATTTACCAGTCAAAAGTTATGGCCAAAGCAAGATCGGCTAGGGGCAAAACGGCCATTTAAAAATCGGCGAAAATCATGAACATGGGAAATGACCCCAATAGTTATTCCCTAAAGTTACACAACTATATGACTTCGTATGAGAAAGAAATAAATATTCCACGATCCTTTGATACGTAGAATGCAGGTCGTTACAGTAACGACTTGAATGTCGTTTGTCAAAAGAACTATATGCCGTTGGAATTTCTAAGTTATAATTTTTGTAAAGTAACTCAGAAATCAACTTAAGTTTTAATAGTTGGATATATATTTTTTTTAAGAAACTATTAAATGGTTTATTTTAAATAATTATATTATTAATTAATTTAAAGGGAAAGATGAATTATTATCAGTTAATCCGGTTGTTCTTAGGTTGATTTAAAACAACCGTTTTAAATGGAAATTGATTATTAAATTAATTTGTTTTCAATTAATTTAATAGAAATGATTCTGCTAAATGATTGTTTAAAATTTAATATATTTTATAAAAGTTAATGCATATTTTTTTTAAAGTAATAGATGTAGTTAAATAGAGAAGTTAAAATTGGATAAATCCAAGATGACATTTTTAATTTAATTAATCTCTTAATTAAGTAAGTTTTAAAGACAATTTAATTATAAAAGGATAAGGAAATCAAGTCGATGTGCTGGAATAAATTTCCTGATTTAATAATTAAGTTAACATAATGAATGGTTCAAAACAATAATGTTGTTTTAAAAAAAATTAAGATTTGGAAATCAATTGAATTTACAAAATTCTTGTTTGGTAAATACTTTGGATATCGAACTTCGAAGAATCTTAACGATAAGAATGATTTTGACTCAAGGTCTGAGAGTTAATCAAAATACCCCAACTTGAACGATTGCACTATTATCTGATAGATACTGCTTGTTTGTGTTCGAAATAAGTGTTAAAGTTGAATATACGAAACTGATATTCAAGAGTGAGATTATCACGTAAGATTAATATTAGGAATTTTCTAAGTTAATTGATACTAATATTTTCAAATAAGTATGTAAATAAATTGGTATCTAAATTTAATTAATTAAAGTTATTTAAATGAGGCTTAGCCGTTCCAATGAAATAAATCTATTTTTATTATGAATTTAATTGTTAAATAACCAACTATTAAAAATATGGACCTTTACTCTGAGATACTGTGACAAGGATAAGAAAACCCATTCATTAATGATTAGGCAATAAATCTCACTCTTGTCTATTGTCCAATATGTATAGAGTCTTGTCGATTGTCGTTACGAAGTATTTGGAACCTAAATTCCACTTCGATCCAGTTTATACGTTGCGAGTCAAATTATATTGGAGACCATTAAAGACAGAGTTTATGCAAGGGAAGTTCTATCGATCCTAGATAGAAATCGCCTAAGATGGATTTACAGGATAGTGCCTTCGGTTTGTCCAGTCGTAGGACAACTTGTATGGATAAATGTCTGGCAGAGTATGCCTAATAGATCGGTTAAGTTAATCTCTTCAAACGTATTTATATTTGGTGGCAAAGGAATTCGTTTCTCTTAGCTTTATAACTGTGGTATTTTTAGGGAAATCAATTTGTGATCTTGTGGGTTTGACGATATGGCATTCAAAGTGAATGAAGATGTGATATATCTAAAGGTAAGCGTGGCCTAAAGCTTCACAACCAGAAAATGACAAAAATTGGGAAGTTGGCATGGCTATGTGGGTCGCTCCCATTAGGGTGTACTATCACTTATCCAGAGAAAATTCACTTGCTTATTTATTCTATCGATGTTGTATGCTTCGGAAACAGTGGGTAGCTCCCAACCGTTAGTGATAATACATTTGATACTTGCAAGATGTTCTTGTTGAACCCGATGTATTTCTTTATAGAGATACACTGTCGGAAGGTGGTTCCATACCTTGTCATGATTGGAAATCCATTATCCAATAAGCGCCCGTGGTTTTGATTGTATATTATGTATGTGGAGCATGAGACACAAGTGTTTCTCAAGATTGCTATTTATTTGATTTAGACACTATTATAATATCATAAGAGTTTTAATACAAAGAATGTTTGGGTTTATCGTAAGGCAAAACCATTCATGTTTATGTGTGGATCGGTCTTACAATTATCATTTCTTTCAAAAGAATTTTGAAAGGTAAACTAGGTATTTTGGGTTCTCATAAGGTAAACTAAGTATTTTGGGTTCTCATAAGGTAAACTAAGTATTTTGAATGTTTGGGTTCTCATAAGGTAAACTACGTATTTTTCGTGGTCTTATGAGGTACTCTTTATTTCTCAAGTTGTTTTAAACCATTTACTCACACCAATCCCATTGCTGACCCAAAGTTTATTTTTCTATGTTTTCCCTAAACTCTTGGGTGCCTAAATTTGTACGAGCAGTCAAGTAGTTTAAGATTTTACAGATATACTGGAGGATCTTGGAGCAAGAGATTTCAGTGTTAAATACTTAGAGTTCATTTCCACTGTGTTGTATATGTGATGTAATCCGATGATGTATGTAAGTTCAAATACAATTTTGTACTCCAAAGTTTATATATATTATTATTATTTTCCGCTGCGACTGTGAGATTCTGTGTTGCTGTTCATTTCTGCCTTCTATCTATTTCTTCTTTAATCCTAAAGATTCATATTTTGTGCAATTTGGGTTGGATGTGAGTTGCATTCAATCAACTTAAACGGTACGGATTTGCGAGCCATTATAGCAACATCAAATCATTATAATCTATCACAAAAAACTCAATAAGGGTTAAATGCAATCATAATAGAAATCATCACAAAAATAAATGTAGCCTTTTTCATATTCAAGGCTGTGTTTAAACATCAAAAAGGTGAAATCAAAACATCGAAAACTTCATAAAAGATTGCACATGCTTTGCATCTTGACAAATATTACCTTGATTTGGTACCATTCATCGTGATGACTTGGGATCATAAAACACCATAAAATCGTGATCATATTGATTGACTATCGTCGGAATATTATGATGACACCCAGCCACAAAACACCAGTAATAACATTGTGATGAATGGAGGCTAGTAACAACATGTAAACATTGTGGTCACTCCAATCATGTACTCAGTCTATAGTACTAGTAACATCTTGAATGTGTCTTAACTTCTCGAAAAGGAACCCAATAAGCGTTACCGTACGTCCCATATCATATGTTCGCACTTATTGGTTTACTAATCGTTAATCAATGCTACATTAGAAAAACCATCATAAAATATACACTGCCTCATCTCATCAGCGAGTGTAGACATACCCGACTCGCCTTATCTCCCTCTCTCTCTCTCTCTCTCTCTCTCTCTCTTGACGTGTACTAAATGGCATCGTGACTTGTCTCATCTCAACAACAAGTGAAATCCATCATAAATGTAAAAACATTATTAGTTCATCATAAATAACTTGCATCATCTCCTTAGCCAGTATAAGAAATATTGTGAAGGTTATTTCTAACCATAATTTTAAAATAGAGTTCCAACATCAAAATTGCCTCTTTTATTGATAGTCATAAAAATAGATCTAGATTGGTTTGTTATCGAGAATACTCAAAAAGAGTAGCTCTCAGACCGATAATCTTCGCGAAAATTTTGGCAACTTCTGAAACATATCAAAATATCACTTCAAATTGGATTCGATCGTACAAGTCTGGTATTAAGCGTTAAACCAAAAACACATGTCCCATGCCACGTATTTTTACCAAATCATTTAATTTTCATTTTATATGAAGAAATACAAAAAATAAACTAAAATGTATTTAAAGTAATTTTATTGGGAAAATCGGAATTTTAAAAAAAAATTGGAAATTTATATATAAACTTTTTAAGGAAAAACCCATTATCTAAATTGATTTTCTCTTTTTAGAATAGTTTAAAAATAATAAACAATAGATTAAAAATCCCTTAAAATATTTATTTTCCAACCCATTATTTTAAGAAATTTTCCAAAAATTATTTGGAATCAATAACAATTAAAACTGTTAAATTCTCCAAATATTGATATTCACCGATATTTGAATTTAAATAGAATTTATATAAAATTTAAATTCCAAATTTCTTTGAAACTGAGAAAATCTATTATTGAACATCATAGCTTCAAAATCCATCATAAATTGTTTTAATACTTTCATCAACTAAGTCAAAATTAGCAGCGAAAACTAATGAAGAGCGATGCAAATTGAAAATCTTGTTTCTGGCCAATTTTGTCAATATTCCAGACATCAAAACTATCCAAAATTGAACAAAGATTTGCAGCAATAAACTTTAGCACATGGAAAACAATATATTAAATTTGGATAATATTTTGCTGTAAAAGGAAGGAGATACGAATTTTCAAAGATGACACTTCTTGGACACAAAATGAACTCAGCTACAACTCTTGTTTCTCGCCAACTTTGAAGATATGTTTCAAACATTGAAACTACCTAGAGTTGATTGAAAATTTATTGCAACATACATTCGCACATGGAAAATAATAATAAAATTTGATAGCATTTCACTATAAAATGAAGGAGATATGAATTTTCAAAGATAGCACTTTACAAACACAAAATGAACTCAGCTGCAAATCTTGTTTCTCACCAAGTTTGAAGATATGTTTCAAATATCAAAACTACCCAAAACTGAACAAAAAAATTCAACAGTAAACCTTAGAACATGGATAACATACTTAAATTTGATAGCATTTCGTTGTAAAATGAAGAAGATACGAATTTTCAAAGATGGCACTTTTCAGGTAGGAATGGCAATGGGGCGGGTTGGGGCGGGTTTCTCGTGCCCCAGACCCGACCCGGACTTTTTAATCCTTGCCCCAGACCCGCCCCATAGACCCGGTGCGGGTCTGGAATTTCGCCCCGCACCCGAAACCCGTACGGGTCAGGGTAGACCCACCCGCCCCATGACCCGGTGATATTATGTTCCAATGTACACAAATTTATATTCTTATATTTTTTTATCACTATATCATAAATTATATACATATTATAATTTGTTTACAATGATAAGAGAATATAATAAACTGAGTTTTAAGATAATAGTGCAAAATGTATGCATTTGTTTATGTATGATTATAATTGATGCAGCTTAATAATAATAAAATTTTATAGTTTGTTGATTGAAAGAATATAATATTCAAGTTATAACCATGTATACCTAAGAAGATTAATTAATAATCATTATAATTATAAAGTGTTTTAATGATGTTTCAATCATGCGGGTCGGGTTGGGGCGGGTTAGCCATGCCCCAGACCCGACCCTAGACCCGGAGCTTCAAAAGCGGGTCGTGGGTCTACCCGCCCCGAAGACCCTATGGGGCGGGTCTAAATCGGTCAAATTAGGGGCGGGTCAAGCGGGTTTGGACCCTAGACCCTAGACCCGCCCCATTGCCATCCCTATTTTCAGGTACAAAATGAACTCAGCTGCAAATCTTGTTTCTTGCCAACTTTAAGATATGTTTCAAAAATCGAAGCTACCTAGAATTAAACTAAAATTTAAAGCAGTAGACTTTAGCACATGGACAACAACATATTAAATTTTGGCATCATTTCATTGTAAAACGAAGGATATACGAATTTTTGAAGAAGATGCTTTTCAGCAACAAAACAAACACCAACATAGTAGCTTTTTTGCAAAAAAACATACAAATTATCGCCAAAATTTGCAAATATAGCTATAGTGTGACAACCTACGTCCGTTAATGTAAGAGAATGCATTAAGTTTTGTGGAGAGTTATAGGTAAAGAGAAACATTACAAAACAGATATAAAATAGCAGCGGAATTTCAGATTTTATTAAGCAGAAAACATCGTAGTACAAAACATGGTTACATCATATGTCTGAAATGCATAAAACCTAGCACATCATTAAAACTTTTGTCTTGTACTTAAAATATCAGAGTACAATAATAATGAAATGAGCATAATTCCCCAAAAACTTATCCATACTAGATAGACAAGAAATCGAGCAATACATCTAAGCAGCTCCAAGCAAAGCTAAGCAGAATTCTGATCAAGCTTGAGTATTCCCACTCTGAGAACCTAGGGAGAAACGGAAGAGAAAGAAGAGAAAACAAAATATGTCAAATATAAAGTCTGGCGAGTCCACTTATTTTTAGCATATAAATAAGTAAAAGCATCATGATAGGCATATAAAATGGATAAGAGAGAACGTCATAAAAGGCAGGTATGACAAGGTAAACAAGATAAACTGAACAAAACAAACATTGTGCTTCTCTACTAATTTCTCCCTCTCTGCACCAATACTAGTATCGTATGATAAGATGATCCCAACTAGAATATAATGGTAGACTTAGGTGTACTTCTAGTAATAGGTTGTACCCCAATAAGAACAACAGGTAGCCCAACAGGAATAGCAGGTATTACACCCAACAAGAATAACAGGCTTTCCAACAAGGAAAACTAGATGTACCCTAATTACTATCCCAATTGATCGGCTCCCTACTCCGTAGATACCCTGTGCTAGCCCCACAGTAGGAAGTGTCACTTCCTAAAGTGGTAACCCTTCGTTTTCAGGATGTGCACAACCATATCTATAGGTGTCACAACATCTTGACTTCCTATGCCGGACCCATGCACGCACATGACTCCGTCGATATGCGCCGCCCACACCGTCCTCCGTATTTGGATCTCTTACAATCAGCCCAATAAGCGTGTCCCAGCCCCGGACTAGTTCGGAGTACTCGTTTGATACCTATATATGGGTTACTTACTGAAATGGGTCCCACACACAAGATGGTACAAGCTTCCCCTATTCCTATATCCCCGCTACTAGGTTTTCCATAGGTTATTCCCTACCAGAGTTAAGAGACTGCATAACTCCACAGGTTAAGTTTGTGGGCCTATATATAAATGTTACCCACCAACCCAAGATGTACTTAACCCACCCACTATGTTAAACAAGTTTACTTAACCTCTACTCAAGTTTAACATGTTCATACAATCCCTATAGAACCAACCAGGTTAATTATTCCAATTCATTACCATATTCATTTATGGTTATAATGTGCTAGATCTCCCACATTCAGCCTACCACTTTTGGATGCTGGATATTCGGTTGGTTCCGGGCAGACTTCTTCCACAAGTCGGATTTAATCTCGTGTCTTAGCATGTCTCATGTTTATGCACTTAGATCCCTCACATTAGATTCACCACTTGTGGTCGCTGGATATGTCGGTCGGTTCCAAGCAGACTTCCACCATAAGTGTAATCTAACCTCGTGTTTAAACGCGGTTATAGTTTCTGTGACAGCCCGCCCCACACCAGCCGACATTTCCTCAAAATGTGCTGCCAATGCCCGACTAGCACGGAATGGTCATAAAAAGAAAATGATTTGAAACTGTGAATCACCAAAGAACCTATAGCATATCTCACAGCACTTGGAATAAAATATAATAATAACATCACTTGACATCAAACAGGCGAGATAGTGCATAAGATGAAACCTAAACCATCATAGCAGCGAAATCCAAAATACAGCTTATGATCCAAACCATCATTATTACAACTTCAAAATACTGTCTCTAAAGCAAAATAGAAAAGGTACACTACTAATGCCCAAAGTAGTGACCAACAACAATACATGGAGAATATATGTAAATAGTACGTGGAAGCCTCCTGCTTGTCTCCGGACAGCTACTCGTGCATAACCACCTAACCTATCTCTAGTCTTCTCATTTAGGAGCACCCAGAGAAATAAGAAGAGACATAAAACTCTGGGTTAGACAAAAGTCTGGTATGAGAGATAGCAACAAAATAAAGTAGTAGAAGGTATAAATAATCATACCTGGACCTGTAACCAAAGAGTTAGCACAACAAGATGTACAATACTATAAGGTAAACACTAACATAGAGTGTAAAATGGGAGTGTGTGTATCATGGTGATAGCAAACATCAAACATAGCAATCATCCTTACATCTCTCACTCAGTGCGTAAAGTATACGATATCCACCGCCTTGATCACCAAATCCATTTGGGGCAATGACTGGTCCATGCCCTTCTGGACTCCGTACAACTAATTTCCATGACCGAGCCCCTCTGGTCTATAGCCAATAACCATTCCCAATCCATGCATCCTCTGGCTCTGGTTCGTCTACATGCCTCCTCTCTCATTGGTGAACCAAAGTTATGGATATCGATAACCCCTTTGCACATGTCCCGCAGAAATGTCCAACTATAGAAGTTAACCCGTTGGTTCCTATCTGGATCCTGAGTAATAACTTCCCATTTGGACTGCCTTTGCATTTTCGGGTTTTAGTCAGAGTGGTGTTGACCTTCAGAAGAGTTCGCAACCGTCGTCGCGAAGTAGAAGTTCCAATTTGGTTCCTCATCATCTTGTTCGAGTGGTGGTCATCATCGAGGATAGGTCGCCTTCCCGGTCGCCCCTCCCCCGGGGTCGTGATCCCTTGGTCACCCCTTCTACTTCGCGGAGCACCTTCTGGTTGGTCGTGACCCTTTCCTGGTGGCGGTTCGTGACCATCTATTGGTGGCAGTTCACGATCCTCTTCTGATGGCGGTTCGTGAGTCTGGCGGCGGTTCGTGAGTCTGGGGGCAGTTCATGAGCCTGGCGGCAGATCGTGACCCCTACCCCCTTTAGGAACCGAATTTCTGTAGTTTTTCCTACGAGCTAATTTCGCCAAACGACAGCATTTTCAACCATTCTAATTTTCCTATGATATCACAAAACATACCAAATAGCAATAACAACATACAGAATCAATCAAAAACATTAAAACATCAATCACATGAAATATTTTAGATCAACCGTACCCAAAAAAGCATGATTTTCCCCTTGATACCCTTAACCATGTTTTAACTATAGGATTAGCAAACTTAATCCAAATTAACCCAAATTTTCACTAGTGATAAAAATAATATTTTAGAATTTCTACATATTTTCTATATTTTTATGATGCATAATCTCGCTAATTATCACTAATCACCCCTAATTAGCCATAATTAATGAATAAAATTGCAAATCACTCATCTTAGCCACAAAGGGAATCTTAGATATGAAACTTTACTATTATGGCACAGATCTTTATGTATTGCAGTGGCTCCAACCCTGATTATTTGACTTAATTTGGTGTAGGTTTGGTCAATCAGTAATTAAAAAAGCAATTAGGAAGAGATTAAAATGAGATTTAGAAGATAGAGACCATTGCCAGGGTTCAAGAAAGGTTAGTGGCGGCTAGAAAATTGAAAGGAAATGTTTCTCTAAACCCTTTCATCCCTCCCATAACCCTAATACCGAAATGGGTTATGGGCATTGCTGCTAATCACCCCGTTAAGCCTAATTATGTTGTTTTTCATCTTCCAAACCTTATTTCAACCATATCTCCCAAACGGTAAGTCCGTTTGATTAGTATTACCACTCTATGAAAAGGTAAACTATCATCATAATCCAATGGAAGTGGTTTTAGGTCAAAACTCCTTACTAATCAAAAATTATAGGAAAAACAAGATTCACCAAGGGTAAAATGATCATTTAAAATTCGGCAAAAATGTGAACATAGGAAATGACCTGTATAGTCGTTCCCCAAAGTTACATGACCATACGACTTCGTATAAAAATAAAATAAATATTCTACGATCCTCCGATACGTAGAATGCGGGTCGTTGCACTCTCCCCCCCCCCCCCCCCACACCCCCAAGAAATTTCGCCCTCGAAATTACTTAACTAAGAAAATAACAATGGGTCCTACATGCCTATCAACCATTTGCAACAATCAAACATACATAATAAACACAACAGTCCTATCCTAGCATGTAGAATAACTATATCGCGACTAAAAATCTTACGAGGTAAAGAGTTCTGGATATGACTTTCTTATGCTTTCCTCGGTTTCTCAAGTGTAGTCGTTCTCATTATCGCCCTCACCGGATCTTAACCAGTCTCACCGTCTTCCTCCGAAGTTGCTTCGTATCGTGTCCGAAAATACGAATTGGTCTGTGGCACCCAACTTCCTCGGGTTCAACCTCGATATCATCCAACTGATCTGGTGATATAGTCATATCAGAATCGTGCACGAACTTCTTAACTGAGAAACATAAAATACGTTGTTCACTCCCGCCATCTTGTCAGGAAATCCTACTTTATACGCTAAATTCCCAACTTGCTCGAGAACTGGAAATGGGCCAACAAACCTTAGTGCTAATTTACCTCTCCTACCAAACCGAATCACACTCTTTAATGGAGAAATCTTGACGAATACCAAGTCCCCAACGAAGAATTTCAAATCTCTTCGCCTTTTATCAGCATAACTCTTCTGCATATCTTAGGCAATCTTCATTCGTTGTTGAATAACCTTGATTTTATCTAAAGTTTCTCTTATTACATCTGGCCCAAGCACAAATTTCTAACCGGTTTCTAACCAACATGATGGTGAGTTGCACGGTCTTCCATACAAAGCTTCAAATGGAGCTATACCAATACTGGACTTATAACTATCATTATATGCAAAATAAACCAGATGCAAATGGTCATCCCATGACACTCCAAAATCCAATATTCAAGATCTCAAGAGATCCTCTAATACATGATTCACCATCTTCGTTTGACCGTCGATTTGAGGATAGTACGCGGTACTAAGATGTAATTTTGACCCTAAAGCCTCTTGTAAGCTCTTCCAAAACCCACTAGTGAATAATGGATCTCGGTCACTCACAATACTTTTAGGTATTCCATGAAATCTCACTACCTACTTCATATACATTTCTGCTAACTTAGCTGCTGTTTAATTCGACTTGACCAGTATAAACCTTGCACTTTTGGTCAATCAATCCATAATCACCCAAATACTATCATGACCTGATTTAGTCCTTGGTAAACCATCAATGAAATCCACTGATACTTGTTCCCATTTTCATTCAGGAATTTCTAACTGTTGTAACAAACCACTAGGCTTCTTTTGCTCGACTTTAACTAACTGGCAATTCATGCACTTGGATATAAAATTTCCAATGTCCCTCTTCATCCCTTCCCAGTAGTAGGTCTGCTTCATGTCTTGATATATTTTGTTACCACCGGGATGTATAGTCAGTTTCGACTGATGACGCTTTCCAAGCACTTCATCTCTCAATCCATTAACGTTGGGTACAACTAGCCTCCTATTCATTCAAAGACATCACTCTTGATCAAGACCATACTTGTTCATTCTCTCGCCGTTGATACCCATCCCTACCTTGGAGATGATTTCCAATAGATGAGGATCATCCCGCTGACAGGAACCAATCCGCTCAATCAAAGTCGGTCTGATCGTCAAACTTGCTAGCATCTCTAGATCTAATTCGCACTTAGGTCTGAAATCATATCCCGTAATATGCTCCAGTTGCTTCCATTCAAGAAACATAGCCCCCAAATTGGCATGTGTCCAGCTCAATGCATCAGCTACCGCATTGCCCTTCCCGGGTGTGTATGCAATATTGAAATCATACGAAGCCAAGAACTCTAACCAACTCTGCTGACGAAGATTTAAATCCTTTTGAGACAAAAGGTACTTCAATGACTTATGATCGGTAAACAACTCGAATCTTTCTCCCAAGAGATAGTGTCTCCACATTTTCAATGCGAACACGGTCGCTACCAATTCCAAATCATGGGTAGGATATCTTTTCTCATGCGGTTTTAGTTGCTGACTAGCATAAGCAACAACCTTACCTCCTTGCATCAATACGGCACCCAGTCCGGTACCACAGGCATCCATGTACACCGTCATCTCTTCGTTCCCTGTAAAACCCCATGGCCATTAATGTCACTCACAAAGGGAATGCATTAATGTCATGAAGCGTTATAGTAGTATAGAACAGATAAATTACAAGAATAAATAAATAAAACACAGCGGAAGATAAAACTTATTTCATAGCATCATAACTTCAAAACAAGCTTACATAAGTAGTCTCCAAAAACCATTACAACAGGATCAATTTTCTTTTCCAAAAACTTCAAAGTACATAAAGATGCAAATACTTAAATAACATAAATGCATAAATCCCCACTGAGCATAAGCAAAGCCATAAAGATGAGAGAGTCCAAAGCAATACATCTACTCTCTTCAAGCAACTGAAAGAAATCGACACTAAGCTGTAGTATTCCTCCTTGCAAACCCGAGGGGGGAAGGAAAGAAAAGAGTTGGAAACAAAACGGGTCAGACATAAAGTCTGGCAAGTCCAGTAATTTCAACAAATAATAGGTAAGGTAAATGATCAAGACATAAATAGGCATCATGATATGGCAGTAACATAGATAAGGTAGATAAAAAGTATGTACAAGATGATTTCGTTCCTAAGTACTAAAACAATCCTACACCTTGGCTAAGTGAATAACCCTCCAAGTACTAACCCCGAAGACCGAAGTCAACATCAGACTAGCACCCAAAGGACTATCCAACTCAACCAACATGTATTTCGTTACACCGCACTTTTGCTAAGTTACACCACATTACTTAATTACACCGCACATCAACTAGTCTCTATTTACTAAAGGTTGATCCCTTCCCACTAACTGTACCCATATGACAAACTTGGTAGTTACTTGTACCTAGCTGCTATCGTAGGTGCCGTCTTGCTCCTACCACCGCTAAGGTACCCTTACCCTACCCATTCGATCTGCTCCCTAAACACCGTAGGCACCCGTGCTAGCCCCACAGTGGGGTGTATCACTCCCCAAAGTGGCAACCCCGATACCAACATAAAATGCACGGCCATACCTACATGATGCAACAACGTCTTACCTACCAGCCCGGACCCATACACGCACATGAACCCGTTGGACTCGCGTTGCCACCGCTATTCATGTTTTGACCTCTTATATTCAAGTCCAGTAAGTGTGCCCCAACCCCGGCCTAGTACCGGGCCCAATTAGGTACTCAAACGGGTTACTGGATGAAACGGGTCCCCCATCCGACACAAGCCTCCTACCTATGCTTGGTCCCCACTAGGTTTTTCTCCCACTTAACCATTTTAATTTAAATGTCCATGTCTTACACGTGCTATAGTTAAGTCCATACTTGTCTGTCATAATTTACATCTCTTATCTTATTCTGGTTAAGTCCATATTTACATGTCACCCCACTTAACCCTCTAACCATACCCTTGTCTTATTATGGTTAGTATTCCTTAATTCATTCCCTATGACGAATGGTGCATGACCTCCCACATTAGACCGAACGCTTTGTGGCCGTTGGATTTGTAGGGCGGTTCCGGGCAGTCTTACGCCACAAACCGGGTCTAACCTCGTGTCATTAACCGTTGCGCCTACAATTCATTCCTTTGACCTCTCACATTAGACGTCCAATTGTGGCAACTGGATTTGTCGGGCGGTTCCGGGCAGTCTTACGCCACAATTGCGCCTAACCTCGTGTCAAAGGTTTATTAATAATCGTATTTCACCCATACCCAATTTTCATGTCATGTATATCCAATTAAACATATAATCATGTTTATAATATTACCTATTCCAAATGTCACTAATAACATATTAATTAGCCTCAGTTACAAATTTACAATTATAGGCAACTTCATCAATTCCATGTAATTCATACCCAAATATGCCAATTTCACATATTATCCAATTATCCAAAATATCCAATAATATCCAATTTTCCATATTCCCATCGTTCCCACGTATTTTCATTCGTGCGTATTTTTAACATAGGCTCGAAGGTAGCCTAGATCCAAAAATAAAAGGAATATGGATAAGAAGAGAGAATCAAATCACAGAAAATTGGAATTAACACAACATCATGAAATAAAGGGGCATGTAAACTAGCATAGAGGCATAATGACAGATTCAACATGAATAAACTGATAAAATTATGAACTTTACATAGAAACATAGGCATATGATGACATGAATAAAAAAGGTGAAGACTTGGATGAGATTTAAATTACATATAAACATATGAATCCTCTTTACAACTTCATCATGTTACTTTTAATCCCATTATATTGTGAAAATCATCGTACTCACCTTTCGTGGTTAAAGAATAGAATTATGCACTGGAATTGGTGTAGAAACATTGCGTGTTACTAATTTATCTTCTTGAATTGTTGTAGAAGCTCTAATCTTTAATTTGAGTTGAAGTTGAACACTTGAGATTTGATTTAGAGGTGACGCCTAGGGTTTAATAGAGAATTTGACAGCATAATGGTGTCATAGATAATATTTATGAATTAGGGTTAGGTCTTAGGGTGTATATTATAGGTTTAGGAAGTTATTTAGGCCTTAGGATTAACCCTAGAATTGATCTGGACCACTCAGATGCCATATCAGCCCTTAGGGCGAATGGGCCACGGGTTGGCAGCCAAACACCCTGCATTGACCTCTAGTCGACCCAGCGGGGCTCGGGTCGACTCCAAAAATGGTGTGGTTCGGCTATTCCCCCTCCCTATTCGTTGTTTTGAACCTTTTTTTTTTTGAATATTTATTTATTTAATTTATATATATATATATATATCTCATATGCATACAAACTTCATGGCTTAATAACTTCTTCGTAATTAACCATTTCCACACTAAACCACTTTTTGAACTGCGTTCACACTAAGCCACTTTTTAGCCATTCCCCTAAAACAAAAATATGGCGCTGGCGGGGATCGAATTCTGTACCTCTTGTATGCAAGTCACATGTTCTAACCAAATGAGCTACTAAGTCTTTTGCTTACAAACCTTAGAATAATGCTAAATATCATTCTTTTTTCATTCCTCTTTTCAAATAAATTATTCTTTAATTTGTTATTTTAATATTCTCAGAAAACACGGGATGTTACATTCTTCCCTACTTAAAGGATTTCGTCCTCGAAATCTCTAAGTCAAGAAGAACGTATCCTACCATCCAATCATCCATCTACTCAACCATCAACCACTAGCAACCATGGTTCTTAAAAGATTTCTAATGCTTTTCATGCACATATGCATAGTGTGTGTATATGTCCATATACTAATGCAAAATCAGGCGGTCCACTGATTCAGTCGACCTCCTTAATGCAAATAGTGATAGTGCCATTTATCCATCATGTATGCAAAGAACCCTATACATATCATTACTACATGTGTGCACAACCATTCATTTAAATGCAACATCCATATGATACACACATTCAACGTACATTCATTTTACTAAATACATCCATTTATATGCAATATGCAATATGCAATATGAAAGTGACTGAGCCGATCTAGTGCCTAAAGTGTGTGTATATGCATCCACGAGCAACCACTAGCAAACACTTGCATCCACATGCATCCCCCATACATAACATGTCTCAAACACATGTTTCAACCATAGGACTACCCTATCTAAAGGTCAAAGATACTAGTGAGAGGATATACTAAAGATAGAACAAGTACAAGTTAAGCGATAAAGGAGAAATTAAAAGACATAGCCTCGAAAAGAAAAGGGTACAATGAATGCATCTTCTCTTCCGTCTCCCAAGTAGCGTCGCTCTCATCATCTCCCCATTGCACTTTGACTAGCTTGACCTCTCGATTCCTCAACTTCATAATCTCCGACCCTAGAATGCATGTAGGAGCTCGTCGAATCGTCGCATCACACTCTATTTCCACCTCTCTAAGCAAGCTGTTACAAAACTCTCTAGTAAAGATAGGATCGCGATTACTCACTATGCTAGAAGGAACATCGTGCAAACGAACTATGTCTCGAATGTATACGGAGGCTAACCATGGAGCAGTCCTCTTACTCTTCACGGGAATGAAATAGGCGCTCGTAGTAAGTCTGTCTACCACAACCCAAATCCCCGTATTACCCTTCCTTGATCTTGGTAACCCATCAACAAAGTCCATCGAGACACTCTCCCACTTCCATTGTGGGACCTCCAATGGGTGAAGCAACCCACCGGGCTTCTTTTGCTCTGCTTTTACTTGTTGGAACACCAAGCATCTAGTGACAAACTCAGCCACATCCCTCTTCATACCGGCCCAAAAGTAAACTCGTCTCATGTCCATGTACATCTTGTCCCACCGGGATTAATGGTCATCTTCGAACGATGTGCATCATCAAGAATGGTCTTCCTCAAGTTCTTGTCTCGTGGTACACAAAGTCTACCGTCCCTACGTAACCAACCCTTATCATCTAGGGCATGCCTACTGAGATGGCTCGATGACTCCCCCCTTATGAGCTTCTCTACTAACTCAACCAACTGTGGGTCATCTCGATGTGCCTCACCAATCCGTCCCAAAAGCGTAGGTCTGACCTCTAAGGATGCAAGCAAACCTGGTAAAAAGTCAATGGAAGGTCTAAAGTCAAACATAGAGATGAACTCTAAGCTTCGCCGCTCAACAAACAACAGACCCAAGGACAACCATTTCCTACTTAAGGCGTCTACCACCATGTTACCCTTGCCAGGGGTATATGCTATCTCGAAATCGTAGGACGCTAAGAATTCCATCCACCTTTGCTGCATTAAGTTCAAGTCCTTCTGAGAGAACAAGTATTTTAGCGATTTGTGGTTTGTAAACAATTCGAGTTTCTCGTCAAGAAGATAATGGCGCTAAGACTTAAGCGCGAAAAAAATAGCGGCCAACTCTAGGTCATGTGTAGGGTAATTTCTCTCATGCACTCTCAACTGCCTTCCTCCATAGCTATTACCCTCCCCTCTTGCATTAAGACTGCGCCTAGTCCTGTCCCACAAGCATCGGTATAAATGGTAAAAGGCTTACTCCCATCTGGCAACACTAAGACTGGGGTTGTGGTCAAACCTCTCTCTAAACGTTGGAACGCATCATCACAATCTACATCCCACGTGAAAACTAGGTTCTTCTTCATCAAGCGTGTCAATGGGGATGATATCTTTGCGAAGTCCTTGATAATCTTCCTATAGTAGCCAGCCAACCCCAAGAAACTCCTCACCTCGGTAGCATTTTTAGGGACCTTCCAATCTTGGATGGCAACCACCTTCGCGGGATCCACAGCTATCCCTTCTTCGGAAACCACGTGCCCTAAGAATCGCACTTCCTTCCTCCAAAAGTGACATTTAGAAAATTTAGCTTTAAGGTTATGCGCTCGAAGGGTCTCCAACACTTCCCTAAGATGTAGGGCATGCTCTTCCTCGCTCTTAGAAAAGATCAAGATGTCGTCCACAAAGACCACCACGAATTTATTAAGGTACACCCTAAACACCCTACTCATCAAGTCAACAAGTATACATGGCCATTTGTCAAACCGAAGGGCATCACAAGCCACTCATAGAAACTATCTGGAGTCCTAAAGGCAGTCTTGTCTATGTTATCCTCAGCCACTCTCAGTTGATGGAAACCAGTGGCTAAGTCCAACTGCGAAAACACTGAGGCGCCAATTAACTGATCGAAGAGATCGTCAATCCTCGGCAGTGGGTGCCTATTCTTCTTAGTAAGCTTATTAAGTTCTCTATAGTCCACACAAAGTCTAAGGGACCCATCCGCCTTCATGGAAAATACTACTAGAGCACCCCACTCCGATATACTACATTTTATGAACCCCTTTCTCAAACAACTCCCCTACTTGTTTATTGAGTTCCCTCCTCTCACGAGGAACCATGTGGCGTACTGGCAAAGATACGGGTTTTGCATTGTCTACAAGATAAATACGAAAGTCTATCTCACGTTTTGGGGGTAGACCCCTCACCTCATCAAAGACATCAACATATTCATGGACTATACGAACAGAATGTAAATCATCATTGGATGCATCAAGTGACTCAAGATAACTAAGCATCACCGATCCTCTAGGGTCATAAGAATATCAAGGGTCTTTCCACTACGAGTCAACAATTTTACTCCCCTTCGTTCACAATCTAGGATGGCACCATGTCTGGCTAGCCAATCCATTCCTAGAACCTACCCATAGCCCATGAAGCCAAGCACAAAAGCATTACATTCAAAACCAATGCCTAAGATAGACAGTCTCAAATCCCTACAAACCATGGATAAATGAGCCGACCCACCAATAGGATTTGAGACTATAATGGGATCCACAACGAGACTAGTATTTAAGTGCAGTGTTTCAACTAATGATTTAGAGATAAACGAATGTGATGCGCCAGAATCGAATTAAGTACGGGCAAGATGATCAAATAAGAAAATCAAACTTTCGACATAAATTTTTCTACCTTCTTCATGCCCCGAGGCCATGAGAGCATGAATGTGAAAACCCGTAACTTCCCCGTAAAGGAAAGCGTCGGATAGTTCGAGAACAAGCCACAACAGAACGCATACGGAAGAACATTTCATTGTATATTACAACAATGCATCAGATTACAAGAATATACAGAGTATAAACAAATAAATATTACACAGAAATATCAGAGATTTAAATTACATTTAAATACATAGCAGCGGAAAATAATACAATACACAACTAGAAGGAGATATACGGATACAAAGCTTTCCGGATATCGTTCCAGCTGTAAACCAGGATCCTTTGAATATAAATCTGCAAAACCAAAACTACTAGCTGCCCCTGTCGAAAATAAGGGCACCCAGAGTTTAGGTTAAAACAATAAACTCCAGGTCAGTCATGGGACTGGTGTGAGAACTAAAACAGTTATAAATCTTTATTTTTAAAGTTAGGTAAATCAAGGGACCACGCCGTAAAACACGGAACGGGTTTCCTCCCAAGAATACCAGTGCATAAAACAAACAGCGCAATGCTAAATAAAGAAAGATGAAGCTGTTATAAGACCCAAGTCCTATCACACAATGCAACGCAAGCCGGGGGATAGGGTTTTCCCTTATAACAGGCAAAGAATGCTTGATACGTTTAAAAACAAATCGTTTGATACTATTATAAGTGCATAGTGTATAAAACAACTTCAAATCATAAGTATCAATCATAGGCGACATGAGCGTCCCATGCCACTATGTCGCCATATATAGGTTTACAAATAAAACCGCAAATGTCACGTATTTGGAAATTGGATTTCCATCTATGAACCGAGGCAAAAGATAGTCCTCAACCGATTCGAGACGCTCTAGCCCGCCCCTCAGGAACAGCCGCAACTGCCCCTTGGATCGTCAGGGCCGGTCCACCGATGTGGATTATTATGCCTGAACACTACGTTTCCCCGCCCTTTGGGGCGTAAATGAGCCATCAAATGACTCCATTGGTTCGAGAACGACCGATCAATCCGAGGCGCCTCGCAACAGCAACAACCACATAAGTCAAACTCGTCAGGGCGTGTAAAACCACTGACGCCACTTCTAACTAGAAAGAAACGCATGCCCTCCCTGAGGTCCGTCTCCCGTTTTTGGTTCATACCGGGTGTGAAACTCGCGAAGTAAACGTTACACAAAGCTACGCCACAAAGGCCGTGCTTTGATCATCACCACAAGACTTTGCTTTTCAACAGAAGCCTCGATCAATTGCCACTTAGGCATGCCACACAGGCAATTCACTCCATGCGTTTGATATCCATCAATATATAACCCCTGAGCTCGTACGTCTCAGAGAAGGGCGTTAAGCAAGAGAATAAATTCTCCGCCGCCAAACAGATATATATTTAATAGAGATCAATCACACGGACTAAAATCCAATGTCAGACACACAGTCCATTTACAAGTCCGTTCTGGGTCTGAACGAAACCGGAGGCACCTAGTACCCCGCATATCCATCGTTCTCCAAGTACGTCTGGACGATCACTAACTGTTTCCATCTTCTTGGGTGTACAGCCCAATCAAGATCATCAGTAATTACCCAAACGACGTGAAGACTTCCGGTCTTCGACCACCGTCTTCATCTTCGACTTATCGTCGTATCAGTTATTCAGAATGGGATAAACCCGGTCTTTCCGAATAACTCGCGTATATTTTAAATAAGTGTTACACAAACACAACATACGCCTCATTCCAATTCATCAGTCACTAACCGTGAATTAATCAAGAGAATAATTCCCCAAATATTAACCCCGAAGGCCGAAACCAACATCAGACCAATATCCAGAAAACCATTCTGCTTAGCTAACCGACAGTTAGTTTCTGATTTCACATTCATAGGGAAAGGTTCCCATTAATTTTATCAAAGATAAATTCCTTGAATTTATTCTTTAATCCATTTTTGAATATCAATTCAAACTAGTCGGGATTAGCAAACCTTACCGAAGTAACCATTTGTTTTAATTTCCCAATCCCAACCTATTCATCCCATGAAGTAAAACTGGTAATACTTCATATCTAACACCACAGTGTTATCGGTAAATTCAATTACCATTTCACGTTCAAATCTAATTAAAGATTTAACTATCGCCTGGAGCAAAACTGGTGATACTCCATTTTCGATCATTTCAATCTAATTAAAGATTCATTAAAACTCCACTTAGTTTTAATCTTCGACTGGGTTAAAGAATCAGTGTCATTTAAAACACGGTTCACGATAAACCCAAAATCACATTCATTAATTATCGGGTTAAAGAATGAGTGTTATTTAAAACACTGTTCACGATAAACCCAAAATCAATATCGATTCAATTCCAATTAAATATTATTGAATTGGTACACTTCATTAAATCTAAATAAAAAGATTTAATCTTTTCTCAACTGGGTTCAAGAACAGTGTTAGTGAAGACACCATTCACGACAAACCCAAATCACATTTGATATTAAACACAAGGCTCTAAATAGAAAATATACCGGCTTATATTCAATATCAAATTCTACGACTAACAAGTATCGTATTGGAAATAACGATATAAATATATATCTTTCAAATTTCCATAACAACACCTGTATAATCACGAATCCCAACATCGAAATATTCCAAAGACAATTTCGATTCAAATCCACTCCAATGCAATCATTGGATATTTTGGTTATTTTTAAAACCCTTTTTAAATTCAATTTATTTATTTAAAAATAAATAGAATTATAATTCTAGTTCAAAACTAGTTCATTTCGATAAAAATCTATTTTTATCTTTTCAAATATGGAGTTTTTCATCCCAATTCTTTCTAAATCATTTCTTATGATTTTACACAAATTATTACCATTTTTAATAATTTTATCAAGGCCCGTACAGTCGATTTCCACCAATGGCCATCGAACTGCACTTACATCGACCTTTTTCGAATTTGATTTGGACGTATCTCCAAATCCAACCGTTAGATTTCTAATTTCTAATATTCGTTAGAAAGCTTCTTTCGATACGAACCCAACGGTTCCGGTTTTAGGAGAATCCGACGGTCGGATCTCCCGTAATGTCCGTTTGAAATAAATGGTCGAAATTCACGAACTGCCGCGGCGCGTTCTATTCAGGCCATTATATTATATATATATAATATATATAATATATATTTCGTCGATTTCTATTTAAAACGAATTATATAAATAGTTTTAAAATCTTTTCAAAAGCAATTTCAACTTTCTTTTCAATTCAAATCAAAATTGAATTCTTCTTTATAAATTCGTTTTAAAATTCATTTCTATTCAATTCAAATTTCAATTCAATTTGAATTCATTTCAATTCGCTTTCAATTCAATTTGAATTCGTTTTCAATTCATTTCGAAATCGTTTTCAATTCAATTCATTTCGAAATCGTTTTCAATTCAATTCATTTCGAAATGAATAGAATCGATATAAATCGTTTACGTCAAAATGGCGTCAATCTAATCAACACGGCTTCATAAATTTCTATTTTCAAATATTCTATTTCAAAATAGTTGTTATCAAAATATTTCGTTCAACACATGACCAATCTCAATGGATGAGTACTGTCAACACATGAACCTTTATTTTATATTATTCTTTATTTTTCAAATTGGAATGAGGCCCAATCAATTACCATATAAAGTTAATTATATGGATTTTCATACAACACATGTATAATAGCATTGAAAAATAATCAACCATCAACCAAAGTGCACTACACTGTATAAGCATCAAATATAGATATCTAACGCTTATAACAGCCTGTCAATCAATCGATCGACCTATTTAATCAATCAGGATGAGTGAACTTCAAATTTCATCCCAACACCCGTGTGGGGTTTCAAACAATCAAACAAATATTTTATTCGTGCAGTTGGGCGATGTGTAAAATTTATCGACCCAATCAATGTCCTTCAAATAGGTGTACATAAACAAACCGTCTGGTTTGTAAATGAATATTTATTTATTCACATTCACGTTAAAAAAAAATATTTTTAACGATAAAACATTTTATTTCAACACTTGAATTTCTATTCAGTTCATTCTTTAAATAAAATGATATTTTTATTTTTCTAACATATTTTAGAAAATTTCGGCGGCATAACGGCACGATACTAGAAACGGGACAAGGCCTAGCCTTATCCCCGGTCTAGTGAAGGCCCACGCCATTCACACATCAATCAAAATCACCAAACAACCAAATTCAAATCACATCATATAACTAATCTATGCAACCAAACAAACAAGTCCATGGTCTGTGGACGATTGTGTCGGGTGCTACTAAGCACCGTCTGCATCCTAGTATATATATATAACTAGAAAATAAATTGAAAGGTGAGAAATTCTCACCGATAGCTATCCAAACATCTTGACTCTTCTTTTATATAAATCTCCTTCGTTCTCGCCTTTTGTCGCTTTCGTTGTCCGCTTTCACTACATATGAAAAAAAATCGAATTTTACTTCGCTATTCAATATATAAAAATCGAATTTTTACTACTATGTTATATAGATAAAAATTATATTTTTATCACGCTATTTTCCATATAAAGATTTCGCCTTTTCTAAATTTAAAGATTTCGCCTTTTCTAAAATAAAGATTTCGCCTTTTCTAAATTTAAAGATTTTACCTTTTCTAATTCAAAGATTTTACCTTTTCTAAATTTAAAGATTTTACCTTTTCTAATTCAAAGATTTTACCTTTTCTAATTCAAAGATTTTACCTTTTCTAATTCAAAGATTTCTAAATAAAAATCATTGCTTTAAAACATAAAATAAAATCAGTTTTTTAAATATAACAAAAATCAGTTTTTAAATTATAACAAAATACAGTTTTTAAATTATAACCAAAATACAGTTTTTAAATTATAACCAAAATACAGTTTTTAAATTAAAACAAAATACAGTTTTTAAATTAAAACAAAATACAGTTTTTAAATTATAACTAAAATACAGTTTTTAAATTAAAACAAAATACAGTTTTTAAATTAAAACAAAATATTTAAAAACTCACCTTTTTCTAGGTCAGAAGGGGGCAGGGGTCGCTGCTACGAACGGGGACGGAGGGTGGCGGTCTGCTGGGACGCGGCGGCGAGGTCAAGGCATGGGTCCAGGGGTGCGGCGGTTCATTCGAAGAAGAGGAGAGAGGGGAAGAAGGGGGATCGGGCGTTGGTGGCGTTGACTGGGCGGAGGCGATGGCCTGGAGGCGGGATGGGCGACACGACTGGATGCGCGGTGGGCGGACGAGATCAGGGCGACGGGTTTCTAGGTTTTTTTTTTTTCTGAAATCGATTATCTGTTGAAAAGTAAGGGGGGGCCAGAACGATTTTAAGGAGGAGAAGGGAGAGAGGTAATTTAATTTTTTTAATTTATTTTATTTTAATTGCAAAAAGTTGACTTTTACATACGACCTCTAAACGAGGTCCACCGCCTGTCGTCCATAGCGTTTCACCCCCATTCCGAACACAATGGGATATGTTTCGTATGTTGATTCGATCGTTTGAATCAGTTTCCGTTAAATTTACATTTAAATCACTATATTGAATTTTAAACGTACATTTCAAATTACCGGGGTCACATACTAACTAGAAAAATTCCCGAAAAATATTTTCTAGTTTCGTATTGACGATACGGTCCTAACAAAACTAATTCCGTCGAATTCTGAGACCGTTTGAAAAATGGCCAATTTCCAGTTGATTAAAATCGACTGAAACTGGTCAAACGCGTTTTCCTTTGCCACGCTCACATATTGATTCGAAAAATTATGAAATTTGGAATCTAGCAATAATTTAACATCACGGACCCAACAAAAGTGGTTTCGTCGAAATCCGAGGTCGTTTGCAAAATTCCCATTTTTAAGGGCCTGAATTCCATAGCGACTATTCAGAATTTTCAACTGGACATATCTTTTGATTCCCGCTATGAAATCTTGATTTTTCGGATTCGATAGAAAGATATTACCAATTAGATCCTAATGTTTTTGGTTTCACTAAAATCCGGATTGTTTTGCACCCGGTACATTCAATTGAAATTTGAAATCGAATTATCGAACTACCGCGCCATTTCCAATTCTATTTATAATTATATATAAATATTTATATTCTAACGACAATAGTTATACATATATACGTTCGAATTCCATTCAAAATAAATTTCTCGTCGATATTATTTAAAATAATTCATTTTAAATATACTAAATTCACTAAAATTGCCAAAATAAAAATTTTAAACTGGCCCAGATTTTCGGGTTGTTACAATGGACCTGCTCTCCCGAAGTAGAACCTGCCCTCTGCCCTTGCTTCTTAGGACAGTCCTTGACAGCATGACCTGGATCACCACAATGATAATAAGAGAACCTCTTCTTCCTACAGTCTTTCTTCAAATGGCCGGGTATCCCACAGTTGTGACACTTCCTCTTTTCTTTACCACCTTTCTTTTGTTGTTGGGCTTTCTTTGGATCCTCCTTCTTATCTTGCAGCCTAAAAGTACTTACACCCTTCTCTTCTTTATGCATGTATGCCAAATCAACAAGCTTTTCATACGTAGCCCCTATTGGAATGTGGGACATAGCCAAACTGTGAAGTGGTTCATTTAGGCACTTTGCAAACCTCAAGGCCTTCTTGTGAGGCGTATTCACCAACTCTAGCCTAAATCTCACCAACTTATTAAATTCGGTCACATACTCCTTCACGGTCAAGTTTTTCTGCTTCAATGTCAAGAACCTCTCCATGTACATACTCTCCTCAGCTTGAGAAAGGAATTTCAACTCAAACCTTTCCCTAAAATTTGCCCACGTCTCTACAGCACGTTGTCCATTAGTAAACTCCCACCAAAACGAAGCTTCGTCCTACATCAACCAAGCAGCCAATTGGACCTTCTTACAATCGTCCAAATCGAAAATGCCAAACAGATCCTCCACTTCTTTCAACCAATTTCTAGCTTCAACGAACGTTTCAGACCCACTAAAAGGTTTTCCACTCATCGAACGAAAGTCTTTACATATCTTGGAGAAAGCATCTCCACATGGAGGAATGACTCGAGCTGGGGGAGGAGGAGGAGGAACGTCGGCCGGACCAGCGGAAGCGGCCCTGGCCACGAGATATTGACGAAACCAACTGGGTACATGAACACCTTCTGGTATCTCAGATGCTCCAGACATGCTAAAAAGAAAAAGAAAGAGTTTCAGAACAAGGGAAGCGAAAGAGAGATGTATGGCTTGCGGGGATTATGCTCTTTAAAGTAAACTTTCCTTGAAAATAGCTTCTTCAAAACAAGTTTTTGAAAATACTTTCTATGAAAATAATACTTTTCAAAACACTTTTCAAAACTTTTTATCTGTTCTTGTAACCTGGCTCTGATACCACGTGTAACACCCCGTGGCCATTAATGTCACTCACAAAGGGAATGCATTAATGTCATGAAGCGTTATAGTAGTATAGAACAGATAAATTACAAGAATAAATAAATAAAACACAGCGGAAGATAAAACTTATTTCATAGCATCATAACTTCAAAACAAGCTTACATAAGTAGTCTCCAAAAACCATTACAACAGGATCAATTGTCTTTTCCAAAAACTTCAATGTACATAAAGAAGCAAATACTTAAATAACATAAATGCATGAATCCCCACTTAGCATAAGCAAAGCCATAAAGATGAGAGAGTCCAAAGCAATACATCTACTCTCTTCAAGCAACTGAAAGAAATCGGTACTAAGCTGTAGTATTCCCTCCTTGCAAACCTGAGGGGGGGAAGGAAAGAAAAGAGGTGGGGAAAAAACGGATCAGACATAAAGTCTGGCGAGTCTAATAATTTTAACAAATAATAGGTAAGGTAAATGATCAAGACATAAATAGGCATCATGATATGGCTATAACATAGATAAGGTAGATAAAAAGGATGGACAAGATGATTTCGTTCCTAAGTACTAAGACAATCCTACACCTTGGCTAAGCGAATAACCCTCCAAGTACTAACACCAAAGACCGAAGTCAACATCAGACTGGCACCCAAAGGACTATCCAACTCAACCAACATGTATTTCGTTACACCGCACTTTTGCTAAGTTACACCACATTACTTAATTACACCGCACATCTACTAGTCTCAATTTACTAAAGGTTGATCCCTTCCAACTAACTGTACCCACATGACAAACTTGGTAGTTACTTGTACCTTGCTGCTATCGTAGGTGCCGGCTTGCTCCTACCACCGCTAAGGTACCCTTACCTTACCCATTCGATTGGCTCCCTAAACCCCGTAGGCACCCGTGCTAGCCCTACAGAGGGGTGTATCACTCCCCAAAGTGGCAACCCCGATACTAACATAAAATGCACGGCCATACCTACACGATGCAGCAACGTCTTACCTACCAGCCTGGACCCATGCAAGCACATGAACCCGTTGGACTCGCGTTGCCACCGCTATTCACGTTTTGACCTCTTACATTCAAGTCCAGTAAGCGTGCCCCAACCCCGGCCTAGTACCGGGCCCAATTAGATACTCAAACGGGTTACCGGTTGAAACGGGTCCCCATCCGACACAAGCCTCCCACCTATGCTTGATCCCCACTAGGTTTTTCTCCCACTTAACCATTTTAATTTAAATGTCCATGTCTTACACATGCTATGGTTAAGTCCATACTTACCTGTCATAATTTACCTGTCGTATCTTATTCTGGTTAAGTCCATATTTACATGTCATAATTTACATGTCACCCCACTTAACCCTCTAACCATATTCATGTCTTATTATGGTTAGTATTCCTTAATTCACTCCTTATGACGAACGGTGCATGACCTCCCACATTAGACCGAACGCTTTGTGGTCGCTGGATTTGTCGGGCGGTTTCGGGCAGTCTTACGCCACAAACTAGGTCTAACCGCGTGTCATTAACCGTTGCACCTACAATTCATTCCTTTGACCTCTCACATTAGACGTCCAATTGTCGCAGCTGGATTTGTCGGGCGGTTCCAGGCAGTCTTACGCCACAATTGCGCCTAACCTCGTGTCGAAGGTTTATTAATAATCGTATTTCACCCATACCTAATTTTCACGTCATGTATATCCAATTAAACATATAATCGTGTTTATAATATTGCCTATTCCAAATTGTCACTAATTACATATTAATTAGCCTCAATTACAAATTTACAATTATAGGAAATTTCATTAATTCTATGTAATTCATACCCAAATATGCCAATTTCACATATTATCCAATTATCCAAAATATCCAATAATATCCAATTTTCCATATTTCACATATTCCCATCGTTCCCACGTATTTGCATTCACGCTTATTTTTAACATAGGCTCGAAGGTAGACTAGATCCAAAAATAAAAGGAATAGGGATAAGAAGAGAGAATCAAATCACAGAAAATTGGAATTAACACAACATCATGAAATTAAGTGGCATGTAAACTAGCATAGAGGCATAATGACAGATTCAACATGAATAAACTGATAAAGGTATGAACTATACATAGAAACATTGGCATATGATGACATGAATCAAAAAGGTGAAAACTTTGATGAGATTTAAATTACATATATACATATGAATCCTCTTTACAACTTCATCATGTTACTTTTAATCCCATTATATTGTGAAAATCACCGTACTCACCTTTCGTGGTTAAAGAATAGAATTATGCACTGAAATTGGTGTAGAAACGTTGCGGTGTTGTTGATTTATCTTCTTGAATTGTTGTAGAAGCTCTTATCTTTAATTTGAGTTGAAGTTGAACACTTGAGATTTGATTTAGAGGCGGCGGCTAGGGTTTAAGAGAGAATTTGATAGCATGATGGTGTCATAGATAATATTTATGAATTAGGGTTAGGTCTTAGGGTGTATATATAGGTGTAGGAAGTTATTTAGGCCTTAGGGTTAACCCTAGAACTGTTCTGGACCACTCAGATGCCATATCATCCCTTAGGGCGAATCGGGCCACGGGTTGGCAGCCACACACCCTGGATTGACCTCTAGTCGACCCAACGGGGCTCGGGTCGACTCCAAAAATGGTGCGGTTCGGCTATTCCCCCTCCCGATTCGTTGTTTTGAACTTTTATTTTGAATATTTATTTATTTAATTTTAATATATATATATATATATATATATATTTCTCTCATATGCATACAAACTTCATGGCTTAATAACTTCTTCATAATTAACCATTTTCACACTAAACCACTTTTTGAACTGCGTTCACACTAAGCCACTTTTTAGCCATTCCCCTAAAACAAAAATATGGCGCTGGCGGGGATCGAACTTTGTACTTCTTGTATGCAAGTTACATGTTCTAACCAAATGAGCTACTAAGTCTTTTGCTTACAAACCTTAGAACAATGCTAAACATCATTCTTTTCTCATTCCTCTTTTCAAATAAATTATTATTTAATTTGTTATTTTAATATTCTCAGAAAATATGGGGTGTTACATTTCCTTTAGGAATAACGAACACTGGTGCGCATATTAACTTTTCCTTTAGGCTCTTAGAGCGTTCTCACACCTTTCGTCCTAGATGATTCTTGGTCAACTGAGTTAACGGTGCCGCTATCTTGGAGAAGTCTTGGGTAAACTTATGATAATATCCAGCTAACCCTAAGAAACTTCTTATGTTCTTTGCATTCTTGGGCGTAGACCAATCATGCACCGTAGCCACCTTCACTGGATCCACGGCAATACCATTCTTTGAAACAACATGGCCCAAGAACCTCACATCCCTCCTCTAGAAGTGGCACTTAGAAAACTTTGCTTTTGGTTGGTGCTTCCTCAACACCTTCATCACTATCCTCAAATGTTTCTTGTGTTCTTCCTTTGTCCTTAAGTAAACAAAAATATCATCTATGAACACAAGAACAAACTTATTTAATCGATCCCTGAAAACCCTAGTCATAAGATCCACAAAATATGTGGGTGCATTGGTCAACCCGAATGGCATAACCAACCACTCATAAAATCCAGACGGCGTCCGAAATGTTGTTTTAGGTATACTCTCAACTGCTACTCGGAGCTGATGAAATCCTGTCATGAGATCTAACTAGGAAAACACTCTTGCTCCATTCAGCTGATCAAACAAATCATATATCCTTGAAATAGGACATTTATTCTTCCTAGTCACCTTGTCGCAATAGTCTACACATAAGCGAAGGGAACCATCGCCTTGGTAGCAAATACAACTGGTGCTCCCCACTTGGAAACACTTCTTTGGATAAATCCCTTCTTCAAAAGATCACCCACTTTCACTTGAAGCTCTCGCTGCTCCCTTGGCGCCATATGACGAAGTGGCATCACTATAGATCTGGCATCTTTCACTAAATCAATCTGAAACTATATCTCTCGGTGTGGTGGAAGTCCTGTCATTTCCCCAAAGATGTCCGGATACTCGCCAGCAATAGGCACATTTGATAACTCATCACGCAGGATGTCAAGGGAATTTAGAAAACTATCCATCACCCCATCACTAGGTAGGTAACCCAATACCATCCTCCGCCCATCACCCGCTCTAATGGTCACCGAAGACCCCTCACAGCCTACCACCACCCCATATCTTTGGAGCCAATCGACTCCCAAAATAATGACAAATCCAGTGAAGCCCAAAACAAAGTAATCATAAGCAAACAAACATCCATGACTCGATAAGATCAAATTACGGCAAATCATACAAAGGCTAGTCGAACCACCGATCGGGTTCGTCACAACCAAAGGTCTATCGACAACCCCGCGTTCCAATTCCAACCTATCTACTAGGTCACTAGATACGAAGGAATGAGAAGCCCCGGTATCAAACAAAACTCGAATAGGAACATCATAAATAGAAAGCATACCTTGAATAACGACACCCTTTCCCTTCTGCGTTGCAGTTGGGGCATTGACGAAGAATGAACAGTGTTGATCGCATATGCTTTCATGATCTGCTTCTCCTTAGGGGGTTGTGGATATTTATCCTTGAAATGTCTCACTTAGTCACAGTTGAAGCACTTTTTTTCCACTGGCTTTTCTCGAAAATCTTTGATATAGTGGCCCCTCTTACCGCAACCAAAGCACTGGACATCTTTCTTATTTTTCTTTTTTTTTGACCATCCTTAGTTTGGTCATGTTTCCTCTTATTCTACGAATTATTCTTGCCTCCACTGCTCGCCTGCGGCTTTGGTTCCTCTGCAGATGTAATAGCAACCTCGGTCTCCAACCTAGGGTAAAGGCTTCCAGATCTCAATGCCTTCCCTATAGTAGATCTGAATGTCTCATCGATATGATTTATAAGTCTCTCCCCTAAGTAGTCATCTAGGCCAGTTATGAACATCTCATTCTTCTTCTTGACAGTATCGATTAGGGACAATCCATATTTCGATAAGGTATCGAATTTTGCAATATACTCCGAGACTGCCCTACCGTTCTGCCTAAGCTCCAAAAACTTCCTGAATAATTCTGATTTCTGGGCAGCTCGAATAAACTTATCACTGAATCGGGTCTTAAACTAATTCCAAGTAACTTGATACTCAGGTGTAGCCGCTTTGATGGCATTCCACCAACTCATTGTTCGTCCTTGAAGTTGGCGCGATGCTAGCTTTCTCTTCATCGCATCATCGATCCCCAAATCCTCGAAGATGCGCTCACAACTATCAAGCCAATCTTGAACCTCTATAGCCGACTCCGTTCCATGGAACGGCTTCCTACCAAGACTAGTATAATCCTTGCAGAGTTTGGCGAAATCGACTCTAGGCGCCTGCACTACTGCATCCCCTCCGTTAGCGGCATTAGGAAATGCTCCCTGAGCATCCCTAAAAATCTATCGCATGATGGTAGTACACATCGTCCTCGTATCAGGGACATTCCCATTATTGGCCCTTGAACCCGTACTCCTGGTATATCGGCTCATCGTTCAATCTGTAAAGGGAAAACGATTAACCATCTACTTAGTGGTGTTAGTGCAGTGCAACTTCATCCTTAGATAATATATATATATATATATATTTTGAAAACCAAAATATCACAAATACGCGCCCTCATATACCTATATTATCTCTCCCTGATGTCTTCCCCTAGGTTAACTACGCAACCTAGGATCTGATACCAAGTGTGACGGCCTACCCCGCACTAGCCGACATTTCCCTCGAAATGCGTTGCCAATGCCCAACTCGCACGGAATGGTCGTCAAAAGAAAAGGATTTGAAACTATAAATCAGCAAAGAACCTATAGTATATCTCACAGTGCTTGGAATAAAATATAATAATAACATCACTTGACATAAAATAGGAGAGACAGTGCATAAGCTGAAAACTAAACCATTATAGCAGAGGAATCCAAAATACAGCTTATGATCCAAACCATCATTATTACAACTTCAAAATACTGTCTCTAAAGCAAAATAGAAAAGGTACACTACTAATGCCCAAAGCAGTGACCAACAACAGCACATGGAGAATATATGTAAATAGTACGTGGAATCCTCCTGCTCGTCTCCGGATAGCTACTCATGCATAACCACCTAACCTGTCTCTAGTCTGCTTGTTTTGGAGCACCCAGAGTAATAAGAAGAGACATAAAACTTTGGGTCAGACAAAAGTCTGGTATGAGCGATAGCTGCAAAATAAAGCAGTAATAGGTATAAATAATCATACCTAAACCTGAACCTGCAACCAAGGAGTTAGCACAACAAGATGGACAATACTCTAAGGTAAACACTAGCATATAGTGTAAAATGGGAGTGTGTGTGTCATGGTAATAACAAACATCAAACATAGCAATCATCCTCACATCTCTCACTCAGTGCGTGAAGAATACGATATCCACCGCCTTGATCACCAAATCCATTTGGGTCCATGCCCTCCTGGACTCCGTACAACTAATTGCCATGACCATGCCCCTGTGGTTTATAGCAATAACCCTTCCTAATCCATACATCCTATGGCTTTGGTTCGTCTACATGCCCCCTCTCTCATCGGTGAACCAAAGTTAATGATATCGATAACCCCTTTGCACACGTCCCGCAGCAAAGTCCAACTTTAGAAGTTAACTCGTTGGTTCCCATTTGGATCCTGAGTAACAACTTCCCATCTGGACTCCCTTTGCATTTCGGGTTTAGTCGGAGTGGTGTTGATCTTCAGAAGAGTTCGCAATCGTCGTCGTGAAGTAGAAGTTTCAATCCGTTTCATCATCATCTTGGTTCGAGTCATGGTCATCGTCAAGGACAGGTCGCCTACCCGGTCGCCCTCCAGCTCGCCCCCTCGGGTCGCACCCGGGTTCCCCCCTTCCCGGGTCGTGATCCTCTGGTCACCCCCATCTGCTTCGTGGAGCTCCTTCTGGTCGGTTCGTGACCCTTTCCTGGTGGCGGTTCGTGAGCCTCTCCTGGTGGTGGTTCATGTGACTGGCAGCGGTTTGTGAGCCTCGTGGCGGTTCGTGAGCCTGGTGGCGGTTCGTGACCCCTACTCCCTTCAGGAACCGAATTTCTGCAGTTTTTTCTACGAGCTGATTTCGCCAAACAATGGCTTTTTCAACCATTATAATCTTACTATGACATCACAAGACATACCAAACAACAGTAACAACATATAGAATCAATCAAAAACATTAAAACATCAATCACATGAAATATTTTAGATCAAACATACCCAAAAAGCATGATTTTCCCGTTGATCCCCTTAACCATGTTTTAACTATAGGATTAGCAAATTTAATCCAAATTAACCCAAATTTTCAATAGTGACATGAAATAATATTTTAGAATTTCTACATATTTTTCCAGATTTTTATGATGCATAATCTCGTAAATTATCACTAATCACCCCTAATTAGCCGTAATTAGTGAATAAAAGTGCAATTCACTCACCTTAGCCACAAACAGAATCTTAGGTCTGAAACTTTACTGTTATGGCATGGATCTCTATGTGTTGAGCAGCTCCAACTCTGACTTGGTGCTAATTTGACTTGATTAGGTGTAATTTTGGTCAATTAGTGGTTAAAAAAGTGATTAGAATGAGATTTGGAAGATGAAGGCCATTGTTAGGGTTCAAGGAAGGTTAATGGCGGTTGGAAAAATGAAAGGGAATGTATCTCCAAACCCTTTCAGCCCTCCCATAACCCAAATCCATAAATAGGTTATGGGCTTAGCTGTTAATCACCCCGTAAGCCAAATTATGTTGTTTTTCATCTTCCAAACCTTATTTCAACCATATCTCCCATGGTAAGTTCTTTTGATTAATATGACCACTCTATGAAAAGGCAAACCATCATCCAAGTCCAATGGAAGTAGTTTCAGGTCAAAACTCCTTACCAATCATAAATTATAGACAAAACAAGATTCGCCAGGGGTAAAACGGTCATTTAAAATTTGGCAAAAATCGTGAACTTGGGAAATGACCCATGTAGAGTGTAGTCGTTTCACAAAGTTACATGACAATATGACTTCGTATGAAAACAAAATAAATATTATACGATCCTCCGATGCGTAAAATGAGGGTCGTTACAGTTTCTAATTTTTGTAATTCTAGGCATTCTAGTTATTAACCAATTATTCCTATGTCATTATAGGTTTTCATGCCCCTTTCCCAAGTTATGTTCATAATGAACCATATGCCCCAAATTAAGGTCTTTGATCATAGTTCAATTTATGCCCCAAATTCACATTCATATATTTCATTCAAGTTATGACCAAATTTCCAATTACAAGTTATACCCTAATTTTAACGTTTTCCTCTCGTTCCCAATTTAACGCATTCGCATATTTCAGCGGCATGCCTAGGCTCGATGGTAGCCTGGCTATATAAAAATAAAAAGGGAAAAGATAGAGGGAAGAGGATAGAAATGATCATACTAACAAGGTGGACATATAATGGCGGAATAGGCGTAAACATATAATGGCATAATGATAAGGTGGGCATCTAGGAACAGACTGATGAACATGTGACAATAGAACTGATTCTAACATAATAGGGACATCACAAGCAGGCATGATAAGATCTAAACAATGGATTAAATAACCAACTAATAACCGATCTGACATGATAAATAGGTATAGATTTAGATCTAGTTCATAGTCATGTCAGAATAACTTAGATAAACATGTTATAGCAGAGCTGGTATGATTCAAATAGTCACAGGTATAGATCCAAGTTATAGTCATGTCAAGATTTACTTTTTAAATATTTAGATCTAAAATTAACATAGACTCATAGTGGATGGATCTAAGAAAATGGAGAGGAGTAATTGCATATGTTGAATCATAGATCTCTACAATTGAATGACTTGTTAGTTAAAGAAGAAAAGGCCATTCTCAATCTTGGCAGAGGTAGCATCTAGTTCTCCATTGTTTTAGAATGAATAAAACACTGAGAATAGGGCCTTGTTTATAGCCTAGGGTTCACGAATCTAGTCAGAAAACAAGTCCACGTACATAGAAATGATCATGGCTCAGATCTGGGGGGTGTCGACATGGGTGTCGACAACCCTCTTATTGTATCGACCCATGGGTCGACACCCCTAGGGTATGTCGACCCCCAACGGGTTCGATTCCCTCCCAGATCCCCCGCTTCGAATTTGAACTGATATTTTTGAATTTCTGGACTAATTATATATATATATATATATAATTGGCTTATATGTATACAAACTTCAAACCTTAATATCTTCTTCATACGGTACCCATTTTGCGCAAACTAGGTGTCTATTCTGACCAGAATTCTGCGACGAACTCAACGGCGCAGTCCATTTCCCTTAATTCTGAACATATATTTAATTATTTTTTAATTTATCATCTTTTAGTGTTGTTAAAATACGGGGTGTTACATCCTCCGTTACTCAAAGGATTTCATCCTCGAAATCTCCAAGTTAAGAAGAATGTACATCCTAACATCCACATCCATTTACTCATCCACCAATCACAGGCATCCATTGTCCTTAAAATATTTTTAATGCTTATATGAACATATGCAAAGGTGTATGTATATATCCCAGTACTAATGCGAAAGATCAGGTGGTCTACAGATTCAGTTGACCTCCTTAATGCAATGTATGTTAGTGTCATGAATCCATCATGTATGCAAATAATCCTATTATGACATGTAAGTTCTGTATGTGTGCACAATCATCAATCCAAATGCAACATCCATATGATGATACTTCCATTTCCATCCATAAAAAGAAGAAAAATGCACACACATCCATATGCAGTATGAGAGTGATTGAGCCGATCTAGTGCCTAATTTGTGTGTATGTGCATCCGCGAGCAATCAATAGCAAACACTTGCATCTATCAAACATAACATGTCTCAAAACACATGTTTACATCCATGGGATTCCTACCTAAAGGGCGAAGATTCGATCAATAGGATATACTTAAATGATAGAAACAAGCATAAACAAAAGCTTTGTAAAGGAAGTTAAGAACATACCCTTGAAAAGGAAAGGGTACGAAGCGCGAATCTTGTCTTTGGTATCCCAAGTTACATCCTGTGGGTTATCTCCCAACTGAACTTTCGTTAACTTGAATTCTCGGTTGCGTAGCTTCTTAACTTCTGATCCAAGAATACGGATAGGAACTCGTCTAACTGTCGCCTCCCGTTCCACCTCTACTTCCTCCAATATGCTCAGTCGGCTCTACTACTTCTGCGGTATCATGCAAGCACTTCCACAAATGAGAAACGTGGAAAACATTACGAACATCGGATAGTCTTTCGGGTAGCTTCACTATATAGGCCATTTAGCTAATCCTCTCTGTTATGGGAAATAGCCCTATTGGTGCCAATTTCCCTATAGATCCAAAGCAAACCACATTCTTAAAAGGTAACACCTTAATGAAAACCGTGTCTCCTACCTCAAACTCAATGTTAGTCCTTCTCTTGTCTGCGTATGAATTTTGCCTATCCTGAGCTGTCTTCATTCGGTGTCTAATGAGATCAATCTTTGTGGACGTTTCTCTAACCATATCTAGTCCAAGTAGAAGTCTTTCTGTAGACTCCCACCAACAAGTCGGTGATCTACATCGTCCGTACAATGCTTCGAAGGGTGCCATGCCAATGCTAGCTTGATAACTTTCGTTGTAGGAGAACTCTACTAAAGGAAGGTGCCCTTCCCAAGTCCCTACAAAGTCTAGGATACACAGTCTTAAAAGATCTTTAAGAACTCTGTTCACCCTTTCCGTCTGTCCATCAGTCTGAGGGTGATAAGTAGTGCTCAAACACAACTTTGTACCTAATGCTTCTTGCAAGATCCTCCAAAATTCACTGGTGAAAATGGGGTCATAATCACTTACGATACTATAAGATACTCCATGAAGACGGACTATCTCACGAACGTAAATTGCTGCTAATCATGATGTTGTCCTCTTACTCTTAACTGGAATGAAATGAGTGTTGTTAGTAAGTCTTTCTACTACAACCCAAATACTGGTATTGCCCTTCCTTGATCTAGGAAAACCATTTATGAAATCCATCGAGACACTCTTCCACTTCCACTTTGGGACCTCCAAAGGATGAAGTAAACCACCGGGCTTCTTTTGCTGAACTTTGACTTGCTGGAAAATCAGACATTGAGAAACAAACTCCGCCACATCTTTCTTCATCCCAACCCAAAAGAAAACCCTCTTCATATCTTTATACATCTTATCACCACCTGGATGAATAGTCATCCTAGAATGATGGGCTTCCTCTAGGACTGTCTTCAGCAAACTCCCAACTTTGGAAACACAAAGCCTTCCATCTCGTCGTAGCCACCCTTTATCGTCTATGGAATATCTACTGAGGTGACTAGAAGTCTCCACTTTACTGAGCCTATCAAAGATATCTGAAATCTGTGGATCCTCTCGCTGCGAAGCTCCTATCTGGTCCATAAGAGTAGGTCTCACCTCCAATGATTCTAATAAGCCAGGCAAAAACTCGGTGGAGGGTCTAAAGTCAAAAGTCGATATAAACTCCAAGCTTTTCCCCTCCATAAACAGAGAACTTAAGGCCATCATTTGCTTACTCAGTGCGTCTACCAGTACATTACCCTTTCCAGGGGTAAAAGCAATCTCGAAGTCATAAGATGCTAGGAATTCCATCCACCTTGGTTGCCTTAAATTAAAATCCTTCTACGAGAACAAGTACTTGAGAGACTTATGATCGGTGTACAACTCGAACTTCTGTCCAAGTAAATAATGACGCCACATCTTAAGCGCGAATATTATGGCAGCTAATTCCAAGTCATGGGTAGGATAGTTCTTCTCATGGACTCTGGGTTGTCTGCCTCCATAACATACTACCCTTCCCTCTTGCATTAGGACCGCACCAAGCCCTATACCACATGCATCGGTGTATACTGTGAACACTTTGTTCCCATCCGGCAAAGTCAAGACTGAGGCTGTTGTCAGAGCCCTCTTCAATCATTGGAAAGCAACATCACAATCGGTATCCCAAGCAAATGTCAGATTCTTCTTCGTTAGCCTGGTGAGTGGGGCAGATACCATTGCGAAGTCTTTAATGAACTTCCTATAATAACTTGCTAATCCAAGAAAGCTTCTCACATCCGTTTCATTCTTTGGGATCTGCCAATCCTGAACTACAACTACCTTCGCGGGATCTACTACTATCCCATCTTTAGAAACCACATGCCCTAGGAATCTCACCTCTTTCCTCCAAATATGACATTTGGAGAAGTTTACCTTAAGCTGGTGCATACGGAGAGTCTTCAAAAAATCTCTTAAATGTTAGGCATGCTCTTCCTCGCTCTTTGAGAAAATTAAAATGTCATCAACAAAGACCACAACAAACTTATTCAGAAACTCCCGGAACACTCTAGTCATCAGATCCACAAAATATGCGGGTGCATTAGTCAATCCAAAAGGCATTACTAACCACTCAAAGAAACCATTTAGAGTTCTGAAAGCAGTCTTATCTATACAGTCCTCGATCACCCTCAACTGATGAAACCTCGAGGCCAAGTCTAACTGAGAGAAAATAGATGCACCAACAAGCTGGTCAAACAGATCTTCTATCCTCGGGAGTGGGTGCCTATTCTTTTTAGTGAGTTTATTCAACTCCCCATAATCCAAACATAAGCGAAGCGAACCATCCGCCTTAGTTGCGAATACCACCGGAGCACCACATTCAGATATGCTTCGCCTAATAAATCCTTTTTCAAGTAGCTCCCCTACTTGCTTGGTCAGCTCCCTCCTTTCCCTTGGAGCCATGTGGCGCACGAGCAATGCAACTGGCTTTGCATTATCCACCAAGTATATACGAAAATCGATCTCACGCCTAGGTGGTAAACCCCGGAGGTCCTCTAAAACATTATAATACTCACGGACTGCTGGTACAGATCGCAAATCATCGATAGATGCATCAAGTGACTCTAGGAAACTAAGCATGACAGACCCCTTAGGGTCACAAGAAATCTCGAGGGTCCTCCCATGGCAAGTCAAAAGTCTAACGACCCTCCTCTCATAATCCAGAATGGCACCATAGCTGGCTAGCTAATCCATCCCTAGAATCAAACTATAGCCCATAAAACCGAGCATATATGCATCACACTCAAACTCGACGCCTAACACAGATATTCTCAAACCTTGACAAATCGTGGACAAATGAGCCGTACCACCAATGGGGTTTGAGACAACAACGGGATCCACTACCGTACTACTATTAATGTGCAGAGACTCAACCACAAAATCAGATATAAATGAATGTGAAGCACCAAAATCAAAAAGAGTTCTAATAGGATGATTGGAAAGAGAAATCAAACCTTCCATGGAAACTTTCCTACCTCTATCAGGAGCACTGGTCACGAGAGCATACACCTGCCCTCCAACAGATCCTACCTTTTGACCTTGTCCTTGCTTCTTCGGGAACTCCTTAGAAAAGTGTCCGACCTCTCCACAACTGAAACAAGCATTGTTCTTTCTTTTGCAGTCCTTGACCAAATGACCCTCACGTCCACAATTATAACACTTCCTCTTATCCCTAGCCTTGCGGTCCTTTCTGCCCTTCTTTTGTTGTTGTTGTTGTCCTTTCTTGGGCCATACTTTCTTGTTTTGCCTTTCCTCCACTTTAACCTCTTTCTTTTAAGCTTTATATTCCACATGCATCAATGCCATATCAATGAGCCTTTCAAACGTTTCTCCCATCGGAATATGGGACATAGCTAACCCATGGAGGGGCTCATTAGATCCTTTTGCAAACCGCAAAGCTTTTTTATGCGGGGTATCCACTAACTCCAACCCAAACCTTGCTAATTGGTTGAATTTGTTAACATACTCTTTGACAGTCATGCCTCCTTGCTTGAGTGCTAGAAACCATTCCATTATCATGCTTTGCTCGGCTTGAGAAAGAAACTTCATTTCGAATCTCTATCAGAAATCATTCCAAGTCTCCACTGGACGCCCTGCTTGCGTCACTTCCCACCAGAATGAAACCTCGTCTTTCAGCAGCCATATGGCCAACTGAATCTTCCTACGATCATCAATTTTGAAAATTCCAAACAAATCCTCCGTTTCTTTAAGCTAATTCCTTGCCTCCACAGAATTCTCAGTTCCATTGAATGACTTTCCGCCCATAGCACATAAGTCTTTACATATCTTAGAGAAATTATCAGCACGGAAGTCTTATTTATAGCCTAGGGTTTGCGAATCTGGTCGAAAAACAAGTCCACGTACACAAAAATGATCCTGGCTTGGATCTAGGGGGTGTCGACATGGGTATCGACACCCCCTTTATGGCGTTGACCCATGAGTCGACACCCCTAGGGTGTGTCGACCCCCAACGAGTCCAATTCCCTCCCAGATCACCCCTTTGAATTTGAACTGATTTTTTTTGAATTTCTGGACTTATTATATGTGTGTGTGTGTGTGTGTGTGTGTGTTATATATGTATGTATATAACTGGCTTATATGTATACAAACTTCAAACCTTAATATCTTCTTCATACATTATCCGTTTTATGCAAACCAGGTGTCTATTTTGACCAGAATTCTGAGGCTAATGCAATGGCACGGTCTGTTTCCCTTAATTCTGAACATATGTTTAATTATTCTTTAATTTACCATCTTTTAGTGTTGTTAAAATACAGGTTGTTACATATAGCTTGCTGTAAGCTAAGAGCTAACCTTTCTAACCAACGATATAGAAAAAATTTATCAGCTAAAGAAGAGCTTTGATGGAGCAAACGCCTCTAAGAACCTCTTGCTCTTTCTTAGCTAGGAACTAACTTAATTTGTAGCGTAATTGCTAGGAAATTGATTTAGAGGGAGGTAGCCATTATAGGGTTTTTGGAGCTTCATGTTGTTTTTAGTTTACAGGAAAAATGAGAATGTGAGAATAAAGTACGTACCTTTCTCCTGAAGCTTCGTATGGATTTGGGTGTGGATCCTTTTCGCCCAATACCAATACTTAGAGAAAATCAGGTAATGCTATATTGTATTTTACTAAGATGTTTATAACTTTCACATATGAGTTCCAATTCACATGAAATAAATAGCATTTTCATGTTTTAACAAAAGAAACATGTTAGTATTGTTAAAAGTTAATTTTTTTCAATAAAATACACATGAAATAAATTGCATTTCTAAGTCCAATGAAGGGTATAAAAATGTTCACAAATTTTTTATAACTCCAGACATTATTTCAAACATATTTGCACCACAAACATTTATTTTCTTCATGTTTTCCCTTTATTACAACAATATTTGTCAATATTGTTAGACAAATATTTCCAATTTTACATGTTTTACCCAATCAAGAATCATTTCTCACTCGTAAAAATTATACAAAAGTGTTTTTACATTTTTTAAAATATTAAGACACCATTTCCATTAATATCTCATATATAGAAATTTATTTCCTTCATGTGTATCCCTTTATTTTAGGGAAAAAAGGCTAATATAAGAATAAAATTACAATATCATAAATTTTAACCCAATAATTTATTTCCATCATTTATTTCCACTCTTTTGCCCATAAACGTATTATCTTACACTTTTTTCCATTTGTTTACACAAAACCCAAATTCTTAACCAACATACATTGTTTGTTTTTAAACAAACCATATTATTATCAATTTATTCCATTTATTTCCCATATTAAATAATAATTTACATTATTTACGTAATCTCCAAAATCATGGGTTGTCACATAAGGTCGTTTACTTCTAGAGGCCTAACGTTTAGTTGTGTTTGTGTATGTAAAATAATCTATTTATATTTAATCCAAAGGTTGTGTAGCAAGAATTGTTGTATTCTATCATAAATGCTAAAAATCAAATCTTACATTGTACAAATTGGAGGATCACAATTTAGAAGTTTGCCAACCCATGCCCTTTATAACTTTACCACCTAACATTTTATTTCCTCTGGCCTTCAAACCTTCAGGGATTGTCCTCATTTTCTGTGAACTTCTGGTAAAGCGATCATAATAGAAATCATTCTTTTATTGAATAATAATGGATGAGTGCAATATGGTGAAATAATCGATTTTATTCAATAGAAAAATTAATTAAACATGAATTTAGATACCCTAGCATTGAGAATATCATATTCCTTTGACATTTGAGTATACATATCATTTTATTTTCCCAAAAGTTTGATTGCAAGCTTTCAGACTAACTTGACGTACCCTTAACTAAGGATGCTTTAGATCCATTTCTAAGGAAATTATATAATTTTCTTTAACAACTTTAATCTCTAGGAGCATTTATATACATTTTTATTCATTTCCTATTGTGTATATCAATTTTCTTTCTCGGCTTAAACCACCATTTTAATTCCTTTTAAACTTGATCTCTTATATCTAAAATTACGATTGTTATGTTATGATAATCAAACATTATTAGTGTAACGACCCGCATTCTACGCACCGGATGATCGTAGAATATTTATTTCATTCACATAAAAAGTCGTATGGTCGTGTAACTTTGGGGAACGACTATTGGGGTCATTTCCCATGTTCATGATTTTTGCCGAATTTTAAATGACCGTTTTGCCCCTAGCAAATCTTGTTTCACCTATAACTTTTGATTGGTAATGAGTTTTGACCTAAAACCACTTTCGTTGGATTCAGATGATGGTTTACCTTTCCATAGAGTGGTCACAATTATCAAACTAACTTACCGTGTGGGAGATATGGCTGAAATAAGGTTTGGAAGATGAAAGACAACATAATTAGGCTTAACCGGGTGATTAGCAGCTAAGCCCATAACCCATTTCAGGATTAGGGTTATGGGAGGGCTAATAGGGTTTAGGAAATAAGTTTTATTCATTTTTCAGCCATCATTTATCATTCCTTGAACCCTAGCAATGGCCTCCAACTCCCATATCACCTTTTAATCACTTTTTAATCACATATTAGCCAAATCTCCATCAAATTAAGGCGGATTAGCATAGAAATAGAGATAGAGCTGTTGGAATAAATTGGGAACCATGCCAAATCAGTTAGCATTTCAGATCTGAAATTTATTTGTGGCTAAGATGAGTGATTTGCACTTTTATTCACTAATTATGGCTAATTAGGGGTGATTAGTGATGATTAGCAAAATTATGTATCATAAAAATATGTAGAAACTCTTAAATATTATTTTATGCCACTAATATAAATTTGGGCTAATTTGGATTAAGTTTACTAATCCTATTGTTAAAATATGGTTAAGGGGATTAAGGGAAATCATGCTTTTTGGGTACGTTTGATCTAAAATGACCTATATGCTTGATGTCTTGATCTTTTTAATTGAACTCATATGCTATTACTACTGTTTGGAATGCTTCATGATTGTTTAGGAAGGTTAGAATGGTTTAAAACATCGTCGTGTGGCATAAATAACTTGTTGGAAATAGTGCAGGAAATGGGACCGGATCGGATCGCCCCCCCTCCCCCACTCGTGAAGTATGTATCACGAACCTGTGCAAAGGAGCGAGCCACGAGCCGATCCCCATAACCCGAACCGGAGTACCTCTCACACCAGAAGGCCATGCCCGAACCCATGCCATGAGCCAAACCGTTGTGAACACCTTGACTCGAACCGTCGGTGTAGTCACGAAGCTTGGATCACGAACCGGACCCAGATTCTTATCACGAACCGACCCGGTGAGATGGAACGATCCGACCCCGAACCGATGTGCGTCACGAACCGCCATTAGAGGAAGCTCACGAGTTGACCCGGACCACTCCAGGGAGCACGACCCGAACCGGGTTGGTAACCACGAATCGAACCAAGGAGCTCGGGCTTGAACTGTGAACCACGGACCAAATGGAGACCGAACCAAGATGATGACCAAAACCCGAGATGCAAAGGAAGTTCAAATGGGAGGTTATTACTCAGAATCCAAATGGGAACCAACGAGTTAACTTCATGAGTTGGGCTTTGCTGCGGGACGTGTGTAGAGGGGTTATCGAAGTCAATAGCTTTAGTTCACCACTGAGGGATGGATTAGTGGCTATGGATCAGCACAATGGGATCATTAAGACTCCCTAGGGCAAGTGAACGTATCATGGCTATGGATCAGTGCAATGGGGCCATTAGGGCTCCCAAGGGCAAGGTGATCGTAGCAAGGGATTAGTGGCTATGGACCAGCACAATGGAGTCATTATGATCACAAGGACAAAGTGGTCATAGCAAAGGATTTGGTGATCAAAGTGGTGGATATCGTATACTTTACGCACCGAGTGAGAGATGTGAGGTTGATTGCTATGTTTGATATTTTCTATCACCATGACATGCACACTTCTACCTTACACTTTATGTTAGTGTTACCTTAGAGTACTGTACATCTTGTTGTGCTAAATCTTTGGTTGCAGGTTCAGGTATGATTATTTATACCTGTTATTGTTCTGTTTTGTTGCTATCATTCATACCAGACTTTTGTATGACCTAGAGTTTTATATCTCTTCTTATTACTCTGGGTGCTCCTAAACGAGCAGACTAGAGACAGGTAGGTGGTATGCACGAGTAGTTGTCCAGAGACGAGCAGAAGGCTTCCACGTACTATTTACATATATTCTCTCTATGTTGTTGTTGGTCACTACTTTGGGCATTAGTAGTGTACCTTATCTATTTCCTTTTTAGAGACAGTATTTTGAAGTTGCAATAATGGTTTGGATCATAAGCTGTATTTTGGATTCCACTACTATGATGGTTTAGTTTTTAGCTTATGCACTGTCTCGCCTATTTTATGTCAAGTTATGTTATTATTATATTTTATTCCATGCGCTGTGAGACATACTACAGGTCCTTGATGATTCATAGTTTCAACTCCCTTTCTTTTGACGAACGTCCCGTGCTAGTTGGACATTGGTACAACGCATTTCTAGGGAAATGTCAGCTGGTGTGGGGCGGGCCGTCACACTTGGTATCAGAGCCTAGGTTGCATAGTTAACCTAGGGAAAGACACCAGGGAGAGATAGTATACGTATATGAGAGCTCGTATTTGTGATATTTTTATTTTCAAAAGCTATATATATACTATTAGTATATTTAAGGACGAAGTCGCACTGCACTAGCACCACTAAGGAGATGGTTAATCGTTTTCTCTTTACAAATTTGATGATGATCCGAAATATGAGGAGCATGGGTTCAGGAGCCAATAATAGGAATTCCTCTTATATGAGGACGATGTTTACCACCTTCATGAGGGAGATGCTTAGGGATGTTCAGGGAACAACTCCTAATTCTGCTAACGGTGGTAGCGCAGTAATGCAGGCGCCTAGAGCCGATTTCACCAAGCTTAACAAGGATTATACTAGTTTTGGTGGGAAGTCGTTCCATGGAACGGAATCGGCTATGGCTGTTCAAGATTGGCTTGATAGTTGTGAGCGCATCTTCGAGGATTTGGGGATCGATGATGCGATGAAGAGAAAGCTAGCATCGTGTCAACTTCAAGGACGAACCTAGGGCTGGAGAGAGTGCTCTTCATTGTGGTACCAAATTTATGCATCTCGACGCGTTTTCTGGCCCTCAAAGTTTTCACCGTGGAACCTAGGGCTGACCCCTAGCAAAGCAATTCGACGGCGGAGGAAGTATTGAGGGTGGATTTATAGTTCTGGTGTCGAGGCACAACGGATCATGGGGTTTGGGGGTGTTTCGGTGATCCCTGGCTGATTCCGTTGCCTGGAAGTGAACCAAAGAGCAGCAGGTCGTTTTCATATAGGGAGATCGACTTTAGCATTTGGGGTATGGGATGGATGAGGACGGGAAGGAGAAGAGAGTGGTGGAGTTCGCATGAATTATCGTTGATCATAGGAGGAGCGGTGGGGGGTATAAATCGTCGGCTAATGGTGAAGGGAAGGGGCAGGCATCGGGAGTTTTAATTCGGAAAAGGAGGAAGGGAAAATATCTGAAGTGGGGTGGGTTCTATTTTGCTTGGGCCGGGTTAGAGTTGGTGAGGCCCGTTTAACATAAATGCTTAGTTTAAATTTGTTTTAAATACGTATTAACTTCGTAATACCATAACTTCGTCATACTTGATCAGAATTGAGCGAAACAAGTTCTGTTGGGATCGTATGGAAGAAGGCTACCCAATGGATCTGACTGGTAGTGGATTTGAGCTCGTTTGAATTTATGGCGAATTAAATTGTTTGATTCAAATCAAATAACAGTTTATCGTTCTTTAACGATGAACTGCCAAAGTGAGTAAATCTCACTAACTCTGAACAGTTTATAATTTCATTTTGTATTTTTAGAACCGTTAAATATTGTCTGATTGACTGTGTGTTGACTGTTTGATTGAACTGCTAATCAGTTAGTTGAATTTCGATATTGATTTTGTTTAAAAGAATATACCATATGGAACTGAAAGTGATGTTGATTTTATTGTGTAACATCTGTGGATGCAGAGAAACAGGTTGGAGGAATTCGAATGGATTCCTCAACAGTTATTTTATTTGATTTTCATATATTGTGATATATGATATGATTTATAATCTGTGGTGGACTTTGTGTGTATGGACGATATTGGTTATCGTGAGTTGATATGTGGAAAAACCATAACATGCCGGAATATAGAAAAGGGAATTTTCAAAGTGTTATTGAAAACGAATTTGTTTATAAAATCATAGGATTTTATAAAATAGAGAATATTTATAAAGTGGAATGTTTATAAAGTGAATCATTTATTTAGAATAAATAAATAAGGTATTCAAAGGGGTTATTTATTTAGGAAATAAACAGGACTTATATAGAGAAGTAAGAATCGATTTCAACATCGATATTTGAAACCGAATAAGGAGTTAGAATTAATCAGTTAGAAATAACCAGTTAGAGTTAATCAGAATAGAGTTAATCAGTTACAATTAACCAGTTAGAGTTAATCAGAATAGAGTTAATCAAATAGAGTTAATTGAATAGAGTTAAAGAAGTAGAGTTAAGCAAAATTAGAAACTGACTAGAGATTAGTAAGTTGAATAGTTTTCTGAGTATCGATCTAATGTTGGTTTTAGCCTTCGGGGTTTATACTTGGGAAGTTGTTCTCTTATTAGTTTACAGTTAGAGTCTGATAATTGTAGAAGAATAGTGATACGTAAATAAGTTACGGAAATGTTTTCCAACGTTAATGTATAATTTCTAAACATAGAAAATAAGAAAAAAATGAATATATATAGATATATATATATATATATATATATATGATTGATGATTGATTGATAGAATTTCCATTTGGAAATGATATCGTTGTTTGCACACGTGTTTTTCTTCGATAGTTAACTCACCGACTATCGAAGTTTTTGACCATTTTAACGTTGTTAATATAGAGAGACCGGTTGGATTTTTATCCAAAGAACCACTCTGTATTGGCATAAGCGTTGCGAATCATATATGCCAAAGATAATTGAAGACGGAGTAAAGTGTAAGGGCTATTGTATTGCCTAAGATGGATGTACTGAATAGTGCCTTCGGTTCATCCTGTTCCTGGATGACTTGTATGGATGAATGTCTGACAGAGTATTTCCAGGAAGGTCATGTACATTGATTTCTTCAACCGTACCAAGAGTGGAAGCGGAGAAGGAAACTTCTTTTAGCTGACACGTAATGTATGGTTGTAGACATCAAATTAGTGATTTTCGATGGATCTGACAATGTGGCATTCGAAGTGAATCTGATGTGATGATAAAGCGTAACCTCAAGCCTCATCAACCGGTAAATGACAGAAATCGGGCAGGCAGCATGGCTAAGTCGGTCGCTCCGAAGTAGAGTGTATAGTCACCTATCTAGACAATATTCATTTGCTTCTTAAATCTATCAATTTTGTCCCATATATACGGGAAATGGTTGCTGATCCCAACCGTTGGTGATATACATTCGATACACTCAAGCGAAATGAGTGGTCGGTCATGTGTGGCTGAGTTGCAAGATGTTCTTGTTGAACTCCAGTGTATCGTTCCTAGAGTACACTGATCAAAAGGTGCTTCCATACCTTGTCATAGTTGGAAATCCATTACCCAATACGTGCTTGCGGTTTTGATTGTATACTATAAATGTAGAACGTGAGATGAAAGCGTTTCTGCTAGATGATTATTATATTGTGGTTGATAGACATTATTATAATATCAAAAGGTTTTGATATATAGATATTTTGGATTCTCATAAGGGAAAACCCGTTCCGTTATACGGCGTGGTCTTATGAGATATCATTTACCTGCTTAAACTGTTTTAAACTGTTTTACTCATACCAGTCCCATGACTGACCTGGAGTTTATTTTGTTTTGTTTCTCCTAAACTCTTGGATGCCCAATTTTGTACGGGCAGTCAAGTAGTCGGGATTTACAGATATACCTGAAGAGTTGGAGCAGGTGGCTTCAGGATCATATAGCTATAGTTTATTTCCGCTGTGTTGTAAGTGTTGTACTTTGATAATGATGTATATTCAAGTACAGATGTATATTTCAAGTTATATTATATATATTATTTGTTATTCGTTCCGCTGTGAGGTTCGTGTTACTCTGATGTTGTGTTCTTCTTCTACTCTAAGTTTCTATCTTATCTATCCTCGCCCTCTGTTTTATTTCTATTAGTGTTCTGATTTTCCAGTGTAATTGGGGTTGGACTTGTGTTTTTGGTCAGCTCAAATTGGACCGGATTTTCGGGTCATTACACTTTCATCAAGAAGAAACATAAACTCCTTTCCATTCTTTTGATCCAGTGTTTTAATCTCTCGTTGACCACTTTCCCCTTGGAAATGGAAGAGGCACTGCTTTTTCATTTTTAGTCTTCATTGCAAAGTCCCTCAACTAACCATCATGTTCATGGTGTCCTCAGTCATATCCCTTGTCTACTCCTTCAGTCCGAGGCTCCTATTCTATGCTCTTTGCCCTCTATTGAGGACATATAGTCCATAGTTTTCTCGCTCAGTAAGGGGTTGTGCTAGTGGTCTCAACGGCTTCAACGAGGCTTTCTGCTGCTTCTCTTGCGAGATTATTCATCACGATTTATCCCTCGCAATTTTTTCTCTCTAGGGGTTTGCTATCAAAGAATTAGACTTCAGCCGACATTATTCTTATTCCTAAATTGATAATCCCCATGCATATTTGGACTTCAGATCAATTAGTCCCTACAATTTTTTGAGCAAGGTTATCTCGAAGATTCTCGCTAACAGACTAGCGCTCCTCCTTGATTGTATCGTTTCTTCCTCCTAAGCTGACATCATCAAAGATAGGATGATCTTGACAAAGTTCTACTTGCCTAGGAATTGAGTTCCCAAATCTGCAAGAAGGTTAGAGCTTCGAACGTGATCATTAAGCTCGACACAGTTAAAGCTTTTGATTACATGTCCTAGTTTTTACCATTTGTGCTCTTCGAACTTTCCATTTCCTATACCTCTTATTGACCTTATTTCACATCTCATCTCCAATTATTGGTTTTCTATTCTCGTTAACGGGTCAATGAATAGGTGCATGCGGCAAGGCAATCCCTTATTACATTCACATTTTGTTATCGTGGCTAAGGTCCTAGTTCTTAGGATTCATTCTCTCATGATCGCAGGGTAAATTAAGTGGTTTAGTATTCCTTTTGGGTGCCCTATCATCTCGTATCTTTCTCTCGTGGATGACATCACAATCGTCATTAATGGTCATCGTCAGTCCGTGTGACCTCTTTGGCTTTCCTTCAACTTTATAAACAATGTTCGGGTCAACTGATTAATGCCTTGAAGAGTTGTTTCATTCCTTCCTGATTCACGAACCCTCAAAAGATCTCTTGGGTCTCCTCTGCCTTGGTGTTCAAATTGACTTCTCTTGTTATGTCTTATCTTCATATAGATCTTTATCATGGACGTAAACTTAACGTACTTTTTGATCTCTTATTTATAAAGCGAAGTATAAAATTTCTAAGTGGAATTCTATTTTCCTATCCCAAGCAGGATGGTTGGTTTTTTACAAGTCCCTGTTTGATTCTTTGGGGTCTTAGTCTTCGTGGACGTGACACCTAATGCGTCTTTCTTTTGCACCTGCAGATCTCTTGCCTTGTTTTCTTCTAGGGTACCAGAGGGGATATAAGGAAACATCACTAGGTTTTATAAGACATTATTTGCTTCTTAGGCGTGAGGCCAGCTTGGGTCTGCGTAATACCTAAGATGTTTGAAAGGTTTGGGTTCATTTCCGAGCGAATGACTCCTTGTGGGCTTCCTTCCTTCATGCCAAGTATAGGGGGTTGACTTTATTTGGCTTTTCTGGTATCCAATTTTATGCAAGTGATACGTGGAAACGTATGCACTCGATCAAGTCCACTTCAGACTAGCATGGGAGTGGGTTTTACTATAATGGTCGGCCTTTCTCTCTCAAAGCTATGTGGAACTCAGTGAGGATTTCCATGCAATGAAATCTCGATTTTATTTCTATTTGGAACAAGCACATTTTTACAAAGGTGTCTACTCTGATGTGGAAAGTTCTCCATGACGCTCTCATATTGGATAGTAACCCAAAGGATTGGTATTCCTTTTGCTTCTTGTTGTCTGTGTTATAGGTCCAAATCTATTGAAAAGTTATCGCATCTGCTTTGGGATAATGAAGTTGCTTTCTTGGTATGGTCGCACTTTGGGGTATTATTGGTTACCTCGGCCCATCTCCCTTCATAGTTTCCACCCTTCATACTTAGTGGTTTAGGGGATAAGGAAAGGACATTCATCCTATACTTTACAGTGTCTTTCCTTGCCTCATTTGCTGGCATATTTGGTATGCTTGGTACACGATGGTTTTTGACAAATTACCCATGATCCTTGCTCTTATTGTTATGAGGGTGTATGCTGATATCCACCTCATGTTCATAGAAAGACCATTCATGGGAATCCTCAACCCCTTTTTATGCCTCCCTTGCGAGAGATCTTTCCTTCTCTCTGGGCTTAACACCCTGCATGGGAGCTAGTTGATCTTATCTAGATCGACACCAGCTGATTTTTTATGCTTTCTTTGGTAGGTTTCTTTCTAACTCTTACCTACCTTACTTGTTTTCCCTTGGGTGTGCTTTGTCTGATGTGTTGTTGTGATTTTCCAAGATTTAGGTTCTTAAATTCTTTTTGGTTTAGACCTTGTGGGATTTCTGATTTGGAGAGAATTGGACAGGGGTTGATTTGTTGCTTCGGTTTTGAGCCTTTTTCTACTGGGGGTGTTCCTATTTGACTTAGTCCAAGACGTGATTTTCTAGATACTTCTTATAACTCAGACGATTCAGGTTCTTTTCCTCATTTGGATGAATCTCTATTTGTTAGGTTTGCCACAATTTTGGATACCACCGATTCTTTGACTTAACCCAAACAATTACAAACACCCCTATAACTCTTCAATAGCCCTTGATTCAGAGAGTATAGAGTGTAGAGAGAAGAAGTTTGATCAAAACAGAATTGAATTCGGCAGAGTATAAGTGTAGAAATCATAAAAATGATTAAGAATAATGGTGCAGAGAAAGGGGATGAAGTTAGAGAAGAAGAGATGATTAAAATTCGAATTCAATCCTTTTTTATAGTGTTTGAACGGATGCCACGCTTCAGAACCGTCAATATTAGTGAAAGACACTTCCTTTCAAATTTGAAAAAATGACAGTTATATGTCGACATAGAGTTATTTATATGTCGACATACCTATAGTGTAAAATTAATTTTTAAGCATTTTCAAAGTGTTTTGATATAAATATAATTCTGGAAATTCTTGAATTAAAATATTGTGTTATAAATTAATATTGTAAAGTATGAAATCATGTAAAAACGTAAATATAAACTATATAAATATACTTATAAAACTATAAAGTCTAAAACAATATAAAATGTGAAAATAAAAATATATGAAACTTATCAAACTTTAAGTTTTAAAACAAAATTAGAATAGGAAAAGAGAATAGAAAGGATAGAAAATAAAATAGAGAGAAAATAAAATAGAGAGGATTGAAGATAGAACTTGAAAACAGAATTTGAGAAGAAGAATTTGAATTTGAACCTGGAGTGCTATTTAGGGTCTTACATAATCTAGACTCTATAACTATATTAGTCTTGAACTCTTGAAATCTTGAATACTCATGAGTCTTGAAATTTCTCTGAACTCTGAATCCCCAATATCTTTAAACTGTACAGTCTTTAGTAATATTTCATGTATATAAATCCTACATATGTGTATGTGTATATATATACTATACAAAAGTGTTAATATATATTTTATAATAAATTGATATTGAAATAAGGTTGTTGTCATCAAAACTCCATTCTCCAACAATCTCCCCCTTTTTGATGATGACAACCTTAGTTTATAAAATATCATGCTTATACATACCTATTGATGATGACCCTTCAAATACTCCCCCTGTTTATATGAATTCTACTTATATCTATATATTATAATTTCTCCCTCTTAGGCATTATCAAAAAGAAATTCTAAAAGTACAACCCCTAAATTGTATAACCAAATAAACGTATGCAATTAACCTAATTATGATTTTCCCCTTAATCTATAACTAATTAAAAGCAGAAATATCCCCCCTACATCTATATAAAATTATAATGATAATCCCCAGTAATATACAAACCAATCCAAGTATTATAATTACATATGTTTGTTGTTATATACAAACTAAATCAAATCAAATCAAATCACACCACACCATATGTCTTAATATACATTCAAGTATCAAATCATAGAATCCAAATCAAATTCAAACAATTCAATTAAATAGTATCGAACAATTAAACGTTTCTTGGGACTTCAACCCAACCATCTTCTCCAAAGATAGGATCCTTCTTAATGACTTCCCAATCCTCATCTTCTTTGGTTGGCAGAGCCTTTGCACGATTATTATCTTCATCTCTAAAAAGAGAGGAGATTAGCCATCGTATTGCATCAAAATTCTTTTCTTGTTATTCAAACATCTTTATTTGACTTAGTTCGAGATGATGCTGGTTTCGTAGAATGATTGAGAAAATATTTTTGAAATAATTCAGGGTTTCTTCTAGATTTTCACTAAGATCATGAATAGGATTTGCCACAGTTTTGAGTAGAAATGTATAAGGAAGAAGGAGAAATAGAATAATGAATTTTCCTGGAAGAAATAGACTTAAATAAGGTCTATGATTCGTTCGATTTTGAAGACATGAGTAGTTATTTTAATTTTAAAATTTGAATCAATTTGAAAATTTGGCAGTTATATGTCGACATATTTTATCTCGACATACAATAAGATTTTTTTTCAAATTTTGAATTCTTTTGAACTCTTATTATATTATAATTATTTCTAAAGTTTTACAGAGACACAAAGATGATTTTATCATAAATAAAACTCCATTCATTACTTAATAGAAAGCAAATACATCCAACTAATCAAGACACACTTAAATACGAGATTCGAAAGCAAATACAAGGAAATATAAATGAATACATAAAGGTAGATTAAACTAGATGGTCTAGTTTTCAGATTATGATGAAGGGGGTGAGACTCCAAGCTTTCCTCCTATCTTTACCATGAATTTGGTCACTTTGGAAAGTTTCTTGTTAAGCGTCTTTTGATTTTTGATGATTTTCACTTGATTTTGAATAATTGACTCTTTGTAAATACGTTTAGTATTGGTTGGATACTCAACACTTTCTATAGAAGCCTCTTCTTATTCGACTTCCATTGGCTCTTGTTCTTGTTGCATTCGAGCTTGTTCGGCTTCGAATGTTTCATAAGGTTTGAAAGTGAGAGGAATTTGCATGAGATTAATGTTTGATGAGTCAGACACTTTTCTAGGCACAAACTGTCAACATTAAAGTATTTGAAAATACAAGTGAGACAAACACCATAGTAGAAAGTGTTTTCTCTTGATGACAATTCTATGGGCTTAATTTCATTTAGGATCATTTCGGCCCAATTGATAATATAGCTACCCATAATAGCAAAGAGAGACTTTTGAACTTTAAGAGTTGGATTGTTGAAATTTCCGGAACGGGGAGTGATGGTATGTTGAAGTAGAAGGTTGACCATTCTTCTTTTTGGACGAAAGAAACGATTTTTTAACTCCATTGGAGCACCATCTTCAAATATGTCGTGAAAGGTCTCCAAATCGGTTTCGTCGATAACAAAATCCAAAAAATCTAAGCCCATGCTTCTACAATTTAGAATAGTGCCTAAGAGTTCGGCATCGAGAACAATTTGAGTGCCTTTGACACTACTCCAAATTTGGTTTTCATTGCCTTCGTAAAATCCGCGATTGAGATTCGCATAGAACATATTGACGAGTTTGGGGTAACACACTTCGTCATTGTCACGGGAGTCAAATAGACTCAAGACTTCGTTGTGTTGAAAGAGAGAAGTAAGATCATAGGAGGTAAAATCTCTAAAGACGGCGAAAGCACCAGTGTTAACTTTAGCATTTGCTAAATAGTTACCGTAGGTTTTGATAGCTTCTTTGTCATTATGAAGATAGCCTTTGATGGTTTTGGTTATCTTCAATTTTTGAGACGAACTAGAGGGAGCCATTGAATTGATAGTTTTAAAGAGAATATATTTGAAGAGTATTGTTTTGAGTTGTGAATGAAAGGTAGAAAGAATAGATGTATATATAGAAATTAAATGTATATGAATTGAATAGGCACAACTTTTCATATTAAAATGACATCTTTTCAGACCTTGGGAGTTGGTGAAAAGTTGGAGGGAAGTTTGAAAGTTCAAAATTCAAATTTCAAGTTTCTGACTGATATATCGACATATAGTAAAATGTACATCGACATACAGGATATTTTTCAAAGAAATTTGGTTTTGGTGATTTTTATTTTAAATTACCGATATATATTTCAGGATCAACGACTTCCTGAAATAATTATAATCCTATCAACCATACAAACAATTTATTTTATTATTTTATTTGTTATTTATTATTTATTGTTTATTCTAAATTTCAAATTTCAAAATTCAAATTTGAATTTTAAATTTCAAGTTTAAATTTTAAAGTTTTAAAATTCAAATCAAAGTAACCATTCAACCAAATAAAATTAAAAATTAATTAAGGTGTACCCGGTTTTTAGGTCCTTTTAAAAAAAAAATGAACTCTGTATTGTTGTAAAGCATATATTTGTATTTCTGGTTTTTGGTTCTTTGTCACTTGATAATGAATCTAAATCATCTAATTTTGATGCGTATGCTTTCTTTCTCTTTCTTAACGAATTGTTTTTGTCTGTTTGTTGAGTTGATTTATCTGGATATAGACACATTTTCTTTATATGGCCTGGTTTGTTGCAGTTATAACATCGACCGTCATTACTTCTTAAATTCCTTGATTATAATTTTTCCTTCTATATCTCAGAAATCTTCTAAAATGATTTGTCATAAGTGTTTTTTCTTCATCATCTTCACTAGTCGAGTTAGAATCATTTGTTGTTTCTTTCATTGCAATAGATTTCTTTTCTGTTGATCTGTTTTTCTTTTCTTTTCTGTAATTGGACTTCGTAAGGCATCAGATTTCCAATTAACTCTTCAATCTTCATTTCATTCACATCATTGGCTTCATCAATTGCCAAAGTTCTGATCCCATTCTGGGGTCAATGTACTTAATATTTTTCTGACTTGATTGGTTTCAGAATAAGTTTCTCCAAGTGCTGTTAATGGATGCACTATCTCTTGAAATCTGTAATACATATCTGAAATAGACTCATTCTCATTCATTTTGAATAATTCAAATAGATTTACTAACATTGTTATTTTAGTTTGTTTAAATCTACTAGTTCCTGCATGAGTAACTTGTAAAGTTCTCCAAATTTCATAAGTAGGTTTACATACTGACACTCTATTAAACTCATTCCTATCTAATGAACAAAATAACATATAGCTTTAGAATTGCTTTGTGCAGCAGCCTTTTGTTCATTTGTCCATTGTGCAAATGCAGTTGTGGGTTGAACAAATTTATTTTGTATACTATTCCATGTGTCGAATAATCCTATTGACTGTAAATATATTTTCATTCTACATGCCCAATATGAATAATTACTACCATTAAACAATAGTGGTCTAACAGTGGACTAAACCTCTACAAAAGAACTATTATTGCTACCAGTGTTGGTTGTCATTATCACTATTTTAAAAAAATCAAATTATTAACTTTTCGAAAGACCTTGCTCTGATACCAATTGTTAGGGATTGCGGAAAGGATCGTTAAGGAAAAACAAACACTAGAGGGGGTGAATAGTGTTTTTGAGAATTTAAACTAAATCTAAAACTTATGTGATAAACTGTACGAATAAAACACCAAAAACAATTACAGACACAAAATCAAACACAGATGAAAAATAAACAAAAATAAAAATGCAGAAAAGGAAAGAACACACCGGAATTTATGCTGGTTCGGATTACTCTTACGTTCAGTCCCACACAATGCTGGGTTGCACAGAGTTTTATTACTATATCAAAATCCAATTACAACCCTACTTGATTTCACGGCTACATAGGGAACCATTGTTTCCACACACACTTGATCGAGTTTTGCCTGTCCTTGATTTCACGGCTACCAGGGACACCACCGATTCCGTCCTTGATTTCACAGCGACGAGGGATACCACCGATTCTTTGAATCAACCCCAACAATTACAAAAAACCCTATAACTCTTCAATAGCACTTGATTCAAAGAGCAGAGAGTGTAGAGAGAAGAAATTTGATCAAAACAGAATTGAATTCGGTAGAGTATAAGTGTAGTAATCATAAAAATGATTAAGAATAATGGTGTAGAGAAAGGGGATGAAGTTAGAGAAGAAGAGATGATTAAAAATTCGAATTCAAGCCCTATTTATTGTGTTTGAAAGGATGCCATGCTTCAGAACCGTCACAATTAGTGAAAAGACACTTCCTTTCAAATTTGAAAAAATGACAATTATATGTCGACATAGAGTTATTTACATGTCGATATACCTATAGTGTAAAATTATTATTTTTGAGCATTTTCAAAGTGTTTTGATATAAATATAATTCTGGAAATTCTTGAATTAAAATATAGTGTTATAAAGTAATATTGTAAAGTATGAAATCATGTAAAAACATAAAAATAAATATATTTATAAAACTTTGAAGTTTAAAACTATATAAATATATTTATAAAATTATAATTTTAAAACTATATAAAATGTGAAAATATATGTATATGAAACTTATATCAAACTTTGAGTTTGAAAACAAAACTAAAATAGGAAAAGAGAATAGACAGGATAGAAAATATAATAGAGAGAAAATAAAATAGAGAGGATTGAAGATAGAATTTAGATACTGAATTTGAGAAGCAGAATTTGAATTTGAACCTGGAGTGCTATTTAGAGTCCTACATAATCTAGACTCTATAACTATATTAGTCTTGAACTCTTGAACTCTTAAAATCTTGAATACTCATGAGTCTTGAAATTTCTCCGAACTCTGAATCTCTAATATTTTTAAACTGTACAGTCTTCAGTAATATTTCCTGTATATAAATCCTGCATATGTGTGTGTGTGTATATATATATATTCTATACGAAATTGTTAGTATATATTTTATAATCAATTAATATTGAAATAAGGTTGTTGCCATCAAAACTCCATTCTCCAACACATGTTACAGGGACTAGCCAATTTTAGCAGCGGATAGAATAAGTAAATTTCAATTTATTTTCTCTATTTGTGTTTTAATCTTAATAGGCGTACGTGATCTATTAATCAATGTTAAATCTAAACAATTTACTAAAATAAAATCATATTTCATTTTAAATCATTTCATATTTATTTAACCAAACATATCGACTGAATTTAGTTAACATTTATTTGAATATATCTAATATATTAGTATACCAGCTTGGTAGCATAATAATAAATGAGAATGCGTGTAATTATATATACATATATTTACTAGATTTATATGTATAGTATATACACATATATAATTCTTTTTTTATGGTATGGCCAACCGGTTTTCATAGTGGATCGTCCGCTTATCACTACAACATGTAATAAATATGAGAAAGTATGGGAATTAGACATATTGCCTAAATGCTAATAATTGGTTTTGAAGTGGTCAAACATTGTGTACAATAGAAAAAAATAGGAGTTAGACTGACATTTCTAAACTACTAAGTAAACAGGGACCACTAGTCTCCCTTTTCATTACTGATGTCAGCATTAGTACAAGGGCCTCTGACATGCCTAACTATAGAGAAATACGTCATAAGAAGTGGATCAAAGGACTGCGAGAGTAGGGACTACAAGTATTTTTTGTCCCAAAACAACTGAATGAACATCGTCCGATTGCTTTAGACTTCTTCCTTGGTAGTCATCAAAGATAATCCATCATCTACAAAATGATACATAAGATGCCAAGATTCCCCCTCGTTTCCAATGTATAGCTTGAATTTGTCAGTAGATGGAATATACCTCATCTCGGTCGTAGCATGAACCAAAGTGCACTCAATTAAGTTCCAGTATATACACTGATCATATGATCTGTCAAAAGAATGGTAGGAGGGGCATCATCTAAAGAAACTAGAGCAGAATGAGCGACTAATACAACATCAACCGTGGCTACAACTACATAGGTGTAACGACTAATATTTTACATACCGGAGGATCATAAAATAATTTTATTTAAATCCCTAGTGGACGTGTCATTCTTATATTTTAATATGTAGTTCATGAGGATGTGATATATGTCCATGGTTTTTATCGAATCATTGTGACCATTTCTTCCCTGTGACTTATTGTTCTTACCATAAATTTTCTAAGGACCGAATTAGATGATATAATTTGTCTCATTGGAATAGGATGATAGTTGGACATTCCATAGAGTGGTAACATAAAAGATTCTACTTAGCGGTTTAGGAGATATCGTTGTTTTAAGTTTTAATTTCTGAAGGGCAGGTTAATTAACAGCTAATGGGCTGATTAGTGAGTCCATTAAGCTAATGACTTGAAATTATAAATAGATTGTATGAGGAGAGAATTAAGGTTCTTCTCCGCATTCTAAACATTAGGTTGAGCATCCGTGAATTCCAGTTCAACTTGATTCTTCCATACCCTAATTTCTTTCTCTGAATCATTCTAAGTCGCGCCTTGAAGCAAGATCTGCATCAACGAGATTCGATCTCGTTATTTTGCATCACATTCAAGGGTTTTCTCCATAGTACAGATTTTTTTTCATCTATATTGCATTGGATCTAGATTTTTGGTGACTGATAGTGATCTCTCACATGGTTACCACATATTATATGTGTTTATTAGGTTATTCAAACACCTCATGTGCTAATTTTACCCTAAAACCAGATCATTTATGTGAATATCAGATCTGTACATCTTAGGATAATATAATTTGATCGTATATCATGCAATTTGTAAGATCCTTCAAGTTCAATGTGTAATTGATGTCAAATTACGCTAGATTTATGATTATTATGATAATTATGATATGAATCATGTTTTAGTGTGTTCGTATGATTGTCCATGTTCGGAATTGGATAAATTACTATTTAATTAGTTGAATTTTATGTTTTCCTTTATTTTTTTTCATTTAAAATTGTGTGTTATAGGATTTATAATCGAAGAACAGAGAACACTGGAGGTTCAGATAATCGAATTCAGACGAAACTTGGCGGAGGAGCTCTGCAGGATGCTGGAAGACAAAATGAAAAGTTTTGTGTTGAAATCAGTTATATGTAGGACCTGTACGGATCCATAAATCATGGCCTGGTATTGATCCATGACAATAACTCAGATGGAGTCGAAGTTTTTAGATGACATCTATATAGTTCAAGGAAGCTGTGGTAAACATTTCAAGTAAAAAATTTCTTAAGTATGAGGATCAATATCGGTCCATATCCCATGGACCAATAGCGATCCATTAGTGTTGATCACTGGAGTATGATACTTCATGTGTGGCTTTCTAGTGTCTATAGAAGGTCATATGCGAAGTATGAAGTGAATTGGATGGGTCGAAGTACAAACACTCGAATACGTGATGATGGACCGACATACAAGGTGCTGGGGAAGTGTTTTGACTTGGAATTGGACAGAAAGGAAGTGTTTGAGGCATAAGAGAAGAATGTGCTGAAACATACTCATTTTTGACTAAGTATATAGACCGATATTGGTCCATAGCTTATGAACAAGTACTGATCCACCATCAGGATGAATTGGGATTGGGGCCTAGGCTATGAGAAGCAGAGGTCTTCACGAACATGATAGTGGTCTCCGATGGTCGATAACGTCTACAGGGTGGAAGTTATCGTCAAAGAGATGTTGATTCTTCAATCGTGAACTCAAGCATAGTGGGAAAAGGAAAAAGTGATATGCAGCTCAAGGTATAACGAGACTGTGAATTTATGGACTAGCAGTGGGACTCGAGCTAAAGGATAGAGTCATGGATAGTCCATGGGATTGGCAATGTGAAGGAATCATTGATACGTCGAAGGATTCAAAGTGACTTGAAGCAGGGGTATCATGGGGATGCCTACTAGGATTTGAGAGATTATGTGCCTTGGATTGCTTAGGAAGTGGTCTAGTTATCTTGAGAAGACAAACATACATGTGACGTACGATAGTCCGGCTAGAACCGAGCTTCTCCATTAGCCTTTAACGGATGGTAACTGTCAGTCATTCTATACAACGTATTCATAGCTTTAGTTGGAGATTGCTAGGTTATTGTTTGTCATGGATTCTATGATTGCTTGAGTGTTCTCTTTTATGTTCTCTAGGCAGGCTATCACTGTAAGATACTGAAGAAAAGAGGGGATTGGGAATCCTATTTGACTTGTATCTATTTCTGTGTATTTGAGTAGCATATTTAATGCGATTATTATATGCTAACTCTTTGGTTGCAGGGACAGGTCATGTGAGACTTGAACTGTTTATTATTACATTATTCTATATAGTTTTTATTAGATGTTTATCGCTCATATTAGACTATTTTCTAACTTAAGGTTTAATGCTTCCTTTATTACCTCGGATGCTTACCACTGATGTTAAAAAGCAGACTGAGTAATAGGTGATAGGTTGGTGGCGATGATGTTATGCGGCTATGATCAGGAGGCTGATGTACTACAATCCTTATTAGATCGCTATTTGGATGATTTCCACTGCAACGATATTTATATACTCAGATGAGGGATGTAGTGAGGCATAATATATTCAGATATTAAATTACTGAGACGTTTTGTACTTGATATTATGAGTTTTTTTATCGAAATGGGATTTCATGCTTTGTTATGCTTCAAAACTGTAACCTAATGTATATTTTATTATTATATATTATCCGTGCACTATGAGCTATATGAAATGATCTATTCCGATTTACTTTCATTGGTGATCGTCCCAAATCGGTCTAGCACGTCATCAGTGCACCTTTCTTATAGTTTAGTGTAGGAGGTATGCGGTGGTCGTCAAACTTGGTATTAGAGCTTTGTTTAACTGTTTTTACCTAAAGTTCGAAAGCGTAAAGCATATGAGAGACGTACTTGTCATTTGATTTTGATAATAACTATATTATACGATATATAGTATAGTATATTGGTAAGCACTTCAGCATCATTGCATCCTTTCTCTGATAATTACTGATCGTTCTTATTTCAAATAAATAATGAATCGTCGAAACGTGAGGAATGCTGCTAGGGATGTACCTAATACTAGAGGGACAGGCAAGGATAGTCAATCGGGAGCCACTACACGCGATTTTCCAACTATGTTTGAGGCCATGATGTCTTCGATCATGAGAAGGATACCCACTCAAATGGTGGTAGTAGATGGTGGTGGTCCTATGCAGACACCTATGGTTGTTGATTTTGCCAAGCTATGAAGGATCATACTTCTAATGGTGGAAAGATGTTTGTTGGGATGGAATCTTCAACTGAAGTCCAGAATTGGGGTGATACTTGTGTTTGCATCTTCGGAGACCTAGGGATCGACGATGCGATGAAGAGGAAGCTTACATCGAGAAATCTTCAAGGTCGAGCAATGGATTGGTAGAACTCAATTACTCTTGAGACTCTAAAGGACCATATTACTTGGAATCAAACAAAGTTTGGGAGAAATTTCATTTCTACGGTCCAAAAGTCGATTCCCTTTAAGAGATTTGTTGAGCTTAAGCAAGGTGGGAGGCCTATGGCTGAGTATGTAACAGAGTTTGACTTTATCTTAGTATGCATGTTCTTATATTGAGACTTTGTATCATAAGAATGAGAATCATGGGGAGAAACTTGTGGATCATATTAAGGATCCATATGAGAAGTTAGTACAGAAAGCTTTGAGGAACAAGAGTTTGTTCCTAGAGAAAGATGGAACTGTTGTTGAAGGTCAGGAAGACTTGAAGCAACAACAAGGTGGTAGGAATAAGAAAAAGTGGAACGAGAAGAGGAAGCAACAACAATATGGAAAGAATGACCAGAAGATACATAAATGTGAGGTTACCTGCTTTAACTGTCACGAGAAGGGCCATTATTCTAGGGATTGCAAGGCTCCTAAGGCGAAAAGGAAGTGTTTTAACTGTGATAAGACTGGGCATTTGAGGAAGAATTTCCCAGAGCCTCCAAATGATAAAAGGTTGTGAAGGCATACGCATCGGATGTTGTGTCATTTTCTTCGAAAGCTCCAATTACAGTAAAGAAGGGGAAGGGTGTTGTTGTGCAAGATATGTTTTTTGTTAAAGTGTTTTAGTTTGAGTTTTGTTTGATACTAGATCATCACATTCTTTTATCTATAATGAGATTGTTTTCAAGTTAGGTTTAGAACCTGAGATTGTTGATAAACCATTGGTTTTGACTAACCCAACAAGGGAATCTTCTAGTCTTCGCATGTTTTGTTGTGGTCTAGTTTTATCGAACCATGGTTTCACTTTTGTATGTGATTTCTTTGTTTTAAACTTCATTGGGTTTGATATTATTCTGGGTATGGATTGGCTTAAGAAGTATGTGGCTATAGTGAATTGCGAGAAGCTCAGGTGACAATCGGAAATGTGGAAAGGTGAACGGTTGTGATATGCTGTCTACTAGAGGATGAGGTCCTAGTTGGATTTTTATATTTGCATGCGATTCTATTGGTGGATTTCATCAGTGCCAATTGTTCAAGATTTTTTTGATGTTTTTAATGAGGTCAAAGGACTACTACCGCAAAAAAAAAATATGCGTTGACCTATTGTTATGCCTCTTAGGCGAATGCCTCCAAAAGGAAAACGAGAGTTAGAGATGCAAGTGAATGATCTTCTGAGTAAGGGATTCATTTGTAGAAGTGTATCCGTGTGAGGTGCACCAGTTGTTTTTGCAACCAAGGCTGATTAATCGTTGCGATTGTGTATGGATTACCGTAAGCTGAATAATGTAAGTAAAAGGAACAAATATCCATTGTCAAGGACCAATGATTTATTTGACACAAAGCCAAAGTGTTTTTCCAAATAGATTTGGTGATGAGATTTCAACAATTGAGAACAACTTGGGATAGTTTGCCGAAGACTGCTTTTAGGATACCATAAGGATTTTATGAGTGGTTAGTGATGTCGTTTGGATTGACTAATGTGCCAGCATATTTTGTAGATCTACTGAATCAAGTTTCCATTGATGATCGGAATAAGTTAGTGCATGTGTTACTCTAGGACTAAGGAAGAACACATGACGCATCTGAGAATCGTTTTAAAAATCCTGCGAAAACATCATCTCAGGGTTAAGTTTTTGAAGTGCCACTTCTAGAATGAGGAAGTGAGATTCTTCATCATGTCGTATTGGAACAAGGAATAGCAATGGATCCCGCTAAGGTTGCAATAATCCGGGATTAGGTTTGACCTAAGAACATTACGAACATTAGGAGTTTCCTTGGTTTAGCTGGATATTATCAATGATTTATCAAGGAATTTTTAAAGATATCTGCACCGTTGACTGGATTAATGAAGAAGAAACAAGTCTTCGCATGGGATGCGAAGTGTGAACATGTTTTTGTGGCCTTGAAAGAGAGAATAATGATTGCTCTAGTATTAGCTATTCCAAGCAGTAACGGAGAGATGGTTGTGTATACCGATGCATGTGATACCGAAATAGGAGCAATGCTAATGTAGAAAGATAAAGTAGTGTCTTATGCAAGTCAACAACTGAAGATGCATGAAAGGTATTTGTATCACCCCACCTCTATACTTGCGTTAGCCATGGCCATTGCGAGCAATAGTATCAACTAACCCGAAGAATAAGACTATTGAGGAGCGACCTTCTGTATATTAGCTTTGAACGAGTGTTAAATATGTCAGATAATGTGGTCTAACTTTTTAAATCTCATGAGGAAATCCGACACATCTAAATCAAGTTCAAATCTACTACACTATGGCTATATATAATTAGGAAAGAAATATTAAATATATAACAATAAAAACAGAATCAGACACAATATTCATATCATTAAGGCAGAAATAGATATGAATAACACTACAGAAGTGGTGGTCATAATATAAGTGGTCATGCAAGATCCACTATATCATAAAATAGTATATGCATGTACAACACAAAAGAATATGTAAAAATAAGAGTCACAATCTCGAATACATGAAAGACAAAACTACTAAAACAAGTGTGGTTAACCAAAAGAAAGACTAGCCCATGCTACAATCAAGGAGAGGCACCTGTAATACTTCGTCTAACCCAAGTATTATTTATAAGAATAAATAATAAACGGACCAGTTCAGTTGTACTCATCATAATAAACTAAAATACAAACAGAAATATAAATAGAAAATGACATATATAAAATAACAACAATGTTCACATGTAAAAGGTGAAGACTCGATTTGCCCAGAAAGTATGCCAAAGAAATCTCGACAATATCTAAGGATATCACAATAACTAAGAAACTAAGATTGATAAATTAATATCAATACGAGATTGACAGCACATATGCCAATAAAAATAAGATTGATAAATTAATATTAATACAAGATTGACAGAAACTACATGAATAAAAATAAGATCGAAGAAATCAATAAATTAGAAATCTTGAAGATCCCAAAGACGGGGAAGACCTAAGTCAAGGCGGGAGCCGAAGGCTCATCAAAATCAATATTGGAGTCTGAAGACTTAGCTAACTCAATATCGAACGTGAGACGCGATCCGATGGCATAAGCCATAGTGTTGAGACGTAGCTCTTATGATGGTCCGAAGACTGTGGGTCACAACCCCGAAGGATGATCCGAAGATCACCGATAAAAATCAATGAACTGAAGTTCCTCAGGATGATCCGAAGATCATCATAATGACTGAAGGTCGGAGTGATCCAAAGATCCTCAAGATGATCCGAAGATCATTGATATGATCAAAATTGATCATGTATAGTGTAAACTATGTCGAGCTAGTGATTATAAGAGTTTAGCTACATGTCCCATAACCACTTGTTCTACTCGAATATTTACGAACTAGGTGTATATTCCTCTAGAAATATGAAACGATCATTTCCATGGTGTTCAATCGAACGAGTCCAAGAATAAACTGTCAAAGCAAACACAAGGGTTCATAGTCCTTGTTTTTGCAAAGGCATTTAATTAGATTTCTCCTACGAATAATAAAAAGGTTTATGAAATCATATACTGGTAGATATTAAAACAATTGGAAAATATCTTCATATAATGAAGTGGAGTTAGAAATCGTTTAGTAAAAGATTTGGTATTCACTAATAATTTAAAACCCTTTTATATAGTTTCGAAGTGGCATATCTCACGTAATAGCGATCGAAATGACGACTGAACTAACAATTCACGTTTAAATACCGTAAACAAAATCTCATGGCTATCGATTATGAATTCGTTCGCCATGAATAAATCAAAAGTCCATCAAAGGTCGAAAATAAAGCTGTTGAAATCTATGATCAAGAGAAACAGCAAAGTCACAGAAAAAGGCTGAATGGGTCGAAAATCAACCAGAAAAGAGCCTGAAACAACCTAAATCATTGACGTCGTCCACTGGTCAACAGCAGAAAAACAGGATTCAGACGTCTGAATTATAAATTCAGATGTCTGAACTAGGTTTTCCAAAGACATAAGTCTCTATCTGAGCTTCAGATGTCTGAATTGGAAAATTCAAACTTCTGAATTGCAATTCAGACATCTGAATTAAAAATTCAGACTTCTGAATGGCACTTGGTTTGTTTTTACAATTATTTAAAGCAGGTCAGACGTCTAACCTATAATATTCAAACGTCTTACCTGAGCCTAAGCATAATATTGCCTTGATTACATGATCAAAGTGATATCGACAAATGCCCGAAGGTCTATAATGTTATATACATGCAAAGAGGCTTCTATCACTCGCCGAAGCAACTTATAACACAAAACTCACATGCACAAACATGCATACATGAGATTTGCAATGATTTTGATTATAAGTTCAAAAGTGAACTAAATTCCAAACCAAAGCATGTAAAAATGATTCAAGCGACTTGTGAAGACTTAGGACTTGGTTGGGGTACAACCAAGCTTTACGAAATCACCAAATCAACCCGTAGCAAATGAATTAGATCGTGCGAACAATCCTAATCATAATTTTTAATTCAATGAAACATGAATACATAAAATCATCTAAGTTACACTAGCCTACCCAATTCACTAGCATATGCAAACTCAAATGAACACTAAACTACACTTTTACAACCTAAAAGCTTGTGGCATAGATGTAAGTTCATGAAGAATTCGCCTTTGCTTGCTAGAAGCAAGGAGTCAATCCAAAAGCAAGCTAAAGCATCCTTTCCTCTAATATAACTTGTTAATCTTCAATATAAACATAATGCACAAATTTCCTTGAAGTTATGCCATAGGAAATACCGTAAATTGAAGAGGAAACAAAATGGAGAAGATGGAGAGGAGGTTACCTAAGCTTTTCCTTGGATTTGCACTTGATTTCAACAAGAATTGGAGCTCTAAGATTAAGCTAGGGCTTAAGGAATTTTAAACCCATTCCTTTCCCCATTTTTACTTAAGTTTTAAAAAAAGGAAGAGAATGAGGGGGAGAGGGCTGATTTTGGGGGGGGGGGGTTATAAGGTGGGGTAGGTTAGCTAAACTTGGAACCAACTAATGTGCCAAATCTCCGAAACTTGGAATACATCAATGCTCATAGTTTTCGACCACATAAATGACATTTTAAACTCAATGGAAGCGGTTTCGAGCCCAAATTCATCCATATGTGAAAAGTGACTTTTGGGACATACATTCGATTAACAATTTATGATACTATATCTAAATAAAATATTTAAGTATATTATCGTTAAATATGTGGGTTGCTACATACTTCCCCCTTTAAAGGAATTGCGTCCTCACAATTACTTAAGGAAAAACTCAATAGAAATAACAATCACGCATCAACAAGATCTATATGAAAATAGAATGACTCTTGAATATTCTTATAAAATATTAACGTTGAGTTATAAATCACTATATAACTTATGTTTATGCACGTATAATGTTCAAATAAAAGTCACGAACATATATAAGCAACTAACTTATTTGTCTTATTAGTGATTTAAAGAAAAATAGAATTTTCCTTACTTAAATTCTAAACGTTTTGAACCTCAATTTCAATAATTATTTAAAATTTTAAATCGCAAACTACCGCACCACTATTTTTCTGAAAATTTGGTTTAGACATATCTCAAAATTTACAAGATGAAATTCAAATATTTTTCTTTCATCAGAAAACTATAATCCAATAGATCCGAATAATTCTTGTTTCAAAGAATTTCGACTCATATTGGATCTTATACACTCATTCGAAATTCAAATCGAAAATTATGAACTACCGCTCCATGGCAAGCTCATTTTATAAAATTTAATTAATTTCTGTTAGACCAAAATCTGGGTCTAACACCCAAATGCAGATCACAGATCACAGAACGCAGAAAATGATAAAAAAGAGGAGACACACGAAGTTTTTATAGTGGTTCGGATGTAGATGTAGCGTATGTCCACTTTATAATCTTATTGTTATACTGACAGATTACAAGAATCAGTTATATGCAGACACACAATCCGTGTGTTAATTGAGATTATAAGAGGAGAATTTATGTGTAGAAAGGTGCAAAGTCCTTGCAATCGGTAATGGCAGAGGCTGTCTAGATGTAAGAGAAAGTCTCAGCCAAAAAGTCCAAGAAAATCCCCTTAAAATTCCATGTAGAGGTGTATTTATAGCTTTAGGAGAGCTTCTGGGAAGATGGTTCATGATAGGGTACGTGGCACCCGATCCGGAAAAGTAGGAGCAAGATGTGGGATGAGAACGGGTCAAAACAGTGCGAGTATCAGCAGGTGCAGGGGTCGGTTTGTGGTCATGGGATCGGATCATGATATGGGCTCCACGAACCGAGGTCTGATCGTGAGCTGTGTGGTGAAACTGGTGTGTCACGAGCGAGTCGTGATCAGGAGGTGTACCACGAACGGGTCGTGGTCTGAGGGTGATCCACGATTCGAGGGGGCGATCCGATGAAAGGCGAACCGAGTGTGCACCACGAGCCAGAGAGGATGCACGAGTCGTACTCCGATCGTGTGACGCTTCATCGCTTTATCCAGGAAATTGCCAAATTACACCCATTCATGAAAATGGGCGTAACTTTCAAATCGTAAGTCCGATTGAGCCAAACCAAATCTCAAACTGAAGCTAATTCAGAGATCTACTAAATTTACAAGGCTTAGCTTTGTTTTTGTTGTTTTCGGGCCCAAAAAAGATCGTCTGATAGGAGTTTTGGGCCTTTCTTTGTTCGTGATATGACTTTGACCAAATCGCTGCCTATCTTCTGATGTTATTCTCTATATCCGAGCGCGATGCTATTCAGATATTCAGTGTGACAGTTTTTATCAAAAAGTGTGTCAACATGTTTGCCCCCCAGAACATATCTTGCTGGTTGAAGGAAGATGTGTTCTGGATAATCTGAGAAATCCAAACCCAGAATGCGACGATCACGCCGGATCGTATTAAGGCTAGAAAATCGACGATCACATGGGATCGTATTAAGGCCAGAGAAATCCAAGAAGACCAGGAGTTTGTACCTGCGAGAAGATAAAACAAATAATGTAAAAATATTTCCTAGATGGCCTTACCGGAGTAAACCATCTGAGGAGATGTTAGAAGGGTTCCAAGACGGCCTTACCGGAGTAAGACGACCAAGGAAATGCCATAAAAGTTCAAAGATGGCCTTACCGGAGTAAGCCGACCAAGGAAAAGTACATGAAGTTCCACAGCCTTACTAGGGTAAGACGACCAAGGAAAAGCACATGAGAATTTGCTTATACTGGATGGATCCAGTTGGGAGCCGGAGCTAATGTTTATACTAGACGGATCCAGTTGGGAGCCGGAGCTCAATGTTTATACTGGATGGATCTAGTTAGGAGCCGGAGCTCAATGTTTATACTGGACGGATCCAGTTAGGAGCCGGAGCTCAAGAGTGATCATTATTGATTCATGAAAGCTAAGCGGCAGTTATTCTAACCTCGAACACGACTGGAGACTACAGGTCGGTTTCGTGCATGTGGGCCGATGTTGCCACGCTTATTACATGCGTTGAAAACAAAGAGGGGCGAGAAGTCGCCTAAAAACGTAAAAACATGAACTACGAACCGGAGTTTGGCAAACTGAAGGGATCCACTGAGTGGGATCAGTTGATAATAATCTCGCGATTGCTCGATCCAGTATCATTCCCTCTTTGGGGAGTCGGTGGTGGCAACGCAGGGGCAGATGCAGGCGTTGTTCGTTGAATGACGTACTCGGGTAGTTCTCCTCACCTGACCCGATCCTCGATAAGGTCTCGCAAATGTCTGCAGTCATCAGTGTTATGACCATCCATGTCATGAAATATGCAGTGTCTGCCAGAATTGCGTTGTGCTAGCGTTGGTTCCCTCTTGGAAGGCCTTGGATATGAGGCAGCACCCCCTGTATCTACGTAGATATAGCTCAGGGTGTCATTCAGTTCAGTGTATTTGTCGTATCTGGACCCTCTCCGGGGGTGGAGCGTTACGATCATTCTTTGCATTGGCTGCTCCTTTGCCTTTTCCAGAATCAGATGGTTCTCCATCTTTGAGCATGTTGACTTCGAGGGTTTTCTTCTCGGAAGTTGCATCTTCTTCCCGCAGAAATCTATCTGCTTCAAGGTAGAATTCACCGAGATTTCGTTGTGGATCTCGGTACAAGGATTTTTTAAACTTCGAGTTATCTGGAATGCTGGATACTATTGCCATCAGTACCATCGATGGTTCATGGCGATCAACTGATGCTGCTGCAACGTTGAATCTTTCCAGGAATGGACGCAGAGTTTCTCTGGGCCTCTGGTTGATTGTTGTGAGGGACATAACATTCTTGGGTCGTGCGATGTGGACCCGAAATTGTTCAACGAAGCGTGTGACCAACATGTTCCAACTGTTGATCGATTCCGTTTCTAGCTGTCGAATCCACATGGCTACTATAACAGTTAGAAAGAGGGGAAAACATTTAGCCATGACATTTTCCGATGTCGATTGAACTTCCATATGCCGTTTGTAGCGCATCAAGTGCACGGTAGAATCTGTCCTTCCATTGTAGGGCTCCAATTGTGGAAGTTTGAAATCCAAGGGATTGCGAGAATTCCTGATTTCTTATGTGATCGGGTTATGATTGACGTCATCCACATCGTTCTGATAAGTGTGGCCTCTTGAGAGGCGTTGAATCAGATTTGTGAGCTGATCGCCTTCAAAAAGTTGATGTAAATTGCCAAGATCAGAGCTGATGCCCTCCGCATTAAATGCAAGAGTGGATGAAAGCTGTTGGTGAGATGCCAGGAGCGGATCATGGGGGCTGGTTCGTGGAGAATGGGGCTCGCGGTTCGCGGCTCACGGGTCGAAGTGGAGTGTATCATGGGGGTCGGTTCGTGGTCCATGAGGTGCGATCCGATCGGGTCCTGGAAGTAGGTCACGAACTGGTTGATGTTGAGCAGGCAGGAGCAAGTTGCTAGGATCGACTCGTGAGCCTGGTGGTGCGCCACGATCCGGGTCGCGGTTCAGAAGTGTATCACGAGATGGTTGATGTTGTTGAGGAGCAGGAGCTCGCAATCCGGTGTTCATCTGATATGGAGCTGAAGTAGATAGCAGTGCATTTCCAATAGGGAGGGGGTTGCCCCCGAGTCCATGGGATGCATGAGTCGCTTCTGTGTTTTCATTTCCAATGACTTGAGCATTGCTCAGCCTTCCATCCATCCGAGCGAAGAATTGGTTGATCATTTCCTATTGCTTCCTGAGGAGATCATCTTGCTTTGCCATTTGATCCCTCAATTCAGCGAGGACGTCGCCCATCTATTCTCTGGTCAAGTATGCTAATGGGTCTTCATGGGAGGAAGCCTCCAGGCTTGCCTCATTCCTTGCGTCTTCAGCGTTAGCATCATCGGCATGAGTAGAAGTTCCAGTCTTCTTCCTTTTGTTTGCCATTTATCCAATAGCCAAAAAATCCAAGCAGAAGTTGAAGTTATCGTGTGCCCCCCTTCCTGGCGCGCCAAAATGTTAGACCAAAATCTGGGCCTAACACCCAAATGTAGATCACAGATCACATAATGCAGAAAATGATAAATAAGAGGAGACACACGAAGTTTTTATAGTGGTTCGGCTGTAGATGTAGCCTACGTCCATTTTATAATCTTATTGTTATATTGACAGATTACAAGAATCAATTATATGCAGACACACAATCCGTGTGTTAATTGAGATTACAAGAGGAGAATTTATGTGTAGAAAGGTGCAAAGTCCTTGCAATCGGTAATGGCAGAGGATGTCTAGATGTAGGAGAAAGTCTAAGCCAAAAAGTCCAAGAGAATCCCCTTAAAATTCCATGTAGAAGTGTATTTATAGTTGTAGGAGAGCTTCTGGGAAGACCGGTTCGTGATGGGGTACGTGGCACCCGATCCGGAAAAGTAGGAGCAAGATGTAGGATGAGAACAGGTCAAAACAGTGCGTGTATTAGTAGGTGCAGGGGTCGGTTCGTGGTCATGGGATCGGATCGTGATATGGACTCCACGAACCGAGGTCTGATCGTGAGCTGTATGGTGAAGTTGGTGTGTCACGAGCGGGTCGTGATCATAAGGTGTACTACGAACAGGTCGTGGTCTGAGGGTGAGCCACAATTCGAGGGGGGCGATCCGATGAAGGGCGAACTGAGGTTGCACCACGAGCCAGAGAGGATGCACAAGCCGTACTCCGATCATGTGACGCTTCATCGCTTTATCCAGGAAATTGCCAGATTACACCCATTCACGGAAATGGGCGTAACTTTCAAATTGTAAGTTCGATTGAGCCAAACCAAATCTCAAACTGAAGCTAATTCAGAGATCTACAAGATTTAAAAAGCTTTGCTCTGTATTTGCTGTTTTCGAGCCCAAAAAAGGTCGTCTGATAGGAGTTTCGGGCCTTTATTTGTTCATGATGTGACTTTGACCAAATCGCTGCCTACCTTATGATGTTGTTCTTCATATCCGAGCGCGATGCTATTCAGATATTCAGTGTGGAAACTTTTACCAAAAAGTGTGTCAACATGTTTGCCCCCCAGATATCTTGCTGGTTGAAGGAAGATGTGTTCTGGATAATCTGAGAAATCCAAACCCAGAATGCGACGATCACGCCGGATCGTATTAAGGCCAGAAAACCGACGATCACACGGGATCATATTAAGGCCAGAGAAATCCAAGAAGACCAGGAGTTTGTACCTACAAGAAGATAAAACAAATAATGCAAGAATATTTCCTAGATGGCCTTACCGGAGTAAACCATCCGAGGAGATGTTAGAGGGGTTCCAAGACGGCCTTACTAGAGTAAGACGACCAAGGAAATGCCATGAAAGTTCCAAGACGGCCTTACCGGAGTAAGAAGACCAACGAAAAGCACATGAAGTTCCAAGACGCCCTTAACGGGGTAAGACGACCAAGGAAAAGCACATGAGAATTTGTTAATACTGGATGGATCCAGTTGGGAGTCGGAGCTATTGTTTGTACTGGACGGATCCAGTTGGGAGCTGGAGCTCAATGTTTATACTGGACGGATCCAGTTAGGAGCCGGAGCTCAATGTTTATACTGGATGGATCCAATTAGGAGCCGGAGCTCAAGAGTGATCATTATTGATTCATGAAAGCTAAGCGGCAGTTATTCTAACCCCGAACACGACTGTAGACTATAGGTTGGTTCCGTGCGTGTGGGCCGATGTTGCCGCGCTTATTACATGCGTTGAAAACAAAGAGGGGCGAGAAATTGCCTAAAAACCTAAAAACATGAACTACGAACCAGAGTTCGGCAAACTGAAGGGATCCGCTGAGTGGGATCAGTTGATAATAATCCCGCGATTGCTCGATCCAGGATCATTCCCTCTCTGGGGAGTCGGTGGTGGCAGCACAGGGGCAGATGCAGGCATTGTTGCTTGAATGACGTACTCGGGTAGTTCTCCTCGCCTGACCCGATCCTCGATAAGGTCTCGCAAATGTCTGCAATCATCAGTGTTATGACCATCCATGTCATGAAATATGCAGTGTCTGCCAGAATTGCGTTGTGCTAGCGTTGCTTCCCTCTTGGGTGGCCTTGGATATGAGGCAGCATCACCCCCTGTATCTACGTAGATATTGCTCAGGGTGTCATTCAGTTCAGTGTATTTGTCGTACCTGGACCCTCTCTGGGGTGGAGCATTACGATCATTCTTTGCATGGCTGCTCCTTCGCCTTTTCCAGAATCAGATGGTTCTCCATCTTTGAGCATGTTGACTTCGAGGGTTTTCTTCTCGGAAGTTCCATCTTCTTCCCGCAGAAATCTATCTGCTTCAAGGTAGAATTCGCTGAGATTTCATGATGGATCTCGGTACAAGGATTTTTTAAACTCCGAGTTTTCTAGAACGCCAGATATTGCTGCCATCAGTACCATCGATGGTTCATGGCTATCAACTGATGCTGCTGCAACGTTGAATCTTTCTAGGAATGAACGCAGAGTCTCTAGGCCTCTGCTTGATTGTGGTGAGGGACATGACATTCTTGGGTCATGTGATGTGGACCCGAAATTGTTCAAGGAAGCGTGCGACCAACATGTTCCAACTGTTGATCGATTCCGTTTCTAGCTGTCGAATCCACATGGCTGCTATATCAGTTAGAAAGAGGGGAAAACATTTATCCATGTTGTTTTCCGATGCTGATTGAACTTCCATATGCCGCTTATAGTGCATCAGATGTACGGTAGGATCTGTCCTGTCGTTATAGGGCTTCAGTTGTGGAAGTTTGAAATCTTGGGGATTGCGAGAATTCCTGATTTCTTGCGTGAACGGGTTGTGATTGATGTCATCCACGTCATTCTTGTGTGACGCTTCATCGCTTTATCCAGGAAATTTCCAGATTACACCCATTCACGGAAACGGGCGTAACTTTCAAACCGTAAGTCCGATCGAGCCAAACCAAAGCTCAAACTGAAGCTAATTCAGAGATCTACAAGATTTACAGAGCTTAGCTCCATAATTGCTGTTTTCGGGCCCAAAAAAGGTCGTCTGATAGGAGTTTTGGGCCCTTCTTTTTTCGTGATGTGATTTGACCAAATCGCTGCCTATCTTCTGATGTTGTTCTCCATTTTCGAGCGTGATGTTATCCAGATATTCAGTGTGATAGCTTTTACCAAAAAGTGTGTCAACAATTTCTTTTAATGTTCAATAAGTTTATAAATTATAAACCTAACTCTTACGTTTTCAACATAAACTAATTCATCAATCAAATCAAAAAGTTGGAAATATCGACTATCCAAGATCATCGAACATTCCTTATCACTTTTTAGCTAGAAAATTTTATCCTTTACAAAATTTCTTAAAGGTATTCTGGCTTACAAAATTTTCTTACAATGAAAAGGATAAGCAATCTCATTGGGGAAACAAGATCGAAAAATAAAATTCGGGTTATAAACCCTCGATAGGAAATATTAGCACATTCTCTAATATTTCAAAAACAAATAAATTGGAACTTTTAAGTTTCCAATAAACCCCAATAATCTCAAATTTGAAATATTAGCACGTCCTCTAATATTTCATGAACAACTTCTAAATCATGTAAACATGATAAATGGTAGAAGTTGGAAGAATTTCATAAAACTCGAAAACTTTTGTTTTCAAATTCATAAGGATGTACCAAGAAGAATAAGGTCAAACCAATCAGGTTATGATCTCGAAAACTTGGTTCAATAAAGTTAACAAAATAAACTGGAATAATCGTTAAACCATATTCACGAGAGCCCAGAGATTCCAAACTCGAAATCTAGAAACATGAGACTAAAATAGATAAGCAAAATATAGCTTATCATTTTTTGAAAGAAGATTCGAGATAATTTTTCAGATGAAAACTCGAATCACTCAAATTCTAGAAGTCACACAAAGAGATCTAGAATGATCAAAAAATGGAAAGATGCTCGAACAATAATTCGTGAGAGCGTACAAATTCCATAAATAGCAAAATGATCATAAACGATCAACAAAAAAAGCAAAATTTTACATTAAGCTAGTAAATAGGTGAGTTTATCCAAATGTCTCATAACCACTAACTTAACTCAAGTATTTACGAACAAATTGCAAAATCCACTATAAATCATCACATAGAGTCATTTTGTCATCCAACAAGGTGGTCCGGCACCCACGACATTCGACAAGGTCGCTGACACCTCCCAAAAGCAATTTGACCAAAACGCAAGGTTGTTGACACCTCCCAAAATAGTTTTGTCTATAATAGCTAGGTTGTTGATACCTCCCAAAAGCAATTTTGTCAACCATTTATCCATCATAGAATATATAAGATCACACAAGTTCCAATGAAATAGGTCAACATCGATTATATAAAGATATACAACACATGTGATCCTCTCCTTACCGATGTATATAAAGATATACAACATATAAGGTTCCACCGTTGTACATAAAGATATACATCATACGAGCCCAAACAGAAAATGATTAACATCAATGTATATAAAGATATACAACACATGTGATCCTCTCCTTACCGTTGTATATAAAGATATACAACACATAAGGTTCCCGCTGATGTACATAAAGATATACACCACACGAGCTCAAAAATGATCAACACCAATATACATAAAGATATACAACATATGTGATCCTCTCCTTACCGATGTATATAAAGATATACAACACATAAGGTTCTAGCTGACGTACATAAAGATATACACCATAGAAGCTAAAAAATGATTAACACCGATGTATATAAAGATATACAACACATGTGATCCTCTCCTTACCGACGTATATAAAGTACAACACATTGGGTTCCTGCCGATGACATAAAGGTATACCCCACATGAGCTAAAAAATGATCAACATCGATGTATATAAAGATATACAACACATGTGATCCTCTCCTTACCGATGTATATAAAGATATACAACACATGAGGTTTCTTCCGATGTACATAAAGATATACACCACACGAGCTCAAAAATGATCAACATCGATGTATATAAAGATATACAACACATGTGATCCTCTCCTTACCGATGTATATAAAGATATACAACACATAAGGTTCCCGCCGATGTACATAAAGATATACACCACACGAGCTCTTTCAGGGATGCATATAAAGATACACAACACGTGAGAACAAAGATGATAAATCAAAGGAAAGTATAAAAACTCATAAAGTGAGAGCCTTAAGACTCCATCGAGTGGGGGACTAACTCCATAAAATTGGGACCTAAACTCCACAAAGTGGGAGCTTGAGAATTCCACAAAATGATCGTTATAATCCTAAGATTTTAACCCAAAAATAAAGCCAAATCTCAAACTGACTAAGTCCATAAATTAAACGATAAAGTGAATGCTAGTGTGTCAACCCACTCATTTTTACCAAGATGTTTAATTAAATTACTTACTTAATCAAAAAGACGAAATTACTTGTATGAAACAGTAACACTCAAAATAAAAAATAGAATACAAAATCATTGCCCCAAGAAACTAAAGTCATCTTGATAGCAAAATAAATGGGTAACGGAAACTCAAGATAGATGCAAGGATTTTTCACAAAACATTGGTTCAAAATAAGAAATCTCAAACTTCATAGTAAAAAAATTTAAAATATGAAAGGTGTAAGGTATATATACGATGGTCATGCATATCCCATTCTCAAGCCATTATCTTATTAAAATCCTTGTAGTTGCAAATTAACAATCAATACTAATGATTTGCCTCGCCATTTATTTATATAAAGTTGCTAATACTGAAGTTCATCAGCGACGCACATCAATAATATTTAATAATAGTGTTGTGTTAGAATTATCTCATTATAGTGTTTAGAAACTCCTATCGATATCGTGGTGTCCCACTTCTTGATCAAAATTCCTAACATACAAATAGGCAACTCAACACAATAAAACAAATTACGTCCAAATAGGGGAGCAAATTTGTAAATAAATAATCAGAGGTGCAACCATTTATTTATGAACTAAAATTTTAATCATAAATAAATAAATGAAAATATTTTATAGTGCTTAGCGGAAATAATTTATTCATTTTCGCCTCGTAAAGCTAATCTCAAACGGATTAGTATTTTACTTGGCCAAAATTATTTCATTAAACTGTTTTATAAAATAATTTAGAAATTTTCAAAACTAAGTTTCAAAAGTTATTTCAACCCGAAATTGGAAATAATTCGAGTTCCTACACATGGAAAGGGTTGGGACTTTAGGTTTGTCAAGGCCAAGATGCCATGAAGATGAACTCAAATAAATTTGATTGGTCAAACAAGGATCATGATATAAGATAGGATATGACGGGTCCTACAACTCGAGCTAAATCCTAAAACACGATTTCATAAGAGAGGCTTAGGACAATGACCCTCGCCACAATATCTTATATTGTTGCGAACTTAACTCTAATACCAAGTAATGTCCGCCTTTTATACTCGCGTTAGCCAAGGTTATTGCAAGCAATGGTGTCAACTAACCCGAAGAATAAGGCTATTGAGGAGCGACAATCTGTATATTAGCTTTGAACTAGTGTTAACTATGTCGGATAATGTGGTTTAACTTTTTAAATCTCAGGAGGAAATCCAACACATCTAAATCAAGCTCAAATCTACAACACAGTGGCTATATATAATTCAGAAAGCAATATAAAATACATAATATTAAAACCAGAGTTAGACATAGATATTCATATCACTAAGGCAGAAATGGATATGAATAACAGTACAGAAGTGGTGGCTATAATATAAGTGGTCATGCAAGAACCGCTATATCATAAAATAATATATACCTGTACAATACAAAGGAATATGTACACATAAGAGCCATAATCTCAAATACATGAAAGATAAAACTACTAAAACAAGTGCAGTTAACCAAAAGGAAGACTAACCCATGCTACAGTCAAGGAGAGGCACCTGTAATACTCGGTCTAACCCTAGTATTATTTATAAGAATAAACATTAAACGGATCAGTCTAGATGTACTCATCATAATAAACTGAGATAGAGACAGAGATATAAATAGAAAATGGCATATATAAAATAGCAACAATGTTCACATGTAAAATGTGAAGACTCGATACATCCAAAAAATGTGCCAAAGAAATCTCGACACTATATAAGGATATCTCAATAACAAAGAAACTAAGATTGATAAATTAATATCAATATGAGATTGACAGCACATATGTCAATAAAAATAAGACTGATAAATTAATATCAATACGAGATTGATAGCACATTTGTCAATAAAAATAAGATCGAAGATGTAACAGACCAGTAAATACGTTGCTCGAATTTTTGACATAAAAAAGCATCCCGTGTCCAAAATCGAGTACCGAAAATCCAGAATGCTTAAAGAAAGGAGTTAGAGGGTGAGACAAGGAAGAAAGAAATATTAGAATAGAAGAAGAAGAAAAACCAACACAACACAAATTCTCACATCGCAGCGGAATAAATCTTTACTGGGAGCTTTAAAAATACTTACAATCATCAGAGTACATCAACACATTTGGTCAGTTATATTAATATGTCCTCATGTACAACACACAGCGGAATGCACATAAAAATTATATCATACGTCTGAACTCCTCCAGCATGTTTTCTAGAGTTCACAGCATCCAAATCTAACCCTGTAGAACCCGGCCTAACCCGGGCATTACAAACGTCATATCAGTCTGGTGAACCAGAGTGAGAAAAACACATTAAGTTTAAAGGTATCATCCAACTTGATTTTAAAGTCAAAATCTTTTCGAAAGAAAAAGATAATCGTAAGACCAAATCCACACATAAATACGGACGGTTTTTACCTTACGATAACCCAAAACATTTTTGAAATCAATATCCTTTCTGATATTATAATAATGTCTAAATACAAATAAATATCAATCTAGGAGAACGCTTGTGTCTCACGCTCTACATACATAGTATAAAATCAAAACTGCGGGCGCTTATTGGAGAATGGATTTCCATGGCAAGGTATGGATTTCCGACAATGCACCTCCGGAGATGAATACACTTGGGTTCAACAAGAGCATCTTGCAACCCAGGTAAACATGACTGGCCCCTCACTTTGCTTGAGAGTACCGAATATATCATAACCATGGTTGAGGCACCAACCAACCGCCGAAAGCATGCAAAAGTAAAAGGGACAACTGAAGGCATTTAATTTCTCTTGATCAGGTAATGATATGCCCTAATGGGTGCGACCCATATAGCCATGCGACCTACCTGATTTTATTCCATTTCCCGATTGATGAGGCTTGAGGTAAAACTTACATTTTAGAACATCTGGTCACCATTCACTTTGAATGCCACATCGTCAAATCTGCCAGAAATCACTAATTGACGTCCACAAAAATGCCCTAATTGTTAAGCTGAGAGAATCGTCGTTCTCCACCACCAACTATGGTACGTTTGAAGAAATCAACGTACGTTATTCCTTTGGAAGCACTCTGTCAAACATCCGCCCATAAAAATCATCTAAGATCAGGATGAACCGAGGGCACCCTCCTACCACATCCAAGGTATCACCCTATAGATCAGTAGCGAGTAGTCCTTGCAATCCGAAGATTCCAATCACGACATAATCAAAAGTCATAATATCTTTGGTCGCTAAACCAGAGAAATTCAATAAGTAGTTCTTTTGTTTATGATGACCAACAGTCTTCAATTGCTCCATCTTCAATCATCATCTTCTACATATTTGCTAGTTCGAAATGGTTTTCAAATGTAAATTCGATCACGGTCTTTCTGTACCAACAATCGTATAAGTCAGATTTGATAGTTGGTTATTTAACTATCAAATAAATAATCATGAGAATAAAATGAGTTTACTAGTTTAGTACCAGTATTACATGGTCTCTTTAATTAAAAATAATTAACGAAGGTTAATTGAAAACTCTTAAATCTAACGAATATAACTTTTCACTTCTTATTTCACATAAGATTTATTTTCAAAACTATTCTATTTTAATACTTAGGAATTATCCTATAATCATATTCAATTTTTCTATTCTACTATCACTTCAAAACATTTCTACCTTATTACTCATCATATGAAATTGGAAAAACGATTCATCTTATTGCTTGTAAAATAATGTTACAAAATCTCACTTATTTTATTACTTGAAAACAATAATAAACTCTTATTCTTTTAAAATAAATCTATTCCAAAGCTCCACCTTTCATTTTCTATACCTCGAAAATACCGTTACATTTTCATATAAATCCCTTTTATAACTTCCTTTACTTGGGAAATATTATTATATATACTCTCGAATCTTCTCATTTCCGTTAACTTGGAAATTACATTATATATTCTCAAATCCTTTTTATTCCCATTATTTCGGAAATCTCATTATATATTCTCAAATCTTGCGATTAACATTGCGTTATTATTTCACACATGGAAATAATGAATTATTCTTGTGCTCTTTCCCATTACAAACTAATATCATCCTCAAATAATCCTAAAGTCATTCAAGTTGGGGTATTTATTTACAACTCAAACCTTGATCAACAACGTTCTTGTCTTAAGATAGTTATGAGTTGTAATTCAAAAACCCATATTCATTCCAATATCAAACAAATCTCATTAAACTATTTTATTTAAAATATGGTTTATAAAACCTTCTTACTTTTAGAAATATCTCTTTTTAAATATAACTTATTGTTAATTAATATGTTGATTAAGTAATTTCTTAATAAAACCACTTCTTAACCATAACTTCTTTCAAAGAATTCATTTTATAACTCGAACTATTATTACCAAATCCCATTACCAAATATTTTACCAAATTCAATTACAAATCTCTTTTTAATCTTTCCTTTTTGAAAATCACATTTTGATTCCATTCATTTCTCTCAATTCCATTATTTAATAACGTTAATTTTTAAAATTAACGCTTCAACCTCACATCTCTTTTTATAAACCTTGTTTACAAAACTTATGTTTAATGTAAAACCCCTTTTTTCCTTATTCCCTTTACTTAATTCAAATATTAAGTAAACATTTATTTTAAGCTATCATATTCACTTAAAATTCCTTTTATAACTTTGTTATAAAAACTCGGGTTTTAATATAAAATTGTTCATATACTCCTTTCACAATTCAATTAGATTTCATTTCAACTTCGATCACTTTTTAAATGAATTTCAAATAAAAAATTAATCTCCTAAATTATTATTAGTTAAAATAATAATTTACTTCAATCGTTAACTACAGTAGCAGTAATTAACTTCTTAATTACCTAAAATAAATAGTAAATTTCTTTTTAAAATCTTATTAAAATTAAAACAAATGTTTGTTAAATTATTTCATTAGAATAATTAAAAGTTAATTAATCAAATAGCCAATTCCAATTAATTTAGTCGACGTCATCAACTCTAACCATGGTTAATTCGTTAACCAATTCCAATTATAGTCCTTCCTTTAAATTAATTAATAATATAATTAATTTAAATAATTACATTTAATTATTTCTTAAAAAAACAATTATCCAACTCTTAACCGTTGGGTTAAGTTCTGCTTATTTGTTCATAAATCTTCTTAACATAAGAATTCGCTTTATAAAATCATTTAATAATTACCTATAAACTTAAATAATGAATATTTATTTCCTTTTAATAAACTTTTATTCATAATAATATATTTGAAAAATTATCTCCAATAATAAAATAAATTTTATAACTTTAGTTTTATCGATTCACCTGATGGTAAATCAATATAAACAAAACAATTCATTTTTAAGCCATTTACTACCGGTTACTCAACCAATATTGCCCATTGGTTAAAACAAAACAAAGGTTGAATTTCCAGTCAATGGTCAATAATCAAATTAATCACCCAATCAGGACAGTTCCTATAATGATAATATGAAAATAAATAACATTAAATATATTTGAGGAATCCCGTTGGATTCCTCCAACCTATACTTCCCTGCATCCCAATACGTTATCTCAAATATAATCATTCAGTTTAAATAAATAATGGTTTTCATGACAGTCGATAACAACAATTCAATATCAACCAATTTATTTCACACAACCATAACAATTCAAACAACTCATTGATTTAAACATGTTATTTATAAACGTGACCAATAAGGTAAGTTACTTTAATTAGGGCCAATCGTTAAAAAAATGATTTGGTGTTTCACTGAAATTAAACAACGTTTAATTTCATCGATTCAATCAATATATGAGTGTATAAATAACAAACAGTTAACCATTAGCAACCATAGCACACAATTTATAAAACCCGACTTAGATAAAATATAAGTGGGAAGAACTGAGTAAGTTTAGCTCACCTTGATCTAATTTATCATTGAAGTGGTTCAGTTACAGTTAAATTAATCAGTCATTTAATTTAACTGTAAATTCCAGTCGTCTCCATTTATGTCCAGATCAGTTCCATAATGAAATGCTCGCCATCAGGATCATGACGTCTCTTCTTTCGTTAAATTCTGTTAATATATGGATAAGTTATTAATATTTAAACATTAATGATTTAATTAAACTAACTTAACCATTAATTATAAATTAAATAAACTAATCATGTTTAGTGAAGCTAATTACCCAATTATATACCCTATAAATTTCGGTTATCAGATTTTCTTTTTTGTGCAGGGTAACTGTAACCCTTCTGTTCAAAATGACAAAGGATAAATCAAAACTTGATTACGTTTATATTGTTCAGGCCGATCACTTCTTTCTAGATTTCCAAATGAAAACAAAGCCCGACTTTTATTTCTCCTACATTACTCAGCTTAGCTTCAAACCCCTCGAAATCTCTTCATGAAAGTAGCGTCGTTCATAGATCACCAGCCGATCATCCACTACCTCCAGGCCACGCGCCCCTCCACTACCGATCCACGCATCCAATAGCTCACCATCTCGTCGCTCCTTTTATCTCCAGTTTGACTTCGAATAGTGCCCATTTCGTGGCTGATTTCGGCCAGTCCGTTACCTCATATCCAAACATACACGTTCAATTTGAAGCTCTCGTTGTGATGAAGACTTTTCCAGTTCAAGGTTTCTTGAAATAAAAAGTGAATTAGAAGATCAGATGGAAGATTATTTCGAACCATGTTGTTCGTTCATTAGAAATGTTGGCCAGATTTTTAGTTGATCAGGAAATGGAAAGTTTTAGGGTTTGACTGATAAGAATAGGTATATATAGTGTTGGTTTAGAATATCGGATTATTAAACCATACTTTGCTCCGAAGTAACGCATTAAAACCACATCATACGACCTCCAATCGAGATGAAACTCCTAATCCTAGCATCAAAAAATATTTCGGACCCGATGGGACAGGTTTCGTCGAATCCTGAGGTCATTTGTAAAAATCCCTTTATAATTCATAAGTGAAAAATCATGCTTTTAAAATTTCCCATGATCACAAAATAAATCCAGTCAACTTGAAACTTTGAAATTCTACTAGTCCTTTTCCTTATGGATCCAATGAAATTTGTTTCATTAAAATTGAGTTCATTTGGCCAGTCGTTTATTCCTTCAAAGTTACCCCTGTCTAAATTGACCAAAATAAAATAAACGATTAAATGAAAACAAGGGCGTTTGACGCTGCAACGATCACAAGGTTAATCGGATTGCTACCAAATTAGAAATTAACAATAACTTACTAATACGGATCTAATAAAATTTGTTTGGTCGAAATCCGACTCGTTTGGATAACGATGATATTTTATAATTTAAATTTTTAGTCGGTTTACAATTAAATTTCGTACGCTCACATATTAACTCCGTTTGGCCCCAAAATTTGCAGCATGCTATTTTTTGACGTTCTGGATTCAACAAAATTCATTTCATCCCAAACGGATGTCGTTTGAAAAAAGGCTATTTTTAAAGCTATAAAAATATTGATAAAACGTTATAAAATTCCAAAATAATTCAATTAAATAATAATAAATTATTATAATTGTATATATTCAAACAGAATAATATAGACAGCTTCAAATATATACAGATTATACAATTCAATATCAATATCGAGTCAAATGATATCCAAATATATATTAAAACCCTATTATATTAATTAATAAACGTTATATTTTAACAACGAGTTCCATGGCGACTATTTTAAAATTTGAATTGGACGTAACTAACAATCTAGAACACAAAATCTGGAATTTTCTCTTCCATATGGAAATTATCATCAACAAGATGCAAACATTTCTTGTTTCATAGAAATCCGACTTAAAATGGATTATGTATATTCAATAAAAGTTCAAAACTCAATATTACGAACTACCGCGCTATTTCGAGTTTGTTTTAAATTATACATAAATATATACATTCAAACTTCGTTTTAATAACAAATTCAATATAAAAATCCATTAAAATTCCAAATAAAATATCTAAAATAATAAATTAAATTAAATATTGATTACCAAAAATTCAGGACATTACAAAAGAAATCAATAAATTAGAAATATCAAAGATTCCAAAGAAGGGGAAGACCGAAGTCAAGGAGGGAGCCCGAAGGCTCATCAAAATCAATATGAGAGTCCAAGGACTCAACCAACTCAATATCGAAGGTGAGACGCGATCTCAAGGCACAAGACATAATGTTGAGCTGAAGCTCCTACGATGGTCCGAAGACCTCGGGTCGCGACCCCGCAGGGTAAACCGAGTTCCTCAGGATGATCCGAAGATCATCAAAATGACTCGAAGGTCGGAGTGATCCAAATATCATCAAGATGATCTGAAGATCATTGATATGATCAAAATTGATCAAGTATATTGTAAACTACGCCGAGCTAGTAATTATAAGAATTGAGCTACATGCCCCATAACCACTTGCTCTACTCGAATATTTACGAACAAGGTGTATATTCCACTAGAAATATGAAACGATCATTCCTACAGTGTTCAATCGAACGAGTCCAAGAATTAACCATCAAAACAAGCACGAGGGTTATAGTCCTTGTTTTTACTAAGGCGGTTAATTTGATTTCTCATACGAATGAGAAAAAGGTTTATGAAATCATATATTAGTAAATAGTAAAACAATTTGGAAAATATCGAGTTAGAAACCGTTTTGTAAAAGATTTTGTATCCACTAATAATTTAAAACCCTTTTATATAATTTCAAAGGGGCAAATCTCGCGTAATAGTGATTAAAATGACGACCGAACTAAGAATTCATGTTTAAACCACGTAAAAACAATCTCACGACTATCGATTATAAGTTTGTTCACCATGAATAAATTGAAAGTCCATCAAAGGTCGAAAACCAAGCTGTTGAAATCTATGAACCAGAAAAACTGAAAAGTCACAGAAAAAGGCCGATTGGGCCGAAACTCGGTCGGGAAATTCTGAAACAACCGAAACTGTTAACAATGGTCTCCACTGATCAACAGCAGAAAAACAGAATTCAAACATCTGAATTATAAATTCAGACGTCTGAATTGGGTTTTCCAGAGATATAAGTCTCTGTTTGAGATTTAGACGTCTGAATTGGAAAATTCAGAAGTGTGAATTAAAAATTCAGACTTCAAAACTGCGCTCTGTCTGTTTTTACAATTATTTGAAGCAGGCTAGACGTCTGAACTACAATATTCAGACGTCTGGACCTGAGCCTGAGCATAATGTTGCCATGATAACATGCTCAAAGTGATATCAACAAATGCCCGAAGGTCTATAATGTTATATACATGAAAATGAGGCTTCTATAACTCGCTGGAGCAACTCATAACGCAAAACTCACATGCACAAACATACATACATGAGATTTTCAATGGTTTTGATTATAAGTTCAAAAGTGAACTAAATTTCAAACCAAAGCATGCAAAAGAGATTCAAGCGACTTAGGACTTTGTCGGGGATATAACGGAGCATCACAAGATCACCAAATCAACCCATACCATATGAATTAGATCGTGTGAACAATCCTAATCATAATTTTCAATTCAATGAAATATGAATACATGAAATCAGCTAAGTTACACTAGCCTACCCAATTCACTAGCATATTCAAACTCAAATGAACATTAAATTACACTTTTATAAGCTAAAAGCTTGTGGCATAGAAGTGAGTTCATGAAGAACTCGCCTTTGCTTGCTAGAATCAAGGAATCGATCCAAAAGCAAGATAAAGCAACCTCATCTCCAACATAACTTGCTAATCTTCAATATAAACATGAATGCGCAAATTTCCTAGAAGTTAGGTCATAGGAAATACCGCAAATTAAAGAGGAAACAAGATGGAGAAGATAGGGAGGAGCTTACCTAAGCTTTTCTTGTGATTTGCACTTGATTTCAACAATTAGATCTCCAAGATTAAGCCAAGGGTTAGGGATTTTTAATTTCCCATTCCTTTCCCCATTTTTACTTAAGTTCAAAAGAGAGGAAGAGAATGAGGGAGAGTGGGCTGAATTGGGGGGTTATAAGGTGAGCTAAGTTAGCTAAACCAAGACCTAACCAATGTGCCAAATCTCCTAAACTCAGAATTCATCAATGCTTATAGTTTTCGACCACGTAAACAACATTTTAAACTCAATGGAAGTGATTTCTAGCCCAAATTCATCCGCATGTGAAAAGTGACTTTTTGGACACACATTTGATTAATGATTAACGACGCTATTGCTAGATAAAATATTTAAATATATTATCTTTAAATATGTGGGTTATTACAGAATTATTTGACTCATGATTTAGAGTTAGATATTTAAATATATTATCGTTAAATATGTAGGTTGTTACAGAATTATTCGACTCATGATTTGGAGTTAGCAGTGATAGGGTTTGCTCTGAAGATGTTGAGACATTACTTGTTGAGAGTTAGATTTGAGTTATTCATGGATCATACATCATTGAATGTCTTTTCTCTAAAAAATATTTAAATCTTCGGTAGCAATGGTGGTTAAAGTTTCTAGCATCGTTTTATTTTGGTATCGCTTATGCTCGTGGGAAAGGAAACGCATTGACTATTTTGTTTTAGAGGATATGCGAGTTTAGCAGCTATATTTGCTGAATGGAAGCACCTAATGTATTTGGCTGGGTTTGATTTTAGGCCTCACTGTGAGTTAGAGCTAGAAATGTTGGCGAGTTTATCGATTAGGCCTATTCTCATCGAAAGGATTGCCAAAAGCAAGAGGCTAGGTGCTACACTTGTTCAAATTCTTCAGAGATTGGAAATGAGAGTCGATTCCAAGGAAAGCAAGAGTTACGAGATCGAGATAGTTTTCTTTGCAAGGATGGAAAACTGGTCGTTTATGATGTAGATGGACTGAGAGATGAGGTTCTAAGAGAATGTCATTACTCTAGAATGATTATTCGTCCTGGTAACAATATGTATCGAGATATGAAAAGAGTTTAATACTGGGAAAGTATAAAAGGGGAAGTTGGAAGATTCATCTTGAAGCATATGAACTGTTAGTTAAAGATGAGCAAAAAAAGTCGAGTGGGTTATTACAACCAGTAGAGATGCTATGTGGAAATGGGAGCCAGTGTCAATGTATTTCATTGATGGATTGCCGTGGATCAAGGAATGATATGATGGTATATGGGTAATCGAACAAGAGAGCAAGGTTTATTCCTGTCAAATCTATTAGGACAACATCTAAGTTGGTTGAGTTGTATATTAAATGGATACTTCGATTTCATGGAAACCTAAGAGTATAATAAGCGATCGGGATTCTTTACTTACTAGTGGATTTTGGAGAGATGTTGGGAATCGATTTACACATGAGTATGGCTTATTGACCCTGAACTAATGGTCAGACTAAGAGAGTCAACCACTATTGGAAGATCTTCTAAAAGCTTACGTATTGGATTTTGGATTGTTGTGGGAAGATCATCTTTATCTAGTTGAGTTTGTCTACAATAACAATTATTAGTCAAGTATTGGTATGACACTGTATGAGGCATTGTACGATAAACCATGTAATTCATCCTTTTATTGGTTAAAGACTAGAGAAAATTTAGTACTTGGGATAATAATGATAAGGGAAATGACGAACAAGATTGAGATTCATTCGGCAATGGATGAAAGTAACCCAAGATCATCAAAAAAATTATACTGATAAGGAAAGAAAGGATTTGGAATTCTTAATGGGGAATTTGGTATTTGTTAAGGTTTCACCTCCAAAGAATGTTGTTCGATTTGGAAGGAAAGGCAAGTTAGCTCTGGGATTTGTTAGGCCGTTTCCAATTATAAAATGTATTGGGAAGATTGCTTACAAAGATGGAAAGTGTGCACCATATTATTCATGTATCTTATCTGCGGAAGCTCTTGAGCATGGTAGTAGCTCTAAACCAAATGGAATACTTAGAGGTAGAGCCAGAAGTTTCTAGACATCGTCAGCTGCTTCACGTTGTTTAGAATGACACGAAAGAATCTTGGAGGAAGGTCATTAAGCTAGTCAAGGTACAACAAAGTGAGAACGATGACAATTGCACATGAGAAACGGAAGAGAGAATAAGGATGGCTCATCCAGAAATCTTTGAGTGGTACGTCCCATATACAATATCCTACTTGCGCCACTATGACTTGTGCTATTAGAAATCCACATGCTAGGGTCGTATTTTGGTTGCATAAGTTGTTGGATACTAGATTGAATGATAGATTAGCTACTCGTGGATGGTAGGCATGCAGGATTGTAATGACCTAGATTTTATTAAGAAATATTTAATGAATATTAAATATTTGAAATGATTTATTTAAGAAGTAACAACTTGGAATTTACTTAATGTAAGGTTTGAATGTATAATTTATAATATAATTAAAAACGAGCTTGCACCAGTGCGGTAGTTCATAATATAACGTTTTGAACTTTAAACGAATGTATATGATCCAATATAAGCTAGAACTCGTTGAAATAATCAACGTTCGAATCTATAAAACTATAATGAAAGTGAAAAATCAAGATTTCGTCTTGTAGATTGTGAGTTATGTCCAAACCAAATTTTAGAAAGTCGCTATGGAATCGTTTATAAACCATAACTATTTATTTATATAATAAAAGGATTTTTATATAAATTGAATATCGATTTAACTTGAAAATGGAAGTATCTAGTTATAAACCCAAGTATGTTTATTTTGGAGCTATATGGTATTCTATTTGGATATATACGATAATATTAATTTGTTTTTATTAAATTTAATTGTTTTTAAATTAAATTATATTGATTTAATTTAATATTGGAAAATATCCATTTTGCAAACGATCTCGGATTGCAGCAAAACTAATTTTATCGGATCTATAATGATAAATTGTTGTAAGATTTCAAATTTCGGATCAATCGGAGTTAGTATGTGGTCGTGCGAGCTATTAACATTCAATGTACATTTGTATGTATAATTAATCAATAATTTAAGCTCGAACTAGTGCTATTTGAGCAAACTAACTTGGATTTCGAAGAAACAAGTTTCATTAGGGCCTTAACGATAGATCATAGCTACATATCAATTTTCACCATGAACGGAGTTCGTATGTGATCGGCAAGTTGTTAAATGTCGAACAAAAAGGGCGATAGGCAAGATATAATATAATAATTGAATAAAATAATATAGACTCTAGATATCTTCCCTATATTACATCTCCAACTCTCAAACCCTCCTCCACTTCTTGCTCTCCCCATTATGCAGCCACCACCATCTACAATTGCAACATTTTGCAAATAAGTCCATTTTCGCATTTTAATTTATATCTTCCAAACCATTAAGAATTAGAGGAAAGTTCTAACATGAAAGTTGTAGATCATGTTGAGGGCTACCTACTGCTAAAATTTGGGCCCAACGTACAGCTGAGGTCGCCGGAAACCACCCATGACCGTGGAATGTTCACTTATGGTTCGTCTCGTTTTGCGTGCAAACGAGCGAGAGTTAGGTGACGGTGACAACTATGAAGTTGGAGAGGGAAGAGAGGGATAAAATTTTGATGTCAGGGGTTTGGCTTGGAAGTGATTGTGGTGGCCATGGAGTGGACATGATCGGAGGTGAACTGTTTTGAGGAGCAACGAACATATGTTGATGATTTCTAGCGAGTCGGGGGAGAATTCGAACAGGTGGTGAACTGGAAGGTTGTTCGTGGTGGTGAGGCCGAGGTGCTGGTCAAGTTTCATGGTTGGAGGTGGCATGTGGAAGCCGAAATTGGTTGATATCTTTTTCATTCATGGACACGATTCGCGGCGTCGGAGGCGTTTGGGGAGACGGGGTTCTCAACGTGGGGGCGGCGTGCGTAGCCGGTAGGTCTGGTCGAGGGTCTAGAGCACCTAAGCAAGGGCATCAAGCTCGAATCATTGGTGAACGTGAGTTGGAGGAAGAAGAAGGTTAAGTTAATATTTAATTAATGTATTTATAGTTCGAACGATTATGTCTTGTTCATATGAATTCAGAATTGGACGAAACAAGATCATTGGGATCGTATGGATGCAGGCTACGCATACAAACTGATTTGGATGAGATTTGAGCTAGTCGGAATTCTGCGTTAAACTAAACCCACCTTTAATTTAATTCAAAAGTGATCGTTATTGAAACGATCAAGAATTATGTTGAGAACTCTTTTTAACTTGAACAATTATTATAATCGTCAACTAATTATATATTGACTACCTGTAGTTGCAATGATTACTTTGTGGATGATGGATGTTTGTCACAATTTATATTTATATTGTTTATGTACATTTAAGCGTTAACAATTATAACGCTTATCTTATGACCGTTGTTTGATGAATGATAACTATTGTGGTTGTTATTATAATTGTTCACACAGTTTACACCACGAATATGGAATAATTTGGGAATTGATTAAGTCTCATTGCATTGGAATTTTAAATAAACGATGTATTCATTTAAGTGAGATAAGACGTAAAATGGAAATTAGATTTTTATATCCGAAACGATTTAGAAATGAAATTGAAATGATTTCATACAACTATTAAAAAGGTTGAAATGGATTTGAAAGAGGTTTGAATTAGAAATGACCTATTCTTATTTAAAATAGAATTTGAATAGTAAATTCAAAAGTGAATTTGAGTTATGTATATAAACGACGTTTCTAACTCAAATTGATTGTTCCAATGACCTTATTTATTTTTATAATGGACTTTAGGAAAGTTTGGATTTCAAAAGACGAAGTTTGAAAAATAATACTATTTTAATGATTTATATAATATTATAATATTTAAATAATGGAATATTTGAATATAAAGCTAAATATTGGAAACATAGTTTCCAGAGGTTATAATATAGTTAATAAACTATTTTGAAAGTAATTCAGTTTGATCTTAATTATAAATCGAGGTTTGGCCTAAATAGGACTAGTCGCGCAGCGGTAGTTCATGAATTTTAACCATTAACTTTAAACTGATGTACTTGAAGATCCGACCGTCGGATTTTCCCAAAACGAAAAATGTTTGGTCCGAAATGAAAAGAGTTTTCAAATGCAAAGAAAGGATTTAGAATCCAACGGCTGGATCTTAAAATAAATTCAAATCAAATTTGGATCAAAACAGCGCCAGTGCAGTTAAGAACCCGAAATAGGATCTTATCAAAATGGGCTACTTTAAATGATTAAAAAGAGGGAAAAATCATGATAAATCAAAATAAATGATTTGAAAGTGTTTTGGGTTAAATATACGGGGTTTTAACTGATAAAACCTATTAACCATAAATGGACTATGTTGCAATTCCTTTTGTAATGATTTAAAGAAACATTTTGAGATTAAAGGTTTTAAGTCCCCAATTTAAATATAAATCTTTGTGAACCTTTTATATGGTTAATAAAAGAGTTTTGACGATGATTTTGGAATCCTAACAACTTAACCAAATTTAAGAGATCTAATCTTATGAAATGTTTTTCCGATTAAAGGCGACTTAATTGGAGATTTGATAATCCAAAAAGAATTTTGTTTTGATGCTGATTATTTCGAAAAGACCGGATTCAACCCATTTCGAATAATTAAACGATGAGTTAGAAGTCGAAGAGATTGAAGACAGTGGAGGACCGGGAATCTTCACATCGAATGGACCGTTTTTTGATGTCTCAATTAGGGTGCACACCTAAAACGAGGGTATAAGTTGTAGTTGTCCGGACATACTTGTTGATTGTCCAGATATACAAAGGCCTCTCTCCTTTATTGGACAAGGAATAGGTGCCTTCGGTTTCTTTTACAACCCAGAACGAACTTGTATTGGATGTGTGTCTGACATTGTATTTTGTGAAAACCAATTGGTTTCTATTGATGGTATATCAGTTGGTGGCGGAGGATTTATCCTTTTAGCTTAACACCCTCCTCTGAGACTTATGTATTCATAGGTTTATATTATTAATAGACACTGATAATATGTTGTGAATTAACAGTGTGACATGCTAAGTGTTAAGGTAGATAGATCCAAGCTTTTCTTGAAAAGCAGATCTTTGTGGAACAAGATTGAAGGACCTCACAATCGGTAATGAGCCGAAACATGACGAAATTCCACAGAGTTAAGGACCGACATTTCCTTCTAGTTGAGAAAGTGATGCCATGGTGTGGAAACCAGGCAAATTGTTTAGTAGATGATGGAACGAGGCACCTCGGATAATGGTCAGTAATGAGTGGGGAACGTTATGTTCAGGAGAAACCCGGACAACACCTGGTATAGGTGGGTCGGCTTTGTCGCTGCAGAAGGAGCATTTGTTGATCTGGGACATCCTGCTAGAGGTGTGTCCGAATTGTGGAAAGGAAGATTATTTGCCTTGGTCATTGATGGAACCCAACATCCAATACGAACATTTATAGTTTTATTTATAATCTATGTATGTAGACGTAATATATAGTACCTACGTCCTCTAAGATTTATACATTTACTTTCGAAAGTGATTTCCACATTATGCACTAGTAATAATAAAAGTGACTTTCACGTACCAAATATGTTTGGTTACCATAAGACAAAACTTGCTCCTAATGGTTTGCGTTGCATTATGTGGTGGAATGCGAGTCTTATTGTAGCTTCATTTTCAAAAAGTATTGCGATCAGTTTGTGACTGATATTCACATGGAGAAAACCCGTTCTGCGTTATACGACGTGGTCATGTGATTTACCCAACTTTAAAATAAAGGTTTATACCTATTTTAGTTCTTACACCAGTCCCATGACTGATTCGGAGTTTATTGTTCTTTCCCTAAACTATAGATGCCCATATTTTCCACACAATCAGCCTAGTAGTTTTGGTTTATAGATATTTTGCAGCTGATGGACTGAAGCTAGAGTTGTGTCCATAGCTAAGAGTTTATTGTTTTTCGCTGTGCATGTATTTATTATTGTACTCTGATGTTGCTGTACTCTGATGTAAAAGTTATTGCAATGATAATGAAAAAGTTGTTTTATTCAATTCTTATTAGTTGTAACCCCAAGCGATACGTCTTGTTGATCGGTTTAAGTCAGTTTAACAATCAGTTTGAACCAAGCAAAAAAGACAGGTCATCACATGGATACTTTATTTGCTTACATATGCTTGGAATTTCGGGGGTCAAATCCCTAAAGGGGGAAAATGTAACGACCCATATTTTACACATCGGAGGATTGTAAAATAATTCTATTTAAATCCCTAGTGGTCATATCATTCTTATATTTTAATATGTGGTTCATGGGGATGTGATACATGTCCATGATTTTTACCAAATCATTTTTTGACCATTTTTCCCCTTTGACTTACTGTTCTGACTGTAACTTTTTCTAGGGACTGAATTAGGCGATGTAGTTGGTCACATCGAAACGGAATGACTTGATCATTCCATAAAGTGATCACATTAAAGATTTGGCTCAACGGTTTAGGAGATATCGTTGTTTTAAGTTTTTTTTTCTATATGGCAGGTTAATTAATGAGCTTATTGGTGAACACATTAGGCTAATGACCTGAAATTATAAATAGAGAATTTGAGGAGAGAATTTGGTTCTTCTCCTCATTCCAAATATTAGATTAAGTGTCTATGAATCTCCAACTCAAGCTAATATCTCTAAACCTTAATTTCTTTCTTTAAATCATTCTAAGTAGTGTCTTGAGGCATGATCTAGATCAAGGGAGATTGGATATCACTGATTTGCATCATATTCAAGGGTTTTCTCCATTGTCCAAATATTTTTTCATCTATATTGCATTAGATCTAGATTTTGGTGAGTGATAAAGATCTCTCATATGGTTACTATAGGTTATATGTGTTAACTAGGTTAATTAAACACCTCATATGCTAATTTTACATTAAAACAGAATCATAAATGTGTATTTCAGACCTAGACATCCTATAATAATCTAATTTGATTGTATACCATGTAATTTATTAGATCCACCATGTTTAATGTGTAATTAGTGTCAAATTATGCTATGTTTGTAATTATTGTGATATGAATCATGTTTATGTATGTTTGTATGATTGTTCATGTTCGGAATTGGATGAATTACTATTTGATTGGTTGAATTTTATGTTATCCTGGATTTTTTTGTTTATAATTGTGTGTTGTAGAATTTAGAATCGAAGAATGGATAAAATCAAAGGTTCAAATATTTAAAGTCATAGAAACTTGATGGAGGAGTTATGGAGCAAGCTGAAAGACGACACAGAAAATTTCATGTCTATATTAGCTAAGTATGAGGACCGCTACTAATCCATAAGCCATGGACCGGTACCGATCCATGATAACAACTCAGATGGAATCGAATTTTTTGGGGTGGCATCTAGGGAGTTCAAGGAATTTATGATAAAATTTTCAACCAAAAATCCTAAGTATGAGGACCGGTACCAGTTCATAGCCCATGCACCGGTACCGATCCATCGGGGTTTATCCTTGGAGGATGATACTTAATGTGTGAATTTCTGGTACCTATACAAGGTCACGTGCGAAGTACGAAGTGAATTGGATGGGTAGAAGTGTAAACGCTCGAATAAGTGATGATGGACCGTTATACAAGGCTTCGAGAAAGTGTTTTGACTCGGAATTGGACTGGAGAGAAGTGTTCAAGGTGTAGGAGAAGAATGTGTAGAAGCTTAGTCATTTTTGACTAAGTACATGGACCCATAGTGGTCCATAGCCCACGGAATGGTACTGATCAATTATGGTGATGAATTGGGACCGGGGGTCATGGTCATGAGAGGCAGTGGTCTTTATGAGCATGACGGTGGTCTCTGATAGTCGATAGCGTCTACAGGGTGGAAATTGTCATCAAAAAGATGTTGATTCTTTAATGGTGAACACAGGTGGGAGTGGTTGAAGGCGAAAGAGAAAGGCAACTCAAAGTAGAATGAGGCCGCGAGTTAGTGGACCGACTCGAGTGGGACTCGAGCTATAGGACGAAGTCGTGGATAGCCCATGCGTTTGGAAGTGCCACTAAATCATTGATAGGTCAAAGTATTCCAACGAACTCGAAGTCGAGGCATCGTGGGGACGCCCGTTAGGATCTGAGTGATTGTGTATCTTTTATTTCTTAGGAAGTGTTTTCTTCTATTTTCTCTGGGTATGCTATCATCATTGGATATTGAAGAGAAGCGAGGATTGAGAACCCTATTTTGACTCGTATCTATTTATGCATTTCAGTAGAATATTTTATGTGATTATTATATGTTAACTCTTTGGTTATAGGGACATGTTAGGTGAGACTTGAACTATCTATTATTATATTATCCTATATGGCTGTTTTTATATATTTATCGATCTTTCATACCAGACTGTTGTCTGACTCAAGGTTTTATGTTTCCTCTTATTACCGTGGGTGCTCATCGACGATGCTGAGCAGACTAAGTAGAGGTGATAGGTTGGTGACGATGATGATGTGCGACGACGAGCATGAGGCTGACATGCTATTATCCTTGTTATATAGCTATTTGGGTAGTTTCTGCTGTTCTAATATTTATATACTCTGATAAGGGGTGTACTGGGGCATGATTTATTCAGATATTTAATTACTGAGGCATGATTTATCCTCAATACGATGTGAAAAAGGAGCAAACACATAGGGAGCAGTCATGTGAGATTTCGGGAACCATTTCATATTAAGAGGAGCTAAGGAGATTTTGGCAGGGGATGAAGCTGCATCTTCCACAGATTAAGTTTCAGACCTATGGCTAAAAGAATGGCAAGTGACGCATATGTCTCCAATTAGGAGTGATTTCTATAAGTGCTCTAGCAAAATGCAAGCTCTTTCGAGCCTCAGTACCAGTATCAAAACATTCTCCAATTAGACTTGTTAACCAATTCAAACCAAGTAAGGTTAAAGGACCAAGAGGATATGTGAGAACGTAGCCAATATCGGTATAGTGAGAATCTATTCTTTCTCATTGTCAACCTCATGACACCATGGTGTGATAATAAATGGTTTCTCCATGACAATTAGAGGAGAGGACATGAGAGCATGAAGTTTATCCTGGGAATTAGCGAATTTGAAGTAAACATTGAATTGAAAAACTTGAATATTGAGTCTTACCAATAGTTCTCGCCTTCAAGAACAACAATTTTAGGAGATATTCTTATATCGTCTTATACAACTACTTCAAAAAAGGATAAAGAATACTTCCCAGCATTTTTTGGCAATGATTTGAATAAGGATACATATACGCTGCCTTCTCAGATCCATCATTATCTTTAGTAGTATCCATAATCGCAGCAACAAATGGTAAGCTAGCAGCATCCCCTACAGGCAATCTGAAAGTGCAACAGACTGGATTAACAATATATTTTTACATTTTGGTTTTTAGCAATTTGGTTGAAATTCAGCTCTTTAACACAATAAAAGTCAATACTATCAAGATCAGGTGCCTCAAATCTCAAATTGACTGCAGTGGCCACAACTCCAGCATTACTATCAAATTTCGTCCATGCCTTATTATCATTGGCTGCAAACAATCAAACAAAGAAGAGACGGTGGACGTACCTAAATCAGCGCAACTAAACTAAGAAGCCTACACTCCATAATTTTCAATATCGTTCACTGGTTCTGCAAATGGGTTACAGCCTGCAATAGTCGAAATTGCTGAGGTGGTTCTGGATGCGGTACTAACAGGAGGGGCAGCGACAGAAATTGTCAAAATGGTTATCAATGGAGGAAAACTCTTGAAGTTCGAACCTGAGTGTGTCGCAAAGGAGTCATCATCGTGCTCTAAATTAGAGGAAGAGGCTCCTTTTTTCTTCGACATCGGTAGGCTCCAAAGATGGGAGGTGTCGTATTAGAGGGAGACGGCTAATCGGAAGTCCCCATTAGGTCATTGGAAACTGTTAATGAATAAGTAATTGAATGAGTACGTATACTATACTTACATGTATGTAATGATAAATTCGTATGCATGTCGGGAATGCAAATGCCTAAGTATATTGATATGTTCGGTAACCTATAATATATATGTATGGTTTGTATACATGTTAATAATACAACCCCCCCCCCATACACCATATATATGTGTGTGTGTATCGTTATGTTGTTATTAAATTAACTTTATGTAAAATAATAATTAAGGGAAGTAACTCTCATTAATGGCCTTTTAAATTTCAAATCAAATAATCTTCAAATCCCGTTTAAATCTACGATAGATTTAATTTTTTAATATTCCATATGCGTATGATGTACCAAATCACAAACAAATATATATACACATATAATATTATATACGTGGCCGCTTTTAAAAAAATACATATATATATACATATATACACATATATATACATATATATACCTGTGTGTGTGTGTGTGCGTGTGTATACATTTTTAGATGTATAAATTTTGCACATTTCAAATCATATCCAAAATGAATAATGAAATAATTACATATACACACACAACACACACATACAAATATGTATGTGTGTGTACAAATATAAATTTTATATTAAATAATACAAAACTTAAATAACATTAATAACGTCATGATTAACAAAAATCAACACAATAGCATAAAGTAATTTTTATTACATGTATATTTATTTTATTTTATTTATATCTACAAAATGAGATTTATAATCAAATCAGAATCAATGACGATAAAATATACTATATGCATCAACATAGGTCAATGATGAGCATGAATGAACATGTAACGCAAAATAAGAATTGTACTCAATCAGATTTAGCCTTTTATGACAGACCGCATGGTTTGCAAATCAACTTCTGAATTATTTGAATCACCACTCGATGTTGCAATGATCTAGGTTAGATATCAGTATTGAGTTCATCACTTATTTTTTGGTAAATTCATATTTTACATTACCTTAAGTAATACCAATATTGATAGTAATTTAAGCACTTATCTTCACTAACACTATTTCACTTTAAGACGTATGAGGTCTAGTATTGACCAAAACTCTAATATTATTTGTATTGAAGTCGATCATTCCATAACACTGATTATTAACCGTTATACTTTAGACAAATATTTTGACTTTGAAGCAGACTATAGTTGACGATGATACTAACTTCATACAATCAAAAAGAACACATTTGTATTAAATGGTGCTTCTCTCCTAATGCGTTAACTCAAACCCATCTACTGTCGTTTGATGGAATCATGTCATGATTTAACCGTAATTAATCGAGTTTGACATCAAAGTTCCTAGGCACTCCTAAGTCGGCAGAACCTATAAATCATCACGTCGAGATTTCTTGTTTAACCTAGTTGTTACCAACCAAGATGAAGATATCATATGAGTCATTCGTAGTCATCAAATAACTATGAGTACATAACCACTTAGTGTCCTTGAAGTCAGGAGTAATACACTGTCCAATATTCAAATAGCACAACACAATGTGCTCACAATAGATGTATCGATATCTTTTGTCGAAGCATATCAACTATTAACGTTTAAAACGAAATGTTTATTTTATATCATGCTTAGTTACTCACGATTGCAACTATATGCAACTACAATTACATAACAAATTATTTATAGATTCTCTTAATTATATACTTTAAATTAATTACACAATTATTTACATCATAGTACACAACAAATAGTTTTATTATGAACAAGTTTGATTGCATAGTTAGATTTGTGTAACAAATTGCACAACTGCCCGTAGGTATACCACTAACTTTCTCATATGTTCAACTCAAGTGCCAGAAAGTTGAGAGCGACAAGGGACCTAAGCATAGTGAATGAACACAAACCACAAATGTAGGAAAATATATAAAGAAAATCAATGTAATTAGATATATAATAAGTTTAAAGTGCTTTATTAGAGTGATATAGTTGTAAAAACTATCGATGTAAAATGAAAAGCTTACCTTGTGTTATTACAGAAAGTGTACATATTTAAGTTTCCAAACACTTGACAAAATATCTACTTCGAAGTTATTTAATAACCAACAAATAAAATTAAAAAAAGTGTAAAGCTTCAGGTAGTATTGGAAAAGGCAACAAGAGTTTCTACATTCCACCACTTTTTCCTCATTTCCTCACTTCTCTTTGTTTCCTCTTCTCTTCATCTCCTTTCTCATCCAATCTCTATTCTTGCTTTTTTCATGCCTGATATTTAGCTAAAGCTCTCCTCTCAATCCATTTTCCCCATTTCATCGTTTTGTTTCAAAGATCTTCCTCTAGTGCCTCGATTTAGTTTGATGATTTGTGCCTAATATCTTGCACGGTAACCCCATTAATCCTAGAATCCTTCTGGACCAACGAAAGGTCATCTGTCCCTCATATCTGATTGGTTTCCAATAGAAACTGGTCAGATATGCATTTGATTTTGGTTTTTAGGCATTAACTATGTAGATTGTGAGTTGATTAGCATTGTAACTTGCGTCTTCTTCTTTTTGGGTTTTGGAGAGAAGTTTCTTTTGAAGGTTCTGTCTTTTCGCCTGGATTGAGAAGAGTCATAAAGATGGATGGCTTTTGCTTCCACTCTATAGTACATTGTCTTGCTCCCCAAATTTGTGAAGCCTTGCTTTGTTCTGGCTGCGTGTTTGGTAATGAACCCCTTTCCTGCTTCCATCTCCCTTATGTCATTTGGTCTTGCAATGTTCAATTGTGATGGACTTAGTTTATTGTGGCAATGTGCTTTTGTTGAAAACTACCAACCCGTGTCATGTATGAAGCTTGTTATTGTTTGTGATGGACATGCTTTGCCTTATTGCAATTCCGGGACATTCTCTGTATGGGTTGGATTCGGTTTCAACTTCAACAATTTTGTCTCACTTCAATGTTGCTCATCATGGAATCCTCCAATGTCAAGATACAGTGATTTCGTTTGCCTCTTTTTTGGGTATGTATGTTACGTCAAAGCTGTATTTATGGACTTGTGATGTTGTATGTTGTTCCTCCCTGTTTGTTTAGTAATGATGCACTTAAAGGCGCCACTCTTGTCGATTGATATGCTGTGTGTTAACACCAAATTTGCGTTAATTTAATGGGAAGAAGTAGAGGCTTCGGAACTAGAATACAATACTAAGAACATGGAGAATGAGGCAATAGAACAAAAATCAAGAAAGAAAATCTATAGGGACAACTAAATCAACATCAAAAGCAAGGGATGAAATCTACACCGTCGATACCGATACCAAGAGGTATAAAGAATAGGTTAATAAGGTCAGTACCCAAATAGAGTTAGGGAAGCGTCAAAGTCGACACCGGTAGCGATTGATTCATGAAGAAGCCAATAAAGTTGGCATCGATACCCAAGAAAATGACAACATGTCATCAACAATGCTAGAATAGCAAGAAAAGAAGAGGATAAAAGCAGGGTGTTGACACCAACATGCAATAAGCAATTAACTTGGTGTCGACACCGAAGCAGGAAGGGAAATATATAAAACCGACACCAAAAGAGGAATGAGAATAAAGCATGAAACCGATACAGGAATAATGGAAGCACCACATGTTCCAGCCAAATACTAAAGGAACAAGGAAATGGATACAAAGCATAAGGCTCAAAGGAGGAAGCACGAATTTGATATCCCAAGAGAAAGCAATGAGAACGAAGCCAAATGATAAAGAATCAATGCAGTGAGACCGTTACTCAGATACTTAAAAAAGGAGGCACAATACCAAAACCAAACACATAAAGGAAAAGGAAGAGCGGGAAACCAATATGATGAAGCAACTGGAAGTTATCGATACCAATATGCAAGAACCACTTCATTAGCATAAGCAATAGAAGTGGAACCCGATACCGGAAAGCCAAAGTCATTGAAAGAAGAGCCAGGAATGAGAAAAGAAGACAACTAAACCGACACCAAAAGCTTCTATAAATTTGATACCTAAACCAAGAGGCAGAAAAGTGGGATGATAAAGAAACCATGGCACCAAGAAACCATTAAGAAAACTGACACCAAGGTTTACCACCGAAGCCGAGAGCTATAAAGGAGAACCAAAACCAGAGGCTTGAGGCAGGACCAGGCTTCCTACTAGACTGCTACCAAAGGAGGCCCAAATTGTCTATAAATAAGACCTCAGAGGTCTCATTTTAGGGTACTTTTCTCTTTCTCAAATCTTGTATTCAATTCTAAGAGCCTAAGCGCTAACTTGTAAATCAAATTGGGGATTTTCCTTGTAACTGAAAATGACTAAGCAGCGGTAAGATCGTATGGAGTGGAGTATGAATATAATAAAGATGTATAAAGTAGTAGTTGTAAGTAAATTCACACAGTCAATTTATACTGGTTCGGACCACTGTCCTACGTCCAGTTCCAGACTTCCTTCTGGTATTTCACTAACACAAACACTCTCACTTCACCCGGAGGAACAGGTTCACAATTACCCGAAAAGTCGAATGGGATTTCTTGCCTCAACTGCTGAAGAGGACTTTCTCAATACAGAATACTTGAAGACTATATGTATTCTTGATAACACGAATATGTCAATATGAAGTACACCCTTCCTATAGTCTTTCCTTGATGATAAACATGAAGTTTATGAAAGATTATGGAAGATTAAAATCTCAAGTAATTGAAAATAGAGTGCTTTTAGAGATTAGAGTGCTTTAAGTAGTATAGATAGAGTTAGAATGAAATTCGGTGATTTGGTCACTTAATCAAGCCTCCATTTATAATATGTAAAGAGTTACATTTAATCACGAAGAGATTTGATCAAGAGATATGAGTTATAAAGTTGTGACTCCTCATAATTAGTTGAAACTCTTCGTAATCGGATGTCTGAATATAAATTTCAGATGTCTGTTTTGATTTGAAGAGTAGAACAGCAAGTAAATAGTGTATTTCGTAGCAGATTCAGACGTCTGAAAATTTCAGAACAGACGTCTGAATATTGTATGAAAATAAAATTTGTTTCAACAAACAGACGTCTGTCTGAAACATTTCAAATGTTTGTTTTCTGGGACAAACTTATTCCTTACCTATTTCATTTGAATATATATATATATATATTATTATTATTATTATTATATATAATGTGTGTGTGTGTGTGATCATTAAGGAAGACTTTAACAAATAAATCTAAGACTAATAGACTCTTATAGCATATAATCTTCATTAGCGTTCTTGAATCTGTACGTCGAATATCTTCCTGCAAAACAGAGTTAGTTGATATAGTATATATGCTTATGTATAGTTATCATAGTCAAACGCTAAATAACGAGATTCAACATTCTCCCTCTTTTTGACTAATGACAACTATATAAGCTCCCCCTGTAAATATGCATATATTTCTCCCCCTTTGTCATTGACAAAAAGGGATACTTATAAAATTTGTATGCTCGACACACAACCATATCATAGACATGTAATAAACAAGCAAAACTGTCATAACATAGCATAGCACATAGTAGAGTTTTGTGCTGAAATAAAGTACCAAAAGATATTATACACCATTAGTCAATTAAAAGTTTCTTAGCCAAAATATTTAGAGCACCATATTACTTAGCCATGCTTACCAATCCTCATAAGTAGATGTCATAATATTTGTTCCACCGTCTTTGTGAGAGCCTTGTTCGGAATCGGGAACTTCTTCGGCCGAGCTAGATGACAATTGAAACGGAGCCGGAGCATGGGCTTGGCTAGAAGAAGTCCCAGTATAAGAGATCGCTTCCAAAATTTTGTTCAAAAATCCTTTGATGGAATCAAATTTCTTGTTTGTTTGTTTTTCAAAACGCTTCAAATCTTTATGAAATTTAGATTTATTGCATGATAGCGTAACTAAGTCTTGCTTAGAGGAAGTGTCAGGTGACTTGAATTCCTTCTTCTTCTTCTCTAAGTTGACGACGGTGAGATGGATCGGCTATAAGAGATTCTAGATGAGATGCAACGTGTTGGGTCTAAGTCTCTAAAGACATATACTCCAAAGTTGCCAGATTAGGATCAATATCCATGAGTTTTAAGGTCTTTGAAGCAATTTCTTTAATGCTTAGATATGGAGTATCAGGTATGGTTATCTCATAAGCGGTAAGAATTCGGGTAATGTAAGCGCCGTAATGAATAGTCTTGTATTTACGCTTGTAAGTAATATCCGTCCATTCATCGAGAATGATTTTTTCCCAATTGATTTGCTTACTGGAGTATAGGGCATATAAGGCTTGGAAATCACGTTTGTAGACTTTTTCATAACTTCCTCTGCGGGGTTGGATTGTTCAGACCAATATTCGGTTTAATAATTGAGCTTGTAGTCGTAGATGAGTGGAGGTAAGTTCATGCATATCAATGAGATTATCAGAAAGTAACTTGTGTGATATCTCATCCCTTGTAGTCATATTAACTTTTATTGTGTCGATATCATGCGCTTTCCAAGCACATTGCAAAATTTGACCTAATCGTCGAATTGGGAGAAGAATACATTTTCCACATACCCAAGACCAAACACAATACTTTTTGTTTTGAGTTCTTGTATGATCAAGGTTCAAGTTTGGTAAAAACAACTTGACTAGCAAAGATAAATTTTGACAATATTTGTGTTAAAACCGACTGGAGATTCAAAGTGATAATGTCGAGCATATTGTAGAATTCGATAATTAGAGAGAGAATCAAACTTAGCAAAAGTACCTTCAAAAATTTTTGAATCTTTCATTGCCTTGTACCTTGATTTTGCGGTATCATCCTATAGCCATTTTTGAATTAATTCGTCTTAAGGTGGTTTGATTCTTCTTCTTTTGTACGTTTGCCTCGATTTGCCATGATTTTGTAGTAAAAAGGTGAAATATTTGAGTGATTTTGAGAATTGGGGGCTAGGGTTTTTATATGAGGTAAGAAGATGGAATGATAAAAAGTGAAAAGATGAAGATTTATGATGGTTGGTAATAGTCGTGTCCCACTTTTAAAAACATTTCTGTTCGAATTCAAACGTCTGAAATTTGTAAATAGACATTTGTTTTGTTTTAAATTGGAACCAACAAGAAAACAATTCATTTTTAGGATAAATCAGACGTCTATTTATTTGTGCTCAGACGTCTATTTCTGGAGATAAAAATATATTTGTTCCATGTATCAAACGTCTGAAATTATGAATCAGACGTCTGTTTTTGAAAAAAATTCAACCTGCAAGAATATAGTTCAATTTTACACATTTCAGACATTTGTTTTATATGAGTCAGACGTCTGTTTTGAGGTTAATTTTTTTCTTTTATATCATGTACTCAGACATCTATGTGCCTTAAATCAGACATCTGTTTATAGAAATTTTGTGATATCGAAGGAAATTTATTTTATATATGAATAGAGAATTTTTTTGATAGGACAAGTTAAATATTAAGATGTAAATAATAATGTTAAACGAGAGTTAATCCTTAGAAGGTGGAGTCTTCGTCGGTGTTGAAAAACCTTTCCCTTTATTAGCTTTGTAATTCTTGTCCCAAGAGTTTGGACTATATGATGGTCACTGAGGAGAGAAGGTATAGTACTTCGTTGTAGGATTAATCGGGTCTTTGTCAATTTGATAAGATGAGGAAGGATCAATAGGGTCCGGTGGAATTGGTAAGGGTGAATAAATACCCTTCAATTTTGGTCCACGGAATTTATAAATCATTTTCTCGAGAAGGCTTAAATGAGTTGCGGTGACAAAATATAGTTCTTTTTGGAGTGTTATTTGCTCTGTTTGATAATGGTGAATTTCATCTACTTTTCGTATATGGTGAAGAAAATAGTGCTCTTTTTGCCTTCATTGCATCAGGAGTAAATCCTGTGTGATAGTTTCCCCATCGATAGTGTGGTTCATTTCTGGGAGTTGGTGTGGGAAATTGCGGAGTATTGAACGAACTATCCATTGTGAAAGTAATATTAATCGAGGAATTCGAGTTATTGGAAGACATAGTTGTTTTTTGAATTTATTTAAGTTTATACTTTGTGTTTCGATTTGTAGTAAAAAGTCATAAGCTTATATAGGAGAGATGAAAAGAAAACTTGTGGATGGTATTTCAGAAGGTCATAACCAGAGAAATACTTAAGCATAGTGAGTATAATACGAACTTGCCTTAAATAATTAAAGTAATATTATAATAAGCTATATATCTTTAACTGACATTATCCCTGATTCACGTCTTAGTTTAATAAAAGAATTTTCTAATATGGTTTATTGAATATATCGGCAATCTAATTTTCAGTTGAGGTATATTCTAAATTGATAATATCTTTTTTCTATGTTGTCACGTAAAAAATGATGTCGGATGTCTATATGTTTAGTTCTGGAGTGATTTATTGGATTTTTGGATAAATTTATCGCACTTGTATTATCATAATATATTGTTGATTTAGTTAAATTTACTCCTAAACTTTGAGTGTTTGTTGCATATAGATTACATGTGCACAAGCTAAAGCAGCAGATATGTATTCTGCTTCACATGTAGAGAGTGATACACAATTATGTTTCCTGCTGAACCAAGATACAAGTGATTTTCCAAAGAAATGGCACGTACCACTTGTACTTTTTCTATCCGTCCAGGATCCGCCAAAATCAGCATCACTGCAAGATACTAATTCAGATAGAAATTCTTTTGAATAAAAAAGACTGAAGTCCTTAGTATTATTAAGATATCTTAGAATCCATTGCACTGCTCTTAAATGTGATTCTTTAGGATCTGCTTGGAATCTTGCACATAAACATACACTCATCATTATGTCAGAATGAATTGTGGTTAAATAAAGTAACGAACCGATCATACTTCTATATAGTTTTTGATCAATGCTCTTTCCTTTTTCATCCTTTTCAAGATGAACTAAAGTACTCATTGGAGTTGGCTTTCTAGAGGTGTTATCTAGACCAAAGTGTTCAATATTACAATATTTTTCTTGATTAATGAAAATATCATTTGAGATTTGTTTAATTTGTATTCTGAGAAAATATGATAATTCTCCCATATGAGACATTTCAAATTCGTTCGTCATAATTTTAGAAAATTCGTTACATAAGTTCTCATTAGTTGATCCAAAAATGATACCATTGACATAAATTTGTACAATTAAAATATCTTTATTTGTATTTTTAATAAATAAATTTTGATCTTCTTTTCCAATTCGAAAACCAGAATTTATTAAATAACTTTTAAGTCTTTCATACCTCGCACGTGGTGCTTGTTTTAAACCATATAAAGCCTTTTAAGTTCATAAACATAATCTGGATATTTTTCCTGTATAAACAACGGTGGTTGTACTACATATACATTTTCTTTAATAAAACCATTTAAGAAAGCGCTTTTAACATCCATTTGATAAAGTTTGAAATTATGAAAACACGCGTATGCTAAAGGAATGCATATAGCTTCAAGCCTTGCTACAGGTGTGAATGTTTCTTCATAATCAATGCCTTCCTCTTGATTATAGTCTTGTGCAACTATTCTGGTGTAACGACCCACATTCTACGCATCATAGGATCGTAGAATATTTATTTCTCTCACATACGAAGTCGTATGGTCATGTAACTTTGGGAGACGACTATTGGGGTCATTTCCCATATTTATGATTTTTCCCGGTTTTTAAATGACCGTTTTGCCCCTAGCTAATACTGTTTTGGCCATAACTTTTGATTGGAAAGGAGTTTTGACCTAAAAACACTTCCATTGGCTCCGGATGATGGTTTACAATTCCGTAGAGTGGTCACATTAGCCAAACGGATCACCGTTTGGGAGATATGGCTGAAACAAGTTTCAGATGGTGAAAAACAGCTTAATTGGGCTTAACGGATGATTAACAGCTAGGCCCAATGTGGGATTTCGGAATTAGAGGTATATAGGGGCTGATTAGGGTTAGAAAACATTTCTTTCAGCCGTCACTTTCAGACTTGGAACCCTAACAATGGCCTCCAACCTCTAAAACACATCCAAATCACTTTCTAATCAAGGATTAAGCTTAGCAACATCAAATCAAGGCGGATTAGCACAAGAATCGAGGTAGAGCTACTGTGTTGCATCGGTATTCGCGCCCAAATAGTAGAGTTTCAGTTCTAAGGGTTTTATTTGTGGCCAAGGTGAGTGATTTGCATAGTTTTGCACTAATTACGGTTAATTAAGGGTAATTAGTGAAGATTAACGAAATTAAACATGATAAAATTCTGGAAAAATATTTATAAATTCGAAAATAATGTTTTAGACCTCTGTTAGAAATTTGGTTTGATTTGGTTAAGTTTTGTTAATCCTACGATTAGTTTTGCCTAAACGTGCTTAAGGGAAAATATGGGGTTGTGGGTATGTTTGATCCATTTTACATGCTATGATTGTTGTTTGATTGTTTGTGGATGATTGTACATGTTGCTATGACTGTATAGTATGATTTGTGATTGTCTAGAAGTGTTAGATTGGTCGAAAACGCCGTCGAATGGCGTAAACAGCTTGCTGGACAAAGTACAGGAAGACACCCGATCCGGATCGGATCAGAGGAAGGAGTCCGAACCGATGCACCATGGAGAAGCTTAAGAGACCCGACCCGATCGCGAGCCATGCACCACGAGCCGATCCGATATGATGACGCCAATTCGAACCAGGAGGAGGAGCCACGAGCTGATCTGTGTGTTACGACCCGATCCGTTCGTGATGATGACCCAACTGCTTGCATCTGAAGTTTCCAGACCGATCCGCTCGTGATGAGGATGGCCCAACCCGAACTGATGTACTACGCATTGGACTAGACGGAGGACAACATGACCACGAACCAGAAGCAACTGATCCGACCCGATGGGTGAGCACGACCCGACCCGACCTGAATTGCCTTGCACGAGTTGTAACCAAGTGTCCCACGAGCTGAACTGAAGGAGCACATCCGAACCGAACCAAGGCAAGGATGAAGACCGATCCAGAGGAGATCAAGACCCGAGATGAAAAGGTAGTCCAAATGGAAAGTTTGTACTCATGATCCAGTTGGGAACCAACGAGTTAACTTCATGAGTTGGGCTTTGCTGCGGGATGTGTGCTAAGGGGTTGTCGATGTCTATAACTTTGGATCACTATGTGTAGGGGGTACGTGAACGGATTCAGGGCCACAGTGACCTAGGTATGACTAAAGAGCTATAGACCAATGAAGTGGGGTCATTTGTAAATATTTGGTCATGACTCCATGGGGCAAGCTTGGTAGTAGCAGTAGTTGTACAAGTCGAACTCCGTCACTACTTCGATGGGTCTAGTGATTGATAGTGGTGGACATCGTATACTTTACGCACTGAGTGAGAGATGTGAGGATGGTTGCTATGTTTGATTTGGTTGCCATCATTATGACATGCACACCCCCACCCCCGTATTCTTTACACCATATGTAGTGACACCTTAGAGTATTGTACGGTATGTAGTGCTAACTCTTTGGTTGCAGGTCCAGATTCAGGTATGGTTAGTATACCTGTTATTGTTCTATTTAACTGCTTATCGCTCATACCAGACTTTTTGTCTGACCCAGAGTTTTATGTCTCTTCTTATTAATCTGGGTGCTCTCATGAGCAAACTAGAGACAGGTTAGCTGGTGATATACGAGTAGTTGTACAGGAGACGAACAGGAGGCTTCCACGTATGATACATATATATAGATATCCTCCCTGTGTTGCTGCGGTCACTACTTTGGGCATTAGTGGTGTACCTTTCTTTCTTTTGTTTAGTGACAGTAATTTTGAAATTTATAATAAGCTGTATTTGGATTTCCGCTGCTCTGATGATGATGTTGATGTTGGTTTTAGTTATCAGCTTATGCACTGTCTCACCTGTTTTATGTCAAGTATATTATTATTATATTTTGTTCCATGCAATATGAGACATTCTACATGTTTTCGATTAGTTCATTCTCTTCTTTCCTTTCTTTGGCGACCGTTCCATGCTAGTCGGGCATGTGTACAGCGCACTTTCGAAGGAAATGCCGGTTGGTGCGGGTCGGGCCGTCACACTTGGTATCAGAGCTCTAGGTTGCGTAGTTAACCTAGGGAAAGACACCAGGCAGAGATAATACGTATATGAGAGTGCGTATTTGTGATTATTTTGGTTTTCAAAAGCTATATATATACTATTAGTATAGCTAAGGATGAAGTCGCACTGCACTGACACCACAAAGAGGATGGTTAACCGTTTTCTCTTTATAGATTGAACAATGAACCGATATGCAAGAGGTGCCGGTAGAGGAGCCAATAATGGGAATGTTGCTGACACGAGGACTATGTTTACTGACCTCATGAGAGAGATGCTTAGAGATGTTCAGAGGGAAGCTCCCAATGCTGGTAATGATGGTGGTCCAATAGTGCAGGCGCCTAGGGCTGATTTCGCCAAGCTGAATAAGGATTATACAAGTCTTGGTGGGAAGCCGTTCCACGGAACGGAGTCGGCTACGGATGTTCAGGACTGGTTGGATAGCTGCGAGCGTATCTTCGAAGACTTGGGTATCGAGGATGCGATGAAGAGAAGGCTAGCATCCCGTCAGCTGCAAGGACGGGCAATGAATTGGTGGAATGCTATAAAGGCAGCTACTTCTGAGGATCAGATTACTTGGGAGCAGTTTAAGGTTCGCTTTAGCGATAAGTTCATTCCAGCCGCTCAGAAGTCAGTGCTGTTTAAGAATTTCTTGAAACTCAAGCAGAATGGTAGAGCTGTCTCGGAGTATATTGTCGAATTCGACACTTTGTCGAAATATGGGTTATCTCTTATTGATACTGCCGAGAAGAAGAACAAGAAGTTCATAGCCGACTTGGATCAGTACTTGGGGGGAAGGCTTATTAACCACATCAATGAGACGTTTGAATCGATTGTGGGGAAAGCATTAAGGTCAGAGAGTCTTTACCCTAAGCCGAAGACTGAGGCTGCATCTGCAGAAGAACCGAAACCGCAAGCAAGCGGTGGAGGCAAGAGTGGTTCTCAGAATAAGAGGAAGCAGAACCAGAATAAGGATGGCCAGAAAAAGAATAAGAAAGATGTTGAGTGCTTCAGCTGTGGTAAGAAGGGCCATTATGCTAGTAATTGTCGGGCCAAGCCAGCGGACAGGAAGTGCTTCAACTGTGGCCAAGTGGGACATCACAAGGACAAGTGTCCGCAACCCCCTAAAGAAAAGCAGATGGTGAAAGCATATGCCCTTAATGTTATTCCTTCTTCGTCGAATGCCCCAACTGCGACGGAGAAGGGAAAGAATGTCGTTATCCAAGGTATGCTTTCTGTTTATGATGTTCCTATTAGAGTTTTGTTTGATACCGGGGCTTCCAGTTCTTTCATATCTAGTGACCTGGTAGATAGGTTGGGATTGGAGCCCAAGATTGTCGATAGACCTTTAGTAGTGACGAACCCGATTGGTGGTTCGACTAACCTTAGCATGATTTGTCGTAATGTGGTCTTATCGAGTCATGGATGCATGTTTGTTTGTGATTGCTTTGTTTTGGGCTTTACTGGGTTTGGCATTATTTTAGGAGTCGATTGGCTCCAAAGATACGGGGTGGTGGTAGACTGTGAGGGCTTTTTGGTGACAGCTGGAGCGGATGATGGGCGGAGGGTAGTGTTTGGTGGTCTACCCGGTGATGGGGTAATGGCTAGTTTTCTAAATTCCCTCGACATCCCGCATAGTGAGTTGTCAGGTTTTCCCGTGGTTGGCCAGTATCCGGACGTCTTCGAGGAAGTGACCGGGCTTCCACTACACCGAGAGATTGAGTTCCGTATTGATTTAGTGAAAGATGCCAGACCTATAGTGATGCCACTTCGTTGTATGGCACCAAGGGAGCAGCGAGAGCTCGAGGTGCAAGTCAACGATCTTTTGAAGAAGGGATTTATCAGAAGGAGTGTTTCTGATGGGGAGCACCAGTTGTGTTTGCTACCAAGGCGGATGGTTCCCTTCGTTTGTGTGTAGACTACCGCGAGTTGAATAAAGTGACGAGGAAGAATAAGTATCCTCTACCGCGGATAGATGATTTGTTTGATCAGTTGAGTGGCGCGAGAGTATTCTCTCAGTTGGATCTCGCGACAGGTTTTCATCAGCTTAGAGTGGAAGCTGAGAGTATAGCTAAAACGGCATTTCAGACGCCGTCTGGATTTTATGAGTGGTTGGTCATGCCATTTGGGCTGACCAATGCCCCAACATATTTTGTGGATTTTATGAATAGGGTATTCAGAGATCAGTTGAATAAGTTTGTCCTTGTGTTCGTGGATGATATTTTGGTCTACTCGAGGACAGAGGAAGAACATAAGGAACATTTAAGAATAGTGATGGAGGTGTTGAGAAAACACCAATTGAAAGCAAAGTTTTCTAAGTGTCACTTCTGGAGAAGGGAAGTGAGATTCTTGGGCCATGTTGTTTCAGAGAATGGTATTGCCGTGGATCTTGCAAAGGTGGCTATGGTACAAGATTGGTCTACGCCCAAGAATGCAACGGACATAAGAAGTTTCTTGGGATTAGCTGGATATTATCGTAAGTTTATCCAAGACTTCTCCAAGATAGCAGCACCGTTGACCCAGTTGACCAAGAAGAATCAAGCCTTCATCTGGGACGAAAGGTGCGAGAATGCATTCAAGATCCTAAAGGAAAAGTTGACATGTGCACCAGTGTTAGTCATTTCTAAGGGGAATGAAGAGATGACGGTATACACAGATGCATGTGGTACCGGACTAGGTGTTGTATTGATGCAAGGAGGTAGGGTTGTAGCTTATGCAAGTCGGCAACTGAAATCACTTGAGAAAAGATACCCTACCCATGATTTGGAATTGGCAGTGATCGTGTTTACACTGAAGATGTGGAGACATTATCTCTTGGGAGAAAGATTCGAGTTGTTTACCGATCATAAATCGTTAAAGTATCTCTTCTTTCAGAAAGATCTAAATCTCCGGCAGCAAAGATGGTTAGAATTCTTGGCTTCCTATGATTTCGACATCGCATATACACCAGGAAAGGGCAATGCGGTAGCTGATGCATTGAGTAGAAGACATGCCAGTTTTGGGACTATGTTTCTAGAATGGAAGCAACTGGAGTACATCGCTGGGTATGATTTCAGACCAATGTGCGAATTGGATCCAGAAATGTTAGCAAGTTTGATGATCAGACCCACTTTGATTGAGCGGATTGGTTCCAGTCAGGGGAACGACCGTAACCTATTGGAAATCATCTCAAAGTTAGAGATGGGAATCAACGGAGAGATGAACAAGTATGGGCTTGATCGAGATGGATGGCTTAGAAAGAATGGAAGACTAGTTGTACCCAATGTCAATGGATTGAGAGATGAAGTGCTTAGAGAATGTCATCACTCAAAACTGACTATATGTAACACCCCACCTCCGCTAGGGTCACTCACAAAGGGAATGCACTAGGTTTGGTGAAGCATTATCGAGGTAAACATGCACAGAAATATTACAAGACAGAACATATATAAAACAGCGGAAGTAAAACAAATTTCATTACCTTATAAAATAAGGTCTAAAGCCTTTTACATCAGAATACATCAAAATCTATCTTGCAATAGTAAAGAAGCATAAAACCTTTTCATAAATTATTCCCCAAAATAAAGCAGTGAAGCAGCCATAGCCAAGAGAAGACCAAGCTATACATGATGACCTTCAAGCATAAGAGGTCCGAACTAAACAACATCATTTCCTCCCTGAAAACCTGGGGGGGAAATGGAAGACAAAGAGGCGAAAGAAAACGGGGTCAGTCATAAAGACTGGTAAGTCCTATCTACTTCCAGCATAAAAACAGGTAAAGGTAACATGACATGCATAAACTGAAAGTAAACATAAGGATGACGACAAGATAGATAAGCTAAAACAAGATAACTGGATGAACTACTGTAGCAAGATAAACTAAGGTATCATGATAAACTACGGTGTCAAGATAAATCAAGGTATCACATCGTCAGGTTTCTATCAAGTATACTACCCCAAGGTATCTATCATGTCTAACATCCCATGGTATTTATCATGTATATTTGCTCTGCACCTCTCGTACTAGTATCCCAACCCGCGTTATGTGTTAACTATGAATGTCCCTTGCCCAATGTCATGTGGTGGTCCATGTCAACCTAATATATATTATATGTAGGTTTTCCCAACTCGTATGTTTCTATCCATGTATAAGTTCGGTCCTTTGCCGTAGGCCGTACGGGCTTTACCATGTAAACCCATACCACCTCAACGTAGTACCATTTTATCCTTGGAGTTGTTTTGTACTGCTACCCTTGATCTGGTTATGTTTTCTCATCATGAACTATCGCGTGTTCACCTAGGATTTATGCCACTTAGGACCGCTAGGGATGATGCTACCTAATGAACATTTTCGTATCTCGGTTTTGGTTTTAGCCACCTAGGGCTACTAGGGATTATGCTACCCGTCAACCGCGCCCTTTTATCCAACGTATGAATCGTGAATCGTTTTCCATGTCTAGACGCACATGAATCTCAAATGTGCCATCCGAGTTCCGTGCCAGGGCAAATCAAGAAATACGGAACTCGGTCGGGAGTTTCAAGTCATCTGTCGATGCAGATATCAAGGTCTGTTTTTGTATCCATGGCTATGGTCCCACGTGATCCCTCCCTCAACTACTGAAAGGCAAAACAAGAAAAGTCATGTATGAGAACTACACTAAGGCCATCGATGCCCTCTTTCCGGACGGCCAACCTCACCCATACCTAGATAGCAAGTATGGTCTGTTGGGTGTTCTCTGCCTTTCCGTACGCACACGATTGACTAAAGATGGTAGGTGGCCGACGATGTGCTATCTAGGGCTACCGTGAAAAATATCGCCGACCCCACGCTAATCCACCCCAGTCTTTAGGTTGCTCGCACAGCAACCAAGGCATACCCTTGGTTCTTCTACCGCAGACCTTAACCTCTGTGAGCCCAGGTTTCGTGGACCATCCGCAACCTCACAGAGGGATACCAAGAGTATCCTCACGTTCCCCGGAGCTACCGCTTCGTCACCCAGTTCGTTGGAGCCTTTATCTAGGTCAGATAATTTGCTCCTCCTCGTGTGTTTAAGCGATGAACTACCATATCGGGTTACTCATCTATCTGTGAACTGGTCCCGATTCCTTGACTAAGAATTATTACTCAGTTATCCTAAACTAAGGTTTATCACTTAGTTCCCTTTCCCGTTATCCTTGTTAACTACGATTTTCCACCTAGTCCCCTGAACTAGGGTTTTGTCAAATGGGTTAAGTGTTGTCATTCCAGTTCATGACTTAACCCGCCTACGAATCATGTCAAGATTGGATAAGTATTTAAGCTCAAGACTTAGCCCTACAAGTTGGTTAAGTATACCAAGAAGTTCATGACTTAACCTTATTCAATTATCAAGTCAAATTGGTTAAATATTAGTTTGTCTTGGCCCTATCAGATTATCATGTTAGATTGGTTAAGCATAGATTATCTTAACCCCATTAGATTATCGAGTCGGATTGGTTAAGTGTGGGTTAGCTCAACCCCATCCACTAATCGTATTACAATGGTTAAGTATATTTAAACGGTCTTGTGGCTTAACCCTATCAAGTTCTCATATTAGATTGGTTAAGTATAGGTTACTTAACCTCATCAAATCATCATGTATAATTGGTTGAGTATAAGTTACTTAACCCCATTAAATCATCATGTTGAGTTGGTTAAGTATTGGTTACTTAACCTCATTGAATTACCAAGTTTAGATTGGTTAAGTGTTTAACTTAACCCCATCGAATTACCGTGTTTAGATTAGTTAAGTGTAGGTTACTTAACCCCATCTAATTACCGTGTTTATATTAGTTGAGTTTAAGTTACTTAACCCCATCTAATTACCAAGTCGGATTAGTTAAGTGTAAATTACTTAACCCCATCCCCTAATTGTCTTATATGGTTAAGTGTCATTAAGAAATCAAGTCCGGTTTAACTTAACCTACCCATTCGTGTCATATCGGTTAAGTGTCATTAGTCAAAATTACTTAACCTTTGCATGTGGCATTAATTAGATTAATGCACCCCAACCTCTCACACTAGACTCTGTTGTGGTTACTAGTTAAGCCGGGCGGGTCCGGGTAGATTTACACCACAACCTAGTCTAACCTCGGGTTTTAAGTGCTATGTGACCAACTACTCACATTGGGTCCTATTGTTTGTAGCCACTAGTTAAGCCGGGCGGGTCCGGGTAGATTTATGCTACAAACTTAACCCAACCTCGAGTTGGCCACTTTCATGTTTGGTCTAGTGTCATATTACACTTACAACCCATACGTGTCTAGTTTCAAGTCCCATGTTTACCCCCACATGTCATGTCCACATTTAGGTGTATCATGAGTGCCATATTTTCATGAAATCCCATGTCAAATTATCATGTCATAATCACGCACGTCTAACCTACCCCAAATCGTGTTCCCAACCCAAGTAAAAGCGAGTCAACATAGTAAGGATACTATGCTACATATTGGCCTCAAAGCATGCACGATGTCAAAAAGGGATTGGCCACCAACATGCATGGTATCATAAGGGGTTTGGCCTCAAAATATGCATAGCATCATAAGGGAATTTGGCCACAAACATGCATAGTATCATAAGGGAATTTGGCCACAAACATGCATGATAACATAAGGGGTTTGGGTTCATTTACATGCATAAGCCCCAAAGTCAAGTCTTTGCCAATGTTTCACAAGTCAAATGGTTCCTAAAGGTTCATGCTAACATTCCATAGATAAAGATTCAAACTTGCAAGATAAACTAGGTTAAACATAGCATGAGTGGCATGATTAAGTCGCTAAAACTTAGCCCAAGGTCATAGATCATTGCAAAGGGGCAAAATTAGGTTCACATATGCTAGCATACTTATGTTTCATCGCATTTTATTCCATGTCACATTAGAACCACCGCTAGAATCTACAAGTAGCTAGAACTTACATAGCGTGGCAAGAGGGCTAGGAGCATGAATCGTCTTGATGAAGAAAGGTGGCTCCTTTGTGGGAGAATCGTCATGAAACCGTCGTAGCAACGTTGATTTGGCCTCTATTTGGTGTAGCAAGCTCGCACCTTTTGATTCGGATCAAGTTTGAATGCATAGTCTCTTGGAGTTGGAGATGGAGGCCATGATCACTTGACATTTGGGCAGCACTTCGTGGCATGAGTGAGTTATGAGGGTTTAGGCTAGGTCTAGGGGTCTTTTTATAGATGTTAGGGTAGTTTTAGGCCGTAGGATAAAACCTAGGATAGATCTGAATCGTCAAAATCCGTCACAAGCCTCCAAAACCGAGCCAAAACCAGAAGCAGGTGCACCAGGTCGCTGGTTCGACTAGGGGGGTCGACCCAGGGGTCGACACCCATGTCGACACGGTTGTCGACACCCTGTGTGTCTGGCGGGAATTTTCCCGCCTTCTCTTTTTGGGCTGAATTCGAATCTGTTTTCGGATTTGAATTTTCGTGAAACTTCGCGAGGCCATATCTCGGTCATACGGACTCCGATTTACGAAATTTCGGACTCTATTTCGCGTATTTTTCCGAGATGAACGCAATGGCGCAACCCGTTTATCCTGGTTCAGATTTTATAATTTAATTCTGCCTTGATTCTTGTCTTAACACGTTGTTAAAATTCGGGTTGTTACACTATACACCCCGGTGGTAACAAGATGTATCGAGACATGAAGCAGACCTACTACTGGGAAGGGATGAAAAGAGACATTGGGAAGTTTATATCCAAATGCATGAATTGCCAGCTAGTTAAAGCTGAGCAAAAGAAGCCTAGTGGTTTGTTGCAACCATTAGAGATTCCAGAATGGAAATGGGAACAAGTCTCAATGGATTTCATTGATGGGTTACCAAGGACTAGATCGGGCCATGATAGCATTTGGGTGATTATGGACCGATTGACTAAGAGTGCAAGGTTTATACCTGTCAAGTCAAACAGGACGGCAGCTAAATTAGCGGAACTGTATATAAAGTGGGTAGTGAGATTTCATGGAATACCCAAAGGCATTGTGAGTGACTGAGATCCGTTGTTCAATAGTGGATTTTGGAAAAGCTTACAAGAGGCATTAGGATCAGAATTACATCTCAGTACCGCGTATCATCCTCAAACCGACGGATAGACAGAGAGGGTGAACCGTATATTAGAAGACCTCTCGAGAGCTTGTGTATTGGATTTTGGTGGATCATGGGATGACTATTTGCATCTAGTAGAGTTTGCATATAATAATAGTTATCAATCCAGTATTGGTATGACTCCATTTGAAGCTTTGTACGGAAGACCGTGCAACTCACCGTCATGTTGGGTAGAAACTGGTGAGAAGTTTGTGCTTGGACCCGATGTGATAAGAGAAACTTCAGACAAGATTAAGGTTATCCAACAGCGAATGAAGGCTGCCCAAGATAGGCAGAAGAGTTATGCTGATAAAAGGAGAAGAGAATTAAAATTCTCCATTGGTGACTTGGTGTTTATCAAGATTTCTCTGTTGAAGAGCGTGATACGATTTGGCAGGAGAGGCAAGTTAGCACCCAGATTTGTTGGTCCATTCCCAGTTCTTGAGCAAATTGGGAATTTGGCATATAAAGTTGAATTACCAGACAAGATGGCAGGAGTTCACAACGTATTTCATGTTTCCCAGTTAAGGAAATTCGTATACGACCCAGATGTGACTATTTCACCTGATCAGTTGGATGATATCGAAGTTGAACCCGAGGCGATTGGGAACCGCAGGCCTATGCGTATTGTTGGGAACGATACGAAGCAGCTTCGAAGGAAGGCGGTGAAATTAGTCAAGGTTCAGTGGGGCGAGAATGAGAATGACTGTACTTGGGAGACAGAGGAGAGCATTAGGAAGACGTATTCAGATCTCTTCGCCTGGTAAGATTTTAACTTCGATTTAATCTTTCCGCATGCTAGGATAGGCTTGTTTTGTTTGATTTGCATGATTGATTGTTGTATATGGTTGGTAGGCATGCGGGACCCTTTGTATGTTTTGGGTTAAGGAATTTCGGGGACGAAATTTCTTAAGGGGGGAGTGTAACGACCCGCATTCTACACATCATAGGATCGTAAAATATTTATTTCTCTCACATACGAAGTCGTATGGTCATGTAACTTTGGGAGACGACTATTGGGGTCATTTCCCATGTTCATGATTTTTCCCGATGTTTAAATGACTGTTTTGCCCCGAGCTGGTACTGTTTTGGCCATAACTTTTGATTGGAAAGGAGTTTTGACCTGAAACCACTTCCATTGGCTCTGGATGATGGTTTACAATTCCGTAGAGTGGTCACAATAGCCAAATGGACTCACCGTTTGAGAGATATGGCTGAAACAAGTTTCAGATGGTGAAAACAGCTTAATTGGGCTTAACCGGGTGATTAACAGCTAGGCCCAATGTGGGATTTCGGGATTAGAGGTATATAGGGGCTGATTAGGGTTAGAAAACATTTCTTTCAGCCGTCACTTTCAGTCTTGGAATCCTAACAATGGTCTCCAACCTCTAAAACACCTCCAAATCACTTTCTAATCAAAGATTAAGCTTAGTAACATCAAATCAAGGCGGATTAGCACAAGAATCGAGGTAGAGCTGCTGTGTTGCATCGGTATTCGCGCCCAAACAGTAGAGTTTCAGTTCTAAGGGTTTTATTTGTGGCCAAGGTGAGTGATTTGCATAGTTTTGCACTAATTACGGTTAATTAAGGGTAATTAGTGAAGATTAACGAAATTAAACATGATAAAATTCTGGAAAAATATTTATAAATTCGAAAATAATGTTTTAGACCTCTGTTAGAAATTTGGTTTGATTTGGTTAAGTTTTGTTAATCCTACGATTAGTTTTGCCTAAACGTGCTTAAGGGAAAATATGGTGTTTTGGGTATGTTTGATCCATTTTACATGTTATGATTGTTGTTTGGTTGTTTGTGGATGATTGTACATGTTGCTATGACTGTATAGTATGATTTGTGATTGTCTAGAAGTGTTAGATTGGTCGAAAACGCCGTCAAATGGCGTAAACAGCTTGTTGGACAAAGTGCAGGAAGACACCCGATCCGGATCGGATCGGAGGAAGGAGTCTGAACCGATGCACCATGGAGAAGCTTAAGAGACCCGACCCGATCGCGAGCCATGCACCACGCTCCGATCCGATATGATGATGCCGATCTGAACAAGGAAGAGAAGCCACGAGCTGATCTGTGTGTCACGACCCGATCCGTTCGTGATGATGACCCGACTGCTTGCATCTGTTGTTTCCAGACCGATCCGCTCGTGATGAGGATGGCGCGACCCGAACCGATGTACTACGCATTGGACTGGACGGAGGACAACATGACCACAAACCAGAAGCACCCGATCTGACCCGATGGGTGAGCATGACCCGACCCGACCTGAATTGCCTTGCACGAGCTGGAACCAAGTGTCCCACGAGCTGAACTGAAGGAGCACATCCGAACCGAACCAGGGCAAGGAAGAAGACCGATCCAGAGGAGATCAAGACCCGAGATGCAAAGGTAGTCCAAATGGGAAGTTTGTACTCAGGATCTAGTTGGGAACCAACGAGTTAACTTCATGAATTGAGCTTTGCTGCGAGACGTGTGCTAAGGGGTTGTCGATGTCTATAACTTTGGATCACTATGTGTAGGGGGTACGTGAACGGATTCAGAGCCACAGTGACCTAGGTACGACTAAAGAGATATAGACCAATGAAATGGGGTCATTTGTAAAGATTTGGTCATGACTCCATGGGGCAAGCTTGGTAGTAGCAGTAGTTGTACAAGTCGAACTCCGTCACTACTTCGATGGGTCTAGTGATTGATAGTGGTGGACATCGTATACTTTACGCACTGAGTGAGAGATGTGAGGATGGTTGCTATGTTTGGTTTGGTTGCCATCATTATGACATGCACACCCCCACCCCCGTATTCTTTACACCATATGTAATGACACTTTAGAGTATTGTACAGTATGTAGTGCTAACTTTTTGGTTGCAGGTACCTGTTATTGTTCTGTTTAGCTGCTTATCGCTCATACCAGACTTTTTGTCTGACCCAGAGTTTTATGTCTCTTCTTATTACTCTGGGTGCTCTCACGAGCAGACTAGAGACAGGTTAGCTGGTGATATACGAGTAGCTATACCGGAGACGACCAGGAGGCTTCCACGTATGATACATATATATAGATATCCTCCCTGTGTTGCTGCGGTTACTACTTTGGGCATTAGTGGTGTACCTTTCTTTATTTTGTTTAGAGACGGTAATTTGGAAAGTTATAATAAGCTGTATTTGGATTTCCGCTGCTCTGATGATGATGTTGATGTTGGTTTTAGTTATCAACTTATGCACTGTCTCACCTGTTTTATGTCAAGTATATTATTATTATATTTTGTTTCATGCGCTGTGAGACATTCTACAGGTTTTCGATTAGTTCATTATCTTCTTTCCTTTCTTTGGCGACCGTTCCGTGCTAGTCGGGCATGTGTACAGTGCACTTTCGGAGTAAATGTCGGCTGGTGCGGGGCGGGCCGTCACATCTGGATTTATTTCTTGTAAGATTTTCAAGTTCATCTGTCTTATTTTTATATACCCATTTTTTACAAATAACTGATTGATCATTTGGTCGAGGTACTAACTCCCATACATCATTACATTCGAATTGATTTAATTCCTCTTGCATAGCTATTATCCAATAATCATCCATAGAGGGTTCTTTTGGATTTTTGGGTTCAATAGTTGAAAGAAATGCTACATGAACCATTTGATTTATTTGACTTCTTGTTCGAGCGTGTGAATTGATTTCTCTAATGATATTTTGTGTAGGATGGTCTTTTAAAATTATAGGAGATGATCTAATATGTTATATAGAATTATTTTCACTATTTTCAAGACTCATGTTTTCCATAATTTCATCATCATCTATTGTTTTTATGTTTTTATCTAGATTTTCATCAAAAGATACGTGTAAAGATTCTTCTATAACGTTAGTACGTTTATTGAGAATACAATATGCCTTACTTCATTCTGAATATCCAACAAAAATTCCATGATCAGCTTTTGGATCAAATTTTCCAATAGATCTTTTAGAACCAAAAACTTTGAAATAAGAAATGTTTAGTTTTCTTCCATTATAATGTTCGTAAGGTGTATTTTTAGTTAGAGGGCGAATGGAAATTTGATTTAATACGTAACAAGCAGTTGCTACGGCTTCTGCCCAAAATTGTTTTGGTAAAGTGCTTCCATTCAATAAAGTTCTAGCACATTCTTGTAAAGTTCTATTCTTTCTTTCTATAACCCCATTTTGTTGTGGAGTTCTAGGAAAAGAAAAATTATGATTTATTCCTTTCTTTTTACAAAAATGTTCAAAAGAATCATTCTCGAACTCTCCACCGTGATCACTACGAATATTTTTAACTTTTGAACCTTTAGAATTTTGAATTCTTTTGATAAAATCTTTAAAGTGTCCAAAAGTATCACTTTTATTTTTCATAAAAATGGTCCATGTATATCTTGAAAAAACATCAATAATCACAAATACATATCGATTATGATTTAAAGATTGAACTTGAGTAGGGTCAAATAAATCCATATGTAATAATTCTGACGGTTGTAAGGTTGATATAACCTTTTTGGATTTAAATGAAGATTTGGTTAATTTACCTATTTGACAATCTTCGCAGACATTTTTTACTAAATTTTATTTTAGGTAAACCTTTTACTAATTCATTTTTTAATAGTTTTAAAGTTAATATGATAGAAACGCTTGTGCCATAACCAAGAATCGTTGTTATTGGCTATTAAACACATTTCTTTATTATTATTAACTTTCATAGTCAAAACATAAATATTTTTATCTCTATTTCCTTCAAAAATAAGGTTTTGATCTTTGTCAAAAATACAAATTTATTTTCAGAAAATGTTATTTTAAAACCTTTGTCACATAACTGACTAATACTAAGTAAATTATATTTTAAGTTTTTAACTAAGGAAACATTAGTAATAAGGGGTAAATTTGAAATACTATAGTTGCACACATCTCCTTTGCCAATGATAAAGCCTTTTGAGTTATCTCCGGAGGTAACAAATCCACCATCAAAGTATGAAATATTTGTAAGCGTATCTTTGTCTCCGGTCATATGTTTTGAGCAACCATTGTCTAAGATCCATTTTCTCTTTTTGAGTGGAACCTACAAAAAATACTAATAAGCATATTGGTATCCACTTTTGATAGGGTCCTAAGAGTTAGATCTTAGGAAGCCAAACCCAAGTGGGTTTAGTATCCCTTTTGTACAAATAATTTTTATTATTATGAATAGATTCCATAAATGACTTGATATGTTTGTTTATAATCAAACTATTGTTAGTTTTTGGAACCCATGTCTTAATTTTATTAATCTTTTTGGTGTATTTTTTTTTGAAGGAATTTTTTTGGTGTATTTTGATTTATCTTTAATTTTTGAATCAACTTTCCTCTTTAGTTTTGCGTTTTTCTATGGAAGAATTTTTGATTCTTTCTTAAATCCTAAACCATTTTTGTTAGAAGATGATTGAGAATTTTCTATGATCCTTGATAAGTTTTCTCTTCCTTTATTAAAGTTAGATACATTCTTAGAAATACTATCTAACATGGTTTGAGTACTTTTATTTTCTAATTCTAATTCTTTTATTTTGGTTTTTAAAATGTGATTTTCAGAACTAATTTCCTCATTCTTTGTCTTTGGAGTTTCAATTTCTTAACACAAAAGTGAAAGTTGACTGTCTGAATTTGAAAGAGTTTCTTGAATCTTTTCAGGTTATTCTTTTAAGATTATTTTTTTCATCTTTTAGCATGTCTCTTTCAAACTCAACCTTATTCTGATTTTCACGAGCTTCTTTAAATTTTTTCTTAAGAGTTTTTATAGTGTTTAAGAATTCAGTATAACTTCTATTAACTCATCATAAGACAGATCACTTACGTTAGATTCTTGAGCCTTGAAGCATACATTTGCTTGTTCATTTTCCCTATCATTATCACTGTCTGATGAATCTGATTCATCCCATGTGACAGAAAAGCCTTCCTTTTGAATTTTTATTTCTTGTTCTTTTTGTTGAAGTTCTTCTGATTTTCTTTTAGCTCTGGACGGTCTTTAACCATGTGACCTTTCTTGTGACAATTAAAGCATTCTAAATTTGAGGATGAAGGTTTTCTTGAGTTATTTTTCTTGAAATTTCCTTTTCTATATTTTAAAAACTTCTTAAAATTTTTATCAATAAATGCCAAATCCTCATCTTCTGAATCTGATTCTTTTTTATCGGCATGAAAAGCTACGTTCTTTTTCTCTTTTGCTAATTCTCTTTTTGCTTGAAGATTTACTTCATAAGACATGAGGTTGCCTCTGAGTTCTTCTGGTTTCATAGTTGATAAAGCATTAGCTTCCTCAATGGCTAATACTTTTCTCTCCCAATCATCAGTTAGAGAATTTAGCACTTTTGATACAATATCAAACACTATATTTGTCTCCTAGTCCTATTAATGCATGTAGAATGTCTTGGAATCTTGAATACATTTCATTGATTGTTTCATTTTGCTTCATCTTAAAGTTCTGGAATTGATTTTTGAGCATTGAAATATTTGTTTGCTTGACATTGCTTGTGCCTTCATGGATGGTTTTAAGTGTTTCCCATATTTGATATGCTGAGGTACATATGCTGACACGATTGAATTCATTCCTATCCAAAGCACAATATAGCATATTCATTGCTTTCGCATTTGCATTTGCTTCATCTTTCTGAATTTTTGTCCATGCGGAGTATTCAGTCATTGATGTAGAAAATTCTTTTTGAGTAGCATTCCATGCACTAAAATCACTTTCCCGCATGTATGTTCTCATCCTTGTTGCCCAATAATTATAATGTAGTCCATTGAACAATGGTGGTCTTTGAGTAGACTGACCTTTGGCAAATGCAGTTGAGGTAGTACTCGATTTATTCTCCATAATATCAAAGTATCAAATAATGGTGTTACGGTTATAGGATGGCCTTGCTCTGATACCAAATGAAAATGACTAAGCAGCGGTAGGATCGTATGGAGTGGAGTATGAATATAATAAAGATGTATCAAGTAGTAGCTGTAAGTAAATTCACATAGTCAATTCACTAACACAAACACCCGGAGGAACAAGTTCACAATTACCTTAATAGCCAAACCGGATTTCTTGCCTCAACTGCTAAAGAGGACTTTCTCAATACATAATAGTTGATGACTATATGTGTTCTTGATAACACAAATATGTCAATATGAAGTACACCCTTCCTATAGTCTTTCCTTGATGATAAATATGAAGTTTGTGAAAGGTTATGGAAGATTAAAATCTCAAGTAATTGAAAATAGAGTGCTTTTAGAGATCAAAGTGCTTTGAGTAATATAGAAAGAGTTAGAATGAAATTCGGTGATTTGATCACTTAATCAAGCCTTTATTTATAATATGTAAAGAGTTACATCTAATCACGAAAAGATTTGATCAAGAGATATGAGTTAGAAAGTTGTGACTCTTTATAATAGGTTGTAACTCTTCGTAATCAGATGTCTAAATATAAATTTCAGGTGTCTGTTTTGATTTGAAGAATAGAACAACAAGGAAATAGTGTATTTCTTAGCAAATTCATATGTCTGAAAATTTCAGAACAAACGTCTGAATATTGTATGAAAATAAAATTTGTTTCAACAAACAGACGTCTGTCTAAAACATTTCAGATGTCTGTTTTCTAGGACAAACTTATTCGTTGCCTATTTCATTCGTAAACACACACACACACACACACACAGATATATATATATATATATAATGTGTGTGTGATATATATATATAACATGTGTGTGATATATATATAACTGTTCCTTTCCTCTCCCATGGGGAGAGGAAATGGTGATGCATCCTAAAACTGGCAGTTGCTACTTATCACGCCTAACAATCAATTCGTACTATCCTAAGTACTACATTGGTCTGTATTAGGAATCCACTTTTGTCGTTTACGATCTCCATCAGAGGAGATTTGGCATACGAAAGTTCAAGTGAAGTTATTAAGCCCTACATCAAATTGCAACTGGAATCGAAGGCTTTGCTCGATCTAAAACGGATCATCTCAAACCGATCCAGTGAAAATCGTCTCTCGATTTACAATGGGTTTTTCCATGGATATCTCTTTCAAACGAATAAATTCCATATAAGATCGATTTCTTAAGCTACTAAAGTAATTTCCCTCTTGAATCATGCCTTTCGTTTCGTCTCTGCTATTACACTGAAGATCAATCCAATTATCTCAACAGGTCTTCTTTAATCTGTTCTTACTCTCCGTTCCAGATTCGAACAATCTAAGGTACGAGTCTTTGGATTTTAACTTGGCAATCTTGAGGTGTTGATTTAGTTTCCCTGCCTGGCAATTTTAAATCGCCTGTGAGTTATGAAGATCGTATTTTTTTTTGGGCTCATGTGATTCTCATAAGCAACTTCGGCTTCAACTGAAATAATCTTGCCGAACTTGGATTTAATTTTATTGGAAAAAGCGGTTTGGTGTTTCTTTACAAATTCAATTCATTCAGAAGCCAGAATTTCCTATATTTTTCTGTTTGGGTTACGACATCTCTATTGGATGCAATTTAAACCAATATATTTCAGACTTCCAGTTTAGAAAGACACAGATTGGATCTGGACTAAAGGTCATGTTTGTTCACTCACTTTCTCTCAGAACAGTAGAATCCATGTTTTAAAATGGAATGGTTTCTGCCATTTCAAGCTGAACTTGGGAAGATGAACATAATCAGGATTATCTAATTTGTTCATTGTAGAACTAAAGGTACTGCCTATCTCATTTCTAATACTACTGCAATTAGGCATGCATTTTGATTCTTTGAGTAGCGGTTTGAAGGAATGTATACAGATGGTAGTTAGGATTCTCATACACTTCCCATCATCAGTTTCATACTGGAAAATCATAGTTGTTGTTCGATGTTAGCACATTGCTACAAGATGATTAAGAATAACAGAATGGTGGCAAACTGTTTTAATCTCTGTCACTCGAAGAAAAGTTTTGAAGGATAGTAATGGAGGATTAGAAGTGCAGCGGGATCGCACTTGCTATGGAGTTGGTAACCTCATCAAGGGTTCAAAACTCTCTTTTAGGATTTAATTTAGTACTCCGTATGTATTTATTTTATGCTTTTCAGTTTGTATTTAGGCTAGTATGCTAACCTTATTACGTACTTTTCTAGTTGTTAATAAAAGCGAACCAATTTTCAAATATATATATATAATGTGTGTGTGATCATCAAGGAAGATTTTGACAGATGAATCTAAGACTAACAGACTCTTGCAACATATATAATCTTCATTAGTGTTCTTGAATCTGTTTGTCGAATATCTTCCTGCAAAACAGAGTTAGTCGATATAGTATATATGCTTATGTATAGTTGTCATAGTCAAAATGCTAAATAGCGAGATTCAACAGTAACCTCCACCATCAATAAAATCCTAAAAGCCTTCAAAGTTGACGCAGGTTCAATCCAAACTGAACCACTATATATTGTTGTATTCCTACTATTTCGCATATTATACTGCATATTGTTATGCTTTTGTATGACAACACTTCTCGATTAAACATTCTTGGTAATTACCTAACTACCTTAATGTGTACTCTAGTTCCAATTAGCAACGATTGTCGAAGCCCTCCAGTTTCCAATTTTGTTAAGTTTAATTTAGGAATCTCTTTTTCCTAGAAGATAATGATAGCTGAAATTCCATCTGGTATAAAAATACCACAGCTCGTATATAATGGGAATACGGATCCAGAAGAGCACCTCTCCATCTTTGAAAGCTACATGGACTTGTATAACGTTTCTGATGCACTTCGATGTAAAATATTCCAGACAACTCTTCGTAAACAAGCTAACGAATGGTGCAGACAATATTATGGCATTGTCATCACGACTTGGAAGAAATTATCCACTGCATTCAACGCAAAATTCCATATACAAAAGAACTCAGCTATTTTCTTTTATGATCTAGACAACATCTAACAGAGACCGAATGGGTCACTTGACCAATGTTCGAAGAGACTTTACACCGAACCACCCAAATTAAAAGAAAAATTCAACTCTAATCGAAAACCTCAAGGCGGGAAGCTCAGGTTATACAAAAGTCGGAAAAAACCAAAGCAGAAAAATTCTAACATTAATTATGTGTCCTTGGGCAAACCCATCTCTTAAATATATGTTGTGAAACGTGATGAAGGAGAAAAGCAACTTCCTAGTTCTTTTTGAAGCTAATTTTTTTCCAAAACCTTTCAAAGGAGGGAATTACTACAACTATCACAAGAAGAATGGGCACATAACTAACAATTGCAAGGTGCTCGAAAGTAAAATTCAGGGGCTAATCCAGAAAGGACATCTAGAGGAGTTCAACGAAGGAAAACAGGGAATGACGTAATAACCTCCTTATCTCAAGACAAATGCCCAAGTAGTAGGGACCACTTCTATGACTACGTATCCCAAATCCAGCAAAGGAAAAGGTTATTGTTCCTATCATAAAATAAAAGGACGCAAGACTGGTCAATGTTGTGATTCGATAAAAAGAAACCAAACCAAAAATAAAGAAGGCTTATTTAGGAAGGTTAGAGAATGACCAATGGAAAAGGGCCAGAGACACTACAGCATGGGATTCAAATTCAACAATAAGTTTCCTATCTCAAATAATTACTTTCATGTAACAACCCTGAATTTTGGGGTAAATTTAAAAATTTATTTTAACTAATTTTAATGGGTTTTGATATTTAAAATAATTTATTTAAAATAATAATGATTAAAAATTTATTTAAATCGAAATTAGGATGAATAATTTAATTTTAATTATAAAAGGAATTAGAAATAGCGCGGTAGTTTGAAAAGTCAAACTTGAACTTTGACTGACCGTATAGGATGCAAAATTTAACGGATTTTAGTGAAACCAAAAATATTAGAATCTCTTTTAAAATATATTTCCAACGAATCAGAAAAATCGAAATTTTATAGCGGGAATCAAAAGTAATGCCCAGTTTAAATTTAGAAGGTCGCTATGAAATTTATATATAATATATAAAGGTCAAAAATTCTACTTTTTGCATACGAAGGAATTTGGATTCGAAATCACTTCCATTAAGTTCAGAATGACGTTTCTACATTTAAAAAGTATAAACACTTATATATTTCGAGTTTCGGAAATTATTGGTATAAAAATATATTTTTAATATTAAATATATACGCCTTGAAAATTGAAATTTTGCAAACGGTCTCCAAATTGAACAAAATTAATTTTGTTGGGTTCGTATCGTCAAAACAAAGGTCAAAATGATTTTTTGGTAATTTTTAGAATTAATATATAATTATAATTGATTTTTCAGTGTAAACGGACAATTTTTGACTTTAAAAATTCATATGGACACGAAAATTTACGAAACCAGTTTCTATAGGTTCGTATTGATTAGGATTAGCTGTGATCCAAATTCCATCGAATTTGGAATCAGTATGTGGTCGTACTGTTTTTAAAACTGCAAAACAAATGTAAATAATTACACTAAAGATATAATTAAAATGAGCTAAATTACATATGGGCTGAATTAAAGTAACCCCTATATAAAATCTCATAGACTAGCCATAACCTAATTCTGAAAATCTAAACATAACCTAGCCTCCATCTTCTTCATCTTCATTTCCATGACCTCCTCCTCAAAAAAAAACTTATTTGCACAAAAGTCCCTGAAACTGAAAAAATTATATCTCCTAATCAGAATAAAATCCGACCAAACCCGTTCTGGGTTTTGAACAACTCGACATCCTCTACCTACCACGAAAAATCCAAGACCAATTGACGCACGGATTCGCCAGAATCTGAGTTTGATTGCAAAAAAGCCAGTTTTGGATTTGGTGATTTCCCGTCAAACCGTCAAGAATTAGACAACGGCCCAATTGGAGAAAATGTAGCCAAGAGACATACGAACAACTTTACTTCTCGGAGTTTCACCTGAAAGTCGAAGGAATTGCACGAAAATCGAGATGATCTAAAAATCGAAATTCTGGCAAAAATAGCGAGCTCAAAACGTAAATCAACAAATTTCGGCAAATCGAGCGAGAACCGGGCGAAGTCACCAACAGGAAAGTTCTTCGTCTACGTGAGATCTAGATGCTCAGAAAAATTCAGGTCGATTGGAGATGGGTGGCGGCCTGTGGGGCCCGCGAGGCGAAGCGGATTCTCTAGCCGATTTCCGGCGAATGACGGCGAATTAGGCGGCGGGACCAGGTGGCGGTGGAGCTCCTCGCCAAGACGGTTCCAGCGGTGGTCGGCGTTCGGCGATCGGAGGTCTGAGTCAACGGGAAAACGCGGTCAAATTTCGGAAAGGGCTGGTTGACCGGCTGGGGTACTATTTTAATGATTTAATTATTTAATTGATGTATTCAAACTTCAAAATTGTATAACTCTCTCATACGAACTCGAAATTTTATGATTTCAGATTCGCTGCGATCGTGACGATGAGACCTTCTCGTGGACACTAAATTCGTCCAATTTGGTGGAATTTGAATTTTTGGGTATTTTCCATAATTAAATTAGGGTCCGTTTGGTACAGGTCTCTATTAAGTTTCAAAATTAGGCTCACATCCGGTCTAACTTTTCATATAAATTAGGTCCCTATTTTTCGTAAAATCATCAAAAATATATAAAAATATATAAAAAAATCACGAAAAATCATTATTAAATAAAACAAGTGCACACCCAAAAAATCATGCGTTAAAACAATAGAAAACCAGGTCAAAACCCAAAATAACACAAAATCAGCGAAACAACGGGTTTTTGCATGAAAAGATGCACCTATTTGTAAATAGTTGCACACATTCATGCTTATATTTCAGTGTTGCGTCAAACTGCAGTATAAATGCATACATGAATGCAGCTAAACAACATTATACGCATCATTTCATGCATATATTCAAATTTAACCTGTTTTTTCATGCATTCGCCGTTTTCAGACATTGTTGCACACATTTATGCTCTTGTACAGAATAAATGCATGCATTCATGCACATATTCACAAGCCGTCGTCCCTTTTAAATATGTTGCACACATGCATGCATATATACAAAATAGTTGCATTCATGTATGCAACTTTTCTTAACACATGAATCTCAGTTCAACTTTGTATGCATACATGTATTCAGTTATTTGCTAATAGTTGCATACTTGTATGCGTATATTGGTCCAGATTTTCAACAGAAATACACTATATAAATATATGCATGTATGTATGCAACTATAGGCAATAGATGCACAGAAGTATGCAACTTTTTTTTTTGGCGAATGCTTCTTGGAATATTTCCTATTTTCTGAAGAAAAAAAAAATAGTGGCTGGCGCATTTTTTTCTGGTCAGAAATGGAAAAAGGCGGAAGTGGGTTGGCAGGAAGGCGGAAGGAGCAAAAACATTTGGGCGGCACCTCATTTTAGGGACCGGAAACGCAACAAAAGTTTGGGTGGATGTGGCGCATATTTTGAAACTTTTTAGGGATGTGAGCCTAATTTTCACATTAAATTAATTATTTAATTCGTTCGAACTCAAGAAAATCATAACTTTTTGATACGAACTCGAAATCGCACGACAGGATTTTCCACGATCAGCGCGTTGAGAGCTTCGCGATGACACCAATTTCATCAATTTTGGAGCAAGTTGAATTTTGGGCCAAAATTGGGCCCGAACCGTCAATTTAAACCCGACAAATTGAAAACCAAGGTGAGAACTCTTTCTCACTCAATCTTTATTTTTAGTTATTATTTATTTTCATAAATAATTGTTATTAAATGTATGTAATGAAATGTTTATACCTGTTGCGTGTATATGTTGATGTTTGGATGTGATGCGATGTTTGAATATGAAAATATTTGACATGTTAATTATTGTTATATTATTAATCATCATTAAATTAATGTTACACTACCATTAAATTAAATTAATGCACAAATATTATTTAATTATTTGTTGGTTGAAACCCCACACGGGTCTTGGAATATATTCTGACTACACGTATTCCTTGGAATTAGTTGTCAATTGCACTCTGGATGTCATTTGGATGGGATATGAATTGTGACCATTATTGCCGAAATTTATGTTATGAATGAAATCAATATAAATAAATTATATGGTAACTGTTAAGCCTCATTTCAATTTAGAATTTAATTTGTTACCATTTCATGTTGATTAAAGAAAGAAATGAAAATTTTACATTTTTAATGTAATAAATGTATGATTTGAAATTTTACATTATTATTAATGTAATTGAAAGGAAATAGAATTTTTCATTATTTTTAATGTAATTGGTATGAAATGAAAGAGTACATTATCTTTATTAATGCAATTTAGAAGAATGAAAACTTACATTTTTATCAATGTAATAAGAAAGGAATGAGAAAAATACATTTACAATGTATTAAATAAGAATAGAATATATATTGTAAATTAAGGTTACATTTTATTATGTAATTAAGAATAGGATATATATTGTAAATTAAAATTACATTTTTTTATGTAATTAAAGATTAAAGTTTTGCATTGAAATTAAAATTGCATTTTTTTTATGTAATTAAAGATTAAAGTTTTGCATTGAAAATAAAATTACATTTTTATATGTAATGAAAGAATAAGAATTTGCATAGTAATAAAATTTCATTTTTTTTACGTAATGGAAGTATACAAATTTACATTGCAAATTAAAAAGCAAGATTAGACATGTTATGTTAATTACATTTTTAATGTAATTAAAATGAGGATTTTTGCATTGTAAATTATTACATTTTAATGTAATTAAAAGAATGGATTTTCAATGAAATTATAAGAATGTAATTAAAAGAATAAAAGAATGAAATGCAACGTTGAAATATAATTTACATTTTTATGTAAATAAACAATGAAAGAGGAAAATTTACTTTTTAGGTAAATAAGCAATGAAAAGGAAAATTACATTCAAAATGTAAACTAGAATATAAAGGACATTTTGTTAGGAAATGTAAATTAGAATAAAAAGGACATTTTTGTTAGAAATTGTAAATCAGAATAAAAAGTATAGAAATAAAGATTACATCTTTATTGACCTTTTATATGCAATAAAAAGAAGTAGGGAATTAGAAAAGTTACATTTTTCTTAATAAGAATTAGAAGAAAATTACATTTTTATGTAATTAAGTTAAAGAACATAAAAATTTCATTTTTATGTAATTAAGTCAATTTCCATGTGAATTAGGTTAAAGGTGAAATTTTTCATTTATCATGTAAATTAAGATAAAGGAAGAAAATTACATTTTTATGTAATTAAGTTAAAGTTTATATTTTCATGTAATTAAGATTTAAAGTAAGAAAATTACATTTTTATGTAATGAAAAGATTAGATTTTGACATTGCAAAATTATTTAATGCAATGTAGATTATATTAAAAAGAAAAGTCACATTTTAATGTAGATTATATTAAAAAGAAAAGTTTACATTTTTAATGTGAATTAAAATAATGGAATTAAAATGTATATTTTTATCGTCACTTTAGATGCGATAAAAGAATAGAATAATTATTATATATTTTTATCGTCATTTTAGAGGCGGTAAAAAGAAGTTACATTTTTCAATGTAAATAAAAGAAAAATAGGAAGTTACATTTTTTATATGTAATTAGAGAAATATAGAAAGTTACATTTTTTCAATGTAAATAAGGATGAAATAGAAATTATATATATATAATTTTTTTTATATGTAAATAAAAGAATTTACATTTTTCAATGTAAACAAAAGAAATAAAAGAATGATTAGGAATTCACATTTTCCAATGTAAATAGAATATAAAATAAAAGTTACATTTTCAATATAATAATATATTGAAATATAAGTTTGCATTTCTCAATGTAAATAAAATAGGAATAGAAATTTACATTTTTTAATGTAAATAAAAGGATTAGAAATTTACATTTTAAGGAATGGGTTTTCATTAAAAAGGAATAATGAAACCAAATATACATTTGGTGTAAATTGAAAGAGGAAAGAAGAAAAAATACATTGTTGGATATAGCATGTGTATGTGAATTAAAATAAAATAAACATTATTGTGTGCCATGTTATACCTCGATATTACATACACAAATAGGGATATTCGATGTTAACAAAATATAGTGAAATGAAATGGATGACGGAATTATATATAAGTATATATATAGAAATTAAAATCAAACGAATCAAGCGGGGTAGTTCGCGTTTTAGAATTGTGTCTTTAAATTATTATACCAAAATATCCGACCGTCATATTTTCCCAAAACTGAAACCATTAGGTTTGCCTTGGGAAGGTCTTTCCAATGATATGAATTGTGTTAAAATCCAACGGTCAGAATTAGAGAAATGTGTAAAACAAATTTGGGGTGAAAACAACGCTAAGGTCGCCTATTGACATGAAGTGTTGTTAATTAAAATTCAATTATTTTTATATAAATAAAAATAGAGATTAATCGTTATAAATTAATATTAACGATAAGAAATGATTTGAAATGATATATACGCGAGAATCATTTGAAAGGTCCAAGTTCAATCTCATTTCAAATGATTATTCGTCGATCTAAGTCGAAGAGTTGAAGATGGTGATTGAAGACCGACGATCTTCACATCGAATGGATGAGTTACCATTGACGCCCATGATTGGAGTAGCAACCTTGAAGGGGCTACAATGGTGGTCGTCCGGACAACTTGTTGGTTGTTCGGATATGCGAGGTATAAGATGCCTCCGGTTTCGTTCAGACCCAGAACGGACTTGGAAATGGATTGTATGTCTGACGTTGTATTCCTTTATATGGTATTCGTTGATCTCCGCTAAATATATATTTGTTTGGTGTTTAACACCCTTCTCTAAGACGTACGAGCTTAGAGGTTATATATTGGTAGGAATCAATGATACGGTATGGATTGACAATGTGGCATGCTAAGATGCAGATGATCAAGGCTTTTGTTGAAAAGCAGGCCTTGTGGTTGATGATCAAAGCATGGCCTGTTTAGGCGTAGCTTTGTGTATAACATAGCTTCATGAGCCTCACAACCCGGTTGAGTCTAAAACGGAGTAAGGTAACGCAGGGAGAGCAGCACGTTTCTTTCTAACTAGAAGTGGTATTTGGGTTTTTACACGGCCTGACATTTTACTTATGTGAATGATAGAATGAGGCGCCTTGGATGATAGGTCCTATAGGACCGGGAAACGTGTGTTCAGGAATTGCCAATCCGCAAAATCGTATGTGTGGACCGGCCCTGCAGGATCCAAGGGTTCACTGCGGTGAATCCTGAGACATTAGCCAGAGTGTCTCAAATCGGTAAGAAGACCGTTCCTAGCCTTGACTCATGAAGGAAACCCAATTCCCAATACGACCCTACGGACTTGATTGTATTACTAGTATGGAGGCATAGTATATGGTAGCTATGCTTCCTATGATTGATACATTTACTTTGAAATGTTTTTGAAATGTATATACACTAATAATAATATCAAATTCGTTTTTATCGTACCAAGCATGTTTAGTCATCATAAGGTAAAACTCTATCCTCTGGTTTGCGTTGCATTGTGTGATGGGACTTGAGTCTTATGATGATTCCATTTTTTAAAAAAGCATTGCGTTGTTTAAACGATTTACCTTAATTTATGCACCGGCAATCCATTGGAATAAAACCCGTTCCACGTTAGCGGCGTGGTCCTTGGATTTGCCTTATTGCTATTAGTTATATTAGTTAAGAATTCTCACACCAGTCCCATGACTGACTCGTAGTTTGTTTCACTTTGCAAACTCGGGTGCCCTCTTTTCCACACGGGCAGTCGAGTAGCTTTTTGCAGATATTTATCTTTTGAGCAGGATTCTGGATCGAAGCTTAAAGCTGTGTCCAGAGCATAGAAGTCTTCCGTTGTTTATTGTATTTAAATTTATTGTAATTTATCTTCCGCTGTAATTTTATTCGATGTACTCTGATATTATCTGTACTCTGATGTAACATTATTGTGATGTTTATAAAAGTATGCTGTTGTTGTTCTGATGTTGTTGTATTCCCAGAGTTAACGTATTCGGGTTTTGAACGGTCTCAGTCGATCTTGCGATCGATCGGGTCGGGCAAAATCTGGGCTGTTACAGTTGGTATCAGAGCTCTGGCTAGCTCAAATCTTTGGGATACAACTCGTTAGAACTGAACAAAAGACTCATCAGAGATTGGATTAGTAATATCCAATAAGAATACTCATTAGAGATAGGATCAGCAGTATCCTAGAATGAGAAAACTCATTAAAGATGGGGTTAGTAATGCCCTAGAATAAGTTGAGAGTGCCCAGTTTATAATTAACGTATTTTTGATTATATATAATCCGATCTTTGGAAATATGATTTTTGAATATATAAAGTTAATCAACAAATAAATTATTTAAGATAGTATACTTAAACAACTTTTTAGCTTCGTTCCTTTTCGAGGACGAAAAGTTTTTAAGTGGGGGAGACTGTAACAACCCTGAATTTTGGGGTAAATTTAATAATTTATTTTAACTAATTTTAATGGGTTTTGATATTTAAAATAATTTATTTAAAATAATAATGATTAAAAATTTATTTAAATCGAAGTTAGGATGAATAATTTAATTTTAATTATAAAAGGAATTAGAAATAGCGCGGTAGTTTGAAAAGTCTAACTTGAACTTCGACTGACCGTACAGGATGCAAAATTTAACGGATTTTAGTGAAACCAAAAATATTAGAATTTCTTTTAAAATATCTTTCCAACGAATCAGAAAAATCGAAATTTTATAGCGGGAATCAAAAGTTATGCCCAATTTAAAATTTAGAAGGTCGCTATGAAATTTATATATAATATATAAAGGTCAAAAATTCTACTTTTTGCATACGAAGGAATTTGGACTTGAAACCACTTCCATTGAGTTCAGAATGACGTTTCTACATTTAAAAAGTATAAACACTTATATATTTCGAGTTTCGGAAATTATTGGTATAAAAATGTATTTTTAATATTAAATATATACGCCTTGAAAATTGAAATTTTGCAAATGGTCTCCAAATTGAACAAAATTAATTTTGTTGGGTTCGTATCGTAAAAAAAAAAGGTAAAAATGATTTTTCAGTAATTTTTAGAATTAATATATAATTATAATTGATTTTTCAGTGTAAACGGACAATTTTTGACTTTAAAAATTCAAATGGACTCGAAAATTTACGAAACCAGTTTCTATAGGTTCATATTGATTAGGATTAGCTGTGATCCAAATTCCATCGAATTTGGAATCAGTATGTGGTCGTACGGTTTTTAAAACTGCAAAACGGATGTAAATAATTACACTAAAGCTATAATTAAAATGGACTAAATTACATATGGGCTGAATTAAAGTAACCCCTATATAATATCTCATAGACCAGCCATAACCTAATTCTGAAAATCTAAACATAACCTAGCCTCCATCTTCATTTCCATAGCCTCCTCCTCAAAAAAAAAAAAAAACTTCTTTGCACAAAAGTCCCTGAAACTGAAAAATTTATATCTCCAAATCAGAATAAAATCCGACCAAACCCTTTCTGGGTTTTGAACACCTCGACATCCTCTACCTACCACGAAAAATCCAAGACCTATTGACGCACGGATTCACCGGAATCTGAGTTTGATTGCAAAAAGGTCAGTTTTGGATTTGGTGATTTCCCTCCAAACCGTCGAGAATTAGACGACGGCCCAATTGGAGAAAATGTAGCCAAGAGACATACGAACAACTTTGCTTCTCGGAGTTTCACCTGAAAGTCGAAGGAATTGCACGAAAATCGAGATGATCTGAAAATCGAAATTCTGACCAAAACAGCGAGCTCAAAACGTAAATCAACAAATTCCGGCAAATCGAGCGAGAACCGAGCGAAGTCACCAACAGGAAAGTTCTTCGTCTACGTGAGATCTAGATGTTCAAAAAAATTCAGGTCGATCGGAGATGGGTGGCAGCCTGTGGGGCCCGCGAGGTGGAGCGGGTTCTCTGGCCGATTTCCGGCGAACGACGATGAACTGGGCGGCGTGACCAGGTGGCGGTGGAGCTCCTCGCCAAGACGGTTCCAGCGATGGTCGGCGTTCGACGACTGGAGGTCCGAGTCAACGGGAAAACGTGGTCAAAGTTCGGAAATGGCTGGTGGACCGGCTGGTTGCTATTTTAATGATTTAATTAATGTATTCAAACTTCAAAATTGTATAACTCTCTCATACGAACTCGAAATTTTATGATTTCAGATTCGCTCGCGTGGACACTAAATTCGTCCAATTTGGAGGAAGTTGAATTTTTGGGTATTTTCCATAATTTAATTAATTATTTAATTCGTTCGAACCCCAGAAAATCATAACTTTTTGATACGAACTCGAAATCGTACGAAACAGGATTTGCTGCGATCAGCGCGTCAAGAGCTTCGCGATGACACCAATTTCCTCAATTTTGGAGCAAGTTGAATTTTGGGCCAAAATTAGGCCCGAACCGTCAATTTAAACCCGACAAATTGAAAACCAAGGTGAGAACTCTTTCTCACTCAATCTTTATTTTCAGTAATTATTTATTTTCATAAATAACTGTTATTAAATGTCTGTAATGAAATGTTTATACCTGTTGTGTGTATATGTTGATGTTTGGATGTGATGTGATGTTTGAATGTGAAAATATATGACATGTTAATTAATGTTATCTTATTAATCATCATTAAATTAATGTTACACTATCATTAAATTAAATTAATGCACAAATATTATTTAATTATTTGTTGGTTGAAACCCCACACTGGTCTTGGAATATATTCTGACTACACGTATTCCTTGGGATTAGTTGTCAATTGCACTCTGGATGTCATTTGGATGGGATATGAATTGTGACCATTATTGCCGAAATTTATGTTATGAATGAAATCCATATAAATAAATTATATGGTAACTGTTAAGCCTCATTTCAATTTAGAATTTAATTTGTTACCATTTCATGTTGATTAAAGAAAGAAATGAAAATTTTACATTTTTAATGTAATAAATGTATGATTTGAAATTTTACATTATTATTAATGTAATTGAAAGGAAATGGAATTTTACATTATTTTAATGTAATTGATATGAAATGAAAGAATACATTATCTTTATTAATGCAATTTAGAAGAATGAAAACCTATATTTTTATCAATGTAATAAGAAAGGAATGAGAAAAATACATTTACAATGTATTAAATAAGAATAGAATATATATTGTAAATTAAGGTTACATTTTATTATGTAATTAATAATAGGATATATATTGTAAATTAAAATTACATTTTTTTTATGTAATTAAAGATTAAAGTTTTGCATTGAAATTAAAATTACATTTTTTTTTATGTAATTAAAGATTAAAGTTTTGCATTGAAAATAAAATTACATTTTTATATGTAATGAAAGAATAAGAATTTGCATAGTAATAAATTTTCATTTTTTTTATGTAATGGAAGTATACAAATTTACATTGCAAATTAAAAACAAGATTAGACATGTTATGTTAATTACATTTTTAATGTAATTAAAATGAGGATTTTTGCATTGTAAATTATTACATTTTAATGTAATTAAAAGAATGGATTTTCAATGAAATTATAAGAATGTAATTAAAAGAATAAAAGAATGAAATGCAACGTTGAAATATAATTTACATTTTTATGTAAATAAACAATGAAAGAGGAAAATTTAGTTTTTAGGTAAATAAGCAATGAAAAGGAAAATTACATTTAAAATGTAAACTAGAATATAAAGGACATTTTGTTAGGAAATGTAAATTAGAATAAAAAGGACATTTTTGTTAGAAATTGTAAATCAGAATAAAAAGTATAGAAATAAAGATTACATCTTTATTGACCTTTTATATACAATAAAAAGAAGTAGGGAATTAGAAAAGTTACATTTTTCTTAATAAGAATTAGAAGAAAATTACATTTTTATGTAATTAAGTTAAAGAACATAAAAATTTCATTTTTACGTAATTATGTCAATTTCCATGTGAATTAGGTTAAAGGTGAAAATTTTTCACTTATCATGTAAATTAAGATAAAGGAAGAAAATTACATTTTTATGTAATTAAGTTAAAGTTTATATTTTCTTGTAATTAAGATTTAAAGTAAGAAAAAAACATTTTTAAGTAATGAAAAGATTAGATTTTGACATTGCAAAATTATTTAATGCAATGTAGATTATATTAAAAAGAAAAGTCACATTTTAATGTAGATTATATTAAAAAGAAAAGTTTACATTTTTAATATGAATTAAAATAATGGAATTAAAATGTATATTTTTATCGTCGCTTTAGATGCGATAAAAGAATAGAATAATTATTATATATTTTTATCGTCATTTTAGTGGTGGTAAAAAGAAGTTACATTTTTCAATGTAAATAAAAGAAAAATAGGAAGTTACATTTTTTATATGTAATTACAGAAATATAGAAAGTTACATTTTTTTCAATGTAAATAAGGATGAAATAGAAATATTATATATATATATATATTTATATGTAAATAAAAGAATTTACATTTTTCAATGTAAACAAAAGAAATAAAATAATGATTAGGAATTAACATTTTCCAATGTAAATAGAATATGAAATAAAAGTTACATTTTCAATATAATAATATATTGAAATATAAGTTTACATTTCTCAATGTAAATAAAATAGGAATAGAAATTTACATTTTTTTTATGTAAATAAAAGGATTAGAAATTTACATTTTAAGGAATGGGTTTTCATTAAAAAGGAATAATGAAACCAAATATACATTTGGTGTAAATTGAAAGAGGAAAGAAGAAAAAATACATTGTTGGATATAGCATGTGTATGTGAATTAAAATAAAATAAATATTATTGTGTGTCATGTTATACCTCGATATTACATACACAAATAGGGATATTCGATGTTAACAAAATATAGTGAAATGAAATGAATGACGGAATTATATATAAGTATATATATAAAAATTAAAATCAAACGAATCGAGCGGGGTAGTTCGCGTTTTAGAATTGTGTCTTTAAATTATTATACCAAAATATCCGACCGTCGGATTTTCCCAAAACTTAAACCGTTAGGTTCGCCTTGGGAAGGTCTTTCCAACGATATGAATTGTGTTAAAATCCAACGGTTAGAATTAGAGAAATGTGTAAAACAAATTTGGGGTGAAAACAGCGGCAAGGTTGCCTATTGACATGAAGTGTTGTTAAATAAAATTCAATTATTTTTATATAAATAAAAATAGAGATTAATCGTTATAAATTAGTATTAACGATAAGAAATGATTTGAAATGATATATACGCAAGAATCATTTGAAAGGTCCGAGTTCAATCTCATTTCAAATGATTATTCGTCGATCTAAGTCGAAGAGTTGAAGACGGTGATTGAAGACCGACGATCTTCACGTTGAATGGATGAGTTACCATTGACGCCTATGATTGGAGTAGCTACCTTGAAGGGGCTACAATGGTGGCCGTCCAGACTACTTGTTGGTTGTTCGGATATGCGAGGTATAAGGTGCCTCCGGTTTCGTTCAGGCCCAGAACGGACTTGGAAATGGATTGTATGTCTGACGTTGTATTCCTTTATACGGTATTCGTTAATCTCTGCTAAATATATATCTGTTTGGTGTTTAACACCCTTCTCTAAGACGTACGAGCTTTGAGGTTATATATTGGTAGGAATCAATGATACGGTATGGATTGACAATGTGGCATGCTAAGATGCAGATGATCAAGGCTTTTGTTGAAAAGCAGACCTTGTGGTTGATGATCAAAGCACGACTTGTTTAGGCGTAGCTTTGTGTATAACATAGCTTCACGAGCCTTACAACCCGGTTGAGTCTAAAATGTAGCAAGGGAACGCAGGGAGAGCAGCACGTTTCTTTCTAGCTAGAAGTGGTGTTTGGGTTTTTACACGGCCCGACATTTTACTTATGTGAATGATGGAATGAGGCGCCTCGGATGATAGGTCCTATAGGACCGGGAAACGTGTGTTCAGGAATTGCCAATCCGCAAAATCGTATGTGTGGACCGGCACTGCAGGATCCAAGGGTTCACTGCGGGGAATACCGAGACATTAGCTAGAGTGTCTCGAATCGGTAAGGAGATCGTTCCTAGCCTTGACTCATGATGGAAACCCAATTCCCAATACGACCCTACGGACTTGATTGTATTACTAGTATGGAGGCATAGTATATGGTAGCTATGCTTCCTAGGATTGATACATTTACTTTGAAATGTTTTTGAAACGTATATACACTAATAATAATATCCAATTCGTTTTTATCGTACCAAGCATGTTTAATCATCATAAGGTAAAACTCTATCCTCTGGTTTGCGTTGCATTGTGTGATGGGACTTGAGTCTTATGATGATTCCATTTTTCTAAAAAGCATTGCGTTGTTTAAACGATTTACCTTAATTTGTGCACCGGCAACCCATTGGAATAAAAGCTGTTCCACGTTAGCAGCGTGGTCCTTGGATTTGCCTTATTTCTATTAGTTATATTAGTTAAGAATTCTCACACCAGTCCCATGACTGACTCGTAGTTTGTTTCACTTTGCAAACTCGGGTGCCCTCTTTTCCACACTGGCAGTCGAGTAGCTTTTTGCAGATATTTATCTTTTGAGCGGGATTCTGGATCGAAGCTTAAAGCTGTGTCCAGAGCGTAGAAGTCTTCCGTTATTTACTGTATTTAAATTTATTGTAATTTATCTTCTGCTGTAATTTTATTCGATGTACTCTGATATATTCTGTACTCTGATGTAACATTATTGTGATGTTTATAAAAGTCTGTTGTTGTTGTTCTGATGTTGTTGTATTCCCAGAGTTAACGTATTCGGGTTTTGAACGGTCTTAGTCGATCTTGCGATCGATCGGGTCGGGCGAAATCTGGGCTGTTACATTTCAACAACCGTTTAACTTTGTGTTCGCACTTACAATTGAATAGGTATTAATATTAGTTCAAGTGATATTACATGTGAAGCCAAATACGAAGAAAAGGCAACTCAAATAAAGCTCTGAAGAAGAGAGGTTACGTATTTACATATCCCCCAAATGGGGATAATACTAATGACAATATTTTCACCTCCAATAAAGGGAGTACCCCCTATGTGGGGTTAATAATAATAAGTGCATTTTCCCATATAAAGGGTTTAGTGTCACTCTTTAAGAGAGTAATCATTCATTTTCATATCATTATTCATTTGCATATCATGTGGGATAGGAATGGGACTAGACATTAGCAACCCGACAGACGAATAATCAAGCTAAATTATCTGGATGAATGAGTGGATGGCTAGATGACCTAACAAAACGTCATTGATGAACGATCAAACAATTGAGTTGTTGGGAAACTCTCATGACAGATTACCTTACGAATGGAATATTACTTATGGATAGACAAGATGTGAAGAAGATTAAGCATCACGCCCTAAGAATTTTTATCATAAATAAATCACTCTGTAAGAATGGGATATTCGCTCCTCTAGCTAAGAAGTGTAATCCTTGAGAATGGACCCAAGTTGTTAAAGGAAACTCATGAGGATATCTATAGGAACCATTCTAGTAAAATCAAGTTGGCAGAAAGGGTTATACGACAAGGTTCCTATTGGTTGCAAATGGTTAATTGAGAAATAGAGTATGTTAAGAAGTGTGAGAAATACCAAAGAGATGCTAGGGTACCTTAATTACCTTCAAGTGATTTAACCACCATCTCAAACCCATAGCCTTTCTATGTATAGGAAATAAATTTAATTGGACTCCTACCAATACCCGAGAGAGGGACTAAGAATGTGGTAGTAGCAATCGACTACTTTACTAAATGGGTTGAAGCAAAACCACCCACAACTATAACATCTAAAATGGTGTTAATATTGGTGATAAAGAGTATCATCACACAATTCGGAATCCCCTATAAGATCATATCAGACAATGGAACACAATTCAAAAGTGAAGAGTTCACACAGTTTTGTAATAAAAATGGAATCATAAAGAGTTTCTATCTATAGTACATCCAAGGGTAAACGGTGTCGCCGAGGCTACAAATAAAACCATAAAGACAATCTTAACGAAACGGTTAAACCAAGCTAAAGGAATTTGGGCATATGAGTTTCCATTGGTGCTTTGGGCATATAGAACCTCCGCCAAGACAGCGGCAGGGCACACTCCATATTCTCTAACATACGGATGTGAGGCTATGCTTCCTATTGAAGTTGAGGTCCCTTCACACAAAATAATAGCTTATATATTCGATTCAAATCAAGAATTGAAAAAGAAATTTTTAGACAGATCCAAAAGTTAAGGGATGAAGCTACTATTAGAAAAGCCGAATATCAATAAAGAATCGTTAAGTATCACAACTTGAAGGTAAGAACTAGAACATGCCAAAAAGGAGATTTGATCTCAAGAAGAGTAATGGAAAATACAAATAATCCAACAGATGGACCCCTTGGTCCAAACCGGGAATGACCTTGATCATTCATCAAGAACTTACACTTGGAACATATCGACTCTACAAACCAAATGGTGATCTCAGACCAAGAACATGGAACGTAGAACACTTGAGACTATGCTTTTCAATGGTAAATGGATAAAGAAAGGTTTTCTTAAGAATATCAGCATGATTAGGAGTACAGAAACTCCACGAAATTTGGAACTACCGAAGATGGGTAAAACAGCCTACAATGGTTAAAAAAACTTGTCACTGCCAAGATTGCCATAGAAAGGAATTTCCCGGAAGGAGGTGGTGTGTAAGCCTGTAGCCGTGTCCAAACCAGAGAGGGTCGGGTTAAAGCATCAAAAGTGTAAGCCTCTGATCCATGTCAGAAATGGTCGGGACAGAGCATCTAATAAGCATGCCCTGCCTCTGCTCTAGAGATGAGTATGCCCTGCCTATGCTTTAACTAAATACGTCTTGCCTCTGCTCTAGAGATGATCACTTCCTACCATTTCTTATGTATTCATCTCGCAGAAGGGAACGAAAGCTCTGGAGGAGCACAATAAGCACGCCCTATCTCTGCTCTAAATGAGCATGCCCTGCCTCTGCTTCGACTAAGCACATCCTGCCTCTGCTCTGAATGAGCATGCTCTACCTGTGCTTATGTCTCGTCTTGTAGAAGGAAATGAAAGCTCAAAGGGAGCACTCTAAGAACGTACATCCTCTGCTTACACCTCAACCCATAAAAAGCGAACAAAAGCTCAAAGGGAGCACTTGAAGTACGTACAACCTTTGCTTAAAGAACAAGGGTGAAACAGCCAATCAAAGCCCAAGGAAGTGACTCATCAAATCAAAATCAAAGCCTAAGGAAGTGGCTCATCAAATCAAAATCAAAGCCCAAGGAAGTGGCTCATCAAATCAAGTCAAAGCCCAAGGAGTGGCTCACCAAATCGAATCAAAGGCCAAGGAGTGACTCGCAAATCAATAAAAAAATCTTAGAAGGTGGCTCACAAAACCAAAGTGGCAACTCAAAGCAGAATATTAATACCTGAATCTAGGTTTCAGGGCTTCCATCTATGATTGCCAGATACAGATTTCTAATCTATTATTGAATATCTGAATCTGAGTTTCGGTTCGAGACACCAATTATTGCCAGAAGTGAATTTTTGGTATTCTATTATAAATACCCGAATCTGTGTTTTGGGTCTTTTATCTATTAGTTTTAGACGTGGATTTCTGATTCTCTATTATTAATACCTTAGTCTAGGTTTCAGGGCTTCCATCTATTATTGCCAGATATGGATTTCTGGTATATTATTAAATATTTGAATCAAGGCTTCAGTTCAGGACTTCTATCTACTATTGACAGAAGTGGATTTCTGGAATTCTACCATGAATATTCGAATATGGGTTTTAGAGCTTCCATCTATACTTCTAGAAAAGGAATTCTGGATTTCTATATTTTCTACCCAAATCTGGGTCTCAACACTATGGATTATTTTATTTCCTGAAAGATAATTTCTGGGGTTCTATTACGCAAACTCAAGTCAGAGTTTTGGACTATTTTTTTTTCATATTCCCATATGAGAGTCCTGGACTTATAATACCTCCAGGAATGGATTCTTGTATTGGCATTATTCAAACACGTGAATCTTGGTGGTAATTTTCCTAATTATTTCCAGAAAGGGGTTTCTGGATTCCTACTATCATGCCCAAGCAAGGGGTTCAAATCTACTATCCTATTTCCAAAAGAAGATTTCTTAATTGGTACTCAGGTTGATACCTCAAGTCTTCTATTTGAAACCTTGTAAAAACCTTGTAATGAAGGTTATGTTTCTTCAACATCTCATATATAGAGGTTCTCTAAGCTTACATTGTGCAAAATCTTTATTCAAATACAAATGATCATATCACTTTATTGCAAGTTCATCTATTACATGGTTATAATTCAGATGGTGTCTCACATAGGTGTTCAAGTTGTCGTGTACATCCTACAAGGCTAAAAAATGTTATGTGTAGTAAAAAAACTACATGAGGATATTCAAAACACAAGCAAAGGTTATACACCAATTAATATCTACATGATTTGCAGATTTACTCCCAAAGTCATTCCATAGATAGTCAAATGCAAAAGTTAGACCTTCATGCTACCCTTATCACAAATTTTCTTTACTATACGAACTTGATTAAAACAACACTTGACACAATGTGAGCGAAACCTTAAACATTATGCAAGAAACTAACGCATGAAATATTAGTTGTTGTATTCTACACAGAAAAGAGGCGAAGGAAGTTCGCATAAAGATCGATGTAATTTTGTCATGATTTCTATTATTTCTGAACAGGAGTTCAGGTCTTCTATTATAAATGCCTTAATCTGGGCCTCAAGATTTCTGTTATCTCCAAGAGTGAATTCTTGGTCTTATTTTCAAAACACTCAAATATGAGTTCTGTTCCTCTGTTTATTGCAATCCAAGTCTAGATCTTGAATTACTATCTCGCATTTTCAAAAAACAAACTCTTGATGCTAAGTACCCAAATGAATATTTTGGATTGCATATTTCTATTAAAGAAAAAGGTCCTAAATCTCTGAATTTGCATTATAAAGGCCCACATGGATATGTTATTGGGTTCGCATAATATGTAATTAAACTCATAAAAGTCCTCGATTTGAGGTTTAAACTCCAAATGCTGCCATCTAAAGAAACCTAATATTCTTTCTTATGTCATTATTTTGGGTTATGCAAAACTAATAATGAAAATTTCTCTAATGCTTCTTAAGTTACAGAAAGGCGATACATGAACCATTGGATTTTTGTCCTAAAGAACAAAAGCCTCTTATACTAAGGGGCTAAATGCTAACACCAAATTTTCATTAATCTAATAGGAAGAAGCAGAAGCTTCAGAACCAGAATATAATACTAAGAACATGTAGCATAAGGCAATAAAACCGAAACAAAGAAGGAAAAGCTGTAGGGACAGTTAGATAAACATCAAAAGCAAGGGATGAAAGCTACGCCATTGATACCGATACCAAGAGGAATAAAGAAGTATAAAGAATTGGTCAATAAGGTCGATACCTAAATAGAAGCCCGGGAAGCGTCAAAGTCGACACTGGTAGAAAATGATTCACGAAAAAGCCGATTAAGTCGACACTAATAGCCAAGGGAATGATAACATGTCAGCAACAATGCCAGAATAGCAAGAAAAGAAGAGGATGAAAGCATGGTGTTGACTCCAACATGCAATAAGTAATTAGCTTGGGTTCGACATCGAAGCAGGAACGGAAATATATAAAACCGACACCGAAAGAGGAATGAGGTTAAAGCATGAAACCGATACCGGAATAATGGAAGCACCACATGTTCCAGCCAAATACTAAAGAAGCAAGGAAATGGATACAAAGAATAAGGCTCAAAGGAGGAAGCACAAATTTGATATCCCAAGAGAAAGCAATAAGAATGAAGCCAAATGATAAAGAATCAATGCAGTAAGACCGTTACTCATATACTTAAAAAAGGAGGCACGATACCAAAACCAAACACATAAAGGAAAACGAAGAGCGGGAAACCAATATGATAATGCATCTGGAAGCTATCGATACCAGTAATTTCAGTATCGATTCCAATATGCAAGGGCCAATTCATTAGCATAAGCAATAGAAGTGGAACCCGATACCAGAAAACCAAAGTCATTAAAAGAAGAGCCAGGCATGGAGAAAAGAAGACAACTAAACCGACACCAAAAGCTTCTATAACTTTGGCACCTAAACCAAGAGGTGGGAAAGCGGGTAGATACTGAAACCATGGCACTGGGAAACCATTAAGCAAACCAACACCATGGTTTACCACTGAAGCCCAGAGCTACAAAGGGTACGAAACCAGAGGATTGAGGCGGGACCAGGCTTCCTACTGCACTGCTACCGAAGGGGGCCCAAATTGTCTATAAATAAGACCCCAAGGGCCTAATTTTGGGGGACTTTTCTCATTCTCAAATCTTGTATTCTATTCTAAGAGCCTAAACCCTAATTTGTAAATCAAATTGGGGATTTCCCTTGTAATCTCCATCATGAATAAAAGGTTCAAAGCCTTCAAATAGGACGTATGTTCAACCTGAACCGAACCACTATAAGTTGTTGTGTTTCTACTATTTCGCATATTATACTGTATATTGTTATGCTTCTGTATGTCAGCACTCCTTGATTCAACATTCTTGGTAATTACCTAACTACCCTTAATGCGTACTCTCACTACAACAAAATGGCCATATTACAACGATGGAAAACCGTTGTAAATTACTTTTTAAAACGGTGGCGTAACTCTTGTCCATTAAGAAGTTGTAATAGACTAAAATATTTTACAACTTTTTTGCACCGTTGCAGCACCGTTGTAACTTATATATTTTACAACTGTTTTTCACTGATGTAATAAACTATATTACAACTGTTATTCCCTGTCGTTGTTATAATTTTTACAACTATTTATAACCGTTGTGATATATTTTATTAGAATAATTATTTTACAATCATGCTACATGCACAAATTATATACATATATTACTAATAAAAGAATTCATTCCAGAACATATTATCTATAAAAATGAAGATATCAAACAACCTTAAAACATGAAGTAAAATAATGCATTAGTTTATTCAAACTCTCAATATTATTTTTCCATAATCCAATGAATTTATAAACCATATAGATAGCACAAGTACATAAATACTTGGCATTAATACACAATGGTAAATAAAATCACTCTGACACTAGAGAAGATGAAGAAGCCAATGGCTCATCTATCACAAAATTTGTTGACACAATATTGGTTTGGCTCCCAATCTCAAATTCAAACTTTCTAGAATTTCCGCTATCGTCTTCTTGAATTCTGCTTCTTGCAGCGTCTTGTCGGTGTTGATATTGAACATTTCAATTGTTTCATTTATTACAGCATCGACCTGTAAATTTCCACAAATTTTAGTAGAAAACCAGTACATAAAAACAGTTTATTTAATCTTGTTTGGACAGTCTTAAAATTATGATTTTTTTAAACCTCAAAACCAAGGTATGTGCCAACTCAGTTGGCATTTTCTTTCTTTCCTAAAAAAATCTTTACCAAGTAGAGGAGTTTTTAAGTACATGAATATTATAATTCAAGCCAATTGAATCGCAACAAGATAGACATTCAGATACTCTATACTTATCAGCGTGTTGCTAAAGAAACTCTAACCTGGATGCAGGTTCCATAAGCAAGGAGTTCAATGGCACTGGTAAGTTTATCAACTTCTAAATAAATGTACTCTTTACTCAGTTTCAAGCATTGATCCTTTGCTAACTCTCTCCATATCAAATCCAATAACTGCACCAACTAAACTCATAGCATGTTGGCATTCAACTATACTCACATCAATTTTCATACTTTAAATTTAAAAGATTAGGAAAATCTCTCCAACTAAACCTTGTTCAGTTAGAATTTGTTGGACAATAATATTCTTATGCCGCTTCCATTATATGTGTTTCCAGTGTGGGTAAATATGACACAGTGTTCATGAATGCATTGAATAACGATGTTAATGTTAAATTTGGACGATTGAAATATATTAATGAGAAGACATTATTTGTTTCCATAATCAAGTCAAATATGAGAAACAAATTAATATGGAGAAGATAATCGATTTAAAGAATCAATCAAGAATTGGTAGGGTGAGGAGGCATTGATTGTTCCCATAATCAAGCCAAATATAGGAAACAATTAGTTGATTTGGAGAATCAATCAAGAATTTATATAGGTGGAAACCAAATTAATGCGCAAGATTTGTGGTGAATCAAATCAAGGAAATTGCTAAACATCTTCATCCTTATCTTCTATAAGTCTCTATTCTTCCTATATATATGAAGCCATTTGCTCACTTTTGTATCATTACAAGAAAATATATCTCTCCATATTATTACTCAATGGATCCCTATTTTCTGTATCTATTATAGGGTGAGAATTAGTATTGAGTTTTTTATCGTAATTCTTCTCATTTTTGTAACCTCCTCCTGAAGTAAAGAAATAAAGAAGTTGTTGGGTCTCCGTGGACGTAGGATATTCATATCCAAACCACGTTGAATCTTTTGTGTCTTCTTCTCCTTTTATATTTTTGTTCTTTTGTTTGGTGATATTTTTATTGAGTTAGTGGTTAATAATTAATCGACAAGCTAGATCCTATTTTTGCATCGCTTCCGCGTTTGTGCAATTTTTGCACAACACTTTGGTATCAGAGCTAGTTGTCTTGTCCTAGATTAGTTACCAATGGCTAATTCTTCTAGTAGTTGTATGAAAAATTACGGCATCACCAAATTTGTTAGGAGAGAAGTTTTTGGGACATGGAAGGTCAAAGTGAAGATTAATGACGATGTTCTTCAGCAACAACTTCATTCACTTAGAGGAAGAGATAAGATGCAGCAGCGCCTTAGAGGAGATATGCATAGATCCCACTTCTTGGGTTCTAGAAGAGGTGCTTGCTATTATTGTAAGAAGAAGATACATTTCATATGAAATTGTTCAGCCCTGAGAAAGAAGAAAGAGAAGAAAGAGAAAGCTTCAATTCAGGCAGCAGTTAGATCAGATGCAGATAGATGTGATAGTTATACATCATTATTCTCAGCCAACATTTCACCATTAGAGACTAAAAGTTGGGTGATTGATTCTAGAGCCTCTTGTTAGATGATGCCATATAGGAGTGTTTTGTCAGTTATGAGAAGATTGATGACGAAGCAGTTCATTTGGAGAATGACACGTTTTGTCATGTTGTGGGCGTTGGTAGTGTGAGGTTTAAGATGCATGATGGTGTTATTAGGACTATCACGGATGTTCAACATGTTTCGATGCTGCAAAAGAGTGTGTTGTCAGTTGGAGCTTTGAGTAGGCTTGGTATGAAGATAATAATAGATGGAGAGAATTTAAGAGTGACAAATGGTTCCTTAGTAGCGATGAAAGGGGTGCAAGCCGATGATATTTATATGCTTCGTGGAGAGACAATCTTTGGAGATTTAGTAGTTTCAACTAATTGTAGTGTTCCAGATTCTACTCAATTATGACATTTTCGTTTAGGTCACGTTGATGAGGAGAGCCTGGAAGTATTGAAGAAGCGTAGGTTAATTGTTGTTGATTCTCAATTAAAGCCTAGCTCTTGTGAAGATTGTTCTTTTGGAAAGAAGAAGCATGTCACATTTAATGTTGGAAGACCTAGAGCTACAGAGTTTCTAGAGTATGTTCATTCATATTTTTGGGGACCCACCCCAATTGCATCTTTAGATGGAGCCAGTTTCTTCGTCATATTTGTGGATGATTTCTCATGTATGGTTTAGGTCTATTTCATGAAGACTAGATCCGAAATATTTGCCTAATTTCAGAAGTGGAAGACCTTAGTTGAAAATAAGTCAGGAAAGCGGCTGCAAGTTCTTAGAGTTGGCAATAGTAATGAATTTTTTCACAAGAATTCACTAACTATTGTGCGTCCGAGCATGTATTTAGAGATTTTTCTACAAAGTCACATTCTTTTGAAGTGGCGGAGAGCATATGTCAGATATTATGGGAAAGAGCTACGAGCTTGAGACTGACTGCTTGTAACGACCCACATTTTTTTGACCATTTAAATCGACAGTAAACCACACATGTCGACCCAAACAAATCGCAAATGCAGGTAGTTATTGGAAAAAGAAGAAGAAAAGAACGAAAGAAGAGAAAGACCAATCACAGAACCTCACAGCGGAAGGACAACATATAATAAACAAATAGCAGTTTAAAAGCAGTTGAAATGTATACATTGGTTATAACATTCAATGATTATCAGAGTTACATATACATACAGTTGTACATAATAAGCAGCGGAAATAATGCAGCGGATATACATATGTATAGATAGTAGATATACCAAATCTTCGTCTTCGATCTCCAAAGCACAGTCATCTTCGGTAACTGCAACGTCTGCTGACCCGAGCGTATTACATAAAAGAAACACAACAAACACTCGGATCAGCACTAAATCATTCTCATATTAGTCAAATTAAAATATGAAACAAATTTAGTATCATGGGTGCAGTAACTCGAGAGATGTTACGGGATTTTTCCATCTCTCAAGGATCCGTCGAACTAATACATACATAGCATAATACGCTATTATGATAGTGTCTATTCAGTACAGTATAAATACAGAAAATAGCGTAAGCGGGATTACCATATTACCCTTACGCAGTTTATAGGCATCAACGATCTATACAGTACCGTAAATTCACCGTACTGGCGTTATCAGAGGGCACTCCATAGAAAGCAATACTAAATCAATATCGTAGGGGCTCGATAGGAATAAATATGACAAGGCACTCGAGGCAATGCCTAGGGTAGGATTCTATCAATTGCACTCCCGGACCAGTGGTAACGCATAGCAGCCACTACCGCCCACCTCGGAACACACTCCCAAAGTCATAAATGGGCCCAAATCATCATCATCATAGTCATAGAAATAGTATCGAAGAAGTGTGTCCGATCAAAGGTGCTACCTCAGTTAGTCACGGTATAGCTCATGTTTTAGTCATTTCAATTCTGACCCGAAGGTCAGGGCTATTTCGTCCTCGATCATCTTCTTTGATTCAATAATCGACTCCAAGTCATCATATCTCGTTATGGATACGTCAAAACGTTCACAGTTGTCAAAGTGGTATCGACACTGACAGAGAGTATGTCGTATGTCGACTCCGGTCTCTTTAACAACCAACGCTTACATCTTCCACATCGGTCGGTTCTTTTATATTTGATAAAGGTTCGCTTTCATATCAAAATATCATCTTCTGCTTGGAACTCAATTTATATTCAAACGAATCAAATTTTCATATCAACCTTTCATAATCATACCCAAACCGATTATATTCTAAAACTAGAATATATTTCATATCATTATATTATAATCATATAATATTTCAAAACGACTTATACTCAAATAGAATATAATTTATCTCAAAGATTTCAAATTATCATGGATTCTTATCTCAACTCCATTTGAACTAGCGGTTCAACTCAAGCATTTCCATTCGGAAGAAATTTATAATTCCAAAACACTTGTAAACTAAATGTTTATATATAATAATAACAATAGTAATAATAAAAATAATAATAAAATAAATTTTATATAAATAAATATATAGATATACATATAGGATATAGTAATTAAAATAAATGAGTAATTTAAATATTATATATTTACTTAAATATAGGTTTACTACAAATTTTGAAAAAATGAATTATAAGGAAAAATTTATTTAAAAATACAATAGTTATAAGTAAAGGTAAGTAACAAATTTAAAGCAAGAATAATTATTTGGAATCAAATGCATAAATATATTTAAAAATAAATTTCTCAAATCAAAATCTTCCTTCCTTCCAAATTTCAATACTTGAATCTATCCTCCGGTCTCAACGGAGTTCATTAAATTCCATATCTCTTTTCAACCCCGTTCAAAACAACTTCTTGATTTCAAGAGTTCAAATATATATTTGAACTAAGTTAAACAACTCAAATACCCTTGATTTCCAAATTTCCCAAAACTTATATTCCATAAGAATTTATTTCCTTGTAATCCAAACTCTTAATTTGAAAGATTTAAATCATACTCAAATCCCAATTTAAATATTTCCCCTTTGTTTTGGAAAATTCCTTTAACCCTTTTAAATCAACATCCCAGTTCAGAATCTTCAAAGAATTGAATTATCGAGTATCGACACATTTCTTTAAATGAAATTCTATCAAATAAAATTTCAAATATTTAAAAATCATTTAACCAACCAATGTCTGTATATAATTATCTATCCAATGGCCAAGTGATTTTAAATTTAATTTCTCGATATTTCAGGGATGGATCTATCATTTCAATCCAAATCAGGGTCACAGAGATTTATCATTTCACTCCGTGTTCTTAATTCATTTTATCGATAAATCCCGGGTTCATTAGATGCCCGCAACATCAAGGGTAAATGGGATTTATCGTCAAAATCAACATGCATTACAATATACTGAATAAGGAGCATAAAAATGTCACTATAAATTCAGTAATAAATTTCAACCAACATCCATCACAACCATTTCATTCAACTGATCAGCATTAAACTGTTTCAGGATTTTACAAGGGTTCGAATTCAACTAGAAATTTAAATTTAATTTAATAACAAATCAATTACTTAAATTGCATGTTAACACACTTGCATGTTAAATTTTAAACCACACATCAACAATCCAACACAACCATGCAACCAAACTTACTTCATAATTTGATTCAATAAATATGGGAATAATTCAGTATTTCATGAGCGAAGAATCACTCACCTTTGGGTCCTTAGTGGATCGAACGTCCAACCATAGCCCAAAATTTCACAGTCTCTAAACGCAGCCAGGTTAGTGCCAAAACGTCCGCAACTCCGCCACGATCCCAACGCAACCAACCACGTCCAAAACCGAGCTCGTATGTACAAGTTATAAGCGTTTTATTATTTGAATTTTAAAATATATAAAATTATTAAATAATTTCTCTCACCCAATGACCAGTTGCCACGTCAGCAGAGGGGCTCCCTCTTTCCCGCTCGCCTACAGTAAATCAACCGAAGAAAGAACCCAACTTCCGCCGACTTTGACCATCTCGTACGCACACCTCAGACCATCGGAGAAGCTCCGATCACCTCCATTCGAACCTGCTCGTCGAGGCGCTCCATCCAAGACCGGCGAACGAACCTCCGGTGGCCACCAGCTTTCGCGACGGCGAGATGAACGGAAGTCATTTCCGGCCTTAAAACGCAAAATTCTGTCGATCTATGTCACTCCAGAACCTCCGACCGGCACCTACGAACTCCCCTTGATCCTCTCTACCAAACCCATAAGTTGATTTCGCCGATTAGTTGCCAAAACGAAAAACCCTAAATCGAAACTTAGGGTTTCGAATTTCCGAACGTTTGACCACAAATTCCGGCAACTCCTTCCATTGCATGTCGAATCTGACCATACCAGTAGCTTCCTGACGTCACGAGCTTCGATTTGACATATAATTCGATGGGTTTTGGAGAGATTTTATTTTTAGAGTTGTATTTTGCTTTGAATCTAGGGTTTTGAAATTTCTCTCAGCCATTGAAGAGGAAATTTGGAGATGGAAAAGTACGTATGTGGAGAATGAACTGATGAGGTGTTAATTGGGCTTTATTTATATATAATTATAAGACCCAATATGAGAAATACCCAATTATCCATTTATACAGCTCTCGATCACATTTCCTCTCGTACGATCAAACGGTAAGTCGAATTGTAACGCAAATTGAAACTCTACAATAATTTACCGTTCCGGTTCTGATGGCGCCAGTTTCGTCGAATTCCGAAACAGTCGCCAAAACAGTTAAATTCCACAGTTAATTAAATAATTAAATATTCAATTATTCAATTAACTGTTTTAAACTCAAATTAAATATTTATTAAATTCAAATTAAATCTATAAATAAATTTCACACATTTTTTCTTCTTAATTTGATTATTTACAGATTTGAATTTAAATTTCAAGTTTGACTTAAACAGCTTAAAATCCCATCGTTTAACAAATCAACTTTGAATTCTCCTTTAATTCAAACACAATTTAAATAAATTTGTTTCACAAATTTTTAAGTCCCCGGGTCTTGATTATTTCTTAAATAAAAATCTGAATTGCAAATCCAAATAAATGAATACGCTTTTATCTTAAGTTATTCAATATCAAATCCAAAATTCCACACATTCCAATTTAAAATTTAAAATTTCACCTTTAAATTAACCTACTCAAATTAATTTAATCATTTAATTATTATACTTCAAAATAGCCTTTCTAAATAAATTACATTTGAAAAATCTATTTATTCTAAATTCAAACAATCACCATCATTAAAATTAACAAAATTTTGATTTTCCCTAATACATCCCAATTTATTTATTTTAAATTGAAATTTAAATATACTGAAAATTATGGGATGTTACACTGCTGCTCTAGAAGAGGAATTTTGTGCAGAAGCAATATCTATGACAGTATTTCTCATCAACCGTACACCTTCTATTACCATAGATATGAAGATCCCAGAAGAAGTATGGAAAAGAGAGCCTGTTGATTATTCATTCCTTAAAGTGTTTGGTTGTTCAGCTTATTTAGAAGATGAGAGACTTGATAAGTTGAAGCCTAGAGGAAGCAAACACATTTTGTTAGGCTATGGAGAAGGAATAAAGAGGTATAGGTTGTGGTGCAAAACAACCAAGAGAATTGTGACTAGCAGGCATGTAATATTTAATGAGAGGTCTTTATTGAAGGTAAAGCCTCTATCAAGTGATGACATTAGGAGGACACAAAATTCCCAAACACATTTGGAGTCATCAAGTTGTTTCCATATTCAGAGAGAAAGTGGTATTTACGATGGTACCATGGTTGATGAGAAGATTTCAAAGGTTCAGACTCTAGGTGGAGCTCAGTTGCAGAAAAGGCCTTTTAGTTCAGTTGGCCCTATTGGTAAGCATATCTGTAGTGATGATTATTCATCTTATGCTTTGAATGTTGCGGAGCTTGGTGTTGAGTTTGATAAGGTAGACTTGGTGAAGTCGAGTAAAATTCTTGAGAAGGAGGTTGATGCAGATAATATTGAGCATGTCCTCGCTCAATACTAGTTGGAGAAGGTGAAGCGCGCTATGATGTTTCCATTAGTCTCTCAGATTTTTGTATCTACAAGTTTGTCCCCTTCATCGGGTTCTATGAAGAATTTTGATATTTGCTCATATACATTTTGTTTGTTGATGTACATATTATCTTTCTTATGCTTGGGAAAGATTTGGAAGCTCTGCTTGGGCAATATTGCCAAAAGTAGTTCACATTGAGCTTGATGGCATAGACCCAACAATTTTGTTGATTTTTGGGTGATTGATGAATATATTTAATCGAGGTGGAGTGTTAAATTTGGACGATTGAAATATATTAATGAGAAGGCATTATTTGTTTCCATAATCAAGTCAAATATGGGAAACAAATTAATATAGAGAAGATAATTGAATTAAAGAATCAATCAAGAATTGGTGGGGTGAGAGAGGCATTAATTGTTCCCATAATCAAGCCAAATATGGGAAACAATTAATTGATTTGGAGAATCAATCAAGAATTTATATAGGTGGAAACCAAATTAATGCATAAGATTTGTGGTGAATCAAATCAACGAAATTCCTAAATATCTTCATCCTTATCTTCTAGAATTCTATATTCTTCATATATATATATATATATATATATATATATATATATATATATATATATGAAGCCATTTGCTCACTTTTGTATCATCACAAGAAAATATATATCTCCATATTATTACTCAGTGGATCCTTATTTTCTGTATCTATTATAGGGTGAGAATTAATATTGAGTTTTTTGTTGTAATTCTTCTCATTTTTGTAACCTCCTATTGAAGTAAAGAAATAAAGAAGTTGTTGGGTCTTCGTGGACGTAGGATATTCATATTCGAACCACATTAAATCTTTTGTGTCTTCTTCTCCTTTTCTATTTTTGTTCTTTTGTTTGGTGATATTTTTATTGAGTTAGTGGTTGATAAATAATCGACAAGCCAGATCATATTTTTGCATCACTTCCGCATTTGTGCAATTTTTGCACAATAGTTAACGAACTTTTTGAATTCTTCAAGAAGAGCTTCTTGGTTGAGTAGCTGATCAAGTTCTATAGAAAAGGATTGTCACGTTCTATTATGTTTCTGTATACCTACAAAGATAAAAATATATATAATTACTCCACTTATCTTACATAGAGATATTAATTCAGATGAAATACCTCAAATATAGCCAACTTCGATCTTGGCTCCCGATGAAATAAAGAAATATTGCCAAAAACATGGATATAGCTGGAATATGGAAGAAAAATAGGAAATGAGGAAGAAAATTGAATATTAATTCAGATTACCCAATATTGAATACGAAATTATCTGCAAAATTTTCAAATATAAGAAATCTACAAAAATAAACTGATCTACAACCTTGAGATTACCTCAAATCAGCTACGAAATCATCCTTGAGTGCCCATTAGAGCTGAAAAGCGAAAGCAAAAGATTTAGGAAGCAAAGTTAGAAGTTTAGAATGAACAGTGAATCAATGGAACGAGATCCTAATTAAGAAATTAAATAAATCAAGTAGATCTTACCCAGAAACTCAATTCAGCTACAAGCTTCAACTACAGAAAACTAGATTAAATCAATGGAAAAATATATTATCTACCATATTAAATACTCACTTGTTTCAACTTCAGTCGCAGAGTTTGAAAGGAATGAAAAAAATAACTTCAACACGGGAAACCATGATAGAGTTTGCATATTTTGGATGGAAATTGGTTCTCGTCATCGATCGACGGTGTAATCACTAAATAAAAATAAAAGAAAACGAATTTCGAAATATTTTAGGGAACATGGAAAGTCTGTATATTTTGGGGAAAGAAAATTAAGTTATTGAGTAAAGGGAAGGCGCAGCGAAAATTACCAAAACCAAAAAAATACAGAAAATGAGATAACTTTGGAGCCAAAATTCTAGGCCTCCCGCCTAAATTTCATGTTTGTCTTAACAAGACAGTACATATTTTTTCTTTACAAGGCACAGCCAAATTTCTATTTGTCGTAAACAAAATTTCATTTAAATTTAAATATTATGTTGATGATGATTAAGTAACGAAAAACTAATCGCTCCAAGGCATGAAAATTCGAATTCAATGGTAAACAAAACTTACCTTTTTGGACGGGGCGTTGCCCCGCACCCCGTCGGGGACCGTTAGCGGGGGCGTTGCCCCCGCACCCCCACCTAGGGGGGTTACCACCCCCCCGGACCCCCCCTCCGTAGGGGAGATCATATTTGATAAAAACAATATTCATTTATACACACAATGGATGAATAGAGTTTTCTATTTGTTTAGTTATTATTTATTTTCAAACAATTTTTTTTAATTATTAGTTACTATTATTAATTACTTACTTAAATAAAAAAATCTATCAAAAGCGCGAACAAGCATTTGTTAACTACTGAACAAACAAGTTGCCAAAATTATATTTATTAAAATTGTTGAAATAGTCACTACCAAATCAAATATTATTTATTAATAATTCTTATTATTTAACTTTTACTTATTTCTACTTAGTTATAATCGATTAATAATTATTAAAAGCATTAACTATTAAAAATAAATAACTACTTATTAAATATTAATTATTTAATAATAATTAATAAATATTATTGATTCATAATTTTATTATTAATTATTATTAAATATTAATATAATTAGTTATTGAATATAAATATTATAAACATGAAGTTTGTAATAGGCATCTATTACAACTAACAAAATGAAAAGTTGTAAAAATATGTTTATTATAACTTTAGGGAATTGACTGTTATAAAAAACATTTATTACAACTGTGTTTTTCCCACACATGTAAAATTAAAGTTGTAATATGGTGTTTTTGTTGTAATGTCTAGTTCTAATTAACAACGATTGCTAAAGCACTATCCCAAGGTAACCATTGATCCTTAAGTTTCATAACAGTGATGCTCACCTCTTGAAGGAAGAGTAACTAATCTTTGGGCTTAGGATTTTGATAACTAGGAACAATGAATTCAGTAAAGCTTAAAAGGGCTAGATTACCTTAAGTATACAAGCATAACCCCACATTTTGATGTTGACGAAAAATAACGTTAACACTATGTTTGGAACTTGGAAGTGATGTGCCTTTGGTATTCTTTGCTTTCCTTGCCTATATGACTTTATACTTCGCTACAGTTGTTGCTGTTTTCTGGCGTAGGTAACGTATGCTAGTATGTTGTACTTGGTACGACCTGTAATATTTGTATAGGTCTCTTAGGTTTTGGTCTATACATTATGATATTATTTTTCTTTGGCAGAACAAATTGTCTTCCTGCAAGGAGAATGGAATGATTGTTTGCTCCCTGCGTGGAGTTGAATGCATGTGTAGTTGTAAGCTAGTTTAGTTGCAATGGACGGACCACTCTAAAAACCGATAGTGGTGGACAATCCACCTTAAAAGCCGATAGCAGTAGATTGACAATCTACCAATCTCCTGTTCTTATTATAATAATTATTTGTTATAATAATAAGTGTTACAAATCACTATAAAAACCGTCAACTTTTGTCAAAAAAACCAATAAGATAAAAATGCATTAGAACTGAAGGTTTCGACGAAACAAATTATATGAAATCGATTATCGAACTTTTTCGTTGAACAACATATAATAATACCTCTATCAATTGGTTTACCCGAAAGCAACTTATATAAATGATTGATTTACATTAATTTGTGGCTAAAGTTACAGGGTAATGGCGTATTACATACCACTCACGACCGAAACATTTCATAAATCAAACGAAATTTTTGTCGACTAAGTTGGTTGGTTATGGTTTTGATTTTGTTTAGTTAATGAATAAGTGTGGGCAGTGAATGATTCGATGATTTTAACAACAACCCATTTTTCCGATTACACAATTTTTGAGAGAACTACAATATGATTGATGGACATCAACCACCTAAGGTGGTCACTAGTTTGTGGTCAAGATTACAAGGTAATGGTAGATACCTTGTACATGACTTACTAGCTTGAAGTATCATGCTTTGCATTTACACGGTATATTCAATTTACTCATTCACCTTGTAAATGTTATGGTTGTTATGCTTAGGGTGAATTTATGCCATACTAACAATAAGCAATCAATAATAAATATTTAGTTACATTGGTATACCTATGCTATTTGTACAATTACGGTAAATTTACTATTCTTAATGGTAAATTTAGCTGTATAAACCAACTTTAACGGTAATTTTACTAGTCATATTAATTTTATTTTCTATTCTAACCAATCTTCACATAGACAATTTTGAAGAAATGTATAATTTATGAAGAATTTCCAGTATTGTTCATGGTAATGTTCTTTTTTTAGTTTTCTAACTTCAATATCTAAGATTATCAACGTTGTTGCTTTATATTTTTGTAATTTTTTTTAGTGAATTTAGAAATTTTCCTATATTAAGTAGAATAAATCAGAACGATGGTGAAATCATTGATGATATTTGAATTACTAATAAAATAATTATTGTTTTATCGTTATTAGAATCTCAATGCAATTCATTTTTATGTATTAGTAACATTTTTTTGGAGGGAATTTAAGCAGGGTTTTATAGAGGGCCCTTAAATCTTTCTATTAAACCAAAAAAGATAAGTATAAATAATTGGACGACATACAAAAACCAAGCCAGCTATCATGTGTAAGTCTATCATATAAGTGCCTCCAATAAAGACCTTTTGCCTAGTTGTCTGGAAGATCTTCATGCTAATGGCACTGGTAGGTAGTGATTTATTGTAAAAGATCCTTGAATTTCTTTTTTTCCATATTTCGCGTAGTAACAATTTCATTACATGAAGCAAAATCTTGCTTCTTCCATTCCTCCATCTATTGGCCCTAGAGATGGTTAGCCATCAATACTTTATAAGATGATTGATATACCAATGATCATTTTACAAATAGAAATAGTGAAATATCGATAGGCTTTTTTTATATTTGTACGTTAACAGTTTTCTTGTAAATGGTTACCATTACCATAACAACTATAGTGAATGCTCACCTTGTAATTTCAGCAAATTCTCTTATCAACTATCATTGTCAGTCATTTCAAGTATAGAAGGGAAAAATGAGAAAGATATATTGATATTCACTTTGGTAATAGGCCAATATAATTACTGTAAAAAAAGGCCAAGCGAATGCTAGATAGTAAGCATGAACTTCGAATTAATCAAACAATGCATTTTTAATAAACTCCTGCGTTTTGGATGAAATTTTAGTATCTTATTATTATTAACTTATCTACAATTAGTGGGTTTGGAAGTATTATAGACTTATGATTAAGTAGTTTGAAACAAATATCTTGATGCTTACAAGAGACGTCAAAATTAAATTAGTGTGTATCTGTTGCTTATAAACCTATTTATATACTTAGAAATGCAATATGTTTTATCTAGACAGACTAGGAAAACATACAGGCGGTAAGACATGCTTAACGCCTAAGCGGAAGTTTAGATTTTTTTTTTTTATTTTTTTTTTATTTTTACAATGGAGCTCATTATTAAATTCAAATTTAATGGGATGCGCTCATTTTTGATAGGATGCATTTTAATTTTTTTTGTAGGTTTGAATCTAAGCTAACAAAAAATTAGATTGCAGCTAACACCACTGTCTTAGTATTTAACCTTTCAGATTTGGTACGAACAATCACATGTTCAAAACTTGCGTATCGTAATTCGAACAGTTGAACATACATGGTACATTGTATGCTAAATGTTTATACTACTAGCTATTAACCTATATTAGCATCTAACTATCCATTTTTTTTAAAAATAAAATAGAATTAGATTACCACTGTTAGACTTGTTGATAGCTCCTTTTTTTTAAGTGTGGAAGAAAATTACACGAGTGCTCTTCTTTGTGTAAAGATCACTCATTTCTCTCGAAAATAAAATAAAAATAAAATTATATTACTGCTTTTAGTAAGAAAATATCAATTTTCAGTCAAGTAGTTTTTACCGGAGAAGTGCATGTAGAGTAAATAATGTTGGTTGTGTTAGAACTTTTGTAAATACACAATTGTATTACAAACAGACAACCAGTTTTGCAATATAATATATTAGGAGAGATTGTGTTAATATAAGAAAATACACAATTGTAATTGGCTTCTAATATATTAGGAGAGATTGTGTTAGTATTTTTATGACGTGAGACTTATATGTTGCTATCTCTTATTCTTCCAAATTCCTTTCTCTTGCTCATTCATTTCCAACAGGTTGTTGTCTTGCTTCAAGGACACATTTTAGAAAAAAATAGATCTAAGGACAAACAACTTTTACTGCTTAAATTAATGACAAATTTCATGTTTCAATTGGAAATAACTCAGATATTTTAAACTAAGGGCACACGTTTAGGTTTAATAAATCGAAAAATTAATAAAAAAAGATTTGATTTTCTACGATTATAATATTAAAAATGTATAAAGATTAATTAGTAGATTTTTTTGTTTTGTAAACATAGAAAAAATAATATAAGAAAATTCAAGATGAAAAACTGAATGCATATAGCTTCGTTTTCTTACATATAGTCTTTTTTTTAATATAAATGAGATTAGTTTTAAAATGACTTAGTTCTATGTTCAGGTAAATGTAATACAATATAAAGTTATTTTTCTAAGTTATAAAGCTGTATTCATTTAAATTTCCAAGTTGATTATTTCTACATGTTTATAATAACATCAATTGATTAAAATAATTCTGAAATCACTTTTTTTCTTTTTTTTTTCAATTTTGAAGTCTGTTTGTTGTTTTTTAATTAATTTAGTAATAATGAGAGAAGGTTTTGCACATAGAACGTAACTGGCAGAATATTGTACCAAATTATTACGAAAATATACACGAAAATGATTGGTGGCTCAAATAATCATAACAAAGAAGTAGAAGGGCTAAACAGAAATTCTTCACTGACTTCTCCTATTTGAGTCTCCTTAATTTGACCATCCCTCTTCCAATTTTTCACCTCATGGCTTCTCAGATGGACTCAATTAAGGTGCTTCGATGTTCCTTTAGGGTTTCAATTCAGAACCTTACATAAGTTTTTTTACTCGGAACTTGTATATTGTGCAGAGAATGAAAGTGCTTATGGTGGGAGCAGGTGGGATCGGCTGCGAGCTTCTCAAAACCCTAGCCCTTTCTGGATTCAAGGATATTCATATTGTGAGGAGTTTGATATTTTTTTTACGCACGTGTTAGGGATTCATCGTGTATTTTGAGAAACCCTAATTGCGAGTATTGGCAAATTATGATTTTTTTTTTTTTTTTTTTTTTTTTTTTTGGTTGTCACTTCGAGTTTATGCCAGTGCGGAAGTTTTATTTGAGTAAAAACAATAAGCTGAGTCTGTTAAGGTGACTCATTTAGGGATGGTAGATCATATTTAATAATTTCCTTCGCATTCCTCTCTCTCTCTCTCTTCCATACAGAGGAATGCATCCCACCTATAATGTCAACTTTGATAGCTTATTGAACTCTATTTACCTTCTATTAGAAGTTTTCAATTCATTTCTCTAGACCGTCAGTATATATTCATTAAATGTGGGCGGACATGTAAGCTTAAGAGCTTGCTTGATGAAGAGCTTGCCGATGATATGATTAGTCTAAAATTATAATGGAAGTCTACTTCTTATGTATCCATCATGATAATTAATTCCCGACATGTTGAGATTATCCAGTGTTTGGGGTATTGGGTGTTTGTTCATTTATTTAGGAATATTACATGTTATCATAAAGAATTTTGATTTGTTTTTTATATTAACGAATATAAATACTAGGACAATGGCTACTTTTTATTGACAAAATTTTGGAACCTAACCCATTTATCTTAATTTTACAGATAGACATGGACACAATAGAAGTGAGTAATCTGAATAGGCAATTTTTATTCCGCAAGAGGCATGTGGGACAGTCTAAGGCTAAAGTATGTAAATCAGTTATAGGGCACTTAACCTGTGCTGATATTACTTTCCTAATTGCTTGGTAATGAACTCCATGTTCCCATGCTTATGTTCTTTTTTGTTTCCAGGTTGCTCGAGATGCTGTTTTAAAATTTAAGCCAAATATCAGTATTACTTCATATCATGCAAATGTGAAAGGCCCTGAATTTGACGTAGAATTCTTCAAGCAATTTAATGTAGTTTTGAATGGTCTTGATAACTTAGATGCTAGGAGACATGTTAACCGCCTTTGCTTGGCTGCTGAAGTGCCTTTAGTTGAAAGTGGAACCACAGGTTTTCTTGGACAGGTAATGACTTATGAGATAAAATTACCAGATTTCTCTCTATCTTATGTTCATCAAATATTGCTACTAGCTTGAAATTGAGATTTCGTTGACACCACTGTGTACAAACCAGGTAAGAATATGTGCGCGTGCGCTCTTAAGTAGCTATGGTTATCGTTTCTTGTCTTCGTTAATCGTTACACACAACATTCCAACAAACTCCAGTGAGGACGATGACAATTCCCATGATATCTGTTATCATTATTTTGTTCTGAAAATATATTAGACTAAAATATCAAAATACAGATCTGTATAATAATAGACTATTGTTTACATCTACAAAATTGAGGTGAGAAACATGCATAAGACAACTAAACCAAGTGGTCACAAGCCTTTGGAAATTATTCAAATCTGTCTACAATTACGTAATATGAGATCACAAGCATTGTTATCACGTCGACGACTAGTCGTCGACTAGTCGACCAGTCGCTCAAATAGATTCGACGATTGATCGACTTTTCCAATTCCACGATGCTTGGCCAGAAAACCCTAAATCGAGCCCACAAATCCTAAATCGAGCACACAAAACTCTAAATTGACATAAACCGACGTCGATAGTCCTCTCATAACAGACATCGATCATCGATAAAAAAAAACCTAATTGCTTCTCATCTTGGCTCGCCGCTGCTCCTCCGCCCTGCTCCTCGCCGCGAGCCCAGGTATGTTACACGATTTTTTTTTTTTTTTTTTTTTTTTTTGGGCATCGTAAAAGTTAGTTCAGATTTTAGAAGAAAGAATACGATGCGTGAGAGATTTTAATTTTATATGCAGTAGTTAAAAATTAGCCCAGGTATGTTAACTGATTTTTTTTTTTAAAATAATAATAATTATTAACTGATTTGTTTTTAATTATATATGCAGTAGTTGAAATGGAGATAGAAGGAGATGGAGATGATATTGAGATAGATGATTTTGCTTGACTTCATACTCATTTTATGATCTATTATGGATATTATGGGTATTATTATGTTGTGACTAGGATCTATTATGGATATTTGTTGAATTTGAACCTATTGTTATGTTATCTTTGTTGAATTTGAACCTATTATTATGCTATCTTTATATCTAATTATATTATATATTTAAGTCTAATAAATATATGTATATAAAAGACTTGTCGACTAGTCACGACTAGTCAGACGACTTGTCGACTAGTCTTCTAGACGGTAGTGGCTCGACTTGGCTCGACTTGGCGTCGTGATAACCTTGATCACAAGTTACTTGGAGGTTATTCAAACCTATCTATGATTGTATAAAATAAGGTCTGTGATGTGTTATCCTGCTTTGATAATTTGAGCTAGTGATAATATTGCTTGTTCTTGGTACATTCTGCCAACTAAAATGTTGTTTTCCCGAAAGATCCTTTAGTTTGACGATTTTGCACAAGTACAATTTTTTTTTAGTCTGCTGTGATTATAATGTAACTCGTTAATCAATTGTCAGGTTACCGTCCATGTAAAGGGTAAAACAGAGTGCTATGAGTGCCAACCTAAGCCAACTCCAAAATCTTATCCCGTTTGTACAATTACAAGTACTCCATCAAAGGTATGTTCATCCTTTTCCAGTTAGCTATTCATCATCAGTAGTGTGAAATGCTCTAATTCTATGTTGGGACTTGAGCGTTGCTTCTGCATATCACAGTTTGTTCATTGCATTGTTTGGGCAAAAGAGCTTCTTTTTGCAAAATTGTTTGGAGATAAATCCCAGGGAAATGATCTTAATGTGCGATCTAGTGATGGTTCCGACTCATCCAAAAACACAGAAGATATTTTTGAGAGAGGCGTAGATGAGGATCCTGATAAGTATGCTCGAAAGATATATGACCATGTATTTGGTTACAACACCGAAGTTGCATTAGCTAATGAAGATACTTGGAAGAACAGAAATAAGCCCAGACCAATATATATCAAAGACGTACTTCCAGAAACCAAGTCCTTGCAGAAAAATGGGACAACAGAGAATGGTTTGTCATCCATCTCTGCCATGTTATCTCTTGGTCTGAAGAATCCACAGGAGATTTGGAGTCTTGTTGAGAACACAAGGATATTCTTGGAAGCTCTGAAATTATTTATTGAGAAGCGCTCTGAGGTTTGTTTGAAATGTTTTAAGCTGTACATTTCACTTATTTATGCTGGTCACAAACTGCTATGAACTGTCTGTCATTCCTTATTTCTATATCAGGACATTGGTAATCTTACTTTTGATAAAGATGATCAGTTGGCTGTAGAGTTTGTCACTGCTGCTGCAAATATTAGGGCATCTTCCTTTGGGATACCTTTGCATAGTCTTTTTGAAGCCAAAGGTATTGCCGGTAACATTGTACATGCTGTCGCTACAACAAATGCAATCGTTGCTGGTTTGATTGTGATCGAAGCAATGAAAGTGCTGAAAAACGATCTATCTAATTATAGGTATTTTTCTTGTTTTGCAAGGTCCAATTATATCTTAGTACACCAACTCGTTTTCTTCTTTTTTTGGCAAGGCTTTCCTCACACTTTTCAACTGACAGTGGCTATGAGTTACAGAATTTATCTAGGCTTTTTTTTTTCCTCTCATTATGTCTTAGGATTTTCCATTCACCAGATGAACACACTGCGGTTTCTGTATTAATTCGCTTCTTATGTTCAACAAAGCCACCTGCTTCATATGATTTTCCAGATACTCTTTGTGCAGTTAATGGTTATCTCAGCTTATGAATATTAGCATGTTGGCATGCACAATGTTCACTGATTTACACATATAAATTTAGTTTTTGTACACACGATGGGTACACACATTCGCTCTTCTTTCCATTCTTCCTTTCCAAAGATTTCAAAAGGAAATTCATGTAACTTTATAGGCTGTCAAAACACTGATAGTTGAGATCCCATGCAATCAATTCCTTTTATCAATGGACGCTTTCAGATACAAATACTGTCATTATCCATGTCCGTTTCCAAAATCACTTTTAAGTATCGGATATCCGCGATAGCGGATGGTTATCAGGTATCATACTATCCGCTATCCATTGATAAATCCACAATTATAAATAATTTTATTTGGCTTAGATTTTTTTTTTTGTCAATTGATGATTAAAAAAGTACAAAAAATATAGAATATGATGATAAAAATGATTCCAAAGTAACGAACATGCATTTATATACTTATAATTTTAACTTCTATCTTGGTAATACAAAAATACATATTATTATACTAAAGTACACTTAATATGAACTCTTATCTTGACAAATAGCAGATGGATAAATTTGAATGCGAGCATCTTCATATTCTCATCTGTATTTGATTCTTCTGGACATTGAATATTTGCCCCTTTTTTGATACGGATGCGGCATATTTTAGATTTTTGGGTATCCATTGACAGATTTATTTTATTAGCAGTAGGGATTATACCTAAAAGGAAATTCCTTTCTCACGGCTTTAGTTCAGTAATTGTTATATATCTTTTGTGATGCATATCATGTTCCTTGGTGATGGTGGTGTGACTTTCTTTTATCTCCCTAGAATTTGAAATTGCTCATCTGTATTCTCTTGGATATCAGGATGACCTACTGCCTTGAGCATCCTTCAAGAAAAATGCTCTTGATGCCGGTGGAGCCATTTGAACCTAATAAATCATGCTACGTCTGTTCTGAGGTAACCTTATTTTATTGCAAATTGCGCGTACTATATCATTTTATTATCTTCTCCATTTTGTTGACTTCAATATTTTTTTTTTTTTAATTTACAAAACAGACGCCTCTACTTCTTGAGATAAACACTTCCTCTTCCAAACTGCGCGACTTTGTTGAGAAGATTGTAACTAAAAAGCTTGGCATGAATTCGCCTTTGATAATGAATGGATCTAATCTGATTTATGAAGTTGGCGATGATCTCGAGGAAGATGTTGCTGCCAATTATGCTTTGAATCTTGATAAGGTTTTCCCATTTACTGGGAATCGTTAACAAGCTTGCCCATGATTTTTTTGTTTTTTGTTTTTTGGGGTGCTGTTACGATCTGATAATCATGTATGCAGGTTTTAGCTGAACTTCCTACTCCGGTTACTAACGGAACAATGCTAAAAGTTGAAGATCTGCAGCAGGAGTTCACTTGCAATATCAACATCAAATTTAGGTCCTTCTCATAACCACTTCATATATATGATTAGAAACAAGGGAAGTTTGGTCAATGCCCTTCTGTAAGTTTTAAAATATATTTCCGGCCCTTCTGAAAACAGGTTTGATGCAACATCCCCCATCCCTTGAACAGATTTCAAGAAAATTGCAGTTTTTCCCTGCAAATGTTTACAGTAAAAAGGGAAACTGCTTGTACTTTTTTAACATTTGTGCCTGTTTTTTTGGGGCAAATACCCAAATACGAAATTTTGCAAATTTTCGTTGGAAATAAGTACTCGAGTGCTTTGTGGAATTTCATTTTACAAAAGGGCGAAAGTGTAATAAGTTTGAAAGTAAGGTGTGTTCTAACTTCCACTAGCAATAAATTATCTTTTACAGGGAGAATTTTGATGAAGAGAAAGAACCAGATGGAATGGTGCTAACTGGATGGGTATCACCTAGCAACAACGCAACAAGTAATGGAGAGGGCTCGTCGTCTTCTTTTCAAACAGAAAACTCGTCTGAAAATAAATGCAACGATGAAGAGAAATCGGGTACAAAACGGAAATTTTCCGAAATAGCTGAAGAAACCAAACCATCCAGTTTAAAGCCAAAAAATGCCACAACGATCGATGCTCCTCAGACTGTCGGGGACAATGACGACGACGATGACATTGTTATGCTTGGAGAAAATCCGGAGTTAGAACGCAATAAAAGACTGAAGTGACACAGGGAGAAAACATAACCTGCACATTGTCCATCCTAAAGTGGTAGTTACTGACCCTTGCTTAGCTCAACTGCTTGGTTAACTAATTATAATATATATAGCAAGGCTGTAAGTCAATTTTGTTACCACCTTTTTGCATTATTGTAAAAGTTAAATGGTAATAGGAATGGGTTTTATTTCTTTTAGTTTATCAGGTCTGGCACTAACAAAGCCTGGTGATTGTGCTGTTAATATCTGATGGTAAATGTTTCTTTTGTAGAGTGTTCTGATATTTTATCATTTTGGGAACTTTTATTTTGTGATATTTTATTCTATTGTACTATGTCTGGTCAGTGAAATGTTTCTATGGTCTGAAATGTGGGTCGTATCTCAACTGTTGGTGAGATTTGCGACTCAGACTACTTCATTTTCGTTATGCATTCAAAAGGGCACTTTAGTAGTTTGATTTAAACCAACTTCGTTGATCTTGTTGTCAAATAGATCCACATTGATTTATGATTTTTTATTGTTAAGGCAATAAGAGTCCGTTTGGTTTCATTTTTAATTATGGCAAATGCGTTTTTATCTAGATGAAAACCTATAGTTAAAAATGACGAATCAAATGGTGCCTAAATAGTCATATGCATTTGAATAAGTAATGATGGTCTTTTTTGATCATTTCTTCGTTAGCAAAGAAATGATAGGTAGATTTTATATTCTGTTAGTTAATGGTCTTTCTTTTATATTATGTACTTTGACCACTGCCTTATTATTCTCTTTTGGGAGAACCAACGCTTTTATCACGAAACATTTACATTTGACAATACGTGGATTTTAGAAAGTAATTTTGCTGATTTAATAGCTAATAATTGACGTTTGATGAGCAACAATAATATTCAACACTTATAATATAGCTAAAGTTCTTGTTAGCAATCTGAGGTCTTAGATTTTTCCTTAAAAAAAATTTGAAATGAGGATGTTTTTGGTAGGATTAGGTTCTTTTTAAAAATAAAATAAAAAATACAATGTGATATATTGATATTAAACAAAATAGAAGAATCTAAAAACTTAAATTTTGTTGAAAAAGGTGTACTTTTGTATCTTAAAGAATATCCAAACGAAGTCGTTAAATAAGAGGAAATCAAGTGAAAAGAGAGGTTTAGGGTCAATAGACGGATCAGGAGGACAAGATTACAAGTTCTTTCGAGCTGTTAATGGTTAAAAGCATAATAATACCATAAACTCATTGCTTGTTAATAATGTGGGAATTTTTAAGCAAAGAAATTAATGACCTCTTAACTACTTACTAGGATATTTGAAGTAGCATAGTTGTAGAGTTAGGTGGATGTTTTATTTCCTAGAAAGGATTGATGTAAATGACTTGGATAACTCGTTCTTGGAAGACAAAATCTTCAAGTCGATCAATGATACATCTAGCAATGAATTGCCTGAACTGGATGGATTTTCTACACTTTTTTATAATAAATTTTTGATGACACACGCGTTTTCTAAATTGGTTAGGATACTTGATCATGATACAAGAAATCACAGGTTCTCTTTTCGCCTTGCACGGTCGAACCCATATGTTATATACTGTCTACACTTGTATATAAAGTATCCAATTTAAATTCTTTTTAGGGCATAAATTGAAATACAATTCAGTTGAAATGCTCAACAAGTTTTATAATGGTACTTCCCAACTAGAAAGATTTAATTTTCCTAATGAGAATGTTGTTCATAAAATTGTGAATGCGAAAATCCAAGGATTCCAAATACATTTTGCTTCTTTAACATTGTTAGCTTAAACCCTAAAATGAACGGTATAATATCTGTCATTGTTAATAGTAGCAATATCACGGATGAGATCGCAGTAGTGCAAGAATGTATAAACCATTCTTGTAAAATTGACACGACTTGTGCTAGCTAAAAACTTGATTTTGTAAAGGCCTTGAACTCTATATTTACTTTTTCTTAAAGATAATTTAATAGTTAGGAATTTTAGTTTTAATGGATAAAAAGACATGACATCATTGCTAAATGAATATTTGAGTATCATGGTTAATAGGATATTAGAAAATAAATTCAATCAAAATGTGGACCGTGATAAGTATATCCTTTGTAGCCCTTGCTATTCAACTCAATGGCGAACTTATTCACTATGATCGTTAAGTTATCTATCTCAGTTGAGTTTCTTGAAAGTGTTTGTGATGACATCACTAACGATGGTCTTTCGATACAACATCTACGAACAATGCCATAATTTTTATCTCACGTCTAAACCGCCAAATTATGGCTCTCAAAATTGGTTTATATTATTTTTGAATTTGTAACAACCCTGACTTTTGTGTGATTACCTGTGAGATAATTAAATGGTGCTTAATTAGAACTAAACTTGATTCAGGGAGGTTAACTCGTAAAAATCCTTAAATTGTGTGAATTTAGGGTTTTGAGAGTTATAAGCTTAAATAGATTGTATTGTGATTAACTTGCATTGGGACATAATACATTCCAATATTAATTGAATAATTAAAAGAAATATTTACAAATTTGAGTAGTTAATCATTAAATTGATTATTTTGATAATTTAATGAGTTTGAAGCTAATTTGATGAAATATAGATAAGTAAATGATATTGAGATGGGTTAAATTAAATAAACCCATGAAAAGGTTTATTTCAACATTGAGTTGTGTGACAAAAATAAATAGTCACAAAGTAAAGTTTTGTAAACTTTATAATGTGAAATTATAAGAGTTTAAGAGATTTATATATACTTGTTGCGTTAAATCTTAAGGCTGAGCATAATAATGTATTTCTAATATAATTCATTTTCTTAAGTTGACTTGAGTTGTATATAAAGAATAAAGGATTAAAACTGATTTAAAACCGATAACTAAGTGTGTAAAAATACTTGAATAAGAATTTATGTTTATGAGGAAATTAGTTCAAACGAAGATCTTTATATTAATTTTTAAGTCAAGGACGTAAGTTTCAGAAATTAGGCGGAAGGACACTGCAATTTTTCCAAGCCATCTCAATCTTCTCCACCAATGCCTTCACAGTCGTCGTTCTCTTCGTAACTGCCGCCCCAAGCCACCGCCACCTCAAGCCTAGTTGTCGCCTTCTAAGCCGGTGCAGCCTTCGCCTTAACCTCCACTCCTGTCGTCGACCTCATGCCCTAGCCGCTTCAAAGCGGTCACTGCCATCCACATGCCTTAGCAGCCGCCGTCATCCAACTCTTATCTAACATCGCTGTCCACGTGCCCTAACCGTCGTCGTTCAAGTCATTCAACGCTCTGCAGCTATTAATTTTTTTGTTTTAAAAAATGTTATGCTAATGCTATATTCTCCTACCATTTCGTATTCTGCTTATTCAATGCATCCTAATGTATTTCAAAAAATTTAAATGCAATATTCGATATCATTCTATGTATGTAATGCATACTATTTATGTAAATAATTCAAATAATACAATCAATTATCATTCTTCATATGAAATGCATGCATTTGTAATTCAAAATCTGAAATGGTATATGCATTTCACTCTTCATATACAATGCATGTTGCAATATTTCAAAAATTATAATGCTATATTCATTTAACATTTTTTGTTTGCAACACATGCTCTTGTATTTGACAAAAAATGCAATGAGCTTTTTAGTTTAAAAGACAAACTTATTAAAAAAAAATTGGTTAAAAAGATGGGAAGTTTACTTTCTATGGAGAAAGACACTTTTTAGTGTAAAAGAGGAATTCACGAGCCTATTGTCATTTCCTCTTTTACACCAAAAGATGTCTTTCTCCCTAAAAACCAAACTTTCCATCTTTTTAACTTAATTTTTTGCTAAGTTTGGCCTTCAGCCTATTTTCCACAAATGATATGCAAATGCTATTTACAATTATTATTTGAAATATTTTACACATTCTAGTCCACTTAAAAAAAAAATACAATGCTAAATTCAACTACACATATTACATTCTATGCATGCTAGTTCATTTTACTAATACAATGCTATATTCAAACATTATTTTGCAAACTCTACACGTGCTAACTCACTTCAAAAATACAAATGATAAATTCAACTATCATTTATTATATTTCATACATGGTAGCTCACTTTGAAAATACAATACTATATTCAACTACATTTAACATATTGTACATGTGTTATTTCACTTTAAAAAAATACAATGCTAAATTCAACTATCATTTATCATATTTTATACACGCTACTTCAGTTTACGAATATAATGATATGTACAACTATCATTTTTCATATTTTATACATGTAATTCACTTTAAAAATATAATGCTATATTTAACTGTCATGTAACGTATTCTACTCATGCTGGATCAATTTTAAAAATACAATGCTAAATTCAACTAACATTTATTATACTTTATACATGTTAGGTCATTTTTTTGATATTGTGCTATATTCAACCATTATTTAGTATACTACACATGATGCTCTATTCATTTTTATAATATAATGTTATATACATGCTAGTTCTTTTTTGAATATAGTCATGTTCAACTATTATAATGCTAGTTCACTTTAAAAGATGCAATGCTAAATTCAACTATCATGATTCATATTCTATATACAGTACTATTTTATTTTTTTTGAAAGGCAAAGCGAAACTTTTATTTACATAAACACAAATTACATGAGTTCAAAATAACAAATCAACAAAAGTGCATTTACAAATCCAAAATTTTTAGCATTGATCTATGAATTTGAGTATACAATTGATCAGTGTTCAAGCTACCATTTCCAAAGATGCGATTATTACGCTCCTTCCAAACCGCAGAAATGAATTTCTTGAGAAGTTTGAGTAGAATACAAGTCTTCTTAGTTTTCCATCGTGTTGCCTTAAAGATATTGAACCATTCTATATCGCTTGATGTCGAGGGTCTATGAAATCCACCTGTAGCTAACAGCCTCCACCAAATTAAATGCACATAAGTACATTCGAAGAACAGATGTGTATTGGTTTCGGGCGCATTATTACATAGAACACAGGTGTCATTTTCAAGTATACCAAAGGAGAACAGCTTATTTCTGGTATTGAGCGCATTTGCCATTACCTTCCAAAGGAGCAAATTGTCTTTCGCCGAGCTTCCACAGTTCCATATTCGCGAGTGCCATGGAAAATAAGGTTTGGGTGGAGAAAGCAGCTTGTAAACAGTTCTGATCGAGTGTTCCTTACCCATCCAAAGCAATGAATTGTCTGAAGGAAATCTATAATGATCAGTAATATGATTCCAAAGCGCTCTCAAAGACGAAGAGCTACTATATGGAAGATGAATAGTGCCATCATGAAAGTAGTCACCAACAGTTGTCGAATAGGGAATACCAGAGGTGAAAATGATATTTTCCTCCACTACTTCACTCAAAAATAAACCTGAACATGCCCAAGGACTATGCCAGAAAGATAAATTAGCTATGTTCCGATAATTACATTGTACAAGATGCCTAAAGGTTTCTCTTAGCTTTAGAATGGATCTCCAGCTCCAACTGCAAGATTGAGGTATCGACAATGACCAAAAATTCTTCCTTCCAATAAGATTGGCATGAACCCACTTAGCCCAAAGACCTTTGTTTACTGCAAATAGTTTGTCATAGTATGAAGACATAGCCGCACGATTCCATTGATAAATATTGACGATGCCAAGCCCACCATATTTTTTATCATCATATAACTTGTGAAAAGCAAATGGTATTTTTTTTTTAGAGAAAGGATCCCCATGCCATAGGAAATTATTCATTGCACTTGTGATCATATCAATTAACTTGGTTGGAAGAATGTAGTGCCTCATCCAGTAATTGGTCATAGCAGTTACAATAGATTGGATAATAGTTAATCTTCCTGCTTGCGATAAACTACAATTCGGCCATTGTTGAAGTTTAGATATGATCTTTTCATAGAGAGGAAGGCAATGTTGTTTGGTTATTCTGGAGCAAATGAGAGGCATTCCAAGGTATGATGCATTGTGGGGGCAATTCAGCAAGTCCAGAACTATCAATAATGAACATTTTTTCAGGCGTAGGTAAACCAGCAATTAAAATATGCGATTTTCCCATATTGATTTGCAACCCAGTGATTCTGAAGAAACTATCAAGAGTATCAAAGATGCAATTAATATTCAGAATGGTAGGCTTTGTAAAAATGATTAAATCATCCGCAAATAGGAGATGGGTAATAAGTGGATTTTTGCATTTAGGATGAGTTTGCAGCCTTCCATTATTAACTTGCTCCAATAACAAAGAATTCAACAACTCCATAGTGATAATAAAAAGATATGGTGAAATTGGATCTCCCTGTATCACTCCTCTAGTGCCTTTGAAAAAACCATGTAATCTCCCATTTCTTGAGATAGAATAATAAGGCGACGATATACATGTGTAAATCCACGCAATGAAAGGAAGAGGGAAATTCATACAAGACAATATAGCTAAAATGGAGTGCCATGATAATGAATCAAAAGCTTTCCTAATATCCAATTTGAGCATGCAACGTGGAGAAATATATTCCAATTATAACCATATAACAGCTCCTGAGTAATCAGAATGTTGTCACTGATACTTCTACCCTTGACATAAGCCGATTGATTTTTAGAAATAATGTATGGAATCACAAGTTGCAGTCGATTTGCCAAAATCTTAGAGACAATCTTGTATAAAATGTTACAACATGAAATAGGCCTGTAGTCTGAAACTGAAATTGGATTATCAGTCTTTGGGATTAAGGCAATTGCAGTAGCGGATAAACTTTTTGGCAACTGATTATGAAAGAAGAAGAACTTGATTGCATTGATAGTATCGACACCAATTATAGACCAACACTGTTGAATGAAAAAGGCGTTGAAACCATCAGGCCCGCCACAGCTGTCAGCATCAAGGCTAAAGACTACATCCTTGATTTCTTCACTTGTTATTTCACGAATTATGTTGTTTGACTGGTCTGAAGAAAGGAAAGGCAAAGTAACATTACACAGTGATTGCACATTGATATTAGGCAGATTTGAAGGAGCAAGAATAGACGAGAAATAGTCCACAAACGCTTTATTGATACCGTCCTCTGATGAATGAATAACACCAAACTGGTCCTTGACCATATGAATAGTATTACTGAATTTCCCAATCTTAATCGAGTGATGAAAAAGTTTGGTGTTTCTGTCATAATCTTTCTCTCTTTTTAAAAAAGAACATTGTCGTGATGCTTGAAGTTCATAATTGAGTGCATCCTGTAATCTTTTTTGCAGTGTATACTCTTCACGTAGCAATTGAGAATTAAGAGGACTGTGATATAATTGTTCCTGCACATTTGCCAATGCGAGTCTTATATTGGATGATTGTTTCGAGCCAGATCCAAATGTGAATGCTGCCCAAGCTTTGAGTGATAGTTTGAGTAACCTAAACTTGCATAAAACTTTTTCCAAAGGGGTACCAGGAAAATGCTGAGACCAAGCCTACAAAAGAACAGTAGAAAAATCGACATGTTTAGTCCAGAAATTAAAAAAATTGAAAGAAGAATTACCACTACTAATAGGATGATCCAATCCCCAATGGAAAAGCAAAGGACAATGATCGGAAAGAGAGGGGTTGAGAGCTTGATAAAATGAATGAGGCCAAAGTTGAATGAATTGAAAGTTGGCAAATATATGATCTAGCTTGCAGCGAGTGTGATAACTAGACTGACTCTTTTTGAACCATGTGAAATCGAAGCCGTAACAAGTAATCGGTGTAAGGCAAGACTGAATTAAAGCATGATTGAGCGGTACTATGTCTTTGACAGAAAGGGAAACTCCACCTGATTTATGGCAGGATGAAAACATGCAGTTAAAATCACCGCCAATCAACCAAGAATTGGAAGAGACATTCAAGGATGGAAGGTAGTCTAGAAAAACTTGACGAAGAGAAGAAGAATTCTGAGCATAAACAGAAGTAAGGAAGAATGAAGATTTCGATGGTAAATGAATGCATTGGAAGTGCAAGAATTGATCCGAAGAACTGATTTTGGTTAAATGAAAAAAGGAGGGATTCCAAAGAGTTAGAAGACGACCATAAGGAGCATCAGCAATGTTATGATCAAAATGCCATTTTGGACAAATAAAAGAAGCGACTTTAGCCGTAAGATTGATGTCCAATTTTGTTTCAGAAAGACACATAACTTGAACCTTATTTTCACGAATAAAAGTTTTGACTTCACTTTGCTTAGAGGCCAAATGTAAACCTCGGATATTCCAGAACGCAATATGAGGATTCATCATTGGGTAATAGGATTAATGGGGTTTTTCCTGGTATGGTGCTTGGAAGGGTTTTTAAGGTTTGAAAGTGGCAAGGTTTCATCAATAGAAAAATCTTTTCCTTCATTCAAGTCTGTCGTATCATTTGCATTCTGAGTTTTTTCCTTTTTTTCCTCTCTTACCCTTTTTACTGCTATGGGACATGATATGTTCAGCTGGAGAAGATTGGGTTGACATCATTGGAGGCGGCAGAGAAATGTGAGGTGGCAAGGCTAAGTGAGAGTACGGAGATGAAGCAGGAGAATTAAGCTTGCGACTGAGCTTAGAATTGGGATCGACATTGAAAGTTAAGGAAGGATCTGGTGGCGATCTGGATGATTGAGGAGGTGATGAAGTAATTGCAAGGTCAAGGCCAGGTGATGAGGACGTATTGACCGAATTAAGATCCAAGTCCAAATTGTCCAGAACATAGAATTTATTGTGAAGTTGTAAGTCATGTCCAATGTCATTGTCTACAACGATTTGTTTTCCTTTTTCCGAGAGAGCAGCGGCTGCCTTGCTTGGGGATTTAGCTGCTTTAATAGCTGAATTATCCACTTCAGTATTTAACATTTGTAAATCATCACGTTGCTCATGAACCCTACCATTCAAGTCAATGATCATCACTGTATTCCCTCTGTCATACAATTCCGAACTCTTATCAATCTGGTTATTTGCGCACGTACCAATCTGTTCCACTTGTTTATTATCCGGTGATGTTTTTTCCTCTTGCTGCATTTCCGAATTCACTTTTCTGACCCAAACTTGTTTCTTTTTGTTAATAGCTTCCTTCCAAGCATTATTGTTGAATGATTTGTCACTAGTCCTCCGATAATACTTGCCATGTTTCAATTCATTTTGTGCAGCATGGTAATCATCTTCCAAGTCTTCCTTACATTCGTTGTGCTCACAGTCTAAAGTGGAGTGACCAAATATTTTGCATATAGTACATATTGAGGGTCTCCAGTCATAGGCTACCTTAACTGATGGGCAGTTCACACCCAGTTCCTCGATTTCAATAGTGTCTGGCAGTTCAAAATCTGGGCTTATTTCTACTAGAGCTTTAGCGTATTTAAATCGCTGCATTTTTTCCGTGCTTTCATCAAAACAAATCAAACGACCAATATGGAACACGAGCCAATTTATTCCATAAAGTGTCCACAAAATAAGGGGTATCCGATGTAAATGGATCCAGATGGGTTCCTTTCTAATCTGCGACTGAGAACTGCCATTCGAAGGATCCCATTTAGTGATTATAAACATTCGACCTCGAATGAAGATTGGATCGGCATGTAAGATCTTTGCTTTGTCCTGTTCATTTGAGAATTTGAAGAAGAAATTAAATCCATCTGATTTGATGTCTACTTCGCCATTAAGCCTCCAATATTTACGTAGGAAATTCACGACCGTGGAGTACGATAGCGTACCATCCAGGAAAAAACCAACTACGTACTCACTCCAGAACTTCATACCCTCTTGCTTGACTAAATCAGGGATTTTTCTCTTAGAAGCATCTCTTGGGACTTCAAACTGAATGGGTGTGAATTTGCCAGCGTTACGGGGTAATGATTTGAATAGCGACGCAAAATCAGATTTGATAGTTGAGGAGTTTTGTTTGCTAGAGTCAGTGGGGATTACTCTTGATGCCGATGTAATGTTTGTAGAAACTTTCATGTGAGAGTTTACATTAGGTGCGGAATTGCCATGGTTATTCGGCAAGGAAGGATCCTGAGATGAGATAGAGTTAATACCGACAGCAGATCCATGCTTCAAAAGATTAAGATTGGGATCGGAAGCTGAAGAATGGCTAGAGGCCTTTTGCGAGTTAAGGATTGGATTTGTGGATGGGATTAGATCTGGATCTGAAGAATTAGCAGATTGAGGCTGATTGTCAGAGGAGGAATTGGATTGAATCGGATTGACAGATGGGGGAATCATTGATGAAAGAGGATCAGGCGGACGAGAAGGGAGAGGTGGGAAGGCCAATTCGAAAGAAGAAGCGGATGGGGATGAGGAAGACGCCATTAGCAATGGTCATTAAATCTGTCTATATACAGTACTATTTTAATTACCAATATAATGTTATATTCAACTATCATTACAATGAATGAATGATAGTTAAAAATATTTTAAGAATAAATGAAATATAAACAATGATAGGTAAGAATATCATTTATATTTTTAATTTCATTACAATATATCGAAAGTATAAAATGATAGTTTAATACAACATTTGAGTAATGAAGTCTAATCTTATTTTTAATATAGCATTTGAGTAATAAAAGACATACATATCATTGAAGAAAATGACAGACAAACATAGCATGACATAGTTACAGTTGAATATGTTACTTTGTTTGCTTAATGTATAATGTTGCAATGATATGAGAAAAATAGCATTCGAATTTGATAAATGATAGGCAAAAGCAAGATGAATAGCTAAAGAATAATAGACAAATATAACACTGAGAAAAAAATGATAAACAAACATAATATGAAAAAAATTATAGTTGAATATGTTACTTTATTTAATTAATATGTAACGATAGAGTGTTAAATGATAGAGGTACATAACATTCAAAATTTGGAAGATGTAGACAAAAGCAAGATGAATAACTACATAATGATAGACATATATAACATTGAGAAAAAATGATTGACAAATATAGCATGTGGAATAGATATATACACAAGATACATTGTTTAACCAAACAAACTAAAAAATGTAAAAGACTTCCGAATTCAAACCTAAGAGGGTACCTATGGGATGCAAAGAACAACCGGACTCAAACCTAAGCGAGTACTTATGGGATGCAAAGGACGGCCAGACTCAAACTTAAGCGGGTACTCATGAGATGCAAAGGACGGCCGGACTCAAGCCTAAGCGGGTACTTTTGAAAACCAATATACACCCAAAACATATTGTTTAACCGAACAAACTAAAAGAATGCAAAGGACGACTGGATTCAAACCTAGGCATGTACTCATAAGATGCAAAGGACGGTCGGACTCAAGCTTAAGCGGGTACTTTTAAAAACCAATCTATAATCAAAACATACTGGTTAACCGAACAAACCAAAAGAATGTAAAGGACGACCAGACTCAAACCTAAATGGGTACTTACGAGATGTAAAGGACGACCGGACACAAACCTAAGCGGGTACTCATGAGATGCAAAGGATGGTCGGATACCTTTGAAAATCAATTCATACCCAAAACATATTGTTTAACCAAACAAACTAGAAAAATTCAAAGGACGGCTAGACTCAAACCTAAGCGGGTACTTATCGGATGCAAAGGACGGCCGGACTCAAACCTAAGCGGGCACCTTTAAATACCAATCAATACCCAAAACATATCGGTTAATCGAACAAAATAAAAGAACGCAAAGGACAGCCGGATCCAAACCTAAGCAGGTACTCATGAGATAAAGGATGGTAGGACTCAAGCCTAAGCGGGTACTTTCGGAAACCAATCTATACCCAAAACATATTGGTTAACCGAACAAACTAGATTCAAACCTAAGCGGGTACTTATGAGATGTAAAAGACGGACATACTCAACCTAACAGGTACTTACGAGATTCAAAGGATAGCCAGACTCAAGCCAAACAGGTATCTTTGAAAACCAATCTATACCCAAAACATATTGGTTAACCGAACAAAGTAAAAGAATGTAAAGGATGACCAGACTCAAACCTAAGTGGGTACTTATGAGATGTAAAGGACGATCAGATTCAAACCTAAGCGGGTACTCATGAGATGCAAAGGACGACCAGACTAAAGCCTAAGCGGGTACTTTTGAAAACCAACCTATACCCAAAACATATTGCTTAACCGAATAAACTAAAAGAATGCAAAGGACGATCAGACTCAAACCTAAGTGGGCACTCATGAGATGCAAGGATGGTCGGACTTAAGCCTAAGTGGGTACTTTTTAAAACCAATCTATACCCAAGACATATTGGTTAGCCAAACAAACTAAAATATGCAAAAGACGACCGAACTCAAACCTAAACGGGTACTTACGAGATGCAAAGGACGGCTGGACTCAAGCCTAAGCGGGTACCTTTGAAAACCAATCTATACCCAAAGTATATTGGTTAACCGAACAAACTAAAAGAATGCAAAGGATGACCAGACACAAACCTAAGCGGGTACTTATGAGATGCAAAGGACGGCCAGACTCAAGCCTAAGCGGGTATATTTGAAAACCAATCTATACCCGAAACATATTGGTTAACCGAACAAGCTAAAAGAATGTAAAGGATGGTCGGGCTCAAAGCTAAGTGGCTACTTATGCGACGTAAAGGACGACCGGACTCAAATCTAAGTGGGAACTCATGAGATGCAAAGGACGGCCGGACTCAAGCCTACGCGACTACTATTGAAAACCAATCAACACCCAAAGCATATTGTTTAACCGAACAAACTAGAAAAATGCAAAGGACAGCCGGACTTAAACCTAAGCGGGTACTTATGATATGTAAAGGACGACCAAACTCAAACCAAAGCAGTACTTACGAGATGCACAGGACGGTTAGACTCAAGCCTAAGCGGGTATCTTTGAAAACCAATCTATGCCCAAATAATATTGGTTAACTGAACAAACTGAAATAATGTAAAGGACGACCAGACTCAAACCTAAGCGAGTACTTACGGTATGCAAAGGATAGTCGGGATAAGGCCTAAGCGGGTACCTTTGAAAACCAATATATACCCAAAACATATTGGTTAAATGAACAAACTAAAAGAATGTAAAGGACGGCTGGACTGAAACCTAAGAAGGTACTTATGAGATGTAGAGGACGACCCGACTCAAACCTAAGCGGGTACTCATGAGATGCAAGGGACGACCGAACTCAAGCCTAAGCGGGTACTTTTGAAAACCAATCTATACCCAAAACACATTGTTTAACCGAACAAACTAGAAAAATGCAAAGGACGTCTGAACTCAAACCCAAGCGCATACTTATGGGATGTGAAAAATGGCCAGACTCAAGCCTAAGCGGGTAATTATGGAATGTAAAAGACATATGGGTATCATATTCTATATAAAGTGCCAGTTTACTTTACATATGCAATGTTATATTCAACCATCATTACAATGAATGAACGATAGTTAAAATAATTCATAAAATGAATAATAGTCAAAAATATCATTTATAATTTTAATTGCATTAAATGTATCGAATGTACCATACGATAATCAATCTATCATTTGTAGAATTAAATTAGTGCATTACAATGTATCAAATTGAATGGAATATGCCGAATGATAGTTTAAAATGTCATTTATACTTTTAAAATGCATTACAGTATTTCCAATGTGCCGAATGATAAGTAAAAATATCATTACTATTTTTAAATTGCATTAGAATGTATTAAATGTGGCGAATGATAATTAAAATAGTTTAGTGTAGCGCTTTAGTTATGAAGTTCACTATCATGTTTTAAAGATTCGAAATGGTATTTTAATATACCATTTTAATAACCAAGTCCATTACATGTTTATAACATGCAAATCTATAGTTTAATGTAACATTTTAATTATGAAGTTCACCATCATGTGTATGGTATAAAAAAATAATTTCGTGTAGCATTTTTAACAAAGTGCACTAGTATGTTCAGAATATTTAAAATGATAGTTTAATACAACATTTTAGTTATGAAGTGCACTATCATTTTATTTATGATACCTGCAATGCTCAAATAAATCAACTTAGTGAACAAGTAAACAAACAACTGATGCGTTATATTTTATGAACAATATATCATCTTTTGAAACATATAAGTAATTTTATCACATCAAAATTAAATGTACACATAACAAAAGAGAAAAATCATCACAAAACAACATGATGCAGCAGTGACACAAGTGATGCAACATCAACAAAACTGAATATATCATTCAGTTACAGATTATACATATAAAATCAAAATGATAAGTTCATATAGCATTTGTTTCTTAGTTCATTTCAAAACAACATATGTAACAACCGGAATTTTGGAACTAATTTAAACTTTATTTTTAATTGACTTTAACATAAATTAAATATTTTATATGATTTATTTTGAGAATAAATGACTTAAAATTTATTTAAAATGAAGTTAGCACTTATAAATTTATATGTGTTATAAAATGAGCTTGAAATGGCGCGGTAGTTTAAAATTTTAATTTTAAACTTTAAACGAGTATACAGAATCCGTTATAAGTCAGAATTTGATGAAGCCAGAAACATTAGAACCTATTTAACTAAATCTTTCTGATGAATTTAAGAAATTGAGTTTTTGTTTTATAAATTGTAAGTTATGTCCAGATTAAAATTTCAAATAGTCATTATGGAATTTATACATATATATTAATATATATATATATATATATATATATATTAATAGTACATATAGCCATTAAAAATGGCCATTTTGCAAACGACATCTGTTTTCGACGAAACTAATTTTGTTTGATTCGGAATGTTAAATTATTGTCAGGTTTAAAATTTCAAGTCAATTGGAATTAGTATGTAAGCATAGTAAATTTAAACATCCATTATAAATTCGGTTGAATTTAATAAGCTAGTCATTTTTCAAATGGTCTCCAAATTCGACGAAATTAACTTTGTTAGAACCGTATTTGTAAAACATAGCGAGATTTCAAATTTCGTAAATTTTGGAGTTATTATGTGCCGCAATAAATTAAAATGTACGTTCAAATTTGATATTTAACGTTATATTGAATTATATTTTAATTTTGATAAAAACTGATCAAAACTATCGAATTGGCTTACGAAACATATTCCATTATGTCCAGTATATGGGTATTTGGTTAGGAACATTGGTCGTTGGGATTCATTTGGAGTTCGGAATGATAAACAAGTATTTTTGAATTAAATAATATTATACTGGTGTGTAAATATAAAATCTAAACCCTAAAACCCTAATTGCTCTTTCCATTTTATGAGAAGTCGTTTATATAGTTTTAATGGCCAGTTCTTCCCAATTCGATCCTCAAAGTCACTCAATCCATGAAGAATTAATCCAAACTTTCAACATAAATATGGTAGGGAAGATCATGTTCTATTAATCCAACGGTCGTGATCGGGATTAACATTGTAATTTTCTCGATTTCTGCACACGAAGGGCTACCGATCGGAGGAGTTTTCTGGCCATCGGAGGGGGCCGAGATGCATGCGAGTTCAGGCGTTAGTGGAAGGCGAAGTCCTCGACGAAGTGGTGTATTCTGATCATTGTCATAGGGCTTGGGGAGGCGCGCGATTTTCGGTTCAAGGATTGAGCGTTGGGTTCGATGAGTTACTGGGAGTCACGAAGAAGAAACGAGATTAGGGGGAGAAGAGTTAATTAAGGAAAGTGATTAATTTAATTATATTATTAATTAGTTATTAAGGTAATTAAATTTTAAAATTCCATAACTAGTTAAAATCAAAACAAAATCCAGCAAATCAAAGTCCTTCGGAATCGTGACGACGGAGGCTACGCAATAAAACTGACCAGAACATAAACTTAGCAAGTTACAAATTTTTACCAAAATAAACATCTAGTTTAATTTGATTAAAACAATCGTTTATTTAACAACTTTTATCCGATCAATGTGAGAACTCTCTCACTCAAATATTTTGTTATATTATTAGATCATATTTTAAAAATATATTGATTATCTATGCTGATTTTTATCTATCGCGTGCGATATTCCTTGAGTTCAACACATGAACTATTCACTAAGTTTATTTATTATTAGAAGCGTTGTTTGAATATACGACACTCCTATTTCAAACAATGTGGATGGACACTTTGTGGCGCCGTAAATGGCAATGGATGAATTATTGATCGATATTGCGGTTAATCTGTTGATTGACGAACCCATATAAGCGTTAACTGTTTTATGCTTATATGGTATTTACCACGATATGTGGACTAGATGTTATCTTGGATGTTGATAGTTGTTTACAACTATTGTTGGATGCACATGATGAATGAAATCCCTATAAATTTATTTATATGGATATTAGTTGAGATTTTATTCCAAACCTGAATAAATATGAATATTTTTATAATATAATATTCAATGAAGATTAGAAGTTTGAATTTGATGTCCGATTTTGGATGGACATGAAAATATAAAAATATGAAGCCGAATTAAGTATAAAAATGCAATTTAACTCAAACGGATTTTTATATCGATTTTATTCATTTTTATACTGGATATCGAGAAGATTGAATTTCAAAATCTAACATTTTGAAAATATTATAATTGAAATTATAATAATATGAGATGTCCAATTTTAATTTAAAATTGAAATGGAAGTGAAATCATCTTTAAATGAATTTATAAACGTTTTATAAAATACGTTTTGAATGGAAATCGATGAAATATTATATATATATATATGTGTGTGTCTATATATATATACATATATATGTGTATATATATATATATTTAAATGGCTTGAATAGAACGTGTCGCGCGACGACCGTTCACGAATTTCAACCATTAACTTCGAATGGAGGTAACGGGAGATCTGACCATCGAATTCTTCTAAAACCGGAACAGTTGGGTTCATATCAAAAAGATCTTTCAAAGGAATATAAGAGGTTTAAGTTTGAACGGTTGGATTTTAAAATATGTCCAAATCAGTTTTGAAAAAAGTTGTTGTGGATGCAGTTAGGTGGCCGATATTGAAAACTGACTATAAGGGCCTTAATAAAATTATTAAAAATATGAATAAATTAAAAATCATAACAAATGATTTGGAAAAATTTCGGATGAAATATTCCATATTTGAAAGATAAAAGATATTTTCATCTGAATGAACTAGTTAACAACTAGATTAGAAATCCGATGATTTTAAATTAATAAATTGGATTAAGAATGGTTTTTAATATAACCAGATTTTTTCAACGAATTAATTGGAATGTATTTGAATGGAAATCATCTTCAAATATTTCAATATTAGATTCCATAATTATATGGATATTGTTATAGGATTTGGAATATATTGATCTCATTATTCCAAAATGATATTTGTTAGTTTCAGAATTTGGTATTGAATGTTAGTCGACATGATTTGCATTAAAGATCTTATATTTAATATCAGATTGAATTTGGGCTTGCCATGAATGATATCTTAAATAATACTGTTCTTAAACCCATTTATGAAAGGAATAGATATTTTAATTAAGATTTAATGAGGTACTTCAGTTTATTCAGTTAAATTGGAATTGAATGGAATTCGATTAATAATAATCGAGACGAGTCTCTGTGAAGGAATGCATTTACTATTTATGGAATTTAAAAATCTTTGTCGTTATTCCACTTATAGTATTAGTCAGATACGGAGATTTATATCGATTATAAATTGCTTATATTTTCGTGAAGATTCCATATTAAATGGAAGATGGTTTTGGGTTTATTGTAAACGGTGTTTTACATGACATTTGTTCTTTAACCCAGTTAAAGACATGAGTAATTTCCTAAAATTTGAATAATCATTAAATAATAATTTTTGGAGATTAAAACTAAGTTGGAGTTTTAATGAATCTTTAATTAGACTGAAATGTGAATGAGATAATTAAATTTGTCAAACAAGAGAAATGATCGAGATGGAGTACCACCAGTTTACTCCATGCGATAGTTAAATCTTTAATTAGATCTGAAACGTTAATGGGTAATTAACTTTATCAATAACATGATGGGTGTAAAACATGGAGTACCATCCGTTTTGCTCCATGAGATGAATAGGCTGGGATTGAGATAATAAAATGAATGATTATTCACGGTAAGGCTCGATAATCCCGACTAGTTTTATAAACCTTAATTTGGTTTAAGTTGAGAAAAAATATTATGAAATCTTTTGAAATGATTTCTAAGGAATGGATTAAACAATAAGTCTAAAAGTGATAATCTTTGATAAGATTAATGGGAACCATTCCCAGTAAAAAGAATATTTGAATAAAAGAATATTCGAAATTGAAATGAGATGTATGATATGTTTATACATCACTTGATTTGAAAGATGCGATAGTTATTCAGAAAGACCAAATTTAACCCATTATGCATAACTGATACGACGATTAAAAGTCGATGATGAAGACGGTGGTTGAAGACCGGAGATCTTCACATCGAATGGATAATTACTGATGTTTTGATTGGGCTATACAACCAAGACGAGGTAATAAGTGGTGATCGTCCAGACATACTTGGAGAAAGGGAATCGTACGCGCATCTTTGGATGCATATGGGTCAAAAAAATTGCGAAAATAAAGAATCAATGTGTTGATTCCAATCCTATTTCCTTCATTCTTAGATCGAGATATTCTATTGGACATAGAATGCCAATCTTTAAAATGTAAAAAAAGGAGTAATCAGATGTGGCACGTTCACTAAAAAAACCCTTTTGTAGCTAATCATTTATCAAGAAAAATTGAAAAACTCAACATGAGGGAGGAGACCAGATATGCATGGGCCTCTCTCCTATATTGGACATATGGGACGAGGAATAAGGTGCCTCTGGTTTCGTTCAGACCCAGAACGGACTTGCAAATGGATTGTATGTTTGACACCGTATTTTATGTTGTATTTTTTGATCTCTGCTAAATATATATTTGTTTAGTAGCGGAGAATTTATTCTCTTACTTAACACTCTTCTCTGAGACGTACGAGCTTAGAGGTTATATATTGGTAGACATCAATGATATGGTATGGATTGACAATGCGGCATGCTAAGATGCAGTGATCAAAGCTTCTTGTTGAAAAGCAGAGCTTTGTGGATGATGAAGAAAGCATGGCTGATATAGGGTAGCTTTGTGTGTCGGGACGTGACTTCGACAAGCTTCACAACCCATGAATGATTGATGCTGGATAATAGACGACATGTTGGAACCAAACAAAAGATACATATATTTCCTGGGGGACCCAGGCATAACCATTATGTATCTAAGGTCCAGAGAAGGGATATGACAACACCGATTACAGTGACTCCACTGTAGCATGAAGGATCTAAGGGATTTGGGATCCCCGATAAGGGTGACTCCACTGAGCATGAAGGATCTAGATTTGCCCCGATAATGGCGATGATTAGCGGGTCAGACGTACTTGATCCTGGATACCCTGATCAGGTGATCCTGGACACCCTAATCAGGTGATCCAAAAGGTTAGGACACCCATTAGCGGTGTCAAGAAGGCCTCAGTGATGGAACCTAATTTCCAATACGAACCTTTGTGATTTTAATTGTAATCCATGTATGTAGTCGTAGTACACTACTCTACTACGATTGATATAATTATTTGTGAAGATGAATTTTACACTATGCACTAATGATAATAAAAGAGGATATTGCATATAAAACATTTTTGGTTATTATAAGGTAAAACTCTATCCTTCTGTTTGCGTTGCATTGTGTGATGGGACTGAGTCTTATAATAGCTTCATTTTTCAAAAAGCATTGCGTTGTTTTGTTTTAAACTAATATTCATGTGGAGTAAAACCATTCCGTGTCATACGACGTGGTCTCATGATTTTTCCCAACTTTTAAAGTATGTTTCAATAACTGTTTTTAGTTCTCACACCAGTCCCATGACCGATCTGAAGTTTATTGTTCTCACTTAAAATCTAGGTGCCCATTTTTTCCACACGGGAAACTTGTAATTTTGGTTTGCAGATATTTTTAAACAGGATCCTAGATTTTGGCTGGAGCTATGCTCTGGATTATCCATAGTCTTCCGATGTATATATTTATGCTTCCGCTATATTGTAATTTAAATCTATGAGGTTATTTTCCGTTGTATTATTTACGATGTACTCTGATATATTCTTGTACTTTGATGTAAATTTTGTTGTAATAACAATGAAATGTTTCTTTTGTGTTCTGTTCTGATGCATTGTATTCCCATAATGGTTCAAGGATTTCTGTCTTTCGGATCGGACTTGTGCGATTTATGGTTGATTCGAAGGGTGGCGATTTTCGGGTTGTTACAACATAGTTAATCATCATCGTTACCTTTAGCACCACCATCATCCACCTTAACCTCCACTCCATTGCTGTTGTTCATTTGAAATCAGCCATCAACGTCATTGCTCAAGTTGTCATTGACCTCCAAAGTAGTTGCCACCGCCTTCAGCTCATCGTCTTTGTGAGAGGAATGAGCGTCGCCTTCGCCTGAATGAGCACCGCCGACACCTACGATTGCGCTGCTGTCGCCTGTTCTTATGATGCACCGCTGCCTATTCGAGTGAAGCTGCCTTCTGTATGATTGATTTGGAACGAAGATTTTAGGCTTTGAACCATCTAATTTTTTTGAGAATAATTTCCTTCAGGTGAAAAAATAAAACATGTATCCTTGAAACGTAAGAAAAATAACCGGGTCCTTCAATCCAAAAAGAACGCAAGGTTTTTCCCCTAGTCGATTTTCCTGTTATTTTATTGAGAGAATTTAATTACCCAGAGTTTGAACTTAAAATATAAGGTATGTAATAAAAAATGTAAAATGTTCAACTAATTGTAAATTATGAATTTTGTGTGAAATGTTAATAAAATAGTGTTAAAAAAGTTTGAATTATTTTATATGTGTCGTGTAAAATTTTATTAAGTTATAAAATGTAAGAGGAAAAAAAAAAGTTTTGATGTATCATAGTGAAAAACGTTGTTTTGTAAAAATGTGAATTTTATTATGTGTAATGTTAAAAATGTTGTTTAAAAGGAACTGAAACGTTTTAACATGTACAAAATTGTTTAAAACATTTACAAAAGTGTTAAAATAATACATGCTTTGTTTTCGCAAATTGTTGTGTGTTAAAACATGAAATTTGTTAAAAGAAATAGGACTAATGTGTGCTAACAACTTACAATTAGTCCTAAAATGATATTTATGAGCTAATTGGGCCTAATCCTCCTTAATCTCCTAATTAGTCTAAGAAGGCTCTGGTGAAAGTCTAAAACCTGGTACGTGTTTTAACATAAGTAAAACAAACAAGATGATTTTCTTCTTTCTCTTCTTTTACGGTAAAAGGAAATGGAAATCTTCTCCAAATCTTAATCCAAATCATAGCAAACTCTATCGTAAGTGAATAAAATTATTAGTTAATCATCCCTACAGGTGATTTCTATAAGATTCAAGAGCTATTTCATCAAAAATCAAGATTTTTGTTAGTTGTTCTAATCTCTATGTCCAATGTTATAGTAAAGTGATTTTTAGGTGTTCTCTAAGCATTTTGAAGCTAAAAGATGTATCTTTCTTCAAATTCTTGCTGTAATATCTAAATCCGAATCTAAGGGAGTATCCTCACTCATTCTAGCTGAAATGTGCTTTGTATGCCAAAATACTATTGTTTGAATTGAGTTTTGCTATAGAAAAACTCAATTTTCATTTCTATAAATTATCATTTCTGAAAACTATTGACAGTCCAACTTTGAGAGTGAACAACTCTCTCGTTTTATATTCGATTGGTGTTGTCTTTATTTTAGCATATTGCTTGGGTTCTGGTCCTTGATTCTGCAAATATTCATTGTGAAGTCCCAAGTTTAGCATGGAAAAACATGGTCTGAAGTTGGGTTTGGAGGTAGCGTGCACCACCTGGAATTCACATCCAAGTGGGTCGACCCACCCCATATTTTGGTCGATCCATGGATCGACCCCATAAACATGAGTCCGGGTGATGGGCCAAGCTTCTTTTTCCTTTTTTCGTACATCATTTGTTGAGCATGAAGCATTATTTTGCTTCAGTTTTCGCCTAATTTCCTTATGCAAAATGTTGATGCCATCTAAGGCACACTTAAAAGCCAAAATTTTGTTGTATCCGTAATACTAATTGGATGAGTTTTCAAAATAAGTTTTGTTGCGCATTGTTGTTCTTTTCAGAGTGGTTTCTACACAACATTCACCTTTTTTTTTATAAAACGATTTTCATAACGAATTTTCTTTAGGTAAATATATAAATAGTTTTGACACTAATATTTTTCTATGATTTAGTTTATACAAATAAAATTGTCTTAATACAATAGTATAAATGATATTTTTTGAAGTATAGGGATTTTAAAACCAAGTACACAATGTTTTTTTGAATCGTTTTTCTCAAATATATTTTCTTATATATAGCAACATGTTTTCGCACGCTTCGCGAAGAAGAGATTGTGATTAAACGATGCGTCAAACCTCATGGTATGGTACATGAATGTATGTCATATCGGTTAATTCCAGCAAATCGTCTAATTGAAGCCATTGTTTTTTTGTGTTTTTAATTTGGAATTGACTTGTGGGGAGTAAACCAACAGTGAGAACATGTGGTATGTGGAGCACAGTTATCACTATTTGGGTTATTGTCTGAGAGTTTGTGACACATTCATAAGTAATACCTAAGAGTCAACTTAATGGAATATTACTGATTGGCAAAACTGTTTGGGGAGGTGTTAGTGACCTTGTTTGTGTGGACGAAACTTCTTGGGGAGGTGTTAGCGACCTTGCCATGGCCAACGAAATTACTTAGGGAGGTGTTACCGACCTTGTCATTTAAGATGGAACTTCCGAGGTAGGTGTTAGTGACCTTGTTGTGGCCATCGTAATCTTTTTGGATCTGCTTTATAATTTTTGTAACTTCGTTGTTATTTGATGCTTTCACCACTGTTGAAGATGATTACTCTTTACATAGCCTGAGAGATATCATGTTGCTTATAGTTGGTGATGATTTCCTTCATGTTTATTTAAACTCATGAAAGGGTTCTAAACATTGTGTTGTGATGACTTCCTATTTGTTTATGTGCTAAAATAACTATATACCATTTTTATCTAGTCTGGGAGCTTAATACTTTATGATTGGTGTAAAACCTATTTCCATATGTGATAAATCCAATTTTATTCACCTAAACTACGACATCGTGCATTCGTGTCATAGCTTCTCTTTTGAGATGTTGTGCCTTATAGGATATTAATTTATATCATCATCCGGATCATATTGTTTTAGCTAGACTGACCCGCATATTTTATACTCGGGTCAGATCCGGTTGTTATAGGTAGTGCTTGATTGATAATTTTTGTCTAACTTTTGATTTTGGGTTGTTTTATCATTTTGGTCGCTTAGGCGAATTTGGTACCAGGCTAGTTACCTAGATATTTTGTAGCATACTCTAATGACTGTATATATTCTTTTTTGAGATGGGTACATGTATATTGTGGATACTATATTCACTTACATATGCTATTTTGTATCGTACTTGATGTATGCATATCCTACGACTGTGTTTGTCTTGTATACTGTGGATTATGCTCTTGTTATGTTTTGCACTGGACCTATCCTATTCTATCCTATAGCCATTGTAGTATTGTACTAGATAAGAAACAAGTATGTCAACAACTTTAAAAAAATGATAAGCACTTTATTGACGTAGTTAAGACTTGTTTAATACAAGATTATGGATGATCACTCCTAACCAGTCCTATTCTCTGTATCAGTAGATGACATTACACATTAATGCTTTTTGTTAATATGAGTCTCGGGATGAGGCATCATAGCTTGGTGTCATGACTGAACTTAGAACAAAATGCGATAAAACACAAAACAATATACACGATACAATATATCAAAGTACAATATGAATATAGCATCTTCCCTAATCATCCTTAATCATGTTCTTAAACTTTTCATGTCTTCTGGGGGAAAAATAAGCGGGAATATGTCTAGGAATGCAATTTTAAATTTTTTAGTATTCCTCATATTGAATTCTATAATATATCTTACCCCTTTGAATAATATATATATATATATATATATATATATATATATATATAACTTTTCCTTTAGCTTATGGCTAGGCATGGAAATAATGGCAATTTTGGGGCTAGACAATCCAGCAACCCATATCCACATAGAGTTCATATTTCTGTTGGGAAGTTCACAGAGCTGCTTCGTGGAATGCAGCTTCCAGTTCCCACTCATCTATCTCCTTCTCCTAGGAAGGAAGTGATGCTTCATCAATATTTATTTAGGGAAACCAATCGATCTGAACCCTCGTTTAGAAGAAACCGAGAAGGAAAAAAGTGCATTGATGAGTTAATTGTCCTAAAGAGTTCAAATAGGAGGAGGTTCCCTTATCATGAGCCAAAATATATTCAGTGTAATAAGAAAATGAAGCAAATAGGTCCTAGTTCCTTTCCACGTGCAACATTATTCAGACCCAAGACTTGCCATAACTACGCTTCTTCCGTGATTGTCCTAAGCCCTCACTTGCTACTATTGTAAGTAAGAAGGACATTCGTCCTCTACATGTCCCAAAAAGCTGAAGAAATCTAGTTCTGGTAAACTCATTGTTGGAAATGCTTTTGGTGAACTTTCGCAGCCCGGAGGTACTCTTTTCTATTTTTAAAGTTATATATCATCTTATGATTGCTTTGTTTACGTTCTTTTAATTGCGGTACTCACCTATATTGAAAAGAGCTTGTAAATGGTGGATCCTTAAAAGCAGTTGGGTTTGTGATTACTTTAACAATTACAAAACCTATTACGGAAGCGGCCGGTAACACTTAATATATTTTGGGAAAAAATGTTGAAACTTTCCTTTGTAGCTTTTCTTTCCATGCGAAATTAGCACGCAATTCCCTGACTTAGTTTCGAGATAATTTATAGGAATGAATTAATTCATATGATGTTAAAATCTTGAGTACCATTATCACGACATCTCGATTATGTCGTAAGACGAATTAAAAGATTCATTTATCCCGCATTTGCGAGTTTTGTCAAACAATAATTTTGTTGTTAAAAATGGATGAAAAAAAATCATCGTAAGTGAATGCTGAAATATAGGGGAGAAAATCAATGTGAATATGAAAATATTTTAAAGTGGTTTACAAGTTGTGCTAAACAAGATGAATGATCTTGAAACAAAAAGTTTTAAGTAACTATAAAATATAGTAACTTGACCTTCAATGCATAAAATTTCTTATGTTAAGGATGCAGGGGATTATCTGAATAAACTTGCTTATGTCTTTCCTATTTAATATAACAAGACAATTTTTTTTATCAAGCTAGATTATGTATTAAGGAAATCGTGAAACTTCTCATTATCCCTAGTTCGATTGTGTGATTGTGACCTAGTCCTTGCTAAGTAGTTCTGGCACAGTTGTTAGAAGGCTTTGGGAGCAAAGTGTAACACCATGCACCCCTTAATGCTATTCAAATATAGAATCTTGTTAAGTAATGTGGAGCGTTGTAGGTACAAAGACGATAAACATCACAAAGACTGAGACTTCACAAGACATAAAAGAACAAATTCTCAACGGAAGAAAAGACAGTTTATATTAAAATGACAAAACCATTAACTATTCTTAATTATTCAAATAAATCAAAGTGCCACAAAAGTACCATGGTTTAATCTCAATCACAGAAAATATCAAAGTACAATAAAAAATGTATTCCCAAATAGCCAAAAAAAAAAAACGAGCAAACCGTGGAAGGAAAATAGGACAAACAGTACATCTCCAAAAGAATCTTCCAAAGAGAAGTCAAAAGAGCAATCAAAGTTAAGCATTTCCTCCCTGAGAGCCTGGGAGGGGGGAAGTGAGGGGGGAGGAATGAAGAAAAAGAGAAAATGGATCAGACAAAAAGTCTGGTGAGCTGTAGTAACTTTAACACAACTAATAAGAGAAACAAAATAGTAAATCCGCGTAGTACTGACACTGAACTGAATAAACTAGGAGTAGAGTAAAGGGTGTTAGACAAAGATATCCAATGATGATGTTAACTGTTTTGCACTTCTACAAATCAGACAAATTACAAGGAAATTCTTAATATTACCCAAACGATTGGCTGCAACGAATCATAGATAACATATACCCACTATGGATTTTGGTTTACCAGGCCTTAACTCATCATCGATTTGCCATAACCATATTCACAGGTGTGAAAATGTCTTTTGTCCCCAAATCGAGGCAATGCACGCAAACTGACTCGCCGAAATGCACTCACACTCTCTCAACTTGGACCAACTTACATATATAACATAACATGGTGCGCTCCCATACCTCAAGTAAGGCCGAAATGATAATTAGGGTATGCTACATGGAATGGATCCCAACAACTTGGCTCAATCCCCAACCCTTGATTTGCCTCCCCCCCCCAATTTTTTTAATTTTATTAAGCTCGACAATAAGGAGTACCGAGCTTAAATTTTATTTTGTTATGTTCGCATCCAAAAAGCCCGACAACAAGGAGTACCGAGCTTTAAAAGTCGACAACAAGGAGTATTGGGTTCCTACTAAAAATTAACATGATTATTGCCCGACAACAAGGAGTATTGGGTTAACATGTTTACAAATATGCATGTTTATATTCAAATTCTCACAATTTTTCTCGATTGCAGTCTAATTTTTCAATTCTATTATATGCATTTATTCGGTTCAATTTCCTTTATTTTAATTGTTTTTTCCAATTTGTAGTTTTTGAAATATCCAAATTTTAGCCTTAATTTTGATTATTTCAATTTCATGTATTTCATTCCCCCGACCCAGACATAAAACAAAGAAAAAGGGAAGGAAAAATAATCCAATGCAAATATAAAACTTACAGGTTCATGCCTGTTTTAATGTGTTCATATGCTCCTTTAGGAATATGTTTAGTGCAACAACAAAAATCAAAAGGGGAAGAAAGGGGAAAGAAAAAAAATGAGATTCTGAATAACTAACCACAATAATTCTGAATAAAATTTAGAGGAGTTTAGAAAAGAGTTTGAAAAACTATATAATTCGAATTAAGAATAGGGAATAATTCAAATTCAAATACTATTTTATAAAATTTCTTCCAATCTCAAAAGAAATCTAAGAATTACTAAAATCTCACCTAAAGATTGCAAATCCAAAAAGGCCCCAGTAGAACAATTCTTCAAATCTACAAATTGACAGTATTCTGATTCATTCCCCAATATAATTTATTTTATATAATATAGGTTGATGTGGAGGCTGGAGAAATGAAGAAGGAGAAGTGTGTGGAGAAAGGGAGGAGTATAGGTTAATTTATAGGTGTAGAAGTAAAATCTAAGCCATAGGATTATTAGGTATTCAAGCAAAATGCTTAAATCCACGTCAGCCAGAAGTCTCTAGAAGCAACTAGCGAAATCAGTTCATGCCTGGCAGTGTCATCTGGGTCGACCAACCCGTCCATGTGGGTCGACCCAGTTGGGGCTGGGTTGCCCCCAAATATTGCATTAATTTAGCTCAATTTATCCATTTAACTTTTATTAAATTTGTGTTTTAAAAAATCAAACTTCAACTGATCATAAATTTTTCATTTTAAGTCTGTTTTACGCAAGCCAGAAATCCACCCAAACCAGAAAATCACGATAGATCCAATGGCGCAACCCTCGCTGCCCAATTCCTGATTATTTCTCATTTTATTCTTAAATAATCAATTAGGTAATTAATTATTGTTTGGTTAAAATTTTTATTGTTACATTCTCCCCTCCTTAAAGGATTTCGTCCCCAAAATCTTTAAGATAGTAGAATAATATAAATATTCTCTATATCCATCTACTCACCCACCGTCCACTGGCAACCATTGTCCTTTATCTAATGAAAATTTATGTATTTATGCAATTAGTGAGTGTATATGACCCTAACTAATGCGAAAGATTAGACGGTCGACTGATTTAGTCGACCTTGTAACACCCCACCTCCGTTAAGGTCACTCGCAAAGGGAATGCCTTAATTTTGGTGGAGCGTTTTTAGTAGACAGAACAGAAATTTACAAGACAGATAAAGTAGTACTTGAAAAATTTATAACTTTATTACAGCAGAAACAGAAATGAGTTTAGTTACATCTTTCAAAATCACAATATCGGAATTCAAGTACATAAATATCGGTCTTGTACAAAAGCCTTCAGAATGCATAGTTTTAAAGCCTTAATCCCCAATATAAACTGCTATGGAAAGATAGAGCCAAAGCCAAGCAATACTTCAAACACTTCAAGCAGAGAGAATCAGAATCAAGCTCCCATGTTTCCACCCTGAGAACCTGGGGGGGGGGACGGAAGAAAAGAGGCGAAACAAACTAAGTCAGACATAAGTCTGGTGAGCCCAGTGACTTTCAGCATATAAACAGATAATAGTATCATGACATGTTAATAAAACTGGATGAGAGATAACCGTAACAGGAATAGCAGGTTAACAGAAGAAACCTAATGATATAGGCTAAGCTAAGCTTTTCACTTCTCTGCACTAATACTAGTATAACAGAATTAGGTGTTACCCTAAGGTCTAAACTGAAACAAAAACGGAAACAAAATAATCTCTACAGAAACAGAATGCTAGAAATGGGCCTTTACCACCCGAACAGAGACAGACGGTACAGAAACAGAATGCTAGAAATGAGCCTTTACCACCCGAACAGAGACAGACGGTACAGAAACAGAATGCTAATAATAGGCCTTTACCACCCCAACAGACATAAGGTACATAAGCAAAATACTAATAATGAGCCTTTACCACCCAACTAATAGGCCTTAACCACCCCAACAGACAGAAGTTACGGAAACAGAATGTTAGAATTAGGTGTACACTAGTAATGGGCCTTTACCACCCCAACAGACGGTACCACGCAGAAACAGACGGGTGTTACCACCCAACAGAAACAGACGGTACCAACAGAAACATAGAACTAAGTGTACCCTAAGTCCTACCCCCAAGCGATCGGCTCCCAAATACATAGATACCCTATGTCGGCCCCACAGTAGGGTGTATCACTCCCTAAAGTGGCAACCTATTGGCATAGACCTATTTACAGATGTCACGGTGTCTTACATCCTCAGAGTATATCGGATCCATGCACGCTCATGACCCGGTTGGAATGCGCCATCAACACCCCTTGCCATTATCAGAATGAACCGCTTATAATTAGTTCAGTAAGCGTGCCCGGACCCCTCTTATTGTTGGGTCATAGTTTTGATACCAGAAAGGGTTACTGACTAATATGGGTCCCAAACAACAGATGACACAAGTATTTCCCCTCCTAACCTTGTGTCCCCAGACTAACAGATTTCAGATTAACTTGTTTACAAGTTTCAGACAGAGTTCAGATTACTAGTTCACAGATCAGACAATCAAGTTAACAAGTTTTCAGATTAACAGATCAGATGTATGGATTTAACAGACTTACAGATTGTCTAACTTTGTATTGGGCCTACAGATTCGTGAAATGGGTTTATTAGATTCATCAGTCCAGTTGCTTTAACCCTAACCACCCAACACGTTTTAGACATCATATTTATCTCAGATTTGCATTAATTAAATATCAATGCACAGACCTCTCACATTAGGTCGGTAGCTTGTGGCCGCTGGATATACCGGGCGGTTCCGGGCAGACTTCTGCCACAAGCTAGACCTAACCTCGTGTCTAAGCATATTTTAGTATTGCCTACGACCTCTCACATTAGACTGACAGTTTGCGGTTGCTGGTTAAGCCGGTTGGTTCCGGGCAGGCTTCTACCGTAAACGGAGTCTAACCTCGTGTCATAGCCACTTTATTCCATTACAGAAAATATCAAACTATTTATGTCCATTTAGCAGATTTAACTTCTTTACAAGTTACGGCAGATTATCCAAATTTCTATTAACATGTTCTGCTCAATTTTAGATCGAGCCTCCAAATTACAATTATTCAGCTTTCGAGATTAGGCAATTCAACAGATAACAAGTCTAGCAGATTAGGCGATTCAACAGATTTAGCAAATAACAAATTTAGCAGATAATGCAATTCAACATATTTAGAAGATAACAGATTTAGCAGATTAGGCAATTCAACAGATAACAGATCTAGCAGATTAGACGATTCAATAGATTAGCAGATTAGGCAATTCAACAGATAACAGATCTAGCAGATTAAGCGATTCAACAGATTAGCAGATTAGGCAATTCAACAGGTTTAGCAGATTAGGCAATCCAACAGATTGGCAGAGCAGATAACAGATTTAGCAAATAACGGATTTAGCAGATTTAAATTTCTTAAATTTCTATTTACATATCTTGCCTAATCATATATTAAGCCTAAACTTTCATGCCTAAATCATGGTCATAATTCATAATACAACATATGCCCAAATTTTTAGTTAAACTTTGCACCGTACAGAATATTCTCTAAAAGCCCAAATCATGATATACCATATGAATTATGCCAAATTATATCCTTTAATGCCAAATATCCAAAAATCCACTTTTAGGCGTGTTCACATTGATAGTTATCCTATTATAATATATGTCTCTACGCCTAAGTCACATATTCCTTTTTCAAGTCATGAATCGTTATATAAAATTTACCCCAAAAGTCTAGATCTTTAAATTATAACATCTCAATATATGCATTATGTCCCTAAGTTTCATGTCACATGTTATCATACAATGATTTCTCTTCTTCCAAATTACAGAGTATACACAGATCTAGATTTAATTTACAACATTTGTCCATTTCTCAAATCAGTCAAAGATCAGTCATGTCCAATTATGCATTATCCATTATTTGTCCCAAAATCTAGCGTTCGTGCGTTAATCTCTTATGAGATTTGGCGCAGGCTCATGGTAGCCTGGCTATAAACAAAAAGGAAGAAAAGAGGGAAAGAATACAAAACAGTCACAATCAAGATAGATCCACATAAAAATATGCATAACCTCAGATCCAGATTCACAAAAATGTCAAGATAATTATTAAACTTTATATTTGAAAATAATTGTACTCACAAAACGGGAACGATTCTCGATTTATGGGATCTATATTCTGACACTGAATAGCGCTCCTTTGGCGTAGACTATCGATTAGATTAGAAAATAGTTGTCCACTTTTAATTCTATTCATATTGGAAGAAGATGCACTAGTTCTAGTTTTGATTCTAGCAGAATAGCGACGCCATTTTTATTTTTAATTAGAATAGAGGCAAAGTATAAGCAGAATGAAATTGTGTGGAGAGAAAGCTAGGTTTGGGGGTGTTTAAATAGCATAGGGGTCGCGAATCTGGTCAGAACGGCCGTCTAAATACAGAAAAATGCATCTGTCCACGGATTTGGAAATAGGGGGGAGGTCGACCCTAGTGTCGACCTGTTTACACAGGTCGACCCTAGTGTCGACCTGGGTCCTGGGCGGGAATTTTCCCGCCAAGCCCGGGTGTCTGTTTTGAATTTCAAAATCTGATTTTTGAACTTCGGGTTGGTTTTTACTGAAACTTCTGAAGGCCATATCTTCTTCATACGGAGTCCGATTTACGCAAACTTGGACTCTATTCCGAGCAAAATTTCGAGATCAATGCAATGGCGTAACCTGTTTCCCTTAATTATTTTGTTATAATTTAATTATTCTTTGATTTGTCATTCTTATGTTCACATTGTAATACCGGGTGTTACATTCTCCTCTCCTTAAAGGATTTCGTCCCCGAAATCTTCAAGTTAGGAAGAATGTGTCCTGTCATCCAAGCACCCATCTACTCAACCGTCATCCATACGCATCCATTGTCCTTAGAAAAATTCTAATGTTGTATGAACATATGCAAAAGTGTGTGTATATGTTCCTTGTCTAATGCAAAGATCAGGCGGTCCACTGATTCGGTTGACCTCCTTAATGCGAATTATGTTAGTACCATGAGTCCAACATGTATGCAATTTTCCTATTTGATACATATCATTTCTATATGAGTGCACAACTGTTCATTCATATGCAACATCCATGGGCTGAGTCAACCATTTTTCATCCACAAAATTGAAAAATGCACACACATCCATATGCAGTATGAGAGTGTTTTTGAGCCGATCTAGTGCCTAGTGTGTGTATATGCTTCCACGAGCAACCACTAGCAACCACTTGTATCCATTTGCAACCATCAAACATAACATGTCTCAAACGCATGTTTACACCCATTAGTTTCTACCTAAAGGTCGAAGATTCGGTCGATAGGATAAAGTCGAGTGATAGGAGCAAGTACAATTAAAACAAAAGCTAGGTTCCCATTAGACATCGGTTTAAGAGAATAACCCCCTAAGTATCAACCCCGAAGACCGAAATCAACATCAGATTAACACTCAGAGAATCACTCCCATTAAACAAATGCCCAACTGGAAATCTACTTCACGCTTTGAGTAGAAACCCCTATACTTTTCAGAAATATTCAGATACCTACAGACTACTGATACAGATCAGATTACCAAATGATTCTTAGGAAACTAAACATGATAAAAACCCAGAATATATGCGTCATAGTCAACTTAACGCCCTACACAGATACCCTCGAACCCCAACTTATCACAAACGGATGAGTGGTAACCCTCATGGGGTTTGAGACTATAGCGGAATCAGAAACAAGACTAGTATTAAAGTGCAGAGTTTCAATTACAGAATCAAAATGCCAGAATCAGAAAGAGTTTTTAACTCCACAATCAGATAAGGAAATTAAACCTTCTACAGAAAGTTTTCCTATTTCTATCCTATCCACGAGCCTCGAGGGTAATCGCCTGCCCTCTAGAAGTTGGTCCTGCCCTCTGCCCTTTTCCTCGTTTCTTTGGTCAGTCCCTAGTGAAGTGCCCCATTTCTCCACAGTTGAAGCAAGTGCCTTTCCTTTTTCTGCAATCATTGTTCAGATGGGTCGAACTTCCACAAGTAAAGCACTTCTTCTCCTTCTTGTCTTCATACTTCTCATCCTTCTTTTGTGTTTTTTTTTGGGCCCCGCCTTCTTGTTCTGTGGTCCTTCAAGCTTTTCTTCTTTCTTCTCACTTTTGGTTTCCTCTTCATGCATCAATGCCATGTCAACTAATTTCTCGAAGGTAGCCCCTATAGGAATGTGGGACATTGCCAATCCGTGTAGCGGCTCGTTCAAACCTTAGTGCCTTCTTATGCGGTGTATTTACCAAATCTAAGCCGAATCTTTCCAACTGATTAAACTTGTTGACGTACTCTCTCACTGATAAATTCCCCTACTTCAATGCCAAGAACCCCTCTACGTATAGACTCTCTTCCGCTCGTGAGAGAAATTTCATCTCGAACCTATGCCTGAAATCCATCCATGTCTCTACCGGACGCCCTCCATTTGTGACCTCCCACCAAAAAGAAGCTTCGTCCTTAAGCAACCATACCGCCAGCTGTATCTTCTGCCTATCGTCCACCTCGAAGATAACGAACAAATCCTCAGTTTCTTTGAGCCAGTTCCTTGCCTCCACGAAGGATTCAGTTCCATTAAAGTTCTTCCCACCCATGGCTCGAAAGTCTCTACATATCTTCGGGAAAGTATTCACGCGCGGAGGAGGAGGAGGAGGAACCGCTGCAGCTGGGGGAGGAGGGACGTCTGCTGGGCCTGCATTATTAGCCCTAGCTTCTAGGTACCTCCTGAACCAGCCAGGTATCGGTACGCCCTCCGAAAGATTAAGATCCCTAGACATGCTGAAACGAAAGAAAAGGAAAGATTCAAAACAAAGGATAGGAAGATAGGCATATGGCTTTGGGGATTATGTTTTTTAAAATAAACTCTACGTTTGAAAATACTTCTTTTTAAAACCTTTTTGAAAATAGTTTTCAAATTTTTTTTTATCAAATCTGGTAACCTTCAGCTTTGATACCAAGTGTAACACCCCACCTCCGTTAAGGTCACTAGCAAAGGGAATGCCTTAATTTTGGTGGAGCGTTTTTAGTAGACAGAACAGAAATTTACAAGACAGATAAAGTAGTACTTGAAAAATTTATAACTTTATTACAACAGAAATGGGTTTAGTTACATCTTTCAAAATCACAATATCGGAATTCAAGTACATAAATATCGGTCTTGTACAAAAGCCTTCAGAAAGCATAGTTTTTAAAGCCATAATCCCCAATATAAACTGCTATGGAAAGATAGAGCCAAAGCCAAGCAATACTTCAAACAATTCAAGCAGAGAAAATCAGAATCAAGCTTCTATGTTTCCACCCTGAGAAACTGGGGGGGGGGGGGGGGACGGAAGAAAAGAGGCAAAACAAACTAGGTCAGACATAAGTCTGGTGAGTCCAGTGACTTTCAGCATATAAACAGATAATAGTATCATGACATGTTAATAAAACTAGATGAGAGATAACCGTAATAGGAATAGCAGGTTAACAGAAGAAACAGAATGATATAGGCTAAGCTAATATTTTCACTTCTCTGCACTAATACTAGTATAACAGAATTAGGTGTTACCCTAAGGTCTAAACTGAAATGGAAACGGAAACAGAATAATCTCTACACAAACAAAATGCTAGAAATGGGCCCTTACCACCCGAACAGAGACAGATGGTACAGAAACAGAATGCTAATAATGGGCCTTTACCACCCCAACAGACAGAAGGTACAGAAGCAAAATACTAATAATGGGCCTTTACCACCTAACTAATGTGCCTTTACCACCCCAACAGACAAAAGTTACGGAAACAGAATGTTAGAATTAGGTGTACACTAGTAATGGGCCTTTACCACCCCAACAGACGGTACCACGCAAAAACAGACGGGTGTTACCACCCAATAGAAACAGACGGTACCAACAGAAACAGACAGAACTAAGTGTACCCTAAGTCCTACCCCAAGCGATCGGCTCCCTAATTCATAAATACTCTGTGTCGGCCCCACAGTAGGGTGTATCACTCCCTAAAGTGGCAACCTATTGGCACAGACCTATTTACAGATGTCACGGTGTCTTACATCCTCAGAGCAGACCGGATCCATGCACGCTCATGACCCGGTTGGAACGCGCCATCAACACCCCTCGCCATTATCAGAATGAATCGCTTATAATTAGTTCAGTAAGCGTGCCCGGACCCCTCTTACTGTTGGGTCATAGTTTTCATACCAGAAAGGGTTACTAACTAATATGGGTCCCAAACAACAAATGACACAAGTATTTCCGCTCCTAAACTTGTGTCCCCAGACTAGCAGATTTCAGATTAACTTGTTTACAAGTTTCAGACAGAGTTCAGATTACTAGTTCACAGATTAGACAACCAAGTTAACAAGTTTTCAGATTAACAGATCAGATGTATGGATTTAACAGACTTACAGATTGTCTAAATTTGTATTGGGCCTACAGATTCACGAAACGGGTTTATTAGATTCATCAGTCCAGTTGCTTTAACCCTAACCACCCAACACGTTTTAGACATCATATTTATCTCAGATTTGCATTAACTAAATATTAATGCACAGACCTCTCACATTAGGTCGGTAGCTTGTGGCCGCTGGATATGCCGGGCGGTTCCGGGCAGACTTCTGCCACAAGCCAGACCTAACCTCGTGTCTAAGCATATTTTAGTTATGCCTACGACCTCTCACATTAGACTGACAGTTTGCGGTTGCTGGTTAAGCTGATTGGTTCCGGGCAGGCTTTTACTGTAAACGGAGTCTAACCTCGTGTCATAGCCACTTTATTCCATTACAGAAAATATCAAACTATTTATGTCCATTTAGCAGATTTAACTTCTTTACAAGTTATGGTAGATTATCCAAATTTCTATTAACATGTTCTACTCAATTTTAGATCGAGCCTCCAAATTACAATTATTCAGCTTTCGACAGATTAGGCAATTCAACAGATAACAGGTCTAGCAGATTAGGCGATTCAACAGATTTAGCAGATAACAGATTTAGCAGATTAGGCAATTCAACAGATTTAGCAGATAACAAATTTAGCAGATTAGGCAATTCAACAGATAACAGATCTAGCAGATTAGGCAATTCAATAGATTAGCAAATTAGGCAATTCAACAGATAACAGATCTAGCAGATTAGGCGATTCAACAGATTAGCAGATTAGGCAATTCAACAGGTTTAGCAGATTAGGCAATCCAACAGATTGGCAGAGCAGATAGCAGATTTAGCAGATAATGGATTTAGCAGATTTAAATTTCTTAAAATTCTATTTACATATCTTGCCTAATCATAAATTAAGCCTAAACTTTCATGGCTAAATCATGGTCATAATTTGTAACACCCCACCTCCGTTAAGGTCACTCACAAAAGGAATGCCTTAACTTTGGTGGAGCATTTTAGTAAACAGAACAGAAACTTACAAGATAGATAAAACAGTACTTGGAAAATTTTAACTTTATTACAGCAGAAACAGAAATCAATATGGTTACATCCTTTCAAATTTCAGAATTCAAGTACAAAATATCAGTCTTGTACAAAAGCCTTCAAAATGCATGGTTTAAAATCATAATCCCCATGGAACGGAAGCTATACAGAGCCAAGCCATACTTTAAGCACTTCAAGCAAAGAGAAATCCGGATCAAGCTAAAGTATTCCCTCCTTAGATAACCTGGGGGGGAACGGAAGAAAGGAGGCGAAACAACAAGGGTCAGACAAAAAGTCTGGCAAGTCCAGTGACTTTCAGCATATGAACAGATAATAATAATATGATATGAACATAAAACTGGATGTGAGATAACTGTAACAGGTGTAGAAGATATAACAGAAAAACAGAATGACATAAACTATTGTTTTACACTTCTCTGCACTAATACTAGTATAGCAGAATTAGGTGTCACCCTAATGTCTAAATTGAAGCAGGAACGGGTACAGAATACTTTAACAGAAACAGAATGCTAATAATGGGCCTTTACTACCCAATCAGAAACAGACAGAAGCAGAAACAGATTTATCCCTACGGAAACAGAATGTAGAATTAGGTGTACACTAGTAATGGGCCTTTACCACCCGAACAGACGGTACCACAAAGAAACAGACAGGTGTTACCACCCAACAGAAACAGACGGTACCAACGGAAACAGACAGAACTAAGCGTACCCTAAAACCCTACCCCAAGCGATCGGCTCCCTAATACATAAATATCCTGTGTCGGCCCCACAGTAGGGTGTATCACTCCCTAAAGTGACAACCAATTGGCACAGACCTATTTACAGATGTCACGGCGTCTTACATCCTCAAAGGCAGACCGGGATCCATGCACGCACATGACCCGGTTGGAATGCACCATCAACACCCCTCGCCATTATCAGAATGAACCACTTATGATTAGTTCAGTAAGCGTGCCTGGACCCTACCTACTGTTGGGTCAAAGTTTTGATACCAGAAAGGGTTACTGACTAATATGGGTCCCAAACAACAGATGACACAAGTAATTCCCCTCCTAACCTTGTGTCCCCAGACTAACAGATCTCAGATTAACTTGTTTACAAGTTCAGACATACAGAATTCAGATTTACTAGTTCACAGATTAAGTTAACAAGTTTTCAGACTAACAGATCAGATGTACAGATTTTTCAGATTTGTCTAACTTTGTATTGGGCCTACAGATTCATGGACGGGTTTACTACACCTATTAATCCAGTTGGTTTAACCCTATTTTCCCCCCAATACGTTTTAGACGTCATTCTTATCTTAGATTTGCATTAATTAATTATTAATGCCCAGACCTATCACATTAGGTCGCTAGCTTGTGGCCGCTGGATGGGCCGGGCGGTTCCGGGCAGACTTCTGCCACAAGCCAGACCTAACCTCGTGTCTTAAGCAGGTTATGACTAACTTCTCACATTAGAACCTATTGTTTGCGGCCACTGGATGTGCCGGGCGGTTCCGGGCAGAATTACGCCGCAAACTCATTCTTACCTCGAGTTAGTCACGTTTATCTTTGCGGCCAATTAATTAATAATTTACCGTTTATGCGCACACCCAATATAGATGCTAATTCAGATTATATCAATAACAGGATGATTATATCAACACAGAAGATAACAGATTTTAGCAGATAACAGATTTTATATGACTTAACGGATTTAACAGATTTAGCAACTTAGCAGATTTTGGCATATAACAGGTTAGGCATTTCAACCGACAAATTTAACAGATTAGGTACTTCAATCTAATTAGCAGTCTAGGCAATATAACAAAACTAGCAGTTTAGGCAACTTGGCAAATTAGCAGATTTAGAAAATTTAATATTTCTAAAGGTTCTATTTACATGCCTTGCCTAATCATAAATTGGCCTAAATTCATATGCCTACATAATTGTCATGATTCACAACATATACTCCATGTTTGCATAAGCGCAGAATATGGACATAATTTGCCATATAGCATATGTTCCAATTTTTGTTAAACTAGCATTTTACAGCAGATTCACATATAAATTATACCAAATATAACCATTAATTTCAATGCATGCCATATATCCAAAAATCCCTATTTAGGTGTAATCACAATAATAGATATCCTAAATAATGTAAATCTTTACACCTAAGTTTCCATATCTTCTTCTTTTTAAGTCATGAATCATTATGCAAACTATACCCAACAATCTAAATCTTTAAATCACATCTTCTAAAAATCAGATCTTGACTTTTATATGCATTTTGTCCAAAGTCTCAAATCATATGTAATCTTACAGTGGTTCCTCTTCTTCTTTTATCACAGAATATGCATAGGTCTAAAACTAGTTTATAACGTATGCTTATTTTTCTAATTAATTACAGATCTAAATAACATATGTTCATTTCTCTAATTAGTTACAGATCTAGATTACAACTTACACTATGCATACAACATATATAAATTATATGTTTACAGTCAAATTCATGCATCCAATCCCAAGTCATATGTCAATATATTTTATGCCTCAGATCTAAAGTCATATGTTCAATTCAGTCTCGTCAAATTTCGCATCATTCATTATTTATCCCAAAATTTGCGTTCATACGTTAATCTCTTATGAGATTAGGCACAGGCTCGTGGTAGCCTGGCTATAGAAACATAAAGGAAGCAGAAAGGGATACAGAACAGTCACATAAAAACAGATCTGACAGATATACAATCTCAGATTCAGATTTAAAAGCATATCAGAATTATAATTAATGTTTATAGCAGAAAATAACTGTACTTGCCTTGATTGGATTAAAGAAAGAACTTTAGTTGTTACAGAATTGTTGCAGAAGATTTTATCTCAAATTTGAATTTAGGATGATGTTGATTGGCTTCTAGTTTTGATTCTAGCAGAGTAGTGACGCCATTTTTATTTTTAATTAGAAGAAGAGAGCAATGGAGGCTAGAGAATTGTGTAAGAGACTTAGGTTTAGGTTAGGGATGTATTTATAGGAGGATAGGGTGATTTAGAGCCTTCAGATCAGTCCAGAAGTCATCAGAATCGCACAGCTCGAATACACATCATCCAGCCACTCAAAAGAAGACACGTCACCTCAGAACACTCCAGAATTCGGTGCTGGATTTGTATGGGCGCACTTGGCAGGTTCGCCAGTGTATTTTTGTACTGGCGCACTTCACAAGTGCGCCAGTGCATTCTGGCCTGTTCTCGGTTTTTCTGCCTAACTTCGTTCGTCCATATCTTCTTCATACGGACTCCGATTTACGCAAATTCGGACTCTATTTCGCGTATTTTTCCGAGACGAACACAATGGCACAACCCGTTTCCCTTATTTCTTCTCCTAAAAATTAATTATACCTTGATTTTTAACTCTTATGTTTACAGAAAATACAGGGTGTTACATTCTCCCCTCCTTAGAGGATTTCGTCCCCGAAATCTTCAAGTTAAGAAGAATGTGTCCTACTATCCAATCACCCATCTGCTCAACCATCATCCACAAGCATCCATTGTCCTTAGAAAACTTCTAATGTTGTATGAACATATGCAAAAGTGTGTGTTTATGTTCCTTATCTAATGCAAAGATCAGGCGGTCTACTGATTCAGTTGACCTCCTTAATGCGAGTCAGTGCCATGAGTCCAACATGTATGCAATAGAATTCTAATGATACATATTATTTCTATATGAGTGCACAATCATTCACTCAAATGCAACATCCATGTGCTGAATCAATCATTTTGCATCCACAAGAATTGAAAAATGCTCACCCATCCATATGCAGTATGAGAGTGTTTTCGAGCCGATCTAGTGCCTAGTGTGTGTATATGCATCCACGGGCAACCACTAGCAACCACTTGCATCCACTTGCAACCATCAAACATAACATGTCTCAAACACATGTTTACACCCATTAGTTTCTACCTAAAGTTCGAAGATTCGATCGATAGGATACAGTCGAATGATGGAAGCGAGTACAGATAGAACGAAAATTTGGTTCCCATTAGACATGGGTCCTAAGTATCGGCCCCAAAGACCGAAACCAACATCAAATTGACACCTAGAGGATTACCTTCTTTAGACAATGTCAAAACTGGAAATCCTATCAAAAGTATTTAGATATTTACAGACTACTGGTACAGATCAGGTTCCCTAATGATTCTTAGGAAGCTAAGCATGATAAAATCATACCCCACGAAAACTCAGAATGTATGCGTCATACTTGACGCCTAACACAGATATCCCTAAAACCCCAATCTCAAACAGATGATCCATAACCCTTATGGGTCTGAGTCTACAGCGGAATTCAGAAATAATAATAGTATTAAAGTGCAGAGTATCGATTACAAAATCAAAATACCAGAATCAGAAAAAGTCTTAACTCCATAATCAGATAAAGAAATTAAACCTACTATAGAAATTTTCCTATTTCTATCCTAGCCATTAGCCTTAAGAGTGTTCGCCTGCCCTCCTTGTCCTCGTCTCTTCGGGCAGTCCCTAGTGAAGTATCCCATCTCCCCACAATTGAAGCAAGCGCCCTTCCTTTTTCTGCAATCCTTGTTCAGATGAGTCGAGCTCCCACAAGTAAAGCACTTTCCCCCTTCTTATCTTCAGACTTCTCATCCTTCTTTTGTGTTTCCTTTTTGGGCCCCGCTTTCTTATTCTGTGGTTCTTCCTTCTTTGTCTCTTTCGGGCCCTTGTCTTCCTCGTGCAGTAGTGCCATATCCACCAATTTCTCGTAAGTTGCTCCCATGGGTACATGGGTCATGGATAGGCTGTGCAGTGGCTCATTCAATCCTTTAACAAAGCGGAGAGCCTTTTTATGCTGAGTGTTGACTAAATCCAATCCGAATCTTGCTAGTTGGTTGAACTGGTTGACGTATTCCTTGACCGTCATACTTCCTTGCTTAAGAGATAAGAACTTTTCCAATTGTAAACTTCGTTCAGCTTGCGAGAGGAATTTTGTCTCAAACCTTGTTCTGAAATCCATCCATGTCTCAACCGGCCTCTCGGCGTTAGTGACTTCCCACCAGTAGGAATCTTCGTCTTTGAGCAGCCATACTGCCAACTGTACCTTCTGCCTATCGTCCACCTCGAAGATAACGAATAGATCCTCAGTTTCTTTGAGCCAATTCCTTGCTTCTACGAATGATTCAGTTCCTTTGAAATCCTTCCCACCCTTGGCCCTAAAATCTCTACAGATCTTTGAGAAAGCAATTGCACGAGGAGGGGGTGGAGGAGGGGGATCATTTGCTGGACCTGCAGCGGCGGTCCTAGCCTCAAGATATTGACGAAACCAACCGGGTACATGAACACCCTCTGGTATCTCAGATGCTTCAGACATGCTGGAACGAAAAAGGAAATGTTCAATACAAAAAGGACTGAAAGAAAGATATATGGCTCTTGGGGATCATGTTTTTCAAAATAAGCTTTATTTTTGAAAATACTTCCTTCCAAAACCTTTTTGAAAATAGTTTTCAAAAACTTTACCCAATCTGGTAACCTTCAGCTCTGATACCAAGTGTAACACCCCACCTCCGTTAAGGTCACTCACAAAAGGAATGCCTTAACTTTGGTGGAGCATTTTAGTAAACAGAACAGAAACTTACAAGACAGATAAAACAGTACTTGGAAATTTCAACTTTATTACAGCGGAAACAGAAATTAATATGGTTACATCCTTTCAAATTTCAGAATTCAAGTACAAAATATCAGTCTTGTACAAAAGCCTTCAAAATGCATGGTTTAAAATCATAATCCCCATGGAACGGAAGCTATACAGAGCCAAGCCATACTTTAAGCACTTCAAGCAAAGAGAAATCCGGATCAAGCTAAAGTATTCCCTCCTTGGATAACCTGGGGGGGAACGGAAGAAAGGAGGCGAAACAACAAGGGTCAGACAAAAAGTCTGGTAAGTCCAGTGACTTTCAGCATATGAACAGATAATAATAATATGATATGAACATAAAACTGGATGTGAGATAACTGTAACAGGTGTAGAAGATATAACAGAAAAATAGATTGACATAAACTATTGTTTTACACTTCTCTGCACTAATACTAGTATAGTAGAATTAGGTGTCACCCTAATGTCTAAATTGAAGCAGGAACGGGTACAGAATACTTTAACAGAAACAGAATGCTAATAATGGGCCTTTACTACCCGATCAGAAACAGACAGAAGCAGAAACAGATTTATCCCTACGGAAACAGAATGTAGAATTAGGTGTACACTAGTAATGGGCCTTTACCACCCGAATAGACGGTACCACACAGAAACAGACAGGTGTTACCACCCAACAGAAACAGACGGTACCAATAGAAACAGACAGAACTAAGCGTACCCTAAAACCCTACCCCAAGCGATCGGCTCCCTAATACATAAATATCCTGTGTCGGCCCCACAGTAGGGTGTATCACTCCCTAAAGTGACAACCAATTGGCACAGACCTATTTACAGATGTCACGGCGTCTTACATCCTCAAAGGCAGACCGGGATCCATGCACGCACATGACCCGGTTGGAACGCACCATCAACACCCCTCGCCATTATCAGAATGAACCACTTATGATTAGTTCAGTAAGCGTGCCCGAACCCTACCTACTGTTGGGTCAAAGTTTTGATACCAGAAAGGGTTACTGACTAATATGGGTCCCAAACAACAGATGACACAAGTAATTCCCCTCCTAACCTTGTATCCCCAGACTAACAGATCTCAGATTAACTTGTTTACAAGTTCAGACATACAGAATTCAGATTTACTAGTTCACAGATTAAGTTAACAAGTTTTCAGACTAACAGATCAGATGTACAGATTTTTCAGATTTGTCTAACTTTGTATTGGGCCTACAGATTCATGGACGGGTTTACTACACCTATTAATCCAGTTGGTTTAACCTTATTTTCCCCCAATACGTTTTAGACGTCATTCTTATCTTAGATTTGCATTAATTAATTATTAATGCCCAGACCTCTCACATTAGGTCGCTAGCTTGTGGCCGCTGGATGGGCCGGGCGGTTCCGGGCAGACTTCTGCCACAAGCCAGACCTAACCTCGTGTCTTAAGCAGGTTATGACTAACTTCTCACATTAGAACCTATTGTTTGCGGCCACTGGATGTGCCGGGCGGTTCCGGGCAGAATTACGCCGCAAACTCATTCTAACCTCGAGTTAGTCACGTTTATCTTTGCGGCCAATTAATTAATAATTTACCGTTTATGCGCACGCCCAATATATATGCCAATTCAGATTATATCAATAACAGGATGATTATATCAACACAGCAGATAACAGATTTTAGCAGATAACAGATTTTATATGACTTAACGGATTTAACAGATTTAGCAACTTAGCAGATTTTGGCATATAACAGGTTAGGCATTTCAACCGACAAATTTAACAGATTAGGTACTTCAATCTAATTAGCAGTCTAGGCAATATAACAAAACTAGCAGTTTAGGCAACTTGGCAAATTAGCAGATTTAGCAAATTTAATATTTCTAAAGGTTCTATTTACATGCCTTGCCTAATCATAAATTGGCCTAAATTCATATGCCTACATAATTGTCATGATTCACAACATATACTCCATGTTTGCATAAGCGCAGAATATGGACATAATTTGCCATATAGCATATGTTCCAATTTTTGTTAAACTAGCATTTTACAGCAGATTCACATATAAATTATACCAAATATAACCATTAATTTCAATGCATGCCATATATCCAAAAATCCCTATTTAGGTGTAATCACAATAATAGATATCCTAAATAATGTAAATCTTTACACCTAAGTTTCCATATCTTCTTCTTTTTAAGTCATGAATCATTATGCAAACTATACCCAACAATCTAAATCTTTAAATCATATCTTCTAAAAATCAGATCTTGACTTTTATATGCATTTTGTCCAAAGTCTCAAATCATATGTAATCTTACAGTGGTTCCTCTTCTTCTTTTATCACAGATTATGCTTAGGTCTAAAACTAGTTTATAACATATGCTTATTTTTCTAATTAATTACAGATCTAAATAACATATGTTCATTTCTCTAATTAGTTACAGATCTAGATTACAACGTACACTATGCATACAACATATATAAATTATATGTTTACAGTCAAATTCATGCATCCAATCCCAAGTCATATGTCAATATATTTTATGTCTCAGATCTAAAGTCATATGTTCAATTCAGTCTCGTCAAATTTCGCATCATTCATTATTTATCCCAAAATTTGCGTTCATATGTTAATCTCTTATGAGATTAGGCACAGGCTCGTGGTAGCCTGGCTATAGAAACAGAAAGGAAGCAGAAAGGGATACAGAACAGTCACAGAAAAACAGATCTGACAGATATACAATCTCAGATTCAGATTTAAAAGCATATCAGAATTATAATTAATGTTTATAGCAGAAAATAAATGTACTTGCCTTGATTGGATTAAAGAAAGAACTTTAGTTGTTACAGAATTGTTGCAGAAGCTTTTATCTCAAATTTGAATTTAGGATGATGTTGATTGGCTTCTAGTTTTGATTCTAGCAGAGTAGTGACGCCATTTTTATTTTTAATTAGAAGAAGAGAGCAATGGAGGCTAGAGAATTGTGTAAGAGACTTAGGTTTAGGTTAGGGATGTATTTATAGGAGGATAGGGTGATTTAGAGCCTTCAGATCAGTCCAGAAGTCATCAGAATCGCACAGCTCGAATACACATCATCCAGCCACTCAAAAGAAGACACGTCACCTCAGAACACTCCAGAATTCGGTGCTGGATTTGTATGGGCGCACTTGGCAGGTGCGCCAGTGTATTTTCTTACTGGCGCACTTCACAAGTGCGGCAGTGCATTCTGGCCTGTTCTCGGTTTTTCTGCCTAACTTCGTTCGTCCATATCTTCTTCATACGGACTCCGATTTACGCAAATTCGGACTCTATTTCGCGTATTTTTCCGAGACGAACACAATGGCACAACCCGTTTCCCTTATTTCTTCTCCTAAAAATTAATTATACCTTGATTTTTAACTCTTATGTTTACAGAAAATACGGGGTGTTACATAATTCATAATACAACATATGCCTAAATTTTTAGTTAAACTTTGCACCGTACATAATATTCTCTAAATGCCCAAATCATGATATACCATATGAATTATGCCAAGTTATAGCCTTCAATGCCAAATATCCAAAAATCCACTTTTAGGCGTGTTCACATTGATAGTTATCCTATTATAATATAGGTCTCTACGCCTAAGTCACATATTCCTTTTTCAAGTCATGAATCGTTATATAAAATTTACCCCAAAAGTCTAGATCTTTAAATTATAACATCTCAAAACCAGATCTTAATTTTTATATGCATTATGTCCCTAAGTTTCAAGTCACATGTTATCATACAATGATTTCTCTTCTTCCAAATTACAGAGTATACACAGATCTAGATTTAATTTACAACATATGTACATTTCTCAAATCAGTCAAAGATCAGTCATGTCCAATTATACATTAACCATTATTTGTCCCAAAATCTAGCATTCGTGCTTTAATCTCTTATGAGATTTAGCGTAGGCTCGTGGTAGCCTGGCTATAAACAAAAAGGAAGAAAAGAGGGAACAAATACAGAACAGTCACAATCAAGATAGATCCACAGAAAAATATGCATAACCTCAGATCTAGATTCACAAAAATGTCAAGATAATTATTAAACTTTATATCTGAAAATAACTGTACTCACAAAAAGGGAACGATTCTTGATTTCTGGGATCTGTATTCTGACACTGAATAGCGCTCCTTTGGCGTAGACTATCGATAAGATTAGAAAATAGTTGTCCTCTTTTAATTCTATCCAGATTGGAAGAAGATGCACTAGTTCTAGTTTTGATTCTAGCAGAATAGCGATGCCATTTTTATTTTTAATTAGAATAGAGGAAGAGTATAGGCAGAATGAAATAGTGTGGAGAGAAAGCTAAGTTTGGGGGTGTTTAAATAGCATAGGGGTCACGAATCTGGTCAAAACGGGCGTCTAAATACAGAAAAATGCATCTGTCCACGGATCTTGAAATAGGGGGGAGGTCGACCCTAGTGTCGACCTGTTTACATAGGTCGACCCCTAGGTCGACCCTAGTGTCGACCTGGGTCTTGGGCGGGAATTTTCCCGCCCAACCCGGGTGTCTGTTTTGAATTTCGAAATCTGATTTTTGAATTTCGGGCTGGTTTTTACTGAAACTTCTGAAGGCCATATCTTCTTCATACGGAGTCCGATTTACGCAAACTTGGACTCTATTCCAAGCAGAATTTCGAGACGAACGCAATGGCGTAACCCTTTTCCCTTAATTATTTTGTTATAATTTAATTATTCTTTGATTTGTCATTCTTATGTTCACATTGTAATACGGGGTGTTACAGACCTCCTCTTTATGCAAATATGTTGGTGCCATGCGTCCAAATGTATGCAAAACCCTAATGGTAGCAGTTAGTTTTATATGTGTGCGTTAAACATTACCCATATGCAAGAACTATATGACGACATCCATATATTACAACTATATAAATAAAATGCACACACATCCATATGCATATGCGAGTGTCCTATTCAGCCGATCATAGGGCTAGTGTGTGTGTGTGTATGCATCCACTACATTCATTTGCAAACATCATACATAACATGTTTCAAAGACATGTTTCAACCATTTCCTGTTAGCTACAAGTTTCTCCTATGATCATGTTTAAAGGAATTCAACAGATAAAGCCTAAGGACTGGAGAAGGAAAAAGGAAAATGTCAAGATGTACTATCAAATAGATAGGGGTAAGAGTTTTGCATTCACTCTTTGGGTTCCCAAGTAGCCTCTCTATCATCGTCTCCCTACCGTACTTTGACGAATCTTACTTCCTTATTTCTCAACTTCTTGGTCTCCTAATCTAAGATTCTCCGAGGTGCTCGCCTAATGGGTGCATTGCGCTCTATCTCCATTTCCTCCAATGCACTGGGTTCAACAACCTCTGCTGAATCATGTAGACATTTCCTTAAGTGGAATACATGGAATACGTCATGAACGCCTGACAGTCTATCGGTTAGTCGAACCCTATAAGCCATCTGTCTTATCCTCTCTACGACCGGGAATGGTCCAACAAATCTTAGGGGAAGCTTGCTGTAACAACCCGTAAAATGCGAGCCAGTTTGAAATTTTTATTTTGGCAATTTTAGCGAATTTTGATTATTTAAAATGAATTATTTTAAATAATATCGACGTGAAATTTATTTTGAATATAATTCGAACGTATATATTATATACGCGTCGTCGTTAGAATATAAATATTTATATATAATTATAAAAGGAATTGAAAATGGCGCGGTAGTTCGAAAATTCGATTTCTAATTTCAAATGAATATACGGAATTCAATATAAGTCAGAATTGAACGAAACAAGAAATATTTGAATCTGTATAGCTATATCTTTGTAACGAAGTTAACAAACTGAGATTTCATCTTAGGAATGAAAAGATATGTCCAGTTGAAAATTAGAAATAGTCGCTGTGGAATTTATATATATTTTTATATATATAAGGCCCTTAAAAATAGCAATTTTGCAAACGACCTCGGATTTCGACGAAACCAGTTTTGTTAGGTCCGTGATGTCGAATTATTGCTAGATTCCGAATTTCATAATTTTTCGAATCAATATGTGAGCGTGGCAAAGGAAAACGTGTTTTGACCATTTCAGTTGATTTTAATCGACTGGAAATTGGCCATTTTTCTAACGGTCTCAGAATTCGACGAAACTAGTTTTGTTAGGACCGTATCGTCAATACGAAGCTAGAAAGTATTTTTCTGGGATTTATAGAGTTCGTATGTGATCCCGGTAATTTGAAATGTACGTTTAAAATTCAATATAAGGATTTAAATTGTAAATTCAACGGAAACTGATTGTAACGATCAAACCAGCTTACGATACATATCCCATTGTGTTTGGAATGGGGGTGAAACGCTATGGGCGACAGGCGGTGAGCCTCGTTTAGAGGTCGTATGTGAAAGTCAACTTTTTAATAATTAAATAAAATAATAATAATAATAATAATCTCTTCCTCTATATTTCTGCCCCCCCCCGTTTCTATTTCAGTTCAGAGAAAAAAAAAAAAAAAACAGATCTCGACGCGCCCTCGCGCCGCCCACCGCCTGCTCCGCCTGCCCCCTCGCGCCGCCCACCGCCTGCTCCGCCTGCCCCCTCGCGCCGCCCAAGCAAGCGCCGCCACCTCCTTCTCCCGCTCAGGCGAGAGCGAACAACCCTAGCCCCCCGGTCTGGAAAACTGAAGCCGCCGCCCCCTTTTCCACCATGCGCCGCCAGTGCCTCGATTTCCCCCCCTGTAAGTTTTGTTTTTATTTATTTATTTATTTATTTTCATTTATTCACTGATTTTTATTTAAAATATGAAAACTGATTTTTATTTAAAATATGAAAACTGATTTTTATTTAAAATATGAAAACTGATTTTAGTTAAAACTGAAAATTGATTTTAGGATAAAACTGAAAACTGATTTTAGTTAAAACTGAAAACTGATTTTAGGATTAAAACTGATTTTAATTTTAAGTTAAAAGCAAAGGGTTTAAACTTTAAAAGGATCGGATTTGTAGAAAAGATAAAAATCATATTTTTATATATTGAAAGTCGAGATAAAAATCATATTTTTATATATTGAAAGTCGAGATAAAAATCAGATTTTTATATATTGAACTTTGAACTAAAAATCAGATTTTTATATATTGAACTTTGAACTAAAAATCAGATTTTTATATATTGAACTTTGAACTAAAAATCAGATTTTTATATATTGAACTTTGAACTAAAAATCAGATTTTTATATATTGAACTTTGAACTAAAAATCAGATTTTTATATATTGAACTTTGAACTAAAAATCAGATTTTTATATATTGAACTTCGAAAGAAAAATATAGTTTTTATGTTTTGAACTTCAAAAGAAAAATATAGTTTTTATGTTTTGAACTTCGAAAGAAAAATATAGTTTTTATGTTTTGAACTTCGAAAGAAAAATATAGTTTTTATGTTTTGAACTTCGAAAGAAAAATATAGTTTTTATGTTTTGAACTTCGAAAGAAAAATATAGTTTTTATGTTTTGAACTTTGAAAGAAAATAGAATTTTTATATATTGAACTTCGATAGAAAAATAGAATTTTTGTATATTGAACTTCGAAATAAAATGTGATTTTTATATATTGAATAACATAGTAAAAATTCGATTTTTATATATATTGAATAGCGAAGTAAAAATGTGATTTTTACGTATGTAGTGAAAGCAGCAACGAAGGTGACAAAAAGGCGAAACGACGAAGACTTCTGCAAAGGAGTGCCGTGGAGCTAGGATAGCTAATCTGTGAGAATTTCTCACTCTTCAATTTATTTTCTAGTTATATATATATACTAGGATGCAGACGGTGTTTAGTAGCACCCGACACAATCGTCCACAGACCATGGACTTGTTTGTTTGGCTGTTTGGTTATTGATTGCGATATTGGTTTGAATGTGGTTTGTGGTGTGAAAAATCGAATCGATAAATTGGTTAGGATTAGACGTGCGCCGTTATAAGGTGAAGGAGTAAGGCTAGGTTAGACGCTTACTCCAAATTTTGTGGTTTGCATAATGAAATTGATTTGATTGATGTGTGAATGGCGTGGGCCTTCACTAGACCGGGGATAAGGCTAGGCCTTGTCCCGTTTCTAGTATCGTGTCGTTATGCCGCCGAAATTTTCTAAAATATGTTAGAAAATAAAAATATCATTTTATTGTGTAAATGAATTGAATAGAAATTCATAGGTTGAAATAAAATGTTTTATCGTTAAAAATATAATTTTTAACGTGAATGTGAATAAATGAATAGTTATAAACAAATCGGCCGATTTGTTTGTATATACACTGATTTGACTGATATTGATTGGGTCGATAAATTTCACACATCGCCCAACTGCACAAATGAAATCTGTGTTTGATTGTTTGAAACCCCACACGGGTGTTGGGATGAAATTTGAAGTTCACTCATCCTGATTGATTAAATATGTCGATCGATTGATTGACAGGCTGTTATAAGCGTTAGATATCTATATTTGAGGCTTATACAGTGTAGTGCACTTTGGTTGATGGTTGATTATTTTTCAAGGCTATTATACGTGTGTTGTATGAAAATCCATATAATTAACTTTATATGGTAATTGATTGGGCCTCATTCCAGTTTTAAAATAGAAATATTTTAAATAGAAATATTCGAAATGGAATATTTGAAAATATCAATATATGAAGCCGTGTTGATTAGATTGACGCCATTTTGACGTGAACGATATTTATATCGATTTTATTCATTTTAAAATGAATATTGAAAAGTGATTTCGAAATCGACGATTTCGAAATGAATTGAATTGAAAACGATTTCGAAATGAATTGAATTGAAAACGATTTCGAAATGAATTGAATTGAAAACGATTTCGAAATGAATTGAATTGAAAACGATATCGAAATGAATTGAATTGAAAACGATTTCGAAATGAATTGAATTGAAAACGATTTCGAAATGAATTGAATTGAAAACGATTTCGAAATGAATTGAATTGAAAACGATTTCGAAATGAATTGAATTGAAAACGATTTCGAAATGAATTGAATTGAAAACGATTTCGAAATGAATTGAATTGAAAACGATTTCGAAATGAATTGAATTGAAAACGATTTCGAAACGAATTGAATTGAAACGAATTCAAGTTGAATTGAAAGCGAATTGAAATGAATTCAAATTGAATTGAAATTTGAATTGAATAGAAATGAATTTTGAAACGAATTTATAAAGAAGAATTCAATTTTGCTTTGAATTGAAATGGAATTTGAAATAGGTTTTGAAACGATTTTAAAACTATTTATATAATTCGTTTTGAATAGAAATCGACGAAATATATATTATATATATAATATAATGGCCTGAATAGAACGCGCCGCGCCGCGGCAGTTCGCGAATTTCGACCATTTATTTCAAACGGACATTACGGGAGATCCGACCGTCGGATTCTCCTAAAACCGGAACCGTTGGGTTCGTATCGAAAAGAGCTTTCTAATGAATGTTAGAAATTTGAAATCTAACGGTTGGATTTGGAGATACGTCCAAATCAAATTCGAAAAAGGTCGCTGTAAGTGCAGTTCGATGGCCGTTAATGGAAATCGACTGTATGGGCCTTGATAAAATTATTAAAAATAGTAATAATTTGTGTAAAATCATAAGAAATGATTTGTGAAAGTTTGGGATGAAAAACTCCATATTTGAAAAGATAAAAATAGATTTTTATCGAAATGAACTAGTTTTGAACTAGAATTATAATTCTATTTATTTTTAAATAAATAAATTGAATTTGAAAAGGGTTTTAAAGATAACCAAAATTTCCAATGATTGCATTGGAGTGGATTTGAATCGAAATTGTCTTCGGAATATTTCGATGTTGGAATTCGTGATTATACAGGTGTTGTTATGGAAATTTGAAAGATATATATTTATATCGTTATTTCCAATACGACATTTGTTAATCATAGAATTTGATATTGAATATAAGCCGGGATATTTTCTATTCAGGGCCTTGTATTTAATATCAAATGTGATTTGGGTTTGTCGTGAATGGTGTCTTCACTAACACTGTTCTTGAACCCAGTTGAGAAAAGGTTAAATCTTTTTATTTAGATTTAATGAAGTGTACCAATTAAATAACATTTAATTGGAATTGAATTGATATTGATTTTTGGGTTTATCGTGGACAGTGTTTTAAATAACACTCGTTCTTTAACCCGATGATTAATGAATGTGATTTTGGGTTTATCGTGAACCGTGTTTTTAAATGACACTGATTCTTTAACCCAGTCAAAGATTAAAACTAAGTGGAGTTTTAATGAATCTTTAATTAGATTGAAATGATCGAAAATGGAGTATCACCAGTTTTGCTCCAGGCGATAGTTAAATCTTTAATTAGATTTGAACGTGAAATGGTAATTGAATTTACCGATAACACTGTGGTGTTAGATATGAAGTATTCACAGTTTTACTTCATGGGATGAATAGGTTGGGATTGGGAAATTATAACAAATGATTACTTCGGTAAGGTTCGCTAATCCCGACTAGTTTGAATTGATATTCAAAAGTTGATTAAAGAATAAATTCAAGAATTTATCTTTGATAAAATTAATGGGAACCTTTCCCTATGAATGTGAAATTAGAAACTAACTGTCGGTTAGCTAAGTAGAATGGTTTTCTGGATATTGATCTGATGTTGGTTTCGGCCTTCGGGGTTAATATTTGGGGAATTATTCTCTTGATTAATTTACGGTTAGTGACTGATGGATTGGAATGAGGCGTATGTTGTGTTTGTGTAACACTTATTTAAAATATACGCGAGTTATTCGGAAAGACCGGGTTTATCCCATTCTGAATAACTGATACGACGATAAGTCGAAGATGAAGACGATGGTCGAAGACCGGAAGTCTTCACGTCGTTTGGGTGATAACTGATGATCTTGATTGGGCTGTACACCCAAGAAGATGGAAACAGTTAGTGATCGTCCAGACGTACTTGGAGATCGATGGATATGCGGGGTACTAGGTGCCTCCGGTTTCGTTCAGACCCAGAACGGACTTGTAAATGGACTGTGTGTCTGACATCGGATTTCATTCTGTGTGACTGATATCGGTTGCATAGGATGGTTTGCCTGTGTGGCATGCTAAGATGCAAATGATCAAGGCTTCTGTTGAAAAGCAAAGTCTTGTGGTGATGATCAAAGCAAGGCCTTTGTGGCATAGCTTTGTGTAACGTTGATTCGCGAGTTTCACACCCGGTATGAACCAAAAACGGGAGAGGACGTCAGGGAGGGCATGCGTTTCTTCCTAGCTAGAAGTGGCGTCAGTGGTTTTACACGCCCTGACGAGTTTGACTTATGTGGTTGTTGCTGTTGCGAGGCGCCTCGGATTGATCGGTCGTTCTCGAACCGATGGAGTCATTTAGTTGGCTCGTTTACGCCCCATAGGGCGGAGAAACGCATGTTCAGGCATTTTAATCCACTCCGTGTGGACCGGCCCTGACGATCCAAGGGTCGATGCGCTCTGACCCTGTGGCTCGGGCTAGGCAGTCACGAAAACGGTTGAGGACTATCTTTTGCCTCGGTTCATAGACGGAAATCCAATTTCCAAATACGTGACATTTGCGATTTTAGTTGTAATCCTATATATGGCGACATAGTGGGATGGGGCGCTCATGCCGCCTATGATTGATACTTATGATTTGAAGTTGTTTTATACACTATGCACCCCACCTAGCCAAACCTCACCACGTTCCTTAGCGGTGGAACTTTGATGAAGACCAAACCTCCAACATAAAATTCAAAATCAATCCATCTCTTATCAACATAGGACTTCTGTCTATCTTGTGTTGCCTCCATCCTCTTCCTAATCAACTCAACTTTATCTAAGTTTCCCTGATCATTTCCGGTCCTAACAGTAACTTTCCTGTCGAGTCTTACCAACAAACTGGTGATTTACAAGGCCGTCCATACAAGGCCTCAAAAAGTGTCATACCAATGCTAGATTGGAAGCTATTATTGTAAACAAATTCCACAAATGGTAGATGATCTTCCCAAGTCCCCCCAAAATCTAAGACACACATGCTCAGTAGGTCTTCCAAAACCCTATTCACTCTTTCCATCTTCACATCCGTTTGAGGGTGGTACGCGATACTCATCCTGAGTTGTGTTCCTAGAGCTTCTTGTAGACTCTTCCAAAATTCGATAGTGAAGATGGAGTCTCTGTCGCCGACGATGCTCAATGGGATACCATGCAACCTGACTATCTCACGAACTTATAAGGAAGCCAACCATGATCCCGTCCTTTTACTCTTAAACGGGAGGAAATGGATGCTCTTCGTCAATCGGTCCACTATGACCCAAATGTTGGTGTTACCCTTTCTCGACCTAGGCAATCCGTCCATAGAAATATTTCCTCATTTCCACTAAGGTATATCCAAGGGATGAAGTAGCCCTCTGGGTTTTTATTTGTTCTGCTTTAACCCTTTGGCAAGTCATACATCTGGGTACAAACTCAGTCACGCTCTTCTTCATGTCGGACCAATAGAAGACTCACTTCGTATCGCAATACATCTTATCACCACCTAGATGGATAGTCATATGAGAGTGATGAGCCTCAACCAAAACCGCAATCGTCAAACCATCTGTGCGGGAAGCACACAACCTACCATATCGACGAAACTATCCATTACAATCTACAGTATACCTAAGAAAGTGTCTAGCATCTTCTCCTCTACCCAACCTACCCAAAATATCTCAAAGCTCGGGATCCTCTCTTTGTCTAGCTCCAATCTGCTCTAATAAGGTAGGTTTCACCTCCAAAGATGCCAACAATCCTGGTGTAAAGTTTGTAGGCGATCGAAAATCGAAGGTGGCTATAAACTCCAAACTCTGCCACTAGACAAACAAATGACTCATTATATATGAAATTATCTAACTAGAATTGTAGACTATTATCTAGAGCATATAGAATCATTTTCATTAACTTCCTCTCATAGGTCATTCCAATTTATTAGATATCCGTTTATCTATTTCCAAAACAGGTCATTGATAAAATCGAGAACATGGATTCATCATGTAATAGGATATATAGCCTCGTTAATTTGGAAATGGTTTGTTAATCTATGAAGAACATGACATAGGAATAATAAATCTACGTAACTTTAATGTGTCTATACTTGAAAAATGGCTTTGGAAATTTAGCAATAATTACCTAATTGGAAAAAAAAAAAAAAAGTTCGAATCAACCCAATGGTGGAACTTATATCCTTTTTTCATATTGTTTCTAATTTGGCAATATTTCTCATTTTTCAAAATCCATTTACGATTTAAACATTTTTAACCAAGGGATCAATAATACATTATTTTGGCATGGTGGTTGAATCTCAGTTAATCCTCTTAGAGTTAGCTACAAAAAACTTTTTGGTACTTGAAATTTGAACAAACGTATTGTAAAGGATCTATAATTCAACTGCTTAGATGTATGACACTTCAATAAAATGTTCTAAAGAGTTCATGATTTTGAGCTTTTGAGATATCGTAATAAATAATGTTTGGTTTGATTAAATCAGGCCTAGAAACGACCATGGAGAAATTTTACTTTCTACCTGTACCGGATGACCTTTCAATGATGTAAAAGACAATAAAGTTATTTTCAACTAGTGTGATTGTTATCCATCTTATTGAAAATCAATCCCATAACTCTTATTGATGTTAATGGTTTTTTCTATACGGGTGCAACAAACTTAATTTGATAAAGACACATGTCCAAGACAACCTTCGATGACTTACTCAATTGCTAAAGATAAACTTGAGCATTACTCAAACTTGATTAAATCATTTTCATCCACTCATCACCATAGACCTTTACTGGTTAGAAAAATGTGCTCGTACACAAAACTAATTTCATTTGCTTTCTTATAGCAAATTTAGAGATTCAAAATATAAGAATGTCTTTGGTTTGTAATTTTGAGTTTTGTATTCCTAATATGCTTTTAAAGGCACAACAATGAAAAGAACGGAAAGAAAGCATGTGCTCTATATTTATCAGAAAAAAAAAAAAAAAAAAAAAAAGAAAAAAAAAAAAGAAAAAAAAAAAAAGGAAGAAGAAGAAGAAGAATTGGTCTCACATTTAACTCTAACCTGTATAAAAAGATAAGCTGTGCATTAAGGTTGGCAATTCATACAACGAAACCAACCAATTTAGGCGGTGGATTTTGTGCATATTCAGGTGGATGAACTGAATGCCAAATTAGCTGTGCCATATGATCCGACCGCAATCAAAGAGCTCTACAAATGCTTCATGTATAAAGCTATTGCTTCTTCATAATCATTATCTAGAAATAGGAAATAAATATTATAAAATTTCTCTACCATATATGGACTAAGTCACAAAACCAAAGAAACAATCAGCATTATTGAACATTGCACTGCACATGCAGTGCCCCCAACTTCTCCACTTGATCAGCCAGCCGATTTCTCTAAAGTTGATGTGACTTGAATGATATGCATATTAGTACTACTATACCATGAAATACATCAATAAGCAACTAGAATATAACTGGACCTGTACCAAAATTCTAATTGTTTCCTTCTTTTTCCAGCTAACTAACATTGTTTTTAACATGATCCTCTGCATTATTGTAATACACCTAACTGTCAATAGTATGCAAGTGATGCTTACTGATTACTAAAGGGCTCTGGGTTCATTTGTATCTTGCCTCTATTAGCTTTTTTAATAAATGCTTCATTTCCTGATTTCACTTTTTTTTCTTTCTAAAACACAATATTAAGGGCTCTGGTTCAAGGTCAGATGCTTTATATTAGTTGCAATGTTCCCGGTAATTGTACCATATTCGAGTCATGCCGTGCACATATTTGTCGTCAAAAAATAAAACACTATAAAATATAAATGTCGTCAGTTAAAGCAGACGGACAAAACTTAATTCTCATTGAGTTGGACGGTCCACAGGTCCTTTCGGAGAACCCCGGTATCATGGATATTATTATTGTTATTATTATTATTTGAAGATAGATCCTTCATAGAATATCAAACTTAAATATTCCTTATGCTGCAATAAGTCCTACTAGTGCACCTTAACCAACTAAAGCATGATTATAAATGATACCGGTTTAATAAATGAAACTGTGTCTTAGGTTAGAAGATCTGCGCATAAATACCACTAATAAATTAGTTAAGCTACTGTATAGCCAGTTATTAAACTAAACTGCCAGAACCACCCAAACCACACAGCAGTTAGTGCATTGATTGATTTTAAATATTGGAATATCAAAGCAGAAAACTATGCATACTTGATATCATGATATAGTTATTTTTAGAAGAAAATCAACCATCTGATGACCTACCAAATTATAGACAAAATCGGTGTAACAACTAAAACTAAATTCTCCATCAGTTGTTGACTGATTTCACCAACATAAAAATTACCAACAAATTATTGAAAGTATCTAAAATAATAATAATAATAGATAATTAGATATAGTAGCTTCATTTCCACCCAGAAAACATGAACAGTAGACGTGGAGAAAGTATTGCCTTCTAAAGCAAGTGTAATGGATAGGAACAATCCATAACAGGACCAAAACAATAAAAAAATCATTAATACAATTTGATGTCCTTACCCTACACTTTCCATCATTTATCATATATAATGTTGATACATGTTGACTGCTTATCTAAAATATTATGTATCTTGGTTGGCAAATTGAATTCTATCAACACTTCTCCAACCTAAAAGGATAATTCTTGCATATAATGTTTTATTTGATTTTATTCATATATTTAAAAATACTTTATATGGGGTCAAACAAATAGATTGGCCTATGAATAGGACCCGCTACTACACATGCTTTCAACTTCTGTACATAACTACTTGCCTACACCTCCCTCTATAAAAAGCAAAACTGGAAAGACTTCATAGAAGAGGAAAAAACAGAGTTAACTATAAAACTATAGAATATAGTAATTGACAACCAATTCACCATGGCCATGGAGATAGAATATGATGTGTTCTTTGCTGACCTCAATAAGCAGATAGCGCAATTGATCATGGATGATGACGATGATGAAGTGGAACTTCCGGTTCAGAGCACTCCATTTCATTTCCAGGTATGCTCATAAAATCATTCATAAAAATGTTATGAATTCAGTCTTCATCGCTGAGTGAAAAATCATGTTGTTTACTATGTTATGAAATGCAGGGATTTCAACATATGCCGCAAGGAATAATACAACAGCCTTACATGTATGAGATGCCATACAGAAACGAAAGCAAGGGAACTGGAGTTTTCATCCCTCGTGCTTCTTCGATTCCTAAAAGGAGAAACAGAAACACAGGGAAATCGAGCTCATATAGCAGCCAACAGCAACTTGGCAGAACAGGGGTTAAGAATTCCCGTGTTGCAGACAATGATAGGTTGCAGTCTGGTTACTACAGAAATTCCAGCTCTCTCCAGAACCATAAGTAATTTGAATTTGAATTTGAACTTGTACAAAGTATATAATATATCCTCATCAAGCACTATTCGGCTTCCCCTATCAGTTACTATGTACAGGGAGAAAACAAATAAGCTTTCAGTTTGTATTTGTGTAATATTGTAGCTGAAAATGAAAGCACTGTTGGGATTTATAGTATGTTACATTGATTGCTGTAATTTGCTAGCTTTTTTATACTGTATTTGTATGACTATTTCAAGAAAAGAGTAACAAAGATGCATACGAAGAAGTTCCTCCAAAACCGACCTGGTTTTGAACTGGAAAGAAAAAGAAAAAACTTGCGAATTGCAGTAGTATATGCAAGAGAAACAATGAAGTTTTAGTAGCTTGTTTTATATCGAGTATGGGTTGAATATCACACAAACCTTATCGAACATAGGCTAATAAATTCATGGCAAGAATACTCATAGTCAAAATATATACAATTCCCTTTAGAACAATAAGACAGCAAGAGTCAAATATTCCACTTAGTTAAGTAGTCCAAGCTTAACCACTTAGTATTGCTTGAATGTGGCTTGTAATTTTGGCTTTAGATGATATGAGCCCTTGGAAAATGATAGCTGAACCAAATGACTATTTGATAGAATCCAGCAAATGCAGACAAAATAGAATATAACTAGATCTCGGTAATTGGTTTAGTTGCATCTGTATCTTTGTCGGGCTAAGGATTCCCCATGGAATCTTACCTAATGAAAAGCTTTTATCGTCCCTTGCTGAAGTTATGTTATGAGTAGCTATCTACACTCATTTTTGAGAAAAGAGTATGTTACTATACCCCTCCATTAATATTTGTTGCTTCAATGAGGTCTACACTCTCCAGAATGTGGCGGAGAGTATACCAACAATCTCATCAAGGGACACCCTTGCAAGCTTCACTCACTACATTATATGTGTTAGAATGGTTGTTACATGTGCAACCAACAACCCATACAATAAACATGGGCGGCCACCTACCACCACCAACCGGGCCACCAACCAAGCCACCAACCACCACCAACCATTTCTCACCTTATAAATACTTCATTCTTCTTCATAACTTAATATTTCATCCCAATCTCATTCCAAATCCACTAAGAAGAAGAGGAGAACAAGAGGAGAGTGAGATCGAGTGTTGTGTGTAAAGTGTTCTGTGTAATCACTTTGTAATATTCTCTGAAATAAAAGATCTGCAGCAGCCCGGAGACGTAGACATAATTGGCCGAACTCCGTTATCAAATTTGTGTGTCTCTTACAATTCTACATTTTATTTATTTTCTTCACAAATATAATCATAAGGAAATCTGCGTAATTTCCCAACAACTGGTATCAGAGCCATAATTTGTTAGAAAAGAAATTAAATTCGAGTGGGAGCGATGACGGCAGATGAAGGAAAGGTGAAAATCGAGAAGTTTGATGGAGCCGACTTTGGCTTTTGGAAAATGCAGATTGAAGATTATCTGTACCAGAAAAGGCTTTATCAACCTCTCTCGGAAAAGAAGCCAGAGAATATGAAGGATGAAGATTGGGCTCTTCTTGATAGACAAGCTCTTGGAGTTATTCGATTGACGTTATCTCGCAATATTGCTTTCAACATAGCAAAAGAAAAGACCACGGCAGGTCTTATGGCGGCTCTCTCCAGTATGTACGAGAAGCCATCAGCCTCTAACAAAGTTCATTTGATGAGGCGGTTGTTCAATTTGCGGATGACAGAAGGTGCATCGATAGCTCAACATCTCAACGAACTGAATACAGTTACTACTCAGTTAAGTTCAGTTGAAATTGAGTTTGATGAAGAAGTACGCGCGTTGATACTTTTGTCTTCCCTTCCAGAAAGTTGGAATGCTACTGTCACAGCAGTGAGTAGCTCGTCGGGAAGCAATAAGTTAACATTTGATGATATTCGTGATATGGTTCTCAGTGAAGAGATCCGGCGAAGAGATTCTGGTGAGTCATCAAAATTTTCAATTCTGCATACACAATCAAGAGGAAGTAACTCAACACGAGGAAATGGACGCAACAAATCGAACAACCGAGGTAAGGATTTGAGATCTAAATCCAGCATTCCAAACAATTCCCACAGCTCAAAGACCGTTGAGTGTTGGAACTGTGGAAAGACCGGACACTACAAAAATCAATGTAGAAGTGCGCTAAAGGATCATGAGGCGAAGGCAGAGGCAAATGTTACTTCTACCTCAGGAGGAGATGAAGCGTTGATATGCTCTTTGGAGAGCAAGGAAGAGTCTTGGGTGCTAGACTCTGGAGCATCGTTTCATGCCACTTCGCAGAAAGAATTCTTCGAAAGGTACGCCTCTGGAAATCTTGGAAAGGTATATCTTGGTGACGATCAACCTTGTGATATTATTGGTAAAGGTTCTGTGAAGATTAAGCTGAATGCGTCTGTTTGGGAGCTAAAGGATGTCAGACACATACCAGATTTGAGAAAGAATTTGATCTCCGTATGACAATTAGCTAGTGAAGGTTATACTACGACCTTTCATGGTGATGACTGGAAAATTTCGAAGGGTGCAATGACGATTGCTCAAGGCAAGAAGAGTGGTACTCTTTACATGACATCAGAAGCGCGATGTTCGATCATTGTTGCAGCCAACAACGAAAATTCCAACATATGGCACCAGAGGCTAGGCCATATGAGTGAAAAGGGAATGAAGATTATGCACTCGAAGGGTAAACTTCCAGGTCTACAGTCAGTAGAAATAGGCGTGTGCGAAAATTGCATATTTGGAAAGCAGAAGAGAGTCAGCTTTCAAATAAGTGGTAAAACACCAAAGTAGGAAAAGCTAGAGCTTGTTCATTCCGATGTTTGGGGGCCAACAATCATCCCATCCATTGGTGGAAAGCATTACTTCGTTACTTTCATCGATGATGACTCGCGAAAGAGAACCGTGCTGGGTACGTCTCAACACAATGGTGTAGCTGAGCGTATGAATCGAACGCTGACAGAAAGAGCCAGAAGCATTCGTATACAATCAGGTCTACCAAAGCAGTTCTGGGCAGAAGCAGTCAACACAACAGCTTATTTACAGAGGTCTTTCGGTTCCCTTAGAGTACAAGATGCCAGAGGAGGCATGAAGTGGAAAAGAGGGGAATCTGAATGCTATGATGAAGCTTCTCAGGTTGAAGAAGCTAGCAAGTGGGAGCTTGCCATAGAAGATGAGATGAAGTCTCTTATCTCCAACCAGACATGGGAACTAGCTGAGTTACCCATAGGAAAGAAGACACTTCATAATAAATGGGTGTATCGGGTGAAAGAGGAGCATGATGACTCCAAGAGATACGAAGATCGACTAGTTGTCAAAGGATTTCAACAAAAGATCGAAGGAAGCAAGAATCCAGTAGATATGTTGACAAAGACAGTAACTATCGATAAACTGAAGTTGTGCTCAACTTCAGTTGGTCTGCTAGAGTAAAAAGAGCAGAATGGCTGTTGCATCGATCAATGTGTGAAGACGGATTGAAATCAGTCTTCAAGTGGGAGATTGTTAGAATGGTTGTTACATGTGCAACCAACAACCCATACAATAAACATGGGCGGCCACCTACCACCACCAACCGGGCCACCAACCAAGCCACCAACCACCACCAACCATTTCTCACCTTATAAATACTTCATTCTTCTTCATAACTTAATATCTCATCCCAATCTCATTCCAAATCCACTAAGAAGAAGAGGAGAACAAGAGGAGAGTGAGATCGAGTGTTGTGTGTAAAGTGTTCTGTGTAATCACTTTGTAATATTCTCTGAAATAAAAGATCTGCAGCAGCCCGGAGGCGTAGGCATAATTGGTCGAACTCCGTTATCAAATTTGTGTGTCTCTTACAATTCTACATTTTATTTATTTTCTTCACAAATATAATCATAAGGAAATCTGCGTAATTTTCCAACAATATGTACTATACAAAATGTTGACCAATATCTTCCCTTGTTTATATCATAAACTATCATAATCTTTTGACGATCACCAGTTAAATATCATAACTATCAGAATCTCCTGGCGCAGACTTGCATCCCACTTGTGTGCTAAACAAAAAACCTGTCAATGCTACAGCGCTTTGTGAGGCAAGTTCAACCGTCAACATACTTCGTCGCCATGTATATTTCCACATTAAGAATAATATTCACTCTTCCATACACAATTCACCAATAATGCTTACCATTTGTTTACTAACTCATATCACATAAATCGTATTAGTTAATCACTTTACTATGAGATTTTTGTTACAAATCCATGTATCAGAGGATGGTCTTTACGGAAACCATTCGAGTATATTTCTCGCATTCGGAGAATATGAAATAGTAATTGGGTTTGTGTGTGTATGTTTGATTTGCCAACGTTAATATCACTCAACTGTCAACATTTCTAGTCATTTCAAGCTCATACTTCAGCATAGTTTGGAATCTTTTAGAAATTTTGTGGGGATAGGATTCCTCTACGTGCTTACTAACCCATCCACTCTTTTACTTGGACGGTTAAATATCTAAACCTCTATATCATCAAACAGTTGGATAAACGTAAACGTCTGGTTACAGAATATTTTGAGGATTCTTGAATTCAACTGTTAATTGAAATTATCCTAAAGATTACAGTCAACAAAGACACTTTGGCCGAGTGGTTAAGGCGTGTGCCTGCTAAGTACATGGGGTTTCCCCGCGAGAGTTCGAATCTCTCAGGTGTCGTACCTTTTTTCCTTTTCCTACTTTACGCCGCCGGAACCAAATTTGCTTTCTGCTACCATTGGGGTTTTTCCTGCCCTCTGCAATCGCTTAACGAAAGTCACTTACCCGTACTTAAATTATTTAATTTTCCAAACTCACTCGAATTCAAATCAGATTTGAATTCATAATTCAAATTTGCTGCTTGATTTCTGCCTTAGTTGATCTCACTCAATTTCCATTTGCTGCTTGGAATTCAATTCGATTGACGGCTGCTTGATAAATCAGTAATTCGATTTGATGCTTAATACAGGATGGCTCTCGATAACTTCTTCTACTAGGCAAATACTAAACAATTTTGCATGATTAATTACTAGGTTATATTGAACTAATGAAATCAGATTAGCCGTGTATCTTTCTTATGTTTGCTTTAACCTTTTGTTCTGGTTCGAATGTGGAAATGCGTGCTATCGACGAATACCTGAAATAAAATAAATTATTATTTTGGTGATATGGGTTTTCTAATTATTATCTTTGGGAACGCGAGAGATTTTGCATTTATGTTACAAGTAAATTGGTAATAGAGAAAATATGGAGGAATCTCTAGGAGAACAATATAACAAATATTATTGTGGAACTATTTAATTCTTTCATTGACTAATGAAAGAGATTTTTTTTTTTTTTTTTTTTTTTTTTTTTTTTTTTTTTGTGATAAATGAGGAAAATAGGAGAACTTTAGGAATAAAACAAAACAAGTGTATAAATTTGTAAATCCATTTAAATTGTTTGAAACTATAATCTTATATTTTGGCTTATGTGAAAAACTAATAAGTGTAAAAGATATTGAGTTTGAGCTTTATAAAAGAAATATTGACTGTTAGTAGAAACAAATTATTTTTGCTAAGTAAAATAATACGGGCAAGACCTTTATTAATAAAATTAGAAATTTTGAAATAAATGAATTGATGATGGATCATTATATTTAACGAAGTAAGTTGTTAACATTTGGGTAAATATGAGATCAATTGATTTAAAAAAATCATAATTAAAGTATGAAACTTGAATTTAGATTACTTAAAGATATAAGTATAAACCAGTAACATGACTTGGTTAGTTAAAACAGTGTGATTTTGGTCTTAGGAAACTAAGAAATAAGAATAGAACAAGTACGCTCTTTCTCTTATTCTCTCTTGAAGTTGAAAATTAGTTCTTTCATCCCTTTGAAACCCTAGACCAATTAAATCTTTTAATTTTGCCTATATTTGTTGATTAATTGTTGAATTAAAGCTATTCTCTAATCCAATTTTGTAGAATTATTCAGTTTTAAGTATGGTTGTCAAAATCCTTTTCACACGTGCTAGTAGAGGTGAAATCAAGTAAGATCAAACTCTAAAATTCTTCTTTTTTGTTGAGTATCTTTTGCTTCAGGTCAGTTTTATCTCACATCTCACTCTAGTTCAAATGCATGTGCTGTTAGAATTGAATTGTTATGTTGTTTTGATGAAATATTGTTTTATTTGGTGCTCAGATGACTTACAGTAGTTGCAACTTCTTGAAATTAGTTTGAAAGCTTGTTGCAAATGCTTACTGTAATAAACTACCGCCTCTTTGATGATTTATTTGATGCATGGTAGTAGTAGGCTTGATTGTCCAATGGTTAGAGCATTTGAAATCAATTTTCCCTAGTTGGAAATTGTTTCAATCATTATTGGAGACGATACATGCAGCTAACCATTTAGATCCAGGAACATCATCAGACCATGGTTGATAGGTGGGAAATCTTGGTCGTTCGTTTAGGTATATATACGCTTCCTCATATGTAAATTTTAGCTTGTTTGCATGCTTTCTTCTATTTTCCTTTTGCCTTTCTTCTACTCTAGTTCTTATGGATTTTGGAATTTCGGTTTCTCCTTGAGATGATATAGAGTTAACCTCTATAGGTCAATTTAACAATTTATTTTGTGATGAATTTGGGTTTTTGGAGCTAATGAATTCTCTTGCGTTTTGTGAATTTTAGTTTATATGAAGAATGCTTAGAAATGCCACAGCTTTAGTTTCAATGGAGACTTTGGAAACATTTTTTATGCACTATTTCCCAAGTATTTTACAAAGAAAACGTTTGAAGAACCAGTTGTTTTCTACTATATATATACTCACATAGAGTCACACTTTTATATAGAAATGGTTTCAAAAAGTATAGTATGAATATATTATTATTGTTTAAGAAGCATCTACTAATTAAGGTCTTACATATAAATATATTTATAATTAGATTATTGTTAATGATGTTTTTCATTAACACTCGAGCTAGGATATACAATGCATATACTTAGTAGTTCGATGAAAGAGTGATCTAAAAGCCATTGGAATGCAGCCTTGAATCAGTAATCTTAACGAGTTTCACCGTATCCTAGGCATAAAGACCTTAAGCCTAAAGATTAGTTACCCTTCCCTCAAGGGGTGAGTATCATGATTACGACACTACAAAGTCAGCGATTGCCTTGGGAGGAGGGTTTTACAAGTTAAATAAGACTGAAGCCTTATGCAATGGTCACCTTTAGATTCAGGATAAAATAATATACGTTGTATTAACAGGGAACAGGTTAGCGCCTCACAACATCCGGGTTGTTTACATGCCATAGTACTTAATGACTTATAGGATACTTCCACATCGAACCAACCCAGAAAGGCCTTGGTTGCGTCAGTTATCAAGCCACAAGCTCATAGCAAGCTCCCTTCCGAGGTTGGGTTGCATTAGGCTTATTATGAAAGAACTAAATTACATATTGACGATTCGAAAGGGGAAAAGCCTTGGTTTTTCCCAAGACCTTTCCTCCTACGAAAGTGATGTAATTAACTCTTTCATAAGAAAGGTTAGTGTTAACTCTCTTCCTAATCATTATAAACACAATATAATTATCAAATCTAGAAATGATTAAGTTTTGGACTTCTCCTTTTTATTAATTACAGATATATTACAAGAGTTGAAAAAAAATCCCCAATTCGATTTGGAAGTTAGGGTTTTCTCTTGAAAGAAAGAGAACAAGATTGAGAAATGAAAACTAAGTCCCGAAAATAAGACCCTTAGGGTCTTATTTATAGAAAAATCGGGGGCCCTTTTTTCATTGGGTCAGCAAAAGCCCCTGTTGGCCACTTTTCCCTTCGGCTCTGGATGCTTTGACTCTCGGACGCTCTTTCGGCTTTGCTTATTGCCCTTAGCTGCCGGTCTTGGCTTTTAGGAAGATGGTCTCGGTCTTTGAAGTTTTTCTTTGATGTTATTTCTACCTCCTTTGTATCGACACCAAGCTTGTCGGTATGGATAGATTTAGGAAAGGCTTTCGGCTTCCGGTTAAGAACTTCTGGTCATGAGCTCTTGGTCTTGCCATTAATTCTTCGTGGAGTTTGCCTTCATGCTTTAAATGTGTTATTTGGGAACCACCACCCCTTTTGGCGTCGACACTAAGTGAATGAGTGTGGATGGCTTGTTCTCTCTTAGAAGCTTTGACTTGCCTTTCAGTAGATCCTTGAAGTGGGCTTTGGCTTTCCGGTAGGGTACTTCCGGTGCTTTATTGGTTGTCTGCTAAAGTTGCCTCCGGTGATTATTAAATTAGGGTCTCGGTAGTTGGCTTCCGGATAGATTCCCCATGTTTTGGGCTCTGTGCTCTTAGTGCTTTCGTCTCTTTTCGTATCAGCATTAAGTATGTTAATGTTGATAGCTCTTTCGCCCTTCTAGGTCTCGGATCGTAGCTTTCTTGGTCTTTCTCTTCACCAGCTTTCGATTTTGGATGACCTTTCATTAGCTATCCTTCATGCCGAGACTACCCTGTCGTCACTCTTCCTTCAGACGTGGGGCTCTACTTTTTGATGATGTTGTCAGTTAATCGTTATTCTGAATGCCTTTCTTATGCTCTCGGTTTTATCCTGTACCTGGTCCTTTTCTTTTGGATTATTCTTTTCTGCTTGTGAAGGTCCGATGCCTCTTCACCATCATCCTGTCTCGGTATTAATTTTGGTAGTAACATTTTCCCCTTGTGAAGAGGTATTTTCGACTTTTCAAGTCAAATTTCCTTTCTGGGTCTTTCCCGCATTTCCCTATATGAATTTCAATAGTTGATAGCGTTAGCCTTTTGATGGTTTCTATATTTAGTTGCATATTTACTAGATTAGATGTTGCTGGGGATTGATCCTTAATAATATATTAACCCTGTGTCTATGGATTCCACGCCCATTTATACCTTTCATTCAATTGGAAAACAAGGAAGAGGGTTTAGGAAACTTCCTGGTAATCGAGTGTGAGCGGATTCCACTCTTAATGTCGAATTTCGTAATGAGGTGTCTATGATACCACCTTTGTGGTGAGTCACTAAATATGAAACGATGGGATAGAAAATCCGTATTCATATGTTCATGATGAAAAGTCATAGCTTTGCTTAACGAAAACGGAAAGAAGTCCTGATCCAACTCCTATTCAGGTATTAAAGATTGAAGATCAGAAGCCCACTTCTAATATTAATAGAAATCCCGAAGTGACCCAGATTTGGGTACTAAAGATTGAAGACCAGAAATTCACTTTTGGTAATAATAGGAGTCCCGAACAAACTCTTATTCGGGTGTTAAAGGTTGAAGACTAGAAATCCACTTCTGGTAATAATAGAAGTCCCGAACCAAGTTTTATTCGGGTATTATAGACTGAAGACCAGAATTCCACTTCTGGTAATAATAGAAGTCTCAAACCAACTCTTATTGGGTATTAAAGATTGAAGACCAGAAGTCCACTTTTGGCAATAATAGAAGTCCTGAACTAACCCAACTTCAAGCGATTAAGATTGTAGACTCGAAATCCACTTCTGGCAATTGGCCTTGTTACCTGCCTTCAGTTTCGATTTTTAAGGAAGAAGAGGGTGTATGTGCTTTTTAAGCCACTCCATGGGCTTTTGATTGTCAAAGAAGAGGTTGTACGTGCTTTGGTTTCCACTCTCTGGGGCTGTGCGTCCGGTGCGCTTGGCTATCTTATCCACAAGTAGGGCCCAAGGACTTACCCGGCCTCCCTCTGGGAGGCGCCTTATCCTGACCATCATAGGCGATGATAAGGTCTTAGATGCTTAAACTGGGCCATCATAGAACCAGAATTAAGGCTTACTCTTTTGATGCTCTACCTGGCCATCATAGGTGAAGATAGAGGCTTACACTCCACCCTCCTCCAAGGGGTGCCTTATCCTAGCCATCATAGGTGATAATAAGTGTTGGCGCGCCCTTGTGCGGGTAACATAGAACATAAGAAAAGGTAGGACATGCTCTTTTGCGAGCAAAGGTAGGACGTTCTTAGTTCATAGTAGAAGCATGTCGTACTCTTCTACGTGCAGAGGTAGGATGTGCTAAATAGAAGCTCTGTCTCGACCATTTCTGTTGTGGATCATAGGCTTACACTTTTGATGATTAAACTGGACCTTTCTAACTTGGGCGCGAAGGAAGGTTTACACATCATCCCCTTCGGTAGGTGCCTTGCCCAACATGGCGGTGACAAGGTTTTTCATCCGTTTGTAATTTGACCCATTTTGGGTTACTTTGAACTTTGAGAGGGCTTCCATACCCTTAGTTTTATGAGTATTCTTGAAGGAGACCTTCCTTTATTCGTTTATCATTAACAAGTATGGCCTTAAATGTTCTAAGTTCTATGTTCTTGGAACGAGACCACCATTTGGTTTGCACAGTCGATATGTCCTAGTTATGACTTCTTGATGGATGATTAAGGGTCCTTCCTAATTTAGGCCATGCGGCCCATACGATGTGTTCTTTGTGTTGGACATCACCCTTTGTAAGGCCAAATCTCCTTTTGTGAATGCTCAGGTTTTAACCCTTGAGTTGCAGTACTTTGTGATTCTCCTTTGGTACTCGACCGTTCTAGTTGTAGCTTCGTCTCTTAATCCTTGTATTAGGTCTAAGGATTCCTTTTTTAACTCTTGATTAGGATTAAATGCATAGGCTACCTTCTATGTGACGGGATTTTAATCTCAATTGGAAGCATGGCTTCACATTCATATGTCAAAGAAAATAGAGTATGTCCTATCGCCGTTTTGGCGGAAGTTTTATATACCCGAAGCACTAAGGGCAATTCTTCACCAATTCCCATTAGCTTGATTTAGTCATTTCTTGAGAATTATCTTTGTGGTTTTTTTTTCTCTGCCTCGACGACTCCATTTACCCTGGGATGTTCTACTAAGGAAAAGCTTTTGATGATCGCACTCTTATAACAAAATCATGTGGATTCCTTGCTTTTGAATTGTGTGTTATTTCCTAATATGATCTTGTGAGGAATCCCAAAGCGAGTGACACTATTCTTTATCACAAATCTCAACACCTTCTTAGATGTGATTGTCTGAAGGGGTTTTGTTTCCACCCATTTGGTAAAGTAATCAATAGTTACTGCGGCATACTTAGCTCCACCCTTGGAGACTAGCAGAGGTCCAATTACATCTATCCCACATACATCGAAAGGCTATGGGCTTGAGACAGTGGTTAACTCACTTGCAAGTAGCCGAGATATTTTAGAATACATTTGACATTTCTCGCATTTCTTGACATACTCAATTGCTTGGTTAACTATTTGTGGCCAGTAAAAGCCTTGTCGCATGATCTTCTTGGTTAACTTAATTCCGTTGGAATGGTCGCCACACAAATCTTCATGTGCTTCTTTCAACGAATTAAGCTTGTTCTCAAGGCTTACACATCTTAAGTAGGGGAGTGAGTGCCCTTTCTTATAGAGTATCCCATTTGTAATCACAAATGTCGAGGCTTGGTGGCTTATCTTCTTCGTGGCTTTCCTACTAAGGGGTAGAACTCATTTTAGGATGTAATCTACTATAGGAGCCATCCAAGTAATTTCATAGTGGTTACCTGCTTTCGTTGAAGAGGGCTTCTTATCAGAAGCATCCCCTTTACTCATTTCATTTCCCTTTTCCCAGGCTTAGAATCTAGTTAAGACCAACAATTCTTTTCTTGTTTCAAGCCCTTCCTGCTCAATGTTGGGCCTTTCTTGGTATTCTACAGGGGTTTATCTGAGTTTTGGGAGCTGGCCAGTTTGGCTAGTGAATCGACTTGGGTGTTCTTCCCCTTTGGGATTTGATGTGTTGAAAAGTCCTCAAGCTGAGAAATCATCTTTAGTATCTTTTTTACATATAGGGTCGGTCGGGCATCTTTGGTCTTGGTAGGTCTGCTTAATCTGATCTACCATTAATTATGAGTCACTAAAGATCTCTATTCGAGGTGTTTTCAACTGTATTGCTAGGTTCGATCCAGCCATCATTGACTCATATTCGGCAACATTGTTGGTAGTTGCAAATCTTAACTTCATTTCATAATTCAAGCGGTACCCATCAGGGGTAATTATGATATATCCTGCCTCTGCTCCTTGTTCATTTGAATCCCCATCTACGAATAAAACCCACTTAGCCTTTAGGTCATTTTCTTTGGTTGACTGTTATGTAATGAAGCTTGTGCACTCGTTCACAAAATCTGCGAGAGCTTGTCCTTTGATTGCTGCTCTAGGTTGAAACTCAACCTCGTATTGCGGTATTAGCTAAGCTCAATTCCCCATTTCACTAACCTTCCTGAGATTCCCGGCTTGCTGAAAACCTGCTTAAGTGGTAAATTAGTTAAAACCTTAACGGGATGTGCTTGGAAATAACCCCTGAGCTTTCGTGCTGTAAGTATCAGGCAATACGCTAATTTTTGCATTACATGATATTGGGTTTGTGCATGGGAATTGGATTATACCCCGAGTAAGCATCCACAAGGGATAATATCTTATGACCACTTGTTACATCAACCAATTGGTCTATCCGAGGAAAGGGATAACAATCCTTTGGGCAGGCTTTGTTTAAGTCTATATAATCAACGCAAGTTCTCCACTTTCCGTTGGACTTCTTTGCCAGCATAGGGTTGGTTAACCATTTGGGATAAAAAAACTTCTCGAATGAACCCATTTGTTTCTAATCTTCTGACTTCCTCATTTAAAGCCTCCGACCGATCTCTATTGTATTGCCTCTTCTTTTGTCGAACTGGGATTACATAAGGGTTGATGTTTAGGGCATGGCTAATGATAGAGGGGCTGATTCCGACCATGTCCGAATGAGTCCGAGAGAAAACATCCTTGTTGAGCTGCAAGAAATGAACTTGGTCACTCCTCAAGGGTTTTGTCAACCTTTTCCCTATCTTGATAACTTTGGTCTTATCCTTTGGATCAATGCTTACTTCCTCCAAATCCTTTATTAGTTTTATCCTTTCAATGTCCCCTTGAGAATCCATATCTGTTACAATTTCCTCTTTCTCTGCCAAATTTATGTCATCGACTCTCTTCCTTTTTCGTTTCAAGGAACTGTACCATTCATTTGTACATTTGTCAGTTTTATTGATTTTTATTTTAGCTTCAAATGTTGGATGTAAGAATCCATTATCCAAAGGTTGAAAAATGGTAGAGGAATCAAAGTATGAAGAACACTCTTTTGTATTTGTAAACCGTCCCGAAATACAATTTGTGAGAGATCTTTGAATAGGAAAAAGAATGGATCTGCAGGGTCCCAAATGAATTGGCTTATTCGAAAAAAGCCTTGTTCTTTGGAAGATTTATCCCATCCTTGTTTTGTTATGAATTTCAGCATCAGGTACTTGGAAGAGACAAAAGCACCAATTTCCTCTAGGGCAGGTCGACCGAAGAAGGAAATGTAGTAAGATAGTTAGTCGATCACGACCTAAAGAGTTTCAAAAGTTCGGTAGAGCGGAGACAACCCAACTTGGACAAGGAGGTTGATTTGTCCCACTGGAGTTGATCCATTGTTGTTGAAGCCGAAGATGGGCTCTTTGCTTGGTTCTAACTTCTCCTCAGAGATTCCCATCCGATCAAAAGCATGTTTAAAGATGACATTGAATGCACTTCCAGTATCAACAAGGATCTTGGCTACAACAGAGAGCCTAATTTGATCTGTTATCATGAGTGAGTCATTGTGTGGATGACGGACCCCTTTCTTCATATCGTCCGGAGAAATCACCAGGTTGTGCATTTTGAGAGTGTAACAGGAACTCTTAAATGATGGTTCTTCTCGTATAGAGAATATCCCTTTGCGAGCCTCCTTTAGGTATTGATTCCTAGCTACTGGGCAATTTCCAGTAGGGTGTGGCCCACCATGGATCACATTGATTTGATTTACTGGTGGACCCTAGTCTAGATGACCTTCCTCCAAAGTGGTTTCTACTGTGTTGGCTGAAACCTTTTGTTGTCAATTCGTATGGTGGGTAGATAATGGCTTGTTTAGAAAAAACTCTTTCAGATGTCCCTCGCGGATAAGCTTCTGAATAATCCCATCCAAAACCTTGCACTCGTCGGTTTTATGTCCATTTGTTTTGTGATACTCACAATATTTTTCGCTGGCATGAGGTTCAGGGTAATTCTTGGCTTTGAACGAGACGAGGAAGTTATTGACCCATTCTTTTGCCATAACATACACAAAGGAGACGGGCTTGCTTAAAGCGACCGAGTTGGAATTAGAATCTTCCCATCTTGGCCTTTTCTGATTTCCATCTTGATTGAACCTTCCACCTTGGGGTTTTCGTCGAAGCCTGACTTTCCTCCTTCCCCTCAAGGTCTGAACTTCTTCTTTGTAAAGTACAATTCATCCATGCAGATGAACTTGTCAGCTTGAAAGTGGAAGTCTTGTAAGTCTTTACAGCCATGAATGTATAGTTCCTTCCAGAAGGGGGTATTCTCAATTAACTCTAACTTCACAACAATTAACTTGTCACGATCATTCATATCTTCTGCCTTTAATGCTTCTACATTGAACCTTTTCCGATAATTTCCTAGGGACTCTCCTTTCCTCTGCTTGATATTAGCAATAACTGTGTAGTCAACTATCGGATCCTTACAGATGCAAAATTGTGCGGAAAATTCATAGGAAAATTGTTTCCATGAGCAGATTGTATTCTCTCTGTATTAACGATACCATTTGGCTATTGCTCCTTGGAAGGTCACTGGAAAAAGATGACATCTGATGGCCCCTGAAGCATTATAGAGATCCATTTGACCGTCGAAAGCCATTAGATGATTATCAGGGTCAGTAGTTCTGAGATACTTTATAGTGGGAACCTTCACCCTAGATGGTACTATCGTGCTCATGATCTCGTCAATAAAAGGGGATATTTTTTATTATGGTTATCCCTATCATCCTGGGGTCTATTCTCCTTTGCTTCCCAACAGGTCCTTGACGGATTTTCTAGCAATATCTTTGAGGTAAGCCTCTGTATTGTCATAGTTCGTCCTCTTAGGATCATAACCTTTAGAAGTAGAGCTCCAAGATTGCTCCTGGTCACATTGATTTCCTTGATGATCTATCCCTGAAAAGAGGGATCTTTTCTTCTTGGAGGAAGCTGCTTTTAGTCCCACCCTTCAGATTGTTGGACAGGAGCCTTTCTCTTTAGAGATTCATCCACTTCCCTTTTACTGGACTTGGTAAGCCTTGAAGAACTTTGAGCATGATCATCAGTCATTTGAGCTTTCATTTCTTGGACTTTCTTCACTAAAGCTATGAGCTTAGTAGCGTTTTCCTTCATGGTATTTGTATTTGGTGGTTGCACTGGATTAGAAGTTCCTCTTACTTCGTTATTTTTTAGGTTGAATGTCGGTTACACGTTCTCCTCGATGGTAACATTAGGAGCCAGTTCCTTATTTCGCTCTTCCAGCCTTTTTGACTTCATCCTTCCCTAATTAAGAAGCAATAAACTTACTAATATTAGTTTATGATAAATCAATGGAACCGGAGGTTCAAGCCCTCCTTCTAGCACCAAAATGTTAACGATGTTTTTCGTTAACACCCGAAGTAGGATATACAATGCATATACTTAGTAGTTCGACGAAAGACTGATCTAAAGGTCATTGTATTGCCGACCTGAATCAGTAATCTTAATGAGTTTCACTGTATATCAGGCATCAAGACTTTAAGCCCGAAGATTAGTTACCCTCAATCAAGGGGTGAGTATCACACTTACGACACTACAAAGCAGTGATTGCCTTGTGAGGAGGGTTTTACAAGTTAAATAAGACCGAAACCTTATGCAACAATCACCTTTAGATCTAGGATATAAGAATATACATTGTGCTAAGAGGAAACAGGCTAGTGCTCCCATAACACCTGGATTGTTTACATGCCATAGTACTTAATGACTTATAGGATACTTCTGCATCGAACCAGCCTATAAGGAACTTGGTTGCGTCAGTTATCATGCCACAAGCTTATATCAAGATCCCTTCTGAGGTTAGGTTTTAGTAGGATTATTATAAAAGAACTAAGTTACATATTGACGATTTGGAAGGGGAAAAGCCTTGGTTTTGTCCAAGGCCCTTCCTCCTACGAAAGTGATGTAATTAACTCTTTCATAAGAAAGGTTAGTGTTAACTCCCTATCTAATCATTATAAACACAATATGATTATCAAATTGAGAAATGATTAAGTCTTGGACTTCTCCTTTTTTATTAATTGCGGATATATTACAAGAGTTAGAGAAATCCCCAATTAGATTTGGAAATTAGGGTTTGCTCTTGAAAGAAAGAGAACAAGATTGAGAAATGAAAATTCTGTCCCAAAAATGAGACCCTTAGGGTCATATTTATAAACAAATCCGGGTCCCTTTTGTCATTGAGCCAGAAGAAGCCCCCATCGTCCACTTTTTCCCTTCGGTTCTGAATGCTTTGGCTGTCGGCCGCTCTTTCGGCTTTGCTTATTGCCCTTAGGGTGTCGGTCTTGTCGTTCGGAAAGATGGTCTCGGTCTTTGGAGCTTCTCTTTGATGTTATTTCTACCTCCTTTGTGTCGGTACCAAGCTTATCTGTATGGATAGCTTTAGGAAAGGCTTTCGGCTTCTGGTTAATAGCTTTCGGTCATGAGCTCTTGGTCTTGCCATTAATTCTTCGTGGAGTTTGCCTTCATGCTTTAAGTGTGTTGTTTGGGAACCGCCACCCCTTTTGGCGTCGACACTAAGTGAATGAGTGTAGATGGCTTGTTCTCTCTTAGAAACTTTGACTTGCCTTTCGGTAGATCCTTGAAGTGGGATTCGGCTTTCCGGTATGGTACTTCTGGTGCTTTGTTAGTTGTCTAATAAAGTTGCCTCTCGATGATTATCAAATTAGGGTCTCGGTAGTTGGCTTTTGGATAGATTCCCCATGTTTCGGGCTTTGTGCTTTTAGTGCTTCCGTCTCTTTTTGTATTGGCATTAAGTATGTAAACGTTGATATCCCTTTTGCCCTTCTGGGTCTTGGATTGTAGCTTTCTTGGTCTTTCTTTTTATCCGCTTTCGATTTTGGATGACCTCTCTTTATCTATCCTTTGTACCGGAACTACCCTATCATCGCTCTTCCTTCGGACCAGAGGCTCTCTTTTTTTATGTTGTTGTTGGTCACTCGTTATTCTGAATGCCTCTCTTATGCTCTCGGTTTTATCCTATACCTAGTCTTTACTTTCAGATTATTCTTTTTGCTTGTAAAGGTCCGATGCCCCTTCACCTTCAGTCTGTCTTGGTATTAATTTTGGTATTAAGAATCATATTCTCCTATCGTTACCGTTAGTCTTTTTAAACTACTATTTTAGATATAATTGTTAAACAAAAGTTGTTTCCTTATAAAATGCATGTCCTTGGTCGGATAAGAAATTTAATTAAGCAATTTAGTAAAGCAAGTGGTAGAAAGTACACTTCATCGATTGAATCTTGGACTTATTCAGTTGAACCATCATAGACAACAATGGAATTTATTAACTTATAGTAAATTTTCATGTAAACATGTAAGTATGGGGCGCATGGTCATTATTTGAGAGATTATTGTACAAAGTACACAACACTTACCTAGTGGAGTTTACAATATATTAGTAAACATTTCAAGTTTGCAAGCTGGTATCAGATGCTTTAGCTAAATCCATTAGGTTACTATGTAACGAACTGGGATTTTCGACCCAGAAAATCAACATAAAACCCATGTTAATTATTCAAGTATCGAACATTCCAGATCATTAATAGAAAGAAGTTAGAGGGTGAGAATAAATAAGATAGAAAATTAGAATAGAAGAAGAAGAAGATCACTACATACAGAATCAGAGTAACACGAATCTCACGGCGGAACGAATAAAATATATTATAACATAACTTTGAAATAAAACAGTATACATATATATACAATAGCATTTTCAGAGTACAACACTTACACACAACGGAAATAACAGTAGCTATATATAATCCTGAAGCCTCCTGCTTCAAGCTCCTCCAAGTATATCTGTAAAGACCTGAACTACTTGACTGCCCGTACAAATTTGGGCACCCAAGAGTTTAGGGAAAAAATAAACTCTGGGTCAGCCATGGGACTGGTGTGAGTAAACTCAAATCATTTGGTTTAACTTTTCAAAATCCTTTTCAAAAGAAAAGATAATCGTAAGACCAGTGCACACATAAACACGGACGGTTTTTACCTTATGATAATCCAAAACAGTTTTGGAAAACCAATACTTTCTGATATTATAATAATATCTAATCACAAGTAAATAACAATCTCGCAGAACGCTTGCGTCTCACGTTCCACATATATAGTATACAATCAAAATTGCAGCTCTTATTGGAGAATGGATTCCGACTATGACAAGGTATGGGACCACCTGCCGATAGTGTATCTCTAGAGGCGAATACACTGGGTTCAACAAGAACATCTTGCAACCCGGCCCACACATGACCGACCACTCATTTCGCTTGAGTGTATCGAATGTATATCACCAACGGTTGGGAGCTACCCACCGTTTCCCGAAAAGGGACAGCATCGAACATAGATAAAAGAATGAAATGGATTTTCTCTAGATAGGTGATATAGACCCTAATGGGAGCGACCAACTTAGCCATGCTGCTTGCCCGATTTCTGTCATTTCCCAATTGATGAGGCTTGAGGTCATAACGTATCTTTTGGAACACCTGACCACCATTTACTTTGAATACCACATCGTCATACCCGCCAAATCACAAATTGATTTCCCCAAAAATACCACGGGTATAAAGCAAAGAGAAACGAATTCCTCCACCACCAAACGTAAGTACGTTTGAAGAGATCAACTTACGCGATCCGTTAGATATGCTCTGTCAGACATTCGTCCATTCACGTTGTCCTGGGACCGGACAAACCGAAGGCACTATTCTATAAACATGATAGTCGTTGCATAACTCCGTCTTCAATTATCTTCATCATATTTGATCGCAACGCTAACGTCTATACAGAGTGGGTTTCAGATAATGAATCTGATCCCAGTCTCTCCGTATTGACGATGGAAAAGTGGCCAAAAACTTCGATAATCGGTGATTTAACTATCAAAGAAAAATAGGTGTACAACCAACGATCTTATTTCTAGATAGAAATTCCTATCGATCAATCATCATTCAATATTAATTTCTTTATATTGAATTATATTTAATTTAACCATTTCTATATATATTCATAAATATTTTATTTTCTAAATTTAGAAAATATACTTTATAAACCTTTGGAAAACATCACCATATTTACTTCCATTTCTTCTTTCCTATATTGGAAAATATTTCTGATCCTTATTTGGAAAACATTTCCAAATCTCCTTTAATGGATTTAAACAAATGTTTAAATAAAACTTCGTTATGCCAACCTAACCCATTACGGTCATTAACTCAATTCACTTAACCAACTTTCACTATCGAACCTTAACCACTTCTTAGATAAAACTGAAGTCAATCAAGTTGGGGTATAATTACCTCTCAGACCTTAATTGAATGACATTTCTAACATCGAAATAGACAAAGTTCAAACTTTAAATCTTTAAGAAACTTCCTTATGAAAACTCTTGGATTCTATTTATGAATCCTCTTCCTTTACAAAATCATTTGATTATAACTATAATGTTATAATTCCATGCTTTCAAAATATATTAACTTAAATATAACTTTTATATCTTAATTTGGATAAATAAACAAACAACTAATTTATTAACAAAGAAGTAAAACTTGATTTGAAACGGGAAGTAAACATTTCTTCCCTTAATTCGATATAATCGAATTCTAATGTATAATTCACTCTCGAATAATCACAATCCGATAACTCTCTTTCGAATAAACTATATTCGATTCCTCTGTTCGAATAACTAATATTCGATAATCCATTTCTTCGAATAACTATATTCGTTAATCTCTCTTCGAATGAACTATATTCGATTACTCTTCTCGAATAAGCAATATTTGACAACTCTACTTCGAATAAGTGATATTTGATAACTCTACTTCGAATAAGTGATATTTGATTAATTCCTTTTGACTAACTCTATACAATTTACTAATACTCGACTAACTCGAACTTGATTAACTCCATTTGAATACTCTAATTCGATTTAACTCCAACCGATTAACTCTAAATGATTAACCATAACGGGTTAACTCTAATTGATTAACTCTAACTGGTTAACTCTAACTGATTAACTCTAACTGATTAACTTCAACTGATTAACTCTAACAGATTAACTCTAACAGATTAACTCTAACAGATTAACTAATATTCGACTTAACTCCATTCGCTTGACTCTAGATCACAGCGATCACAATGGTTACGCCTGATTCCCTCAGGAAACATCCGACCGCCGTAGGCTATCTGCAGCCCTGCGAATTACGCTAGCAGTCGTACAAAATGGCAACTCATCCTGAATAACTATGTTTGACTAGCTCTATCGTAAATAACTATATTCGATCAACTCTAATTGAATAACGAATATTCAATTAAATCCTAATTCGATTCACTAGGTTCAATTAACTCCATCTGGTAAACTCTTTATCCGAATAACTAATATTCGATTAACTCTAATGGTTATAAATACTTCCTTTTCTATTTGTCTATATTTACTTGATATAAATATTTCCTTTATATAATTCCATTTATTTTCTAATTAAATATTTCTTTTATAACTTTATTTATTTTTAAAATCTTATTTCCATTTAATATATTCGTAAATACTTTACAAATATTTCCTCTTTAAATTCTATTTGTAAAATGTTTTACACATGTTTACCTTTCTATTTTATTTGTAAATGTTTTACCAATATTTTTCTTCTATTCCTTTTTAACTCCTTGATTTTATAAACTTTCCCAATTTAATAACCACTTCAAGCTTCCTTTTATATAAAATCCTTTGATTTTATATATGTAAATATTTTATTTCAACTTATTGTTTGAAATTTCCTTTCTCACATTCTAGTATTTCTTATGGTATTAAAATACCAAATAACAGTGATCAACACACATAATCAACAACATATTATAAATCACATCATATATCACAATATATGAAAAAAAGTCAAATAAATGTTGAGGAACCCAGTTGGGTCCCTTCGACCTGTTTTCCTGCATCTACAGATGCTAATCAACATAAATAACACGAATATAAAATATTCTGATAAACAGAATCAATATTCGATTAATGATTTATATATATCGTTATCGATATTTTCAACCAATTAACTAGAAGTTCAACCAAACAGCCAACACACAACAAATCAACCAATATTTATAAATTCTAAAAATACGTTATAAAAATAAAAGTAGAGCAGAGTTAGTGAGATTTACTCACATTGGTCGACTATCGTTAAATAACGATAATTGGTCATTGATTTGATTTAGGCACCATAAATCCAAATGAGCTCCAATTCACTCCCGGCCAGTTCCATGGTGTAGCCCTCGTCTATACGATCCGAACGGATCTGACCGTTTGAAATTATGATATTGTATGCGCAAGATACAATAATTTAAAGTTAATACATTTTTCTAAATTCAATTTAAACTGAAATACTATTTGATTTTGGGCTTTACCCTTTAACTAGGCCCATCCACCCATGTTAAAACCGTCCACACCTTTCCTTTCTTCCCCAAATTGATGTGATAAACCTGCACTATTTTCCTTGGCCATTTCCGTTCATTTCATCACCTCGTCCTCTCCCATCTCTTCACCGTGCACCAAACCAAAATCACCATTACACTACTCTTCACCTCCTCTCCAACCACATACCATCCTCACTTAACCTGAACTCACGATGGTCATCGCGGTCTCCAGTGACAGCGCAACCTCCACAGTGACCAACGACATTTTTTTCTCTCGATTTCACCCAAATTCTCACACATGCCCCTCCTTAACAACACAAACACAAATCTAATCTCCTTTTATACAATCGAAACCTCTAGCTCACCAAAACGTAAACCCTAATTCTACTGTGCTGAACGTCGAATCCAAATATGAGCGGTGAACCAAACAAAACTTGTATGGGAACCAAGATAAACCCCTCATGATTCCAATAATATATGTTTTGGAATTTAGTTGATTTTATTCGCAATTGTTTTGATTTTTCAAAACTCATGGTTTACAGTTGGAGGAAAAATGAAAACGACAGAACAAATGTTGAACTGAGAAATGGGATTTTAGGTTTTGAGAAGTTAAAGGTATTATATAGGATAAAAATATTATTTTTATACTCGATTTTTATATTCATTTTTAACCAACCGTTGTTTGTATTCGGCTTTAAAATTTCCCATGATCACATATGACACCCAAAAATCATGAAAATTGGCGTGCAGCTAGAGTTTGACATTACGGTCCCACCGAAACAGGTTTCGTCGAATTCCGACTCCGTTTGCTCACACAGCGTATTTTCAACCATCAATTTATCGACTGTTTTTCACATTAAAATCCCGTATGACCACATACTGACTTCAAAAATCACGAAAATTGCAATCTAACAATAATTTGACATTACGAATCCAACAAAATTAGTTTCGTCGAATTTGGAGGTTGTTTGCAAAACTGGCTATTTTTAAAGCTCTAAATAACCCTTTCAAATATATAAATATATTTAAAACAATTAAATTAAATATTTAAAAATAAATATTATCGTATATATTCACAACAAAATATCATACTGCTACACTGGGATTGTAACAACCTGAATTTTAATAACGTGTTATAATCAAGAATCAAGGAAGAATTAAAATTTAAAATATGAATCAAGGGAAACAGGCTATGCCATTGCGTTCGTCTCGGAAAAATACACGAAACAGAGTCCGTGTTTTCGAAAAACGGAGTCCGTATGACCAAGTTATGGCCCAACGAAGTTTCAGAAAATTCCAAGTCCGAAAAACAGTTCAAAATTCAAATCTGGAGCTGAAAAGACTGGGCGGGAAAATTTCCCGCCCAGCACCCAAGTCGACATGGGTGTCGACTTGGGTGTCGACACACCCAAGGTGGTGTCGACTTGCAAGTCGACGCCCCTGTCGACCTGGGTGGTCGAGCCCAGGCCACCTGGGTGCGCCTGCTTGTGTCTTTGGTCCTATTCTCGAAGCTTCCGACGGAATTTGATGGCTCAGATCTGATTTGGGGTTAATCCTATGGCCTAAACTACTCCTAATCTCTATAAAAACATCCTAGGACCTAACCTAAATCACTAAAAATCATTCTAGCAACTAAGTTCTGCCAAAATCTATCTTGATCATGGCCTCCATCTCCAACTCCAAGGGCTTATGCATTCAAATCGGGTTCAAATCAAAAGGTGCAAGCTTTCTACATCAAATCGAGGGTAGATCAATGTTGCTACGCAAATTTCATGACGATTTTTCAACAAAGGAGCCACCTTTCTTCGTCAAGACGATTCATGCTCCTAGCCCTCTTGCCACGCTATGTAAGTTCTAGCTACTTCTAGATCTAAACGGTAGTTTTAATGATGGCATGGAATAAAACGAGATTAAACTAAGTATGCTAGCCTATATGGACCTTGTCATGCCTCTTTTGTTTGAACCTATGACTTTTGGCTATGCTTAGTGACTAAATCATGCTATTCATGTTATGATTAACCTAGTTTATCTTGCAAGTTTGAATCTTTATCTATGGAGTGCTAGCATGAACCTTTGGGAACCATTTGACTTGTGAAACATTGGCAAAGACTTGACTTTGGGGCTTATGCATGTAAATGAACCCAAACCCCTTATGTTATCATGCATGCTTGTGGTCAAATTCTCTTATGATACTATGCATGTTTATGGCCAAATTCCCTTATGATACTATGCATGCTAGTGGCCAAATTCTCTTATGATGCTATGCATATTTTGAGGCCAAACCCCTTATGATACCATGCATGTTTGTGGCCAATCCCTTTTTGACATCGTGCATGTTGTGAGGACAATATGTAGCATAGTACCCTTACTATGTTGACTCGCTTTTACTTGGGTTGGAAACACGCTTTGGGGTAGGTTAGACGTGCGTGATTATGACATGATAATTTGACATGGGGTTTCATGGAAATATGGCACTTATGATACACCTAAATGTGGGCATGACATGTGGGGGCAAACATGGGACTTGAAACTAGACACTTGTGGGTTGTAAGTGTAATATGACACTAGACCAAACATGAAAGTGGCCAACTCGAGGTTGGGTTGAGTTTGTAGCATAAATCTACCCGGACCCGCCCGACTTAACTAGTGGCTACAAACAATAGGATCCAATGTGAGAAGTTGGTTATGTCGCGCTTAAGACCCGAGGTTAGACTAGGTTGTGGTGTAAAACTACCCGGACCCGCCCGACTTAATTAGTAACCAAAACAAGGTCTAATGTGAGAGGTTGAGAGTGCATTAATTAAATTAATGCCACATGATAAGGTTAAGTAAATTTGACTAATGACACTTAACCGATATGACACGAATGGGTAGGTTAAGTGGGACCAGGCTTGATTTCTTAATGACACTTAACCATACAAGACAATTAGGGGATGGGGTTAAGTAATTTACGCTTAACTAATCCGACTTGGTAATTAGATGGGGTTAGGTAATTTACGCTTAACTAATTCGACTTGGTAATTAGATGGGGTTAAGTAATTTACACTTAACTAATCCGACTTGGTAATTAGATGGGGTTAAGTAATTTAGACTTAACTAATCTAAACACGGTAATTAGATGGGGTTAAGTAACCTATACTTAACTAATCTAAACATGGTAATTCGATAGGGTTAAGTTAAACACTTAACCAATCTAAACTTGGTAATTCAATGAGGTTAAGCAACCAATACTTAACCAACTTAACATGACGGGGTTAAGTAACTTATAATTAACCAATTATACATGATGATTTGATGAGGTTAAGTAACCTATACTTAACCAATCTAACATGTGGACTTGATAGGGTTAAGTCACAAGACCTTTTGAATATACTTAACCCTTGTAGTACGATTAGTGGATGAGGTTAAGCTAACCCATACTAACCAATCCGACTCGATGATCTGATGCGATTAAGATAATCTATGCTTAATCAATCTAACACGATAATCTGATAGGGTTAAGACAAACCAATACTTAACCAATTTGACTTGATAGGGTTAAGTCATGCGCTTCTTGGTATACTTAACCACCTTGTAGGGCTAAGCCTTGAACTTAAATACTTAGCCAATCTTGACATGATTCGTAGGCGGGCTAAGTCATGAACCTGAATAACAACACTTAACCCAATAGACAAAACCCTAGTTAGAGGAACTAGGTAGAAAATCGTGGTTAATCAAGGGTAACGGGGAAAAGAAGCTAAGTGGTAAACCTTAGTTAAGTATAACTAAGTAATAATTCTTAGCCAAGGACATGGGACTAGTTCATGAATGGATGAGTAACCCGATATGGTAGGTCATCGCTTAAACACACGAGGAGGAGCAAATTATCCGACTTGGATAAAGGCTCCAACGAACTGGGTGACGAAGCGGTAGCTTCGGGGGACGTGAGGGTACTCTTGGTATCCCTCTGTGAGGTTGAAAGTGGTCCATGAAACCCGGCCTCACAGAGGTTAAGGTCTGCGATAGAAGAGCCAAGAGTATGCCTTGGTTGCTATGCGAGCGACCTAAAGACTGGGATGGATTAGCATGGAGTCGACGATACTTGATTTTGCCCTGGATAGCACGTCGCCGACTACCTACCATCTTTAGTCAATCGTGTACGAACAGAAAGGCAGAGAACTCCCAACAGACCATGTTCTTGCTATCGAGTCATGGGTGAGGTAGGCCCATAGGAAAGTGGGGCTATAGTGGGGCCGGGATGTGGTTCTCATACATGATTTTTCTTGGATTGCCTTTCAGTAGTTGAGGGAGGGATCACATGGGACCATAGCCACGGGTACAAAAACAGACCTTAATATCTGCATCAGCAGACGACTTAAAGCTCCCGACCGAGTTCCGTATTTCTCGATTTGCCCTGGCACGGAACTCGGATGGCACATTGAGGAACATGTGCGTCTAGACATGGAAAACGATTCACGATATATACGTGGGATAAAGGGCGTGGTTGACGGGTGGCATAATCCCTAGTGGCCCTAGGTGGCTTGAACCCAAACCGAGACACGGAAACGTTCATTAGGTAGCATAATCCCTAGTGGTCCTAGGTGGCATAAATCCTAAGTGAACACGCGATAGTTCATGGTAAGAAAACATAACAAGATCAAGGGTAGCAGTCCAAAACAACTTCAAGGATAAAATAGTACTACGTTGAGGTGGTATAGATTTACATGGGAAAGCCCGTACGGCCTACGGTAAAGGACTGAACTTATACATGGAAAGAAACATACGAGTGGGGAAAACCTACATATGCTATATATTAGGTTGACATGGACCATTACATGACATTGGGCAAGGGACATTCATAGTTAACACATGACGCGGGTTGGGATACTAGTACGAGGGGTGTAGAGCAAATATACATGATAAATACCGTGGGATGTTAGACATGATAGGTACCTTGGGGTAGTATACTGGATAGAAACCTGACGATGTGATACCTTGATCATGATACCTTAGTCTCTCTTACTACAGTAGTTCATCCAGTTATCTTGGCTTAGCTTATCTATCTTGTCGTCATCCTTATGTTTACTTTCAGTTTATGCATGTCATGTTACCTTTACCTGTTTTTATGCTGGAAGTAGATAGGACTTACCAGTCTTTACGACTGACCCCGTTTTCTTTCGCCTCTTTGTCTTCCGTTTCCCCCCAGGTTTTCAGGGAGGAAATGATGTGGTTTAGTTCGGACCTCATATGCTTGAAGGTCATCATGTATAGCGTGGTCTTCTCTTGGCTATGGCTGCTTCATCGCTTTATTTTGGGGAATAATTTATGAAAAGGTTTTATGCTTCTTTACTATTGCAAGACAGGTTTTTGATGTATTCTGATGTAAAAGGCTTTAGACCTTATTTTATAAGGTAATGAAATTTGTTTTACTTCCGCTGTTTTATATATGTTCTGTCTTGTAATATTTCTGTGCATGTTTACCTCGATAATGCTTCACCAAACCTAGTGCATTCTCTTTGTGAGTGACCCTAGCGGAGGTGGGGTGTTACAGGGATTTATAACTCGATTTTTCAAATCCAGTGTTACATCGATATTCGATTTATATTTAAAATTCCATTTTAAAATATAAATAAATCGATATAAATTGTAAAGGAATTCCATAGCGACTTTTCTAAATTTTGATTTGGACATAAATCAAAATCTACACGACGAAATCCCGATTTTCTCTTCCACTAGAAAAATATACTTCACCAGCTCCTAACGTTTCTTGTTTCACAGAAATCCGATTTAAAATGGACCCTGTACATTCAGTTGAAGTTCAAATCGCCAAATAGCGAACTACCGCGCCATTTCGAGCTCGATTTTAATTATATTACAATTATACGTTAAAACTGTCGTTCAAATAATATATTCGTTATTCTAATTCAATTCTAAACTGAATTAAATATCACAGATGATCCAATTCACACTATTTTGTGAATTCCACTATTTTTGACTATTTCAGAAATTAAATATATTATTATATTATTTTTTTAATTAAATATTCACTATAATTTAATTCAATGACCATTTCAATCTCTCAAACCCTATTTATATAATTAAATAAATTAATTATTATATCACTAAAAATACGGGTCGTTACATTCTTCCCCCCTTAAAATAATTTCGTCCTCGAAATTGGTAAGATAGAGAACAAACCCGATTGACTAGTACAAATTTTTTTGTTTACTTACCAACTTTAATTTCGACTGAACCAATTTAATTTCAATTAAAATATTAATTAATTATTATCAACGAAAATTTTCTAAAATCCTGAAAAAATTTCTAACACAAATTTTCGAAAAATTTCGCCAGCACCTCCTTTGTACCGGTCAATAGTTCAAACCCCAACTCGCCTCTTAGGCCTTCTCCAATCCAAAAGAAAATCAAACAGCCAAGCGGCTTGCCAAATCGGCCCATAAATCACCAAATCCATAAAATAAACGTGTACCTTTTTGTCAGGCATATCATTAAATCCTTTCATTCTACTGCCAATTCAGCATATACCAAAGTCATCCCAATCAATCTCCAATCACCTATTCTCAAATCCAATCATCCTATTTTCAAACCAAATTTCATACTCAATCTCCAATTCCATTACCAATTTAACCTCTTACTTACCCGTCCAATATACTTAAACAGATTCATAACTCACAAATCCAACTTTATTCGATATAGTTCTATTTCAATTCAATTTCCCCTTACTGGTTTTTATTCAATTCCAGTTTGCATTCACAAATTTCTATTTGATTTCCATTTCTGGTTTTAATTCAATTTCAATTTTCTTTCTCCAATTTTCTTTAAATTTGTTTTTAATTCATACTATCTTCCTAGGGATTTTAAAAAGTTTAGTTTTTCTAAAATAAATTATTCCCTTTCAGGATTCAAAACAACTTGTTTTCTCAAAACAATTCAACACAAAATCTTTGGTAGAAATTCGTCACTTAGCAACTCGAAAATGACACTGATGATGTGGCCATCATCATCAGAGTTATTTCCCAGCTATCAAAGTGAGTTCAATACTATATCCCTTATTAAAACCATATTTAAACACTTTCATTTTAAATCTTTCTCAAAATATCATTCACGATACTTGTAAACAATTTAAAATCTCCTAGGATTTTTAAAATTTTCTTAAACTTAACTCAAATCCACTTACAAACACTTTTCCCCAATTTCAGAATTTTAATTCCAATTCTGATTTAATTTAGATTTAATTAATCTATTTTTATATTATACGAACTCAAATTGGTTATTTATATAACCATTTCAATTATAATCAACCAACACATCCAATATATGATAATAATTCCAAGATATACCTTTCTTTTATATCAAAATATATTTTGGGTAAAATTATTTCATTTACCCTCTTTCAAAACATACTGAGTCAGGTTTATCATACTTGAGTGTTTAGAAACTCCTATCGATACAGTGGATCAAACTGATCGACCAGAACTTATAAACAACTCAACCAATAAATCTTCACAATATAAAACATTTTTATTTATAAAATCTACAAATAAGTTCACTCGTATATATATACACTCAACTCAATCTAGGGTATTACTAACCCATCTCTACTGAGTCACGCCACAGAGCCAAGGTAATCACTTAACCTTCAGCTCTGATACCACTGTAACGAACTGGGATTTCCGACCTAGAAAATCAACATAAAACCCATGTTAATTATTCAGGTATCGAACATTCCAGATCATTAATAGAAAGAAGTTAGAGGGTGAGAATAGATAAGATAGAAAATTAGAATAGAAGAAGAAGAAGATCACTACATACGGAATCAGGTTAACACGAATCTCATAGCAGAACGAATAAAATATATTATAACATAACTTTGAAATAAAACAGTATATATATATACAATAGCATTATCAGCGTACAATACTTACACACATCGGAAATAACAATAGCTATATATAATCCTGAAGCCTCCTGCTTCAAGCTCCTCCAAGTATATTTGTAAAGACCTGAACTACTTGACTGCACGTACAAATTTGGGCACCCAAGAGTTTAGGGAAAAACAAAACAAAATAAACTCTGAGTCAGTCATGGGACTGGTGTGAGTAAACTCAAATCATTTGGTTTAACTTTTCAAAATCCTTTTCAAAAGGAAAGATAATCGTAACACCAATCCACACATAAACACAGACGGTTTTTACGTTAGATAATCCAAAACAATTTTGGAAAACCAATACTGTCTGATATTATAACAATGTCTAATCACAAGTAAATAACAATCTAGCAGAACGCTTGCATCTCACGTTCCATATATATAGTATACAATCAAAATTGCAGACTCTTATTGGAGATTGGATTCTGGGTATGACAAGGTATGGGACCACCTGCCGATAATGTATCTCTAGAGGCGAATACACTGGATTCAACAAAAACATCTTGCAATCCGGCCCACACTTAACCGACCACTCATTTCGTTTGAGTGTATCGAATGTATATCACCAACGGTTGGGAGCTACCCACCGTTTCCCGAAAAGGGACAGCATCGAACATAGATAAAAGAATGAAATGGATTTTCTCTAGATAGGTGATATACACCCTAATGGGAGCGACCCACTTAGCCATGCTGCCTGCCCGATTTCTGTCATTTCCCGGTTGATAAGGCTTGAGGTCATAACGTATCTCTTGGAACACCTGACCACCATTTACTTTGAATGCCACAATGTCATGCCCGCCAAATCACAAATTGATTTCCCCAAAAATACCACGGGTATAAAGCAAAGAGAAACGAATTCCTCCGCCACCAAACGTAAGTACGTTTGAAGAGATTAACTTACGCGATCCGTTAGATATGCTCTGTCAGACATTCGTCCATTCACGTTGTCCTGGGACTGGACAAACCGAAGGCACTATTCTGTAAACAGGATAGCCCTTGCATAACTCCGTCTTCAATTATCTTCATCATATTTGATCGCAACGCTAACGTCTATACAGAGTGGGTTTCAGATAATGAATCTGATCCCGGTCTCTCCATATTGACGACAGAAAAATGGCCAAAAACTTCGATAATCCGTGATTTAACTATCAAAGAAAAATAGGTGTACAACCAACGATCTTATTTCTAGATAGAAATTCATATCGATCAATCATCATTCAATACTTATTTCTTTATATTGAATTATACTTAATTTAACCATTTCTATATATATTCATAAATATTTTATTTTCTAAATTTAGAAAATATACTTTATAAACCTTTGGAAAACATCACCATGTTTACTTCCATTTCTTCTTTCCTATATTGGAAAACATTTCTGATCCTTATTTGGAAAACATTTCCAAATCTCCTTTACTGGATTTAAACAGATGTTTAAATAAAACATCATTATGCCAACCTAACCCATTACGGTCATTAACTCAATTTACTTAACCAACTTTCACTATCGAACCTTAACCACTTCTTAGTTAAAACTGAAGTCAATTAAGTTGGGGTATAATTACCTCTCAGACCTTAACTGAACGACAATTCTAACCTCGAAATAGACAAAGTTCAAACTTTAAATCTTTAAGAAACTTCCTTATGAAAACTCTCGGATTCTATTTATGAATTCTCTTCCTTTACAAAATCATTTGATTACAGCTATAATGTTATAATTCCATGCTTTCAAAATATATTAAATTAAATATAACTTTTATATCTTAATTTGGATAAATAAACAAACAACTAATTTATTAACAAAGAAGTAAAACATGATTTGAAACGGAAAGTAAACATTTCTTCCCTTAATTCGATATAGTCGAATTCTAATGTATAATTCACTCTCGAATAATCACTATCCGATAACTCTCTTTCGAATAAACTATATTCGATTCCTCTGTTCGAAAAACTAATATTCGATAATCCATTTCTTCGAATAACTATATTCGATAATCTCTCTTCGAATGAACTATATTCGATTACTCTTCTCGAATACACTATATTTGACAACTCTACTTCGAATAAGTGATATTCGATTAATTCCTCTTGACTAAATCTATACAATTTACTAATACTCGACTAACTCGAACTTGATTAACTCCATTTGAATACTCTAATTCGATTTAACTCCAACCGATTAACTCTAATTGATTAACCATAACTGTTTAACTCTAATTGATTAACTCTAACTGGTTAACTGTAACTGACTAACTCTAACTGATTAATTCTAACAGATTAACTAATATTCGACTTAACTCCATTCGCTTGACTCTAGATCACAGCGATCACAATGGTTACGCCTGATTCCCTCAGGAAACATCCGACCGCCGTAGACTATCTACAGCCCTGCGAATTACGCTAGCAGTCTTACGAAATGGCAACTCATCCTGAATAACTATGTTTGACTAACTCTATCTCAAATAACTATATTCGATCAACTCTAATTGAATAACGAATATTCAATTAAATCCTAATTCGGTTCACTAGGTTCAATTAACTCCATCTGGTAAACTCTTTATTCGAATAACTAATATTCGATTAACTCTGTTGGTTATAAATACTTCCTTTTTTATTTGTCTATATTTATTTCATATAAATATTTCCTTTTTATAATTCCATTTATTTTCTAATTAAGTATTTCTTTTATAACTTTATTTATTTCTAAAATCTTATTTCCATTTAATCTATTCGTAAATACTTTACAATTATTTCCTCTTTAAATTCTATTTGTAAAATATTTTACACATGTTTACCTTTCTATTTTATTTGTAAATGTTTTACCAATATTTTTCTTCTATTCCTTTTTAACTCCTTGATTTTATAAACTTTCCCAATTTAATAACCACTTCAAGCCTCCTTTTATATAAAATCCTTTGATTTTTTATATGTAAATATTTTATTTCAACTTATTATTTGAAATTTCCTTTCTCACATTCTAGTATTTCTTATGGTATTAAAATACCAAATAACAGTGATCAACACACATAATCAACAACAGATTATAAATCACATCATATATCACAATATATGAAAAACAGTCAAATAAATGTTGAGGAACCCAGTTGGGTCCCTTTGACCTGTTTTCCTGCATCCATAGATGTTAATCAACATAAATAACACGAATATAAAATATTCTGATAAACAAAATCAATATTCGATTAACAATTTATATATATTGTTATCGATATTTTCAACTAATTAACTAGAAGTTCAACCAAACAGCCAACACACAACAAATCAACCAATATTTATAAATTCTGAAAATACGTTATAAAAATAAAAGTAGAGCAGAGTTAGTGAGATTTACTCACATTGGTCGACTATCGTTAAATAACGATAATTGGTCATTGATTTGATTTAGGCGTTTAATTTCACCATAAATCCAAACGAGCTCCAATTCACTCCCAGTCAGTTCCATGGTGTAGCTCTCGTCCATACGATCCGAACAGATCTAACCGTTTGAAATTATGATATTGTATGCGCAAGATACAATAATTTAAAGTTAATACATTTTTCTAAATTCAATTTAAACTGAAATACTATTTGATTTTGGGCTTTACCCTTTAACTAGGCCCATCCACCCATGTTAAAACCATCCGCACCTTTCCTTTCTTCCCCAAATTGCCGTGATAAACCTGCACTATTTTCCTTGGCCATTTCCATTCATTTCATCACCTCGTCCTCTCCCATCTCTTCACCGTGCACCAAACCAAAATCACCATTACACTACTCTTTACCTCCTCTCCAACCCCATACCATCCTCACTTAACCCGAACTCACGATGGTCATCGTGGTCTCCAGTGACAGCACAACCTCTACAGTGACCAACGACATTTTTTTTCTCTCGATTTCACCCAAATTCTCACACATGCCCCTCCTTAACACCACAAACATAAATCTAATCTCCTTTTATACAATCGAAACCTCTAGCTCAGCAAAACGTAAACCCTAATTCTACTGTGTTGAACGTCGAACCCAGATATGAGCGGTGAACCAAACAAAACTTGTATGGGAACCAAGATAAACCCCTCATGATTCCAACAATATATGTTTTGGAATTTAGTTGATTTTATTCGCAGTTGTTTTGATTTTTCAAAACTCATGGTTTACTGTTGGGGGAAAAATGAAAATGGCGGAACAAATGTTGAACTGAGAAATGGGATTTTAGGTTTTGAGAAGTTAAAGGTATTATATAGGATAGAAATATTATTTTTATATTCATTTTTAACCAACCGCTGTTTGTATTCGGCTTTAAAAATTCCCATGATCACATATGACACCCAAAAATCATGAAAATTGGCATGTAGCTTGAGTTTGACATTACGGTCCCACCGAAACTGGTTTCGTCGAATTCCGACTCCGTTTGCTCACACAACATATTTTTAACCGTCAATTTATCGACTGTTTTTCACATTAAAATCTCGTATGACCACATGCTGACTTCAAAAATCACGAAAATTGAAATCTAACAATATTTTGACATTACAAATCCAACAAAATTAGTTTTGTCGAATTCTGAGGTTGTTTGCAGAACTGGCTATTTTTAAAGCTCTAAATAACCCTTTTAAATATATAAATATGTTTAAAACAATTAAATTAAATATTTAAAAATAAATATTATCGTATATATTTACAACAGAATATCATACTGCTACACTGGGATTTATAAATTGATATTTCAAATCAAGTGTTACATTGATATTCGATTTATATTTAAAAATCCATTTTAAAATATAAATAAATCGATATAAATTATAAAGGAATTCCATAACAACTTTTCTAAATTGTGATTTGGATATAAATAAAAATCTACACGACGAAATCCCGATTTTTCTCTTCCACTAGAAAAATATACTTCACCAGCTCCTAACGTTTCTTGTTTCACAGAAATCCGATTTAAAATGGACCCTGTACATTCAGTTGAAGTTCAAATCGCCAAACAGCGAACTACCACGCCATTTTGAGCTCGATTTTAATTATATTATAATTATACGTTCAAACTGACGTTCAAATAATATATTCGTTATTCTAATTCAATTCTAAACTCAATTAAATATCACAGATGATCCAATTCACACTATTTTGTGAATTCCACTATTTTTGACTATTTCAGAAATTAAATATATTATTATATTATTTATTTTAATTAAATACTCACTATAATTTAATACAACGACCATTTCAATCTCTCAATCCCTATTTATATAATTAAATTAATTAATTATTATATCATTGAAATTACGGGTCGTTACGTACTAATTGAGAGCAAGTGACATTATTGGTGTGGCGATCCTTCGCAGTCATCTGGCATAGCTTTCATACTCATCTTTGGAATGTGACCCGTGTGATCATAATACATATTCTTCGGACACTTCTTTGGAAGGCAATCCTTGTGATCATCATTCATATTCTTCAAATGCGTCTTTTGAGGCGATCTTTGTGATTGTTAGGTGTATCATTGAGGCCCGTCTATAATAGAAGATCCCCCGTGGTCGTTAGACACAACCTTTTTGCTCATCTTTGAGGATATGATTGATCGTTTTATATAACCTTGTGCTTGCTTTTTTAGTTGGTGTGTTTTTGTTATTTGAATTCAATTTTGAGTTATGATATATGAATTTAGGATTTACCATACTCATGGTATTACCTATGGAAGGCAATATTTGGATCTAGGAATTTGTATTTGACGATATTACTGGTTCACATATGGGAATTTGTTGATTTAAGTTGATGATTTCAACTCAAGAATGTTGTCCTTTCGATTTGGGGATTTATTGATTTGTGGCGATATCTTATGAGTTATCACATTATAATGTGTTGTACTTTTGCATTTTCCCTATCATATCTATGTCATGCCCTATATTATTTATAATGCTACTTAACTATTTTATCTAGTATGAAACTAACCTGATTATTATTATAATAGTGCTCAGGAAAAACTGAATAGTTTCAAGTAATCATTGATTATCTTGTAACCTCATTTGAAGTCATCTCTCTTGTTTATGATCGACTCCTTGTTATGCCTTTTTGCTAGCAATTGGCTATATTATGTGTGTGTGTGTATATATATATAATGGGACAGAGACCTATTTTGTGTATATTCCTTTATTTTATCATACATCTTGTATTCTAGACGCTCATTGTACATATTTATCTAGTTGATCATTTTGTGCATAATGTATATATATGTTGCTCACCCTTTAATATTATGCACTAGTAATATATGTTGTTCTTATCATTTAATCTATGCCATTGCATATTTTGTTTTATGCTTGGATTGGTGTGTCGAGTCCATATTAGGGGAAAAAAGTATGTATCTTATCGTATTAACACTCGCTTAAGGCAAAGTATGTAGGCGGTCGCTCCTAGTAGAATACTATAGTATGAGAGTCCGAGTTCAAGCATGTCCTTGAAACCTTCCTTGGAGTTCAATAGGTTATATGGATTAGGAAATTTCTTAAGTGCCTTAAGGATCAAGTTGTTTGAATCTATTTTTCATTATGCGCTTTCTATTTTTGAATAATATATTCCTCGTATATCTCTTAACATAATCTTATCTAATTTTATAGTGATAGGGATTAAGGTAGACCCCTATGTCTTAATGTTAGGTAGTCTAGTGACGATAGAAAGGACAATGTATTTATGTCTGCACAATAACTTATAGTTCTTGTCAAGAAAACTCAATCTCATAGAAATTTTTTTGATTCTTTTCCCCATAAGTCGGACTTTTCTCATATGTGTAGCCTCTACGCTCGCTTGGGAGGCAATGCATTCAAAGACTATGAGAGTGTTATAGAAGCCCAAGTTTGGCTTAGGACATGTTACTGCATCTTCCCTCGCATAGGCCTATTTGATTTGCATCGGGCTCAGATTGCATCCAGTCAACTCAAGGAGTAATCGATTGAGTGGTACCAATTTTTAGTGATTGAGGCAGAAGAGATGGAGCTTACCAGAGAGCAATTTCGAGAACGCTTCAAAGCTGAGTATGTGCCCGAGTAAGAGAAGACATCATTGGTCTGAAAGTTTATAAGTCTTAGGCAAGACAAATTTTTTGTTCCCTATTATATTGCATCATTCAACTTTTCCAAATATAGTGTCAATCACATCAACTCCCCACTAAATAAGCGTAACAACCCACACTTTACTGTGCTCGAATTTCGACAAAAATCAAAACTCGACCCATCTAAGCATGGATCGTGTAAATCTGGTACCTACAAATAATGAGCATAATCAGAGTACAATAAAACTAACGCACAACAAAGATGAGATAAGATAGAAAACATTGACTAAAGCAACTACCTTAGTAGTGAATCACCACATCAATACAGAGCATGAGAGAATAAGAAGGGAAAGCCAAACAATAACACTTCCAAAGACATGTCTTCCCTTAGGACACTTTCAAATACATCCCGTTTGGTTTCACCCAAATTATATGTCTAACAAGGTTAGCGATTCTAACATAACCTTGTGAAGATTATGCACATTGATTGGCTACCAAACTCAAGGTAGCGCTTCCCATAGATAGATTATTATAATATACTGAGATAGAACTTTTATGTATGTATGTGTATATATATATATATATATAAAGCCTTTAAACCACCATAAAACTGATGTCAAAACTAAGAGGCGGGCATTCAGACTACTTAATACTCTACTAGTGAAAGTGATGGGTTTTATAGCTAATTCTGGCCTCACTCAAAATATAATATATAGGGAGGATTCCTATGATCACTCAAGGCCCAAGGCAGATCCATTGATCACTTAATACCTCGCTAGGTGTTTACGATACGCTATTATAAATTAGAGGGCACTAGCTACTAAGTCCTACTAATTTAAGGCTTCCATCATTCATGCATATCCTAACCTTATGAATTGGGTATTAGGGAATTCTCGGATAAATGTATTTTTTGTCTACATCTTAGTCTATTCTAAATCCGAAGTAAAGCATGTCCATCATCTTTGAGCTGTCATTCAGACACTTCAGAAGAATCAGTTAAAGGCCAAATTCTCTAAATGTTATTTTTGGAAAAAAGAAGTTAAATTTTTAGGTTATGTGGTTTGTGGGGCTGGCATTTCTGCTGATCCTTTTAAGATCAAAGCTATTTCAAAATTTGAAGAGACCGAATAATGTTTTAGAGATTTGAACGATTCATTGGATTGATGGGTTATTATCATCGATTCATAAAAGATTTCCCTAAAATAGTCTAGCCTCCATGAGCTTAAATAAAAAAGGAGTGAAATATGTTTGTTCGAACAAGTTTTAAACCACTTTTCATAATCATAAGAATCTTCCTTATGCTTCTTTTCTTATAGTTCCTAAAGGGAAACAAGACCTAGTAGTTTTTACTGATGCAAGTAGATTGGGAATTGGCGTTGTATTAATGTAGAGAAACAACGCGTTTGCTTATGCATCAAGGAAATTAAGACTAAATGCGGTCGAAGCACCACATCCTTGCTTCACACCAAAACCATCGATTGAAGAGACATCACGTCAAACCATCTATCAATCAAATCATTTTATCTTGCTCCTCAAAACTACATCATTGTCAATGTCAAATAGGACAAAATGGCCAACAACAATAGCAGTCGATATCGATTACTCTACAGTAGTCTATAACAGATACTTTAATCATGTATTTAACTAAAATTGGTCAAATACACATCCAGTGAAATGTTCGGCATTCGTCACAAAATTCAAGCTCATCGTTTAGTCCATCTCCATCTTCAGATCCATTTCCATGCTCTAATGTTGGTCCATCTTCAGATCAGGTTGCACTTTTCAGTGCTCCTTCGTAAATCCATATCATCTTACTTGAGACCAATCCGTGAGTTTAATCAGTTGGCACTATGCTCTATCACATCCTTATAGTCATCATCTCATGTGTTTAATGGATAAGCACTAACAAATATAGAAAATAAGATTTCCCGAATACTATGTCACCTTCTAACGACATTTTAACTAAATTAAGTAAACAATCATCCATGTAACCAGTAATAATACAATTATCTAAACTAGCAAACAAACAATCTTTATAGCATCCATGAAATATGTTAAACTTATCTAAGTGTTGATGTAAATTTTATGTCAAAATAGTTCAGTTCTAGCGATAATTTCAAAATAACACGTAATAACATGCAAATGATCCAAGAATTGAAATTCAAGTTTAAACTAATCAAATCATTTTTGATTCTTTTATTTATTATCAGCTAGGTTCAACTATCCTATAAATTTATATATATTCTAAGATTAAAAATCATCCAGAAGTATCAGATTTTTACTATACAAACAATTGTAGTTTAGCGAGAGATAATATCACTCACCTTAACCAAATTAACCCAAATTAGTGTCAAAGCTCCAAGCTCTCCAATAAAAATCTGATGGATGAAACTGCATCAAAAATGGATCTTATATGTAAAAGTTACGCTAGTCAGAACATTCAAAATTTGAATAGAAAATAGAAATATCACAAACACTCACCGATGAATGGAATCGTGCCACGTCAGCCCTCAAGAATGACATATTTTCCGCTGAAATCCACATGTCTTCCTCAATCCCGTGTGAATGCGTGAATCATGTGCTCAACTTCCTCCCTTTATCCAGATTTGAAATGCACGAGCTTTTCCCCTTACACCTTGATTTTTCCACCATCGATGATCTCTAGATCTCCGCACCACTAACCAGCGACGCGCCATCCAACCGCCTAGCCTTGCCTGAAATGCCAACCTCAGATGAACCCTCCTCCAATCAGAAAACGAGAAAATCCATATGCACATAAACTAAGACTCCCCCCTCCTTCGACTGCTAATTTACACCATACCATCGTCGTTCTCTTCATCTCTCGGTTCTCCGCACTTTTCCTTTGGTATCATGAGCTAATTCTCAACAATGGAGATTATGCGAGTCAAAATACAATACTTGTTCAATCTCGATTTTTGTGCACATCTTCCATGTTTGAAGTTTTAACTAAAGTGGATGGATTGAGAGAAGAAACGCGGGCCATTGAATGCTGAAGTTTTATGGTGGCTAGGGTTAGGGTTTGAGAATAAAATATTATTACCTTGAACTATGTGCCTATATTTATATTAGAAGATCCAAAATGGGCCAAATGAATCAAGAATATGACTGACACGTATAGACATGCGATCTAGACTTAAAAGTACCTTCTGAACACAATGGAATATGTTTAAAGGTCAAATTCCAATTTTTATGGCACCTAATTTTTTCTCGAACATTCAGTTTCCATAACTGAAATTAACACACATTTAGAGTTCGCACAACAAATGATTCATTCAATCATCATGAAATTTGTCTAAGTGTATCACCTTATTACTATAGTTCCGAAAATATATTTTCCATCGTGATCCGACACTGCCCTCTAAAATGGTAATTTTGGCACATATTGAGGCTATTTCCCCCTTAGAATGTCAAATCTCAAATTATGGAAATCCTTAATACTTTTTCTTTTAAAAATAAAGGGGGCTTGCTTACTGATATTCCTATTGTATATGCTTCCAATAATGAAACTGCTTAATATTTTGAAAAATGTCATAAATCCTTTGGATATTCATAAGTTTTTTTAATAGTTTATTATGTTCATATGAAAAAGAGGTGGTAATTTTATCCTTTTCAAAATATCAGAAATAATCAATAATTTTATCTTTGAAATACGTTTTGCCGAACCTACTATTTTTAGAATTAAATTCACTTGGAAATATGGTGCATGCAAAAATATTCATAGAATTCTTCATAATCAAATATTTTTAGCACAAATTTATAAATCCTTTTGTAATAATCTACCTCAAGCTTCTACCGATCATGCTCCCTGAAACGACCCGAACTTCCCTGGTAAGGAAAGCCCGGATTGAATTGAGAACAAGCCACATCAGGACGCAGACAGAAGAACATTTCACTGTTAATTACAACAATTCATCAGAATAAAGGAATATATAGAGTATAAACAAATAATATACATCAGAAAATATCAGAGATTTAAATTACATTTAAATACATCACTGTAGCGGAAAGTAATACAAAGCACAACTGAAGGAGATATACAGATACAGAGCTTTCCGGATATCATTCCAGCTGTAAACCAGGATCCTGTAAATATAAATCTGCAAAACCAAAACTACTAGCTGCCCATGTCAAAATAAGGGCACCTAGAGTTTAGGTTAAAACAGTAAACTCCAGGTCAGTCATGTGACTGGTGTGAGAACTAAAACAGTTATTAATCTTTATTTTAAAGTTCGGTAAATCAAGGGACCATGCCGTATAACACGGAACGGGTTTCCTCCCAAGAATACCAGTGCATAAAACAACAACGCAATGCTAAATAAAGAACAATGAAGCTATTATAAGACCCAGGTCCCATCACACAATGCAACGCAAGCCGGAGGATAGGGTTTTTACCTTATAATAGCCAAGAATGCTTGATACGTTTAAAACAAATCATTTGATACTATTATAAGTGTATAGTGTATAAAACAACTTCAAATCATAAGTATCAATCATAGACGACATAAGCGCCCCATCCCACTATGTCGCCATACTAGGCTCTACAAATAAAACTGCAAAGTCACGTATTGGAAGTTGGATTTCCATCCGTGAACCGAGGCAAAAGATAGTCCTCTACCGATTTGAGACTGTCTAGCCCGAGTCTAAGGATCAGAGCTCGAGTGACCCTTGGATCGTCAGGGCCGGTCCTCCGATGTAGATTAAAATGCCTGAACACTGCGTTTCCCCGCCCTTTGGGGCGTAAATGAGCCAACGAATGACTCCATCGGCTTCACATAGTAACCGATATATCCAAGGCGCCTCACAACAGCAACAACCACATACGTCAAACTCGTCAGGGCGTGTAAAACCACTGACGCCACTTCTAGCAAGAAGGAAACGCATGTCCTCCCTGAGGCCCTCTCCCGTTTCTGGTTCACAACCGGGGTGTGAGGCTCGCGAATCAACGTTACACAAAACTATGCCACACAAGTCGTGCTTTGATCATCAACCACAAGACTTTGCTTTTCAACAGAAGCCTTGATCAATTGCCACTTAGGCATGCCACACAGGCAATTCACTCCATGCATTTGATATCCATCAATATATAACCTCTGAGCTCGTACGTCTCAGAGAAGGGCGTTAAGCAAGAGAATAAATCCTCCGCCGCCAAACAGATATATATTCAATAGAAATCAGTCACACCGAATAAAGTCCAATGTCAGACACACAGTCCATTTACAAGTCCATTCTGGGTCTGAACGAAACCGGAGGCACCTTGTATCTCGCATATCCATTGATCTCCAAGTACGTCTTTAATGTAAATGATCATTATATATCAACATAGAATTCATGTTTGGTTGTAAATCAAAAACAATCATTTGTTAAATAAAAATGTATATACATTTGAAATTTACATTTTTAATGTAAATAAAATAGTAAAAAATAAACATTGTAATATAAAATGTGTTTGCATTGCATTTTACATTTTAAACGTAAATGCAACATTAAATAAATAAACATTTTGAAATAAAAATGTTTTGATATTAGATTTTACTTTTTAATGTATATGAAACATTAAAATAAAACATTTTGATATAAAAATGTATTTACATTGGAGATTTACATTTTTTAATGTAATGCAACATTAAAAATAAACACATTTGAAAAGGAAATGTATTGATATGAAATTTTACATTTTTAATGTAATGCTACATTAAAAATATAAACATTTGAAATAGAAATATATTGATATGGAATTTACAATTTTAACGTATGTACAACATTAAAAATAAACATTTTAAATGTAAATCAATATTAAAAATAAACATTTTAATGTAAATGAAATATTAAAAATAAACATTTTGAAATAAAAATGTTTTGACATTAGATTTCACATTTTAATGTAAATGATACATTGAAAATAAACATTTAGATATAAAAATGAATTTACATTTGATTTCACATTTTTAATGTAAATCAGACATTAAAAATAAACATTGTGATATAAAATAAGTTACATTCGGAATATATATTTTTAGTAAATGAAACATTAAAAATGTCCGTTGTTATATAAAATACATTTTCTTTGAAATATACATTTTTAATATAAATGAGACTTTGAAAATGATCACTAGTTAAACAAATATGTATTTATATTGAGATATACATTTTTAATGTAATGCAAGTTAAAAAAAGTCGTTTGTTATATAGAAATGCATTGATATGGAATTATACATTTTTAATGAAAGTACAACATTGAAAATAAACATTTTGAAAATAAAAATGTATTGATGTTGGAAATTTACATTTTTTTATTGTAAATGGAAACATTAAAATGTCCATTGTTTTATAAAATGTCTTCTCTTTGAAAATTTACATTTTATTGTAAATGGAAACATTAAAAATGACCATTGTTATATAAAATGTGTTTACATAGAAATTTCACCTTTTCAATAAAAAGAGTATATGAAAAGTTACATTTTTCAATGTAAATAAAGAATGAAATGAAAAGTTACATTTTTCAGTGTAATAATATATTGAAATAAAAGTTACAATTTTCAATGTAATAATATATAGAATAAAGACTACATTTCTCAATGTAATCAAAGAAAAGAATAAAGATTATATTTTTAATGTAATCAAAGAAAAGAGAAAATTATATTTTTAATGTAATCAAAAGAAATGAATAAGAGATTTCATTTTTTAATGTAATAAATGAAGGATAAAACAGTCTGCAACTCTAGTGCGGGTGGCGAGGGTTCCTAGCTCCCTAGGAAGAGGGAAAGGGTTCGATTCCCGCCTCATACGCTTTTGTTCAAATATGGAGGCTTACCATGTGCATAAGCCTGATGATCCCGCGGACCGGGCTAGGTGCACAAGGAGGAGTTTTACGGTAGTGCCGGTTTCTCCCCTGAAAAAATTCAAAAAGAAATGAAGGATAAAACATATTACATTTTTACATAATATATATGAAACATATAAAAGATTTAATGCTGGAAGAATTTGTATTAACATTGAAAATTTCATTTTTAATGTAATATATGATTTCATATATAAAAGAAATCAATGTTGAACTGAAAATGGTGTTGAAATCGTCGAACGATTTATATTTATATATAAATATAAATTGAAATAAAACGAATCGCGCTGCAGCAGTTCGCGTTTTGAAATCGTAACTTCAAACGATTATATCGAAAGATCCGACCGTCGGATTTTCCCAAAACTAGAACCATTGGGTTCATTTTGGAAAGATCTTTCCAACGATATAAAATTTGTTAAGATCCAAAAGTTAGATTTTGAGAAATGTGTAAATCAAATTTTGATGAAAACAACGCTAGGGCCATGTAAAGCATCGTTAAATTGAATATGGCTATTTTTAAATAAATAAAAATAGCGATAAATCATTATAAAATATTATAAACGATATGGAATAAAAAGAAATGATTCAAATTATATATATTCGAGAATTATTTGAAAAGTCTGAGTTAAATCTCATTTCAAATAATTATACGACGATTGGAAGTCGAAGATTTGAAGACGGTGATTGAAGACCGGCGATCTTCACTTCGAATGGATGACTACTGATGCCTTTGATTGGAGTTGTTGCCTTGAAAGGGTTACCATAGTAGTTGTCCGGACGTACTTGTTGATCGTCCGGATATGCGAGGGCTTCTCTTCCATATTGGACATATGGGACGAGGAATAAGGTGACTCTGGTTTCGTTCAGACCCAGAACGGACTTGTAAATGGATGTATGTCTGACATTGGATTTATTCTGTGCTGATTGATTTCTATTTAATATATATCTGTTTTGTGGCGGAGAATTTATTCTCTTACTTAACACTCTTCTCTGAGACGCACGAGCTCAGAGGTTATATATTGATAGTTATCGATCGCATGGCGTGAATTGTCAGTGTGACATGCCACGATGTAAATGATCAGGGCTTATTGTTGAAAAGCAGAGCCTTGTGGTTGATGATCAAAGCACAACTTTATTGTAGCATAGCATTGTGTATAGTGTTACTTCGCAAGCTTCACACCTCGGTATAAACCAGAAATGGGAGAAGGATCCAGGGAGAACATGCGTTTCTTTCTAGCTAGAAGTGGTGTATGGGTTATACAAGCCCAGATATTTTTACTTATTTGGATGATGGAAAGCGAGGAACCTCGGATATTGAGTCCCTAGTGGCTCTATTTACGCCCCATAGGGCGGGGAGACATATTGTTAAGGAATTATATATAATCCACTAACATTAGTTGTGGACCGGCCCTGTGGCTCCTAAGCGCTCACCTGAGTCTGAGTCTTGAGACATGGGCTAAATTGCCTCGAATTCGGTAAGGACGATCCCTTGCCTTGGTTCATGATGGAAATCCAACTTCCAGTACGACCCCATACAGTTTTGATTGTAAAACTAGTATGGCGACATAGTATATGGTAGCTATGCCGTCTATGATTGATACATTATGATTGAAATGTTTTTGAAAACATATATACACTAATAATAATATCAAATCCGTTTTTACCGTATCAAGCCTTTTTTACCATTATAAGGTAAAACTCAATCCTCCGGTTTGCATTGCATTGTGTGATAGGACTTGAGTCTTATAATGGTTTCAATTTTCTAAAAAGCATTGCGTTGTTTAACGATTTACTTTATTTATGCACTTGCAATCCAATGGAGTAAACCCGTTCCGCGTTAGCGGCGTGGTTCTGTGATTAGCCTCATTATTAAATAGGTTAAGTAGATTTCTCATACCAGTCCCATGACTGACTCGTAGTTTATTTCACTTTGCAAACTCGGTTGCCCTCTTTTCCACACGAACAACCTTGTATACAGGATTTAGCAGACTCAGTCTGGATAGCTATGGAGTTGATGATGGATCTTATCATTTTTCTATTATGCTTTTCAGACTTCATTTAGTATATTATGTTTGATTCCACTGCAGACATTTTATATTAAGTTGAAATCTGCATTATGTACTAAATATGATCCTATTATGCTGTGTAACTTTGATGATATATTATTCCCAGTGTAATTTGATGTACATTTTCTGCTTTAATTCTATATTTCTGTGCTGCTGTTATTGTTTATTGTTATATTCCAATGATTATCCTTACTTTCCTACTACGGGAGTTTGGGGTTATCACATATTCAATGATATACAGGCAATAATAGGGTTTAATCAAGCCAATAACCATCAAAATTAAATTCATCCAATTAACAATCATAACAACCAAAAAATCATATACATTCAAACAACATCCAAATCGATAGATAGATCGATATAGTCTATAGCTATTTAATGTAAGTGTTCTAACTTGTAACTCAATTTTAACAACAAATTAAATATCTATTTAATTCAATGTCAATTTATTGTCAATCCAAATTCCATTTATTCAAATTAAATTTAAACATATTTTTTAAATTTTCAAACAATCAATCAAATAATATGTCATATAAATATCTATTATGACATATCAGGTGTCAAGCAGCAATTATATTCAATTTTAACGTTGGTTTAAAATTCCGATTAATAGTTAAATAAACCACATAATATCATAAACTAATTTAACTTTACAATGTAAAATTTAGTACTTGTGAGTGGGTTTTACGCACTGATCTTTGATTTTACGTCTAACTAAAATCCAAATGAACACGGTTTTTCCAAAAGTATCCAAAATCAGGAAAAATAACATTATATTATCTAGAATTCTGCCATGTATCTAACTTGAAATTGCACACATGAAACAAAGCTCACATACAAAGGTTATTAAGGCGATTAGTAATTTATTAAAAATAATAATTTTTGCCTATATAAAATAATAATTAAAACAAACAACATATATCACTCTTGTACGCATGTTATTCTTCCTTTTATTGCTAAAATTGAACGCATTAAAACTATCAGGAGAATTATTATTTTATGATGATGGCTTCTGGTTTGGAGGTTGCAAGGTCATAGGTGGTGGACCTAGGTCGCAAAGAGGAGCAAGCATAAGTGGAAGAGCGAGAAAGGCGAATATGGGAAATAATGTCAGTCACTTAGATCATGGTGATGATAGAATATGGAAGAGGAAGGGTGTCAGATGAATGACGAAGAGAACCTAGCCTGTTGAGTAGAGGCGAGGCAGTGCAGGCGAAGGTGGTAAAGTACACAGGATGGATTTGTACGTGGGAAATGGAGTTATTAGTAGATGATTTGGTGGGTTGATGGAGATAGATGGAAGAAGGCTTGGATGGAATTAGTAAGGAGAATGGGTAGGGATGTGAGGAAGTGTAGGTGCAAGGTCGGAGTAAACAAAAAAATGGAAAATAAAAGAATGGTTATACTTATGGATTATATGAGACGAAGAATGAATAGGAGGGAGACATTGTAATGACCCGTATTTTCGGTAGCCAAACATTTTATTTAAATTATTATTTTAAATATTATATTTGGAATATTAATAGATTTTAATATTGAATTCGTTATAAAACGAAGTTTAAACATTATAATTTACATATAATTATAAAACGAGCTCGAAATGGAGTGGCAGATCATAATACTAAGTTTTGAACTTCAATTGAATATACAGGATCCGATATAAGTCAAATTTCAGAGAAACGTTTGAACCTTGTTGATTATAATTTTCGTATGAAAGAGAGAAATCTAGATTTCGTGTTATAGAATGTTAGTTATGTCCAAATCAAATTTTAAAACAGTCGCTATGGAAATTATTATTAAAATATAACATTTATTAATAAATTTAAAAGGATTTTAACATAAATTGGGCATCGTTTTAACTCGAATTGATGATATTATGTTGTGTAACTTATATTTGAAGCTGCATATATTATTCTATTTGGATATCTACGATAATAATAATTTGTTATTATTTAATTGAATTAATTTGGAATATAGTTAATATTTTATCAATATTTTTATAGCTTTAAAAATAGCCATTTTGCAAACGGTCTTGGTTTTCGATGAAATTAGTTTCATTGGAACCGTAACATTAAATTATTGTACAATATTAAATTTTGTGGCAAACAGATCTCATATGTGACAACGGTAGCCATAAATACTCAACCATTTTCTATAGCGCGTATGTAATTTAATTTAATTTAATAGCGAAGTATTTGTGTATAAATTGAGCAGATGATTGAATTAATCTACGAGACGAATTACATTGAGTTCGTATGGATGTTTAGAGCCAGGATAGGTAGGTAGTTTGTTATTTTTGGGCATCAGATATTTTGGTGTCCAAAATAGCGTTATTTGGTATATAAACATAGCGTACCGAGAAATAGTCCCGGAATGTGACGAAACTTATGTTGTTGGATTCGTACTAATTAATTATTATAAGATTTCAATTTTTGTGTCAATTGGACTTACCGTTTGATATAGCAACGATAAATGCCTAGATTTTTATTTAATCGTTTATATCTTTAGACATGGGTAACTTTAAAGGAATAAACAACTAGTCAAATGAACTTCGATTTTAACGAAACAAATTTCATTGGATCCGTAGGGAAAAGGTCTAGTAGAATTTCAAAGTTTCAAGTTGATTGGATTTATTTTGTGATCGTGGGAAATTTAAATGCGTGATTCTCAGCCTGTGAATTATAAAGGGCTTTTTACAAACGACCTCGAAATTTAACGAAACCTGTCTCATCGTGTCCGGACTATTTTTTTCATGCTAGGATTAGGGGTTTCATCTTGATCGGAGGTTGTATGTGCTTGATTCAATACGATACTTCGCGCGCAAGTTTCATTGTAATATAATATTAATAAATCTATCCCATTTCATTGCAAATGTGCCTGTGTAACCCTAAATTTGGTTAACCTGTGTTTTCTGCGGTCAATACTGATTACGCCTCCATCTTCTTCTCAAACAGCTGCAAACACACCACAAACTTCCTCTCCACTCTCGAAATACATTCACTTACACCGAAATCTTCCTTATACAAAGTCAATCAGCTAGATGAGAGTTATCATCTCAACGGCTGCGATCATTTTTCGAGCCTCGGGTTAGCCAGAATTCAACCCAAAACAGTCGGTTGTCACGAAGATTTTAGGAGCAAGTGGCTGAGCCGTGGAGGTTAAGGGTTATGGCGAAGGAGAAGCGAGGTGTGATGCATCGATTTTCGATCATTGATCATTTTCCGGTTGACCTAGGCGTGCGGCGGTGGACTTTTAATCGAATTGTGCGTGATGCCTATAAGGAGCAGAAGAACGAAACAAGGAAGGAAGCATTTGGTCCTAAAACTGTTAATAAGAAAGTAATTAAGTTATTAGTTTATTAATTAAAGGCTAATTAGTAATTAAGATCATTTATATTAAAACATTATAACTATGAGTTCAATTGAAATCATGCGCAGGTCTTAGATGAAGGGGACGGGACTGTACGTTTTTTTTGTCTGAAGATAAAGGGTACTTATATTACATAAAAGAGAAGTACAGACATTTGAATTGGCTAAAAAAATCAACATCAACAGATACTTTACAACAAGAAAAGATAGCCAACTCAAAAGCAGAAACACCACTACAGAATATTACAACAAAATGTATACAGAAATAATCCTGACCCACAACTTTAAAATCCAAAAGATATCAGCACATATATTCATTCAAGCCCAAAAACCCAACAAATTCTAACAGCTAACACTATGTCCAAACCACTTCATAACATTTGAAAATCAAAAGAACAACAAAAAACCCAGATATTAACGAAAACAATTAATCAGGCCCTTAAGTGAATTATGGTTTAACAGTATAATCAAGAAAGGTCGGGACAGCATTCTTTTGTCCCAAGAAAATGTGGATCAACATTCTTTTTTTTTCTGAATGAGGGGCAACCCTTCTGAACGAAGTACGAGAAAGGGAATAAACAAAGGGATCAGTCATGTTTTACATTATAAACGTAATTATACTAGGTTAATTAAAGTAATTAGAGAATTAATTATTTATTTAAATTATATAACTTAGAAATAGTAATAACATGAACATATCTTATCAGAATTGGACAAACAAGGTGTCATTGGAGCCGTCTTGATGAGTACTATGCTATGGAATAAAACTGAATGCAATTCAAATCAAACGAGATTTTTAATTAAATTAAACACTTTTTAATTTAATTAAAAACAACTGTTTCAACGACAAATCAAGGTAAGTTAAACTCACTCAACTCTTCACACTTATATTTTATACGAGTCCTGTTTTATAATTGTGTGCTATGTGTAATAACCCGGAAATTCTGAGCTAATTTAAAAATTTTATTTTGGCAATTTTAGTGAATTTTGAATATTTAAAATGAATAATTTTAAATAATAATGACGAGGAATTTATTTTGAATAGAATTAGAACGTATATATTTATATATACGTCGTCGTTAGAATATAAATATTTATTTATATATATAAAAGGAATTGAAAATGGCGCGGTAGTTCGATAATCCGATTTCAAATTCCGAATGAATGTACCGGGTGCAAAATAAACCGGATTTCAGTGAAACCAAAAAAATATTTGAATCTAATTGAGAATATCTTTCCAGCGAATCCGAAAAATTGAAATTTCATAGCGGAAATCAAAAGATATGTCCAGTTGAAAATTCAGAATAGTCCCTATGGAATTTCAACCCTTAAAAATGGGAATTTTGCAAACGGCCTCGATTTTCGATGAAACCACTTTTGTTGGATCCAGGATGTCAAATTATTGCTAGATTCCAAAATTCGTACTTTTTCGAATCGATATTTGAGCGTGGCAAAAGAAAACGCGTTTGACCAGTTTTAGTTAATTTAATCCACTGGAAAATGGCCATTTTTTAAACAGTCTCAGAATTCGACGAAATTAGTTTTATTAGGACCGTATCATCAATATGAAGTTAGGAAATATTTTTAGGGAATTTTTAGAATCCATATGTGGCCCCGGCAAATTGAAATGTGCGTTCAAATTCAATATATAAAATTATATTTTGATTTTGATGGAAACTGATCGAAACGATCGAATCAGCTTACGATACATATCCCATTATGTTCGGAATGGGGGTAATTAGCTAGGGACGACAGTCAGCGGGTTTGATTTCGAGTCCGAACGAAAAATTAACTTTTTAAAGGATAAAATAATTAAAGTATATTTATACTTAAACCCCCCTCCCCTACTTTTTCTCCCCCCCTCTTTGACCAAATCGACAGAAGGAAAGAAAGGAAAAAAAAAAACAGATCAAAACCCGATCCTTCTCCCCTCTCCCCCGTTGACCTCATCGCGCCCCCCCTTTCAGGTACCGCCACCTACGGCCGAGCGCCACCCACCCAGATCCGCCGCGCCATCTCCAAACCCCCCCTCCTTCCTTTGTTCAAAATCCGAAACCCCAAGCCCCTTACACCCAAAATTCCATCGCCCAGCCACCCATACCGCCACTAACCCGACCTCCGCACCTCCTCCTGGCCACCGCACCCCAACGCCACCTCCACGACCCCCAAGACCCACGGTGGACCCCCTTTCGTAGAAAACAGTAAGCTTTTCATATTTTTTTAATCTTATTTTAGGTAATTACCTTTTTTATATATAAAAATCAATGTAAAAGAATCAGTTTTGATATATAAATAGCAGAGTGGTTTTAAACATGAAAAGTTATGATTTTTACCATATAAAGTTATAATTTTTATTATATGTATAATCGGGTTTTACCTGTAGGTAATGATAGAAAGTTCGATTTTTACTTATATGAATAACATATAAAGTTGTGAATTTTATATACATAACGTTCAGATAAAAATTAGACTTTTGCATATATAGTAGCAACATAAAAATATGATTTTTATCGTTTGGTTAGCAAATTAAAAATATGATTTTTATATTATAAAGAGGATAAAAATATAATTTTTATAGTATAGAAAGAATAAAAATACGATTTTTATATTCTATAGTTAGTAAAAATTTGATTTTTATATATGTAGGGAAATAAAAATCTGATTTTTAATATATATATATATATGTTGAAATAAAAATGTGATTTTTATAGAGATGATATAAAAATTCGATCCTTATATAAGGAGTAGAAATATAAAATTATAATTTTTATATAAGAAGGAGCGTTATAAAAATATATTCTTTATTGGAAGAAGAGTGATATAAAAATATAATTTTTATATAGAGAATAGTGGGATACAAATATAATCTTTATTATATGAACAACGATATAAAAATAAAATTTTCATCTATATCGTAGCGGTATAAAAATAGAATTTTTATCCATGTAACATAGTTATAAAAATGTGATTTTTATATACATAGCAACCATATAAAATTGTGATTTTTATATATGTAGTGAATACGGGCAACGAAAGTAACAAAAGGCGAGCACGACGAAGATTTCTACATATGAAGAGTCGTGGCTTTTGGTTTAGCTTGGGTGAGAACTCCTCGCCTTTTATTTATTTTTCTGGTTGAAATATATACTAGGATGCAGACGGTGTTTAGTAGCACCCGACACCCGTCGTCCACAGACCAAGGATGACTTGTTTGTTTGATTTCTGTGTTGTGAAATTTGATTGTGTGATGTGAAATGGAATAAAATATTTTATAGTGGAAAATATTTTATAGCTAAAAAAATATAATTTTTAACGTGTATATAAAATAAATAGTAATAAACAAATCGGAGATTTGTTTATATACACTAATTTGACTGATATTGATTGGGATGATAAATTTTACACATCGCCCAACTGCACTAATAAAAATATGTGTTTGTTGATTTGAAACCCCACACGGGTATTGGGATGATATTTGGCGTACAGTAATCCCAATTATTTAGCTGTATGTCGATCGATTGGTCGACAGACTGTGTAAGCGTTAATTATTTATATTTAATGCTTATGCAGTTGTGTGGTGCACTCTGGATGATGGTTGATTATTCATCGTTGCTGTTATATACATGTGTTGTAGAAAATCCATATAATTAACATTATATGGTAATTGATTGGGCCTCATTCCAATTTGGAAAATAAGGAATATTATAAAAATAAATTCATGTGTTGAATTGATATAAATTCATGTGTTGAATAGAATAAACATTCATGTGTTGAATAAAAGCCGTGTTGATTAGATTGACGCCATTTTGACGTCAACGATATTTATATCGATTTTATTCATTTTATAATGAATATCGAAAGTGATTTCAAAATTTGATATTTTGAAAAGAATTGAAATTCGAATTAAGTTGAAAAGAATTGAAATTCAAATTAAATTGAAAAGAATTGAAATTTGAATTAAATTGAAAAGAATTGAAATTCGAATTAGATTGAAATAGAATTGAAATCGTTTTGAGTTGAATTTAAAACATATTGAAATTGAACTGAAATTGATTTGAATTGAAACCGTTTTGAATTGAAATCGATTTGAAATGAATTTAAAACGAATTTATATTGGAATATTCAATTTTGATTTGAAATTGAATATGTAGTTGAAATTGTTTTGAAAACGAATTTAAAACGATTTATAAAATATGTTTTGAAAGGAAATAGATGAAATATATATATATATATATTATATATATAATGGCCTGAATAGAACGCGCCGCGCTGCGGTAGTTCGCGAATTTCGACCATTGACTTCAAATGGACATTGCGGGAGATCCGACCGTCGGATTCTCCTAAAACCGGAACCGTTGGGTTCGTATTGAAAAGAGATTTCTAACGAACATTAGAGATTTGAAATCTAATGGTTGAATTTGGAATTATGTCCAAATCAAATTCGGAAAAGGTCGTTGTAAGTGCAGTTCGATGGCCGTTGATGGAAATCGACTGTACGAGTCTTGATAAAATTATTAAAAATAGTAATAATTTGTGTAAAATCATAAGAAATGATTTGGAAAGAATTGGGCTGAAAAAACTCCATATTTGAAAAGATAAAAATAGTTTTTTATCGAAATGAACTTGTCTTGAACTAGAATAATAATTTATTTATTTTTAAAATAAATAAATTGGATTTGAAATGGTTTTGAAAATAACCAGAATTTCCAATAATTGAATTGGAATGGATTTGAATCGAAATTGTCTTCGGAATATTTCGATGTTGGATTTCGTGATAGTACAGATATTGTTATGGGAATTTGAAAGATATATTAATATCGTTATTTCCAATACGATATTTGTTGATCGTAGAATTTGATATTGAATATAAGCTGGTATATTTTCTATTCAGAGCCTTGTATTTAATATCAGATGGGATTTGGGTTTGTCGTGAATGGTGTCTTCATTAACACTGTTCTTAACCCCAGTTGAGAAAAAGATTAAATATTTTATTTAGATTTAATGAAGTGCACCAATTAAATGGTATTTAATTGGAATCGAATTTGAATTGATTTTTGGGTTTATCGTGAACGGTGTTTTAAATAACACTTGTTCTTTAACCCGATAATTAATGGAATGTGATTTTGGGTTGTCGTGAACGGTATCTTCAATAATACTGTTCTTAGACCCAACAGAGTTAAGAAAATCAAAAACTAACTGGAGATTAGTTAAGTTGAATGGTTTCTTGGGTATTGATCTGATGTTGGTTTCGTCCTTAGGGGTTAATATTTAGGGAATTGCTCACTTGCTAATTTACGGTTAGGGACTAATTGAAATGTGATGTGATTTTGGGGTTTATCGTGAACCGTGTTTTAAATGACATCGGTTCTTTAACCCAGTTAAAAATTAAAGCTAAGTGGAGCTTTAATGAATCTTTAATCAGATTGAAAAGATCGAGAATGGAGTATCACCAGTTTTGCTCCTGGCAATAGTTAAATCTTTAATTAGATTTGAACATGAAATGGTAATTGAATTTACCGATAACACCATGGAGTTAGATATGAAGTATTACCAGTTTTACTTCATGGGATGAATAGGTTGGGATTGGGAAATTAAAACAAATGATTACTTCGGTAAGGTTCGTTAATCCTGACTAGTTTGAATTGACATTCAAAAAAAGATTAAAAAATAAATTTAGAAGAATTTATCTTTGATAAAATTAATGGGAACCTTTCCCTAATAATGTGAAATTTAGCAACTAACTGTAGGTTAGCTAAGAAGGATGGTTTCCTGGGTATTGATCTGATGTTGGTTTCGGCCTTCGGGGTTAATATTTGGGGAATTGTTCTCTTGTTAATTTACGGTTAGTGACTGATGAATTGGAATGAGGCGTATGTTGTGTTTGTGTAACACTTGTTTATTATATACATGAGTTATTCGGAAAGACCGGGTTAATCCCATTCTGAAAAACTAATTCGACGATGAGTCGAAGATGAAGACGGTGGTCGAAGACCGGAGGTCTTCACGACGTTTGGATAATTACTGATGATCTTGAATGGGCCGTACACCCAAGAGGAGGGAATCAGTTGGTGATCGTCCAGACGTACTTGGAGATCGATGGATATGCGAGGTACAACGTGCCTCCGGTTTCGTTCAGACCCAGAATGGACTTGTAAATAGACTGTGTGTCCGACATTGGATATCATTCTGTGTGATTGATGGATATCGGTTGCACGGAGTGGTTTGCCTGTGTGGCATGCTAAGATGCAAATGATCAAGGCTTCTGTTGAAAAGCAAAGTCTTGTGGTTAACGATCAAACCACGGCCTGTGTGGCATAGCTTTGTGTAGCGTTGATTCGCGAGCCTCACACCCCGGTAGTGAACCAGAAACGGGAGAGGACCTCAGGGAGGACATGCGTTTCCTTCTAGTTAGAAGTGGCGTTAGTGGTTTTACATGCCCTGACGAGTTTGACTTATGTGGTTGTTGCTGTTGCGAGGCGCCTCGGATATATCGATGACTATGTGAAGCCGATGGAGTCATTCGTTGGCTCATTTACGCCCTAAAGGGTGGGGAAACGCAGTGTTCAGGCATTTTAATCCACATCGGTGGACCAGCCCTGACGATCCAAGGGTCACTCGAGCTCTGATCCTGAGACTCGGACTAGATAGTCTCGAATCAGTAGAGGACTATCGTTTGGCTCGGTTCACAGATGGAAATCCAATTTCCAGATACGTGACTTTGCAGTTTTGATTGTAGAGCCTAGTATGGTGACATGATATAAGGTACTCATGCCGTCTATGATTGATATTTATGATTGTATATAAAATTAGAATCTAACAGGAAACGAGCTAAGATGGGTGGTTTCCTGGGTATTGGTCTGATGTTGGTTTCAGCCTTCGAGGTTAATACTTAGGGAATCGTTCTCTTGCTAATTTACGGTTGGAGTCTGATTAAGAATCAAAAGATGAAATTCAGCGTATCAAGCATTCTTTGGCTATTATAAGGTAAAACCCTATCCTCCGGCTTGCGTTGCATTGTGTGATGGGACCTGGGTCTTACAATAGCTTCATTGTTCTTTATTTAGCATTGGGATGTTGTTTTGAGCACTGGTATTCTTGGGAGGAAACCCGTTCTCTTTTATACGGCGTGGTCCCTTGATTTACCCAACTTTAAAATAAAGATTAATAACTGTTTTAGTTCTCACACCAGTCACATGAATGACCTGGAGTTTATTGTTTTAACCTAAACTCTGGTTGTCTTATTTTGACACGGGCAGCTAGTAGTTTTGGTTTTGCACATTTATATTCACAGGATCCTGGTTTACAGCTGGAATGATATCCAGAAAGCTCTGTATCCGTATATCTCTTTCAGTTGCGTATTGTATTATTTTCCGCTGCGATGTATTTAAATGTAATTTAAATCTCTGATATTTTCTGTATAATATTTATTCATACTCTGTATATTCTTGTATTTTGATGGAATTGTTGTAATATACAATGAAATTTTCTTCTGACTGGGTTCTTTTGTGGCTTGATCTCAATTGAATCCGTGATTTCCGTAAGGGGGATTTCGGGTTGTAACATCGTGGTATAAGAGCTTTTGTTTAGAAAGCTCAGAGAACAAGACACGTTAGAACCAAACGAAAGAATTCATCAGAAATTGGATTAGTAATATCCAACGAGAATGACTTGTTAAAGATATGATCAGTAGTATCCTAGAACGAGTGTGAAGAGTATATTTTTAAAATAAAAACAATTTTTGTTTTAAAAATTTAAATTCAATAATTCGTATTTGAATGTTTATTTATATTGATTTGGACTATCAGGTATATAGAGATTTTAATATACGTCTGATCCACGTGTATTGGAAGCCCCAATATACTGGATGGATATAGAGTCACACTCTAGTCGCCCGTGGATATTATGATGGTGGTTCGAAACATCATCAGAATTTATGTTCGAGTGACGAAAGTGAGATATCTATATATTTCCATTAGACTGGTATGAGAACCAAAACTAGATAGGGCTTATTGTTGTGAATTGGCATCAAAAATGTGATTTTTGGACTATATATCCAAGTTTTGAATTTCAAAAGCTAATCAACTAATTGATTGCTGGTTGTGTTGTTTGATTAATTAAATGTTGAACTTTAGCCAAATTATATCAAGTAGTGAGTGTATCGAAAATTAGTCGCATTTGCATGCATATACGTGTACTTACATTGAACAGGTCATAGCAAGGAGGCTAGAGCAGAAGAATAAAATTGTTTGCCCGACAAATAGGTACATGTTTACCGTAATTTACTGTTTTGTTTGGGTTTGGATGATTTTATGAGCCGATTGGCATTTTCTTTTTCTTTTGGATTGAAGAAGGCCATAGGAGGCTATATGAAATATCTCGAAGTCCCCGGTGCAGGGGAGGTTATGGCGTAATTTTTCGAAAATTTAGGGTTTTAGCCAAATTTTTGAAAAATTTGAAAAGTTCTTAGAAACTGAAAAGTTGAAGAACTTAAGCCGTAATGAAAATACTGGAAGTTGAGTTGATTTGTGAAACAGCTTTCGGCTTCGTTCCTTTTCGGGGACGAAAAGTTTTAAGTGGGGGAGATTGTAATAACCCGGAAATTCTGAGTCAATTTAAAAATTAAAATTTTGGCAATTTTAGTGAATTTTGAATATTTAAAATGAATAATTTTAAATAATAACGACGAGGAATTTATTTTGAATAGAATTAGAACGTATATATTTATATATACGTTGTCGTTAGAATATAAATATTTATTTATATATGTAAAAGGAATTGAAAATGGCGCGGTAGTTCGATAATTCGATTTCAAATTTCAAATGAATGTACCAGTTGCAAAATAAACCGGATTTTAGTGAAACCAAAAATATTTGAATCTAATTGAGAATATCTTTCCAACGAATCTGAAAAATTGAAATTTCATAGCGGAAATCAAAAGATATATCCAGTTGAAAATTCAGAATATTCGCTATGGAATTCCGGCCCTTAAAAATGGGAATTTCACAAACGACCTCGGTTTTCGACGAAACCACTTTTGTTGGATCCGAGATGTAAAATCATTGATAGATTCCAAAATTCGTACTTTTTCGAATCAATATGTGAGCGTGGCAAAGGAAAACACGTTTGACCAGTTTTAGTTGATTTAATCGATTGGAAAATGGCCATTTTTCAAACGGTCTTAGAATTCGACGAAATTAGTTTTATTAGGACCGTATCGTCAATATGAAGCTAGAAAATATTTTTAGGGAATTTTTAGAATCCATATGTGGCCCCGGCAAATTGAAATGTGCATTCAAATTCAATATATAGAATTATATTTTGATTTTGACGGAAACTGATCGAAACGATCGAATCAGCTTATGATACATATCCCATTGTGCTCGGAATGGGGGTAATTAGTTAGGGACGACAGTCAGCGGGTTTGATTTCGAGTCCGAACGAAAAATTAACTTTTTGAAGAATAAAATAATAAAATAATTGAAGTATATTTATACTTAAACCCCCCTCCTCTACCTTTTCTCCCCCCTCTTTGACCAAATCGACAGAAGGAAAGGAAGGAAAAAAAACCAGATCGAAACCCGATCCTTCTCCCCCCTCCCCCTTTGACCTCATCGCGCCCCACCCTTTCAGGTACCGCCACCTACGGCCGAGCGCTACCCACCCAGATCCGCCTCGCCATCTCCAAACCCCCTCCTTCCTTCATTCAAAATCCGAAACCCCAAACCCTTACACCTAAAAACCCATCGCCCAGCCACCCATACCGCCAATAACCCGACCTCCGCACCTCCTCCTGGCCACCAGCACCCCAACGCCGCCTCCCCAACCCCCAAGACCCACGGTGGACCCCCCTTTCGCAGAAAACAGTAGGCTTTTCATATTTTTTTAATCTTATTTTAGGTAATTACTTTTTATATATATAAAAATCAATGTAAAAGAATCAGTTTTGATATGTAAATAGCATAGTGGTTCTAAACATGAAAAGTTATGATTTTTACCATATAAAGTTATAATTTTTATTATATGTATAATCGGGTTTTACCTGTAGGTAATGATAGAAAGATTCGATTTTTACTTATATGAATAACATATAAAGTTGTGATTTTTATATACATAACGTTCGGATAAAAATTAGATTTTTACATATAGAGTAGCAGTATAAAAATACAATTTTTATCGTTTGGTTAGCGAATTAAAAATATAATTTTTGTGTTATAGAGAGGATAAAAATATAATATTTATAGTATAGAAAGAATAAAAATACGATTTTTATATTCTATAGTTAGTAAAAATTTGATTTTTATATATGTAGGGAAATAAAAATCTGATTTTTATTATATATATGTTGAAATAAAAATGTGATTTTTATAGAGATGATATAAAAATTCGATCTTTATATAAGGAGTAGAAATATAAAAATATAATTTTTATATAAGAAGGAGCGTTGTAAAAATATATTCTTTATTGGAAGAAGAGCGATATAAAAATATAATTTTTATATAGAGAATAGCGGGATAAAAAATATAATCTTTATTATATGAACAACGATATAAAAATATTTTTTTTATCTATATCGTAGCGGTATAAAAATAGAATTTTTATCCATGTAACATAGTTATAAAAATGTGATTTTTACATACATAACAACAATATAAAAATGTGATTTTTATATATGTTGTGAATATGGGCAACGAAAATAACAAAAGGCGAGCACGACGAAGATTTCTACATATGAAGAGTCGTGGCGTTTGGTTTAGCTTGGGTGAGAACTCCTCACCTTTTATTTATTTTTCTAGTTGAAATATATACTAGGATGCAAACGGTGTTTAGTAGCACCCAACACCTGTCGTCCACAGACCATGGATGACTTGTTTGTTTGATTTCTGTGTTGTGAAATTTGATTGTGTGATGTGAAATGAAATAAAATATTTTATAGTGGAAAATATTTTATAGCTAAAAAAATATAATTTTTAACGTGTATATAAAATAAATAGTAATAAACAAATCGGAGATTTGTTTATATACACTGATTTGACTGATATTGATTGGGATGATAAATTTTACACATCGCCCAACTGCACTAATAAAAATATGTGTTTGTTGATTTGAAACCCCACACGGGTATTGGGATGATATTTGGCGTACACTAATCCCAATTATTTAGCTGTATGTCGATCGATTGGTCGACAGACTATGTAAGCATTAATTATTTATATTTAATGCTTATGCAGTTGTGTGGTGCACTCTGGATGATGGTTGATTATTTATCGTTGTTGTTATATACATGTGTTGTAGAAAATCCATATAATTAACATTATATGGTAATTGATTGGGCCTCATTCCAATTTGGAAAATAAGGAATATTATAAAAATAAATTCATGTGTTGAATTGAAAATAAATTCATGTGTTGAATAGAATAAACATTCATGTGTTGAATATAAGCCATGTTGATTAGATTGACGCCATTTTGACGTGAACGATATTTATATCGATTTTATTCATTTTATAATGAATATCGAAAGTGATTTCAAAATCTGATATTTTGAAAAGAATGGAAATTCGAATTAAATTGAAAAGAATTGAAATTCGAATTAAATTGAAAAGAATTGGAATTCGAATTAAATTGAAAAGAATTGAAATTCGAATTAAATTGAAAAGAATTGAAATTCGAATTAAATTGAAAAGAATTGAAATTTGAATTAAATTGAAAAGAACCGAAATTCGAATTAGATTGAAATAGAATTGAAATCATTTTGAATTGAATTTAAAACGTATTGAAATTGAACTGAAATTGATTTGAATTGAAACCGATTTGAATTGAAATCGATTTGAGATGAATTTAAAACGAATTTTTATTGGAATATTCAGTTTTGATTTGAAATTGAATATGAAGTTGAAATTGTTTTGAAAATGAATTTAAAATGATTTATAAAATACATTTTGAAAGGAAATAGACGAAATATATATAATATATTTATATTATATATATAATGGCCTGAATAGAACGCGCCGCGCTACGGCAGTTCGTGAATTTCGACCATTGACTTCGAATGGACATTGCGGGAGATCCGACCGTTGGGTTCTCCTAAAACCGGAACTGTTGGGTTCGTATCGAAAAGAGCTTTCTAACGAATATTAGAGATTTGAAATCTAACAGTTGGATTTGGAATTATGTCCAAATCAAATTCAGAAAAGGTCGTTGTAAGTGCAGTTCGATGGCCGTTGATGGAAATCGACTGTACGGGCCTTGATAAAATTATTAAAAATAGTAATAATTTGTGTAAAATCATAAGAAATGATTTGGAAAGAATTGGGCTGAAAAAACTCCATATTTGAAAAGATAAAAATAGATTTTTATCGAAATGAACTAATCTTGGACTAGAATAATAATTTATTTATTTTTAAAATAAATAAATTGGATTTGAAAATAACCAGAATTTCCAATAATTGAATTGGAATGGATTTGAATTGAAATTGTCTTCGGAATATTTCAATGATGGATTTTGTGATGGTACAGATATTGTTATGGGAATTTGAAAGAAATATTAATATCGTTATTTCCAATACGATATTTGTTGGTCGTAGAATTTGATATTGAATATAAGCCGGTATATTTTCTATTCAGAGCCTTGTATTTAATATCAAATGGGATTTTGGTTTGTTGTGAATGGTGTCTTCATTAACACTGTTCTTAAACCCAGTTGAGAAAAAGATTAAATCTTTTATTTAGATTTAATGAAGTGCACCAATTAAATGGTATTTAATTGGAATTTAATTTGAATTGATTTTTGGGTTTATCGTGAATGGTGTTTTAAATAACACTTGTTCTTTAACCTGATAATTAATGGAATGTGATTTTGTGTTGTCGTGAACGGTATCTTCAATAATACTGTTCTTAGACCCAACGGAGTTAAGAAAATTCGAAACTAACTAGAGATTAGTTAAGTTGAATGGTTTCCTGGGTATTGATCTGATGTTGGTTTCGGCCTTCGTGGTTAATATTTAGGGAATTGCTCACTTGCTAATTTACGGTTAGGGACTGATTGAAATGTAATGTGATTTTGGGGTTTATCATGAATCGTGTTTTAAATGACATCAGTTCTTTAACCCAGTTAAAAATTAAAACTAAGTGGAGCTTTAATGAATCTTTAATTAGATTGAAAAGATCTAGAATGGAGTATCACCAGTTTTGCTTCAGGCGATAGTTAAATCTTTAATTAGATTTGAACTTGAAATGGTAATTGAACATACCGATAACACCATGGTGTTAGATATGAAGTATTACTAGTTTTACTTCATGTGATGAATAGGTTGGGATTGGGAAATTAAAACAAATGATTACTTCGGTAAGGTTCGTTAATCCCGACTAGTTTGAATTGATATTCAAAAGAAGATTAATGAATAAATTTAGAAGAACTTATCTTTGATAAAATTAATGGGAACCTTTCCCTAAGAATGTGAAATTTAGCAACTAACTGTAGGTTAGCTAAGAAGGATGGTTTCCTGGGTATTGATCTGATGTTGGTTTCGGCCTTCGGGGTTAATATATGGGGAATTGTTCTCTTGTTAATTTACGGTTAGTGATTGATGAATTGGAATGAGGCGTATGTTGTGTTTGTGTAACACTTGATTATTATGTAGGCGAGTTACTCGGAAAGATTGGGTTAATCCCATTCTGAATAACTGATTCGACGATGAGTCGAAGATGAAGATGGTGGTCGAAGACCATAGGTCTTCACGTCGTTTGGATAATTACTGATGATCTTGATTGGGCCGTACACCCAAGAGGAGGGAATCAGTTGGTGATCGTCCAGACGTACTTGGGGATCGATGGATATGCAAGGTACAAGGTGCCTCCGGTTTCGTTCAGACCCAAAAAGGGTGGGGAAACGCAGTGTTCAGGCATTTTAATCCACATCGGTGGACCGGCCCTGACGATCCAAGGGTCACTCGAGCTTTGATCCTGAGACTTGGACTAGACAGTCTCGAATCGGTAGAGGACTATCTTTTGCCTCGGTTCACATATGGAAATCCAATTTCCAAATACGTGACTTTGCGGTTTTGATTGTAGAGCCTAGCATGGCGACATGATATATGGTACCCATACCGTCTATGATTGATATTTATGATTGTATATAAAATCAGAAACTAACTGGAAACGAGCTAAGATGGGTGGTTTCCTGGGTATTAGTCTGATGTTGGTTTCGGCCTTCGGGGTTAATACTTAGGGAATCGTTTCTTGCTAATTTACGGTTGGAGTCTGATTAAGAATCAAAAGATGAAATTTAGCGTATCAAGCATTCTTTGGCTATTATAAGGTAAAACCCTATCCTCCGGCTTGCGTTGCATTATGTGATTGGACCTGTGTCTTATAATAGCTTCATTGTTCTTTATTTAGCATTGCGCTATTGTTTTATGCACTGGTATTCTTGGGAGGAAACTCATTCCCTGTTATACGGCGTGGTCCCTTGATTTACCCAACTTTAAAATAAAGATTAATAACTGTTTTAGTTCTCACACCAGTCACATGACTGACCTGGAGTTTATTGTTTTAACCTAAACTCTGGGTGCCCTTATTTTGACACGGGAAGCTAGTAGTTTTGGTTTTGCAGATTTATATTCACAGGATCCTGGTTTACAGCTGGAATGATATCTGGAAAGCTCTTTATCCATATATCTCTTTCAGTTGCGTATTGTATTATTTTCCGCTGCGATGTATTTAAATGTAATTTAAATCTCTGATATTTTCTGTGTAATATTTATTCATACTCTGTATATTCTTGTATTCTGATGGAATTGTTGTAATATACAATGAAATGTTCTTCTGTCTGGGTTCTTTTGTGGCTTGTTTTCAATTCAATCGGTGATTTCCCGTAAGGGGGATTACGGGTTGTAACACTATGATTGTTAATTGTTCGTTTGTTTATTAATTTATATTCATTTATTGACTGAATAGTTAAATTAAACGTTCATTTTGTTTAATTGAAAACCAATCATTATTTCTATCGATTAAATCCAATTGAGGTAACTTACCTCTGTGGTTACATTTGTAATAATATAAACATTATGAATGAATAATTGAATGTTTGAATTTCTAGTATTTTCCCAGTATTGTCTATTACAGTTATTATTGACAATTTATTATTAAAATGTTTATGTCATCTATTTAGATGGAAAATGAATTGATTGGCCATATTGAACTGAATGATTTGACTTTTGGTAACCCATTGTTTTGCAACAAATAATAGGTTAGAGGAATCCAACAGGATTCCTCATCGATATTTATAACGTTTATCAATTTGATCATATTGTTTGTATTGAATGTGAAATTGGTTTATATTTCACGGTTTGGTATTATAGAAGCCATTTTCTCTTTAGTACTATCGATTAAAAGAACTGATTTTTTGAAATCAATATTAAGTAGATTTCGAGTGGTTTCAAAGATATAAATATATTTTTATACGGATTGGAAATACGATTTTGATTGTAAAGATAAATATCAAAGTTAAATTTATAATTTCATATATACATAGAATATAACTAGTAGAGATATAATATATTACTAAATAAGTGGTTAAACGATATAAATTTTTTGTTTTGACTATTTAAATGTTGAAATGGTTTTGTAAAGGCCCTAACAGCCATAAAGGAAGTTTTAGATCAATTCAAAAATATTAAAATAAAATGATGGAAATGTAGATTATATGAGAATTTATAAAAGAGATTAAAAGTGACATTTGTATAAATAAATGATCATTTTGAACTGTTGTTCTAAAATTTACGAAATGTGATTAAATGACATTTCGTGAACAAGACTAACAAATCTGTAGATTTGTAAATGAGTATTGATTTGTGAATGGAATTTAATAATTTTAAATGAAGTCAGATTTGAAAATATAAATATGGATTTATAAATGAGATTTATAAATGGGATTGAGATGAATAAATGGGGTTTCGGTTGAAATGACAAATATGAATTTGTGATTGGATTCAAGTCTAATAGTTGAAATACATTGTTAAATCAAGATTTATCCAAAATATAATATAATTGAATATACGAATATGAGTTGATTTATACGTGAAATGTAATAACCCGGAATTTTTGAACCAATTTAAAAATTTTATTTTAGCTATTTTAATGTATTTTGAATATTTAAAATGATTTATTTTAAATAATAACGACTAAAACTTTATTTAAATCGAAGTTAGAATGTATAAATTTAATTTAATTATAATACGAGCCTGAAATGGCACGGTAGTTTGAAAATTCGATTTTTAAATTTCAATTGAATGTACAGAATTCAATATAAGTCAGATTTCAGTAAAACCAGAAACATTTGAATCTGTTTAACTATAGCTGAATGTGGGAAACTGAGATTTCATAATATAAATTGAAAGTTATGTCCAGTTTAAAATTTAAAATAGTCGCTATGGAATTTATATATATTTTAATATAATATATATAGCCCTTAAAAATAACCATTTTGCAAACGACCTCCTTTTTTTGACAAAACCACTGTTGTTGGATCCGGAATGTCAAATTATTGTTAGGTTTCAAATTTCATAATTTTTGAAATTAATATGTGAGTGTGGTAAATATAAACGTGCTTGTCAATTCTGTTTAAATTTAATCAACCAAAAAAAGGCCATTTTTCAAATGATCTCCAAATTTGACAAAATTAGTTTTGTTAGGACCGTATCGTCAAAACATAGCTAGATTTAATTTTTTTTGTAATTTTTGGAGTCAGTACGTGGCCCCGGTGAATTAAAATGTACGTTTAAATTCAATATATATTGATTTATATTTTAATTTTGACAAAAACTGATCGAAACAATCGAACTGGCTTACGAAACATATCCCATTGTGTATAGAATGGGAGTATTTGGCTAAAGGAGACAATTGCTGGGTTTAATTTGGAGAATGGACAAAACAGAATTAATTAGAGAATTAAATATAATATTATATTGCTTATATATAGACCACAAAGCTTGGACAAACCCTATTTTTATATCCAATGTGATCAACCGGGAAAAAAGGCCACCTCATTTCAGAACCAACGACCGATATTTCGCATTCTTCCCCATCGATTTTCTCTAAATCCCTCAAACAAAACCAAATATTCCCAAAAGCCAAGTTAACGAGCATGATGAGATTGAGAGATTGACGGTTGAGATCTGATTTGAGGTGGTAGGTAGCCAAATCGTTTGGTTGAAGTACTGTCGGTTGTAAGGCTTTTGAGGGAGGAGGGGCATCGAATTGTGTGCTCTTTGGGGTGGTGGTAGGCGCCGTTGAGGCGCAGGAGGCGACGACCTTTGATCATCATCGTTGGCCTGAAGGGAGGGGCGTCGGGAAGTTTTTGTTGCGAGGTTGGTTACGGTTTTAGTTCGGCTCTATCTGGAGTGAGACAACGTTGAAGAAGGAGTTAAAGCTAATGGTGATTAATTAGTAAATTGATTAAGTTTTAATTATATTAGTTAGTAAATTAATGTAATTAATGCTTGTATTATCATATCTTGTAAAAACGAAATCAGAATTCGACGATTTCGGATCCGTTGGAATTGCAGAAAAAAGAGCTTCACCATGGAACTGACTAGAACCAATTTGGAGAAAGTTAGAATTTTTGACTAAATTAAATGGCCGGTTTAGTCTAGTTAAAACAACAGTCAATAAACAATGATGGAGTGGAACCCAATGTGTGAACTTCTCACTGATTTTTTTTTGCATAGCTATTTATTTTATAACTACATATATGAACCGCCAGTATTGATTTTTATTAGTTTTTAATTATCACAAAAATTGTATACGATGTCGATTATCTCACCTCCCTCATCCACAGACCATGGACGATTTAGTTAACTGTATAGTGTTTTGTTTGTGATGTTGGAATGTTTAATATATTAAAATATTGTTGTTATTATTATTATAGAAATTGAAATTAAAATTATAAATATCCATTTATAATTTAAAATAGTAAAATTGGGATAAATATCCATTTACAAGTCGGACGACTTGTTTATGTACACCTATTTGAGTGATATTGATTGGGATGATAATTTTTACACATCTCCCAAGTGCACAAATAATAGTCAGTATTTGTTGTTTGAAAACCCCACACGGGTATTGGGATGATATTTGACATACACTAATCCCAATATTTAGTTGTATGTCAATCGATGGGTTAACAGACTGTGATGAGCGTTATTTATTTATTTTAATGCTTATACAATTATAGAATGCACACTGGATGATGTTTGAATGTGTAACGATTATTTATCATTATTGTTGAATACATGCAATGTATGAAATCCATATAACTGAAATTATATGGTAATTGATTGAGTCGCATTTCGATTCAGATATAACGAATATTTTAAAATAATATTCTGTGAATAATCAAAATTTGGTTTTGATGTCCGATTTTGGATCGACACGAAATGTTGAAATATATGAAGCCGATTTAAGTATATACACCATTTTTAGCTCGAACGGATTTGTTTATCGATTTTATTTAGTTTATAATAAATATCAAAAAAGAATTGATTTCAAAATATAATATTTTGAAAATATTATCATTTTAATATTATAATGATACAGAACATTCAATTTTGATTTAAAATTGATAATGAAGTTGAAATCGTTTTAGAACGAATTTATAAACGATTTATAAAATACGTTTTATATAGAAATCAATGATATATTATATATATAATGGCCTTAATAGAATGCGCCACGTAGCGATCGTTCGCGAATTTCGACCATTAACTTCAGATGGACGTAACGAGAGATCCGATCGTCGGATTCTCCTAAAATTGGAATCGTTAGGTTCATATCGAAAGTAGTTTTCCAATGATTATAAGAGATTTGAAATCTAACGGTTGGATTTGGAATTATGTCCAAATCAATTTTAGAAAAGGTTGTTATGAATGCAGTTAGGTGGTCGATTTTGGAAACCGACTGTAAGGGCCTTAATAAAATTATTAAAAATATGGAAAAATTGTGAAATCAAAATAAATGATTTGGAAAGAGTTTGGATGAAAAATTCCGGTGGTGAAAAGATAAAAGCATATTTTTATCAAAATGAACTGGTTATTTACTAGAATAATAATCCAATGTTTTCAAATAATTAAATTGGATTTGTAAATAGTTTTGAGATAACCAGAATTTTCCAATGAATAAATTGGTGGATTTGAATGGAAATAATCTTCGGAACATTTCGATATTGAATTCCGTGATTATACGGATATTGTTGAGGAATTTGGAAGATATAAATATCGTTATTCCCAATACGATATTTGTTGGTTTCAAAATTTGATATTGAATATAAGCCGATAAATTTTTTATTTAGAGCCTTGTATTTAATATCAATTGGATTTTGGGTTTGTCGTGAATGGTGTCTTCAATAACACTATTCTTAAACCCCGATGAGGAAAGAATAAATCTTTTATGTAATATTTAGAGAAGTTTACCAATTAATTGATATTTAATTGGAATTGAATTGAAATTGGATTTTTGGGTTTATCATGAATAATGTTTCAAATAACATTCGTTCTTTAACCCAATTAATAGTGAAGAGATGAATTCGAATTTATAAATCTTTTTATTCAGATTTAATGCAAAATTTTCCAAAGTAAAGTTTTCCAATTTAATATATTAAATTGGAATTGAATGGAATTCGATTTGGTAATAATCGAGATGAGCTTCTGTGAAGGAAGACCGTTTCTATTTATGGAATTTGAAAGGCTTTACAGTTATTCCATTTATAATATTGATCGGATACAGAAATTTATAGTGATTATATATACTGATTTGTTTTCCGTGAAGATCCCATAGTTAATGGAAGATGATTTGGGTTTATCGTGAACTGTGTTTTAAATGACTTAACCAAGTTAAAGACAAGATTAATTTACCTAAAAATTGAATAACCATAAAGTATTGATTTTTGTGATTAAAAACCAAGGTTGAGTTTTAATGAATATTTAGTTAGTTTGAAATGAGAATGGGATAATTAAATTTATCGAATTCAAGAAATGATCAAGGATGGAGTATCCCCATTTTTACTCCAAGCAATAGTTAAATTTTTAATTAGATTTGAACGTGAAATGATAATTAAATTTACCAATAACACCGTGGGTGTTAGATAAGGAGTACTACTGGTTTTCCTCCATGGGATGGATAGGTTGGGATGGGTTAATATAAATTAATGATTAGTTCAGTAAGGCTTGCTAATCCCGACTAGTTGATAAACCTTAATTTGGTTTAGAATTGATAAAGGATAAAATCAAATCTTTTGAATTGATATCAAAAGGAAGACTAAAGTATAAATTTAAAAGAATTTATATTTGATAAAATTGATGGGAACCTTTCCCAAAGGATATAAATATTTTAATAAAAGAATATTCTGAATTGGAATGTAGCGTATGATGTGTTTTGTAGCACTTGATTATTGATGTTAAAATACGCGGGTTATTCGGAAAGACCGGGTTTATCCCATTCTGAATAACCGATATGACACCAAAAAGTCGATGATGAAGATAATGGTTGAAGACCGGACATCTTCACATCATATGAATGATTACCGATGTCTTGATTGGGCTGTACACCCAAGACAAGGTAATAAGTGGTGATCATCCAGACGTACTTGGACATCGACTGGATATGAGAGGGCCTCTCTCCTGCATTGGACATATGAGATGAGAAATAAGGTGCCTCCGGTTTCGTTCAGACCCAGAACAGACTTGTAAATGGATGTGTGTCTGACATTTGATTTCATTATGTGTTGATTGATTTCTATTAAATATATATCTGTTTGGTGGCGGAGAATTTATTCTCTTCCTTAACACCCTTTTCTAAGACGTACGTTCTTAGAGGTTATATATCGATAGACATCAGTTGTATGACATGAATTGTCAATATGGCATGCTAAGATGCAAATGATCAAGACTTTTGTTGAAAAGCAAAGTTTTGTGGTTGATGCTCAAAGCATGGCTTTAATTAGCATAGCTTTTTGTATAGCATTAATTCGCGAGCCTCACACCCGTTATGAGTCAAAAATGGGATAGTGACTGCAGGGAGTGCATGCATTTCTTTCTAGTTAGGAGTGGTGTCATGGCATGGAGCCTAAACAATTTTACTTATGTGGATAGTGTATTGCGAGGCACCTCGAATTTGAGTCCCTAGTAGCTCTTGATGTGGTCGACATACTGACCAGATTTTATGCCCCATAGAGTAGGGAAACATATTGTTTAGGAATTACCAATCCGCTAATGTGAGTGTGGACCGGCCCTAAAGATCCAAGGGACGATGCGTTCTGTTCCTGAGGCACGGGCTAGAGTGTCTCAAATTCGGTGAGGACGATCCCTTGCCTCGACTCATAGATGGAAATCCAATTTCCAATACAACATTTTTCGGTTTTAGTTGTAGAACTAGTATGGCGGCATGATATATGGTACCCATGCCGTCTATGATTGATACATTTATATTTGAAATTGTTTCGACACTATGCACTTATAGTAATATCAAAATGATTTGTTTTAAAAGTAGCAAGCATATTTGGCTATTATAAGTGAAAACTTTATCCTCGACTGCATCCATTGTGTGATGGGACCTGAGTCTTATAATAGCTTCATTTTTCTCTTTAGCATTACGCTGCTTATTTTTATGCACTGGTATTCATGGGGGATAAACCCGTTCCATGTTATGCGGAGTGGTCCCGTGATTTACTTAACTTTAAAATAAAAGATAATAACTGTTTTAGTTCTCACACCACTCCCATGACAGACTCGGAGTTTATTGTTTTAACCTAAACTCTGGGTGCCCATATTTTCCACACGGGCAGCTAGTAGTTTTGGTTTTCACAGATATTTCTTTTCCCAAGATCCTAGATTACAGTTGGAGCTATATTCGGAAAGCTTTATATCCATGTATTCCTTTCAGTTTCTCAGTTGATATATGTATACATTTTAAATTTCCACTGCTATGTATTTTAATCGCTGATATTATTTTCCGTTGTGTAATATTTATTCGTACTCTGATATATTCTTGTACTCTGATGTAAATTGTTGTAATTGCAAAGAAATGTTCTATTATTTGTGTTATGATGCATCGTGTTCTCAACTCAATCCGGGCTTTCCCGTAAAGGGGAATTTCAGGTCGTTTCAGCATGGTATCAGAGCTTTAGTTTACAAAGCTCGAGAACAAGGCCCATTAGAACAAAAAAAAAAAGAATTCATCAGAGATAGGATTAGTAACATCCTATAAGAACGAATCGTTAGAGATAGGGTTAGTAATACCCTAGAATGTGTTTGAAGAGTATTATTTATTAAAAAACAAATATAATTTTGAAAATTATGTTATATTATATGTATTTGAGTTTTTTATTTTAAATTGATTTTGGACTATCGGGTATAAGGAAATTTTGCATATACGTCTGACTTACGTGTCTTTGAAGTCTCAAATATATTGGGTAGATATAGAATTACGCTGTAGTTGCCAGGAGATGATTCTGATGATTGTAGCTACATCATCAGAGTTTATGTTCGATTTTCAAAAGTGGGATATCTATATATTTCCATTTGACTGTTGTGACTTGACATTGAAATATGATTTTAAATGTATAGAAGTTATATGTTGAAAATTTAACTGACTATTGATTGCTAGTTGTGATGTTTGATTATTAATTTAACTAATAAAATTATTGGAATAATAATTAATTTAACCAATAATAAAATAAAAGGTGAATTAAGCCAAACCGAATAAAATATTGAATTAAATTGATAATGCATACGTACACATGTATATATATTGAACAGGTCATAACATGGAAGCTAAGAAGAGGAATAAAATTGTATGCCCGACAAATAGGTACATATTTACTATATTTATTGGGGTTTTGATGATTTTATGAGCCGCTTGGCTTTTATTTTTCTTTTGGATTGATGAGGGTACTATGAGGCAAGTTGTGGTTTTACCGATAGGGCTGTACAAAGGAGGTTATGGCGAAATTTTTCAGAAATTTAGGGTGCTAGACAAATTTTTGAGAAATTAGAAAATTGTTAGAAATTGAAAAGTTGAATAATGCAAGCTAGAATGAAAGTTGAGTTGGTTAGTTAAACAACTTTTAGCTCCGTTCCTTTTCGAGGACGAAAAAATTTTAAGTGGGGGAGATTGTAATAACCTGGAATTTCCGAACCAATTTAGAATTTTTATTTTAGCTATTTAATGTATTTTGAATGTTTAAAATGATTTATCTTAAATAATAACTACTAAAAATTTATTTCAATCGAAATTAGAACGTATACATTTAATTCAATTATAATACAAGCCTGAAATGGCGCGGTAGTTTGAAAATTTGATTTTTAAATTTCAATCGAATGTACAGAATTCAATATAAGTCGGATTTTAGTAAAACCAAAAATATTTGAATCTGTTTAACTATATCATTCTAACGAATGTGAGAAACTGAGATTTCATAATATAAATTGAAAGTTATGTCCAATTTAAAATTTAAAATAGTCGCTATGGAATTTATATATATTTTAATATAATATATATATCCCTTAAAAATAGCCATTTTACAAACGACCTCCTTTTTCGATGAAACCACTTTTGTTGGCTCCGGAATGTCAAATTATTGTTAGGTTTCAAATTTCATAATTTTTGGAATTAATATATGAGCGTGGTAAATTTAAACATGCTTTGTTAATTCTGTTTAAATTTAATCGACCAGAGAAAGGCCATTTTTCAAACGATCTCCAAATTTGACGAAATTAGTTTTGTTAAGACAATATCGTCAAAACATAGCTAGATTTAATTTTTTTGTAATTTTTGTAGTCAATATGCGGCCCCGGTAAATTAAAATGTACGTTTAAATTCAATATATATTGATTTATATTTTAATTTTGATGAAAACTGATCGAAATAGTCAAATGGCCTTATGAAACATATCACATTATGTCTAGAATGGGGGTATTTGGCTAGGGGCGATAGTCGTTATGTTTAATTTGGTGTACAGACAAAATAGAATCAATTAGAGAATTAAATATAATATTATATTGTTTATATATTGACCACAAAGCTTGGTCAAACCCTATTTTAATCTCCAACTTGGTCAACTGAGACAAAATGCCGCCCCATTTTAGAACCAACGACTGATATTTTGCACTCTTCACCACCGATTTTCTCTGAATCCTTCAAACAAAATCAGATATTCCTAAAAGCCAAGTTAGCGAGCATGATGAGATCGAGAGATTGGACAGTTGAGATCTAATTTGAGGTGGTGGGGTGGCCAAATCATTTGTTTGAAGTACTGTCAGTTGTAAGGATTTTGAGGGAGGAGGAGGCATCGAATTGCGTGCTGTTTGGGGATGGTGGTAGGCACCATTGAGGCGCACTAGGTGACGACCTTTGATCATTGGCCGGTGGCTTGAAGGGAGGGGCGTCGAGAAGTTTTTGGTCCGAAGTTGTTTATGGTTTTAGTTCGGCTCTACCTGGGGTGAGACAACGTGGAACTAAAACAAATGGGGATTAATTAGTAAATTGATTGAGTTTTAATTATATTAGTTAGTAAATTAATGTAATTAATGCTTGTATTATCATATCTTGTACAAACGAAATCAGAATTCGACGATTTCAGATCCGTTGGAATCCAAAAAAGAGAGCTTCGCCATAGAACTGACTAGAACCAATTTGGAGCAAGTTGGAATTTTTGACTGAATTAAATGGCCGGTTTAATCTAGTTAAAACAACCATCAATAAAGAATGACGGAGTGGAACTCAGTGTGAGAACTTCTCGCTGATTTTTTTTGCATAGTTATTTATCTTATAACTGCATATATGAACTACCTGTATTGATTTTTATCAGTTTTTAATTATCACAAAAATTGTATATGGTGCATGTTAGCTCACCTCCCTTGTCCACAGACCATGGACGATTTAATTAACTATATTGTGTTTTGTTTGTGATGTTGGAATGTTTAACATGTTAAAATATTGTTAATATTATTATGGAAATTGAAATTAAAATTAAAATTAAAATTATAAATATCCATTTAAAATTTAAAATGTAAAATTGGAATAAATATCCATTTACAAGTCGGAGGACTTGTTTATGTACATCTATTTGAGTGATATTGATTGTGATGATAATTTTTACACATCGCCCAAGTGCACAAATAATAATTAGTATTTGTTGTTTGAAAACCCCACACAGGTATTGGGATGATATTTGACATACACTAATCCCGATATTTAGTTGTATGTCAATCGATGGGTTGACAGACTGTAATGAATGTTATTTATTTATTTTAATGCTTATATAGTTGTAGAATGCACTCTGGATGATGTTTGAATGTGTAATGATTATTTATCATTATTGTTGAACACATGCAATGTATGAAATTCGTATAACCGAAATTATATGGTGATTGATTGAGTCGCACTCCAATTCATAAATAACAAATATTTTAGAATAACGAATATTTTAAAATAATATTTTGTGAATAATCAAAATATGATTTTGATGTCCGATTTTGGATGGACAAGAAAATGTTGAAATATATGAAGCCGAGTTAAGTATATACGTCATTTTTAACTCAAACGGATTTGTTTATCGTTTTTATTTAGATTATAATAAACATCGAAAAAGAATTGATTTCAAAATATAATATTTTGAAAATATTATCATTTTAATATTATAATGATATGGAATATTCAATTTTGGTTCAAAATTGAAAATGAAATTGAAATCATTTTAAAATGAATTTATAAATGATTTATAAAATATGTTTTAAATAGAAATCGATAATATATATATTATATATATTTAATGGCCTGAATAGAACGCGTCGTGCAACGACTTTTCGCGAATTTCGACCGTTAAATTCAGATAGACATAACGGTAGATCCGACCGTTGGATTCTCTAAAAACCGGAACCATTGGGTTTGTATCGATAGGAGTTTTCCAATGATTATAAGTGATTTGAAATCTAATGATTGGATTTGGAATTATGTCCAAATCAATTTCAGAAAAGGTCGCTACGTATGCAGTTTGGTGGTCGATATTGGAAACCGACTGTAAGGGCCTTTTAAAATTATTAAAAATATGGAAAAATTGTGTAGAATCAAAATAAATGATTTGGAAAGAGTTTGGATGAAAAACTCCAGTGTTGAAAAGATAAAAACATATTTTTATCAAAGTGAACTGGTTATTAACTAGAATAACAATCCAATGTTTTTAAATAATTAAATAGGATTTGTAAATGGTTTTAAAATAACCAGAATTTTCCAATGAATAAATTGGAATGGATTTGAATGGGAATAATCTTTGGAATATTTCGATATTGAATTTCATGATTATACGGATTTTGTTGAGGAATTTGGAAGATATAAATATCATTGTTCCCAATACGATATTTGTTGGTTTCAGAATTTGATATTGAATATAAGCCGATAAGATTTCTATTCAGAGCCTTGTATTTAATATCAAATTGGATTTTGGGTTTGTCGTAAACGGTGTAGTCAATAACACTGTTCTTAAACCCCAATGAGAAAAGAATAAATCTTTTAATTTAGATTTAGAAAAAATTGCCAATTAATTGATATTTAATTGGAATTGAATTGAAATTGGATTTTTGGGTTTATTGTGAACAATGTTTTAAATAACATTTGTTCTTTAACCCAATTAATAGTGAAGATATGATTTGGAATTTATAAATCTTTTTTATTAAAATTTAATGGAAATTTTCCAAAGTAAAGTTTTCCAATTTAATATACTAAATTGGAATTGAATACAATTCGATTTGGTAATAATCGAGATGAGCTTATGTGAAGGAAGACCGTTACTGTTTATGGAATTTGAAAGGCTTTGTCGTTATTCCATTTATAGTATTGATTGTATATAGAAATTTATATCGATTATATATATATTGATCTGTTTTCCGTGAAGATTCCATAGTTAATGGAAGATGATTTGGGTTTATCGTGAACTGTGTTTTAAAAGACATTAGTTCTTTAACCCAGTTAAAGACAAGATTAATTTCCCTAAAAATTGAATAATCATAAAGTAATGATTTTTGAGATTAAAACCAAGGTTGAGTTTTAATAAATCTTTAATTAGTTTGAAATGAGAATGGGGTAATTAAATTTATCAAATTTGAGAAATGATCGAGGATGGAGTATCACCAGTTTTACTCCAGGCGATAGTTAAATCTTTAATTAGATTTGAACGTGAAATGGTAATTAAATTTACCGATAACACCGCGGGTGTTAGATAGGGAGTACTATTGGTTTTGCTCCATGGGATGGATATGTTAGGATTGGGTTAATATAAATAAATGATTACTTCGGTAAGGCTCGCTAATCCCGACTAGTTGATAAACCTTAACTTGGTTTAGAATTGATAAAGGATAAAATCAAATATTTTGAATTGATATCAAAAGGAAGACTAAAGTATAAATTTAAAAGAATTTATATTTGATAAAATTGATGGGGGGACCTTTCCCAAAGGATACGAATATTTTAATAAAAGTATATTCTGAATTGGAATGAGGCGTATGATGTGTTTTTATAGCACTTGATTATTGATTATAAAATACGCGGTTTATTCAGAAAGACCAGGTTTATCCCACTCTGAATAACCGATACGATGATTAAAATTCGACAATAAAGACGGTGGTTGAAGACTGGAGATCTTCACATCGTATGATGATTACTGATGTCTTGATTGGGTTGTACACCCAAGACAAGGTAATAAGTGGTGATCGTCCAGACGTACTTGGAGATCGACCGGATATGCGAGGACTCTCTCCTATATTGGACATATGGGACGAGAAATAAGGTGCCTCCGGTTTCGTTCAGACCCAGAACAGACTTGTAAATGGATGTGTGGTTGACATTGGATTTCATTATGTGTTGATTGATTTTTATTAAATATATATCTGTTTGGTGGCGGAGAATTTATTATCTTGCTTAACACCCTTCTCTGAGACGTACGAGCTTAGAGGTTATATTTCGATAGACATCAGTTGTATGGCTTGAGTTGTCAATGTGGCCTGCTAAGATGCAAATGATCAAGGCTTTTGTTGAAAAGCAAAGTCTTGTGGTTGATGATCAAAGCACAGCTTTAATTAGCACAGCTTTGTGTATAACATTAATTCGCGAGCCTCACACTGGTATGAGTCAAAAACAGGATAATGGCTGTAGGGAGTACATGCATTTCTTTCTCGCTAGGTGTAGTGCCATGGTATGGAGCCCAGAAATTTTTACTTATGTGGATGATGGATTGCGTGGTGCCTCGGATTTGTGTCCCTAGTGGCTCTTGATATGGTCGACATACTGACCAAATTTTATGCCCCATAGGGCAGGGAAACGTATTGTTCAAGAATGACCAATCCACTAAAGTAAGTGTGGACCGGCCCGAAAGATCCAAGGGACGATGCGTGCTGTTCCTGAGGCATGGGCTAGATTGTCTCGAATTCGGTGAGGACGATCCCTTGCCTCGACTCATAGATGGAAATCCAATTTCCAATACGTCATTTTTTTGTTTTAGTTGTAGAACTAGTATGGCGACATGATATATGGTACCAATGTCATCTATGATTGATACATTTATATTTGAAATTGTTTTGACACTATGGACATATAGTAATATCAAAATGATTTGTTTTAAATGTATCAAGCATGTTTTAGCTATTGAAAGGGAAAACTCTATCCTCGACTGCTCATTATGTGATGGGACCTGAGTCTTATAATAGCTCCATTTTTCTCTTTAGCATTGCGATGCTTATTTTTATGCATTGGTATTCATAGGGGCTGAACCCATTACGTGTTATATGGCTGTTTACTCCTCAAAAATCATATACACATTGATGAATCGGGACGCGGGGAATGACCGATCAGATGGATACAGGTACTGATCGGACGGTCCTAATAGTGTGAACTATGTTCCATCGTTGTTATCCCGGTCGGTCATAAAGATACAAGACCAAGCTGTAATGTTTTGGAGTTCCATAGCAGTCAGTTAGTTATCCAATCATACCGATCGATTAGGTCGAGGCATAGCCGACCGGTCATGCCAGGAGCAGCTCGCTTGGATAAGTTCTACCATACCGAACAGTTAAGAAGACCGACAACCGATTGGCATGGTATGAAGCACACAGCTGATCAATCACACAGATATGAAGATGAGGCATACCGACAGGTCGGTTATGATTCAGACCGATCGGTCCTCTAGACAGTTGTTAACAAGCTGGCCGGTGGCAATTTCCTTAAATTGAACACAGACCGACCGGTGGCCTGCACATGATATCTTAGCTCTCCCTCACTCCTATAAATAAGGGGCCAACCCCACTTTAATGGGGATCGAATCCCCTTGCCACAAAGTGCTACTAAAATCTCTCCAAAACTATTTCACATAGTTCTAACACTCATCCATCATCATCAAGTGAAGATTCGTTCATTCATCGATCATGGCTTTCATCAGATCCATCCAAGTGATCTAGGAGTTTGAGATCTATCATCCAAATACAAACTCTTGAAGAAATCCTTCCAATACTTCTCCGATCATACCTTATTCCTGCTGGTCATACCATTTCTTCATCGCTTTCTGTGAATTTAAGTGTGATCTACAAGTGAGAGAGTGATAAAACTTGTAAGAGTGAATCAAACCTTGTAATTGATAAATTGGTAATGGAATCCTATGTGAAAGTGGATGTAGATCTCTTTTGGATCGAACCACTATAAAAACGTTCATGTGTTTTACTTTAATGTTCTCTATGCTTGTGATTGTGGCTCCACATACCTTTAGTTGAAGTACTTGAAAGAGTACCTTTGGTGTTTCATACCCTTTTTGGTGTAAACATTTTGGCGCCCACCATGGGGCCGCATTCGATCTTCAATTCCCTCTTGCTCTCTCATAAAGTTGAAGGCCTTGCATTGAGAATCTAAGTCTACCAAGGATCTTTCCGTCAAATTTAAGTCTCCTTCTGAAGCCACGGGTAGACCAACGTAGAAGAATGCTAGCAAAACTGTCGATGAAGTTGATGACGCCGCCAACAACGAGAATACTCCCCTCACCAACCAATTTGATGTTGGCGAAAGTTCTAAGGTCGGAGACGCCATAACGAGAAGTGAGGTGGATGAATTTTCCGCGAGTCTAACAAGCCAAATAGACATTTCAAACAATGCCATGCTGAAGAAACTTGAATCCATGTTCACCATGCAAGCTGCTGCGGCGAAAACTACCATGAATACTGCTCGTGCTAAGTCCATCCAAACCAATCATCCAGAAAATGCGGGTTCTTCTTCTTTAAGTCCAAAACAAGGAAATTCTATTCAAGAGGTTACAAATCTTAATGATCCTCGTTGCAAGGAAGCTAAGTCACCTACGCGCAACCATACCGATAAAGCAACTTCTCGACAAGCACTTGGAACCACCAAAGGGGCACCTCCCAAAGTGGGAGGCTCAGGGCCACAGAATCTGAACCGTGACCGTTTGCTTATGCAAACATTGGGTAAAGATGGCGGCGTTTGCTCATGGTCCATCTCAATAAAGAAGAGCGCATATCGGAAATGGTACGTAGTATTATGAAAAGAGTTCAAAGAAGAAGGATGATGAAAACGAGCGGGGATTTGCTCCCACCAAGACCCCACTCACGGTGAGGATAAAAATGGTTCCATACCCGAGTAAATTCAAGCTCCCGACATTGCAAGCCTACAACGGAACCAGTGATCCCAACGTGTTCCTTTTTAAATATGATCAACATATGGATGGGGAGCGTGCCACAGATGAGTTGAAGTGCCTTTACTTTCCAACTTACCTTGAAGGTGTGGCGTCGCTGTGGATCGCAAAGCTACCACCCAAATCTATGGATGATTTTTCTACCATGGCCAAACTATTTAGAGAGAAATTCAGGCTTCATGCTACGGAAGTGTGGGATGTCATGGAACTAAACAAGCTTGAACAGAGGCCAGGAGAGCCCATCAGAGCTTTTCTCACCCAGTTCAATATCGTTGCAACTGAGGTTGGGAATTATGAGCCACGATTGGCTTTGATGGCTTTAAAGGGAGCCATAAATAAAAAGATCAAACTTGGACGGTGGATTAAGAAGAAGAAACCAAGTACACTCGAGGAACTGTTTGATAAAGTGGAAGAGTACATAGGCGTGGATGAAGATCCGGCCTATGCCTTGGATGCTCCTGAAAGTAGCACACAGCTCGAAAAGAAAAACAATGATGCATAAGTTAGTCAGAAGAATACAAGTGGTCAGAAATGGGGGAATGATAGGAAAGATAGCCGAGCTAATATGAAATTTTGTTTCTTTAAACATTCAGAGTTGACTCCTTTAAACGATACTGTAGAAAACATCTTCATGGCAACTAAAGACAGTGAAGAATATCCGACGCCAAAACCAGAAAAGGTCAGTAATGCTGGGATAAAGTCCGGAAGGTTTTGTCGATTCCATAACCAACCGGGCCACAGTACAAATGAATGTAGACATTTGAAGAATCTTATTGAATATTTCAAAAGGAAAAACAGGCTGCAATAATACATAAAGAACCCGCAGAATGCTCAAACCTCTCAAGGGCAAGGGACACCTGCAGGACAGCCCAGACAAAATGAGAACTCTCTAGTTGATGTTATCCCATGGCTAATCGTCAATACCATTTCAGGAGGGCCTCATCCAGTCGGAAGAAGTTGGGAGGACCTTGTGAAGTACACAAGCGAGATGAAAAGCCTTTCTAAAGGAGAAGAACTCATGATCATAAGCGAAGATTTCTCGGCAAAGATACCAAAGACTCCATGGGATGATATTGTATTCAAAGAAAGGCACTCAGATGGATTACTAACGCCAATAGTAGATCCAATGGTGATCACCATTGGTTTGGGTTCGGACATTGTCAAAAGAGTCTTGGTTGATAGTGGAGCATCCGCTAATGTTATTTTCATTAACGCATTCAATAGAACCTCTCGACGGATGATATGAAGACTTGCCAAAATAAAATTCACGGATTCACAGGGCAGCCTACACAACCAATTGGCATCATTAACATGCTTGTTGAACTTGGACAAGGAGAAAGGAAAGTTGCCATGAAACAAGATTTCGTCATAGTCGATGAGCCTTCTACATATATTGCATTTCTTGGAAGATCAACCCTCGCAGCTTTTAGACTAACAATGGCTCCGTGGTGTCTAACAATGAAATTCCCTACCGAAAATGGAGTCGGCGTAATTAAAGGCGACCAACAGGCGGCGAGAGAATGTTATATGGCGGAACTTGTCGAAGCTAGGAAGAAAGAAGTAAAGAAGGATGTGGAGCCTCCACTCTGCATCGCTTACCTTCCATTATAGCAATTAAGGAGGGGCCTCACACTGGCGAGCATAGTGATGCTCAGAAGGAGATCGATCCAAGAAAGGCCAGTGTGGGGGAGGAAATAGCAGCACCAACTGAGGCCACAATCTCCATCCCAGTGCACGATAAAGATCCAGTCTGAGTCTTAAAAATATGTTCACGGCTGGGCTTAAAGCTGCAGAAAGATTTGATTTTGTTTTTAAAAGAAAATTTAGATATTTTTGCATGGACGCACACCGATATATGCGGAATATCACCTAATGTAATTGTTCGTAAGTTGAATATTACTCCCAATTTGATCCTGTAAAGCAAAAAAGACAAACTCAAGGGCCTGAAAGATCCGAGGCATTAAAAGTAGAAGTAGTTTGGTTATTCAAAAATAACTTCATACGAGAATCTACATATCCTGATTGGGTTTCCAATCCGGTTCTCGTCAAAAAATCCAACAGAAGTGGAAAGTATGCATAGACTATTCAGATCTTAACAAGGCATGCCCCAAAGACAGCTTTCGTTACCTAGAATCGATCAACTTGTCGATGCAACGGCAGGGCATGAATTGTTATCTTTCATGGACGCATACTCTGGGTACGACCAAATCATGATGCATAAACCGGACGAAGAAAACACAAGCTTCATAACAGATAAGGGCTTGTATTGCTATAAAGTAATGCCGTTCGGATTAAAAAATGCAGGAGCGACATACCAGCGCCTTGTGAATTCTATGTTCAAAGCTCAAATCGGAAACACAATGGAAGTCTACGTAGATGATATGCTGGTAAAGTCGAAAAAAATCTGAGGACCACCTTGAGAACTTGGCAGAAATGTTTCATATTCTCAGGAGATATGGAATGAAACTCAATCCACTTAAATGTTCATTTAGAGTGGCGTCAGGGAAATTTCTAGGATTCGTGGTCAATGCCAGGGGCACTGAAGCGAATCCTTCTCAAGTCACAACCTTACGGGAAATGTGTGCACTAAAGACAAAAAGGGAACTTCAATGTTTAAATGGGAAAATAGCGGCACTTAACAGATTTATTTCTAAAGTGACGGACCGGTGTATCCCACTCTTTGATGCTCTGAAGAAAGGAAAGAAAGAATTTCAATGGACTCCTGAATGCCAAATGACCTTTAAGGAGTTAATTAGATACATGGAGTCACCACCGATGCTTTCTAAACCTAAAGATGGAGAGGAGTTATTCCCATATTTGGCTGTTTCGTCTCACGCTTTAAGCGCCACATTAGTTCGAGAGGACGCCAAGATCCAATGGCCAGTTTATTACATTAGTAAAAGGCTCGCTGGGGCAGAATTAAACTATCCAAAGTTGGAAAAACTCGCATACTGTCTGCTCATCGCCTCGGAAAAGTTAAGACCATATTTCCAGTCCCATCCTATAAAGGTTTTCACTGATCAACCGCTAAGGCAAGTTCTCTTCTGCCTAAAAACTTCGGGAAGGTTATTGAATTGGAACATAGAGCTCAGTCAATATGATGTCACTTACCACCCTCAAAGAGCTACTAATGGGCAGGCTTTAGCATATTTCATTGCCGAGTTCATGGATAAGGGAGAGGAAACAAAAGAGCCAACAAAGACGGTGACTAGCTGGAAGCTATACATCGATGGATCTTGAGATGGTTACTGTTCAGGGGCCGGAATCGTCCTAGAAACTCCAGAAGGTCATTCCTTATGCTACGCTTTACGGTTGGAATTTCTATCAACAAACAATGAGGCCGAATATGAAGCACTAATCGTAGGTCTGAAACTAGCAAGAGAATTGAATATAAGAACCTTGCAAATCCTTAGCGACTCACAACTAGTAGTATGTCAAGTCCTAAAGGAATTTCAAACCAAACTTGGAAATCTTCCGACTTATCTTACTAAAGCTTTGGAACTCCTTAATGACCTAGATCACTATACTATATCTCATAATCCAAGAGAGGAAAACTCAAAGGCAGACTCTGTAACGACCCAAAAAATATGAACCAATTTAAAAATTTTAAATTGGCTATTTTGGTGAATTTTAAATATTTAAAATAAATATTTTAAATAATAACGACGAAAAGTAAATTTGAATCGACGTTTGAAAATAAATATAATTAATTCTAATTATAAACAAGGCCTGAAATGGCGCGGTAGTTTCAAAATTTGAATTCAAACTTTGACCGACTATACCGGGTGTAAAACAAAACGGATTTTGGTGAAACCAAAAATATTTAAATTTGTTAGTGAAGATCTTTCTAACGAATCTGAAAAATTGAAGTTTCATAGCGGGAAGCAAAAGTTATGGCCAGACGAATTTTCTGAAAGGTCGCTATAAAGTTTATATAGCCCGTGAAAATGGCCATTTTGCAAACGACCTCGGAATTCGACGAAACCATTTTTGTTGGATCCGGGATGTTAAATTATTGCTAGGTTAAAGTTTCATAATTTTTGAAGCTAGTATGTGAGCGTGGAAAAGGTAAATCTGTTTGGTCGATTTATATAAAATTGGATCGACCAGAAAAGGGCCATTTTTCAAACGATCTCAGAATTCGACGAAACTAGTTTTGTTGGGACCATATCGTCAAAACATAGCTAGATTTATTTTTCTAGAATTTTTAGAATCAGTATGCGGCCCCGGCAAATTGAAATGTACGTTCAAATTAAATATTTAATGTTTTATATTTTAATTTGAAGGAAAACTGACTGAAACAGTCGAATGGGCCTACAAAACATATCCCATTGTGTTCGAAATGGGGGTAAAACGCAAGGGACAACAGTCGTTGGGTTTGATTTGGAGTCCGGGAGTGAAAACACAATTTGTGGAAGTTATAAATATATTCCGGCCAATCAGAATTAAAGAAAAATATATATTAACGCGCCCCCATTTTCTCTCTCCCCGACGCGATTGAAAGGCGGAAATCGTTCCACCCTTCCCAGCCACTTTCCGACCGCCACCGTCCACGCCAGAACCCGCCACCACCCAAAGTCAAAAGCCCTCCTCCTCCCCTTCAAATCCGACCAACCCCTGCCTTCTCTCTCCTCGCCAGCGTCGAGAACGACGCCCAGGAAGTCGACGACTTGGGAGCGCCGCCGCCGCTTCCACAGGCCATCGATCTGGCCAAAACCCCCGGCGCCGTGAAGCCCTCTCCTCCCTCTTCCACGCTGTGCCGCCCGATCGTCACCTCGTGCTACGGATAACGAGAAATCTTCAAACCTAGTTTTGAAGAAAATAGAGAGGTATACGGCTATTTTAATTTCAACTATATTATAGCATTTTAAAGCGCTACCGTTTTGGATTTCACTATAAAATTCATATCTTTTTCGTTTGTTGACAAAATTCAGTGAAACAAGAGACAGTAGACTCGTGTGGACGTCTTCTACATTCTAGAAGAGACCGCATATTTTTCTGAGCCTTCTGCTATTTTTGGCGGAGTGGAACCCAATGTGAGATTTCTGAATTATAAACGATATGGAAAACGACGATGTATAAATTATATAGTCGATGTATGAGTTATATAAGCGTTGTACACCTCATGTATAAGCGTTGTATAAGTTGTACGGTCGATGTATAAGTTAATGCATTATAAAAAAATATTATATATGTGTTGAATAGAAGTGAAATTTACTTATATATACATATATACGCCCCTCGTCCACAAACCATGGACGATATTTATTGGTTGTGATTGGTGTAAAAATTGGTTGATAGCGAATGGTTGATTAGAATTGTTTGTGGTTAAAATTGATTGATTGTGGTTGAAAAATACCCGTTTATGGTTAAGAATTATTTGGTTGAAACCACATAGGATTAGTTTGTGGAAATGAAAAAAATATACATGCCGCCTGCGTGCGAACTAGATGCATGAAATCCCCATTGTCAAAAGCTGCGAGGTTTTAAGGTAGAGCGAGGAGCCGTACTAGGGACGACCCCGGTTTTAACTACCCTGCCGTTATGCTGCCGAAATTTTGAATAATATTCATGTGATAGAATTATTTTCATGTGTTGAAACTATATTCGTGTGTTGGATAGAAAACATTCATGTGTTGAATAGAAATTCATTCGTTGAATAGAAATTCATGTGTTGAATGGTATTCGTGTTTTAAAGAAATTGCTTTAACAATAAAAATCACAATTTTATTTTATATATACGAACTATAGAAAACCTTCATGTGTTGAACAGAAATTCATTCGTTGAATAGAAATTCATGTGTTGAATGGTATTCGTGTTTTGAAATAAACTGTTTTATAATAAAAATCCTATTTTTATCATCTATATGAACTGTATAAAGTAGTCGTGTTTTGAAATAAATTGTTTTATAATAAAAAATCATATTTTTATCACCTATATGAACTATATAAAATAGTCGTGTTTTGAAATAAATTGTTTTGCAATAAAAATCACATTTTTACTATATACATGAATCGTTAAAAATAGTGAAGTGATGTCTGTTGGATAAAAATATCATTTTTATCAAAGGTATGAAAAGATAATGGCTTTGTAATCGAAGAATCGATTATATATATATATATATATATATATATATAATTTAAATATATCGAATAACGAAGCTGCAGTTCGTGTTTTGAAACCGTGATTTCAAACGATTAGTGCGGGAGATTCGACCATCGGATTTTCCCGAAACCGTTGGGTTCGCTTTGGAAATATCTTTCCAACGACATCAACATTGTAAAGATCCAACAGTTGGATTGTCTGGAATGTTTAATTCAAATCTAAAGAAAAACAGCACCAGAATCGATTATATTTTTATATATATAAATATAATTATATTAAATCGAATAACGACGCTGCAGTTCGTATTTTGAAATCGAAACTTCAAGCGAGTGTACCGGGAGATCCGGCCGTCGGATTTTCCCAAAACTGGAACCGTTGGATTCGTTTTGAAAAGATCTTTCTAATGATGTAAAATTTATGAAGATCCAACAGTTAGATTTTCAGATATGTGTAAATCAAATCTGAAGAAAAACAGCTCCACGACCGCGTTATGGCCCGAAGCGTCGTTTGAATAAATTGGCTATAAATAAATAAATAAAAATAGCGATAAATCGTTATAAAATATTATAAACGATATGGAATGTGAAATTTAGAAACTAACTGAAGGTTAGCTAAGTCGAATGGTTTCCTGGGTTTTGATCTGATGTTGGTTTCGGCCTTCGGGGTTAATATTTGGGAAATCGTTCTCTTACTAATTTACGGCTAGTGAATAATGAATTGGAATGAAGCGTATGTTGTGTTTGTGTAGCACTTGTTAATTATATACGCGAGTTGCTCAGAAAGACCGGGTTTATCCCATTTTGAATAACTGAATCGACGATAAGAAGTCGAAGATGAAAACGTTGGTTGAAGACCGGAGTTCTTCACCTTGTTTGGATGGTAACTGATGTCCTGATTGGGAGGCATCCCGAAATATGGATAATGAGTGGTGATCGTCCAAACGTACGTGGAGATCGATGGGTATGCGAGGTATATAGTGCCTCCAGTTTCGTTCAGACCTAGAACGGACCTGCAAATGAACTGTGTGTCTGACATTGGATTTCATTCTGTGTGATTGATAGCCATCAGTTGCATGGTGTGAATTGCCTGTGTGGCATGCTAAGATGTTGTGATCAAGGCTTCTGTTGAAAAGTAAAGTCTTGTGGTTGATGATCAAAGCACCGCCTGTGTGGTGTAGCTTTGTGTATAACGTGAATTCGCGAGCCTCACACCCCGGTATGAACCAGAAACGGGAGAGGACCTCAGGTGGGGCATGCGTTTATTCCTAGCTAGAGGTGGTGTCAGTGCTTAAACTGGCTAACATTTATATTATTTTCACCTGTGGGGTTGTTGCTGTTGCTAGGCGGCTCAGATATCTCGGTCGATCCGGGACCGATGGAATCATTCGTTGGCTCATTTACGCCCCAAAGGGCGGGAAAACATAGTGTTCAGGCATTTTAATCCACATCGGTGGACTGGCCCTGACGATCCAAGGGTCACTCGAGCTCTGATCCTGAGGCTCGGGCTAGGCAGTCTCGAATTCGGTAAGGACTATCTTTTTCCTTGGTTCATGACGGAAATCCAATTTCCAAATACGTGACTTTGCGGTTTTGATTGTATACCTATATATGGCGACATAGTGGTATGGGGCATTAATGCCATCCATGATTGATACTTATGATTTGAAATTGTTTTTGAAACATATAAACACTAGTAATAATATCTAATTCTTTTGTTTTATTCATATCAAGCATATTTTGGCCATTATAAGGTAAAACTCTATCCACCGGTTTGCGTTGCATTGTGTGATGGAAACTGAGTCTTATAATGGCTTCATTTTTATAAAAAGCATTGCGATGTTTAAAAGAATGATTTGTTTTAAAGCACTGGCAATCCAATGGAGTAAACCCGTTTCGCGAAAGTGGCATGGTCCTAGGATTAGCAATATTATAAATGTGTTAAGTAGATTTCTCATACTAGTCCCATGACTGACTCGTAGTTTGTTTCACTTACAAACTCGGGTGCCCCTTATTCTACATGGGAAGCCTTGTGTTTAGGTTAGCAGGCTCTTTCTGGATAGCTGGAGCTGAAGATGGATTCTATCATTTATCTCTTTTTATGCTGTTCAGCTCCTATTGTACATATTATGTTTGTTTTCCGCTGTAGACATTTATGTATAGCTGAACTGTATTTGTACTAAGTATGATCCTGTATACTATGTAACTCTGATGATTACGATTATCCAATGTATTATTTGTGCATTATCTAGTGTATTTATTTAATTCTGGTATGCTATTATCTGTTTATGTGTTATATTCCAAAGATTACCCTTGTCACCGTCAGTACGGGATTTAGGGTCGTGTTAACGTGGTATCAGAGCTTTGGTTAAGCTTAGCTCTGGTATATAACATATTAACGAACTCTTCAAAGATAGAACTAGTAGTGTTCTAGGATGAATAACTCATTACAGATAAGATCAGCAATATCCTAGTATGAGTATAGCAGAATTAGAATAACTCGTTAGAGATGGGGTCAGAAATGCCCCAGAACGAGTTGAGAGTTATATGTTTATAAATAACGTATTTGTGATAATATATATAGCCTGGTTTTAGAAATATGATTTTTGAATATACAGACGATATATACTTGAAAAGTAAAAGAGTATAAGAATCAATTTGTATCATTTTTGAAAAGTTAAAAATAAAATAGATTGTTGTTTGTGTTGTGTGATAGTGGATTTGGTTAATTAAATTATTAGAACGATAGTTAATTTATTCAATAAGAAAATGAATGGTAGAATTTAGTCGATTCAATCACACATTAAACTGAGTTAAAAATAGATAGAAATATATACTTGTGCATTATATATGTTTGAACAGGTAAATGGATTAGCTGTTGAGTAAAGAATTTATTTGCGTGCCCGACAAACAGGTAAACCTTAATGAGTTAGATGCGCAATTTTATTATTATATCAACTCCTATGAATGCCATTGGATGCGGAGTGCTAGTTGTTCTGTGTGTAATGATAAACATCGCTATAGGATAGTAACAATTAATTTTGAACTACACTACATGGCATACTTCTTGAAGATAGGCATACTTCATCATATACCACATAAGCACTTGGAGCTTGTGTGACGAGGTTGAAGATTTACCATACGAGCGAGAGGCTTGTATGGCGATGACTATATATTACAGGTTGAACTGATGACTGATATAGACCATATAAAATAGTAACGATAAATTGCCAGATTAATAAAAACCCCACACGGGTCTAGAGTTGACAATAATCACGTCTCTCTAGTTATTAGAAACGGCACATGGATTATTTATTTCCCACACGGGACGAGGTGACGAGAATTTACTCTCTGGAGCAATTAAAAATACACACTCCCTCAGGCTTTGACAGGGTGACGAGAATTTATTCTCCGGAGTTATTATCTATTCACGCTCCCCTGTAAACTCCAAAATATATCACTATAAATATGTGTATGCTTTATAGGATTTATTGGGTACCCAATACGGCCCAATAAATTTCCAAACCCCTCCCTGTACAAAGGAGGTTATGGAGAAATTTTTCGAAAATTCCGGGTGTTAGCCAAATTTTTGAAGAATTTGAAAATTCTCAAAAACTGAAAAGTTGGAGAATGGAAGCCAGATTGGAAGTAGAGTAGATTAATCAAACCACTTTCGACTTTGTTCCTTTTGGGGACAAAAAGTTTTAAGTGGGGGAGATTGTAACGACCCGGAAAATCTGAACCAATTTAAATTTTTTAAATTGGCTATTTTGGTGAATTTTAAATATTTGAAATAAATATTTTAAATAATAACTGTAACACCCCGTATTTTCTATGAACGTATAAGTAACAAATCAGAGGATAATTAATTTTATAATAAGAATCAAGGGAAACGGGTTGCGCCATTGTGTTCGTCTCGGAATTCTGCTTGGAAACGAGTCCGAGTTTGCAAGAATCGGAGTCCGTATGAGGGAGATATGACCCTCCGAAGTTTCAGGAATTTTCAGAATCGAAAACAGCTCGAAATTCAAATTCAAAATTCGAATTCAAACCCAGAAGCGGGCTGGGCGGGAAATTTCCCGCCCAGGACCCAGGTCGACTGGGGTGTCGACTGGGTAGTCGACCCCCCCGACCAGGTCGACTGGGGAGTCGACTGGGTAGTCGACCCCCCTGACCAGGTCGACTGGGTAGTCGACCTGGGGGTCGACCTGCTCCCGAAATCCAGTTTTTGAACCTGGTTCGTTCTGATGTATTTGGTCACGTTTTCTGCCTAGGTTCGTCCGCCTAACCCTATATAAACAGCCCTCTAGCCTCATTCTCTCTACACCATTTCATTCTGCCTATACTCTGCCTCTGTTCTAATTAAATAAAATAATGGCATCACTACTCTGCTGAAATCTGAACTGGAACTAGGACTAAAGCATCTTCTTCCAAACTGAATAGAATCAAAAGAGAACAACTGCAACTCTTCTTCTTCTTTAAACCAATCAACGCAAGTGCAGTTATTTTCCGATATAAACTTTAATCATAATTGTGACATGATTGTAAATCTGAATATGAGATTGTGTATGTTCTGTTCTGATCTATTTTATTCTGTATCTCTTCTTCTTTCTGTTATATAGCCAGGCTACTACGAGCCTGCGCCAATCTCCTAAGAGATTAACGCACGAACGCTAAAATGTTTGGGACAAATAATGAATGTGGCATAATTGGACATGGCTAATCTGTGACTGATTTAAGAAAAAGGACATAGGTTGTAAACTAGATTTAGATCTATGCATATTCTATGAATTGGAAGAAGAGGAACCATGGTATGTTAACATGTGACTTGAGACATTGGACATAACGCATATTTTGAATTAAGATCTGTTATAACCAGATTGTTGGGCACATTGTTTATAACAATTCATGATTTGAAAGAGAATATGACTTAGGTGTGAAGATCTATGTTAAGATTTGATAACTATCAAATGTGAATAACACTTAAGTAGGAGATTTTTGAATATATGACATGCATTGAAATCGATGCTATATTTGGTATAATTTATATGTGAATCTTTTGTACTATGCAAGTTGAACTAAATTGGGACATGTTAATTATGACCATAATCTGTGACATGTAAATTCAATGCAAACGTGGGGTATATGATCATAGTGTGAATCATGACAACTATTTAGGCATGCAAACTTAGGCCAAATTTATAATTAGGCAAGATATGTTTGTGAAACTTTAAGGAATGATTAAATATGTTATATTTGCCTAATTTGCTAGTTCTGCTATATTTGCCTAATTTGCTAGTTCTGTTATATTGCCTAATCTGCTAGTCCTTTTATATTGCTTAATCTGCTAGTTCTGCTCTACTGCCTAGTCTGCTAGATCTGTTCATCTACCAAATCTGTCATCTACTAAGTCTGCTGAAAATACCAAATCTGTTATATGCTAAATCTGCTAAATTACTTAATCTGCTGAATCCGTTAAGTCGCCTAATCTGGGAAAATCTGTTATCTGCTATATCTGTTAAGTTGATATATTCAGTACGTTATTGACATAATCTGAATTAGCTATGAATAATTGACATGTACATTAGGCGTGGGCATAAATGGTAAATTATTAAATAATTGGCCGCAAAGATAAACATGGCTGACTCGAGGTTAGAATGAGTTTGCGACGTAATTCTGCCCGGAACCGCCCGACACATCCAGTGGCCGCAAACAATAGGTTCTAATGTGAGAAGTTAGTCATAACGTGCTTGAAACCCGAGGTTAGACTCAGTTTGCGGCAGAAATCTGCCCGGAACCAACCGGCCTAACCAATAGCCGCAAACTGTTAGTCTACTGTGAGAGGTCTGGGCATTAATATTTAATTAATGAAAATCTGAGATAAATATGATGTCTAAAACGTGTTGGGAGGATATGATTAAACCCACTAGACTGATGAATTTAATTAATCTGTTCCATGAATTTGTAGGCCCAATTGCAAAGTTAGACAAATCTGTAAATATGTTAAATCTGTATATTTGATCCGTTAGTCTGAAAACTTATCTGATCTGTGAACTAGTTGATCTGAATTCTGTATGTCTGAAACTTGTAAACAAGTTAATCTGAAATCTGTTATTCTGGGGACACAAGGTTAGGAGGGGAATTACTTGTGTCATCTGTTGTTTGGGACCCATATTAGTCAGTAACCCTTTCTGGTATCAAAACTTTGACCCAACAGTAGGTAGGGTCCGGGCATGCTTACTGAACTAATTTAAGCGGTTCATTCTGATAATGGCGAGGGGTGTTGATGGTGCGTTCCAACCGGGTCATGTGCATGCATGGATCCCGGTCTGCCTCTGAGGATGTAAGACGCCGTGACATCTGTAAATAGGTCTGTGTCATTTAAAGGTTGCCACTTTGGGGAGTGATACACCCTTTTGTGGGGCTGACATAGGGTATTTATGTATTAGGGAGCCGATCGCTTGGGGTAGGTTTTTAGGGTACACTTAGTTCTGTCTGTTTCTGTTGGTACCGTCTGTTTCTGTTGGGTGGTAACACCTGTCTGTTTCTGCGTGGTACCGTCTGTTCGGGTGGTAAAGGCCCATTTACTAGTGTACACCTAATTCTACATTCTGTTTCCGTAAGGATAAATCTGTTTCTGCTTCTGTCTATTTCTGTTCGGGTGGTAAAGGCCCATTATTAGCATTCTGCTTCTGTCTGTTTCTGTTGGGGTGGTAAAGGCCCATTACTAGCATTTTCTTCTATGGAAAATTATTCTGTACCCGTTTCTGTTTCAGTTTAGACATTAGGGTGACACCTAATTCTGTTATACTAGTATTAGTGCAGAGAAGCGTATAGAAATAGCTTATGTCATTCTGTTATATCCGCTACACCTGTTACTGTTATCTCTCATCCAGTTTTATTTTCATGTCATGTTATTATTATATGTTCATAACTGAAAACACTGGACTTGCCAGACTTTTTGTATGACCCTTGTTGTTTCGCCTCCTTTCTTCCATTCCCCCCCAATGTTTTGTAGAAGGGAGTACTCTAGCTTGATCCAGATTTCTTCCGCTTGAAGTGCTTAAATTATGGCTTGTCTTCTTCTGTGGGGATTATGATTTTAAACTATGCATTCTGAAGGCTTTTGTACAAGACTGATATTTTGTACTTGAATTCTGATATTGTGATTTGAAAGGATGTAACCAAGCTTATTTCGGTTTCTGTTGAAATAAAGTTCTAAATTTTTCAAGTACTGTTTTATCTGTCTTGTAAGTTTCTGTTCTGTTTACTAAAATGCTCCACCAAAGTTAAGGCATTCTCTTTGGGAGCGACATTAACGGAGGTGGGGTGTTACACTTGGTATCAGAGCCGAAGGTTACCAGATTGGGTAAAGTTTTTGAAAACTATTTTCAAAAAGGTTTTGAAAGGAAGTATTTTAAAAAATAAAGCTTATTTTGAAAAACATGATCCCCAAGAGCCATATATCTTTCCTTCAGTCCTTTTTGGATTGAATCTTTCCTTTTTCGTTTCAGCATGTCTGAAGCATCTGAGATACCAGAGGGTGTTCATGTACCCGGTTGGTTTCGTCAATATCTTGAGGCTGGGACCGCCGCCGCAGGTCCAGCAAATGATCCCCCTCCTCTGCCCCCTCCTCGTGCAATTGCTTTCTCAAAGATCTGTAGAGATTTTAGGGCCATGGGTGGAAAGGATTTCAAGGGAACTGAATCATTCGTAGAGGCGAGGAACTGGCTCAAAGAAACTGAGGATCTATTCGTTATCTTCGAGGTGGATGATGGGCAGAAGGTACAGTTGGCGGCATGGTTGCCCAAAGACGAAGCTTTCTATTGGTGGGAAGTCACTAACGCCGAGAGGCCGGTTGAGACATGGATGGATTTCAGAACAAGGTTTGAGACAAAATTCCTCTCGCAAGCTGAACGAAGTTTACAACTGGAAAAGTTCTTATCTCTTAAGCAAGGAAGTATGACGGTCAAGGAATACGTCAACCAGTTCAACCAACTGGCTAGGTTCAGATTGAATTTAGTCAACACTCAGCATAAAAAGGCTCTCCTCTTTGTTAAAGGATTGAACGAGCCACTGCACAACCTAGCCATGACCCATGTACCCATGGGAGCGACTTACGAGAAATTGGTGGACATGGCACTACTGCACGAGGAAGACAAGGGCCCGAAAGAGACAAAGAAGGAAGAACCACAGAATAAGAAAGCATGGCCCAAAAAGGAAACACAAAAGAAGGATGAGAAGTTTGAAGATAAGAAGGGGAAAAAGTGCTTTACTTGTGGAAGCTCGACTCATCTGAACAAGGATTGCAGAAAAAGGAAGGGTACTTGCTTCAACTGTGGTGAGATGGGACACTTCACTAGGGACTGCCCGAAGAAACGAGGGCAAGGGAAGAGGGCAGAACCCACTTCTGGAGGATAGGCGAATGCTCAAGGGACTGATAGATAGGGTAGAAATAAGAAAATTTAAGTAGAAGGTTTAATTTTCTTATCTGATTGTTGAGTTAAAACTCTTTCTGATTCTGGCATTTTGATTCTGTAATCGATACTTTGCACTTTAATACTAGTATTGTTTCTGATTCCGCTGTAGACTCAAACCCCTAAGAGTTAGGACTCATCTGTTTGTGATAGATTGGGAGATTGAGAGATATCTGTGTTAGGCGTCAAGTAGGACACATACATTCTGGTTTTTATCATGCTTAGTTCGGTAATCTGATTTGTACCAGTATTCTGTAAATATCTGAATATTTCTGATAAGGTTAAGATTTCCAGTTTTGACATTGTCTAAAGTGGGTAATCCTCTGGGTGTCAATATGATGTTGGTTTCGGTCTTCGGGGCCGATACTTAGGGAAATTATTCCCTCAACCATGGTCTAAGGGGAACCAAGTTTTTGTTTTATCTATACTCGCTTCCATCATTCGACTGTATCCTATCAATCGAATCTTCGAACTTTAGGTAGAAACTAATGGGTGTAAACATGTGTTTGAGACATGTTATGTTTGATGGTTGCAAGTGGATGCAAGTGGTTGCTAGTGGTTGCTCGTGGATGCATATACACACGCTAGGCACTAGATCGGCTTGAAAACACTCTCATACTGCATATGGATGTGTGAGCATTTTTCAAATTTTGTGGATGCAAAATGATTGACTCAGCACATGGATGTTGCATATGACTGAATGGTTGTGCACTCGTATAGAAATGATATGTATCAAATAGGAAAATTTGCATACATGTTGGACTCATGGCACTGGCATAATTCGCATTAAGGAGGTCAACTGAATCAGTGGACCGCCTGATCTTTGCATTAGATAAGGAACATATACACACACCTTTGCATATGTTCATACAACATTAGAAGTTTCTAAGGACAATGGACGCCAGTGATTGATGATTGAGTAGATGGATGTTGGTTGGTAGGACACATTCTTCTTAACTTGAAGATTTCGGGGACGAAATCCTTTAAGGAGGGGAGAATGTAACACCCCGTATTTTCTGTGAAAGTATAAGTAACAAATCAGAGGATAATTAATTTTTAAAATAAGAATCAAGGGAAATGGGTTGCACCATTGAGTTCGTCTCGGAATTCTGCTTGGAAACGAGTCCGAGTTTGCAAGAATCGGAGTCCGTATGAGGAAGATATGACCCTCCGAAGTTTCAGGAATTTTCAGAATCGAAAACAGCTCGAAATTCGAATTCAAAATTCGAATTCAAACCCAGAAGCGGGCTGGATGGGAAATTTCCCGCCCAGGACCCAGGTCGACTGGGGAGTCGACTGGGTAGTCGACCCCCCCGACCAGGTCGACTGGGGAGTCGACTGGGTAGTCAACCCCCCCTGACTAGGTCGACTGGGTAGTCGACCTGGGGGTCGACCTGCTCCCGAAATCCAGTTTTTGAACCTGGTTCGTTCTGATGTATTTGGTCACATTTTCTGCCTAGGTTCGTCCGCCTAACCCTATATAAACAGCCCTCTAGCCTCATTCTCTCTACACCATTTCATTCTGCCTATACTCTGCCTCTGTTCTAATTAAATAAAATAATGGCGTCACTACTCTGCTGAAATCTGAACTGGAACTAGGACTAAAGCATCTTCTTCCAAACTGAATAGAATTAAAAGAGAACAACTGCAACTTTTCTTCTTCTTTAAACCAATCAAGGCAAGTGCAGTTATTTTCCGATATAAACTTTAATCATAATTGTGAAATGATTGTAAATCTCAATTTGAGATTGTGTATGTTCTGTTCTGATCTATTTTATTCTGTATCTCTTCTTCTTTCTGTTCTATAGCCAGGCTACTACGAGCCTGCGCCAATCTCCTAAGAGATTAACGCACGAACGCTAAAATGTTTGGGACAAATAATGAATGTGGCATAATTGGACATGGCTAATCTGTGACTGATTTAAGAAAAAGGACATAGGTTGTAAACTAGATTTAGATTTATGCATATTCTGTGAATTGGAAGAAGAGGAACCATGGTATGTTAACATGTGACTTGAGACATTGGACATAACGCATATTTTGAATTAAGATCTGTTATAACTAGATTGTTGGGCACATTGTTTATATAACAATTCATGATTTGAAAGAGAATATGACTTAGGTGTGAAGATCTATATTAAGATTTGATAACTATCAAATGTGAATAACACTTAAGTAGGAGATTTTTGAATATATGACATGCATTGAAATCGATGGCTATATTTGGTATAATTTATATGTGAATCTTTTGTACTAGGCAAGTTGAACTAAATTGGGACATGTAAATTATGACCATAATCTGTGACATGTAAATTCAATGCAAACGTGGGGTATATGATCATAGTGTGAATCATGACAACTATTTAGGCATGCAAACTTAGGCCAAATTTATAATTAGGCAAGATATGTTTGTGAAACTTTAAGGAATGATTAAATATGTTATATTTGCCTAATTTGCAAGTTCTGCTATATTTGCCTAATCTGCTAGTTCTGTTATATTGCCTAATCTGCTAGTCCTATTATATTGCTTAATCTGCTAGTTCTGCTCTACTGCCTAGTCTGCTAGATCTGTTCATCTGCCAAATCTGTCATCTGCTAAGTCTGCTGAAAATACCAAATCTGCTAAATTACTTAATCTGCTGAATCCGTTAAGTCGCCTAATCTGCGAAAATCTGTTATCTGCTATATCTGTTAAGTTGATATATTCAGTCTGTTATTGACATAATCTGAATTAGCTATGAATAATTGACATGTACATTAGGCGTGGGCATAAATGGTAAATTATTAATTAATTGCCCGCAAAGATAAACATGGCTGACTCGAGGTTAGAATGAGTTTGCGGCGTAATTCTGCCCGGAACCGCCCGGCACATCCAGTGGCCGCAAACAATAGGTTCTAATGTGAGAAGTTAGTCATAACGTGCTTGAAACCCGAGGTTAGACTCAGTTTGCGGCAGAAATCTGCCCGGAACCAACCGGCCTAACCAGTAGCCGCAAACTGTCAGTCTAATGTGAGAGGTCTGGGCATTAATATTTAATTAATGAAAATCTGAGATAAATATGATGTCTAAAACGTGTTGGGCGGATAGGATTAAACCCACTAGACTGATGAATTTAATTAATCTGTTCCGTGAATCTGTAGGCCCAATTGCAAAGTTAGACAAATCTGAAAATCTGTTAAATCCGTATATCTGATCCGTTAGTCTGAAAACTTATCTGATCTATGAACTAGTTGATCTGAATTCTGTATGTCTGAAACTTGTAAACAAGTTAATCTGAAATCTGTTAGTCTGGGGACATAAGGTTAAGAGGGGAATTACTTGTGTCAACTGTTGTTCGGGACTCATATTAGCCAGTAACCCTTTCTGGTATCAAAACTTTGATCCAACAGTAGGTAAGGTCCGGGCACGCTTACTGAACTAATTATAAGCGGTTCATTCCGATAATGGCGAGGGGTGTTGATGGTGCGTTCCAACCGGGTCATGTGCGTGCATGGATCCCGGTCTGCCTCTGAGGATGTAAGACGCCGTGACTTCTGTAAATAGGTCTGTGTCATTTAAAGGTTGCCACTTTGGGGAGTGATACACCCATTTGTGGGGCTGGCACAGGGTATTTATGTATTAGGGAGTTGATCGCTTAGGGTAGGTTTTTAGGGTACACTTAGTTCTGTCTATTTCTGTTGGTACCGCCTGTTTCTGTTGGGTGGTAACACCTGTCTGTTTCTGCGTGGTACCGTCTGTTCGGGTGGTAATGGCCCATTTACTAGCGTACACCTAATTCTACATTCTGTTTCCGTAAGGATAAATCTGTTTCTTCTTCTGTCTGTTTCTGTTCGGGTGGTAAAGGCCCATTATTAGCATTCTGCTTCTGTCTGTTTCTGTTGGGGTGGTAAAGGCCCATTACTAGCATTTTCTTCTGTGGAAAATTATTCTGTACCCGTTTCTGTTTCAGTTTAGACATTAGGGTGACACCTAATTCTGTTATACTAGTATTAGTGCAGAGAAGTGTAAAGAAATAGCTTGTCATTCTGTTATTATGTTATATCCACTACACCTGTTACTGTTATCTCTCATCCAGTTTTATTTTCATGTCATGTTATTATTATCTGTTCATAACTGAAAATCAATGGACTTGCCAGACTTTTTGTCTGACCCTTGTTGTTTCGCCTCCTTTCTTCCGTTTCCCCCCAGGTTTTGTAGAAGGGAGTACTCTAGCTTGATCCAGATTTCTTCCGCTTGAAGTGCTTAAAGTATGGCTTGTCTTCTTCTGTGGGGATTATGATTTTAAACTATGCATTCTGAAGGCTTTTGTACAAGACTGATATTTTGTACTTGAATTCTGATATTGTGATTTGAAAGGATGTAACCAAGCTTATTTCGGCTTTTGTTGTAATAAAGTTATAAAATTTTCAAGTATTGTTTTATCTGTCTTGTAAGTTTCTGTTCTGTTTACTAAAATGCTCCACCAAAGTTAAGGCATTCCCTTTGTGAGTGACCTTAACAGAGGTGGGGTGTTACACTAACGATGAAAAGTAAGTTTGAATCGACGTTTGAAAATAAATATAATTAATTCTAATTAAAAACAAGGCCTGAAATGGCGCGGTAGTTTCAAAATTTGAATTTAAACTTTGACTGACTATACCAGGTGTAAAACAAAATGGATTTTAGTGAAACCAAAAATATTTAAATATGTTATTAAATATCTTTCTAACGAATCTGAAAAATCGAACTTTCATAGCGGGAAGCAAAAGTTATGGCCAGATGAATTTTCTGAAAGGTCGCTATTGAGTTTATATAGCCCGTGAAAATGACCATTTTGCAAACGACCTTGGAATTCGACGAAATCCCTTTTTTTGGATCCGGGATGTTAAATTATTGCTAGGTTTCAAATTTCATAATTTTTGAAGCTAGTTTGTGAGCGTGGCAAAGGAAAGCATGTTTGGTCGATTTATATAAAATTGGATCAACCAGAAAAGGGCCATTTTTCAAAAGGTCTCAGAATTCGACGAAACTAGTTTTGTTGGGACGGTATCATCAAAACATAGCTAGATTAATTTTTCTGGAATTTTTTGAATCAGTATGTGGCCCCGGCAAATTGAAATGTACGTTCAAATTAAATATTTAATGTTTTATATTTTAATTTGAAGGAAAACTGACTGAAACAGTCGAATAGGCCTACGAAACATATCCCATTGTGTTCAAAATGGGGGTAAAACACTAGGGATGACAGTCGTTGGGTTTGATTTGGAGTCCGGGAACGAAAACACTTTTTGTGGAAGTTATAAATATATTCCGGCCAATCAGAATTAAAGAAAAAATATATTAACGCGCCCCCATTTTCTCTCTCCCCGACGCGATTGAAAGGCGGAAATCGTTCCACCCTTCCCAGCAACTTTCCGGCTGCCACCTTCCACGCCAGACCCCGCCACCACCCAAAGTCGTAAGCCCTCCTCCTCCCCTTCAAATCCGACCAACCCCTGCCCTCTCTCTCCTCGCCAGCGTCGAGAATGACGCCCAGGAAGTCGACGACTTGGGAGCGCCGTCGCCGCTTCCACAGGCCATCGATCTGGCCAAAAACCCCAGCGCCGCGAAGCCCTCTCCTCCCTCTTCCACGCTGTGCCGCCCGATCGTCACCTCGTGATACGGATAATGAGAAATCTTCAAACCTAGTTTTGAAGAAAATAGAGAGGTATACGGCTATTTTAATTTCAACTATATTATAGCATGTTAAAGCGCTACGGTTTTGGATTTCACTGTAAAATTCATATCTTTTTCGTTTTTGACGAAATTCAGTGAAACAAGAGACAGTGGACTCGTGTGGACGTCTTCTACAATCTAGAAGAGACCGCATATTTTTCTGAGCCTTCTGCTATTTTTGGTGGAGTGGAACCCAATGTGAGATTTCTGAATTATAAATGATATGGAGAACGACGATGTATAAATTATATAGTCGATGTATGAGTTATATAAGCATTGTACACCTCATGTATAAGCGTTGTATAAGTTGTACGGTCGATGTATAAGTTATATATGCGTTGTAAAAAATTTATATATGTGTTGAATAGAAGTGAAATTTACTTATATATATATATATACGCCCCTCGTCCACAAACCATAGACGATATTTATTGGTTGTGATTGGTGTGAAAATTGGTTGATAACGAATGGTTGATTAGAATTGTTTGTGGTTGAAATTGATTGATTGTGGTTGAAAAATACCCGTTTGTGGTTAAGAATTATTTGGTTGAAACCACACAGGATTAGTTTATGGAAATGAAAAAAATATACATGCCACCTGCGTGCGAACTAGATGCATGAAATCCCCATTGTCAAAAGCTGCGAGGCTTTAAGGTAGAGCGAGGAGCCGTACTAGGGACGGCCCCGGTTTTAACGACCCTACTGTTATGCTGCCGAAATTTTGAATATTATTCATGTGATAGAATTATTTTCATGTGTTGAAACTATATTCGTGTGTTGAATAGAAAACATTCATGTATTGAATAGAAATTCATTCGTTGAATAGAAATTCATGTGTTGAATGGTATTCGTATTTTAAAGAAATTGCTTTAACAATAAAAATCACATTTTTATTATATATATATGAACTATAGAAAACCTTCATGTGTTGAATAGAAATTCATTCGTTGAACAGAAATTCATTCGTTGAATAGAAATTCATGTGTTGAATGGTATTCGTGTTTTGAAATAAATTGTTTTATAATAAAAATCCTATTTTTATCATTTATATGAACTGTATAAAATAGTCATGTTTTGAAATAAATTGTTTTATAATAAAAAAATTATATTTTTATCACCTATATGTACTATATAAAATAGTCGTGTTTTGAAATAAATTGTTTTGCAATAAAAATCACATTTTTACTATATACATGAATCGTTAAAAATAGTGAAGTGTCGAAATAAATGTCTGTTGGATAAAAATATCATTTTTATCAAATGTATGAAAGATAATGGCTTTGTAATCGAAGAATCGATTATATATATATATATAATTAAAATATATCGAATAACGAAGCTGCAGTTCGTGTTTTGAAACCGTGATTTCAAATGATTAGTGCGGGAGATCCGACCATCGGATTTTCCCGAAACCGAAACCGTTGGGTTCGCTTTGGAAATATCTTTTCAACGACATCAACTTTGTAAAGATCCAATAGTTGGATTGTCTGGAATGTTTAATTCAAATCTGAAGAAAAACAATGCCAGAATCGATTATACTTATATATATATATATAAATATATTAAATCGAATAACGACACTGCAGTTCGTATTTTGAAATCGAAACTTCGAACGAGTGTACCGGGAGATCCGGTCGTCGGATTTTCCCAAAACTGGAACCGTTGGATTCGTTTTGAAAAGATCTTTCTAACGATGTAAAATTTGTGAAGATCCAACGGTTAGATTTTCCGATATGTGTAAATCAAATCTGAAGAAAAACAGCGCCACGGCCGCGTTATGGCCCGAAGCGTCGTTTGAATAAATTGGCTATAAATAAATAAATAAAAATAGCGATAAATCGTTATAAATATTATAAATGATATGGAATGTGAAATTTAGAAATTAACTGAAGGTTAGCTAAGTCGAATGGTTTCCTGGGTTTTGATCTGATGTTGTTTTCGACCTTCGGGGTTAATATTTGGGAAATCGTTCTCTTACTAATTTACGGCTAGTGAATAATGAATTGGAATGAAGCGTATGTTGTGTTTGTGTAGCACTTGTTAATTATATACACGAGTTGCTCAGAAAGACCGGGTTTATCCCATTCTGAATAACTGAATCGACGATAAGATGTCAAAGATGAAAACGGTGGTTGAAGACCGGAGTTCTTCACCTCGTTTGGATGGTAACTGATATCCTGATTGGGAGGCATCCCAAAATATGGATAATGAGTGGTGATCGTCCAGACGTACATGGATATCAATGGGTATGCGAGGTATATAGTGCCACTAGTTTCGTTCAGACCCAGAACGGACTTGCAAATGGACTGTGTGTGACATTGGATTTCTTTCGTGTGATTGATAGCCATCAGTTGCATGGTGTGAATTGCCTGTGTGGCATGCTAAGATGCAGTGATCAAGGCTTCTATTGAAAAGAAAAGTCTTGTGGTTGATGATCAAAGCACCGCCTGTGAGGCGTAGCTTTGTGTATAACATGAATTCGCAAGCCTCACAACCCGGTATGAACCAGAAACAGGAGAGGTCCTCAGGGAGGGCATGCATTTCTTCCTAGCTAGAGGTGGTGTCAGTGCTTAAATTGGCTGACATTTATATTATTTTCACCTGTGTGGTTGTTGCTCTTGCGAGGCGCCTCGAATATATCGGTCGATCCGGGACCGATGGAATCATTCGTTGGCTCATTTACGCCCCAAAGGGCGGGGAAACGTAGTGTTCAGGCACTTTAATCCACATCGGTGGACCAGCCCTGACGATCCAAGGGTCACTCGAGCTCTGATCCTAAGGATCGGGCTATGCGGTCTCGAATTCGGTAAGGACTATCTTTTGCCTTGGTTCATGACGGAAATCCAATTTCCAAATACGTGACTTTGCGGTTTTGATTGTATACCTATATATGGCAACATAGTGGTATGGGGTATTAACGCCGTCTATGATTGATACTTATGATTTGAAATTGTTTTTGAAACATATAAACACTAGTAATAATATCTAATTCTTTTGTTTTATTCGTATCAAGCATATTTTGGCCATTATAAGCTAAAACTCTATCCTCCGGTTTGCGTTGCATTGTGTGATGGGAACTGAGTCTTATAGTGGCTTCATTTTTATAAAAAGCATTGCGATGTTTAAAAGAATGATTTGTTTTAAAGCATTGGTAATCCAATGGAGTAAACCCATTCCGCGAAAGTGGCGTGGTCCTGGGATTAGCCATATTATAAATGTGTTATGTAGATTTCTCATATCAATCCCACGACTGACTCATAGTTTGTTTCACTTACAAACTCGGGTGCCCCTTATTCTACACGGGTAGCCTTGTGTTCAGGTTAGCAAGCTCTTTCTGGATAGTTGGAGCTGAAGATAAATTCTATCATTTATCTCTTTTATGCCGTTCAGCTCCTATTGTACATATTATGTTTGTTTTCCGCTGTAGACATTTATGTATAGCTGAACTGCATTTGTACTAAGTATCTTGTATACTGTGTAACTCTGATGATTACGATTATTTAGTGTATTATTTGTGAATTATCTGGTGTATTTATTTAATTTTGTTCTGCTATTATCTGTTTATGTGTTATATTCCGAAGATTACCCTTGTCACCGTCAGTACGTGATTTGGGGTAGTGTCAGATTCTCTCGCCAAGTATGCCGGTTCCTTAGATGCAGATTTGCTAGGATTAATTCTCATTGAAGTCCTCTCAACCCCCGCCATTGCAGAAGTTGATGTTGACTGGATCATGGAAACGGTTGAAGAGCCTATGTCCTGGATGACTCTGATCAAGGAATATATCCTCAATGGAACACTCCCAGAGGAGCCGAAAAAGAGGAGGAAGATATTGCGCAAAGCTCCTTTATACCTTATTCAAGATGGAAGGTTATATAGATGAGGATTCTCTATGCCATTTGATATGTGTAACCAAGGAGGAATCAAAAGCAATCTTGGTAGAATTACATGAGGGAGATTACGGAGGTCACTTTAAAGGTCAAACACTGGCCAAGAAAATTCTGTGATTTGGCTACTTTTGGCCCGACGTGAACCTGGATGCAATGACCTATGTTAAGAAGTGTGACAGGTGCCAAAGGTTTGCAAAAATCCCAAGTCCACCTCCCATTAAATTGACTCAAATGGTCAGTCCTTGGACATTTGCAGTCTGGGGCATAAACTTGATCGGGGTATTGCCCACAGCTAAATCAAGTATGAAGTATGTGATAGTGGCAGTTGACTATTTCACTAAATGGGCTGAAGCTGAACAACTAGCTATTATTACTTCAAAGAAGGTGATCAATTTCGTGCTGAAGAACATCATCTACAGGTTTGGGGAGCCACCGAAAATAATCACCAATAACGGAACTCAATTTGAGAGCAGTGAATTCTTGGACTTCTGCGCCAAGTACAAGACTAAGAAAAGTTTTTTAGCCGTTGTTCGTCCACGGGCCGATGGGCAAGTAGAAGCAATCAACAAAATTTTGAAGTCAACCATCAAGAAGCGTCTTGAAAATCCCAAAGGTGGTTGGGTAGACGAGCTTCCTCTTGCATTATGGGGATACCGTATGACTCACAAAACTACGACTGGGCACACTCCATTCTCGCTCGCATTCGGATCTGAGGCTATGATTCCGGTAGAGCTGGAAGTTCCCACTCACTGGAGAATCCACTTCAATCAAGAGGAGAATGAGAAATTACAGCTTGAAGCACTTGACTTGCTTGAAGAAAAAAGGAAAGGAAGTAGAACTCAGAGTCGCTGCACATCAGAGAAGGATAACTCGTAATTTTAATGCTAAGGTTAAAAGGATGACTTTCCAATTTGGGGACCTTGTCCACAAGAGAATCATGACCGGAACAGGAGTGTTCGAACCCAACTGGGAAGGGCCGTATATGATAAGCAAAAAATTCTTAGACGGCACATTCGAGTTGAAAATGACAGACATCATCTAGCTTCCTAGAGCGTGGAATAACATACATCTTCGACATTATTTCATCTAATAGTTCTTTCATTTTACAATTTGTAAACCTCATGCATTGTAAATACAATGCAATATTGTTACAAACTCTGTACATACTAATGAAAGAGATTACCTTTCTTTCCTAAATCGTACATTTGCAAACTCTTGTTTACAAGTTATTTAAATTCGATTTTGATTGCAGGTATCCTAAAATAACGCTAATGCATCTACGACCTAATAAAACCTAGTGACAATTATAGTACATCCCAGTTGAGATAGCTCAAATGCCCATCTTTCAACACTTAAAAGTTTCACCCACGATGAATGTTAAGGTGTGGAACATAATAGAGCAAAAAGGGACACCGAGGATTGGACGGTCAATAATTCGGCGATCAAACTACAAATGAAGTCGTTAGTTTTACCAAAGGTCCACAGCCCTAGTTCTAATAAATCAGGATGAAACCCGATGAATGAATTAGCATCTGCCTCGTGAAACAATGCGAATTTAAACCAAAGACCTCCCAGAGGGGCACCTAATCGATCTCCAACACCATTAATACATGGTCTGAATGTAGTGGACAGTAGGCTTTTAAACCAAAGACCTCCTAGAGGGGCACCCAATTAATCATTGACGCCATTAATACATAGCCAGATTGCGATAAAGACACAGTTATAAAACTAAAGACCTCCCCTAGGGGCACCAGGATGATTGTCAGTGTCATTTATACATGGCCCGATTACGACAAACCTCGGGATCTAAAAGACCTCATTGGGGGCATCCGACCATATGCTGAATCTGCCAAAATCCGGTAAATGAGGGACCCAATGATCTTTTCGAAGGCGTCCTACAAATTCTACAAGTGGCTAGATCATTCAACCACAACGAATAACGGGTTACGAAGCACCTCTTTGGAGGTATGAAAAACATGACCTCTCCGGGGGCACATGTCCAAATCTAATCTCCGAAGGGCCTGGGTTACTAGGTTTGTGAGAAATATGATTGTGCATGTTAAAATATAAGACCTCTCGAGCAGGGGCACAGAAACGAGGGATCTAATCTTTGAAGTTTACGACGAGTTCTGGTATGGGGGCATTACCACCGCATTAAGGAAATTCAATAATGCTCACTTAAACATACCATAAAATTGTCACAACTTTACAATAGGGCTTAGCACTCACAAGGTTTACTTCGACCAGTCGAACTGGTTCCCTCAATATGACTAAGGAAAATTCGACTTCAACATTGCGATAAGTACAAAATCGATTGTTCATGAAAAAGAAATCTTAAAACTTCTCTAGTCACAATAAAGGGAGTTTAGTAAAATTGGTCGAATAAACCCGATTAATAATGATTCGTGGTCGTAACTGAAAAATCATTATTTACCCAAAAAAGAAAAAGTACCATAATATCATTGTTATACCAAACATTGCAATAACAGATGACTTGTGATATAAAGAATTTTTGGTGCAAGCATGAAAATAAAACAGGTATGCAGAACAAAAAGGTACGACAAGGCTAAAAGTGAAAGCTTAAGTACAGAAAGCAGAACACAATTTCACTTCAGCGTCACATAATTAGATAGCAGAATCACAAAGTCACAAAGTCATAAATCCAGCACATAAGTGTCAGACATAGAGAAACATAAAGTAATAACCAGGGACCGACACCCGTATATATAACCGTCTGAATACAACATATAGAAGAGAATAGTCGAGAAGCAAAATAAGTTGGTATCTGGCACTAATACTTCTTCCTGTCACCTGACCTTAAAGCTGGTTTGTTAAGAGAAGGAGGAGGGGTCTCTTCCACATTACTTGGATTTTCTTGAGAAGATAAAATGATAGCTTCCGTGTCTTTCTTCTTCTTCTTCTTGTGCTTCTTAGATGATGAGGATTTGGCACCTTTCTTTCCTTTACCCTTGGCAGCATCCTTTGGGCGTTCATCCATTTTAGTGTCCTCAAGGTCATTGCTAAGATTGTAGTTATCGTCATCTATGTCTGAGAAAGCATCGATTGTTGCATCTTGTGACCCCGGAGCTGTAATCACAAGCAGGGAAGTGTTACTAGGAGGAGGGGGTGTAATAATGGAAGCAAGAGGGATGGTCGTCAGGGGTGAATCAGTCATAGCTTCTTCAATTGTTGTTGCATTTCCTATAGTGGGAGAAGATAGAGGTGAAATTAAACCTAGATTATGGAAACAACGAGATAATAGGCAAGGGACCCAGGCGAATCAAAAATGGATTCTATGTATGACACGGTATAGTTGGTTTCAATTTTTACTGCATCTAGAAGATTTTCCTGGACATCCCTGTGCTCAGTTCTCCAATTTTAAGTGTTTCCATCATCAACTTCATCATCTCCACCGGGCTCCTCAATAATAGTCTCTATAGTGGCATTACCCTCGATAACTATATCCTTCTCTTTGGGAATATCAAGTAGGTTAACCAATGTCTGCGAGTCAGAAGCTCCAAGGTCCATAGGATCACTAGGAAGGTTGGTTTTGAATTTTCTCTCTAGAAGTACCGGCTCTCTCGTTTCCTAGTTGAGCCTTTCCCTTGGCTAAAGCCTTCTTAGACCTGTCATATAAAAGTTTATTAATGAGTTCATCCTAGATGCAATCATCACCATTGATTTCAAGAACTCGTCTCCAGACAAGCCCCAAAGTAGTTGGAAAGCTATCCACTAAGTACTGAAAACTCCCATGACTCATGACGCTGAAGATGTAAAATCGGAATATGTCTTCATCAGCCTCACCAGAGCTTGCTTAAGAGTTTCCTCAGCAGTTGTCTTGTCTTCTCAAGTAATTCAATCTTAGCCTTCAATGTTTGATTGGAAGCCTTTAAGGAATCGATGTTTTTCCTAAGTTAGGCAGCTTCATCAGGATACTGTTTGGAAAAATCCTTTTCCACAGATAATGTAGCTTCAACATTGCATTTGGTGGTTATGGCTTCAATTTCCCTTTGTTTAGCAGCTTCAAGTTCTCCTCAGAGCTTCTTGTTTTCATTATCTAACGCTTCTAACTCTGTAACTCTTTTATCGAGTGACGCAATAGTAGCATCGCGAGAATCTAAAACTTTTTTCCATTTGACCTTATCATTCTCCAACTCGGTGATTTTAGCAAGATTAATGTCATGACGCTTTTGGAGATCATCACCAAATTTAATCCATCTGCGCAACTTTCTCTTGCACTGTCTTTGATAATATTCCACTTTGTATCAAGTTGACTCTTAGCATTGTCAAGGTGAGTATGTGTTTGCCTTATTACTGCATCTACCTCCTCAGATAGGTCATCAACATCAGTTAAACTCACACCACGATCAAACGTAAGCCCTTTTAAATACCAACCTGGGAGTCTTTCAGAAAGAGGAACACTTACTGGTCCCGGATCGTGGCGAGGCTTATGAATGATTGAGTTGATCTCGGCCAGAGGACCAGGGGGACCAGAAAATGGAATCAATCGGAGTCTAATAGGAAGCTTCTCCATTTGGGAATGTTTGTATGAGCCGCCTTTTCCTTGACCATCTCTTCCTCGCTTCTTCCACAGGCCCTCTTCATCTAGAGTATCTTCTCTGAGCCAAGTATGTCTTCTTGCTTCCTCATCCTCTTCCTCACGTATCTTTCGCCTCTGCTCCTCAGTCAAGTATGACTCCGATATGTGTGAAGGATGATGAGAAGATTTCAGGGGCGGGGGAGGATGGAGTTGCTTATGATGATGCGATGGTTGAGAGGGATCAGATTGTAACAGGTGCTTTGGATTGATGGCTTTGCTTTTCCTACAAAAGTCTGATCTTAAACCTGATGAATGTTTCCCGTGCACATCTAAACCTGAAATAGGATTAAGACGAATTTCAGTGCTTGACTTGTAAGGTACTAAAGGAAAATTATAAAAAATATTCATTAGAAATATTGTATGTTAGAAATGCTTATTAAAAAGGGAGCTGCAGCTAACGAACCAGTTTTCCTAGTTGGTTCTAAGGAAATTCCTAAGGATTTCAGCAACTTTCCTGTATCAAAGGTAGGATTTCCATTATGCTAGCTGATGTGAATGTGTTTTGGGGATCAAGAGGCTGAGTAACAGTATCATCCTAACTAAGGTACTTAGCTGAGTTAAGATCGCCTAAATTATCAAATTTACCTGCAGAACCTTCTCCAGTCTCATCTTGAACAAGAAGGTTCCCAGTTATCGTTTCGGTATTCGGGTCAACTTCTAATCCAGTTTAATCTTCCTCAACATGTTCAGTTTCATGACCAGACTCTGAGTCAATGCCCTCTCTCTCATTTTTCTCAACCTGGTCACGTACATCCTTTTGATGATCAAGATCCCCTTTTTTAACAAAGGACAATTTACTTTTAGGAGGTTTTTTACTACTACCCGCAGTGTCTGAGCATTTCCTTAAAGAAGCTTTCGAAGCAGGGGATTTTGTGGTAGCCTTTCCTTTAAACATTAGGTCTAGTTTGAGATTACGAGAAGAATCAAGTAGGTGATATTGATGGAGAAATTACTCTATGATAAAAAAATTCCTACTTCTCTCTTTTTCGTCAATATTTATTAAAGTGTCTAATAGGCCCTCATCCATTGCAAAGTCAGGGTCGGTAGATGGGATTTCTATATAATAGATGAAGAATGTAAGATTCAATACTTAAATGCAAAGAGAAATGGAAAAGTTTTAAACAAGTGGATCTTTACCCCCTTCCATCCATCTGCTATAGAATATGTCGGGGCATTGGACAAAGCAATTGTTTTCTTTAAATCCCTTGATACTGTCCAGTAAGTCACTAATGATCTTGGAATGCCTTGCTTCCATAAATAGAATTGGTCCCGAGCTCTTTTTAAAGGAATAAAGAAAGCAAATCTCTTGGAAAGTGGTCAAACATTGCTTAACCCTCATAAAAAGTAAAATAAGCCGATTAAGATGGCATGACCTGTAATAACCCAGAAATCTGAGCCGATTTAAAATTTTTATTTTGGCAATTTTTGCGAATTTTAATTATTTAAAATAAATTATTTTAAATAATATCGATGAGAAATTTATTTTGAATAGAATTCGAACGTATATATTTATGTTTGAATCGTGGTTAGAATATAAATATATATTTATAATTATAAAAGGAATTGAAAATGGCGTGGTAGTTCGAAAATTCGATTTCAAATTGCAAATGAATGTACAGGATTCAAAATAAATTGGATTTTAGTGAAATCAAAAATATTATAATCTGTTTGTGAATATCTTTCCAACGAATCTGAAAAATTGAAATTTCAAAGCGGGAATAAAAAGTTATGCCCAGTTGAAAATTCAGAATAGTCGCTATGGAATTTTGGCCCTTAAAAATGGAAATTTTGCAAACGACCTCGGTTTTCGACGAAACCACTTTTGTTGGATCCGTGATGTCAAGTTATTGCTAGATTCCAAAATTCGTAATTTTTTGAATCAATATGTGAGCGTGGCAAAGGAAAACGTGTTAAAACAGTTTCAGTCAATTTCGATCGACCAGAAATTGGACATTTTTCAAACGGTCTCGGAATTTGACGAAATTAGATTTGTTAGGACCGTATCGTCAATATTAAGCTAGAAAATATTTTTTGGGGATTTTTCGAGTTAGTATGTGGCCCCGGTAAATTGAAATGCGCGTTCAAATTCAATATATAGAGTTATATGTTGATTTTGATGGAAACTGATCGAAACGATCGAATCAGCCTACGATACATATCCCATTGTGTTCGGAATGTGGGGTAATTAGTTATGGGTGACAAGCGGTGGGTTTCGTTTCGTGTTCGAAATAGAAAGTTGCTTTTTGAAATTAATTGAATAAAATAAAATAATATGTTATTACATAACCCCCTTCTGTTTCTCTCTCCCCGACATTTCAAAGAAAAAAAAACCCTAAAATTTAAGTCGCCCCACCCCCATCTGTTGCCGCCGCCGCCTCCAGGCGGTGAGCCACCGCATCGCCCCCCTTGGCTCCTCCTCTCCCTCCTCCTTTCCTACGCTGCTCGAGAAGAACCCCCTCCCCCGTTGCCAAATTGAACCACCCCCACCTCGAACCTCCGAGAAGACCGCCGCCTCCTGGACCCACTCCCCGACGCCTGCGCAACCATTTCCCGACACCAAGCCACCCTCCAACGACGCGCAGACCCCCTTCAACCGTGAGTTCCTCTGACCTTTTCTTTTTACTTTATTTTGTATAAAAATCCAATTTTTCTTTTTATTAGTCAAAAACCTGATTTTTATATATGAAAAAAATATAGTTTTAGTTAAGTAAAAACATAATCTTTATATTCAAAGTAGCATTAAAGATATATATATATATATATATATATGTATATGACATATTATAAAATCGGTTTATATAATTAGCATTGTTTTTAAAATAGAATAAAGAGATGATTTTTATAATAAAAAGGGATTTTTATTCTAAAGATATGATTTTGAAAGTAAAGGTGTGGTCTTTATAGGTAAAATTAAATAATACAAGAATAAAAATATGATTTTTATATCATAGGAAGAATAAAAATATGATTTTTATTTACGTAGAGTAATAAAAATATAATTTTTATTATATTACTAGCAAGATAAAAATATAATTTTTATCATGGAAGTAGCGTTGTAAAGGAGTGATTTTTACATATGTAGCAGTGATATCAAAATACGATCTTTGTATATAAAAATATAATTTTTATATAGAGAATAGTGTGATAAAAATATAATCTTCATTATATGAACACCGTTGTAAAAATAGAATTTTTATCTATATAGTAGCGGTGTAAAAATAGAATTTTTATCTATATAGTAAAAATGTAAAAATATGATTTTTATATGCATAGCAACAATATAAAAATGTGATTTTTATATATGTAGCGAATACGGACGACGAAAGTGACGAAAGGCGAGCACGGCGAAGAGGTTCTACATATGAAGAGTTGTGGCGTTTGGTTTAGTTTTCAGTGAGAACTTATCACTTCTATTTTATTTCTAGTTGAAATATATACTAGAATGCAAACAGTGTTTAGTAGCACCCGACACCCGGCATCCACAAACCATGGATGACTTGTTTGTTTGATTGCTGTGGTGTGAAATTTGATTGTGTGATGTGCAATGAAATAAAAAAATTTATAGTGGAAAATATTTTATAGTTAAAAATATGATTTTTTAACGTGTATAAAATAAATAGTAATAAACAAATCGGAGATTTGTTTATATACACTGATTTGGCTGATATTGGTTGGGACGATAAATTTTACACATTGCCCAACTGCACAAATAAAAATATGTGTTTGTTGATTTGAAACCCTATACGGGTATTGGGATGATATTCAACGTACACTAATCCTGATTGTTTAATGGTATGTCAATCGATGGGTTGACAGACTGTGTAAGCGTTAATTATTTATATTTAATGCTTATGTAGTTGTGTGGTGCACTCTAGATGATGGTTGATTATTTATCGTTGTTATTACATACATGTGTTGTAGAAAATCCATATAATTAACATTATATGGTAATTGATTGGGCCTCATTCCAATTTAGAAAAAAATTCATGTGTTGAATTGAAAATATATATTCATGTGTTGAATAGAAAACAAATTCATATGTTGAATTGAAAATATATATTCATGTGTTGAATAGAAAATATATTCATGTGTTGAATAGAATAAATATTCATGTGTTGAATAAAAGCCGTGTTGATTAGATTGACGCCATTTTGACGTGAACGATATTTATATCGATTTTATTCATTTTTCAATGAATATTAAAAGTGATTTCAAAATTCGAGTTAAATTGAAATGATTTGAAATTCGAATTAAACTGAAATGATATGAAATTCGAATTAAATTGAAAAGAATTGAAATTCGAATTAAATTGAAATGATTTGAAATTCGAACTAAATTGAAACGATTTGAATTTCGAATTAAATTGAAACGATTTGAAATTCGAATTGAATTGAAATCGAATTGAATTGAAATCGATTTGAATTGAAATTGATTTGAAATGAATTTAAAACGAATTTATATTGGAAAATTCAATTTTGATTTGAATTTGAGATGGAAGTTGAAATCGTTTTGAAAACGAATTTAAAATGATTTATAAAATACGTTTTAAAAGGAAATTGACGAAATATATAATATATATACATACATACATACATATATATATATATATATATATATATATATATATATATATATATATATATATATATATAATGGCCTGAATAGAACGCGCCGCGCTGCGGCAGTTCGCGAGTTTCGACCATTGACTTCGAATGGATATTATGGGAGATCCAACCGTCGGATTCTCCTAAAACTGGAACCGTTGGGTTCGTATCGAAAAGAGCTTTCTAAAGGATATTAGTAATTAGAGATCTAACAGTTGGATTTGGAATTATGTCCAAATCAAATTTGGAAAAGGTCGCTGTAAGTGCAGTTCGATGGCCATTGATGGGAATCGACTGTACGGGCCTTGAGAAAATTATTAAAAATAGTAATGATTTGTGTAAAATCATAAGAAATGATTTGGGAAGAATTGGGATGAAAAACTCCATATTTGAAAAGATAAAAATAGATTTTTATCGAAATGAACTAGTTTCGAACTAGAATTATAATTCTATTTATTTTTAAAATAAATAAATTGGATTTGAAATGGTTTTGAAAATAACCAGAATTTCCAATAATTGAATTGGAAGGGATTTGAATCGAAATTGTCTTCGGAATATTTCGATGTTGGATTCCGTGATGATACAGATATTGTTATGGGGATTTGAAAGATATATTAATTTCGTTATTTCCAATACGATATTTGTAGGTCGTAGAATTTGATATTAAATATAAGCCGATATATTTTCTATTCAGAGTCTTGTATTTAATATCAAATGGGATTTGGGTTTGTCGTGAATGGTGTCTTTATTAACACTGTTCTTAAACCCAGTTGAGAAAAAGATTAAATCTTTTTATTTAGATTTAATGGAGTGTACCAATTAAATGGTACTTAATTGGAATTGAATTTGAATTTGAATTGATTTTTGGGTTTATCGTGGATGGTATTTTAAATAACACTTGTTCTTTAACCCGATAATGAATGGAATGTGATTTTGGGTTGTCGTGAATGGTATCTTCAATAATACTGTTCTTAGGCCCAACGGAGTTAAGAAAATAAGAAACTAACTGTAGATTAGTTAAGTTGAATGCTTTCTTGGGTATTGATCTGATGTTGGTTTCGGCCTTCGGGGTTAATACTTAGGGAATTGCTCACTTGCTAATTTACGGTTAGGGACTGATTGAAATGTGATTTGATTTTAGGGTTTATCGTGGACCGTGTTTTAAATGACATCAGTTCTTTAACCCCGTTAAAGAATAAAACTAAGTGGAGTTTTAATGAATCTTTAATTAGATTGAAAAGATCGAGAATGGAGTATCACCAGTTTTGCTCCAGGCGATAGTTAAATCTTTAATTAGATTTTAACGTGAAATGGTAATTGAATTTACTGATAACATCGTGGTGTTAGATATGAAGTATTACCAGTTTTACTTCATGGGATGAATAGGTTGGGATTGGGAAATTAAAACAAATGATTACTTCGGTAAGGTTCGTTAATCCCGGCTAGTTTGGATAAACCATTATTTGGTTTGAATTGAGATTCAAAAGAAGATTAAAGAAAAAATTTAAGGAATTTATCTTTGATAAAATTAATGGGAACCTCTCCCTAAGAATCTGAAATTTAGCAACTAACTAAAGATTAGTTAAGATGAATGGTTTCCTGGGTATTGATCTGATGTTGGTTTCAGCCTTCGGGGTTAATATTTGGGGAATTGTTCTCTTACAAATTTACGATTAGTGACTGATGAGTTGGAATGAGGCGTATGTTATGTTTGTGTAGCACTAGTTTATTATATACGCGAGTTATTCGGAAAGACCGGGTTTATCCCATTCTGAATAACTGATACGACGATAAGTCGAAGATGAAGACGGTGGTCGAAGACCGGAGGTCTTCAAGTCATTTGGGTGATTACTGATGATCTTTATTGGGCTGTACACCCAAGAGGAGAGAATCAGTTAGTGGTCGTCCGGACGTACTTGGAGATCGATGGATATGCGAGGTACTAGGTGCCTCCGGTTTCGTTCAGACCCCGAACGAACTTGTAAATGGACTGTGTGTCTGACATTGGATATCATTCTATGTGATTGATGGATATTGGTTGCATGGAGTGGTTTGCCTTTGTGGCATGCTAAGATGCAAATGATCAAGGCTTCTGTTGAAAAGCAAAGTCTTGTGGTTGATGAACAAAGCACGGCCTGTGTGGCGTAGCTTTGTGTAATGTTGATTCGCGAGCCTCACACCCCGGTTGTGAACCAGAAATGGGAGAGGACATCAGGGAAGACATGCATTTCTTTCTAGTTAGAAGTGGCGTCAGTGGTTTGACACGCCCTGACGAGTTTGACTTATATGGTTGCTGATTTGCGAGGAACCTCGGATATATCAGTGACTATATGAAGCCGATGGAGTCATTCGTTGGCTCATTTACGCCCCAAAGGTCGGGGAAACGCAGTGTTCAGGCATAATAATCCACATCGGTGGACCGGCCCTGACGATCCAAGGCTTGCCTGCGCGCTTGCCAGAGGGGCGGACTAGAACGTCTCAAATTCGGCGAGGACTATCTTTTGCCTCGGTTCACAGATGGAAATCCAACTTCCAATACATGTCAATTGTGGTTTTGATTGTATACCTATATATAGCGACATAGTGGCATGGGACGCTCATGTCACCTATGATAAATATTTATGATTCTATATAAAATCAGAAACTAACTGGAAATGAACTAAGATGGGTAGTTTCCTGCGTATTAGTCTGATGTTGGTTTCGACCTTCGAGGTTAATACTTAGGGAATCATTCTCTTACTAATTTATAGTTGGAGTCTGATTAAGAATTAAAACATGAAATTTAGCGTATCAAGCATTCTTTAGATATTTTAAGGTAAAAACCCTATCCTCCGGCTTGCGTTGCATTATGTGATGGGACCTAGGTCTTATAATAGCTTCATTGTTCTTTATTTAGCATTGCGCTGTTTGTTTTATGCACTGGTATTCTTGGGAGGAAACCCGTTCCGTGTTAAACGGCGTGGTCCCTTGATTTACCGAACTTTAAAATAAAGATTAATAACTGTTTTAGTTCTCACACCAGTCACATGACTGACCCGGAGTTTATTGTTTTAACCTAAACTCTTGGTACCCTTACTTTGACACGGGCAGCTAGTAGTTTTGGTTTTACAGATTTATATTCACAGGATCCTGATTTACAGCTGGAACGATACTCGGAAAGCTCTGTATCCGTGTATTACTTCTAGTTGTGTATTGTATTATTTTCCGCTGCTATGTAATGTATTGTAACCTCTGATATTTTATAATGTATATTACTTGTTAATACTCTATATATTCTTGTAATCTGATGGAACTGTTGTAATATACAATGAAATGTTCTTCTGTCTGCGTTCTTTTGTGTGTTGTTCTTAAAGTATCCGGACTTTCCTTACCGGGGAAGTTACGGGTTATCACAGTTGGTATCAGAGCTTTGGTTTACAAAGCTCAGAGAACAAGGCACATTAGAACCGTACGAAAGAATTCATCAGAAATTGGATTAGTAATATCCAATGGGAATGACTCGTTCGAGATAGGGTCAGTAGTATCCTAGAACAAGTGAGAAGAGTATATTTAAAAAAAAAGAAACAAATTTTGTTTTGAATTTAAATTGTATTATACGTATTTGAATAATTTATTTTAAATTGATTTGGACAGTCCGATATACAAAGATTTTGCATATACGCCTAGCTAGCGTGTATACAATGTTTTAATATATTGGGTAGATATATAATCACACTCTAGTCGCCCGGAGACGATTCTGACGATAGTCTAGACATCATCAGAATTGGCATTCGAGTTTCGAGGGTGTGATATCTATATATTTCCATTAGATTGGTATGAGAACCAAAACTACATAGGGCTTATTGTTGTGAATTGGCATCAAAAATCTGATCTTTCGGCTATATATCAAAGTTATGAATTTGAAATGATAATCAACAAATTGATTGCTGATTGTGTTGTTTGTTTATTGGTTGATTAATTAGAATTTGAACCATTTGACCAAATTGAACCGAATATTGGGTTGTATTGAAAATTAGTCGCATTTGCATGCATATACATATACTTACATTGAACAGGTCATAGCAAGGAGGCTAGAGAAGAGGAATAAAATTGTTTACCCGACAAATAGGTACATGTTTATTGTATTTCTTGGGTTTTGGATGATTTTATGAGCCAATTGGATTTTTTTTCTTTTGGATTGAAGAAGGCCATGGTAGGCTATATGACATATCCCGAAGTCCCCGGTGCAGGGGAGGTTATGGCGAAATTTTTCGAAAATTAAGGGTGTTAGCCAAATTTTTGAAAAATTTGAAAAGTTCTTAAAAACTGAAAAGTTGAAGAACTTAAGCCGTAATGAAAAGAATGAAAGTTGAGTTGATTTGTGAAACAACTTTCGGCTTCGTTCCTTTTCGGGGACGAAAAGATTTAAGTGGGGGGAGATGGTAATAACCCGGAAATCTGAGCCGATTTAAAATTTTTATTTTGGCAATTTTAGCAAATTTTGATTATTTAAAATGAATTATTTTAAATAATATCGATGAGAAATTTATTTTGAATAGAATTCGAACGTATATATTTATATTTGAATCGTCGTTAGAATATAAATATATATTTATAATTATAAAAGGAATTGAAAATGGCGCGGTAGTTTGAAATTTAGATTTCAAATGAATGTACAGGATTCAAAATAAACCGGATTTTAGTGAAACCAAAAATATTAGAATCTATTTGTGAATATCTTTCCAATGAATCCGAAAAATTGAAATTTCATAACGGGAATAAAAAGTTATACCCAGTTGAAAATTCAGAATAGTCGCTATGGAATTCTAGCCCTTAAAAATGGAAATTTTGCAAACAACCTCGGTTTTCGAAAAAACCACTTTTGTTGGATCCGTGATGTCAAGTGATTTCTAGATTCCAAAATTCGTAATTTTTCGAATCAATATGTGAGCGTGACAAAGTAAAAAAGTTTTAACAGTTTCAGTCAATTTCGATCGACCAGAAATTAGACATTTTTCAAACGGTTTCGGAATTTGACGAAATTAGTTTTGTTAGGACCGTATCGTCAATATGAAGCTAGAAAATATATTTCGGGAATTTTTCGAGTTAGTATGTGGCCCCGGTAAATTGAAATGCACGTTCAAATTCAATATATAGAGTTATATGTTGATTTTGACGGAAACTGATTGAAACGATCGAATCAGCCTACGATACATATCCCATTGTGTTCGGAATGGGAGTTATTAGCTACGGGCGACAGGCGGTGGGTTTCGTTTCGTGTTCGAAATAGAAAGTTGTTTTTGAAATTAATTGAATAAAATAAAATAATATATTATTATATAACCCCCTTCTGTTTCTCTCTCCCCGACATTTCAAAGAAAAAAACCCTAAAATTTCCATCGCCCCGCCCCCATCTACTGCCGCCGCCGCCTCTAGGCGGTGAGCCACCGCATCGCCCTCCTCCTTGGCTCCTCCTCTCCCTCCTCCTTTCCTACGCTGCTCGAGAAGACCCCCCTCCCCCGTTGCCAAATTGAACCACCCCCTCCTGAACCTCCTAGAAGACCGCCGCCGCCTGGACCCACTCCCCGACGCCTACGCCACCATTTCCAGACACCAAGCCACCCTCCAACGACGCGCAGACCCCCCTTCAAACGTGAGTTCCACTGACCTTTTCTTTTTACTTTATTTTTCCTTTATTTCATATAAAAATCCAATTTCTCTTTTTATTAGTAAAAAACCTGATTTTTATATATGAAAAAATATAGTTTTAGTTAAGTAGAAACATAATCTTTATATTCAAAGTAGCATTGAAGAAATATATATATATATATTTGACATATTATAAAATCAGTTTATATAATTAGTATTGTTCTTAAAATAGAATAAAGAGATTATTATTATAATAAAAATGGGATTTTTATTATAAAGATATGATTTTGAAAATAAAGGTGTGGTCTTTATAGGTAAAATTAAATGATATAAGAATAAAAATATGATTTTTGTATCATAGGAAGAATAAAAATATGATTTTTATTTATGTAGAGTAATAAAAATATAATTTTTATTATATTACTAGCAAGATAAAAATATAATTTTTATCATGGAAGTAGCGTTGTAAAGGAGTGATTTTTACATATGTAGCAGTGATATCAAAATACGATCTTTGTATATAAAAATATAATTTTTTTATAGAGAATAGCGTGATAAAAATATAATCTTCATTATATGAACACCGTTGTAAAAATAGAATTTTTATCTATATAGTAGCGGTGTAAAAATAGGTTTTTTATCTATATAGTAGCAGTGTAAAAATATGATTTTTATATGCATAGCAACAATATAAAAATGTGATTTTTATATATGTAGCGAATACGGACGATGAAAGTGACGAAAGGCGAGCACGGCGAAGATGTTCTACATATGAAGAGTCGTGGCGTTTGGTTTAGCTTTCGGTGAGAACTTCTCACTTCTATTTTATTTCTAGTTGAAATATATACTAGGATGCAGACGGTGTTTAGTAGCACCCGACACCCGTTGTCCACAGACCATGGATGACTTGTTTGTTTGATTGCTGTGGTGTGAAATTTGACTGTGTGATGTGAAATAAAATATTTTATAGTGGAAAATATTTAATAGTTAAAAATATGATTTTTTTTAACGTGTATAAAATAAATAGTAATAAACAAATCGGAGATTTGTTTATATACACTGATTTGGCTGATATTCATTGGGACGATAAATTTTACACATTGCCCAACTACACAAATAAAAATACGTGTTTGTTGATTTGAAACCCCACATGGGTATTGGGATGATATTCGACGTACACTAATCCCGATTGTTTAATTGTATGTCAATCGATGGGTTGACAAATTGTGTAAGCGTTAATTATTTATACTTAATGCTTATGCAGTTGTGTGGTGCACTCTGGATGATGGTTGATTATTTATCGTTGCTATTACATACATGTGTTGTAGAAAATCCATATAATTAACATTATATGGTAATTGATTGGGCCTCATTCCAATTTAGAAAAAAAATCATGTGTTGAATTGAAAATATATATTCATGTGTTGAATAGAAAATAAATTCATATGTTGAATTGAAAATATATATTCATGTGTTGAATAGAAAATATATTCATGTGTTGAATAGAATAAATATTCATGTGTTGAATAAAAGCCGTGTGATTAGATTGACGTCATTTTGACGTGAACGATATTTATATCGGTTTTATTCATTTTTCAATGAATATTGAAAGTGATTTCAAAATTCGAATTAAATTGAAATGATTTGAAATTCAAACTAAATTGAAATGATTTGAAATTCGAATTAAGTTGAAACGATTTGAAATTCTAATTGAATTGAAATCGATTTGAAATGAATTTAAAACGAATTTATATTGGAAAATTCAATTTTGATTTGAATTTGAGACGGAAGTTGAAATCATTTTGAAAACGAATTTAAAACAATTTATAAAGTACATTTTAAAAGGAAATCGACGAAATATATATATATATATATATATATATATATATATATATATACTATATAATGGCCTGAATAGAACGCGTCGCGCTACGGCAGTTCGCGAATTTCGACCATTGAATTCGAATGGATATTATGAGAGATCCGACCGTCGGATTCTCCTAAAACCGGAACCGTTGGGTTCGTATTGAAAAGAGCTTTCTGACGGATATTAAAAATTAGAGATCTAACGGTTGGATTTTCAATTATGTCCAAATCAAATTTGGAAAAGGTCAGTGTAAGTGCAGTTCGATGGCCGTTGATGGAAACCGACTGTACGGGCCTTGATAAAATTATCAAAAATAGTAATAATTTGTCTAAAATCATAAGAAATAATTTGGGAAGAAATGGGATGAAAAACTCCATATTTGAAAGGATAAAAATAGATTTTTATCGAAATGAACAAGTTTCGAACTAGAATTATAATTCTATTTATTTTTAAAATAAATAAATTGGATTTGAAAATAACCAGAATTTCCAGTAATTGAATTGGAAGAGATTTTAATCGAAATTGTCTTCGGAATATTTCGATGTTGGATTCCGTGATGATACAGATATTGTTATGGGGATTTGAAAGATATATTAATATCGTTATTTCCAATACGATATTTGTAGGTCGTAGAATTTTATATTGAGTATAAGCCGGTATATTTTCTATTCAGAGTCCTGTATTTAATATCAAATGGGATTTGGGTTTGTCATGAATGGAGTCTTAAACCCAGTTGAGAAAAAGATTAAATCTTTTTATTTAGATTTAATGAAGTGTACCAATTAAACGGTACTTAATTGGAATTGAATTTGAATTGATTTTTGGGTTTATCGTGGACGGTGTTTTAAATAACACTTGTTCTTTAACCCGATAATTAACGGAATGTGATTTTGGGTTGTCGTGAATGGTATCTTCAATAATACTATTCTTAGGCCCAACGGAGTTAAGAAAATCAGAAACTAACTGGTAGTTAAGTTGAATGGTTTCTTGGGTATTGATCTGATGTTGGTTTCGGCCTTCGGGGTTAATACTTAAGGAATTGCTCACTTGCTAATTTACGGTTAGAGACTGATTGAAATGTGATGTGATTTTAGGGTTTGTCATGGACTGTGTTTTAAATGACATCGGTTCTTTAACCCATTAAAGATTAAAACTAAGTGGACTTTTAACGAATCTTTAATTAAATTGAAATGATCGAGAATGGAGTATCACCAGTTTTGCTCTAGGCCATAGTTAAATCTTTAATTAGATTTGAACATGAAATGGTAATTGAATTTACCGATAACACCGTGGTGTTAGATATGAAGTATTACCAGTTTTACTTCATGGGATGAATAGGTCGGGATTGGGAAATTAAAACAAATGATTACTTCGGTAAGGTTCGTTAATCCCGGCTAGTTTGGATAAACCATTATTTGTTTTGAATTGAGATTCAAAAGAAGATTAAAGAATAAATTTAAGGAATTTATCTTTGATAAAATTAATAGGAACCTCTCCCTAAGAATGTGAAATTTAGCAACTAACTGAAGATTAGTTAAGATGAATGATTTCCTGGGTATTGATCTGATGTTGGTTTCGGATTTCGGGGTTAATATTTGGGGAATTGTTCTTTGATAAAATTAATAGGAACCTCTCCCTAAGAATGTGAAATTTAGCAACTAATTGAAGATTAGTTAAGATGAATGGTTTCCTGGGTATTGATCTGATGTTGGTTTCGGCCTTCGGGGTTAATATTTGGGGAATTGTTCTCTTACTAATTTACGGTTAGTGAATGATGAATTGCAATGAGTAATAGGAACCTCTCCCTAAGAATGTGAAATTTAGCAACTAACTGAGGATTAGTTAAGATGAATGGTTTCCTGGGTATTGATCTGATGTTCGTTAATCCCGGCTAGTTTGGATAAACCATTATTTGGTTTGAATTGAGATTCAAAAGAAGATTAAAAAATAAATTTAAGGATTTTATCTTTGATAAAATTAATAGGAACCTCCCCCTAAGAATGTGAAATTTCGCAACTAACTGAAGATTAGTTAAGATGAATGGTTTCCTGGGTATTGTTCTAATGTTGGTTTCGGCCTTCGGGGTTAATATTTGGGGAATTGTTCTCTTACTAATTTACGGTTAGTGATTGATGAATTGGAATGAGTAATAGGAACCTCTCCCTAAGAATGTGAAATTTAGCAACTAACTGAAGATTAGTTAAGATGAATGGTTTCCTGGGTATTGATCTGATGTTGGTTTCGGCCTTCAGGGTTAATAATTTGGGGAGTTGTTCTCTTACTAATTTACGGTTAGTGACTTATGAATTGGAATGAGGCGTATGTTGTGTTTGTGTAGCACTTGTTTATTATATACGCGAGTTATTCGGAAAGACCGGGTTTATCCCATTCTAAATAACTGATACGACGATAAGTCGAAGATGAAGACGGTGGTCAAAGACCGGAGGTCTTCACGTCGTTTGGGTGATTACTGATGATCTTGATTGGGCCGTACACCTAAGAGGAGAGAATCAGTTAGTGGTCGTCCAGACGTACTTGGAGATCGATGGATATGCGAGGTACTAGGTGCCTCCGGTTTCGTTTAGATCCAGAACGAACTTGTAAATGGACTGTGTGTCTGACATTGGATATCATTCTGTGTGATTGATGGATATTGGTTTCATGGAGTGGTTTGCCTGTGTGGCATGCTAAGATGAAAATGATCAAGGCTTCCGTTGAAAAGAAGATCTTGTGGTTGATGATCAAAGCACGACCTGTGTGGCGTAGCTTTGTGTAACGTTGATTCGCGAGCCTCACACCCCGGTTGTGAACCAGAAACGGGAGAGGACATCATGGAGGACATGCGTTTCTTTCTGGTTAGAAGTGGCATCAGTGGTTTGAGATGCCATGATGAGTTTGACTTATGTGGTTGTTGGTTTGCGAGGCGCCTCAGATATATCAATGACTATGTGAAGCCGATGGAGTCATTCTTTGGCTCATTTACGCCCCAAAGGGCGGGTTAACGCTGTTTTCAGGCATAATAATCCACATCGGTGGACCGACCTTGACGATCCAAGGCTTGCCTGCGCGCTTGCCTGAGGGGAGGACTAGAGCATCTCGAATTCGGTGAGGACTATCTTGTGCCTCGGTTCACAGATGGAAATCCAACTTCCAATATGTGACAATTGCGGTTTTGATTGTATACCTATATATGGCGACATAGTGGCATAGGACGCTCATGTCGCCTATGATTGATATTTATGATTGTATATAAAATCAGAAACTAACTGGAAACGAGCTAAGATGGGTGATTTCTGGGTATTAGTCTGATGTTGGTTTCAGCCTTCGGGGTTAATACTTAGGGAATCGTTCTCTTACTAATTTACTGTTGGAATCTGATTAAGAATTAAAACATGAAATTTAGCGTATCAAGCCTTCTTTGGCTATTATAAGGTAAAAACCCTATCCTCCGGCATGCGTTGCATTGTGTGATGGGACATGGGTCTTATAATAGCTTCATTGTTCTTTATTTAGCATTGCGCTATTTGTTTTATGCACTGGTATTCTTGGGAGGAAACCCGTTGCGTGTTATACGGCGTGGTCCCTTGATTTACCGAACTTTAAAATAAAGATTAATAACTTTTTTAGTTCTCACACCAGTCACATGACTGACCTGGAGTTTATTGTTTTAACCTAAACTCTGGGTGCCCTTACTTTGACACGGGCAGCTAGTAGTTTTGGTTTTACAGATTTATATTCACAGGATCCTGATTTGCAGCTGGAACGATACTCGGAAAGCTCTGTATCCATGTATTACTTCTTGTTGTGTATTTTATTATTTTCCGCTGCTATGTAATGTATTGTAACCTCTAATATTTTATAATGTATATTATTTGTTAATACTCTGTATATTCTTGTAATCTGATGGAATTGTTGTAATATACAATGAAATGTTCTTCTGTCTGCGTTCTTTTGTGTGTTGTTCTCAAAGTATCCGGACATTCCTTACCAGGGAAGTTACAGGTTATCATATAACCATTCAGGTGTAACTGCATGGGGGCAACGGCTAAGCGTTTAAGAACCATTTCAAGGAAAGAATTAAAAGGGGGAACGACTCCCGCTCATAACATCTATCGGTTAACGGTAACAAATCTTAGGGGTAGGGAATCAACAAATTCTGTTGTGTCCCGAAATTCCAGTACCATTTGAGCTGACCAAATAACACAAGTCCAACCCAAATTGCACTGGAAACCAGAAAACTGATAGAAAGAAAACAGAAGGTGAGAGTAGATAAGATAGAAACATAGAACAGAAGAAGAAGAACATACAACATCAGAGTAACATGAATTCACAGTGGAATGAACAACATATAATAGATACATAACTTTGAAATAAAACCAGTATATGTATACAGTAACATTATCAGAGTACAACACTTACAACACAGCGGAATAAACAATAGCTATATAATCCTGAAGCCTCCTGCTCCAAGCTCTTAGTCTATCTGTAAAATGCCAACTACTTGACTGCTCGTACAAAATTGGACAAAATTGGGCACCCAAGAGTTTAGGGAAAACAAAACAAAACAAACTCTGGGTCAGTCATGGGACTGGTGTGAGTAAAACAATTTGAAACAGTTTGAGATATTAAACAATATCTCATAAGACCACGCCATATAACGGAACGGGTTTTTCCCTTATGAGAATCCAAAACATTTGATTAAAATTTCAAAATCCTTTTGAAAGAAACGATAAACTTTATATCAAAACTCTTTTGATATTATAATTATGTCTATCTACCACAACTAAATAATCATCTAGCAGAAACGCTTTCATCTCATGTTCTACATATATAGTATACAAACGAAACCTTGAGCACTTATTGGATAATGGATTACCAACTATGACAAGGTATGGAACCAACTTCCAATAGTGTACCTCTAGAGAGGAATACACTGGGTTCAACAAGAACATCTTGCAACCCGGCCACACATGACCGACCACTCATTTCGCTTGAGTGTATCGAATGTATATCACCAACGGTTGGGATCAGCAACCGTTTCCCGAGTGGGACAACATCGAACAGATTTAAAGAATGAAATGAATATCTCTAGATAGGTGATAATACACCCTAATTGGAAGCCAACCACTTAGCCATGCTGCCCGCCCGATTTTTTTCATTTTCCGGTAGTGAGGCTAGAGGCCACACTTATCTCTGACAGATCAAACACTTATTCACTTTGAATGTCACATCGTCATACATGCCAAATAATAAATTGATTTCCCCAAAACTACCACGGGTATACAGCTAAGAGAAATGAGATCCTCCGCCACCAAACGTACATACGTTTGAAGAGATCAACTTACTCGATCTTTTAAATGTACTCTATCATAAATTCTTCCATACAGGTCGTCCTGGGACTGGACAAACCGAATGCACTATTCTTTAAATCCATCTTAGGCAATTTCTACCTAGGATCGCCAGAACAGCCCTTGCATAACACCATCTTCAATTATCTTCATCATATTTGACCGCAACGCTAATGCCCATACAGAGTGGTTTTCAGATAATGAATCTGATCCCGGTCTCTCTGTATTGACAAAGGAAAAATGGTCAAAAACTTCGATAGTCAGTGAGTTAGCTATCAAAGAGAAGCACGTGTGCAAACAACGGTCGTATTTCCAAATGGAAATCTTACCGATCAATCATCAATCAACTTTTTCTCTTTTTAAATTAATTTATCATTAATTTATTCAATTACCCATTTCCATATCTCCATAAATTCTTATTTTCTAAATTTAGAAAATATACGTATTTACTATTGGAAAACATTTCCATTCCCTATTTCACGTATCACTATCATTCCAGTATTCTTTACCATCCAACATTTCATTTTCTATGATTAGAAAATATCTCTGATTATATTTGGAAAATGTTTCCAAAACTCATTCATTGGATTTAAACAGATGTGTAAATAAAAGATCGCTATGCCAATTGAAATCATTACCTTCATTAAGTAAATTCACTTAACCAACCTTCACTATCAAACGTTAACCATTCCTTAGTTAAAAATGGAGTCAATCAAGTTGGGGTATAACTATCTCTCAGACCTTAACTGAACAACATTTTTAAATTCGAAAATAGACAAAGTTCACCTTCCAAAACTTTAACAAACTTCCTTACGTAGCTTTCGGATTCTATTTACGAATCCACTTCTTTTACAGAAACTATTTGATTATAACAATAGTGTTATAATCCCACGCTTCCGAAATATAATAACTTAAGTATAACTTTTATTTATTAATTTGGACAAATAAACAAACAACTAATTTATTTATAAATAAATAAATCTTGATTAAGAACGGAAAGTGAATAGTACTTTCCCGAATTTGATATAATCGAACTCAATGTATAATTCTCTTTCGAAAAATCTCTATTTGATAAATCCTTTTCGAATAAACTATATCGATTAACTCTCTTCGAATAACTAATATTCGATAATCTCTCTTTTGAATCAACTATATTCGATAATCTTCTTTCAAATAAACTATATTCGACTAATACCTTTCTTTGAATAAACTATATTCGATTACTCCTTTCGAATAAACTATATTCGATTAATTTCTTTCGAATAAACTATATTCAATAATTCCTTTTCGAATAAACTATACTCGATAATTCCTTTCGAATAAACTATACTCGATAACTCCTTTCGAATAAACTATACTTGATTAATCCCTTTCGAATAAACTATATTCGATAATATCTCTTTTTCGAATAAACTGTATTCGACTTACTCTAACTGATTAACTCTAACTGAATAAATAATTTCAAATAACAAAATTTGATAACTCTCTTCGAATAACTATTTTTCAAATAACTATATTTGATAACTTTTATTTCAAATAACTCCATTCGATAACTACCTTTCGAATAAGCTAATATTCGATTAGCACTCTTCAATTAACTCTATTGGATTAACCCTATTCGATTAACTCCTTTCGAATAACTAATTCGATTTAACTCCTTCCAAATAACTAATATTCGATTAACTCCTTTCGAATAACTAGTTCAATTAACTCCTTCCAAATAACTAATATTTGATTAACTCCTTCCGAATAATTAATTCGATTAACTCCTTTCGAATAACTAATTCGATTAACTCCTTTCGAATAACTAATTCGATTTAACTCTAATCGATTAACTCTAATTGATTTAACTCTAATTCGATTTAACTCTAATCGATTAACTCTAATTGATTAACTCTAACTCATTCTGATTAACACATTTTGATTAACTCCTTTGATTAACTCGACTTCCATATTCAGTTTCAAATATCGAATTTGAAATTGATTCTTACTTCTCTATATAAGTCCTGACTTATATATTCTATTTATCCAATGATAAATATTTTATTTTATTTATAAAATATTATTTATAAATCAATCTTCTCAAACTATCGGTTAGAACAGATTCTATTTAAAATCTTTTCTTTAAATCCATATTTATAATACACGCGTGCGAAGCACGGGTCTAAACCTTTCAAATGTAAAATTCTCTCTTTATACAATTCTATTCATTTTTAAAGTATTTCCTTTTATAGTCTATTTATTTACCAAATATATCCCTTTTGATAATTCTATTTATTTTATAAAATAGTTCCTCTTTATATAAAATCCATTGATTTTATAAGTAATTCCTTTTATAATCTAACTATTTCCTTTTCTATTTGTTTTACAAATATTTCCTCTTTCTATTTGTTTTACAAATATTTCCTCTTTCTATTTGTTCATATTTATTTCCCATAAATATTTGCTTTTCAAAAACCCTTTTTGATTTTATAATTATTTCCTTTTATAAAACCCTTTTCCTTTTATATATAAAATTCATTGATTTTATATGAATAATTTATTTCAAAATACACTTTGAAAATACCCTTTTTTACATCCCAGTATTTCTTACGGTATTTAAAATACCAAATAACAATGATCGATATCATTCAACACACATAATCAACAACAGATTATATATCACATCATATATTACAATATATGAAAAGAACAATATTATAAATATTGAGGAATCCAGTTGGATCCCTCCAACCTGTTTCCCTGCATCACGGATGTTAAACAATATAATTAACATCAATTTCATTTCACTATGAAATATTCTGCTAAATAGAATCAATATTTAATTATCGATTTATATATATATCGTTGTCTATAATTTCAATCAATACATAAGCAATTCAACCAAACAATCAACACACAGCAATCAATCATCATTTATCAGTTCTAAAAATACGTTATAAAAATATGAACTGGTAGAGTTGGTGAGTTTTACTCACATTGGACGATCATCGTTAATAACCATAACCATCGCTTGATTCAGACGGACAATTTATTTTGCTATAAATTGTAACGAGCTTCTATCCACTCCCAGTCGGTTCCATGTTGTAGCCCTCATCCATACGATCCCAACGGATACATTTTAATATAGTATAACCTAATTAATTATATTAAATAAATAATTAGTTAATTAATCACCGTTTTAAATTGTTAATACCCGCACTCATCCCCGTCTCCTTCCTCTGCTGTTACTTCGAATGTATCATAGCCGATCTTCCTTCAATCCATTTTCCCCTCACGCTACATCGAAATGTAAATCCAAGACTACAATACACTTCCTCCTTGCAAATACTTCCTCCAACCCAATTTCTCAAGCCTGCGCTCTTCACTTCCTTCTCCAATAGCGTTTCTCTCTTACAACCATTAACGCAACTTCACCTTCGCTTTCCTCCCTCTATCCTTCACATAACCAAAAATCGTAACCACCAACCTTTTCTCCTCCAAGAGCTCCACCGCACCATCCGGTCAACCCCCAACTCGCACCATCATAAAAGAATCCGACCTCATGCCAAAATCTACTCCATTCAGTAAACCTGCGAATTGTTTTGACATCGATTCCCACCAAAAACCCACTGTTGATGCTAAATCTCATGACAAACCCGAAAACAACAATTAACTCATGAATCAAAGCTCAAATAACCCTCAAACTCTTAACCTAGGCCAATGATAGTATTTTCCAGTGAACGTTATAACCCTCGAACTTCATGAAACCCATACGAGACTGATGCTTACATCGATACAAGCTCAAATATATGTACACTATAATTTATAGATTTAACTATGATTTTATAATGATTTTCCAAAGTTGCGGTTTTTGTTTTATGGAAGAAACGGATGGCGGCTGAGAAATTTTGACCGGGGAATAAAGTCTGAGGGTTTAATGAATGGGAAGGGTATTTATAGAATATGTTTTATATTTTTTAATTGATTATTATATTAATTTGTAGCCGATCGCTATTTGTTTTTATCAATGAAAATCCGTATGATCACAAATGAATCCTATTTTCAGTGAAAATGGACATGCAGCTACAGTTCGACATTACAGACCCAATGAAACTGGTTTCGTCGAATTCCGACTCCGTTTGCTCACACAACGTATTTTTAAAGGTCAAATTATTGACTGTATTTCACATTAAAATTCCGTACAGCCACACAATGACGGCAAAATTGATGAAAATTGAAATCTAGCAATAATTTAATATTGTGGATCCAACAAAATTAGTTTCGTCGAAAACGGAGGTCGTTTGCAAAACTGGCTATTATTAAAGCTCAAAATAATCCCTTTTAAATATACAAATATATTTAAAATAATTAAATTTAATATTTATAAATATATATTATCGTATATATTCAGACTAGAATATCATATAGCTCCATATCGGGATTCATAACTTGATATCCCAAAGTTCCCAGTTATATCGACATTCAATTTATATTAAAATTCTTTTATAATATAAATAAATCGATATAAATTATAAAGGAATTTCATAGCGACTTTTCAAAAATTTGATTTGGATGTAAATCAAAATCTACACGATGAAATCCCGATTTTTCTCTTCCATTAGAAAAATATACTTCACCAGCTCCGAACGTTTCTTGTTTCACAGAAATCCGATTTAAAACGGACCCTGTATATTCAGTTGAAGTTCAAATCGCCAAACTACAAAATGCCGCGCCATTTCGAGCTCGATTATAATTATATATTCAAACTTCATTTAAATAATATATTCATTATTATAATTCAATTCTAAATTGAATTATATATTTTGAATTGTCCAGTTCACATTATATTGTCAATTCACTAATTTCGACTATTTCGGAATTAAATATATTATTCTATTGTTTAAATTAATTAAATATTCAATATTATTTAAATAAGCAACCATTTAATTCTCTAAACCATTATTTAAATATTTAAATAAATTAATTATTTGATCGTACAAATACGGGACATTACATCCTTTCCCCCTTAAAATAATTTTGTCTTCGAAATTTGCTAAGGTAGAAAACAAACTCCACCAACTAGGTTAAAATTATTTCTTCATTTCTTGACTTCAGTTTTAACTGAACCAATTTAATTTCAATTAAATTATTAATTTATTCTACTTACGAAAATTTCCAAAAATCCTGAAATTTTCTAACACCTTAACTTTTCGAAAAATTTCGCCAGCACCTCCTTTGTACTGGTCAATAGCTCAAACTCCAACTCGCCTCTCTAGACCTTCTTCAACCCAAGAGAAAATCAAATAGCCAAACGGCTTGCCAATTCGGCTCATAAATCTCATACCCAATAGAAATATAACTTGTACCTTTTTGTCGGGCATATCATAATATCCTTTACATCTGTTACCAATTCAGCATGTACCAATATCATCCCAATCAATCTCCAATCAATTTTTATCTCCAACACAACCATTCGTTTATCCAAGCCAAATTCCATTGTCAATCTCAAGTACCATTCTTGATTTTCAATTTAGTTTCACCAATTTCCATCTAATTTGTTTTAATTCAAACAATCTGTTTCTGGGAGTTTTTAAACAACTTTACTTTCAAAAATCAAATATTCATTTTGGAATATCAAAACAATTCTTTTCCCCAACATAATTCGAAAACATTCTTTTGGGTAGTTATCCATCACTTAACAACTCGAAAATGAACACCGATGATGCAACAGTCATCACCAAATCTATTTTCCAGCGGTCGAAGTGAGTTCAATACTATATCACTTTCAAAACCATTTCTAAACATTTGCATTTTGAAATAAATTCAAAATATCATTCTCAAACAATTTAAAATCTCCCAAGATTTTAAAATTCTCATATATTAAATGCAAGTCCATTCACAAACACCTTTCCAAATTTCCAGAGTTTTAACTTTAATTCTGGTTTAAATTCAGATTTTAATTTATCTGATTCCATATACTACACTTGTAGGAATTCTGATTGGTTATTTACATAACCATTTAATTTATAATCTTACTCGATTATAATAATAACCAATATATCCAATATATTATAATTATTCCAATATAAATCCTTTATATCAAAAATAAATTTGGGTATTACCCTCTATTCAAAACATACAGTGTCGGTTCATCGTATTCGAGTGTTTATAAACCCCTACCGATACAGTGGATCAAACTGATCGACTAGAACTCATAAACAACTCAACCGATAAATCTCCACAATATAAAACAATTTTGTATTGAATAACAAATACGCGCTCATATATATATACACTCAACTCAATCTAAGCTATTTCTAGCCCCATCTCTACGGAGTCACGCCACAGAGCCAAGGTAATTACTTAACCTTAAGCTCTGATACCAACTGTAGTGTCCCGAAATTCCGGTACCATTTGAGCCGACCAAATAACACAAGTTCAACCCAAATTGCACTGGAAACCAGAGAACTAATAGAAAGAAAAAAGAGGGTGAGAATAGATAAGATAGAAACTTAAAATAGAAGAAGAAGAAGAACATACAACATCAGAGTAACACGAATCTCACAGCGGAACGAACAACATATAATAGATACATAACTTTGAAATAAAACCAGTATATGTATACAGTAACATTATCAGAGTACAACACTTACAACACAGCGGAATAAACAATATCAATATAATCCTGGAGCCTCCTGCTCCAAGCTCTCAGTATATCTGCAAAATCCCGACTACTTGACTGCCGGTACAAAATTGGGCACTCAAGAGTTTAGGGAAAACAAAACAAAACAAACACTGGGTCAGTCATGGGACTGGTGTGAGTAAAACAATTTAAAACAGTTTGAGCAATTAAACAATATCTCATAAGACCACGCCGTATAACGGAACGGGTTTTTCCCTTATGAGAATCCAAAACATTTGATTAAAATTTCAAAACCCTTTTGAAAAAAACAATAAACTTTATATCAAAACTCTTTTGATATTATAATAATGTCTATCAACCACAACTAAATAATCATCTATCAGAAATGCTTTCATCTCACATTCTTCAAATATAATATACAATCAAAACCTCGAGCACTTATTGGATAATAGATTACCAACTATGACAAGGTATGGAACCACCTTCCGATAGTGTATCTCTAGAGAGGAATATACCGGGTTCAACAAGAACATCTTGCAACCCGGCCACACATGACCGACCACTCATTTCGCTTGAGTGTATCGAATGTATATCACCAACGGTTGGGATCAGCAACCATTTCCCGAATGGGACAACATCGAATAGATTTAAAGAATGAAATGAATATCTCTAGATAGGTGATAATACACCCTAATTGGCAGCCAACCACTTAGCCATGCTGCCCGCTCGATTTTTGTCATTTTCCGGTTGTGAGGCTAGAGGCCGCGCTTATCTCTGACAGATCAAACACTTATTCACTTTGAATGTCACATCGTCATACACGCCAAATCATAAATTGATTTCCCCAAAACCACCACGGGTATACAGCTAAGAGAAACGAATTCCTCCACCACCAAACGTACATACGTTTGAAGAGATCAACTTACACAATCTATTAAATATACTATGTCAGAAATTCTTCCATACAGGTCGTCCTGGGACTGGACAAACCGAAGGCACTATTCTTTAAATCCATCTTAGGCAATTTCTACCTAGGATCGCCAGAACAGCCCTTGCATAACTCCGTCTTCAATTATCTTCATCATATTTGATCGCAACGTTAATGCCCATACAGAGTGGTTTTCAGATAATGAATCTGATCCCGGTCTCTCCGTATTGACAAAGGAAAAATGGTCAAAAACTTCGATAGTCGGTGAGTTAACTATCAAAGAGAAACACATGTGCAAACAACGATCGTATTTCCAAATGGAAATCTTACTGATCAATCATCAATCTACTTTTTCTCTTTTTAAATTAATTTATCATTAATTTATTCAGTTACCCACTTCCATATCTCCATAAATTCTTATTTTCTAAATTTAGAGAATATATGTATTTACTGTTGGAAAACATTTCCATTCCCTATTTCACGTATCACTATCATTCCAGTATTCTTTATCATCCAACATTTCATTTTCTATGATTAGAAAATATCTCTAATTATATTTGGAAAATGTTTCCAAAATTCATTCATTGGATTTAAACAGATGTTTAAATAAAAGATTGCTATGCTAATTGAAATCATTACCTTCATTAACTAAATTCACTTAACCTACCTTCACTATCAAACCTTAACCATTCCTTAGTTAAAAATGGAGTCAATCAAGTTGGGGTATAACTACCTCTCAGACCTTAACTGAACAACATTTCTAATTTTGAAAATAGACAAAGTTCACCTTCTAAATCTTTAACAAACTTCCTTACGTAACTTTTGGATTCTATTTACAAATCCACTTCCTTTACAGAAATTATTTGATTATAACAATAGTGTTATAATCCCATGCTTCCGAAATATAATAACTTAAGTATAACTTTTATTTATTAATTTGGATAAATAAACAAACAACAAATTTATTTATAAATAAATAAATCTTGATTAAGAATGGAAAGTGAATGGTACTTTCCTGAATTCGATATAATCGAATTCAATGTATAATTCTCTTTCGAAAAATCTCTATTCAATAACTCCTTTTTGAATAAACTATATTCGATTAACTCTCTTCGAATAACTAATATTCGATAATCTCTCTTTCGGATAAACTATATTCGATAATCTTCTTTCGAATAAACTATATCTGACTAACACCATTCTTCAAACAAACTATATTCGATTAATCCTTTCAAATAAACTATATTCGATTAATTCCTTTCGAGTAAACTATATTCGATAATTCCTTTTCCGAATAAACTATACTCGATAACTCCTTTCGAATAAACTATACTCGATAACTCCTTTCGAATAAACTATATTCAATTAATCCCTTTCAAATAGACTATATTCGATAATCTCTCTTTTTCGAATAAACTGTATTCGACTAACTCTAACTGATTAACTCTAATTGATTAACTCTAACTGAATAACTAATTTCAAATAACAAAATTTGATAACTCTCTTCAAATAACTATTTTTCAAATAACTATATTTGATAACTTTTATTTCGAATAACTCCCTTTCCAATAAGCTAATATTCTATTAACTCTATTGGATTAACCCTATTCGATTAACTCCTTTCGAATAACTAATTCAATTTAACTCCTTCCGAATAATTAATATTGGATTAACCCCTTCCGAACGACTAATTCGATTAACTCCTTCCGAATAACTAATATTCGATTAACTCCTTTCGAATAACTAATTCAATTAACTCCTTTCGAATAACTAATTCGATTAACTGCTTTCGAATAACTAATTCGATTTAACTCTAATCGATTAACTCTAATTGATTTAACTCTACTTCGATTTAACTCTAATCGATTAACTCTAATTGATTAACTCTAACTCATTCTGATTAACACATTTTGATTAACTCCTTTGATGAACTCTACTTCCATATTAGTTTCAAATATCGATGTTGAAATCGATTCTCACTTCTCTATATAAGTTCTGACTTATATATTCTATTTATCCAATGATAAATATTTTAATTTATTTATAAAATATTATTTATAAATCAATCTTCTCAATCTATCGGTTAGAATAGATTCTATTTAAAATATTTTCTTTAAATCCATATCATGTTATACCCGTGTGCGAAGCACGGGTCTAAACCTTTCAAATGTAAAATTCTCTTTTTATACAATTCTATTCATTTTTTAAGTATTTCCTTTTATAATCTATTCATTTACCAAATAAATCCCTTTTGATAATTCTATTTATTTTATAAAATATTTCCTCTTTATATAAAATCCATTGATTTTATAAGTAATTCCTTTTATAATCCAACTATTTCCTTTTCTATTTGATTTACAAATATTTCCTCTTTCTATTTGTTTTACAAATATTTCCTGTTTCTATTTGTTCATATTTATTTCCCAAAAATATTTCCTTTTCAAAAACCCTTTTTGATTTTATAACTATTTCCATTTATAAAACCCTTCTCCTTTTATACATAAAATCCAATTGATTTTATATGAATAATTTATTTCAAAATACACTTTGAAAATACCCTTTTCTACATCCCAGTATTTCTTACGGTATTTGAAATACCGAATAACAATGATCGATATCATTCAACACATAATCAACAACAGATTACATATCACATCATATATTACAATATATGGAAAGAACAATATTATAAATATTGAGGAATCCAGTTGGATCCCTCCAACCTGTTTCCCTGCATCACAGATGTTAAACAATATAATTAACATCAATTTCATTTCACTATGAAATATTCTGCTAAACAGAATCAATATTTGATTAACGATTTATATATATATATATATCATTATATATAATTTCAATCAATACATAAGAAATTCAACTAAGTAGTCAACACACAACAATCAATCATCATTTATCAGTTCTAAAAATACATTATAAAAATATGAACTAATAGAGTTGGTGAGTTTTACTCACATTGGACGATCATCGTTAATAACGATAACCATCGATTGATTCAGATGGACAATTTATTTTGCTATAAATTGTAGCGAGCTTCAATCCACTCCCAGTCGGTCCCATGTTGTATCCCTCATCCATACGATCCCAATGGATCTTGTTTCGCTGAATTTGAACAACCTGCAACAGCTCTTCGAAGGCGGCCAACTCACCAATCTCATTGAATGCCTCTTGAGAGGCCGCCCTTATCAGAATGACATGGATGATGTCAATCACAATCCATTTACTTAGGAAATCAGGAATTCTCGCACACCTCCAGATTTCAAACTTCCACAACTGGAGCCCTACAATGGCAGGACGGATCCTACCATGCATCTGATGCACTATAAAGGACATATGGAAGTTCAATCGGCATCGGGAAACGTAATGGCTAAATGTTTTCCTCTCTTTTTGACCGATATAGCTGCTATGTGGATTCAGCAGCTGGAATCTGAATCGATCAACAGCTGGAATAAGTTGGTCGCTCTCTTTATTGAATAGTTTCGGGTCCACATCGCTCGACCCAAGAATGTAATGTCACTCACTACAATCAAGCAGCGGCCCAGAGAAACTCTACGCTCATTTTTGGAATGGTTCAACGATGCAGCAACATCAGTTGACCAACCTGATCCATTTCTGGTATTGATGGCGGCAGTGTCCAGCGTTCTGGACAACTCGGAGTTCAAAAAATCCTTGTACCGAGACTCACCATGGAATCTCAGTGAATTCTACCTTGAATCGGATAGATTTCTGCGTGAAGAAGACGCAACATCTGAAAAGAAAATTCTCTATGTCAACATGCTCAAAGACGGAGGACCGTATGATTCAGAAAAGGCAATGGAAAAGCTGCCGTCAAGAATGACCGCAACACTCAACCCCGGAGAGGGCCTAGATATGAGAATGACACTAAACCCAATTCCACCTTGATTGACATCTACATGAACACAAACGGTGACGTCTCCTATCCAAAACATCCCAAGAGGGAGCCATCGCAAAGAGAACGTGATTCTGGAAAATACAACATATTTCATGATATGGACGGTCATGACACAAATGACTATAGGCACTTACGAGACTTGATTGAGGAACGGGTTAGACGTGGAGAGCTGCCCAAGTATGCGAAACAACCTACAGCGCCTGCACCCGCGCTGCCACCACCTGCTCCCCGGAGAGGGAATGACCCTGGATCGAGCTCCCATGGGCTCATCATCAACTGATCTGGATTGGATTACTCTGCATTTCCAGCATTTCTTAGGATTTAAGATATGTCTCTTTGCTTTCTTTTGGTTTTTTGATTGGTAAATCGGATTAAACATGTTTTGGTTAGGATTTACCTCCAAAGCGTGCTCTGCACTCGATGACAAACCAATTAGGATTTGCTTTGGTTTTGTACTTTGAATTGAATTAGGAAGGACTTTCCGAACATGGATTATGTTTGGCAAATTTAAGTGTCTTGCCATGTTGTGGTAGGATTCTCAATCTTAATTAAAAGTATGGCTTATACTTATCTCGAAACCCTTGGTATGGATTGTGCCTAGGGATGGACTGTCTTGTCAGGCTTCGGCAAGTATAGCTCCATCTCGGCATGAGTATATATTGTACTCCACTGAATTTATAAGTATGGATTATACTCAGGAACGACGAATGATCTTTTCAAGATTTGGCAAAGGAACTCAATAAAACTCGAGTTTGGCTTATGCTCATTTTGAACTTCCTGGTATGGCTTATACCCAGAGGGTTGGGTCCCTCGCCAGGTTTTGGCAGGATAATTCGTACATCCCTCGAGTATGGTTTATGCTCAAACAAACGCCCAAGCATGGTTCATGCTCGAAAGTGTAATCAGTCTTGTCAGGTGTTGACATACCTATTTGCTTTCTTTTCTTCGCAAGTATGGATTATACTTGCAGCTGGCAGGCCCGGCGTGGCCTTGGATTTCTTGGATTATCCAGAACACATCTTCCTTCATTCAGCAAGATATGTTCTAGGGGGAAAAATGTTGACCTGATTTTTAGTCAAAGCTGTCACACATGAAATCTCTGGTTAACAATATGCACAAGTATAGGGAATATCGTCAGAAGACATGGAGCGATTTGGTTGAAGTCGCATCACAGACAAAGTATGGCCCGAAACTCCTATCATACGATCTCTTTTGGGCCTGAAAACAACTATTATGGAGCTGAGCTTTGTAACTCTTGTAGCTCTCTGAATTAGCTTCGAATCGAGCTTTCGTTTGGCTAAAATGGACTTGGTTTGAAAGTTACGCCCGTTTCCGTGAACGCGTGCAGAACCGGGAACTTGGAGTCTGGAATTGGCATAACCCATTGGGATCAGATATACGGTTCGGATCGGGTGAGAGGACCCAATGGCATAACTTTGCAAAAGGAAATTTAGTACTCCCCGGATCGGATCTGAGCATAGAAGACCCGACCCATCTGAAGTATTTTACATTGAAGTGCTTCCAGTCTTCGGATCAGAGACATCAACTCGGTTCGGATCGAACCCGAACCGTTCCGCCTCGACCTTCTTCTGCTCACGAGTTTGACCTGTTCTTGAGGAGTAACCCCTCCAACAAACGCAGATCTGATTACACTTGGCAGAGCACAATCTGGAGGGGTTTTCTCCACTTTCTCCACTATTCTTCGAAATTTCCTCTGGGTGTGCCACGTGGCATCCAAACCGAAACCGCCCAGAGCTCCTCTACGCCTATAAATACACCGCTTGGAGGAGAATGAAAGGATCTTTTGATCTTTTGGCCACTCTCTTACTGGGTTTCCACCATTGCAACCGCACCAAGGCCAGCTCCGTTCAAATCAACACGAGGCTATCGTGTATAACCTTCCCTTTAATCTCTTCTTCTTTAAAATAACACAAGGTTATTCTGTATAAATGAATCCTACGGATCGTAGGAAGGCAATGTACTTGTAATAGCTCCTTAGGATTTAAGAAATTATAAAGTGGACGTAGGCTTGGTTTGAGCCGAACCACTATAAAAATCTCGTATATCTCCTCTTATTTTACTGCTTTTCTGCATTGATCTGTGATTGTGAGGTTTTCGCATTGGATTTAGGTGTTAGGCCCAGATTTTGGTTTAACATTTTGGCACGCCAGGTGGGGGCACATGAAAATTTCGACTTTCTGCTTGGATTAATTGGCTATTGGATCAATGTCAATCAAAAGAAAGAAAACTGGAACTTCCTCTCATGCTGAGGTTGCTGATGCTCAAGACAGGAGAAACGAGGCAAGCCAGGAGGCTTCCTCGCATGAAAATCCATCAGCGTATTTGACAAGAGAAGAGATGGATGGAGTTCTTACTGAATTGAGAGCTCAAATGGCAAGACAAGATGATCTCCTGCAGAAACAATAGGAGATGATTGACCAATTCTTCGCTCGGATGGAAGGAAGGCTGAGCGACTGGGAAATGGAATAGAATCATCCCTAGCAACATCGGCGAACCGGATCGGTTCGGCTCCAATCCGAACCAGTGAGGGCTCAAATCTGAATGAACTCAGGGGCAACCCCTCTCACCAGCGCGCAGCTCCGCCACCCAACGTTTTGGATGAATATGTTGTCAACCTCAGAAACTCAGGTCGAGCACAACCGATCTCCGCACTAGTTCGGATCGTCATTACCCCGCAAGTTCAGCATCAGGCTCCCCGGTTCGGAACAGGAGAACCTGGTCGGATCGGTACCTCCGACCTGAACCGTGCACCCACCACGACTTCCCTCGCTTCTCTAAACCGCAACATGGGGGTACCTCCGAACCAAGCTGGATGATCTTCCACGCTCCTCATACTTTTCCGAACTCCTTTGGGTTTAACGCTTTTGGCACTAGCTCTGATCTAGGTAACCTGCAACAACTCTTTGAAGGCGACTGACTCGCAAATCTCATTGAACGCCTCTCGAGAGGACGCACTTATCAGAATGACATGGATGATGTTAATCACAATCCATTTACTCAGGAAATCAGGAATTCTCATAATCCTCCAGATTTCAAACTTCCACAATTGGAGCCCTGCAACGGCAGGACAGATCCTACCATGCATCTGATGCGCTATAAACGGCATATGGAAGTTCAGTCGGCATCGGAAAATGTAACGGCTAAATGTTTTCCTCTTTTTTGACCAATATAGCTGCTAGTGGATTCGGGAGCTGGAATCGGAATCGATTACTAGCTGGAACATGTTGGTCTCTCGCTTTATTGAACAGTTTCGGGTCCACACCGTTCGACCCAAGAATGTAATGTCACTCACTACAATCAAGCAGAGGCCCAAAAAAACTTTGCACTCATTTTTGGAATGGTTCAACGTTGCAACAGCATCAGTTGATCGACCTGAGCCATATACGGTATTGATGGCGGCAGTATCCGGCATTCTGGACAACTCGGAGTTCAAAAAATCCTTGTACCGAGACCCACCACGGAATCTTAGCGAAATCTACCTTGAATCGGATAGATTTCTGTGTGAAGAAGACGCAATGTCTGAAAAGAAAATTCTCTATGTCAACATGCTCAAAGGCGGAGGACCGTCTGATTCTAAAAAAGGCAAAGGAAAAGCTGCCGTCAAGATTGACCGCAACACTCAGCCCCGGAGAGGGCCTAGATATGAGAAGCACACTGAACTCAATTCTACCTTGACTGACATCTACATGAACACAAACGGTGATGTCTCCTATCCAAAACCTCCCAGGAGGGAGCCATCGTAAAGAGAAAGCGATTCTGGAAAATACTACATATTTCATGATATGGACGGTCATGACACAAATGACTGTAGGCACTTACGAGAATTGATTGAGGAACAGGTTAGACATGGAGAGCTACCCGAGTATGTGAAACAACCTACAGCGCCTGCACCCGCGCTGCCACCACCTGCTCCCCTGAGAGGGAATGACCCTGGATCGAGCTCCCATGGGCTCATCCTCAACTGATCTGGATTGGATCACTCTGCATTTCCAGTATTTCTTAGGATTTAAGATATGTCTCTTTGCTTTCTTTAGGTTTTCCGATTGGCTAAATCAGAGTACACACGTTTGGGGGTGAGGATTTACCTCCAAAGCGTGCTCTACACTCGATGACAATGCTTTGGTTTTTTACTTTGAATTGAATAAGGAAGGACTTTCCGAAAATGGATTATGCTTGACAAATTTAAGTGTCTTGCTAGGTTGTGGCATGATTCTCAGTCTTAATTAAAAGTATGGCTTATACTTATCTCGAAACCGTTGGTACGGATTGTGCCTAGGAACGGACTGTCTTGTCAGGCTTTGGCAAGTACAGTTCCATCTCGGCATAAGTATGGATTGTACTCCACTGAATTTATCAGTATGGATTATACTCAGGAACGACGAACGATCTTGTTAGGATTTGGCAAAGGAACTCAATAAAACTTGAGAATGGCTTATGCTCAGTTTGAACTTCCTGGTATGGCTTATACCCAGAGGGTTAGGTCCCTCGCCAAGTTTTGGCTGGATAATTCGAACGTCCCTCGAGTATGGTTTATGCTCAAACAAATTCCCAAGCATGGTTTATGCTCGAAAGTGTAATCAGTCTTATTAGGTTTTGACATACCTATTTGCTTTTTTTTCTTCGCAGGTATGGATTATACTTGCAGCTGGCAAGCCCGACGTGGCCTTGGATTTTTTTGATTATCTAGAACACATCTTCCTTCGTTCAGCAAGATATGTTCTAGGGGAAAAAATGTTGACCTGCTTTGTAGTCAAAGTTGTCACACATGAAATCTCTAGTTAACAATATGCACAAGTATAGGGAATATCGTCAGAAGACATGGAGCGATTTGGTTGAAGTCACATCACAGACAAAGAATGGCCCGAAACTCCTATCAGTCAATCTGTTTTGGCCCCGAAAATAGCAGTTACGGAGCTGTGCTTTGTAACTCTTGTAGCTTTCTGAATCAGCTTCGAATCGAGCTTTCGTTTGGCTAAAATGGACTTACGGTTTGAAAGTTACGCCCGTTTTCGTGAACACGTGCAGAACCTGGAACTTGGAATCGGGAATTAGCATAACCCATTGGGATTGGATATACAGTTCGGATCGGGTGAGAGGACCTAGTGGCATAACTTTGCAAAAGGAAATTTAGTACTCCCCAGATCGGATCGGAGCACAGAAGACCCGACCCATCTGAAGTATTTTACACTGAAGTGCTTCCAGTCTTCGGATCAGAGACATCAACTCGGTTCGGATCGGACCCGAACCGAACCGCCTCGACCTGCTTCTGCTTATGAGTTTGACCTGTTCTTGAGGAGTAACCGCCTCCAACAAACGTGAATCTGATTACACTTGGCAGAGCACGATCTGGAGAGGTTTTCTCCACTTTCTCCACTATTCTTCCAGATTTCCTTTGGGTGTGCCACGTGGCATTCGAACCAAAACCGCCCAAAGCTCCTCTACGCCTATAAATACACCACTTGGAGGAGAATGAAAGGATCTTTTGATCTTTTGTCCACTCTCTTACTGGGTTTCCACCATTGCAACCGCAAGGACTTTGTGAACGTACCAAGGCCAGCTCCGTTCAAATCAACATGAGGCTATCATGTATAATCTTCCCTTTAATCTCTTCTTCTTTAAAATAACACAAGGTTATTCTGTATAAATGAATCTTATGGATTGTAGGAGGGTAATGTACTTGTAATAGCTCCTTAGATTTAAGAAACTATAAAGGAGACGTAGGCTTGGTTTGAGCTGAATCACAATAAAAATCTCGTGTGTCTCCTCTTATTTTACTGCTTCTCTGCATTGATCTATGATTGTGAGGTTTTCGTATTGGATTTGGGTGTTAGGCCCAGATTTTGGTCTAACAAAGAGTATTTATAGAATATGTTTTATATTTTTTGATTGATTATTATATTAATTTATAGCCCATCGCTATTTGTATTTGTCAATGAAAATCCGTATGATCACATATGAATCCTGTTTTCAGTGAAAATGGACATGCAGCTACAGTTTGACTTTACGGGCCTAATGAAACTGGTTTAGTCAAATTCCATCTCTGCTTGCTCAAACAGGTATTTTTAAAGGTCAAACTATCGACTGTATTTCACATTAAAATTTCGTACGGCCACATACTGACTGCAAAATTGAAGAAAATTGAAATCTAGCAATAATTTAATATTGTGGATCCAACAAAATTAGTTTCATCGAAAACGGAGGTCGTTTGCAAAACTGGCTATTTTTAAAGCTCTAAATAAACCCTTTTAAATATATAAATATATCTAAAAATAATTAAATTTAATATTTATAAATAAATATTATCGTATATATTCACACTAGAATATCATACAGCTCCATAACGGGATTCATAACTCGATATCCCAAACTTCCCAGTTATATCGACATTCAATTTATATTAAAATCCTTTTATAATATAAATAAATCGATATAAATTATAAAGGAATTTCATAGTGACTTTTTGAAAATTTGATTTGGACGTAAATCAAAATCTACATGACGAAATCCCGATTTTTCTCTTCCATTATAAATATATACTTCACCAGCTCCGAACGTTTCTTATTTCACAGAAATCCGATTTAAAACGGACCCTATATATTTAGTTGAAGTTCAAATCTCCAAACTACGAACTGACGCGCCATTTCGAGCTCGATTATAATTATATTATAGTTATACATTCAAACTTTATTTAATAATATATTCGTTATTATAATTCAATTCTAAACTGAATTATATATTTTGAGTTGTCCAGTTCACAGTATATTGTCAATTCCCTATTTCCGACTATTTCAAAATTAAATATATTATTCTATTATTTAAATTAATTAAATATTCAATATTATTTAATTAAACAACCATTCAATTCTCTAAACCATTATTTAAATAATTAAATAAATAAATTATTTGATCGTACAAATACAGGACATTACAAATTCATTATCCTCCGGAAGTTTAGCATCATCCTACGAGATCTTAAATTGAGCACACAAACTTTTATATGCCCGTTCGGAGAGTTTTTGTAAAGACCCGAAAATTCCTGCCCTTTTGCATCGACCCTAAACCACACAGGTATGACTCAAAGGTTGGAAATCTTCGAATAATTTAACTCTGGGAATACAATACATTAGAACAAATAATAGCAGAATTTTATAAACATTACAATAACGTTACATCAGAGTACAGAATATCAGAGTACATCGATAAATAAAATACAGCGGAAGACTTATTACAATAAATTTAATACAATACACAGCGGAAGACTTTCTATGCTCTGGACACAGCTTTAAGCTTCGATCCAAAATCCTGCTCAAGAGATAAATATCTGCAAAACAAGCTACTCGACTGCCCGTGTGGAAAATATGGGCACCCGAGTTTGCCAGTGAAACAAACTACAGGTCAGTCATGGGACTGGTATGAGAAATCTAACTTAATTTATCTAATAATAAGGCTAATCACAGGACCACGCCGCTAACGCGGAACGGGTTTACTCCATTGGATTGCCAGCGCATAAAATAAAGTAAACCGTTAAAACAACGCAATGCTTTTTAGAAAAATGAAATCATTATAAGACTCAAGTCCCATCACACAATGCAACGCAAACCGGAGGATAGAGTTTTACCTTTTAATGGTCAAAAGATGCTTGATACGATAAAACCGATGTGATATTATTACTAGTATATATATATTTCAAAAACAATTTCAATCATAATGTATCAATCATAGACGACATAGTACCCCATCCTACTATGTCGCCATACTACTTCTACAATCAAAACCGCATGGTGTCGTATTGGAAATTGGTTTTCCATCATGAAATCGAGGCTAGGGATCGTCCTCTCCGATTCGAGACACTCTAGCAAATGCCTCAGGATCACACCTATGGGCAACCCTTGGATGCAGTAGGGCCGGTCCCCACCTAACGGTAGTGGATTGGCAATTCCTGAACACACGCTTCCCGGTCCTTTTGGACCTCCATATGACCACTTCCGGCCTATAGATCCGAGGTACCTCAATCCATCACCCACATAAGTAAAATGCCAGCCCGTTGAAGCACTTACACTACTCCTAGCTAGAAAGAAACGTGTGCACTCCCTACGGTCCATATCCCGTTTTTGACTCATACAGGGGTGTGAGGCTCACGAAGTCACGCTATACACAAAGCTATGCCTAAACAGACTATGCTTTGATCATCAACCACAAGGCTATGCTTTTCAACAAAAGCCTTGATCCATGCATCTTAGCATGCCACATTGTCAATCCATACCATGCCATTGATTCCTACCAATATATAACCTCTAAGCTCGTACGTCTCAGAGAAGTGTGTTAAACACAAAACAGATATATATTTAGCAGAGATCAATGAATATAGTATAAAGGAATACAACGTCAGACAAACAATCCATTTACAAGTTCGTTCTGGGTCCGAACGAAACCGGAGTCGCCTTATTCCTCCCCCATATGTCCAATACAGAGGTGAGGTGCTCGCATATCCGACAATCAACAAGTACGGCCGAACGGCTACCACTGAAGCCCTTTCAAGGTAGCTACTCCCATCATGGGTCTCAGTAGCAACACACCCATTCAATGTGAAGATCTCCGGTCTTCAATCAACGTTTTCAACTCTTCGACTTAGATCGACATATGATCATTTGAAATGAGATTGAACTCGGACTTTTCAAACGATCCTCGCATATATATATATATATATATATATATATATATATATATATTTTGAAATAATTTCATATCGTTATTCGTATTTAATAACGACCTATCGCTATTTATATACATATAAAAAATAGCTAAATAAATTTGACGACGCTTTGGGTCGATCGACGATCCTGGCGCTGTTTTTCGACCAAATTTGATTTACACATTTCTCTAAATCTAACCGTTGGATTTTAACAAAATTTATATCGTTAGAAAGATCTTCCCAAAGCGACCCTAATGGTTCCAGTTTTGGGAAAATCCGACGGTCGGATCATTCGGCATAATCGTTTAAAGTTACGATTTCAAAACACGAACTGCAGCGGCGAAATTCGTTTAATTTTAATTTATATTTATATATAAAAATATAAATCGTTTGGCGATTTCAACTATTATGATCTATTCTTTTTATCGCATCTAAAATGACGATAAAAACATAACTTTTATTTCTACTTTTTTTATTGTACCTAGAACGACAATAAAAATACTTTTTTAAATTCTAATCTTTTTATTGAATATAAAATATCATTAAAACTGTCGCTTTATATTTGTTCTTTTCATTTGCATCAAAAGGTAAATAAAAATATAACCTTTTAATTCTAATATTATTATTGTCTCTATTGTGACAATAAAAATATATATTAAATTCTATCTTTCTGATTACATCTAAAATGTAAAATAAAAATATACTTTATATTTCTATGTTTTTACTTACATCTAAAATATAAATAAAATACACTTTTTCAATTCATATTTTTATTTACATCTACAATGTAAATAAAAATGTACTTTTCATATTCATGTTTTTATTTACATCTAAAATGTTAATAAAATGCACTTTTTATTTCAAGTTTTTATTCACATCTGAAATGTGAATAAAATGTACTTTTTATATTCATGTTTTTATTTATATCTAAAATATAAATAAAATTATCCTTTATCAATTCATATTTTTATTTGCAACTATTTTGCAAATAAAAATGTACTTCATTTTCTATGGTTTTTATTTGCATATAAAAAGGCAAATAAAATATACTTATTTTTCTCTAATCATGTTCACACATACAAAATGTGCTTTTCCCTATTCATGCTTTTTTGTTTGCAAATAATTTGCAAATAAAAATATATTCCTTTTCTCTGTATTACTCATGTTACATAAAAATGTGTTTTTAATGTAAAACATGATTCCGTAATAAAACATGAATCTTTTGTCCGTTCTAACATTACATTGAAAATATGATATTTTTTTTCTCAAAAGAGAGTAATGCTAAAAATGTTCCTTTTTCATATTATGTTTTTATTTACATCTAATATGTAAATAAAAACATACTTTTCTATAATCATCGGTTTTATTTACAACAAGAATGTAAATAAAAAGGTGCTTCCTAATTCTAAGTTTTTATTCACAACTGTAATGTGAATAAAAATGTACTTTTTCATGACAGCAATGTATATTCTTGTCTTAAACCTTTTTGATAAAAAAAATGTTTATTTTTGTTTAATCCTTTTTAAATGAGACAAAATGTTTGTTCTTGTTTTAATCCTTTTTAATGAATAAAAAGGTTTATTTCTTTTAAGAGAACAAAAATAAATATTTTTGTTTTTAATCCTTTTTACTGCTAATCTAACATTAAAATAACTTTTCAATGTTAAACATGTTTTTAACATGAAATTCTTTCATTGCTCATGTGATATTTTCTAACAAAATATTCTTTTTATTATAGTATGCATTTTCTAGTAAAATGTTCTTTTAATTATAGTGTACATTCTCTAACCAAAAATGACCTATTTATATTAACATATAATTTCTTGTGTATTTCAACGACAAATGTGACGAAAAGGAATTTCGCTCGGTCCGAACCAGTCGCTAAAACGACCCAAACCGTTCGAAACGCCCTATCGTTTGAGAACACGACAAATCAGAATGCATACAAAAGAACATTTCATTGTATATTACAACAATGCACTAGAATACAAGAATATACAGAGTAAAAATGAATGAATATTACACAGAAATATCAGAGATTTAAATTACATTTAAATACATCGCAGCGGAAAAATAATACAATACCCAACTAGAATGAGATATACGGATACAAAGCTTTCCGGATATCGTTCCAGCTGTAAACCAGGATCCTGTGAATATAAATCTGCAAAACCAAAACTACTAGCTGCCCGTGTCAAAATAAGGGCACCCAAAGTTTAGGTTAAAACAATAAACTCCAGGTCAGTCATGTGACTGGTGTGAGAACTAAAACAGTTAATCTTTATTTTAAAGTTAGGTAAATCAAGGGACCACGCCGTATAACACGGAACGGGTTTCCTCCCAAGAATACCAGTGCATAAAACAAGCAGCGCAATGCTAAATAAAGAAAAATGAAGCTGTTATAAGACCCAGGTCCCATCACACAATGCAACGCAGCCGAGGATAGGGTTTTCCCTTATAATAGCCAAAGAATGCTTGATACGTTTAAAACAAATCACTTGATACTATTATAAGTGCATAGTGTATAAAACAACTTCGAATCATAAGTATCAATCATAGGCGACATGAGCGTCCCATGCCACTATGTCGCCATATATAGGTTTACAAATAAAACCGCAAATGTCACGTATTTGGAAATTGGATTTCCATCTATGAACCGAGGCAAAAGATAGTCCTCAACCGATTCGAGACAATCTAGCCTACCATGTCTCAGGATCAGAGCTCGAGTGACCCTAGGAGCGACAGGGCCGGTCCACCGATGTGGATTAAAATGCCTGAACACTACGTTTCCCCGCCCTTTGGGGCGCAAACGAGCCAACGAATGACTCCATCGGACCCGGATCGTCCGATCTAACCGAGGCGCCTCGCAACAGCAACAACCACATAGGTGAAAAGTATATAAATGTCAGGGCTGGTAGGTCACTGACACCACCCTAGCTAGAAAGAAACGCATGTCCTCCCTGAGGTCCTTCCTCCCGTTTTTGGTTCAAAACCGGGGTGCGAAACTCGCGAAGTAAACGTTACACAAAGCTACGCCACAAAGGCCGTGCTTTGATCATCACCACAAGACTTTGCTTTTCAACAGAAGCCTTGATCATTTGCCACTTAGGCATGCCACACAGGCAATTCACTCCATGTGTTTGATATCCATCAATATATAACCCCTGAGCTCGTACGTCTCAGAGAAGGGCGTTAAGCAAGAGAATAAATTCTCCGCCGCCAAACAGATATATATTTAATAGAGATCAATCGCACGGACTAAAATCCAATGTCAGACACACAGTCCATTACAAGTTCGTTCTAGGTCTGAACGAAACCGGAGGCACCTAGTACCCCGCACATCCATCGATCTCCAAGTACGTCTGGACGATCGCCAACTGTTTCCATCTTCTTGGGTGTACAGCCCAATCAAGATCATCAGTAATCACCCAAACGACGTGAAGACTTCTGGTCTTCGACCACCGTCTTCATCTTTGACACCACGTCGAATCAGTTGTTCAGAATGGGATAAACCCGGTCTTTCTGAATAACTCGCATATATATTATAAAAGTGTTACACAAACACAACATACGCCTCATTCCAATTCAGAATATTCTTTTATCCAAATATTCCTATACTTTGGGAAAAGTTCCCATTAATTTTATCCAAGATAAATTCTTTAAATTTATTCTTTAATCTCCTTTGAATATCAATTCAAACTAGTCGGGATTATCGAACCACACCGAAGTAATCATTTATTTTATTTTCCCAATCCCAACCTATTCATCCCATGAAGTAAAACTGGTAGTACTTCATATCTAACACTACAGTGTTATCAGTAATTCAATTACCATTTCACGTTCAAATCTAATTAAAGATTTAACTATCGCCTGGAGTAAAACTGGTGATACTCCATTCTCGATCTTTTCAATCTAATTAAAGATTCATTAAAACTCCACTTAGTTTTAATCGTTAACTGGGTTAAAGAATCAGTGTCATTTAAAACACGGTTCACGATAAACCCAAAATCACATTCCATTAATTATCGGGTAAAAGAACAAGTGTTATTTAAAACACTGTTCACGATAAACCAAAAAATCAATACCAATTCAATTCCAATTAAATATCGTTTAATTGGTACACTTCATTAAATCTAAATAAAAAGATTTAATTTTTTTCTCAACTGGGTTCAAGAACAGTGTTAGTGAAGACACCATTCACGACAAACCCAAATCACATTTGATATTCAATACAAGGCTCTGAATAGAAAATATATCGGCTTATATTCACTATCAAATTCTACGACTAACAAATGTCGTATTGGAAATAACGATATAAATATATATCTTTCAAATTTCCATAACAACACCTGTATAATCACGAATTCCAACATCGAAATATTCCGAAGACAATTTCGATTCAAATCCACTCCAATGCAATCATTGGAAATTTTGGTTATTTTCAAAACCCTTTTCAAATTCAATTTATTTATTAAAAAATAAATAGAATTATAATTCTAGTTCAAAACTAGTTCATTTCGATAAAAATCTATTTTTATCCTTTTAAATATGGAGTTTTTCATCCCAATCCTTTCTAAATCATTTCTTATGATTTTACACAAATTATTACTATTTTTAATAATTTTATCAAGGCCCGTATAGTCGATTTCCATCAATGGCCATCGAACTGCACTTACAGCGACCTTTTTCAAATTTGATTTGGACGTAACTCCAAATCCAACCGTTAGATTTCAAATTTCTAATATTCGTTAGAAAGCTCTTTTCGATACGAACCCAACGGTTCCGGTTTTAGGAGAATCCGACGGTCGGATCTCCCGTAATGTCCGTTTGAAATAAATGGTCGAAATTCACGAACTGCCGCGGCGCGGCACGTTCTATTCAGGCCATTATATTATATATATATAATATATATAATATACACTTCGTCGATTTCTATTTAAAACGAATTATATAAATAGTTTTAAATTCGTTTCAAAAGCAATTTCAACTTCCTTTTCAATTCAAATCAAAATTGAATTCTTCTTTATAAATTCGTTTTAAAATTCATTTCTATTCAATTCAAATTTCAATTCAATTTGAATTCATTTCAATTCCCTTTCAATTCAATTCGAATTCGTTTTCAATTCAATTCATTTCGAAATCGTTTTCAATTCAATTCATTTCGAAATCGTTTTCAATTCATTTCGAAATCGTTTTCAATTCAATTCATTTCGAAATCGTTTTCAATTCAATTCATTTCGAAATCGTTTTCAATTCAATTCATTTCGAAATCGTTTTCAATTCAATTCATTTCGAAATCATTTTCAATTCAATTCATTTCGAAATCGTTTAAAATCGATATAAATATCGTTCACGTCAAAATGGCGTCAATCTAATCATCACGGCTTCACATATTTCTATTTTCAAATATTCTATTTCAAATATTTCCTATTATCAAAATATTTGTTATTATCAAAATATTCTTTATTTTCACGATTGGAATGAGGCCCAATCAATTACCGTATAAAGTTAATTATATGGATTTTCATACAACACATGTATATAATAGCAACGATAAATAATCAACCATCAACCAAAGTGCACTACACTGTATAAGCATCAAATATAGATATCTAATGCTTATAACAGCCTGTCAATCAATCAATTGACATATTTAATCAATCAGGATGAGTGAACTTCAAATTTCATCCTAACACCCGTGTGGGGTTTCAAACAATCAAACACATATTTTATTTGTGCTGTTGGGCGATGTGTAAAATTTATCGTCCCAATCAATGTCCTTCAAATAGGTGTACATAAACAAACCGTCCGGTTTGTAAATGAATATTTATTTATTCCCCTTCACGTTAAAAATTATATTTTTAACGATAAAACATTTTATTCAATCTATGAATATTCTATTCAGTTCATTTATTCAATAAAATGATATTTTTATTTTTCTAACATATTTTAGAAAATTTCGGCGACATAACGGCACGATACTAGAAACGGGACGAGGCCTAGCCTTATCCCCGGTCTAGTGAAGGCCCACGCCATTCACACATCAATCAAAATCACCAAACAACCAAATTCAAATCAAATCATATAACTAATCTATGCAACCAAACAAACAAGTCCATGGTCTGTGGACGATTGTGTCGGGTGCTACTAAGCACCGTCTGCATCCTAGTATATATATATAAATAGAAATGAAATTGAAAGGTGAGAAATTCTCACCTATAGCTATCCAAACATCTTGACTCTTCTTTGATAAAAATCTTCATCGTTATCGCCTTTTTGACATCTTCGTTGCCCGCTTTCACTACATATATAAAAATCACACATTTTTATATTTTGATGTCTTTAAATTAAAAAAAAACCATTTTTATTTGTTCACTTTCAATTTAAAAATCATATTTTTATATTCACTTCATATATTTAAAAATCGAATTTTTTTCTACTATGTTATATAGATAAAAATTATATTTTTATCACGCTATTCCTCATATAAAGATTTCGCCTTTATAAAAACATATACTTCGCTTTTTCAAATTTAAAGATTTCATCTTTATAAAAATCTCATTTTTATTTTTCTACACATATAAAGATGATATTTTTAATATTCCTATCATGTAAAAATTATATTTTTAACTCTTTAAAAATATAAAAATCACATTTTCACTACTCCTATATAGTAAAGATCATATTTTTATTATTTTAAAAATATAAAAATCATATTTTTATTTCTTCTATATAATAAAGACTATATTTTTAATACTTTAAAAATATAAAAATCATATTTTTATTCTTGCTTCTTACCTTTAAAAAATCTTTTCTTTTACATACGAAAAATCAAATCTTTTCTGTTTAGGATTTAAACAAACTAAATAAACTAAAAATCAGAATAAAATAGAAAGAAAAAGGGTCAAGAACTTACAGTGGGGGGGGGGGTGTGTGCTGCGTCGACGCAAGATGGAATGGGGGGGTGCTGCGGCTCTGACGTGGCGGAGAAGGGGCGACGCAGGGCTTCGGAGGTGGCGAGGAGGGTTTTGGGCGCGGTGGTGGGGGTCTGATTGGAAGGGGAAGGCGGTGGCGTTCGCCTCAGGGGAAGGGTCTTCGAACGGTGGGGCTCGCCTGAGCTTCCGACGCTGGGCGCGATAGCTGGAGCTGGGACATGGCGAAGGTGGGTGCGCCGCCTTGGCGGCGGTGGGGCTCCAGTCGCGCTAGGGCACGCGCCTTCGATTCTTTTTTTTTTTTTATGTCTGAGCGTTTGAAGAAATAGGGGGGGCCAGAGCGGGTTTAAGGGGGGAGATAAAATTTTTTATTATATTTATTTATTTATTAATTATTTAATTTGCAAAGAGTTGACTTTTACATACAACCTCGAAACGAGGCCCACCGCCTGTCGTCCATAGCGTTTCACCCCCATTCTGAACACAATGGGTTATGTATCGTAGGCTGATTTGATCATTTCGATCAGTTTCCGTTGAATTTACATTTAAATCACTATATTGAATTTTAAACGTACATTTCAATTTACCGGCGCCACATACTAACTAGAAAAATTCCCGAAAAATATTTTCTAGCTTCGTATTGACGATACGATCCTAACAAAACTAGTTTCGTCGCATTCTGAGGCCGTTTGAAAAATGGCCAATTTCCAGTCGATTAAAATCAACTAAAACTGGTCAAACACGTTTTCCTTTGCCACGCTCACATATTGATTCGAAAAATTATGAAATTTGGAATCTAGCAATAACTTGACATCACGGACCCAACAAAACTTGTTTCATCGAAATCCGAGGTCATTTGCAAAATGTCCATTTTTAAGGGCCTGAATTCCATAGCGACTATTCAGAATTTTCAACTGGACATATCTTTTGATTCCCGCTATGAAATCTTGATTTTTCGGATTCGATAGAAAGATATTATCAATTAGATCCTAATGTTTTTGGTTTCACTAAAATCCGGATTGTTTTGCACCCGGTACATTCAATTGAAGTTTGAAATCGAATTATCGAACTACCGCGCCATTTTCAATTCCTTTTATAATTATATATAATTTATTTATATTCTAACGACGACGCGTATAATATATACGTTCGAACTATATTCAAAATAAATTTCTCGTCGATATTATTTAAAATAATTCATTTTAAATAGTCAAAACTCGCTAAAATTGCCAAAATAAAAATTTTAAACTGGCCCAGATTTTCGGATTGTTACAATCTCCCCCACTTAAAACTTTTCATCCCCGAAAAGGAACAAAGTCGAAAGTGGTTTGATTAATCAACACTACGCTCGATCTGGCTTCCATTCTCCAACTTTTCAGTTTCTGAGAATTTCCAAAATTTCAAAAATTTGGCTAACACCCTAAATTTTCGAAAAATTTCGCCATAACCTCCCCTGCACCGGGAGCATCGGGGAATTTCAAATAGCTTCCCCGGTCCTTCAGATCTCAAAAAGAAAAAGAAAAAGCCAAGCGGCTAGCCAATAGGCTCATAAAATCATCATCACCCAAACAAAACAGTAAATTATGCAGTAAACATGTACCTATTTGTCGGGCAAACAAATTTTATTCTCTGCTCTAGCCTCCTTGCTATGACCTGTTCAATGATATATATGTATATGCAAGCAAATGCGACCAATTTTCAATACAATTCAATATTCGGTTCAATTAGGCTAAATGGTTAAAAATTAGCAAACAACACAATCATCAATCAATTAGTGGATTAGAGTTTCAAATTCATAATTTTGATACATATACAAAAATCAGATTTTTGATGCCAAATCACAACAATAAGCCCTATCAAATTTTGGTTCTCACACCAGTCTAATGGAAATATATAGGAATCTCACTTTTGTCACTCGAATATAAATGCTGATGATGATGCACCATCATCAGGATCATCCCCGGGCGACTAGAGTGTGGTTCTATATCTATCCAGTATATTAAAACTTCGAATATACGTTTGCAAGGCGCATATGCAAAATCTTTATATACTGGACTGTCCAAATCAATACAAATAAATAATCAAATACGAATGATTGATTTAAATTTTCAAGACAAAATGGGTTTTCATTTTAAATATATACTCTTCACACTCGTTCTAGGATACTACTGATCCCATCTCTAACGAGTCATTCTAATTGGATATTACTAATCCAATATCTGATGAATACTTTCGTATGGTTCTAATGTGTCTTGTTCTCGAGCTCTGTAAACCAAAGCTCTGATACCAAATGTGACGAAAAGGAATTTCGCTCGGTCCGAACCAGTCGCTAAAACGACCCAAACCGTTCGAAACGCCCTATCGTTTGAGAACACGACAAATCAGAATGCATACAAAAGAACATTTCATTGTATATTACAACAATGCACCAGAATACAAGAATATACAGAGTAAAAATAAATGAATATTACACAGAAATATCAGAGATTTAAATTACATTTAAATACATCGCAGCGGAAAAATAATACAATACCCAACTAGAATGAGATATACGGATACAAAGCTTTCCGGATATCGTTCCAGCTGTAAACCAGGATCCTGTGAATATAAATCCGCAAAACCAAAACTACTAGCTGCCCATGTCAAAATAAGGGCACCCAGAGTTTAGGTTAAAACAATAAACTCCAGGTCAGTCATGTGACTGGTGTGAGAACTAAAACAGTTAATCTTTATTTTAAAGTTAGGTAAATCAAGGGACCACGCCGTATAACACGGAACGGGTTTCCTCCCAAGAATACCAGTGCATAAAACAAGCAGCGCAATGCTAAATAAAGAAAAATGAAGCTGTTATAAGACCCAGGTCCCATCACACAATGCAACGCAGCCGAGGATAGGGTTTTCCCTTATAATAGCCAAAGAATGCTTGATACGTTTAAAACAAATCACTTGATACTATTATAAGTGCATAGTGTATAAAACAACTTCGAATCATAAGTATCAATCATAGGCAACATGAGCGTCCCATGCCACTATGTCGCCATATATAGGTTTACAAATAAAACCGCAAATGTCACGTATTTGGAAATTGGATTTCCATCTATGAACCGAGGCAAAAGATAGTCCTCAACCGATTCGAGACAATCTAGCCTACCATGTCTCAGGATCAGAGCTCGAGTGACCCTAGGAGCGACAGGGCCGGTCCACCGATGTGGATTAAAATGCCTGAACACTACGTTTCCCCGCCCTTTGGGGCGCAAACGAGCCAACGAATGACTCCATCGGACCCGGATCATCCGATCTAACCGAGGCACCTCGCAACAGCAACAACCACACAGGTGAAAAGTATATAAATGTCAGGGCTGGTAGGTCACTGACACCACCCTAGCTAGAAAGAAACGCATGTCCTCCCTGAGGTCCTTCCTCCCGTTTTTGGTTCACAACCGGGGTGCGAAACTCGCGAAGTAAACGTTACACAAAGCTACGCCACAAAGGCCGTGCTTTGATCATCACCACAAGACTTTGCTTTTCAACAGAAGCCTTGATCATTTGCCACTTAGGCATGCCACACAGGCAATTCACTCCATGCGTTTGATATCCATCAGAATATAACCCCTGAGCTCGTACGTCTCAGAGAAGGGCGTTAAGCAAGAGAATAAATTCTCCGCCGCCAAACAGATATATATTTAATAGAGATCAATCGCACGGACTAAAATCCAATGTCAAACACACAGTCCATTACAAGTTCGTTCTAGGTCTGAACGAAACCGGAGGCACCTAGTACCCCGCACATCCATCGATCTCCAAGTACGTCTGGACGATCGCCAACCGTTTCCATCTTCTTGGGTGTACAGCCCAATCAAGATCATCAGTAATCACCCAAACGACGTGAAGACTTCTGGTCTTCGACCACCGTCTTCATCTTCGACACCACGTCGAATCAGTTGTTCAGAATGGGATAAACCCGGTCTTTCTGAATAACTCGCGTATATATTATAAAAGTGTTACACAAACACAACATACGCCTCATTCCAATTCAGAATATTTTTTTATCCAAATATTCCTATACTTTGGGAAAAGTTCCCATTAATTTTATCCAAGATAAATTCTTTAAATTTATTCTTTAATCTCCTTTGAATATCAATTCAAACTAGTCGGGATTATCGAACCACACTGAAGTAATCATTTATTTTATTTTCCCAATCCCAACCTATTCATCCCATGAAGTAAAACTGGTAGTACTTCATATCTAACACCACAGTGTTATCGGTAATTCAATTACCATTTCACGTTCAAATCTAATTAAAGATTTAACTATCGCCTGGAGTAAAACTGGTGATACTCCATTCTCGATCTTTTCAATCTAATTAAAGATTCATTAAAACTCCACTTAGTTTTAATCGTTAACTGGGTTAAAGAATCAGTGTCATTTAAAACACGGTTCACGATAAACCCAAAATCACATTCCATTAATTATCGGGTTAAAGAACAAGTGTTATTTAAAACACTGTTCACGATAAACCCAAAAATCAATACCAATTCAATTCCAATTAAATATCGTTTAATTGGTACACTTCATTAAATCTAAATAAAAAGATTTAATTTTTTTCTCAACTGGGTTCAAGAACAGTGTTTGTGAAGACACCATTCACGACAAACCCAAATCACATTTGATATTCAATACAAGGCTCTGAATAGAAAATATATCGGCTTATATTCAATATCAAATTCTACGACTAACAAATGTCGTATTGGAAATAACGATATAAATATATATCTTTCAAATTTCCATAACAACACCTGTATAATCACGAATTCCAACATCGAAATATTCCGAAGACAATTTCGATTCAAATCCACTCCAATGCAATCATTGGAAATTTTGGTTATTTTCAAAACCCTTTTCAAATTCAATTTATTTATTAAAAAATAAATAGAATTATAATTCTAGTTCAAAACTAGTTCATTTCGATAAAAATCTATTTTTATCCTTTCAAATATGGAGTTTTTCATCCCAATCCTTTCTAAATCATTTCTTATGATTTTACACAAATTATTACTATTTTTAATAATTTTATCAAGGCCCGTATAGTCGATTTCCATCAATGGCCATCGAACTGCACTTACAGCGACCTTTTTCAAATTTGATTTGGACGTAACTCCAAATCCAACCGTTAGATTTCAAATTTCTAATATTTGTTAGAAAGCTCTTTTCGATACGAACCCAACGGTTCCGGTTTTAGGAGAATCCGACGGTCGGATCTCCCGTAATGTCCGTTTGAAATAAATGGTCGAAATTCACGAACTGCCGCGGCGCGGCACGTTCTATTCAGGCCATTATATTATATATATAATATATATAATATACACTTCGTCGATTTCTATTTAAAACGAATTATATAAATAGTTTTAAATTCGTTTCAAAAGCAATTCCAACTTCCTTTTCAATTCAAATCAAAATTGAATTCTTCTTTATAAATTCGTTTTAAAATTCATTTCTATTCAATTCAAATTTCAATTCTATTTGAATTCATTTCAATTCGCTTTCAATTCAATTCGAATTCGTTTTCAATTCAATTCATTTCGAAATCGTTTTCAATTCAATTCATTTCGAAATCGTTTTCAATTCAATTCATTTCGAAATCGTTTTCAATTCAATTCATTTCGAAATCGTTTTCAATTCAATTCATTTCGAAATCGTTTAAAATCGATATAAATATCGTTCACGTCAAAATGGCGTCAATCTAATCATCACGGCTTCACATATTTCTATTTTCAAATATTCTATTTCAAATATTTCCTATTATCAAAATATTTGTTATTATCAAAATATTCTTTATTTTCACGATTGGAATGAGGCCCAATCAATTACCATATAAAGTTAATTATATGGATTTTCATACAACACATGTATATAATAGCAACGATAAATAATCAACCATCAACCAAAGTGCACTACACTGTATAAGCATCAAATATTGATATCTAATGCTTATAACAGCCTGTCAATCAATCGATTGACATATTTAATCAATCAGGATGAGTGAACTTCAAATTTCATCCTAACACCCGTGTGGGGTTTCAAACAATCAAACACATATTTTATTTGTGCTGTTGGGCGATGTGTAAAATTTATCGTCCCAATCAATGTCCTTCAAATAGGTGTACATAAACAAACCGTCCGGTTTGTAAATGAATATTTATTTATTCCCCTTCACGTTAAAAATTATATTTTTAACGATAAAACATTTTATTCAATCTATGAATATTCTATTCAGTTCATTTATTCAATAAAATGATATTTTTATTTTTTTAACATATTTTAGAAAATTTCGGCGGCATAACGGCACGATACTAGAAACGGGACGAGGCCTAGCCTTATCCCCGGTCTAGTGAAGGCCCACGCCATTCACACATCAATCAAAATCACCAAACAACCAAATTCAAATCAAATCATATAACTAATCTATGCAACCAAACAAACAAGTCCATGGTCTGTGGACGATTGTGTCGGGTGCTACTAAGCACCGTCTGCATCCTAGTATATATATATAAATAGAAATGAAATTGAAAGGTGAGAAATTCTCACCTATAGCTATCCAAACATCTTGACTCTTCTTTGATAAAAATCTTCATCGTTATCGCCTTTTTGACATCTTCGTTGCCCGCTTTCACTACATATATAAAAATCACACATTTTTATATTTTGATGTCTTTAAATAAAAAAAAACCCATTTTAATTTGTTCACTTTCAATTTAAAAATCATATTTTTATATTCACTTCATATATTTAAAAATCGATTTTTTTTTCTACTATGTTATATAGATAAAAATTATATTTTTATCACGCTATTCCTCATATAAAGATTTCGCCTTTATAAAAACATATACTTCGCTTTTTCAAATTTAAAGATTTCATCTTTATAAAAATCTCATTTTTATTTTTCTACACATACAAAGATGATATTTTTAATACTCCTATCATGTAAAAATTATATTTTTAACTCTTTAAAAATATAAAAATAACATTTTCACTACTCCTATATAGTAAAGATCATATTTTTATTATTTTAAAAATATAAAAATCATATTTTTATTTCTTCTATATAATAAAGACTATATTTTTAATACTTTAAAAATATAAAAATCATATTTTTATTCTTGCTTCTTACCTTTAAAAAATCTTTTCTTTTACATACGAAAAATCAAATCTTTTCTGTTTAGGATTTAAACAAACTAAATAAACTAAAAATTAGAATAAAATAGAAAGAAAAAGGGTCAAGAACTTACAGTGGGGGGGGGGGGTGTGCGCTGCGTCGACGCAAGATGGAGGGGGGGTGCTGCGGCTCTGACGTGGCGGAGAAGAGGCGACGCAGGGCTTCGGAGGTGGCCAGGAGGGTTTTGGGCGCGGTGGTGGGGGTCTGATTGGAAGGGGAAGGCGGTGGCGTTCGCCTCAGGGGAAGGGTCTTCGAACGGTGGGGCTCGCCTGAGCTTCCGACGTTGGGCGCGATAGCTGGAGCTGGGACATGGCGAAGGTGGGTGCGCCGCCTTGGCGGCGGTGGGGCTCCAGTTGCGCTAGGGCGCGCGCCTTCGATTCTTTTTTTTTTCTTTTATGTCTGAGCGTTTGAAGAAATAGGGGGGGCCAGAGCGGGTTTAAAGGGGGAGATAAAATTTTTTATTATATTTATTTATTTATTAATTATTTAATTTGCAAAGAGTTGACTTTTACATACGACCTCGAAACGAGGCCCACCGCCTGTCGTCCATAGCGTTTCACCCCCATTCTGAACACAATGGGTTATGTATCGTAGGCTGATTTGATCATTTCGATCAGTTTCCGTTGAATTTACATTTAAATCACTATATTGAATTTTAAACGTACATTTCAATTTACCGGCGCCACATACTAACTAGAAAAATTCCCGAAAAATATTTTCTAGCTTCGTATTGACGATACGATCCTAACAAAACTAGTTTCGTCGCATTCTGAGGCTGTTTGAAAAATGGCCAATTTCCAGTCGATTAAAATCAACTGAAACTGGTCAAACACGTTTTCCTTTACCACGCTCACATATTGATTCGAAAAATTATGAAATTTGGAATCTAGCAATAACTTGACATCACGGACCCAACAAAACTGGTTTCGTCGAAATCCGAGGTCATTTGCAAAATGTCCATTTTTAAGGGACTGAATTCCATAGCGACTATTCAGAATTTTCAACTGGACATATCTTTTGATTCCCGCTATGAAATCTTGATTTTTCGTATTCGATAGAAAGATATTATCAATTAGATCCTAATGTTTTTGGTTTCACTAAAATCCGGATTGTTTTGTACCCGGTACATTCAATTGAAGTTTGAAATCGAATTATCGAACTACCGCGCCATTTTCAATTCCTTTTATAATTATATATAATTTATTTATATTCTAACGACGACGCGTATAATATATACGTTCGAACTATATTCAAAATAAATTTCTCGTCGATATTATTTAAAATAATTCATTTTAAATAGTCAAAACTCGCTAAAATTGCCAAAATAAAAATTTTAAACTGGCCCAGATTTTCGGGTTGTTACAACAAATAAAGAATATTTTATTTTAATACAAATTTCTATGTACTCTTCATAACAAATAAAAGAATGATTTATTTGTTTACAATTTCTAATTTAACTTAACAAATAAAAATGATAATTTTATTTGTTACCAATTTCTATTTAACAAAAATGATATTTTTGTTTATTCTATTTTGTTTCAACAAAAATGATTCCCATTACAATGAAAATGAAATCCTCATTGTCTACTCTTTTTCTAATGGTTCATATTTCAATAAAATATAATTTTTATTGACAACTCTTTTCTAATGGTTCATATGTCAATAAAATATAATTTTTATTGACAACTCTTTTCTAACGGTTCATATTTCAATAAAAATGTAATATTTATTGACAACTCTTTTCTAATGGTTCATATTTCAATAAAAATATAATTTTTATTGACAACTCTTTTCTAATGGTTCCTATTTCAATAAAAATATAATTTTTATTGAAAACTCTTTTCTAATGGTTCGTATTTCAATTAAAATATAATTTTTATTGACAACTCTTTTCTAATGGTTCCTATTTCAATAAAAATATAATTTTTATTGACAACTCTTTTCTAATGGTTCATGTTTGAATAAAAATATAATTTTTATTGACAACTCTTTTCTAATGGTTCATATTTCAATAAAAATATAATTTTTATTGACAACTCTTTTCTAATGGTTCATATCACAAGTAAAAATGTGATTTTTATTTATATTCTGAATACAACATTTCTAATAAAATGTTTATTATACTTCAATGTATCAATTTAAATTTGACAATTTAACGTAAAAGATATTCTTCTATTTCTCATCGCTAACACAACCAATTTGACATTTTCATACTAATATACCATTCGTAATAAAGGTGACAATTCTATTTCGTCAATTCTAATTTCAACAAAGAATGACAATTTCTATTGTTGATTCTAAATTCCACAAAGATGATTAATTTAATCGACAAATCAACATGACAATATCATCACACCAAATCAGATCATACAAGCAACATCAAGCAATCTATATCAAATCTCGTATAATATCAAACAAAACTTAACAACGAATCAGATTTTTAATATGATCATAAATAAATAAATCTTAACTATTAAAAATAAAGAATTCTCACATCGATATTTGTATGAATCCGTAATCAGCTCCAAATAAGTTTCCGTCTGTTCCATGTTGTAGCTCTTATCAACACGATTCTAATGGATCTGAAATCATCGAGTTATGTTTTCATATGACCAAGATATAGTGTTTTTAAACCTTAATGATATACTTAAGAAAATAAAATTATATATTTTAATTAATTTATTCCATCATTTATCCTTAATTAAAACAAGCCGTGCCTTTTTCTTGCCGATATACTGAAGCCGTGAGAACCCATTCACAGACCTAAACACTAGACTGCGCACGAGAATTGAGGACCCCGGAGACTTATCGTTGACCGCCCCTCCAACCGCCATGACGCCACCTATCCACGCCCCGACCAGTACGAGATACGATCTACCCTAGGCTCCCAAAATCGAACCCTAACGCGCCACCTTCCCGATGAAATTCCGACCCTATCCGAGCCCAAGGCCCCATCTCATCCGTATGGATCTATAGTTTGTGGAGAGTTCTTCAGTTTTTACATTGTGATTATTTTAAAATATATAGTGGATTGGAAATGGTTGAGGAGACAAAATGGAACAACGTTGGCCATTCAAGCCATTAGTGGCGGCTGACGGCTTTTAGATTAGGGTTTATTGTTTGGGTTGACACGTTACCAAAGGGGTATTTATAAAATCAATATTTTAATATATTTAATTCCTTTATTTTCAAAAATACATGTTTACTAATACAAACTCCAAATTAAACCCAACGAGTGTCGCCCCTAGCTAATAACCCATATCCCGGACACAATGGAATATGTTTTGTATCCCAATTCAGCTGTTACGATATGTTTTTCTTTAAATTAAAATATAAATTAATTTATATTTAATTTGAATGTATATTTTAAATTATCGGGGCCACATATGAACTCTAAAAATTATATCTGGCTTCGTTTTGCCGGGACGGTCCTAACAAAACTGATTTATTTGCTAAACGGATTTAAATATTTCTTGTTTCGCTCAGTTCAGATTTATTTTGAATTTTGTACATTCAGTTTAAATTTAAATTCAAATTTTCAAACTGCAGCGCTGTTTAAACTCCTTTTATAATTAAATTAAATTTATTTGCTTTAACTTCCAATAAAATAAATTTTTATTCGTTATTATTTAAAATAAACCATATTAAATATTCTAAATTCATTAAAATTTCTAAAATAAGATTTTAAATTGGCTCCAAAATTCCAGGTTGTTACAATCTCCCCTACTTAAAAGCTTTTCGTCCTCGAAAAGGAACGAAGCTAAAAGTTGTTTAATTAACCAACTAAATTTTCTTTTTATCTTTATAGGTTTCAATAATTTTATTAGTTGATTAACTTTTCAAATATATATAACTTTAATATATTCAAATATCATATTTTCCTAGCTCGGGTTATATATATATATAATCACAAATACGTTAATTATAGACTTGGCACTCCCGACTCGTTCTAGGGCATTACTAACCCCATCTATAACGAGTTTTCTCATTCTAGGATACTACTGATCCTATCTCTAATGAGTATTCTTCTATAGGATATTACTAATCGTACCTCTAATGAGTCTTTTGTTCAGTTCTAACGAGCTGTACCCCAAAGATTTTGAGCTAGCCAGAGCTCTGATACCAACTGTAAAGACCCGAAAATTCCCGCCCTTTTGCATCGACCCTAAACCACACAGGTCTGACCCAAAGGTCGGAAATCTTTGAATACTTTAACTCTTGGAATACAATACATTAGAACAAATAACAACAGACTTTTATAAACATTACAATAATGTTACATCAGAGTGTAAAATATCAGAGTACATCGATAAATAAAATACAGCGGAAGACTTATTACAATAAATTTAATACAATACACAGCGGAAGACTTTCTATGCTCTGGACACAGCTTTAATCTTCGATCCAAAATCTTGCTCAAGAGATAAATATCTGTAAAACAAGCTACTCGACTACCCGTGTGGAAAATATGGGCACCCGAGTTTTCCAGTGAAACAAACTACAGGTCAGTCATGGGACTGGTATGAGAAATCTAACTTAACTTATCTAATAATAAGGCTAATCACAGGACCACGCCGCTAACGCGGATCGGGTGTACTCCATCGGATTGCCAGTGCATAAAATAAAGTAAACCGTTAAAACAACGCAATGCTTTTTAGAAAAATGAAATCATTATAAGACTCAAGTCCTACCACACAATGCAACGCAAACTGGAGGATAGAGTTTTACCTTATAATGGTCAAAGGATGCTTGATACGATAAAACCAATGTGATATTATTACTAGTGTATATATATTTCAAAAACAATTTCAATCTTAATGTATCAATCATAGACGGCATAGTACCCCATCCTACTATGTCGCCATACTAGTTCTACATTCAAAACCGCATGGTGTCGTATTGGAAATTGGTTTTCCATCATGAAATCGAGGCTAGGGATCGTCCTCTCCGATCCGAGACACTCTAGCAAATGCCTCAGGATCACACCTATGGGCAACCCTTGGATGTAGTAGGGCCGGTCCCCACCTAACGGTAGTGGATTGGCAATTCCTGAACACACACTTCCCGGTCCTTTTGGACCTCCATATGACCACTTTAGGCCTATAAATCGGAGGTACCTCAATCCATCATCCACATAAGTAAAATGCTAGCCAGTTTAAGCACTTACACTACTCCTAGCTAGACAGAAACGTGTGCACTCCCTACGGTCCATAGCCCGTTTTTGACTCATACCGGGGTGTGAGGCTCGCGAAGTCACGCTATACACAAAGCTATGCCTAAACAGGCTATGCTTTGATCGTCAACCACAAGGCTCTGCTTTTCAACAAAAGCCTTGATCCATGCATCTTAGCATGCAACATTGTCAATCCATACCATACCATTGATTCCTACCAAAATATAACCTCTAAGCTCGTACGTCTCAGAGAAGGGTGTTAAACACCAAACAAATATACATTTAGCAGGGATCAACGAATATCGTCTAAAGGAATACAACGTTAGACAAACAATCCATTTACAAGTTCGTTCTGGGTCTGAACGAAACCAGAGTCGCCTTATTCCGCCCCCCATATGTCCAATACAGAGGTAAGGTGCTCGCATATCCGACAATCAACAAGTACGGCCGAACAGCTACCACTGAAGCCCTTTCAAGGTAGCTACTCCCATCATGGGTCTCAGTAGCAACACATCCATTCGATGTAAAGATCGCTGATCTTCAATCACCGTTTTCAACTCTTCGACTTAGATCGACGTATGATCATTTGAAATGTAACAACCCGGAAATGCGAGCCAGTTTAAAATTTTTATTTTGGCAATTTTAGTGAATTTTGAACATTTAAAATGAATTATTTTAAATAATAACGACGAAAAATTTATTTTGAATAGAAATAGAACGTATATATTATATACCTCGTCGTTAGAATATAAATAATTATATATAATTATAAAAGGAATTGAAAATGGTGTGGTAGTTCGATAATTCGATTTCAAACTTTAATTTAACATACCGGGTGCAAAATAAACCGGATTTTAGCGAAACCAAAAATATTTGAATCTAATTGAGAATATCTTTCCAACAAATCCGAAAAATCAAGATTTCATAGCGGGAATCAAAAGATATGTCCAATTGAAATTTCAAAATAGTCGCTATGGAATTTCGGCCTTTGAAAATAGCCATTTTGCAAACGACCTCGGATTTCGACGATACCACTTTTGTTGGATCCGCAATGTCAAATTATTGCTAGGTTTTAAATTTCGTAATTTTTCGAATCAATACGTGAGCGTGGCAAAGGAAAACGCGTTTGACCAGTTTCAGTTGATTTTAATCGACTGGAAAATGGCCATTTTTCAAATGGTCTCAGAATTCGACGAAACTAATTTTGTTAGGACCGTATCGTAAATACGAAGCTAGAAAATATTTTTCTGTAATTTTTAGAGATAGTATGTGGCCTCGGTAATTTGAAATGTATGTTTAAATTGAATATACAAAGAATTATACTTTGATTTAAATGAAAACTGATTGTAACAGACGAATCAGTTTACGATACATATCCCATTGTGTTCGGAATGGGGATATTACGCTAGGGGTGACAGTCGTTGGGTCTCGATTGGGGTTCGATAGAAAAGTCAACTTTTTGAAATTAAATAATATAATTAATTTTTATAAAAACCCTTTTATACCCCCCTTCTTTCATTTTGCAGATCGAATTAAAATAAAAAAAAAGAATCGGAGAGGGGTGACGGGGGGGGGGGGGGAGCCGCCGCCACTTCATTGCGCCCCCCCAGATGGTGCGCCTCCTCCCCCCTTCTTCTTCTCCCTCCTCCACGCGAAACATCGAGACCCCCCCCCCGTTCTGAAAACCTCCGCCGCTCCCTCTTCTTCTCCTTTTCCCTTCTGAAACTCGCGTCGCCCACCCCCTGCCGCCTGCTACGGCTGCCGCCGCCTCCTGAGACGCGAGCCACCAACCTCCGACCGACGACCAACACCCATCACCCTCGCCTCCAATCCAATTTAGGTCAGTTTTCTATTTTTGTTTTGTTTGTTTTAGTTTATAGAAGGACTGATTTTGAGCTAAGATAAACTATAATTTTAGTTTATAGAGAAAATATGGTTTTTCATAGAAGAAAAATACGATTTTTAATTAGGTAAAAATATAATCTTTTTATATAGAATAACATTGTAAAAATATAATCTTTTTATATAAAATAGCACTGTAAAAATATAATCTTTTTATATAGAATAGCATTGTAAAAAAATAATTTTTATATTATAGAAAAGCTAAAAATATTATCTTTATGTGGGAGAGAGGATAAAAATATAATCCTTTATATTATAGAAGAATAAAAATATTATTTTTATATAATAGAGAAGTTAAAAATATAATTTTTATACTAGTGGCATATTAAAAAGGCGAAATCTTTATATTTGAATAGGCGAAATCTTTATATTTGATGTAACACACCGTAATTCTATAACACTAAGATTCACAAATCAAGGAAGAATTAAAAGTTAAAATCAAAATCAAGGGAAACGGGCTGCGCCATTGCGTTCGTCTCGGAAAAATACGCGAAATAGAGTCCGAGTTCTCGAAAATCGCAGTCCGTATGACCAAGATATGGCCGGTCAAAGTTTTCAGAAAATTCCAAGTTCAAAACAGTTTAAAATAGAGTTAAATTCAAAATTCAAACGCGCAGGGGGCAGGGCGGGAAAATTCCCGCCCAGGTCAAGTCGACAGGGGTGTCGACTGCGTAGTCGACACCCCCCCCCCGTGTCGACTGCCCAGTCGACACGGATGTCGACCTGCCCGCTTTTTCCAGCTTTCTATAGCTGGTTCGTTCTGCTGTATTTGGTCACGTTTTCTGACCAGGTTCGTCCGCCTAGCACTATATAAGCAGCCCTGGTCTTCTTCTCTATTCACAATTCTTTTTCTACCCTTATGCTGCGAAGATTCTAGTTAGACATGGCTTCTTCTCCTCCTCTAAAATATATATATAAATAAATAATATATATAAAATAAAACAAGACGAGGAGATGCTACTCAAAAGACTTTCAAGAAGAAGAGATTCAAGCTAGGATTCAAAAGGAGGTTCAAACGACTTCAACGAATGATTTTCTATGAATCATAGCAATGCCATCTTTCTTTTCTAATCTAAATCTCTGTAAGTCAGTTATTTCTAGATTTGAACGTTTTTCTTTGTTCATGACATGAAATTAAAGGAATAAAAGAATATGCCAATTCTCTTTCTTTCTATTCGAATCTGTGCCTATCTCTTTGGACCTAATTAAGAACTGTCATGATTCAAAGACAAATAAGACAGTGACTATGAAACTATGGACCTAAAAAACATATGCCTATGACTATGAACATTTGCCTATGACTATGGACATTGCCTATGACTATGGACACTGCCTATGACTATGGACATTGCCTATGATTGTGACTATGACTATGAGGATTACTTCCTTGACAAAACCAATGCCTTTGATTAACATAAACTATTGCCTATGACATAACAAGGACGTCTGTGATTAAACCTCCATGATTCCTGACTAGGAAAGTGTTGCTTAAGTTCTGTGATTTTGAGATCGGGGCTAAACCCGATTATTTATTCTGCTTGTCCTTGGTTTTCTTTGGTTTTAGACTATGGGAATTTACCTATTAAGTAAGGTCTACCCATGTTCTTGAACCTACTCTGTCTATTCTTGGTTTTAGACCTTGGGAATTTACCTATTAAGTTAGGTCTACCCATGTTCTTGAACCTACTCTGTCTATTCTTGGTTTTAGACCTTGGGAATTTACCTATTAAGTTAGGTCTACCCATGTTCTTGAACCTACGTCGTTATTCAAAACCATTTTATGCCAGTTGTTATATCTATCCTTTTCATAGCAATCTTTGGTTCATTTCCTATTTGCTACGAATCTAGAATCTAGATTGAAACACGATTTTACGAACGGTGGGAATGCGATTTGGGGCAAAATATGAAATTTACTAAAACGTAGTTTAACTTGGAAATTGGCATAAATTGGGAACATGTATTATGGCATGTTCATAGAAATGCAAATTGGATAAATTTGACATGAATTATAAGATGTGTAATTTGAATCTTGTATTGACGTGTAAATCTAGCATTTACATGAATAGTGAACTAGAGTAATAAGTCTAGTTTGACGTGAATTAGAATGTTAATCAGAATTGGATTAGCTAATTTGGCTTGATAAGTATATTGGCATAAACTTGAAATTGGTCATAATTGGGAATAATTGTCAGGATTAGAAAAATCATGGTTAGTGACACTTCATTTGATATGGCTTACATACCAAAAAGCATAAACATGATATAGAGGGGAAAATGGGCCGTAAGAATAAATGTTGACAATTTACATTAAAAGAGTAATTGGGAAATAAGCAAATTAGGATTTATTTACTTATAGAATTTGTCCTAAATGAGGAAATGTTAATTTAGACAAATTAAAGGTTTGTTAACGACATCTCTTTTAATAATAAACCAGAAAGTTCTAGGATGACAGAGAGGATAGTCTCTAGGCTCGAGTTTGGAAAATACAAGTTTCCTGCTCTCCCTGGCTATCCCTAACTGACCCGACGGACGGGATGGTTACTTTCAAAACCTGATTTGAAAATTAATCAAAACCCTTTGAACTAGAAAACACGAATAGGCCTAACCCGAGGTTAGACTGAGTTGCGATGTAAACCTGCCCGGAACCAACCGGCACATCTAGTAATTGCAACAATATCTGTCTAATGTGAGTGGTCATGGCTTTAATTTATTTAGTTAAAGCTAGAACAAGAATGCTAGGGTTAAGTTAACTAAGACACTTAACCAACTTAACATGATAACAAGACGTGTAGGTGGGGGTAGGTTCATACAGTTAAGCTAGAATGGGAGGGTTAAGTCCATAGGAACACTTAACCAACTTAAGCACAGTTAAGCTAGAATGGGAGGGCTAAGTCCATAGGGAAACTTAACCAAACTTAACATCGTAACAAGACAAGATTTGTAGGGGATAAGTAACTAAGAAAACACTTATCCAAATTAACATGTTGATTAGACTAGAAGGTGGGGTTAAGTAAAGTTAATACACTTATCCAAATTAACATGTTAACTGGACTAGAGGTTGGGGTTAAGTAAGATTTAATACACTTAGCCAATTTGATATGTTAGCTGGGCTAGACCGTAGGGTTAAGTAAACTTGAACACTTAACCATTAGATTTTGATAAAGGAATAGGGTTAAGCCTAAAGCATGAAGGGATAATACTTAACCGTTAATAACAGGTTGGTTAAAACAGACGGGCAAGGTTAAGTTAAAAAGGAACACTGAATCAATACAAGGTGAATGGGTAGGGTTAAGTAATAAGAAATACTTAACCAATATAACTTGGTTTGTGGTGGGGTTAAGTCAACGTGAATTACCAATAACACTTAACCAGTATAACAGGATGAATGAAGAGCGTTAAGTTGGCTTGAATTGACTAATGACACTTAACCAATCCAAATTGACGGGAAAGGGAACTAAGTAGTAAACTTTAGAAAACAACAATTCCGGAAACTAAGTGGTAAATCTTAGTTAGTAAAACTAAGTAGTAATTCTTAGTCTAACACGGGAAGGAGCGAATGTCCGTCTGAATAGAGAGAAGGCTCCAACGAATTGGGTTACGAAGCCCGAGGCTTCGAGGGGACGTGACGGTACTCTTGGTATCCCTCTGTGAGGCTGCAGATGATCCGTCTGGGCTCACAGAGGTTAAGGTCTATGTAGAAGAACCGGGGGTATGCCTTGGTTGCAATACATGGCAACCTATAGACTAGGATGGACCGGCGTGATTCGGCGAGCAAACGGTAGCCCTGTAATAGCAACTCGTCGTCTACCATCCATCTTGAGTCAATCGAGATACGTGAAGCGGAAAGGTGGAGAACTCCAAAAGACCATATACTTGCTATCTAGTTATGGTTGTGGATGGCAATAGGATAGTGGGGCACCGGGGGCCGGCGTATAGTTCCATTTTACAAGGTGTGCCTTTCATTAGTTGAGGGAGGGGCCAAGTGGGACCATAGCCACTGGAATAAAAACAGACCTTAGCATCTGCATCGGCAGATATCTGAAAGCTCCCGACCGAGTTCTGTATTCCTTGATTTGCCCTGTCACAGGACTCGGACCGCACATTATAGGACATGTGCATCTAGACAAGCGATAACGATTCGCGATACATGCGTGGGGAAGAATAGGAACATATACCACTCTAGCTAGTGTGTCCTAGACTTGGGGGCATCGTTCGACAGGTAGCGTAATCCCTAGTTGGACTAGGTGGCATAAACCTTGAACTCGAGAAGCGTTCAGCAGATAGCGTAAAACTCTAGTTAAATCTAGAAAGCACTTGATAAAAAAAACCTAGATTTGATCTAGGTAATAAGTAATGAATGTATGCCGGAAGGCAATGGAAAATACAGGGATTGGGATCACGTTATCATTACTAGTTGGGACACTAGATAGGTGGTGCAGAAATATAGAAATCAGTAGAACATGGAAATAGCAAAGCGGCGAAGATTAGAGCGAAGCGGCGAAAGTATTAGAGCGTATCCAGTTTATCTTATCTTAGCATATCTTGTGATTACCTTGTCCAATCATGTTGACCCTATAATCATGGTGTAATCTTGTATTCAGTTAATTCATGTCGTCTTGTTTTTCCATGTTCACATGCTAGAAGTTACTGAACTTACTCAGGCTTTATGTCTGACTCTGTTTTTCTTTCGTCTTCTTTTCTTCCGTCCCCCCCAGGTAGTAAAGGAGGGAATAGTTTAGCCCAGGTTAAGTTGGACTGCCACTCTTTCCCAGCTTGAAGATTTGTCGAAGTTTGCTTGGATTCTCTTTTCAGACGCTATGGCTGGCTCTTGCTAAAATCAGGGGATATAAATGTTGTTTTTATGCTTCTTTATTTTGTAAGACAGATGATACTCTGATATTGTAAAGAAACCATTGTACAAGCTATTTTATCGATAAAGCAAAGTTTTATTTCCGCTGTATAATTTCTGTCTGTCTTGTAATTTATCTGCATCTTTTACCCTAAATGCTCCACAGAACTTAGTGCATTCCCTTTGCGAGTGACACTAACAGATGTGGGGTATTACATTTGAAAAGGCGAAATCTTTATATTTGAAAAGTAGAAATCTTTATATTTGAAAAGGCGAAATCTTTATATTTGAAAAGACGAAATCTTTATATTTGAAAAGGCGAAATCTTTATATGAAGAATAGCGTGATAAAAATATTATCTTTATTATATGAACATCGATGTAAAATAGAATTTTTATCTATATGGTAGTAGTATAAAAATATATTTTTTATATACATAGCAACAATATAAAAATGTGATTTTTATATATGTAGTGGCTACGGGCAACGAAAGTGACAAAAGGCGAGAACAATGATGATTCCCTACATTAGAAGAGTCGTATAGTTGGGATAGCTTTGGTGAGAACTTCTCACTCTAAATTTCTTTTTCTAGTTATATATATATATATACTAGGATGCAGACGGTGCTTAGTAGCACCCGACACCCGTCGTGCACAGACCATGGACGGCTTGTATGTTGATTTGAAACACCACACGGGTGTTGGGATGATATTTGGCGTACACTAATCCCAATTATTTCATTGTATGTCGATCGATTGGTCGACAGGCTGTGTAAGCGTTAATTATTTATATTTGATGCTTATTCAGTTGTGTGGTGCACCTTGGATGATGGTTGATTGTTTACCATTGCTATTATATACATGTGTTGTATGGAATCCATATAATTAACGTTATATGGTAATTGATTGGGACTCATTCCAATCGGGAAAATAATGAATATTATAAAAGAAAATTCATGTGTTAAATATAAAAATAGTCATGTGTTGACGATATTTATGTGTTGAAACTGTTCATGTGTTGAGTAAAATATTTTAATAATAAAATTTACATCTTTATCATATTTAAAATTAGAACTACTTCACAGTGGAGTCTGATTGAAAATCAAACGATAGATACCATAATTTTATAAAATATTTTACATAACAAAAATAGTCGTGTGTTGACAGTACTCATGTGTTGAGATTGGTCGTGTGTTGAAAGAAATATAGATTCATGTGTTGAATGGGATAAATATTCATTTATTGAATAAAATAACGAATTTATTGAAATATATAAAGCCATTTTGATTAGAGTTGCGCTATTTAGACGTGAACGATATTTATATCGATTATATTCGTTTTTATAATGAATATAGAAAAGGTAGTGATTTCAAAATATAATGTTTTGAAAATATTATCATTTATATAGTAATGATATGAAATATTCAATTTTGATTTGAAATTGAATATAGAGTTGAAATGGTTTTGAAAACGAATTTAAAACGATTAATAAAATACGTTTTAAAAGGAAATCGACGAAATATATAATATATATATTTATATATTATATAATGGCCTGAATAGAACGCGCCGCGCCGCGGCAGTTCGTGAATTTCGACCATTGACTTCGAATGGACATTACGGGAGATCCGACCGTCGGATTTTCCTAAAACTGGAACCGTTGGGTTCGTATCGAAAAGAGCTTTCCAATGAATATTAGAAATTTGAAATCCAGCGGTTGGATTTGGAATTATGTCCAAATCAAATTTGAAAAAGGTCGCTGTAAGTGCAGTTCGATGGTCGTTGATGGAAATCGACTGTACGGGCCTTGATAAAATTATTAAAAATATTAATAATTTGTGTAAAATCATAATATGTGAATTGGAAAGAACTGGGATGAAAAACTCCACATTTGAAAGGATAAAAATAGATTTTTATTGAAATGAACTAGTTTTGAACTAGAATTAAAATCAATTTATTTTTGAAATAAATAAATTGAATTTGAAAGTGGTTTTAAAAATAATCAGAATTTCCAATAATTGAATTGGAAGTGTTTTGAATCAAAATTATCTTCGGAATATTTCGATGTTGAATTTCGTGATTACACAGATATGGTTATGGAAATTTGAAAGATATTTATATCGTTATTTCCAATACGATATTTGTTGGTTTCAGAATTTGATATTGAATATAAGCCGGTATATTTCCTATTCAGAGCCTTGTATTTAATATCAAACGTGATTTGAGTTTATCGTGAATCGTGTTTTATATGACATTGGTTCTTTAACCCAGTTAAAGGCAGGATGTTGATTTTTAAGAAGATTAAAACTAAGTGGAGTTTTAATGAATCTTTAATTAGATTGAAATGTGAATTGATAATTTAAATTATCAAATCTGAAAGGTGATCGAGAATGGAGTACCACCAGTTTTGCTCCAAAGAGATAGTTAAATCTTTAATTAGATTTGAACGTGAGATGGTAATTAATTTTACCGATAACACCGTGGTGTTAGAAATGGAGTATCACCAGTTTTCTCCATGGGATATATAGGTTGGGATTGGGAAATAAAAAAAATAATTACTTCGGTGTGGTTCGCTAATCCCGACTAGTTTGAAATGATATCTAAAGGAAGATTAAAGAATAAATTTAGAAAAATTTATCTTGGATAAAATTAATGGGAACCTTTCCCTAAGAATGTGATTTTGTGAATAAAAGAATATTCTGAATTGGAATGAGGCATTTGTTGTGTTTGTGTAACATTTGTTTATCATATACGTGGGTTATTAAGAAAGGCTGGGGTTATACCCATTCTGAATAACCGATTCGACGAGATGTCAAAGATGAAGACGGTGGTTGAAGACCGGAAGTATTCACATCGTTTGGGTGATTACTAATGATCTCGATTGGGCTGTACACCCAAGATGAGGGAAACAGTTGGTGATCGTCCAGACGTACTTGGAGATGGATGGATATGCGAGGAAAGTGCCTCCGGTTTCGTTCAGACCCTAAACGAACTTGTAAATGGATTGTGTGTATGACATTGGATTTTATTCTGGGGTGATTGATCTCTATTAAATATACATCTGTTTGGCGGCAGAGAATTTATTCTCTTTCTTAACGCCCTTCTCTGTGACGTACGAGCTTCGAGGTTGTATATCGATGGACATCATTCGCATGGAGTGAATTGCCAGTGTGGCACGCGTAAGTGGAAATTGATCAAGGCTTCTGTTGAAAAGCAAAGTCTTGTGGTTGATGATCAAAGCACGGCCTGTGTGGTGTAGCTTTGTGTATAACGTGAATTCGCGAGCCTCACACCTCGGTATGAGTCAAAAATGGGATAGTGACTACAGGGAGAGCACGACGTTTCTTTCTAGCTAGGGTGGTGTCAGTGACCTGCCAGCCCTGACATTTATATACTTTTCACCTGTGTGGTTATTGGATACGAGGCGCCTCAGATATAGGTCTGTAAGGACCGGGAAACGTGTGTTTAGGAATAACTAATCGTCAAAAGTAAGAGAGGACCGGCCCTGAAGATCCAAGGATCATAGTGGGGTCCTGGGACATTTGCTAGAGTGTCTCGAATCGGAGAGGAGCTTGCCCCTTGCCTCGACTCATGACGGAAATCCAATTTCCAATACGTGTATTTCGGTTTTATTTGTAGAGCCTAGTATGGTGACATTGTGGGATGGGGCACTCATGTCGTCTATGATTTATATTTATGATTGAAACTGTTTTGACACCATACACTTATAATAATATCAAATAATGCGTTTTTAACGCATCGAGCATGATTTGGCTGTTATAAGGTAAAAACCCTATCCTCCGGCTTGCGTTGCATTGTGTGATGGGACCTGGGTCTTATAACAGCTTCATTTTTCTTTATTTAGCATTGCGCTGTTTGTTTTATGCACTGGTATTCTTGGGAGGAAACCCGTTCCGTGTCATACGGCGTGGTCCCTTGATTTACCGAACCTTAAAATAAAGATTAATAACTGTTTTAGTTCTCACACCAGTCACATGACTGACCTGGAGTTTATTGTTTTAACCTAAACTCTGGGTGCCCCTATTTTCCACACGGGCAGCTAGTAGTTTTGGTTTTGCGGATTTATATTCACAGGGTCCTGATTTACAGCTGGAACGATGCTCGGAAAGCTCTGTATTCGCGTATCACTTTCAGTTATGTTTTGTATATTTTTCCGCTGCTATGTAATTTATTGTAATCTCTGATATTATTCGAATGTATTTTATTCATTTATACTCTGTATATTCTTGTATCTGACGGGGAAGTTCTTCCGTCTGCGTTCTCTTTTGTCTTGTCCTCAATTCTATCCGTGCTTTCCTTCACGGGGAAGTTCAGGTCGTCTCAGTTTGGTATCGGAGCTTTGGTTTATAGAGCTCGAGAACAAGACACATTAGAACCATGCGAAAGAATTCATCAGATATTGGATTAGTAATATCCAATTAGAATGACTCGTTAGAGATAGGATCAGTAATATCCTAGAACGAGTGTGAAGAGTATATTTTTCAGATGAAAACAATTTTGTTTTAAAATTTAAACCATTTTATACGTATTCGATTATTTATTTATTTTGAATTTGGACAATCGAGTATATAAAGATTTCGCGTATACGCGTCATGAACGTATATTCGAAGTTTTAATATACTGGATAGATATAGAATCATACTCTAGTGGCCCGAAGATGATTCTGATGGTTGAGTACTCGTCATCAAAATTTATATTCAAGTGACGAAGGTGTGATTTCTATATATTTCCATTAGACTGGTGTGAGAACCAAAATATAGCTAGAATACATTGTTGTGAATTGGCATCAAAAACATGATTTTTGCATATATATCAAAATTATGAATTTGAAACTCTAATTCACTAATTGATTGTTGGTTGTATTGTTTAATTGTTGGTTTCATTTGTTTGAAATTTTCAACCATTTAGCCTAATTGTGCCAAATATTGAATTATATTTGAAATTAGTCACATTTGCTTGCATATACATATACTTACATTGAACAGGTCATAGCAAGGAGGCTAGAGCAGAAGAATAAAATTGTTTGCCCGACAAATAGGTACATGCTTACCATAATTTACTGTTTTGTTTGGGTGATGATGATTTTATGAGCCGATTGGCTTTTTCTTTTTCTTTTTGAGATCAGAAGGCCTGTATGGCAATTTCGGGATTTTCCCGGTGCTCCCGGTGCAGGGGAGGTTATGGCGAAATTTTTCAGAAATTTAGGGTGTTAGCCAAATTTTTGAAAATTTTGAAAAGTTCTTAGAAACTGAAAAGTAGAAGAACTTAAGCCGTAATCAAAATAAGGGAAGTTGAGTTGATTTGTTAAACAACTTTAGGCTTCGTTCCTTTTTGGGGACGAAAAGTTTTAAGTGGGGGAGAATGTAACAACCCGGAAATGCGAGCCAATTTAAAATTTTTATTTTGGCAATTTTAGGGAATTTTGAACATTTAAAATGAATTATTTTAAATAATAACGACGAAAAATTTATTTTGAATAGAAATAGAACGTATATATTATATACGTCGTCGTTAGAATATAAATAATTATATATAATTATAAAAGGAATTGAAAATGGCGCCATAGTTCGATAATTCGATTTCAAACTTCAATTGAACATACCGGGTGCAAAATAAACTGGATTTTAGCGAAACCAAAAAAATTTGAATCTAATTGAGAATATCTTTCCAACGAATCCGAAAAATCAAGATTTCATAGCGGGAATCAAAAGATATGTCCAGTTGAAATTTCAGAATAGTCGCTATGGAATTTCGGCCTTTGAAAATAGCCATTTTGCAAACGACCTCGGATTTCGACGAAACCACTTTTGTTGGATCCGCGATGTCAATTTATTGCTAGGTTTCAAATTTCGTAATTTTTCGAATCAATACGTGAGCGTGGCAAAGGAAAACGCGTTTGACCAGTTTTAGTTGATTTTAATCGACTGGAAAATGGCCATTTTTCAAATGGTCTCAGAATTCGACGAAACTATTTTTGTTAGGACCGTATCTTCAATACGAAGCTAGAAAATATTTTTCTGTCATTTTTAGAGACTGTATGTGGCCTCGGTAATTTGAAATGTATGTTTAAATTGAACATACAAAGAATTATACTTTGATTTAAATGAAAACTGATTGTAACAGCCGAATCAGCTTACGATACATATCCCATTGTGGTAGGAATGGGGGTATTACGCTAGGGGCGACAGTCGTTGGGTCTCGATTGGGGATCGATAGAAAAGTCAACCTTTTGAAATTAAATAATATAATTTATTTTATAAAAACCCTTTTATACCCCCCTCTTTCATTTTGCAGATCGAATTAAAATAAAAAAAAGAATCGGAGAGGGGCGACGTGGGGGAGGGGGGAACCACCGCCGCCGCCACTTCATCGCGCCCCCCAGATGGTGCGCCTCCTCCCCCCTTCTTCTTCTCCCTCCTCCACGCGAGACATCGAGACCCCCCCCCCCCCCGTTCTGAAAACCGCCGCCGCTCCCTCCTCTTCTCCTTTTCCCTTCTGAAACTCGCATCGCCCACCCCCCGCCGCCTGCTACGGCTGCCGCCGCCCCTGAGACGTGACCCACCAACCTCCGACCGACGACCAACATCCATCACCCCCGCCTCCAATCCAATTTAGGTCAGTTTTCTATTTTTGTTTTGTTTGTTTTAGTTTATAGAAGGACTGATTTTGAGCTAAGATAAACTATAATTTTAGTTTATAGAGAAAATATGATTTTTCATAGAAGAAAAATACGATTTTTAATTAGGTAAAAATATAATATTTTTATATAGAATAGCATTGTAAAAAATATAATCTTTTTATATAAAATAGCATTGTAAAAATATAATCTTTTTATATAGAATAGCATTGTAAAAATATAATTTTTATATTATAGAAAGGCTAAAAATATTATCTTTATGTGGGAGAGAGGATAAAAATATAATCCTTTATATTGTAGAAGAATAAAAATATTATTTTTATATAATAGAGAAGTTAAAAATATAATTTTTATACTAGTGGCATATTAAAAAGGCGAAATCTTTATATTTGAAAAGGCGAAATCTTTATATTTGAAAAGGCGAAATCTTTATATTTGAAAAGGCGAAATCTTTATATTTGAAAAGGCGAAATCTTTATATTTGAAAAGGCGAAATCTTTATATTTGAAAAGGCGAAATCTTTATATGAAGAATAACGTGATAAAATTATAATCTTTATTATATGAACATCGATGTAAAAATAGAATTTTTATCTATATAGTAGCATTGTAAAAATGGAATTTTTATCTATATGGTAGTAGTATAAAAATATAATTTTTATATATATAGCAACAATATAAAAATGTGATTTTTATATATGTAGTGGCTACGGGCAACGAAAGTGACAAAAGGCGAGAACAGTGATGATTCCCTACATTAGAAGAGTCGTGGAGTTGGGATAGCTTTGGTGAGAACTTCTCACTCTAAATTTATTTTTCTAGTTATATATATATATATATATATATGTTAGACCAAAAATTGGGCCTAACACCCAAATGCAGATCACAGATCACAGAATGCAGAAAAGAGTAAATAAAGAGGAGACACACAAGGTTTTTATAGTGGTTCGGCTGTAGATGTAGCCTACGTCCACTTTATAATCTTATTGTTATACTGACAGATTACAAGAATCAGTTAGATGCAAGCACACAATCAGTGTGTTAATTGTATTGAAAAGAGAAGAATTTGAGTGTATGAAGGTGCAAAGTCCTTGCACTTCAGTAATGGTGGAAGCAGTGAAGAAGAATGGCCAAAAAGATCCTTGAATATGCCTTCAAATGGTGTATTTATAGCTGTTTCCTGAAGGCGGTTCATGAGACACATGGCACGCATCCCAAAAATCTCGAAATGTGGTGGAAAACGTCCAGATATCATCTTCAAATCGTCATGTGACATGTGTAATAAGATCCATGCAAGTTGGAGTAAAAATAGCCTTGAGAATAGGTCAGAACAAGCTGCGCAGGAGCAGGTGCGGGGATCGGTTCATGGTGGGGTGCGTGGCACACGATCCAGGATAATAGGAGCAAGATGTGGCGTGAGAATAGGTCAAAACAGTGTGCTTATCTGCAGGCTCGGTGGTCGGATCGTGGTGATAGGATCGGATCGCGGATCAAGGGTGCGCACCACGAACGGGACGTGGTTGGAGGTAGCGAGCAGGGTGATGACGGGTCGGATCGTGGTGCATGAGGGGCGATCCGAGGGAGGTGATCCGATCGAGGGCGAGCTGATGGGAGCGATCCGAATTGGTGCTTATGAACCAGAGAGGGCGATCCGAGCCCATGATGCTTCGTCAGGAAATTGCCAGATTATACATGTTCACGGAAACGGGCATAACTTTCAAACCGTGAGTCCGATTGAGCCAAACCGAAGCTCAAACTGAAGCTAACTCAGAGATCTACAAAAGTTACAGAGCTAAGCTCTGTAATCGCTGTTTTCGGGCCCAAAAGAGGTCGTCTGATAGGAGTTTCGGGCCTGTTTATGTTGAGGATGTGATTTTGACCAAATCTCTCAATGTCTTCTGACGTCGTTTCTACCGCTCGAGCATGTTATCATTCAGGAATTCCATGTGTGACGGCTTTTGCCAAAATATGTGTCAACAATATATATATATATATATATATATATATATATATACTAGGATGCAGACGGTGCTTAGTAGCACCCGACACCCGTCGTCCACAGACCATGGACGGCTTGTATGTTTGTTTGATGTATTGTGAAATTTGTTTGTGATGTTGATGTGAAAGCGATAATAAAATATTTATATAGTTAAAAATATTTTATCGTTAAAAATATAATTTTTAATGTGAAAGTGAATAAATAAATATTTATAAACAAATCGGCCGATTTGTTTATATACACTGATTTGACTGAAATTGATTGGGATGATAAATTTTACACATCGCCCAACTGCACAAATAAAAATCTGTGTTTGTTGATTTGAAACCCCACATGGGTGTTGGGATGATATTTGGCGTACACTAATCCCAATTATTTCATTGTATGTCGATCGATTGGTCGACAGGCTGTGTAAGCATTAATTATTTATATTTGATGCTTATTCAGTTGTGTGGTGCACCTTGGATGATGGTTGATTGTTTATCATTGCTATTATATACATGTGTTGTATGGAATCCATATAATTAACGTTATATGGTAATTGATTGGGCCTCATTCCAATCGGGAAAATAATGAATATTATAAAAGAAAATTCATGTGTTGAATATAAAAATAGTCATGTGTTGACGATATTTATGTGTTGAAACTGTTCATGTGTTGAGTAAAATATTTTAATAATAAAATTTACATCTTTATCATATTTAAAATTAGAACTACTTCACGGTGGAGTCTGATTGAAAATCAAACGATAGATACCATAATTTTATAAAATATTTTACATAACAAAAATAGTCGTGTGTTGACAGTACTCATGTGTTGAGATTGGTCGTGTGTTGAAAGAAATATAGATTCATGTGTTGAATGGGATAAATATTCATTTGTTGAATAGAATAACGAATTTATTGAAATATATAAAGCCGTTTTGATTAGAGTTGCGCTATTTTGACGTGAACGATATTTATATCGATTATATTCATTTTTATAATGAATATAGAAAAGGTAGTGATTTCAAAATATAACGTTTTGAAAATATTATCATTTATATAGTAATGATATGAAATATTCAATTTTGATTTGAAATTGAATATAGAGTTGAAATGGTTCTGAAAATGAATTTAGAACGATTTATAAAATACGTTTTAAAAGGAAATCGACGAAATATATAATATATATATTATATTATATAATGGCCTGAATAGAACGCGCCGCGCCACGGCAGTTCGTGAATTTTGACCATTGACTTCGAATGGACATTACGGGAGATCCGACCGTCGGATTCTCCTAAAACCGGAACCGTTGGGTTCATATCGAAAAGAGCTTTCCAATGAATATTAGAAATTTGAAATCCAGCGGTTGGATTTGGAATTATGTCCAAATCAAATTTGAAAAAGGTCGCTGTAAGTGCAGTTCGATGGCCGTTGATGGAAATCGACTGTACGGGCCTTGATAAAATTATTAAAAATATTAATAATTTGTGTAAAATCATAATATGTGAATTGGAAAGAACTGGGATGAAAAACTCCACATTTGAAAGGATAAAAATAGTTTTTTTTAATTGAAATGAACTAGTTTTGAACTAGAATTAAAATCAATTTATTTTTGAAATAAATAAATTGAATTTGAAAGTGGTTTTAAAAATAATCAGAATTTCCAATAATTGAATTGGAAGTGTTTTGAATCGAAATTATCTTCGTAATATTTCGATGTTGGATTTCGTGATTACACAGATACGGTTGTGGAAATTTGAAAGATATTTATATCGTTATTTCCAATACGATATTTGTTGGTTTCAGAATTTGATATTGAATATAAGCCGGTATATTTTCTATTCAGAGCCTTGTATTTAATATCAAATGTGATTTGGGTGTATCGTGAATCGTGTTTTATTTGACATTGGTTCTTTAACCCAGTTAAAGGCAGGATGTTGATTTTTAAGAAGATTAAGACTAAGTGGAGTTTTAATGAATCTTTAATTAGATTGAAATGTGAATTAATAATTTAAATTATCAAATCTGAAAGGTGATCGAGAATGGAGTACCACCAGTTTTTCTCCAAAGCGATAGTTAAATCTTTAATTAAATTTGAATGTGAGATGGTAATTAATTTTACCGATAACACTGTGGTGTTAGATATGGAGTATCACTAGTTTTCTGTAACACCCCACGTCCATTAATGTCACTCACAAAGGGAATGCATTAACTTCCATGGAGGTTATAAGTGAATATAGAACAGAAAAATTACAACAAGACAGATAATAAATAGTACTTGGAAATCTAAAACTTCATTTTATTGCAGCGGAAATTAAACATGTTTGTTACATCATAAAACCATAGATAATAACCAAGTACAATATCCATCTTCATAAAAACAAAATACATAATCCCATTACATAAATAGCCATTAAAAAGATAACAAGCTGGACTTTACTTCAACGGTCCAAGCTTTCCAAAGAGAGATGAAGCAATTCAATCAAACTCCACTAGAGCTGGGCCCAACCTGAGGACCTGGAGGGGGAAAAAGGATAGAAATAGAGGGGGTCAGACATAATGTCTGGCGAGTATGATAATTCTAACAATACTATTATCAAAATAACTAGAATAAGGCATAAGATGGAAGACAAGTAAATGTCTATGAACTCTTAGGAAGATAAAGATAGCGTCTAAGATAACGGTAAAGATAACGGTAAAGTCACATCTAATTACTAACGAATGATTACTACACTGCACCGCACATTACAACACTGCACCACACCAGTCACCCTATTGTTTGATCCCACTTGCTTCACACAGAAACTTTATAAATAGCCTTACGTACCCGTAGCTGACTACGTAGGTGTCGTCTGCCCCTATCTCCACTAGGTGTACCCCACTACCCACTTTCGATCGGCTCCCTACTCGTAGATACCCGTGCTGGCCCCACAGTGGTGTGTATCACTCCCCTAAAGTGGCAACCCGATACAACTTGAGAATGCACGGCTTATACCTACACGATGCAACAACGTCTTACCTACCAGCCCGGGTCCACACACGCATACGAAACCCGTTGGACTTGCGTTGCCACCGCTCCCCGTTTTGGCCTCTTACAGTCGAACCCAGCATGCGTGTCCCGTCCTCGACTTGGGTCGAGCCCACAAAGATACGTTTGGGATACTGGTCGAAATGGGCCCCCACAAGCTACCCACCTAAGCTTGTCACTAGTATATCCCACTTAACCCTCTTAGTCATGTTCATTTACATGTGTGTTTGGTTAAGTCTTACTAATCGTATTTCACATGCCACCAAGGGCACCCCCTAGATTCCTCATGCCACCCAAGGCACATACTTAACCCCCATGTCCCACCTTACATGTTTATCTGGTCAAGTATTTCTTAATTCATTCAGGCCATAACCTCATAAAGACCTCTCACATTAGACTGGCATTTATGGCAGCTGGATTTGCCGGGCGGGTCCGGGCAGTCTTACACCATAAAAGAGTCTAACCTCGTGTCTTTACAACCGTTATGCTTTAGTTTAGGCCTAGGACCTCTCACATTGGGCTGACATTTGTGACCAATGGATTTGTCGGGCAGGTCCGGGCAGGTTTACGTCACAAACGAGTCCAACCTCGTGTCCTAAGCATTGATTAACACTTAAAATCTTTTACCCCAGTTTTAATAATTCCCTATTCAAATTATTAATTAAGTCAACTTTTAATGATGTCCATAATTGACTCAATTATGGCCATCCACTTATGGCATGCAAAATCATATCAATTGCACCCCAACTTTTTAATATTAAATCCTTAATATTACCCCTACCCCACGTTTATACGTTCGCTTATTCAACGCATAATATAGGCTAGACTTGTATAGTCTAACACCTAGCACAAAGATAAATTATCACAACATATAGACAATTAAAATAAATCTAATCATAATAGGGGTGAAACTTGCATAAACTACACATGTTAAGGATCAAAAGGTGTCAACTTGTTAAATGTCTCAATTTATATGATATGATCATAGCCCAAATCTATACATAAACTTGCATATGGAGTTTTTAGGCAACATAATGATGGTGTGAACTAGCATAGGATATCACATATGTCATAGCATAATTCTAGATGTCATAATAGATGTCTTGGTATATGTTCATAACTTTTCTAATCAATCTAACTTGCATATGTGACTTGTCATATAGATCAACATAACCCAAACATGATGATTTAATTAATATGAACTAACTAGCATAGATGGTAACATCATGACCTTTTTAACATGTATGATTCATCACAACTTAGCATAGAAACTTTCAACATACATAACATCATCATAGCATGATTTACAACATATAAGATATCATCATCACATAACATTGGATTTACAATATACATGATAGCAAAAGGGGTTTACAACATCTGCTCATAATCCATTCATAACTCAACCTAATTAAAATGATAATAATCTTGTTAAGATCATCATACTCACAATTTAGAGAAGAAAAGAGAGAGTTTTTCTTTGCTTTAGGGTTGAGAGAATTAGAATTGAATTTGCTTTTCTTCTTTCTTAGTTGGCGGCGGCTCCACTGATTTCCATGGCGATGGTATGACGGTAACTATTCTATTTTAATTAGGTTTAGGGTTAGCATTAGGATGTATTTATAGGTGTAGGAAGTTATTTAGGACCATTAGATTAACCCTGAACCATGAGAACCAATCAAATGCAAATTTGAGCGAATCGGCCCACGGGTTGACAGCCAAACACCCTGGATTAACCCCTAATCGACCCAGCGGGGCTTGGGTCGACCTCAAAAATGGGCCGGTTCGGTTATTCCCCCTGCCAATTCGCTGTTTTGAACTTTTTCGCATATTTATTTATTTAATTTTTAATTTTTATATATATATCAATATATATATTTCTCTGCGCAACCCATTTCACTTAATTCTTTTCTAAAAATTAAGTATACTTTAATTTGTGAATTTTAGTGTTATAAAATTACGGGGTGTTACATTCTCCCCTCCTTAAAGGATTTCGTCCCCGAAATCTCCAAGTCAAGAAGAATGTATATCCTACCATCTAATCGTCCATCTACTCAACCATCAAACACCAGCATCCATTGTCCTTAAAAGACTTCTAATGCTTTAATGTTTATATGCACAGTGTGTGTATATGTCCATATCTAATGCAAAATTAGGCGGTCTTCTGATTCATTCGACCTCCTTAGTGCAATTCATGATAGTGCCATGCGTCCAATATGTATGCAAAAGATTCCTAATGATACATATTAATTCTGTATGCGTGCACAACCATCCACCTGAATGCAGCAACTATATGATAATACAACCATTATACATCCATTTTACTAAATACATCCATATATATGCAATATGCAATATGAAGTGACTGAGCCGATCTGGTGCCTAATAGTGCGTGTATATGCATCCACGAGCAACCACTAGCAAACACTTGCATCCACTTTGCATCCACCATACATAACATGTCTCAAACACATGTTTCAACCATAGGATTATCCTAACTAAAGGTCAAAGATACTAGCGAGAGGATATACTAATGATAAGATAAGTACAAGCTAAGCGATAAAGGAGAAATTAAAAGACATACCCTCAAAAAGAAAAGGGTATCGTGAATGCATCTTCTCTTCTGTCTCCCAAGTAGCATTGCTCTCATCATCTCCCCATTGCACTTTGACTAGTCTGACCTCTCGATTCCTCAACCTCTTGATCTACGACCCAAGAATGCGCGTAGGAGCTCGTCGAATTGTCGCATCACGCTCTATCTCCACCTCTCTAAGAAAGCTCGGCTCTACCACTTCCGCGGTCTCGTGCAAGCACTTCCTCAAATGTGACACATGGAATACGTCGTGTACACCACTAAGTCTCTCGGGCAACTCCACTCTATACGCCATCTGTCCAATTTTCTCCTTAATAGGAAACGGCCCTACAAACCTTGGTGCTAATTTCCCAACGGACCCAAAGCGAACAACGTTCCGTAATGGAGACACTTTGACAAAAACCATGTCCCCAACTTCAAACTCGAGATCTGTCCTCCTCTTATCCGCATAAGATTTCTGCCTGTGCTGCTTTCATCCTCCTTCGAATCAAGTCGATCTTCTCCGAAGTCTCCCTAATCATATTGGGCCCAAGTAAGATCTTATCCGTAGATTCCCACCAACATGTAGGTGAACGACAAGGTCGTCCATATAGAGCTTCGAATGGTGCCATACCAATGTTGGACTGAAAGCTATTATTATATGCGAACTCCACCAATGGAAGATGCTCTTCCCACATACCCCCAAAGTCTAGGATACATAGCCTCAACAGATCCTCTAGAATGTGATTCACCCTCTCGGTCTGGCCGTCCGTCTGAGGATGATATGCGGTGCCCAAACATAACTGAGTCCCTACCACCTCTTGTAAGCTTCTCCAAAATTCGCTAGTGAAAATAGGATCGCGGTCGCTCACTATGCTAGAAGGAACACCGTGCAAACGAACTATTTCTCGAACGTATACGGAAGCTAACCATGGAGCAGTCCTCTTACTCTTCACGGGAATAAAATGGGCGCTCTTAGTAAGTCTATCTACTATAACCCAAATTCCCATATTACCCTTCCTCGATCGCGGTAATCCATCCACAAAATCCATCGAGATGCTTTCCCATTTCCATAGTGGAACCTCCAATGGGTGAAGCAACCCACAGGGTTTCTTTTTCTCCGCTTTTACTTGTTGGAACACCAAGCATCTAGCGACATACTCGGCCACATCTTTCTTCATGCCGGCCCAAAATAAACTCTCTTCATGTCTTTGTACATCTTGTCCCCGCCGGGATGAATGGTCATCTTCGAATGATGTGCTTCGTCAAGAATAGTCTTCCTTAGGTCATCGTCTTTTGGTACACAAAGTCTACCGTCCCTACGTAACCAACCCTTATCGTCTAGGGTATACCTACGGAGATGGCTTGATGACTCCCCTCCTTTGAGTTTTTTTACTAACTCAACCAACTGCGGGTCGTCTCGCTGTGCCTCGCCAATCCGTCCCAAAAGCGTAGGTCTGACCTCCAAGGATGCTAGCAAATCGGGTACGAAGTCAACGGAAGGTCTAAAGTCAAACATCGAAATGAATTCTAAACTTCGCCACTCAACAAACAAAGGACTTAAGGATAATCTTTTTCTACTTAAGGCGTCTGCCACCACGTTACCCTTGCCAGGGGTATAGGCTATTTCAAAGTCGTAGGACGCTAAGAACTCCATCCACCTTTGCTGCCTTAAGTTCAAGTCCTTTTGAGAGAATAGGTATTCTAAAGACTTGTGGTCAGTGAATAATTCGAATTTCTCGCCAAGAAGATAATGATGCCAAGACTTAAGCGCGAAAACAATAGCGGCCAATTCTAGGTCATGTGTAGGATAATTTTTCTCATGCGCTCTCAATTGCCTTCCACCATAGGCTATTACCCTACCCACTTGCATTAAGACTGCGCCTAGTCCTGTCCCACAAGCATCAGTATAAACGGTAAATGGCTTACTCCCGTCTAGCAATACTAAGACTGGGGCTGAAGTCAAAGCTCTCTTCAAACGTTGGAACGCATCATCACAATCTACGTCCCATGTGAAAACTAGGTTCTTCTTCGTCAAGCGTGTCAATGGAGCTGATATATTTGCGAAGTCTTTGATAAACTTCCTATAGTAGCCAGCCAACCCCAAGAAACTTATCACTTCGGTAGCATTTTTAGGGACCTTCCAATCTTGGATGGCCACCACCTTCACGGGATCCACGGCTATCCCTTCTTTGGAAACCACATGCCCCAAGAACCGTACTTCCTTCCTCCAGAAGTGACACTTAGAAAATTTAGCCTTAAGGCTATGCGCTCGTAGGGTCTCCAACACTTCCCTAAGATGTAGGGCATGCTCTTCTTCATCCTTAGAAAAGATCAAGATGTCATCTACAAAGACTACCACGAATTTGTTAAGGTACTCCCTAAACACCCTACTCATCAAATCAACAAAATATGCTGGGGCGTTTGTCAAACCGAAGGGCATCACTAGCCATTCATAGAAACCGTCCGGAGTCCTAAAGGCAGTCTTGTCTATGCTATCCTCAGCCACTCTCAACTGATGGAACCTAGTGGCTAAGTCCAACTGCGAAAACACCGAGGCGCCAACTGACTGATCGAAGAGATCGTCAATCCTCGGCAGTGGGTGTCTGTTCTTCTTAGTAAGTTTATTAAGTTCTCTATAGTCCACACACAGTCTAAGGGACCCATCCACCTTCATGGAAAATACTACTGGAGCACCCCACTCCGATATACTTCGTCTTATGAACCCCTTCTCAAGCAACTCCTTCACTTTCTTATCGAGTTCCCTCCTTTCACGTGGAGCCATGTGGCATACTGGCAAAGATACTGGTTTCACATTATCCACAAGATATATTCGAAAATCTATCTCCCGCTTCGGAGGCAAGCCCTTCACCTCCTCAAACACATCCGAATATTCTCGGACCACTCTAACAGATCGTAGATTTTCCTCAGACGCGTCAAGCGATTCTAGATAACTTAGCATAACCGAATTTATGGGATTACAGAAGATTTCAAGAGTGTTGCCAAGGCGAGTCACGAGTCTAACTACTCTCCTTTCACAATCAAGAACAACCCCATTTCTGGATAACCAATCCATTCCTAAAATTAGCCCATAGACCGTGAAGCCCAACACATAAGCATCACATCTAAATTCAACGCTAAGTATGGAAATTTTCAAATCCAAACACATCATGGACAAATAAGCCGAGCCCCCTATTGGATTCGAAACAACTAAGGGATCCTCTACTAAACTGGTGTTTAAGTGCAGTGATTCAACTAATGATGTAGAGATAAACGAATGTGATGCACCCGAATCGAATAAGGTACGGACAGGATGATCTAACAGAAAAACTAAGCTTTCAACAGAAATGGTTCTACCTCGTTCTTGCAGCGGTGGGACCGCGAGAGCCTGAACTTGTCCCCTAGCCTGCCCTGGTGCCATAAGAGCCTGCACCTATCCTCCCGAGGTAGCTCCTGCCCTCTGCCCCTTCTTTGGGCAGTCATTCACTAAATGTCCCGCATCGCCACAATGAAAACAGCCTGTCTTCTTTTTCTTTCGGAAATCCTTGCTGAGATGGCCTAGGGTTCCACAGTTAAAGCACTTCTTCTTTCCCTTGCCATTATTGTCTTTTCCACCCATAGCCTTGAATTCCTTGCACGTCTTTGCAAAAGTATCTACGCAAGGAGGAGGAGGAGGAACTGGTGCAACTGGTGGTGGAGGAACAATGGCTAGACCTGCAGCGGCCCTAGCCTCCAATAGCCTCCTATACCATCCTGGTATCGTTACACCGTCGGGTAGATTAAGATCTTCAGCCATGCTAAAACGAAAAAGGAAAGATTCAAAATGGAGAATTCGAAAGATAAAGATATGTGGCTATTGGGGATTATGTTTTTCTTAAAAACTTTTCTCTTTAAATTTCTCATTAAAACATGTTTTTGAAAACACTTCTTCCAAAAATAACTATTTTTCTAAAGTATTTTTATCTGTTCTGGTAACCTTAAGCTCTGATACCACGTTTAACACCCCACGTCCATTAATGTCACCCACAAAGGGAATGCATTAACTTCCATGGAGTTTATAAGTGAATATAGAACAGAAAAATTACAACAAGACAGATAATAAATAGTACTTGGAAATCTAAAACTTCATTTTATTGCAGCGGAAACTAAACATGTTTGTTACATTATAAAACCATAGATCATAACCAAGTACAATATCCATCTTCATAAAAACAAAATACATAATCCCATTACATAAATAGCTATTAAAAAGATAACAAGCTGGACTTTACTTCAACGGTCCAAGCTTGCCAAAGAGAGATGAAGCAACTCAATCAAACTCCACTAGAGCTGGGCCCAACCTGAGGAACTAGAGGGGGGAAAAGGATAGAAATAGAGGGGGTCAGACATAAAGTCTGGCGAGTATGATAATTCTAACAATACTATTATCAAAATAACTAGACTAAGGCATAAGTTGGAAGACAAGTAAATGTCTATGAACTCTTAGGAAGATAAAGATAGCGTTTAAGATAACGTTAAAGATAACGGTAAAGGCACACCTTATTACTAACGAATGATTACTACACTGCACCGCACATTACTACACTGCACCACACCAGTCACCCAATTGTTTGATCCCACTTGCTTCGCACAGAAACTTTATAAATAGCCTAACGTACCCCTAGCTGACTACATAAGTGCCGTATGCCCCTATCTCCACTAGGTGTACCCCACTACCCACTTTCGATCGGCTCCCTACTAGTAGATACCCGTGCTGGCCCCACAGTGGGGTGTATCACTCCCCTAAAGTGGCAACCCGATACAACTTGAGAATGCACGGCTTATACCTACACGATGCAACAACGTCTTACCTACCAGCCCGGGTCCACACACGCATACGAAACCCGTTGGACTTGCGTTGCCACCGCTCCCCGTTTTGGCCTCTTACAGTCGAACCCAGCATGCGTGTCCCATTCTCGACTTGGGTCGAGCCCACAAAGATACGTTTGGGATACTGGTCGAAATGGGCCCCCACAAGCTACCCACCTAAGCTTGTCACTAGTATATCCCACTTAACCCTCTTAGTCATGTTCATTTACATGTGTGTTTGGTTAAGTCTTACTAATCGCATTTCACATGCCACCAAGGGCACCCCCTAGATTCCTCATCCAACCAAGGCACCTATTTAACCCCCATGTCCCACCTTACATGTTTATCTGGTTAAGTATTTCTTAATTCATTCAGACCATAACCTCATAAAGACCTCTCACATTAGACTGGCATTCATGGCTGCTGGATTTGCCGGGCGGGTCCGGGCAGTCTTACACCATAAAAGAGTCTAACCTTGTGTCTTTACAACCGTTATGCTTTAGTTTAGGCCTAGGACCTCTCACATTGGGCTGACATTTGTGACCACTGGATTTGCCGGGTGGGTCCGGGCAGGTTTACGTCACAAACGAGTCCAACCTCTGTCCTAAGCATTGATTAACACTTAAAATCTTTTACCCCGGTTTTAATAATTCCATATTCAAATTATTAATTAAGTCAACTTTTAATGATGTCCATAATTGACTCAATTATGGCCATCCACTTATGGCATGCAAAATCATATCAATTGCACCCCAACTTTTTAATATTAAATCCTTAATATTACCCCTACCCCACGTTTATACGTTCGCTTATTCAACGCATAATATAGGCTAGACTTGTATAGTCTAACACCTAGCACAAAGATAAATTATCACAACATATAGACAATTAAAATAAATCTAATCATAATAGGGGTGAAACTTGCATAAACTACACATGTTAAGGATCAAAAGGTGTCAACTTGTTAAATGTCTCAATTTATATGATATGATCATAGCCCAAATCTGTACATAAACTTTCATATGGGGTTTTTAGGCAACATAATGATGGTGTGAACTAGCATAGGATATCACATATGTCACATCATAATTCTAGATGTCATAATAAATGTCTTGGTATATGTTCATAACTTTTCTAATCAATCTAACTTGCATATGTGACTTGTCATATAGATCAACATAACCCAAACATGATGATTTAATTAATATGAACTAACTAGCATAGATGGTAACATCATGACCTTTTTGACATGTATGATTCATCACAACTTAGCATAGAAACTTTCAACATACATAACATCATCATAACATGATTTACAACATATAAGATATCATCATCACATAACATTGGATTTACAATATACATGATAGCAAAAGGGGTTTACAACATCTGCTCATAATCCATTCATAACTCAACCTAATTAAAATGATAATAATCTTGTTAAGATCATCATACTCACAATTTAGAGAAGAAAAGAGAGAGTTTTGCTTTGCTTTAGGGTTGAGAGAATTAGAATTGAATTTTCTTTTCTTCTTTCTTAGTTGGCGGCGGCTCCATTGATTTCCACGGCGATGGTATGACGGTAACTATTCTATTTTAATTAGGTTTAGGGTTAGAATTAGGACGATTTATAGGTGTAGGAAGTTATTTAGGACCATTAGATTAACCCTGAACCATGAGAACCAATCAAATGCAAAATCTGCATTTGAGCGAATCGGCCCACGGGTTGACAGCCAAACACCCTCGATTAACCCCTAGTCAACCCAGCAGGGCTCGGGTCGACCTCAAAAATGGGCCGGTTCGGTTATTCCCCCTCCCAATTCGCTGTTTTGAACTTTTTCGCATATTTATTTATTTAATTTTTAATTTATATATATATATATATTTCTCTGCGCAACCCATTTCACTTAATTCTTTTCTAAAAATTAAGTATACTTTAATTTGTGAATTTTAATGTTAATAAAATTATGGGGTGTTACATTTTCTCCATGGGATATATAGGTTGGGATTGGGAAATAAAACAAATAATTACTTCGGTGTGGTTCGCTAATCCCGACTAGATTGAAATGATATCCAAAGGAAGATTAAAGAATAAATTTAGAAAAATTTATCTTGGATAAAATTAATGGGAACCTTTCCCTAAGAATGTGATTTTGTGAATAAAAGAATATTCTGAATTGGAATGAGGAGTTTGTTGCGTTTGTGTAACATTTGTTTATCATATACGTGGGTTATTCAAAAAGGCCGGGGTTATACCCATTCTAAATAACCAATTCGACGAGATGTTGAAGATGAAGACGGTGGTTGAAGACCGGAAGTCTTCACATCGTTTGGGTTATTACTGATGATCATGATTGGGCTGTACACCCAAGATGAGGGAAACAGTTGGTGATCGTCCAGACTTTCTTGGAGATGGATGGATATGCGAGGAAAGTGCCTCCGGTTTCGTTCAGACCCAGAACGAACTTGCAAATGGATTGTGTGTCTGACATTGGATTTTATTCTATGTTGATTGATCTCTATTAAATATACATATGTTTGGCGGCAGAAAATTTATTCTCTTGCTTAACGTCCTTCTTTGAGACATACGAGCTCAGAGGTTGTATATCGATGGACATCAGTCGCATGGAGTGAATTGCCAGTGTGGCACGCGTAAGTGGCAATTGATCAAGGCTTCTATTGAAAAGAAAAGTCTTGTGGTTGATGATCAAAGCACGACCTGTGTGGCGTAGCTTTGTGTATAACGTGAATTCGCGAGCCTCACACCTCGGTATGAGTCAAAAACGGGATAGTGACTACAGGGAGAGCACAACGTTTCTTTCTAGCTAGGGTGGTGTCAGTGACCTACCAGCCCTCACATTTATATACTTTTCACCTGTGTGGTTGTTGGATACGAGGCGCCTCAGATATAGGTCTGTAAGGACCGGGAAACGTGTGTTCAGGAATAACTAATCCTCAAAAGTAAGAGAGGACCGGCCCTGAAGATCCAAGGATCATAGTGGGGTCCTGGGACATTTGCTAGAGTGTCTCGAATCGGAGAGGAGCTTGCCCCTTGCCTCGACTCATGACGGAAATCCAATTTCCAATACGTGTATTTAGATTTTATTTGTAGAGCCTAGTATGGCGACATAGTGGGATGGGGCACTCATGCCGTCTATGATTTATATTTATGATGTAATGACCCGCAAATCCGTAACATCAGAGTTGACTATATACATCATACGTCCAACCCAAATATCACGAAAATACGAAACAATTTTTTTTTAGAAGAAAGAGGTTGAAGAAGAACAGAAATAACAACACAGAATCTCACATCGCAGCGGAACAAAATATAATATATCATATCTTTATAATACAAAAATCTTAACTGTATAACATACACTTATCAGAGTACAACACTTACAACACAGCGGAACAAAATACTATATAACTAACGCTGAAGCCTCCTGCTCCAAGCTCCTTTAGATAGATCTGTAAAATCCTGAACTACTTGACTGCCCGTACAAATTTAGGCACCCAAGAGTTTAGGTAGAACAAAACAAATAAACTCTGGGTCAGTCATGGGATTGGTATGAGTAAACAGTTTAAAACAGTTTCAGAAAACTAAATGATATCTTATAAGACCATGCCGTATAACACGGAACGGGTTTTTCCCTTATGAGAATCCAAACACTTGACTTATCTTTATATCAAAACTCTTTTGATACTATAATAATGTCTAATATCAAGTAAATAACAATCTATTGGAACGTTTTCATCTCACGTTCCACCTATATAATATACAATCAAAACCGCAAGCACGTATTGGGTATTTGGTTTTCCAACTATGACAAGGTATGGAACCACCTTCCGCTGGTATATCTCTAGAGGAGAATACACCGAGTTCAACAAGAACATCTTGCAACTCAGCCACACATGAACGACCACTCATTTGGCTTGAGTGTATCTAATGTATATCACTAACGGTTGGGATCAGCAATCGTTTCCCGAATGGGACAACATTGACAATAGATTTTTTTGAAATAAATGAAACTCTAGATCAGGCGATTATACACCCTAATAGGTGCGACCTACATAGCCATGCTGCTTGCCCGATTTCTGTCATTTACCGGTTGATGAGGCTAGAAGCTACGCTTTATCATCACACCAGATTCACTTCGAATGCCACCTCGTCAAATCCATCAAATCACCGATTGACGTCCTCAACAGTACATTACGTGTTAGCTAAAAGAAGTTTCCTTCTCCGCTTCCACTCTTGGTACGGTTGAAGAAATCAATGTACGTGACCTTTCTGGACATACTCTGTCAGACATTCATCCATACACGTCACCCAGGAACAGGATGAACTGAAAGCACAATTTCTATTAATAGAAAAAGTCCTTGCACTCTACTCCGTCTTCGATTATCTTTATATAATCTGATTCGCACGCAACTGCCAATACGGAGTGGTTCTTCGGATAATAATCCAACCGGTCTCTCCATATCGACAACGATGGTCAAAACTTCGATGGTCTGTGATTTAACTATCGAATAAAAACAAGTGTTTCGATAGTCGATGATTTAACTATCGAAGAAAACAAGTGTTCATCCAATCATCCAACAATCACTAAGCCTTTAATTAATATTCCATTAATTAAATCACTTCTCTATTTTCTTTACTAATATTTGTTAACCAAATATTTTCAATAACCATATTGCCCTTTTCTATTATTTGGAAAACATTTCTGAATATCGCCTTCCTTTATTTTCTAAACTTTAGAAAATATATGATATTTATAATTGGAAAATATTCCAATTACTTATCTCTTTCCGATCTCGTTTTATTTCTATGCTTAGGAAATATTCTATTCTATTTCCAACCTTACACTCATTTGGGTTAAAACAGATGTTGTGTAAAACATCGTTACGACAACCCAAATACTATATTCAATAAACTCTTATTCAACATTGATCTTCGAGCCTGAAATCTTACTATTTATTTGTTAATAATGAAATCAGTCAAGTTGGGGTATACTACCTCTCAGACCTTGACTGAATAACATTTATAACGTCAAAACAGATAAGACTACTTACTCGAATAATCAATACCATACAACTGATTATTCACCTTTAAACACATATACACTTCCTCTTTCTATTCTTACTAGATTTTATTCTAGACTTCCTTTTTGATTATACTATTCTATTTCTAAGTTTGTTTCCTTATCGACTTCTATGTATATCGATACGTTGATTTCTAACTATCAAATTATCTTAAAAATATTCTATCTCCTTAAATTCCCGGAAAAATTCGCCATAACCTCCTTTGTACCTAGAGCATCGGGAAAATCCCCAAACTGCCACACAGGCCTTTTCCAATCAAAAAAGAAAAAAGAAAAGCCAAGCGGCTTGCCGATACGGCGCATAAAATCTCATATATGAATTAAATACGTACCTTTTTGTCGGGCACTCTATTTATATTCCTTCTAACACTTTATTCCAAACCTGTCTCCTGTATGTCTATACCTGTCCAATCTATTTTAACTATACCAATCGTTTTATCTAAATTTGTTAAATAAATCTGTTAATTAACTCCTTAGTCTAATCCGCTTCTATTTATCCAAATCTATTATCTTCTCTTATTCAAATCCTATAATATAAATCCCATTTGAATTCTATATTCAAATTCTATATTATAAATCCCATTTGAATTTCTATATTCAAATTCTATAGTTAAACTCCATTTGAATTTTATGCCTTATTTAAACAACGTTTATAACTTCACTTAAAATCCCACATTTATATATGTATAACCAAGTTTATAAATTCGATTCAAATCCCATATTTTCATTTATAAACAAAGTTTATAAATTCGATTCAAAATCCACCTTTTCATTTATAAACAGAGTTTATAAATTTAATTCAAATCCCCTATTTTCCTTTATAAACAGAGTTTATAAATTCAATTCAAATCCCAACTTTTCATTTATAAACAAAGTTTATAAATTCAATTCAAATCCCAAATTTTCATTTATAAACAGAGTTTATAAATTCAATTCAAATCCTATCTTTTCATTTATAAACAGAGTTTATAAATTCAATTCAAATCCTATCTTTTCATTTATAAACAGAGTTTATAAATTCAATTCAAATCCTATCTTTTCATTTATAAACAGAGTTTATAAATTCAATTACTTGTTTTATATACCTTCAAAACAAGTTAATATTTTTATAGTTTTATAAAAATTCAAATTCTATTTATAAAAATAGAATTCCCTTTTTTAATCTCAAATACCTTTTCAGGGTATTTTTATAAATCAATATTCAAGCCCCAGTGATATTTTTAAACAATCAAATCAACCAATTTTCAATCATTTGATTTTTAACACATCATATATGAATATATATGAAATCAAACAAACAAAAAGATAATATATATTTTTGAGGAATCCAGTTGGATTCCTCCAACCTGTTTTCCTGCATCCACAGACGTTAGTCAACATAGTAATACCCATCCTGCTACGAGGCAGGATATCGTGGTATGAAGGTCATCCACTATCATAGCGTGGGGCGTATAGGGTAATCATCCGCTATGAAACTGCGGGCATCCGCTAATGATACTGCGGGAATCCAACCAATCATCAACCCAATATATATATGATAGTCAACCAATCCTAAATAACTATATATATTTTAAAACAATCAGACAGCATTCAAACAAGCAAAGACAATTATTTTTAACTATATAAAAATAATTTTCTAAATAAAATGGTGAGTGAGGTTTACTCACCGTGATTTTATTCTTTAAAATTCTCGATTCATTCTGATTCCAGTCGATTCCAAAAATTCCCAAAACTGATTCCATAGCAAGCTTAGGCCATTACGTATCCAATGAAATTTCGTTTTCGTCGAAACTTAATCAGTAACCTCTTCTCCTTACACCAATTGTCCTCAACTCATCGCTCAAAAACCATGACTATGAAGCTCAGACAAAACCCACTAACAGAGAACAGGAGCGGAAAAAATTTGAAATCGAATGAATTAATCTCTTCACTGTAGACGTTAATCCATTCGAGAAACTCAACTTCGGTCATACCCTCTCCAATATCCGATCTGAACTCCTAGGTTGAACCCTAGTTTGCTGCTGTCGTAATACCAATCCCCTCCCCATTTCTGAAATCAGAATACCTTATCATCCAATTGCACCCTTCCCAATTCATAGATGTTCCACTTCGCAAACCTCACCAGATCTCATCGTCGCGCCTTAATCGAGCAACCCTACCTCGACTTCTCCACAGACAGCTCCGTCCTCTCCTTTAAACGCGAGCACCCCCTTTCCATTTGAACGCTTCATCTTCGCAAACCCAAAAAGCAACTCCAGAATCGATGACGCAACCCCAGGCCGACGGTGACAAATTGAATCTCCAAATCACGACTTGAATCCCAGGTATCGCGAGCTTCTATATCAGTTGGTTTCGGAACACCAGTCGCATTCTAAACGAGGCTTTCTATTCCCCTTTTTATCTCTTTGATTCGGTGGAGTTTGATTTTAATTATAGAGAGAATTTGAAGAATGAATGAGAAGAAAAGAGTGATTTTAAAGAGGTACATGCGGTATTCATTTGAACCGCGTGGCCAACTTTTTGTGTGGAGTTAAAGAAGGCAAGTGTTTTAAATTTTGGCCATATATTTTGATTTTGTTTTTACTTAGCTTTTATTCGGTACCCTAAAATTAAAACACTCCACGATTCCGAGCTCCTTTCTGAACCCGACAACTGACAATTCTAGGGTAATACCCGTATTCCGGACACACTGGGATAGGTCACGAAGTCTGATTCGATCGTCTATGGAGATATTAATTTAAATTGATATAATTTAAATTTCAAACTATTTATTCTCCTTGATAATATTCAAATATTATTGCCGTTAAAATTTCATATTAATTACTTGAACTGTTTTCAATTCAAATTAAAATTTGAATTCAACTAAATCCATTTTCTTATTCTGATAATTTAATATTTTCAATATTAAATTGAAATTGATTTTTAAATCGATAACTCCCTATAAAAATTGATTTATTTACTTAACTCAATATTTAAATCCATATTAAATAATTTAAAAATTAACCCATAAGGATCCGGGTCATTACAATCTTCCCCACTTAAAATAATTTCGTCCTCGAAATTGCTAAGGTAGGAAAAGTGCTACAAACCCATTTATCTTTTCAAAACTTATTTATGTTGATATTCAACATTTCAAACTTCCTTACGTAACTCTCTTTTGAATAAATCCCTATTCGATAACTCCTCACTTCGAATAACTATATTCGATAATTTCTCTTTCGAATAACTAGATTCGAAAACCCTTCTCCGAATCAACTATATTCGATTTACTTTATTCAATTTACTCTTATCAATTAACTATATTCGATTTAACTCTTATCGATTAACCCTATTTGATTAGCTCTTTTCACCTAACTCCTTTCGAATAAGCTATATTCGATAACTCTCTTAACTCTATTCGAATAAACTATATTCAATTAACTCCTTTCGCTTGACTCTAGATCGCAGCGATCAAAATGGTTACGCCTGATTCCCCTAGGAAACATCCGACCGCCCTAGGCTATCTGCAGCCCTGCGAATTTCACTAGCAGTCGCACGAAATGGCAACTTATCCTGAGTAACTATGTTTGACTAACTCTATCTCAATAACTATATTCGATCAACTTTAATTGAATAACTAACATTCAATTAAATCCTAATCTGATTAATTATGTTCAATTAACTTTATCTTGTTAACTCTTTATTTGAATAACAAATATTCGATAAATTCTAATTGAATAACTAATATTCAATTAACTCTACGGATTATCCCTAACCGATTAACTCTAACTGGTTAATTCTTACTCTAATCGATTTATTCTAACACTAATCGACTTCTCCTATTCGAGTAACTCCTATTGGATAACGTTTATTCATTTATAAAGATTTACTTTTAGTAACGGTTCTTTACTTTATAAATGTTCTCTTTAATAACGTTACTTCACTTATACAAGTGTTGTATAACCCTTCTATTTAAAACTATCGGTGCTAAAAACCAATATCTCTTCTCTATATAAGTTCAGACTTATATATTCCATTTATCGAATGATAAAGATTTAATTTAATTTATAAACTGTTTATTTATAAATAAATCTTTTCTATCTATCTGTTAAAAATAGATTTCCATTTTCTATTCATCTTCTAAATATTCCTTTGATTAAATTCTATTTATTTAACAAATAAATATCTCATTTATAACATTCTATTTATTTTCTATAAATAAATATTTTCATTGAATCTATTTGTAGATGTTTTACGAATATTCCCTTTTAAATTCTATTTGTAAATGTTTTTACAAATATTTCTCCTTCTATTTGTTTGCACATAACTTCCTTTGTATTTGTGTTACAAATATATTTTCTTTATATTTGTTTTACAAATATATTCCTTTATATTTGTTTTACAAATATATTTTCATTTTAACTCTTTTGGTTTTTCCTTTCTTCACACCAAATTCATATTTCATTCACATTGATTTTACTCAATTTATTCATTTCGACCCATTTAACTTACTTAAGTTAAATTTAATTTCAATCATTCAAATTTCCATTAACTAGTTGCTAATTAACCGTTTTGCCTATTTCACCCTTTTTATATGAATATAACTTGTTCAAATGTATGTCAACTTAATTATAAACTAATCTAATTATATTTTCCACTCGAGTTATATATTCGATTTCGAATATAAATTCTCAATTTCTTTCACTTATCCAAAAGCCCCATTTCGATTCAAATTTCCTTTAACTAATTATTTTTCAATTTACTTAATTCTATTTAACCATTTAAAATATGATTTTTGTTTTAAAAATCATTTCACTTACTTCACTGGAGTTCATATTTATTTTATATCCCCAGTCTGGATTTTTTTAATGCCAATTCGAATTTTATTTCCTAAAAATCCTTTTATTTATTTAATTAAACCGTTATGGTTTTATAATGGTTCTAGCGCTGCTTTTCTAAAAATTTGATTTTGACATAACTCAAAATCTATACGACGAAATCCAGATTTTTCTCTTTCATTAGAAAACTATTATTCAACCGGTCCCGACGATTCTTGTTTCAAAGAATTCCGACTTCAATTGAGTTCTGTATACTAAATTGAAGTTCGAATCGCCAATTTACGAACTACCGCGCTACGGCGAGCTCATTTTAATTATATTTATAAATATAAACGTTTTAACTTTGTTTATAATAAATTCAACTCCATTCTGATATATTTTTAATATGTATCAAATCCATTTTATAATATTCCCGATCTATTTCACTTCAAATATTCAAAACCTATATATTTACAATATTCAAATTCCATTTGAATCTCTTTATTCAAACTCTATATTTGAATTTCCTTCTATTCAATTTCTATTTGAATTTTCTTCTATTCAAATTCTAATTCAACTTCTTATCTTCAAATTCTATTTGAATTTCTTATCTTCAATTTCTATTTGAAATCCTTTGTTCAATTTCTGTTTGAAATCCTCTGAATTTAAATTCGATTTTAACTCCTTTGAATTCAAATTTTATTTAATTTCACTTTGAATTCAAATTCTATTTAAACTCCTTTTTATTTAAAATTCTATTTCAAACTTTATATTTTCTTTGAATCCTAATATTCAACCACCACTTTATATTCTCTTTGAAATTCTATTTCACCAAATTCCATTTGAATTCTAATATTCAAATCTCTATTTGACTTTTCTTTATTCAAATCCATTTGAATACCTTTGAATTAAAATTCCATTTCAATTTTTCTTATACAATTTCTATTTGAATTTTCTTTATTCAAATCCTATTTAAATTTCTATGCTCAAATTCTATATTTGAATTCCCTTATATTTTACTTCTATTTGAAATCTATATTCCAATTCCCATTTCACTTCTATTTGAAATCTATATTCCAATTCCCATTTCACTTCTATTTGAAATCTATATTCCAATTCCCATTTCACTTCTGTTTGAAATCTATATTCCAATTCCCATTTCACTTCTATTTGAAATCTATATTCCAATTCCTATTTCACTTCTATTTGAAATCTATATTCCAATTCCCATTTCAAAATTCCTTCGAAGTAATATAAATATATACATATATTTATATCTATCCCAAATTCAAAATATTTGAATTTTCAAACAGCTTGTTTCTTTTTCAAACAAATCTCCATCAAAAACTTTTCTAAGGCAGCAATTTATCACTTAGAAACTCGAAAATGAACACTGATGATGTTGCGACCATCAACAGAATTATTTCCCAGCTACTGAATGAGTTCAGTGCTTTATTTTTTTTCAAAATCCATTTAGAAAAATATTTTCCAAACTCCCAAGATTTTAAATTCTTAATCTGGTTTGAATTCAATTTCAGTTCATCTCATTTGTATATTTGATTTCATATACAAATTCCATTGGTTATATATATAACTATTTCTGTTTTTTAATCTAATTCGATTATAATCCTAACAATCAACTTAACTATTTAAAAACAATATCGTGTCCAATTTCCTGTTCAAGTGTTTATAAACTCCTATCGTCATCGTGGCGTCCCACGATTCGATCAGAATTCATAATTCACTCAACAGACTAGTCAACACAATATAAAACAGTTTTTATATCAAATAACAAATACGTTCTCTTGTATATATATACACTCAACTCATTCTAGGATACTACCGATCCTATCTCTAATGAGCACATTCCAACAAGCCTAGGTATTCGCTCAACCTAAGCTCTGATACCAACTGTAATGACCCGCAAATCCATAACATCAGAGTTGACTATATACATCATACGTCTAACCCAAATATCACGAAAATATGAAACATTTTTTTTAGAAGAAAGAGGTAGAAGAAGAACAGAAATAACAACACAGAATCTCACATCGCAGCGGAACAAAATATAATATATCATATCTTTGAAATACAAAAATCTTAACTGTATAACATACACTTATCAGAGTACAACACTTACAACACAGCGGAACAAAATACTATATAACTAACGCTGAAGCCTCCTGCTCCAAGCTCCTTTAGATAGATCTGTAAAATCCTGAACTACTTGACTGCCCGTACAAATTTAGGCACCCAAGAGTTTAGGTAGAACAAAACAAATAAACTCCGGGTCAGTCATGGGACTAGTATGAGTAAACAGTTTAAAACAGTTTCAGAAAACTAAATGATATCTCATAAGACTACGCCGTATAACACGGAACGGGTTTTTCCCTTATGAGAATCCAAACACTTGACTTATCTTTATATCAAAACTCTTTTGATATTATAATAATGTCTAATATCAAGTAAATAACAATCTAGTGGAACGTTTTCATCTCACGTTCCACCTATATAATGTACAATCAAAACCGCAAGCACGTATTGGGTATTTGGTTTTCCAACTATGACAAGGTATGGAACCACCTTCCGCTGGTATATCTCTAGAGGAGAATACACCGAGTTCAACAAGAACATCTTGCAACTCAGCCACACATGACCGACCACTCATTTGGCTTGAGTGTATCGAATGTATATCACCAACGGTTGGGATCAGCAACCGTTTCCCGAATGGGACAGCATTGACAATAGATTTTTTTGAAATAAATGAAAATCTAGATCAGGCGATTATACACCCTAATAGGTGCGACCTACATAGCCATGCTGCTTGCCCGATTTCTGTCATTTACCGGTTGATGAGGCTAGAAGCTACGCTTTATCATCACACCAGATTCACTTCGAATGCCACCTCGTCAAATCCATCAAATCACCGATTGACGTCCTCAACAGTACATTACGTGTTAGCTAAAAAAGTTTCCTTCTCTGCTTCCACTCTTGGTACGGTTGAAGAAATCAATGTACGTGACCTTTCTGGACATATTCTGTCGGACATTCATCCATACACGTCACCCAAGAAAAGGATGAACTGAAGGCACAATTTCTATTAATAGAAAAAGTCCTTGCACTCTACTCCGTCTTCGATTATCTTTATATAATCTGATTCGCACGCTACTACCAATACGGAGTGGTTCTTCGGATAATAATCCAATCGGTCTCTCCATATCGACAACGATGGTCAAAACTTCGATAGTCTGTGATTTAACTATCGAATAAAAACAAGTGTTTCGATAGTCGATGATTTAACTATCAAAGAAAACAAGTGTTCATCCAATCATCCAACAATCACTAAGCCTTTAATTAATATTCCATTAATTAAATCACTTCTCTATTTTCTTTACTAATATTTGTTAACCAAATATTTTCAATAACCATATTGCCCTTTTCTATTATTTGGAAAACATTTCCGAATATCGCCTTCCTTTATTTTCTAAACTTTAGAAAATATATGATATTTATAATTGGAAAATATTCCAATTACTTATCTCTTTCCGATCTCGTTTTATTTCTATGCTTAGGAAATATTCTATTCTATTTCCAAGCTTACACTCATTTGGGTTAAAACAGTAGTTGTGTAAAACATCGTTACGACAACCCAAATACTATATTCAATTAACTCTTATTCAACATTGATCTTCAAGCCTGAAATCTTACTATTTATTTGTTAATAATGAAATCAATCAAGTTGGGGTATACTACCTCTCAGACCTTGACTGAATAACATTTATAACGTCAAAACAGATAAGACTACTTACTCGAATAATCAATACCATACAACTGATTATTCACCTTTAAACACATATACACTTCCTCTTTCTATTCTTACTAGATTTTATTCTAGACTTCCTTTTTGATTATACTATTCTATTACTAAGTTCATTTCCTTATCGACTTCTATGTATATTGATACGTTGATTTCTAACTATCAAATTATCTTAAAAATATTCTATCTCCTTAAATTCCCGGAAAAATTCGCCATAACCTCCTTTGTACCGAGAGCATCGGGAAAATCCCCAAACTGCCACACAGGCCTTTTCCAATCAAAAAAGAAAAAAGAAAAGCCAAGCGGCTTGCCGATACGGCGCATAAAATCTCATATATGAATTAAATACGCACCTTTTTGTCGGGCACTCTATTTATATACCTTCTAACACTTTATTCCAAACCTGTCTCCTGTATGTCTATACCTGTCCAATCTATTTTAACTATACCAATCGTTTTAACTAAATTTGTTAAATAAATCTGTTAATTAACTCCTTAGTCTAATCCACTTCTATTTATCCAAATCTATTATCTTCTCTTATTCAAATCCTATAATATAAATCCCATTTGAATTCTATATTCAAATTCTATATTATAAATCCCATTTGAATTTCTATATTCAAATTCTATAGTTAAACTCCATTTGAATTTTATGCCTTATTTAAACAACGTTTATAACTTCACTTAAAATCCCACATTTATATATTTATAACCAAGTTTATAAATCCGATTCAAATCCCATATTTTCATTTATAAACAAAGTTTATAAATTCGATTCAAAACCCACCTTTTCATTTATAAACAGAGTTTATAAATTTAATTCAAATCCCCTATTTTCCTTTATAAACAGAGTTTATAAATTCAATTCAAATCCCAACTTTTCATTTATAAACAAAGTTTATAAATTCAATTCAAATCCTATCTTTTCATTTATAAACAGAGTTTATAAATTCAATTCAAATCCTATCTTTTCATTTATAAACAGAGTTTATAAATTCAATTCAAATCCTATCTTTTCATTTATAAACAGAGTTTATAAATTCAATTCAAATCCTATCTTTTCATTTATAAACAGAGTTTATAAATTCAATTCAAATCCTATCTTTTCATTTATAAACAGAGTTTATAAATTCAATTCGAATCCTATCTTTTCATTTATAAACAGAGTTTATAAATTCAATTACTTGTTTTATATACCTTCAAAACAAGTTAATATTTTTATAGTTTTATAAAAATTCAAATTCTATTTATAAAAATAGAATTCCCTTTTTAAATCTCAAATACCTTTTCAGGGTATTTTTATAAATCGATATTCAAGCCCCAGTGATATTTTTAAACAATCAAATCAACCAATTTTCAATCATTTGATTTTTAACACATCATATATGAATATATATGAAATCAAACAAACAAACAGATAATATATATTTTTGAGGAATCCAGTTGGATTCCTCTAACCTGTTTTCCTGCATCCACAGACGTTAGTCAACATAGTAATACCCATCCTGCTTCGAGGCAGGATATCGTGGTATGAAGGTCACCCACTATCATAGCGTGGGGCGTATAGGGTAATCATCCGCTATGAAACTGCGGGCATCCGCTAATGATACTGCGGGAATCCAACCAATCATCAACCCAATATATATATAATAGTCAACCAGTCCTAAATAACTATATATATTTTAAAACAATCAGACAGCATTCAAACAAGCATAGACAATTATTTTTAACTATATAAAAATAATTTTCTAAATAAAATGGTGAGTGAGGTTTACTCACCGCGATTTTATTCTTTAAAATTCTCGATTCATTCTGATTCCAGTCGATTCCAAAAATTCCCAAAACAGATTCCATAGCAAGCTTAGGCCATTACGTATCCAATGAAATTTCGTTTTCGTCGAAACTTAATCAGTAACCTCTTCTCCTTACACCAATAGTCCTCAACTAATCGCTCAAAAACCATGACTATGAAGCTCAGACAAAACCCACTACCAGAGAACAGGTGCAGAAAAAATTTGAAATCGAATGAATTAATCTCTTCACTGTAGACGTTAATCCATTCGAGAAACTCAACTTCGGTCATACCCTCTCCAATATCCGATCTGAACTCCTAGGTTGAACCCTAGTTTGCTGCTGTCGTGATACCGATCCCCTCCCAATTTCTGAAATCAGAATACCTCATCATCCAATTGCACCCTTCCCAGTTCATAGATGTTCCACTTCGCAAACCTCACCAGATCTCATCGTCGCGCCTTATTCGAGCAACCCTACCTCGACTTCTCCACAGACAGCTCCGTCGTCTCCTGTAAACGCGAGCGCCCCCTTTCCATTTGAACGCTTCATCTTCGCAAACCCAAAAAGCAACTCCAGAATCGATGACGCAACCCCAGGCCGACGGTGACAAATTGAATCTCCAAATCACGACTTGAATCCCAAGTATCGCGAGCTTCTAGTATCAGTTGGTTTCGGAACACCAGTCGCATTCTAAACGAGGATTTCTATTCCCCTTTTTATCTCTTTGATTCGGTGGAGTTTGATTTTAATTACAGAGAGAATTTGAAGAATGAATGAGAAGATAAGAGTGATTTTAAAGAGGTACATGCGGTATTCATTTGAACCGCGTGGCCAACTTTTTGTGTGGAGTTAAAGAAGGCAAGTGATTTAAATTTTGGCCATATATTTTGATTTTGTTTTTACTTAGCTTTTATTCGGTACCCTAAAATTAAAACACTCCACGATTCCGAGCTCCTTTCTGAACCCGACAACTGACAATTCTAGGGTAATACCCGTATTCCGGACACACTGGGATAGGTCACGAAGTCTGATTCGATCGTCTATGAAGATATTAATTTAAATTGATATAATTTAAATTTCAAACTATTTATTCTCCTTGATAATATTCAAATATTATTACCGTTAAAATTTCATATTAATTAATTGAACTGTTTTCAGTTCAAATTAAAATTTGAAAAATCCATTTTCTTATTCTGATAATTTAATATTTTCAATATTAAGTTGAAATTGATTTTTAAATCGATAAATCCCTATAAAAATTGATTTATTTACTTAACTCAATATTTAAATCCATATTAAATAATTTAAAAATTAACCCATAAGGATCCGGGTCATTACATATGATTGAAACTGTTTTGACACAATACACTTATAATAGTATCAAATAATGTGTTTTTAACGTATCGAGCATGCTTTGGCTTTTATAAGGTAAAAACCTTATCCTCCGGCTTGCGTTGCATTGTGTGATGGGACTTGAGTCTTATAACAGCTTCATTTTTCTTTATTTAGCATTGCGCTGTTTGTTTTATGCACTGGTATTCTTGGGAGGAAACCCGTTCCGTGTCATACGGCGTGGACCCTTGATTTACCGAACCTTAAAATAAAGATTAATAACTGTTTTAGTTCTCACACCAGTCACATGACTGACCTGGAGTTTATTGTTTTAACCTAACTCTGGGTGCCTCTATTTTCCACACGGGCAGCTAGTAGTTTTGGTTTTGCAGATTTATATTCACAAGGTCCTGATTTACAGCTGGAACGATGCTCGGAAAGCTCTGTATCCGCTTATCACTTTCAGTTGTGTTTTGTATATTTTTCCGCTGCTATGTAATTTATTGTAATCTCTGATATTATTCAAATATATTTTATTCATTTATACTTTGTATATTCTTGTATCTAATGGAATTGTTGTAATAACAATGAAATGTTCTTCCGTCTGCGTTCTCTTTTGTTTTGTCCTCAATTCTATCCGTGCTTTCCTTCACGGGGAAGTTAGGGTCGTCTCATGAAATGAGATTGAACTCGGACTTTTCAAATGATCCTCGCATATATATATATATATATATATATATATATATATTGAAATCATTTCATATCGTTATTCATATTTAATAACGACCTATCGCTATTTATATATATATATATATATAATAGCTAAATAAATTTGACGACGCTTCGGGTCGATCGGCGACACTGGCGCTGTTTTCAAGCAAATTTGATTTACACATTTCTCGAAATGTAACCGTTGGATTTTAACAAAATTTATATCTTAGAAAGATCTTCCCAAAGCGGTCCTAATGGTTCCAGTTTTGGGAAAATCCGACGGTCGGATCATTCGGCATAATCGTATAAAGTTACGATTTCAAAACGCAAACTGCAGCAGCGAAATTCGTTTAATTTTAATTTCTATTTATATATATATGTAAATCGTTTGGCGATTTCAACTATTATAATCTATTCTTTTTATCGCATCTAAAATGACGATAAAAACGTAGCTTTTATTTCTACTTTTTTTATTGTACCTAGAACGACAATAAAAATACTTCTTTTAATTCTAATCTTTTTATTGAATATAAAATATCAATAAAAAGGTCACTTTACATTTATTCTTTTCATTTGCACCAAAATGTAAATAAAAATATAACCATTTAATTCTAATCTAATTATTGTCTCTGTTTTGACAATAAAAATATATATTAAATTCTATCTTTCTGATTACGTCTAAAATGTACAATAAAAATATACTTTTTATTTCTATGTTTTTACTTACATCTAAAATGTAAATAAAATACACATTTTTATTTACATCTACAATGTAAATAAAATGTACTTTTCATATTCATTTTTTTACTTACATCTAAAATGTAAATAAAATGCACTTTTTATTTCAAGTTTTTATTCACATCCGAAATGTGAATAAAATGTACTTTTTATATTCATGTTTTTATTTATATCTAAAATATAAATAAAATTATCCTTTTTAAATTCATGTTTTTATTTGCAACTATTTTGCAAATAAAAATGCACTTCATTTTCTATGGTTTTTATTTGCATATAAAAAGGAAAATAAAATATACTTATTTTTCTCTAATCATGTTCACACATACAAAATGTGCTTTTCCCTATTCATGTTTTTTTTGCAAATAATTTGCAAATAAAAATATAATCCTTTTCTCTATATTTCTCATGTTACATAAAAATTTGTTTTTAATGTAAAACATGATTCCATAATAAAACATGAATCTTTTGTCCGTTCTAACATTACATTGAAAATATGATCTTTTTATTCTCAAAAGAGAGTAATGCTAAAAATGTTCCTTTTTCGTATTATGTTTTTATTTACATCTAATAAGTAAATAAAAACATACTTTTCTATAATCATGGGTTTTATTTACAATAAGAATGTAAATAAAAAGGTGCTTCCTAATTCTAAGTTTTTATTCACACCTGTAATGTGAATAAAAAATGTACTTTTTCAAGACAGCAATGTATATTCTTGTCTTAAACCTTTTTGATAATTTTTTTGTTTTGTTTAATCCTTTTTAAATGAGAAAAAATCTTTGTTCTTGTTTTAATCCTTTTTAATGAATAAAAAGGTTTATTTCTTTTAAGTGAACAAAAATGAATATTTTTGTTTTTTATCCTTTTTACTACTAATCTAACATTAAAATAAATTTTTAATGTTAAACATGTTTTTAACATGAAATTCTTTCATTGCTCATGTGATATTTTCTAACAAATATTCTATTTATTCTAGTTTGCATTTTCTAGCAAAATGTTCTTTTAATTCTAGTGTACATTTTCTAACCAAAAATGACCTATTTATATTAACATATAATTTCTTATGTATTCCAACGACAAATAAAGAATATTTTAATACAAATTTCTATGTACTCTTCATAACAAATAAAAGAATGATTTATTGGTTTACAATTTCAAATTTAACTTAACAAATAAAAATGATAATTTTATTTGTTACCAATTTCTATTTAACAAAAATGATATTTTTGTTTACTCTATTTTGTTTCAACAAAAATGATTCTCATTACAATGAAAATGAAATCCTCATTGTCTACTCTTTTTCTAATGGTTCATATTTCAATAAAATATAATTTATATTGACAACTCTTTTCTAATGGTTCATATTTCAATAAAAATATAATTTTTATTGACAACTCTTTTCTAATGGTTCATATTTCAATAAAAATATAATATTTATTGACAACTCTTTTCTAATGGTTCATATTTCAATAAAAATATAATTTTTATTGACAACTCTTTTCTAATGGTTCGTATTTCAATAAAAATATAATTTTTATTGACAACTCTTTTCTAATGGTTCATATCACAAATAAAAATGTGATTTTTATTTATATTCCGAATACAACATTTCTAATAAAATGTTTATTATACTTCAATGTATCAATTTAAATATGACGATTTAACGTAAAAGATATTCTTCTATTTCTCATCGCTAACACAACCAATTTGACATTTTCATACTAATATACCATTCATAATAAAGGTGACAATTCTATTTCATCAATTCTAATTTCAACAAAGAATGACAATTTCTATTGTTGATTTTAATTTCCACAAAGATGATTAATTTAATCGACAAATCAACATGACAATATCATCACACCAAATCAGATCATACAAGCAACATCAAGCAATCTATATCAAATCTCGTATAATATCAAACAAAACTTAACAACGGATATGATTTTTAATACGATCATAAATAAATAAATCTTAATTATTAAAAATAAAGAATTCTCACATCGATATTTGTATGAATATGTAATCAGCTCCAAATAAGTTTCTGTCTGTTCCATGTTGTAGCTCTTATCAACACGATTCTAAAGGATCTGAAATCGTCAAGTTCTGTTTTCATATGACCAAGATATAGTGTTTTTAAACCTTAATGATATACTTAAGAAAATAAAATTATATAGTTGAATTAATTTATTCCAACATTTACCCTTAATTAAAACAGGTCGTGCATTCTTCTTGCCGATATACTGAAGCCGTGAGAACCCATTCACGGACCCAAACCCTAGACTGCGCACGAGAATTGAGGACCCCAGAGACTGATCGTTGACCACCCCTCCAACCGCCATGACGCCACCTATCCACACCCCGACAAGTACGAGATTCGATCTACCCTAGGCTCCCAAAATCAAACCCTAACACGCCACCTTCCCGATGAAATTCCGACCCTATCCGAGCCCAAGGCCCCATCTCATCCGTATGGATCTATAATTCGTGGAGAGTTCTTCAGTTTTTACATTGTGATTGTTTAAAAATATATAGTGGATTAGAAATGGTTGAGGAGACAAAATGGAACAACGTTGGCCATTCAAGCCATTAGTGGCGGCTGGCGGCTTTTAGATTAGGGATTCTTGTTTGGGTTGACACGTTACCAAAGGGGTATTTATAAAATCAATATTTTAATATATTTAATTCCTTTATTTTCAAAAATACATGTTTACTAATACGAACTCCAAATTAAACCCAAAGAGTGTCCCCCCTAGCTAATAACCCCTATCCCGAACACAATGGAATATGTTTCGTAACCCAATTCATCTGTTACAATATGTTTTTCTTTAAATTAAAATATAAATTAATTTATATTTAATTTGAACGTACATTTTAAATTATCGGGGCCACATACGAACTCTAAAAATTACAGAAAAATTATATCTGGCTTTGTTTTGATGATGCGGTCCTAACAAAACTGACTTCGTCGAATTCTGAGACTGTTTGAAAAATGTCCATTTTTAGGTCGATTAAATTTGATTGTAATTGACAAAACACGTTTTCTTTTGCCACGCTCACATATTAATTCGAAAAATTCTGGAAAATTAAACTTAACAATAATTTGACATTCCATTTCCAACAAAAGTGGTTTCGTCGAAAACCGAGGTCATTTGCAAAATATCTATTTTTAAGGCCAATATATTATTAAAATATATATAAATTCTACAGCGACTTTTCTGAATTTTAAACTGGACATAACTTACAATTTTTAAAGTGAAATCTCAGTTTCTTATATTCATCGGAAAGATATTGTTAAACAGATTTAAATATTTCTTGTATCGCTCAATTCTGATTTATTTTGAATCCTGTACATTCAGTCAAAGTTTAAATTCAAAATTTCAAACTGCAGCGCTGTTTAAACTCCTTTTATAATTAAATTAAATTTATTCACTTTAACTTCAATTAAAATAAATTTTTATTCGTTATTATTTAAAATAAACCATTTTAAATATTCTAAATTCATTAAAATTTCTAAAATAAAAAGTTTAAATTGGCTCCAAAATTCGGGGTTGTTACAGTTTTGTCGCTTTCCTTTCATTAGACGGTATAGTAAGGGATTTTGGCTTAGTAAATTCTGGAGTAACCTCAAATCCGGGGGCATTGGCCATTATTGTCTAAGCCGAAGTTCCATCTTGAGCTGGTCCAAATGTTTCCTCAGGTTGTTCGCGCAACTGTTTTCGTGTTATCATCTTACACATATAAGTGTGTTTTCTCTTAAAATAGTAGGTGTTGTACAAAGCAACATGAAAGTAGGGTGTTGAAACCTGCATCAGATCATTCAACCCCTAGCTCTGATACTAACTTATGATTGAGTAATTAAACCTATGTGAGAAATGTATGATTAAATTGAAAATAATCTCTAAATCACTACGACACAGACGTATCATTCAAGTATAGGCTATAAATGATTGACTTTCTTCCGACATGAGCAATCAGTAGCAGAGTATAATAGTCCAGGATGTTCAACTGTTTTGTCATAGAACAGACTAGCAACAAAATGAAGCTATTAATTAAAGGAGAGTTGTGAAATTGGAAAGAAATTCAAGAGGATGGTCGGTATTGGGCACGGGTCGATCGGTATCATTCACCTTCAAAGGATTAAAGATAACCGATCGGTGTTGGTACCCAATTTAGACCGATCGGTACCTCTAGTTTCCCAGGAGATTAACACCGACCAGTCGGTCAAGCAATGCAGTCAATTTCCAAAGAGGATGGTAATGACAGGTTAGTACAGAAATCCGCAGCTACTTCTAAATCATGCATAATTTCAGTAACAAGTGTTGATGGCAAAAAGCTCGTAAGATTTAAACTAAAAATTCACATGGTTTAAGGACAATCATATTCTCGTTAACATGGTTCCAAAATAAAAAGGTAAAGAAATGTACAAAGTTCAACCTCAAGCAATTCATCAAACACTTTGTAAGCAACAAATCAAAACCGAAGTTTTAAGGGAAGCAACACATCTTGACATGCCCTTTATACAGTTTTAAATCCATTACAATCGATTACAATCCCATCCTAAACCATTTCATTACCAAAAAGTTAACATTCCAAAACCCCCTAACCCATTTCATTACCAAAAAGTTAACATTCCAAAACCCAAAATTTATTAATTGCTCATACAAACCCCCAAACCGATCAAGCACAAAGCCTAAATTCAATTCAGTTTGGAGCCTAAATCGACCCTCAAGAGCATACAAGAACTCGACAATTTAAAATTGAAATGGATATCTGGATTCGATTAGGTTTACTGAAGTAGGCGGTAAGAATCGATTGTAAAAATTAACACTAGATCTCAGGTATGCATCAAAGTGGATCGAGTTGGAATTGGAGGGTTGGTTTGAGTAGAGCAGATCAAAGAAGCTTTTTTTTTTGAAAAACGGAGTCAATGCCATTAATGGAGATTTCTGGTCGGTTTGAAAGAGTAAAATAAAATGAAGATTAGAAGTAAAGGGTCCAATATAAAGGCAATTATAAAGTAGGCCGGTCGGCCCATGGAAGCCTTCTACAGCCGACCGACCGGTCACCTGTAAAGAAAATTTAACCTACCGACCGATCGCTCACTCAACCACTACAAATGGACATGCACGCAGACCAGAAACAAAGCCCACGAGAACGACCCATTGATTGTGTAAACAGAAATGTTCATTTCGAAGCTCACCATTTTCCGAAACAGGAAATTGTAAAGTTCGAGGGACAAATGTTTACTCCTCAAAAATCGTACAAACATTGATGAATCGAGACACGGCGAAAGACCAGAAGTTCATTGATTCAATTTGTAACCGATCGGTATGGAGTACAGGTACTGATCGGACGGTCCTAATAGTGTGAACTATGTTCCATTGTTGTTATACCGGTCAATCATAAAGATACAAGACCGACAATTCATGTTTTGGAGTTCCAGAGCGGTCAGTTAGCAAAGATACGATCCAATCATACCGATAGGTTAGGGCAAGGCATAACCGACTGGTCATGCTAGGAGCAGTTCGATTGGATAAGTTCTACCATACTGAATGACTAAGAAGACATACAGCCGACCGACATGGTATGAAGCCCACAGCTGATCAATCACACAAATAAGAAGAGGAGGCATACCGATTGGTCGGTTCTGATTCAGACCGATCGGTCCTCTAGATAGCTGCTAACAAGCTGGCCAGTGGAAATTTCCGTAAATTGAACACAGACCGACTGGTGGCCTACACATGATATCTTAGCTCTCCCTCACTCCAATAAATAGGGGCCAACACCACTTTAATGGGGATCGAATTCCCTTGCCACGAAGTGCTGCTAAAATCTCTCCACAACTATTTCACATAGTTCTAACAGTCATCCATCATCATCAAGTGAAGATTCATTCATTCATTGATCATGGCTTTCATCAAATCCATCCAAGTGGTCTAAGAGTTGGAGATCTATCATCCAAATTCAAACACTTGAAGAAATCCTTCCAATCCTTCTCCGATTATACCTTATTCCTGTTGGTCTTTCCATTTCTTCAACGGTTTCTATGAATTTAAGTGTGATCTACAAGTGAGAGAGTGATAAAACTTGTTGTAAGAGTGAATCAAACCTCGTAATTGATAAATTGGCAATGGAGTCCTATGTGAAAGTGGATGTAGATCCCTTTTGGATCGAACCACTATAAAAATGTTCTTGCGTTTTACTTTAATGTTCTCTATGCTTATGATTGTGGCTCCACATACCTTTAGTTGAAGTACTTGAAAGAGTACCTTTGGTGTTTCATACCGTTTTTGGTGTAAACAATGGCTTGGTCCCGTGATTTACTTAACTTTAAAATAAAAGCTAATAACTGTTTTAGTTCTCACACCAGTCCCATGACTGACTTGGAGTTTATTATTTTAACCTACACTCTGGGTGCCCATATTTTCCACATGGGTAGCAAGTAGTTTTGGTTTTCGCAGATATTTCTTTTTCCAGGATCCTGGATTACAACTGGAGCTATATTCGGAAAGCTTTGTATCTGTGTATTCCTTTTAGTTGCGTTAGTTGATGTATTTATATGTTTTACATTTCCGCTGCTATGTATTTTAATCTCTGATATTATTTTTCGCTGTGTAATATTTATTCGTACTCTGATATATTCTTGTACTTTAATGTAAATTGTTGTAATATCAATGAAATGTTCTATTGTTTGCGTTCCGATGCATCGTGTTCTCAACTCAATCTGGGCTTTCTCGCAAAGGGGAATTTCGGGTCGTTTCTTAAAAGAGTTGTAAAATAAATTCCTGGTATAAAGGAGTGAGATAATTAAAAAATTGAAAAGTTGGGAAATAATATGAAATGGAGAAATGAGTTTTATTTGAGGTTTGGAATGTGGTATTCCGAAATTCGGAATAATTAATCAAAGTGAGTTTTATCCCGAGGTTCGGAATGTGATATTCCAAAGTTTGGAATGTTAACTGAAGGTAGGTGTATAAATGATGTTAAAAGTTTGGATAATGACAACGAATATTTAGTTGTCAAAAATGAATTGTAAATTAATTTTTTAATGAAGCTAAATATGTGGGAATGAAAACGAATGGTAATTTGTCGTAACTAATTTACAAAAGATTTTGTAAATGAATATTTAAAGTTTTGGAAATGTAGTCGAGCTAGTGAATAAAGTTAAAGGTTTGTAAATATGTTTTGTAACATTTGTTACAAAGGAGATGAACTATTTTTAGATATAAGATTTTTAAAGGATTATTATATTTTTTTAGACAACAAATAGGTCGTCGAGCATGATTTAATGAGAATGTGTTAAATGAAAGTAAAAATGGCTTTGAAATGAAATCTGTAACATTTTTACAGATAATAAGTTGAATTGTTTGATAAATATCAATAGAAGAATTTGAAAAGATATCAATATAATAATTGTATGAGATATGTAACAACCCGAATTTTAACAACATGTTAAAATCATAAATCAAGGCAGAATTAAATTTTAAGATCAGAATCAAGGGAAATGGGTTGCGCCATTGCGTCCGTCTCGAAATTCTGCTTGGAAACGAGTCCGAGTTTGCGAGAATCGGAGTCCGTATGAGGGAGATATGACCCTCCAAAGTTTCAGAAATTTTCAGAGTTCAAAACAGTTCGAATTCGAGTTCAAATTCGAATTTCAAAACCCAGACAGACTGGGCGGGAAATTTCCCGCCCAGCACCCCAGGGCGACTGAAACACCCCACCTCCGTTAGGGTCACTCTCAAAGGGAATGCCCTAATTTTGGTGGAGGTTTATAAGTACAAGTCACAGATATACAAGACAGATATAAGAACACATATTTTGCAAACAGCGGAAGAACAACAAACTTTTATTTCATAAAGTCAAATATGTGTTACAACAACAACCTTTCCAAAAACATAACATAATACTTTCATAATCTGTCTTGAGTACATTATTTAAAGAAGCATAAATAAAACATAAGTAAACTGCAAAAGCCCCATAGAGTGTGTCCAAAGCCGTAGTTCAAAACAGGAAAGTCCAAGCAATACATTTCTCTTCTTCAAGCTGGATGTCAAAGCTGATCAAGCTGCTGTGTTCCCTCCCTGAGGACCTGGGGGGGGGGGGGGGAACGGAAGAAAGAAGACGAAAGAAAAGTAGAGTCAGACATAAGCCTGAGTAAGTCTAGTACTACTTTGTCTATGAATAAAGAACTGGGTATGATAAGTAATAACAAGAAGTGGGCATGCACTATAAACTTGGTTAAGTTGTCTAGGGTCGAATATACTATCGTACCCCATGTTAATCTCTGAACCCATATAAACTAGTTTCCAACTGGCACCCATAATCAGGGTGATGTGATCCATTCTATGATGATCGGCTCCTACTCGCATAGTTACATGTGTCTTACGGCCCCCCGATGTCTGTAGTTACCTATGCTGGTCCCACCATGGGGTGTATCAAGTCCCATAGTGGCAACCCGACACAACCTTAGAGTGCACAGGTATGCTACTGGTGTCCAGTGCCTTGTTTTTCTGCTCCGGAGTGTGTGCACGCCCGCACTCCGTTAGAACCTACACTGCTACACCACCGCCGTCGCTTTGACCTCTTACAATCAGCCCAGTAATCGTGCCCCACCCTGCCTAGTTTCAGGGTATCCTGATACACCTTTTAGGGTTACTGCTGAAAAGGGTCCCCCGTTACTAGGTTTTCTATCTCTAGCCAACATGCTAAGTTGGTTAAGTGTTCCCTACCTAACCCCACCAGTCTGTTTAGTTTAGCATGTTCCATTTTGATTAAGTCTTTAGTTCACTTAATCCTAACAATTCTGACTCAGCCTTAATTGTCTTATTAAGGCCCTGGCCTCTCACATTAGACAGGTATTGTTGTGGCTGCCTGTTGCCGGTTGGTTCCGGGCAGTCTTACGCCACAACTCAGTCTAACCTCGGGTCCTTGCTGGGCTCCATGTTTAACCTCCCACATTGGATAGGTATTGTTGTGACTACTGGACAGCCGGGCGGTTCCGGGCAGGTTTACATCACAACTCAATCCAACCTCGGGTTAAACACATCGTATTTTCTACATTTACATATCTTGTCATTCTTCTTTATTTATATGTAAATATTTGCGGCCCATTATTAAGTTAATGGTGTAAAGATTACACCAATCACGGGCCCAACCCATACTTGAATTTGGGCCCTTCTATTTTATATTTTCATTCATTAATTAATTTTAACCCAACGTTATTTTCCCCCGTTTTACACGTCCGTTCATATATATTGGGCTTAGCCTTATAAAGCCCAATTTAGCCATGCGAAAGGGGAGGCTTATGGCGTATACACAAAAAGGGGAAGGTGAGCGCATGAACTTGCAATACGACGTTGGAAATACAAAATAGCAAATTGGTGTACTTGCATAGTGGTAACATAGGTGACATGAATCAAAGCATGTGAACTTGCATAGGTTTAACTACAACATGAACCTATATTCTTATTTAGGCAAAATGTCAAACATAAGCATGTCATAGATATTTCTAGCATAAGCATAGCATAATGTCAAACATAAGCATGGCATAAATACTTCTAGCATAAACATGGCATAAATACTTCTAGCATAAACATGGCATAATCATAAACAAGTCATGTTCATAAGGTTTCTACATGTTTACAAAGGGGATACTTTGTTACTAACACAAAAGCATAGTTCAACTTAATCATGGTTTAAGTCTAATCACATAACGATGGTATAAACATACTTATGCATAAAAATTCCTAATCATGGTGTTTGCTTTAAACTTGCAAAAAGGGATTTTTGAGTCTAACCTAGCCATGTCTCACATATGTCATCATATAATTCTTTTAAACAAGATAGACTTAATCATAGGTTTCAATTATGCCCAATATCATTCATAGCCTAGCCATATTCATAAGTTTTGCAAATACATGGATTATGGTGTCAAAATTCCAACATAGTTTCATATGAACTATAACAACCAAACTTGTTTCAATTACTTGCAAAATGATTTATGCACAAAATATACATCATGATGGCATAATAACAAAGCCCAAACTCGCATAAATTTCAATCAACTACATACATGTAGCTTCAACATAGATAACATAATTTGCGCAATATTCCAAACGTAAACTTGTATTGAACTACCGCATGTAGTTCTTTATAACATAATCCATAAATATCCAAACATATATAAATTGATAAGAACGCATAAATATGAATTACTTCCATTGCCACAATTCAAGCATACACATCAACACAGTTGTTTATTTATACCAAAGTAATACTCTACTTACAATGGTTGCGGTGAATTCTCTAATTAAGAGACACGATTCCTTTGTTGAATTGATTAGCTTTGAATTGCTTTAGGCTTAGAACTTTCTTCCTAACTTTCTCTCTAGTCGGCGGCTACTCTTTGTCGTTCCTCAGCAATATGGCGGCTATGTTCTTAATTTGAATGAATAGATTAGGGTTTAGTCTAGGGTTGTTTATATAGAGGTTAGGAATTGATTAGGACCATTGATGTTGCTAGGATAGATCGTAGCCATTCATTAGGAAGAGAGACCAATAAAAACCCGCCACCTAGCCCTAATGACAAAGCAGACCACAGAAATTCGACCACACACCGACCTGGCCAGCCAGGGCTAGACTAGACCTGGCCAGCAGGTCATTTTTGACCTGGGCGCACTTGGCAGGTGCGCCAGGTCAAAAATGTACTGGCGCACTTCACAGGTGCGCCAGTTCATTTTTGTTCTGGCGCACTTCCCAAGTGCGCCAGTGCATTCTGGCCCTTTTTCGGTTTTTCGCCCAACTTCGTTCGTCCATAACTTCTTCATACGATATCCGTTTTTCGAAAACTCTGACTCTATTTCGCGTATTTTTCCGAGACAAACGCAATGGCGTATCCCGTTTCCCTTAGTTCTTTGATTTGAAATTAATTATACTTTAATTTGTGAGTTTCACAGTTATAGAATTCACGGGGTGTTACATTCTCCCCCACTTAAAAGGATTTCGTCCCCGAAATCTTCAAGTTAGGAGGAATGTATATCCTAACATCCAATCATCCATCTACTCATCCATCAAACACGAGCATCCATTGTCCTTAAAAGACTTCTAATGCTTCATGATCATATGCGAAGTGTGTGTGTACATGTACTTATCTAATGCAAAATCAGGCGGTCTACTGATTCAGTTGACCTCCTTAATGCGAATTATGTAAGTGCCATGAATCCATTATGTATGCAAATTTTCCTATTCTTGATTCTACATCAGTGCACAATCATTCAATACAAATGCAACATCCATATGACAACACATTAAAGTTCAACCATATACGAATACAAACATATATGCATATGCAATATGAAGTGACTGAGCCGATCTAAAACCTAGATTGTGTGTGTATATGCAACCACGAGCAACCACTAGCAATCACTTGCAACCACTTGCAACCATCATCCATAACATGTTTCAATTACATGTTTCCATCCAAAAAGATTCTACCTAAAAGATAAGGTCGAGGAAATATACCTAAGAAGATAGATAAAAGCGCAACTTAAGGAAAATGAAAGATCAAGGATGTACCCTCGAACAGAAAAGGGTAGGCTGTACGGATTCTAGCTTCAGTTTCCCAAGTCGCGTCTCCCTCGGCGTCGCTCCACTGAACTTTGACGAGCTTGACTTCGCGGTTGCGTAGCTTCTTCACTTCCGTTCCTAAGATGCGGGTTGGAACTTTTCTTATGGTTGCTTCGCGCTCCACTTCGGCCTCTTCGAGGATATTTGGCTCTACCACTTCAGCAGACTCATGTAGACATTTTCGGAGATGAGAAACGTGAAAAACGTTGTGGACTCCAGCCAACTTCTCGGGTAGCTCTAATCTATAGGACATTTTCCAAATTTTTCTCAATGATAGGGAATGGTCCTACCTAAAGGTATAGTTGAAGTAAAAACTTCGTGCCCATTAGGCAATGTCAAAACTGAAAACCTATGCCACATATATATTGATTAGGAGAAGAACTCCCTAAGCATCAGCCCCGAAGACCGAAATCAACATCAGACTGACACCCAAAGAATTACTCAACCCAACCACCATATATGATTCTAGGAAACTAAGCATGATGGACTCCTTTTAGGTCGCAAGGGAGTCCCTTCCTAAGACCAATCTGTATCCTATAAAACCCAAAAACTTTAGTCAAACCGATGAACACCCTCGAGCCCCAACATGTGTTACTAACAGATGAGTCATACTCCCTATGTGGTTTGCAACAGAAATTGGACTGAGAATGGGACCGAGAGGATATATAGAAAAGATACCATGCAAGTAAGTTCTACAGGAAGAGAAGAATCAAGGATATACTCTTAAGAAGAGATACGATGCACGAATCTAGCCTTCAATCTTCTAAGCCGCATTTCTTGAGCTTAACTCCATTATGCTTTGTCCGTCTTTAACTTCACAATTTCGTAGCTTCTTAATTCTTGTTTCCAAAATATGAGTTGGAACCTATTTCTCGTTCCTCTTTCACTTATCCTCCTTCTAGTATACTTGGCTCAAGCCTAACTGCGTACTCATGGTTCCATGCAAGCTCTCCAAAATTCATTAGTGAATCTTGGATCTTGTTCACTTACTAGAAGGTATTCCACATAGATGAATTATCTCTTGAAAACAAACAAATGTCAACTATGTTGCCAAATGTACTTACTAAGGTGATTCTTTACAACTCATGCATCAGCGAAATGAACCTTCCGCCTTAGTGGCGAACACTACTGGGTCGCCCTATTCTGAAATGCTCCTCCTAATGAACCCCTTTTCTAGAAGCTCTTTAATCTGTTTACTGAGCTCTTTCCTTTCTCGTGGAGCCATATGTCTCACGGGCAACGCAACGGGCTTTGCATTATCTACAAGATATATGCGGAAGTCTATTTCCTGCTTCGGAGGCAAGCCCTTCACCTCTTCGAAGACATCCGGATATTCCCGGACCACTCTAACTGATTGCGAATTTTCAACAGAGGCATCTAGCGATTCGAGATAACTAAGCATAACCGCATACGAGGGATTACAAGAAATTTCCAAAGTATTACCGAGCTGGGTTAGGAGCCTAACAACCCTTTTCTCACAATCAAGGATGGCCCCATTACGGGATAGCCAATCCATACCCAAAATCAAACCATACCCCGAAAAGCCCAAAACAAAGGCACTACATTGAAATTCTACACTTAGAATGGAAATTTTCAATCCCACACAGATCATAGACAAATGAGCTGGGCCCCCAATTGGGTTTGAAACAATTAAGGGGTCCTCTACTATACTAGTTTCTAGGTGCAGAGATTCTACTAAAGCAGACGAGATAAAGGAGTGTGATGCGCCAGAATCAAACAAAGTGCGAACGGGGTGATCATAAAGATAAACTACACTTTCTACAGAAGTGTTTGTACCTCGCTGTTGCAAAGGTGGCGCTTCCAGCACATGAATCTGTGCCCCTGGGGTGGATCCAGTGCCCTGCCCCTGTCCCCGTTTCTTTGGGCAGTCCTTAGCCCTATGGCCCGTCTCACCGCAAGAAAAGCACCCACCATTCTCCTTGGCCTTCTTTTTCCGGCAGTCCTTTACTAAGTGCCCCACTTTGCCACATAAATTGCACTTCCTCTTCTCCTTGTTGCCTTTTCCGCCCTTCTTAAAGTCTGTCTTCTTGGGCTGCAAACCCTCTTTCTTCCCTTGAGAGCTTTCTGCCTTTGTCTCCTTCTTGCCTTTATCCTCCTCATTCAGCAATGCCATTTGCACCAACCTTTCATACGTGGCCCCCATGGGTATATGGGTCATGGCCAAACTGTGTAATGGCTCATTTAACCCTTTGACGAAACTAAGAGCCTTCTTGTGCGGGGTGTTGACTAGGTCAAGCCCAAACCTAGCCAGCTCATCAAACTGATTCACATACTCTCTGACAGTCTTGTCTCCTTGCTTAAGAAATTAGAATTTTTCCAACTGCAAACTCCTTTCCGCATCTGAGAGAAATTTGGTCTCAAACCTTGCCCTAAAGTCCTCCCATGTCTCCACTGGTCTTTCAGCATTAGTGACTTCCCACCAGTAGGAAGCCTCTCCCTTCAATAGCCATACTGCCAATTGTACTTTTTGCCTATCTTCTACCTCAAAGATGATGAATAGGTCCTCCGTTTCTTTCAGCCAATTTCTAGCTGCTACGAAGGACTCAGTTCCATGGAAATCCCTTCCTCCCATAGCTTTAAAATCTTTACATATCTTAGCAAAAGTGTTTCCCCGAGGAGGAGGTGGAGGAAAAGGTGCTGCTGCAGCTGGATGATTTCCTTCAGCTGGGGGAGGAGGAACGGTAGGACCTGGCTGAGTGGCCCTTGCTTCTAAGAACCGTCTAAACCAACCAGGTATTGGCACCCCTTCAGGCAAGTTAAGATCTTGGGACATGCTGAAACAAAAAAGGATAGATTCAAAACGAAGGATAAGAGATAGTTCCTATGGCTTTGGGGAGTGGACTTTGCCTTTTAAAAATAAAATAATATTTTTCTTTTAAAAATGCTTCTTTAAATTTCCTTTTTGAAAACAATTTTTCAAAACTTTTTATCTTATCTGGTAAACCTATGCTCTGATACCAAGTGAAACACCCCACCTCCGTTAGGGTCACTCTCAAAGGGAATGCCCTAATTTTGGTGGAGGTTTATAAGTACAAGTCACAGATATACAAGACAGATATAAGAACACATATTTTGCAAACAGCGGAAGAACAACAAACTTTTATTTCATAAAGTCAAATATGTGTTACAACAACAACCTTTCCAAAAACATAACATAATACTTTCATAATCTGTCTTGAGTACATTATTTAAAGAAGCATAAATAAAACATAAGTAAACTGCAAAAGCCCCATAGAGTGTGTCCAAAGCCGTAGTTCAAAACAGGAAAGTCCAAGCAATACATTTCTCTTCTTCAAGCTGGATGTCAAAGCTGATCAAGCTGCTGTGTTCCCTCCCTGAGGACCGGGGGGGGGGGGGGAACGGAAGAAAGAAGACGAAAGAAAAGTAGAGTCAGACATAAGCCCGAGTAAGTCTAGTACTACTTTGTCTATGAATAAAGAACTGGGTATGATAAGTAATAACAAGAAGTGGGCATGCACTATAAACTTGGTTAAGTTGTCTAGGGTCGAATATACTATCGTACCCCATGTTAATCTCTGAACCCATATAAACTAGTTTCCAACTGGCACCCATAATCAGGGTGATGTGATCCATTCTATGATGATCGGCTCCTACTCGCATAGTTACATGTGTCTTACGGCCCCCCGATGTCTGTAGTTACCAATGCTGGTCCCACCATGGGGTGTATCAAGTCCCATAGTGGCAACCCGACACAACCTTAGAGTGCACAGGTATGCTACTGGTGTCCAGTGCCTTATTTTTCTGCTCCGGAGTGTGTGCACGCCCGCACTCCGTTAGAACCTACACTGCTACACCACCGCCGTCGCTTTGACCTCTTACAATCAGCCCAGTAATCGTGCCCCACTCTGCCTAGTTTCAGGGTATCCTGATACACCTTTTAGGGTTACTGCTGAAAAGGGTCCCCCGTTACTAGGTTTTCTATCTCTAGCCAACATGCTAAGTTGGTTAAGTGTTCCCTACCTAACCCCACCAGTCTGTTTAGTTTAGCATGTTCCATTTTGATTAAGTCTTTAGTTCACTTAATCCTAACAATTCTGACTCAGCCTTAATTGTCTTATTAAGGCCCTGGCCTCTCACATTAGACAGGTATTGCTGTGGCTGCCTGTTGCCGGTTGGTTCCAGGCAGTCTTACGCCACAACTCAGTCTAACCTCGGGTCCTTGCTGGGCTCCATGTTTAACCTCCCACATTGGATAGGTATTGTTGTGACTACTGGACAGCCGGGCGGTTCCGGGCAGGTTTACATCACAACTCAATCCAACCTCGGGTTAAACACATCGTATTTTCTACATTTACATATCTTGTCATTCTTCTTTATTTATATGTAAATATTTGCGGCCCATTATTAAGTTAATGGTGTAAAGATTACACCAATCACGGGCCCAACCCATACTTGAATTTGGGCCCTTCTATTTTATATTTTCATTCATTAATTAATTTTAACCCAACGTTATTTTCCCCCGTTTTACACGTCCGTTCATATATATTGGGCTTAGCCTTATAAAGCCCAATTTAGCCATGCGAAAGGGGAGGCTTATGGCGTATACACAAAAAGGGGAAGGTGAGCGCATGAACTTGCAATACGACGTTGGAAATACAAAATAGCAAATTGGTGTACTTGCATAGTGGTAACATAGGTGACATGAATCAAAGCATGTGAACTTGCATAGGTTTAACTACAACATGAACCTATATTCTTATTTAGGCAAAATGTCAAACATAAGCATGTCATAAATATTTCTAGCATAAGCATAGCATAATGTCAAACATAAGCATGGCATAAATACTTCTAGCATAAACATGGCATAAATACTTCTAGCATAAACATGGCATAATCATAAACAAGTCATGTTCATAAGGTTTCTACATGTTTACAAAGGGGATACTTTGTTACTAACACAAAAGCATAGTTCAACTTAATCATGGTTTAAGTCTAATCACATAACGATGGTATAAACATACTTATGCATAAAAATTCCTAATCATGGTGTTTGCTTTAAACTTGCAAAAAGGGATTTTTGAGTCTAACCTAGCCATGTCTCACATATGTCATCATATAATTCTTTTAAACAAGATAGACTTAATCATAGGTTTCAATTATGCCCAATATCATTCATAGCCTAGCCATATTCATAAGTTTTGCAAATACATGGATTATGGTGTCAAAATTCCAACATAGTTTCATATGAACTATAACAACCAAACTAGTTTCAATTACTTGCAAAATGATTTATGCACAAAATATACATCATGATGGCATAATAACAAAGCCCAAACTCGCATAAATTTCAATCAACTACATACATGTAGCTTCAACATAGATAACATAATTTGCGCAATATTCCAAACGTAAACTTGTATTGAACTACCGCATGTAGTTCTTTATAACATAATCCATAAATATCCAAACATATATAAATTGATAAGAACGCATAAATATGAATTACTTCCATTGCCACAATTCAAGCATACACATCAACACAGTTGTTTATTTATACCAAAGTAATACTCTACTTACAATGGCTGCGGTGAATTCTCTAATTAAGAGACACGATTCCTTTGTTGAATTGATTAGCTTTGAATTGCTTTAGGCTTAGAACTTTCTTCCTAACTTTCTCTCTAGTCGGCGGCTACTCTTTGTCGTTCCTCAGCAACATGGCGGCTATGTTCTTAATTTGAATGAATAGATTAGGGTTTAGTCTAGGGTTGTTTATATAGAGGTTAGGAATTGATTAGGACCATTGATGTTGCTAGGATAGATCGTAGCCATTCATTAGGAAGAGAGACCAATAAAAACCCGCCACCTAGCCCTAATGACAAAGCAGACCACAGAAATTCGACCACACACCGACCTGGCCAGCCAGGGCTAGACCAGACCTGGCCAGCAGGTCATTTTTGACCTGGGCGCACTTGGCAGGTGCGCCAGGTCAAAAATGTACTGGCGCACTTCACAGGTGCGCCAGTTCATTTTTGTTCTGGCGCACTTCCCAAGTGCGCCAGTGCATTCTGGCCCTTTTTCGGTTTTTCGCCCAACTTCGTTCGTCCATAACTTCTTCATACGATATCCGTTTTTCGAAAACTCGGACTCTATTTCACGTATTTTTCCGAGACGAACGCAATGGCGTATCCCGTTTCCCTTAGTTCTTTGATTTGAAATTAATTATACTTTAATTTGTGAGTTTCACAGTTATAGAATTCACGGGGTGTTACAGCGACCGAGGAGTCGACTAGGCAGTCGACACCCCCTAGGTCGACTGGGGAGTCGACTGGGAAGTCAACACCCCAAGGACCAGGTCGACTGCGCAGTCGACTTGGGTGTCGACCTGGTCCCCGAGCCCATTTTTGGGCCAGTGTTCGTTCTGATGTATCTAGTCCGATTTCTGTCCAGATTCATCTGCCTAAACCTATTTAAACAGGCCCAAACCTAGCCTTCTCTACACACAATTCTATTCTGCTTCTACTCTGCCTCTGTTCTTAATAAAAATAAAAATGGCGTCGCTACTCTGCTGGAATCAAAACTAGAAGCTAATCAACATCAACCTAAGCAACTCAATTCAAACTAGAGATTGAAGCTTCTACAACTTTCTACGACAAATTCACTTCTTCATTCGCTAGCCATGCTCAGTAAGTTCTAGTTATTTTCCGATTTAAATATTTGATTATAATACGGCATTGAATTAAAGTGAAATTGGATCTATATTTATCGATCCAGATCTATTTCTGATGTTTCTTGAATCTTGAGTTTTTGACTTGTCTATCTTTATTCTCATGACAAGTTCATAATCTATTCAGCCTGTTGTAAATTAGTTTTCTCGATTCATGTTAATATTATTATCAAATTGTAATCTTTAGGCCTGTGATGATGTTTTTCCCTCTGATCTTGCTTTTACTACGAATTCTACCTTTCCCCTATTTATTTTCTTTTGATGAACCTTGGTCAATTTCGGACCTTGGCCTAAAATCGCGATTTGCATACGAGATGTATAAGGGGGAATTATGGGATTATTGCCTATATGAATATGTTGGAATTATTGGCAACATGAAATTGGAAATTATCACTGTATCTGCAACTTTGGGGCTTGATCTGTAAATCTTGGTATAATCTTGTTATGGGGAAATTTGCATAAATAATATATACATGGAATTTGGCATTAATAGGATCTATGTAAAAAGGCATGAAACTTGGTATATATATAAATTGGCTAGGATTGGACACATATAAATTGATATTTGTAATTTTGACGTGGATAGTGACATATGTAAAAAGCTAGAACTTGTTATAGGTAAATTGGTGTAAACGTGGAATACATGTAGTTTGATGTGGAACTTGAACAGATGTAAATTGGCTAGAATTGGGCATATGTATATCGACATGAAAAGTTAGAACTTGGGCATATATATTAATATATAAAGTTGGGTTTTGGGTAGTTGGCTTGTATTGTAAATAAAAAGGCTATAACTTGGCATAACTTTATAGCAAATTTTAGTAATACTTTGGGAACACGTTTTGGGGTAAAAACGTGAGTTATGAACTTGATAATAGGCATAAGTTGAAAACTAGTAACTTGACATGAAACTTGCTTAGAAATTTGAACATTGTTATAACTTGAACATGGACATGACACTTAGAAAAAGTTGAAAATGGCCAACTCGAGGTTGGGTTGAGTTTGCAGTGTAAATCTGCCCGGAACCGCCCGGCAAATTCAGTGGCTGCAAACAATAGGATCCAATGTGGGAAGTTGGTCATATCGCACGTAAGACCCGAGGTTAGACTATGTTGTGGTGTAAATCTGCCCGGAACCACCCGGTAAATCCAGTGGCTGCAAACAATAGGATCCAATGTGGGTAGTTGGTCATATCGCACGTAAGACCCGAGGTTAGACTATGTTATGGAGTAAATCTGCCCGGAACCGCCCGGCAAATCCAGTGACCACAACAGTTAGTCTAATGTGAGAGGTTGAAGTGCATTAATGAATTAATGCCACGTGATAGGGTTAAGTCACGAACCGCTTGAATATACTTAACCAATTTAACACGTTGACGTGATAGGGTTAAGTCATGAACCGCTTGAATATACTTAACCAATTTAACACGATGACGTGATAGGGTTAAGTCACGAACCGCTTGAATATACTTAACCAATTTAACACGATGACGTGATAGGGTTAAGTCATGAACCGCTTGAATATACTTAACCAATTTGACATGATGGTTTGATAGGATTAAGTCACGAACCGCTTGAATATACTTAACCAATTTGGCACGATGGTTTGGTAGGGTTAAGTCACGAACCGCTTGAACATACTTAACCAACTTGACACATGATTCTTAGGGCTAAGTCATGAACTTGAACGACAACACTTAGCCAATTTGACATGGCACGTAGACGGGTTAAGTCACGAACTTGAATGACCACACTTAACCAACTTGACATGCTAGACTGATGGGGTTACGTCTCGAAATTAAATGACAACACTTAACCTGCTGGACGGAAACCCTAGTTACGCGGTCCTTTTCAGCAGTAACCCACTAGATATATCATGGTACCCTGGAACTAGGTAGGGTGGGGCACGATTACTGGGCTGATTGTAAGCGACCAGAATGACGGCTGAGTTGGTGCGCCATTGTAGGTTCAGGCGGACTACGGTCGTGCACGTAGTCTGGAGTTGAAAAAGCAGGCATTGGGCACCAGTAGGTTTACACTGTGCGTGCTTGATTCGTGTCGGTGGTTGGCACCCTAGGGCTTGATACACCCTATGGTGGACCTAGCACAGGTGACTACATTCGTGATAGGGCCATATGACACAGACACATGAACGAGATAGGACTTGTAGGGAGCCGATCGATTAATAGATCGTTTCGTGAGACCAAGTAATGGATAATTTCATGACATTGGGCAAGGGATCATTTTATAGTCAACACATGACACGAGTTGGGATACTAGTACGGTTGGTGCAGAGAAAATAGATATCATAGAAATATTTTAATGGTAAAGCAGAGAAATCTTGCGATGCTTGATAGAAATCTTGCGAAATTATACTTAGTTTATCTTGAATGGAAACCTGGCGATGTTATACTTGACAAAAACCGTATGAGGTTATTCTTAGTTATCTTTCCTGTAGCTTATCTTGTCATCATGCTTATGTTTACTTTCAGTTTATTCATGCCATGTTTTCTTTACTTGTTTTTATGTTGAAAGTCACTAGGACTTACTCAGTCTTTATGACTGACCAGTTTTGTTTCGCATCTTTTTCTTCCGTTTCCCCCCTCCCCCCCCAGGTTCGCAGGGTGGGAATACAGCTTAGTTCGGATCTTACCAAGCTCCAAAGCTATTTCATGTACGGCTTGGATTTCTCTTGGCTATGGCTTGCTTTGCTTTATTGGGGAATGATTTATAACTATGGTTTTATGCTTCTTTACTATTGCAAGACAGATTTCGATGTAACTGACTTAATAGCATTTTGATGTAAAAGGCTTTAGACCTTACTAGAAAAAAAAGCAATGAAATTTGGGTTTTCCTTCCGCTGTTTTATTTATGTTCTGTCTTGTAATATTTCTGTGTATGTTTACCTAGATAATACTCCACCAAAGCTAGTGCATTCCCTTTGTGAGTTACCCTAGCGGAGGTGGGGTGTTACATTTGGTATCAGAGCAGAAGGTTACTAGACTGGGCAAAAGCTTTTAAAAACCTTCTGAAATTATTTTCAAAACGTTTACAAAGAAGCATTTTTCTAAAGAAAAGTTTTGTTTTACGAAAGGCATGTTCCCCAAAGCCATATGCACCATCTTTTGATTCTCTCCTTGAGTCTCTTCTCTCTTTCTTTTTCACCATAGTTTGTAGGCATACAACACATGTCGGAGGGCAAAGTAGTGCCCAACTTCCATCTGTAGCCGCAGTAGTTCCATCTACGACTAATCTTATTTCAAGCTTTGTAGGGTTGCCGTGCGATAGAGGTAGCTTTCGAGAAACTTGTCAACAAGCTATACAAGGATAGTAAGAACGAGGATAAAGAACACAAGCCTAAGGATGAGAAACTTGTTGATAAGGCGTAATCCACGAAGGAGGAAAAGGTGAAAGGGAAGAGGTCAAAGTAAAAGAATAATAAAACCCATGACAAAAAAGAACATCGTTGGTATGGTAAAAAGGGACATGTAGTTAAGTATCATAGGACAAGGGCAAAGAACAAGATCGTCGAGAGGGCAATTGTATGCTCTCACTACTAGCATACCTAAGAGAGGTGGTAACGTTTCTATTAAAAGTTTAGCTTCTCTTTTCTATCATACCATGGGAACTTTGTTTTTATACATCCCATCCTTTTAATTCTGCCTCGATAGTTGAGTCTCTGCACCTTAGTACTAGCATAGTAGAGGGTCCCATTTTTGTCTCAAATCCTGTTGGGGAATCGGCTCATGTATTCATGATTTGTTTGGATTTGAGAATGTCTATGCTAAGTGTTGAGTTTAGAAGTACTGCTTATGTTTATGTTTTGGGCTATGGGTTGATTCTAGTGATGAAGTAGTTATCCAGTAAGGGTGACATTCTCGGTTTTGAAAAGAGGGTAGTTAGACTCTTGACTTGCCTCGGTAATACCCACGAGGTCGCATGTAACCTTTAGGGTTCTCTCATGATTAGTTCCCTAGAATTTCTTGACACATTTATTGATCCGCTCGAGTAGTGTTCACCACTAAGGCGGATGGTTCATTTCACTTATGCATGAGTTGTAGAAAGTCACCTTAGTAAGTACATTTGGCAACATGGTTGATATTTGTTATTTTCAAGAGATAGTTCTTCTACGTGGAATACCTCCTAGTAAGTGAATGAGATCCAAGATTCACTAGTGAATTTTGGAGAGCTTGCATGAAACCATGAGTACGTAGTTAAGTTTGAGCCGAGTATACTAGAAGGAGGATAAGTGAAAGTGGAACGAGAGGCAACAGTGAAATGAGTTCCAACTCATATTTTGGAAACAAGAATTAAGAATATGTGAAGTTAAAGACGGTCAAAGCACAATGGAGTTAAGCTCAAGGAAACGCGACTTAGAAGATTGAAGACTAGATACGTGCATCATATCTCTTTTTAAGAGTATATCCTTGGTCCCTCTTTTCCTGTAGAGCTTACTTGCATGTTATCTTTTTCCTCTCGGTCCTATTCTCAATCAAATTTCTATTGCAAACCCCATAGGGAGTATGACTCATCTGTTAGTAATACATTTTGGGGCTTGAGGGTGTCCGTTGGGTTGACTAAACTCTTTGGGTTTTATAGGATACGGGTTGGTTTTAGGAAGGGATTCCCTTGTGACCTAAAAGGAGTCCATCATGTTTCCTCGAAACGTATATTGGTTTGATTGAGTAATTCTTTGGGTGTCAGCCTGATGTTGATTTCAGTCTCCGGGGCTGGTGCTTAGGGAGTTCTTCTCCTGATCAGTATATATGTGACATATATTTCCAGTTTTGACATGGCCTAATGGGCACAAGGTTTTTACTTTCTTCTATCATTCGGCTATACCTTTAGGTAGGAACAATTGGGTGTAAACATGTGTTTGAGACATGTTATGATTGATGGTTGCAAGTGACTGCAAGTGGTTGCTCGTGGATGCATTTACACATTAGGCACTAGATCGGCTCAGTCACCTTTCATATTGCATATGCATGAGTGTTCATACTTGTTTATGGATGAATTTGAATGTGTTATCATGTGGATGTTGCATATGGATGGATGTTTGTGCACACATGTAGTGTTACTGTGACTAGGACTATTTGCATACATGTTGGACTCATGGCACTAGACGTATTTTGCATTAAGAAGATCAATCAAGCCTGATCATTTGCATTAGATAAGGAACATATACACACACTTTTTGCATATGTTCATACGGCATTAGAAATCTCTTAAGGACAATGTTTGCTTGTGGATGATGTTTTGAGTAGATGGATGATGGATGGTAGGATACATTCTTCCTAACTTAGAGATTTCGGGGACGAAATCCTTTAAGGAGGGGAGAATGTAACAACCCGAATTTTAACAACATGTTAAAAACATAAATCAAGGCAGAATTAAATTTTAAGATCAGAATCAAGGGAAACAGGTTGGGCCATTGCGTCCCTCTCGAAATTCTTCTTGGAAACGAGTCCGAGTTTGCGAGAATCGGAGTCCGTATGAGGGAAATATGACCCTCCGAAGTTTCAGAAATTTTCAGAGTTCAAAACAGTTCGAATTCGAGTTCAAATTCGAATTTCAAAACCCAGACAGACTAGGCAGGAAATTTCCCGCCCAGCACCCCAGGTCGACTGGGGAGTCGACTGGGCAGTCGACACCCCCCCAGGTCGACTGGGGAGTCGACTGGGCAGTCGACACCCCAAGGATCAGGTCGACTGCGCAGTCGACTTGGGTGTCGACCTGGTCCCCGAGCCCATTTTTGGGCCAGTGTTCGTTCTGATGTATCTAGTCCGATTTCTGTCCAGATTCATCTGCCTAAACCTATTTAAACAGCCCCAAACTTAGCCTTCTCTACACACAATTCTATTCTGCTTCTACTCTGCCTCTGTTCTTAATAATAATAAAAATGGCGTCGCTACTCTGCTGGAATCAAAACTAGAAGCTAATCAACATCAACCTAAGCAACTCAATTCAAACTAGAGATTGAAGCTTCTGCAACTTTCTACGACAAATTCACTTCTTAATTCGCTAGCCATGCTCAGTAAGTTCTAGTTATTTTCCGATTTAAATATTTGATTATAATATGGCATTGAATTAAAGTGAAATTGGATCTAAGTATGTTTATCGATCCAGATCTATTTCTGATGTTTCTTGAATCTTGATTTTTTGACTTGTCTATCTTTATTCTCATGACAAGTTCATAATCTATTCAGCCTGTTGTAAATTAGTTTTCTCGATTCATGTTAATATTATTATCAAATTGTAATCTTTAGGCATGTGATGATGTTTTTCCCTCTGATCTTGCTTTTACTACGAATTCTACCTTTCCCCTATTTATTTTCTTTTGATGAACCTTGGTCAATTTCGGACCTTGGCCTAAAATCGCGATTTGCATACGAGATGTATACGGGCGAATTATGGGATTATTGCCTACATGAATATGTTGGAATTATTGGCAACATGAAATTGGAAATTATCACTGTATCTGCAACTTTGGGGCTTGATCTGTAAATCTTGGTATAATCTTGTTATGGGGAAATTTGCATAAATAATATATACATGGAATGTGGCATTAATAGGATCTATGTAAAAAGGCATGAAACTTGGTATATATCTAAATTGGGTAGGATTGGACACATATAAATTGATATATGTAATTTTGACGTGGATAGTGACATATGTAAAAAGCTAGAACTTGTTATAGGTAAATTGGTGTAAACGTGGAATACATGTAGTTTGATGTGGAACTTGAACAGATGTAAATTGGCTAGAATTGGGCATATGTATATCGACATGAAAAGTTAGAACTTGGGCATATATATTAATATATAAAGTTAAGTTTTGGGTAGTTGGCTTGTATTGTAAATAAAAAGGCTATAACTTGGCATAACTTTATAGAAAATTTTAGTAATACTTTGGGAACACGTTTTGGGGCAAAAACGTGAGTTATGAACTTGATAATAGGCATAAGTTGAAAACTAGAAACTTGACATGAAACTTGCTTAGAAATTTGAACATTGTTATAACTTGAACATGGACATGACACTTAGAAAAAGTTGAAAATGGCCAACTCGAGGTTGGGTTGAGTTTGCAGTGTAAATCTGCCCGGAACCGCCCGGCAAATCCAGTGGCTGCAAACAATAGGATCCAATGTGGGTAGTTGGTCATATCGCAAGTAAGACTCGAGGTTAGACTATGTTGTGGTGTAAATCTACCCGGAACCGCCCGGCAAATCCAGTGGTTGCAAACAATAGGATCCAATGTGGGTAGTTGGTCATATCGCACGTAAGACCCGAGGTTAGACTATGTTGTGGAGTAAATCTGCCCGGAACCGCCCGGCAAATCCAGTGACCACAACAGTTAGTCTAATGTGAGAGGCTGAAGTGCATTAATGAATTAATGCCACGTGATAGGGTTAAGTCATGAACCGCTTGAATATACTTAAACCAATTTAACACGATGACGTGATAGGGTTAAGTCATGAACCGCTTGAATATACTTAACCAATTTAACACGATGACGTGATAGGGTAAGGTCACGAACCGCTTGAATATACTTAACCAATTTAACACGATGACGTGATAGGGTTAAGTCATGAACCGCTTGAATATACTTAACCAATTTGACATGATGGTTTGATAGGATTAAGTCACGAACCGCTTGAATATACTTAACCAATTTGGCACGATGGTTTGGTAGGGTTAAGTCACGAACCGCTTGAACATACTTAACCAACTTGACACATGATTCTTAGGGCTAAGTCATGAACTTGAACGACAACACTTAGCCAATTTGACATGGCACGTAGACGGGTTAAGTCACGAACTTGAATGACCACACTTAACCAACTTGACATGCTAGACTGATGGGGTTACGTCCCGAATTTAAATGACAACACTTAACCTGTTGGACGGAAACCCTAGTTACGCGGTCCTTTTCAGCAGTAACCCACTAGATATATCATGGTACCCTGGAACTAGGTAGGGTGGGGCACGATTACTGGGCTGATTGTAAGTGACCAGAACGACGGCTGAGTTGGTGCGCCATTTTAGGTTCAGGCGGACTACGGTCGTGCACGTAGTCCGGAGTTGAAAAAGCAGGCATTGGGCACCAGTAGGTTTACACTGTGCGTGCTTGATTCGTGTCGGTGGTTGGCACCCTAGGGCTTGATACACCCTATGATGGACCTAGCACAGGTGACTACATTCGTGATAGGGCCATATGACACAGACACATGAACGAGATAGGACTTGTAGGGAGCCGATCGATTAATAGATCGTTTCGTGAGACCAAGTAATGGATAATTTCATGACATTGGGCAAGGGATCATTTTATAGTCAACACATGACACGGGTTGGGATACTAGTACGGTTGGTGCAGAGCAAATAGAAATCACAGAAATATTTTAATGGTAAAGCAGAGAAATCTTGCGATGCTTGATAGAAATCTTGCGAAATTATACTTAGTTTATCTTGAATGGAAACCTGGCGATGTTATACTTGACAAAAACCGTATGAGGTTATTCTTAGTTATCTTTCCTGTAGCTTATCTTGTCATCATGCTTATGTTTACTTTCAGTTTATTCATGCCATGTTTTCTTTACTTGTTTTTATGCTGAAAGTCACTAGGATTTACTCAGTCTTTATGACTGACCAGTTTTGTTTCGCCTCTTTTTCTTCCATTTCCCCCCTCCCCCCCCCCAGGTTCGCAGGGTGGGAATACAGCTTAGTTCAGATCTTACCAAGCTCCAAAGCTCTTTCATGTACGGCTTGGATTTCCCTTGGCTATGGCTTGCTTTGCTTTATTGGGGAATGATGTATAACTATGGTTTTATGCTTCTTTACTATTGCAAGACAGATTTCGATGTAACTGACTTAATAGCATTTTGATGTAAAAGGCTTTAGACCATACTAGAAAAAAAAGCAATGAAATTTGGGTTTTCCTTCCGCTGTTTTATTTATGTTCTGTCTTGTAATATTTCTGTGTATGTTTACCTAGATAATACTCCACCAAAGCTAGTGCATTCCCTTTGTGAGTGACCCTAGCGGAGGCGGGGTGTTACAAGATATTAATTTAAGATGTATAAAAGTTTTGTTTATGTGGTTTAAAAAAAATGAAATTGAGTTGTTGAAAATAATTTGTAATATAATAATAAAGATATATTAAGAAAGTGTCATAAGAATTCTATTTATAACAGAATCAAAGGCAGTATATAATATTGTAAAGAATTTAATGTAAATAGAATTATTTTAACAAGAATTTACTTAATAATTAATTAAGTAAACGAGTTCGAGATTTAAATAAGGTTTTCAAAGAGAAACGTGTTGCTAATAAACTTCTATCTATTTTGAATATATGAATGTTGTTGGTTAAGGTCTAAGAGGTAAATAAAATACCCTTCTTAAACGATTCAATGATTATCCAAGGATGGCATTAGTTTATATACGAGAGTAGTTGAGGGAAACATAAGTTATGATTTCCGTAAATGATATTATAAACTATTTTTGAAAAGTTTATAAGTTGAACAAAATGAATTGGGAGAATATTCTTATTTTATAATAAGAAGTAAAAGGGATGTTTCAAATATTGAAAATTTTAAATGATATAATTAATAGATGGTTCATTGAAGAGGCCAAATGATATTGAGTATTGAATTAGTGAATCAATTTTCTTTTATGGATAAATGGTTGTTCTATTTGATAGTTAAATAACCGACTATCAAATTTGGCCTATACGATTGTTGATCCGGAAAGACCGGGATCGAATTTATATTCAAAAACTATTCCGTCCAACAAATACTAATACGTTAAAAATGCTGATTCGAGATGGTTCTATTGAAGACTATAGATCTTCATAGAGCGGAAGAATTACTTATAATCTGTGATAACCCCAAACTTCCGTAGTACGAAAGCAAGGATAATCATTGGAATATAACATAATTACAACTATAGCAGATCTCAGATAACATCAAAACACATAAATCATTACAGCGGACATAGGAATGTCATCAACATCTCAACATCAAAGGCATCAGAGTGGCACAGTTATAGGATACAACTTAGCAAATAGAAGTCTCAGCAATCAGAAATAAGTCTAAAAATCCATCAAGTACATCATAAATAAAGGATGTCTAAATGTCTCAGAGCATAAATAAAAAGATAAAAATGTCCTTCATCTTCTTTCCTTAACCATGTTCCAATCCAGATTGTATCCATAATACCTGAACCTATCACTTGGCTTCCCGTGTGGAAAGAGGGCACCCGAGTTTGCAAAGTGAAAAAACTACGAGTCAGTCATGGGACTGGTATGAGAAATCCTTTCTAACTTATCTAACAATATGGCTAATCACAGGACCACGACGCTACTGCGGAACGTGTTTACTCCATTTGATTTCCAGTGCATAAGTTTAACAAATTTTTATTCAAAAACAACGCAATGCTTTTTAGAAAAATGAAATCATTATAAGACTCAAGTCCCATCACACAATGCAATGCAAACCGGGGACAGAGTTTTACCTTATAATGATCAAATATGCTTGATATATAGAAAATAATATTTTAATATTATTATTAGTGTCTAATCAGTTTTAAAATACTTCGAAGTTAATGTATCAATCCTAGATAGCATAGTACCTCATCCTACTATGTCGCCATATATAGATTTACAATCAAAACCGTAATGTCGTATTAGAAATTGGGTTTCCGTCATGAGTCAAGGCTAGGGACGATCTCCTTACCAATTCGAGACACTCTAGCAATGTCTCAGGATCCCCCGCAGTGAACCCTTGGATCCTGCAGGGACGGTCCACAAATATAACTTAGTGGATTAGTTATGCCTAAACACACGCTTCCTAGTCCTATTAAACCTATAATTTGGTCACTATCGGCAAATAAATCCGAGGTACCTCATAATCCATCAACCACATAAGTAAAATGTCAGGGCTTGCAAAGCCCTGATACCACTTCTAGCTAGAAAGAAACGTGTGTACTCCCTGCGTTCCCTTGTCCCGTTTCTGACTCTTATCGGGGTGTGAGGCTCACGAGGTAACGCTATACACAAAGCTATGCCGAAATAGGCTATGCTTTGATCATCAACCACAAGGCTCTGCTTTTCAACCAAAGCCTCGATCATTTGCATCTTGGCATGCCACATTGACAGCCTACGCCATGCGATCGATAACTACTAATATATAACCTCTGAGCTCGTGCATCTCAGAGAAGGGTTTAAGCAAGAGAATAAATTAACCGCCACCAATCAGATATATATTAAATAGAAATCAATTTACGTGGAATGAAATCCAATGTCAGACACATATCCATTTACAAGTCTGTTCCGGGTCTGAACGAAACCGGAGACACCTTATTCCTCGTCCCGTATGTCCAATACAAAAGAGAGGTGCTGGCTTATCCAGAAAATCAACAAGTACGTCCGGACAACTACCACTTTAACCCTTTACTGGGAGCTAACCAATCTCGGACATCAGTAGTTATCCATTCGATGTGAAGATTGTCGGTCTTCAATCGCCGTCTTCAATATCTTTGATTTAAATCGTCATGTAATTATTTGAAATGAGATTGAACTCGGTCTTTTCAAATAATTCTTGCATATATGTAATTTAAAACCATTTCATATCGTTAATAATTTTTAATAACAATTTATCGCTATTTTAATTTATATAAAAATAGCTCAATTTAATTCAATGATGCTTCGGGCCAATCGGCGGCCCTGGCGCTGTTTTTATCAAAATTTGATTTACACTTTCCTCGAAATTTAACCGTTGGATTTTAACAAAATTTATATCGTTGGAAAGATCTTCCCAAAGCGGTCCTAACGTTTCCAGTTTTGGGAAAATCTGACGGTTGGATATTTCGGTATAATCGTTTAAGTTACGATTCTAAAACGCGAACTACCGCGTGTGATTCGTTTAATTTTTAATTTATATATATATATATATATATATATATATAATTATATATAAATATAAATCATTCGACGATTCTACTAACATGTTTAATACGTCAAATAATAGAATGTTTTAATTTGCATAGCCATTTCTACATGTTTGTGATGCCAAATAAAATTTATTTTATTTACATGGCAATTGAACTAATGATAAATAAAAAAAGCTAATTTTTTTATTTGTATTTCTATTTTTAACTCTTAACAAATAAAAGAAATATTTAATTTGTATATAGCTTCAATACATGTTTTGACAATAAAAATAATTCATACAAATCCTAATGTATGTATTGTCAATAAAAATGATGTTTTAACCTTGCTTAAAAATTCTAATATATGCATCGTCAATAAAATGTTATTTTAACCTTGCATATAAATTCTAATATATGCATCGTCAATAAAATTTTATTTTAACCTTGCGTATAAATTATAATACATGCATCGTCAATAAAATGTTATTTTAACCTTGCATATGAATCCTAATATATGCATCGTCAATAAAATGTTATTTTAACCTTGCATATAAATTCTAATATATGCTTCGTCAATAAAATGTTATTTTAACTTTGCATATAAATTCTAATATAATCATCGTCGGTAAAATGTTATTTAAACTTTGCATATAAACTCTAGTATATGCATTGTTAATAAAAATGATTCTTTGACTATTGTTGAAAATTCCTTTTTCCTAGTTTCTTACATTACATTAAAAATGTGAATTTTTAATGTAGACATGTTTTTAGTTTAAAACATGAACATTTCTCTATTTCCTTACATTACATTAAAAATGTGAATTTTTAATGTAGACATGTTTTTATTTTAAAACATGAACATTTTTCTAGTTCTTATTTCAATTCAACAAAATGATAAAAATGGTCTTTTCATTTTTGTTGAAAATTCTAATTCAACAAAATGATAAAAATGGTTCTTTTCATTTTTGTTGAAGTAATTCAACAAAGTGAACATTTTTGTTTAACAATTTGAATTTGAAAAAAATGTATAATTTTGTTTCAACTACTCTAATTTGAAAAAAAATTGAACATTTTTATTTCAACTAAACAATTTGACAAAAATTAACATCTTACTTTCAACTAGACAATTTGACAAAAATTAACATCTTAGTTTCAACTAGACAATTTGACAAAAATGACCATTTTAGTTTCAACTAAACAATTCGACAATAATGACCATTTTAGTTCCAACTAAACAATTCGACAATAATGACCATTTTAGTTTCAACTAAACAATTCGACAATAATGAACAATTTAGTTTCAACTAAACAATTCGACAATAATGACCATTTTTGTTTCAACTAAACAATTAAGCAAAAGTGATAATTTTTGTTTAACTAAACTATTGAATAGAAGTGATGATTTTTGTTTCAACTAAACTATGAAACAAAAGTGATGATTTTTGTTTCAACTAAACTATTAAACAAAAGTGATGATTTTGTTTGCAATCAAACTACGAAACAAAAACGATAATTTAAAGGAAATCCTTTTATTATAATCTCTTTATCCTAATCTTTTTATTTTAATCTTTTTATTATAATGAAAACAAATCTTTGACAAAAACCATGTTTCATGTAAACAATAAAAATGAGATTTTTATTATAAATTTAAATTATGTTTCATGTAAACAATAAAAATGAGATTTTTATTATAAATTTAAATTTGACAAAACCATATTTCATGTTAACGATAAGAATGAATGTTTTATTGTAAATCTAAATTTGACAAAACAATGTTTCATGCTAACAATAAAAATGAAATTTTATTGTTAATCTAAATTTGACAAAACAATATTTCATGCTAACAATAAAAATGAAATTTTATTGTTAATCTATTTTTGACAAAACAATATTTCATTTTAACAATAAAAATGAAATTTTATTGTTAATCTAAATTTGACGAACCATGTCTCATGTTGACAATAAAAATGAAATTTTTATTGTTAATCTTAATCTAAATAAACCATGTTTCATGTTTCTCAATAAAATATGAAACTATATTATAAAATCAAATCAATATTCATAAACCTGAAATAAAACTTTTATTTCAAATCGAGATCTAACAATAAACTATAGAATCTAAATAAAAGAAAGAATTTCTATTGTCGATCAAAATCTAACAACCATGAGCATCACAATCAACAATCAACATTCAACAAATTCAAATCCCAAGCATCACAGATCTGATTTTTAGTAACATAACTACATGGATTGCAAATAGCGAGAAATAATTAAATTTTTAATTATAAAAATAGAAATCTCATAGTCGTGTTTTAATTCTAAATAATTCAGAATCGAATTTTGTCCAAAATTTGATCTGCTTAGAAACAGTTCTAATCATTCCAGAAGTGTAGATCTCGGACTCACGATCGTAACGGATCTGAAATTATTCAATTCCGAGTTCGTATGCATTAGGTATGATTTAATTTAGATCGATAATATTTGAAAATAAATTAATTAAATAATTTAATTTAAATATTACCCTCTTCTTCCTTTAACCGATTAAGGCCGCGTATAAACCCAATTTGTTCGATTCTAGGTCAAGCTTTTGTGATCAAATGGTGCAGCGAATCAAAGATCGGATGGTGTGGCATTGCAGGGGGAGGGGTGGCGCACGTTCGCCGACAAGGGGGCCTAGCTCAGTGGCGAGATGGTGGCACGGAGGCAGTCGAGACGAGGTCACTTGCCGGCCTTGGTTCTCGAGCTACACGCCACGATTTCGAGTGAACTTGGTATGGATGCATAGAGGACGGAATTCTCTACAAAAAACTCAACAGGCTCGACTGATTTTGGTAAGAGGATAAAGAGTTATTTGAGGAGGAAGAAAGGAGCAATGGTGGCCATTGAAAACAAGGCGGCGGTTGTATGTTTGAAATTAGGGTTTGGTTTTTCTATTATTTATAATATAATCATATTTAAAGTTCTAATTATTGGTTTAGCCTAATTATTGGTTTAGCCCATTAATCCTCAACAGCTCCAATTTCAGCCCAGTAAAAGTTATTCCTATCCAATTTCCCCCGTTCCGGACACAATGGGCTAGGTACCATCAGCCCAGTCGATCGTTTTCAGCCTGTTTTCTTTAATTTAAAATTAAAATCATTTATTTATTTAATTCGATTGTACATTTAAATTCACCGGGGCCACAAACGGACTCCGAAAATTCCAAAAAAATAAATCTAGTTATGTTTTGACGATACGGTCCTAACAATATTAATTTCATCGAATTTGGAGACCAATTGAAAAATGGCCTTTTTAACGGTCGATTAAATTCAACAAAATTATCGAACACAGTTTAATTTACCACGCTCACAAATTAGTTCCAAAAATTATGGAAAATTGAACTTAGCAATAATTTGACATTCCGGATCCGACAAAAATGGTCTCATCGAAAACAGAGGTCATTTGTAAAATGACTATTTATACGGGCTATAAATTATGTAAAATTCCATAGCGACCGTTGTGAATATTCAACTGGCCATAACTCTTTATTCCCGCTATGAAATTTCGATTTTTCGGATTTGTTGGAAAGATATTTTTAAACAAATTTAAATATTTTTGGTTTTACTAAAATATGATTTATTTTGAATCCCGTACATTTAGTCAAAGTTCAGATTCAAATTTTCAAACTACCATGCTATTTCTAACTCCTTTTAAAATTAAAATAAATATATTCGTTCTAACTTCGATTTTGAATCGTTATTATTTAAAATAAATTATTTTAACTATTCAAAATTCATTGAAATAGCCAAAATAAAAATTTTAAATTGGTTCTGATTTTCCGGGTTGTTACATAATCTCTTACTTACAACTAGAGAAAAACTATGATTCTGTCGTGAATGGAAATCTACGGATCTGCAAGAACTTCTCGCTACCGATTCTCAGGGTGTTTCCTTGGATGCAGTAGGAGGGTGCCTTCGGTTCATCCTGTTCCTGGGTAACGTATATGAATGAGTGTCAGACAGAGTACTTCTGGAAAGATCACGTACATTGATTTCTTCAACCGTACTGGGAGTGGAAGCCTAGAAGGAAACTTGTAACAACCCGAAAATCTGGGCCAGTTTAAAATTTTTATTTTGGCAATTTTAGCGAATTTTGAATATTTAAAATAAATTATTTTAAATAAAAACGACGAGAAATTTATTTTGAATATAATTTGAGCGTATATATTATATACGTCGTCGTTAGAATATAAATATTTTATTTTAATTATAAAAGGCAGTGAAAATGGCGCGGTAGTTCGATAATTCGATTTCAAACTCCAATTGAATGTACCGGGTGCAAAACAATCCGGATTTTAGTGAAACCAAAAACATTAGGATCTATTTGATGATATCTTTCCAACGAATCCGAAAAATCAAAATTTCATAGCGGGAATCAAAAGATATGTCCAGTTGAAAATTCTGAATAGTCGCTATGGAATTCAGGCCCTTAAAAATAGCAATTTTGCAAACTACCTCGGATTTCGACGAAACCACTTTTGTTGGATCCGGGATATAAAATTATTGCTAGATTCCAAATTTCATAATTTTTCGAATCAATATGTGAGCGTGGCGAAGGAAAACGCGTTTGACCAGTTTCAGTTGATTTTAATCGACTGGAAAATGGCCATTTTTCTAACGGTCTCAGAATTCGACGAAACTAGTTTTGTTAGGACCGTATTGTCAATACGAAGCTAGAAAATATTTTTCGAGAATTTTTAGAGTTAGTATGTGACCCCGGTAATTTGAAATGTACGTTTAAAAATTCAGTATAATGAATTAAATGTAAATTTAACGAAAACTGATCGAAACAGTCGGGTTGGCTTACCAGACATATCCCATTGTGTTCGGAATGTGGGTAATTAGTTTGAGACGACAATCGTTGGGTTTGATTTGGTGTTCGTATGTAAAATCTCATTTATTGAAATTAAATAATAATTTAATATATATAACCCTAGGAATTATTGGATTGGTCGACCCTCTCTCCATTCAAACCCGCGGTCAACGACTCCTATCCACCTCCAGGAGCGATTCGACGATGGGAAAGCTCCATCGTTCTCCACCAATCTCCACTCAATCCGCTCACCAATACCACCAACCCCTAATGCGAAAACGTTGGCCTCCCAGACACCCACCTCTTCAACGGTCGGGATCAGAAATCAGCGCCGAAGGTGGCCAAATCGGGGGCTTAAAGTACGGGGGTTTGATTGGGTTTTCTGCGCCAACGAGGAGCTCGAGTTCGTCGGACTTTTGGGTGGGGGACGGAAGCTCCAAGCTCGACGATGTGTTGGCCTCCGATTCTGGTCCGACGCTATGTGGAGGTGGCGCAGGCGGTTTCCCCAAATCGATGAAGACGGCGAGGGTTTCCAGATGCAAACTGCAGCGAGTTTTTTTAGCTTAACTAATTTAAATTTAAATACACAAGTTTAAAATCAGTTTGTTATTGAAATTAAAATCAGTTTGTGTATGAAATTAAAATCTGTTTGTTTAGAACAGTATAAAAATATAGTTTTAAAATATTTAAAACAGTATAAAAATATGGTTTTTAAAATATTTAGAAAAATATAAAGGTGGGATCTTTTAAAATATAAAACTTTGAGATAAAGATATACAAGATTTGATTTTGTTAATAAAAAAAGATTTGATTTTGTTAATCAAAAAAAAAAGATTTGATTTTTTATTATGAAATGTATAGATTTTTATTTAAATAAAAATATGAATTTTTAGGACAATGAGGTTATAATTTTATCATGCATAACGAGTTATAAAGATTCGGGTTTTATTTATATGAAGTTAGCAAGAATTTAAAATATGATTTTTATATTTTTTAAAGTATTAAAAATATAATCTTTCATATTGTAGAAGGATAAAAATGTGATCTTTATAATGATATGTTTGAAAAGGCGAAATCTTTATATAGAGAATAGCGAGATAAAAATATAATTTTTATCTATATTGTAGCAATGTAAAAATAGAATTTATATCCATATAGCGTGATTATAAAAATGTGATTTTCATAGCAAAGTAAAAATGTGATTTTTATATATTGAACATTGAAGTAAAAATATGATTTTTATATATTGAACATTGAAGTAAAAATGTGATTTTTATATATTGAACATTGAAGTAAAAATGTGATTTTTATATATTGAACATTGAAGTAAAAATGTGATTTTTATATATCGAATAACGAAGTAAAAATGTGATTTTTACATATGTAGAGGATACGGGCAACGAAGATGACAAAAATGCGATAAAGATGAAGATTTCTATCAAAGAAGAGTCAAGATGATTGGATAGCTATGTGAGAACTTCTCACTCTTCAAATTTCTTTTTTTCTAGTTATATATATATATACTAGGATGCAGACGGTGTTTAGTAGCACCCGACACAATCGTCCACAGACCATGGACTTGTTTGTTTGGTTGCATAGATTAGTTAGATGATTTGATGTGAATTTGGTTGTTTGGTGAATTTGATTGATGTGTGAATGGCGTGGGCCTTCACTAGACCGGGGATAAGGCTAGGCCTTGTCCCGTTTCTAGTATCGTGCTGTTATGCCGCCGAAATTTTCTAAAATATGTTAGAAAAATAAAAATATCATTTTATTGAATAAATGAACCGAATAGAATATTCATAGTTTGAATAAAATATTTTGATCGTTAAAAATATAATTTTTTAACGTGGAAGTGAATAAAATAAAATATTCATTTGCAAACCGGACGGTTTGTTTATGTACACCTATTTGAAGGACATTGATTGGGTCGATAAATTTTACACATCGCCCAACTGCACAAATAAAAATCTGTGTTTGATTGCTTGAAACCCCACACGGGTGTTGGGATGAAATTTGAAGTTCACTCATCCTGATTGATTAAATACGTCGATCGATTGATTGACAGGCTGTTGATAGATTGACGCCATTTTGACGTGAACGATATTTATATCGATTTTATTCAAATTGTAGTGAATATTAAAGTGAATTTAAATTCGAATTTAGTTGAGTTGATTTGAAATTCTAAATAAACTGAAAAGGTTTGAAATTCGAATAGAATCGAAATTGAATTGAAATCGTTTTGAAATGAATTTGAAATAGAATTGAAATCGTTTTGAAATGAATTCGAATTGAAATTGAATTGAATTGAAAACGAACTGAAATTGAATTAGAAATCAATTTGAATTAAAATCGATTTGAAATGAATTTAAAACGAATTTATATTGGAATATTCAATTTTGATTTGAAATTGAATATGAAGTTGAAACCGCTTTGAAAATGAATTGAAAAACGATTTATAAAGCACGTTTTAAATTGAAATCGATGAAGTATATATTATATATATTATATATATATAATATAATGGCCTGAATAGAACGCGCCGCGCCACGGCAGTTCGCGAATTTCGACCATTGACTTCGAACGGATATTGCGGGAGATCCGACCGTCGGATTCTCCTAAAACGGGAACCGTTGGGTTCGCATCGAAAAGAACTTTCTAACAAATGTGAGAAATTAGAAATCTAACGGTTGGATTTGGAATTATGTCCAAATCAAATTTGAAAAAGGTCGCTGTAAGTGCAGTTCGATGGCCATTGATGGAAATCGACTGTACAGGCCTTGATAAAATTATTAAAAATGGTAATAATTTGTGTAAAATCATAAGAAATGATTTAGAAAGGATTGGGATGAAAAACTCCATATTTGAAAAGATAAAAATAGATTTTTATCGAAATGAACTAGTTTTGAACTAGAATTATAATTCTATTTATTTTTAAATAAACAAATTGAATTAGAAAATGGTTTTGAAAATAACCAGAATTTCCAATGATTGCATTTGAATGGATTTGAATCGAAATTGTCTTCGGAATATTTCGATGTTGTATTCCGCGATTATACAGATGTTGTTATGGAAATTTGAAAGATATAGATATATATATATCGTTATTTCCAATACGATATCTGTTGATCGTAGAATTTGATATTGAATATAAGCTGATATATTTTCTATTCAGGGCCTTGTATTTAATATCAAATGTGATTTGGGTTTGTCGTGAATGGTGTCATGACTAACACTGTTCTTGAACCCAGTTGAGAAAAGATTAAATCTTTTTATTTAGATTTAATGAAGTGTACCAATTAAATAATATTTAATTGGAATTGAATTGATATTGATTTTTGGGTTTATCGTGGACAGTGTTTTAAATAGCCCTCGTTCTTTAACCCGATAATTAATGGAATGTGACTTTGGGTTTATCGTGAACCGTGTTTCAAATGACACCGATTCTTTAACCCAGTTAAAGATTAAAACTAAGTGGAGTTTTAATGAATCTTTAATTAGATTGAAAAGATCGAGAATGGAGTATCACCAGTTTTACTCCAAGCGATAGTTAAATCTTTAATTAGATTTAAACGTGAAATGGTAATTGAATTTACCGATAACACCGTGGTGTTAGATATGAAGTATGACCAGTTTTACTTCCTGGGATGAATAGGTTGGGATTGGGAAATTAAAACAAATGATTACTTCGATAAGGTTCGTTAATCCCGACTAGTTGAATCAAAATTCAAAAGAAGATTAAAGAATAAATTCAAGGAATTTATCTTTGATAAAATTAATGGGAACCTCTCCCTATGAATGTGAAATTTAGAAACTAACTGTCGGTTAGCCAAGCAGAATGGTTTTCTGGATATTGATCTGATGTTGGTTTCGGCCTTCGGGGTTAATATTTGGGAAATTATTCTCTTGATTAATTTACGGTTAGTGACTGATGAATTGGAATGAGGCGTATGTTGTGTTTGTGTAACACTTATTTAAAATATACGCGAGTTATTCGGAAAGACCGGGTTTATCCCATTCTGAATAACTGATACGACGATAAGTCGAAGATGAAGACGATGGTCGAAGACCGGAGGTCTTCACGTCGTTTGGGTGATTACTGATGATCTTGATTGGGTTGTACACCCAAGAAGATGGAAACAGTTGGTGATCGTCCAGACGTACTTGGAGATCGATGGATATGTGGGGTACTAGGTGCCTCCGGTTTCGTTCAGACCTAGAACGGACTTGTAAATGGACTGTGTGTCTGACATTGGATTTTAGTCCGTGTGATTGATTTCTATTAAATATATATCTGTTTGGCGGCGGAGAATTTATTCTCTTGCTTAACGCCCTTCTTTGAGACGTACGAGCTCAGGGGTTATATATTGATGGATGTCAATCGCATGGAGTGAATTGCCTGTGTGGCATGCCTAAGTGGCAAATGATCAAGGCTTCTGTTGAAAAGCAAAGTCTTGTGGTGATGATCAAAGCACAGCCTGTGTGGCACAGCTTTGTGTAACGTGAATTCGCGAGCCTCACCCCGGTGGTGAACCAAAAACGGGAGACGGACCTCAGGGGGGACATGCGTTTTCTTTCTAGCTAGGGTGGTGTCAGTGACCTACCAGCCCTGACATTTATATACTTTTCATCTGTGTGGTTATTGCTGTTGCGAGGCGCCTCGGTTTGATCGGACGATCCGGGTCCGATGGAGTCATTCGTTGGCTCATTTACGCCCCAAAGGGCGGAGAAACGTATTGTTCAGGCATTATAATCCACATCGGTGGACCGACCCTGACGATCCAAGGTACGGTTGCGGCTGTGCCTGAGGGGCGGGATAGAGCGTCTCGAATCGGTTGAGGACTATCTTTTGCCTCGGTTCACAGACGGAAATCCAATTTCCAAATACGTGACATTTGCGGTTTTAATTGTAGAACTAGTATGGCGACATGATATATGGTACCCATGCCGCCTATGATTGATACTTATGATTTGAAGTTGTTTTATACACTATGCACTTATTATAGTATCAAATGATTTGTTTTAAACGTATCAAGCATTCTTTGGCTGTTATAAGGGAAAACCCTATCCCCCGGCTTGCGTTGCATTGCATTGTGTGATAGGACCTTGGCCTTATAACAGCTTCATTTTTCTTTATTTAGCATTGCGCTGTTTTGTTATATGCACTGGTATTCTTGGGAGGAAACCCGTTCCGTGTTATACGGCGTGGTCCCTTGATTTACCTTACTTTGAAAATAAAGATAATAACTGCTTTAGTTCTCACACCAGTCACATGACTGACCTGGAGTTTATTGTTTTAACCTAAACTCTGGGTGCCCTTATTTTGACACGGGCAGCTAGTAGTTTTGGTTTTGCAGATTTATATTCACAGGATCCTGGTTTACAGCTGGAACGATATCCGGAAAGCTTTGTATCCGTATATCTCCTTCTAGTTGTATATTGTATTATTTTCCGCTGCTATGTAATTTATCGTAATCTCTGATATTTCTGTGTAATATTTATTCATTTATACTCTGTATATTCTTGTATTCTGATGCATTGTTGTAATATAAAATGAAATGTTCTTCTGTTTGCGTTCTATTTTGTCGTGTTCTCAAAACGATATGGCGTTTCGAACGGTCTGGGTCGGTTTAGCGACCGGTTCGGACCGAGCGAAATTCCTTGCCGTCACAGTTGGTATCAGAGCTTTGGTTTACAGAGCTCGAGAACAAGACACATTAGAACCATACGAAAGAATTCATCAGATATTGGATTAGCAATATCCAATTAGAATGACTCGTTAGAGATAGGATCTGTAGTATCCTAGAACGAGTGTGAAGAGTATATTTTCCAATTGAAAACAATTTTGTTTTGAAAATTCAAATCGTTTTATACGTATTTGAATATTTTATTTGTATTGATTTGGACAATCTAGTATATAAAGGTTTTGCATATACGCGTCATGAACGTATATTCGAAGTTTTAATATACTGGATAGATATAGGATTACACTCTAGTCGCTCGGAGATGATTTTGATGATGGAGCTCCATCACCAAAATTTATGTTCGTGTTTCGAAGGTGTGATATCTATATATTTCCATTAGACTGGTGTGAGAACCAAAACTTATATAGATAGATTTATTTGTTGTGATTTGGCATCAAAAACATGATTTTTTGTATATATATATATATATATCAAATTATGAATTTGAAACGTTAATCCACTAATTGATTGATGTTTGTGTTGTTTGGTTATTTGTTTGCTAATTTTGAACCATTATGCCTATTTGAACCAAATATTGAGTTGTATTGAAAATTGGTCGCATTTGCTTGCATATACATATACTTACATTGAACAGGTCGTAGCAAGGAGGCTAGAGCCGAAGAATAAAATTTGTTTGCCCGACAAATAGGTACATGTTTACTGTAATTTCCTGTTTTGTTTGGGTGATGATGATTTTATGAGCCTATTGGCTAGCCGTTTGGCTTTCTCTTTTTCTTTTTGAGATCAGAAGGCCTGTATGGCAATTTCGGGATTTTCCCGTGGCTCCCGGTGCAGGGGAGGTTATGGCGAAATTTTTCGAAAATTCCGGGTGTTAGCCAAATTTTTGAAGAATTTGAAAATTCTCAGAAACTGAAAAGTTGGAGAATGGAAGCCAGATCGAGCGTAGAGTTGATTAATCAAACCACTTTCGACTTTGTTCCTTTTCGGGGACGAAAAGTTTTAAGTGGGGGAGATTGTAACAACCCGAAAATCTGGGCCAGTTTAAAATTTTTATTTTGGCAATTTTAGCGAATTTTGAATATTTAAAATAAATTATTTTAAAAAAAAACAACGAGAAATTTATTTTGAATATAATTCGAGCGTATATATTATATACGTCGTCGTTAGAATATAAATATTTTATTTTAATTATAAAAGGAATTGAAAATGGCGCGGTAGTTCGATAATTCGATTTCAAACTCCAATTGAATGTACCGGGTGCAAAACAATCCAGATTTTAGTGAAACCAAAAACATTAGGATCTATTTGATGATATCTTTCCAACGAATCCGAAAAATCAAAATTTCATAGCGGGAATCAAAAGATATGTCCAGTTGAAAATTCTGAATAGTCGCTATGGAATTCAGGCCCTTAAAAATAGCAATTTTGCAAACGACCTCGGATTTCGATGAAACAACTTTTGTTGGATCCGGGATGTAAAATTATTGCTAGATTTCAAATTTCATAATTTTTTGAATCAATATGTGAGCGTGGCGAAGGAAAACGCGTTTGACCAGTTTTAGTTGATTTTAATCGACTGGAAAATGGTCATTTTTCTAACGGTCTCAGAATTCGACGAAACTAGTTTTGTTAGGACTGTATCGTCAATACGAAGCTAGAAAATATTTTTCGAGAATTTTTAGAGTTAGTATGTGACCCCGGTAATTTGAAATGTACGTTTAAAAATTCAGTATAATGAATTAAATGTAAATTTAACAAAAACTGATCGAAACAGTCGAGTTGGCTTACCAGACATATCCCATTGTGTTCGGAATGTGGGTAATTAGTTAGAGGCGACAATCGTTGGGTTTGATTTGGTGTTCGTATGTAAAATCTCATTTATTGAAATTAAATAATAATTTAATATATATAACCCTAGGAATTATTGGATTGGTTAGCCCTCACTCCATTCAAACCCGCGGTCAACGTCTCCTTTCCACCTCCAGGAGCGATTCGACGATGGGAAAGCTCCATCGTTCTCCACCAATCTCCACTCAATCCGCTCACCAATACCACCAACCCCTAATGCGAAAACGTTGGCCTCCCCGACACCCACTTCTTCAACGGTCGGGATCAGAAATCAGCGCTGGAGGTGGCCAAATCGGGGGCTTAAAGTTCGGGGGTTTGATTGGGTTTTCTGCGCCAACGAGGAGCTCGAGTTCGTCGGACTTTTGGGTGGGGGACGGCAGCTCCAAGCTCGACGATGTGTTGGCCTCCGATTCTGGTCCGACGCTATGTGGAGGTGGCGCAGGCGGTTTCCCCAAATCGATGAAGACGGCGAGGGTTTCCAGATGCAAACTGCAGTGAGTTTTTTTAGCTTAACTAATTTAAATTTAAATACACAAGTTTAAAATCAGTTTGTTATTGAAATTAAAATCAGTTTGTGTATGAAATTAAAATCTGTTTGTTTAGAACAGTTTAAAAATATAGTTTTAAAATATTTAAAACAGTATAAAAATATGGTTTTTAAAATATTTAGAAAAATATAAAGGTGGGATCTTTTAAAATATAAAACTTTGAGATAAAGATACACAAGATTTGATTTTGTTAATAAAAAAAGATTTGATTTTGTTAATCAAAAAAAAAAAGATTTGATTTTTTATTATGAAAAGTATAGATTTTTATTTAAATAAAAATATGAATTTTTAGGACAATGAGGTTATAATTTTATCATGCATAACGAGTTATAAAGATTCGGGTTTTATTTATATGAAGTTAGCAAGAATTTAAAATATGATTTTTATATTTTTTTAAAGTATTAAAAATATAATCTTTCATATTGTAGAAGGATAAAAATGTGATCTTTATAATGATATGTTTGAAAAGGCGAAATCTTTATATAGAGAATAGCGAGATAAAAACATAATTTTTATCTATATTGTAGCAATGTAAAAATAGAATTTATATCCATATAGCATGATTATAAAAATGTGATTTTCATAGCAAAGTAAAAATGTGATTTTTATATATTGAACATTGAAGTAAAAATGTGATTTTTATATATTGAACATTGAAGTAAAAATGTGATTTTTATATATTGAACATTGAAGTAAAAATGTGATTTTTATATATTGAACATTGAAGTAAAAATGTGATTTTTATATATCGAATAACGAAGTAAAAATGTGATTTTTACATATGTAGAGGATACGGGCAACGAAGATGACAAAAATGCGATAAAGATGAAGATTTCTATCAAAGAAGAGTCAAGATGATTGGATAGCTATGTGAGAACTTCTCACTCTTCAAATTTCTTTTTTTCTAGTTATATATATATACTAGGATGCAGACGGTGTTTAGTAGCACCCGACACAATTGTCCACAGACCATGGACTTGTTTGTTTGGTTGCATAGATTAGTTAGATGATTTGATGTGAATTTGGTTGTTTGGTGAATTTGATTGATGTGTGAATGGCGTGGGCCTTCACTAGACCAGGGATAAGGCTAGGCCTTGTCCCGTTTCTAGTATCGTGCTGTTATGCCGCCGAAATTTTCTAAAATATGTTAGAAAAATAAAAATATCATTTTATTGAATAAATGAACCGAATAGAATATTCATAGTTTGAATAAAATATTTTGATCATTAAAAATATAATTTTTTAACGTGGAAGTGAATAAAATAAAATATTCATTTGCAAACCGGACGGTTTGTTTATGTACACCTATTTGAAGGACATTGATTGGGTCGATAAATTTTACACATCGCCCAACTGCACAAATAAAAATCTGTGTTTGATTGCTTGAAACCCCACACGGGTGTTGGGATGAAATTTGAAGTACACTCATCCTGATTGATTAAATACGTCGATCGATTGATTGACAGGCTGTTGATAGATTGACGCCATTTTGACGTGAACGATATTTATATCGATTTTATTCAAATTGTAGTGAATATTAAAGTGAATTGAAATTCGAATTTAATTGAGTTGATTTGAAATTCTAAATAAACTGAAAAGGTTTGAAATTCGAATAGAATCGAAATTGAATTGAAATCGTTTTGAAATGAATTTGAAATAGAATTGAAATCGTTTTGAAATGAATTCGAATTGAAATTGAATTGAATTGAAAACGAACTGAAATTGAATTAGAAATCAATTTGAATTAAAATCGATTTGAAATGAATTTAAAACGAATTTATATTGGAATATTCAATTTTGATTTGAAATTGAATATGAAGTTGAAACCGCTTTGAAAATGAATTGAAAAACGATTTATAAAGCATGTTTTAAATTGAAATCGATGAAGTATATATTATATATATTATATATATAATATAATGGCCTGAATAGAACGCGCCGCGCCACGGCAGTTCGCGAATTTCGACCATTGACTTCGAACGGATATTGCGGGAGATCCGACCGTCGGATTCTCCTAAAACCGGAACCGTTGGGTTCGCATCGAAAAGAACTTTCTAACGAATGTGAGAAATTAGAAATCTAACGGTTGGATTTGGAATTATGTCCAAATCAAATTTGAAAAAGGTCGCTGTAAGTGCAGTTCGATGGCCATTGATGGAAATCGACTGTACAGGCCTTGATAAAATTATTAAAAATGGTAATAATTTGTGTAAAATCATAAGAAATGATTTAGAAAGGATTGGGATGAAAAACTCCATATTTGAAAAGATAAAAATAGATTTTTATCGAAATGAACTAGTTTTGAACTAGAATTATATTTCTATTTATTTTTAAATAAACAAATTGAATTAGAAAATGGTTTTGAAAATAACCAGAATTTCCAATGATTGCATTGGAATGAATTTGAATCGAAATTGTCTTCGGAATATTTCGATGTTGTATTCCGCGATTATACAGATGTTGTTATGGAAATTTGAAAGATATAGATATATATATATATTTCGTTATTTCCCATACGATATCTGTTGGTCGTAGAATTTGATATTGAATATAAGCCGATATATTTTCTATTCAGAGCCTTGTATTTAATATCAAATGTGATTTGGGTTTGTCGTGAATGGTGTCTTGACTAACACTGTTCTTGAACCCAGTTGAGAAAAGATTAAATCTTTTTATTTAGATTTAATGAAGTGTACCAATTAAATAATATTTAATTGGAATTGAATTGATATTGATTTTTGGGTTTATCGTGGACAGTGTTTTAAATAACCCTCGTTCTTTAACCCGATAATTAATGGAATGTGACTTTGGGTTTATCGTGAACCGTGTTTCAAATGACACTGATTCTTTAACCCAGTTAAAGATTAAAACTAAGTGGAGTTTTAATGAATCTTTAATTAGATTGAAAAGATCGAGAATGGAGTATCACCAGTTTTACTCCAAGCAATTGTTAAATCTTTAATTAGATTTAAACGTGAAATGGTAATTGAATTTACCGATAACACTGTGGTGTTAGATATGAAGTATGACCAGTTTTACTTCCTGGGATGAATAAGTTGGGATTGGGAAATTAAAACAAATGATTACTTCGATAAGGTTCGTTAATCCCGACTAGTTGAATCAAAATTCAAAAGAAGATTAAAGAATAAATTCAAGGAATTTATCTTTGATAAAATTAATGGGAACCTCTCCCTATGAATGTGAAATTTAGAAACTAACTGTCGGTTAGCCAAGCAGAATGGTTTTCTGGATATTGATCTGATGTTGGTTTCGGCCTTCGGGGTTAATATTTGGGAAATTATTCTCTTGATTAATTTACGGTTAGTGACTGATGAATTGGAATGAGGCGTATGTTGTGTTTGTGTAACACTTATTTAAAATATACGCGAGTTATTCGGAAAGACTGGGTTTATCCCATTCTGAATAACTGATACGACGATAAGTCGAAGATGAAGACGATGGTCGAAGACCGGAGGTCTTCACGTCTTTTGGGTGATCACTGATGACCTTGATTGGGTTGTACACCCAAGAAGATGGAAACAGTTGGTGATCATCCAGACGTACTTGGAGATCGATGGATATGCGGGGTACTAGGTGCCTCCGGTTTCGTTCAGACCTAGAACGGACTTGTAAATGGACTGTGTGTCTGACATTGGATTTTAGTCCGTGTGATTGATTTCTATTACATATATATCTGTTTGGCGGCGGAGAATTTATTCTCTTGCTTAACGCCCTTCTTTGAGACGTACGAGCTCAGGGGTTATATATTGATGGATGTCAATCGCATGGAGTGAATTGCCTGTGTGGCATGCCTAAGTGGCAAATGATCAAGGCTTCTGTTGAAAAGTAAAGTCTTGTGGTGATGATCAAAGCACAGCCTGTGTGGCACAGCTTTGTGTAACGTGAATTCGCGAGCCTCACACCCCGGTGGTGAACCAAAACGGGAGACGGACCTTAGGGGGGACATGCGTTTTCTTTCTAGCTAGGGTGGTGTCAGTGACCTACCAGCCCTGACATTTATATACTTTTCACCTGTGTGGTTGTTGCTGTTGCGAGGCGCCTCGGTTTGATCGGACGATCCGGGTCCGATGGAGTCATTCGTTGGCTCATTTACGCCCCAAAGGGCGGAGAAACGTATTGTTCAGGCATTATAATCCACATCGGTGGACCGACCCTGACGATCCAAGGTACGGTTGCGGCTGTGCCTGAGGGGCGGGCTAGAGCGTCTCGAATCGGTTGAGGACTATCTTTTGCCTCGGTTCACAGACGGAAATCCAATTTCCAAATACATGACATTTGCGGTTTTAATTGTAGAACTAGTATGGCGACATGATATATGGTACCCATGCCGCCTATGATTGATACTTATGATTTGAAGTTGTTTTATACACTATGCACTTATTATAGTATCAAATGATTTGTTTTAAACGTATCAAGCATTCTTTGGCTGTTATAAGGGAAAACCCTATCCCCCGGCTTGTGTTGCATTGCATTGTGTGATAGGACCTTGGTCTTATAACAGCTTCATTTTTCTTTATTTAGCATTGCGCTGTTTTGTTATATGCACTGGTATTCTTGGGAGGAAACCCGTTCCGTGTTATACGGCGTGGTCCCTTGATTTACCTTACTTTGAAAATAAAGATAATAACTGCTTTAGTTCTCACACCAGTCACATGACTGACCTGGAGTTTATTGTTTTAACCTAAACTCTGGGTGCCCTTATTTTAACACGGGCAGCTAGTAGTTTTGGTTTTGCAGATTTATATTCACAGGATCCTGGTTTACAGCTGGAACGATTTCCGGAAAGCTTTGTATCCATATATCTCCTTCTAGTTGTATATTGTATTATTTTCCGCTGCTATGTAATTTATCGTAATCTCTGATATTTCTGTGTAATATTTATTCATTTATACTCTGTATATTCTTGTATTCTGATGCATTGTTGTAATATAAAATGAAATGTTCTTCTGTTTGCGTTCTATTTTGTCGTGTTCTCAAAACGATAGGGCGTTTCGAACGGTCTGGGTCGGTTTAGCGACCGGTTCGGACCGAGCGAAATTCCTTGCCGTCACAAAACTTCTTTTAGCTAACACATTAAGTATTTTTGTGGATGCCAATTATTGATTTTGATGGATCTAATGATGTGGCATTTGAAGTGAATGTGATATGCTGATTATAAACGTAAATCGTAGCCTTAAGCCTCATCAACCGGGAAATGGTAAAAATCGGGTAGGTCGCATGGCTATGTGGGTTGCTCCCATTAGGTTGTATTGTCATCGTCTAGGGAATATTCATATTTGTTCTTCTTTTCGCTTCTGTGTCTCAATCGAATGGTTATGTTGGATCCAACCGTAGGTGACAATATATTCGGTACTCTCAAGCGAAATAAGGAGTCGGTTATGTTTAACCTAAGTTGTAAGATGTTCTTTTTGAACTCGGTGTATTCCTCTCTAGGGATACATTGTTGGGAAGGTGGTTGGCCATACCTTTCCTTGGAAATCCATTCTCTAATAAGAGCCCGCATTTTTGACTGTATACTATGTATGTGGAGCGTGAGATGCAAGCGTTCCACTAGATTGTTATTTATTTTTATTTAGGCATTATTATAATATAAGAAAAGATATTGATTTCAAAAATGTTTTAGGTTATCGTAAGGTAAAAACTGTTCGTATTTATGTGTGGATTTGGTCTTACGATTATCCTTTTCTTTGAAAAGATTTTGACTTTAAAATCATGTTGAATGATACCATTAAATTTAATGTGTTTTCTCACTCTAGTTCACCAGATTGATCCAACGTATGAAATGCTCGGGTAAGACCGGGTTTTATAGGTTTAGATTTGGACGCTGCGAATTTCAGAAGACAAGTTGGAGTAGTTCAGACATATGATATATATTAGTGTATTCTGTTGTAAGTTGTATATGAGGACAGATTATTATAACTGTCCAGATGTGTTGATATATTCTAATGATTGTAAGTTTTTATTTCAAGCTCTCAATAAAAATTTATTTCTATATTATATTTTATTCCGTTGCGATGTGAGACTCTGTGTTGTGTTAGTTCTTCTTCTTCTATTCTAATATTTCTTTCTTTCTTATCTCACCCTATAATTTCTTCCTAATAGTTATCTACTTTTCAGTATAATTTGAGTTGACGTGGATCGATAAATGTCGGCTTAAACTGTACGTAAAAAGTGGGTCGTTACAAGTGGTATAAGAGCTATTGGTTTAGTAATAACCTTGGCTCTGTGGTGTAACTCGATAGAGATGGGGTTAGTAATACCCTTGATTGAGTTTAAGTGTATATACATGAGAGCATATTTGTAAATTTCATATACAAATGTTTTGTTTTGTGTCGTTTGATCGGCTCAAATGTTGAGAAGCTTTTAAACTGACAGTGGACGCGATATTGTTTTGTAAAGGTGGTAAATGAAATAATTTTACCTTAAATATATTTCTGTATAGAAAAGAAATAATTTTCTCAAATTATTGAGATATTGGCATAATTTAAGTGTTTGGTTGATTTGAATAAATTCAAATTATACTAAGGATTTGAATTGGAACTTAACTGGGTTAAGTGAAATTAAATTAAGATGATATTGGAATATATTAAAATAAATTTGGAGTTTGGAATTTAAATAGATAATAACTAAACATAAATTAATCCAAGATTAATCGATTCATGTTCAAATATTTGAAACCAAAATAAATGTTAATATTGAATGTAAATTCAATTTATTTAATTAAGCTAATTGGGCATTGGTTGTTGATTAATTATTGATACTGTGTTGGATTAATTGAAATATATTCATTGATGGATTGAAATAAGTTAAATGAATTGGAAACCAAGAGAAATGAATTACAAAGTTTTAAATTAGTATGAAACCGCATACAAATTAAGATTTGGTGATGCAACTTTGTATTGTATTAACTAAATTGATATTTTATATTTAGTTCTTGAAATTAGTATAGTTATACTTGTTGATTAGTGCGATATTATCTAAATTTCATGTATTTGTGATTTACATGTTAAATGAGTTACGTATAGGTGCCAGAAGGCTTTGAGGTTGATTTTGGTTGAATAATTGCATATAAGTTGAGCAAATATGCTCAATAACGCTTGTAAAAGGTATGCCTACGCAAAAATATAAATTTTGGTTTTTGTTTTCCGACCGTGTGTGTGATATATATATATATATATATATATATATTATTTATTCCTAAGATATAGCAGATGTCACTCAGTACACGGGATACTCTGCCAAATTTTTCCGAAAATTTAAAGTGTTAGAAGATTTTTGATATTTTTCAAAAATATTATTTACAAAAGGGATTGGTTTTGGATTTAAAATAAATTGGATTTTTAAAATAATGGGATTTGTAACATTTTTCTTACCTTAGTAATTTCGGTGATGAAATTCCTTTAGGGGGAATAATTAATGTCCCATATTTTAGGTAGCCAAATATTTTATTTAAATTATTATTTTAAATATTATATTTGGAATATTAATGGATTTTAATATTGAATTCGTTATAAAAACAAAGTTTAAAAGTTATATTTTATATATAATTATAAAACGAGCTCGAAATGGCGCAACAGTAGTTATAAACTTCAATTGAATATACATGATCCGATATAACTCGAATTTCCGTGAAGCAAGAAATGTTTGAATCTTGTTGATTATAATATTCATATGAAAGAGAAAAATCTAGATTTTGTGTTATAGATTGTTAGTTAGGTCCAAATCAAATTTTAAAATAGTCACTATGGAAATCGATATTAAAATATAACATTTATTAATAAATTTAAAAGGATTTTAATATAAATTGGGCACCATTTTAACTCAAATTGATGATATTAAATTGTATAACTTATATTTGAAGCTGCATATTGTAACGTCCCGGATTTTTAGTCTGTTTATTTTGATCTATAACGGCCCGCAAATCCATACTATCTGAGTTGGCTAAAACAACACACGTCCAACCCAAATAATATAGAAATACGTGTCATTAGGGTTAAAGAAATATAAATAGATGGAAGATAGAACAAATAAAACATCATAATCTTACAGGGACTGAATAAAATATAATACCATATATCATAATCTTTTGAATACAAAATCTTGTATCATATATACATACCATCATCAGAGCACAATACAATATTTGATACAGAGGAAATAACTCTAAAAAACTAATGGTGAAGCCTCCTACTTCAAGCTCCTCCAAGTGTATCGGTAAAAGCCTGAAACACTTGACTGCCTATACAAATTTAGGCACCTAAGAGTTTAGGGTAAAAACAAACAAAATAAACTCTGGGTCAGTCATGAGATTGGTGTGAGTAAACTCCAACCATATTGTTTAACTTTGAAAAACCTTTTGAAAGAAAGGGTAATAGTAAGACCAGCATACACATAAACATGGATAGTTTTTACCTTACTATAACCAAAACATTTTGATATAAAAATCCAATGATATTATAATAATGCCTAATCAAATAAATAACCAAATAGCAGAATGCATGCATCTCATGCTCCACATACATAATATAAAATCAAAAATCGCAGGGCGCTTATTGGAGATTGGATTCCAACTATGATAAGGTATAGGACCACCTTCCGATCAGTGTACTATAGAGGGGATACACTGGGGTTCAACAAGAACATCTTACAACTCGGCCATACATGACCACCCACTTATTTATCTTGAGTGTAGCGAATATATTGTCACCCACGGTTGTCGGCTGTCCAAATGTTGTCCGTAAGATACAGAATCGAAAGAAGAATAAATAATTGAGTTTTCTCTAGATCGGTGACAAATATACCCTGCTTCCCAACTAGGCATGCTGCTTACCCGATTTTTGTCATTTCCTAGTTGTGAGGCTTGAGGCTACGTATAACTTTTTAGAGCATCTGGCCACCATACACTTTGAATGCCACATTGTCAAACCCGTCAAATCACTAGTTGATATTCCCAAAATATTACCGGTACAAAAAGCTAAGGGAAACAAATTTATTAACCATCACCAAACGTAATATCTCGAAAAGATCATCTTATGTGATCTATTGGGCTTACTTTGTTAAACATTTTTCCATACAAGTTGTCCTAGGACTGGACAAACAGAACATCCCTTGCGTTTCTTTCCGTCTCCAATTTCTTTAACGTAATCTAATTCGCAACGCCTATGACTATACGGAGTGGTTTTCGGATATTAAACCCAACCCATCTCCCCGTATTGACAACGATGGTCAAAAATCTTTTATAGTCTGTGATTTAACTATTAAAAGAAAACAAACATCCATAAGACAATCACTGGCCCTTCTAATATTAATTAAACTACTTTCAAAATTCCTTATCGAATTCTGTAAATGGATATATTGATTTCTAATTATCCAAATTTCTTAAAAATATTCTAACTCCTTAAATTTACGGAAAATTTCGCCAGCACCTCCTTTATAACAGTCAATAGCTCAAAACTCAACTCGCCTCTCTAGGCCCTTTCCATTCAAAAAGAAAATCAAAAGCCAAGCGTCTTGTAACAACCCAGAAAATCAGAGCCAATTTAAAATTTTTAATTTGGCTATTTTAATGAATAACGAGTTGGAAATAGCACAGCAGTAGAAAATTTGAATTGAAAATTGACTGAATATGTAGGATGCAAAATAACCGGATTTTAGTGAAACCAAAAATATTTAAATCTATTTGGAAATACCTTTCTAACGAATCTGAAAAATTGAAATTTCATAGCGGGAATCAAAAGTTATGGCCAGTTGAATATTCAGAATAGTCAATATAGAATAAATATGGCCCTTAAAAATAGAAATTTTGCAAACGACCTCTGTTTTCGACGAAACTACTTTGTTGGATCCGGAATGTCAATTTGTTCCTAGATTCCAATTTTCATAATTATTGGAATTAATATGTGAGCGTGGCAAAAGAAAACGCGTTTGGTAAATTCAATTTGAATTGGATCGACCAGAAAAGTCCATTTTTCAAACGGTCGTCAAATTCGACAAAATCAGGTTTGTTGAGACCGTATCGTCCCAACATATCCAAATTTATTTTTTTGGAATTTTTAGAATCAGTATGTGGCCTCTGCAAATTAAAATGTACGTTCAAATATAAAATTGAATGTTTAATATTTTAATTTGAAGAATAACTAACTGAAACAGTCGAATGGGCTTACAAAACATATTCCATTGTGTCCGAAATGGGGGTATTTAGTGAGGGGAGATAGTCAAAGGGTTTGAAATGGAGTTTGTATGGACCAAGGGATATTTTCAGATTTAAATGAATTAAAAATTAAATATAAAACATGGACCAACCAAATTCTTCCATCGCTTTTCTCAGATCCGTAAAAAACCTGACACCCTTCAACACAAAAGACGGCAAGCTCTCCCTCCTTCTCTCCTTGTTTTCTCACGATTGACTCCACGAAATCAAACGGTGCAGTTGTTGTTTTTGTAGATCTGAATCTCCTTTACAAATCCATAAAAGTTGGATATTTATCGTCAAGTATCTGAGAAGAATCGGCCACCTAAAGTCACGACGTTCAGCGCGCCGGATCTCCTCCCCTGCTGTGCCAATCAGCACCAACCCACCGACGCCGGGAGTGATTTTCCTCCCTCTACGGCGTAGTGTTGGCCGATTGTCTCGAAGTTGCGCGGATTTCGAGGAAAACTAAAACCTAATTCCAAACCAGAAGTGAAGGTATACGACATATATTAATTAAACTGTTTTTGACAGTTGAAAACCATTGTAAAGCTACATTAACTTAGAAAAATCATATCTTTAACATATTTTGTCAAAATCCAGTGAAACAAGAGACACCGGGACCGTGAGGACGTCTTCTACATTCTAGAAGAGACCAGAGATTTTTTTAGAGCTTTCTACGAATTTTGGCATTGAATGTGAGATTTCTAAGTTCAATTAAATTTAGAAATAAAATATATTAGGATGTAGACGGAGTTTAGAAACTCCCGACACCCGTCGTCCACAAACCATGGACGAGTTGATTGTGGTTGGTGTGAAATTTGGTTATATTACGAATGACTGATAATGGTTGTTTGTGGTTAAAACAAAATTGGAATTGTTCGTGGAAAAATTCAATGTGATATGAAAAGGATCAAAATGTTTAGATCATTAAGGTAAGCCCCTTAGGGAACGCCGCGAGGCCTAAGTAGTGCGAGGAGCCGTACTCGAGACGGTGTCGATTTTAAACCCCCTACCGTTATGCTGTCGAAATTTTCTGAAATATTCATGTGTTTGAGTTTTATTCATGTTTTGAAATATATTCATGTGTTGATAATTTATTCATGATTGAAATAAATTGCTTAGATAATAAAAATCACATTTTTATTTTGCGTATGAAGTTTATAAAATATTCATGATGGAAATAAATAAATTGTTTAAACAATAAAAATCACATTTTTATTGTATGGTTGAGTGACTAAAATTACCCAATGTTGAATAAAAAGTTAGAACAATAAAAATCACATTTTTGTCGCATGAATGAAGTATAGAAAATATTCATATGTTGAATAAATGACTAGAACGATAAAAATCACATTTTGATCATATATGTGAAATTATAATATTGTTCATGTGTTGAGTAAATTCTTTGAACAATAAAATTCACATTTTTATCCTATATAAAAATTGTTAAAGATATTCATGTGATGAATAAATGGTATGAACAATAAAACTAACATTTTTATTGTATGGACAAGTTGCTAAAAATATTCATGTGTTGAAATAAACATTTGTGAGTTAAAAATATTACTTTAAAACGTATACGAATTGAAAATGGATTAGAGATCGAAGAATGAATTATATATACATATATATATAAATTAAAATAAAATGAATAACGACGTTGTAGTTCACGTTTTGAAATCGTAAGTTTAAATGATTATACCGAGAAATCTGACCATCGGATTTTCTCAAAACTGGAAGCGTTGGGTCCGCTTTGAAAACATCTTTCCAACGATATAAAATTTGTAAAGATCCAATGGTTAGATTCTGTGAAATGTTTAATTCAAATCTGGATAAAAACAACGCAAGAATGAATTATATTTATATATATATAAATTAAAATTAAAATTAAAATAAAACGAATAACGACGCTACAGTTCGCGTCTTGAAATCGTAATTTTAAAATATTAAACCATGAAACCCGACCATCGGATTTTCCTAAAACTAGAACCGTTAGGTCCTCTTTGAAAAGATCTTTCCAACGATATAAAATTTGTAAAGATCCAACGGTTAGATTTTCATGTATGTGTAAATCAAATCTGAAGAAAAACAATGCCATGACTGCGTTGTGGCCTGAAGCGTCGTTTAATTAAAATGGGCTATTTTTAAATAAATAAAAATAGCAATAAATCGTTATAAAATATTAGGAACGATATGGAATGGAAATAAACCGAATTTATTTGCTTTATTGGATATTCTGATGGTTGAATGTGTTTGACATGAAAGTAACATTAATGAACTGAAACATGGATGATAAATAATTTAACCATGAAATGAATTGATTTAAATTACATGAATTATTTTAAAAGGCTGAGTTAAATCTCATTTCAAATAATTGATCGATGATAAGAAATTGACGATGAAGACCGGAGATCTTCACATCGTTTGGATGATTACTGATGTCTTGATTGGGAGGCATTCCAAGATAAGGTAATAAGTAGTGGTCGTCCAGACGTACTTGGAGATCGACCAGATATGCAAAGGCCTCTCCCATGTATTGGACATATGGGACGAGGAACAAGGTGCCTTCGGTTTCGTTCAAACCCAGAACGAACTTGTAAATGGACTGTGTGTCTGACATTGGACTTTATTCTGTCTGATTGATCTCTGTTAAATATACATCTGTTTGGTGGTGGAGGATTTATTCTCTTGATTCACACCCTTCTCTAAGACGTACGAGCTCGGAGGTTGTATATTGATAGACATTAGTAGCATGGCATGAATTGCCTGTGTGGCATGTTGAGATGCAGTGATCAAGGCTTTTATTGAAAAGCAGAGCCTTGTGGATGATGATCAAAACAAAGCTTTAATATAGCATTGCTTTGTGTATAGCGTTAATTCGCGAGCCTCACACCCCGGTATGAACTAGAAACGGGAGAGGACCTCAGGGAGGACATGCGTTTTCTTTCTAGCTAGGAGTGGTGTCAGGAGTTTACAAGCCCTGACATTTTATTTATGTAGATGATGGAAAGTGAGGCGCCTCGGTTATATCGATCACTATGGTGCCGATGGATGGTTTGGTCGGTATATGACCATTTTATGCCCATAGGGCGGGGAAACGTATTATTTAGGCATTTTAATCCACTTCGGTAGACCGGCCCTGACGATCCAAGGGCCCACCATAGTCAGGGTCTGTAATGACCCAGATCCTTATGGGTTAATTTTAAATATTTAATATGGATTTAAATATTGGGGGGGGGGGATAATATAAATGGAATTTTATATTATGTTATTAGTTTAATAATCAATTTCGATTTATTATCGAATATATTAAATAACAGAACACTAAGATGGATTTAGTTGAAATTCAAATTTTAATTTGAATTAAATACAGTTCAAATAATTAATAGGGAATTTTATTTGAATTTATAACGATAATAATATTTATTTATTTATCGAGGAAATAAATTGTCTAAAATTAATTTATATTGAATTAAATAAATATCTTCCACAGACGATCGAATTGGACTTCATGACCTATCCCAGTGTATCCGGAATAGTGGTATTACCCTAGAGAGGACTGTTGTTGGGTTCAGAAAGGAGTTCAGTATAATAGGATATTTTAATTAAAGGATATGGTGCAAAAACAAATTAAAATAAAATAAAGTAAATTCCCTTTTTCCTTTTGATGGACAGAAAACAATACACCAAAGCTTAAAACAAAACGTTTATACTGGGCCACGCAACTCATCTTTTAGCCACACCTTCCTCTTTAAAAACCACAGCAATCTCGTTTCTCATTTCCTCGAATCAAATCCGTTCCTTCACTTCCTCAAATCATATCGCAAGTCTTTTGGAGCTAATCTCAAACCGAGATACTCGCGGGAGGTTGGAATCGAAGAAAAAGAAGGTGGCATCAAAGAGCAACTCGCGATTTGATGATGGTCCTCGAAGTTAGACATCGTGTGAAGAGCGCAACAACCTGGAGCTCGATTACTGTCTAGAGGTGCTCACGATTTGGATAAATTTGGGGTTCTCGAGATCCGTGAGTTTGGGAAGTTGGCCATCGCGATTTGGAATTTGGGTCTCTTTGCTCCAGCGTCGAGCTAACTATGGGTCACGGCGGCTATTAGAAAAGCTGATGTTGGTACTGGAGTTAATCTGGTGTTCGAAATTGAGGATCTTGGGAGTGCGATGAGGGTAGTTGAGCATAGGTGTGTGATCGACGTTGGATAGGATGCTGGTCTTCGGCGACGAGTGGTTCAAGGGAGATGGGTCCCTGGTGTTTTGGAATTTGGGCTGCAGATTTGGAAGGGGCTGTCTGTAATGGAAATGTCGAACTGGGAGTAAGGAAATTAAGGCTTGATTAAGGTAATTAAATTCTTAATTTAAGTGATAATTTTATTTATTCAAATAAAGTAAATTATTTATTTACTTTAGTGCAATTTGAATAAATGTTAAATCGATAAATTTAAATAATATATTAGTTAAAACCGTAGTTAGAATACTGTTAAAAAGGAAACTGAAATTTTAGTTGCTAATCCAGAATGTGAAAACTAGAAACATAATTTAATTTAGTGAATCATTTTATAAATTTTAGATTTATCAAGTGAAAAATGTAGACTTGAAATTGTTAGGCTATTCAAAAACTAGGGAGTTTAAAAAGAGAAATATATATATATATATATATATATATATATAAGAAATTTATTTATTCGTTAGTTTAGATAAATAAATGTTAATCAGAGAATTTGAATAAAATTATCGTAGGTGCGAATTCATTCAAGAAGATCCATAGTCGATGATTGGGAAATAAACAGGATATTCGACAACTGCAACTCCTGTGAGTAAATCTCACCTGTTTGTTTAGAATTATTTTTATATAGATAAAAATAATTGTCTGTGCTTGTTTGAATGCTGTCTGATTGTTTTAAAATATATATTAGTTATTTATGATATATATATATATATATATATATTGTGTTGATGATTGGTTGGATTCCCGCAGTCTCATTAGCGGATGCCCGCAGTTTCATAGCGGATGATTACCCTATGCGCCCCACGCTATGATTAGTGGATGACCTTTATACCACGATATCTTGCCTCGAAGCAGGATGGGTATTACTATGTTGACTAACGTCTGTGGATGCAGGAAAAACAGGTTAGAGGAATCCAACTGGATTCCTCAAAAATATATATTATCTGTTTGTTTGTTTGATATCATATATATACATATATGATGTGTTAAAAATCAAATGATTGAAAATTGGTTGATTTGATTGTTTAAAATATCACTGGAGCTTGAATATTGATTTATAAAAATATCGAAAAGGGTATTTGAGATTTGAAAAGGGAATTCTATTTTATAAATAGAATTTGAATTTTTAATGAACTAGGGAAAATATTAACTTGTTTGAATATATAAAACAAGTATGAAATTTATAAACTTTGTTTATAAATGAAAAGATGGGATTTGAATTGCATTTATAGAATTTGTTTATAAATGAAAAGATGGAATTTGAATTGCATTTATAGAATTTGTTTATAAATTAAAAGATGGGATTTGAATTGAATTTATAAACTTTTTTTATAAATATATAAATGTGGGATTTTAAGTGAAGTTATAAACGTTGTTTAAATAAGGCATAGAATTCAAATGGGATTTATAATATAGAATTTGAATATAGAATTCAAATGGGATTTATAATATAGAATTTGAATATAGAATTCAAATGGGATTTATAATATAGAATTTGAATATAGAAATTTAAATGGGATTTATAATATATAATTTGAATATAGAATTCAAACGGGATTTATATTATAGGATTTGAATAATAGAAGATAATAGATTTGGATAAATAGAAGTGGAATAGACTAAGAAGTTAATTAACAGATTTAATTAACAAATTGAGTTAAAACGATTGGTATAGTTAAAATAGATTGGACAGGTATAGACATACAGGAGACAGGGTTGGAATAAAGTATAGAAGTGAAATAAATAGAATGCTCGACAAAAAGGTACGTATTTAATTCATATATGAGATTTTATGCGCCGTATCGGCTAGCCGCTTGGCTTTTCTTTTTCTTTTTGATTGGAGAAGGCCTGTGTGGCAGTTTGGGGATTTTCCCGATGCTCCCGATACAAAGGAGGTTATGGCGAATTTTTCCGGGAATTTAAGGAGATAGAATATTTTTAAGATAATTTGATAGTTAGAAATCAACGTATCAATATATATAGAAGTTGATAAGGAAGCGAATTTAGAAATAGAATAGTATAATCAAAAAGGAAGTATAAGAATAAAATCTAGTAAGAATAGAAAGAGAAAGGGTATACGTGTCTAAAAGTGGAGAAGTAGTTGTATGGTATTGATTATTCGAGTAAGTAGTCATATCTGTTTGGACGTTATAAATGTTATTCAGTCAAGGTCTGATAGGTAGTTATACCCCAACTTGATTGATTTCATTATTAACAAATAAATAGTAAGATTTCAGGCTCGAAGATCAATGTTGAATAAGATTTAGTTGAATATAGTATTTGGGTTGTCGTAACGATGTTTTACACAACATCCGTTTTAACCCAAATGAAATGTAAGCTTGGAAATAGATGTTAAATATTTCCTAAGTATAGAAATAAACGAGATCGGAAAGAGATAAGTAATTGGAATATTTTCCAATTATAAATAACATATATTTTCTAAAGTTAGAAAATAAAGGAAGGCGATATTCGGAAATGTTTTCCAAATAACGTAAAAGGCCAATATGGTTGTTGAAAATATTTGGTTAACAAATATTGATAAAGAAATAGAGAAGTGATTTAATTAATGGAATATTAATTAAAGGCTCACTGATTTGTTGGATGTTTGGATGAACACTTGTTTTATTCGATAGTTAAATCATCGACTATCGAAACACTAGTTTTATTCGATAGTTAAATCACAGACTATTGAAGTTTTGACCATCGTTGTCAATATGGAGAGACCGGTTGGATTATTATCCGAAGAACCACTCCATATTGGCAGTAGCGTGCGAATCAGATTATATAAAGATAATCGAAGACGGAGTAGAGTGCAAGGACTTTTTCTATTAATAGAAATTGTGCCTTCGATTCATCCTGTTCCTGGGTGATTTGTATGGATGAATGTCTAACAGAGTATTTCCAGAAAGGTCACGTACATTGATTTCTTCAACCGTACCAAGAGTGGAAGCGGAGAAGGAAACTTCTTTTAGCTGACACGTAATGTACTGTTGTAGACGTCAATTAGTGATTTTCGATGGATTTGACAATGTGGCATTCGAAGCGAATCTGATGTGATGATAAATCGTAGCCTCTGGCCTCATCAACCGGTAAATGACAGAAATCGGGCAGGCAGCATGTCTATGTAGGTCGCACCTATTAGGGTGTATAATCGCCTGATCTAGAGTTTCATTTACTTCTAAAAATCTATTGTTGATGCTGTTCCATTCGGGAAACGGTTGCTGATCCCAACCGTTGGTGATATACATTCGATACACTCAAGCGAAATGAGTGGTCGGTCATGTGTGGCTGAGTTGCAAGATGTTCTTGTTGAACTCGGTGTATTTTCCTCTGGAGATATACCAGCGGAAGGTGGTTCCTTACCTTGTCATAGTTGGAAATCCATTACCCAATACGTGCTTGCGGTTTTGATTGTATATATATGTGGGACGTGAGATGCAAACGTTCCACTAGATTGTTATTTACTTGATTTAGACACTATTATAATATCAAAAGAGTTTTGATATAAAGTTAAATCAAGTGTTTGGATTCTCATAAGGGAAAAACCCGTTCCGTGTTATACGGCGTGGTCTTATGAGATATCATTTAGTTTTCTGAAACTGTTTTAAATTGTTTACTCATACCAGTCCATGTTGCGTGCTTGGGGCATGTGTCGCATGATAGGGGGTTCTTGATTTTCGTTAGGTGGCGAACGGGAGACTCTTACCCCTACATGTCCCGAAAATGAGGGTTGGTTGTGAAGTCGAAAGGCTGGCCGTAAAATGTGGTGCTGAGGTATCAATGTAAGTCACGGTGGGGTATTACCCTGCTACTTTGTGAGGATAGGAGAGGATGGTTGCAAAGCCTACTTGAACTTCTTTGCGGGTCAATTTGTTTTGTTCTACCTAAACTCTTGGGTGCCTAAATTTGTACGGGCAGTCAAGTAGTTCAGGATTTTTCAGATATATCTAAAGGAGCTTGGAGCAGGAGGCTTTAGCGTTATCTAGTTATAGTTTGTTCTGCTATGTTGTAAGTGTTGTACTCTGATAAGTGTATGTTATACAATTAAGATTTTGTATTTCAAAGATATGATATATTATATTTTGTTTCGCTGCGATGTGAGATTCTGCGTTGTTATTTCTGTTCTTCTTCTATCTCTTTCTTCTATAAAAAAATGTTTCGTATTTTCGTGATATTTGGGTTGGACGTATGATGTATATAGTCAACTCGGATGTTATGGAAATCTGGTCATTACAGTTGGTATCAGAGCTTAGGTTGAGCGAATACCTAGGCTTTGTGGAATTGTGCTCATTAGAGATAGGATCAGTAGTATCCTAGAATGAGTTGAGTGTATATATATACGAGAGAGCGTATTTGTTATTTGATATAAAAACGTTTTATATTGTGTTGACTAGTCTGTTGAGTGGATTATAAATTTTGGTCGAATCGTGGGATGCCACGAAGTCGATAGGAATTTATAAACACTTGAACAGAAGATTGGACACGATATTGTTTTAAATGGTTGAGTTGATTGTTAGGATTATAATCTAATTAGATTATAAAAACTGAAATAGTTATATATATAACCAATGGAATTTGTATATGAAATCAAATATACAAATGAGATAAATTGAAATTAAATTCAAACCAGAATTAAGAATTTAAAATCCTGGGAGTTTGGAAAATATTTTTCTAAATGGATTTTGAAAGAAATATAACACTGAACTCATTCAGTAGCTGGGAAATAATTCTGATGATGGTCGCAACATCATCAATGTTCACTTTCGAGTTTCTAAGTGATGAATTGCTGCCTTAGAAAAGTTTTGATGGAAATTTGTTTGAAAAGAAAACAAGTTGTTTGAAAATTCAATTGTTTTGAATTTGAGATAGATATAAATATGTATATATTTATATTACTTCAAAGGAATTTTGAAATGAGAATTGGAATATAGATTTCAAATAGAAGTAAAATAAAGGAATTTGAATATATATATATAATTCAAATAGAAGTGAAATAGAATTTGAATTCAAAGGAATTCAAATGAGTTTGAATAAAGAAAATTCAAATAGAAATTGTATAAGAAAAATTGAAATGGAATTTGAATTCAAGGGAATTCAAATGGATTTGAATAAAGAAAAGTCAAATAGAGATTTGAATATTAGGATTCAAATGGAATTTGGTTAAATAGAATTTCAAAGAGAATATAAAGTGGAGGTTGAATACTAGAATTCAAAGAAAATATAAAGTTTGAAATAGAATTTTAAATAAAAGGAATTTAAATAGAAATTGAATAAAGGATTTCAAATGGAATTTGAATAAGGGATTTGCAATGGGTTTTGGATAAAGGATTTCAATTAGAAATTGAAGATATGAAATTCAAATAGAATTTGAAGATAAGGAATTGAAATAGAATTTGAATAGAAGAAAAATTCAAATAGAAATTGAATAGAAGGAAATTCAAATATAGTGTTTGAATAAAGAAATTCAAATGGAATTTGAATATTGTAAATATATAGGATTTGAATATTAGAAGTGAAATAGATTGGGAATATTATGAAATGGATTTGATATATATTAAAAATATATCAGAATGGAGTTGAATTTATTTTAAACAAAGTTAAAATGTTTATATTTATAAATATAATTAAAACGAGCTCGCCGTAGCGCGGTAGTTCGAAAATTGGCGATTCGAACTTCAATTTAGTATACAGAACTCAATTGAAGTCGGAATTCTTTGAAACAAGAATCGTCGGGACCGGTTGAACAATAGTTTTCTAATGAAAGAGAAAAATATGGATTTCGTCGTATAGATTTTGAGTTATATCAAAATCAAATTTTTAGAAAAACAGCGCCAGAACCATTATAAAACCTTAATGGTTTAATTAAATAAATAAAAGGAATTTTTGGTAATAAAATCCGAATTGGCATTAGAAAAATACAGACTGGAGATATAAAATAAATATGAACTCCAGTGAAGTAAGTGAAATGATTTTTAAGACAAAAATCATATTTTAAATGGTTAAATATAATTAACTAAATTGGAGAATAATTAGTTAAAGGAAATTTGAATCGAAATTGGATTTTTGGATAAGTGAAAGAGATTGAGAATTTATATTCGAAATCGAATATATAACTCGAGTTGAAATTATAATTAGATTAGTTATAATTTAGTTGACATAAATTTGAACAAGTTATATTCAAATAAAAAGGGTGAAATAGGCAAAATGGTTAATTAGCAACTAGTTAATGGGAATTTGAATGATCGAAATTAAATTTAACTTAAGTAAGTTAAATGGATCGAAATGAATAAATTGAGTAAAATCAATGTGAATGAAATATGAATTGGGTGTGAATAAAGGAAATATATTTGTAACACAAATACAAAGGAAGTTATGTGCAAACAAATAGAAGGAGAAATATTTGTAAAAACATTTACAAATAGAATTTAAAGGAAAATATTTGTAAAACATTTACAAATAGATTAAATGGAAATATTTATTTATAGAAATAAATAGAATGTTATAAATGAAATATTTATTTATAGAAAATAAATAGAATTTAATCAAAGGAATATTTAGAAGATAAATAGAAAATGGAAATCTGTTTTTAACAGATAAATAGAAAAGATTAATTTATAAATAACAGTTTATAAATTAATTTAAAATATTTATCATTCGATAAATGGAATATATAAGTCTGAACTTATATAGAGAAGAGATATTGGTTTTTAGCACCGATAGTTTTAAATAGAAGGGGTACACAACACTTGTATAAGTGAAGTAAAGTTATTAAAGAGAACATTTATAAAGTGAAGAACCGTTACTAAAAGTAAATCTTTATAAATGAATAAACGTTATCCAATAGGAGTTATTCGAATAAGAGAAGTCGATTAGAGTTAGAAATAATCGATTAGAGTTAGGATAAATCGATTAGAGTAAGAATTAACCAGTTAGAGTTAATCAGTTAGGGTTAATCCATAGAGTTAATTGAATATTAGTTATTCAATTAGAATTTATCGAATATTTGTTATTCAAATTAAGAGTTAACCAGATAGGGTAAATTGAACATAGTTAATCGAATTAGGATTTAATTGAATGTTAGTTATTCAATTAAAGTTGATCAAATATAGTTATTGAGGTAGAGTTAGTTAAACATAGTTACTCAGGATAAGTTGCCATTTTGTACGACTGCTAGCGTAATTCGCAGGGCTGCAGATAGCCTAGGGCGGTCGGATATTTCCTGAGGGAATCAGGCATAACCATTGTGATCGCTGCGATCTAGAGTCAAGCGAAAGGAGTTATCGAATATTAGTTATTCGAGTAGAATAAAAGGAGTTATCGAATATAGTTTATTCGAATAGAGTTAAAGGAGTTATCGAATATAGCTTATTCGGAAGGAGTTGAGTAAAAAGAGCTAATCAACTAGGGTAAATCAATAAGAGTTAAATCCAATAGAGTTAATTGGTAAAAGTAAATTGAATAGAGTAAATCGAATATAGTTTATTCGAAGAAAGGTTTTCGAATCGAGTTATTCGAAAGAGAGATTATCGAATATAATTATTCGAAAGGAGGAGTTATCGAATAGGGATTTATTCGAAAGAGAGTTACGTAAGGAAGCTGAAATGTTGAGTATCAACATAAATAAGTTTTGAAAAGGAAATGGGTTGGTAGCACTTTTCCTACCTTAGCAATTTCGAGGACGAAATTATTTTAAGTGGGGAAGATTGTAATGACCCGGATCCTTATGGGTTAATTTTAAATATTTAATATGGATTTAAATATTGGAGGGGGGGATAATATAAATGGAATTTTATATTATGTTATTAGTTTAATAATCAATTTCGATTTATTATCGAATATATTAAATAACAGAACACTAAATGGATTTAGTTGAAATTCAAATTTTAATTTGAATTAAATACAGTTCAAATAATTAATAGAGAATTTTATTTGAATTTATAACGATAATAATATTTATTTATTTATCGAGGAAATAAATTGTTAATTTATATTGAATTAAATAAATATCTTCCACAGACGATCGAATTGGACTTCGTGACCTATCCCGGTGTGTCCGGAATAGTGGTATTACCCTAGAGAGGACCGTTGTTGGGTTCAGAAAGGAGTTCAGTATAATAGGATATTTTAATTAAAGGATATGGTGCAAAAACAAATTAAAATAAAATAAAGTAAATTCCCTTTTTCCTTTTGATGGACAGAAAACAATACACCAAAGCTTAAAACAAAACGTTTATACTGGGCCACGCAACTCATCTTTTAGCCACACCTTCCTCTTTAAAAACCACAGCAATCTCGTTTCTCATTTCCTCGAATCAAATCCGTTCCTTTACTTCCTCAAATCATATCGCAAGTCTTTTGGAGCTAATCTCAAACCGAGATACTCGCGGGAGGTTGGAATCGAAGAAAAAGAAGGTGGCGTCAAAGAGCAACTCGCGATTTGATGATGGTCCTCGAAGTTAGACATCGTGTGAAGAGCGCAACAACCTGGAGCTCGATTACTGTCTAGAGGTGCTCACGATTTGGATAAATTTGGGGTTCTCGAGATCCGTGAGTTTGGGAAGTTGGCCATCGTGATTTGGAATTTGGGTCTCTTTGCTCCAGCGTCGAGCTAACTATGGGTCACGGCGGCTATTAGAAAAGCTGATGTTGGTACTGGAGTTAATCTGGTGTTCGAAATTGAGGATCTTGGGAGTGCGATGAAGGTAGTTGAGCATAGGTGTGTGATCGACGTTGGATAGGATGCTGGTCTTCGACGACGAGTGGTTCAAGGGAGATGGGTCCCTGGTGTTTTGGAATTTGGGCTGCAGATTTGGAAGGGGCTGTCTGTAATGGAAATGTCGAACTGGGAGTAAGGAAATTAAGGCTTGATTAAGGTAATTAAATTCTTAATTTAAGTGATAATTTTATTTATTCAAATAAAGTAAATTATTTATTTACTTTAGTGCAATTTGAATAAATGTTAAATCGATAAATTTAAATAATATATTAGTTAAAACCGTAGTTAGAATACTGTTAATAAGGAAACTGAAATTTTAGTTGCTAATCCAGAATGTGAAAACTAGAAACATAATTTAATTTAGTGAATCATTTTATAAATTTTAGATTTATCAAGTGAAAAATGTAGACTTGAAATTGTTAGGCTATTCAAAAACTAGGGAGTTTAAAAAGAGAAATATATATATGTATATATATATATAAGAAATTTATTTATTCGTCAGTTTAGATAAATAAATGTTAATCAGAGAATTTGAATAAAATTATCGTAGGTGCGAATTCATTCAAGAAGATCCATAGTCGATGATTGGGAAATAAACAGGATATTCGACAACTGCAACTCCTGTGAGTAAATCTCACCTGTTTGTTTAGAATTATTTTTATATAGATAAAAATAATTGTCTGTGCTTGTTTGAATGCTGTCTGATTGTTTTAAAATATATATTAGTTATTTAGGATATATATATATATATATATATATTGGGTTGATGATTGGTTGGATTCCCGCAGTCTCATTAGCGGATGCCCGCAGTTTCATAGAGGAGGATTACCCTCTGCGCCCCACGCTATGATTAGTGGATGACCTTCATACCGCGATATCCTGCCTCGAAGCAGGATGGGTATTACTATGTTGACTAACGTCTGTGGATGCAGGTAAAACAGGTTGGAGGAATCCAACTGGATTCCTCAAAAATATATATTATCTGTTTGTTTGTTTGATATCATATATATACATATATGATGTGTTAAAAATCAAATGATTGAAAATCGGTTGATTTGATTGTTTAAAATATCGCTGGAGCTTGAATATTGATTTATAAAAATATTGAAAAGGGTATTTGAGATTTGAAAAGGGAATTCTATTTTATAAATAGAATTTGAATTTTTAATGAACTAGGGAAAATATTAACTTGTTTGAATATATAAAACAAGTATGGAATTTATAAACTTTGTTTATAAATGAAAAGATGGGATTTGAATTGCATTTATAGAATTTGTTTATAAATGAAAAGATGGGATTTGAATTGCATTTATAGAATTTGTTTATAAATGAAAAGATGGGATTTGAATTGAATTTATAAACTTTGTTTATAAATATATAAATGTGGGATTTTAAGTGAAGTTATAAACGTTGTTTAAATAAGGCATAGAATTCAAATGGGATTTATAATATAGAATTTGAATATAGAATTCAAATGGGATTTATAATATAGAATTTGAATATAGAAATTCAAATGGGATTTATAATATATAATTTGAATATAGAATTCAAATGGGATTTATATTATAGGATTTGAATAATAGAAGATAATAGATTTGGATAAATAGAAGTGGAATTGACTAAGAAGTTAATTAACAGATTTAATTAACAAATTGAGTTAAAACGATTGGTGTAGTTAAAATAGATTGGACAGGTATAGACATACAGGAGACAGGGTTGGAATAAAGTATAGAAGTGAAATAAATAGAATGCTCGACAAAAAGGTACGTATTTAATTCATATATGAGATTTTATGCGCCGTATCGGCTAGCCGCTTGGCTTTTCTTTTTCTTTTTGATTGGAGAAGGCCTGTGTGGCAGTTTGGGGATTTTCCCGATGCTCCCGATACAAAGGAGGTTATGGCGAATTTTTCCGGGAATTTAAGGAGATAGAATATTTTTAAGATAATTTGATAGTTAGAAATCAACGTATCAATATATATAGAAGTTGATAAGGAAGTGAATTTAGAAATAGAATAGTATAATCAAAAAGGAAGTATAAGAATAAAATCTAGTAAGAATAGAAAGAGAAAGGGTATACGTGTCTAAAAGTGGAGAAGTAGTTGTATGGTATTGATTATTCGAGTAAGTAGTCATATCTGTTTGGACGTTATAAATGTTATTCAGTCAAGGTCTGAGAGGTAGTTATACCCCAACTTGATTGATTTCATTATTAACAAATAAATAGTAAGATTTCAGGCTCGAAGATCAATGTTGAATAAGATTTAGTTGAATATAGTATTTGGGTTGTCGTAACGATGTTTTACACAACTGAGACGACCCGATTTCCCGTTCTCAGGAAACAAGGGTTATCTTTGGAATATAACACAGAAACAGATAATAGCAGAACATAATTAAATAAATACACCAGATAATGAACAACAAAATATACTGGATAAAAGTAATCATCAGAGTTACACAGTACAGGATCTTACTTAGTACAAATACAGTTCAGCTATACATAAATGTCTACAGCGGAAATAAACAAAATATGTACAATAGGAGCTGAACAGCATAAAAAGAAATAAATGATAGAATCCATCTTCAGCTCCAGCTATCCAGAAAGAACCAGCTAAACCTGAATACAAGGCTGCCCGTGTGGAAAAAGGGGCACCCGAGTTTGAGAGTGAAACAAACTACGAGTCAGTCATGGGACTGGTATGAGAAATCTACTCAACACATATATATAATTTGGCTAATCACAAGACCACGCCACTTTCGTGGAACGGGTTTACTCCATTGGATTGCCAGTGCTTTAAAACAAATCTTTCTTTTAAACATCGCTATGCTTTTTATAAAAATGAAGCCATTATAAGACTCAGTTCCCATCACACAATGCAACGCAAACCGGAGGATAGAGTTTTACTTTATAATGGCCAAAATATGATTGATACGAATAAAACAAAGGCAATTGATATTATTGCTAGTGTTTATATGTTTTTGAAAACAATTTCAAATCATAACTATCAATCATAGACGGCATGGGTACCATATATCATGTCGCCATATATATATACAATCAAAACCGCACGATGTCGTATTTGGAAATTGGATTTCCGTCATGAACCAAGGCAAAAGATAGTCCTTACCGAATTCGAGACGCTCTAGCCCGTGTCCCAGGACCCAGACACAGGTGGGCCCTTGGATCGTCAGGGCCGGTCCACCGATGTGGATTAAAATTCCTGAACACTGCGTTTCCCCGCCCTTTGGGGCGTCAACGAGCCAACGAATGACTCCATCGGACCCGGATCGTCCGATCAAACCGAGGCGCCTCGCAACAGCAACAACCACATAGGTGAAAAGTATATAAATGTCAGGGCTAGTAGGTCACTGAGACCACCCTAGCTAGAAAGAAACACATGCCCTCCCTGAGGTCCTTCTCCCGTTTTAGGTTCATACCGGGGTGTGAGGCTCGCGAATTCACGTTATACACAAAGCTACGCCACACAGGCGGTGCTTTGATCATCACCACAAGACTCTGCTTTTCAACAGAAGCCCTGATCACTGCATCTTAGCATGCCACACAGGCAATTCACGCCATGCGATTGATGTCCATCGATATACAACCTCTGAGCTCGTATGTCTCAGAGAAGGGCGTTAAGCAAAAGAATAAATTCTCCGCCGCCAAACAGATGTACATTTAACAGAAATCAATCAACACAGAATAAACTCCAATGTCAGACACACAGTCCATTTACAAGTCCGTTCTGGGTCTGAACGAAACCGGAGGCACTAAATACCTCGCAAACCCTTCGATCACCACGTACGTCTGGACGATCACCACTCATTATCCATATTTCGGGATGCCTCCCAATCAGGACCTCGGTTACCATCCAAACGAGGTGAAGATCTCCGGTCTTCGACCCCCGTCTTCATCTTCGAATTTCAATCGTCGGTCAATTATTCGAAATGAGAATTAACTCGGCCTTTTCAAATAATCCACGCATATTTAGAATTTCAAATCGATTTATTTCAATGGTTAAATTATTCGACAACACCAATATTGTTCTTTAATGTAATTTTCACACCAAACACATTCAACCATCAAAAGCCACACAAATCAAGCAAATTTCAGTTTATTTCCATTCCATATCGCCTATGATATTTTATAACTATTTATCGCTATTTTTATTTATTTTAAAATAGCTAATATATTCAAAACGACGTTTCGGGCCATAACGTGGCCGTGGCGCTGTTTTTCTTCAGATTTGATTTACACATATCTGAAAATCTAACCGTTGGATCTTCACAAAATTTACATCATTAGAAAGGTCTTTTCAAAACGAACCCAACGGTTCCAGTTTCGGGAAAATCCGACGGTCGGATCTCCCGGTACAATCGTTTGAAATTTCGATTTCAAAATACGAACTGCAGCGTCGTTATTCGATTAAATATATAATTATATTTATATATATATATAAATATAATCGCTTCTGGCGCTGTTTTTCTTCAGATTTGAATTAAACATTCCAGACAATCCAACCGTTGGATTTTTACAAGGTTGGTGCCGTTGGAAAGATTATTCCAAGGCGAACCCGACGGTTGAGATTTCGGGAAAATCCAATGGTCGGATTTCCCGCACTAGTCGTTTGAAATCACGGTTTCAAAATACGAACTGCATGGCTTCGTTTCGTTTTAATTTTATTTATATTTATATAGTTATATAAATATAGTTTACTCAATGATTTCCATATCGTTTCCACTTCAAATATTTTTCTAACACCTTAAAATTTTGGAAAATTTCGCCATAACCTCCCCTGCACCGGGAGCATCGGGAAATCGCAAATAGCGTTCCCGGTCCTTCTAATCTCAAAAAGAAAAAGAAAAAGCCAAGCGGCTAGCCAACAGGCTCATAAAATCATCACCCAAACAAAGCAGTAAATGTGTACCTATTTGTCGGGCACAAAATTTTATTCCTCTTCTCTAGCCCCTTTGCTATAACCTGTTCAATAAATATGCATGTACATATATATACAGTTCTTATCATTTATCATTTTCTATTCGACTTCATATTTGATTTCTATTTGGTTTAAAAACACCATTCGTTCTAATGTTACATAAATAGGTGCAAATCATTTCATTAGCTAATTAATGAATATTTCAACTCATATATGTTTATTTTGAACAAGTGGCTATTTTTAACACTTCACATTTCAACGATTTATACCTACAATAAAAATGTGATTTTTATTGTAAAACAATTCATTTCAAAACACTATTTTTCTATATAGTTCAAGTTGGTGATAAAAATGGGATTTTTATCATAAAACCATTTCTTTTAAAACGAGGTTATTTTACACAGTTCATATAGTCGATAAAAGGTGATTTTTATTATCAAACAATTTATTTCAAAATATGAATAACATTCAACACATGAATTTCTAATCAACGAATGAATATCAATTCAACACATGAATGTTTTCTATTCAATGAATAAATATAGTTTAAGCATATGAAAATAATTCAAACACACGAATATTATTCAAAATTTCGGCAGCATAACGGCAGGGTAGTTAAAACCGGGACCGTCCCTAGTACGGCTCCTCGCTCTACCTTAAAACCTCGCGGTTTTTGACAATGGGGTTCATGCATCTAGTTCGCACGCAGGCGGCATGTATATATTTATTTCATTTCCACAAACTAATCCTATGTGGTTTCAACCAAATATTTCACAATCACAAACCACAATCAACCAATATCAATCACAAACAATCCCAAACAATCATTCGCTATCAACCAATTTTCACAACAATTTCAACCAATAAATATCGTCCATGGTTTGTGGACGAGGGGCGTATATATATATATATATATATATATATATTTATATATAGCAATTTATATATAGCTATTCACTTTCATTTCACACATATATAATATTTTTAAATCAGAAATCTCACCAATAGCTATCCAACTTCACGACACTTCTCTTATAGAAATCTTCGCCAACCTCGCCTTTTGTCGCTTCGTTGCCTGTATTCTCTACATATATAAAAATCACATTTTTATTACTTCGCTTTCAATATAAAAATCGGATTTTTTTATTACTTCGTTTTCAATATAAAAATCTGATTTTTCGTATTCAAGAATGATGTTTTCATATTTAAAAATATCGCTACTTCATGCTATATAAAAATCATATTTTTACCGCTAACAATTTTATTTTTATCTCGTTCCTTTTATAACAAAGATCACGTTTTTCTTATAACAAAGATCTCATTTTTTTATATTATCACACCATGAATAAAAATTATATTTTTATATCACTCTATACATTTTTATCGCTACTCTACATAGATAAAAATCAAATTTTTATTGTGCTACTCGTATAAAAATCTTATTTTTATTACCCCCACTATATAAAAATCATATTTTTCTAAGTTAAAAATCACTTCTTTATATATATGAACACCATAGAAAAATTGGAACTTTATTTTCAGATTTTATAAACAAAAATATATACTTTATTTTCAGATTTTACAAACACTAATTCATATGTATAAAACCGGATTTTATGAAACAAAATAAAATAAATAAATAAAATGTATAAGAACTCACTGCAATCGGAGGAAGGAGGGGGTTTCTGCACTACCGGAGGCGGAGGGGTGGGGAACGAGGTCTGGTGGCGTTGATCTGAGGGCGGCGGAGTTGCTTTCCGGCGATGGGTTTAGGGGGGGTCTTCGATTTGAGTATGGAGGCAATAGGGGAGGCGCTGACATTCAGGGGGAGGCTCCGGCAATCGTGAAGGCGGCGCGGTGGTGTGCGGCACCTCGAGTGACGGAGGAAATCGGCGACGACGAGACATTAGGGCATCGAGGTTTTTTTTTTCTTTAATTTACTTCAGATCCGAAATGAACGGGGGGGGGGGGGGGGGGTTAAGTGGGAAAAGGGAGATATATATATTTTATTAATTATTAATTTATTTTATTCTCCGACACAGTTGACTTTTCATACGACCTCGAAATCAAACATGCCGACTGTCGTCCCTAGCGTTTTACCCCCATTCTGAACACAATGGGATATGTATCGCAAGCTGATTTGATCGTTACAATCAGTTTCCGTTGAATTTACATTTAAATCACTATACTGAATTTTAAACGTACATTTCAAATTACCGGGGTCACATACTAACTAGAAAAATTCCAGAAAAATATTTTCTAGCTTCGTATTAACGATACGGTCTTAACAAAACTAGTTTCGTCGAATTCTGAGACCGTTTGAAAAATGGCCAATTTCCAGTCGATTAAAATCAACTGAAACTGGTCAAACGCGTTTTCCTTTGCCACGCTCACATATTGATTCGAAAAATTATGAAATTTGAAACCTAACAATAACTTGACACTGCGGATCCAACAAAAGTGGTTTCGTCGAAATCCGAGGTCATTTGCAAAATGTCCATTTTTTAAGGGCCTGAATTCCATAGCGACTATTCAGAATTTTCAACTGGACATATCTTTTGATTCCCGCAATCAAATTTCGATTGGTCGGATTCGTTGGAAAGATATCATCAATTAGATTCCATTATTTTTGGTTTCACTAAGATCCGGATTGTTTTGCACCCGGTATATTCAATTGAAGTTTGAAATCGAATTATCGAACTACCGCGCCATTTTCAATTCTATATATAATTATAATTAATTATATTCGTTTTCAAATGTCGATTCAAACTCAGTTTTCATCGCCATTATTTAAAATATTTATTTTAAATAATTAAAATCCATTATTTTAGCCAATTTAAATTTTTTAAATTGGTTCAGATTTTCTGGGTCGTTACAACAACATCCGTTTTAACCCAAATGAAATGTAAGCTTGGAAATAGATGTTAAATATTTCCTAAGTATAGAAATAAACGAGATCGGAAAGAGATAAGTAATTGGAATATTTTCCAATTATAAATAACATATATTTTCTAAAGTTAGAAAATAAAGGAAGGCGATATTCGGAAATGTTTTCCAAATAACGTAAAAGGCCAATATGGTTGTTGAAAATATTTGGTTAACAAATATTGATAAAGAAATAGAGAAGTGATTTAATTAATGGAATATTAATTAAAGGCTCACTGATTTGTTGGATGTTTGGATGAACACTTGTTTTATTCGATAGTTAAATCATCGACTACCGAAACACTTGTTTTATTCGATAGTTAAATCACAGACTATCGAAGTTTTGACCATCGTTGTCAATATGGAGAGACCGGTTGGATTATTATCCGAAGAACCACTCCGTATTCGCAGTAGCGTGCGAATCAGATTATATAAAGATAATCGAAGACGGAGTAGAGTGCAAGGACTTTTTCTATTAATAGAAATTGTGCCTTCGATTCATCCTGTTCCTGGGTGATTTGTATGGATGGATGTCTGACAGAGTATTTCCAGAAAGGTCACGTACATTGATTTCTTCAACCATACCAAGAGTGGAAGCGGAGAAGGAAACTTCTTTTAGCTGACACGTAATGTACTGTTGTAGACGTCAATTAGTGATTTTCGATGGATTTGACAATGTAGCATTCGAAGCGAATCTGATGTGATGATAAATCGTAGCCTCTGGCCTCATCAACCGGTAAATGACAGAAATCGGGCAGGCAGCATGTCTATGTAGGTCGCACCTATTAGGGTGTATAATCGCCTGATCTAGAGTTTCATTTACTTCTAAAAATCTATTGTTGATGCTGTTCCATTCGGGAAACGGTTGCTGATCCCAACCGTTGGTGATATACATTCGATACACTCAAGCGAAATGAGTGGTCGGTCATGTGTGGCTGAGTTGCAAGATGTTCTTGTTGAACTCGGTGTATTCTCCTCTAGAGATATACCAGCGGAAGGTGGTTCCATACCTTATCATAGTTGGAAATCCATTTCCCAATACGTGCTTGCGGTTTTGATTGTATATATATGTGGGACGTGAGATGCAAACGTTCCACTAGATTGTTATTTACTTGATTTAGACACTATTATAATATCAAAAGAGTTTTGATATAAAGTTAAATCAAGTGTTTGGATTCTCATAAGGGAAAAACCCGTTCCGTGTTGTACGGCGTGGTCTTATGAGATATCATTTAGTTTTCTGAAACTATTTTAAATTGTTTACTCATACCAGTCCCATGACTGACCCGGAGTTTATTTGTTTTGTTCTACCTAAACTCTTGGGTGCCTAAATTTGTATGGGCAGTCAAGTAGTTCAGGATTTTTCAGATATATCTAAAGGAGCTTGGAGCAGGAGGCTTCAGCGTTATCTAGTTATAGTTTGTTCCGCTATGTTGTAAGTGTTGTACTCTGATAAGTGTATGTTATACAATTAAGATTTTGTATTTCAAAGATATGATATATTATATTTTGTTCCGCTGTGATGTGAGATTCTACGTTGTTATTTCTGTTCTTCTTCTATCTCTTTCTTCTAAAAAAAATGTTTCGTATTTTCGTGATATTTGGGTTGGACGTATGATGTATATAGTCAACTCTGATGTTATGGAAATCTGGGTCATTACAGGGTCCTGAGGCTCGGGCTAGAGAGTCTCGAAGTCGGTAAGGACGATCCCTTGCCTTGGTTCTTGTTGGAAATCCAACCTCCAATACGACATGTGCGGTTTAGATTGTAAACCGATTTATGGCGATATAGTGGTATGGGGCACTTATGCCGTCTATGATTGATATTATGATTGAAATTGTTTTTGAAACATATATACACTAACAATAATATCAAATGATTTGTTTTATTCGTATCAAGAATATTTTGGCCATTATAAGGTAAAACTCTATCCTCCGGTTTGCGTTGCATTGTGTGATGGGACTTGAGTCTTATAATGGCTTCATTTTTCTAAAAAGCATTGCGTTGTTTAAATAACTTACTTCATTCATGCACTGGCAATTACTGGAGTAAACCCGTTCCGCGTTAGCGGCGTGGTCCCATGATTTGCCTTATTATTATTGTTTGACCAATTAAGTAGATTTCTCATACCAGTCCCATGACTGAATCGAAGTTTGTTTCGCTTTGCAAAATCGGTTGCCCTTATTTCTACACTGGCAGCCTTATATTCAGGTTTTAGCAGACTCATTCTGGATAGCTATGGAGCTGGAGATGGACTTTATCATTTCTATAGTACTGTTTCAGTCACTATCATGTATATTATGTTTGATTCGGCTGCAGACATTTTATACTAAAGCTGAAACTGTAATCTGTGCTAAGTATGATCCTGTTATACTGTGTAACTCTGATGATTATTGTGACGGCCCGCCCCACACCAACCGACATTTACTCCAAAAGTGCGCTGTACACATGTCCAGTTAGCACGGAATGAGTTGTGAGAAGGAAAAGGAAGAAGGAAATGAACATACAAAGAACCTGTAGAATGTCTCACAGCGCATAGGACAAAATATAATAATAACATACTTAACATAAAACAGGAGAGACAGTGCATAAGCTGAAAATCAGAACTAAACATCATAGCAGCGGAAATCCAAAAATACAGCTTATTACAACTTTCAAACTGTCTCAAAGCAAAAGCAAGATAAATGAGGTACACTACTAATGCCCAAGTAGCGACCACCAACGACACAGGGAGAATGCGTATATATATAATACGTGGAAGCCTCCTGCCCGCCTCCGAATCAGCTACTCGCGCACCACCAGCTAACCTGTCTCTAGTCTGCTCGTGTGAGCACCCAGAGTAATAAGAGGAGACATAAAACTCTGGGTCAGACATAAAGCCTGGTATGAGCGATAAGCATCTAAGTGAACAATAACAGGTAGACTAAAACATACCTGAACCTGGACCTGTAACCAAAGAGTTAGCACTACATACTGTACAACACTCTGAGGTATCATATCAATCAATATAAAGATACGGAGCTGGGGGAGGTGTGCATGTCATAATGATGGCAAACAATCAAGCATAGCATCCATCCTCACATCTCTCACTCAGTGCGTAAAGCATACGATATTCACCACTTCGATCACCGAACATACCTTGCTACGATCACTTTGCCCCATGAAGTCATAAATGGCTTCACTGCACTAATAACGTAGCCACAAATCCTTCGCTATGTCCACTTTGTCCCATGGAGTCTCAAGAACCCCACTGCTCTGGCTCATAGCCTTACTAATCCTTACTATGTCCACTCTGCCCCATGGAGTCACAAGAACCCCACTGCACTGGCTCATAGTCTTACTACGCATCACCTTGCCCCTCGGGTCATAATGACCCTACTGCACTGATAACGTAGTCTTGCTACCATCACTTTGCCCCTCAGGTCATAATGACCCTACTGCACTGATAAGTAGCCATCGCTCCTTTTTAGTGGTGAATCGAAGTTATGAACGTCGACAACTCCTTAGCACACGTCCCGCAGCAAAGCCCAACCATGAAGTGAACTCATTGGTTCCCAACTGGTTCCGAGATCCTGAGCTCTAACTTCCATTTGGACTACCTTTGCATCTCGGGTTGTTGGTCTTCACCGGATCGGTCTTCTTCACTTCACTTGCTTCGGATCGGTCAAACGTCATCAGTTCAGCTCGGTCAACCTTCAGCTTCCGGTTCGGATCGGTCGTGCTGAGTTTCTCCGCCTGGTCGGTCAAAACACCCTGGTCGGTTTTTCCCTCATCTCGATACTGGTTCATCGCCTCAATCCTGGTCGTTCGAAGCTCCTCTGGTCGGTCCAAAACATGGTCGGTCGAAGCCCCTCTGGTCGGTCCAAAACCTGGTCGGTCGAAGCTCCTCTGGTCGGTCCAAAACATGGTCGGTCGAAGCTCCTCTGGTCGGTCCAAAACATGGTCGGTCGAAGCTCCTCTGGTCGGTCCAAAACCTGTCCTCAAACCTGCACCATTCCAGCAAGCTATTTTCGCCCCTCGACGGCGTTTTCGACCAATCTAACACTTCTAGTCAATCACAAAGCATACCATACAATCATAGGAACATAGGGAATCAACCACAAACACCAAAACAACAATATGACATATCAAAATGGATCGAACATGACCAAAACCCCATATTTCCCTTTAAGCATGTTTTAAGCAAAACTAATGATATGATTAGCAAAACTTAACCAAATGGAACCAAATTTCTAACAGAGGTCTAAAACATCATTCCGAATTTTATAAAAAAATTTCCAGAATTTTATCATGTTTAAATTCGCTAATTAACACTAATCAACCCTAATTAGCCATAATTAGTGCAAAAATATGCAAATCACTCACCTTAGCCACAAAATAAACTAAGATCTGAAATAATTCTCTGATTTGATGTGAATCTTAATGCCAAACAGCAGCTCCTTAGTTGCTTTGGTGAAGATCTTCCTTGATTAGGGGTTGCTAAGCCAAATCCTTGACCAAAAGATGATTTGGAGGTGATTTAGAGGTTGGAGGCCATTTTTAGGGATCCTTGGTGATAAGTGGAGGCTAGAAAACTGAAATGGAATGATTCTCCATCTCATTTCAGCCCTCCCATAACCCTAATCCCGAAATGGGTTATGGGCCTACTCACTAATCACCCGATTTGGCTCGGTTAAGCAGTTTTTCACCCTCCAAACCTTGTTTCAGCCATATCTCCCAAACGTTAAGTCCGTTTGGCCATTATGACCACTCTACGGAAAGAGAAACTATCAAACGAATCAAATGGAAGTGGTTTCAGGTCAAAATTCCTTTCCAATCAAAAGTTATGGCCAAAACAGTACCGACTAGGGGCAAAATGGTCATTCAAAAATCAACAAAAATCATGAACATGGGAAATGACTCTCATGGATGTTTCCCAAAGTTACATGACCATACGACTTCACACGGGAAAGAAATAAATATTCTACAATCCTATGATGTGTAGAATACGGGTCGTTACACTCTCCCCCCTTAAGAAATTTCGCCCCCGAAATTCCCTAATCCAAACACACACAAAGGTCCCGCATGCCTATCAATCATAAAACAACAATCAACATGCAAAACAAGCAAAACAAGTCTACCCTAGCATGCGGAAAACTAAATCGCAAAGTAAATCTTACCAGGCAAAGAGTTCAGGATGTGCCTTCCTAATGCTCTCCTCTGTCTCCCAAGTACAATCATTCTCGTCCTCGCCCCATTGAACCTTGACTAGCTTCACCGACTTCCTTCGAAGTTGCTTTGTATCGTGCCCCACAATACGAATCGGCTTGCGGTTCCCAACCGCCTCGGGTTCTACTTCGAAGTCCTCCAACTGATCAGGTGAAATAGTCATATCTGAGTCGTGAACGAACTTCCTTAGTTGGGAAACATGAAACACATTGTGAACTCCCGCCATTTTCTCTGGTAAGCCAACTCTATATGCCAAATTCCCGACTAATTCAAGAACGGGGAACGGGCCAACAAATCTTGGTGCCAACTTGCCTCTCCTGCCAAATCGTATCACACTCTTCAACGGAGAGATCTTAACAAACACCAAGTCACCAACGGAGAATTTCAAATCTCTTCTCCTCTTATCAGCATAACTCTTCTGCCTATCTTGGGCAGCTTTCATTCGTTGCTGAATGATCTTAATCTTATCTGAAGTTTCCCTCACCACATCTGGTCCAAGCACAAACTTCTCGCCAGTCTCTATCCAACATGATGGTGAGTTGCACGGTCTTCCATACAAAGCTTCATATGAAGCCATACCGATACTGGATTGGTAGCTATTATTATATGCAAACTCTACTAGATGCAAATGGTCATCCCAAGATCCACCAAAATCCAATATACACGCTCTCAAGAGATCTTCCAATATACGATTCACCCTCTCCGTCTGACCGTCGGTCTGAGGATGATATGCGGTACTGAGATGTAATCCTGACCCTAGAGCCTCTTGTAAGCTCTTCCAAAACCCACTAGTGAACAATGGGTCTCGGTCACTCACAATGCTTTTGGGTACTCCATGAAATCTCACTACCCACTTCATATACAATTCTGCCAACTTGGTTGCCGTTCTGGTCGATTTGACTAGTATAAATCTTGCACTCTTAGTCAATCGATCCACAATTACCCAAATGCTATCATGTCCCGATCTAGTCCTTGGTAAACCATCGATGAAATCCATCGAAACTTGTTCCCATTTCCATTCGGGAATTTCTAATGGTTGCAACAACCCACTAGGCTTCTTTTGTTCGGCTTTAACTAGCTGGCAATTCATGCATTTGGATATAAACTTCCCAACGTCTCTTTTCATCCCTTCCCAGTAGTAAGTCTGTCTCATGTCTCGATACATCTTATTACCACCGGGATGTATAGTCAGTTTTGAGTGATGACATTCTCTAAGCACTTCATCCCTCAAACCATTCACGTTGGGCACAACTAAACTTCCATTCTTTCGAAGCCATCCATCTCGATCAAGCCCATACACATTCATCTCCTCATCGATACCCATCTCTAACTTGGAGATGATTTCCAATAGGTTAGGATCGTCCCTCTGATTAGAACCAATCCGCTCTATCAAAGTGGGTCTGATAGTCAAACTAGGTAGCATAACTGGATCCAACTCGCACTTTGGTCTGAAATCAAACCCCGCGATATACTCCAGTTGCTTCCATTCAAGAAACATTGCCCCTAAGCTGGCATGTCTCCTACTCAAGGCATCGACTACCGCATTACCCTTCCCAGGTGTATACGCGATATCAAAATCATACGAAGCCAAGAACTCTAACCATCTCTGCTGACGGAGATTCAGATCTTTCTGAGAGAAGAGATACTTTAACGATTTATGATCGGTAAACAGCTCAAATCTTTCTCCCAAGAGATAGTGTCTCCACATATTCAGCGCAAATACAATCGCTGCCAATTCCAAATCATTGGTAGGATACTTCTTCTCATGCGGCTTTAGTTGTCGACTAGCATAAGCTACAACCCTACCTCCTTGCATCAATACAGCACCCAGTCCGGTACCACAAGCATCCGTGTATACCTTCATCTCTTCATTCCCCTTAGGAATGACTAACACTTGCGCACGCGTAAACATCTCCTTTAGACTTTTGAAGGCATTCTCACACACTCCGTCCCAGATGAAGGACTGATTCTTCTTAGTCAACTGAGTCAACGGTGCTGCTATCTTGGAGAAGTCCTAGATAAACTTACGATAATATCCAGCTAATCCCAAGAAACTTCTTACATCTGTTGCATTCTTGGGCGTAGGCCAATCCTGTACCGTAGCCACCTTCGTAGGGTCCACGGCAATACCACACTCTAAAACAACATGACCCAAGAATCTTACTTCCCTTCTCCAAAAATGACACTTAGAGAATTTCGCTTTCAATTGGTGTTTCCTCAACACCTCCATCACTATCCTCAAGTGCCCATTGTGTTCCTCCTCTGTCCTTGAATAAACAAGGATATCATCCACGAACACAAGAACAAACTTATTCAACTGATCTCTGAATACTCGATTCATAAGATCCACAAAATAGGCTGGTGCATTGGTCAACCCAAACGGCATGACCAACCACTCATAAAATCCAGACGGCGTCCTAAATGCCGTTTTCGGAACACTCTCATCCGCTACTCGAAGCTGATGAAATCCTGTCGCGAGGTCCAACTGGTAGAACACTCTAGCTCCTTCCAGCTGATCAAACAAATCATCTATACGCGGTAGAGGATACTTATTCTTCCTCGTCACCTTATTCAACTCGCGATAGTCCACACACAAACGAAGGGAACCATCTGCCTTAGTGGCAAACACAACTGGTGCTCCCCACTCGGAGACACTTCTTCTAATCAATCCCTTCTTCAAAAGATTGCTGACTTGCACCCCGAGCTCTCGCTGCTCCCTTGGTGCCATACGACGAAGTGGCATCACTATAGGTCTGGCATCTTTCACTAAATCAATACGGAACTCAATCTCTCGGTGTGGTGGAAGCCCGGTCACCTCCTCGAAGACGTCCGGATACTGGCCGACCATGGGCACATCTGACAACTCATCCTGCGGGATGTCGAGGGAATTTACAAAACTAGCCATAACCCCATCACTAGGTAGACTACCAAACACTACCCTCCGCCCATCATCCGCCCTCACTGTCACCAAAAAGCCCTCACAGTCTACCACCACCCCGTATCTTTGGAGCCAATCGACTCCCAATATAATGCCATACCCAGTAAAGCCAAAACAAAGCAATCACATACAAACATACATCCATGACTAGATAAGACCAAATTCTTGCAAATCATACTAAGGCTAGTCGAACCACCAATCGGGTTCGTCACAATAAATGGTCTATCGACTATCTCGGGTTCCAGTCCCAACCTATCTACCAGGTCACTAGATATGAAGGAACGGGAAGCCCCAGTATCAAACAAAACTCGAACTGGTACATCATAAATAGAAAGCATACCTTGAATAACAACATTCTTTCCTTTCTCCGCCGCAGTTGGGGCATTCGACGAAGAAGGAATAGCATCAAGAGCATATGCTTTCACAATCTGCTTCTCCTTAAGAGGTTGCGGACACTTGTCCTTCTGATGTCCCACTTGACCACAGTTGTAGCACTTCGTTTCCGCTAGCTTGGCCCGACATTCTTTAGCATAATGGCCTTTCTTTCCATAGCTGAAGCACTCAACATCCTTCTTGCTCTTCTTCTGGCCACTCTTAGATTGGTCCTGCTTCCTCTTATTCTGAGAGCTATTCTTGCCTCCACCGCCTGCTTGCGACTTTGGCCCTTCTGCAGATGCAGCCTCAGTCTTTGACTTAGGGTAAAGACTCTCTGATCTCAAAGCTTTCCCCACGATCGATTCAAAAGTCTCATCGATGTGGTTGATAAGCCTTTCCCCCAAGTGTCCATCCAAACTAGTAATGAACTTCTCATTCTTCTTTTCAGGAGTATCAATGAGAGACAGTCCATACTTCGACAAAGTGTCGAACTCAGCAATATAATCAGAAACTGCCCTCCCATTCTGCTTGAGTTCCAAGAAACTCTTGAACAACACTGACTTCTGGGCAGCTGGAATAAACTTCTCGCTAAAGCGAGCCTTGAACTGAACCCAAGTAACCTGGTCCTCTGGAGTAGCTGTTCTAATAGCATTCCACCAATTCATCGCTCGCCCTTGCAGCTGACGAGACGCTAGCCTTCTCTTCGTCGCATCCTCAAGACCCAAGTCATCAAAGATACGGTCACAGCTATCCATCCAATCTTGAACATCTGTGGCCGACTCCGTTCCGTGGAACGGCTTCCCACCAAGATTAGTGTAATCTTTGCACAACTTGGCGAAATCGACCCTAGGCGCCTGCACTACTGGGCCAACACCAGCTCCGGGATTGGGAACTGCCCCTTGCACTTCTCTAAGCATGTCTCTCATGAGGTTGGTAAACATCGCCCTCATGTCAGCGGCATTCCCATTATTGGCCCCTCTACCGGTACCTCTAACATATCGGCTCATCGTCAATCTGTAAAAGGGAAACGATTAACGACCCCATAGTGGTACTAGTGCAGTGCAACTTCATTCTTTATACTACTAATAGTATATGCATATAGATAGCTTTTGAAAACCAAAGTAATCACAAATACGCGCTCTCATATACATACTAATTCTCCCTAGTGTCTTTCCCTAGGTTAACTACGCAACCTAGAGCTCTGATACCAAGTGTGATATCCCGCCCCGCACCAACCGACATTTACTCCAAAAGTGCGCTGTACACATGTCCAGTTAGCACGGAACGGGTCGTGAGAAGGAAAAGGAAGAAGAAAATGAACATACAAAGAACCTGTAGAATGTCTCACAGCGCATAGGACAAAATATAATAATAACATACTTGACATAAAACAGGAGAGACAGTGCATAAGCTGAAAATCAGAACTAAACATCATAGCAGCGGAAATCCAAAAATACAGCTTATTACAACTTTCAAACTGTCTCAAAGCAAAAGCAAGATAAATGAGGTACACTAATAATGCCCAAGTAGCGACCACCAACGACACAGGGAGAATGCATATATATATAATACGTGGAAGCCTCCTGCCCGCCTCCGAATCAGCTACTCGCGCACCACCAGCTAACCTGTCTCTAGTCTGCTCGTGTGAGCACCCAGAGTAATAAGAGGAGACATAAAACTCTGGGTCAGACTTAAAGCCTGGTATGAGTGATAAGCATCTAAGTGAACAATAACAGGTAGACTAAAACATACCTGAACCTGGACCTGCAACCAAAGAGTTAGCACTACATACTGTACAACACTCTGAGGTATCATATCAATCAATATAAAGATACGGAGCTGGGGGAGGTGTGCATGTCATAATGATGGCAAACAATCAAGCATTGCATCCATCCTCACATCTCTCACTCAGTGCGTAAAGCATACGATATTCACCACTTCGATCACCCAACATACCTTGCTACGATCACTTTGCCCCATGAAGTCATAAATGGCTTCACTGCACTGATAACGTAACCACAAATCCTTCGCTATGTCCACTTTGCCCCATGGAGTCTCAAGAACCCCACTGCACTGGCTCATAGCCTTACTAATCCTTACTATGTCCACTCTGCCCCATGGAGTCACAAGAACCCCACTGCACTGGCTCATAGTCTTACTACGCATCACCTTGCCCCTCGGGTCATAATGACCCTACTGCACTGATAACGTAGTCTTGCTACCATCACTTTTCCCCTCAGGTCATAATGACCCTACTGCACTGATAAGTAGCCATCGCTCCTTTTTAGTGGTGAATCGAAGTTATGAACGTCGACAACTCCTTAGCACACGTCCCGCAGCAAAGCCCAACCATGAAGTGAACTCATTGGTTCCCAACTGGTTCCGGGATCCTGAGCTCTAACTTCCATTTGGACTACCTTTGCATCTTGGGTTGTTGGTCTTCACCGGAACGGTCTTCTTCACTTCACTTGCTTCGGATCGGTCAAACGTCATCAGTTCAGCTCGGTCAACCTTCAGCTTCCGGTTCGGATCGGTCATGCTGAGTTTCTCCGACTGGTCGGTCAAAACACCCTGGTCGGTTTTTCCCTCATCTCGATACTGGTTCATCGCCTCAATCCTGGTCGTTCGAAGCTCCTCTGGTCGGTCCAAAACCTGGTCGGTCGAAGCTCCTCTGGTCGGTCCAAAACATGGTCGGTCGAAGCTCCTCTGGACGGTCCAAAACATGGTCGGTCGAAGCTCCTCTGGTCGGTCCAAAACATGGTCGGTCAAAGCTCCTCTGGTCGGTCCAAAACATGGTCGGTCGAAGCTCCTCTGGTCGGTCCAAAATCTGTCCTCAAACCTGCACCATTCCAGCAAGCTATTTTCACCTCTCGACGGCGTTTTCGACCAATCTAACACTTCTAATCAATCACAAAGCATACCATACAATCATAGGAACATAGGGAATCAACCACAAACACCAAAACAACAATATGACATATCAAAATGGATCAAACATGACCAAAACCCCATTTTTCCCTTTAAGCATGTTTTAAGCAAAACTAATGATATGATTAGCAAAACTTAACCAAATGGAACCAAATTTCTAACAGAGGTCTAAAACATCATTCCGAATTTTATAAACATTTTTCCAGAATTTTATCATGTTTAAATTCGCTAATTAACACTAATCAACCCTAATTAGCCATAATTAGTGCAAAACTATGCAAATCACTCACCTTAGCCACAAAATAAACTAAGATCTGAAATAATTCTCTGATTTGATGTGAATCTTAATGCCAAACAGCAGCTCCTTAGTTGCTTTGGTGAAGATCTTCCTTGATTAGGGGTTGCTAAGCCAAATCCTTGACCAAAAGATGATTTGGAGGTGATTTAGAGGTTGGAGGCCATTTTTAGGGATCCTTGGTGATAAGTGGAGGCTAGAAAACTAAAATGGAATGATTCTCTATCTCATTTCAGCCCTCCCATAACCCTAATCTCGAAATGGGTTATGGGCCTACTCACTAATCACCCGATTTGGCCCGGTTAAGCAGTTTTTCACCCTCCAAACCTTGTTTCAGCCATATCTCCCAAACGGTAAGTCCGTTTGGCCATTATGACCACTCTACGGAAAGAGAAACTATCAAACGAATCAAATGGAAGTGGTTTCAGGTCAAAATTCCTTTCCAATCAAAAGTTATGGCCAAAACAGTACCGATTAGGGGCAAAATGGTCATTCAAAAATCAACAAAAATCATGAACATGGGAAATGACTCTCATGGATGTTTCCCAAAGTTACATGACCATACGACTTCACACGGGAAAGAAATAAATATTCTACAATCCTATGATGTGTAGAATACGGGTCGTTACAATTATATTTGTTCCAGTGTAATTTATTGTACGTTATCTGGTGTAATGATATATTTCTGCTCTGCTATTATTGTTTATGTGTTATATTCCAAAGATTATCCTTGCTTCCGTGGCACGGGAGTTTAGGGTCATCACACGTCTTTCCCAATAAGCTCATAAAATCTCATATGAAATTGAAACATGTACCTTTTTTGTCGGGCACTCAATATTTAAACTTCATACTCTTCATCCCCTACCTATCTCACATATATTCCACAATTCGCAATTTTTCATTCATTCAAATCAATCCAACATTTACATTTACCCTATCCAAATTACTAATTTATACTCGAATTAGCTCATTCGCTCATTTTTCTTTTACCCCGAATCCATCTTGTTTAAACGCATTATTATTAACTTATAAATAAGTGAATTATATTTCTAATTCGAGTTTCAAGTTCAGTTTCAAATTTTAATTTACAAATCCGATCTCTTTAACCATAGTTAAATTCGGTCCAAAATCCCATTAACTAATTTCCTTTTCAAATTAGTAAACTTCATTCAATTATTAAAAATCAAAATTTTTAAATCAAAAATCACTTCATTCACTTCGCTTGAGTTATTATTTACTTACTAACTCAAATCTGGATTTTCTAATGGAAATTCAATTTTTTATCCATTCAAAATCCTTTTATTTAATTTAATAAACCATTATGGCTTAAAAACGATTATCGTACTGTTTTTCTGAAAATTTTATTTTGACATAACTCAAAATCTATAAGATGAGATTTTGATTTTTCTCTTCCATTGGATAATTATTATTCAGGCATTTCTTGTTTCATCGAATTCCGACTATATTGTGTTCTATATACTCAATTGATGTTCGAAACACCAAATTACGAACTACCGCGTTGCAGCGAGTTCGTTTTAATTAAATTAAATATAATCATTTAAAATTTCGTTATAATTAAATTTCAACTCAATTCTCACTATTTTAAAAAATATTTAAGCCCGTTATCCAAAACTAACTTCGTAATTCAGATTATTCAACTCGTTGATTATTATATTCCACATTCATAACTCGATTATGAATTTATTCAAAACTCCAATTTTTCTATATTCAAGTTATCTATAGAATTCGATATAATTAAATTCCAATTATAAATTCCTTTTATGAAAATAATTAATTAATTCAACATCCCTTGCCGTTACAAACTAATATCATCCCTTGATAATAGCGAATTCGTTCAAGTTGGGGTATTTTATTTACCTCTCAGACCTTGATCGACAACGTTCTTATCTTGAGATAGATAAAGACTTGTAATACAAACACTCGATTTAAATCTCATCTTCCATTTCTTATATTTGGAAATCTATTTCCAAATTACTTAATTAAAATTATTTCATCACATATATATACGTTTTTTATAAATTAACTTCCTTATTAAAACTTCCATTTCAATAATATATTTAAAAACTTGATTCAAATTTTGGAATATTTTAATAATATAACTTATATAAAAAAACGTAGCATCTATTTTCATATTAAAAATTAAATTTCTATTTAATATAATTCCATATCCACTCAGAAATTAAATATTTTCATAAATTCAACATAGTCAGTTTCAATTATAAACCCATACGGATTATTCCAATTCAATTCATATTTCGAACATCGAAATAATCCATCGTTTTTCCTTTTAAGTGATTCCCAATCTCCTTTTTAAATTCATACTTGAATTTAAATTTATAAATTATCCAATGATAATTTCTCTCTTTTATTTATAAATATCGTTTATACATTACTTGTAATAACCCGGAAATTCTGAACCAATTTAAAAAATTTGTTTTAGCTATTTTAATGGATTTTGAATACTTAAAAAGATTTATTTTAAATAGTAACGATTTTTTAAATCGAAGTTAGAATGTATATATTTAATTTAATTATAAAACGAGTTTGAAATGGTGTAGTAGTTTGCAAATTCTATTTTTTAAATTTCAATTGAATGTATAGAATTCAAAATAAATCGGATTTCAGTGAAACAAGAAATATTTGAATCTGTTAAATAATATCTTTCTGACGAATGTGAAAATTGAGATTTCATAATATAAATTGTAAGTTATGTCCAGTTTAAAATTTAGAATAGTCGCTATGGAATATATATACTTTAATATAATATATAGCCCTTAAATATAGCCATTTTGCAAATGGCCTCCGTTTTCGACGAAACAACTTTTATTGGATCCGAAATGTCAAATTATTGTTAAGTTTCAAATTTCATAATTTTTGGAATTAATATGTGAGCGTGGTAAATTTAAACGTGTTTTGTCAGTTTCAATTTGAATTTAATCGACTAGAAATTGGCCATTATTTCTAACGGTCTCCAAATTCGACGAAATTAGTTTTATTCGGATCGTATCGTCAAAACATAGCTAGATTTATTTTTCTATAATTTTTGGAGTTAGTATGTAGCCCCAGTAAATTTAAATGTACGTTTAGAATTCAAAATATGGATTTTTATTCAATTTAAAGAAAAAATGACCGAAACGACCGAATTGACTTATGAAACATATCTCATTGCATCCGGAGTGGGGGTATCTAGTTAGTGGCGACAGTCGTTGGAGTTTGCTTGGAGATCGAGACGTTAAATTTCAATGTTAAGCAAATAAATGAACTAAATATAATTAAATAACTAGTATATGTAACCCTAGAAATTTTAGAAACCCAATTTCCCATTTTCCCTTTCAGCCGCCACTCTAAAGTGATCAAAGGCCAAAATCATTTTGTTTTAATCCCTTAAAATAATGCAATCCATTTATTATTATTAAAATTTCATAATGAATAAATCGAAGAAGAAGATGGAGGCTTTAGAATGGTATGGCTGAGATTGGATTTCATAAACCGACCGGCTCGATTTTTGCACACGGACGCGCTGGGTTTAAACCAGGTTTTGAGGGCCTGGAGGATCTCAAGTTCATCGCGTGTCGTCTGTTGGTGGAGGAGGGTCGGCCACGTCAATCGCCGGTCATGGATGGGGCTCTGATGCCTTGAATGGTGTGCAATGTGAAGATGATGGAAGGCGGCGTTGGGTTTTCTTGTTTCAAAAAGAGGAACGAAAGGGTTTAAGTCCTTAAGCTATGTAATTAATTCATTAATTATGTAATTAATTAATCAATTTTTTTAATGAATGTATAAACCATCATATCTTTGTCAATCGAGGTCGGAATTCAGTGATTTCAGTCACTTTGGAATCGTGGCTTTGATATCTACACAATGAAACTAACTAGGACAAAAACAGAACATATTAGAATTTGAGGAAAAATCAAAACTCAAACAATACAGAAATTCAGAAATAAAGAATGGCGGAGTGGAAACCAGTGTGAGAACTCCTTCTCACTAAATTATATTTTATCATGTTATTGTATTCATGTATAAAAATATATAGAATTGCCGTTGTAGATTTTTATCGGTTTTAGTTATTATAAGCTGTATAAGGTGCCTGTTAGCTCACATCCCTCGTCCACAGACCATGGACGATTTAATTGACTGTAATGTGCTTGGATTGTGATGTTGTGATGATTAACATATTAAAAATAATGTTAACATTAATGTGGTAATTAAAATTAAATTATAAATATTTATTTATAATTTAAACAATGAAAACTGGTAAATCAGAAAAATAATTCAAATCTAATTAGAACTGGTTAAATTAATTAACCAGTGATTATTTGGAATAGACTGTTCTTGCTTGAAAACCCCATATGGGTCTGGGGATGGTAATTTATTCACACCCCTGAATTTAATTATATGTTAATCAGTGGGTTTATAGACTGTGATGAGCGTTATATATTTATTCTAACGCTTATACAATGGCAAAATGCATTCTGGACGATGTGTGGATGTTTAATGATTATTTACCACTATTGTGAATACATGCAATGTATGGAAATCTATATAATTATACTTATATCATAATTGATTGAGTTTGATTCCAATTCAGAAATAACGAATGGTTTTAAAATAATATATAGTATAGTTTTCAAATATTATTTGGTATAGTTTTAAATTAATATTCTGTATAGTTTTAAAATAATATTTAGTGAAGAATCAAGATATGATTTTGATGTCCGATTTTGGATGGGCACGAAAAGATTGAAATATTCAGAACTGAAATGAATACGAAGCCGAGTTAAGTAGTTAAACGCCATTTTAACTCGAACGAGTTTATCAATCAATTTTATTTATTTCATAATGAATATGAAAAGGAGTTGATTTCAAAATCTGATATTTTGGAAATATTATCATTTTAATACTATAATGATATAGAATATTCAGTTTTGATTTAAAATTGAAAATGAAGTTAAAATCATTTTAAAATGAATTTATAAACGATATATAAATAACGATTTAAATAGAAATCGACGATATATTATATATATATATATATATATATATATCTAAATGGCCTGAAAAGAATGTGCCGTGCAGCGACCATTCGCGAATTTCAACCATTAACTTCAAATTGATATAACGGGAGATCCGACCGTTGGATTCTCTAAAACCGAAACCGTTAGGTTCGTATTGAAAAGAGCTTTCCAGCAGATATAAGAGATTTAAATTTGAACGGTTAGATTTGGAAATATGTCCTAATCAAATTCCAAAAAGGTCGCTATGGATGCAGATCGGTGGCCGTTATTGGAAACCGACTGTAATGGCCATAATAAAAAGATTAAAAATATGGAAAAATTATGTAAAATCCTAATAAATGATTTTGAAAGAGTTGGGATGAAAAATTCCATATTTGAAAAGATAAAAATATATTTTCATCAAAATGAACTAGTTATTAACTACAATATTAATCCAATGTTTTTAAATAAATATATTGGATTTGAAATAGTTTTAAAATAACCAGAATTTACCAATGTATAGATTGGAAAGGATTTAAATAGAAATAATCTTTGGAATGTTTCGATATTGAATTCTGTGATTATACTGATATTGTTGAAGAATTTGGAAGATACAAATATCGTTATTCCCAATACGACATCCGTTAGTTTTAGAATTTGATATTGAATATAAGCCAATATAATTTCTATTCAGAGCCTTGTATTTAATAAAAAATTGGATTTTAGGTTTGTCATGAATGGTGTCTTAAATAACACTATTCTTAAACCCAGTCGAGAAAAGAATAAATCTTTCAATTAAGATTTAGTGAAGTTTACGAATTAATTTATATTTAATTGGAATTGAAATGATAGTTGATTGTGGGTTTATCATGAACTGTGTTTTAAACGACACTTGTTCTTTAACCAATTTACAGTGAAAATGTGATTTGGAATTTATAAATCTTTTATTTAAGATTTAATGGAAATTTTCCAAAGTAAAGCTTTCTAGTTTAATATATTAAATTGGAATTGAATGGAATTCAATTTGTTAATGATCGAGAAGAGCTTCTGTGAAGGAAGACCATTACTATATATGGAATTTAAAAGGCTTGGCCGTTATACCATTTATATTATTAGTCTGATACGGAAATTTATATCGATTATATATTGACCTGTTTTCCATGAAGATTCCATAGTTAATGGAAGAGGATTTGGGTTTATCGTTAATGGTGTTTTGAATGACATTGGTTCTTTAACCCAGTTAAAGACAGGATTTATTTTCCTAAAGTTGAATAATCATTAAGTAATATTTTTGAGATTAAAACCGAACTAGAGTTTTAATGAATCTTTAATTAGATGGAAATGGGGTAATTAAATTTACCAAATTCAAGAAATGATCGAGAATGGGGTACCATCAGTTTTACTCCAGGCGATAGTTAAATCTTCAATTAGATTTGAACCTGAAATGGTAATTAAATTTTACCGATAACATAATGGGTGTTAGATATGGAGTGCTACCAGTTTTTCTCCATGGGATGAATAGGTTGGGATTGGGATTTATAAATAAGTGATTGCTTCGGTAAAGTTCGCTAATCCCCACTAGTTGATAAACCTTAATTTTGATTAGAATTGATAAAGGATAAAATCAAATCTTTTGAATTGATATCAAAAGGAAGATTAAGGAACAAATTTAAAGGATTTTATCTTTAATAAAATTAATCAGAACATTTCCCTAAAAATGTGAATATTTGAATAGAAGAATATTCTGGATTGGAATGAGGCATATGATGTGTTTTTATATCACTTGAGTATTGATTACAAAATATGCGAGTTATTTGGAAAGACCGATTTAACCCATTAAGAATAATGAATACGATGACTAAAAGTCGATGATGAAGATGGTGGTTAAAGACTGGAGTTCTTCACATCGTTTGGATGATTACTAATGTCTTGATTGGGTTGTACACCCATGACAAGGTAATAAGTGTTGATCGTCCAGATGTACTTGGAGATCGACCGGATATGTGAGGACCTCTCTCCTGTATTGGACATACGGGACGAGGAATAAGGTGCTTCCAGTTTCATTCAGACCCAGAACGGACTTTCAAATGGATGGTATGTCTGACATTGTATTCCTTTATAATGTTTTCGTTGATTTCTGCTAAATATATATCTTTTTGGTGGCGGAGAATTTATTCTCTTGCTTAACACCCTTCTTTGAGACGTGCGAGCTTAGAGGTTATATATTGGTGGAAATCAGTGGAACAGTATGGACTGACAGTGTGGCATGCTGAGTTACATGGATCAAGGCTTTTGTTGAAAAGCAGAGTCTTGTAGTTGAAGATCAAAGCATGGATTTAATTAGCATAGCTTTGTGTATTGCATTAATTTGCAAGCGTAACACCTGGTATGCATCAAAAACGGGTTGAGGGATCGTTGGGAGTGCACGAAGTTTCTTTCTAGCTGGGAGTGGTGTCATGATAAGGAGCCTAGACATTTTTACTTATGTGGAAGATGGATTGTGAGGCGGCTCAGATATTGAGTCCTTAGTAGCTCAGAGATAGGTCCTATAGGACCGAGAAACATGTGCTCAGGAATAATTAATCCACTAAAGTAAGTGTGGACGGGCCCTTCCGTTCCCAGGGTTGCCCCACGGTGTGTAATCCTGAGGCATTTGCTAGAGTGTCTCGAATCGTTGAGGAGCCATCCCTTGCCTTGACTCATAGATGGAAATCCAACTTCCAATACGCGACTTTTCGGTTTTAATTGTAGAACTAGTATCGCGACATGGCAGGATGGGGTACTATGCCGTCTATGATTGATACATTTATATTTGAAGTTGATTTTGACACTATACACTTATAGTAATAATAAAAATGATTTTTTTTAAATGTACCAAGCATTTTTGGCTATTATAAGGTAAAACTCTATCCTCTGGCTTGCGTTGCATTGTGTGATGGGACCCGAGTCTTGTAATAGCTTCATTTTTCAAAAGGCATAGCGTTGTTATTTTAAACTGAGATTCATGTGGAGTAAACCTGTTCTGTGTTATACGGCGTGGTCCCATGATTTCCTAACTTTCAAATTAAAGATTTAATAACTATTTTATTTCTCACACCAGTCCCATGACTGACTCATAGTTTATTGTTTCAAACTAAACTCTGGGTGCCCATATTTTCCACATGGGCAGCTAGTAGTTTTGGATTTGCAGATACTTCTTTTCACAGGATCGTGGATTGCAGATGGAGCTATATTCGGTAAGCTTTGTATCCGTATATCTCTTTCAGTTGTGTCAGTTGTTATTTTCCGCTATGCATTGTATTTATACATTTAAATTTCTGCTGCTTTTGTATTTTAATCTCTGATATTATTTTTCCACTGTGTAATATTTTTTCCTACTCTAGAATATTCTTGTACTTTGATGTAAACTGTTGTTATAGCAATAAAATGTTCTATTGTTTGTGTCTGATGCGTCGTGTTATCATCTCAATCGGGACTTTCCCACTCCGGGGAGTTTGGGTCGTTTAACGTGATATCAGAGCTTTGGTTTACAAAGCTAGAGAACAAGGCACATTAGAACCAAACAAAATAATTCATCGAAGATAGGGTTAGTAACATCCTATAAGAACAACTTATTAAAGATATGGCTAGTAATACTCTAGAATGAGTTTGAAGAGTTTTATTTGTAAAAAATGAATTTAATTTTGAAAATTATATCATATTATACGTATTTGAATATTTTATTTTATATTGAATTTCGGCTATCGGGTATAAGTAGATTTTGCATATACGCCTTGCGAACATATATTCGAAGCCTAAATATACTAGGTGGATATAGAATCATACTCTTGTCGCCTGGAGAAGATTTTGATGATTGCTGGCATCGTCAGTGTTTATCGAGTTCCGAAAGTCGGATATCTATATGATTCCAATTGACTGGTGTGAGAACCAAAATTTAGTTAGTGTTTATGTTTGTGATTTAGCATTGAAATATGATTTTTTGGTATATATTGAAGTTATATATTTCAAAAGCTAATCAACTAATTGATTTCTGGTAGTGCTATGTCATTATTAGTATAATTAATAAAAATATTGTAATTATAAATAATGAAACCAATATGCGAATCAAAGGTAAATTTAGCCAAATCCAATCGAATATCGAACTAAACTGAAAATTTATTGGAATTGCATATATGTACATGTGTATGTAATGAACAGGTCATAGCATGGAAGCTAAAAAGAGGAATAAAATTGTATTTCCGACAAATAGGTACATGTTTACTATATTGATTAGGTTTGATGATTTTATGAGCCGAATGACAAGCCGCTTTTCTTTATCTTTTGATTGATGAGGGCCTTGTAAGGCAAGTTGTGGTTTTACCGATAGGGCTGTACAAAGGAGGTTATGGCGAAATTTTAGGGTGTTAGCCAAATTTTTGAGAAATTAGAAAATTCTTAGAAACTGAAATGTTGAAGAATGAAAGCCAGAATGAAAGTTGAATTGGTTAGTTAAACAACTTTCAGCTTCATTCCATTTCGAGGACGAAAAAATTTTAAGTGTGGGAGATTGTAATAACCTTGGAATTCTGAACCAATTTAAAAAATTTATTTTAGCTATTTTAATGGATTTTGAATATTTAAAATGATATATTTTAAATAATTATAAAACAAGCTTGAAATGGCGCGGTAATTTGAAAATTCGATTTTTGAATTTCAATTGAATGTATAGAATTCAAAATAAATCGGATTTCAGTGAAACAAGAAATATTTGAACCTGTTAAACAATATCTTTCTAACGAATGTGAAAAACTGAGATTTCATAATATAAATTGTAAGTTATGTTCAGTTTAAAATTTAGAATAGTCGCTATGGAATATGTATATATAATATATATATATATATATATATATATATATCCCTTAAAAATAGCCATTTTGCAAACGACCTCCGTTTTCGATGAAACAACTTTTATTGGATCCGGAATGTCAAATTATTGTTAAATTTCAAATTTCATAATTTTTGGAATTAATATGTAAGTGTGGTAAATTTAAACGTGTTTTGCCAATTTCAGTTTGAACTTAATCGATTGAAAATTGGCCATTTTTCTAACGGTCTCCAAATTCGACGAAATTAGTTTTGTTAGGACCGTATCGTCAAAACATAGCTAGATTTATTTTTCTGTAATTTTTGGAGTTGGTATGTGGCCCCGATAAACTTAAATGTACGTTTAAAATTCAATATATGGATTTATATTTTAATTTATAAAAATGACCGAAATGATTGAACTGGCTTACAAAACATATCCCATTATGTTCGGAATGGGGGTAATTAGCTAGAGGCAATAGTTGTTGGAGTTCATTTGGAGATCGGGACGTTAATTTTCAATGTTAAGCAAACAAATGAGTTAAATATTATTAAATACTAGTATATATAACCCTAGAAATTTTAGAAACCCTAATTCCCATTTTGCCTTTCAGGCACTACTCTAAAGCAATCAAAGGCTGAAATCATTTCATTTTAATCCCTTAAAATGTTGCAATCCATTGATTATTATTCAAATCTCATAATGAATAAATCGAAGAAGAAGATGAGGGCTTTAGAATGGTATGGCTGAGATTGGATTTCATAAACCGATGGGCTCGATTTTTGCACACGAATGCGCTGAGTTCAAACAAGATTTTGAGGGCCTAGAGGTGTGCCGCCGTCTTTTGGTAGAGGAGGGTCGGCTGCGTCAACCGCTGGTCGTCGATGGGGCTCCGACGCCTTGAATGGCATGTGATATGGAGATGATGGAAGGCGGCGTTGGGTTCTCTTTTTTCAGAAAGAGGAAATAAAGGGTTTAAGCCCTTAAGCTATGTAATTAATTCATTAATTATGTAATTAATTAATCAATTTTTTTAATGAATATATAAACCATCACATCTTTGTCATTCGAGGTCGGAATTCAGTGATTTCAGTTACTTTGGAATCGTGGCTTAGATATCTACGCAACGAAACTAACCAGGACAAAAACAGAGCAGATTAGAATTTGAGGAAATTTCAAAAATCAAACAGTATAGAAATTCAGAAATAAAAGAATGGCGGAGTGGAAACCAATGTGAGAACTCCTTCTCACTAAATTATATTTTATCATGTTATTGTATTCATGTACAAAAATGTATAGAATTGCTAGTGTAGATTTTTATCAGTTTAATTATAATAAATTGTATACGGTGTCTGTTAACTCGCCTCCCTCGTCTGTAGACCATGTACAATTTAATTGACTGTATTGTGTTTTGATTGTGATGATTATCATATTAAAAATAATGTTAACATTAATGTGGTAATTGAAATTAAATTATAAATATTTATTTATAATTTAAATAGTGAAAATTGGTAAATCAGAAAAATAATTCAAATCGAATTAGAAATGGTTAAATTAATTAACTAGTGCTTGAAAACCCCACACGAGTCTGGGGATGGTAATTTATTCACCGTAATAACCCGGAAAATCCGAACCAATTTTTTTATTTTTTTATTTTGGTATTTTAATAAATTTCGGATATATAAAATGATTTATTTTAAATAATAAAGACAAGAAATTTATTTTGAATAGAATTAGAATGTATATATTTATTAACATTTGAAATTAGAATATAAATATTTATTTTAATTATAAAAGGAACTGGAAATAGCGCGGTAGTTTGAAAATTCGATTTCAAATTTCAAATGAATGTACAGGATTCAAAATAAACCGGATTTTAGTGAAACCAGAAATATTAGAATCTATTTGAAAATATCTTTCCAACGAATCCGAAAACTTGAAATTTATAGCAGGAATAAAAAGTTATGCCCAGTTGAAAATTCAGAATAGTCGCTATGGAAATATTGCCCTTAAAAATAGACGTTTTGCAAACGACCTCCATTAAGACGACCTGAACTCCCCCATGAAGGAAAGCCCGGATTGTACTGAGAACATGACGAATCAGAACACAAACAGAAGAACATTTCATTGCTTATTACAACAATTTACATCAAAATACAAGAACATACAGAGTATGAATATATATTACACATTTACTAAATATCGGAGATTTACAAGTTACAATGCAGTGGAAAAATAATACAAAACACAACTGAAAGTAATACATGGATACAGAGCTTTCCGAATATCGCTTCAGCTGTAAATCAGGATCTTGTGAATATAAATCTGCAAAACCAAAACTACTAGCTGCTCGTGTGGAAAATAGGGGCACCCAAAGTTTTGGTTAAAACCATAGACTCCAGGTCAGTCATGTGACTGGTGGGAGAACAAAAACAGTTATTAATTTGCTTTTAAAGTTAGGTAAATCAAGGGACCACGCCGTATAACATGGAACGGGTTTACCCCCAAGAAAACCAGTGCATAAAACAAACAACGCAATGCTAAATAAAGAACAATGAAGCTATTATAAGACCCAGGTTCCATCACACAATGCAACGCAAGCCGGAGGATGGGGTTTTACCTTATAATAGCCAAATAATGCTTGATACATGAAATTTCATATTTTATTATTACTATAAGTGTATAGTGCCAAAACAATTTCAATCATAAGTATCAATCGTAGACGGCATGGGTACCATATATCTTGTCGCCAATACTAGGCTCTATAATCAAAACCGCAAAATGTCGCATTGGAAGTTGGATTTCCATCTGTTAACCAAGGCAAGGGATCGTCCTTACCGCTTCGAGGCGCTCTAGCCCGCCCCTCAGGCAAGCGCACAGGCAAGCCTTGGATAGCCATAGCCAGTCCACACAGAGTGGATTAAAATGCCTGAACATGCGTTTCCCCCCTATGGGGTGTCAATGAACCAAATGACTCCATCAGTCCCGGATCGACCGTTATAACCGAGGCGCCTCGCTATCCATCATCCACATAAGTAAAATGTCTGGGCGTGTAAAACCCAAAACGCCACTCCTAGCTAGAAAGAAACGCATGCCCTCCCTGATGTCCTCTCCCGTTTCTGGTTCACACCGGGATGTGAGGCTCGCGAATTAACGCTACACAAAGCTATGTTGTATTAAAGTCGTGCTTTGATCATCGACCACAAGACTCTGCTTTTCAAAAGAAGCCTTGATCATTTGCATCTCAGCATGCCACATAGGCAATTCACGCTATGCAACCGATGTATATCAATCACATAGAATGAAATCCGATGTCAGACACACATCCATTTACAAGTTCGTTCTGGGTCTGAACGAAACCAGAGGCACCTTATTCCTCCCCCATATATCCAATACAGGGGAGAGGTGCTCGCATATCCGGTCGATCTCCAAGTACGTCTGGACAGTCACCACTTATTACCTTGTGTAACACCCCACACCCGCTAAGGTCACTCACTAAGGGAATGCCTTAACTTCGGTGGAATATTTTAAGTGAATATAGAACAGAAAAATTACAGCAAGACAGATATAAATAATACTTGAAAATCTAAAACATCATTTCATTGCAGCAGAAGGTAAACATGTTTAGTTACAACACCATAAAGAGTCAAGTACTAGATATCCATCCTGATAAAAACATAAGTACATAATCCCACTACATAACTAATAGCCATAATAGAAAAGATAAGCTGGGCTTTACATCACGGTCCAAGCTCCAAAAGATAGATAAAGAAATCTGATCAAAGCCCACTAGTGCTAGGCCCAACCTGAGGACCTGAGGGGGAAAAAGATAAAAACAACGGGGTCAGACATAAGTCTGAGTGAGCCCTATAACTTTAACAATACAATCATTAAAGTAATTAGGGTATGATATAAACTTGGTACGGTGATGATTAGGGATAAATGACTACACTAAGCAGCCAACTAGACATAGGATGAACTAAGATAACGGTAAAGACGCATCTACCCACCCAAGGGTAATTACTACACTGCACCACACCAGTCATTCCTACGTAAAGGTTGATCCCACCCAAGGACTTAGAAAATTTAACTAGTAGTTTCGTGTACCCCTAGCTGACTACATAGGTGCCGTCTGCCCCTATCTCTACTAGGTGTACCCACTACTCCCCAAGCGATCGGCTCCCTACCATAGATACCCGTGCTGGCCCCACAGTGGGGTGTATCACTCCCCAAAGTGGCAACCCGATACAACCAATGGTGCACGGCTTATACCTACACGATGCAACAACGTCTTACCTACCAGCCTGGGTCCACACACGCATATGAAACCCGTTGGACTTGCGTTGCCACCGCTAACCCGTTTTTGGCCTCTTATAGTCAAGCCCAGTACGCGTGTCCCGTCCTCGACATGGGTCGAGCCCAATAAGATACATATGGGTTACTGGTTGAAATGGGCCCCCACAAGCTACCCACCTAAGCTTGTCCCTTTTTCTAGTGCATCCCACTTAACCCTTTAATCATGTTTAATTACATGTTTCCACTTGGTTAAGTATTCTAATCGTATTTTCTATTTCCACCCAAGGCACTTACTTGATTTCCACGTGCCACCCAAGGCACCCACTTAACCCCTCATGCCTCACTACATGCTTATCCGGTTAAGTGTTTCTTAATTGATTAAGACCGTAAACTTTGCAAAAACCTCTCACATTAGACTATCTTTTATGGCAGCTGGATTTGTCGGTCGGGTCCGGGCAGCCTTACGCCATAACCGAGTCTAACCTCGTGTCTTTACACTTGTCACGTATTTAGTTTATGCCTAAGACCTCTCACATTGGGCCAATCATTTGTAGCCGCTGGATTTGCCGGTCGGTTCCGGGCAGTCTTATGCTACAAAAGGGTCCAACCTCGTGTCTTAGTCGATTAATTACACCTAATTAATCACCCCCATAATTTGTATTAATTATCCCTAATTAATTACAAATTTAACGATGTACATAATTGACTCAATTATGTCCATCCACTTTATGGTATGCATAATCATACCAACTTCACACCATTTTATTAACATGAATATTAACCCCATTGTTCCCCACGTAATACGCTAACATGACATACTTAAAAGGGAAGATTCATCACAAATACAATGGGTCCAACTTGCATAACATTAGCATCAACATGGGTTTTAAAGGTGTCAACATACATATAGTATCAAACCCAACTAGCATAAATAATCAACCCAAACTTGCATGAATCACATATGTCATAAAGAGGGTAACTTGCATAAGCTACTTATGTCATACAAAGGGGTAAACTTGCATATGTATGTATGACATACAAAGGGGTTAACTTGCATATGTATGCATATCATACAAAGGTGTAAACTTGCACATGTTACTTGCATATAATCAAACACCAACTTGCATAACATGTCATATATGAACTTGCATATAATCAAACACCAAACTTGCATAACATATCATATATGAACTTGCATATAATCAAACACCAAACTTGCATAATCATGGTGTCATAATGGATTAATGTTTATCATAGTGATTTGCATAACTAGCATCATGAACTCATAGCATATGACTTGCATAACTTGCATAACATCATGAACACATAGCATATGACTTGCATAACATCATGAACACATAGCATATGACTTGCATAACTTGCATAACTAACATCATGAACATATAACATCAAACTTGCATAACTAACATCATGAACACATAGCATATGATAACATAACTTGCATTGATCCACATTCATAGCCATAACCTCATTATATCCTATCATAATCATTTCAACAATTGGTCATTAAGGTTATAGAAACTCACAACTTGTTGATTAGCACTTCAATGAAGAAGATTAAGTTGCTAGAGTTGATTAGAAGTTGATTTGAGAAGCTATCTTCCTCTTTAATTTGTTGGTGGCTCCTTCTAGTTGCATTTTGACGGCATAACGACGTTGTCTCCAATTTTAGTATGAATTATGGTAGTCTTAGGGTGTATTTATAGATTAGTTAAGTGTTTTAGGCCATTAGATTAACCCTAAATCAGATTAGAGCCGTCAGATCTCGTCAGAAGCCACCAACCATAGCCCAAATCCCAAATCAGTGCACCCAGGTCACACAGACCGACAGGGGGGGTCGACCCCTGGGTCGACCCCTAGGGGGGGGTCGACACCCATGTAGACCCTAGGGTCGACACCCTCTGTCTGGCGGGAATTTTCCCGCCTCTTCTGAAATGTGGAATCTGAATATTTTAAATCTGTTTTGAATTTTCTGAAAACTTCTTCGGGCCTTAACTGGGTCATACGGACTCCGATTTTCGAAAACTCGGACTCTATTTCGCGTATTTTTCCGAGACGAACGCAATGGCATAGCCCGTTTCCCCTGATTCAGATTTTAAAATTTAATTCTGCCCTGATTTATATTATAACAAGTTATTCAACATACGGGGTGTTACATTCTCCCCTACTTAAAGGATTTCATCCCCGAAATCTCTAAGTCAAGAACGTATCCTACCAACCAAACAACCATCTACTCAAACCATCAAACACTGGCATCCATTGTCCTTAAAGTTTCTAATGCTGTATGAACATATGCAACGAGTGTGTGTATATGTTCCCTGTCTAATGCAAAATCAGGCGGTCTACTGATTCAGTTGACCTCCTTAATGCAAACCATGATAGTGCCATGCATCCAATATGTATGCGAAAGAATCCTATCGACACATACTATTACTACATGTGTGCACAACCATACACCAAAATGCATCATCCATATGATAACACAACCATTATACATCCATTAATATAGCTACCTACACACAATTATATGCAATATGCAATATGAAGTGACTGAGCCGATTTAGTGTCTAAAGTGTGTGTATATGCATCCACGAGCAACCACTAGCAAACACTTGCATCCACACGCATCCATCAAACATAACATGTCTCAAACACATGTTTCAACCATAGGTTTACCCTATCTAAAGGTCAAAGATACTAATGAGAGGACATACTAAAGATAAGATAAGTACTAGACAAACGATAAAGGAGAAGTTAAAAGACATACCCTCAAAAAGGAATGGGTACAGTGAACGCATCTTCGCTTCTGTCTTCCAAGTAGCATTGCTCTCATCCTCTCCCCATTGCACCTTGACTAGTCGAACCTCTCTGTTTCTCAACTTCCTAATCTCTGACCCAAGGATGCAAGTAGGAGCTCGTCGAATCGTCGCATCACGCTCTACCTCCACTTCTCTAAGCAAGCTCGGCTCTACCACCTCTGCGGTCTCATGTAGGCACTTCCTCAAATGTGACACATGGAATACGTCATGTACCCCACTAAGTCTCTCGGGTAAATCCACTCTATACGCCATCCGTCCAATCCTTTCCTTAATAGGAAACGGTCCTACAAATCTTGGTGCTAACTTCCCAACGGACCCAAAGCGGACAACATTCCGTAATGGAGATACTTTAACAAAGACCATGTCCCCAACATCAAACTCAAGATCCGTCCTCCTCTTATCCGCGTAAGATTTCTGCCTATCTTGCGCTGCTTTCACCCTTCTTCGAATCAAATCAATCTTTTCCGAAGTCTCCCTAACCATATCAGGCCCAAGCAAGATCTTATCCGTAGATTCCCACCAACATGTAGGTGATCGACAAGGCCTTTCATAAAGAGCTTCAAAAGGAGCCATACCAATACTAGACTGAAAGCTGTTATTATATGCGAACTCCACTAATGGAAGATGCTCTTCCCATGTACCTCCAAAATCTAAGATACAAAGCCTCAAAAGGTCTTCTAGAACACGATTCACCCTCTCGGTCTGGCCGTCCGTCTGAGGATGATATGCAGTGCTCAAACACAACTGAGTCCCTACTGCCTCTTGCAAACTCTTCCAAAACTCACTAGTGAAGATAGGATCTCGATCGCTCACTATGCTAGAAGGTACCCCATGCAACCGAACTATCTCTCGAAGGTAAACTGAAGCTAGCCATGGAGCAGTCCTCTTACTCTTCACGGGTATGAAATGGGCGCTCTTAGTAAGTCTGTCTACCACAACCCAAATTCCCGTATTACCCTTCCTCGATCTCGGTAACCCATCAATAAAATCCATCGAGACGCTATCCCACTTCCATTGCGGAACTTCCAATGGGTGAAGCAACCCACCGGGTTTCTTTTGCTCCGCTTTCACTTGTTGGCACACCAAGCATCTAGCGACATACTCGGCCACATCTTTCTTCATACCAGCCCAAAAGAAAACTCGCTTCATGTCTTGGTACATCTTGTCCCCACCGGGATGAATGGTCATCTTTGAACGATGCGCATCATCAAGAATAGCCTTCCTCAAACCCTCGTCTTGCGGTACACAAAGTCTACCGTCTCTACGCAAGCACCCCCTATCGTCTAGGGTGTACCTACTCAAATGGCCGGACGACTCCCCCCTTATGAGCCTCTCTACCAACTCAACCAACTGTGGGTCGTCCCGCTGTGCCTCGCCAATCCGTCCCAAAAGAGTAGGTCTGACCTCTAAGGATGCTAGCAAACCGGGTACAAAGTCAACGGAAGGTCTGAAATCAAACATCGAGATAAATTCCAAGCTTCGTCGTTCCACGAACAATGGACTCAAAGACAACCTTTTTCTGCTCAAGGCGTCCGCCACCACGTTACCCTTGCCAGGGGTATACGCTATCTCGAAATCATAGGATGCTAAGAACTCCATCCACCTTTGCTGTCTCAAGTTCAAATCCTTCTGAGAAAACAAGTACTTCAATGATTTGTGGTCAGTGAACAATTTGAATCTCTCGCCAAGAAGATAATGGCGCCAAGTCTTAAGCGCAAAAACAATAGTGGCCAACTCTAAATCATGGGTAGGGTAATTTTTCTCATGCGCTCTCAATTGCCTTCCACCGTAGGCTATTACCCATCCCTCTTGCATTAAGACTGCGCCCAGTCCTGTCCCACAAGCATCGGTATAGACAACAAATGGCTTACTCCCATCTGGCAACACTAAGACTGGAGCTGTGGTTAAAGCTCTCTTTAACCGTTGGAACGCATCATCACAATCTACGTCCCATGCGAAGACTAGATTCTTCTTCGTCAAGCGAGTTAATGGGGCTGATATCTTCGCGAAGTCCTTGATAAACTTCCTATAGTAGCCAGCCAACCCCAAGAAACTCCTCACCTCGGTAGCATTCTTCGGAACCTTCCAATCTTGGATGGATACTACCTTCGCGGGATCCACAGCTATCCCTTCCTTGGAGATCACGTGCCCCAAGAACCGCACTTCCTTCCTCCAAAAGTGACATTTAGAGAATTTAGCCTTAAGGCTATGCACTCGAAGAGTCTCTAACACTTCCCTAAGATGTAGGGCATGCTCTTCTTCACTCTTAGAAAAGACTAAGATGTCATCCACAAAGACCACCACGAACTTATTAAGGTACTCCCTGAACACCCTACTCATCAAATCAACAAAGTATGCAGGGGCGTTCGTCAAACCAAATGGCATCACCAGCCACTCATAGAAACCATCCGGAGTCCTAAAGGCAGTCTTGTCTATGCTATCCTCAGCCACTCTCAACTGATGAAACCTCGTGGCCAAGTCCAACTGCGAAAACACTGAGGCGCCAGCCAACTGATCAAAGAGATCATCAATCCTCGACAATGGGTGTCTATTCTTCTTTGTGAGCTTGTTGAGTTCTCTATAGTCCACACAAAGTCTGAGGGACCCATCCGCCTTCATGGAAAAAACTACTGGAGCACCCCACTCCGATATACTTCGTCTTATGAACCCCTTCTCAAGCAACTCCCCTACTTGCTTATGGAGTTCCCTCCTCTCACGAGGAGCCATGTGGCGCACTAGTAAAGATACTGGTTTAGCATTATCCACCAGATATATTCGGAAGTCTATCTCCGGCTTCGGAGGTAAGCCCTTCACCTCCTCAAACACATCCGAGTACTCCCGGACCACTCTAACAGATCGCAAACTCTCGACCGAAGCATCAAGCGATTCAAGATAACTTAGCATAACAGAATCCATGGGATTACAAGAGATCTCGAGAGTGTTCCCCAAGCGGGTCATGAGCCTAACAACTCTCCTTTCACAATCAAGAACAACACCATTACTGGATAACCAGTCCATGCCCAAAATCAACCCATAGCCCGTGAAGCCCAAAACAAAAGCATCACATCTAAACTCAACGCTAATATAGAAATCTTCAAACCCAAACATATCATGGAAAATAAGTGGAGCCCCCAATTGGGTTTGAAACAACCAAGGGATCATCTACTAGACTGGTGTCTAAGTGCAGTGACTCAACTAATGATGATGAGATAAACGAATGCAATGCGCCAGAGTCAAACAATGTACGGACAGGATGATCAAACAGAAAAACCAGACTTTCAACGGAAATAGTTCTACCTCTTTCCTGAATCGGTGGAACCGCGAGAGCCTGAACTTGCCCCCTTGCCTGACCTGGTGCCATAAGAGCTTGCACCTGTCCCCCTGAGGTAGATCCCGTCCTTTGCCCCTTCTTAGGGCAGTCCTTCACTAGATGCCCTGCTTTGCCACAGTAGAAGCAGCCCGTCTTCTTCTTCTTCCGACAATCTTTGCTTAGGTGGCCTGGTGTCCCGCAATTGAAGCATTTCTTCTTTCCCTTGCCACCGTTGCCTTTCCCACCCTTGTTTTGCTGTTGCTGTTGAGGTCTCTTCTGATCTCCTTTCTTCTCGGGTGCCTTATTAGCATTTGGACCCTTCTCTTCCTCATGCATGAGTGCCATGTCTACTAGCTTCTCAAAGATGGCCCCCATAGGGATGTGAGTCATAGCCAATCCATGCATCAGTTCATTCAACCCCTTAACGAACCTCAAAGCCTTCTTCTCTGGTGTATTCACCATGTCTATGCCAAACCTTGCCAATTGATTAAACTTGTTGACATATTCCTTCACTGATAGGTTTCCTTGCTTTCGAGTCAAGAACCTTTCCATATACAAGTTTTCTTCCGCCCTTGAGAGAAACTTTGCCACAAAACTTTGCCTGAAATCCACCCAAGAGTCAACAGGGCGCTCTCCATTAGTGACCTCCCACCAGAACGAGGCCTCTCCCTTCATTAACCAAGCAGCTAACTTGACTTTCTTTCCTTCTTCCATCTCAAAGATATCTATCAACTCTTCCACTTCCTTAAGCCAATCTCTAGCTTCCACAAAAGTTTCTGATCCTTGAAAAGGTTTCCCTCCCATAGCCTTAAATTCCTTGCAAGTCTTAGCAAAAGTGTCTGTGCGAGGAGGAGGAGGAAGATCGGGTGCTACTGTTGGTGGAGGAACATTTGCTGGACCCGCAGTGGCGGCCCTAGCCTCCATCAACCTCCTATACCATACTGGTATCATCACACCCTCCGGAAAGTTAAGATCCTCAGCCATGCTGAAACGAAAAAGGAAAGATTCAAAACGGAGAATTCGAAAGATAAAGATATGGCTATTGTGGATTATGCTTTTCTTTCAAAAACTTTTCTCTTAAAAGACATGTTTTTGAAAATACTTCTTCCAAAAATGTTTTTAGAAAAATAGTTTTCTAAAAATTTTATCTGTTCCGGTAACCTTCAGCTCTGATACCACGTGTAACACCCCACACCCGCTAAGGTCACTCACTAAGGGAATGCCTTAACTTCGGTGGAATATTTTAAGTGAATATAGAACAGAAAAATTACAACAAGACATATATAAATAATACTTGAAAATCTAAAACATCATTTCATTGCAGCAGAAGGTAAACATGTTTAGTTACAACACCATAAAGAGTCAAGTACTAGATATCCATCCTGATAAAAACATAAGTACATAATCCCACTACATAACTAATAGCCATAATAGAAAAGATAAGCTGGGCTTTACATCACGGTCCAAGCTCCAAAAGATAGATAAAGAAATCTGATCAAAGCCCACTAGTGCTAGGCCCAACCTGAGGACCTGAGGGGGAAAAAGATAAAAACAACGGGGTCAGACATAAGTCTGAGTGAGCCCTATAACTTTAACAATACAATCATTAAAGTAATTAGGGTATGATATAAACTTGGTACGGTGATGACTGGGGATAAATGACTACACTAAGCAGCCAACTAGACATAGGATGAACTAAGATAACGGTAAAGACGCATCTACCCACCCAAGGGTAATTACTACACTGCACCACACCAGTCATTCCTACTTAAAGGTTGATCCCACCCAAGGACTTAGAAAATTTAACTAGTAGTTTCGTGTACCCCTAGCTGACTACATAGGTGCCGTCTGCCCCTATCTCCACTAGGTGTACCCACTACTCCCCAAGCGATCGGCTCCTTACCGTAGATGTAACGACCCACATTCTACGCATCATAGGATCGTAGAATATTTATTTCTTTCACATACGAAGTCGTATGGTCATGTAACTTTGGGAGACGACTATTGGGGTCATTTCCCATGTTCATGATTTTTCTCGATTTTTAAATGACCATTTTACCCCTAGTTGGCACTGTTTTGGCCATAACTTTTGACTGGAAAGGAATTTTGACCTGCAACCACTTCTAGTGGCTTCGGATGATGGTTTCTCTTTCCGTAGAGTGGTCACATTAGCCAAACGGACTTACCGTTTGGGAGATATGGCTGAAACAAGTTTCAGATGGTTAAAAACAGCTTAATTGGGCTTAACCGGGTGATTAGCAGCTAGGCCCAAGGGGAATTTCGGGTTTAGGGGTATATGGAGGCTGATTAGGGTTAGAAAACATTTCTTTAGACATTTTCCAGCCGCCACTTTCATTTCTCTTGACCTAGCCATGGTCTCCACTCTCTAAATCTCTCTAAAACACCCAAAAATCACTTCCTAATCAAGGATTAAGGCTTAGAGGTATCAAATTAAGAAGAAAAAGCACCAAAGCAAGGTTAGAGCTGCTGTTGGGCATCAGTATTCGCCCAAATCAGAGGAGTTTCAGTTCTGAGAATTTTGTTTGTGGCCAAGGTGAGTGATTTGCATAGTTTTTGCACTAATTACGGTGATTAAGGGTAATTAGTGAAGATTAGCGAATTTATACGTAAATAAATTCTGGAAAAATTCTTAAAATTCTAAAATAATGTTTTAAGGCTCTGTTAGAAATTTGGGTTAATTTCGATGTGTTTTGCTAATCGTATGCTTAAACATGATTAAGAGGGATTATAGGAAAATGTGAGGTTTTGGCCACTTTTGATCCATTATGATTCATTTAAATTGTTGTTTGTTGCTTGCGGTTGCTGTTATATGTTGCTATGACTCTTTGGTATGCTTTGTGATTGATTCAAATAGTTAGATTGGTCGAAAACGCCGTCGAGAGGCGTATAAACAGTTGCTGGAAAGTTGCAGAAAACTGCAGGGTATCTAACCGGATCGGATCGGATCGGGTAGGGGATCGGATCGGACATATCCGAACCGGACCGGGGCGTGGTACTTTCTGGAGCATGACGTGAAGAGGCAACAAGGAAGGCCTGGTCGGATCGGAGGGGCGTAGCGTGGGATCGGAAGGAACAAGGAGGACAGAAGTGGAAGAAAGAGGAGCATGGATACCATATTCCGAACCGAATCGAGAGCAATACACGAACCGAACTGATGCTGACGAGGCGGAGACGGAGACACTCAAGCTATGGGGTATCCGAACCGAACCGCTTCAGAATCACCGAACCGAACCGCATGAGGGAGAAGGACCCGAACCCAGAGGATGGTGGCACTCCGAGCCGAACCGGGGAACGTATCCGAACCGAACCGAGCATGGGGAACCGGACGTGTACTTTTACTACTTCGTGATGACTCTTCTGAAGACCAACTCCAATTCGACCAAACCCGAGATGCAAAGGAAGTCCAAATGAGAAGTTAGAGCTCAAGATTCAGATGGGAATCAACGAGTTCGCTTCATGGTTGGGCTTTGCTGCGGGACGCGTGTTAAGGAGTTATCGACGTCTATAGCTTTGGACCACTATGGTAGGAGGTGCGAAGGCGGATTCAGGGCCATTATGGCATCGGTAGAACCAAGGGCTACGACCAATGAAGTGGGTCATTGAAATGTTTGGTCATGACTCCAAGAGTTTGGCTTGGTCACAGCAGGGTTTCTACAAGTCGGGATTCGTCGTTACCTCAATTTGTCTAGTGTTCCAAAGTGGTGGATATCGTATGCTTTACGCACTGAGTGAGAGATGTGAGGATGGTTGCTATGGATGATTTGTTTGCTATCATTACGACATGCACACCCCACCCCCATATTCTTACACTATTTATTATGGCACCTCGGAGTATTGTACGGTATGTGGTACTAACTCTTTGGTTGCAGGTCCAGGTTCAGGTATGGTTTAGTATACCTGTTATTTCTTTGTTTAGATGCTTATCGCTCATACCAGGCTTTATGTCTGACCCAGAGTTTTATGTCTCCTCTTATTACTCTGGGTGCTCACACGAGCAGACTAGAGACAGGTTAGCTGGTGATGCACGGGTAGATGATCCGGAGACGAGCAGGAGGCTTCCACGTACTATATACATAATATTCTCCCTGTGTTGTTGAAGATCACTGCTTGGGCATTGTTGGTGTATCTTCTACTTTAGCTTTCTTTTGATTAGAGACAGTAAATTTGGAAAATTGTAATAAGCTGTATATGGATTTCCGCTGCTCTGATGATTGATGTTGATTTTAGTTATCAGCTTATGCACTGTCTCGCCTGTTTTATGTCAAGTATGTTATTATTATATTTTATCCCATGCGCTGTGAGACATTCTACAGGTTCCTTGATTAGTCCATTCCCTTCTTTCCTTTCTTCTAGCGACCGTCTTGTGCTAGCTGGGCATGTGTACAGCGCACTTTCGGAGGAAATGCAGGCTGGTGCGGGACGGGCCGTCACACTTGGTATCAGAGCTCTAGGTTGCGTAGTTAACCTAGGGAAGTTATCAGGGAGAGATAAGATACGTATACGAGAGAGCGTATTTGTGATTACTTTGGTTTTTAAAAAGCTATATATATATACTATTAGTAGTATAAGGATGAAGTCGTACTGCACTAGCACCACTATGGAATCGTTAATCGTTTCCTTTTTCAGATTGACGATGAGCCGAGATACTAGAGGTGCTGGTAGGGGAGCCAATAATGAGAATGCTGCTGACATGAGGACGATGTTTACTGACCTCATGAGAGAGATGCTTAGAGATGTACAGAGGGCAGCTCCCAATGGTGGAAATGGTGGTGGTCCAATGGTGCAGGCGCCAAGAGTCGACTTCGCCAAGCTGAATAAGGATTATACTAGCCTTGGTGGGAAGCCGTTCCACGGAACGGAGTCGGCTACAGATGTTCAAGATTGGGTGGATAGTTGCGAACGTATCTTCGAGGATTTGGGTATCGAGGATGCGATGAAGAGGAAGCTAGCGTCCCGTCAGCTGCAAGGGCGGGCTATGAATTGGTGGAATGCTATAAAGGTAGCTACTCCCGAAGATCAGATTACTTGGGAGCAGTTTAAGGCTCGCTTTAGTGAGAAGTTCATTCCGACTGCTCAGAAGTCAGTGCTGTTTAAGAAATTCTTGGAGCTCAAGCAGAATGGCAGAGCTGTCTCGGAGTACATTGCTGAATTTGAAACTTTGTCGAAGTACGGGTTATCTCTTATTGATACTGCCGAGAAAAAGAATGAGAAATTCATAACTGGTTTGGATCAGTACTTGGGGGAAAAACTTATTAACCACATCGATGAGACGTTTGAATCGATTGTGGGGAAAGCATTAAGGTCAGAAAGTCTCTACCCTAAGTCGAAGACTGAGGTTGTATCTGCAGAAGAGCCAAAATCACAAGCAAGTGGTGGAGGCAAAGGTGGTTCTCAGAATAAGAGAAAGCAGAATCAGGCTAAGGATGGCCAGAAGAAAAAGAATAAGCAAGATGTGGAGTGCTTCAGCTGTGGTAAGAAGGGCCATTATGCTAGTAATTGTCGGGCCAAGCCAGCGGATAGGAAGTGCTTCAACTGTGGCCAAATGGGACATCACAAGGACAAGTGTCCACAGCCCCCTAAGGAAAAGCAAATGGTGAAAGCATATGCTCTTAATGCTATTCCTTCTTCGTCGAATGCCCCAACAGCGGCGGAGAAGGGAAAGAATGTCGTCATTCAAGGTATGCTTTCTGTTTATGATGTTCCTGTTAGAGTTTTGTTTGATACCGGAGCTTCCAGTTCTTTCATATCTAGTGACCTGGTAGATAGGTTGGGATTGGAGCCCGAGATTGTTGATAGACCTTTAGTAGTGACGAACCCGATTGGTGGTTCAACTAGCCTTAGCATGATTTGTCGCAATGTGGTCTTATCGAGTCATGGATGCATGTTTGTTTGTGATTGCTTTGTTTTGGGCTTTACTGGGTTTGGCATTATTTTGGGAGTAGATTGGCTCCAAAGATACGGGGTGGTGGTAGACTGTGAGGGCTTGTTGGTGACAGCTAGAGCGGATGATGGGCGGAGGATAGTGTTTGGTGGTCTACCCAGTAAGGGGGTATTGGCTAGTTTTCTAAACTCCCTCGACATTCCGCATAGTGAGTTGTCAGGTTTGCCCGTGGTTGGCCAGTATCCGGATGTTTTCAAAGAAGTGACCGGACTTCCACCACACCGAGAGATTGAGTTTGGTATTGATTTGGTAAAGGATGCCAGACCTATAGTGATGCCACTTCGTCGTATGGCACCAAGGGAGCAGCGAAAGCTCGAGGTGCAAGTCAGCGATCTTTTGAAGAAGGGATTTATCAGAAGGAGTGTTTCTGAATGGGGAGCACCAGTTGTGTTTGCTACCAAGGCGGATGGTTCCCTTCGTTTGTGTGTAGACTACCGCGAGTTGAATAAAGTGACGAGGAAGAACAAGTATCCTCTACCGCGGATAGATGATTTGTTTGATCAGTTGAGTGGCGCGAGAGTATTTTCTCAGTTGGATCTCGCGACAGGTTTTCATCAGCTTAGAGTGGAAGCTGAGAGTATAGCTAAAACGGCATTTCGGACGTCGTCTGGGTTTTATGAGTGGTTGGTCATGCCATTCGGGCTGACCAATGCCCCAGCATATTTTGTGGATCTTATGAATAGGGTATTCAGAGATCAGTTAAATAAGTTTGTCCTTGTGTTCGTTGATGATATTTTGGTCTATTCGAGGACAGAGGAAGAACACAAGGAACATTTAAGAGTAGCGATGGAGGTGTTGAGAAAACACCAATTGAAAGCAAAGTTTTCTAAGTGTCACTTCTGGAAGAGGGAAGTGAGGTTCTTGGGCCATGTTGTATCAGAGAACGGTATTGCCGTGGACCCAGCAAAGGTGGCTACGGTACAGGATTGGCCTACGCCCAAGAATGCAACAGATGTAAGAAGTTTCTTGGGGTTAGCGGGATATTATCGTAAGTTTATCCAAGGTTTCTCCAAGATAGCAGCACCATTGACCCAGTTGACCAAGAAGAATCAAGCTTTTGTCTGGGATGAAAGGTGCGAGGATGCATTCAAAAGTCTAAAGGACAAGTTGACAAGCGCACCACTGTTAGTCATTCCTAAGGGGGATGAAGAGATGACGGTATACACGGATGCCTGTGGTACCGGACTGGGTGCTGTATTGATGCAAGGCGGTAGGGTTGTAGCTTACGCAAGTCTGCAGTTGAAACCGCACGAGAGAAGATGCCCTACCCATGATTTAGAATTGGCAGCGATCGTGTTCGCGTTAAAGATGTGGAGACACTATCTCTTGGGAGAAAGATTTGAGCTGTTTACAGATCATAAGTAGTTGAAGTACCTATTCTCCCAGAAGGATTTAAATCTCCGTCAGCAGAGATGGTTAGAGTTCTTAGCTTCCTATGATTTTGACATCGCATACACACCAGGAAAGGGCAATGCGGTGGCTGATGCATTGAGTAGAAGACATGCCAGCTTAGGGGCTATGTTCCTTGAATGGAAGCAACTGGAGTTTATCGCGGGGTTTGATTTCAGACCAAAGTGCGAATTGGATCCAGAAATGTTAGCAAGTTTGACGATCAAACCCACTTTGATTGAGCGGATCGGCTCTAGTCAGAGGGACGATCCTAACCTATTGGAAATCATCTCCAAGTTAGAGATGGGTATCGATGAGGAGGTGAACAAGTATGGGCTTGATCAAGATAGATGGCTTAGAAAGAATGGAAAGCTTGTTGTACCCAATGTCAATGGATTGAGGGATGAAGTGCTTAGAGAATGTCATCACTCAAAGCTGACTATACACCCCGGTGGTAACAGGATGTATCGAGATATGAAGCAGACTTACTACTGGGAAGGGATGAAAAGAGACGTTGGGAAGTTTATATCCAAATGCATGAATTGCCAGTTAGTTAAAGCCGAGCAAAAGAAGCCTAGTGGTTTGTTACAGCCATTAGAAATTCCCGAATGGAAATGGGAGCAAGTCTCGATGGATTTCATCGATGGTTTACTAAGGACTAGATCGGGATATGACAGCATTTGGGTAATTGTAGATCGACTGACTAAAAGTGCAAGGTTTATACCAGTCAAATCGACCAGAATGGCAGCTAAATTAGCAGAATTGTATATGAAGTGGGTAGTGAGATTTCATGGAGTACCTAAAAGCATTGTGAGCGACCGAGACCCGTTGTTTACTAGTGGGTTTTGGAAGAGCTTACAAGAGGCTCTAGGGTCAGAGTTACATCTCAGTACCGCATATCATCCTCAGACCGACGGTCAGACGGAGAGGGTGAACCGTATTTTGGAAGATCTCTTGAGAGCATGTATATTGGATTTTGGTGGATCATGGATGACCATTTGCATCTAGTGGAGTTTGCATATAATAATAGTTACCAATCCAGTATCGGAATGGCTCCGTTCGAAGCTTTGTATGGAAGACCGTGCAACTCACCATCATGTTGGATAGAGACTGGCGAGAAGTTTATGCTTGGACCAGATGTGGTGAGGGAAACTTCAGATAAGATCAAGATCATTCAACAACGAATGAAGGCTGCCCAAGATAGGCAGAAGAGTTATGCCGATAAAAGGAGAAGAGACTTAAAATTCTCCGTTGGCGACTTGGTATTTGTCAAGATTTCTCCGTTGAAGAGCGTAATACGATTTGGCAGGAGAGGCAAGTTGGCACCAAGGTTTGTTGGCCCATTCCCTGTTCTTGAATTAGTCGGGAATTTGGCATATAGAATTGACTTACCAGAGAAGATGGCGGGAGTTCATAACGTATTTCATGTTTCCCAACTAAGAAAGTTCGTTCACGACTCAGATATGACTATTTCACCTGATCAGTTAGAGGACTTCGAAGTAGAACCCGAGGCGGTTGGGAACCGCAAGCCGGCCCGTATTGTCGAGTACGACATGAAGCAACTTCGAAGGAAGGCGGTGAAGCTAGTCAAGGTACAGTGGAGCGAGGACGAGAGTGATTGTACTTGGGAAACAGAGGAGGACATAAGGAAGAAGTATCCAGAACTCTTTGTCTGGTAAGATTTTGACTTCGATTTAGTTTTTCCGCATGCTAGGATAGGCTTGTTTGCTTGTTTTGCATGTTTGATTGTTATATGTGGTTGTTAGGCATGCGGGATCCTTTGTATGTTTTGGGTTAAGGAATTTCGGGGACGAAATTTCTTAAGGGGGGGAGAGTGTAACGACCCGCATTCTACGCATCATAGGATCGTAGAATATTTATTTCTTTCACATACGAAGTCGTATGGTCATGTAACTTTGGGAGACGACTATTGGGGTCATTTCCCATGTTCATGATTTTTCTCGATTTTTAAATGACCATTTTACCCCTAGTTGGCACTGTTTTGGCCATAACTTTTGACTGGAAAGGAATTTTGACCTGAAACCACTTCCATTGGCTTCGGATGATGGTTTCTCTTTCCGTAGAGTGGTCACATTAGCCAAACGGACTTACCGTTTGGGAGATATGGCTGAAACAAGTTTCAGATGGTTAAAAACAGCTTAATTGGGCTTAACCGGGTGATTAGCAGCTAGGCCCAAGGGGAATTTCGGGTTTAGGGGTATATGGAGGCTGATTAGGGTTAGAAAACATTTCTTTAGACATTTTCCAGCCGCCACTTTCATTTCTCTTGACCTAGCCATGGTCTCCACTCTCTAAATCTCTCTAAAACACCCAAAAATCACTTCCTAATCAAGGATTAAGGCCTAGAGGTATCAAATTAAGAAGAAAAAGCACCAAAGCAAGGTTAGAGCTGCTGTTGGGCATCAGTATTCGCCCAAATCAGAGGAGTTTCAGTTCTGAGAATTTTGTTTGTGGCCAAGGTGAGTGATTTGCATAGTTTTTGCACTAATTACGGTGATTAAGGGTAATTAGTGAAGATTAGCGAATTTATACGTAAATAAATTCTGGAAAAATTCTTAAAATTCTAAAATAATGTTTTAAGGCTCTGTTAGAAATTTGGGTTAATTTCGATGTGTTTTGCTAATCGTATGCTTAAACATGATTAAGAGGGATTATAGGAAAATGTGAGGTTTTGGCCACTTTTGATCCATTATGATTCATTTAAATTGTTGTTTGTTGCTTGCGGTTGCTGTTATATGTTGCTATGACTCTTTGGTATGCTTTGTGATTGATTCAAATAGTTAGATTGGTCGAAAACGCCGTCGAGAGGCGTATAAACAGTTGCTGGAAAGTTGCAGAAAACTACAGGGTATCTAACCGGATCGGATCGGATCGGGTAGGGGATCGGATCGGACATATCCGAACCGGACCGGGGCGTGGTACTTTCTGGAGCATGACGTGAAGAGGCAACAAGGAAGGCCTGGTCGGATCGGAGGGGCGTAGCGTGGGATCGGAAGGAACAAGGAGGACAGAAGTGGAAGAAAGAGGAGCATGGATACCATATTCCGAACCGAATCGAGAGCAATACACGAACCGAACTGATGCTGACGAGGCGGAGACGGAGACACTCAAGCTATGGGGTATCCGAACCGAACCGCTTCAGAATCACCGAACCGAACCGCATGAAGGAGAAGGACCCGAACCCAGAGGATGGTGGCACTCCGAGCCGAACCGGGGAACGTATCCGAACCGAACCGAGCATTGGGAACCGGACGTGTACTTTTACTACTTCATGATGACTCTTCTGAAGACCAACTCCAATTCGACCAAACCCGAGATGCAAAGGAAGTCCAAATGAGAAGTTAGAGCTCAAGATTCAGACGGGAATCAACGAGTTCGCTTCATGGTTGGGCTTTGCTGCGGGACGCGTGTTAAGGAGTTATCGACGTCTATAGCTTTGGACCACTATGGTAGGAGGTGCGAAGGCGGATTCAGGGCCATTATGGCATCGGTAGAACCAAGGGCTACGACCAATGAAGTGGGTCATTGAAATGTTTGGTCATGACTCCAAGAGTTTGGCTTGGTCACAGCAGGGTTTCTACAAGTCGGGATTCGTCGTTACCTCAGTTTGTCTAGTGTTCCAAAGTGGTGGATATCGTATGCTTTACGCACTGAGTGAGAGATGTGAGGATGGTTGCTATGGATGATTTGTTTGCTATCATTACGACATGCACACCCCACCCCCGTATTCTTACACTATTTATTATGGCACCTCGGAGTATTGTACGGTATGTGGTACTAACTCTTTGGTTGCAGGTCCAGGTTCAGGTATGGTTTAGTATACCTGTTATTTCTTTGTTTAGATGCTTATCGCTCATACCAGGCTTTATGTCTGACCCAGAGTTTTATGTCTCCTCTTATTACTCTGGGTGCTCACACGAGCAGACTAGAGACAGGTTAGCTGGTGATGCACGGGTAGATGATCCGGAGACGAGCAGGAGGCTTCCACGTACTATATACATAATATTCTCCCTGTGTTGTTGAAGATCACTGCTTGGGCATTGTTGGTGTATCTTCTACTTTAGCTTTCTTTTGATTAGAGACAGTAAATTTGGAAAATTGTAATAAGCTGTATATGGATTTCCGCTGCTCTGATGATTGATGTTGATTTTAGTTATCAGCTTATGCACTGTCTCGCCTGTTTTATGTCAAGTATGTTATTATTATATTTTATCCCATGCGCTGTGAGACATTCTACAGGTTCCTTGATTAGTCCATTCCCTTCTTTCCTTTCTTCTAGCGACCGTCTTGTGCTAGCTGGGCATGTGTACAGTGCACTTTCGGAGGAAATGCAGGCTGGTGCGGGACGGGCCGTCACAGTAGATACCCGTGCTGGCCCCACAGTGGGGTGTATCACTCCCCAAAGTGGCAACCCGATACAACCAATGGTGCACGGCTTATACCTACACGATGCAACAACGTCTTACCTACCAGCCCGGGTCCACACACGCATATGAAACCCGTTGGACTTGTGTTGCCACCGCTAACCCGTTTTATGCCTCTTATAGTCAAGCCCAGTACGCGTGTCCCGTCCTCGACATGGGTCGAGCCCAATAAGATACATATGGGTTACTGGTTGAAATGGGCCCCCACAAGCTACCCAACTAAGCTTGTCCCTTTTTCTAGTGCATCCCACTTAACCCTTTAATCATGTTTAATTACATGTTTCCACTTGGTTAAGTATTCTAATCGTTTTTTCTATTGCCACCCAAGGCAACCCACTAGATTTCCACATGCCACCTAAGGCACTTACTTGATTTCCACATGCCACCCAAGCCACCCACTTAACCCCTCATGCCCCACTACATGCTTATCTGGTTAAGTGTTTCTTAATTGATTAAGACCGTAACCTTTGCAAAGACCTCTCACATTAGACTATCTTTTATGGCAGCTGGATTTGCCGGTCGGGTCCGGGCAGCCTTACGCCATAACCGAGTCTAACCTCGTGTCTTTACATTTGTCACGTATTCAGTTTATGCCTAAGACCTCTCACATTGGGCCAATCATTTGTAGCCGCTGGATTTGCCGGTCGGTTCCGGGCAGTCTTATGCTACAAAAGGGTCCAACCTCGTGTCTTAGTCGATTAATTACACCTAATTAATCACCCCCATAATTTGTATTAATTATCCCTAATTAATTACAAATTTAACGATGTACATAATTGACTCAATTATGTCCATCCACTTTATGGTATGCATAATCATACCAACTTCACACCATTTTATTAACATGAATATTAACCCCATCGTTCCCCACGTAATACGCTAACATGACATACTTAAAAGGGAAGATTCATCACAAATACAATGGGTCCAACTTGCATAACATTAGCATCAACATGGGTTTTAAAGGTGTCAACATACATATAGTATCAAACCCAACTAGCATAAATAATCAACCCAAACTTGCATGAATCACATATGTCATAAAGAGGGTAACTTGCATAAGCTACTTATGTCATACAAAGGGGTAAACTTGCATATGTATGTATGACATACAAAGGGGTTAACTTTCATATGTATGCATATCATACAAAGGTGTAAACTTGCACATGTTACTTGCATATAATCAAACACCAACTTGCATAACATGTCATATATGAACTTGCATATAATCAAACACCAAACTTGCATAACATATCATATATGAACTTGCATATAATCAAACACCAAACTTGTATAATCATGGTGTCATAATGGATCAATGTTTATCATAGTGATTTGCATAACTAGCATCATGAACTCATAGCATATGACTTGTATAACTTGCATAACATCATGAACACATAGCATATGACTTGCATAACTTGCATAACATCAAGAACACATAGCATATGACTTGCATAACTTGCATAACATCATGAACACATAGCATATGACTTGCATAACTAACATCATGAACATATAACATCAAACTTGCATAACTAACATCATGAACACATAGCATATGATAACATAACTTGCATTGATCCACATTCATAGCCATAACCTCATTATATCCTATCATAATCATTTCAACAATTGGTCATTAAGGCTATAGAAACTCACAACTTGTTGATTAGCACTTCAATGAAGAAGATTAAGTTGCTAGAGTTGATTAGAAGTTGATTTGAGAAGCTATCTTCCTCTTTAATTTGTTGGTGGCTCCTTCTAGTTGCATTTTGACGGCATAACGACGTTGTCTCCAATTTTAGTATGAATTAGGGTAGTATTAGGGTGTATTTATAGATTAGTTAAGTGTTTTAGGCCATTAGATTAACCCTAAATCAGATTAGAGCCGTCAGATCTCGTCACTAGCCACCAACCATAGCCCAAATCCCAAATCAGTGCACCCAGGTCACACAGACCGACAGGGGGGGTCGACCCCTGGGTCGACCCATGGGTCGACCCCTAGTGGGGGTCGACACCCATGTCGACCCTAGGGTCGACACCCTCTGTCTGGCGGGAATTTTCCCGCCTCTTCTGAAATGTGGAATCTGAATATTTTAAATCTGTTTTGAATTTTCTGAAAACTTCTTCGGGCCTTAACTGGGTCATACGGACTCCGATTTTCGAAAACTCGGACTCTATTTCACGTATTTTTCTGAGATGAATGCAATGGCATAGCCCGTTTCCCCTGATTCAGATTTTAAAATATAATTCTGCCCTGATTTATATTATAACAAGTTATTCAACATACAGGGTGTTACACCTTGTCTTGGATGCACAACCCAATCAAGACCTCAGTAATCATCCAAACGATGTGAAGACCTCCGGTCTTCGACCACCATCTTCATCCTCGACATATCGTCGAATCAGTTATTCAGAATGGTATAAACCCGGTCTTTCCAAATAACTCGCATATATAATAAACAATTGCAACAAAAACACAACAAACGCCTTATTCCAATCCAGAATATTCCTTTATTCAAATATTCATATACTTTGGGAAAAGTTCCCATTAATTTTATCAAAGATAAATTCTTTAAATTTATTTTTTAATCTTCCTTTGGATATCATTTCAATCTAATTAAAGATGCATTAAAACTCCATTTGGTTTTAATCTTCCCAAAAATCAACATTAACGATTGTTTAACTTGGGAATCCATATCCTGTCTTTAACTGGGTTGAAGAACCAATGTCATTTAAGACACGGTTCACGATATACCAAAAATCACATTCCATTCCATCAGCCTTTCACCGTAAATTAACAAGTGAACAATTCCCTAAGTATTAACCCCGAAGGCCGAAACCAACATCAGATCAATACCCAGGAAACCATACAACTTAACTAATCTCCAGTTAGTTTCTGAATTTCTTAACTCCATTGGGTCTAAGAGTAGTATTATTAAAGATACCATTCACGACAACCCAAATCACATTCCATTAATTATGGAATCTTCATGGAAAAACAAATCAATATACATATCAATTTCCATGTCCAACCAATAATATAAATGGAATAACGGCAACGCCTCTTAAATTCCATATGTATTAACAGTCTTCCTCCACAGAAGTTCACTTTGATTATTATCAAGTCGAATTCCATTCAGTTCCAATTTAATATATTAAATTGGAAAACGTTACCTTGGAAAATTTCCATTAAATCTAAATAAAAAGTTTTATAAATCCCAAATCGCATTTCACTATAAATCGGGTTAAAGAACGAATGTCGTTAAAAACACAGTTCACAATAAACCCAATTCACGTTAGCCTCTAACCGTAAATTAGTAAGAGAACAATCCCCTAAGTATTAACCCCGAAGGCCGAAACCAACATCAGATCAATACCCAGGAAATCATTCAGCTTAGCTAATCTCTAGTTAGTTTCTAATTTTCTTAACTCCATTCAATTCAAGAACAATATTATTAAAGATACCACGACGAACCTAAAATCCAATTTGATATTAAATACAAGGCTCTGAAAAGAAAATATATCGGCTTATATTCAGTATCAAATTCTGAAGCCAACAAATATCGTATTGGAATAACGAAATATATATCTTCCAAATTCCTCGACAATCTCCATATAATCATGAAATCCAATATCGAAATATTCCAAGCATAATTTCGATTCAAATCCATTTCAATTCATATATTAGAAATCCTGGTTATTTTTAAAACCATTTCAAATCCAATTTATTTATTTTAAAAAATACTGGATTTATTATTCTGATTCAAAACTAGTTCATTTCCATAAAAATCTATTTTTATCTTTTCAAATATGGAATTTTTCATCCCAATTCTTTCCAAATCATTTCTTATGATTTTACCCTAATTATTGATATTTTTAATAATTTTATCAAAGCCAGTACAGTCGACTTCCATAAACGGCCATCCAAATGCACTTACAACGACCTTTTCCAAATTTGATTTGGACATAATTCCAAATCCAACCATTCGATTTCAAATCTCTAATATTCGTTAGAAAGATCTTTTCGATATGAACCTAACGGTTCCGGTTGTAGGAGAATACGACAGTCGGATCTCCCGTAATGTCCATTTGAAGTCAATGGTTGAAATTCGCGAACTGCCGTAGCGCGGCGCGTTCTATTCAGGCCATTATATATATAATATATATTATATATATTTCATTGATTTTCATTTAAAACGTATTTTATAAATCGTTTTAAATTTGTTTTCAAAAAGATTTCAACTTCATATTCAATTTCTAATCAAAATTGAATATTCCATATCATCGATATATAAATGATAATATTTTCAAAAACATTAGATTTTGAAATCAATTCTTTTTTTATATTCATTATAAAAATGAATAAAATCGATATAAATATCGTTCACGTCAAAATAGCGTTAATCTAATCAACACGACTTTATATATTTAAATATTTTCGTGTCTATCCCAAATCGGACATCGAAATTAGGTTTTGGTCTTTTATTGAATATTATTTTAAAATATTTGTTATTTTTAAAATAATCGCTATTTTAAAACATTCCTTCTTTATGAACTGGAATCAGACACAGTCAATTATCATATAATGTGATTTATATGGATTTCATAAAACGTGTATACAACAACAATCTAACACAATCAACCATCATCCAAAGTGCATTCTACACTGCATAAGCATCAAATATAAATATTTAACGCTTACAACAGCCTGTCAATCAACATGCAACTAACTATTGGGACTTTTGTATGTCATATATCATCCCAATACCCGTGTGGGGTTTTCAAACAATCATACATAGGTTTTATTTGTGCAGTTGAGCGATGTGTAAATTTTTTCGTCCCAATCGATATCAGTCAAATGTGTGTACATAAACAAATCATCCGATTTGTTTATAAATATTTATTTTATTCATATACACATTAAAAATTATATTTTAACTATAAAATATTTACTTCCATTCCACATCACACAATAAATTTTCACAACACATCAATCAAAAAAATAGGTCGTCCATGGTCTGTGGACGACGGGTGTCGGGTGCTACTAAACACCGTCTGCATCCTAGTATATATTTTAGCTAGAAGTAAAAGTAAAAGTGAGAAGTTCTCACCTTTGGGATCCACTCCACCATTCTTTCAAAGCAAAGAAGATGAACAACTCGTCGACTACAACCTTAAGCGAACACGATATCCTACACGATTGATTTTTATTAGTAACATTCATCGGCTAAAAATCATATTTTTAACCCGCTATTTCATATATAAAATCCTAATTTTAATATTGCTACTTTATAAATAAAAATCATATTTTTACATCGCTACTTCATTATAAAAATATATATTTTTATAACGCTGCTTCTATGGGAAATATTATATTTTTATATCGCTACATGTATATAAAAGATTATATTCTTTTTTTTACATTGCTAAAAATTAGATTTTTACATCGCTAAAAAATAGATTTTTACATCGCTCTTTCCTATATAAAGATCTAACTTTTTTCTTTGCTTTCATATGATATAAAAAAAATCTACTCTTTTCATTATTAAAAAAATAATCTTTATCGCTTTAAATAAACAAAACCAAATCTTTCTATAATAAAAATATAGTCTTTCTATTAATTAAAAATATAATCTTTCTATTCAATAGAAAATATAGTCTTTCTATAAACAAAACTGATTTTAAATTGTTATTATATAAAAAAACTAAATTTCTAAACTATGTTATTTATATCTAATTAGTTAAACTAAAATAAAATAAAATAAAGAGAAACTGACTATAAAAAAAAATTCTGCCTATTAACTGAAGGTCGACATCACGAAGCCCGCGCCGCCAGCACAGTCGATTGGGTCCAGATCGGCGGCCACTACCTGACACACCGCGAGGTCCTCCGCCATCACCTAGGGTAGCGCGCCACTCTATGGCGTCAGCACCTCCGAATTCGAGCGGCGGTGGGTTTGGAGATATGCTTATTTGGGCGTGAGGGGGTTTCGTACTGGCGGCGGATGAAGGAGGAGGGGTCTCGAACGGTGAGGGGGGAGCCAGCTCCGGCGTGGTGGCGGCGAGGGAGAGAATCGTGATTTGTTTTTTTTTTCATTTTATATTTTTTTTGTAACAATCCGCTCGTTGCACGATAACAGATTTAAACAATTTATTTAAATATGTCGTCGTATCCGATGTGTGTCCAAAAAGTCACATTTTGCATATGGTTGAAATTGAATTCGGTACCACTTCCATTAGGTCCGGATCATTGTTTACGACCTTTTTGACTATAAGCGTCGATACATTCGGAGTTGGGTTAAATTTGATCGTTTTCTCATTTGAGTGTATGACCAAAAATATCACTTTTCGCATATGGATGAATTTGGACTTGAAACCACTTCCATTCAGTTCAAAACGTCGTTTAGGAGTTCAAAAAGTATAAACTTCGATATATTCTGAGCTTTGGAATTTTGGCACCTTGGTCAGGGCATGGTTAGCCAACTAGCCCACATCCTTTAAGTGCCAATCATCCCTCTCCCATTCATTCATTCCAACGCTTAGAAGAAAATAGAAAAATGGAGAGTAGAATGGGAAATTAAAACTCCTTAAGCCCTAGCTTGATCTTGTAGCTCCAATCCTTGAGGAAATCAAGTGTAGATACTTAAGTAAGCTTCTCCATCTTCATCTCTATCTTCTCCAACTTTTTATGATTTCCTAAACCTAACTCTTAGGAATCTTATTGATATGCTCTTATATTGGAGATTCATGAGTATTGATTGAAGAGAGGTTGATTTAGCAAAGCTTTGGACTGATTTCTTGCTTCTAGAAAGCAACGGTGAGTTCTTTTTGAACTCACATCTATGCCATAAGCCATTGGCTTGTACAAGTGTAATTTAGTGTTCATATGTGTCTGCATGTGCTAGTAATTGGTTATGTTAGTGTAACTTAGCCGATTGCATAAGTTTATGTTCCATTGAGATGAAATTATAAGTAGGATTGTTTACACGATCTTGTACATTTGTTTTGAGTTGATTTGGTGATGTTGTGAAACTCCGTTGTCCCCCGACATAGTTCTAAGCATTCACAAGTCGCTTTAATCATATTTGATTGCTTTGGTTAGAAAATTCGCCCGTTTTGGAATTTAAAATCAAAACCATTGCTAATCTCTTGTATGAACGTTTGTGCATGCGTATTTAGGTGTTATAAGTTGTTTCGGCAAGTCCTTGAAGCCTCATATACATGTGCATAACATCATAGGCCTTTGGGCATTCGTCGATATTGTTTTGAACATGTTTTCAAGGCAAATTGTGCTCTGGAACAGGACTCAGACATCTGAATATTTTTGTGCAGACATCTGACCTGCTCCTAATATTATAGTTTCTAGCAAAAGAATTCAGAAGTCTGAAAATTATTGCTCAGACGTCTGAGTTGTAATTCAGACTCTGGCCGGAATAATTTAGACATCTGAATTAGGGTCAAAATGAACTAAAACCTTGCTGGCCCAGAAAATTGCAAAGTCAGACGTCTGGCCTAAATGATTCAGACGTCTGAATCTGTTTTTTTGCTGTGGACCAGAGGAAACCTCGGTCCACAGTCTACCCCCATCCATGCTCTTTCCCTGCTGGAGCTCGGGCCGTTCGGACTCCGTTTGTGAACTTCAGCTTCATGAATTCACAGATTTCAGCAGCTCAATTCATCGGCTTTGATTCTTCCAATGTTGATTCTTCTTGGCCTATTCACATTGTTTAGGATGTGAATCTGTATGTTCTATATCGAATTTATTCGATACTCTTGTTAATATGATTCACGACTCTAAAACGTGAATTATCAACTCGCTATCTTTCGAGTCTATTTCGATATAGTTTAAAACCGTCGGGTGCTAGTTTGGGATTTCGATTAGTTTGTTGATCGAAATTACAAACGTTATCCCTTTGATTACTTATATGATTGTTGTAATGTGAATTACGAGTGATCGATCACCTTGGTGATCGTACTTTGATCCGTGGCACCCAGTTTTGTGTCTTTGTTTCATGTCGCTCAAAGTGATTTCTAATCGTTCCTTAACGTTATTGGATTCACTAATGAGTTATACATTTATTCGATTTATCAAATTTATATTTGATGATTTATTAATTGAATTTACGTTATTGCAACATGAATTCCCTTGATCGATTCGCTTCGGCAATTGTGCTCGTGTACATTGGCATGTCGGACTTATGCGAAGGTTTATATATTATTAATAGACTATGAATCCTTCTACAGATTCCAGTCTATTAGTGTGTACGGATCCTCTTTACTCGATCGGGTGAGAAACTTAGTTTATTTAGCTTAGTAAAACTGAGGACTATGACCCCTTATAAGTTTACTTCGGCGAATAACTCTTGGACTCGTACGTTCGAACACGTTGTGATGATTCTTGTTGTTTTTAGTATGAATCAACAACGGGTTTTTAAATATTTGAGAATAGCGAGTGGTTATGGGATATTTAGCTATTTTCTTATATTTACTATCTCGGTGTAATTTGTACTCACCGAACCGATGCGGTCCTTTGATGATTTATGTTTTGTGTTCCTCGATCGCCCGAGTAGGATTTACGATTCTTGGATTTCACCTGGGGGACTTCGACCCAACTTTCTATGATTTATGATGTTTTCTAGGGATTTCACGATTATGTGTTTTCTCTCTTCCGGGGTCACGACCCTTCTTCATGGGGAGCTTCGGCTCAAACTTATGGGTTCGCTACCTAGAGATCGTATCTCATCTATGAACAGACCTGCTCCCTCTTTATGATGTTTTCTAGGGATTTCACAATTTATGTGTTTTCTCTCTACCGGGGTCACGACCCGGCTTCGTGGGGAGCTTCGGCTCAAACAAATAGGATCGCTACCTAGAGATCGCATCTCATCTATGAACAGGTCTGCCCCTTTATGATGTCTTGATGATTTATGATGACTTTGATGATTTATGATTACTTTGATGCGAAGTGCATCAATTTGATAAATGATTTATGATTCATGATTTACTTTGATGCGATGGTCATCAATTTGATGTGTATTTGGCATTCCGCTGTCATTTCCTGTTGTGTTCTATTATCATTCTATATTAGCTAGGAGATTATTTACAGATATTTGTGTGCTAACATTCCATTGTCATTTCCTGATTGTGTCAACATGCCATGTTCATGTCATCCTATGTTATATCCCTTGTTATCTCGGTTTGTTTGATAAGTACAGCTAGACTGATCCGTTTATTGTTTATTTTCTTATAAATAATACTCGGGTCAGGCCGAGTCATTTTAGGTACTCCTCCGGGACTCCTCGCAGGATTGATCTTCCGCTTTCAGCTTGCTACTCTGTCTCTACAGCTTTATGTACTTTGGTACCTATGATATTATCTATTGTTGTGTACATTTTCTTTTGTCCAGATCATGGTACATGTACCTATTCTTTTGGGATTAGTGGATCTTTGTTGACCACTATCTTGTTGTACACATTCTTGGTTTATTCATATCTATTCCTCCTTTGTGATATGACTATTCTGTGTCTGGCTATGATATATATTATTTTTGTTGTCTATTTTATACTGCCTTCCGGATTATTTATAGCCGTTGTGTAGTTGCCCTATGTGTCGAATGGTCATGTCGAAATTTTAATCGGTATCAGAATTCGATGTGCATTCCTCATATGGAGCAATCATACAATCGGTCGCTCTTCACAAACCTCATTCTCCGTTATGGTCTATGACATTTCTCTGAAAAAAACTGGATGATAGTGGGTATAGAGGCGGGGCGTTACAGTTGGTATCAGAGCCACTTTACAGAACAGTGTAAGATAGTATGACGATGATATTTCTTAAGCCTCTCTCGGGAATCGTGCTTTAGGGTTTTAGTTAGAGTCTTAAGACCTGTCGTAGCTTATCTTCCTATACGATTCCATTTTGATTGAATTCGCATTGTTTGAATTCAACTTGAGACTAACTTTTTCCTCCTTCTTTTTCCTTAAAGAAGCGAAATAGTTGGTCGCAGCCGTGCAAGTGGCGGTTCACCTAGTGTACCTCATACAGAGGGGTGTTTGCGTATCTAGTCACCTATTTTTGGTCCTTTAGAATAGTTATCGATTCGTTCTCCTTCAGGTTGATTTCTATAGTCCATCTAGGGCACATGTGCTCTAGTGGTGATTCTGTTTCATTCTTTGACTCGAATTGCTAATCGATGTCTGTTTGTCCTATTGTGTATCACACTTGTCTTCTTGATCATTTATGATTCTTGTAGTTGATTGATCATTGGATATCTTGCCCGTGCGTCATTACGCATGTCGTAAGCGTCTTTCATCTTGATATTTCTTGATTTCTAGTTAAGATTGTTTCGTACGTCGTTACGTACCTAGCATGGTCTATTGATCACTTGTCGGTCCGTATGGAGATACCATGTCTTTGTGACTAAATCTACTCCCTTGTTCTCAGCTATATAGTTCTAGGTCGGTGTGAGATCACCAAGCCTTCAGTCTAAAACAACTCATTTGTTACCTCGTTGTGCCGGTATGAGTCACTAAGCATTTGTGCTAAATTAACTCAACAAATATATCGTGTGTTCCAAACTCAAGATCAAGAACGAGGGTAAGCATCCCGCTTCTTATGATCCCTCTTCTTAAGTCAGGGTACGTGTCATTAATTCCTTAATGTCATTTACCTTGTTCAGAGATTATTTTATTTGTGTTCTTTTGATATACGTCGATCATGTTCTTCATTATCAAAGGATATCATTTGTGTTTTATTCGTAAGTTGATAAAGGAATTTTATTTCCTTTATGCCATCTCGAATGATTTATTGAATTTTTATATTTTCACGAGTTTTGCGTGAACATTAGAAATTGTGAGGACTTTCTTGTGTTAACTTGTCCATCGGGTGTGTTAAAGATCTCGAACGAGACGTGGGATGCTATGTTGTTGTTCGGAATTCCTAAACATTGTTATGTGACAATCCGACATTCGAAATGATTCCTAAAATTAAAATTCACTCCTAATGAGTTAATCAAAATAATAATATTTTGTGGTTTTTGTGATTTTTCGTAATCATTTGTTATTTTTCTACATAATTTATTTCTAGATTTCCTTGGAGCAATTTCAAGAATTTGAGTAGTTCAAGATTTTTAATTAGAAATTATCATGAATCTTTTCTTTGAGTAAAGTGAATAACTCCAGGAACAACCCAAAAAGTTATTTATTTATGTTTCTTGTTTCTGGATTTTAGATCTTTGATTTTCAAGAATTCTTAGTGATTGAGAATTTCGCCTAATTCTTAATCCTTGTTTCGATTTGCTAAAAAGAATTTAGTATTCTTGTGATTCCATGGGTCTTCTTTTTTTCTTTAGTGAACGATCACTCGAGAGAATGGGAGTTCCCGTTGGGGAGGGAAGATTTGAGTTTTGCGATCCACGGCGAACTCAACAATTCTTTTCTTTGAATCTATGATCTAGTTGATCATCTGGAAGTTCTATAGTCAATTCACTTATGGACTTAGCCTTGCGTTGTTCTTAGAAATGAATATCGAAAGATGAGCTCTTTTGATATTCCTCCTTTGTGTGTTTGAATCATTTGGATTGACAATTGTCTCCGCACGTTTGTTAACCCTTGTCAATCAAATTTTTGGGGATTACGACCTTTTTGGTTTAATCTCATCTTGTTGTAGAAAATTTCTACTGCTTCTTTGATTGATTGCTGATGTTTGTGCGATTTGAGATTTTTGGCGGAAAATTATCTTAAATCCTGTTGTTCCGAAGGGGTAAGTTGTGCACTACTTATCCATCGCCTTCTCGATGTTTCCGATTTTCTAAAATTGATACTCGAGTTTCTAAATATTGGGAATTTCGTATAATTCCTAACTATTCGTCTTTATGGTTACTAAATGAGATTTAGTACCTGGTTAGAAATCGATTTCCCTGAATAGTTCATTGGTATTCTGTTACCAATATTTGATTATCGATTTATGGTTCATTGGTATTCCATTACCAATATTTGTTTATCAGTTTCTAGCTCATTGGTATTCCGTTACCAACCTTGAATCATTGATATTAAAATTGATTATTCCATCGAGAATTGCTCTCTTTAGCTAAATTCGTTGGAATCTTTATGTTGTGCTTTTGTTGGTGTCAGCTACCTTGTCGCAAGACTAAGGTGCTTAGGTTCAGTGTTCACTACATCGTCGTGATTGAGTTTTGGGAATGGAATAGTCAATCACCGTAATTTCCCATTTCGTATCCTAAGAGAAATATCTACTATTGATATCTCGCATCTGTAGGACCCAGTCCCGTTGCTCCTTAAAATTCCAAATTATATTCGCTTGGTTTTTTTGCATTATATTGATTCTCATTCCCTTGAGAATCATACAAAGGAAGGCGATTCTTTTTGAATTCATAGCGCTTATGAATTTTTCTGGAATTATTTTACCCGTTTGGGATGACTACCTTCATGGGTAATGAAGTTCGAGATTGAACTCTAGTTTTTATGATCTTGTGAAACGAAATTTGGATCTCACCTAGCCGTTGGTGTGACCATTTCATTTCGCATCGGTTCTTGTGTTACCACTACGTGGTATTATTTTTTGTTGTTACTTATTACTTCAATCTTAAGGAATTGCAGGGACACAATTCTTTTAAGGGGGAAGTCTGTAACAACCCGCTCATTGCACGATAACAGATTTAAATACATTATTTAAATATATCGTCGTATCCGATGTGTGTCCAAAATGTCACATTTTGCATACAGTTGAATTTGGATTCGGTACCACTTCCATTGGGTCCGGATTATTGTTTACAACCTTTTTAACTATAAGTGTCGACACATTCGAAGTTAGGTAAAATTTGGTCATTTTCTCATTTGAGTGTATGACCAAAATTATCACTTTTCTCATACGGATGAATTTGGACTTGAAACCACTTCCATTCAGTTCAAAACATCGTTTAGGAGTTCGAAAAGTATAAACTTCGATATATTCCGAGCTTTGAAATTTTGGCACCTTGGTTAGGGCTTGGTTAGCCAACTAGCCCATTTCCTTTAAGTGCCAATCATCCCTCTCCCATTCATTCATTCCAACACTTAGAAGAAAATAGAAAAATGGAGAGTGGAATGGGAAATTAAAACTCCCTAAGCCCTAGCTTGATCTTATAGCTCCAATTCTTTAGGAAATCAAGTGTAGAGACTTGGGTAAACTTCTCCATCTTCATCTCTATCTTCTCCAACCCTATTCCTCTTGAATTTGTATTATTTCCTAAACCTAACTCTTAGGAATCTTTTTGATATGCTCTTAGATTGGATATTCATGAGTATTGATTGAAGAGAGGTTGATTTAGCAAAGCTTTGGATTAATTTCTTGCTTCTAGAAAGCAAAGGTGAGTTCTTTTATAACTCACATCTATGCCACAAGCCATTGGCTCGTACAAGTGTAATTTAGTGTTCATATGTGTTTGCATGTACTAGTGAATTAGTTATGTTAGTGTAACTTAGCCGATTCCATATGTTTATGTTCCATTGAGTTGAAATTAAAAGTAGGATTGTTTACACAATCTTGTGCGTATGTTTTGAGTTGATTTGGTGATATTATGAAGCTCCGTTGTCTCCCGACATAGTTCTAAGCCTTCACAAGTCGCTTGAATCGTATTTGATTACTTTGGTTAGAAAATTTGCCCGTTTTGGAATTTAAAATCAAAACCATTGCTAATCTCTTGTATGAACGTTTGTGCATGCGTATTTGGGTGTTATAAGTTGTTTCGGCAAGTCCTTGAAGCCTCATATACATGTGCATAACATCATAGGCCTTCGGGCATTCGTCGATATTGTTTTGAACATGTTTTTAAGGCAAATTGTGCTCCGGAACAGGATTCAGACATCTGAATATTTTTTGGCAGACGTCTGACTTGCTCCAAATAATTATAGTTTCAAGCAACAGAATTCAAAAGTCTGAAAATTACTGCTCAGACGTCTGAATTGTAATTCAGACTCTGGCCGGAATAATTTAGACGTCTGAATTGGGGTCAAAATGAAATAAAACCTTGCTGGCCCAGAAAATTGCAAAGTTAGACGTCTAAGCTAAATGATTCAGACGTCTGAATATGTTTTTCTGCTGTGGACCAGAGGGGACCTCGGTCCACAGTCTACCCCCATCCATGCTCTTTCCCGGCCGAAGCTCGGGCCGTTTGGACTCCGTTTGTGAACTTCAGCTTCACGAATTCACAGATTTCAGCATCTCAATTCATCGGCTTTGATTCTTCCAATGTTGATTCTTCTTGGCCTATTCACATTGTTCAGGATGTGAATCTCTATGTTGTATATCGAATTTATTCGATACTCTTGTTAATATGATTCACGACTCTAAAACGTGAATTATCGACTCGATATCTTTCGAGTCTATTTCGATATTGTTTAAAACCTTCGGGTGCTAGTTTGGGATTTCAATTAGTTCATTAGTCAAAATTACAACCGTTATCCCTATGATTTCTTATATGATTGTTGTAATGTGAATTATGAGTGATCGATCACCTTGGTGATCGTACTTTGATCCGTGGCACCCAGTTTTGTGTCTTTGTTTCCTGTTGCTCAAAATGATTTCTAATCGGTCCTTAACGTCATTGGATTCACTAATATATTTATTCGATTTATCAATTTATATTTGATGATTTATGAATGAATTTACGTTATGGCAACGTGAATTCCCTTTATCGATTCACTTCGGCAATTGTGCTTGTGTGCATTGTCATGTCGGACTTATGTCTGGGTTTATATTTTATTAATGGACTATGATTCCTTCTATGGATTCCAATCTATTAGTGTGCACGGATCCTCTTTACTCAATCGGGCGAGAAACTTAGTTTATTTACCTTAGTAAAACTGAGGACTATGACCCCTTATAAGTTTACTTCGGCGAATAACTCTTGGACTCGTACGTTCGAACACGTTGTGATGATTCTTGTTGTTTTTAGTATGAATCAACAACGGGTTTTTAAATATTTGAGAATAGCGAGTGGCTATGGGACATTTAGCTATTTTCTTATATTAACTATCTCAGTGTAATTTATACTCAACGGACCGATGCGTTCCTTTGATGATTTATGTTTTGTGGTCCTCGATCGCCCGAGTGGGATTTCAGATTCTTGGATTTCACCTGGGGGACTTCGATCCAACTTTCTATGATTTTCTATGATTTATGATGTTTTCTATGGATTTCACGATTATGTGTTTTCTCTCTTCCGGGGTCACGACCCGGCTTCGTAGGGGGCTTCGGCTCAAACTTGTGGGTTCGCTACCTAGAGATCGTATCTTATCTATGAACAGACTTGCCCCCTCTTTATGTTGTTTTCTAGGGATTTCACAATTTATGTGTTTTCTCTCTACCAGGGTCATGACCCGGCTTTGTGGGGAGCTTCGGCTCAAACAAATGGGTTCGCTACCTGGAGATCGTATCTCACCTATAAACAGTTCTACCCCTTTATGATGTCTTGATGATTTATGATGCCTTTATGATTTATGATGACTTTGATGATTTATGATTACTCTGACGCAAAGCGCGTCAATTTGAGAAATGATTTATGATTAACGATTTACTTTGATGCGATGGTCATCAATTTGATGTGTATTTGGCATTCCGCTGTCATTTCCTGTTGTGTGCTATTATTTGAATGTTGAATTCAATATTAGCTAGGAGATTATTTACAGATATTTGTGTGCTGACATTCCATTGTCATTTCCTGATTGTGTCGACATGCCATGTTCATGTCATCATGTGTAATTTCTCTTATTATCTCAGTTTGTTTGACGAGTACAACTAGACTGATCCGTTTATTGTTTATTTTCTTATAAATAGTACTCGGGTCAAGCCGAGTCATTTTAGGTACTCCTCTAGGACTCCTCGCACGATTGATCTTCCGCTTTCAGCTTGCTACTTTGTTTCTGCAGCTTTATGTACTTTGGTACCTATGACATTATCTATCGTTGTGTACATATTCTTTTGTTTAAATCATGGTACATGTACCTATTCTTTTGGGATTAGTGGATCTTTGTTGACCACTATCTTGTTATACACATTCTTGGTTTATTCATATTTATTCCTCCTTTGTGATACGATTATTCTGTGTCTGGCTATGATATTGTAATGACCCACATTGGCAGAGGTATTATAATTAATTTATTTAATTATATAAATAGTGATATAGTGAATTTAATGGTCGTGGAATTAAATAATGATGAATATTTAATTTAAAATAATAAATTAAATAATATATTTAATTCTGAAATAATCAGAATTGGCTGAAATGGTGATATGGTGTGAACTGGATCATCTGTAATATTTAATTCAGTTTAGAATTGAATTTCGACAACGAATATATTTAAATAACGACAGTTTGAACGTATAATTATATTATAATTAAAATCGAGCTCAAAATGGCGCTGTAGTTCGTAATTTGGCGATTTGAACTTCAACTGAATGTGCAGGATTCGTTTTAAGCCAGATTTCTGTGAAACAAGAACTGTGTGGAGCTGGTGGAGTATATCTTTCTAGTGGAAGAGAAAATTCGGGATTTCATCGAGTAGATTTTGATTTATGTCCAAATCAAATTTTTGAAAAGTCGCTGTGGAATTCCTTTATAATTTATAAAGGAATTATTTATATTTTTAAAAAGGAATTTCATTTTAAATCAAATATCGATTTAATTGGGAGTTGAAATATAAAGTTAGAAATCCATATGGGATTAGTCTAGAGCTGTATGGTATTCCACTGTGAGTATATACGATAATATTTATTTTTAAATATTAAATTTTATTATATTTAAATACACTTATATATTTAAATGGGTCATCCAAAGCTTTAAAAATAGCCACTTTTCATACGACCTCAGAATTCGACGAAAACTAATTTTGTTGGATCCGCAATGTCAAATAGTTGTTAAATTTCCAGTTTCGTGATTTTTAGAGTCACTGTGTAGTCGTACGGATTTTTAGAGTGAGAAACAGTCAGTATTTCGATAGTTAAAAATACGTTGTGTGAGCATACAGAGTCAGAATTCGACGAAACAAGTTTTGTTGAGTCCGCAATGTCGAACTCTAGCTACATGTCCAGTTTGGTAATTTTTGAATATCGTATGCAGTCGTAGGAATTTTTAGAAAGCAAAAAAAACGTTTATAAAAAGATAAATAAAAATATCCTACATGTTATATGATCAAAAACAGGCTACATACTTCTCTTTACAGCCACACAACATTTTGACCCCCTCTATAAAACCAAATTTAGCCGCCACTAAACTCTAGTTCTCCAGTAAAAATAAACGAGAGAATAAAATCAAAGAAAATTCAAGCAAAATACTTATAAATCCAAACTCAAGTATATTTGAGATCAGGGAGCGATTCTCTTCCATCCTATATTAGTTTGTTGTGTGCGATACAATTTTTGTGGGCGCTGGAAACGAACAGCGAAGTTAGGGTTAGCAATAACTTTAATTCGAAGCAACGGCTCATGTTTTTATGGTCATTTTTGAATTCGTAGTTGAAATTAGCACTTGTGGTGGATTTTTAGTGGAAATTCCTGTGTTTTGGGGTCGCGTGGTTTACTGTGTTCGGTAGTTTGGGTTTCGACGCATTCACCATGGCGGGATCGAGCTGGACATTAAGGGTATAAGGTTGAAGAGATTTCAGCGAGGAGGAGGATGATGGTTTTTGTTTTAAGATTCATGGAGAGATGAAAGAACGGTGGAGGCTAAAGGAATGGGAATGGCTATTGTGTTTGAGGAGGTCACGACAGAAATATTTGGGGAAGAAGGGTTCGGTTTGGGCTAGTACGAAGGTGGATGGGCCAAAGGTTAAAAACGTAAGAGGAAGGCCCATTTTTAGATAAAGGTTTAGTTAAATTTAAAACTTGAATAGTGTATTTACTTGAAGGATCATATCTTTCTCGTTCCTTATCAGAATTTGACGAAATAAGATCCGTCGGGATCGTATGGACAGGAGCAACACAATGAGACTGACTGGAAGTCCATCGGAGCTCGTTGCAATTTATAGCAAAATAAATTGTCCGTTCTGAATCAAACGACAATTATCGTTAATTAACGATGATAGTCCAATGTGAGTAAAATTCACCAACTCTGAACAGTTCTATTTTTATAACGTATATTAGAACTGATAAATGATGATTGATTGTTGTGTATTAACTGATTGGTTGAATTGTTTGTGTATTGGTTGAAATCATAGATAACGATATATATATATATATATCGTTAATCGAATATTGATTTTGTTTATCAGAATATTGTATACTCGTTGTTTAACATCTATGATGCAGGGAAACAGGTTGAAGGAATCCAACTGGATTCCTCAAACATTTATTTTACTGTGATTCATATATTGTGATATATGATGTGATATATAATCTGTTGTCGATTATATGTGTTTGAACGATATTGGTCATCGTGATTTGATGTGTTAAATACCATAACATACCGGAATGGTGAAAAGGGAATTTTCAAAATGAATATTGAAAATAGATTATTTATAAAATCAAAGGATTTTATAAAAGAGATAATATTTATAACAATCAAAGGAGATTTTATAAAAAGGAAATATTTAGAAAACAAATAGAATTATAAAAAGGGAATAGTGTTAATCAATTAAATTATTCGATTAGAGTATACCAAGAAGTTGTTAATCGAATATAGTTTATATTCGAAGTAGTTAATCGAATATAGTTTATATTCGAAGTAGTTAATCGAATATAGTTTATATTCGAAGGAGTTAAATCGAATATAGTTATTCGAAATAAAGTTAAAACAGAATAGAGTTATTCAATTAGAGTAAATCAATTAGAGTTAATCAAATAGAGTTAATCAAATAGAAGGAAAAGAAATAGAGTTAAGCAAAATTAGAAACTGACTAGAGATTAGTAAATTGAATGGTTTTCTAAGTGTCGATCTGATGTTGGTTTCGGCCTTCGGGGTTTATACTTAGAGACTTGTTCTCCTACTAGTTTACAGTCAGGGACTAATAGTTGTGAAATGATAGTGATATGTAATTAAACAATGGAAATGTTTTCCAGTGTTAATAACGTATATTTTCTAAACATAGGAAATAAGGGAATATATATATATACACAAATATATATATATATATATGATTGATGATTGATTGATATAATTTCCATTTGGAAATAATATCGTTGTTTGCACACTGTTTTTCTTTGATAGTTAACTCACAGTCTATCGAAATTTTTGACCATTTTAACATTGTTAATATGGAGAGACCGGTTGGATTATTATCCAAAGAACCACTCTGTATTGGCATATGCGTTGCGAATCATATATACCAAAAATAATTAAAGACGGAGTACAGTGCAAGGGCTATTGTATAAGTCTTAGATAACGGTGCCTAAGATGGATGTATTGAATAGTACCTTCGTTTCATCCTGTTCCTGGATGAATTGTATGGATGAATGTCTGACAGAGTATTTCCAGAAAGGTCACGTACATTGATTTCTTCAACCGTACCAAGAGTGGAAGCGGAGAAGGAAACTTCTTTAGCTAACACGTAATGTACTATTGTAGACGTCAATTAGTGATTTTCGATGGATCTGACAATGTGGCTTTCGAAGTGAATCTGATGTGATGATGAAGCGTAACCTCAAGCCTCATCAACCGGTAAATGACAGAAATCGGGCAGGCAGCATGGCTAAATCGGTCGCTCCGAAGTAGGGTGTATAATCACCTGATCTAGAGTTTCATTTACTTCTAAAAATCTATTGTTGATGCTGTCCCATTCAGGAAACGGTTGCTGATCCCAACCGTTGGTGATATACATTCGATACACTCAAGCGAAATGAGTGGTCGGTCATGTGTGGCCGGGTTGCAAGATGTTCTTGTTGAACCCAGTGTATTCCTTTCTAGAGGTACACTAGCGAAAGGTGGTTCCATACCTTGTCATAGATGGAAATCCATTACCCAATACGTGCTTGTGGTTTTGATTGTATACTATATATGTAGAACATGAGATGAAAGCGTTTCTGCTAGATAATTATTATATTGTGTTGATAGACATTATTATAATATCAAAAGGTTTTTGATATAAAGATAATTTGGATTCTCATAAGGGAAAAACCCGTTCCGTTATACGACGTGGTTTTATGAGATATCGATTACCTGCTTGAACTGATTTAAACTATTTTACAGATATACTGGAAGAGCTTGGAGCAGGAGGCTTCAAGATCATATAGCTATAGTTATTTCCGTTGTGTTGTAAGTGTTGTACTCTGATAATGTTATTGTATACATATACTGATTTTATTTCAAGGATATGTTATCTATTATATGTTATTCGTTCCGCTGTGAGATTCGTGTTACTCTAATGTTGTGTTCTTCTTCTTCTATTCTAAGTTTCTATCTTATCTTTCCTCACCCTCTAATTTCTTTCATTAACTTTTTGGTATTTTTTGATGTTTGGTTAGTCATCATTGAATTTATTGCGATAACCAAAGTCGACAAAATCCGGGTCGTTACAGTTGGTATCAGAGCTTAAGTTAAGTGAATTACCTTGGCTCTGTGGCGTAACTCAGTAGAAATAGGGTTAGTAATACCCTAGATTGAGTTTGAGTGTATATATACGAGTGAACGTATTTGTAGATGATATAAAATTACTTTTATATTGTGGAGATTTATTGGTTGAGTAGTTTATGAGTTCTGGTCGATCGGTTTGATCCACTGTATCGGTAGGGATTTTGTAAACACTCGAATACGATGAACCGTCATGGTATGTTTTGAAAAGAGGGTAAACGAAACAATTTTACCCAAATTATATTTTGATATAAAGGATTTATATTGGAATGATTATAATATATTGGATATATTGATTGTGATTATAATCGAGTAAGATTATAAATTAAATGGTTATGTAAATAACCAATCAGAATTCATATAAGTGAAATACGTGAAATCAGATGAGTTGAATCTAAAATTTTAAACCAGGGATTGAATTAAAATTCTGGAGAATTGGATAAGTGTTTGTAAATGGATTTGGATTAAAAATAAGGAAAATTTAAGATCCTGGGAGATTTTAAATTGTTTTACAAGCAGTTTGAATTATATTTTGAAATGAATTTCAAAGTGGAAATGTTTAGAAATGGTTTTATAGTATAGAACTCACTTCGATCGCTGGAAAATAGATTCTGATGATGATAGCTGCATCATCAGTATTCATTTTCGAGTTGTAAGTGATGAATTACTACCAGAGATACTGTTTTGAATTTGTTTTGGGAAAGACAAGTTGTGTTGAATTTCAAAATGGGATTTATAATAAAGAATGAATAAAGAAAGTTTGAAATAGAAATTGAATATAGAAATTCAAAGGGAGTTTGAATGTATGAAATTCAATGGAATTGAAATAGAAATAGAATATAGAAATACAAAGGGAGTTTAAATATATGAAATTCAATGGAAGTGATATAGAATTTGAATATAGAAATTCAAATGGAATTTGAATATATAAATTCAAATGGAATTCAAATATAGAATTTGAATATAGAAAAAATAAAGGAATTCAAATATAGGATTTGAATATATAGAATTTGAATATAGAAATTCAAATGGAATTCAAATATAGAATTTGAATATAGAAAATATAAAGGAATTCAAATATAGGATTTGAATATATAGAATTTGAATATAGAATTCAAATGGAATTTAAACTATAGAATTTGAATATAGAATTCAAATGGAATTTAAACTATAGAATTGGAATATATAGAATTTGAATAGAATTTGATATATAGATTTGAATAATAGAAGTGATATAAAATTTAAATAGAAATTGAATAGGATTAACTAAGTCGAAGAGGAATTAGTTAATCGAGTTTTGAATTTTGAAGCTGAACTTTGAAAGGTGAATGGGATTTGTAAATGGATATTTGAAATCGAATATAGAACTTAAATTTGAAATTTGGATTCAAATTAGTTAATAAGCAAGTTAAAATATATTTTGAACATGTCATGTTCAAATATAAAAGAGAAATAGACTAAAAAGTTAATTAACAAATTAATTAACGAATTGAGTTAAAACGATCAGGTATAGTTAAAATAGATTGGGCAGGTATAAATATACATGAGATAGGTATGGATAAGGTATGAAGGTATACAAATAGAATGCTCGACGAAAAGGTATGTATTTAATTCATATATTAGATTTTATGCGCCGTATTGGCTAGCCGCTTGGCTTTTTCTTTTTCTTTTGGATTGGTGAGGGCCATGGGAGGCTATTTGAAATATCCCGATGCTCTTGGTACAAAGGAGTTTATGGCGAATTTTTCCGGGAATTTAAGGAGTTAGAATATTTTTAAGATAATTTGATAGTTTGAAATCAACGTATCGGTATATATATAGAAGTCAATAAGGAAACGAACTTAGAAATAAAATAGTAAAATCAAAAAGGAAGACTAAGAATAAAATCTAGTAAGAATAGAAAGAGGAAGCGTATACGAGTTTAAAAGTAAATAAGTAGTTGTATGGTATTGATTATTCGAGTAAGTAGTCATATCTGTTTTGACGTTATAAATGTTATTCAGTCAAGGTCTGAGAGGTAGTTATACCCCAACTTGATTGATTTCATTATTAACAAATAAATAGTAAGATTTCAGGCTCGAAGATCAATGTTGAATAAAAGTTAGTTGAATATAGTATTTGGGTTGTCGTAACGATGTTTTACACAACATCCGTTTTAACCCAAATAAGTGTAAGCTTAGAAATATAATAAAGAATATTTCCTAAGTATAGAAATAAACGAGATCGAAAAAGAGATAAGTAATTGGAATATTTTCCAATTATAAATAGCATATATTTTCTAAAGTTTAGAAAATAAAGGAAGGCAATATTCGGAAATGTTTTCCAAATAACATAAAAGGCCGATATGGTTATTGAAAATATTTGGTTAACAAATATTGATAAAGAAATAGAGAAGTGATTTAACTAATGGGATATTAATTAAGGGCTCAGTGACATGTTCAAAAGGAAAATTTGATTTTTTAAAAAAGTAAACTATTAAAAACTCCCAGGGAAAGACTGTTTGAATTAAAAAAAAATTAACAGAAATTTGTGAAAGCAAAATTGAATTAAAGTAAAGCCAGTAAAGTGGTAACTGAGATTGAATTAGAATGACATCAAGACAAATTGGATTGTGAGATTCAAATTTGAAGTGTAATGTGACAATCAAGTTAAGAGTTGGGAATCGAGAATGAAACTCGAGTTGAAATGATATTTGGCTCGGATATAAGCGAATGGTTGGATTTGTGGATAAAAGCAGATTGGAATTTGATTGGGACGACCCTTGTATCTGCTAAATTGATAACAGGTGGAAAGGATAAAATGATATGCCGACAAAAAGGTACAAGTTTATATTTCTATTAGATATAAGATTTATGAGCCGAATTGGCAAGCCGCTTGGCTGTTTGAATTTCTTTTGGGTTGGAGATGGCCCAGAGAGGCAAGTTGGAGTTTGAGCTATTAACCAGTACAAAGGAGGTGATGGCGAAAATTTTTCGAAGAGTTAAGGCGTTAGAAAATTTTCAGGATTTTTGAAAATTTTCGTTGATAAGAATTAACTAATATTTAATTGAAATTAAATTGGTTCAGTTGAAACTGAAGTTTAGAAGTGAGCAAATATGTTCTAACCAGTCGATAGGGTTGTTCTCTACCTTAGCAATTTCGAGGACGAAATTACTTTAAGTGGGGAAGATTGTAATGTCCCGCATTGGCAGAGGTATTATAATTAATTTATTTAATTATATAAATAGTGATATAGTGAATTTAATGGTCGTGGAATTAAATAATGATGAATATTTAATTTAAAATAATATATTTAATTCTGAAATAATCAGAATTGGATGAAATGGCGATATGGTATGAATTGGATCATCTGTAATATTTAATTAAGTTTAGAATTGAATTTCGATAACGAATATATTTAAATAACGACAGTTTGAACGTATAATTATATTATAATTAAAATCGACCTCGAAGTGGCGCTGCAGTTCGTAATTTGGCGATTTGAACTTCAATTGAATGTACATGATTCGTTTTAAGCCGGATTTCTGTGAAACAAGAAACGTGTGGAGCTGGTGGAGTATATCTTTCTAGTGGAAGAGAAAATTCGGGATTTCATCGGGTAGATTTTGATTTACGTCCAAATCAAATTTTAGAAAAGTCGCTGTGGAATTCCTTTATAATTTATAAAGGAATTATTTATATTTTTAAAAAGGAATTTCATTTTAAATCAAATATCGATTTAATCGGGAGTTGAAATATAAAGTTAGAAATCCATATGGGATTATTCTAGAGCTGTATGGTATTCCACTGTGAATATATATCATAATATTTATTTTTAAATATTAAATTTTATTATATTTAAATATATTTAAATGGGTCATCCAGAGCTTTAAAAATAGCCACTTTTTCATACGACCTCAGAATTTGACAAAAACTAATTTTGTTGGATCCGCAATGTCAAATAGTTGTTAAATTTCCAGTTTTGTGATTTTTAAAGTCACTGTGTGGTCGTACGGATTTTTAGAGTGAGAAACAGTCAGTATTTCAACAGTTAAAAATACGTTGTGTGAGCATACGAAGTCAGAATTCGACGAAACCAGTTTCGTTGAGTCCTCAATGTCGAACTTTAGCTACATGTCCAGTTTGGTAATTTTTGAATATCGTATGTAGTCGTAGGAATTTTTAGAAAGCAAAAAAACGTATATAAAAAAATAAATAAAAATATCCAAAATGTTATATGATCAAAAACAGGCCACATACTTCTCTTTACAGCCACAAAACATTTTGACCCCCTATATAAAACCAAATTTAGCTGCCACTAAACTCTAGTTCTCCAGTAAAAATAAACAAGAGAATAAAATCAAAGAAAATTCAAACAAAATACTTATAAATCCAAACTCAAGTATATTTGAGATCAGGGAGCGATTCTCATCCATCCTATATTAGTTTGTTGTGTGCGATACAATTTCCGTAGGTGCTGGAAACAAACAGCGAAGTTAGGGTTAGCAATAACTTTAATTCGAAGCAATGGTTCACGTTTTTATGGTCATTTTTGAATTCGTAGTTGATATTAGCACTTGTGGTGGATTTTTAGTGGAAATTCCTGTGTTTTGGGGTCGCGTGGTTTACTGTGTTCGACAGTTTGGGTTTCGACGCATTCACCATGGCAGGATCGAGCTGGACATTAAGGGTATAAGTTTGAAGAGATTTCAGCGAGGAGGAGGATGATGGTTTTTGTTTTAAGATTCATGGAGAGATGAAAGAACGGTGGAGGCTAAAGGAATGGGAATGGCTACTATGTTTGAGGAGGTCACGGTAGAAATATTTGGGGAAGAAGGGTTCGGTTTGGGCTAGTACGAAGGTGGATGGGCCAAAGGTTAAAAACGTAAGAGGAAGGCCCATTTTTAAATAAAGGTTTAGTTTAATTTAAAACTTGAATAGTGTATTTACTTGAAGGATCATATCTTGCTCGTTCCTTATCGGAATTTGACGAAATAAGATCCGTCGGGATCGTATGGACAGGAGCAACACAATGAGACTGACTGGAAGTCCATCGGAGCTTGTTACATTTTATAGCAAAATAAATTGTCCGATCTGAATCAAACGACAATTATCGTTAATTAACGATGATAGTCCAATGTGAGTAACACTCACCAACTCTGAACAGTTCTATTTTTATAACGTATATTAGAACTGATAAATGATCATTGATTGTTGTGTATTAACTGATTGGTTGAATTGTTTGTGTATTGGTTGAAATTATAGATAACAATATATATATATATATCGTTAATCGAATATTGATTTTGTTTATCAGAATATTGTATACTCGTTGTTTAACATATGTGATGCAGGGAAACAGGTTGGAGGAATCCAACTGGATTCCTCAAACATTTATTTTACTGTGATTCATATATTGTGATATATGATGTGATATATAATCTGTTGTCGATTATTTGTGTTTTGAATGATACTGGTCATCGTGATTTGATGTGTTAAATACCATAACATACCGGAATGGTGAAAAGGGAATTTTCAAAATGAATATTGAAAATAGATTATTTATAAAATCAAAGGATTTATAAAAGAGATAATATTTATAACAATCAAAGGAGATTTTATAAAAAGGAAATATTTAGAAAACAAATAGAATTATAAAAAGGGAATAGTGTTAATCAAATAAAGTTATTCGATTAGAGTATATCAAGAAGTAGTTAATCGAATATAGTTTATATTCGAAGTAGTTAATCGAATATAGTTTATATTCGAAGGAGTTAAATCGAATATAGTTATTCGAAATAAAGTTAAAACAGAATAGAGTTATTCAATTAGAGTAAATCAATTAGAGTTAATCAAATAGAGTTAATCGAATAGAAGGAAAAGAAATAGAGTTAAGAAATATTAGAAATTGACTAGAGATTAGTAAATTAAATGGTTTTCTAAGTGTCGATCTGATGTTGGTTTCAGCCTTCGGGGTTTATACTTAGAGAATTGTTCTCCTACTAGTTTACAGTCACGGGCTGATAGTTGTGAAATGATAGTGATATGTAATTAAACAATGGAAATGTTTTCCATTGTTAATAACGTATATTTTCTAAACATAGAAAGTAAGGGAATATATATATATGATTGATGATTGATTGATAGAATTTCCATTTGGAAATAATATCGTTGTTTGCACACTGTTTTTCTTTGATAGTTAACTCACAGACTATCGAAGTTTTTGACCATTTTAACATTGTTAATATGGAGAGACCGGTTGGATTATTATCCAAAGAACCACTCTGTATTGGCATATGCGTTGCGAATCATATATACCAAAGATAAGTAAAGACGGAGTACAGTGCAAGGGCTATTGTATAAGTCTTAGATAACAGTGCCTAAGATGGATGTATTGAATAGTACCTTCGGTTCATCCTGTTCCTGGATGACTTGTATGGATGAATGTCTGACAGAGTATTTCCAGAAAGGTCACATACATTGATTTCTTCAACCATACCAAGAGTGGAAGCGGAGAAGGAAACTTCTTTAGCTAAAACGTAATGTACTGTTGTAGACGTCAATTAGTGATTTTCGATGGATCTTAATGTGGCATTCGAAGTGAATCTGATGTGATGATGAAGCGTAACCTTAAGCCTCATCAACCGGTAAATGACAGAAATCGGGCAGGCATCATGTCTAAGTCGGTCGCTCCGAAGTAGGGTGTATAATCACCTGATCTAGAGTTTCGTTTACTTCTAAAAATCTATTGTTGATGTTGTCCCATTCAGGAAACGGTTGCTGATCCCAACCGTTGGTGATATACATTCGATACACTCAAGCGAAATGAGTGATCGATCATGTGTGGCCGGGTTGCAAGATGTTCTTGTTGAACCCAGTGTATTCCTTTCTAGAGGTACACTAGCGAAAGGTGGTTCCATACCTTGTCATAGATGGAAATCCATTACCCAATACGTGCTTGCGGTTTTGATTGTATACTATATATGTAGAACGTGAGATGAAAGCGTTTCTGCTAGATGATTATTATATTGTGTTGATAGACATTATTATAATATCAAAAGGTTTTTGATATAAAGATAATTTGGATTCTCATAAGGGAAAAACCCGTTCCGTTATACGGCATGGTCTTATGAGATATCGATTACCTGCTTGAACTGTTTTAAACTGTTTTACAGATATACTGGAAGAGCTTGGAGCAGGAGGCTTCAAGATCATATAGCTATAGTTATTTCCGCTGTGTTGTAAGTGTTGTACTCTGATAATGTTATTGTATACATATACTGATTTTATTTCAAGGATATGTTATCTATTATATGTTATTCGTTCCGCTGTGAGATTCGTGTTACTCTGATGTTGTGTTCTTCTTCTTCTTCTTCTATTCTAAGTTTCTATCTTATCTTTCCTCACCCTCTAATTTCTTTCATTAACTTTCTGTTATTTTTCGATGTTTGGTTAGTCATCATTGAATTTATGGCGATAACCAAAGTCGACAAAATCCAGGTCGTTACAGATATATATATTATTGTTGTTGTCTATTTTATACTGCCTTCTGGATTATTTATAGTTATTGTGTAGTTGCCCTATGTGTCGAATGGTCATGTCGAAATTTTAATCGGTATTAGAATTCGATGTGCATTCCTCATGTGGAGTAATCATACAATCGGTCGCTCTTCACAAACCTCATTCTCCATTATGTTCTACGACATTTCTCTGAAATAAACTGGACGATAGTAGGTATAGAGGCGGGGCGTTACATTTTTTTTCTTTTTCCTGATGAACGATGGGGAGATAAAGGAGAAGCGGGCGGGTTTGACTTTGGGTATGGGAAGTAAGGGTTTGACCCTTATATGTTAGGGTTTCTTATATTTTATTCGGAAATTATTTGTTTAGAGTTGTCAACTCCGATTCTAGTCCACCGACTGTAGCTCATAACTAATTACCCTCATTCCGAACACAATGGGGCATGCCTCGTAAGCTGATTCGAACGTTACAATCAGTTTCCGCTAAATTTAAAATTTAAATCTATATATTCAATTTTAAATGTACCTTTCAATTTACTGGGGCCACATACGGACCCCAAAAATTCCAGAAAAGTAAATCTGGTTATGTTTTGACGATACGGTCCTAGCAAAACTAATTTCATCAAATTTGGAGACCGTCTGAAAAATGGCCATTTTCTGGTCGATCCAAATTGACCAAAACTGACAAAACACGTTTTCCTTCGCCACGCTCACATATTGATTCAGAAAATTACGAATTTTGGAATATAGCAATAATTTGACATATTGGATCCAACAAAAGTGGTTTCGTCGAAAATGGAGGTCGTTTGCAAAATTTTCATTTTTAAGGGCCAAAATTCCATAGCGACTATTCTGAATTTTCAACTGGACATAACTTTTTATCCTCGCTATGAAATTTCAATTTTTCAGATTCGTTGGAAAGATATTTTCAAATAGATTCAAATACTTTTTGTTTCGCCAAAATCCGGTTTATTTTGAATCTTGTACATTCATTTGAAATTTGAAATCGAATTTTCAAACTGCCGCGCCATTTTCAATTCCTTTTATAATTAAAAATAAATATTTATATTCTAACGTCGATTCAAATAAATATATGCGTTCTAATTCTATTCAAAATAAATTTCTCGCCATTATTATTTAAAATAATTCATTTTAAATATTCAAAATTCATTAAAATTGCCAAAATAAAAATTTTAAATTGGCTCAGTTTTTCCGGGTTATTATAATCTCCCCCACTTCTGAAAGTTGTTTTACAAACCAGCTCAGCTTTCATCATTTTCGTTATGGCTTAAGTTCTTCAACTTTTCAATTTCTAAGAACTTTTCAAATTTTCCAAAATTTGGCTAACACCCTAAATTTTTGAATTTTTTTGCCATTACCTCCCCTGCACGGGAGCACCGGGAAAATCCCGAAATTGCAATACAGGCCTCTCCAATCCAAAATAAAACGAAATAGCCAAGCGGTTAGCCAATCGGCTCATAAAATCATCTAAAACCCAGGATATACAATAAACATGTACCTATTTGTCGGGCAAACAATTTTATTTCTCTGCTTAGCTTCCTTGTTATGACCTGTTCATTATATATGCATGTACATGTATGCAATTTAGAACAATTTTCAATTCAGTTCAATATTTGATAAAATTTGGTTATATTGTTCTTTCACATAATGGTTTAAATAAATAATCACACTACACAACCATCAATCAATTAGTGAATTAACGTTTCAAATTCATAATTTTGACATATATACCGAAAATCATGTTTTTGATGCCAAACCACAACAATAAGCCCTATCTAATTTTGGTTCTCACACCAGTTTAATGGAAATATATAGATATCTCATTTTCGAAACTCAAACATAAAATCTGATGACGACTAGTCAATCATCAGAATCATCTCCGGGCGACTAAAGTGTGATTCTTTATCTATCTAGTATACTTGAGGATTCAATACACGTGGATCATACGTATATTAAAATCTCTATATACTTGATTGTCCACATTCGGTACAAAATAAATATTCAAATACGTATAATACGATTAGAATTTTCAAAACAAAATTCGTTTTCATTTTTATTTGAAGACAACTCTCTTCTGACTCATTCTAGGATACTACCGATCCCATCTCTAATGAGTCATTCTCATTGGATATTACTAATCCAATCTCTGATAAATTCTTTCATTCGGTTCTAACGTGTCTTGTTCTCTGATCTCTGTAAACCAAAGCTCAGATACCAAACTGAGATGACTCGAACTCCACGTGAAGAAAACCCAGATTGTACTGAGAACACGACGAATCAGAACACAAACAAAATAACATTTCATTGCTTATTACAACAATTAACATCAAATACAAGAATATACAGAGTATGAATATATATTACACATTTACTAAATATCAGAGATTTACAAGTTACAATGCAGCGGAAAAATAATACAAAACACAACTGAAAGTAATACATGGATACAGAGCTTTCCGAATATTGCTTCAGTTGTGAATTAGGATCCTGTGAATATAATTCTGCAAAACCAAAACTATTAGCTCCCCGTGTGGAAAATAGGGGCACCCAGAGTTTAGGTTAAAACAATAGACTCCAAGTCAGTCATGTGACTGGTGTGAGAACTAAAACAGTTATTAATTTGCTTTTAAAGTCAGGTAAATCTAGGGACCACGCCGTATAACACAAAACGAGTTTACCCCCAAGAAAACTAGTGCATAAAACAAATATCACAATGCTAAATAAAGAACAATGAAGCTATTATAAGACCCAGGTCCCATCACACAATGCAACGCAAGCCGGAGGATAGGGTTTTACCTTATAATAGCCAAATAATTCTTGATACGTGAAATTTCATATTTTATTATTACTATAAGTGTATAGTGTCAAAACAATTTCAATCATAAGTATCAATCATAGATGGCATGGGTACCATATATCATGTCGCCAATACTAGGCTCTACAATCAAAACTGCAAAATGTCATATTGGAAGTTGGATTTCCATCTGTGAACCAAGGCAAGGGATCGTCCTTGCCGCTTCGAGACGCTCTAGCCCGCCACTCTGGCAAGCACGCATGCAAGCCTTGGATCGTCAGGGCCGGTCCACACGGAGTGGATTAAAATGCTTGAACATGCGTTTCCCCGCCCTATGGGGCGTCAATGAGCCAAATGACTCCATCGGTCCCAGATCGACCAATATAACCGAGGCGCCTCGCTATCCATCATCCATATAAGTAAAATGTCTGGGCATGTAAAACCAAAAACACCACTCCTAGCTAGAAAGAAACGCATGCCCTCCCTGATGTTCTCTCCCGTTTCTGGTTCACACCGGGGTGTGAGGCTTGCGAGTTAACGCTACACAAATCTACGTTGTATTAAAGCTGTGTTTTGATCATCGACCATAAGACTCTGCTTTTCAACAGAAACCTTGATCATTTGCATCTCAGTATTCCACACAAGCAATTCACGCTATGTAACCGATGTATATCAATCACACAGAATGAAATCCGATGTTAGACACACATCCATTTACAAGTTTGTTCTGGGTCTGAATGAAACCGGAGGCACTTTACTCCTCCCCCATATGTCCAATACAGGGGAGAGGTCCTCGCATATCCAGTCGATCTCCAAGTACGTCTAGATGGTCACCACTTATTACCTTGTCTTGGGTGTAGATCCCAATCAAGACCTCAGTAATCATCCAAACGATGTGAAGGCCTCCAGTCTTCGACCACCATATTCATCCTCGACATATCGTCGAATCAGTTATTCATATTGGGATAAACTCGGTCTTTCCAAATAACTCGTGTATATAATAAACAAGTGCTACAAAAACAAAACATACGCCTTATTCCAATCCAAAATATTCATATACTTTGGGAAAGGTTCCAATTAATTTTATCAAAGATAAATTCATTAAATTTATTCTTTAATCTTCCTTTGGATATCATTTCAATCTAGTTAAAGATGCATTAATACTCCACTTGGTTTTAATCTTCCCAAAAATCAATATTAACGATTGTTTAACTTAGGAAACCATATCCGGTCTTTAACTGGGTTAAAGAACCAATATCATTTAAAACACGGTTCACGATAAACCCAAAATCACATTCCATTCCATTAGTCTTTAACCGTAAATTAGCAAATGAACAATTCCCTAAGTATTCGCCCCGAAGGCCAAAACCAACATCAGATCAATACCCAGGAAACCATTCAACTTAACTAATCTCCAGTTAGTTTCTGATTTTCTTAACACCATTGTGTCTAAGAATAGTATTATTAAAGATACCATTCACGACAACCCAAATCACATTCCATTAATTATGGAATCTTCACGGAAAAAAAATGAATATATAACCGATATTAATTTCCATAGTTGACCAATAATTTAAATCGAATAACGGCAACCCTCTTAAATTCCATATGTATTAACAGTCTTCCTCCACAAGAGTTCACTTCGATTATTATCAAATCGAACTCCATTCAATTCCAATTTAGTATATTAAATTGGAAAATGTTACCTTGTAAAATTCCCATTAAATCTAAATAAAAAGATTTATAAATCCCAAATCACATTTCATTGTAAATCGGGTTAAAGAGAGAATGTCGTTAAAAACACAGTTCACAATAAACCCAATTCACATTAGCCTCTAACCGTAAATTAGTAGGAGAACAATCCCATAAGTATTAACCCCGAAGGCCGAAACCAACATCAGATCAATACCCAGGAAACCATTCAACTTAACTAATCTCTAGTTAGTTTCTAATTTTCTTAACTCCATTCGATTCAAGAACAGTATTATTAATGATACCATTCACGACGAACCAAAAATCCAATTTGATATTAAATACAAGGCCCTGAATAGAAAATATATCAGCATATATTCAATATCAAATTCTGAAACCAACAAATATCGTATTGGAATAATGATACATATATCTTCCAAATTCCTCCACGATCTCCGTATAATCACAAAATCCAATATCGAAATATTCCGAGCATAATTTCGGTTCAAATCCATTCCAATTCATATATTGGAAATCCTGGTTATTTTTAAAACCATTTCAAATCCAATTTATTTATTTTAAAAAATATTGGATTTATTATTCTAATTCAAAACTAGTTCATTTCGATAAAAATCTATTTTTATCTTTTCAAATATGGAATTTTCATCCCAATTCTTTCCAAATCATTTCTTATGATTTTACACTAATTATTGATATTTTTAATAAGATTTCCATAAACGGCTATCGAACTGCACTTACAACGACCTTTTCCGAATTTGATTTGGACATAATTCCAAATCCAATCGTTAGATTTCAAATATCTAATATTCGTTAGAAAGCTCTTTTCGATACAAACCCAATGGTTTTGGTTTTAGGAGAATCCGATGGTCGGATCTCATGTAATGTCCGTTTGAAGTCAATGGTCGAAATTCGGGAACTGCCGCAGTGCGACGCATTCTATTCAGGCCATTATATATATAATATACATATTATATATATTTCATCGATTTCCATTTAAAACGTATTTTATAAATCGTTTTAAATTCGTTTTCAAAACGATTTCAACTTCATATTCAATTTCTAATCAAAATTGAATATTCCATATCATCGATATATAAATGATAATATTTTCAAAAACATTAGATTTTGAAACTAATTCTTTTCCGATATTCATTATAAAAATGGATAAAATCGATATAAATAACGTTTACGTCAAAATGGCGTTAATCTAATCAACACGGCTTTATATATTTAAATATTTTCGTGTCCATCCCAAATCGGACATCAAAATTAGATTTTGATCTTTTACTGAATATTATTTTAAAATATTCGTTATTTTAAAAATAATCGTTATTTTAAAATATTCCTTCTTTCTGAACTGAAATCAGACACAGTCAATTACCATATAACGTGATTTATATGGATTTCATACAACATGTATACAACAACAATCAAACATAGTCAACCATCATCCAAAGTTCATTCTACACTACATAAGCATCAAATATAAATATTTAACGCTTACAACAGCCTTTCAATCAATCGATCGACATACAACTAATTATTGGGACTTTTGTATGTCATATTACATCCCAATACCCGTGTGGGGTTTTCAAACAATCAAACACAGGTTTTATTTATGTAGTTGGGCGATGTGTAAATTTTATCGTCCCAATCAATATCAATCAAATTTGTGTACATAAACAAATCATCCAATTTGTTTATAAATATTTATTTTATTCGTATACACGTTAAAAATTATATTTTAATTATAAAATATTTATTTCCATTCCACATCACACAGTAAATTTTCACAACACATTAATCAAACAAACAAGTCGTCCATGGTCTGTGGACGACGGGTGTCGGGTGCTGCTAAACACCGTCTACATCCTAGTATATATTTCAACTAGAAGTAAAATTAAAAGTGAGAAGTTCTCAGCTTTGCGATCCACTCTGCCATTCTTTCAAAGCAAAGAAGATGAACAACTTGTCGACTACAACCTTAAGCGAACATGATATCGTACACGATTGATTTTTATTAATAACATTCATCAGCTTAAAATCATATTTTTAACCCGCTACTTCATATATGAAATTCTAATTTTTATATTGCTACTTTATAAATAAAAATCATATTTTTACATCGCTACTTCATTATAAAAAAATATATTTTTATAACGCTGCTTCTACAGGAAAGATTATTTTTTATATCGCTACATGTATACAAAAGATTATATTCTTTTTTTACATCGCTAAAAATTAGATTTTTACATCGCTCTTTCCTATATAAAGATCTAATTTTTTTTCTTCGCTTTCATATGATATAAAAAAAATCTACTATTTTCATTATTAAAAATATAATCTTTATCACTTTAAATAAACAAAACCAAATCTTTCTATAATAAAAATATAGTCTTTCTATTCAATAAAAATATAGTCTTTCTATAAACAAAACTGATTTTAAACTATTATTATATAAAAAAAATAAAAACTGAATTTCTAAACTATGTTATTTATATCTAATTAGCTAAACTAAATAAAATAAAATAAAATAAAATAAAGAGAAACTCACTGTAAAAAAATATTCTGCTTGTTAACTGAAGCTCGACATCACGAAGCCGACGCCGCTTGCACAGTCGGTTGGGTCCAGATTGACGGTCACCACCTGACACGCTGCGAGGTCCTCTGCCATCACCTAGGGTGGAACGCCACTCGGTGGCGTCAGCACCTACGAATTCACGCAGTGGTGGGTTTGGGGATGTGCTGATTTGGGCATGAGGGGGTGCGGGTTTCATACTGGCGGGGGACGAAGGAGGAGAGGTCTCGAACGGTGAGGTGGGCGCCAGCTCCGGCGTGGTGGTGGCGAGGGAGAGAATCGCGATTTGGTTTTTTTTTGTTTTTTTTCTCTTTTTCCTGAAGAACGACAGGGAATAAAGGAGAAGGGGGCGGGTTTGACTTTGGGTATGGGAAGTAAGGGTTTGACCCTTATATGTTAGGGTTACTTATATTTTATATAATATTATTATTTTGCTTGGAAATTATTTGTTTAGAGATGGCAACTCCAATTCTAGTCCAATGACTATCGCTCTTAACTAGTTATCCCATTCCGAACACAATGGGACATGCCCCGTAAGCTGATTCGAACGTTACGATCAGTTTCCGCTAAATTTAAAATTTAAATCTATATATTCAATTTTAAACGTACTTTTCAATTTACCGGGGCTACATACGGAACCCAAAAATTCCAGAAAAGTAAATCTAGTTATGTTTTGACGAAACAGTCCTAACAAAACTAATTTCATCAAATTTGGAGACCGTATGAAAAATGGCCATTTTCTGGTCGATCCAAATTGACTAAAACTGACAAAACACGTTTTCCTTTGCCACACTCACATATTGATTCAGAAAATTACGAATTTTGGAATCTAGCAATAATTTTACATCCCGGATCCAACAAAAGTGGTTTCGTCGAAAACGGAGGTCGTTTGCAAAATTTCCATTTTTAAGGGCCGAAATTCCATAGCGACTATTCTGAATTTTCAACTGGGCATAACTTTTTATCCCCGCTATGAAATTTTAGTTTTTCGAATTCGTTGGAAAGATATTTTCAAATAGATTCAAATATTTTTGGTTTTGCCAAAATCCGGTTATTTTGAATCCTGTGCATTCGTTTGAAATTTGAAATCGAATTTTCAAACTACCGCGTCGTTTTCAATTCCTTTTATAATTAAAAACAAATATTTATGTTCTAACGTCAATTCAAATAAATATATACATTCTAGTTCTATTCAAAATAAATTTCTCATCGTTATTATTTAAAATAATTCATTTTAAATATTCAAAATTCATTAAAATTGCCAAAATAAAAATTTTGAATTGGCTCGGATTTTCCGGGTTATTACATCCATTTTCGATGAGACCACTTTTGTTGGATCCAGAATGTTAAATTATTGCTTGATTCCAATTTTCATAATTTTTGGAATCTATATGTGAGTGTGGTAGATTTAAACGTGTTTGGTAATTTCAGATTGAATTTAATCGACTGTAAAATGACCATTTTTCAAACGGTCGCCAAATTCAACGAAATTAGTTTTCTTAGGATCGTATTGTCAAAACATAACTAGATTTATTTTTCGGGAATTTTTGGACTCCATATGTGGCTCCGGTAATTTAAAATGTGCGTTCAAATTATATAGATTTATATTTTAAATTTAGCGGAAACTAATCGAAACAGCTGAATTGTCTAATGGGACATATCCCATTGTATTCGGAATTGGGGTAATTAGCTAGGGCCGACGGTCGATGGGTTCAATTTGGAGTTCGAATTAAAAAGTTATATATTGGAATAAAACAAAACAAAATAAATAAATATATTTATATATTTTATTACCTCCCCCCTTTATCTCCCTTACTAGTCAACGCTTCAAATAAAGAAAAAAGGGGAAACACAATCGCAATTTTGTCCAGCCCCTCCTCTCGTCATCGCTGATGACCGCACCCCCTCCCCTAGCTCCGTCGCACATCCTTCAGCCCTCCTCATTCCCCCCGTCACCTCCTCCTTTGTCTCCTCCCCACCACGAGATCCCCAAACCCAAATCGACCAAATCAGCCATAGTGGCCCGCCTCCGATGCCACCGCCTGGCCGCGACCATCCCTGGCCCATGGCCCACCTGCGCGACCACCCTAACTCTAGCGACGCTCCCTCCGACCCCCGTTCCTCCTCCTCTTCGATTTAAAACCGCGAGTCTCTCTAATTTTGATTTTATTTTATTTTTATTGTAAAAAGATTCGATGTTTTTATTAGGAAAAGGTTCAATTTTTAATAAGGTAGGCATATGATTTTTATACAGAAAGCCGATTCATAAAAATGTGTTTTTATAATTTATACAATATAATTTAAAAATATGATTTTTCTTTATATAAATAGCAAATAAAAATTGGATTTTTTATATGAAGTAGCGAAGAAAAATGTAAGTTTTACATATGATGTAGCGAATTAAAGATTTGTTTTTTATATAAGTAGCGGTTTAAAAACTGAATTTTTATGTATGTAGAGGTTCGAAAATATAATTTTTATATATATAGGGAAGAAAAAAATATAATTTTTATATATGGAGCAAAGTAAAAATATGATTTTTTATATAGGAAAGGTACGATTTTTAGGATAGTAAAAATGAGATTTTTGGTAAGTTAAAAATACAATTTTTATTATAAGTATAGCGATATAAAGATTCGATTTTCATATATATGAAGTAGCGATAAAAAATTTGATTTTTACATATATGATGTAGAGTATTAAAAATATGATTTTTAATATATATGCGGCGTGAAACAAATTGCGATGGAACCAGCTATAAGCGAATATGTAACGACCCAGATTTTTCTGGTCGGTTTATTTTAAATATTTAATATTATTTTAAATATAGAGTTGATAATATAAATCGATTTTTCATATTGAGTTATAGATCTAATTACCGTAATACGGGATATATTGAATTCGACGTTAGAATTGAATCAAAACAGTTCAGATAATAAATATAAATTCTATGTGAATGTAATCGATAATGGTAATGATATATTATCGAGAAATTTATTTGTTTATAAATTTAAATAATTTAATATCCTTATAAAATAATTATTCTATATACGTTTAAATTAAATATAAAATATATTCGGTTAGCTCAGAACAGTGTTAAGCTATTGAAATAACAATGGTTGCATTAAAATAGCGGTTCTGATTTTCGAATAAGGGTACCTCGAGATATTTTAGTTATCTAATTAAATAAAATTCAAATCAGTGTTTTCAGCCGACCTATATCGTTTACATCGCAGACCTACTCCTCTTCCTTTACGACAAAGTAAACCAGAAATTTAAATGATCGGATTACTTTCTTCCTCGAGCTGCATTATCTGTTCCCCTTGTCGCCTATATATGCATCGCAATACCACCCTCGTTCCTTTCACTTCCATTTCTTCTGAAAATTCACCCGAGAAACTTCAAATAAAAATGGCCGAATTCCTTATGCTCGCTAAATCGAAATCGATACCACCAATTAAACCTAAATCGAAGTCCTCAATTCAAATCAAATAAAAAGGGATCGTGGTCTTCTTCCGGACCTCGTCGCGTCACCATAATCTGGAAGCTCGAAACCACCTGGAGCTCGAAGACCTCTCGGGACGCTCGTGATTAGGGTTGGGTTCTGGGGGGTCTGATGATGCGATAAGGCTCAGAGTGGCGCAGTGGGGGTTGCCGAAGTTTCAGGGTTCGACATCGTGGGTTCTGGGGTTCGCGAGTTGGTTTCTGGGTTCGACGGTCATCGCGAAGGAGTTTGAACGTGCTGATGTAATTCATACCTAAGGGTGATTTGGGGGATTCGGCAGAGGAAGAAAGTGATTTCAGAAAATTAAGGTAATCAAAATTTTTATCTGATTAATTTTATTTATTCAAATAAAGATTTTTTTTTTTTCTTTTTCTTTTTCTTTGATTGTAATTTGAATAAATGATAAATCGATTAATTTGAATAAATAAATACAGGTAAAGGGTTATCAAAAATTTATAAGCTAAATTAGATTGTTAAGATATGAATTTATTTCAAGATAAGAAATTAACTTAACTTTTTGTGTGAAATGATTTTGATTTAAATGCCGAAAATTTATTTTATATATTTGGAAATTTAAATTTTTATAATCAGTTTGGGGAAAGAAAATAAACTAGTAGTAAATGATAATTAACTAAAAGTGTTAATATATATATATGTGTATATATGTATAGGGTTATATATATATTTCAAAGTGGTGAAATAATTCAACTCGTTCATAGGTTACCATATTGGATCAAACCAAAGGTGTTAGATTCGTAGCCACTCTATCTACGCAATAGAATTTGGATTGGAACAGGTTTCAACAAAGGGAAAATCGAGGTGAGTAAATCTCACTCACCTTTAGAATTATTTTTATTTCGTTAAAAATAATTGTTTGTTGCTTGTGTGAATGCTTTCTGCTTATTTTATATATATTAGTTATTTAGGCTATATATATATATATATTGGGTTGATTGATTGGTTGAATTCCCGCAGTCTCATTAGCGGATGCCCGCAGTTTCATAGCGGATGATTACCCTATACGCCCCACGCTATGATTAGTGGATGACCTTCTATACCGCGATATTCTGCCACGAAGCAGAATGGGTATTATTTATGTGCTAACATCTGTGGATGCAGGAAAACAGGTTGGAGGAATCCAACTGGATTCCTCAAAAATATATTATCTGTTTGTTTATTTGTTTTCATATATATTTTTATATATGATGTGTTAGAAAAATAAATAATTCGTTGCTTTGTGTGTTTAAATATCACTGGGCCAATTAAAAGGACATTTGAGATTTTAAAAAGGGAAAATTCTATTTTAAAATAGAATTTGAATTTTAAATGGAAATGAAATATAAAACTTGTTTTTGAAAAATATAACAAGTAGTTTCTTTTTAAACGAAGTTTAAGAAATAGTTCTTTTATAACGAAGTTATAAATGAAGTGAAAAGATTTATCATTTGATAATTCAAAAATAGAAATACAAGTTTGAAATTGGAATTTGAAATGGAATTTCAAAACAGGATGTGGGAGGAAATTTTAAATATATAACTCAAATGGAATTTGAGTATAACATTTGAATTTTTAAAAGGAGTTTAAATATTTGAATTTTAAAAGGAGATTGAATATTAGAAATTCAAATAGAATTTGAATGGACGAAATTAGAATGGAAAAATAGAATTTGAATTCAAGGAATAAAAATAAAATTTGAATTCAAAGGGAATTCAAATAAAGAAATTCAAATAGAGGTTTGAATGTAGAATTTCAAAATAGAATTTGAAATATAGAATTTCAAAGAAAATTAAATAGAATTTGAAATATAGTATTTCAAAGAAGAAATTCAAATGTGAAATTTAAATAGAGATTTGAAATGGAATTCAAAAATGAAATTTGAATAAAGATTTGAAATAGAAATTCGAGTATTGAATTTTGAACATGGAATTTGAATATAGAAATTCAAGTAGAAATTTGAATATGAGATTTCAAAATAGAAGTTGAAATAAACTTTGAAATAGGATTTTCAAAATAGAATTTTCAAATAGGATTTCAAAATAGAAATCTAAATGATTTTGAAATGGAATTTGAATTCAAGGGAATTCAAATGGCTTTGGGTGAAGAAAATCAAATGGCGTTGAAAATAAGTTTGAATATTAGAATTCAAATGGGATTGGAATAAAGGAAAATCAAAAAAATGGGATTTCAAATAAAAAGAAGAATGTAATTTGAAATTTTGGGAATTTCAAATAAGAGAAATGGAATCTGAAACATTTAGAATTTCAAATAGGAATTTAAATGGTGTTTGGATATTTGAATTCAAGTATGAATTTCAAGTATGAATTTGAAATGGAATTTCAAGTATGAATTTCAAATATAGAAATTCAAAAGGAATTGAATTAAAGTGAAAATTAAATAAAGGATTTGAAATAGAATTCGAATAAATGATTTGAAATGGAATTCAAATAAAGGATTTCAAATGGGATTTGAATACGGGGTTTAAAACTATGGAATTTGAAATGTGAAGATTCAAATGGAATTTGAAATATATATGAATATATATATATAAAAGTGGAGTTGAATTCATTTTAAAACGAAGTTTAAAAGTTTATATTTATAAATATAATTAAAACGAACTCGCCGCAGCGCTGCAGTTCGTAAATTGGCGATTCGAACTTCAATTGAATATACAGAACTCAATTGAAGTCGGAATTCTTTGAAACAAGAAACGTCAGGACCGGTTTGATAATAATTTTCTAATGAAGGAGAAAAATCTGAATTTCGTCGTATAGATTTTGAGTTATGTCAAAATCAAATTTTTAGAAAAGCAGCGCCATAAACCATTATAAACCATAATGGATTTTATATATAAATGTTGGGATTTTTAAGCAAATAAAAACCCGGATTGCCATTTAAAAATCTAGACTTGAGTTAGAAAATAAATGTGAACTCAAGTGAAGTAAAGAAGATGATTTTTGAAACAATAATCCTATTTTTGATTTATTGAATAGAATTAACTAAAATGGAATTAGTTAATGAGATTTCGAATTAATATTGGGCTTTAAATAAGTGAATTCGATTTGAAAATTTATATTCGAAATAAAAAAGGAAACTAGAATTGAAATTGAAATTCAATTTGATTGTGAGCATTTTATGTTCAACAAAGAAGTGAAATAGGCAAAAAGGCTAATTAAAGAATAATTAAGCGAAACCGAATTCAAACGATTCAAATTTGAATTCAAAAACGAATGGATTGAGTTGAATTGAATTGAAAACAGGTAAACATGTGTAAGCAGGTTTGTTATGAAGCATATGAAGATTTTAATTTATGTGCCCGACAAAAAGGTACATGTTTAAATTCAAATATGAGTTTTATGCGCCGTATCGGCAAGCCACTTGGCTTCTTCTTTTTCTTTTTGAGATTAGAAGATACCGGGAAGCTATTTGAAATTTCCCGATGCTCCCGATACAGGGGAGGTTATGGCGAATTTTTCCGGAAATTTAAGGAGTTAGAATATTTTTAAGATATTTTGATGATTTGAAATCATTGTATCGACGTATTGAATTCGATAGGAAAGTGAATATAAAAATCGAATGTGGTAAACAAAAAGGGATAAAGATAAGTGATTGAAATTTGTTTACAATTGCAAATAGAGATTTTTCTAATATATAGAAAATAAAAGAAGTTGACATTTGGAAACGTTTTCCAAATGGCATAAGAGGCCGAGATGATTATTGAAAATATTTGGCTAACAAATATTGATAAGAGAGTGTAGAAGAAATTTAATTAATGAAATATTAATTAAAGGGCCCAGTGATTTGTTTGTTATGTTGGATGAACACTTGTTTTATTCGATAGTTAAATCACAGACTATCGAAGTTTTGACCATCGTTGTCAATATGGAGAGACCGGTTGGATTATTATCCGAAGAACCACTCCGTATCGGCATAAGCGTTGCGAACCAAGTATGCTGAATATATTGAAGACGGAGTGAAGTGCAAGGGCTTTTCTATTAATAGAAATAGTGCCTTCGGTTTCGTTCAATCCCAGAACGAACGTAAATGGACGAATGTCTGACAGAGTATTTCCAATGATCAAATGGGTTGGTCTGTATGAATATATATGGTTGCAACGGATTTATCCCTTAGCATAATATCCAGAATATTGGTGCAAACCAATTAGTGATTAACGGATCTGATGATGTGGCATTCAAAGTGATTGTGCTATCGTTGAATGGTAAGTAATCGTAGCCTCAGGCCTCAACAACCGGGAAAGGACAAAAATCGGGCAGGCAGCATGGCTATGTGGGTCGCACCCATTAGGGTGTATAATCACCTATCTAGAGAAATTCCTTTTGTTTCTAAATCTATCGATTCTGCCCATTCGGGAAACGGTGGTTTGAGTCCAACCGTTGGTGATATACATTCGATACACTCAAGCGAAATGAGTGGTCGGTCATGTGTGGGCCGGGTTGCAAGATGTTCTTGTTGAACCCAGTGTATTCCTCTCTAGAGATACATCATCGGAAGGTGGTTCCATACCTTGTCATGTTGGAAATCCAATCTCCAATAAGCGCCATGCGGTTTTTGATTTTATACTATATATGTAGAGCGTGAGATGCAAGCGTTCTACTATTTGGTTACTTATTTGATGTAGACATTATTATAATATCACTGGATTTCGTATCAAAGTGTTTTGGGTTATAGTAAGGTAAAAACCGTCCATGTTTATGTGTGGGCTGGTCTTACTATTATCTTTCCTTTTGAAAGAGTTTTGAAAGTTAAACAAGTGGTTGGAGTTTACTCACACCAGTCCCATGACTGACCCAGAGTTTATTTTGTTTTGTTTTTCCTAAACTCTTGGGTGCCCAAATTTGTACGGGCAGTCAAGTGTTTCAGGCTTTTACAGATACACTTGGAGGAGCTTGAAGCAGGAGGCTTCAACGTTAGTTATTTAGAGTTACTTCCGCTGGATCAAATGTTATGTGTACTCTGATGATGGTATGGATATATGCACCAAACAGATTTGTATTTCAAAGCTTATGTTATATAATATATTTTATTCGTTCCGCTGTGAGTTTGTGATCTTCGTTTTTCTTCTATTCTAAGTTTCCTATCTTATCTATTCTCACCCTCTAACTTCTTTCTAATAATGAGTCATATTTCTGTGCAATTTGAGTTGGACGTGTGGTGTTTTTAGTCAACTCAGATAGCACGGATTTGCGGGTCGTTACAGTTGGTATCAGAGCTTAGGTTGAGTGAATACCTAGGCTTGTGTGGCATGTGCTCATTAGAGATAGGGTCAGTAATACCCTAGAATGAGTTGAGTCTATATATACGAGAGAGCGTACTTGTAATTTGATATAAAAGTTGTTTAATATTGTGTTGGCTAGTCTGTTGAGTGGTTTATGAATTCTGATCGAATCGTGGGACGCCACGAAGTCGATAGGGATTTCTAAACACTTGAACAGAAGATTGAACACAATATTGTTTTAAAATGGGTAAATGAAATAATTTTACCCAAAAATTCTATTTTGATATATAACTAATAATTTTCTGAAATTATTATATGGATGTGTTGATTGTTAAGATTATAATCAAACGACATTATAATATTTGAATGGTTATTTATAACCAAACTGAATTTGTATATGAATAAAATATATACAAATGAGATGAATTAGAATTTAATTCAAACCAGAATTAAGAATTCAAAATCCTGGGAAATTGAAAAATATTTTTCAAAGTATATTAAAATAATATAGCTTTGTTTTAAAGGATTTGAAAGAAATCATGGATTTTGAAATAATAAAGCACTGAACTCACTTCAGTGGCTGGGAAATAGTTCTGATGATGATTGCAACATCATCAGTATTCATTTCCGAGTTCTAAGTGATGAATTGCTACCTTAGAAAGTTTTGATGGAATTTGTTTGAAAGAAAACAAATTGGTTTGAATATTCAAATGTTTTGAATTTAAAATGAAAATAAATATATGTATATATTTATGTGATTTCAAAAGAATTTGAAAGGAAAAACCCAGGGGTTTTAAATTCTGGAATTGAAACTAACTTAGACTAGTTAAATGGATTGAAGTGAATCAATTGATTAGAATCAATTTGAATTGGTTGATCGTCGATCATTCGAATTGAATAAAGGAAGACCAAAAGTTTTGGTTGGAGTTAATTTGTTAAAATATGAAGAGGTGAGTTTCAACATAAAGGAGTTATGAAAAGTTAGTGAGTTATAGTATTTTTTCTACCTTAGCAATTTCGAGGACGAAATTATTTTAAGGGGGAAAGAATGTAACGACCCAGATTTTTCTGGTCGGTTTATTTTAAATATTTAATATTATTTTAAATATAGAGTTGATAATATAAATCGATTTTTCATATTGAGTTATAGATCTAATTACCGTAATACGGGATATATTGAATTCGACGTTAGAATTGAATCAAAACAGTACAGATAATAAATATAAATTCTATGTGAATGTAATCGATAATGGTAATGATATATTATCGAGAAATTTATTTGTTTATAAATTTAAATAATTTAATATCCTTATAAAATAATTATTCTATATACGTTTAAATTAAATATAAAATATATTCGGTTAGCTCAGAACAGTGTTAAGCTATTGAAATAACAATGGTTGCATTAAAATAGCGGTTCTGATTTTCGAATAAGGGTACCTCGAGATATTTTAGTTATCTAATTAAATAAAATTCAAATCAGTGTTTTCAGCCGACCTATATCGTTTACATCGCAGACCTACTCCTCTTCCTTTACGACAAAGTAAACCAGAAATTTAAATGATCGGATTACTTTCTTCCTCGAGCTGCATTATCTGTTCCCCTTGTCGCCTATATATGCATCGCAATACCACCCTCGTTCCTTTCACTTCCATTTCTTCTGAAAATTCACCCGAGAAACTTCAAATAAAAATGGCCGAATTCCTTATGCTCGCTAAATCGAAATCGATACCACCAATTAAACCTAAATCGAAGTCCTCAATTCAAATCAAATAAAAAGGGATCGTGGTCTTCTTCCGGACCTCGTCGCGTCACCATAATCTGGAAGCTCGAAACCACCTGGAGCTCGAAGACCTCTCGGGACGCTCGTGATTAGGGTTGGGTTCTGGGGGGTCTGATGATGCGATAAGGCTCAGAGTGGCGCAGTGGGGGTTGCTGAAGTTTCAGGGTTCGACATCGTGGGTTCTGGGGTTCGCGAGTTGGTTTCTGGGTTCGACGGTCATCGCGAAGGAGTTTGAACGTGCTGATGTAATTCATACCTAAGGGTGATTTGGGGGATTCGGCAGAGGAAGAAAGTGATTTCAGAAAATTAAGGTAATCAAAATTTTTATCTGATTAATTTTATTTATTCAAATAAAGATTTTTTTTTTTTTCTTTTTCTTTGATTGTAATTTGAATAAATGATAAATCGATTAATTTGAATAAATAAATACAGGTAAAGGGTTATCAAAAATTTATAAGCTAAATTAGATTGTTAAGATATGAATTTATTTCAAGATAAGAAATTAACTTAACTTTTTGTGTGAAATGATTTTGATTTAAATGCCGAAAATTTATTTTATATATTTGGAAATTTAAATTTTTATAATCAGTTTGGGGAAAGAAAATAAACTAGTAGTAAATGATAATTAACTAAAAGTGTTAATATATATATATGTGTATATATGTATAGGGTTATATATATATTTCAAAGTGGTGAAATAATTCAACTCGTTCATAGGTTACCATATTGGATCAAACCAAAGGTGTTAGATTCGTAGCCACTCTATCTACGCAATAGAATTTGGATTGGAACAGGTTTCAACAAAGGGAAAATCGAGGTGAGTAAATCTCACTCACCTTTAGAATTATTTTTATTTCGTTAAAAATAATTGTTTGTTGCTTGTGTGAATGCTTTCTGCTTATTTTATATATATTAGTTATTTAGGCTATATATATATATATATATATTGGGTTGATTGATTGGTTGAATTCCCGCAGTCTCATTAGCGGATGCCCGCAGTTTCATAGCGGATGATTACCCTATACGCCCCACGCTATGATTAGTGGATGACCTTCTATACCGCGATATTCTGCCACGAAGCAGAATGGGTATTATTTATGTGCTAACATCTGTGGATGCAGGAAAACAGGTTGGAGGAATCCAACTGGATTCCTCAAAAATATATTATCTGTTTGTTTATTTGTTTTCATATATATTTTTATATATGATGTGTTAGAAAAATAAATAATTCGTTGCTTTGTGTGTTTAAATATCACTGGGCCAATTAAAAGGACATTTGAGATTTTAAAAAGGGAAAATTCTATTTTAAAATAGAATTTGAATTTTAAATGGAAATGAAATATAAAACTTGTTTTTGAAAAATATAACAAGTAGTTTCTTTTTAAACGAAGTTTAAGAAATAGTTCTTTTATAACGAAGTTATAAATGAAGTGAAAAGATTTATCATTTGATAATTCAAAAATAGAAATACAAGTTTGAAATTGGAATTTGAAATGGAATTTCAAAACAGGATGTGGGAGGAAATTTTAAATATATAACTCAAATGGAATTTGAGTATAACATTTGAATTTTTAAAAGGAGTTTAAATATTTGAATTTTAAAAGGAGATTGAATATTAGAAATTCAAATAGAATTTGAATGGACGAAATTAGAATGGAAAAATAGAATTTGAATTCAAGGAATAAAAATAAAATTTGAATTCAAAGGGAATTCAAATAAAGAAATTCAAATAGAGGTTTGAATGTAGAATTTCAAAATAGAATTTGAAATATAGAATTTCAAAGAAAATTAAATAGAATTTGAAATATAGTATTTCAAAGAAGAAATTCAAATGTGAAATTTAAATAGAGATTTGAAATGGAATTCAAAAATGAAATTTGAATAAAGATTTGAAATAGAAATTCGAGTATTGAATTTTGAACATGGAATTTGAATATAGAAATTCAAGTAGAAATTTGAATATGAGATTTCAAAATAGAAGTTGAAATAAACTTTGAAATAGGATTTTCAAAATAGAATTTTCAAATAGGATTTCAAAATAGAAATCTAAATGATTTTGAAATGGAATTTGAATTCAAGGGAATTCAAATGGCTTTGGGTGAAGAAAATCAAATGGCGTTGAAAATAAGTTTGAATATTAGAATTCAAATGGGATTGGAATAAAGGAAAATCAAAAAAATGGGATTTCAAATAAAAAGAAGAATGTAATTTGAAATTTTGGGAATTTCAAATAAGAGAAATGGAATCTGAAACATTTAGAATTTCAAATAGGAATTTAAATGGTGTTTGGATATTTGAATTCAAGTATGAATTTCAAGTATGAATTTGAAATGGAATTTCAAGTATGAATTTCAAATATAGAAATTCAAAAGGAATTGAATTAAAGTGAAAATTAAATAAAGGATTTGAAATAGAATTCGAATAAATGATTTGAAATGGAATTCAAATAAAGGATTTCAAATGGGATTTGAATACGGGGTTTAAAACTATGGAATTTGAAATGTGAAGATTCAAATGGAATTTGAAATATATATGAATATATATATATAAAAGTGGAGTTGAATTCATTTTAAAACGAAGTTTAAAAGTTTATATTTATAAATATAATTAAAACGAACTCGCCGCAGCGCTGCAGTTCGTAAATTGGCGATTCGAACTTCAATTGAATATACAGAACTCAATTGAAGTCGGAATTCTTTGAAACAAGAAACGTCAGGACCGGTTTGATAATAATTTTCTAATGAAGGAGAAAAATCTGAATTTCGTCGTATAGATTTTGAGTTATGTCAAAATCAAATTTTTAGAAAAGCAGCGCCATAAACCATTATAAACCATAATGGATTTTATATATAAATGTTGGGATTTTTAAGCAAATAAAAACCCGGATTGCCATTTAAAAATCTAGACTTGAGTTAGAAAATAAATGTGAACTCAAGTGAAGTAAAGAAGATGATTTTTGAAACAATAATCCTATTTTTGATTTATTGAATAGAATTAACTAAAATGGAATTAGTTAATGAGATTTCGAATTAATATTGGGCTTTAAATAAGTGAATTCGATTTGAAAATTTATATTCGAAATAAAAAAGGAAACTAGAATTGAAATTGAAATTCAATTTGATTGTGAGCATTTTATGTTCAACAAAGAAGTGAAATAGGCAAAAAGGCTAATTAAAGAATAATTAAGCGAAACCGAATTCAAACGATTCAAATTTGAATTCAAAAACGAATGGATTGAGTTGAATTGAATTGAAAACAGGTAAACATGTGTAAGCAGGTTTGTTATGAAGCATATGAAGATTTTAATTTATGTGCCCGACAAAAAGGTACATGTTTAAATTCAAATATGAGTTTTATGCGCCGTATCGGCAAGCCACTTGGCTTCTTCTTTTTCTTTTTGAGATTAGAAGATACCGGGAAGCTATTTGAAATTTCCCGATGCTCCCGATACAGGGGAGGTTATGGCGAATTTTTCCGGAAATTTAAGGAGTTAGAATATTTTTAAGATATTTTGATGATTTGAAATCATTGTATCGACGTATTGAATTCGATAGGAAAGTGAATATAAAAATCGAATGTGGTAAACAAAAAGGGATAAAGATAAGTGATTGAAATTTGTTTACAATTGCAAATAGAGATTTTTCTAATATATAGAAAATAAAAGAAGTTGACATTTGGAAACGTTTTCCAAATGGCATAAGAGGCCGAGATGATTATTGAAAATATTTGGCTAACAAATATTGATAAGAGAGTGTAGAAGAAATTTAATTAATGAAATATTAATTAAAGGGCCCAGTGATTTGTTTGTTATGTTGGATGAACACTTGTTTTATTCGATAGTTAAATCACAGACTATCGAAGTTTTGACCATCGTTGTCAATATGGAGAGACCGGTTGGATTATTATCCGAAGAACCACTCCGTATCGGCATAAGCGTTGCGAACCAAGTATGCTGAATATATTGAAGACGGAGTGAAGTGCAAGGGCTTTTCTATTAATAGAAATAGTGCCTTCGGTTTCGTTCAATCCCAGAACGAACGTAAATGGACGAATGTCTGACAGAGTATTTCCAATGATCAAATGGGTTGGTCTGTATGAATATATATGGTTGCAACGGATTTATCCCTTAGCATAATATCCAGAATATTGGTGCAAACCAATTAGTGATTAACGGATCTGATGATGTGGCATTCAAAGTGATTGTGCTATCGTTGAATGGTAAGTAATCGTAGCCTCAGGCCTCAACAACCGGGAAAGGACAAAAATCGGGCAGGCAGCATGGCTATGTGGGTCGCACCCATTAGGGTGTATAATCACCTATCTAGAGAAATTCCTTTTGTTTCTAAATCTATCGATTCTGCCCATTCGGGAAACGGTGGTTTGAGTCCAACCGTTGGTGATATACATTCGATACACTCAAGCGAAATGAGTGGTCGGTCATGTGTGGGCCGGGTTGCAAGATGTTCTTGTTGAACCCAGTGTTTTCCTCTCTAGAGATACATCATCGGAAGGTGGTTCCATACCTTGTCATGTTGGAAATCCAATCTCCAATAAGCGCCATGCGGTTTTTGATTTTATACTATATATGTAGAGCGTGAGATGCAAGCGTTCTACTATTTGGTTACTTATTTGATGTAGACATTATTATAATATCACTGGATTTCGTATCAAAGTGTTTTGGGTTATAGTAAGGTAAAAACCGTCCATGTTTATGTGTGGGCTGGTCTTACTATTATCTTTCCTTTTGAAAGAGTTTTGAAAGTTAAACAAGTGGTTGGAGTTTACTCACACCAGTCCCATGACTGACCCAGAGTTTATTTTGTTTTGTTTTTCCTAAACTCTTGGGTGCCCAAATTTGTACGGGCAGTCAAGTGTTTCAGGCTTTTACAGATACACTTGGAGGAGCTTGAAGCAGGAGGCTTCAACGTTAGTTATTTAGAGTTACTTCCGCTGGATCAAATGTTATGTGTACTCTGATGATGGTATGGATATATGCACCAAACAGATTTGTATTTCAAAGCTTATGTTATATAATATATTTTATTCGTTCCGCTGTGAGTTTGTGATCTTCGTTTTTCTTCTATTCTAAGTTTCCTATCTTATCTATTCTCACCCTCTAACTTCTTTCTAATAATGAGTCGTATTTCTGTGCAATTTGAGTTGGACGTGTGGTGTTTTTAGTCAACTCAGATAGCACGGATTTGCGGGTCGTTACAGAATAGAATCCAAACCATCTTCCGCTAAAGAATGATGGAGTGGAACCCTAAGGTGAGAACTTCTCACTATAATTTTCTTTGTACAATTATTTATTTTATAACTGCATATATGAATTGTTCCCCGTCGTCCACAGACCATGGACGACTTGTTTGTTTGATTGTGCTGTGATAATTGATTGTGGTGTGAAATGGACTGTATAAAATATACATGTGTTGAAATAAATATTTTATAGTTAAAAATATAATTTTTAACGTGTATATGAAATGAAACTAAATATTCATAAACAAATCAGACGATTTGTTCATGTACACCTATTTATCGGATGCTGATTGGGACGATATATTTTATACATCGCCTAACTGCATAAATTAAATCTGTGTTTGTTGTTTGAAAACCCCACGTGGGTACTGGGATGATATTTGACATACACTAATCCCAATAATTAGTGGTATGTCAATCGATGGGTTGACAGGCTGTGATGAGCGTTATTTATTTATGTTTAACGCTTTTGTAGTTATGTAATGCACTCTGGATGATAGTTGACTGTGTCTGATTATTCTTGTGTACATGTGTGCATGAAATCCATATAAATAAAATTATATAGTAATTGATAGTGTCTGATTCGAGTTCAAAATTAATGAATATTTTAAAATAATATTCAGTGAATAATGAAATGTGAAGCCGTATTAAGTAGTTAAACGCCATTTTAACACGAATAGGAATTTTTTCGATTTTATTCATTTTTATAACGAATATCGAAAAGTGATTTCAAAATTTGATATTTTGAAAATATTATCATTTTAATATTAAAATGACATGGAATATTCAAATTTGATTTGAAATTTGAAATGAAATTGAAATATTTTTAAAATTCATTTAAAACGAATTTATAAAAATATTCAAATTCGATTTGAAATTTGAAATTGAAATCGTTTTAAAATGAATTTAAAATGAACTTATAAGGGAATATTCAAATTTGATTTGAAATTTGAAATGAAGTTGAAATCGTTTTGAAAATGAATTTAAAACGATTTATAAAATATGTTTTAAATGGAAAGCGATGAAATATATATAGTATATATATATATTGTATATATTTAATGGCCTGAATAGAACGCTTCGGCCGCGACTGTTCGCGAATTTCGACCAATGACTTCGAATGGACATTCCGGGGGATCCGACCGTCGGATTCTCCTAAAACTGGAACCGTTGGTTCGTATCGAAAAGTGCTTTCTAATAAATATAAGAGATTTGAAATCTAATGGTTGGATTTGGAATTATGTCCAAATCAAATTTGGAAAAGGTCGTTGTAAGTGCAGTTTGATGACCGTTTATGGAAATCGACTATATGGGCCTTGATAAATTATTAAATATATTAATAATTTGTGTAAAATCATAATAAATATTTGGAATGAATTGGGATGAAAAATACCATATTTGAAAAGATAAAAATATATCATTATCGAAATGAACTAGTTATGAACTAGAATTATAATCCAATATTTTTAAATAAATAAATTGAATTTGAAATGGTTTTAAAAATAACTAGAATTTCCAATATATGAATTGGAATGGATTTGAATCAAAATTATCTTCGGAATTTTTCGATATTGGATTCCGTGATTATACATGCATTGTGGAGGAATTTGGAAGATATATATATATCGTTATTCCAATATGATATTTGTTGATTTCAGATTTTGATATTGAATATAAGCCGATATATTTTCTATTCAGAGCCTTGTATTTAATATCAAATGGGATTTTGGGTTTGGCGTGAATGGTGTCTTCACTAACACTGTTCTTAAGCCCAATTGAGAAAAGATTAAATCTTTTTACTAAGATTTAATGAAGTTTACCAATTAATTAATATTTAATTGGAATTGAAATTGGTTTTTGGGTTTATCGTGAACAGTGTTTTAAATAACACTTGTTCTTTAACCCGATTAACAATGGAATGAGATTTTGGGTTTGTGGTGAATGTTATCTTTAATAATACTGTTCTTAAACCCAATGGATTTAAGAAAATTAGAAACTAACTGGAGATTAGCTAAGTTGAATAATTTCCTAGGTATTGATTTGATGTTGGTTTCGGCCTTCGGGGTTTATACTAATGGAATTGTTCTCTTACTAATTTACGGTTAGATACCGGTGGAATGGGGTCTTCAGTAACACTGTTCTTGAACCCCGTGTGAAAAGGATAAATCTTTTAATTAAAATTATTAGAATTTCCAGTTATATTTAGTAATTGGAATAAAATGGAATGTGATGTTGGGTTTATCGTGAACCGTGTTTTAAATGACATTAGTTTTTTAACCAAGTTAAAGATAAGATTAATTTCTTAACTTTGAATAATCATTAAGTAATGATTTTTGGAAATTAAAACTGAATTAGAGTTTTGATGAATCTTTAAATAGATTGAAAGGTGAATTTGATAACTAAAATTATCAAATTCATGAAATGATCGAGAAAGGAGTATCACCAGTTTTGCTCCAAGCGATAGTTAAATTTTTAATTAGATTTGAGCGTGAAATGGTAATTAATTTTACCGATAACAACGTGGTGTTAGATATGAAGTATTACCAGTTTTCTTCATGAGATTAATAGTTTGGGTTTGGGAAATTAGGCAAATGATTACTTCGGTAAGGTTTGCTAATCCCGATTAGTTTGGATAAACCATAATTTGGTTCAAATTGATATCCAGAGGATGATTAAAGGGTAAACTTATAAAATTTATCATTGATAAAATTAATGGGAACCTTTCCCAAAGGATATGAATATTTAAATAAAAGAATATTCAGAATTGGAATGAGGCATATCTTGTGTTTTTGTAGAACTTGTTTATAATATACGCGAATTATTCGGAAAGATCGGGTTTATCCCATTCTGAATAATTGAATCGGCGATGAGTCGACGATGAAGATGGTGGTTGAAGACCGGAGTTCTTCACATCGTTTGGATGATTACTGATGTCTTGATTGGGCTGTACACCCAAGACGAGGTAATAAGTGGTGATCATCCAGACGTACTTGGAGATCGACCGAATATGCGAGGACCTATCTCCTGTATTAGACATATGGGATGAGGAATAAGGTGCCTTCGGTTTCATTTAGACCCAGAACAAACTTATAAATCGATGTGTGTTTGACATCGGATTTCATTCCCTGTGATTGATAGACATCGATTGCATAGCGTGAATTTCTTGTGTGGCATGCTGAGATGCAAATGATCAAGGCTTCTGTTGAATAGCACAGTCTTCTGGTTGATGATCAAAGCATGACTTTAATATAGCATAGCTTTGTGTGTAGCGTTAATTCGCGAGCCTCGCACCTACGTGTGAACCAGAAACGGGAGAGGACATCAGGGAGGACATGCGTTTCCTTCTAGCTAGGAGTGGTGTCTAGATTTTGCACGCCCAGATGTTTTACTTATGTGGTAGATGGATAGCGAGGCGCCTCGGTTATTTCAGTCTCTACAGAGCCGATGGATGGTTTGGTAGATATACCGATCAGTTTTACGCCCCATAGGGTGGGGAAACACAGTGTTCAACCAGCCCTGACGATCAAGCGTTCTGATCCTGAGACATGGGCTAGATTGTCTCGAAGCAGTAATGTAACACCCCGTGCATTCTATAACTGTGAAATTTACAAATTAAAGTATAATTAATTTCAAATCAAAGAATTAAGGGAAACGGGATACGCCATTGTGTTCGTCTCGGAAAAATACGCGAAATAGAGTCCGAGTTTTCGAAAAACGGATATCGTATGAAGAAGTTATGGACGAACGAAGTTGGGCGAAAAACCGGAAAACGGGTCAGAATGCACTGGCGCACTTGGGAAGTGCGCCAGAACAAAAATGAACTGGCGCACTTGGGAAGTGCGCCAGTACATTTTTGACCTGGCGCACCTGCCAAGTGCGCCCAGGTCAAAAATGACCTGCTGGCCAGGTCTGGTCTAGTCCTGGCTGGCCAGGTCTGTGTTTGGCCGATTTTCAGAAGCTTGCTTTGTCATTAGGGCTAGGTGGCAGGCTCTAATTGGTCTCTCTTTCGAATGAATGGCTACGATCAATCCAAGCAACATCGATGGTCCTAATCAGTTCATAAACTCTATAAAAATGGCCCTAGACTCTACCTAATCTATTCATTCAAAAATAAGAACAAAGCCACCATGCTGCTGAGGAACGTCTAGGAGTAGCCACCAAATTGGAGAGAAGATTAGGAGGCAAATTCTAAAGCATAAAGCAACTTAAACAAATCAAATCAACAAGGAATCGCATCTTCAAATCCCTAAATTTGAGAATTCGCCACACAATTGTAAGTAGAGTATTATTTTGGTATGAACAAATAACTGTGTTGGTTTGTATACTCGATTTGTGGTGATAAAGTAATTCATAATTGTGCGTTACTATGATTCTTATCGATTTGGAATATTGTATACGTTTGGATATTCTCAAATTATGTTATTCATTATAAAAACTACATGTTTGCGGTAGTTTTATGCAAGTATACGTTTGGATATTCGCAAAGCATGTTATTCATTATAAAAAACTACATGTTTGCGGTAGTTTTATGCAAGTATACGTTTGGAATATTCGCAAATTATGTAATCCATGTTGAAGCTACATGTATGTAGTTGTTTAATTGAAATTCATGCAAGTTTGGGGTTTGCTACTATGCCATCATAATGTGTATTTTTGTACAAAAATCATTTTGTGCGTAATTGGAACAAATTTGGGTTATTATAATTCATATGAAACTATGTTGAAAAATTTGGCATCATGGTCTATGTATTAAGCCATGCTTTTGTACTAGGAAACCTATTTGCAAACTTATGAATATGACTAGGCTATGATTGATATTTTACATAATTGAAAACCATGTTAAGTCTATATTGTTGACAAGAATTATATGATGACATATGTGGTACATAGCTAGGTTAGATTCAAAATCCCATTTGCAAGTTTGCATGACTAAAGTAAAAATCATGATTTCATGTTAGAAATATTTATGCTTGCCATGGTTATGTGAATAGATTTAAAATCATGATTAAGTTGGAAGAATTCAAGTTGAACTAGACTTTTGTATTAGTAACAAAAGTAGACACCTTTGTAAACATGTAGTAACCTTATGAACATGATTTGCTTATGTTTGACATTATGCCTAAAGAAAAATATAGGTTTATGTTGTAGTTAAGACTATGTGTCAATAATGATATCCAATTTAGATTCTAACTTAACTACAAGTTTACATGCTTTGATTCATGTCACTTATGCTTTATGACCAAAGTATACATTATTGCTATGCAAGTACACCAGTTTCTGATTTGTAGTTCCAACGTTATGTTGCAAGTTCATGCGTCCACATTCCCCTTTAGTGTATGAACGTTTTAAGCCTCCCCTTTTTTTTCTCATGGCAAAGTTGGGCTTAAAAGCCTAAGCCCAACATATATAATAAACGAGCGTATTAAACGGGGGTAAATAACGTTGGGCCAAATTAATTAATAAATGAAAATATAAAGTAAAAGGGGCCCAAATTCAAGTATGGGTTGGGCCCATGATTGGTGTAAATCTTTACACCATTAGCTTAATAATGGGCCGCAAATATTTACATATAAGAAAATAAAGAAGAAAGACAAAATATGTAAATGTAGAACATACGATGTGTTTAACCCGAGGTTGGATTGAGTTGTGATGTAAACCTGCCCGGAACCGCCCGGCTGTCCAGTAGTCACAACAATACCTATCCAATGTGGGAGGTTAAACATAGAGCCCAATAAGGACCCGAGGTTAGACTGAGTTGTGGCGTAAGACTGCCCGGAACCAACCGGCAACAGGCAGCCACAACAATACCTGTCTAATGTGAGAGGTCAAGGCTTTAATAAGACAATTAAGGCTGAGTCAGGATTGTTAGGATTAAGTGGACTAAAGACTTAATCAAAATGGAATATGCTAAACTAAACAGACTGATTGGGGGTTAGGTTAGAAAACACTTAACCAACTTAGCATGTTGGCTAGAGATAGAAAACCTAGTAACGGGGGACCCTTTTCAGCAGTAACCCTATAAGGTGTATCATGATACCCTGAAACTAGGCAGGGTGGGGCACGATTACTGGGCTGATTGTAAGAGGTCAAATCGACGGCGGTGGTGCAGCAGTGTAGGTTCTAACGGGGTGCGGGCGTGCACACACTCCGGCGCAGAAAAATAAGGCACTGGGCACCAGTAGCATACCTGTGCATTCTAGAGTTGTGTCGGGTCGCCGCCATGGGACTTGATACACCCCATGGTGGGACCAGCATAGGTAACTACAACATCGGGGGCCGTAAGACACTTGTAACTATGCGAGTAGGAGCCGATCATCGTAAAATGGATCACTTCACCCTGATTATGGGGTGCCTATTGGTAACTAGTTTATATGGGTTCAGAGATTAATATGGGGTACGATAGTATATTCGACCCTAGACAACTTAACTAAGTTTATAGTGCTTTCCCACTTCTTGTTTATACTTATCATACCCAGTTCTTTATTCATAGACAGAATAGTCCTAGACTTACTCAGGCTTTATGTCTGACTCTACTTTTCTTTCGTCTTCTTTTCTTCTGTTCCCCCCCCCCAGGTCCACAGGGAGGGAACACTGCAGCTTGACCAGCCTTAATATCCAGCCTGAAGAGGAGAAATGTATTGCTTGGATTTTTCGTTTTGAACTATGGCTTTGGACAGCAACTATGGGGCTTTTGCAGTTTATTTATGTTTTCTTTAAGCTTCTTTAAATAATGTAATCAAGACAGATTATGAAAGTGTTATGTTATGATTTTGGAAAGGATGTAAGACAATCATGGTGATGTTGTTGTAACACGTATTTGCTTTTATGAAATAAAAGTTACCACTTTTCCGCTGTTTACAAATATGTGTTTTTATATCTGTCTTGTATATATGTGACTTATACTTATAAACCTCCACCAAAATTAGGGCATTCCCTTTGAGAGTGACCCTAACGGAGGTGGGGTGTTTCACTTGGTATCAGAGCATAGGTTTACCTGATAAGATAAAAAGTTTTGGAAAATTTATTTTCAAAAAAAAAGGAAATTTAAAGAAGCATTTTTAAGAGATAAAATATTATTTTATTTTAAAAAGGCAAAGTCCCCCCCCAAAGCCATTGGTACTATCTTCTATCCTTCGTTTTGAATCTATCCTTTCTGTTTCAGCATGTCTGGAGACCTTACTCCCCAGCTGCTGACGCTTTCACTCCTCCTCCTCCACGTGAACCAGCAAGCGAAAGAGTCCCAGAATAGGAAGACGAATAATAGTCAAACAAGAAAGGATCGTAACAGTAATAATAAGAAACGAGAAAAAAGGAAATGCAATTTTTGTGGTATGGAAGGGCACATAGCCAAGGATTGTAGAAAGAGGAAAAGAAAGAAAGGAGAATGTTTTCATTGTGGGGAGACTGGACACATCAACAAAGACTGCCCTGAGAAGGCAGACTTTAAGAAGGGCGGGAAAGACAACAAGTCCCGAGAGAAGAGGAAGTGTAAATTCTGTGGAAAAGTTGGGCACTTAGTGAAAGACTGCCGGAAAAAGAAGGCCAAGATGAATGGTGGGTGCTTTTCCTGCGGTGAGACAGGCCACAGGGCTAAGGACTGCCCAAAGAAACGAGGTATAAATACTTCTGTAGAAAGTTTAGTTTATCTTTATGATCACCCCGTTCGCACTTTATTTGATTCCGGCGTGTCACACTCCTTTATCTCGTCTGCTTTAGTTAAAATCTCTGCACCTAAAAAACTAGTACGGTAGAGGACCCCTTAATTGTTTCAAACCCAATTGGGGGCCCAGCTCATTTGTCTATGATCTGTTTGGGATTGAAAACTTCTATTCTAAGCGTAGAGTTTAAACGTAGTGCCTTTGTTTTGGGCTTTTCGGGATATGGTTTGATTTTGGGCATGGATTGGCTATCCAGTAATGGGGCCATCCTTGATTTTGAGAAAAGGGTTGTTAGGCTCCTAACCCAGCTCGGTAATACTTTGGAAATTTCTTGTAATCCCTCGTATGCGGTTATGCTTAGTTATCTTGAATCGCTAGATGCCTCTGTTGAAAATTTGCAATCAGTTAGAGTGGTCCGGGAATATCCGGATGTCTTCGAAGAGGTGAAGGGCTTGCCTCCGAAGCGGGAAATAGACTTCCGCATATATCTTGTAGATAATGCAAAGCCCGTTGCGTTGCCCGTTAGACACATGGCTCCACGGGAAAGGAAAGAGCTCAGTAAACAGATTAAAGAGCTTCTAGAGAAGGGGGTTCATTAGGAGGAGCATTTCAGAATGGGGCGCTCCAGTAGTGTTCGCCACTAAGGCAGAAAGTTCATTTCGCTTATGAATGAGTTGTGGAGAATCACCTTAGTAAGTACATTTGGCAACATAGTTGACATTTGTTTATTTTCTAGAGATAATTCATCTATGTGGAATACCTTCTAGTAAGTTAACAAGATCCAAGATTCACTAGTGAATTTTGGAGAGCTTGCATGGAACCATGAGTACGCAGTTATGCTTGGGCCAAGTATACTAGAAGGAGAATAAGTGAAAGAGGAACGAGAGGCAACAGTGACATAGGTTCCAACCCATATTTTGGAAACAAGAATTAAGAAACTACGAAATTGTGAAGTTAAAGGCAGACAAAGCATAATGGAGTTAAGCTCAAGGAAATGCGACTTAGAAGATCGAAGACTAGATTCGTGCATCATATCTCTTCTTAAGAGTATGTCCTTGATCCCTCTCTTCCTGTAGAGCTTACTTGCATGCTATCTTTTGTGTATATCCTCTCGGTCTCATCCACAATCCAATTTCTGTTGCAAACCCCATAGGGAGTATGACTCGTCTGTTAGTAACACATGTTGGGGCTCGAGGGTGTTCGTTGGTTTGACTAAACTTTTTGGGTTTTATAGGATACGGGTTGGTCTTAGGAAGGGACTTCCTTGTAACCTAAAAGGAGTCCATCATGCTTAGTTTCCTAGAATCATATATGGTGGTTGGGTTGAGTAATTCTTTGGGTGTCAGTCTGATGTTGATTTCAGTCTTCGGGGCTGATGCTTAGAGAGTTCTTCTCCTAATCAATATACGTGTGGCATAGATTTCCAGTTTTGACATTGCCTAATAGGCACAAAGTTTTTACTTGCTTCTATCATTCGACTATACCTTTAGGTAGGACCATTTCCTATCATTGAGAAAATTTGGAAAATGACCTATAGATTAGAGCTACCCGAAAAATTGGCCGGAGTTCACAACGTCTTTCACGTTTCACATCTCTGAAAATGTCTACATGAGTCTGCTGAAGTGGTAAAGCCAGATATCCTAGAAGAAGCTGAAGTGGAGCGCGAAGCAACCGTGAGGAAAGTTTTAACCCGCATACTAGGAACGGAAGTGAAGAAGCTACGCAACCGCGAAGTCAAACTCGTCAAAGTTCAGTGGAGCGACGCGACTTGGGAAACTGAAGCTAGAATACGCACTGCCTACCCTTTTCTTTTCGAGGGTACATCCTTGATATTTCTTTTTCCTTAAGTTGCGCTTTTATCTATCTTTTTAGGATTATCTCCTCGACCTTATCTTTTAGGTAGAAACCTTTTGGATGAAAACATGTAATTGAAACATGTTATGGATGATGGTTGCAAGTGGTTGCAAGTGATTGCTAGTGGTTGCTCGTGGTTGCATATACACACACAATCTAGGTTTTAGATCGGCTCAGTCACTTCATATTGCATATGCATATATGTTTGCATTCGTATATGGTTGAACTTTAATGTGTTGTCATATGGATGTTGCATTTGTATGAATGATTGTGCACTCATGTAGAATCATGAATAGGAAAATTTGCATACATAATGGATTCATGGCACTTACATAATTTGCATTAAGGAGGTCAACTGAATCAGTAGACCGCCTGATTTTGCATTAGATAAGTACACGTACACACACACTTTGCATATGATCATGAAGCATTAGAAGTCTTTTAAGGACAATGGATGCTCGTGTTTGATGGATGAGTAGATGGATGTTTGGATGTTAGGAGGTACATTCTTCCTGAACTTGAAGATTTCGGGGACGAAATCCTTTTAAGTGGGGGAGAATGTAACACCCCGTGCATTCTATAACTGTGAAATTTACAAATTAAAGTATAATTAATTTCAAATCAAAGAATTAAGGGAAACGGGATACGCCATTGTGTTCGTCTCGGAAAAATACGCAAAATAGAGTCCGAGTTTTCGAAAAACGGATATCGTATGAAGAAGTTATGGACGAACGAAGTTGGGCGAAAAACCGGAAAACGGGTCAGAATGCACTGGCGCACTTGGGAAGTGCGCCAGAACAAAAATGAACTGGCGCACTTGGGAAGTGCGCCAGTACATTTTTGACCTGGCGCACCTACCAAGTGCGCCCAGGTCAAAAATGACCTGCTGGCCAGGTCTGGTCTAGTCCTGGCTGGCCAGGTCTGTGTTTGGCCGATTTTCAGAAGCTTGCTTTGTCATTAGGGCTAGGTGGCAGGCTCTAATTGGTCTCTCTTTCGAATGAATGGCTACGATCAATCCAAGCAACATCGATGGTCCTAATCAGTTCATAAACTCTATAAAAATGGCCCTAGACTCTACCTAATCTATTCATTCAAAAATAAGAACAAAGCCACCATGCTGCTGAGGAACGTCTAGGAGTAGCCACCAAATTGGAGAGAATATTAGGAGGCAAATTCTAAAGCATAAAGCAACTTAAACAAATCAAATCAACAAGGAATCGCATCTTCAAATCCCTAAATTTGAGAATTCGCCACACAATTGTAAGTAGAGTATTATTTTGGTATGAACAAATAACTGTGTTGGTTTGTATACTCGATTTGTGGTGATAAAGTAATTCATAATTGTGCGTTACTATGATTCTTATCGATTTGGAATATTGTATACGTTTGGATATTCTCAAATTATGTTATTCATTATAAAAACTACATGTTTGCGGTAGTTTTATGCAAGTATACGTTTGGATATTCGCAAAGCATGTTATTCATTATAAAAAACTACATGTTTGCGGTAGTTTTATGCAAGTATACGTTTGGAATATTCGCAAATTATGTAATCCATGTTGAAGCTACATGTATGTAGTTGTTTAATTGAAATTCATGCAAGTTTGGGGTTTGCTACTATGCCATCATAATGTGTATTTTTGTACAAAAATCATTTTGTGCGTAATTGGAACAAATTTGGGTTATTATAATTCATATGAAACTATGTTGAAAAATTTGGCATCATGGTCTATGTATTAAGCCATGCTTTTGTACTAGGAAACCTATTTGCAAACTTATGAATATGACTAGGCTATGATTGATATTTTACATAATTGAAAACCATGTTAAGTCTATATTGTTGACAAGAATTATATGATGACATATGTGGTACATAGCTAGGTTAGATTCAAAATCCCATTTGCAAGTTTGCATGACTAAAGTAAAAATCATGATTTCATGTTAGAAATATTTATGCCTGCCATGGTTATGTGAATAGATTTAAAATCATGATTAAGTTGGAAGAATTCAAGTTGAACTAGACTTTTGTATTAGTAACAAAAGTAGACACCTTTGTAAACATGTAGTAACCTTATGAACATGATTTGCATATGTTTGACATTATGCCTAAAGAAAAATATAGGTTTATGTTGTAGTTAAGACTATGTGTCAATAATGATATCCAATTTAGATTCTAACTTAACTACAAGTTTACATGCTTTGATTCATGTCACTTATGCTTTATGACCAAAGTATACATTATTGCTATGCAAGTACACCAGTTTCTGATTTGTAGTTCCAACGTTATGTTGCAAGTTCATGCGTCCACATTCCCCTTTAGTGTATGAACGTTTTAAGCCTCCGTTTTTTTCTCATGGCTAAGTTGGGCTTAAAAGCCTAAGCCCAACATATATAATAAACGAGCGTATTAAACGGGGGTAAATAACGTTGGGCCAAATTAATTAATAAATGAAAATATAAAGTAAAAGGGGCCCAAATTCAAGTATGGGTTGGGCCCATGATTGGTGTAAATCTTTACTCCATTAGCTTAATAATGGGCCGCAAATATTTACATATAAGAAAATAAAGAAGAAAGACAAAATATGTAAATGTAGAACATACGATGTGTTTAACCCGAGGTTGGATTGAGTTGTGATGTAAACCTGCCCGGAACCGCCCGGCTGTCCAGTAGTCACAACAATACCTATCCAATGTGGGAGGTTAAACATAGAGCCCAATAAGGACCCGAGGTTAGACTGAGTTGTGGCGTAAGACTGCCCGGAACCAACCGGCAACAGGCAGCCACAACAATACCTGTCTAATGTGAGAGGTCAAGGCTTTAATAAGACAATTAAGGCTGAGTCAGGATTGTTAGGATTAAGTGGACTAAAGACTTAATCAAAATGGAACATGCTAAACTAAACAGACTGATTGGGGGTTAGGTTAGAAAACACTTAACCAACTTAGCATGTTGGCTAGAGATAGAAAACCTAGTAACGGGGGACCCTTTTCAGCAGTAACCCTATAAGGTGTATCATGATACCCTGAAACTAGGCAGGGTGGAGCACGATTACTGGGCTGATTGTAAGACGTCAAATCGACGGCGGTGGTGCAGCAGGGTAGGTTCTAACGGGGTGCGGGCGTGCACACACTCCGGCGCAGAAAAATAAGGCACTGGGCACCAGTAGCATACCTGTGCATTCTAGAGTTGTGTCGGGTCGCCGCCATGGGACTTGATACACCCCATGGTGGGACTAGCATAGGTAACTACAACATCGGGGGCCGTAAGACACATGTAACTATGCGAGTAGGAGCTGATCATCGTAAAATGGATCACTTCACCCTGATTATGGGGTGCCTATTGGGAACTAGTTTATATGGGTTCAGAGATTAATATGGGGTACGATAGTATATTCGACCCTAGACAACTTAACTAAGTTTATAGTGCTTTCCCACTTCTTGTTTATACTTATCATACCCAGTTCTTTATTCATAGACAGAATAGTCCTAGACTTACTCAGGCTTTATGTCTGACTCTACTTTTCTTTCGTCTTCTTTTCTTCCGTCCCCCCCCCCCCCCCAGGTCCACAGGGAGGGAACACTGCAGCTTGACCAGCCTTAATATCCAGCTTGAAGAGGAGAAATGTATTGCTTGGACTTTTTCGTTTTGAACTATGGCTTTGGACAGCAACTATGGGGCTTTTGCAGTTTATTTATGTTTTCTTTAAGCTTCTTTAAATAATGTAATCAAGACAGATTATGAAAGTGTTATGTTATGATTTTGGAAAGGATGTAAGACAATCATGGTGATGTTGTTGTAACACGTATTTGCTTTTATGAAATAAAAGTTACCACTTTTCCGCTGTTTACAAATATGTGTTTTTATATCTGTCTTGTATATCTGTGACTTATACTTATAAACCTCCACCAAAATTAGGGCATTCCCTTTGAGAGTGACCCTAACGGAGGTGGGGTGTTTCAAGTAAGGACGATCCCTTGCCTTGGTTCACAGATGGAAATCCAACTTCCAATACGACATGGTGTAGTTTTAACTGTAGAACAAGTATGGCGACATGATATATGGCACCCATGCCATCTATGATTGATACATTTATATTTGAAGTTGTTTTTAAACACTATGCACTTATAATAATATCAAAATGATTTGTTTTAAATGTACCAAGCATGTTTGGCTATTATAAGGTAAAACTCTAACCTCCGGCTTGCATTGCATTGTGTAATGGGACCTAGGTCTTATAATCGCTTCATTTTTCCAAAAAGCATTGTGCTTTTTTTATATGCACTGGTATTCTTGGGAGGAAACCCGTTCCGTGTTATACGGCATGGTCCCTTGATTTACTTTATTTTAAAGTAAAGTTTTAAATAACTGTTTCAGTTCTCACGCCAGTCACATGACTGACCTGGAGTTTATTGTTTTAACCTAAAATATGGGTGCCCTTATTTTCCACACAGGCGGCTAGTAGTTGGGTTTTGAAGATTTATTCTTACAGGATCCTGGTTTACAGCTGGAACTATATAGGGAAAGCTCTGTATCCGTGTATTTCTTACAGTTTTGTTATGTATAGTTTTTCCGTTGTAGTAATGTATTTAAATATGTGATAATTATCAAATGGATATTATTTGTTCATACTCTATATGTTCTTATACTCTGGTATAAACTGTTGTAATAGCAATGAAATGTTCTTCTGTTTGTATTCTGATTTGTCGTGTTCTCAGACAATCCGTTCTTTCTCTTCTCTTCGCAGATCGGGGAAGTTCGGGTCGTTATAGTTTGGTATTAGAGCTTTCGTTTACAGAGCTCGTGAACAAGACACATTAGAACCAAACGAAAGAATTCATCAGAGATTGGATTAGTAATATCCAATAATAATGATTCATCAGAGATGGGATCAGTATTATCCTAGAACGGGTGTGAAGAGAAATATTTTTAAAATAAAAGTGAAAACAGACTTTGTTTTGAAAATTTAAACCTTATTATCCCTATTTGAATATTTATTTTAAATTGAATTTGGACAATCAAGTATATAGAAGATTTTGAATATACGCATAATTAACGTGTATTCGAAGCCTCAAATATACTGGATGGATATAGAGTCACACTCTAGTCGCTTGGGCATGATTCTGATGATTGACGTGTCATCACCATCATTTATTTTCAAGCTTCAAAAGTGGGATATCTATATATCTCCAATTGACTGGTGTGAGAACCAAAATTAGACAGGATTATTTGTTGTGATTTGGCATCAAAAACATGATTTTGACTATATATGTAAAAGATACATATTGGAAAATCTAATCAACTAATTGATTGCTAGTTGTGTTGTTTGATTATTAGTTTCACTAATTAGAATAATGAATCCAATATGAACACGAACGGTAAATGTAATCAAATTGTGCCGAATGTTGAACTGAGTTGAAAATTGTTTGAAATTGCATGCATATACAGGTGTATACATTGAACAGGTCATAGCAAGGAGGCTAGAGCAGAGGAATAAAATTGTATGCCCGACGAATAGGTACATGTTTACTGATTTATTGGGTTTGGATGATTTTATGAGCCGATTGGCTAGCCGCTTGGCCTTTTCTTTTTCTTTTTGAGATGAGAGGGCCTGTGTGGAGGTTTAGGGAATTTCATGGTGCTCCCCGTACAAAGGAGGTTATGGTGAAATTTTTCGAAAATTTAGAATGTCAGCCAAATTTTTGAAAAATTTGAAAATTCTTGGAAACTGAAAAGTTGAAGAATGAACGCCAAACTGAAAATTGAGTTGGTAGTTAAACAACTTTCAGCTCTATTCCTTTTCAAGGATGAAAAGATTTTAAGTAAGGAGATTGTAACAACCCGAAAAATCAGAACCAATTTAAAAATTTTTATTTATAAATTTTTCTATTTTGGCATTTTAATGAATCTTGGATATTTAAAATGATTTATTTTAAATAATAAAGACAAGAAATTTATTTTGAATAGAATTAGAACATATATATTTATTAAAATCTAAATTAGAATATAAATATTTATTTTAATTATAAAAGGAATTCGAAATGGCACAATAGTTCGAAAATTCGATTTCAAATTTCAAATGAGTGTACAGGATTCAAAATAAACCAGATTTTAGTGAAACCATAAATATTAGAATCTATTTGAAAATATCTTTCCAATGAATCCGAAAAATTGAAATTTCATAGCGGGAATAAAAAGTTATGCGCAGTTGAAAATTCAGAATAGTCGCTATGGGAATATAGCCCTTAAAAGTAGCCATTTTGCAAACGACCTTCCTTTTTGATGAGACCACTTTTGTTGGATTCGGAATGTCAAATTATTGCTTGATTCCAATTTTCATAATGTAACAACCCGAAAATCTGGGCCAGTTTAAAATTTTTTATTTTGGCAATTTTAGCGAATTTTGAATATTTAAAATGAATTATTTTAAATAACATCGACGAGAAATTTATTTTGAATATAATTTGAACGTATATATTTATATACTTCGTCATTAGAATATAAATAATTATATATAATTATTAATAGAATTGAAAATGGCGCGGTAGTTCGATAATTCGATTTCAAACTTCAATTGAACATACCGGGTGCAAAACGATCCGGATTTTAGTGAAACCAAAAACTTTAGGTTCTAATTGAGAATATCTTTCCAACGAATCCGAAAAATCGAAATTTCATAGCGGGGATCAAAAGATATGTCCAGTTGAAAATTCTGAATAGTCGCTATGGAATTCAGGCCCTTAAAAATAGACATTTTGCAAACGACCTTGGATTTCGACGAAATCACTTTTGTTGGGTCCGTGATGTCAAATTATTACTAGGTTTCAAATTTCATAATTTTTCAAATCAATATGTGAGCGTGGCAAAGGAAAACGCGTTTGACCAGTTTCAGTTGATTTTAATCGACTGGAAAATGGCCATTTTTCCAACGGTCTCAAAATTCGACGAAACTAGTTTTGTTAGGACCGTATCATCAATACGAAGCTAGAAAATATTTTTTTGGGATTTATAGAGTTAGTATGTGACCCCGGTAAATTGAAATGCGCGTTCGAATTCAATATATAGAGTTATATGTTGATTTTGACGAAAACTGGTCGAAACGATCAAATCAGCTTGCGATACATATCCCATTGTGTTTGGAATGGGGGTAAAACGCTATGGACGACAGGCGGTGGGCCTCGTTTTGAGGTCGAAAATAAAAGTTGCTTTTTGGGATAAAATAAAATAAAATAATTAAAATTAAAACCCTCACCCCTCTCTCCCTATTACCTCGTTGCCCCCCCCCCCTTCACGTTTCAAATCAGGAAAAAAACACACACAAAAAAAGAGAATTCGGAATCGTGCCTCCCCAATCGCACGCCCCCCCACGTCGATCCGGCCTCCGCCTCCTCCTCAGGCCGCCGCCCTCCTCCTCTACGCGCTCTCCTCCTTCCTTTCTCCCTCCCTCTTCTGAAACCACCCAAAACCCCCCTGCCCCGTGAAGAACCACCGTCGCGCACTGCTCCGCCCATCCCACCAGCATCGCTTCCCCCTCCGACCTCGACTCCGCCCCTGCGCCCCCTCAACTCCAACCCCGAGCCACCACGTTCACGAGCACCACTGGGACCGCGCCCAAATCCGCCCGCCACCTCAGATTCGACGCCGCGAACACCTGCAAGCAACTGATGCCCTCCTCCCTCGTTCAGAAAGCGGTGAGTGTTCTCTTTAGATTTTTATTTAGTTGGGTATATGAAAGATAGGATTTTTATGCTATGAACATCAAAAAAATTAAATAGAATATATATATTTAGATTAGCGATAAAAATATGATTTTTATATTTTTAAAGAATTAAAAATATGATTTTTATATTTTTTAAGTATTAAAAATATAATCTTTATTAAGTAGAAGATGTAAAAATATGATTTTTGTTTAGGTAGAGAATTAAAAATATAATTTTTACATGATAGGAATATTAGGAATATCATCTTTATATGTGTAGCAAAATAAAAGCGTGATTTTTATAATGATGAATTTGAAAAGGCGAAATCTTTATTTTTGAAAGGCGAAATCTTTATTTTTGAAAAGGCAACATCTTTATTTATGAAAAGGTGAAAGATTTATTTTAGAAAAGGCGGAAACTTTATATAGAGAATAGCGTGATAAAACAGAATTTTTGTCTATATAGTAGCGGTATAAAAATTCAATTTTTATATATTGAATAGCAAAGTAAAAATTCGATTTTTATATATTGAATAGCGAAGTAAAAATTCGATTTTTATATATTGAATTGCAAAGTAAAAATTCGATTTTTATATATTGAATAGCAAAGTAAAAATTTGATTTTTATATATTGAATAGCAAAGTAAAAATTCGATTTTTATATATGTAGTGAATTCGGGCAACGAAAGTGATGAAAGGCGAGAACAAAGAAGATTTCTATAAATGAAGTGTCATGGAGTTGGGATAGCTATTGGTGAGAACTTCTCACCTTTCAAAATTTCCTTTTCTAGTTATATATATATATTAGGATGCAGACGGTGTTTAGTAGCACCCGACACAATCGTCCACAGACCATGGACTTGTTTGTTTGGTTGCATAGATTAGTTGGATTATTTGATTTGGATTGAATTGTTTGGTGAAATGGAATGGATTTGATTGATGTGTGAATGGCGTGGGCCTTCACTAGACCGGGGATAAGGCTAGGCCTTGTCCCGTTTCTAGTATCGTGCCGGTATGCCGCCGAAAGTTTCTAAAATAAGTAGAAAAATAAAAATATCATTTTTATTTTGTAAATGAACTGAATAAAATTTCATGTGTTAAAATAAAATATTTTATCGTTAAAAATATAATTTTTAACGTGAATGTGAATAAATAAATATTCATTTACAAACCGGACGGTTTGTTTATGTACACCTATTTGAAGGACATTGATTGGGACGATAAATTTTACACATCGCCCAACTGCACAAATAAAATCTGTGTTTGTTGATTTGAAACCCCACACGGGTGTTGGGATGAAATTTGAAGTTCACTCATCCTGATTGATTAAATATGTCGATCGATAGATTGACAGGCTATTATAAGTGTTAGATATCTATATTTGATGCTTATACAGTGTAGTGCACTTTGGATGATGGTTGATTATTTATCATTGCTATTATATACATGTGTTGAATGGAATCCATATAATTAACTTTACATGGTAATTGATTGGGCCTCATTCCAATCTAGAAGATAAAGAATAATATAAAATAAAGGTTCATGTGTTGACAGTACTCATCCGTTAAGATTAGTCATGTGTTGAACGAAATATTTTAACAATAAAATTTACATCTTTATATTATAAAATAAAGGTTCATGTGTTGACAGTACTCATCCGTTGAGATTAGTCATGCGTTGAACGAAATATTTTAACAATAAAATTTACATCTTTATATTATAAAATAAAGGTTCATGTGTTGACAGTACTCATCCGTTGAGATTGGTCATGTGTTGAACGAAATATTTATTCACATATTGAATAGAATAAATATTCATTTGTTGAATAGAATAACGAATTTATTGAAATATATAAAGCCGTGTTGATTAGTGATGCGCTATTTTGACGCGAACGATATTTGAATCGAATATATAACGAATTGAATTTGATTTGAATATATAATGAATTTAATTTGATTTGAATAGAAAACGAAATGAATTCGAATCGAATAGAAAACGAACTGAATTTGAATTTGAATTAAATAGAAAACGAATTTGATTTCAATTGAATAGAAAACGAATTGAATAGAAAACCAATTTGACTTTGAATCGAATAGAAAACGAATTTGATTTCAATTGAATATATAACGAATTTAATTTGATTTGAATAGAAAACGAAATGAATTCGAATTGAATAGAAAACGAATTCGAATTGAATTGAAAAGAAAATGAATTCGAATCGAATTAAAAATCGATTTGAATTGAAATCAAATAGAAATGAAAATAAAAAGGATGTATAATAGAGAATTCAATATTGATTTGAATTTGAGATAAAGGTTGAAATTGTTTTTGAAACGAATTTAAAACGATTTATAAAATTCGTTTTAAATAGGAATCGACGAAATATATATTATATATATTATATATATAATATAATGGCCTGAATAGAACGCGCCGCACCGCGGCAGTTCGCGAATTTCGACCATTAACTTCGAACGGACATTACGGGAGATCCGACTGTCGGATTCTCATAAAACCAGAACCGTTGGGTTCGTATCGAAAAGAGCTTTCTAACGAATATTAGAAATTCAAAATCTAACGGTTGGATTTGGAGATACGTCCAAATCAAATTTGGAAAAGGTCGTTGTAAGTGCAGTTCGATGGCCGTTGATGGAAATCGATTGTACGGACCTTGATAAAATTATTAAAAATATTAATAATTTGTGTAAAATCACAAGAAATGATTTGGGGAAGATTGGGATGAAAAACTCCATATTTGAAAAAATAAAAATAGATTTTTATCGAAATGAACTAGTTTAGAACTAAGGTAACAACTCATTTATTTTAAATAAATAAATTGGATTTGAAACGGGTTTTAAATAGAATTGATTAGTGGGTTTATCGTGAAGGGTGTTTTAAATAACACTTGTTCTTTAACCCAATAATAAATAGAATGAGATTTGGGTTTGTCGTGAACTATGTTTTTAAATGTCATTAGTTCTTTAACCCAGCAAAAGGAGTTTTAATGAATCTGCAATTAGATTGAAATGTGAATTGATAATTTAAATTATCAAATTTAGAAAGTGAGCGAGAATGGAGTATCACCAGTTTTGCTCCAAGCGATAGTTAAATCTTTAATCAGATTTGAACGTGAAATGGTAATTAATTTTACCGATAACACCGTGGTGTTAGATATGGAGTATTACCAGTTTTGCTTCAGGGGATGAATAGGTTGGGATTGGGAAATATAATAAATAATTACTTCGGTGTGGTTCGCTAATCCCGACTAGTTTGGAAAACCATAATTTGGTTTGAAATGACATCCAAAGGAAGATCAAAGAATAAATTTAAAGAATTTATCCTGGATAAAATTAATGGGAACCTTTCCCTGAGAATATGAATTGGAATAAGGCGTATGTTGTGTTTGTGTAACATTCGTTTTAATATACGCGGATTGTTCGGAAAGGCCGGGTTTACACCCATTCTGATTAATCGATTCGACGATATGTCGAAGATGAAGACGGTGGTTGAAGACCGGAAGTCTTCACATCGTTTGGGTGATTACTGATGATCTTGATTGGGCTGTACACCCAAGATGAGGGAATCAGTTGGTGGTCGTCCAGACGTACTTGGAGATCGATGGATATGCGAGGAAAGTGCCTCCGGTTTCGTTCAGACCCAGAACGAACTTGTAAATGGATTGTGTGTCTGACATTGCATTTTATTCTGTGTAGATTGATTTCTGTTAAATATATATCTGTTTGGCGGCGGAGAATTTATTCTCTTGCTTAACGCCCTTCTCTGAGACGTACGAGCTTAGAGGTTATATATCGATAGATATCAATCGCATGGCATGAATTGCCTGTGTGGCACGCTAAGTTGCATGGATCAAGGCTTCTGTTGAAAAGCAAAGTCTTGTGGTTGATGATCAGAGCACGACCTTTGTGGCGTAGCTTTGTGTATAACGTGAATTCGCGAGCCTCACACCTCGGTATGAGTTAAAAACGGGATACGGACTACAGGGAGAGCACGACGTTTCTTTCTAGCTTTGGTGGTGTCAGTGACTTACCAGCCCTGACATTTATATACTTTTCACCTATGTGGTTGTTGGATGAGACGCCTCGATTTTAGGTCTGTAAGGACCGGGAAACGTGTGTTCAGGAATAACTAATCCTCAAACGTAAAAGAGGACCGGCCCTGAAGATCCAGGATTGCCCAGAGTGTGTAGTCCTGAGACATTTGTTAGAGTGTCTCGAAAGCGGAGAGGAGCTTGCCCCTTGCCTCGAGTCATGACGGAAATCCAATTTCCAATACGTGTATTTCGGCTTTATTTGTAGAGCCTAGTATGGCGACATAGTGGTATGGGGCACTCATGTCGTCTATGATTTATATTTATGATTGAAATTGTTTTGACAATATACACTTATTATAGTATCAAATGATTTGTTTTAAACGTACCAAGCATGTTTGGCTGTTATAAGGTAAAACCCTATCCTCCGGCTTGCGTTGCATTGTGTGATGGGACCTGGGTCTTATAATAGCTTCATTTTTCGAAAAAGCATTGCGCTGTTTATTCTATGCACTGGTATTCTTGGGAGGAAACCCGTTCCGTGTTATACGGCATGGTCCCTTGAATTACTCTCTTTTAAAGTAAAGTTTTAAATAACTGTTTTAGTTCTCACACCAGTCACATGACTGACCTGGAGTTTATTGTTTTAACCTAAACTCTAGGTGCCCTTATTTTCGACACGGGCAGCTAGTAGTTTTGGTTTTGCTGATTTATATTCACAGTATCCTGGTTTACAGCTGGAATGATATCTGGAAAGCTCTGTATCCGTATATCACCTTCAGTTGTGCTTTGTATTATTTTCCGCTGCTATGTAATTTATAGTAATCTCTGTTATTTATCGAATGTATTTTATTCATTTATACTCTGTATATTCTTGTATTCTGATGGAATTGTTGTAATAACAATGAAATGTTCTTCCGTCTGCGTTCTGATTTGTCCTGTTCTCAAACGATCAGGGGTTTCGAACGGTCTAGATCGGTTTAACGACTGATTCAGATCGAGCGAAATTTCTTGTCGTCACACATAATTTTTGGAATCAATATGTGAGCGTGGCAGATTTAAATGTGTTTGCTAATTTCAGTTTGAATTTAATCGACTGGAAAATGACTTGTAAAACGATCCTCAAGTTCAGCGAAATTAGTTTTGTTAGGAGCGTATCGTCAAAACATAGTTGGATTTATTTCTCGAGAATTTTTGGAGTCCGTATGTGGCTCCGGTAATTTAAAATGTGCATTCATATTCAATATATATGGATTTATATTTTAAATTTAGCAGAAACTAATCGAAACAGCCGAACTGGGTAACGGGACATACCCCATTGTGTTCGGAATGGGGGTAATTAGCTAGGAGCAATAGTTAGTGGGTTCAATTTGGAGTTCGAAATAAAAAGTTACTTGTTGAAATAAAATGAAATAAAATAAAAAAAAATTATATATTATTACCTCCCCTCCCTTTATCTCCCATACCAGTCAACACTTCAAATAAAGAAAAAAAGGGCAAAATCGATTGCGATTTTGTCCAGCCCCTCCTCTCGTCATCGCCGATGACCGAACCCCTTCCCCTAGCTCCACCGCACATCCTAGGGCCCCCCTCTCCCCCTCGGTCGCGTCCTCCTTTCTCCCCTCCCCACCACGAGATCCTCAAACACAAATCAACCAAATCAGCCACAGTGGGCCGCCTCCGATGCCACCGCCTGGCCGTGACCATCCCCTGGCCCACCGCCCGCCTACGCGACCCCCTGACTCCAGCGATGCCCCCTCCGACCCCCGTTCCTCCTCCTCTTCGATTTAAAACTGTGAGTCTTTCTGATTTTGATTTTATTTTATTTTTATTATAAAAAGATCCGATGTTTTTATTAGGAAAAGGTTCGATTTTTAACTGGGTAAACATATGATTTTTATATAGGAAATCGATTCATAAAAATGTGTTTTATTTATTTATTTATACCATATGCATATAAAATATGATTTTTCTTTATATAAATAGCAAATAAAAATTGGATTTTTCTTTATATGAAGTTGAGAAGAAAAACGTAAGTTTTACGTACGATGTAGCAAATTAAAGATTTGATTTTTATATAATGGTTTAAAAACTGAATTTTTATATATGTAGAGGTTTGAAAATATAATTTTTAAATATATAGAGAAGTAAAAATATAAATTTTATATATGGAGCGAAGTAAAAATATGATTTTTATACAGGAAAGATACGATTTTTAGGTTAGTAAAAATGAGGTTTTTGGTAAGTTAAAAATGCGATTTTTATTATAAGTGTGGCAATATAAAGATTCTATTTTTCTATATATGAAGTAGAGATAAAAAATTTGATTTTTATATATATGAAGTAGAGTATTAAAAATATGATTTTTAATATATATGCCGCGTGAAACAGATTGCGATGGAACCGACTGTAAGGAACATAATTCAAACCATCGTCCGTAAAAAATGACGGAGTGGAACCCCAAGGTGAGAACTTTCTCACTATAATTTTTTTGTACAGTTATTTATTTTATAAATACATATATGAACTATTCCCCATCGTCCACAGACCATGGATGACTTGTTTATTTGATTGTGTTGTGAAAATTGATTGTGGTGTGAAATGGATTGTATAAAATATTCATGTGTTGAAATAAATATTTTATAGTTAAAAATATAATTTTTAACGTGTATATGAAATGAAAGTAAATATTCATAAACAAATCGAACTATTTGTTTATGTACACCCAATTATCGGATACTGATTGGGACGATATCTTTTACACATCGCCCAACTGCACAAATAAAATCTGTGTTTGTTGTTTAAAACCCCCACACAGGTATTGGGATGATATTTGACATACACTGATCCCAATAATAAGTGGTATGTCAATCGATGGGTTGACAGGCTGTGATAAGTGTTATTTATATATATTTAATGCTTATGCAGTTGTGTAATGCACTCTGGATGATGGTTGACTGTGTTCGATTATTTTTGTGTACATGTGTGTATGAAATCCATAAAATAAAATTATAAGATAATTGACTGTGTCTGATTCCAGTTCAGAATTAACGAATATTTTAAAATAATATTTAGTGAATATTGAAATGTTAAGACGCGTTAAGTAGTTAAATGCCATTTTAACACGAACGGGAATTTTGTTGATTTTATTCATTTTTATAACGAATATCGAAAAGTGATTTCAAAATTTGATATTTTGAAAATATTATCATTTTAATATTAAAATGATATGGAATATTCAATTTTGATTTGAAATTTGAAATGGAATTGAAATCATTTTAAAATGAATTTAAAACGAATTTATAAAGGAATATTCAAATTCGATTTGAAATCTAAAATTGAAATCATTTTAAAATGAATTCAAAACGAACTTATAAGGGAATATTCAAATTTGATTTGAAATTTGAAGTGAAGTTGAAATCATTTTGCAAACGGATTTAAAACTATTCATAAAATACATTTTAAATGGAAATCGATGAAATATATATAATATATATATTGTATATATTTAATGGCCTGAATGGAATGCGCTGTGCCGCGACCATTCGCGAATTTCGACCATTGACTTCGAATTGAAATTTCGGGAGATCCCACCGTCGGATTCTCCTAAAACTGGAACCGTTGGGTTCGTATCAAAAAGATCTTTCCAACAAATATAAGAGATTTGAAATCTAACGGTTGGATTCGGAATTATGTCCAAATCAAATTTGGAAAAGGTTGCTGTAAGTGCAGTTCGATGACCGTTTATGGAAATCGATAGTACGGGCCTTGATAAAATTATTAAAAGTATTAATAATTTGTGTAAAATCAGAATAAATGATTTGGAAAGAATTAGGATGAAAATTCCATATTTGAAAAGATAAAAATATATTTTTATCGAAATGAACTAGAATTATAATCCAATATTTTTAAATAAATAAATTGGATTTGAAATGGTTTTAAAAATTACCAGAATTTCCATTATAGAATTTCCATTATATGAATTGGAATGGATTTGAATCGAAATTATCTCTGAAATATTTCGATATTGTATTCCGTGATTATATGGACACTGTGGAGAAATTTGAAAGATATATATCGTTATTCCAATGCGATATTTGTTGATTTCAGAATAAGATATTCAATATAAGCCGATATATTTTCTATTCAGAGCCCTGTATTTAATATCAAATGGGATTTTGGATTTGTCGCGAACGGTGTCTTCACTAAAACTGTTCTTAAACCCAGCTGAGAAAAGATTAATTTTTTTTATTAAGATTTAATGAAGTTTACCAATTAATTAATATTTAATTGGAATTGAAATTGGTTTTTGAATTTATCGTGAATGGTGTTTTAAATAACTTGTTCTTCAACCCGATTAACAATGGAATGAGATTTTGGGTTTGTCGTTAATGGTATCTCTAATAATACTGTTCTTAAACCCAATGGAGTTAAGAAAATTAGAAACTAACTGGAGATTAGCTAAGTTGAATAGTTTCCTGGGTATTGATCAGATGTTGGTTTCGGCCTTCGGGATATATACTTAGGGAATTGTTCTTTTACTAATTTACGGTTAGAGACTGATGGAATAGGGTCTTCATTAACACTTTTCTTAAACCCCGTGTGAAAAGGATAAATCTTTTAATTAAGATTATTAGAATTTCCAGTTATATTTAGTAGTTGGAATAAAATGAAATGTGATTTTGGGTTTATCGTGAACCGTGTTTTAAATGACATTAGTTCTTTAACCCAGTTAAAGATAAGATTAATTTCTTAACTTTGAATAATCATTAAGTATTGATTTTTGGAAATAAAAACTGAATTAGAGTTTTAATGAATCTTTAAATAGATTGAAAGGTGAATTTGATAACTAAAATTATCAAATTCAAGAAATGATTGAGAATGGAGTATCACCAGTTTTGCTCCTAGCAATAGTTAAACCTTTAACTAGATTTAAAAGTGAAACGGTAATTAATTATACCGATAACACCGTGGTGTTAGATATGAAGTATTACCAGTTTTGCTTTATGGGATGAATAGGTTGGGATTGGGAAATTAGACAAATGATTACTTCGGTGAGGTTCGCTAATCCCGACTAGTTTGGATAAACCATAATTTGGTTCGAATTGATATCCAAAGGATGATTAAAGAATAAATTTAAAGAATTTATCTTTGATAAAATTAATGGGAACCTTTCCTAAGGGATATGAATATTTAAATAAAAGAATAATCAGAATTGGAATGAGGCGTATGTTATGTTTTTGTAGCACTTGTTTATAATATACGCGAGTTATTCGGAAAGACTGGGTTTTTCCTATTCTGAATAACTGAATCGTTGATGAGTCGGCGATGAAGACGATGGTTGAAGACTGGAGGCCTTCACATTGTTTGGACGATGACTGATGTCTTGATTGGGTTGTACACCGAAGACGAGGTAATAAGTGTTGATCGTCTAGACGTACTCGGAGATCGACCGGATATGTGAGGACCTCTCTCCTGTATTGGATATATGGGACGAGGAATAAGGTGCCTCTGGTTTCATTCAGACTCAGAACGAACTTGTAAATGGATGTGTGTCTGACATCGGATTTCATTCTGTGTGATTGACAGACATTAGTTGCATAGCGTGAATTGACTGTATGTCATGCTGAGATGCAAATGATCAAGGCTTCTGTTGAAACCTAGAGTCTTGTGGTTGATCATCAAAGCACGACTTTAATATAGCATAGCTTTGTGTATAGCATTAATTCGCGAGCCTCGCACCTCAGTGTGAACCAGAAACGGGAGAGGATATCAAGGAGGATATGCATTTGCTTCTTGCTAGGAGTGGTGTCTGGGTTTTGCACGCCCAGATGTTTCACTTATGTGGATGATGGATAGCGAGGCGCCTCGGTTATTTCGGTCTCTGCGGACCCGATGGATGGTTTGGTAGATATACCGACCAGTTTTACGCCCCATAGGGCGGGGAAACGCAGTGTTTAGACATTTTAATCCACTCTATGTGGACCGGCCTTGAAGATCATGCGTTCTGATCCTGAGACATGGGCTAGATTGTCTCGAAGCGGTAAGGACGATCCCTTGCCTTGGTTCACAGATGGAAATCCAACTTCCAATACGACATGGTGTAGTTTTAATTGTAAAACTAGTATGGCGACATGATATATGGTACCCATGCCGTTAATGGTTGATACATTTATATTTGAAGTTATTTTTAAACACTATACACTTACAATAATATTAAAATGATTTGTTTTAAACGTACCAAGCATGTTTGACTATTATAAGGGAAAACTATATCCTTCGGCTTGCGTCGCATTGTGTGATGGGACCTGGGTCTTATAATTGCTTCATTTTTCCAAAAAGCATTGCGCTGTTATGTTATATGCACTAGTATTCTTAGGAGGAAACCGTTCCGTGTTATACGACGTGGTCCCTTAATTTACTTTATTTTAAAGTAAAGTTTTAAATAACTGTTTTAGTTCTCACACCAGTCACATGACTGACCTGGAGTTTATTGGTTTAACCTAAACTCTGGGTGCCTTTATTTTCCACACGAGCAGCTAGTAGTTGGATTTTGCAGATTTATTCTTACCGGATCCTGGTTTACAGCTGGAACTATATACGGAAAGCTTTGTATCCATGTATTTCTTACAGTTGTGTTATGTATTGTTTTTCCGCTGCAGTATTGTATTTAAATATCTGATATTTATCAAATGTATATTATTTTTTCATACTCTGTATGTTCTTGTACTATGATATAAAAATTTGTAATAGCAATGAAATGTTCTTCTGTTTGTGTTCTGATTTGTCGTGTTCTCAGACAATCTGTTCTTTCTCTTTTCTTCGGAGATCGGGGAAGTTCAGGTCGTTATATTCACATCGCCCCTGAATTTAATTATATGTCAATCGGTGTGTTGATAGACTATGATGGGAGTTTTTTTTAACGCTTATACAGTGGTAGAATGCACTCTGGATGATAAATGATTATTTATCACTACTATGAATACCTACGATGTATGGAAATCCATACAAATATATTTATATGGTAATTGATTGAGTCTGATTCCAATTCAGAAATAATGAATAGTTTTAAAATAAGATATAGTATAGTTTTCAAATATTATTCAGTATAGTTTTAAATTAATATTCTATATAGTTTTAAAATAATATTCAGTGAAGAATCAAGATATGATTTTGATGTCCGATTTTAGATAGGCATGAAAATTTTGAAATATTCAGAACTGAAATGAATACGAAGCCGAGTTAAGTAGTTAAACGCCTTTTTAACTCGAACGGGTTTATCGATCGATTTTATTTATTTTATAGTGAATATGAAAAAAGAGTTGATTTCAAAATATGATATTTTGAAAATATTATCATTTTAATATTATAATGATATAGAATATTCAGTTTTGATTTAAAATTGAAAATGAAGTTAAAATCGTTTTAAAATGAATTTGAAAACGATTTATAAATTACGATTTAAATTGAAATCGATGGTATATATATTATATATATTTCAATGGCATGAATAGAACGCGCCGCGCAGTGACCATTCGCGAATTTCAACCACTAACTTCAAATTGATATAATGAGAGATTCGACCATCGGATTCTCCTAAAACTGGAACAGTCGGGTTCGTATCGAAAAGAGCTTTCCAAAGGGTATAAGAGATTTAATTTTGAATGGTTAGATTTGGAAATATGTCCAAATCAAATTCCAAAAAGGTCGCTATGGATGCAGTTCGGTGGCCGTTATTGGAAACCGACTGCAAGGGCCTTAATAAAATGATTAAAAATATGGAAAAATTGTGTAAAATCATAATAAATGATTTGAAAATAGTAGGGATGAAAAATTCCATATTTGAAAAGATAAAAATATATTTTCATTAAAATGAACTAGTTATTAATTAGAATATTAATACAATGTTTTTAAATAAATAAATTGTAATTGAAATGGTTTTAAAATAGGGTCCGTTTGTCATAGGTCCCTATTAAGTTTCAAAATTAGGCTCACATCCGGTCCTAAACTTATTGTAAATTAGGTCCCTATTTTTCAAAAACGTATAAAAAAATATAAAAATATATTAAAAAATCACATAAATTCATTATTAAATAAAACACGTTCACGCCAAAAAAATCAGGTGGAAAATCAATCAAAAACCACGTCAAAACCCAAAATAACACAAAATCAGCGAAACAGCGGGTTTTTGCATCAAAAGATGCACCTATTCGTAAATAGTTGCATATATTCATGCTTATATTTCAGTGTTGCGCCCAAACTGCTGTATAAATGCATACATGTATGCAGATAAACTACATTATATGCATCCATTTATGCATATATTCAAATTTGGTCTGTTTTTTCAAGCATTCGCCATTTTCAGACATTGTTGCACACATTTATGCTCATGTACAGAATAAATGCATGCATTCAAGCGTATATTCGCAAGCCGTCGTCCTTTTTAAATTTGTTGCACACATGCATGCATATATACAGAATAGTTGCATTCATGTATGCAACTTTTCGTTACACGTGAATCTCAGTTCAACTTTGTATGCATAAATGTATGCAGTTATTTGTTAATAGTTGCATACATGTATGCGTATATTGGTCCAGATTTTCAACATAAATACACTATATAAATATATGCATACATGTATGCTAGTATAAGCAATAGTTGCACCGAAGTATGCAACTTTTTTTTTAATTTGCATGGACTCCTGGGATTATTTCCAGATTTTAGAATTTTTTTTTATGCATGAGCGCAAATTTTTTTTTTTTTTGCGTATTTGAAAAAGGCGGAAGTGGATGTGGCAGGAGGCGGGATGGACTAAAAATTTTGGGCGGTAGATAAAAATAGGGACTGGAAATGCATAGAAACTTTGACTGGATGTGGTGTTAATTTTGAACATTTTTAGGGATGTGAGCCTAATTTTCACTTGAACTAGAATTTTCCAACGTATAGATTGGAAAGGATTTAAATGGAAATAATCTTCGGAATGTTTCGATATTGGATTCCGTGATTATACGGATATTGTTGAGGAATTTGGAAGATACAAATATCGTTATTCCCAATACGATATCCGTTAATTTCAGAATTTGATATTGAATATAAGCCGATATAATTTCTATTAAGAGCCTTGTATTTAATATCAAATTGGATTTTGGGTTTGTCGTGAATGGTGTCTTAAATTACACTGTTCTTAAACCCAGTTGATAAAAAAATAAATCTTTTAATTAAAATTTAGTGAAGTTTACCAATTAATTAATATTTAATTGGAATAGAAATGAAAGTTAATTGTGGATTTATCGTGAATTGTGTTTTAAACGACACTTGTTCTTTAACCCAATTAACAGTGAAAATATGATTTGGAATTTATAAATCTTTTATTTAAGATTTAATGGGAAATTTCCAAAGTAATGGTTTCCAATTTAATATGTTTAATTGGAATCAAATTGAATTCGATTTGGTAATAATCGAGATGAGCTTCTGTGAAGGAAGACCATTAATATATATGGAATTTAAAAGGCTTAACCGTTATTCCATTTATATTATTAGTCTGATACGGAAATTCATATTGATTATATATTGACCTGTTTTCCGTGAAGATTCCATAGTTAATAGAAGAGGATTTGGGTTTATCGTGAACAGTGTTTTAAATGACATTGGTTCTTTTACCCAGTTAAAGATAGGATATATCTTCGTAAAGTTGAATAACTGTCAAGTAATGATTTTTGAGATTGAAACCAAACTAGAATTTTAATGAATCTTAAATTAGATGGAAATGGGGTAATTAAATTTACCAAATTCAAGAAATGATCGAGAATGGAGTACCACCAGTTTTACTCCAGGCAATAGTTAAATCTTTAATTAGATTTGAATGTGAAATGATAATTAAATATTACCAATAACACAGTGGGTGTTAGATATGGAGTGCTACCAGTTTTGCTCTATGGGATGAATAGGTTAGGATTGGGAAGAATAAGTAAGTGATTACTTCGGTAAAGTTCGCTAATCCCGACTAGTTGATAAACCTTAATTTGGTTTAGAATTGAAAAAGGTAAAATCAAATCTTCTGAATTGATATTAAAAGGAAGATTAAGGAATAAATTTAAAGGATTTTATCTTTGATAAAATCGATGGGAACCTTTCCCAAAATATGTGAATATTTGAATAAAAGAATATTCTGGATTGGAATGAGGCGTATGATGTGTTTTTATAGCACTTGAGTATTGATTATAAAATACACGAATTATTTGGAAAGACCAAGTTTAACCCATTCTGAATAATGAATACGACTACTGAAAGTCGACGATGAAGACAATGGTTGAAGACCGGAGTTCTTCACATCGTATGGATGATTACTGATGTCTTGATTGGGTTGCACACCCAAGACAAGTTAATAACTGGTGATCGTCTTGATGTACTTGGAGATCGACCAGATAGGCAAGGACCTCTCTCCTGTATTAGACATATGAGACGAGGAATAAGGTGCCTTTGGTTTCGTACAGACCCAGAACGGACTTGAAAACGGGTGGTATGTTTGACATTGTATTCCTTTATATTGTATTCATAGATCTCTTATATATATATATATATATATATATATTTGTTTGGTGGCGGAGAATTTATTCTCTTGCTTAACACCCTTCTTTGAGACGTATGAACTTAGAGGTTATATATTGGTGGAAATCAGTAGTACGGTATGGATTGACAGTATGGCATGCTGAGTTGCATGGATCAAGGCTTTTGTTGAAAAGCAGAGTCTTATGGCTGATAATCAAAGCACAACTTTAATTAGCATAGCTTTGTGTAGAGCGTTAATTCGCGAGCTTGACACCCGATATGAGTCAAAAACGGGTTCAGGGGCCGTTGGGAGTGCACGATATTTCTTTCTAGCTAGGAGTGGTGTCATGGTATGGAGCCCAGACATTTTTTCTTATGTGGATGATGGATTGTGAGGCGCCTCAGATATTGAGTCCTTAGTGGCTCAGAGATAGGTCCTATAGGACCGAGAAACGTGTGTTCAGGAATAATTAATCAACTAAAGTAAGTGTGGACCGGCCCTTCCGTTCCCAGGGTTGCCCCGCGATGTGTAATCCTGAGGCATTTGCTAGAGTGTCTCGAATCGGTGAGGAGCCATCCCTTGCCTCGACTCATAGATGGAAATCCAATTTCCAATACGTGACTTTTCGGTTTTAATTGTAGAACTAGTATGGCGACATAGTAGGATAAGGTACCATGTCGTCTATGATTGATACATTTATATTTGAAGTTGATATTGACACTATACACTTACAGTAATAACAAAAATGATTTGTTTTAAAACGTACCAAGCATGTTTGGCTACTATAAGTAAAACTCTATCCTCCGGCTTGCGTTGCATTGTGTGATGGGACCTGAGTCTTATAATAGCTTCATTTTTCAAAAGGCACAGCGTTGTTTTATTTTAAACTGAGATTCATGTGGAGTAAACCTGTTTCGTGTTATACGGCGTGGTCCCATGATTTCCCAACTTTTAAATTAAAGATTTAATAATTGTTTTAATTCTCACACCAGTCCCATAACTGACTCGGAGTTTATTGTTTTAACCTAAACTCTGGGTGTCCATATTTTCCACACGAGCAGCTAGTAGTTTTGGATTTGCAGATACTTCTTTTCATAGGATCTTGGATTACAGTTGGAGCTATATTCGGAAAGTTTTGTATCCGTATATCTCTTTCAGTTGTGTCAATTGTTTTTTTGCTATGCATTGTATTTATACAATTAAATTTCTGCTGCTTTGTATTTTAATCTCTGATATTATTTTTCCACTGTGTAATATTTATTCATACTCTAGAATATTCTTGTACTCTGATGTAAACTGTTGTAATAGCAATGAAATGTTCTATTGTTTGTGTCTGATGTGTCGTGTTTTCAACTCAATCCGGGCTTTCACGTTCCGGGGAAGTTTGGGTCATTTCATTACTCTTCATATCTTAAATATTCAAACAGATTTCTTTTTCGAATTCCATTTGAAATCCCATTTCCACTTTGGGAAAGAAAATTCTTCTTTTTAAATTCATACTTGAATTTAAAATTTAATATTATCCAATGATGATTTTTCCTTTCCATTTTAAACATTGTTTAGAATTTAACTACTTGTATTTATTATTAAAAAAATTAAATATTTTATTATTCATTCAAAATTACATTTCTAATTCAAAAAAATAAAATTTCCCTTTTAAAATCTAAAAATCCCTTTTTATGATATTTTTAAATATAAATATCTTAGGCCAGCGATATTTAGACATCCATATACACACAAACCATCAATCCAATTCAACGTATCACATATATATATATATATAGAACAATAATAAATAAATTTAAGAAATCCTATTGGATCCCTCCAACCTCTTTTCCTTGCATCCACAGATGTCTGACAACATATATAATACGAATCCTGCTTCAAGGCAGGATATCGCAGCATGTAACAACCCGAAAAGTCAGACCCAATTTAAAAAAAAGGTAATTTCATCAGAAAATGCATCAGAATTTAAAAATTCCATTTTTAAATAATAATAAAGCCCTTAAAAATAGCCATTTTGTAAACGACCTCCGTTTTCAATGAAACCACTTTTGTTAGATCCAAAATGTCAAATTATTGCTAGGTTGGAATTAATATGTGAGCGTGGCAAAAGAAAACGTGTTTTGCAAATACATTGCAAATTGGATCGACCAGAAAAGAGCCATTTTCTAAACGATCTCCAAATTCGACGAAATTAGTTTTGTTAGGATCGTATCATCAAAATAAAGCTAAATATAATTTTTCTGTAATTTTTGGAGTAAGAATGTGTCTCGGGCAAATTGAAATGTATGCTCAAATTCATTTTTGAACGTTATATATTTTAATTTGAAGAAAAACTAATTGAAACAGTCGAATGGGCTTACGAAACATATTCCATTATGTTCGGAATGGGGGTATTACATATAAATGACACTCGTTGGGATTCGTTTGAAGTTCGGATGAGAAAATGCTATTTCTGGAATTAAAAGAAATAAAAAAATAAATTATATAAATACTCCAGCCAATAGGATTTTTAGAAAACCCTATTTTCATTTCTGTAAGAAAACACGCTACCTTTCGTTTAAAGGCGATTATCGCTCGAATTAAAAACCGTTAGATCTTGAAATTCACTCAATGGTTTGAAGAAATTTCTAAAGGCAAATTGAAGAGCTCCGCGTGATCTTCCTATCTAACGGTGAGGATTGCTTCTGGGTTCGAGATTAGTGAGAAATCCGTGTTGCAAGCTCCACCGTTCGCCTTGAAATTCTCAAGCTACGAAGCGACCGAGCTCGACATGACCGGTGGCCGCTCGAAGTTCTCTCGAAGGCGCACATCGCTGTAGCATCAGTTCGTCGTCAACTGCCTTGTTTTGTGCGCAGGTTAAACTCTAGTTTCGAATCAAGGTTTAGACACTGCTGTGTAACGAACGAAGAAGAAGGTTATATGTCAATTAATTAATTTGCTTAATTATGTCATTAGCGTATAAATGCTAATATCTTTTCCATACGACGTCGAAATCACATGAACAGGAACCGTTGGGATCATGATAGTGTAATCTACTACATTCTAGAAGGGACTAGAACGTATTTGGAGCTCTTTACAATTTTAGAAGGATTGGAACCCAATGTGAGATTTCTAAATTCAAATAAAATGGATAAAAAATATAATAGGTTACAAATGGGTCTTAGTAGCTCCTGTCACTACTTTCTGTTAAATCATGGATGATTGTGTGATGATTATGTTATGGAAATAGATTGTGATTGTGAATGATTGATTGTGGTTGCAACAAAATTGATTGTGTTTGTGGTAAATTCATTGTTTTGTGAAAATGAATTGTATTATGGAAATCATTGAAATGAAATTGTTGTAAGGTTGCAAAGCCTAGGTTAGAAGAGGAGCACTGCTCAGACACTATGCCGGTGCTATGACACCCTGCCGTTATAATGCCGAAATTTCTGAAATGAACTATATAAAACAGTTGTTGGGATGAATAAATTATTTGAACAATAAAAATATCATTTTTACTGTATGTATGAACCGTTAAAAATATTCATGTGTTGAATAAATTGTTTGAACAGTAAAAATATCATTTTTACTGTATGTATAAACCGTTAAAAATATTCATGTGTTGAACAAATTGTTTGAACAGTAAAAATATCATTTTTATTGTATGCATGAATCGTTAAAAATATTCATGTGTTGAATAAATTCTTTGCACAATAAAAATATCATTTTTATTGCATGTATGGACCACTAAAAATATTCATGTGTTGAATAAATTGTTTGAACAATAAAAATATCACTTTTATTGTATATATGAACCATTAAAAATATTCATGTGTAGAAATAAATATTGGATTGATGAAAATATTATTTTTAACATGTATATGAAGTGTTAAAAAAAACATATGTTAAAATAAATGTTCGTTCATTGAAAATATTATTTTTGACATGTATATGAAGTGTTAAAAATAGTCATGTGTTGAAATAAATATTTGTTAGTTAAAAACATCGTTTTTAACATGTTAATGAAGTGAATAAAATTGTCATGTATGGAAATAAATATTTGTTCGCTAAAAATATTATTTTTAGCTTAGATATGCATCTATATACACATTGTTAAACAGGTAAATGGATTGGTTGTTGAGTAGAGATATATATTGCATGCCCGACAAATAGGTATATCTTAATGAGTTGGCTGCGCAACTTTATTTATTATATAAACTCCTATGAATGTCATTGGATGCGGTGTGCTGGTTGTTCTGTGTGAGATTATGAACTAGGCCATAGGATAGCAACAATTAATTTTGAACTACACTACATGGCATACTACGTGAATATAGCATACTCTATCATGTACCATATAAGCATTTGGAGCTTATATGACGAGGTTGGAATTACCATACAAGCGAGAGGCTTGTATGACGATGACTATATTACAGGTTGAAACGAAGACAGATTGTTGATGTCATAGCATATCATATTCCATATAAGCAATATGTGCTTATATGATGAGGTTGGGATTACCATATGGGCGAGACGCTCGTATGGCGATGATTGAATTACAGGTTGAACTGAGGACTGATATGGACTAAATAAAATATAATGGTAAATTGCAGGATTTAATAAAGACCCATATGGGTCTGGAGTTGACAATAATTCATGTGTCTCTTGTTTTTAGATACGACACATGGATTATTTATTTCCAACACTGGACAAGGTGGTGAGATATAATCTCCAGGGATATGATCTTTACACTCTCCCTTCGGCATAGATAGGTCACTAAAAATTGTGTATGCTTTTTCTGGATTTATTGGGTCCCTAATATAGGCCCAATAAATTTCCAAAACGCTCTCCGAACAAAGGAGGCTATGGCAAAATTTTATGAAATTTAAAGGCTTTAGCTAAGTTTTTGAAGTGAAAACAGTTTGGAAATTGCCAAATGAATTATATATATATAAATTAAAATAAAATGAATAACGATGCTACAATTCGCGTTTTGGAATTGTAATTTTAAACGATTATACTGAGAAATCCGACCATCGGATTTTCCCAAAACTGGAACAGTTGGATTCATTTTAAAAAGATCTTTCCAACGATATAAAATTTGTTAAGATCCAACGGTTAGATTTTATGGAATGTTAAATTCAAATTTGAATGAAAACAACACTAGTGCCATCGAATGACCTGAAACGTCGTTCGATGAAAATGGACTATTTATATATATATATAGTGATAAATCGTTTTAAAATATTATAAACAATGTGGAATGGAAATACACTGATTTTAATTGGTTTATCAGATATTTTGATGGTTGGATGCATTTGACATGAAAATTATATTAATGAACAGAAACGTGAATGTCAAATAGTTTAACATGGAAAGAACTGATTTGAATTCTATGTATACGTGAATTATTTGAAAAGGCCAAGTTAATTATCATTTCAAATAATTGATCGACGACTAAAAGTCGAAGATATGAAGACGGTGCAAGACCGATGATCTTCACATCATGTAGATTACTACTGATGCCTTAGATATGGGTAGCTCCCTTGATGAGGTTATAGTGGTAGTGGTTTAGACGTATTTTTTGATTGTCCGGATGTGCGAAGACCTCTCTTCCATATTGGACATATGGGATAAGGAATAAGGTAACTCCGATTTCATTCAAACCTAGAACGAACTAATAAATGGATATGTGTCTAACATTGGATTTTGTTCTGTGTTGATTGATTCCTATTAAATATATATCTGTTTGGCAGTGGAGAATTTATTCTATTTCTTAGTGCCCTTCTCTAAGACATACAAGCTTAGAGGTTATATATTGATAGACATCAGTCGCATGGCATGAATTGTCAGTGTGGCATGCTGAGATGCAAGTGATCAAGGCTTTTGTTGAAAAGCAGAGTCTTGTGGTTGATGATCAAAGCATGGCTTTAAATAGCATAGCTTTGTGTATAGCGTTAATTCGTTAGCTTCACAGCCCGGTATGAACAAGAAACGAGATGAAGGACGGCAGGGAGCACAGTGCGTTTCTTTCTAGCTAGGAGTGGTGTCATGGTATGAAGCCCAGACATTTTTACCTATGTGGATGATGGAAAGCGAGGTACCCCGGATTTGAGTACCTAGTGGCTCTTGATATGGTCGACATACTGACCAGACTTATGCCCCATAGGGCCGGGAAACATATTGTTCAGGAATTACTAATCCTCAAACGTAAGAGAGGACCGGCCCTGCATTTTCCTAAGGGTCGATGCGTTATGATCCTGAGACATGGGCTAGATTGTCTCAAATTCGGTAAGGAGGATCCCTTGCCTTGGTTCATGATGGAAATCCAATCTCCAATACGTGACATTGGGCGGTTTTGATTGTAAACCTATATATAGCGATATGATATATGGTACCCATGTCGTCTATGATTAACTCATTACGATTGAAATTCTTTTTGAAACATATAGACACTAATAATAATATCAAATGATTTTGTTTTATACGTATCAAGCATATTTTGGCCATTATTTGGTAAACTCTATCCTCTGGCTTGCATTGCGTTGTGTGATGGGACTTGAGTCTTATAATGGCTTCATATTTCTATAGAGCATTGCGTTGTTTAAATGACTTATTTTATTTCATGCACTGGCAATCCAATGGAGTAAACCCATTCTGCGTTAGCCGCGTGGTCCTGTGATTGACCTTATTATTAAATAGGTTAAGTAAGATTTCTCATACCAGTCCCTTGACTGACTCGTAGTTTTTTTCACTTTGTAAACTCAGGTGCCCCTATTTTCTGCATGGGCAGCCTTGTATTCAGGTTTTGGCTTGGTTCATTTTGGCTATGGATAGAAGCTGTGGAAGCTGATGATGCTCCTTTATCATTTCTATAGTACTGTTTCAGACACCATTATGTATATTATGTGTGATTCCACTGTAGACATTGTACATTAAGCTGAAATCGTATTCTATACTAGTATGATCCTATTATGTTGTGTAACTCTGATGTTGATATTATTTCCAGTGTAATTTGATGTACATTATTTGGTGTAATTCTATATTTCTGTTCTGCTGTTATTATTTATGTGTTATATTCCAATGACTATCCGTACTTCTGTGGCACGGGGGTTTAGGTTGTCGCATGGTATGAAGGTCATCCACTATAATATATTATGGGACGCATAGGGTCATCCGCTAATGATACTGCGGGAATCCTCTAATGGTACAACGGGAAATATCCAATATTTATATATATATAATAGCTACAACAACCAAGCCTAAATAACTAATACATATAACAACCACAATTTATAAATAACAGCAATGCAACCGATCAACCAACAAACAATGTTTAAATATTTGTATTAGATAATATTTCTATTATAATAAATTATAATTGAACCAAAAAGTGAATTAACTCACCTTGATTTTTAATTGTCAAATATCCAGTTAAAATTCCAAATCATGTCAACTACGAATCAGCTTCAACTGAATCTATTTGCTCCTATGGTAATTAAATTTTTATTTATCGATTAAGAGATTATTAATTAAATTAACTACTAACAAATTAATTAATAAATTAACTGATTAACTTAACTGCATTTTTAATACTTCTTCCATCGGCGTAGAAACTTGCTGTCCCTAAACATCCACCGGCCTTCCTCAACAATTTGATGAACAAAGAGGTCTACTTCAGAACTTAACGAACATCATTACTAACAATATGCTCAGTAGTATTTACAATAAACTCAAGGGTACCAACTATAATCAATGTGGCATTAAGCAGAACATCTGCCTTGCTTTACAGAGAGGCTTTGACTATGCAGACTCTCCCGTACAAATCTCTTCTTCACGTAAGCCCCTATTTCCATGCCTCAACCTCAGTAGCACACATCACACTGACTACGCACAGTACCATCGCATCCCCTATATCACCTTCCATCACCGCCAAGTCGTGAATCCTAGCCATGCTGGCTTGATTGTCGTGCTCCAATACCTCGACCAGGGAGATACCACGATGGCAAAGAAGCATTGCACCACCAAATAAAACAGTGATCATCATGTCGAAGTTACCGCCGCTATCATCTCGAAGTTGTACGAAAAAATAGCTCAATTCCATAAAAATCGAGCACCATTAACTGAAACCGCACCCCAAATAAGTACATGATTTTGAAGAGGAAGACGGGACAAGTTCAACAAATCTAAGATTGAGACATTCCGTTAAGAACTTGATTTTTTAAATTTGTTAGAAGATTTCGATTTAAAGGAGCAATTCAATTTCGTTACTGGAAAATGAAATAAGAAGGTGATGGCTTGAATTGATTTCCACTGGTTTTAGCAAAGGTCGGGGGTTAATTTTATAGACACGAGACTAATTAAACTGTATTGAAACCATTAAATCTTGTTTCCCATTGTTGTGAAGGAAGAAGCAAATTCTACAGCTCAAGGGAAAATATGTTGCGCGAATTAAATACATAGGTCAGCTGTAAAGGATTGAAAGGATTTTGATTTGAATTTTATTTATATTAAAAAATAAAATATCTCGCCACCCTAACTCGAAACCCCGAACCGCTATTTAACCGTAACAACTAATATTCCCAACGTTATTTACTATTCTGGATTCAATGGAACAGTGTCTAAATTTTAATTCGACTGTCAGAAGAGATAATAATTTAAATTAACGATTTAAATTAAATTCGATTTGAAATACAAATCGATTTCAACAATTAAATTTATCGATAATAAATTATTACTATCGTTCTAGTTCAAACAGAATTTATATAAATCAATAGAATCGTTTTCGATTCAGTTTTAACTGCGAATTCAATTATTCTATTTTCTAGTATTATGATAATTCGATATATTCGATATTAACTCGTATATCGATTATTAAATCGATAAATTCCATATTAAAATTTATTTATTATTTCAAATCAATATTCAAAATAAATAGACTAAAAATTCTGGACATTACATTCCTTCCCCCTAAAAAGAATTTCGTCCAAGAAATGCTACAGACCCGTTAACTTTCAAAAATCCACTCATGTTGAAGTTCGACATTACATATTTTATTACTCTAGTCCCATACAACTTTAAGTTTTCATGGAAATATTTAATTTCCAATCTTCCATTCAAAAAAATCTTCAATTTAAATTCAATTTGAAAACCATCACTTTTATCCTTACAAAAATTTTCAAAACTTTTGAAAGATTTTCTAACTTCCTAAAATTTGGGTAGAGTCTCCCTTGTACGGAGGAGCTTTTGCAATATACCAAAAGAGACGAAAAAGTATACATTGACCAATATGGTCAGAAATAGTTCATATATCCTAATTTGATATTTTTGCATAGGTATACCTTATATAAGCATCTATTAAACGTGCATGCTTAGTATATAAGAGATCTGCGTATCCAAAATCAAGCCAGGTAGCTCCATGTACTTGTACTTACTCAATTTAAATTCATAAGTCTCGTATATGTGATCCAATAACTACCATTCATTTACATGATTAAATGCATGAATTCAATACAAAACAAGTCTTATCAAGTATACTTATCACTTGTCTGCTAATACAAGTTTCAATATTTAGTTTATCCCTTATTTCATTCATATTGCATATCATATGTGCTTACATTCATTCAATTCGAATGATTTACAATCAATAAATTTACATTTAACTTACATTCTATGTATATGCTTCCAATTCATTCAAATTGATTACAATCAATTTACTTACTTCATAATAAACGAAAAAAATTCTACTCGTCTTTTGTTTATTTGGTTAACTAGATAACTATTTTATTTTTCAGGCTAATATTAAATGGATTTCAAATCAATTTATCCATTTTAATTAATTTAACTTGCTTATGTTAAAATTTTAAATTACAGAATTCAAATACCCGGTATTTATTTCAAATTGTTTTTGAAATCATATAATAAATATGCATGTATTTATTTTTATTTCAAATTCAAAACATTTATATTTTCCAAACAACTTGTTTTTTAATACAAATTTCTAGTGAGAATTTTTTCCCAAGTAGCAATCCGTCACTTAGATAATAAAAAATGAACACCGATGATGTCCAGATCATCATCGGAATTATTTTCCGATGACTGAAGTGATTTCAGTGCTTAATTTTTAAAAATTTAATCAAAACAATTTTTATTCAAGAATCCTTCCAAAACAATGTTATATCACTTTAATATACTTTGAAAAAATATTTTCCAAGCATCCGGGATTTAAATTGGTTTCATTCCAATTTTAATTCACCTCATTTGTATATATTATTCATATATAACATTTCAATTTTATAATATCATGGTAGCAACCAACTCATCCATATATAGATAATTCTAGAAAATTATTCACTTTTATATCAAAATATAATTTTGGGTAAAATTATTTGATTTTCCCATTTTAAAACAATATTATGTCAATTCCTCTGTTCAAGTGTTGAGAAACTCCTATCGACGTTGTGGCGTCTCACGATTTGACCAGAATTCAAAAACCACTCAATAGACAAGCAAACACAATATAAAACAATTTTTATATCAACTTACAAATACGCTCTCTCATATATATACGCTTAAATCTTTCTAGGGTACTACTAACCCTATCTCTAATGAGTAAACCCCCACCAAAGCCTAGGTGTTCGCTCAACCTAAGCTCTGATACCAATTGTAATGACCCGCAAATCCGTACTATCTGAGTTGAATAAAACAACACACATCCAACCCAAATAATACAAAAATACGAGTCAATAGGGTTAAAGAAATAGAAATAGATAAAAGATAGAACAAAGAAAACATCAGAATCTCACAGCGGACTGAACAAAATACAATATCATATATCATAATCTTTTGAATACAAAATTTTGTATCATATATACATACCATCCTCAGAGCACAATACAATATTTGATACAGCAGAAATAACTCTAAACAACTAATGGTGAAGTCTCCTGCTTCAAGCTCCTCCAAATGTATCTGTAAAAGCCTGAAACACTAGACTGCTCATACAAATTTTGGCACCTAAGAGTTTAGGGTAAAAACAAACAAAATAAACTCTGGTTCAGTCATGGGACTAGTGTGAGTAAACTCCAACTATATTGTTTAACTATGAAAAACATTTTGAAAGGAAAGGTAATAGTAAGACCAGCCTACACATAAACACAGACAGTTTTTACCTTACTATAACCTAAACATTTTGATATCAAAATCCAATGATACTAGAATAACATCTAATTAAATAAATAACCAAATAGCAGAATTCTTGCATCTCACGCTCCACATACATAATATAGAATCAAAAACTGCAAGGCGCTTATTGGTTGGATTCCGACTATGACAAGGTATGGGACCACCTTCCGATCAGTGTACTCTAGAGGGGATACACTGGGGTTCGACAAGAACATCTTTCAACCCGGCCACACATGACTGCCCACTAATTTTGCTTGAGTGTAGCGAATATATTGTAACCCACGGTTGTTGGTTGTTTAAACGTAATCCGTAAGATACAGAATCTAAAGAAGAATTAATAATTAATTTTCTCTAGATCGGTGACAAACATACCTTACTTGGGTATTGACCTAACTAGCCATGTTGCCTGCCCGATTTCTGTCATTTCTCGGTTGTGAGGCTTGAGGCTACATATATCTTTTTAGAACATCTAGCTACCATACACTTTGAATGCCACATTATCGGACCCATCAAATCACTAGTTGATCTTCCCAAAATATTATGGGTATAAAAAGCTAAGAGAAGCGAATTCCTCCGCCACCAACGTAATATCTCGAAAAGATTATCTTATGTGATCTGTTATTCTTACTCTGTCAGACATTCGTCCATACAAGTTGTCCTACGACTGGACAAACAGAACAACCCTTGTGTTTCTCTCCGTCTCTAATTTCTTCAGCGTAATCTAATTCGCAATGCCTATGCCTATATGGAGTGGTTTTCGGATATTAAACCCACCCGATCTCTCCGTATTGGCAACGATGGTCAAAAATCTTTGATAGTCGGTGATTTAACTATCAAACGAAAACAAACATCCATTAGACAATCACTGGCCCTTCTAATATTAATTAAACTACTTTCCAAATTCCTTATCGAATTCTATATATTGATATATTGATTTATAATTATCCAAATTTCATAAAAATATTTAACTCCTTAAATTAACGGAAAATTTTGCTAGCACCACCTTTGTATCGATCAAAAGCTCAAACCTCAACTCACCTCTCTAGTCACTTTCCATCCAAAAAGAAAATCAAATGCCAAGCGGCTTGCCCAATAGGCTCATAAAATATCGTACGAAATTGAAACATGTACTTTTTTCGAGCACTCAATATATACACATCATACTCTTCATCCCATAATTGTCTTACATATATTCTACAATTCACAATTTTTCATTCATTCAAATCAATCCAATATTTACATTTACTCTATCGAATTTGCTAATTTATACTCAAATCACCTCATTCGCTCATTTCTCTTTTACCCTGAATCCATCTTGTTTAAACGCATTATTATTGACTTATAAACAAGTCGAATTCTATTTCTAATTCGAGTTTCAAGTTCAGTTTCAAATTTTAATTTACAAATCCGATTTCTCTAACCATAGTTAAATTCGGTCCAAAATCTCATTAAATAATTTCCTTTTCAAATTAGTAAAATTCAGTCAATTATTAAAAATCAGATTTTTATATCAAAAATCACTTCATTCACTCCGCTTGAGTTCATATTTAGTTATTAACCCAAATCTGGATTTTCAAATGAAAATTCTGTCTTTCATCCACTCAAAATCCTTTTATTTAAAAATAAACCGTTATGGCTTAAAAACGATTATGGCGTTGTTTTTTTGAAAATTAGATTTTGACATAAATCAAAATTTATAAGATGAAATTTTGATTTTTCTCCTCTATTGGATAATTATTATTCAATAGGTTTGGCCGTTTCTTGCTTCGTCGAATTCCGACTCATATTGAGTTATGTTTACTCAATTGAAGTTCGAAACGCCAAATTACAAACTACCGCACTGCGGCGAGTTAGTTTTAATTAAACTAAATATAAACATTTAAAATTTTGTTTATAATTAAATTCCAACTCCATTCCCACTATTTTGAAAAACATTTAAGCCCGTTATCTAAATCTAACTTCATAATTCGTATTATTCAAATCATTGATTATTATATTCCACATTCATAACTCAGGTATGAATTTATACTAAACTCAAATTTTCTATATTCAAATTATTTATAAAATTCGATATAATTGAATTCTAATTATAAATTCCTTTTATGCAAATAACTAATTAATTCAACATCCCTTGCCGTTACAAACTAATATCATCCCTTGATAATAGTGAAGTCATTCAAGTTAGGGTATTTTATTTACCTCTCAGACCTTTACTGACAATGTTCTTATCTTCAGATAGATAAAGGCTTGTAATACAAAGACTCAATTTAAATATCATCTTCCATTTCTTATATTTGGAATCTATTTCCAAATTACTTGGTGAAAATTATTTCATCACATATATATACGTTGTTTGATAAATTAACTTCCTTATTAAAACTCCCATTTTAATATTATATTTAATAACTCGATTCAAATTTTGGAATATTTTATTAGTATAGCTTATATATAAAAACGTAGCATCTATTTTTGTAAGAACCCGTAACTTCCCCGTGAAGGAAAGATCGGATACCTTGAGAACAACACACATCGGAACACAGACAGAAGAACATTTCATTGTTTACTACAACAATTCCATCAGAATACAAGAATATACAGAGTAAATGAATAAATTACATTCGAAAATTATCAGAGATTACAATAAATTAAATAGCGGCGGAAAAACAATATAAAACACAACTGAAAGTAATGCACGGATACAGAGCTTTCCGAGCATTGTTCCAGCTGTAAATCAGGATCCTGTGAATATAAATCTGCAAAACCAAAACTACTAGCTGCCCGTGTGGAAAATAGGGGCACCCAGAGTTTAGGTTAAAACAATAAACTCCAGGTCAGTCATGTGACTGGTGTGAGAACTAAAACAGTTATTAATATTGGTTTTAAAGTTAGGTAAATCAAGGGACCACGCCGTATAACACGGAACGGGTTTCGTCCCAAGAATACCAGTGCATAGAACAAACATCGCAATGCTAAATAAAGAAAAATGAAGCTGTTATAAGACCCAGGTCCCATCACACAATGCAACGCAAGCCAGAGGATAGGGTTTTTACCTTATAACAGCCAAAGCATGCTTGATACGTTTAAAACACATTATTTGATATGATTATAGGTGCATAGTGCCAAAACAGTTTCAATCATAAGTATCAATCATAGGCGGCATAGCTACCATCTACTATGTCGCCATACTAAGCTCTACAAATAAAACCGAAACACACGTATTGGAAATTGGATTCCATCATGAGTCAAGGCAAGGGGCAAGCTCCTCTCCGCGTTCGAGACACTCTAGCAAATGTCCCAGGACCCCACTATGATCCTTGGATCTTCAGGGCCGGTCCTCACCTAACTTTGGAGGATTAATTATTCCTGAACACACGTTTCCCGGTCCTTACAGACCTATATCCGAGGCGCCTCGTATCCAACAACCACACAGGTGAAAAGTATATAAATGTCAGGGCTGGTAGGTCACTGACACCACCCTAGCTAGAAAGAAACGTCGTGCTCTCACTGCAGTCACTATCCCGTTTTTGACTCATACCGAGGTGAGAGGCTCGCGAATTCACGTTATACACAAAGCTACGCCACACAGGCCGTGCTTTGATCATCAACCACAAGACTTTGCTTTTCAACAGAAGCCCTGATCAATTGCCACTTACGCATGCCACAATGGCAATTCACTCCATGGGACTGATGTCCATCGATATACAACCTCTGAGCTCGTACGTCTCAGAGAAGGGCGTTAAGCAAGAGAATAAATTCTCCGCCGCCAAACAGATGTATATTTAATAGAGATCAATCAACACAGAATAAAATCCAATGTCAGACACACAATCCATTTACAAGTTCGTTCCGGGTCTGAACGAAACCGGAGGCACTTTCCTCGCATATCCATCCATCTCCAAGTACGTCTGGACGACCACCAACTGTTTCCCTCATCTTGGGTGTACAGCCCAATCGAGATCATCAGTAATCACCCTAACGATGTGAAGACTTTCGGTCTTCAACCACCGTCTTCATCTTCGACATCTCGTCGAATCGGTAATTCAGAATGAGTATAAACCCGACCTTCCTGAATAACCCACGTATATGATAAACAAGTATTACACAAACTCAACAAACGCCTCATTCCAATTCAGAATATCCTTTTATTCATGAAATCACATTCTTAGGGAAAGGTTCCGTTAATTTTATCCAAGATAAATTCTTATAAATTTATTCTTTAATCTTCCTTTGGATATTATTTCAAACTAGTCGGGATAAGCGAACCACACCGAAGTAATTATTTATTTTATTTCCCAATCCCAACCTATTCATCCCATGGAGCAAAACTGGTAATACTCCATACCTAACACCACGGTGTTATCGGTAAAATTAATTACCATTTCACGTTCAAATCTAATTACAGATTTAACTATCGTTTGGGAGCAAAACTGGTGATACTCCACTCTCGATCACTTTTCAGATTTGATAATTTAAATTATCAATTCACGTTTTAATCTAATTAAAGATTCATTAAAACTCCACTTAGTTTTAATCCTTTCAAAAATAAATATTCTTCCTTTAACTGGGTTAAAGAACCAATGTCATCTAAAACACGATTCACAACAAACCCAAATCACATTTGATATTAAATACAAGGCTCTGAATAGAAAATATACCGGCTTATATTCAATATCAAATTCTGAAACCAACAAATATTGTATTGGAAATAATGATATAAAATATATCTTTCAAATTCCCATAACAATATATGTATAGTCACGAAATCCAACATCGAAATATTCCGAAGATAATTTCGATTCAACTCCAGTCCAATCCACGTATTGGGAATATTAATTGTTTTTAAAATCACTTTCAAATTCAATTTATTTATTTCAAAAATAAATTGATTTTAATTCTAGTTCAAAACTAGTTCATTTCGATTAAAATCTATTTTTATCTTTTCAAATGTGGAATTCTTCAGCTCAATTTTTCCCAAATCATTTCTTACGATTTTACACAAATTATTGATAATTTTAATAATTTTATCAAGGCCCGTACAGTCGATTTCCATCAACGGCCATCGAACTGCACTTACACCGACCTTTTCCAAATTTGATTTGGACATAATTCCAAATCCAACCGTTAGAATTCAAATTTCTAATATTCATTGGAAAGCTCTTTTCGATACGAACCCAACAGTTCCGGTTTTAGGAGAATCCGACGGTCGGATCTCCCGCAACGTCAATTCGAAGTCAATGGTCTAAATTCACGAACTGCCGCGGCGCGGCGCGTTCTATTCAGGCCATTATATATATAATATATATATATTTCATCGATTTCCTTTTAAAACGAATTTTATAAATAGTTCTAAATTCATTTCAAAACAATTCCAACTTCATCTTCAATTTCGAATCGATTTGATTTCAATTCAATTCGAATTCATTTCAATTTTATTTAATTCGAATTCAAATTCGTTTCAATTCAATTCAAATTCTAATTCATTTCAATTCAATTCAATTTGAATTTAATTTGAATTCATTTCTATTCAGTTCGAATTCAAATTTGCTTTCTATTCAATTTGAATTCAAATTCACTTTCTATTCAATTCGAATCGAATTCATTTTCTATTCGATTCGAATTCATTTCAAATTGATTCAATAAAATTTCAATTTAAATTTTTATCTAATTTAGTTTGAATTTCATTTAAAAATATTAAATTTTGAAATCACTTTTCAATATTCATTATAAAACGAATAAAATCGATATAAATATCGTTCACGACAAAATAGCGCGTCTCTAATCAACTCGGCTTTATATTTTTCAAAAACTTCATTATTCTATTCAACAAATGAATATATGTTCTATTCAACACATGAATCTATATTTCTTTCAACACTTGACAAATCTCAACAAATGAGTACTGTCAACACATCACTATTTTTGTTATGTAAAATATTTTATAAAATTATGGTATCTATCGTTTGATTTTTAATTAGACTTCAACCGTAAAGTAGTTCTAATTTTAAATATGATGAAGATGTAAATTTTATTATTAAAATATTTTACTCAACACATAAATAGTTTCAACACATGAATTTTCTTTTATAATATTCATTATTTCCCAATTGGAATGAGGCCCAATCAATCACCATATAATGTTAATTATATGGATTCCACACAACACATGTATATAAAAGCAATGATAAACAATCAACCATCATCCAAGGTGCACCACACAACTGCACAAGCATCAAATATAAATAATTAACGCTTACACAGTCTGTCGACCAATCGATCGACATACAATTAAATAATTGGGATTAGTGTACCCAAATATCATCCCAACACCCGTGTGGGGTTTCAAATCAACAAACACAGATTTTTATTTGTGTAGTTGGGCGATGTGTAAAATTTATCATCCCAATCAATATCAGTCAAATCAGTGTATATAAACAAATCGACCGATTTGTTTATAAATATTTATTTATTCTCTTTCACGTTAAAAATTATATTTTTAACGATAATAAATTTATTTCAACACATGAATATATTTCATTATCTATTTCACATCAACTTCACAAACAAATTATCACAACATATCAATCAAACAAACAAGCCATCCATGGTCTGTGGATGACGGGTGTCGGGTGCTGCTAAGCACCGTCTGCATCCTAGTATATATATATATAACTAGAAAAAGAAATTGAAGAGTGAGAAATTCTCACCGAAAGCTATCCCAACTCCACGACTCTTCTTATGTAGAAATCTTCGTCGTTCTCTCCCTTTGTCACTTTCGTTGCCCGTATTCAATACATATATAAAAATCATATTTTTACTTCGCTACTATATAGATAAAAATTCTATTTTTACACCGCTATTCTCTATACAAAGATTTCGCCCTTTCTATTACAAAGATTTTGCCTTTTCATATATAAATATTTCACCCATTCAGATATAAATATTTCACCTTTTCATATATAAATATTTCACCTTTTCATACATAAATATTTCACCTTTTCATTTATAAAAATCTCGCCTTTTCATTTATAAAATCTCGCCTTTTCATTTATAAAAATCTCGCCTTTTCATTTATAAAGATTGAATTTTTATCTTACTACACATATAAAAATCGAATTTTTATATACTCTAGCTTATAAAAATTATATTTTTAAGATTTCCATAATATAAAAATCACATTTTTCTTTGCTATATGGATAAATGAAAATCACTACTTTTTCTTACTAATGAATAAATAAAAATTACTACTTTAAAAACTGAAGATAAATTCAATATTTTATATAGAAGAACATATTTTTACAACGCCAAAATATATACAAAAATTCACATTTTTATATTATCAAAACCATATATATATATTTCTATATTTTCAGATTTTTAAATCCCTAAAAGTCACATTTTTATTCAATTAATTCATAAATAAACTTGTAAAAATAAAACAGAAAAGCTCACTTTGGAAGGGGAAAGGTCTGAGCGTTCGTTGTTGCTTACCGAAGTGGTGGAGGAGGGCGGAGCGGTTAGCGTCGGGTTGGGGTTAATTTGGGTTTGGGGATTGGGGGTCGCGGGTTCATGGGAGGAGAGAGGGGGTAGCGGAGGAGAGGAGGGTCAGAAGGGGCGGTCGGTGCGAGGCTGGGCGAGGCACAGGGTTTCAGGAGGAGCGGAGGGAGGAAGGTTTGGGGAAGAAGAAGAAGGAAGAGGATGAGGCGGTAGAAAGATGAAGTGGGAGAAGAAGGAGGCGGAGGTCAGAACCAGGGGGGCGGCTGCGCCTTCTTCTTCCTTTTTTATTTCGAATTCTGATTTAATCGGGGGGGGGGGGGGGCTGAACGGTTAAGGAGAGGGCTTTTTTTTTAAATTATTTTATTTTCCACCAAAAAGCAACTTTTATTTTCGACCTCTAAACGAGGCCCACCGCCTGTCGTCCATAGCTAATTACTCCCATTCCGAACACAATGGGATATGTATCGTAGGCTGATTCGATCATTTAGATCAGTTTTCGTCAAAATCAACATATAACTCTATATATTGAATTTGAGCGCGCATTTCAATTTACCAGGGTCACATACTAACTCTATAAATTCTAGAAAAATATTTTCTAGCTTCGTATTGACGATACGGTCCTAACAAAACTAGTTTCGTTGAATTCTGAGACCGTTGGAAAAATGGCCAATTTCCAGTCGATTAAAATCAACTAAAAATGGTCAAACGCGTTTTCCTTTGCCACGCTCACATATTTATTCGAAAAATTATGAAATTTGGAATCTAGCAATAATTTGACATCACGGACCCAACAAAAGTGGTTTCGTCAAAATCCGAGGTCGTTTGTAAAATAGCTATTTTTAAGGGCCGGAATTCCATAGCGACTATTCAGAATTTTCAACTGGACATATATTTCGATTCCCGCTATGAAATTTCAATTTTCCGGATTCATTGGAAAGATATTCTCAAATAGATCCAATTATTTTTTGTTTTGCTAAAATCCGGTTTGTTTTGCACCCGGTACATTCAATTGAAGTTTGAAATCGAATTATCGAACTACCGCGCCATTTTCAATTATATTTATATTTATATATAATTATTTATATTCTAGCGACGACGTGTATAATATATACGTCGAATTCTATTGATAATAAATTTCTCGTCGATATTATTTAAAATAATTCATTTTAAATGTTCAAAATTCGCTAAAATCGCCAAAATAAAATTTTAAACTGGCCCAGATTTTCGGGTTGTTACAATCTCCCCCACTTAAAACTTTTCATCCCCGAAAAGGAACAAAGTCGAAAGTGGTTTGATCAATCAACTCTACGTTCGATCTGGCTTCCATTCTCCAACTTTTCAGTTTCTGAGAATTTTCAAATTTTTCAAAAATTTGGCTAACACTCGGAATTTTCAAAAAATTTCGCCATAACCTCCTGATTTGGGTTTCGATTATATTCCAGGTTGGAATTGGGCTCGGCTTTGTTGCGAGTTGGGTAGGGAAGGTCTGTATTTGCGGATTTGGCGTAAGGGAGGTCTTGTGAGTTGGGGACGGGGTTGTCAGAGGGTGATTTTGGGATGTACGGTTTGGGGTTTCAGGTGTTGCGAGAATTGTGAAAGGGAATCGGTTTGTGTTCGTTGTTTTCAGGGGAGAACGTGGTCTGTAGTTTGCGTGAAGGTGGAAGTTTGGCTGTAGCAATGAGGGGCCTTGGACAACGTCTGAAGATGGGTGATGTTCAGAGCTGTTCGAAGGGAATGAGTCGTGATTTGTTTTCGACGGTGAGAGGCTGTGATGAACTGATTGTGATGAGAGCAGTTTGCGAATTGCTGTGGTAGTGGCGGATTGCGGTGTCGATGGTGAACTGTTTCGGTGAGGGATGATGGTGGAGCTATGGGTTGTGGCAGTGTGTATGAAGATTGGTTGTCAATTTCTTTGTTGGGTGGTCTCGGATCTGGTATGGGTAGTGCGATGAAGGTTTGATTATAGAGGTGGAAAATTTTGTTAAGAGAAGAGGTGGTAAATCGACAGTGAAGGGTTTTACGTTGATGAATTGGCAGACGCTGAATAAGTTGGTGTTGGCACTGATCTGTTGTTCGGTTTTGTGCGTGGGAGGATTGAAGTTGTGAGATTGGTGGAGGGAGATCTGTTATGAGCAGCTAGGGGTAATGAAAGGGGTTCGACAATGAGGATTGGTATATAAGGAATTAATCAAAGAAATTTTTTTTTTTTTTTTTTTGTAAGAGGAAAGGAAAGATTCTGAAATAAAAAAAAAAGGAAAATAATTAAGGAGAAGATTGGGAAAGAAAATTAAGAAAAAATGGAAGAGAATTAAGGCACCAGCTAGAATTAAGGCAGAGTAGAGAAAATAGTAAACAAAATTGGCGGAAGGAAATTTATTGTTTTTTTTTTTTCATTTTATTTTTGTTTTTCTGCCTTAGACAGTTGGGACACTGTCTGAATCAGGTGTGGGGGGGGGGGGGTCTGCATTTTATCCATTTTCATTTTTTTTATTTTTTATTTCTTTTTATTTTCAGCCATTTAAGTAGGACCATCATACATTTTAGATTGTAGTAACATACCATAATTTTTTTTTTTTTAGTTTTGTAAAAGGAAAGCAATGAAAGGAAATAGCAAGCAAATTAAATATGTGAAAACCAGAAAAGTGATTGCAAAATGGAAAGAAATTTGAGAGAAATTGGTAAAAAAGAATTTCTCTTGCTTAGTTCATGACAGCACCAATGTAATTGGTACACGACATCACTAATCAAGATTTTTTTCTATATATATAAGAAACCAAAAGGAAAAGAAAAAAAATTAAAATAAAACTAACACGAATCAGAAATTAAATAAATAATAAAATTTAAACGTTACCTCCCCGGCAACGGCGCCAAAAACTTGATCGACGCTAATCTAAGAACTAGAAAAGCGCGATTTTTTTTTAAAATAAAATTCTGCAAGCGTACAGTTCGTGTAGCAAACAGGTCGAACACAGGGAGGTTTAATTAAAAATTATTATCTATTTATTCTTAGGCGAGTTAGATAGAACTTTGGGGGTTGTTTTCAATGTTGTTGAAATAATGTTATTGAAACTGCTACAAATCTGAATCTAATCAGACGTATATCAATTCAACAACGGAAAGAAAATAACAAGTACTAGCAAAAACAACAAAAGTAAATAATAACTGGAACAATAACAGAGAATTAAAAGTAGAGTTGCTGTTGAAACTAATCAAACAGTGAACACTAGTATGCAGTAACAAAGACAATAACAATATGTGTTCTATCGAATCTAATCGTGTAGATACACAAATTGTTTTAAAAGAAAAGTAAATAACTAGAACAAGAGAATTTTATTAAAACTAAAAGAGAGTACAGAATTATGAGATGCTTTTTACAATGGTTACAATCACATATTTATAGATGAGAAGGGGAAAACCCTAACTAGGTCTATGAATAAATGGCCCTCCTCATTCATGAATATTTCTTGCCTTCCTTGACTACCTGATTGGAGAAAATCTGGGCATATCATGGTAAATATTTTCCACATCTTTCAATTTTCCCATGTGGCTTGATTGATAGAAGATTGCATCTAATTAATTCTTCCAAACTAGGACGCTTATCAGACTCCAAAGGCAATATAAGATAAAATCTTCAAAATTGGTTTTTCTTCTTGGTAACAATTCAATCAGAAATTCTTCTAATTGAAATTGAATGATTTGAATTTACTTCCATGATGAGAACATGGCTATTGCTGAGATGTTAACTGGTGCACATCATAAATACATACACATGAGTATGTGTATGTATATATATAACATAACAATAATCCAGATATTTCTCAAAGCAAAGGGGCCAGTGTGAACGCGCTCCGTTTCTTTGGCAAAAAGTGAGCTTGACGGGGTTCGAACTCAGGTCTCTCAGCACCAATTCCTATGCCTTTACCAGTGAGCTACCACTTCTTTTGCAATTGAAATGAATTTGATGTGAGGAAGTAGCTCTTTCTTGTAGTTGGCCTTTGATTTGAATTGAAGGAGGCATTTCTTGACATCCTGTAAAAACATACAAAAGTAACCAAAGGATCATTTATTTATTTACAAAAGATAAAGCATAAGAGTAATAAAATAAACACTTTTCAGTGTCAATCACCTCCCCTGCACCGGGAGCCACGGGAAAATCCCGAAATTGCCATATAGGCCTTCTGATCTCAAAAAGAAAAAGAAAAAGCCAAGTGGCTAGCCAATAGGCTCATAAAATCATCATCACCCAAACAAAACAGTAAATTATAGTAAACATGTACCTATTTGTCGGGCAAACAAATTTTATTCTCTGCTCTATACTCCTTGCTATGACCTGTTCAATGTAAGTACATGTATATGCAAGCAAATGCGACCAATTTCAATACAATTCAATATTTGGTACAATTAGGCGTAATGGTTCAAAATTGTCAAACAAATAAACAAACATCAATCAATTAGTGGATTAACGTTTCAAATTCATAATTTTGATATATACAAAAAATCATGTTTTTGATGCTAATTCACAACAAATAAATCTATCTATATAAGTTTTGGTTCTCACACCAGTCTAATGGAAATATATAGAAATCACACCTTCGAAACACGAACATAAATATTGATGATGCCATGGTCATTATCAACATCATCTCCGGGCGACTAGGATGTGATTCTATATCTATCCGGTATATTAAAACTTCGAATATACGTTCATGACGCGTATATGCAAAATCTTTATATAGCGGATTGTCCAAATTCAAAATAAATAAATATTCAAATACGTAGAATTGATTTAAATTTTCAAAACAAAAATTGGTTTTCATTTGAAATATATACTCTTCACACCCGTTCTAGGATACTACTGATCCTATCTCTAACGAGTCATTCTAATTGGATATTACTAATCCAATATCTGATGAATCCTTTTGTATGGTTCTAATGTGTCTTGTCCTCGAGCTCAGTAAACCAAAGCTCCGATACCAACTGTAAGAACCCATAACTTCCTCGTGAAGGAAAGAGCGGATACTTTGAGAACAACAAACATCGAAACACAGACAGAAGAACATTTCATTGTTTATTACAACAATTCCATCAGAATACAAGAATATACAAAGTATAAATGAATAAATTACATTCGAAAATTATCAGAGATTACAATAAATTACATAGCAGCGGAAAAACAATATAAAACACAACTGAAAGTAATGCACGGATACAGAGCTTTCCGAGCATCGTTCCAGCTGTAAATAAGAATCCTGTGAATATAAATCTGTAAAACCAAAACTACTAGCTGCCCGTGTGGAAAATAGGGGCACCCAGAGTTTAGGTTAAAACAATAAACTCCAGGTCAGTCATGTGACTGGTGTGAGAACTAAAACAGTTATTAATATTGATTTTAAAGTTAGGTAAATCAAGGGACCACGCCGTATAACACGGAACGGGTTTCCTCCCAAGAATACCAGTGCATAGAACAAACAACGCAATGCTAAATAAAGAAAAATGAAGTTGTTATAAGACCCAGGTCCCATCACACAATGCAACGCAAGCCGGAGGATAGGGTTTTGACCTTATAACAGCCAAAGCATGCTTGATACGTTTAAAACACATTATTTGATACGATTATAGGTGCATAGTGCCAAAATAGTTTCAATCATAAGTATCAATCATAGGCGGCATAGCTACCATCTACTATGTCGCCATACTAGGCTCTACAAATAAAACCGAAACACACGTATTGGAAATTGGATTCCATCATGAGTCGAGGCAAGGGGCAAGCTCCTCTCCGCGTTCGAGACACTCTAGCAAATGTCCCAGGACCCCACTATGATCCTTGGATCTTCAGGGCCGGTCCTCACCTAACTTTGGAGGATTAATTATTCCTGAACACACGTTTCCCGGTCCTTACAGACCTATATCCGAGGCGCCTCGTAAACAACAACCACACAGGTGAAAAGTATATAAATGTCAGGGCTGGTAGGTCACTGACACCACCCTAGCTAGAAAGAAACGTCGTGCTCTCCCTGCAGTCACTATCCCGTTTTTGACTCATACCGAGGTGTGAGGCTCGCGAATTCACTTTATACACAAAGCTACGCCACATAGGCCGTGCTTTGATCATCAACCACAAGATTTTTCTTTTCAACAGAAGCCCTGATCAATTGCCACTTACGCATGACACACTGGCAATTCACTCCATGCGACTGATGTCCATCGATATACAACCTCTGAGCTCGTACATCTAAGAGAAGGGCGTTAAGCAAGAGAATAAATTCTCCGCCGCCAAACAGATGTATATTTAATATAGATCAATCAACACAGAGTAAAATCCAATGTCAAACACACAATCCATTTACAAGTTCGTTCTGGGTCTGAACGAAACCAAAGGCACTTTCCTCGCATATCCATCCATCTCCAAGTACGTCTGGACGACCACCAACTGTTTCCCTCATCTTGGGTGTACAGCCCAATCGAGATCATCAGTAATCACCCAAACGATGTGAAGACTTCCGGTCTTCAACCACCGTCTTCATCTTCGACATCTCGTCGAATCGGTTATTCATAATGGGTATAAACCCAGCCTTTCTGAATAACCCACGTATACGATAAACAAATATTACACAAACTCAACAAACGCCTCATTCCAATTCAGTATATCCTTTTATTCATGAAATCACATTCTTAGGGAAAGGTTCCCATTAATTTTATCCAAGATAAATTCTTCTAAATTTATTCTTTAATCTTCCTTTGGATATCATTTCAAACTAGTCGGGATTAGCGAACCACACCGAAGTAATTATTTATTTTATTTCCCAATCCCAACCTATTCATCCCATGGAGCAAAACTGGTAATACTCCATACCTAACACCACGGTGTTGTTTGGTAAAATTAATTACCATTTCACGTTCAAATCTAATTACAGATTTAACTATCGCTTGGGAGAAAAACTGGTGATACTCCACTCTCAATCACTTTTCAGATTTGATAATTTAAATTATCAATTCACATTTTAATCTAATTAAAGATTCATTAAAACTCCACTTAGTTTTAATCCTTTCAAAAATCAATATTCTGCCTTTAACTGGGTTAAAGAACCAATGTCATCTAAAACACGATTCACAACAAAGCCAAATCACATTTGAAATTAAATACAAGGCTCTGAATAGAAAATATACCGGCTTATATTCAATATCAAATTCTGAAACCAACAAATATTGTATTGGAAATAACGATATAAAATATATCTTTCAAATTCCCATAACAATATCTGTATAGTCACGAAATCCAACATCGAAATATTCCGAAGATAATTTCGATTCAACTCCAGTACAATCCACGTATTGGGAATATTGATTGTTTTTAAAATCACTTTCAAATTCAATTTATTTATTTCAAAAATAAATTGATTTTAATTCTAGTTCAAAACTAGTTCATTTCGATAAAAATCTATTTTTGTCTTTTCAAATGTGGAATTCTTCAGCTCAGTTTTTCCCAAATCATTTCTTATGATTTTACACAAATTATTGATATTTTTAATAATTTTATCAAGGCCCGTACAGTCGATTTCCATCAACGGCCATCGAACTGCACTTACAGCGATCTTTTCCAAATTTGATTTGGACATAATACCAAATCCAACTTTTAGATTTCATATTTCTAATATTCATTGGAAAGCTCTTTTCGATACGAACCCAACGGTTCCGGTTTTAGGAGAATCCGACGGTCGGATCTCCCGCAACGTCAACTCGAAGTCAATGGTCGAAATTCACGAACTGCCGCGGCACGGCGCGTTCTATTCAAGCCATTATATATAATATATATATATATTATATATTTCATTGATTTCCTTTTAAAACGAATTTTATAAATAGTTCTGAATTCGTTTTAAAACAATTTCAACTTCATCTTCAATTTCGAATCGATTTGATTTCAATTCGAATTCATTTCAATTTTATTTAATTCGAATTCAAATTCGTTTCAATTCAATTCAAATTCTAATTCGTTTCAATTCAATTCAATTTGAATTTAAATTCATTTCTATTCAGTTCGAATTCAAATTCGCTTTCTATTCAATTTGAATTCAAATTCACTTTCTATTCAGCTCGAATCGAATTCATTTTCTATTCGATTCGAATTCATTTCAAATTGATTCAATAAAATTTCAATTTAAATTTTTATCCAATTTAATTTGAATTTCATTTCAAAATATTAAATTTTGAAATCACTTTTCAATATTCATTATAAAACGAATAAAATCGATATAAATATCGTTCACGACAAAATAGCGCGTCTCTAATCAACACGGCTTTATATTTTTCAAAAACTTCGTTATTCTATTCAACAAATGAATATATATTCTATTCAACACATGAATCTATATTTCTTTCAACACTTGAATAATCTCAAAAAATGAGTACTGTCAACACATCACTATTTTTGTTATGTAAAATATTTTATAAAATTATGGTATCTATCGTTTAATTTTTTATTAGACTTCAACCGTAAAGTAGTTCTAATTTTAAATATGATGAAGATGTAAATTTTATTATTAAAATATTTTACTCAACACATAAATAGTTTCAACAAATGAATTTTCTTTTATAATATTCATTATTTTCCCGATTGGAATGAGGCCCAATCAATCACCATATAATGTTAATTATATGTATTCCACACAACACATGTATATAAAAGCAATGATTAACAATCAACCATCATCCAAGGTGCACCACACAACTGCACAAGCATCAAATATAAATAATTAACGCTTACACAGTCTATTGACCAATCGATCGACATACAATTAAATAATTTGGATTAGTGTACCCAAATATCATCCCAACACCCATGTGGGGTTTCAAATCAACAAACACAGATTTTTATTTGTGCAGTTGGGCGATGTGTAAAATTTATCATCCCAATCAATATCAGTCAAATCAGTGTATATAAACAAATCGGCCGATTTGTTTATAAATATTTATTTATTCTCTTTCACGTTAAAAATTATATTTTTAACGATAATTAATTTATTTCAACACATGAATTTATTTCATTATCTATTTCACATCAACTTCACAAACAAATTTTCACAACATATCAATCAAACAAACAAGCCATCCATGGTCTGTGGATGACGGGTGCTGCTAAGCACCGTCTGCATCCTAGTATATATATATATATAACTAGAAAAAGAAATTGAAGAGTGAGAAATTCTCACCGAAAGCTATCCCAACTCCACGACTCTTCTTATGTAGAAATCTTCGTCGTTCTCTCCCTTTGTCACTTTCGTTGCCCGTATTCACTACATATATAAAAATCATATTTTTACTTCGCTACATATAGATAAAATTTCTATTTTTACACCGCTATTCTCTATATAAAGATTTCTCCCTTTCTATTATAAAGATTTCGCCTTTTCATATATAAATATTTCACCCTTTCAAATATAAATATTTCACCTTTTCATATATAAATATTTCACCTTTTCATTTATAAAAATCTCTCCTTTTCATTTATAAAAATCTCACCTTTTCATTTATAAAGATTGAATTTTTATCTTACTACACATATAAAAATCAAATTTTTATATACTCTAGCTTATAAAAATTATATTGTTAAGATTTCCATAATATAAAAATCACATTTTTCTTTGCTATATGGATAAATAAAAATCACTACTTTTTCTTACTAATGAATAAATAAAAATTACTACTTTAAAAATTGAAGATAAATTCAATATTTTATGTAGAAGAACATATTTTTACAACGCCAAAATATATACAAAAATTCACATTTTTATATTATCAAAACCATATATATATATATTTCTATATTTTCAGATTTTTAAATCCATAAAAGTCCTATTTTTATTCAATTAATTCATAAATAAACTTGTAAAAATAAAACCGAAAAGCTCACTTTGGAAGGGGAAAGGTCTGAGCGTTCGTTGTTGCTTGCTGAAGTGGTGGAGGAGGGCGGAGTGGTTCAGCGTCGGGTTGGGGTTAATTTGGGTTTGGGGATTGGGGGTCGCGGGTTCATGGGGAGGAGAGAGGGGGGTAGCGGAGGAGAGGAGGGTCGGAGGGGGCGGTCGGTGCGAGGCTGGGCACGGCGCAGGGTTTCAGGAGGAGCGGAGGGAGGAAGGTTTGGGGAAGAAGAAGAAGGAAGAGGATGAGGCGGTAGAAGGAGGAAGTGGGGGAAGAAGGAGGAGGGGGAGGCGGAGGTCAGAACGGGGAGGGGGGGGGGGTGGCGGCCATCGCCAGGGGCGCGGCTACGCCTTCTTCTTCCTTTTTTTTTATTTCGAATTCTGATTTAATCGGGGGGGCCTGAACGGTTAAGGAGAGGGCTTTTTTTTAATTATTTTATTTTCCACCAAAAAGAAACTTTTATTTTCGACCTCTAAACGAGGCCCACCGCCTGTCGTCCATTGCTAATTACCCCCATTCCGAACACAATGGGATATGTATCATAGGATGATTCGATCATTTCGATCAGTTTTCATCAAAATCAACATATAACTCTATTATTGAATTTGAGCGCGCATTTCAATTTACCGGGGTCACATACTAACTCTATAAATTCCAGAAAAATATTTTCTAGCTTCGTATTGATGATACGGTCCTAACAAAACTAGTTTCGTCGAATTCTGAGACCGTTGGAAAAATGGCCAATTTCCAGTCGATTAAAATCAAATGAAAATGGTCAAATGCGTTTTCCTTTGCCACGCTCACATATTGATTCGAAAAGTTATGAAATTTGGAATCTAGCAATAATTTGACATCACGGACCAACAAAAGTGGTTTCGTCGAAATCCGAGGTCGTTTGCAAAATAGCTATTTTTAAGGGCCTGAATTCCATAGCGACTATTCAGAATTTTTAACTGGACATATCTTTTGATTCCCGCTATGAAATTTCAATTTTCCGGATTCATTGGAAAGATATTCTCAAATAGATCCTATTATTTTTGGTTTTGCTAAAAATCCGGTTTGTTTTGCACCCGGTACATTCAATTGAAGTTTGAAATCGAATTATCGAACTACCGCGCCATTTTCAATTATATTTATATTTATATATAATTATTTATATTCTAACGACGACGCGTATAATATATACGTCGAATTCTATTCATAATATATTTCTCGTCGATATTTTTTAAAATAATTCATTTTAAATGTTCAAAATTCGCTAAAATCGCCAAAATAAAAATTTTAAACTGGCCCAGATTTTCGGGTTGTTACAATTTTCATATTAAAATTAAAATTTCTATTTTATACAATTCCAATATCCTTTCTGGAATTAATTATTTTTATAAATTCAACATAGTTGAATTTTAGTTATAAACCCATACGGATTATTCCAATTCAATTCATATTTTGAACGTCGAAATAAATCCATCGTTTTTCCTTTTAAGTGATTTCCAATCCCCTTTTTAAATTCATACTTGAATTTAAATTTATAAATTATCCAGTGATAATTTCTTTCTTATATTTATAAATATCGTTTATACGTTACTCTTCATGTCCTAAATATTAAAACAATTTTCTATTTCAAATTCCATTTGAAATCCCATTTCCACATTGGGAAAAAATTAAATTCTTCTTTTTAAATTCGTACTTTAATTTAATATTGTCCAGTGATGATTTTTCCTTTCCATTTTAAACATCATTTAGAAATTCATCTACTGTTTTTTATTACTAAAATCAAGTAAATATTTTATAACATTTCTAATTTGGAAAAAATCCCTTTTAAAATCTGAAAATCCCTTTTTTGATAATTTTAAATATAAATATCTAGGGCCAGTGATATTTAAACATCAATACACACACAAACCATCAATAACAATTCAACATATCGCACATATATATATTTGTGTGTGTGTGTAAGAGAGAGAGAGTGTGTGTGTCTAAACAATGATAAATAAATTTGAGGAATCCAGTTGGATCCCCTCCAACCTATTTTCCCAGAATCCATAGGATATCGCGGTATGAAGGTCATCCACTGTAATATATGTGGGACGCATAGGGTCATCCGCTAATGATACTACAGGCATCCACTAATGGTACTACAAGAAATATCCCATATATATGTGTATATATATATATATATATAATAGCCACAACCACCAAGCCTAAATAACTAACCACAATTTATAAATAACAGCAATGCAACTAATTAACCTACAAATAACATATAAATTGTAACATCCCGGAAAATACGAGCCAATTTAAAATTTTTAAATTGGTTATTTTGAAGAAATTAGAGCAATTGAAATAGAATATTTCAATAAAATGAAGAGTTAGAAATGGTGCGGCAGTTAGAAAATTTGAATTCAAACTTTGACTGACTGTACCGGGTGCAAAAAGAAACAGATTTTAGTGAAACCAAAAATATTTAAATCTGTTTATGAATATCTTTTTAATGAATCTGAAAAATCAAAGTTTCATAGCGGGAATCAAAAGTTATGGTCAAATGAGTTTTCAGAAAGGTCGCTATAGAGAATATATAGCCCTTGAAAATAGACATTTTGCAAACGACCTCGGAATTCGACGAAACCACTTTTGTTGGATCCGGGATGTCAAATTATAGATAGGTTTCAAATTCCATAATTTTTGAAGTTAATATGTGAGCGTGGCAAAGGAAAATGTGTTTTCTCAATTTTTGTTAAATTGGGTCGACCAGAAAATGGCCATTTTTCAAACGGTCTCAGAATTCGACGAAACTAGTTTTGTTGGGACCGTATCGTCAAAACATAGCTAGATTTATTTTTCTGGAATTTTTCGAGTCAGTTTGTGGCCTTAGCAAATTGAAATGTACGTTCAAATTGAATATTGAATGTTTTATATTTTAATTTGAAGAATAACTGACTATAGCAGTTGAATGGGGCTATGAAACATATCCCATTGTGTTCGGAATGGGGGTATTTAGCTAGGGCGACAGTCGTTGGGTTCGGATTGGAGTTCGTATTTAGAAACACTATTTTAAAAATTAAATAAAGCACGGGCCAATCATATTTTTCCATCATAATTTAATTTTATAAAAATCTCAAACCACACTCCCCCTCCCCCCCCCCCCCCCCCGGGGTCACTCGCTTTCGACGACGAACCCCCTTCCCCCGTTCCCGACCATTTTCCGGCGAAACCACTCACCCTTTCACCTCGACCCAGTTCAACTTTTTGAAGCCCTCTTCCTCCTCTTCAAATCCATTCCTGTGGCACCCCTCCTCGTCTCGTATTTCGTGAGAATGACCTCCCCAAAGTTTCACCCTTTCCGCCGCCGCCACCATCGCTAGAGGAAATCGAGCCAAATCGCGACCCCACCCCTAGGCGCGCCTCTCGGAGTGCTACGACGTGGTGCTACTCGATTTCAGTATAGTGCTACGGATTTTGTAAAAAATCAAAACCTAGTTTTGAAGAATTTCAGAAGGTAACGGTTTAATTTATTTTAAACTGTTCTATAGCACTTTAAAGCGCTACGGTTTATGATTTTACATTAAAAATCGTATTTTTTGCTATGTTGACGAAATTCGATGAAACAGGAGACATCGGGACCGTGTCAACGCTCTCCACATTCTAGAAGTGTCCATGGATTTTTCTGAGCTCGCTACGATTTTTAGCAAAGCAACAAACCAATGTGAGATTTCTAAACTGAAATGAGAATGGAAATGCATTGTGTAAGTAATATAAGCAAAGTATAAATTATATACACATTGTATACCTCATGTACATGTGTTGTATAAGTTATATAAGCGAAGTATAAATTGTACATGCATTATATAAATCATATGTGTTGAAATGGAAGTGAAATATACTTATATATACTCCCCTCGTCCACAAACCATGGACGATAATTATTTATTGTGAATTAGTGTGAAAATTTTGGTGAATAATGCGAATGGTTGATAGAATTGTTTGTGGTTGATATTGTTTGACTATGGTTGAAATATACCCGTTTGTGGTCGAAAAATACGCGTTTGTGGTTGAAACAAAATTAGAATAGATTGTGGAAAAGAAAAACATACTTGCCTGCGTGCGAACTAGATGTATGAAATCCCCATTGTAAAAAACCGCGAGGTTTTAAGGTAGAGCGAGGAGCTGTGCTCGGGACGGTGCCGGTTTTAGATACCCTGCCGTTATGCTGCCGAAATTTTCAATAATATTCATGTGTTAGAATTATTTCATGTGTTGAAACTATTTTCATGTGTTGAAACTATATTCTTGTGTTGAAACCATGTTCATGTGTTGAATAGAAATTCATAAGCTGAATAGAAATTCATGTGATGAATAAAATTCTTTGAAAACAAAATTAACATTTTATCACATATATAGAATATATAAAATATTCATGTTTTGCATAAATTGTTTTAACACCAAAATTCACATTTTTATTATATATATAAACTATAGAAAACATTCATGTGTTGAATAAAGGACTAGAACGATAAAAATCATATTTTCATCGTATGTGTGAAGTGGAAAGCATTCATGTGTTGAATATATAGATTGAACAATAAAATCTACATTTTTATTGTGAATATGAAGTGCTAAGAATGTTCATGTGTTGAATAAATATTTGTTCGCTAGAAATATTATTTTTAGCTTAGTTTCGCACATATATATATACATGTGTTGAACAGGAAAATGGATTAGCTGTTGAGTAAGGAATTTATTTGTGTGCCCGACAAATAGGTAAACCTTAATGAGTTGGATGTGCAATATTATTATATCAACTCCTATGAATGCCATTGGATGCGGAGTGCTGGTTGTTCTGTGTGTAATAATAAACGTCGCCATAGTATAGTAACAATTAATTTTGAAATACACTACATGGCATATATCTTGAAGATAGGCATACTTCATCATATACCGCATAAGCATTTGGAGCTTGTGTGACGAGGTTGAAGATTTACCATACGAGCGAGAGGCTTGTATGGCGATGACTGTATATTACAGGTTGAACTGATGACTGATATGGACTATGTAAAATGTAACGGTAAATTGCCAGATTAATATAAACCCCACACGGGTCTGGAGATGACAATAAACACGTCTTTCTGGTCATTAAGGTACAAAAATCATTTATAGGGTGACGAGAATTTATTCTCTGGAGTTATCATCTATACACACTCCCATGTGGACACCGGAATATATCACTATAAATATATGCATGCTTATTAGGATTTATTGGGTACCTAATACGGCCAAATAAATTTACAAACCCCTTCCCGTACAAAGGAGGTTATGGCGAAATTTTCTGAAATTTAAAGGCGTTAGTGAAATATTTGAAGTGAAAACGATATTGAAACCGTCAAATAAATTATATATATATATAAATTAAATAAAACGAATCGAGCCCCTGCAGTTCACGTTTTGAAATCGTAACTTTAAACGATTATACCGAAAAATCCGACCATCGGATTTTGACGAAACTAGAACCGTTGGGTTCGCTTTGGAAATATCTTTCCAACGATATAAACTTTGTTGAGATCCAACGGTTAGATTTTCCGATATGTGTAAAACAAATTTGGAGAAAAGCAGCGCAAGTGCCTCGGCATTACCTGAAACGTCGTTTAATTAAATAGGGACATTTTTTAAATAAATAAAAATGGAGATATATCGTTATAAAATATTATTGACGACATGGAATGGAAATAAACTGATTATACTTGGTTTGCTTGTCACTTGATGGTTGAATGTGTTTGACATGAAAATTATACTAAAGAACTGAAATGTGAATGTCAAATAATTTAACCATGGGAAGAATTGATATGAAATCTAAATATACGTGAATTATTTGAAAAGACCGAGTTAATTCTCATTTCAAATAATTGATCGACGATTGGAAGTCGAAGAGATAAAGATGGTTCAAGACCGGCGATCTTCACATTGGATGGATGGGCGCTACTGATGCTCGTGATTGGAGTAGCTACCTTGAAAGGGCTGAAGTGGTAGCCGTCCAGACGTATTTGTTGATTGTACGGATATGCGAGGAATATGGTGCCTCGTGCTTCGTTCAGACCCAGAACGAACTTGTAAATGGACTGTGTGTCTGACATTGGATTTTGTTCTATGCTGATTGATCTCTGTTAAATATATATCTGCTTGGCGGCGGAGTATTTATTCTCTTGCTTAACGCCCTTCTCAGAGACGTACGAGCACAGAGGTTATATATCGATAGAAATCAGTCGCATGGAGTGAATTGCCTGTGTGGCACGCCTAAGTGGCAGATGATCACGGCTTCTGTTGAAAAGCAAAGTCTTGTGGTTGATGATCAAAGCACGGCCTGAGTGGCGTAGCTTTGTGTATAGCGTTGATTCGCGAGCCTCACACCTCGGTATGAGTCAAAAAAGGGATAAGGACCCAAGGAGTGCACGTCGTTTCTTTCTAGCTATGGGTGATGTCAGTGACCTACCAGCCCTGACATTTATATACTTTTTACCTGCGTGGTTATTGGAATGCGAGGCGCCTCGATTATCAGTCCTATAGGACCGGGAAACGTGTGTTCAGGAATTGCCAATCATCAAAAGTAAGAGAGGACCGGCCTTGGAGGTTCCAAGGATCGCTGTGTGTGGTCCTGAGATATTTGCTAGAGTGTCTCGAATCGGAGCGGAGCTTTCCCCTTGCCTCGACTCATGATGGAATCCAATTTCCAATACGAAATTGCAGATTTGATTGTATTACTAGTATGGCGACATAGTGGTATGGGGCACTTATGCCACCTATGATTGAATTTGCTTTTGAAACATATATGCACTAGTAATAATATCAAACACTTTTGTTTTATATGTATCAAGCATTTCTTGGCCATTATAAGGTAAAACTCTATCCTCCGGCCTGTGTTTCATTGTGTGATGGGACCTGAGTCTTATAATAGCTTCATTTTTATAAAAAGCATTGCGATGATTTAATAATTTAATTTATTTCATGCATTGGAAATCACTGGAGTAAACCCGTTCCGCGAAAGTGGCGTGGTCCTATGATTCGCCTTATTATTGTTGTTTAATTAGTTAAGTAGATTTCTCATACCAGTCCCATGACTGACTCGTAGTTTGTTTCACCTTGCAAACTCGGGTGCCCTTATTTTCACACGGGCAGCCTAGTACTACGTAGCATGACATATTTTTGCTTTGGAACTTCAGCAGAGAGTGCATCTTTTGGCTCATATGGCGAGGCTTGATTTCTCAGTATTTTGACTATTGATTTCTGCCATTATTATGTATGTATATGATTCCTCTTCTAGCGATGTAGACCGATATTTCTTTTATGTACTCTCATGTGTATATGTACCGCTTATGGCGATGTAGACTGATCAAGTACTTTTATGCACTAAGTTGTATCCTACATTGTGCTATCTGATGTTGTAACATATTATGATTCCGCTGTCATATATATGTAAATTATTTTATTTGCTGCTTTTGCTATTATCTGTACTCTGCTAATGATGATTAATGTGTTATATTCCAATGATTATCCTTAACACCGTCGTACGGGGTTTTGGGATCGTCACAGGTGGTATCAGAGCTTTGGTTAACCTTAGTTCTGGAATTTAACACATTAAACACCTCATCAAAATAGAATCAGTAGTGTTATAAGGCGAGTAGCTCATTAGAGATAGGACTAGTAATGTCCTAGAATGAGGTAAGCAGAATAGCAAAAATAATCTGATCAGTATATCATTGTCTTTCCTTAAGTTCTTCTGCTGTGTCGTATATTAAAATTATCGTTTCTGAGGGCTGACTCTTTTCTTGCTTATACAGAACTTGATAGATGGCTACCCGAGCAGCAGCAGCTAGAGGAGGCCGAGGAGGCCAAGGAGGCTGAGGTAGAGGACGAGGAGATGTTCCCGCTACAGAAGGGCCTTTGATACAACCACAAGCCGCTCAGCCACTCAAACTAGACCGAGTGGCAAAGAGATACAAAAATCTCGGGGCCAAAACCTTCTCAGGAACAGTCACAGTGATAGATGCCTTAGCATGGTTGAAAACTTGCGAAAAATCTTAGGTGGCTTAAGACTAGGAGATCTAGATAAGGCATTCATGGGCGCCTGGCTTTAACAAGATGAGGCAAAATTATGGTGGGAGGCCATCACCGTTGAGGATCAAAATGTAGTGAGAACTTGGGACGAGTTCAAGGCAATGTTTAAGGAGAAGTTCATCCCAGAATAAGCGATGGAGCGCATGCGCGATGAATTTTCCAATCTCCAACAAGGAGACCTCTCCGTGCAGGACTACCTTAATAAGTTCACGCAGCTATCTCGTTACGCCCTAGAGCTTATCACGACTGAAAAGGCGAAGAACAAAATGTTCATACATGGGCTAAAGCGTAAGTATCAAGATAGAGCCATGAGCCACATCAAACTCGCATTTGCAGACTTAGTGGAAATGGCCTGTAATTATGAAGACTAGGACCAGAGGAACCTCGATCTAGACCGCACCAAGAGTCAAGCGGGAAACAAACGCAAGACTTCTGTGAACCAACCTGAGTCCAGCAACGCAGCATCCACAAATCAGCAAGCTAGCAAGCAACCTAAGGAAAGCTATTTTAATTGTGGAAAGATGGGATACTACTCCAATGTGTGCACAACTCCAAAGCGGCAAAGGTCAAACTCACAAGGCTCAAGCCAGAACTCTCAGAACTCTAGATCATGCTTCAACTGCCGCTGAACAGGACATCTCATCAAGGATTGTCCATTGCTTAAGAAGGCAGAAGTTGCACATGTTTATGACGGGGCGAACCCGCCAGCTGCTTCAGATGGAGCAGGTAAATTCAATGTTTTGGGAGGTACCCTTACAATTAAAAATATTCCTGTTTCTGTACTATTTGACACTAGTGCATCACATAGTTTTATTGCAAGTAATATAGTCAAAAAGTTAAAACTAAAGATAAGAGTCCTTAAAGAACCGATTAGAGTTCATAATCCGATAGGAGGATCTCTTGTTCTTAGTTCATATTGTAGAGTGCCAGTCTCTTATTCTTTCTACAAGTTTTCTTTTGATTTGATCAACATGGATTTTCCTGAGTTCGATATCATTCTCGGGATAGATTGGTCAACGAAATACGAGGCCGAAGTAAAATGTGCTGAAAGAGAAGTTGAAATTAAAACGAAGCTTGATATATTACAGTACCATGCCATGGTTCAGATCCGGATAGAAAAGAATTTTGGTCTGCGCTAGAAGTTGTTCCCACCTTATTAGAAAAGATTCCTATTGTTAAAAACTATGCGGATGTGTTTGAAGAAGTCGAAAACTTACCTCCGCAAAGGGAAATTGAATTCAGAATTGATCTAATTCCGAATGCCAGACCAGTGGTACATCCAATTCGAAGGATGACTCCAAAAGAAAAAGAAGAATTAGGCGATCAAAATCGTCAACTGCTATGGAAGGGTATGATCAGACCTAGCTTTTCTAGTTAGGGTGCAGCTGTAGTGTTTGTTCCTAAGTCAGACGGTACTCACCGATTGTATGTTGATTACCGTGACCTCAACAAGCAGACACTCAAAAACAAATATCCATTACCCCGCATCGTTGATTTGTTAGACCAATTAAATGGAGCAGAGTATTTTCCAGAGTGGACCTAGCTACGGGTTTCCATCAACTGAGAATTGCCGAAGTGTATGTTCCTTTGACAGCTTTCAGAGGTCCAGACATATTTTATGAGTGGTTAGTAATGTCGTTCGGCTTATGCAACACTCCAGCATACTTCGTCGATTTAATGAATAGTGTGTTCAGAGAAGTTCTGAATAAATTCATTCTAGTATTCATCGATGATATTTTAATCTACTCCAAATCAGAAACCGAGCATGAAAAACATTTAGAACAAGTATTAGGGATTCTGAGAAAGAACGTCTTCAAAGCTAAAATTTCTAAATGCATCTTGTGGCAAAATGAAGTGAAGTTCCTTGGCCATGTCGTGTCAAAGGAAGGAATTTCTGTAGATCCGAGCAAAATTACAGCAGTCCAAGACTGGAAATAGCATACTACACCCACCAAAGTTCGAAGTTTTCTTGAGTTGGCTAGTTATTATCGGAAATTTGTTAAGGATTTTTCGAAGATATCCAGTCCATTAACAAAGGTTACAAAGAAGCACGAGAGATTTAAGTGGACTTCCGACAGTGAGGAAGCTTTCCAGGAATTGAAATCAAAATTGACAGCTGGTCCAGTATTAACCATTATCGACGGTAATCAGGATTTGACGGTATGGACGGATGCTTCTATTAAAGGTCTAGGAGCAGTATTCATGCAAAGAGGCCAAGTAGTCGCTTATGTAAGCCGTCAGCTGAAACCGCATGAGAAGAATTATGTAACTCGTGATCTTGAGTTGCTACCCATCGTCTTTGCTTTGAAAATCTGGAGGCATTACTTATTGGGTGAGAAATTTGAATTGTTTACAGACCATCAATCATTGAAGTATTTGTTCACCCAGAAAGATCTAAACTTGAGACAGCATCATTTGCTAGAATTTCTTGCAGCATATGATCTAGATATCCTGTATACGCCGGAAAAGGCTAATGTAATAGCAGATGCGCTCAGCAAAAAGAATGAAATCATTGCCATTTTTATCATTACGTCTTCATTGAATGACAAGATCTCTGTTCTTCAGTAAAACGACAATTTTGTTAAAGAGATGACCAAAAGAATTCAAAAAGGTGAAGACTCCAGTTTCTAAGTGGATAGTGAGGGAGTTCTGAGATTAAAAGGAAGAATTTGTGTTCTCGACATCCCTGAGCTCAAAAGAGAGGTGCTTGATGAATGCCACAAGTCCAAACTTTGCGTTTATCCTAGAGTGAGTAAGATTTATAATGATATCAAGTGCACGTTCTGGTGGAAGGCAATGAAGAGGGACATTTCTTTATATGTTAGTAGGTGCTCTACTTGCCAACTAGTCAAGAGCGACCAACAAAAACTGGCCGGATTGTTGCAACCGTTGGAAATTCCAGGTTGGAAGTGGGAACAGATTTCCATGGATTTCATAAATGGTTTTCCCCGAACCAAGAAAGGTAATGACAGTATTTGGGTGATCGTAGATCGCTTCACGGAGACCGCCCATTTCATACCTGTCAGATCCAATAGAACCGCCCAAAGTCTAGCACAGATTTATTTCAAAGAAATTGTTAAGCTGCATGGAGTTACCATCAGCATAGTCAGTGATAGAGATCCAATATTTGCTTGCAAATTCTGGGAGGCATTCCAGACAGAATTGGGAACAAAACTGAACCTGAGCACTGCATATCACCCTCAGACAGATGGCCAAACTGAGAGGGTGAACATAATTCTAGAAGATTTACTACGGGCTTGCATTATTGATTTTGGCGGATCGTGGGAAGATCACTTGCATTTGGCCGAATTCTCATATAACAACAGCTATAAAGCAAGTTTGAAAATGTCGCCATTTGAAGCATTATACGGTAGACCGTGCAGATCTCCTGCATGTTGGGTAGAACTTAGCAACAGGCTTGTGTTGGGACCCGATATGATTCGAGAAGCCTCAAATAAAGTCGATTCCATTAGGAAACGATTGCGAACTGCTCAAAGCCGACATAAAAGTTATGCAGATTCAAGAAGAAGAGATTTATCATTCACTGTTGGTGATTATGTTTATTTGAAAGTTTCTCCAATGAGAGGAGTAATCCAGTTTGGTAAAACTGGGAAGTTGGCACCTAGATTTATTGGTCCCTTTCCTATACTTGAACGAATTGGAACTCTTGCTTATATGGTTCAATTACCTGATTGGTTGCCTGGAGTACATAATGTGTTTCACGTATCTCAACTTAGAAGACATGTGCATGATTCAGGTCTTGTTGTAGAAGAAGCAGCGCAACAGGACTTGGAAATTACTCCAGAATTAGCAGTCAGAAGAGAGTCGTTAAAAATTGTTGGCAAAGAAACTAAAGAGCTAAGGAACAAGAAGGTTCATTTAGTTAAAGTGCAGTGGAGTAGTGATCCTAGAGACTATACTTAGGAAACTGAGGAAAGCATTAAGCAATCTTACCCCCAAATGCAGAGTGGACATCTTTGACTAACTCCGGTGCAAGGTACCTTTACAATACTTTGCATTTCCATTTCTGTTTCCTACTGTATTGCTGTTTCCTTTTCGGGGACGAAAAGTTTTAAGAGGGGGAGATTGTAACAACCCAAAAAAACAAGCTAATTTAAATTTTTTTAATTGGTTATTTTAAAGAAATTAAAGCAATTGAAATAGAATATTTCAATAAAATAAAGAGTTAGAAATGGTGCGACAAGTTGAAAATTTGAATTCAAACTTTGACTGACTGTATCGGGTGCAAAACGAAATGGATTTTAATAAAACCAAAAATATTTAAATTTTCTTATGAATATCTTTCTAATGAATCCGAAAAATTGAAGTTTCATAGCGGGAATAAAAAGTTATGGCCAAATGAATTTTCAGAAAGGTCGCTATAGAGAATATATAGCGCTTGAAAATAGACATTTTGCAAATGACCTCGGAACTCGACGAAACCACTTTTGTTGGAACTAGGATGTCAAATTATAGTTAGGTTTCAAATTCCATAATTTTTGAAGTTAATATGTGAGCGTGGCAAAGGAAAATGTGTTTGGTCAATTTCTGTTAAAATGGGTCGACAAGAAAATGGCCATTTTTCAAGTGGTCTCAGAATTCGACGAATCTAGTTTTGTTAGGACCGTATTATCAAAACATAGCTAGAGTTATTTTTCTGGAATTTTTCGAGTTAGTTTGTGGCCCTAGCAAATTGAAATGTACGTTCAAATAGAATATTGAATGTTTTATATTTTAATTCGAAGAATAACTGACTGTAACAGTCAAATGGGCTTACGAAACATATCCCATTGTGTTCGAAATGGGGGTATTTAGCTACGGGCGACATTCGTTGGGTTTGGATTGGAGTTCGTATGGAGAAACGCTATTTTAAAAATTAAATAAAGCACGGGCCAATCATATTTTTCCATGATAATTTAATTTTATAAAAATCTCAAACCCCCCCCCCCCCCCCGTTACTCGCGTTCGACGGTGAACCCCTTTCCCCCATTCCTGACCATTTTCCGGCGAAACCGCTCACCCTTTCACCTCGACCCGGTTCAACTTTTTGAAGCCCTCTTCCTCCTCTTCAAATCCGTACCTGTGGCACCCCTCCTCGTCTCGTATTTCGTGAGAACGACCTCCTCAAAGTTTCCCTTTCCGTCGCCGCCACCATCGCTAGAGGTGATCAAGCCTGACCGTGACCCCACCCCTAGGCGCGCCTCTCGGAGTGCTACGACGTGGTGCTACTCGATTTCAGTACAGTGCTACGGATTTTGTGAAAAATCAAAACCTAGTTTTGAAGAATTTCAGAAGGTAACGGTTTAATTTATTTTAAACTGTTCTATAGCACTTTAAAGCGCTAAGGTTAATGATTTTACATTAAAAATCGTATTTTTTGCTATGTTGACGAAATTCGATGAAACAGGAGACATCGGGACCGTGTCAACGCTCTCCACGTTCTAGAAGCGTTCGTGGATTTTTCTGAGCTCGCTACGATTTTTAGCAAAGCAACAAACCAATGTGAGATTTCTAAACTGAAATGAGAATGGAAATGCGTTATGTAAGTTATATAATCAAAGTATAAATTATATACACGTTGTATACCTCATGTACATGTGTTGTATAAGTTATATAAACGAAGTATAAATTGTACATGCATTGTATAAATCATATATGTGTTGAAATGGAAGTGAAATATACTTATATATATACTCCCCTCGTCCACAAACCATAGACGATAATTATTGATTGTGAATTGGTGTGAAAATTTTGGTGAATAATGCAAATGGTTGATAGAATTGTTTGTGGTTGATATTGTTTGACTATGGTTGGAATATACCCGTTTGTGGTTGAAAAATACCCGTTTGTGGTTGAAAAATACCCATTTGTGGTTGAAACAAAATTAGAATAGGTTGTGGAAAAGAAAAACAAACTCGCCTCCGTGCGAACTAGATGTATGGAATCCCCATTGTCAAAAACCACGAGGTTTTAAGGTAGAGCGAGGAGCCTTACTCGGGAAGGTGCCGGTTTTAAATACCCTGTCGTTATGCTGCCAAAATTTTCCATAATATTCATGTGTTAGAATTATTTCATGTGTTGAAACTATTTTCATGTGTTAAAACTATATTCATGTGTTGAAACCATGTTCATGTGTTGAATAGAAATTCATGTGTTGAATAGAAATTCGTGTGATGAATAAAATTCTTTGAAAACAAAAATAACATTTTATCACATATATAGAATATATAAAATATCCATGTTTTGCATAAATTGTTTTAACACTAAAAATCACATTTTTATTATATATATAAACTCTAGAAAACATTCATGTGTTGAGTAGACTAGAACGATAAAAATCATATTTTATCGTATGTGTGAAGTCGAAAGCATTCATGTGTTGAATATATAGATTGAACAATAAAATCTACATTTTTATTGTGAATATGAAGTGCTAAGAATGTTCATGTGTTGAATAAATATTTTTGATGATAAAAATATCATTTTTATCATGTATATGACTCGCTAAAAATACACAAGAGTCGAAATAAATATTTGTTCCCTAGAAATATTATTTTTAGCTTAGTTTTGCACATATATATATACACATGTGTTGAACAGGAAAATGGATTAGCTGTTGAGTAAGGAATTTATTTGCGTGCCCGACAAATAGGTAAACCTTAATGAGTTGGATGTGCAATATTATTATATCAACTCCTGTGAATGCCATTGGATGCGGAGTGCTGGTTGTTCTGTGTGTAATAATAAACGTCGCCATAGGATAGTAACTATTAATTTTGAACTAAACTACATGGCATACATCTTGAAGATAGGCGTACTTCATCATATACCACATAAGCATTTGGAGCTTGTGTGACGAGGTTGAAGATTTACCATACGAGCGAGAGGCTTGTATGGCGATGACTGTATATTACAGGTTGAACTGATGACTGATATGGACTATGTAAAATGTAACGGTAAATTGCCAGATTAATAAAAACCCCACACAGGTCTGGAGATGACAATAAACACGTCTCTCTAGTCATTAAGGCACAAAAACCATTTATAGGGTGATGAGAATTTATTCTCTGGAGTTATGATCTATACACACTCCCCTGTGGACACCGGAATATATCACTATAAATATGTGCATGCTTATTAGGATTTATTGGGTACCTAATACGGCCCAATAAATTTCCAAACCCCTTCCCGTACAAAGGAGGTAATGGCGAAATTTTCTGAAATTTAAAGGTGTTAGTGAAATATTTGAAGTGAAAACGATGTTGACATCATCGAATAAATTATATTTATATATATATATGTATTATAAATTAAATAAAACGAATCGAGCCCCTGCAGTTCGCGTTTTGAAATCGTAACTTTAAACGATTACACCGAAAGATCCGACCATCGGATTTTGACGAAACTGGAACCGTTGGGTTCGCTTTGGAAATATCTTTCCAACGATATAAACTTTATTGAGATCCAACGGATAGATTTTCCGATATGTGTAAAACAAATTTGGAGAAAAACAACGCTAGTGCCTCAACATGACTTGAAACGTCATTTAATTAAATAGGGCCATTTTTTATATAAATAAAAATGGCGATATATCGTTATAAAATATTATATATGATATGGAATGGAAATAAACTGATTATACTTGGTTTTCTTGTCACTTGATGGTTGAATGTGTTTGACATGAAAATTATACTAAAGAACTGAAATGTGAATGTCGAATAATTTAACCATGGGAAAAATTGATTTGAAATCTAAATATACATGAATTATTTGAAAAGGCCGAGTTAATTCTCATTTCAAATAATTGATTGATGATTGGAAGTCGAAGAGATGAAGACGGTTCAAGACCGACGATCTTCACATTGGATGGATGGGCGCTACTGATGCTAATGATTGGAGTAGCTACCATAAAGGGCTGAAGTGGTAGCCATTCAGACGTATTTGTTGATTGTACGAATATGCGAGGAATATGGTGCCTTAGGCTTCGTTCAGACCCAGAATGAACTTGTAAATGGACTGTGTGTCTGACATTGGATTTTTTTCTGTGCTGATTGATCTCTATTAAATATATATCTGCTTGGCGGTGGAGAATTTATTCTCTTGCTTAACGCCCTTCTCTGAGATGTACGAGCTCAGAGGTTATATGTTGATAGAAATCAGTTGCATGGAGTGAATTGCCTGTGTGGCACGCCTAAGTGGCAGATGATCAAGGCTTATGTTGAAAAGCAAAGTCTTGTAGTTGATGATCAAAACACGGCTTGAGTGGCGTAGCTTTGTGTATAGCGTTGATTCGCGAGCCTCACACCTCAGTATGAGTCAAAAAGGGGATAAGGACCCAAGGAGTGCACAACGTTTCTTTCTAGCTATGGGTGATGTCAGTGACCTACCTGTGACGACCCCAAATCCCGTACTAACGGTGACAAGGGTTATCTTTGGATTATAACACATAAACAGATAATAGCAGAACAGAATTAAATAAATACACCAGATAATGCACAAATAATACACTAGATAATCGTAATCATCAGAGTTACACAGTATACAAGATCATACTTAGTACAAATACAGTTCAGCTGTACATAAATGTCTACAGTGGAAAACAAACATAATATGTACAATAGGAGCTGAACAGCATAAAAAGAGATAAATGATAGAATCCATCTTCAGCTCCAACTATCCAGAAAGAGCCTGCTAACCTGAACACAAGGCTGCCCATGTAGAATAAGGGGCACCCAAGTTTGTAAGTGAAACAAACTACGAGTCAGTCATGGGACTGGTATGAGAAATCTACTTAACACATTTATAATATGGCTAATCCCAGGACCACGCCACTTTCGCGGAACGGGTTTACTCCATTGGATTTCCAGTGCTTTAAAACAAATCATTCTTTTAAACATTGCAATGCTTTTTATAAAAATGAAGCCATTATATGACTCAGTTCCCATCACACAATGCAACGCAAACCGGAGGACAGAGTTTTACCTTATAATGGCCAAAATATGCTTGATACGAATAAAACAAAAGAATTTGATATTATTACTAGTGTTTATATGTTTCAAAAACAATTTCAAATCATAAGTATCAATCATAGACGGCATTAATGCCACATACCACTATGTCGCCATATATAGGTATACAATCAAAACCGTAAAGTCACGTATTTGGAAATTGGATTTCCATCATGAACCAAGGCAAAAGATAGTCCTTACCAAATTCGAGACTGCCTAGCCCGAGCCTCAGGATCATAGCTCAAGTGACCCTTGAATCGTCAGGGCCGGTCCACCGATGTGGATTAAAATTCCTGAAAACTACGTTTCCCCGCCCTTTGGGGCGTAAATGAGCCAACGAATGACTCCATCGGTCCCGGATCGACCTATATATCCGAGGCGCCTCGCAACAGCAACAACCACACAGGTGAAAATAATATAAATGTCAGCTAGTTTAAGCACTGACACCACCTCTAGCTAGGAAGAAATGCATGCCCTCCCTGAGGTCCTCTCCCGTTTCTGGTTCATACCGGGGTGTGAGGCTCGCGAATTCACGTTATACACAAAGCTACGCCTCACAGGCGGTGCTTTGATCATCAACCATAAGACATTGCTTTTCAACAGAAGCCTTGATCACAGCATCTTAGCATGCCACACAGGCAATTCACACTATGCAACTGATGGCTATCAATCCCACAGAATGAAATCAAATGTCAGACACACAGTCCATTTGCAAGTCCGTTCTGGGTCTTAACGAAACCGGAGGCACTATATACCTCGCATACCCATCGATCTCCACGTACGTCTGGACGATCACCACTCATTATCCATATTTCGGGATGCCTCCTAATCAGGACATCAGTTATCATCCAAACGAGGTGAAGAACTCCGGTCTTTAACCACCGTTTTCATCTTCAACTTCTTATCATCGATTCAGTTATTCAGAATGGGATAAACCCGGTCTTTTTGAGCAACTCGTGTATATAATTAACAAGTGCTACACAAACACAACATAGGCTTCATTCCAATTCATTATTCACTAGCCGTAAATTAGTAAGAGAACGATTTCCCAAATAATAACCCCGAAGGCCGAAACCAACATCAGTTCAAAACCCAGGAAACCATTCGACTTAGCTAACCTTCAGTTAGTTTCTAAATTTCACATTCCATATCGTTTATAATATTTTATAACGATTTATCGCTATTTTTATTTATTTATTTATAGCCAATTTATTCAAACGACACTTCGGGCCATAAAGCAGCCGTGGCGCTGTTTTTCTTCAGATTTGGTTTAGATATATCTGAAAATCTTACTGTTGGATCTTCACAAATTTTACATCATTAGAAAGATCTTTTCAAAACGAATCCAACGGTTCTAGTTTTGGGAAAATCCGACGGTCGGATCTCCCGATACACTTGTTTAAAGTTTTGATTTCAAAATACGAACTACGGCGTCGTTATTCGATTTAATATAATTATATATATATATATATAAATATAATTGATTCTGGCGCTGTTTTTCTTTAGATTTGAATTAAACATTCCAGACAATCCGACCATTGGATCTTTACAAAGTTGATGTCATTGGAAAGATATTTCCAAAGCGAACCCAACGGTTTCGGTTTCAGGAAAATCCGATGGTCGGATCTCCTGCACTAATCGTTTGAAATCACGGTTTCAAAACACGAACTGCAGCTTCGTTATTCGATATATTTTAATTATATTTGTGTATATATATATATAAATATAATCGATTCTTTGATTACAAAGCCATTATCTTTTCATACCTTTGATAAAAATGATATTTTTATCCAACAGACATTTATTTCGACACTTCACTATTTTTAACGATTCATGTATATAGTAAAAATGTGATTTTTATTGCAAAACAATTTATTTCAAAACACGACTATTTTATATAGTTCATATAGGTGATAAAAATATGATTTTTTATTATAAAACAATTTATTTCAAAACACGACTATTTTATATAGTTTATATAGATGATAAAAATAGGATTTTTATTATAAAACAATTTATTTCAAAACACGAATACCATCAACACATGAATTTCTATTCAACGAATGAATTTCTATTCAACACATGAAGGTTTTCTATAGTTCGTATATATATAATGAGAATGTGATTTTTATTGTTAAAGCAATTTCATTAAAACACGAATACCATTCAACACATGAATTTCTATTCAACGAATGAACTTCTATTCAACACATGAATGTTTTCTATTCAACACACGAATATAGTTTCAACACATGAAAATAATTCTATCACATGAATATTATTCAAAATTTCGGCAGTATAACGGCAGGGTAGTTAAAACCGGGGCTGTCCCTAGTACGGCTCCTCGCTCTACCTTAAAGCCTCACAGCTTTTGACAATGGGGATTTCATGCATCTAGTTCGCACGCAGTTGGCACGTATATTTTTTTCATTTCCACAAACTAATCCTATGTGGTTTCAACCAAATAATTCTTAACCACAAACGGGTATTTTTCAACCACAATCAATCAATTTCAACCACAAACAATTCTAATCAACCATTCGCTATCAACCAATTTTCACACCAATCAAAACCAATAAATATCGTCCATGGTTTGTGGACGAGGGGCATGTGTATATATATATTTTTATATATTTATATAAGTAAATTTCACTTCTATTCAACACATATATAATTTTTTACAGCTCATATATAACTTATACATCGACTGTACAACTTATACAACGCTTATACATGGGTTGTACAATGCTTATATAACTCATACATCGACTATATAATTTATACATCGTCGTTTTCCATATCGTTTATAATTCAGAAATCTCACATTGGGTTCCACTCCACCAAAAATAGCAGAAGGCTCAGAAAAATATGCGGTCTCTTCTAGAATGTAGAAGACGTCCACATGAGTCCACTGTCTCTTGTTTCACTGAATTTCATTAACAAACGAAAAAGATATAAATTTTACAGTGAAATCCAAAACCGTAGCGCTTTAAAATGCTATTAAATAGTTTAAAACAGTTTCAGCCGTTACCTATCCGATTTGTTCAAAACTAGGTATGATCTTTTCTCTCAATCCGTGCAACTATATGACGATCGGCCGGCGCCACCTTGAAGGGCTAGGAGAGGCGCCTAGATCGATGCCAGGTGGGTCCCACTAGATGGAGAATTGCGGCGGCGACGATGAGGTGAAGCGCTGAACTTCCAGGGCGTGATTCTCCTCCAAATCGAAATGATAATTAGCAAACCTTATATGGATTTAAAGATCTCGAGGAGCTCTTCAAATTTCCCAACTGGAGTGTTTGATTATGATGCATGGATTGATCAGAAAATGAATGGGAAAGGAGGAGCGGTTTTCCGCCTTCGATCGGGTTACGGGGAGAGAGAAACTCTTTGTTTTTTTATAAAATTCTGGTTGGCCTGGAGCTTTTAAAAGAGGGTTTTCTAACACGACCTCCAATCCGAACCCAACGACAGTCGTCCCTAGCTAAATACCCCCATTCCGAACACAATGGGATATGTTTCATAGGCCCATTCGACTGTTTGAGTCAGTTTATCTTCAAATTAAAATATAAAACATCCAATATTTGATTTGAACGTACATTTCAATTTGCCGGGGCCACATACTGATTCTAAAAATTCCCGAAAAATAAATCTAGCAATGTTACGACGATACGGTCCCAACAAAACTAGTTTCATCGAATTCTGAGACCATTTGAAAAATGGCCCTTTTCTGGTCGATCCAATTTAATAGAAATCGACCAAACACATTTTCTTTTGCCACGCTCACATACTAGCTTCAAAAATTATGAAATTTGAAACCTAGCAATAATTTAACATCCCGGATCCAACAAAAGTGGTTTCGTTGAATTCCGAGGTGGTTTGCAAAATGGCCATTTTCACGGGCTATATAAGCTCTATCTATAGCGACCTTTCTGAAAATTCATTTAGCCATAACTTTTGCTTCCCACTATGAAACTTAGATTTTTCAGATTCGTTAGAAAGATATTCACTAATAGATTTAAATATTTTTGGTTTCACTAAAATCTGATTTATTTTGCACCCGGTAAAGTCAGTCAAAGTTTGAATTCAAATTTTGAAACTACCGCGCCATTTCAAGCCTTGTTTATAATTAGAATTAATTATATTTATTTTCAAACATCGATTCAAACTTACTTTTCGTCATTATTATTTAAAATATTTATTTTAAATATTTTAAATATTCATTCTAAATATTTAAAATATTTAAAATTCACCAAAATAGCCAATTTAAAATTTTTAAATTGGTTCAGATTTTGCGGGTCGTTACAACCAGCCCTGATATTTATATACTTTTTACCTGTGTGGTTGTTGGAATGCAAGGCGCCTCGATTATAGGTCCAATAGGACCGGGAAACGTGTGTTCAGGAATTGCTAATCCTAAAAAGTAAGAGAGGACTGGCCTTGGAGGTTCCAAGTATCGCTGTGTGTGGTCCTGAGACATTTGCTAGAGTGTCTCGAATCAGAGAGGAGCTTGTCCCTTGCCTCGACTCATGATGGAATCCAATTTCCAATATGAAATTACAGATTTGATTATATTACTAGTATGGCGACATAGTGGTATGGGGCACTTATGCCGTCTATGATTGATATTTATGATTGAATTTGCTTTTGAAATATATATGCACTAGTAATAATCTCAAACACTTTTGTTTTATATGTATCAAGCATTTCTTGGACATTATAAGGTAAAACTCTATCCTCCGGCTTGCGTCGCATTGTGTGATGTGACCTGAGTCTTATAATAGCTTCATTTTTATAAAAAGCATTGCGATGATTTAATAATTTACTTTATTTCATGCACTGGCAATCACTGGAGTAAACCCATTCCGCGAAAGTGGCGTGGTCCTATGATTCACCTTATTATTGTTGTTTAATTAGTTAAGTAGATTTCTTATACAAGTCCCATGACTGACTCGTAGTTTGTTTCACCTTGCAAACTCGGGTGCCCTTATTTTCACACGGGAAGCCTAATACGAGGTAGCAGGACATATTTTGGCTTTGGCACTTCAGTAGGGAGTGCATCTTTTGGCTCATATGGCAAGGCTTGACTTCTCAGTGTTTTGACTATTGATTTCCGCCATTATTATCTATGTATATGATTCTGCTTCTGGCGATGTAAACTGATATTTCTTTTATGTACTCTCATGTGTATATGTACCGCTTATGGCAATGTAGACTGATCATGTACTTTTATGCACTAAGTTGTATCCTACACTGTGCTCTCTGATGTTGTGACATATTATGATTCCACTGTCATATCTATGTAAATTATTTTATTTGCTGCTTTTGCTATTATCTGTACTCTACTAATGGTAATTAATGTGTTATATTCCAATGATTATCCTTAACACCGTCGTACGGGGTTTTGGGATCGTCACATAAATACTTATATTAAATAAAAATTCGATTATAATAAATTATAATCAAACCAAAAAGCGATTTTACTCATCTTGATTTTTAATTGCCGCATATCCAATTAAAATTCCAAATCATGTCAACTACGAATCACCTTCAACTGAATCTATTTGCTCCTATGATAATTGAATTTTTATTTATCGGTTAAGAGATTATTAACTAAATTAACTACTAACAAATTAATTAACAAATTAACCGATTAACTTAATTACCTTTTTAATATTTCTTCCATCGACATAGAAACTCGTTGCCCCTAAACATCCGCCGGCCTTCTGCAACAATTTGATGAACAAAGAGGTCTACTTTAGAACTTGACGAACATCTTTACTAACTATATGCAAAGTAGTTTTTGCAATAAAGTCAAGGGTACCAACTATAATCAATGTTGCATTAAGGCGAACATCTACCTTGCTTTACAGAGAGGCTTTGACTATGCAGACTTTCCCTTAAAAATCTCTTCTTCATGTAAACTCCTATTTTCATGCCTCAACCTCAGGATCGACCTCCATAGCATACCATCACATTGCCTACTGAATACACACAGTACCATTGCACTCCCCTATATCCTTCCATCACCACCAAGTTGTGAACCCTAATCATGCTGGTTTGATTGTCGAGCTCCAATACCTCGATCAGGAAAAAAACCGATGGCAAATGAGCGTCGCACAATCTAATAAACCAGTGATCATCACGTCGAAGTTACCGCCGCTATCATCTCATAGTTTTATGGAAAAATTGTCCGATGCCGTAAAAATCGAGCTTTGTTAATTGAAACCACACCCCTCAATAAGTACATGAGTTTGAAGGGGAAGACGGGACGAGTTCAACAAATCTAAGATTGAGAAATTCCGTTGAGAACTTGATTTTTTAAATTTGTTAGAAGATTTCGATTTAAAGGTGCGATTCAGTTTCGTTACTGGAAAATGAAATAAGAAGGTGATGGCTTGAATTGATTTCTACTGGTTTTAGCCAAGGTATGGGGTTAATTTTATAGATACGAGTCTAATTCAACTGTATTGAAACCATTAAATCTTGTTTTCGTTTGTAGTGAATGAAGAAGGAAATTCTACAACTCGAGGGAAAATATGTTGTGCGAATTAAATACATAGGTTGGCTGTAAAGGATTGAAAGGATTTTGAGTTGAATTTTATTTATATTAAAAACTAAAATATCTCATCGCCCCTAACTCGAAACCCCGAACTGCTATTTAACCGTAACAACTGATATTCCCAACGTTATTTACTATTCTAGATTCAACGGAAAGAGATAACAAATTGAATTAATGATTAAATTTAAGTTGATTTGAAATATAAATCGAATTCAATAACTAAATTTATCGATAATAAATTATTATTATCATTCTAGTTCAAATAGAATTTATATAAATCAACAGAATCGTTTCCGATTCAGTTTTAACTATGAATTCAATTATTCTATTTTCTGTATTATGATAATTCGGTATATTCAATATTAACTTGTATGCTGGTTATTAAATCGATAAATTCCATATTAAAATTTATTTAGTATTTCAAGTCAATATTTAAAATAAATTTAAATATTCAAAATAAATAGACTATAAATCTGGGACATTACACATATATTATTCTATTTGGATATCTATGAAAATAATAATTAATTATTATTTAATTGAATTAATTTGGAATTTGGTTAATATTTTATCGATATTTTTATAGCTTTAAAAATAGCCATTTTGTAAATGGTCTCAGTTTTCGATGAAATTAGTTTCATTTGAACCGTAACGTTAAATTATTGTATGTTATTAAATTTCATGGCAAACCGATGTCGTATGTGATAACGGTAGTCATAAATACTTAGTCATTTTCTATAGCGCGTAATTAATTTAATTTAATAGCGGAGTATTTGTGTATAACTTGAGCAAATAACCGAATTAAACTACGAGATGAGTTCTGTTGTGTTCTTATCGACATTTAAGTCCGGATAGATAGGTAGTTTGTTATTTTTGGACATCTGATATTTTGGTGTCCAAAATAGCATTGTTTGGCATATAAAAATAGCGTACTGGGAAATAGTCTCGAAATGTGATGAAACTTGTGCCGTTGGATTTGTATTAATTAATTATGATAAAAATTTGATTTTCGTGTCAATTGGACTTATCGTTTGACCGTGGCAATAATAAACGCCTAGATTTTTATTTAGTTATTTATATCTTTAGACAGGGGTAACTTTAAAGGAATAAATGACTCGTCAAACGAACTCCGATTTTAACAAAAAAATTCATTGGATCCGTAAGGAAAAGGTGTAGTAGAATTTCAACGTTTCAAGTTGATTGAATTTATTTTGCGATCGTGGGAAATTTAAACGCATGATTTTTAGCCTATGAATTATAAAGATCTTTTTACAAATGATCTCAGAATTTTACGAAACCTATCCCATCGGGTTCGAAATATTTTTTTATGCTAGGATTAGGAGTTTCATCTCGATCGAAGGTCGTATACACTTGATCCATATGATACTTCGCATGCAAGTTTCATTATAATATAAAATTAATAAATCTATCCCATTTCTTTATAAATGAACCTGCGTAACCCTAAATTTGGTCAACTCATGTTTTCTGCAGTTAATACTGAATGCACCCCCACTTTCGTCTCGAATGGTTGCAAATACACCACAAACTTCATCTCCAATCTTGAAATACATTCACCTACACCAAAATCTTCCTTATAAAAAAATCAATCAGCTAGATGAGAGTTATCATCTTAACGATTACGATCATTTTTCGAGCCTCGGGTTAGCCAGAATTCAACCTAAAACAGTCAGCGGTCAAGGCGATTTTACTAGCAAACGGCTCTGCTATGGAGGCCAAGGGTTATGGCGAAGGTGAAGCGAGGTGCGATGCATCGATTTCCGGTCCTTGATCATTTTCTATTTGATCCAGGCGTTTGGCGATGGACATTAAATCAAAGTGTGCGTTAAGCCTATATGGAGAAGAAGAATGGACCAAGGTATGAAGCATTTGGTCCTGAAACTTTTCATGAGAAAGTAATTTAGTTACTAGTTTATTAACTAAAGGCTAATTAGTAAATAAGATCATTTATATTAAAATGTTATAACTATGATTTCAATTGAAATCATGCACAGGTCTTAAATGAAGGGGATAGGACCGTGTGTTACTAACCATATATTAATGAAAACAATTTGTCGGGCCATTAAGTGAATCACGGTTTAACCGTATAATCAAGAAATGTTGCGCCAGTATTCTTTTGTCTCAAGAAAAAGTGGATCAAAATTCTTTTTTTTATAAACGAGGGGCAAGCCTTCTGAACGAAGTACGTGGAAGGGAATAAACAATGGGATTAGTCATGTTTTATATTATAAACATAATTATATTGAGTTAATTAAAGTAACTAGAGAATTAATTATCTATTTAAATTATATAACTTAGAAAACGGTAATAACTTGCACATATCTTATCAGAATTGGACAAACAAGGTGTCGTTGGAGCCATCTTGACGAGTACTACGCTATGGAACAGAACTGAATGCAATTGGAATAAACCGAGATTTTTAATAAAATTAAACACATGTATTTAATTAAAACCAAATGTTTCAATGACAAATCAAATCAAGGTGAGTTGAACTAACTAAGATCTTCCCACTTATATTAATGTAAGTTGGGTTTTATAATTGTGTGCTACGGTTGTTAATTGTTTGTTTGTTTATTAATTTTATAATCATTTGATTGAACAACTAAATTAAATGTTCGTTTAATTTAATTAAAAATCAATCGTTATTTCTAACGATTAAACCCAATTGAGGTAACTTACCTTAATGGTTATATTTATAATAATATAAACGTTATGAATGAATAATTGAATGTTTGAATTTCTGTTATTTGCCCAGTATTGTCTGTTACAGTAATTGACTATTATTATTAAACTGTTTATGCCAAATTGAACTGAATGATCCGGATTGTGGTAACCTATTGCTTTGCAGGAAATAACAGGTTGGAGGAATCCAATAGAATTCCTAACTGATATTGATAACATTTATCAATATGATCATATTGTTATTGTTGAATGTGAAAATGGTTTGTATTTCATGGTTTGGTACTATAGTAGCCATTTTCCTCTTTAGTACTATCGATTAAAAGAACTGATTTTTCGAAATCGATATTAAATAAATTTCGAGTGGTTTGAAAGATATAAATATATTTTTATATGGATTGGAAACACGATTTTGATTATAAAGATAAATATCAGAGTTAAATTTATAATTTTATAAATATATAGAATGTAACTGGTAGAGATGTAATTTATTATTAAATAAATGGTTAAACAATATAAATTTATTGTGCCGACTATTTAAAGGTTGAAATGGTTTTGTAAAGGCCCTAACGGCCATAAAGGAAGTTTTAAATCGATTCAAAAATACTAAAATAAAATGATGGAATTGTAGACTATACAAGAATTTATAAAAGAGATTAAAAGTGATATTTTTGTAAATAAATGATTACTTTAAATTGTTGTTTTAAAATATACGAAATGTGATTAAATGACATTTTGTGAATAATATTAACAAATCAGCGGATTTGGAAATGAATATTGATTTGTGAATGGAATTTCATAATTTTAAATGAAGTCGGATTTGAAAATATAAATATGGATTTATAGATGAGATTTATAAATGGGATTGATATTTATAAATGGGGTTTCGATTGAAATAACAAATATGAATTTGTAATTGGATTTAAATCCAATAGTTGAAATAGATTGTTAAATCAAGATTTTCCCAAAATATAATATAATTGAATACACGAGTATGAGTTGATTTATATGTGAAAGAGTTGTAAAATAAATTCCTAGTACAAAGGAATGAGAAAAGTAAAGAAAAATTGAAAAGTTGGGAAATGATATGAAATGGTGAAGTGTGTTCTATTTCGAGGTTTGGAATGTGGTATTCTGAAGTTCGGAATGATTAATCAAAGTGAGTTTTACCCCGAGGTTCGGAATGTGATATTCCGAAGTTTGGAATGTTAACTGAAGGTAGGAGTATAAATGAAGTTAAAAGTTTGGATAACGACAACGAATATTTTATTTGTCGAAAATGAATTGCAAATGATATTTTTAAATGAAGTTAAAGATACGGGAATGAAAACGAGTGGTAATTTGTCATATTTAACTTACAAAAGATAATAAGTTGAATTGTTTGATAAATATCAATAGAAGAACTTGAAAAGATATCAATATAATAATTGTATAAGATATTAATTTAAGATGTATAAAAGTTTTGTTTATGTGGTTTTAAACAAATGAAATTAAGTTGTTGAAAATAACTTGTAATATAATAATAAAGAGATATTAAGAAATTGTCATAAGGATTCTATTTAAAATAGAATCAAAGGCCGTATATAATGTTGTAATTTTTTTAACATAAATAGAAAGAGTTTAATAAGAATTTACTTAATAATTAGTTAAGTAAACGAGGTCGAGATTTAAATATGGTTTTCAAAGGAAAACGTGTGGTTAATAAACTTTTATCTATTCTGGAGATATGAATGTTGTTGGTCAAGGTCTAAGAGGTAAATAAAATACCCAAACTTGAACGACTTCATGATTATCCAAGGATGGTATTAGTTTACAAACGAGAGTAGTTGAGGGAAACATAAGTTATGATTTCCGTAAATGATATTATAAAATATTTTTGAAAAGTTTATAAGTTGAATAAAATGAATTGGGAGAACATTCTTATTGTATAGTAAGAACTAAAAGGGAAGTTTCAAATATTGAAAAATTTAAAGAATATAATTAATAGACGGTTCATAGAAGATGCCAGATGATATTAAGCATTGAATTAATGAATCCATTTTCTTTTATGGATAAACGGTTGTTTTATTGGATAGTTAAATAACCAATTATCAAATTTGGCCTATACGATTATTGGTATGGAAAGACTGGGATCAAATTTATATTTGAAAACCATTCCATATAGAAAATACGAATACGTTAAAGACGCTGATCTGAGATGGATCTATTGAAGACCGTAGATCTTCATAAAGCGGAAGAACTACTTTTAATCTCTGACTTGCAACCAGATATAAATTATGATTATGTCATGGTTGGAAATCTATGTACTTGCAAGGACTTCTCGCTACTGAATTTCAGGGTGATTCTTAGGATGCGGTAGGAGGATGCCTTCAGTTCATCCTGTTCCTGGGTGATGTGTATAGATGAGTGTCAGATGGAGTATTTCCAAAAAGGTCACGTACATTGATTTCTTCAACCGTACCAAGAGTGGAGGCAGAGAAAGGAAACTTCTTTCAGCAAACACGTAAAGTGTAATAACCCGGAAAATGTGAACCAATTTAAAATTTTTAAAATTGGTTATTACCAGAGAATTTGAATAGTTGAAATGGCAAATTTCAATAAAATATAGAATTGGGTATGGTATTGCAGTTTGAAATTTTGAATACAAACATTGTCTGACTGTACCGGGTGGAAAATATAACGGATTTTAGCAAAACTGAAAATATTTAAATATGTTTATGAATACCTTTCTAACGAATCTGAAAAATCGAAGTTTCATAGCGGAAATCAAAAGTTATGGCCAAATGAATTTTCAAAAAGGTCGCTATATAGCATATATAGCCCTCGAAAATTGATATTTTGCATACGACCTCGGAATTTGACGAAACCACTTTTGTTGGGTCCGGGATGTAAAATTATTGCTAAGTTTCAAATTTCATAATTTTTGAAGCTAGTATGTGAGCGGGGCAAAAGAAAATGTGATTGGTCAAATTCTGTTAAAATGGGTCGACCTAAAAATGGCCGTTTTTCAAACGAGCTCAGAATTCGACGAAACTGGTTTTGTTAGAACCGTATCGTCAAAACAAAGCTAGATTTATTTTTCTGGAATTTTTCGATTCAGTTTGTGGCCCTGGCAAATTGAAATGTACGTTCAAATTAAATATTGAATGTTTTATATTTTAATTTGAAAAATAACTGACTGTAACAGTCGAATTGGCCAACGAAACATATCCCATTGTGTCCGGAATGGGGGTATTTAGCTAGGGGCGACAGTCGTTGGGTTTGATTTCGAGTCCGTTTGTGAAAACACTATTTAAAATTTCCTATAAAACCATTGGCCAATCACATTTTTTCTTTTATTATTTTATTTTCATAAAATATTTAAAAAACCCTAGCCGCCAGGCGTTCTCGACGGTTCATCGAGCACGAAACTTCCCACCGCTTTTGCCGCTGCCACAGCCCGTTTCGCCGCCTCCGCCAGTTGAAGATTCTGACCACCTTCGCCCCCTCTTTAAATCCGACCAAGCCTCGCCTCGAACCATTGACTGTACGCGTCGAATCTCGAGAAGGAAGTCGCCCTCTTTGGAGCACCGCCGCGACTCGTAGGAGCCACCGAGTTCATCGCCACCACCGTCGATCGGAAGGTGGTTCGTAGCCCTTCGACGCCGTGTAGACTGATCGGAGCAACAAGGTACGGTTTTGATTTAAAATCAAAACCTAATTTTGAAGGTTTAAAAACCTTTCTGATATAAATTTCTGAAATGAAAATAACACTTTTAAGTGTTGCAAAACTTTGAAAAATCATATCTTTTTAGTGTGTTAACGAAATTCGATGAAACAGGAGACACCGTGACCGCAAGGAGGCTCTCTACATTCTAGAAGAAGCCGCGGATTTTTCTGATCTTCCTACGATTTTTAGCACTGCCATAACCAATGTGAGGAATCTAAACTAATTGTGTGAATGAAATCGCGTTGTATAAATTATATAAGCGAAGTGTAAATTATATACGCATTGTATACCTCATGTACATGTGTTGTATAAGTTATATTAGCGATGTATAAATTATACAAGCGTTGAATGGAACATATATGCTTTGAATTGTGATGAAATGCAAGTGAATTATTATATTATATATATATATATATACTCCCCTCGTCCACAGACCATGGACGATATTTATTGCTTGTGATTGTCGTGATATTATATGGTATGACGTATGGTTGGAAATAATTGTTTGTGGTTGATATTGTGGTTGAAAAATACCTTTGTGGTTGGAAAATACCCTCTTGTGGTTGAAACAAATTAGAATAGGATTGTGGAATTGAAAATAAAATATGCCGCCTGCGTGCGAACTAGATGCATGATCCCTATTGTCAAAAACCGCGAGGTTTTAAGGTAGAGCGAGGAGCCGTACTAGGGACGGTCCCGGTTTTAACTACCCTGCCGTTATGCTGCCGAAATTTTCTGAAATATTCATGTGTTAGAATAATTTTCATTCGTTGAAATAAATCACATATGCTATATCAAAAATTCATGTGTTGAGTTGCAATTCATTCGTTGAGTTGAAATTCATGTGTTGAATATTATTTGAATTTAAACAAATAGCTTTAGCGATAAAAATCACATATGCTATATAAAATATTCATCTGTTGAGTTGCAATTCATTCGTTGAGTTGAAATTCATGTGTTGAATATTATTTGAATTTAAACAAATAGCTTTAGCAATAAAAATCATACTTTTATATATATACAAACTATATCAAATATTCATGTGTTGAGTTGCAATTCATTCGTTGAGTTGAAATTCATGTGTTGAATATTATTTGAATTTAAACAAATAGCTTTAGCAATAAAAATCACATTTTTATATATATACAAACTATATAGAATATTCATGTGTTGAGTTGCAATTCGTTCGTCGATTTGAAATTCATGTGTTGAATGTTATCATATTTTAAAATAAAATGAATTCACAATAAAACTACATTTTTTATTGTGAATATGAAGTGTTAAAAACATTCACGTATTGAATAAATATTTTTGACGATAAAAAAATATATTTCTTTTATCATGTATACGCTTTGATAAAAATACACACGGGTTGAAATAAATAATAGTTTGCTATAAATATTATTATTAGCTTTGTTCTGCATATATATACATGTGTTGAACAGGAAAAATGGATTAGCTGTAGAGTAAAGAAATTATTTGCGTGCCCGACAAATAGGTAAACCTTGATGAGTTGGCTGCGCAATTTTATTTTTATATCAACTCCTGTGAATGCCATTGGATGCGGAGTGCTGGTTATTCTATGTGAAATAATAAACGTCGCCATAGGATAGTAACAATTAATTTTGAACTACACTACATGGCATACTTCATGATGATAGGCATACTTCATCATATTCCACATAAGCAATTGGAGCTTGTGTGACGAGGTGGAAGATTTACCATACGAGTGAGAGGCTTGTATGGCGATGACTATATACTACAGGTTGAACTGATGACTGATATGGACTATATAAAATATAACGATAAATTGCCAGATTAATAAAAACCCCATACGGGTCTGGAGTTGACAATAATCACATCGCTCTAGTTATTAGATACGGCACATGGACTATTTATTTCCACACGGAAACGGGGTGATGAGAATTTATTCTCTGGAGTGATTATCTATATATGCTCCCCCGTAAACACCGGAATATATCACTATAAATATGTGGATGCTTTTTAGGATTTATTGGGTACCTAACACGGCCCAATAAATTTCCAAACCCCTCCCCGTACAAACGAGGTTATGGCGAAATTTTTCGAAATATTAAGGCGTTAGTGAAATATTTGAAGTGAAAACGAAGTTGAAATTATAGAATGAACTATATATATATATATAAATATAAATATAATTAAAAGGAATCGAAGCCGTGCAGTTCGTGTTTCGGAATCGTAATTTGAAACGATTAGTGCGAGAAATCCGACCATCGGATTTTCCCGAAACCGCAACCGCAACCGCTGGGTTCGCCTTGGAAATATCTTCCCAACGGCACCAACCTTGTAAAAATCCAACGGTTGGATTGTCCGGAGTGTTTAATTTAAATCCGAAGAAAAACAGTGCTAGAATCGTTTATATTTATATATAAATATAAATATAATTAAATTAAATCGAATAACGACGCTGCAGTTCGAATTTTGAAAACGTAACTTCAAACGACTCTTGTGGGAGATCCGACCGTCGGATTTTCACGAAACTGGAACAGTTGGGTTCGCTTTGGGAATATCTTCCCACTGATATAGACTTTGTAGAAATCCAACGGTTAGATTTTCCAATATGTGTAAAACAAATTAGGGGAAAAACAGCGCCAGTGCCACGGCACGACCTGAAACGTCATTTAATTAAATATGGCCATTTTTAAATAAATAAAAATGGCGAAAAATCGTTATAAAATATTATAAGCAACATAGATTGCGAATAAACCAATTGGGCTTGAATTGTTTGATATTTGATGGTTGTATGTGTTTGACACGAAAATAACACTAAAGAACTGAAAGATGGATGTCGAATAATATAACCATAGGAAGAATCGATTTAAATTCTAATGAAGTGAATTATTTGAAAAGGCCGAGCTAACACTCATTTCAAATAATTTATCGAGCGATTCGAATTGGAAAATGCAAAGACGATTCAAGACCGACGATCTTCGTATCGGTTGGATGGGCGCTACTGAGGTTCTTGACCGGAGTAGCTACCGGAAAGGGACGGAAGTAGTAGCCGTCTAAACGTATGTGTTGATTGGACGGATATACGAGGAACTTGACGCCTCCGGTTTCGTTCAGACCCAGAACGGACTTGTAAATGGACTGTGTGTCTGACATTGGATTTTGTTCTATACTGATTGATCTCTGTTAAATATATATCTGTTTGGCGGCGGAGAATTTATTCTTTTGCTTAACGCCCTTCTCTGAGACGTACGAGCTCAGGGGTTATATATCGATGGAAATCAATCGTATGGAGTGGACTGCCTATGTGGCATGCCAAGATGCTGTGATCAAGGCTTCTGTTGCAAAGAAAAGTCTTGTGGATGATGATCAAAGCCCGGTCTACGTGGCCTAGCTTTGTGTATAGCGTGGATTCGCGAGCCTCACACCTTGGTATGAGTTAAAAACGGGATACGAACCGCTGGGAGAGCACGACGTTTCTTTCTAGCTATGGTGGTGTCAGTGACTTACCAGCCCTAACATTTATATCTATTTTTCACCTATGTTGTTGTTGGAATGCGAGGCGCCTCGATTATAGGTCTGCAAGGACCGGGAAACGTGTGTTCAGGAATAAATAATCCTCAAACGTAAGAGAGGACCAGCCCAGCCGATCCAGGGTTGCCCAGAGTGTGTAGTCCTGAGACGTTTGCTAGAATGTCTCGAAGCGGAGAGGAGCTTGCCCCTTGCCTCGACTCATGACGGAAATCCGATTTGCAATACGAGATAACGGATTCGATTGTAACTTATATATGGCGACATAGTGGCATGGGACGCTCATGTCGTCTATGATTGATATTTATGATGCTATTCGCTTTTGAAACATATATGCACTAGTAATAATATCAAATGATTTTGCTTTATACGTACCAAGCATATTTGGCCATTATAAGGTAAAACTCTATCCTCCGGCTTGCGTTGCATTGTATTATGAGACCTGAGTCTTATAATGGCTTCATTCTTTCTAAAAGCATTGCGTTGTTTTAAAAGAATTTACTTTGTTTTAAATGCACTAGCAATCACTGGAGTAAACCCGTTCCGCGAAAGTGGCGTGGTCCTATGATTTGCTTATTACTGTTGTTTAAACTATTAAATGGATTCCTCATACCAGTCCCCATGACTGACTCGTTGTTTGTTTCACTTTGCAAACGCGGGTGCCCTTATTTTCACACGGGCAGCCTAGTTCACAGGTGACAGGTTGTTTTTGGCTCTGCACTGTTGCATAGAGTGCATTTTTGGCTCATGGCGAGGCTGACTTCACCGAGATGACTTTGACATTTTCCGCCATTACTATACTTATATTATGATTCCGCCTTCGGGGATGTAGACTGATACCCTTATTATGTCTCACTGCATGTATATATATTCCGCCTCTGGCGATGATGACTGATCACTTTCCTTTTTATTTACTAAGTTATATCCTACGCTATGCTATTCTGATGTTGTTACATGTTGTGATTCCGCTGTCATATCCATGTAAAATTATTCTATTTATTGTTTCTGCTATTATCTGTACTCTGCTATGATGATTAATGTGTTATATTCCAATGATTATCCTTAATACCGCCCCTCGGATTTTGGGATCGTCACAGTTGGTATCAGAGCTTTGGTTAACCTTAGTTCCGGGATCTAACACATTAAACACCTCGTCGGAATAGAATCAGTAGTGTTGTAATGCGAGTAGCTCATTAGAGATAGGATTAGCAATGTCCTAGAATGAGCTAAGCAGATTAGCAAAACAATTTGATCAGTACATCATTTCCTTTCCTTATATTCCCCTACTTTATCATATATGAAAATTATCAAATCTGTGATCTTGACTCTTTTCTTGCTTATACAGTATTCTCTTAGATGGCTACACGAGCAGCAGCAGCTAGAGGAGGCCGTGGAGGCCGAGCAGGAGCATCAGGAGGACGGGGGAATATCCCCGTAGTTGTGGAAGGCCCTATTGTTCAGCCACCAGCACCCGAGGACTTTGAGCTAGACAAAGTAGCGAAGAGGTATAGGAACCTTGGTGGAAATCCCTTTACTGGCACTGGTACAGTGACCGAGGCTATAGCTTGGTTGAAGACCTGTGAGAAAATCTTTGAAGGCATGGGTATGGGAACCAACAACAAAGCACGACTAGGTATTTGGCTCCTACAGGAGGAAGCAGAGCTGTGGTGGGATGCCATTACCTCAGAGGATGCAACAGGTACTATCAGAACCTGGGAGCAATTCAAAACTAAGTTCAATGAGAAGTTTGTACCTGAACAGGCTCTAGAGAGGATACGAGAGCAGTTTGCTAATCTCTAGCAAGGGGATCTCTCTATCCAGGATTACCTCAATAAATTCACCCAGTTGTCGCACTATGCTCCAGAGCTTATTATGACTAACAAAGAAAAGAACAAGAGATTCATATTTGGGCTAAAGCGCAAGTACCATGATAGAGCTATGAGCAACATCAAACTCTCCTTTTCAGAATTAGTAGAAATGGCTTGCAATTATGAAGATATGGATGAAAGGCGCGCTAGCCAAGACCGCGCCAAAAGCCAAGCTGGAAATAAGCGCAAGGCTTCAACAGATCAACCCGAGTCTAGCATTACCGCGGCCGCTACTCAGAAACCTGGAAAGATCCCCAAAGGAAATTGCTACAACTGCGGGAAGCCAGGTCATTTTTCTAATGTATGCAAAGCCCCGAGGAAACCAAAGGAAAATGACTCAGCCGAATGGTACAACTGCCATAAGAAGGGGCACTATAGCAGGAATTGTCCTCTTAAGCAGAATGCACAAGTGGCTCATGTGTATGACGGGGAGGCCCCGCCAGCTACCACCGATGGATCAGGTAAACCCGACGTCTTGGGAGGTACCCTTACCATTAAAAATATTCCTGTTTCTGTACTTTTTGATACTGGTGCATCACGTAGCTTAATTTCTGGTAACATCGTTCACAAGTTAAAATTGAAACAAGGAAAACTTAAAGAACCAATTAAAGTTCAAAACCCGATAGGAGGTTCTGTTAATCTCAGTACATATTGTAAAGTACCTATTTCCTTTTCTCGATACAAGTTCTCTTTTAAAGTGATTGTCATGGACCTTTCCGAATTTGATATTATACTGGGGCTAGACTGGCTGACAAAGTATAGGGCCGAAGTTAGATGTGCCGAAAGAATCGTAAAAGTTAAAACAAAATTTGGGCATATCACTATACGATGCCATGGCTCAGCAATTAATAGAACAGAATTTTGGTCTTCTTTACAAGTTACTCCCCCTTCATTAGAAAAGATACCGGTCGTTAAAAACTACGCGGATGTGTTTGAAGAAGTAGAAAACTTACCGCCGCAAAGAGAGATTGAATTTAGAATAGATCTAATTCCTAACGCCCGACTAGTAGTACATCCAATTAGAAGAATGGCCCCGAAAGAAAAAGAAGAGTTAGGTAGTCAAACCCGAGAATTGCTTTGGAAAGGTCTGATCAGACCGAGCTTTTCATCGTGGGGAGCAGCAGTAGTATTTGTCCCGAAATCAGACGGTACTCTAAGACTTTGCGTTGATTACCGAGATCTCAATAAACAAACAATGAAGAACAAATATCCCTTGCCCCGAATAGACGATCTGCTAGATCAATTAAATGGAGCAACAGTATTCTCCAGAATGGACCTAGCTACAGGTTTCCACCAATTACGTATAGCCGAAGACTGTGTTCCTTTGACAGCCTTCAGGGGTCCCGATTTATTCTACGAATGGTTAGTAATGCCGTTTGGCTTGTGTAACGCTCCGGCATACTTCGTCGATCTTATGAACAGAGTGTTCCGTGGTGTATTGAATAAATTTATTCTAGTCTTCATCGATGACATTTTAATCTACTCCAAGACAGAAGGCGAGCATGCAAAACATTTAGAGCAGGTGTTGAAAATTCTAAGGAGAAATGTCTTGAAAGCTAAATTTTCTAAATGTGTCTTCTGGCAGGATGAAGTTAAATTCCTAGGCCATGTCGTATCAAAGGAAGGGATTGCTGTAGATCCAAGCAAAATTACAGCGATTCAGAACTGGAAACAACCTACTACCCCCACAGAAGTTCGAAGTTTCCTTGGATTGGCTAGCTACTATAGGAAATTTGTTCAGGATTTTTCAAAGATATCTGGTGTATTGACAAAGCTTACAAAGAAGCATGAGAAATTCAAATGGACTCCCGAATATGAAGAAGCCTTCCAGGAGCTGAAACTGAAGTTGACAACCGCTCCAGTATTGACAATTATAGAGGGCAACCAAGACTTGACGGTATGGACAGACGCTTCTATTAGAGGGCTAGGCCCAGTACTAATGCAAAAAGGCCAAGTGGTCGCTTATGCCAGCCGTCAGCTGAAGCCACATGAAAGAAACTATGCAACTCATGATCTTGAGTTATTAGCTATCGTGTTTGCTTTAAGGATCTAGAGGCATTATTTACTGGGCGAGAAATTCGAACTATTCACCGATCATCAATCCTTGAAATATCTATTCACTCAGAAAGATCTAAACTTGAGACAACAGCATTGGTTAGAATTCCTTGTAGCATACGATTTTGAAATTCTATACACTCCAGGGAAAGCCAATGTTGTAGCAGATGCTCTCAGCAGAAAGAATGAAATCATTGCCAGTTTTATCATTACTTCTTCCTTAGAAGATAAGATTACTATTCTACAGAAGGACGATGAATTCATTAAAAGGATTAGCCAGCGGATCCGAGAAGGAAAACCCTCAGATTTTAGCCTTGATAGCCAAGGGGTCCTAAGATTACAAGGGCGAATTTGTGTGCCTGGAATTCCAGAGCTCAGAAGAGAAATACTTGATGAATGCCACAAGTCCAAATTGAGTATCCATCCCAGTGTGAGCAAAATGTATAATGATATCAAGCGCACATTCTGGTGGAAGGCAATGAAAAGAGATATTTCAATATATGCTAGCAGATGCTCCACTTTCCAGCTAGTTAAGAGCGATCAGCAGAAATTGGCTGGATTATTACAACCATTAGAAATTCCAGGATGGAAGTGGGAGCAAATTTCGATGGATTTCATCGATGGCCTGCCTCGAACTAGAAAAGGAAACGACAGTAAATGGGTAATCGTAGATCGCTTCACGAAGACTGCCCATTTCATACATGTCCGATCCAACAGAACGGCTCAAAGTTTAGCACAGATTTACTTCAAAGAAATAGTTAAACTACATGGAGTGCCGCTCAATATAGTCAGTGATAGAGATCCCCTGTTTACTAGCAAATTCTGGGAAGCATTCCAGACAGAATTGGGATCCAAATTGAATTTAAGCACCGCTTATCACCCACAGACAGACGGCCAAACTGAGCGGTTGAATAGAATTTTAGAAGATTTACTGCGGGCTTGCGTTATTGATTTTGGAGGCTCATGGGAAGATCACTTACATTTAGCCGAATTCTCTTACAATAATAGCTATCAAGCAAGTTTGGGAATGTCTCCATTTGAAGCATTATACGGTAGACCGTGCAGATCTCCCGCATGTTGGGTAGAACCTGGCAACAGACTTGTGTTAGGGCCCGATATGATTCAAGAGGCATCGGATAAGGTCGATTTCATTAAGAAGCGATTAAAAACAGCGCAGAGCCGACAGAAAAGTTATGCTGATGCGAGAAGAAGGGATATATCGTTTGCTGTTGGCGATTATGTTTATTTAAGAGTTTCTCCAATGCGGGGAGTAATCAGATTTGGCAAGACTGGGAAGTTGGCACCGAGATTTATTGGTCCCTTTCCTATACCTGAACGGATTGGAACTCTTGCATATAGGGTCTTATTACCTGATTGGTTGCCCGGTGTACATGATGTGTTCCATGTGTCCCAACTCAGAAAACATGTTCATGATCCAGATCTTGTTGTAGAAGAAGCAGCGCAACAGGATATTGAAATAACTCCAGAATTAGCACTCAGAAGAGAGCCATTAAAGATAGTTGGCAAAGAAACTAGAGAGCTAAGGAGGAAAAAGATTCATCTAGTCAAAGTGCAGTGGAGTAGTGATCCTAGAGACTGTACTTGGGAGACTGAGGAAAGCATTAAACAAGCCTATCCCAAATGCAGAGTGGACATCTCTGACTAACTCCGGTGCAAGGTACCTTTACAATACTTTGCATTTACATTTTATTTCCTACTTAGCTGGTATTTCCTTTTCGAGGATGAAAAGTTTTAAGTGGGGGAGATTGTAATAACCCGGAAAATGTGAACCAATTTAAAAATTTTAAAATTGGTTATTACCAAAGAATTTGAATAGTTGAAATGGCAAATTTCAATAAAATATAGAATTGGGTATGGTGTTGCAGTTTGAAATTTTGAATACAAACTTTGTCTGACTGTACCGGGTGGAAAATATAACGGATTTTAGCGAAACTAAAAATATTTAAATCTGTTTATGAATACCCTTCTGACGAATCTGAAAAATCGAAGTTTCATAGCGGAAATCAAAAGTTATGGCCAAATGAATTTTCAGAAAGGTCGCTATATAGCATATATAGCCCTCGAAAATTGATATTTTTCATACGACCTCGGAATTCGACGAAACCACTTTTGTTGGGTCCGGGATGTAAAATTATTGCTAAGTTTCAAATTTCATAATTTTTGAAGCTAGTATGTGAGCGAGGCAAAAGAAAATGTGATTGGTCAAATTCTGTTAAAATGGGTCGACCTAAAAATGGCCGTTTTTCAAACGAGCTCAGAATTCGACGAAAATGGTTTTGTTAGGACCGTATCATCAAAACAAAGATAGATTTATTTTTCTGGAATTTTTCGATTCAGTTTGTGGCCCTGGCAAATTGAAATGTACGTTCATACTAAATATTGAATGTTTTATATTTTAATTTGAAAAATAACTGACTATAACAGTCGAATTGGCCAACGAAACATATCCCATTGTGTCCGGAATGGGGGTATTTAGCTAGGGGCGACAGTCGTTGGGTTTGATTTCGAGTCCGTTTGTGAAAACACTATTTAAAATTTCCTATAAAACCATTGGCCAATCACATTTTTTCTTTTATTATTTTATTTTCAGAAAATATTTAAAACACCCTAGCCGCCAGGCGTTCTCGACGGTTCATCGAGCATGAAACTTCCCACCGCTTTTTCCGCCGCCACAGCCTGTTTCGCCGCCTCCGTCAGTTGAAGATTCTGATCGCCTTCGCCCCCTCTTTAAATCCGACCAAGCCTCGCCTCGAACCATCGACTGTACACGTCGAATTTCGAGAAGGAAGTCGCCCTCTTTGGAGCGCCGCCGCGACTCGTAGGAGCCACCGAGTTCATCGCCACCACCGTCGATCGGAAGGTGGTTCGTAGCCCTTCGACGCCGTGTAGACTGATCGGAGCAACAAGGTACGGTTTTGATTTAAAATCAAAACCTAATTTTGAAGGTTTAAAAACCTTTCTGATATAAATTTCTGAAATGAAAATAACACTTTTAAGTGTTGCAAAACTTTGAAAAATCATATCTTTTTAGTGTGTAAACGAAATTCGATGAAACAGGAGACACCGTGACCGCAAGGAGGCTCTCTACATTCTAGAAGAAGCCGCGGATTTTTCTGATCTTCCTACGATTTTTAGCACTGCCATAACCAATGTGAGGAATCTAAACTAATTGTGTGAATGAAATCGCGTTGTATAAATTATATAAGCGAAGTGTAAATTATATACGCATTGTGTACCTCATGTACATGTGTTGTATAAGTTATATTAGCGATGTATAAATTATACAAGCATTGAATGAAACATATATGCTTTGAATTGTGATGAAATGCAAGTGAATTATTATATTATATATATATATATACACACACTCCCCTCGTCCACAGACCATGGACGATATTTATTGCTTGTGATTGTCGTGATATTATATGGTATGACGTATGGTTGGAAATAATTGTTTGTGGTTGATATTGTGGTTGAAAAATACCTTTGTGGTTGGAAAATACCCTCTTGTGGTTGAAACAAATTAGAATAGAATTGTGGAATTGAAAATGAAACATGCCGCCTGCGTGCGAACTAGATGCATGATCCCCATTGTCAAAAACCGTGAGGTTTTAAGGTAGAGCAAGGAGCCGTACTAGGGACGGTCCCGTTTTTAACTACCCTGCCGTTATGCTACCGAAATTTTCTGAAATATTCATGTGTTAGAATAATTTTCATTCATTGAAATAAATCACATATGCTATATCAAAAATTCATGTGTTGAGTTGCAATTCATTCGTTGAGTTGAAATTCATGTGTTGAATATTATTTGAATTTAAACAAATAGCTTTAGCGATAAAAATCACATATGCTATATAAAATATTCATCTGTTGAGTTGCAATTCATTCGTTGAGTTGAAATTCATGTGTTGAATATTATTTGAATTTAAACAAATAGCTTTAGCAATAAAAATCACATATATATATATATATATATATACAAACTATATCAAATATTCATGTGTTGAGTTGCAATTCATTCGTTGAGTTGAAATTCATGTGTTGAATATTATTTGAATTTAAACAAATAGCTTTAGCAATAAAAATCACATTTTTATATATATACAAACTATATAGAATATTCATGTGTTGAGTTGCAATTCGTTCGTCGATTTGAAATTCATGTGTTGAATGTTATCATATTTTAAAATAAAATGAATTCACAATAAAACTACATTTTTTATTGTGAATATGAAGTGTTAAAAACATTCACGTATTGAATAAATATTTTTGACGATAAAAAAAAAATTCTTTTATCATGTATACTCTTTGATAAAAATACACACGGGTTGAAATAAATAATAGTTTGCTAGAAATATTATTATTAGCTTTGTTCTGCATATATATACATGTGTTGAACAGGAAAAATGGATTAGCTGTAGAGTAAAGAAATTATTTGCGTGCCCGACAAATAGGTAAACCTTGATGAGTTGGCTGCGCAATTTTATTTTTATATCAACTCCAATGAATGCCATTGGATGCAGAGTGCTGGTTATTCTGTGTGAAATAATAAACGTCGCCATAGGATAGTAACAATTAATTTTGAACTACACTACATGGCATACTTCATGACGATAGGCATACTTCATCATATTCCACATAAACAATTGGAGCTTGTGTGACGAGGTGGAAGATTTACCATACGAGTGAGAGGCTTGTATGGCGATGACTATATACTACAGGTTGAACTGATGACTGATTTGGACTATATAAAATATAACGATAAATTTCCAGATTAATAAAAACCCCACACGGGTCTGGAGTTGACAATAATCACGTCGCTCTAGTTATTAGATACGGCACATGGACTATTTATTTCCACACGGAAACGGGGTGACGAGAATTTATTCTCTGGAGTGATTATCTATACATGCTCCCCCGTAAACACCGGAATATATCACTATAAATATGTGGATGCTTTTTAGGATTTATTGGGTACCTAACACGGCCCAATAAATTTCCAAACCCCTCCCCGTACAAAGGAGGTTATGGTGAAAATTTTCGAAATATTAAGGCGTTAGTGAAATATTTGAAGTGAAAACGAAGTTGAAATTATAGAATGAACTATAGTTGGAATTATATAATGAACTATATTTATATATATAAATATAAATATAATTAAAAGGAATCGAAGCCGTGCAGTTCGTGTTTCGGAATCGTAATTTGAAACGATTAGTGCGAGAAATCCGACCATCGAATTTTCCCGAAACCGCAACCGCTGGGTTCGCCTTGGTAATATCTTCCCAACGGCACCAACCTTGTAAAAATCCAATGGTTGGATTGTCCGGAATGTTTAATTTAAATCCGAAGAAAAACAACGCCAGAATCATTTATATTTATATATAAATATAAATATAATTAAATTAAATTGAATAACGACGCTGTAGTTCGAATTTTGAAAACGTAACTTCAAACGACAAGTGTGGGAGATCCGACCGTCGGATTTTCATGAAACTGGAACCGTTGGGTTCGCTTTGGGAATATCTTCCCACTGATATAGACTTTGTAGAAATCCAACGGTTAGATTTTCCGATATATGTAAATCAAATTAGGGGAAAAACAACGCCAGTGCCACGGCACGACCTGAAACGTCATTTAATTAAATATGGCCATTTTTAAATAAATAAAAATGGCAAAAAATCGTTATAAAATATTATAAGCAACATAGATTGCGAATAAACCAATTGGGCTTGAATTGTTTGATATTTGATGGTTGTATGTGTTTGACACGAAAATAACACTAAAGAACTGAAAGATGGATGTCGAATAATACAACCATAGGAAGAATCGATTTAAATTCTAATGACGTGAATTATTTGAAAAGGCCGAGCTAACCCTCATTTCAAATAATTTATCGAGCGATTCGAATTGGAAAATGCAAAGACGATTCAAGACCGACGATCTTCGTATCGGTTGGATGGGCGCTACTGAGGTTCCTGACCGGAGTAGCTACCGGAAAGGGACGGAAGTAGTAGCCGTCTAAACGTATGTGTTAATTGGACGGATATACGAGGAACTTGACGCCTTCGGTTTCGTTCAGACCCAGAACGGACTTGTAAATGGACTGTGTATCTGACATTGGATTTTGTTCTATACTGATTGATCTCTGTTAAATATATATCTGTTTGGCGGTGGAGAATTTATTCTTTTGCTTAACGCCCTTCTCTGAGACGTACGAGCTCAGGGGTTATATATCGATGGAAATCAATCGTATGGAGTGGACTGCCTATGTGGCATGCCAAGATGCTGTGATCAAGGCTTCTGTTGCAAAGAAAAGTCTTGTGGATGATGATCAAAGCCCGGTCTACGTGGCCTAGCTTTGTGTATAGCGTGGATTCGCGAGCCTCACACCTCGGTATGAGATAAAAACGGGATACGGACCGCTGGGAGAGCACGACGTTTATTTCTAGCTATGGTGGTGTCAGTGACTTACCAGCCCTGACATTTATATCTATTTTTCACCTATGTGGTTGTTGGAATGCGAGGCGCCTCGATTATAGGTCTGCAAGGACCGGGAAACGTGTGTTCAGGAATAAATAATCCTCAAACGTAAGAGAGGACCGACCCAGCCGATCCAGGGTTGCCCAGAGTGTGTAGTCCTGAGACGTTTGCTAGAATGTCTCGAAGCGGAGAGGAGCTTGCCCCTTGCCTCGACTCATGACGGAAATCCAATTTCCAATACGAGATAACGGATTCGATTGTAACTTATATATGGCGACATAGTGGCATGGGACGCTCATGTCGCCTATGATTGATATTTATGATGCTATTCGCTTTTGAAACATATATGCACTAGTAATAATATCAAATGATTTTGCTTTATACGTACCAAGCATATTTGGCCATTATAAGGTAAAACTCTATCCTCCGGCTTGCGTTGCATTGTATGATGGGACCTGAGTCTTATAATGGCTTCATTCTTTCTAAAAGCATTGCGTTGTTTTAAAAGAATTTACTTTGTTTAAATGCACTAGCAATCACTGGAGTAAACCCGTTCCGCGAAAGTGGCGTGGTCCTATGATTTGCTTATTACTGTTGTTTAAACTATTAAATAGATTCCTCATACCAGTCCCCATGACTGACTCGTTGTTTGTTTCACTTTGCAAACGCAGGTGCCCTTATTTTCACACGGGCAGCCTAGTTTACAGGTGACAGGTTGTTTTTGGCTCTACACTGTTGCATAGAGTGCATTTTTGGCTCATGGCGAGGCTGACTTCACCGAGATGACTTTGACATTTTCCGCCATTACTATACTTATATTATGATTCCGCCTTCGGCGATGTAGACTGATACCCTTATTATGTCTCACTGCATGTATATATATTCCGCCTCTGGCGATGATGACTGATCACTTTCCTTTTTATTTACTAAGTTATATCATACGCTATGCTATTCTGATGTTGTTACATGTTGTGATTCCGCTGTCATATCCATGTAAAATTATTCTATTTATTGTTTCTGCTATTATCTGTACTTTGCTATGATGATTAATGTGTTATATTCCAACGATTATCCTTAATACCGCCCCTCGGATTTTGGGATCGTCACATAAAGTACTGTCATGGACGCCAATTAGTGATTTTGATGGATCCGACGATGTAGCATTCAAAGTGAATGTGATATCCTGATTATAAGGGTAAAGCGTAGCTTCAAGCCTTATCAATCGGGAAATGGTAAAAATTGGGTAGGTCTCATGGCTATGTGGGTCGCTCCCATTAGGTTGTATTGTCACCATCTAGAGAATATTCATATTTGTTCTTCTTTTCGCTTCTGTGTCTCCCTCAAATGGTTATGTTGGATCCAACCGTGGTGACAATATATTCAGTACTCTAAAGCGAAATAAGGAGCCGGTCATGTTTAACCTAAGTTGCAAGATGTTCTTGTTGAACTCAGTGTATACCTCTCTAGAATACTCTGTCGGGAAGGTAGTTGCCCATACCTTCCCATGGAAATCCATTATGTAATAAGAGCCCACAGTTTTGACTATATACTATGTATGTGGAGCATGAGATGCAAGCGTTCCACTAGATTGTTATTTATTTTTATTTAGGCATTATTATAATATAAGAAAAGATATTGATTTCAAACATGTTTTGGGTTATTGTAAGGTAAAAAGCGTCCGTATTTATGTGTGGATTCGATCTTACAATTATTGTAATGGCGCGTTTTGTTAGCTGTCGAATAATTAATTTATTTAATTATTTATATATCGATTTGGTGATATCGATAACTTAAAGTACAACGTTCGAACTTATAATTTATAATTATAATTAAAAACGAACCTGAAACGTCGCGGTAGTTCGCAATTTGGCGATTTGAACTTCAACTGAATGTACATGATTCATTTTAAGACGGATTTCTGTGAAACAAGAAACGTGTGGAGCTGGTGGAGTATATCTTTCTAGTGGAAGAGAAAAATCAAGATTTCATCGTATAGATTTTGAGTTATGTCCAAATCAAATATTCGAAAAGTCGCTATAGAAGCGTATATGGGCTGTAACGGTTTATTTGAAATAACTTGATATCGGTTGCAAATCTGGACAAGATTCTTTTGAGGCGCAGCGATAATTTAATTTTTAGAATTTTACTGTAATTTTTAATTAATTAAATATGCAACTTTTTATTTGGAGTATTTTGTACCCTGTATCAGTATTTCGGGATTTCAAAATATAAGTCAATCTACCAGTATTATTGTATTTCTGGGATCGTGACACCTCGCTGGATACGACTGTAATCTCATTTCTGTCCGTAGTGGCTCGGATATAAACACACACAACTATTTCAAATCAATAAAAATGCTTAAGTAAAACTCATCCGTGCCAACATACAAACCGACTTTGAAAATAAACAAAATCAAACTCTAAAAAGAGACATCCTTTTCCTCTTGTTGAAGACGACACATGTTCATAGCACCACCCGGTTTCTTGCATGGAACCATTTAATATTTACTTGGTGTAAATACGCGCACATACACATGGACCAAATATAATCAAAATGAGTATATACTCCTACCCATAAACTAAGGAAGAGTACAGCCCTGTAGCACGCCACAGCAGTAATGAGCACATGCATCAATAGTATTGTTCCATATCATAGCCTTTATACTTCATAAACGTAGGCCATACTCTCGAGATAAAAGCACTAAATTCAATGAAAACAAACCATACCCTATTAACCATACCCTATACGCTATACACACGTCCCTATTGGTTACAAATGAAGCCTTCTTTCTCCTATAAATACATAGAGCCTTCGTATTCTCTTCATACCGAACCAGAAAATAGCAAACATTAAAAATGAGAGTTTGGGGAGAGTTTGGTGGATCTGAAGCATGCAAGTTCAAGGGAGACGTGGCTTTTGGTCAATGGTTTTTGCAGTGGTGTGATGGGAAGGAGTTTGGGAATCAGGGTTGGTCAGTGCAGTCTCGGACGTGGAGAGGCGGAGCTCGAAGGGTCTGGGTGATGGAGGATGTTCTATTGCATAGGCACGTGGGTATAACTGTTGGTATGCAGGGAGTTGAGGAATATATGAGTTGCCGTGTTCAAATTCATGTAGTGAAGAGTAGCAGGAATAATCACGGCAAGTACTGTCGGGTGTTAAGGCGTGTGTTTGCAAATGAGGAAGGGGTCGGTTCCGAAGTGGGGAAGAAGGCTGTTCAACGCTGAAAGCTTGTGAGGAATGAAATGGAGTAGCGCCTGTTCTTGAAATGGGAAGAAACGCTTTGGAATAAGAAGGCGGATGGAGTTAAAAAGGGACGAGACTCCCACTAGCTGAAAGACGAAAGTAGGAATATGGTGACATTTCAAAGACTGGAGCGCATGTTGATGAATTCTAAAAGAGAGCGAATGTGATATGAAGAGGAAAGTGCTGATGAGTGTTCAGGAGAAGGGATGCATGGATTCTACATGCGTTGAAATTTAATAGAAGCATGTGGAGGCAGGTTCTTATGGATTTCTGTATCAAAAATTGTCGCACACTGCTACTGAGGTGCACACCAACACTGAAGTCGGATGTTGTTATTAAAGCAACAAGTTAATTGTTGGGGTATGGAGATGAAGGGGTAGTTGATCGATGAACAGCGGGGTTGCGAAGCCGGGGCGATGTTCAGTTCAGCGTCTGATCACCTGATGCGGCGCCAGTGGGCCTCAAAGGAAGGTTGATGATTAGTAAGGTCAAAGTACATAAAGGTTTTCCATCTGAAGATGTGAAAGTATGGGAACAGTAGTAGTTGAAAATTAATTAACGTAAAGTGAACGCGAACGGATCCGCTGAAATCAAAGTGACAAGTTCTACGGCAGGGAGCTAATATGATCGGGTCAACGGACGCAAATCGTTTTTAACGGTTAACGCAAAAAGGTGAGTAAATCTCACTAACTCTAAACAGTTTATAATTTCATGTTGTATTGTTAGAACTGTTAAAATTGTCTGTTTGACTGTGTGTTGATTGTTTGATTGAACTGCTAGTCAGTTAGTTAAATTTCTATATTGATTCTGTTTAACAGAATATATCATATGGAACTGAAAGTGATGTTATCCATATTGTCTAACATCTGTGATGCAGGGAAACAGGTTGGAGGAATCCGACTGGATTCCTCAACAGTTATTTTATTGTTTTTCATATATTGTTATATGATGTGATATAAAATCTGTGGGCGATTATATGTGCTTGGACGATATTGAACATCGTGATTTGATATGATTGAACACTATAACATACCGAAATGTTGATAAGGGGATTTTCAATGTTTATATTGAAAATGAATCTTATTTATAAAATCGATAGGATTTTATAAAATGAAAACATTTATTTAATTAGAAAATAAATAAATGAAAAAGGAAACATTTATTTAGAAAATAAATGAAATAAAATAGAAACATTTATTTAGAAAATAAATGAATTAGAGTATAAAGGAATATTTATTTAGGAAATAAGTATAGGAATATTTATTTAGATTATAAATAAATGGAATAAAGGAATATTTATCTAGGGAATAAATAAAGGAACACTTGTTCGGAAAATAAATAGAATTATACAAGGATAGATTTAAACACGTGCTTCGCACACGGTATAACACAATATGGATTTAAATGAGATATTAAATAGGAAATCTGTTTTTGACAGGTAAATTGAAGTAGATTAATTTATAAATCATGTTTTATAAATTAAATAAATTATTTATCGTTGATAAACGGAATATATATAAGTCTGGACTTACATAGAGAAGTAGAAACGTTATTAAAAGGACATTTATAAAGTGAAGAACCGTTACTAAAAGTAAATCTTTATAAATGGATAAACGTTGTAAAAAGGAAATCTTTTGAAATGAATAAACGTTATAAAAGGGAGTTAATCAAATTTTGTTATTCGAAATGAGTTATTCGAATTAGATATTTGAATAGAGTTAAACACATTAGAGTTATTCGAATTAGTTATTCGAATAGAGTTAAACACGTAAGAGTTAATTGAATATTAGTTATTCAATTTGAGTTAATCGAATTTAGTTATTTGAGAAGAGTTAAATAAAATTTAGTTATTCGAAAGGAGTTAATCAATTTGAGTTAAGTTTATCGATTTGAATTAAGTTAAATCAAAATGGAGTAAATCGATTAGAATTAAGTTAATCGAGTTAGAGTAAATCGAATATTAGTTATTCGAAGGTAAGTTATTCGAATTAGTTATTCGAATAGAGTTAAACACGTAAGAGTTAATTGAATATTAGTTATTCAATTTGAGTTAATCGAATTTAGTTATTCGAGAAGAGTTAAATCGAATTTAGTTATTCGAAAGGAGTTAATCAATTTGAGTTAAGTTAATCGATTTGAATTAAGTTGAATCAATGGAGTAAATCGATTATAATTAAGTTAATCGAGTTAGAGTAAATCGAATATTAGTTATTTGAAGGTAAGTTATTCGAATTAGATATTCGAAGGAGTTAATCAATTAAGTTATTCGAATGATTCATTCGAAGGAGTAAATCAAATTAAGTTAATCGATTAGAGTTGAGTTAATCGATTTGGGTTAAGTTAAGTTATCAAGTTAAGTAATTGAGTTAAGATTTATCGAGTTAAGTAATCGAGTTAAGTAATCGAGTTGAGATAATCGAGTTAAGAAAATCAAGTTGAGTTAATCGAATAAGTTATTCGATAAGAGTAAATCCATTTAAGTTAATCGGATGTTAGTTATTCGATAAGAATTGACACATTTAAGAAAATCGAATATTTGTTATTCGATAAGAGTTAATGAAATAGAGCCAACCAAGAAGAGTTATTCGAATATTAGTTATTCGATAGGAGTTAATCGAAATAGAGTTTATCGAATATAAGTTATTAAAAAGGGAGAGTTAATCGAATAGAGATTACTCGAAAGAGAGTTATACGTCGAATTCGATTATAGCGAATTCGGGAAAGTACTATTTACTTTCCAGGGTTTAAATCAAGATTTAGTTATTGATTTAGAAATTAGGTGTCTGTTAAATTATTCGAGTTAGGAAATAAATTTATAATTTAGGTTAGATATTTTAGGGGTAGGAATTATAATGTTATAGTTATAATCAAACACTGTCATATAAGAAGTGGATTCGTAACCTGAATCCGAGAATTTGCGTAAACAGATGATTGTAAAAAAGTGAGTGATGAGCTTCATCTATTTCACAGTAAAGGATGTTGTTCAATTAAGGTCTGCGAGGTAATTATACCCCAACTTGATTGACTTCAGAATTGACAAAGGAATAGTTGTGGTTCGATCTGAAAGGTTGATTAGGAATAAAGTTAAGGAATAAGCGATAAATGGATTAAGCGAATCGATGTTTTATACAACGTTCATTGGAAATCCGTAAATGAGTTTTGGAAACGTTTTCCAAATATAGTCAGATATGTTTTCTAAACATAGAAAATGAAATGTTTTCATGATAAGAATTTAAGAAATAGAGTTAAGCAAATTCAGAAACTGACTGGAGAGGGTAAGTTGAACGGTTTTCTAAGTGACGATCTGATGTTGGTTTCGACCTTCCGGATTGATACTTAGAGAATTGTTCTCATACTAGTTACAGTTAGGGACTGATAGTTGCGAAATAATAGTGATGTGAAAATAAGCTATGGAAATGTTTTCCAATGATGAATAACATATATTTTCTAAATATATGAAATAAGGAAATATGAACATATGATGATTGATCGATCGAATTCTCATTTGGAAATAAGATCGTTGTTTGTACACCGACATGTTTTCATTTGATAGTTGAATCACAGACTATTAAAGTTTTGACCATATTTACATTGTAAATATGGAGAGACCGGTTGGATTATTATCCGAAGAACCACTCCGTATTAGCATAAGCGTTGCGAATCAAGTACGCTGAAGATAATTGAAGACGGAGTGAAGTACAAGGGCTATTGTGAAAAGCCTAGGTAGGATGGATTCACTGAATAGTGCCTTCGGTTTGTTCAGTCCCAGAACAACGTATATGGACGAGTGTCTGACAAAGTATTCTTAACGAATCATATATGTTGATCTCTTTAAACGTATTACGTTGGTGGCGGAGAAATTCGTTTCTCTTAGCTTTTATACCCGTGATGCCTTGAGAAATCGATAATGATTTGGCGGGTATGACGATGTGGCATTCAAAGTAATTGAAGAAATAATCTGTCAAAGTGATAAACGTGACCTCAAAACCTCACACCGGGAAATAACAGAAGTTGGGCTAGGCAGCATGGCTAGTTGGGCCATACCCAAGCAGGGTGTATTATCACCATCTAGAGAATATTCAATTGTACTTCTTTATAATCTATTTCAATGCTGTCCCTTATCGGGAAGGATGGTTGCTGACCCGACCATCGGTGATAATATATTCGTTACACTCAAGCTAAATGAGTGGACGGTCATGTGTGGCCGGGTTGCAAGATGTTCTTGTTGAACCCTAGTGTATCTCCTCTAGAGTACACTGATCGGAAGGTGCTCCCATACCTTGTCTGTTGGAATCCAATCTCCAATAAGCGCTCACGGTTTTATTTGTATACTATGTATGTGGAACGTGATATGCAAGCGTTCTGCTAGATTGATATCTATTTGTATTTAGACATTATTATAATATCAGAAAGATATCCTTTATTTAACCAAGTGTTGGAGTTTTATTCACACCAGTCCCATGACTGACCCGGAGTTTATTTTGTTTGTTTTCCCTAAACTCTTGGGTGCCTAAATTTGTACGGGCAGTCAAGTAGTCGGGATTTTACAGATACACTTGGAGAGCTTGGAGCAGGAGACTTCAGGATTATAGCTATTATTATTCCGCTGTGTTGTTAAGTGTTGTACTTTGAAATGGTATGTATATACGAGTACTGATTTGTATTTCAAAGTTATGTTATATTTTATTCGTTCCGCTGTGAGATTCGTGTTTACTCTAATGATGTAAGTTCTTCTTCTTCTTCTTCTATTCTATTAGTTCTATCTTTTCTTCCTCACCCTCTACTTTCTTTCACTACGTTCTCGGAATTTTTGACTCTCGAGGAGTCGAAAATTTCCAGCCGTTACAATTATCCTTTTCTTTAAAAAGATTTTGACTTTAAAGTCAAGTTGGATGATACCTTTAAACTTTGTTTTTCTCACTCTGGTTCAATAGACTGAACCGGAGTTTGAAATACTCGGGTTAGACCGGGTTTTACAGGGTTTGTAACAACCCGGAAATCTGAGCCAATTTAAATTTTTTATTTTGGCAATTTTAATGAATTTTGAATATTTAAAATGGATTATTTTAAATAATAATGACTAGAAATTTATTTTGAATAGAATTAGAAGTATATATTTATATAGATCGACGTTAGAATATAAATATTTATTTTTAATTATAAAAGGAATTGAAAATGGCGCAGTAGTTTGAAATTTCGATTTCAGATTTCAAATGAATGTACAGGATTCAAAATAAACCGGATTTTGGCGAAACCAAAAATATTAGAATCTATTTGAGAATATCTTTCGAAGAATCCAAAAAAATCAAAGTTTCATAGCGGGAATCAAAAGTTATGCTCAGTTGAAAATTCAGAATAGTAGCTATGGAATTCTGGCCCTTAAAAATGGAAATTTTGCAAACGACCTCGGTTTTCGACGAAGCCACTTTTGTTGGATTCGAGATGTCAAGTTATTGCTAGATTCCAAAATTCATAATTTTCTGAATCAATATGTGAGCGTAGAAAAAGAAAACGTGTTTCAACAGTTTCAGTCAATTTCGATCAACCAGAAAATGGCCATTTTTTAAACGGTCTCATAATTTGACGAAATTAGTTTTGTTAGGACCGTATCGTCAATACGAAGCTAGAAATTGTTTTTTCTGAAATTTTTAGAGTTCGTATGTGATCCAAGTAAATTGAAATGTACGTTTAAAATTCAATGTAATGATTTAAATGCTAATTTAAATGAAAACTGATCGAAATGATGGAATAGACTTACGGAACATATCCCATTGTGTTCGGAGTGGGGGTGATTAGCTAGGGATGGCAGTCGTTGGGTCTCGATTGTAGATTAAAAGTTGCTTTTTAGAATTAATTAAATAACTAAATATATATTATTATATAATACCTCTCTCCCTCCCATCCTCTCGTTGACCAAATCAAAAAGGAAAAAAAGAACGCACCCGACATCCATCGCCCAACCACCACCCCGCCTTTGCGCGTGCCGCCACCGGAGCGGTGTCACCCCATCGGCCGCCGCTGGACCCCCCATGTTCGATTCTCTCTCCTTTTCCCCCTTTGACGAGGTGAACCCCGTTCTCTTCAAATCGAGCCAGCCCTCCCCCACAGCAGCAAAACCGCCACCGTACCTCCTTGGACCCTCCACATTAAGATGCGCCACCCCCTCCAGGCCCACGCCGATGGCCTGCTCTCCCCTCCCCAATGAGATCGATGGAGGAAAAAGGTGATTTACAGTTTTCTTTTATTTAAAATCAGTTCAGTTTTGAATTTTAAATCATTTTTGTTTATATAATGACATAGTATAAATCAGTTTTAATTTTATTTTTATTTATTTATAGAGAAAAATATAGGATTTGTATGTAGGTAAAAATATAGTTTTTATGATAAGAAAGATAGGATTTTTATTTATATTTTTAGCGAATAAAAATATGCTTTTTATTTATATAGTTATGGAATAAAGATATAATTTTTATATTGTATGAAGTTAAAAATATAATTTTTATATATGTAGAGAAGTGAAAATATAACTTCTATGTATGTAGAGTAATAAAAACATAATTTTTATTATATTACTAGCAAGATAAAAATATAATTTTTATCATGGAAGTAGCGGTGTAAAGGAGTGATTTTTACATATGTAGTAGAGTTATAAAATACGAGTTTTATATATAAGATAGTAGCGATCAAAATATGATTTGTAACATAATAAAAATTCGATTTTTATATATTCATATAGCGAAGAAAAATTCGATTTTTATATATTCATATAGCGAAGAAAAAATCGATTTTTATATATTCATATAGCGAAGAGAAAATAGAATTTTTATCTATATAGTAGCGGTATAAAAATAGAATTTTTATCTATATAGTAGCAGTATAAAAATGTGATTTATATATATATATATATATATATATATATAGCGAAGTTATAAAAATATGATTTTTAATATAAACTTCGTGAAACAGACTGCATTGGAAACAAGATGAAGATTTCCTACATATGAAGAGTCGTGGCGTTTGGTTTAGCTATCGGTGTGAACTTCTTACTTTAATTCTTGTTTTCTAGTTAAAATTATATACTAGGATGCAGACGGTGCTTAGCAGCACCCGACACCCGTCGTCCACAGACCATGGACGACTTATTTGATTTTTTTGTGTTGTGAAAATTGATTGTGATGTGGAATAGATGGAAATATATTCATGTGTTGAAATAAATTATTTATCGTTAAAGATATAAATTTAACGTGAATGTGAATAAATAAATATTCATTTACAAATCGAACGATTTGTTTATGTACACCCATTTGAAGGATATTGATTGGGACGATAAAATTAACACATTGCCCAACTGCACAAATAAAAATCTGTGTTTGTTGATTTGAAACCCCACACGGGTGTTGGGATGATATTTGGCGTACAATAATCCCAATTATTTAGTTGTATGTAGATCGATTGGTTGACAGACTGTGTAAGGGTTAATTATTTATATTTAATGCTTATGCAGTTGTGTGATGCACTTTGGATGATGGTTGATTATTTATCATTGCTATTATATACATGTGTTGTATAGAATACATATAAATAACATTATATGGTAATTGAGTGGGTCTCATTCCAATTTAGAAAATAAATTATATTCATGTGTTGAATAAAAAAATATTCATGTGTTGACAATACTCATGTGTAGAGAATATTCATGTGTTGAAACCATTCATGTGTTGAAACCATTCATGTATTGAAAATATTCATGTGTTGAATAAAATATATATTCATGTGTTAAAGAAAATATTCATTTGTTGAATAGAATAACGAAGTTATTGAAATATGTAAAGCCGTGTTGATTAAATTTGCGCCATTTTGACGCGATCTATATTTATATCGATTTTATTCATTTTTATAATGAATAGCGAAAAGGAAGTGATTTCAAAATATAATGTTTTGAAAATATTATCATTTATATATTGATGATATGGAATATTCGATTTTGATTTAAAATTGAATATGAAGTTGAAATCATTTTGAAAACGAATTTAAAACGATTTATAAAATACGTTTAGAATTGAAATCGATGAAATATAATATATATATATATATTATATATATATATATATATATATATATATATATATATTAAATGGCCTGAATAGAACGCGCCATGTCGCGGCAGTTCGCGAATTTCGACCACTGACTTCAAATTGATGTTATGGGAGATCCGACCATCGGATTCTCCTGAAACCAGAACTGTTGGGTTCGTATCGAAAATAGCTTTCCAATGAATATTATAAATTTGAAATCTAATGGTTGGATTTGGAATTATATCCAAATCAAATTTGGAAAAGGTTGTTGTAAGTGCAGTTCGACGATCGTTATTGGAAATCGACTGTACAGTCCTTGATAAAATTATTAAAAATATCAATAATTTGTGTAAAATCATAGTAAATGATTTAGAAATAATTGGGGTGAAAAACCCCATATTTAAAAAGGATAAAAATATATTTTTATCGAAATGAACTAGAATTATAATCCAATATTTTTGAATAAATAAATTAGATTTGAAGATGTTTTAAAAATAACCAGAACTTCCAATATATGAATTGAAGTGGATTTAACCGAACTTGTCTTTGGAATATTTCGATGCTGGATCTTGTGACTATACAAATATTGTGGAGGGATTTGGAAGATATATTTTATATCGTTATTTCCAAAGCGATATTTGTTGGTTTCATAATTTGATATTGAATAAAAGCCGATACATTTTCTATTCAGAGCCTTGTATTTAATATCAAATGAGATTTGGGTTTGTCGTGAATGGTGTCTTCATCAACACTGTTCTTGAACCCAGTTGAGAAAAGATTAAATCTTTTTATTTAGATTTAATGGAGTATACCAATTAATTAATATATTTAATTGGAATTGAATTAGAATTTGTTTTTGGGTTTATCGTGAATGGTGTTTTAAATAACACTTGTTCTTTAACCCGATTATATGTGGAATGTGAATTGGGTTTATTGTTAACTGTGTCTTTAATGACATTCGTTCTTTAACCCGATTTATAGTGAAATATGATTTGAAATTTATAAATCTTTTTATAAAGATTTAATGGGATTTTCCAAAGTAACGTTTTCCAATTTAATATATTGAATTGGAATTGAATGGAATTCAATTTGATAACAATCGAAATGAAATTCTATGGAGGAAGACTGTTAATACATATGGAATTTAAAAGGCTTTGTTGTTATTCCATTTATATTATTGGTCGGATACGGAAATTGATATCGATTATATATATCGATTTGTTTTGCCATGAAGATTCCATAAATAATGGAATGTGATTTGGGTTTATCGTGAACTGCGTTTTAAACGACATTAGTTCTTTAACCCAGTAAAAGACAGGATTTCATGTTTGTCATTGTATTTCGAATTGTATAGTTGATCTCTGCTTAATATATATATATCTGTTTGGCGACGCAGAATTTATTCTCTTGCTTAATGCTCTTCTCTGAGACGTACGAGCTCAGAGGTTATATATCGGCAGAAATCAATAGTACGGTGTAGATTGTCGATGCGACATGTTTGATTTTCCAAAGTTAAATAATCATTAATACTGATTTTTGGGAAGATTAAAACTAAGAGGAGTTTTAATGAATCTTTAGTCAGATTAAAATGGGAATTGGTAATTTAAATTATCAAATATAGGAAATGATCGAGAATGGAGTACCACCAGTTTTGCTCAAAGCGATAGTTAAATCTTTAATTAGATTTGAACAGAAAATGGTAATTAAATTTATCAATAACACCGTGGTGTTAGTTATGGGGTAATAACAGTTTTGCTCCATGGAATGAATAGGTTGGGATTGGGAAATAAAATAAATGATTACTTCGGTGTGTTTCGCTAATCCCGACTAGTTAGGAAAACCTTGACAGGGTTTGAAATGATATCCAAAGGAAGATTAAAGAATAAAATTAAAAGAATTTATCTTTGATAAATTAATGGGAACCTTTCCCTAAGAATGTGAATATTTGAATAAAAGAATATTCTGAATTGGAATGAGGTGTATGTTATATTTGTGTAACATTTGTTTATTATATACGCTGGTTATTCGGAAAGGCTGGGTTTATACCCATTCTGAATAACTGATTCGACGATAAGTCGAAGATGAAGACGGTGGTTGAAGACCGGAGGTCTCCACATCGTTTGGATGATTACAGATGATCTTGATTGGGCTGTACACCCAAGAGGAGGGAATCAGTTGGTGATCGTCCAGGCGTACTTGGAGATTGATGGATATGCGAGGAATAAGGTTCCTCCGGTTTCGTTCAGACCCAGAACGAACTTGTAAATGGACTGTGTGTCTGACATTTGATTTTATTCTGTGTGATTGATTTATATTAAATATATATCTGTTTGGCGGCGGAGAATTTATTCTCTTGCTTAACGCCCTTCTCTGAGACGTACGAGCTCAGAGGTTATATATCGATAGATACCAGTCGCATGGCATGAATTGCCTGTGTGGCATGCCTAAGTGGAAAATGATCAAGGCCTTTGTTGAAAAGCAAAGTCTTGTGGTTAATGATCAAAGCATGGCCTATGTGGCACAACTTTGTGTATAACATTAATTCGCGAGCCTCACACCTCGGTATGAGTCAAAAACGGGATAGTGACTACAGGGAGAGCATGACGTTTCTTTCTAGCTATGGGTGATGTCAGTGACCTACCAGCCCTGACATTTATATACTTTTTATCTATGTGGTTATTGGATGCGAGGCGCCTCAGATATAGGTCTGAAAGGACCGGGAAACGCGTGTTCAGGAATTGCCAATCCTCAAAAGTAAGAGAGGACTGACCCTGAAGATCCAGGATCGCTGTGTGTGGTCCTGAGACATTTGCTAGAGTGTCTCGAACGGAGAGGAGCTTGCTCCTTGCCTCGACTCACGACGGAAATCCAATTTCCAATACATGACATTTCGGTTTTGATTGTAGATCCTAATATTGGCGACATGATATATGGTACCCATGTCGCCTATGATTGGTACATTTATATTTGAAGTTGTTTTCTTCACTTATAGTAATAATAAAAGATGAAATTTAGTGTATCAAGCATTCTTTGGCTATTATAAGGTAAAACCCTATCCTCCGGCTTGCATTGCATTGTGTGATGGGACCTGGGTCTTATAATAGCTTCATTTTTTCTTTATTTAGCATTGCGCTTTTTCTTTTATGCACTGGTATTCTTGGGAGGAAACCCGTTCCGTGTTATACGGCGTGGTCCCTTGATTTTCCTAACTTTAAAATAAAGATTAATAACTATTTTAGTTCTCACACCAGTCACATGACTAACCTGGAGTTTATTGTTTTAACCTAAACTCTGGGTGCCCTTATTTTCCGCACTGGCAGCTAGTAGTTGGGTTTTGCAGATTTATATTCACAGGATCCTAGTTTATAGCTCAAGTGATATTCGGAAAGCTCTGCATTCGTGTATTTCTTTCAGTTTTGTTTTGTATTATTTTTCCACTGCTATGCATTTAAATGTAATTTAAATCTTTGATATTTGTCAAATGTGTAATATTTATTCATGCTCTGTATATTCTTGTATTCTGATGGAATTGTTGTAATAAATAATTAAATGTTCTTCTGTTTGCGTTCTAACTTGTCGTGTTCTCAAAGCAATTCGGGGTTTCGAACGGTCTTGGTCGGTTTAGCGATCGATTTGGATCGAGCGAAATTCCAAATTGTTACAGGTTTAGCTTTCGATGCTAGAATTTCAGAAGACAAGCTGGATGAGTTCAAACATATGATATATATTAGTGTGTATTTCGTTGTGTGTTGCATATGAGGACAGATTATTATAACTGTCCAGATGTGTTGATGTACTCAGATGATTGTAAGTTTTTTTTTCAAGCTCTCAATAAAGATTTATTTCTATATTATATTTTATTTCGCTACAATGTGAGACTCTATGTTGTGTTAGTTCTCCTTCTTCTATTCTAATATTCTTTCTTTCTTATCTTACCCTCTAATTTCTTCCTAATAGTTATCTGCTTTTCGGTACAATTTGATTTGACGTGGATTGATAAATGTCGACTTAAAAAATGGGTCTTTTTACATGTAAAAAATCATTTTGGAAGAACAGTCTCGAAATATGATGAAACTTGTCCTATTGGATCTGAATTAGTGAGTTATTGGAAGATTTCGATTTAGTTATCGATCAGACTTATCGTTTGATCATGCGAATGGTAAATGCTTAGATTTCTATTTAATCGTTTTATCGATTTAATATGGAATTATATAATAAACCATTTTCAAATGACCACGGTTTTCAATGAAACTAATTTTATTAAATCCGTAATGATTAAATATTGTATAATTTCAAATTTTAAGTCAAATGGATTTATCATGTGGTCGTGCACAATTTAAACGTGTATCAATTCACGTTGTGAATTATAAAGAAAGTTTCACAAACGATCTCGAAATTCGATGAAACTAGTTCCATCATGTGTGGACTACTGTGTTATGTTAGGCTTACGAGTTTCATCGCGATTTTCTCAGAAGTCATATGTGGTTGTTTTAACGTGTTACTTTAGGCATAAGTTTCGTTAATAATAAAATATTAATATATTTGCCTATAAATACTCATCCATGTCCAAATTTTCTTAGTCAAAATGTTACTTTGTGATCAGCAGATATTAGCCGCATCCACGCTTAAGTATTGAACGACACTGAACATCAAGATTTCTTCCTATCATTCCTCGAAATCCGTGAATCTACACAAGAAATTCCGAAGTACAAACTTCTAGAGGACATCGTGATTTTCCTATCGACCGATGGTAATGGGGTTTGGAACACCGTGGTGGTCGGTGAGTGTGACAGCAGCTGCAGTCGAGGGATTTTAACAGGATATTGGCAAAGTCGAGTTGATCATGGTTAAGGACATGGATCGGGGGTAGTGAGGTGCATTGGTTGGTGGTTTCTGATGAATGTGAGGAGATCAGGAGAGTTGTGTGGCAGTGGTTGGAGGAGTGCTATGTGGATTTTGTGGGAGCTGGGCGGTAATGGGGTTACATGAAGAAGAGAAATGATCGACCTGGGTTATGTATATTAAACGTAATTAGTTTATTAATTAGATAATTATGGAAATTATTATTAACTAAGTCATGTTAACTAAAACGCAAATAACTTTTTATTGCATGAAGCCATGATCATAATTGAACTAAACAAGTTGCATTGGAATCGTGATGACCAACACTACATTCTGGAACTAATTTGGATAAAGCTGGATGCAGCTGGAATTTTCAGTTGAATTAAACGCTTGTTTAATTTAACTGAAATCGAACCACTACAATGATAAATGGTTTCAAAGTGAGTACAACTCACTCAGTTTGACCCACTTATATTTCATATAAATCGGTATTTTTATTGTGTGCTATGTTTGATAATTATTTGATGTATGCCGAATATATATATATATATATATATATATATATATATTGGATGAACTTATTGAATTAGACGATCATTTAATTTAATTGAAATCAAATCGTTATTTCAATGATGTAACAACCCGAATTTTAATAACATATTAAAATCATAAATCAAGGCTGAATTAAATTTTAAAATAAGAATCAAGGGAAATGGGTTGCTCCATTGCGTTCGTCTCGAAATTTTAAATGAAATAGAGTCCGAGTTTTCGAAAATCGGAGTCCGTATGACCAAGTTATGGCCTGTACAAGTTTCAGCAGACTTTCAGGCAGACTGACCCCAGGTCAACTGTAGTGTCGACTGCACAGTCGACTTCCCCCCCCCCCCCCCAAGTCGACTGTAGTGTCGACCTCCCCCCTGTACAGGTCGACCTGGTCGGCTTGGTGTGGCCCATAACCCATTTTTGAGGCCCAAGATGAGTTTTGATGGTCCGGATTGACTCTAGGGATGATCTAAGGGCCTAAATGAGTTCCTACATCTATAAATACAACCTAAGGCCTAACCCTAATTCACTACAACATGTCTAGCCACCATTATACTGCTAAAATCCCTCTTGGTCATGGCCGCCGTCTCTAATCTTCTTCTTAAGCTTTCATACGCAATCCAATGCAAAGATGAAGACTTCTACAACAATTCAAGGAGATGAATCAACAACTCTACAACGCTTCAACATCGATTTCAGTTCTTAAATTCGCTAGCCATGCTATGTAAGTTCTAGTTACTTTTTAGATTAAAATACTTAATTTTAATATGGCTATGGAATAAAGTGTAATTGGATATAAGCATGTTTATCAATTCAGATCTATTCATTTTTATCTTTGAACCTTGAGTTTTGAGACTTGTTCACCTCCATTCTTATGTCTAGTTCATGCTCTATTCAGTCGTTGTAAATCAGTTTCTTGGATTCATGTTGATATTATTATCAAGATCTAATCTTTATGCCTATCATGATGATTTATGCTGTTTTCTCTCTGATCTTGTTTTATTGCAAAATTCTACCTTTCCCCTATTTATTTTCTTTTGATAAACCTAGATCAATTTCGGATCTAGGCCTAAACCACGATTTTGCGTACGATTGAATACGGGGAAAAGTATGGGAATATTACCTATTTGGATATATGCGATTGGTGGAATTGATATGAAAATTGGATATATGGGTATTATTGCCATTAATATGAAATTTGATAATTGGGGTATCACCATTAAAATGGTAATTGCAAGAATTGGGATTGGCATATGTAATTTGGCTAGAACTTGATAGGTGTAAATTGGCATAAATTGGGCATACATATAAAATGGCATGAACAAAACATGTGTAAATTTGGTATGAATTAGGCATATGTAAAATGGACATGTAATCTAGAACTTGGGCATATGTTGATTAGGCGAGATTTGTAGTTGAAACACATATGATAATTTATGTCTTGAAAAGGGGCTAATATGAACACGCCTAAGTGGGTTTTGGGTAGTTGGAATGTAATAGCCTTAAAGGAGGGATAAATATAAATTGGGGTAAGTTGCCTTTAATGGCATAAGATAAATTGCGGTAAAATTGGTTTGATTTTGCATATCATTAATTGATGAACATAATTGAGTCAATTATGGACATCGTTAAATGAGGAATTAATTAATAATTTGAATAGGGAAATTATTAAGACTGGGGTAAATGATTATAAGTGATAATCAATGCTTAGGACACGAGGTTGGACTCATTTGTGACGTAAAACTGCCCGGACCCGCCCGGCAAATCCAGTAGTCACAAATGGTAGCCCAATGTGAGAGGTCCTAGGCCCAAATTAAAAGCGTAACAGTTGTAAAGACACGAGGTTAGACTCTTTTATGGTGTAAGACTGCCCGGACCCGCCCGACAAATCCAGCTGCCATAAATGTCAGTCTAATGTGAGAGGTCTTTATAGGGTTACGGCCTTAATGAATTAAGAAATACTTAACCAGATAAACATGTGGTGGGACATGGGGGTTAAGTGGGTGACATGTGGAAATACGAATAGTAATACTTAACCAACATAACATGGTAATTATACCAGTGGGTAGGGTTAAGTAAACTAAGAACACTTAACCAATATGGTATGAATGGGTGGGTTAAGTAATATGATTAGGCTAATGACACTTAACCAATATGGTATGAATGGGTGGGTTAAGTAATATGACCAGGCTAATGACACTTAACTGTTATGACATGAATGGTTGAGTTAAGTAAATCTTAATTAATGCCTAGGTGGGAATGATAACTTATGGAATAAAGTAAGTTAGGCGGAACAATAGATAAGATGAGATAACTTATGTAATAAGGAAAGATGTGCTTCATTGTAGATAAAGCAATATGTAAAGACAAGAATGAATTTACAATTGAAGGCGACATAAGTTATATTATAAAAAGGAACAAAACATTGGTTAGGTTGGATAATCCTCTGAGTATCAATCTGATGTTGATTCCGGTCTTCGGGGTTGGTATTTAGGGAATTATTCTCTCTCTCCAGTGTGTTTGTAAGTTAAGGGGTACTTGGTTGTGAAGGTTGAATAAGAACATGTTATTGTACCATAACGGGGGTTAATGTATGAATCATAGGAATAACATGTTGTGGGCTTATTAATGGACTTAATATAGTGCAAGTTAAGAATTGAATTAATAAGCAAAGTTGAAGGATGGTATAAATGGAAATAACCAAGTTAAATGATAAGACTGATGAGGCAGCACAAGCGCATAGTTAATGGATAGACATAGGGTCTAATGGCAGATAAAGCCAAGGCGCTTGGTTAAACCCAGACGTAGGGGTTAATATGAATGACATGTAAAATATAACCTATAAGCACTTAACCAAGATAAAGCATGTATTAAGACATGAGGATGATGTAGGGGTTAAGTGGAGGACATGGGTAACATGTAAGACATAACTGGTGTATACTTAACCAAAATTTAAGCATGTAAGTGGACATGAATAAGAAGGGGTTAAGTAAGAATTACTAGAGGGGACCAAGCATAGGAGGGAAGCTTGTGTCGAGGAAAGGGGACCCTTTTCAGACCAGTAGCCCATTACGTATCTTTGTGAGCTCGACCCATGTCGAGGACGGGACACGCATACTGGGTTTGATTGTAAGAGGTCAAAACGGGTTAGCGGTGGCAACGCAAGTCCAACGGGTTTCATATGCGTGTGTGGACCCGGGCTGGTAGGTAAGACGTTGTTGCATCGTGTAGGTATAAGTCGTGCATCTCTATTGAATCGGGTTGCCACTTGGGGAGTGATACACCCTACTGTGGGGCCAGAACGGGTATCTACGAGTTAGGGAGCCGATCGAATGGGGAAGGTAGTGGGTACGACTAGTGGAGATAGGAGCAGGCGGCACCTATGACAGCAACTAGGAGTACAACTACCATATTATGAATATTGTAATTAGAATGGGGAGGGTAGTGGGTACCACTAGTGGAGATAGGAGCAGGCGGCACCTATGACAGCAGCTAGGGGTACACGAAACTACCATTATTATTATCACTTATGTTCAGTAGGCAGGATCACCTTATTATATAACACGGGTAACTAGTTGGGACACTAGTAGGGGGTAAGGATCCTTGTTACATAGGACACTAGTTGGAGTACTAGTAAGAATACGGATCATTCCTTGTAAGACACTTGTGAGGATGCTAGTTAGGTGGTGCAGAGCAAGTAGATCTCATAGAAATATTTTAATGGCGAAGCAGAGGAATCTTGTTATGTTTGATAGGAATCTTACGAAATTATACTTAGTTTATCTTGAATGGGAACCTTGCGATGTTACTTGACAAAAATCACATCATGTTAACCTTAGTTATCTTGCTTGTGGCTTATCTTGTCATCATGCTTATGTTTACTTTCAGTTTACTCATGCCATATTATCCTTAACTATTTTTGTGCTGAAAGTCACTAGGACTTACTCAGTCTTTATGACTGACCCGTTTTGTTTCGCCTCTTTTTATTCCGTCCCCCCCCCCTCCCCAGGTTCACAGGGTGGGAATACAACTTAGTTCGGATCTTACCAAGCTCCAAGACTCTTTCATGTATGGCTTGGATTTCTCTTGGCTATGGCTTGCTTCGCTTTATTGGGGAATACTACAGTTTGTTTTTATGCTTCTTTGTTTTTGAGCAAGACAGATATTTTAACTATGTAATTAGGTATTGAAAGTTGATGGGCTTTTCTTGTAAACATTTATATTTAATAAATGATTTTAAGTACTTCCACTTTACTTTCCGCTATTTTATATATGTCTGTCTTGTAATATTTCTGTTCCAGTACCCATAATGCTCCATTGAAGTTCAGGCATTCCCTTTGTGAGTGACCTTAATGGATGTGGGGTGTTACAAATGATTATTACCAAATAAGGTAACTTACTTTGTTGGTCATGTTTATAGTAATATAAACGTATTAAATTAAATTATAGATGCTTGAATTGTCGTTAATAGTTTATTATTGAAAATTATATTGGTATATTGAATTAGATGATATTATTTTGAGGTAACCTATTTGTAATGCAGGGAAAACAGGTTGGAAGGATCCAACTGGATTCGTTAAATATATTGAATATTATTTACTTTATATTATATGAACTGTTTAACCAATCCAATTGGATGATTGTTTTGGTTGTAAATTGTTGAATAGAAATTCAGCGTTTGATATATTATAAACCAGTGGGCAGTATTGGTTAAGTAATTGATAGCAGATGGCCTAAGAATCCAACGTTTTATAAATGTTGATTTACCGTCAGGTGAAATGTCTGAAATGAAGTTATAAGTTTATTTTATAACTGAAGGCATGTTTTGAAATCTATTTTATATAATTATTTTGAATAAAAGTTTTATTAAAATAAAAAACAATATTTATTATTTAATTTTATAAGTAATTATAAAATAATATATTTTGGCAAATTCTTATATTTTGAACGAGTTTTATAAGTAATTGAGTTTGAAATAAACCCAATGGTTAAGAGTTGGACTAATTGTTTTAAGAAAGTTGGATTATTTAAATTAATTATATTATTAATTAATTTAAAGGAACAATTAACAGAAATTGGTTAGCAAGTTAACCAAGGTTTCAAGTTGACTAAGTTGGGTCAATTAATTTAACAGGCATAGTTGTGACAAATAGTTGTTGAAACTATATACAGTTCCTAAAAGGTGGAAATCTTTTTAATTAACTCTGAATTAAGATTATTATTAAGTTTTTAATTAAGGTAATTATTTTTGAAAGCAAAAATGTGTGATCTTCTAAGAAGAAGAGAGCACACACGCGTGCGCGCACACACACACACATACACACACACACACACACACACACACACACACACACACATATATATATATATATATATATATATAACGTAAGAATAGTCCACAAAAACTGTCTACAAACCTGAAAATGGCCAAAAGAAACTACACTAGATATGACTAAATGAATGTACAAAATGGTAGATAGATGAGCTTCAGATAAACCACCGCCCATCAAACTTCAATATCGAGCTCCGGCATGGCCACCACCCGATAGTAAAGTTTATCTACTCCTACACAATACACTAGTCACTCCAAGCAAAGTACAACAAATACATGAGAACATAATATCTCAACAAAACTCTCCTAGTCTGCACTCAAAAAAAAAAATAACTCCATAGAATACATCAACTACAATCCAAAAACAGCTCTCCAAAAGCATCTCAGCTAAATTACATAACCTGTGACCCAAGCAGCTCTCCAATAAGCTCCTTAGCCAATATCAACTACCTGAGACCTGAAAAAGGCTAGCCAACCATAAGCTACCATCGCATGTGTGTGTGTATATATATATATATCAAAAATAAATCCATATATACATGCAAAATAAAGAAAACAAGGAAAAGAAAAAAAGAGACAAACAAGAAACTCAAAAGAGCATGAATTAGTAATTAATGCAAATTCTATTACGACTAAAATACCTATTAAATCTAATAAACAAACTCAAATTAATTCTAACCTTCATCAAATATCTCTCAAATTGATAATCTCTATATAACTTTTAGTGAGAGTTAGACATCCAATCTAGACTAAAAGAAACAATCGTAATGAAAAGATTATCAATAGAATTAGAATTAAAATGAATCAATCTCTGATTTCTCTCTAACCAAATAAACCAGCAAATAATAGAAACTAAAGAATCCAACACATACCTATATTTAAAATTGAAAAAAAAATCTAAAACAATGCCAATAATAATCACAGTTACTACAAGAATTGACACAGTTAAAAACAAAAATACTTCAAACCATATTTAAAATATAAAAGGTCTTAGTGCAAACGAAAGATAAATGATCAACATTCTCATCCAAAATTAAGGTAATTATTACATAAACTTTTAAGAAAGATTAATTAATAAATTATAGTTAATGTCGAAGTAAACTATTGAAACGACCCGCAAATCCGAGCTATCTGAGTTGACTAAATACACCACACGTCCAACCCAAATAACCCAGAAATACGACCCATTAATAGAAAGAAGTTAGAGGGTGAGAATAGATAAGATAGAAAACTTAGAATAGAAGAAAAACGAAGATCACAAACTCACAGCGGAACGAATAAAATATATTATATAACATAAGCTTTGAAATACAATCTGTTTTGTAAATATATACATACCATCATCAGAGTACACATAACATTTGATTCAGCGGAAGTAACTCTAAATAACTAACGTTGAAGCCTCCAGCTTCAAGCTCCTCCAAGTGTATCTGTAAAAGCCTGAAACACTTGACTACCCGTACAAATTTGGGCACCCAAGAGTTTAGGAAAACAAAACAAAACAAACTCTGGGTCAGTCATGGGACTGGTGTGAGTAAACTCCAACCACTTGTTTAACTTTCAAAATCCTTTTCGAAAGAAAAGATAATAGTAAGACCAGCCCACACATAAACATGGACGGCTTTTACCTTACTATAACCCAAAACACTTTGATACGAAAATCCAGTGATATTATAATAATGTCTACACCAAGTAAATAACCAAATAGCAGAACGCTTGCATCTCACGCTCCACATATATATTATAAAATCAAAACCGCATGGCGCTTATTGGAGATTGGATTTCCAACATGACAAGGTATGGGACCACCTTCCGCTAGTGTATCTCTAGAGGCGAATACACCTGGGTTCAACAAGAACATCTTGTAACCCGGCCCACACATGACCGACCACCCATTTCGCTTGAGTGTATCGAATGTATATCACCAACGGCTGGACTCAAACCACCGTTTCCCGAATGGGCAGAATCGATAGATTTAGAAACAAAAGGAATTTCTCTAGATAGGTGATTATACACCCTAATGGGTGCGACCCACATAGCCATGCTGCCTGCCCGATTTTTGTCCTTTCCCGGTTGTTGAGGCCTGAGGCTACGATTACTTACCATTCATTGATAGCACAATCACTTTGAATGCCACATTGTCAGATCCGTTAATCACTAGTTGAGTTTGCACAAATATTCTGGATATTATGCTAAGGGATAAATCCGTTGCAACCATATATATTCATACAGACCAACCCTTTTGATCATTGGAAATACTCTGTCAGACATTCGTCCATTTTCGTTCGTTCTGGGATTGAACGAAACCGAAGGCACTATTTCTATTACTAGAAAAGCCCTAGCACTTCACTCCGTCTTCAATATATTCAGCATACTTGGTTCGCAACGCTTATGCCGATACGGAGTGGTTCTTCGGAAAATAATCCAACCGGTCTCTCCATATTGACAACGATGGTCAAAAACTTCGATAGTCTGTGATTTAACTATCGAATAAAACAAGTGTTCATCCAACATATCAAACAAATCACTGGCTCTTTAATTAATATTTCATTAATTAAATCTCTTTTCCATTTCCTTATCAATATTTGTTTACCAAATATTTCAATAATCATCTCGGCCTCTTATGCCATTTGGAAAACGTTTCCAAATATCAACTTCTTTTATTTTCTATATATTTGAAAAATCTCTATTTGTAATTGGAAACAATTCCAATCACTTATCTCTATCCTTTTTTGTTTACAACATTCGATTTTTATATTCACTTTACTATCGAATTCAATACGTCGATACAATGATTTCAAATTATCAAAATATCTTAAAAAGATTCTAACTCCTTAAATTTCCGGAAAATTTCGCCATAACCTCCCCTGTATCGGGAGCATCGGGAAATTTCAAATAGCCTCCCGGTATCTTCCTCAATCAAAAAGAAAAAGGAAAAGCCAAGCGGCTTGCCGATACGGCGCATAAAACCCATATATGAATTTAAACATGTACCTTTTGTCGGGCACATAAATAAAAATCTTCATATACTCCATCCCATATCTGTTTAACACCTGTTCACCTGTTTTAGTTCAATTCAACTCAATCCATTCGTTTGAATTCAATTTTGAATCGTTTGAATTCAGTTTCGCTCAATTATTCTTTAATTAGCCTTTTTGTCTATTTCACTTCTTTGTTGAACATAACATGTTCAAACAAAATATTTAACTCGTTCATAACCACATCGAATTTCAATTTCAATTCCAGTTTCCTTTTCTATTTCGAATATAAGTTTTCAAATCGAATTCGCTTATTTAAGGCCCAATATCCATTCAAAAGCTCCTTAACCAATTTCTATTCAATTTAGTTAATTCCATTCAATAAATCAAAATCTGGTTTCTGTTTCAGAAATCATATTCATTTACACAACTTGAATTCGCATATATTTTGCAACTCAACTCTGAAATTTTCTAAATAGAAATTCGGATTTTATTTCTTAAAAACCTTTTATAATATTAAATAAACCATTATGGTTTTAAAACGATTCTGGCGCTGTTTTTCTGGAAATTTGATTTTGACATAACTCAAAATCTATACGACAAAATCCAGATTTTTCTCTTCCATTAGAAAACTATTATCAAACCGGTCCTGACGTTTCTTGTTTCGAAGAATTCCGACTTCAATTGCGTTCTGTATATTCGATTGAAGTTTGAATCGCCAATTTACGAACTGCAGCGCTGTGGCGAGTTCGTTTTAATTATATTTATATATATAAACTTTTAAACTTCTTAAAACAACTTCAATTCCATTTTAACTCTATTTGAATTCCTTGGTTCAAATTCCAATCTTACTTTTGAATTCTATATTTCAAATCCCAATTCCTTTTCTATTGGATATTCAAATTCAATACTTGAATTTTCTATTTCAATTCTATATCCAAATTCTATGTTCGAATTCATTTGAATTCTTTTATTCAAACTCTATATTTAAATTCCATTGGAACTTCTATATTCCAATCTCTATATTTGAATTCTATTGAAATTCAAATATTCAAACTACTTTTTAAATTCTAGATTCAAAATTCCATAGTTTAAAACTCATTTGAATTTCATATTCAAACCCCATAGATCAAATCCTATTTAAATTCAATTTGAATCTCTTATATTCAAATTCCATTTTCCATTTCCGACCCCATTTGAATTTCTAATATTCAAATTCATTTTCAACACCATTTGAATTTCTAATATTCAAACTCATTTTCAACACCATTTGAATTTCTAATATTCAAATTCATTTTCAACACCATTTGAATTTCTAATATTCAAATTCATTGGAATTCCCTTGAATTCAAATTCCATTTCAAAACTATTTGGATTTCCTATTTTGAAATCCTATTTGAAATTCTATTTCCCATTTCTACTTTGAAATCCTATTTTCAAAGTTTATTTCAAATTCTATTTTGAAATCTCATATTCAAATTTCTACTTGAATTTCTGTATTCAATTCCATGTTCAAATTCAATACTCGAATTTCTATTTCAAATCTCTATTTAAAATTTCATATTTAAATTCCATTCAAAGCTCTATTCAAATTTCACATTTGAATTCTTCCTTGAAATACTATATTTCAAATTCTATTCAATTCCTCTTTGAAATTCTATATTTCAAATTCTATTTTTGAAATTCTACATTCAAATCTCTATTCAAATTTCTTTATTCGAATTCCTTTGAATTCAAATTTTATTTTAATTCCTTGAATTCAAATTCTATTTCTCATTCTAATTTCGTCTATTCAAATTCTATTTGAGAAAAACAGAATTTCCCTTTTTAAACTTCAAATATCATTCCCATGATATTTTAAATAAATTAACGATTGGCCCAGTGATATTTAAAACAATCAAATCACCCAATTTTCAATCATTTGGTTTTAACACCTCATATATGAATATATGTGAAATCAGCAAACAACAAACAGATAATATATTTTTGAGGAATCCTGTTGGATTCCTCCAACCTGTTTTCCTGCATCCACAGATGTTAGCACATAAATAATACCCATTCTGCTTCGTGGCAGAATATCGCGGTATAGAAGGTCATCCACTAATCATAGCGTGGGGCGTATAGGGTAATCATCCGCTATGAAACTGCGGGCATCCGCTAATGAGACTGCGGGAATCCAATCAACCAATCAACCCAATATATATATATATAATAGCCTAGATAACTAATATATATAAAACAAGCAGAAACATTCAAACAAGCAACAAACAATTATTTTTAACGAAATAAAAATAATTATAAATAAAAGGTGAGTGAGATTTACTCACCTTGTTTTGCCGAAATCCAATTTAAATTAAATTGAATGCCATCTGATTTAAATTAAATTCCATCCCATTCTGACCAACTCTAGATAAATTCCAGATTTTCAAGATCTGCAACAATCGTTCCAACTTGCTTTGTTTAGATAAATTTTGAATTCGTATGAAGCAAATACATGCATTATAAACGAGTATGTGAATGTATATATTTACTTACTTCCTTTTAATTTAATCATCACTGATTACATAAAATAAATAAATAAATTTACCTTAGCTAAGACTTATTTCATTTTAATTATTCTTAACAAATGAATTAAAGTAATTATTCTATGTGTATTAAAATTCTGTAAAAATTTGTACCTTATCGTTGTTGTCGATACTCGACTAATTTGCGAAATAAGTCCTCAAACAGCTCATAAATCTTCCATTATCCATTCATGCATTTCCTCGAACATCTTGTTTGCAATCCCACATTAACTCACAGGAATCACCGTACCACCGTAATGCAATTGAAATGGAGGCTAACCCTAATTTCCAGAAATAGAAATCGCTATCCTCAGTATTTAGTTTCGATCCCAAGCTTAAGGTTCAGTGTCGCGTTTGACAAGGCAACGCCATCCCAAACCACTTGCGACTTCCCAAAAGTCGAAGACCCGAAGCCCTAGCGTGTGCCTGAATCGAGAGCGCCTCTAATACACCCCTCACCTCGTCAATCAACGAAGCACCACTGTCAGGAACTTCCCTCTCGGTTTCAAACTCCAGATCCACATCAATCCCTCCATTCAAAACCGCATTCCTCAGAGCCCCTCTAACTGACTTTGTTCAAGCACAACTACCCGTACCCAAAGTCGCAACTTCGCCTCAAGCAAGTGCCCTCATCTCAAAGTCGAACTACGGGAAGCTCTTCACTTGTGATTCGCGATGAAGCTCTAGGATCGAAATGAAATAGTCGAACCCCTAAACCATACGGTTCGAAATCGAACCCTAAGATCGAGCACCCCTAATTCCATCTTTCACCCCAATACCTAAAATCTAAACCCCACCTCCCTTTTTGAAATCGCGAGCAGCTATGTGCCGAGCCCCAGGAATTCACGGATTGAATCTCGATTTTTATTTCGAAATCATTTTTTTTTTTCCGCAGTGGACTCGAATTTGTAATTGACAGGAAAAGGGGAAAAAGGAACGAAGGCAAAGGTCTTCGAATTGGTTTTAGAAAATGGGACAAAATTATGAAGGCAAAGGCTAATTATATAGGCGCGAGAGCAGACAGGCATTAAAACGTTGTCCCTTAGATTTTGAAGGAGGGAGACCAATTTTTCAACTCGAGGAAGAACAGGCTGTGTGATTTGAAACTCCAGGGTGGCTTACTACAGAAGGAGGTCGGCTGATGTAACGTATAAATATATTTAACTTTGATATATTAATTCAAAATATCTCGTGGTCTTATAACGCACCATCCTGAACCGCTAATCTAACCCAACGACTGATGTTATAAGATTATTACGTTATTCTAGGCTTAACTGAACATGTTCTGAAATGAAATTCGATCTTTATACAAACCATCAATATTAAATTGACGATTTTCATTAAATTCATTGATAAAAATAATTATCATCGTTCTAATTCAGATATAATTTATTTAATCAACTGAATTGTTTTTGATTCACCTTTAACTGCAGATTAAATTATTAATCATTTTTATATAACGGTGATTTGATATATTCGGCAATAATCGTATATCGATTATTAAATCGATAAATTCAATAAAAATTCTTTTATATTGTTGATTCAATATTTAAACGATACTAAATATTTAAAATAACTGTTCGAAAAATCCGGGTCGTTACATTCTTCCCCCCTTAAAATAATTTCGTCCTCGAAATTGCTAAGTTAGGAAAAATGATACAAATCCATTACCTTTCAACAATCTACTTATGTTGAAACTCAACTCCTCATATTTCACAAATTTTAGTTCTACCAAAACATTTGGTTTCTCATTCACATGCATTCAAATTGATTCTAAATCAATTCATTCACTTGATTTATTTAACTTGTTTTAAGTTAAATTTTAATTCCAGAATTCGAATTCCCGGGTTTTTATTTCAAGTCCTTTTGAGATAATATATAAATATGAACATATATTTATAATCCTTTCAAATTCAAAATATTTGAATTTTTCAACTAAACTTGTTTTCTTTTAAACAAATTCCCATCAAAAATTTTCTAAGGTAGCAATCCATCACTTAGAACTCGGAAATGAACACTGATGATGTTGCAATCATCATCAGAATTATTTCCCAGCCACTGAAGTGAGTTCAGTGCTTTATTATTTCAAAATCCATCTAAAATGATTTTCTTTCAAATCCTTCTAAAACAAATCTATATTACTTTAATATACTTTGAAAAATATTTTTCAACTTCCCAGGATTTTTGAATTCTTAATTCTGGTTTGAATTTAATTCTAATTCATCTCATTTGTATATTTAATCCCTATACAAATTCTATTCTGGTTATAAATAACCATTCTAAATTTATAATCTCATTTGATTATAAAATCAACATCCAACACATCCATATAATAATAATTCTAGAAAATTATTCTTTCTATATCAAAATAGAAATTTTTGGGTAAAATTATTTCATTTACCCTCTTTAAAACAATATCATGTTCAATCTTCTGTTTAAGCGTTTAGAAATCCCTATCGACTTCGTGGCGTCCCACGATTCGACCAGAATTCATAAACCACTCAACAGACTAGCCAACACAATATAAAACAACTTTTATATCAACTAACAAATACGCTCTCTCGTATCTATATACTCAACTCATTCTAGGGTACTACTGACCCTATCTCTAATGAGTACAACTCCACAAAGCCTAGGTATTCGCTCAACCTAAGCTCTGATACCAACTGAAACGACGCGCAAATCCGAGCTATCTGAGTTGACTAAATACACCACACGTCCAACCCAAATAACCCAGAAATACGACCCATTAATAGAAAGAAGTTAGAGGGTGAGAATAGATAAGATAGAAAACTTAGAATAGAAGAAAAACGAAGATCACAAACTCACAGCGGAACGAATAAAATATATTATATAACATAAGCTTTGAAATACAATCTGTTTTGTAAATATATACATACCATCATCAGAGTACACATAACATTTGATTCAGCGGAAGTAACTCTAAATAACTAACGTTGAAGCCTCCAGCTTCAAGCTCCTCCAAGTGTATCTGTAAAAGCCTGAAACACTTGACTGCCCGTACAAATTTGGGCACCCAAGAGTTTAGGAAAACAAAACAAAACAAACTCTGGGTCAGTCATGGGACTGGTGTGAGTAAACTCCAACCACTTGTTTAACTTTCAAAATCCTTTTCGAAAGAAAAGATAATAGTAAGACCAGCCCACACATAAACATGGACGGCTTTTACCTTACTATAACCCAAAACACTTTGATACGAAAATCCAGTGATATTATAATAATGTCTACACCAAGTAAATAACCAAATAGCAGAACGCTTGCATCTCACGCTCCACATATATATTATAAAATCAAAACCGCATGGCGCTTATTGGAGATTGGATTTCCAACATGACAAGGTATGGGACCACCTTCCGCTAGTGTATCTCTAGAGGCGAATACACCTGGGTTCAACAAGAACATCTTGTAACCCGGCCCACACATGACCGACCACCAATTTCGCTTGAGTGTATCGAATGTATATCACCAACGGCTGGACTCAAACCACCGTTTCCCGAATGGGCAGAATCGATAGATTTAGAAACAAAAGGAATTTCTCTAGATAGGTGATTATACACCCTAATGGGTGCGACCCACATAGCCCTGCTGCCTGCCCGATTTTTGTCCTTTCCCGGTTGTTGAGGTCTGAGGCTACGATTACTTACCATTCATTGATAGCACAATCACTTTGAATGCCACATTGTCAGATCCGTTAATCACTAGTTGAGTTTGCACAAATATTCTGGATATTATGCTAAGGGATAAATCCGTTGCAACCATATATATTCATACAGACCAACCCTTTTGATCATTGGAAATACTCTGTCAGACATTCGTCCATTTTCGTTCGTTCTGGGATTGAACGAAACCGAAGGCACTATTTCTATTACTAGAAAAGCCCTTGCACTTCACTCCGTCTTCAATATATTCAGCATACTTGGTTCGCAACGCTTATGCCGATACGGAGTGGTTCTTCGGAAAATAATCCAACCGGTCTCTCCATATTGACAACGATGGTCAAAAACTTCGATAGTCTGTGATTTAACTATCGAATAAAACAAGTGTTCATCCAACATATCAAACAAATCACTGGCTCTTTAATTAATATTTCATTAATTAAATCTCTTTTTCATTTCCTTATCAATATTTGTTTACCAAATATTTCAATAATCATCTCGGCCTCTTATGCCATTTGGAAAACGTTTCCAAATATCAACTTCTTTTATTTTCTATATATTAGAAAAATCTCTATTTGTAATTGGAAACAATTCCAATCACTTATCTCTATCCTTTTTTGTTTACAACATTCGATTTTTATATTCACTTTACTATCGAATTCAATACGTCGATACAATGATTTCAAATTATCAAAATATCTTAAAAAGATTCTAACTCCTTAAATTTCCGGAAAATTTCGCCATAACCTCCCCTGTATCGGGAGCATCGGGAAATTTCAAATAGCCTCCCGGTATCTTCCTCAATCAAAAAGAAAAAGGAAAAGCCAAGCGGCTTGCCGATACGGCGCATAAAACCCATATATGAATTTAAACATGTACCTTTTGTCGGGCACATAAATAAAAATCTTCATATACTCCATCCCATATCTGTTTAACACCTGTTCACCTGTTTTAGTTCAATTCAACTCAATCCATTCGTTTGAATTCAATTTTGAATCGTTTGAATTCAGTTTCGCTCAATTATTCTTTAATTAGCCTTTTTGTCTATTTCACTTCTTTGTTGAACATAACATGTTCAAACAAAATATTTAACTCGTTCATAACCACATCGAATTTCAATTTCAATTCCAGTTTCCTTTTCTATTTCGAATATAAGTTTTCAAATCGAATTCGCTTATTTAAGGCCCAATATCCATTCAAAAGCTCCTTAACCAATTTCTATTCAATTTAGTTAATTCCATTCAATAAATCAAAATCTGGTTTCTGTTTCAGAAATCATATTCATTTACACAACTTGAATTCGCATATATTTTGCAACTCAACTCTGAAATTTTCTAAATAGAAATTCGGATTTTATTTCTTAAAAACCTTTTATAATATTAAATAAACCATTATGGTTTTAAAACGATTCTGGCGCTGTTTTTCTGGAAATTTGATTTTGACATAACTCAAAATCTATACGACAAAATCCAGATTTTTCTCTTCCATTAGAAAACTATTATCAAACCGGTCCTGACGTTTCTTGTTTCGAAGAATTCCGACTTCAATTGCGTTCTGTATATTCGATTGAAGTTTGAATCGCCAATTTACGAACTGCAGCGCTGTGGCGAGTTCGTTTTAATTATATTTATATATATAAACTTTTAAACTTCTTAAAACAACTTCAATTCCATTTTAACTCTATTTGAATTCCTTGGTTCAAATTCCAATCTTACTTTTGAATTCTATATTTCAAATCCCAATTCCTTTTCTATTGGATATTCAAATTCAATACTTGAATTTTCTATTTCAATTCTATATCCAAATTCTATGTTCGAATTCATTTGAATTCTTTTATTCAAACTCTATATTTAAATTCCATTGGAACTTCTATATTCCAATCTCTATATTTGAATTCTATTGAAATTCAAATATTCAAACTACTTTTTAAATTCTAGATTCAAAATTCCATAGTTTAAAACTCATTTGAATTTCATATTCAAACCCCATAGATCAAATCCTATTTAAATTCAATTTGAATCTCTTATATTCAAATTCCATTTTCCATTTCCGACCCCATTTGAATTTCTAATATTCAAATTCATTTTCAACACCATTTGAATTTCTAATATTCAAACTCATTTTCAACACCATTTGAATTTCTAATATTCAAATTCATTGGAATTCCCTTGAATTCAAATTCCATTTCAAAACTATTTGGATTTCCTATTTTGAAATTCTATTTCCCATTTCTACTTTGAAATCCTATTTTCAAAGTTTATTTCAAATTCTATTTTGAAATCTCATATTCAAATTTCTACTTGAATTTCTGTATTCAATTCCATGTTCAAATTCAATACTCGAATTTCTATTTCAAATCTCTATTTAAAATTTCATATTTAAATTCCATTCAAAGCTCTATTCAAATTTCACATTTGAATTCTTCCTTGAAATACTATATTTCAAATTCTATTCAATTCCTCTTTGAAATTCTATATTTCAAATTCTATTTTTGAAATTCTACATTCAAATCTCTATTCAAATTTCTTTATTCGAATTCCTTTGAATTCAAATTTTATTTTAATTCCTTGAATTCAAATTCTATTTCTCATTCTAATTTCGTCTATTCAAATTCTATTTGAGAAAAACAGAATTTCCCTTTTTAAACTTCAAATATCATTCCCATGATATTTTAAATAAATTAACGATTGGCCCAGTGATATTTAAAACAATCAAATCACCCAATTTTCAATCATTTGGTTTTAACACCTCATATATGAATATATGTGAAATCAGCAAACAACAAACAGATAATATATTTTTGAGGAATCCTGTTGGATTCCTCCAACCTGTTTTCCTGCATCCACAGATGTTAGCACATAAATAATACCCATTCTGCTTCGTGGCAGAATATCGCGGTATAGAAGGTCATCCACTAATCATAGCGTGGGGCGTATAGGGTAATCATCCGCTATGAAACTGCGGGCATGCGCTAATGAGACTGCGGGAATCCAATCAACCAATCAACCCAATATATATATATATAATAGCCTAGATAACTAATATATATAAAACAAGCAGAAACATTCAAACAAGCAACAAACAATTATTTTTAACGAAATAAAAATAATTATAAATAAAAGGTGAGTGAGATTTACTCACCTTGTTTTGCCGAAATCCAATTTAAATTAAATTGAATGCCATCTGATTTAAATTAAATTCCATCCCATTCTGACCAACTCTAGATAAATTCCAGATTTTCAAGATCTGCAACAATCGTTCCAATTTGCTTTGTTTAGATAAATTTTGAATTCGTATGAAGCAAATACATGCATTATAAACGAGTATGTGAATGTATATATTTACTTACTTCCTTTTAATTTAATCATCACTGATTACATAAAATAAATAAATAAATTTACCTTAGCTAAGACTTATTTCATTTTAATTATTCTTAACAAATGAATTAAAGTAATTATTCTATGTGTATTAAAATTCTGTAAAAATTTGTACCTTATCGTTGTTGTCGATACTCGACTAATTTGCGAAATAAGTCCTCAAACAGCTCATAAATCTTCCATTATCCATTCATGCATTTCCTCGAACATCTTGTTTGCAATCCCACATTAACTCACAGGAATCACCGTACCACCGTAATGCAATTGAAATGGAGGCTAACCCTAATTTCCAGAAATAGAAATCGCTATCCTCAGTATTTAGTTTCGATCCCAAGCTTAAGGTTCAGTGTCGCGTTTGACAAGGCAACGCCATCCCAAACCACTTGCGACTTCCCAAAAGTCGAAGACCCGAAGCCCTAGCGTGTGCCTGAATCGAGAGCGCCTCTAATACACCCCTCACCTCGTCAATCAACGAAGCACCACTGTCAGGAACTTCCCTCTCGGTTTCAAACTCCAGATCCACATCAGTCCCTCCATTCAAAACCGCATTCCTCAGAGCCCCTCTAACTGACTTTGTTCAAGCACAACTACCCGTACCCAAAGTCGCAACTTCGCCTCAAGCAAGTGCCCTCATCTCAAAGTCGAACTACGGGAAGCTCTTCACTTGTGATTCGCGATGAAGCTCTAGGATCGAAATGAAATAGTCGAACCCCTAAACCATACGGTTCGAAATCGAACCCTAAGATCGAGCACCCCTAATTCCATCTTTCACCCCAATACCTACAATCTAAACCCCACCTCCCTTTTTGAAATCGCGAGCAGCTATGTGCCGAGCCCCAGGAATTCACGGATTGAATCTCGATTTTTATTTCGAAATCATTTTTTTTTTTTCCGCAGTGGACTCGAATTTGTAATTGACAGGAAAAGGGGAAAAAGGAACGAAGGCAAAGGTCTTCGAATTGGTTTTAGAAAATGGGACAAAATTATGAAGGCAAAGGCTAATTATATAGGCGCGAGAGCAGACAGGCATTAAAACGTTGTCCCTTAGATTTTGAAGGAGGGAGACCAATTTTTCAACTCGAGGAAGAACAGGCTGTGTGATTTGAAACTCCAGGGTGGCTTACTACAGAAGGAGGTCGGCTGATGTAACGTATAAATATATTTAACTTTGATATATTAATTCAAAATATCTCGTGGTCTTATAACGCACCATCCTGAACCGCTAATCTAACCCAACGACTGATGTTATAAGATTATTACGTTATTCTAGGCTTAACTGAACATGTTCTGAAATGAAATTCGATCTTTATACAAACCATCAATATTAAATTGACGATTTTCATTAAATTCATTGATAAAAATAATTATCATCGTTCTAATTCAGATATAATTTATTTAATCAACTGAATTGTTTTTGATTCACCTTTAACTGCAGATTAAATTATTAATCATTTTTATATAACGGTGATTTGATATATTCGGCAATAATCGTATATCGATTATTAAATCGATAAATTCAATAAAAATTCTTTTATATTGTTGATTCAATATTTAAACGATACTAAATATTTAAAATAACTGTTCGAAAAATCCGGGTCGTTACAACTATTTTAGGACGTTGAAATGGATTATTATTTAATTAATAATAATCAAAGCAATGATCTTGTGATTAGGTTTAAATTATTGGGGTTTTATGAAGTATTAAGACCCTATTTGTAATTAAAGGAAATTTTAAGCAAAATTTACTAATATCAACATAATTCAGGGTTAAGATGAATTCTTATTCTATTGATTGGATTTTTATAATATCCGAACTGGGCAAAGATATAAAGCCAAGTTTGTAAATGGGCTAATGTTATAGATGATTTAAAGAGTCGAAACGAGTTTATGATTTGATTTATAAACTTTGGGAAAACCATAAATGGAATTTAAAACCCTTAAGGTGGATAAATATAAAGTGAAGTTGAAAAAGAAACTAAAATAGATTGAAACTGGGGACGCAAGTTAAGTTTAATAATTCAACTTAAATTCAAATAATTCAAATGTAAAAGGAAGCTTTATTGAGATGAAACCAAAATAAGTTCAAAATAAACTTATAAGGAGTTTTACGAAGGATTCTATTTATAATAAAATTAAGGCTCATTTATAATGTTGAAAGGATGTTTAAAGATAATAAATAGTGGTTTTAATTGAGTGAACGTGTTTGAGAGAGAAATAAGGTTTTCAAAAGAAAGAGTATGGTTTTTAAACTATATTTAAATCGGGTAGTATATGGAAATTTCCATGACATTTACCCAAGGTTGGATTTTAGTTAACAAACTTTTATTTTCTCTGAAGGTAAGAATGTTGTCAAATCAAGGTTTGAGAGGTAAATAGAATCACTTAACTTGAATGACTTTATGATTATCCAAAGGATAATACTAGTTTAGGTAACAAGTGTAGTTGAGGGTGATAAATCTATTATTTCCATCAATGATGATTATAATCATTATATTTCAAGTTATAAGTTGGATAAAATGATTTTAAGAATATTCCTATTATGAAATAAGAAGTAAAAAAGCTGTGTTCCAAATATTGAAAGATATAGAAGTTTTAATTAACAGATGGTTAATCAAAGAGGCCAAGTGACGCCATGTACTAAACCAGTGGATTCATTTTATTTTCATGATTGAATGGTTGTTTATTTGGTAGTTAAATAACTGGCTATCAAATCTGGCCTATACGATTGTTGGTACGGAAAGACCGAAATCGAATTTATATTCGTAAACCATTCTGAACCAGTGAATACATGAACATGGAAGATGTTGATTGAAGATGGAGCAGTGAAGACCGTTGATCTTCATAACCGAAAGGACTACTTAATGAATTTCTTTAGATTGCAACCAAAGGTATTTTAATGGCGATTCTGTCGTGAATGAAATCTGTGGATTGCAAGGACTACTCGCTACTGATCCATAGGGTGATTCCTAGGATATGGTAGAAGAGTGCCTTTGGTTCATACGGTTTCTGGATGACTTGTGTTACTACTGGATTTCGACACCGAAACCAGATAAAGGTGAAGGGGTATCGAAATGGCACCAGCATCAGAATGGAAGGAAGAAAGGCCTAAGGCAGAAACCGAAAGAAAAAGAAGGGAAAATATTTGATCTACATGCTATCGATACCAAGGAGGTAAAAGCTTGGTACGGATATAGGAAAAATAGGGCAAGTTGACAACAAAGCCAATATGAAAGCAAAATACAACTCAGGGAAATGTCAATGATGACACTGAAAGCAATCAAATTGATCTCACTTGTAAAGGAAAACAGTCTGATACTGAAACTTAGAGATTCAAAGAGAAAGCACGAAACCAATTTAGTCTTGGGAAAAGGGCTATTGATAACAATACACTTGGTATCGATACCGTTACCTGGGGGAGCCTCGAAGTCATAAGAAGGAATCCCAAAACCGTGCTATCGCAAAGCCATACCGGAACCAAAGATTATTGAAGTAAGCCAAGGCTCATGAGATAGAAGGGTCATCCACATTATCTTGCTTAATGTCTATTCTAACACCAAAGAAGATGTCAAAATCATAAGAAAGAGAGGTATAAAAGCAATACTTGAAAGCCATTAAAGCGGGACGAAGCCTGGAACTTACTGTCGGAACAATTGCTATCGAAACAGAGGCTTGTCACCGCTACCGAAAGTAGATAAGGAAGGTATCCATTCCAATTTTCTTGGTATTGATACATTGCATGAAGGCGACACCAACTTTATAAGCAGTATGGGGTTGATAATAACACTTAGAATAGAAAGAAGGCCGAAACCCAGAAATCGGCACCAAGGGGCACTAATGCGGGCCGACACCGACACCAAATAGCATTGCCGAAGCCGAAAGCACTCTAAACTAAGCTCCTGCTGGGCATCAACAAAAGGGGGCCCAATTTGTCTATATATAAGACCCCAGGGGTCTCATTTGAGGGGGCTTTTCCTTACTCCATAGTCTTATATTCATTTCTTAGAGAAAAAACCCTAATTTGTAAATCAATGAGTATTTTGCTTGTAATTACTTGTGTAATCACACAAATAATCAATAAAGAGAGAATCAACACATGTTATCAATTCTATGGATTTCCTTATAACTTATGTCATTTATTTTCCTATCACTACCCTACAACAAAGCTTCATATGTAAGCCTAATTATCGAAATAACCTTCCTTATGTTGTTTAGGTTCCTAACTTGCATTTCGCTTTGGGAACCCTTATGCCAAGGTAGCTATATGTATTTGAGTCTTGTAAGCATGATGCTTACCACCTGAAGGAAGGGTAACAAATCTTCGGGCTTAAGACCTTGATATCTAGGAAACGGTGAACTAACTCAAGATTGAAAGGACTAAACAAACCCTTTACTCCTTTGAATCTACATCCTTAGCACTAATTCCGATGTTGACGAAAAATATCATTAACATTTTGGTGCTAGAAGGATGGCATGAACCTCCAATCCTTTGGATAACCTACCATATCCCTGGCTGTTCAGTCCCGGTTGGACTAAGCTTTGAAGAAGCAAGACCATGGGTAAAAGGTCTCGACAAGGATCTTCTAAATCTCAAATGTCTACGTCAGATGTTACTGACCCAAGAATGATGGAAGAACAAAAGTTAAGAATGGAAGTTTTACGAATCATAATTGGGAATAGGGAAATAGAGAAGAACAATCCTGATCGTTGGAGCAGTAACCCTTTCCATATGGGAACAACCCCAATCTCCGCTTTAAGTGGTTTTACAACAACGGAATATAACCTGTTCTCTCACCTTAGAGAAGCCATCTGTGCACAAGCTAAAGGAACTATATTTGAACAAGGAATATGGAAGATTACAACCACTTCACCTCCAAATAGTCTAAAAGAATTGTGCTTCAATCTCAAGATACCTTGAAAAAAACGTTCGAAGATACGGATGAAGCAACAAAGCTGAGTAATAAAAGGGCTAAGTTTCGATGATGAAAAGGAATATTAGAGTCTAGAATACCTAACGATTGCAACCCTTCCACAAAAATTGAGAATATATACTTCCTAACCAAGCACGAGCTTAACTTTTAGCCATCAGCAAAGAAGAAGCCCAAATACGAAAGGAAATTAGGAGGGCGTTACTGCCACTACCATATGATGAATGGACATGAAACCAATCACTGTAGAGTCCACGAAGAGATGATTATCAAGTTCTTGAATCAAGGCCAACTATATAGATATGTAAAGGAGACTTAATCAACTGAAATAAAGGATTTCTTGAAGAAAGAATGTCTTCATGGTTGGTAGTGCGAACTCCTTAAAATTTTGGAACCATCTGAAACGGGTGAAGCTGCATACGATGGTATAAAACCGTTATCACCGCAGAGATGGTCAGGGCAAGGCACCCATTGGAAGGGGGTGGTGTGTAAGCCTTTATCCGCGTCCAAGTCAGAAAGGGCTAGGTTAAATTATCAAAAATGTAAGCCTCCACCCCCATGACGGAGCAGCTAAAACCCTTACTCCCGCTTATGATGGCCTGGGTAAGGCACCCCTTGGAGGGGGTGAGTGTAAGCGTCCAAATCAGATAGGGCCTAGTTAAAACATCGAAAACCCTTATCCTCACCTACGATGGCTAGGTTAAGGCACCCCTTGGAGGGGGTGATGTGCAAGCCTTTATCACCGCCAGGGTAAAGCACCAAAAGAGTAAGCCTTTAGCCATGCCAACAATGTCCAAGTTAAAACATCTAAACTTATATCACCTCCTATGATGTCTAGAGTAAAGCGCCTCCTGGAGGGAGGTTGGGTAAGTCCTTGGATCGTGCTTAAGAATAAGCCAGCCAAGTGCACTAGACACACAAGCCTAGAGAGTGGCTAACAAAGCACGTACATCCTCTTATTTAACAATCAAAAGCCCATAGATTGGCTAACAAAATACATAGATGCTCTGCTTTGTAAATCAAACCCGAAATGGGTAACGAAACTATTAATGCCAAATGTGGATATCTGGTCTTCTATTAAATACCTGAATCTGGGTTATGGTTCGGAATTTCTATTAATACCAGATGTGGTTATCTGGTCTCCTATTAAAATACTCGAATCTGGGTTTGATTCGGGACTTTTATTATCTCCAGAAGTGGATTTATGGACTTCTTTTACCCATCCTTAATTTAGGCTCTAAAACTTCTATTATTAGTGGAAGTAGATTTCTAGTCTCCTAATACAAATGCCTGAACATAGGCTGCAGAGCTTTTATCTGTACTTCTATAGGAAGAATTCTGGGTTTTCTACTTTAAATACCCTAATCTAGGTCCTGAGACTGTAACTCTCATTTCCACAAAAAAGGATTTGCTATCAATAATTGGGTTGGTAACTCGATTCTGTCATCTAAAAGCCTTCAGAAGAAGATCATTATTTACATCTTGCTCAGGGAGATTTTCTTAACCTATAGGCGCAAAGTTTCCACTCATTATTCTAACAAAATACGCGAAGTGCATAATCACATTATTATGTTATAAGAGCAATGCAGTAGGACTCCAAAGATAAGGATGTTCTAAAATGCAAGCAACTATTACATATCAGATGATATTTACACAACTTACGAATTCATTTACAAAGTTATTCCGTTAATTATCATAACACAAAGAGTTAAGCACTGATGTCACATATACATTGAATATCCTATACCTTCTCAACGTCAAGTAAGATAAGACTGATAGCATGGCGAGTGCAATGTATAAAAGCTCTTTAAGCTTTTGCTCCTTCTTTCGGATCTCATCATGACCATTTGTTTGATTTGGGATTTTAGAGCCCAGTTGTAAGCTCTACACATAACTTTAAGAGTTTAATTTTCTTTTTCAAAATCAAAGACATTCTTTCATAGATCATGCCTCTCCTCCTATAATTGCTAAATTTTGGAAACATAATAGTTAATGCATTCGAAGTACGCTCTCATCACGTTCTTTGTCATAAAAAAAATTCAACTAAGCGTTCGCCTTTGTGCACCACCTAGAAACGACTGATTTGTCTAACCCACGAGGGGGATTTTTCAAGTAAGAATATTTTTCATAGGCTAAGGCTTTTGGCTCAATCATAGCTTTGGAAAGCTCAGGCGCAACTGAAAGTAAATTCCCAAGCTTTGCAACTTTTTTTTGCTTTATCCACCTCAATTTCAAGGTTAGCAATCCGCTGATGCAATCCACTTAATTCCTCATCAAAATCGATAGAAGGGTTAGTATTGTTATATCTCTTTAATCCAAGGATAATTCTATCATTTTCCTCTAATTAGCCTTTTAAGACAGCCATTCGTTGATCAAAATGCTTAATGGTTAAATTCTAAAGTAAAATCGTTATTTCTTGAGTTGCAACATGCACCTCTTTTGAAACATCCCTTTGCTCCGCAACTTGTATTGATCTTTCCCTGCTGGAGAGGATGAGACCTTGAATTGGCCTCCCTATTTTGCAAAACAAAGTGTATGATTATTTATAAGTTCTATTTCTAGAAAAGAGTAGCACTGATAAACTATGCTTTTCACCATACGAGAAAGTCTATTACATAAGTTCTTAAAGTTCGACTAAACAAGCTTCAAACTGTTTTGTTAATACGCGAATTAAAAGTTACATACTTTAGTTCTATTTGTCAGAACACCTATTGTTTATGTTATATATCAACTCAAAATGTCGACTCCTGAGTCTTTTTAAAATTACTTCTCGGTCGTCACCCAAAAAGTCAAAAGGAAGTTGAGGACATTTCATATAAATACACTGTATGTCTTATAAGAAACGTTCTCTTCCATATAATGATTTTGGAAGATGCTCCCTACTTAATTTAGAAAATAAATGTAAAGCATCCCCTAAAACAACATCATCGAGAAAAACAAAGTTCCGCCATAATATGAAAAGAAAAATCGATAATCCTAGATAAGAGAAGTTATCACCAAAAATACACGTACATAATATTAAGTTTTACAAGTATTCCTCTTGTTCATACAATATTGACCTTTTGAACAGTTCAGTGAAAAATTTGTTTTTGTTATATTTAAGCTTCTCTGGGGATAAGTCCCTGGGAATTGATAGAACCGTTGGTAGGTTCCAATAAGCCCCGGGATGGAGGTTGGTCCCATATTCATATAAATAACATCAACAGAGACATCGAAGTAGACCACTACCATGCTTTCCTAAAAACGACTGTTGTCTCAAATCTACTATAAACTTAATACAAAAAGTTCCACTAAAACGTCCCTATTCTCTATTGGCATCCAAAATAGAGTCATAAACTCCTTATTTTCCTTAAGATTTGCCTCTCTTTGGACTCGAGCTACTTTCAGTCTTAGGGCAGCTACATGTTCTTTATAAGACATAAGCTTAGAAGCACTGTTATCAAGATCATGATACTTTCGAGATAGGACTTTGTAGTCTTTCAATAATTTCTCTTGCTTTATATGTGTTGACACACTTTTTGTTAAAATCCGTCACACATGGAAAATCTGGATAGCATTTCTCTCAGGCATGGAAAACATCGTCAGAAGACGAAGAGCGGTTTGGTCAAAGTCGCATCACAAACAAAGAATGGCCCGAAACATCTATCAGACGACCTATTTTGTGCCCGAAAACAAAAATTGCAGAGCTTTTCTTTGTAACTCTTGTAGCCCTCTGAATTAGCTTCAGGTAGAGCTTTCATTTGGACAAAACAGACTTACGGTTTGGAGGTTACGCCCGTTTCCGTAAACGTGCATAGAACCTGAATTTTGGAATTGGTGACATCCTTGGTCGGGTCGCCCCCCTCGGCTCGTGGGACCACTTTTGGCTCATGGGACCCACTTCATCTTGCACTCATTTCCTGCTTGTTAACCAGCCCAGCTCATGGTGGCACCTTGGATCACGACCCCAAATGATGCCCACCTAGATCACGACCCGCTCCACACGAGTTTCACCACCGCGTCACGTACCGGCTCGGTTCGCCCTATGTGACCACGACCCGACCCCCGAACATGCTCATGGACAGCATGTTTTGACCTATTCTCATGCCATATCTTACTCCTGTCAACCCAGATCTGATTGCAGGTGGCATATAACGACGCGGAGAGGATTTCTAGACGTTTTCCACCTCGTTTTGATATTTTGGGGATGCATGCCACGTGTCTCACGAACCGGTTTCAGGAAATGGCTATAAATACACCATTTGAAGGCAAATTGAAGGATCTTTTGGATCTAACTTCTCATGGCTTCCACCATTTCTCTCTGCAAAGCATTTTCAGCAGCAACGAAGCCAAATTCCACAATATAACACGAGGATTTCGTGTATAATCTTATGATTTCCTACCTCTTTTAATTGTAAACACGAGGATTTCGTGTATAAACCGAGAGAATTGTACTTGTAACTTCTTAGGATTGAAAAGGAGATAAAGTGGACATAGGCTTGGTTTGAGCCGAACCACTATAAAAACTTCGTGTGTCTCCTGTTATTTACAGTTTTCTACATTCTGTGATCTTCGATTTGTGATTGTGAGGACTTCACACTGCATTTGGGTATTAGGCCCAGATTTTGGTCTAACATTTTGGCATGCTAGGAAGGGGGCACACGACAACCTTAACTTCTAGCTTGGATAAATGGCAATCAAAAGGAAGAAAGCTGGAATTTCCTCTCATGCTGAGGACGCTGACACTAAAGGGGCAAGGAATGAGGCAAGCCAGGAGGCTTCCTCTCATGGAGATCCTTCGTAATACTTAACTAGAGACGATATGGACGGCGTTCTCGCTGAGTTGAGAGATCAAATGGCAAGGCAGGACAATCTCCTCAGGAAACAACAGGAGATGATCAATGGATTCTTCGCTCAGATGGATGGCAGATCGAGCTTCAACGGTCAACCCACTGGAACTAAAGCCACTGAAGCGGCTCATGCATCACTAGGACTCGGGGGAAACCTCCTCGCTCAGCAACAGAACACGGCTCATGATGCAGAACCAGGAGCAGCTCATGATGGGGACTCACAACCGGGTTGGTTCGCCCCTCTCGAACCACGAGCCGGCCTCCATGACCCTGGGCCACAAGATGGCCTCCACAACCCTGACTCATGAGCCATAGACTTCCACGACCCTGTTCGTGATGCACCTCCTACCTCATGAACCAACCTCCATGACTCACGAACGGGTCGGGTCGCCCCCCTCGAACCGCGAGCCATGACCTGTGATCCGCTCCCAACAGCCCACCAACAGCCTCCTTCTCTCACATTCAATGCTGGGGGCACCAGCTCTGATCTTGGAAATTTACAACAAATTTTTGTGGGCGATCAGCTCACCATTCTCATTCAACGCCTCTTGAGAGGCCGCACTTATCAGAGCGACGTGGATGACGTCAATCACAACCCGTTCACTCAGGAAATTAGGAATTCTCGCAATCCCCCAGATTTCAAACTTCAACAACTAGAGCCCTACAACGGCAGGATAGATCCTACCGTGCATCTGGTGCACTACAAAAGGCATATGGAAGTTCAATCGGCACCGGAAAACTTCATGGTTAAATGTTTCCCCCTCTTTCTGACTGATATAGCCGCAATGTGAATTCGACAGCTAGAAATGGAATCAATCAACAGCTGAAATATGTTTGTCGATCGCTTCCTTGAACAGTTTCGCGTCCACATTAGTTGACCCAAGAACGTCATGTCACTCACTACAATCAAAAAGAGGCCTAGAGAAACTCTATGCTCATTTCTGGAAAGATTCAATATTGCAGTAGCATCAGTTGATCACCTTGAACCATCAATGGTACTGATGGCAGCGGTATCCGGCGACTTGATAACTCGTAGTTTAAGAAGTCTTTGTACTGAGATCCACCGCGCAATCTCGGCGAATTCTACCTCGAAGCAGACAGATTTATACGGGAAGAAGATGCAACTTCTAAGAAATGCATTCTTGACGTCAACATGGTTAAAGACGGAGAACTGTCCGATTCTGGAAATGGCGAAGAAAAAGCCGCCATCAAGAATGACCGCAACACTCAGCCCTAGAAAGGACCCAGATATGAAAAGTACACTGAGCTCAATGCTTCACTATATGACACTTACATGGACACGAATGGAACAATCTCCTACCCAAAGCCTCCTAGGTGGGAGCCATTGCAAGGAGAATGCAATTATGGATTACACTGCATATTTCATGACATGGACGGTCATAACACTGATGACTTCAGACATCTTCGTGATCTGATTGAGTAGAGGGTTAGATGTGGAGAGCTACACGAGTATGTGAAACAACCAACTGCGCCTGCACCTGCATTACCACCTCCTGCTCCAAGGAATGGAAATGGTTCTAGATCGAGCTCCCGTAGGCTCGTCATGAAATGATCTGGATGAGATCAACTTTCCTTTTCTGCATTTATTAAGATTTAATATTTGTTTTTGCTTTCATTAGGTTTTCCGATTGGTTGAATCGGAGTGCACACGTACGAGGTTAGGATGTAGCCCTAGAGCGTGCTCTAGACTCGATGACAAACCAACCAGGATTTGATTTGGTTTTGCATTTTGAATTGAATAAGGAAGGTTTTTCCAAGCATGGATTATGTTTGGTGAATTTAAGTATTTTGTCAGGATGTTGCTAGATCCTCAACCTCGGTTAAAGTATGGCGTATACTTATTTTGAAACACTAGGTGTGGATTACGCCTAGGGTCAGACTATCATGTTAGGAAGTGGCAAGTATGGCTTTCTATGGATATGATATGGATGTTACTCAGATTGGTTACTTAATTATAGTTTATACTCACTATAATGATCCAAGATTTCAACATTTTAATATATAAAATGTTTTTGGATTTTTCTGAGCATAGATTTAATTTAATATGGTAAATACAAATACTGATTATTAATCTCTTATATATTAGTTTAAGTAAATATTTTGTCTATTTTATAAATATTATTTTTTAAAAGGAAACATATTTAAGGGTAGGTTTAATATATATAGGATTTAATAAGTCATTATTCTATATGATTCATTTGAAGTTAGAATAAGTTATAATTAAATATCCATTTCAAATAATCGTTCAGTTTCTGAACGGGCGGTCTTAAAATATTTTATAAAATTTTACTGTAATTTTTAATATGGAAAAATAAACACATATTTTTCTAACGTGTTTTAGGGTAACCGTGGTCCTTTTGACACCATACAGAATAGATCAACCGGTCTGTTTTATTTTTATTTTTCAGTTTACATTGTTGTACACGATTTTTTTTTCGTTATTCGAAAATAAAATAAAAATGTATTGAGATAAAATAAGAAACCGCTAAATCCGAGATCGCATTATTCCGATCAACTGTCGTTGCACCCTCTTCCGAATCCGTTATGTTTTTTTTTTCGTTCCTCTCAACGCCTTGTATTTTGTTGCCAAACCTTGCAAATACATTAACATCATCAATATAGTAGTTGATGCAAGCGGGTATGACTGGTGGAATACATGCAATGACATTTGTCAAAATTCCAATACACGTGTTGATTGTTTTGCCATGCGTGAGAAAGGGGGTACACGCGTACCATGTCTTTCTTCTCGAATTCTCAAGAGTAATTTATATTCTCTCCCATGCATTGGTCATCCTCCTCTAGCCATTTTCCTTTCTTGCATAGGAACTCTCTTATTTCCTTCACCTTGTACCGTCGACTCCTCATTGGACTACCTCCTCTTCGATCGTTTTTCTCTCCTTCTTTGAATAATGCAGTTCCTCCACTTCGTTTTCTCTCTCCTCAGTATACAGACAACAGCGAAGTTCCCTTTTAAACCCATCAGCCTCCCCCCTTTTGATTAACTTCCTCCACCTTTAGACTTTCCACGTGAGACTCCATGCACGATTTCCTCTCCCACACTCCATCCTTACGGCATTTCCTTCTTAAAGCTCAACCGTACCCTTCCACTAGCCTTTTCACTCCTTAAACCCATTTCTTCTCCTGGCAAACTGCTTAGCCTTTCCCTTTACAAGCTTCCACAGCCTCGGCGCCCACACATCCGCCACCCATTCTCCACACCTCAGTCCGCCTCCCTATCCGCTTAGCAGTCCACAGTGGCCACTAACCCCTTGCCAAACGCCAGTCTTGTCCTTCATCCATCCGCGCAGAACTCAGGCACTCCTCATCTTCAAACGACAGAAATTTATAACGTTGTGAAGAAGGAAATCAGCTTGCAGGTGAAAATGTTAAGGTCATAAGCTGGTTGTTGTGTTATAGTTAGAGTTGAGTGATCTGGGGTGCAAACTCAATAATCGATATATATATATATATAAAATTGAAAAAAAAGAGAAAAGAGTCTACTAGTTGCTGTTTACCGAATTAGGTGTTTCGGTGCTTGGGGTCTTGGACCATTTGGCTTAAGAAAAATGTAAGCATGTACTTTGCTTATCCGGAACAAGGACGTGAGCATGAAAGGGGCGCAAGAGGTGCATGCGCATTTGAGGTTACAGAGAGCTCAACATTTATGGTGATTGGTTTGTAAAGGGTAGAAGAGAACAACCGGTGTCTATGCATGCTATTCGTTGTGATTAAGGGGCTGGTAATCTTAGTTGACTTTTGATAATTTATCTGATAGTTATAAGATTTGTATTTCAATTGTGGAATCTTATAAATGAAAATATAACACATATTAGATTCAAAGCGAATGACATTCATCGCGGTGGACTGGAAGTAGTACGCATGGCGGTAACGTTAAGGAAATTCTGGCGGCGAAGACTTCGAAGGTGAGAACTACTAATTTAAATTATTTATTTAAATTAGTTAATTATAATTAGTTGAGATTAATTACAATTTGTTGATGATGATTGTGTGATGGATGTTGATGTTTGAATGTTTGCTCATGTAATTAGATAATACACTGAACACGAGTAAGCATTATTGACTGTAACGCTTGTGCACAGTTAAAATGTTTGTTATGATAATGAATTCGTATCCATTTGACCATATGGTTCATTTGGGTAAATATGATGGCATTGTATGATATCACACACAGACAAACACACCGTGGTTGTGAAATAAATGGGTGATCGATCTAGAATCTCCTTCCTATACATGATTTTATTTAATTATTAAATAATATTTAAAATGTTAGTTTTGAATTAAATATCAACTTTTTCAATATTGAATTAGGATTTGAAAAATGATTTGAATTATGTATTGATTTTGTATAACGATCTTTATATCTATGTGAAACTAGTTTGGTAAAAATATATTATTTTCAATGTAAATTCGAAATGAGATTTTTTTAATTTGAATATGGTTTATATATAATAATATAATATACACCAGAACGTTCTAGGATGACAGAGAGGATAGTGTCTACGCTTGGGTTTGGAAATTTAGTTTCCTGCTCTCCCTGGCTATCCCTAACTGATCCGACAACGGGATGGTAAAATTCAGAATCAAATTTGAAATATAATTAGAAACTGTTTTCCAGATGATTTGGAAGTATAAATTTAATTTGAAAAGGATTTGAATAATTTATATTGAAATCATTATATGGTTTGAATAGGACGCACTATGATGCAACAATTCAGAAATATTGATTTCAAGTTTTGAATTGATTATTTTAAATAAATTTGACTTGAAACAAGGAACATTGAATTGTAAATGACGATAGTTTTGAAAAGCATTGGGATATTTGAATTTCGAACAGTTTTAAATCTATTTGATTTAAATGGCTATTTTAATAGCAGTACCTTTGATAACAGTTCCAAATGTTGTTATCGGTTTTGAAATTTATAAGTATGAACTATTATTTGATTATAAGAATGATTATAAAATAGTTCGAAGATTATTAAAGTATTGGAAATATTGTATATGGAATTGAGATGGGTTTTCCAATTCTAAAAGTTGGATATGGTTGGAGATAAATCTTCGGATGTTTGATATAAATTCGGTAGATGAAAACTCTTATTATCTGAGGAATTTAAAAGGCAATTCACCATTATTCCGCTTATAATATGAGTTGGATACGGAGATTTATATTGAAGATAAGTTGATGATATTTGTATCCGGATCTAATGTCAAAGAGTTGAATGAATCTTTTAATTAAGATATGAGTTTTCTCCACTTGATTGAAATAAGTTAGATAGAAATAATCTTCGATATTTGGTATAAAAATTTCATGGTGTAAATGAATACCATCTGGGGATTTGGAAGATATATTATTATATCGTTATTCCACTTATAGTATTCATTGATTATGAGAATTTATATCGAATATAAGTGGATAAAAATTTCTGTGTAATTTATGATTCAATATCGATTGATTTGGGTTTTGTCGTGAGTCGTATCTTCAATAATATCATTCTTGGAAACCCGATAAGATTGAATGGTGGAAATTCATATCATAATTGGGGAATTAATCAAATCTTTGATTCGAGGGAATTAAAGATAAGAAATTTAAGCGAAGTTATAAACTTGGATTTCAAAGAAGAGTTTAAGGTGATAACGAGATATATGAATTTAAAGTAATTCAAATCTTGAGTCATAAATGAATTGGTAACTATGTGGAAGGCGATTTGAATTGAAAAGCCTGTGTGAACCATAGCTACTATTTAAAGTACGCTTATTACTTGGAAAGACCGGGATCGAATATATGTTCGAAAACCATTCCAAGTAATAATACGACGTTATGAAGCAAGACTCGGTAAACGACGAATGAAGACCGAGAATATTTAAATTTGTTTAGATTGATTGTTGATTAATGTCTTGGTTAGGTAGGCCACCGATACGAGGTATGAGTTACATGAGACCTAAACATATTTAAGTATTTTCGGGTTGTTGTTCCGTTCAGTCCCAGAACGGATTTGTATGGATGGTGTGTCTGACGTTGAAATTGACCGCATAACACTGATCTCCGTTAATGTATATCGGATTTGTGGCAATATATTATCCTCATCTCTAAGCCATATGACTTAGAGGGTATGCATTGATTTAAATCAGTGATATGTCGTGAATTGTCAATGTGGCATACCCGAGTTATGAAATGAGCTAGTGATGATCAAAGAATGGCTTATCGAAGCATCTCTTTGTGTATGACGTGACATCGACAGACCTCACACCCCGGATCAATGAGAAACTGGTGGTTAGGTTTTATACTTATATATGAATTGATGATGAAGCTGTGCAGCAGTGGGAAACCACTTATGAACCTGGGGAAGTTGGGTATGTTCGGGGGGCCGTGTCTGGTCGAAAACCGTTGATCTGCCCTGACGATGTGTAGATGGTGTCTGTGATGGGCGAAAAAGCCGCGAGGCACTTCTTTTTGTATCCCTGACTGATCTTTCGTGCCAGGAATCATCAAGTTGGAAATCCAATCTCCAATACGAGCCATACGGTTTTGGTTTGTATATATATGGCGAGATAATATTAATGGTATTATGTCGTCTAGAATTAATACATTTAATTGCGAAATTGTTTTCCACACTATATGATAGTATTAGAAGAGGATTTTCACGTATGAAAGCATGTTTGGTTATCATAAGATAAAACTCGCCCATCTGGTGTGCGCTTGCATTGTGTGATATGGGACGAGCTTATGATAGCTTCATTTTTCTAAAGTCATTGCGAATTCATATGCACGGATACTCACGTGGAGTAAACCCGTTCCGCGTTAGCGGCGTGGTCCGGTGAATTTCCCAACTTTAAAATAAATCCTAAAGAATTTGAGTTCTCACACCAGTCCCACGACTGACCTGGAGTTTATTGTTCCGTTCTAAACTCTGGGTGCCCATTAATTTCCGCACGGGCAGCTAGTGTTTAGTTTTGCAGTTATAGGTCATTGGAGCAGGATTTGAAGCACTTTTAGAGTTGGAATCCACGGTAGAGTTGAAGCTTCCGCTGTGTTTGTTCTTCCGCGGAGAGTATAGCCATATGTTTCCTTCCGCTGTGAAATAGATGTACTTGATATATCTCTGATAACTCTGATGTAATATTTTGTGATGAAATAAAAAGTCCTGTTATTTTGTGCAATATATGTATGTACCCATAACAATTCATCTTTGTGAACAGTTTAAGTCGGTTTAATTACATGCGAAAATCGGGCAAAAAGATGGGTCGTTACAAGTTGGTATCAGAGCTTTGGTTATACAAAGCTATGGGGTACGTACATATTTGGACAAAAGAATAGGACTCATCAGAGTTATATTATCTCATTAGAGATAGGGTTAGAAATACCCTATTATGAGATTTTGGAATATTATGACGAGAGAACCGTATGTTTGAAACCTATATAAGGTATTTTTGAACAAGTAAATCATTTTGAAAACGATGATTATTTGGAAAATATTTTGAAAATTTGGAAATAGGGATTTCGAGTGTTTTATTCGACGTCATGATTGGACTATCTAGTATATGGGGATTTTTAATATACGCCTAGCTAACGTATATACGAAGTCCAATATATACTAGGTAGATGTAGGGTCACACTCTAGTCGCTTGAGGATAATTCTGTTGATGATCGCGACATCACAGATTTTTATTTTCGAGTTTCGAAAGTGGGATGACTATATGGTTTCGATTAAGACGTCGAAGAATACTTGAACCAATTCGATATCTTAGAAATATTAAAAGGAATATAATGTAAGGATAACATGTTATAGATGCAAACCAACCATTTTGTTAATAACCTGAAAGGATATTTTAGAAGTAAACTATACTTAAGAATTTGAAAGAACACGTAAGTGTGAAATTTCATTAAGAAATTATATCAATACCACCCCTTAAGGAATCTGAAGATGATTTAGACTTAAGTTAAGAATTCGTTTAAAGAGATGATTTTGACTTAAGTTAGGAATGAGTTTAAAAGTTAATTCAAATTGTAACAAACATCGAAGTAGAAAAATTTTGGATCTTGCAAATATCAAAATTTGAAGAAGTGAGTTTTAAAATGTTAAGATTAACAACCTTAGCTTGAACATGTATACGCATAATCAGAGTGCGCAGAGGAAGCGTGATGGTATTTTAAATAAAATTGTTTTCAGAGATTTTCCGACTAGTTGAGTAAGAAGATCTTTCTAAACGGAAATGGGAACCAGAGTGAAAGAGTTATATATATTTTGGATTTAAGTAGATTTAAAGAAAAGGTGTTATTCAATGATGTGAATATGAGAACTAAAATGTGAAATCCAATAATTAAAGATATGAAAATTATTCGGAAATATTGGAAATACTTGAAAAAAAAGGACTTATGAATTGTAAGTGATTGTTTAAAATTTAAAAAAAAGGCTTATGGGAAAAGCTGGTAAAGAAATCTTATGGCTATATGAATATTAACTTATGAAAATAGTTAGATGTTTGAAATAAATTGAGGTTTATGAAGCTTGATAGGATTCTCAAAATATTCGACTTAGTAAAATGTGAATAAGATCATTTAGGTTAAAATATGAAACCTAAGTTGTATATTTGAAAGCTGAAAGTTTATTTTCAAGCAATCGAATCTGTTTTCCCAATATCTTGGATGTGATAGGTAGTTTATAAAAGTGGTTAAAATAAAGGAAATTTCAACGACTAGAATCTCGATATTTTGAAATGTTTGAAAACAATAAGTAATTGTAAACTATGATTATGAAATGATTTACAACTTCAGGATATGAAATGATTTGGTTTGTTCGAGTAACCATGACTAAAACTGGGTTGTGATGAAAGATTTGATTTTGTGCGATGGGTGATACTCAGTTGCCCTGTCATGAGGATGAACTTCTCGAATTAATAACATGAAGATTTCATCATTGTATATTTGAAATTTTGAAAGCAAATTTGGTTTTGGAAATCCCGAAGTGAAGTATGATATTCTATATGAAAGGAATATGTAGTATTTCAATGGTTTGAAATGGAAAATGGGATTCTAAGTCCGAAAGATCATCTTGAGATTCGAAAGTTGAAATTTATAGGTAAGATTTATTTTACTTATGGAAGTTTTACAAACTCTCCTTTTCGAGGACGAAAAGTCTTAAGTGGGGGAGATTGTAACGATCTGTGACGATCCCAAAACCCCGTGACACGGTGTTAAGGATAATCATTGGAATATAACACATTAATCATCATTAGCAGATCACAGATAATAGCATAAACAGAAAATAGAATAATTTACACCCATATGACAGCGGAATCATATAGATATCATCACATCAGAGAAGCACACTACAGGATACAACTTAGTGTATAATGATACATAATCAGTCACCATCGCCTGAGGCGGAATCATACATAAAGAGTACGCAAAAGGAATATCAGTCTACATCGCCAGTGGCGGAATCATAATATAGATACAATAATGGCGGAGAAAATACAAGTCAGCACGGTGTAGTCAAGCCTCGCCATGAGCCAAAAGGTGCGTCAGAAACCTGTAACTAGGCTGCCCGTGTGAAAATGAGGGCACCCGAGTTTGCAAGGTGAAACAAACTACGAGTCAGTCATGGGACTGGTATGAGAAATCTACTCAATTTATTAACAACAATAATAAGGCAAATCAAAGGACCACGCCACTTTCGCGGAACGGGTTTACTCCAATGAGTGCTAGTGCATGAAATAAAGTAAATGATTAAATCAACGCAATGCTTTTTATAAAATGAAGCCATTATAAGACTCAGGTCCCATCACACAATGCAACGCAAGCCGGAGGATAGAGTTTTTACCTTATAATGGCCAAAGATGCTTCATACGAATAAAACAAAAGTGCTTGATATTATTACTAGTGTATATATGTTTCAAAAGCAATTCAATCATAAATATCAATCCTAGGCGGCATAGCTACCATCTACTATGTCGCCATACTAGTAATACAATCACATCCGCATATTTCGTATTGGAAATTGGATTCCTTCATGAGTCGAGGCAAGGGGCAAGCTCCTCTCTGATTCGAGACACTCTAGCAAATGTCCCAGGACCCCACTATGATCCTTGGATCTTCAGGGCCGGTCCTCTCTTACTTTTGAGGATTAGTTATTCCTGAACACACGTTTCCCGGTCCTTACAGACCTATATCGAGGCGCCTCGCATTCCAACAACCACACAGGTGAACAGTATATATAATGTTAGGGCTGGTAGGTCACTGACACCACCTTAGCTAGAAAGAAACGTCGTGCTCTCCCTGCAGTCACTCTCCCGTTTTTGACTCATACCGAGGTGTGAGGCTCACGAATTCACGTTATACACAAAGCTACGTCACACAGACCATGCTTTGATCATCAACCACAAGACTTTGCTTTGCAACAGAAGCCTTGATCATATGCCACTTAGGCGTGCCACACAGGCAATCCACTCCATGCGACTGATTTCTGTCAATACATAACCTCTGAGCTCGTACGTCTCAGAGAAGGGCGTTAAGCAAGAGAATAAATTCTCCGCCGCCAAACAAATATATATTTAACAGAGATCAATCAACACAGAACAAAATCCAATGTCAGACACACAGTCCATTTACAAGTCCGTTCTGGGTCTGAACGAAACCGGAGGCACCAATTCCTCGCATATCCGTACAACCAACAGTATGTTTGGACGGCTACTACTTCAATTCCTTCATGGTAGCTACTCCAGTCACGAGTATCAGTAGCGCCCATCCATCCAATGTGGAGATCGTCGGTCTTCAGTCGTCTTCGACTCTTCGACTTCTCAACGTCGATTGATTATTTGAAATGAGATAAACTCGGCCTTTTCAAATAACCCACGTATATTTAGATTTTCAAATCAATTAATCACATGGTTGGACCATTCAACATTCACATTTCAGTTATTTAGTTATAATTTTCATGTCAAATACATTCAACCATCACATATCAAGCAAACACAACAAAATTTGTTTATTTTCACTCTATATCGTCTATAGTACTATATAACGATATATCGCCATTTTTATTTAGTTTAAAACGGCCATATTTAATTAAACGACGTTTCAGGTCGTGTCGATGCACTGGCGCTGCTTTCCACTAATTTTGTTTTACACTTATAGGAAAATCTAACCGTTGGATCTTCACAAATTCTACATCATTAGGAAGGTCATTTCAAAACGAATCCAATGGTTTCAGTTTTGGGAAAATCCGACGGTCGGATTTTCCACACCAACCATTTGAAGTTACGATTTCAATTTACGAACTGCAGCGTCGTTATTCGATTTAATTTAATTATATTTATATATATAAATATAATCGTTTCTGGCGCTGTTTTTCTTCAGTTTTGAATTAAGCATTCCAGACAATCCAACTGTCGGATCTTCACAAAGTTGGTGCCATTGGAAAGATATTTCCAAGGCGAACCCAACGGTTGAGGCTTCGGGAAAATCCAATGGTCGGATCTTCCGCACTAGTCGTTTGAAATCACGGTTTCAAAATATGAACTGCACGGCCACGTTTCGTTTTAATTCTATTTATATTTATATATTTATATAAATATAGTTCATTCGAAAATTCCTATATCGTTTCCACTTCAATTATTTCACTAACGCCTTTAAATTTTGGAAAATTTCGCCATAACCTCCTTTGTACGGGAGGGTCTGGGAAAATTCCCAAATAGCCACACGGGCGTCTCATATCAAAAAGAAAAAGAAAAAGCCAAGCGGCTAGCCAACAGGCTCATAAAATCATCACCCAAACAAAGCGGTAAATGTGTACCTATTTGTCGGGCACAAAATTCTATTTCTCTTCTCTAGCCCCTTTTGCTTTAACCTGTTCAACAGATATGCATGTACATATATACAATTTCTAACATTTATCATTTTCCATTCAATTTCATATTTGATTTGCTTTGGTTTAAAAACACCATTCATTCGAATGTTGCATGCATAGGCTAAAATCATATCATTAGCTAGTTAATGTATATTTCAACTCATGCACGTTTATTTGAACAAGTGGCTATTTTTAACACTTCACATTTCAAAGATGATAATTTTGGCGAACTAAAATAGATTTCAACACATGACTATTTCATTTAGTTCCTATGCATGTTAAAGATAATATTTCTATCACAAATATTTATTTCAACGTCCGCATATCTTTAGCATATCACACATATGATAAAAATGATATTTTCATCATTTAAAATATTTATTCGACAAATAGATGTTTCAGCACTTCATAGTTTCAATAAAAATGTAATTTTTATTGTTCGATCTTTTTACTCAACACATGAACTTTTCCACTACACACACTTCTCAACAAATGAGTATTTCCACACATGGACATTTTATTTATGTTGTTCATATTAGAAAGATGAGATTTTTATGGTTGAAGTTATTTATATAAGGCAAATATTTTTGATACTTCATATATATATAAAAATGTGGTTTTTATTGTTTAAACACTTCACTCATCCACAAATGAATTTTATTTTCACACAACACTTTTCAACACACAAACATTTCCACACATGGATATAGTTTCAACATATGGCTTTAATTTCAGTGCATGTAAAATAATTTCAACATACGAAAATAATTCTAACACACAAAGATTATTCAAAATTTCGGCAGCATAACGGCAGGGTAGTTAAAACCGGCACCGTCCCTAGTACGGCTCCTCGCTCTTCCTTAAAACCTCGCGGTTTTTGACAATGGGGATTCATGCATCTAATTCGCACGCAGGCGGCATGTTTATTTTTATTTCCACAAATATTTCCAATTCATTTCAATCACCAATGGGTATTTTTCAACCACAACCAAACAATATCAACCACAACAATTATTCAACCATTCGTATTTTTCACCCAATATTTCACACCAATTCACCACAATAAATATCGTCCATGGTTTGTGGACGAGGGGAGTATATATATATAATATAATATATATCACTTGCATTTCAACACAAATATTAATTATTCTATGCATGTAAAAATTCATACTTCGCTCATATAGCTTACACTACACATGTACATGAGGTATACAACACGTATGTAATTTATATTTTGCTTATATAAATTATTCACGACATTTTCCATTCAATTTCACGTTAATTTAGATTTCTCACCTTGGTTTTCTGAGCGCTAAAAATCGATACGATGTCAGAAAAATCCGAAGCTTCTTCTATTGGGTAGAGAGCTTCCTTGCGGTCTCGATGTTTCCTGTTTCATCGAATTTCGTCAACACACCAAAAAGATATGATTTTTCAAAGTGTAAAGATCAAAGAAAAACGCACTTTCAGAAAACTTTAAAACTAGGTTTGCGGTTTTCGCGAGAACCGGGACACGAGGGGACGATCAGGAAGTTGGAGGTGGAAGAGCTTCGAGAGAGCTACAGGCGCGCGGCGGTTTGGTGGGGCTCGGTGGTGCTGATCGGCGGCGGCGGCGGTTTGAAGGTCGGAAGTTTGGAGGTGGATATCTCGGCGTAGAGGCGACGATAGGGGGAGCTCCTTATATGGATTTGAAGAGGGGAGGGAGAACTACAAAAAGTTGAACTGGGGGAGGAGCTAATTCTGGCCGTGGCGATCAGAAATCGCCTGGGAAGGAGAAGAAGGGTTTCCGCCGTCGATGTCGGGGTCGGGGGGGGGGGGGGGTTTCTGATTTTTTTTTTATTATGAATGGAGAAATATGATTGGCCGAGGATTATATTTAATTTTTTTTAAATTGTGTTTTCTCAAACGAACTCCTTTTTAAACCCAACGACTGTCGCCCCTAGCTAAATACCCCCATTCCGGACACAATGGGATATGTTTCGTAGGCCAATTCGACTGTTACAGTCAGTTATTTTTCAAATTAAAGTATAAAACATTTAATTTTTAACTCTAAACGCACATTTCAATTTGCCAGGGCCACAAACTGATTCGAAAAATTCCAAAAAAATAAATCTAGCTATGTTTTGGCGCTACGGTCCTAACAAAACTAGTTTCGTTGAATTCTGAGGTCGTTTTAAAAATGGCCATTTTCTGGTCGATCCAATTTAACAGAAATCGGCCAAACACATTTTCTTTTGCCACGCTCACATACTAGCTTCAAAAATTATGAAATTTGAAACCTAGCAATAGTTTGACATCCCGGACCCAACAAAAGTGGTTTCGTCGAATTCCGAGGTCGTATGCAAAATATCAATTTTCCAGGCCTATATATTCTATATACCGACTCTTCTGAAAATTCATTCGGCCATAACTTTTGATTCCCGTTATGAAACTTCGATTTTTCAGATTCGTTAGAAAGGTATTAACTAATAGATTTAAATATTTTTGGTCTCGCTAAAATCCGTTATATTTTCCACCCTGCATAGTCGATCAAAGTTTGAATTCAAATTTTCAAACTGACTCACTATTTCTAATTCACTATTTTATTGAAATATTCTATTTCAATTGTTCAAATTCCTTTGAAATAATCAATTTAAATTTTTTAAATTGGCTCGCATTTTCCGGGTTATTACACGATCCAAGATTTCAACATTTTAATATATAAAATTTATTTGGATTTTTCTGAGCATAGATTTAATTTAATATGGTAAATACAAATATTGATTATTAATCTCTTATATATTAGTTTAAGTAAATATTTTGTCTATTTTATAAATATTATTTTTTAAAAGGAAACATATTTAAGGGTAGGTTTAATATATATAGGATTTAATAAGTCATTATTCTATATGATTCATTTGAATTTAGAATAAGTTATAATTAAATATCCATTTCAAATAATCGTTCAGTTTCTGAAATCGCGGTCTTAAAATATTTTATAAAATTTTACTGTAATTTTTAATATGGAAAAATAAACACATATTTTTCTAACGTGTTTTAGGGTAACCGTGGTCCTTTTGACACCATACAGAATAGATCAACCGGTCTGTTTTATTTTTATTTTTCAGTTTACATTGTTGTACACGATTTATTTTTTTTCGTTATTCGAAAATAAAATAAAAATGTATTGAGATAAAATAAGAAACCGCTAAATCCGAGATCGCATTATTTCGATCAACTGTCGTTGCACCCTCTTCCGAATCCGTTATGTTTTTTTTTTTCGTTCCTCTTAACGCCTTGTATTTTGTTGCCAAACCTTGCAAATACATTAACATCATCAATATAGTAGTTGATGCAAGCGGGTATGACTGGTGGAATACATGCAATGACATTTGTCAAAATTCCAATACACGTGTTGATTGTTTTGCCATGCGTGAGAAAGGGGGTACACGCGTACCATGTCTTTCTTCTCGAATTCTCAAGAGTAATTTATATTCTCTCCCATGCATTGGTCATCCTCCTCTGGCCATTTTTCCTTTCTTGCATAGGAACTCTCTTATTTCCTTCACCTTGTACCGTCGACTCCTCAATGGACTGCCTCCTCTTCGATCGTTTTTCTCTCCTTCTTTGAATAATGCAGTTCCTCCACTTCGTTTTCTCTCTCCTCAGTATACAGACAACAGCGAAGTTCCCTTTTAAACCCATCGGCCTCCCCCCTTTTGATTAACTTCCTCCACCTTTAGACTTTCCACGTGAGACTCCATGCACGATTTCCTCTCCCACACTCCATCCTTACGGCATTTCCTTCTTAAAGCTCAACCGTACCCTTCCACTAGCCTTTTCACTCCTTAAACCCATTTCTTCTCCTGGCAAACTGCTTAGCCTTTCCCTTTACAAGCTTCCACAGCCCCGGCGCCCACACATCCGCCACCCATTCTCCACACCTCATTCCGCCTCCCAATCCGCTTAGTAGTCCACCGTGGCCACTAACCCCTTGCCAAATGCCAGTCTTGTCCTTCATCCATCCGCGCAGAACTCAGGCACTCCTCATCTTCAAACGACAGAAATTTATAACGTTGTGAAGAAGGAAATCAGCTTGCAGGTGAAAATGTTAAGGTCATAAGCTGGTTGTTGTGTTATAGTTAGAGTTGAGTGATCTGGGGTGCAAACTCAATAATCGATATATATATATATATATATATAAATTGAAAAAAAAAAGAGAAAAGAGTCTACTAGTTGCTGTTTACCGAATTAGGTGTATTGGTGCTTGGGGTCTTGGACCATTTGGCTTAAGCAAAATGTAAGCATGTACTTTGCTTATCCGGAACAAGGACGTCAGCATGAAAGGGGCGCAAGAGGTGCATGCGCATTTGAGGTTACAGAGAGCTCAACATTTATGGTGATTGGTTTGTAAAGGGTAGAAGAGAACAACCGGTGTCTATGCATGCTATTCGTTGTGATTAAGGGGCTGGTAATCTTAGTTGACCTTTGATAATTTATCTGATAGTTATAAGATTTATATTTCAATTGTGGAATCTTATAAATGAAAATATAACACATATTAGATTCAAAGCGAATGACATTCATCGCGGTGGACTGGAAGTAGTACGCATGGCGGTAACGTTAAGGAAATTCTGGCGGCGAAGATTTCGAAGGTGAGAACTACTAATTTAAATTATTTATTTAAATTAGTTAATTATAATTAGTTGAGATTAATTACAATTTGTTGATGATGATTGTGTGATGGATGTTGATGTTTGAATGTTTGCTCATGTAATTAGATAATACACTAAACACGAGTAAGCTTTATTGACTGTAACGCTTGCGCACAGTTAAAATGTTTGTTATGATAATGAATTCGTATCCATTTGACCATATGGTTCATCTGGGTAAATATGATGGCATTGTATGATATCACACACAGACAAACACACCGTGGTTGTGAAATATATGGGTGATCGATCTAGAATCTCCTTCCTATACATGATTTTATTTAATTATTAAATAATATTTAAAATGTTAGTTTTGAATTAAATATCAACTTTTTCAATATTGAATTAGGATTTGAAAAATGATTTGAATTATGTATTGATTTTGTATAACGATCTTTATATCTATGTGAAACTAGTTTGGTAAAAATATATTATTTTCAATGTACATTCGAAATGAGATTTTTTTTAATTTGAATATGGTTTATATATAATAATATAATATACACCAGAACGTTCTAGGATGACAGAGAGGATAGTGTCTAGGCTTGGGTTTGGAAATTTAGTTTCCTGCTCTCCCTGGCTATCCCTAACTGATCCGACAACGGGATGGTAAAATTCAGAATCAAATTTGAAATATAATTAGAAACTGTTTTCCAGATGATTTGGAAGTATAAATTTAATTTGAAAAGGATTTGAATAATTTATATTGAAATCATTATATGGTTTGAATAGAACGCACTATGATGCAACAATTCGGAAATATTGATTTCAAGTTTTGAATTGATTATTTGAAATAAATTTGACTTGAAACAAGGAACATTGAATTGTAAATGACGACAGTTTTGAAAAGCATTGGGATATTTGAATTTCGAACAATTTTAAATCTATTTGATTTAAATGGCTATTTTAATAGTAGTACCTTTGATAACAGTTCCAAATGTTGTTATCGGTTTTGAAATTTATAAGTATGAACTATTATTTGATTATAAGAATGATTATAAAATAGTTCGAAGATTATTAAAGTATTGGAAATATTGTATATGGAATTGAGATGGGTTTTCCAATTCTAAAAGTTGGATATGGTTGGAGATAAATCTTCGGATGTTTGATATAAATTCGGTAGATGAAAACTCTTATTATCTGAGGAATTTAAAAGGTAATTCACCATTATTCCGCTTATAATATGAGTTGGATACGGAGATTTATATTGAAGATAAGTTGATGATATTTCTATCTGGATCTAATGTCAAAGAGTTGAATGAATCTTTTAATTAAGATATGAGTTTTGTCCACCTGATTGAAATAAGTTAGACAGAAATAATCTTCGATATTTGGTATAAAAATTTCATGGTGTAAATGAATACCATCTGGGGATTTGGAAGATATATTATTATATCGTTATTCCACTTATAGTATTCATTGATTATGAGAATTTATATCGAATATAAGTGGATAAAAATTTCTGTGTAATTTATGATTCAATATCGATTGATTTGGGTTTTGTCGTGAGTCGTATCTTCAATAATATCATTCTTGAAAACCCGATAAGATTGAATGGTGGAAATTCATATCATAATTGGGGAATTAATCAAATCTTTGATTCGAGGGAATTAAAGATATGAAATTTAAGCGAAGTTATAATCTTGGATTTCAAAGAAGAGTTTAAGGTGATAACGAGATATATGAATTTAAAGTAATTCAAATCTTGAGTCATAAATGAATTGGTAACTATGTGGAAGGAGATTTGAATTGAAAAGCCTGTGTGAACCATAGCTACTATTTAAAGTACGCTTATTACTTGGAAAGACCGGGATCGAATATATGTTCGAAAACCATTCCAAGTAATAATACGACGTTATGAAGCAAGACTCGGTAAACGACGAATGAAGACCGAGAATATTTAAATTTGTTTAGATTGATTGTTGATTAATGTCTTGGTTAGGTAGGCCACCGATACGAGGTATGAGTTACATGAGACCTAAACATATTTAAGTATTTTCGGGTTGTTGTTCCGTTCAGTCCCAGAACGGATTTGTATGGATGGTGTGTCTGACGTTGAAATTGACCGCATAGCACTGATCTCCGTTAATGTATATCGGATTTGTGGCAATATATTATCCTCATCTCTAAGCCATATGAACTTAGAGGGTATGCATTGATTTAAATCAGTGATATGTCGTGAATTGTCAATGTGGCATACCCGAGTTATGAAATGAGCTAGTGATGATCAAAGAATGGCTTATCGAAGCATCGCTTTGTGTATGACGTGACATCGACAAACCTCACACCCTGGATCAATGAGAAACTGGCGGTTAGGTTTTAAACTTATATATGAATTGATGATGAAGCTGTGCAGCAGTGGGAAACCACTTATGAACCTGGGGAAGTTGGGTATGTTCGGGGGGCCGTGTCTGGTCGAAAACCGTTGATCTGCCCTGACGATGTGTAGATGGTGTCCGTGATGGGCGAAAAAGCCGCGAGGCACTTCGTTTTGTATCCCTGACTGATCTTTCGTGCCAGGAATCATCAAGTTGGAAATCCAATCTCCAATACGAGCCATACGGTTTTGGTTTGTATATATATGGCGAGATAATATTAATGGTATTATGCCGTCTAGAATTAATACATTTAATTGCGAAATTGTTTTCCACGCTATATGATAGTATTAGAAGAGGATTTTCACGTATGAAAGCACGTTTGGTTATCATAAGATAAAACTCGCCCATCTGGTGTGCGCTTGCATTGTGTGATATGGGACGAGCTTATGATAGGTTCATTTTTCTAAAGTCATTGCGAATTCATATGCACGGATACTCACATGGAGTAAACCCGTTCCGCGTTAGCGGCGTGGTCCGGTGAATTTCCCAACTTTAAAATAAATCCTAAAGAATTTGAGTTCTCACACCAGTCCCACGACTGCCCTGGAGTTTATTGTTCCTTTCTAAACTCTGGGTGCCCATTAATTTCCGCACGGGCAGCTAGTATTTAGTTTTGCAGTTATAGGTCATTGGAGCAGGATTTGAAGCACTTTTAGAGTTGGAATCCACGGTAGAGTTGAAGCTTCCGCTGTGTTTGTTCTTCCGCCGAGAGTATAGCCATATGTTTCCTTCCGCTGTGAAATAGATGTACTTGATATATCTCTGATAACTCTGATGTAATATTTTGTGATGAAATAAAAAGTCCTGTTATTTTGTGCAATATATGTATGTACCCATAACAATTCATCTTTGTGAACGGTTTAAGTCTGTTTAATTACCTGCGAAAATCGGGCAAAAAGATGGGTCGTTACACTCACTTTGGAACCTTAAGTATGGATTATACTTAGGAACTACAAATGGTCTTGTTAGGATGTGACAAAAGAAATCGGGTATGGATTATACTCGGTTTGAACTTCTTAGTATGGATTATTCCCAGAAGGTTTGGCCCTTGCCAGGATTTGGCATGATGAGTTGGACGTTACTCGAGTATGGTTTAAGCTCGGGAAAGTTTGAATAATACTGTCAGGATTTGGGAAATTTGTTTTACTTCTATCTCTATACAGATATGGATTTCTCATATTATCCAGAACACATCTTCCTTCAACCAACAAGATATGTTCTGGGGAGCAAACTTGTTGACATACTTTTTGGTAAAAGCCATCACACATGGAAAATCTGGATAGCATCGCACTCAGGCATGGAAAACATTGTCAGAAGACGAAGAGCGGTTTGGTCAAAGTCGCATCACAAACAAAGAATGGCCCGAAACATCTATCAGACGACCTATTTTAGGCCCGAAAACAGCAATTACGGAGCTTTGCTTTGTAACACTTGTAGCCCTCTGAATTAGCTTCAGGAAGAGATTTCGTTTAAACAAAACGGACTTACGGTTTGGAAGTTATGACCGTTTCCGTAAACGCGCACAGAACCTGGATTTTGGAATTGGTGACATCCCTGGTCGGGTCGCCCCCTCGGCTCGTGGGAACACTTTTGGCTCGTGAGACCCACCTCAGCTCTCCCTCATTTCCTGCTCATTAACCTGCCCGGCTCGTGGTGGCTCCTTGGATCATGACCCGCTCGAGATGCTCACCTAGATCATGACCCGCTCTAGACGAGTTTCACCACCTCATCACATACCGGCTTGGTTTGCCCTATGTGACCACGACCGGACCACTGAACCTGCTCTTGGACAACATGTTTTGACCTATTCTCATGCCATATCTTATTCCAATCAACCCGATCTGATTGCAGGTGGCATATAACGACTTGGAGAGGATTTCTGGACGTTTTCCACCTCATTTCGATATTTTTATAATGTGTGCCACGTGTCTCACGAACCAGTTTTAAGAATTGCTATAAGTGCACCATTTGAAGGCAAATTGAAGGATCTTTTGGTTCTAACTTTTCACGGCTTCCACCATTTCTCTCTGCAAAGCATTTTCAGCAGCAAAGAAGCCAAATTCAATAATATAAGGCGAGGATTTCTTGTATAATCTTATGATTTCCTACCTCTTTTCATTGTAAACACAAGGATTTCGTGTATAAACCGAGAGAATTGTACTTGTAACTTCTTAGGATTTAAAAGGAGATAAAGTGGACGTAGGATTGGTTTGAGCCGAACCACTATAAAAACTTCGTGTGTCTCCTGTTATTTACTATTTTCTGCATTCTATGATCTGCGATTTGTGATTGTAGGACTTCACGCTGCATTTGGGTGTTAGGCCTAGATTTTGGTCTAACAATATGAGATCGAGATATTTCTCTCTGTTTCTTATCTATCTTTTCTTTAAGATGTGATACAATGTTTTTCTTAGTCTATATATAATAACAAGGAACCAATTATTATGGATTCAAGAAGATAGGAAACATTTCAAAGGTGAAAGCCATACTTGAGAAACAGGGATTTCAACTTGAACAGTTTGTTCCTTTCCTTTTTTATTAGGAGAGACACCCTCCTTGGTAGAAGGCTCTGTTGAATTTTGGATAACGGGAGCGCTCGAAAGATCAAGATTTGATTCCCCAGATGCATGGGGATTATCAGTAGTAGAGGGCGACTTGCCATCATCCTTATTAAAGTCATCATGATGACTTCCGTCTCCAGGGCCAAAGTCATTACCATCATCATCTTCATCATCGTCACAAACAACTATATCTTTATCTTCATCAGAGTCATTAGGAAAATCCTCAATATACAGAACACCTCCAGGCTTTATCTTGTTCGTCTTAGGAAAGCCAACTGCATGTTTGGCCAATTCAATCCTTTCCATAACTCTGTTTCAAATAGAGAAGTCAGAAGGAATTTCAATCTCGGGAAACTATCGGAAATTGTTAGAATAAGCTAGATAGAAGGTGCCCTCATAATATTCCGACACCGCTTCTAGAAATCAGATTATAAAGAATGAAGGTATTATGTTCTTGGCTTTGTAGGTTATCCGTTTTGTGTTAAAGAGAATATCATCTTTCCGTTTCAGCTCATCGACATGGCCAACTATCATTTCTCACTCGATCACTTTCGACCTCTTGTTTCGACAAGTCCAAAGATGAAACCTTGTTAGTCAGAGAATCCTTCTCTTTCCTCTCCTTTTCAAGCTCTTACTCCACTCTTTCAAGAGAAGAGGTAAACCTTGCACATTGTTGTTCACTTTTCTCTTTTTCCTTAGTCAGGGTGTTTTCTTTTGATTCCAAACCAGTCTGCTCTTCCTCAAGTTTAGCAGTCTCGAAAGAGAATGGAGAAGTCATCTTTAAGAGTGAGAACAAACCTTTGGTTATCTAAAAAGAAGAAAACCAAATCAATATTTTTATAAGCAAGAATAATGAAAGAAACTAGGAGAGACAAAACCATACCGAAAGTTGTTGCTTAACAAGATATCGCCTAAAATTCTCCAAGTCTGAAGATGTAGAAGGAAGTGGAATACTGGAAATATTGGCAAGAGGAGAGAGCAAGCTTTATAGCTTCATAAAAATTTTGAGGTCAGTGAGGGGTTCCTCGGGGAATTATCATATTGAGGAGATGGGAATAGGGTCAACTTATGTTCCATCAAATCCAAGCTTCCCGAGGATCAGGTGTTAAAATACTAGCAATGAAACCGCTTCGTGTGGTCCTCCATTTAAGGGGAATCAACATTAGGAGTAATATCAGCAGAAGGAACAATGGAATCAGGAGTTTGTTGCACAGTAGGAAAAGTGAAAATTCCTATCTCAAGAGAAGAGGAAGTGGAAGTTTCACCCTTATGCCTTTTTGAAGGTGGATCATCGGCATTTGAAGCAAGTCTTTTTGTAGCTCAATCCCTAGACTTGGCCAAGGCAGCCAAGGAAGCTGTCTCGTCAGCATCTTGGATAGTAGATCAAAGTAGTAGTGTTACGGAAACAAGAGCAAAGAAATCTAGAACATAGAACTTAAAGTCACACTAGAAAAGAAGTCTTACCTGAAGTACCCAGAGACAAGGGGGTCAAGGGTGTGAACTCATCAGAACCGGGGGTAAGTTTTTTGCGCCAAAAAAATGAAGGAGTGGTTGCTCCCAAAATCTTTTGTCCGAAAGGTAGAACGATATGCTTACGAAGATTATCTAAAGTCAGTAAAATGATAGAACGTCTTAACTTCTCAGATGCCTTGAAAATGACATAAACAACCTGGGCTTTCTCTTCCTACAAACTTTTCTTCTTAGGAGTAGGGTATGGAAAGAAACCATATCAGACAGGACATGGAAGAGGCATAGTAATTCTTGGAAAAATAAGAAGCTTACCAGGATTAACAAAAGTGCCTAAACTACCCGGAGGATGCCTGATATAGAAAAAATGGTTTTCTTAATCTTTATACTTATTAATGTTGTCGCTAATCATCTTCTTTACTGGATTTGAACGAAGGATAAACGAATCTTCTCCTTTGGACAAACGAAGTAAGTAATGAAGAAGGTTGGCACTGAGGGAAGGTTGACCCGACTCAAGTGCTAAAATCTCGAGGAATTAAAGGAGAGTGTATGTGTTCGGGGAAAGTTGAATAAGAGCAATTCCCAAGTGATGCAAAAGTCAAAATACAAATTCCAGAAAGGGGAAGAGACCTCTGTGCCAGATATGAATGTATATATATGCGAAGAATCCTTTTGGCGAGCTCTGAATGGTGTCTTGAGCATAGGTAGGAATGGCATCAACTTCAGTTATACCAAAGCTTTGAAGAATAGCCTCTAATTCGTCTTGGGTATTAATAAAAGAATGTTATGGAGCAACTGCTTTCTTTGATCGAGGCATGGCAGAGCTACTTGACTTATATTTATTAGCACCTTGATTCTCAGACATGATGCTGCCAGGTAATATAATTCCATAACATATATTAGCATAATAATCTAATATAAACAAATGTGAGTTGTTTACAAGTTTAAGGTTATCACGAGAAATCATCGACATTAGTTATTCAGTGTTCCTATAGAAATTGGAACATATCATGGGTTATTACATGGTTCACATATGGTCATGCATCACACTTATATGCTCAAAAATGATTAAGTATCTGGTGTTGATCCAACGAACTGTCCCGACAATGAAACTGAAACGACCCGAACTTCCCCGGTCTCCGAAGAGAAGAGAAAGAACGAATTGTTTTGAGAACACGACAAAATAGAACGCAGACAGAAGAACATTTTCAATGTTAATTACAACAATTCCATCAGATTACAAGAATATACAGAGTATAAATGAATAAATATTACATAGAAATATGAAAGATTTAAATTACATTTAAATACATAGCAGCGGAAAAAAAATACAATACACAACTAGAAGAGACATACGGATACAAAGCTTTCCGGATATCATTCCAGCTGTAAACCAGGATCCTGTGAATATAAATCTGCAAAACCAAAACTACTAGCTGCCCGTGTCAAAATAGGGGCACCCAGAGTTTAGGTCAAAACAATAAACTCCAGGTCAGTCATGGGACTGGTGTGAGAACTAAAACAGTTATTAATCTTTATTTTAAAGTTAGGTAAATCAAGGGACCACGCCGTATAACACGGAACGGGTTTCCTCCCAAGAATACCAGTGCATAAAACAATAGCGCAATGCTAAATAAAGAAAAATTAAGCTATTATAAGATCCAGGTCCTATCACACAATGCAACGCAAGCCGGAGGATAGGGTTTTTTTACCTTATAGTAGCCAAGAATGCTTCATATGTTTAAAACAAATCATTTGATACTATTATAAGTGCATAGTGTAAAAACAACTTCAAATCATAAGTATCAATCATAGGCGGCATGGGTAGCATATATCATGTCGCCATACTAGGCTCTACAAATAAAACCGCAAATGTCACGTATTTGGAAATTGGATTTCCATCTATGAACCGAGGCAAAAGATAGTCCTCAACCGATTCGAGACTCGCCTCAGGACCCAGACTCAGGTGGGCCCTTGGAGCGACAGGGCCGGTCCACCGATGTGGATTAAAATGCCTGAACACTGCGTTTCCCCGCCCTTTGGGGCATAAATGAGCCAACGAATGGCTCCATCGGACCCGGATCGTCCGATCTAACCGAGGCGCCTCGCAACAGCAACAACCACACAGGTGAAAAGTATATAAATGTCAGGGCTGGTAGGTCACTGACACCACCCTAGCTAGAAAGAAACGCATGTCCTCCCTGAGGTCCTCTCCCGTTTCTGGTTCACAACCGGGGTGTGAGGCTCGCGAATTCACGTTACACAAAGCTATGCCACCCAGGCGGTGCTTTGATCATCAGCCACAAGACTTTGCTTTTCAATAGAAGCCTTGATCAATTTCCACTTAGGCATGCCACACAGGCAATTCACTCCATGCGATTGATATCCATCAATATATAACCCCTGAGATCGTACGTCTCAGAGAAGGGCGTTATGCAAGAGAATAAATTCTCCACCGCCAAATAGATATATATTTAATAGAAATCAATCACACAGACTAAAATCCAATGTCAGACACACAGTCCATTTACAAGTCCGTTCTGGGTCTGAACGAAACCGGAGGCACCTAGTACCCCGCATATCCATCGATCTCCAAGTACGTCTGGACGATTACCAACTGTTTCCATCTTCTTGGGTGTACAGCCCAATCAAGATCATCAGTAATCACCCAAGCGACGTGAAGACTTCCGGTCTTCAACCACCGTCTTCATCTTCGATACCACGTCAAAACTGTTATTCAGAATGGGATAAACCCGGTCTTTCTGAATAACTCGCGTATATATTAAACCAGTGTTACACAAACACAACATACGCCTCATTCCAATTCAGAATATTCTTTGGGAAAGGTTCTCATTAATTTTATCAAAGATAAACTCTTTTAAATTTATTCTTTAATCTTCTTTTGAATATCAATTCAAACTAGTCGGGATTAGCGAAACACACCGAAGTAATCATTTATTTTATTTCCCAATCCCAACCTATTCATCCCATGAAGTTAAACTGGTCATACTTCATATCTAACACCACGGTGTTATCGGTAAATTCAATTACCATTTCACGTTCAAATCTAATTAAAGATTTAACTATCGCCTGGAGTAAAACTGGTGATACCCCATTCTCGATCATTTCAATCTAATTAAAGATTCATTAAAACTCCACTTAGTTTTAATCTTCACAGAAATCAATATCCTGTCTTTTACTGGGTTAAAGAACCAATGTCATTTAAAACACGACCCACAATAAACCCAAAATCACATTCATTAATTATCGGGTTAAAGAACAAGTGTTATTTAAAACACTGTTCACGATAAACCCAAAAATCAATATCAATTCAATTAAATATTATTTGATTGGTACACTTCATTAAATCTAAATAAAAAGATTTAATCTTTTCTCAACTGGGCTTAAGAACAGTGTTAATGAAGACACCATTCACGACAAACCCAAATCACATTTGATATTATACAAGGCTATGAATAGAAAATATATCGGCTTATATTCAACATCAAATTCTACGACCAACAAATATCGTATTGGAAATAACGATATATATATATATATATCTTTCAAATTTCCTTAACAACATCTGTATAATCACGAAATCCAACATCGAAATATTCCAAAGACAATTTCAATTCAAATCCATTCCAATTCAATTATTGGAATTACTAGTTATATTTCAAAACCATTTCAAACTCACTTTATTTATTTCAAAACAAATAGAATTTTAATTCTAGTTCAAAACTAGTTCATTTCGATAAAAATCTATTTTTATCTTTTCAAACATGGAGTTTTTCATCCCGATTCTTCACAAATCATTTCTTATGATTTTACACAAATTATTACTATTTTTAATAATTTTATCAAGGCCCGTACAGTCGATTTCCATCAACGGCCATCGAACTGCACTTACAGCGACCTTTTTCAAATTTGATTTAAACATAATTCCAAATCCAATCGTTAGATTTCTAATTTCTAATATTCGTTAGAAAGCTCTTTTCGGTACGAACCCAACGGTTCCGGTTTTAGGAGAATCCGACGGTCGGATCTCCCGTAATATCCGTTCGAAGTCAATGGTCGAAATTCGCGAACTGCCGCGGCGCGGCGCGTTCTATTCAGGACATTATATTATATATATATAATATATATAATATTTACTTCGTCGATTTCAATTCAAAACATGCTTTTATGAATCGTTTTAAATTCACTTTCAAAACGGTTTCAACTTCATATTCAATTTCAAATCAAAATTGAATATTCCAATATAAATTCGTTTTAAATTCATTTCGAATCGATTTCAATTCAATTTCACTTCGAATTCATTTATATTCAATTTCAATTCGAATTCATTTCTATTCAGTTTCAGTTCGAATTTCAATTCTTTTCAAAATATCAGATTTTGAAATCACTTTCGATATTCATTATAAAATGAATAAAATTGATATAAATATCGTGCACGTCAAAATGGCGTCAATCAAATCAACACGGCTTCATATATTTCTATTTTCAAATATTCTATTTCAAATATCTCTTTTTCAAATATTTCTATTTCAAATATTTCTTTTTCAAATATTTCTATTTCAAATATTTCTTTTTCAAAACTGGAATGAAGCCCAATCAATTACCATATAATGTTAATTATATGGATTTTCTACACCACATGTATATAATAACAACGATGAATAATCAACCATCATCCAAAGTGCATTCTACACTGTATAAGCATCAAATATAAATATTCAACGCTTATAACAGTCTATCAATCAATCGATTGACATACAACTAAACAATCGGGATTAGAGTACGTCAAATATCATCCCCATACCCGTGTGGGATTTCAAACAATCCAACACAGATTTTATTTGTGCAGTTGGGCGATGTGTAAAATTTATCGTCTCAATCAATATCAGTCAATGTGTGAATATAAACAAATCGTCCGATCTGTTTATTTTTATTTCATTTCATATACACGTTAAAAATTCTATTTTTAACTATAAAATATTTTTCACTATAAAATATTTTATTTCATTTCACATCACATCACACAATCAACTACACATCAAAATCAAACAAACAAGCATACAAGCCGTCCATGGTCTGTGGACGACGGGTGTCGGGTGCTACTAAACACCGTCTGCATCCTAGTATATATATAACTAGAAAATTAAATTAAAGAGTGAGAAATTATTCTCACCGATAGCTAATCCAAACGCCATGCCTCTTCATATGCAGAAAATCTTCGCCGTTTGACATTTTCGTTGCCCGAATTCACTACATATATAAAAATCACATTTTTACTTCGCTATCCAATATATAAAAATCATATTTTTACTTCGCTATTCAATATATAAAAATCATATTTTTACTTCGCTATTCAATATATAAAAATCATATTTTTACTTCGCTATTAAATGTATAAAAATCATATTTTTGCTTCGCTATTCAATATATAAAAATCATATTTTTACTTCGCTATTCAATATATAAAAATCATATTTTTACTTCGCTATTCAAATATAAAAATCATATTTTTACTTCGCTTTTCAATGTATAAAAATCATATTTTTACTTCGCTATTCAATATATAAAAATCATATTTTTACTTCGCTATTCAATATATAAAAATCATGTCTTCCGATACCGCTCTTCATATAAGAAAAATATAATCTTTTATATGCTAAAAATATAATCTTTTTAGTTTTCAGAAAACCCGGTCTTTTCCTATTTAAAGATCTAAAATTTTTATGATATGCATATAATAAAAAAAACGAATTTTTTTTCTACCCCTAAAAATCTAATCCTTAGATTCATAAAACTCTACTCTTTATATAAAAAATATATATATCTTTATATTTATAAAAATTATATCTTTTACTAATTAAAATATTAACTTTAACTAATATAGCAAAACTAATTTTGTTTAAAACTAAATCAGAGGAGAAGTTAACAACAACAACAAAAAAACTCACCTACTCGTGTGTGGAGGATGCTCGCTACGTTCGAAGAGGGAGGGGAGGACTGTCGCTGGTGGGTCGCAGTCGGAGGGGGTGGCGTCCAGGTTGAGGCGGCGGAGGGATTTCTAGGGTTTGGGGGGTCTTGGGGTTCGTCGAGCGTCGTATGAAGAGAGAGGAGAGGGGAACGAGGAGAGGGAGGGGAGGCAGAGAGGTCTGGGGCGACGGTGGTGGTGGCGGAGCGCAGGCGACGGGAGGGAAGGGGCGGGATCGATAAGAAGAGGGAGAGAGATGTCGGGTGGTTTTTCTCTGATTGAAGAAATGAAAAGGGTAGGAGGGTTTAAGTGTAAAGAATATATATATATATTATATTTTAATTTCTAAAAGGGTTGACTTTTATTTTCGAACTCAAAATCGGGCCCACCGACTGTCGTCCCTAGTGCATTACCCTCATTCCGAACACAATGGGATATGCCACGTAAGCCAGTTTGGCCGTTTCGATCAGTTTTCGTCAAAATCAACATATAACTCTATATATTGAATTTGAACGTGCATTTCAATTTATTGGGATCACATACGGACTCGAAAAATTCCAGAAAAATATTTTCTAACTTCGTATTGACGATACGGTCCTAACAAAACTAATTTCGTCAAATTCTGAGACCGTTGGAAAAATGGCCAATTTCCAGTCGATTAAAATTAACTGAAAATGGTCAAACGCATTTTCCTTTGCCACGCTCACATATTGAATCGAAAAATTATGAAATTTGAAACTTAGCAATAACTTTACATCACGGATCCAACAAAAGTGGTTTCGTCGAAATCCGAGGTCGTTTGCAAAATTTCCATTTTTAAGGGTCTGAATTCCATAGCGACTATTCAGAAATTTCAACTGGACATATCTTTTGATTCCTACTATGAAATTTTGATTTTTCGGATTTGTTGGAAAGATATTATCAATTGGATTCAAATATTTTTGGTTTCACTAAAATCCGGTTTATTTTGCACCCGGTATGTTCAATTGAAGTTTGAAATCGAATTAACGAACTACCACGCCATTTTCAATTCCTTTTATAAATATAAATAAATATTTATATTCTAACGACGATTCAAATGAAAATATACGTTCGAATTCTATTCAAAATAAATTTCTCGTCGATATTTTTTTAAAATAATTCATTTTAAATAATCAAAATTTGCTAAAATTGCCAAAATAAAAAATTTAAACTGGCCCAGATTTCTGGGTTATTATAATCTCCCCCACTTAAAACTTTTCGTCCCCGAAAAGGAACGAAGCCGAAAGTTGTTTCACAAATCAACTCAACTTTCATTATTTTCATTACGGCTTAAGTTCTTCAACTTTTCAGTTTCTAAGAACTTTTCAAATTTTTCAAAAATTTGACTAACACCCTAAATTTTCGAAAAATTTCGCCATAACCTCCCCTGCACCAGGAGCATGGGAAATTCCCAAAATTGCCATACAGACCTTCTGATCTCAAAAAGAAAAAGAAAAAGCCAAGCGGCTCATAAAATCATCATCACCCAAACAAAACAGTAAATTATGATAAACATGTACCTATTTGTCGGGCAAACAAATTTTATTCTCTGCTCTAGCCTCCTTGCTAAGACATGTTCAATGTAAGTACATGTATATGCAAGAAAATGCGACTAAATTTCAATACAATTCACTATTTGATACAATTTGGCTAAAGGTTCAACATTTTAATTAATCAAACTATAATCAAACAACACAATCAGCAATCAATTAGTTGATTAGCTTTTCAAATTCATAACTTTGATATATAGTCAAAAATCAGATTTTTGATGCAAAATAACAACAATAAGCCCTATCTAATTTTGGTTCTCACACCAGTCAATAGGAAATATATAGATATTACACGTTCGTCACTCGAATATAAATTCTGATGATGATATATCAATCATCAGAATCACCCCCGGGCGACTAGAGTGTAACTCCATATCTATCCAATATATCAAAACTTCGAATACACGCTAGCTAGGCGCATACGCAAAATCTTTATATATTGGATTGTCCTAATCAATATGAAATAAATAATCAAATACGAATAATTGATTTTAAATTTTCAAAACAAAATTCGTTTCATTTTAAAAAAATATACTCTTCACACTCGTTCTAGGATACTACTGATCCTATCTCTAACGAGTCATTCTCGTTGGATATTACTAATCCAATTTCTGATGAATTCTTTCGTATGGTTCTAAGGTGTCTTGTTCTCAAGCTCTGTAAACCAAAGCTCTGATACCAAGATGAAACGACCCGAACTTTCCCGGTCTCCGAAGAGAAGAGAAAGAACGAATTGTTTTGAGAACACGACAAAATAGAACGCAGACGGAAGAACATTTTCATTGTTAATTACAACAATTCCATCAGATTACAAGAATATACAGAGTATAAATGAATAAATATTACACAGAAATATCAGAGATTTAAATTACATTTAAATACATAGTAGCAGAAAAAAAATACAATACACAACTAGAAGAGATATACGGATACAAAGCTTTTCGGATATCATTCAAGCTGTAAACCAGGATCCTGTGAATATAAATCTGCAAAACCAACTACTAGCTGCCCATGTCAAAATAGGGGCACCCAGAGTTTAGGTCAAAACAATAAACTCCAGGTCAGTCATGGGACTGGTGTGAGAACTAAAACAGTTATTAATCTTTATTTTAAAGTTAGGTAAATCAAGGGACCACGCCGTATAACACGGAACGGGTTTCCTCCCAAGAATACCAGTGCATAAAACAACAACGCAATGCTAAGTAAAGAAAAATGAAGCTATTTTAAGACCCAGGTCCTATCACACAATGCAACGCAAGCCGGAGGATAGGGTTTTTACCTTATAATAGCCAAGAATGCTTGATACGTTTAAAACAAATCATTTGATACTATTATAAGTGCATAGTGTAAAAACAACTTCAAATCATAAGTATCAATCATAGGCGGCATGGGTACCATATATCATGTCGCCATACTAGGCTCTACAAATAAAATCGCAAATGTCACGTATTTGGAAATTGGATTTCCATCTATGAACCGAGGCAAAAGATAGTCCTCAACCGATTCGAGACTCGCCTCAGGACCCAGACTCAGGTGGGCCCTTGGAGCGACAGGGCCGGTCCACCGATGTGGATTAAAATGCCTGAACACTGCATTTCCCCGCCCTTTGGGGCGTAAATGAGCCAACGAATGGCTCCATCGGACCCGGATCGTCCGATCTAACCGAGGCGCCTCGCAACAGCAACAACCACACAGGTGAAAAGTATATAAATGTCAGGGCTGGTAGGTCACTGACACCACCCTAGCTAGAAAGAAACGCATGTCCTCCCTGAGGTCCTCTCCCGTTTCTGGTTCACAACCGGGGTGTGAGGCTCGCGAATTCACGTTACACAAAGTTATTCCACATAGGCGGTGCTTTGATCATCAACCACAAGACTTTGCTTTTCAACAGAAGCCTTGATCAATTGCCACTTAGGCATGACACACAGGCAATTCACTCCATGCGATTGATATCCATCAATATATAACCCCTGAGCTCGTACGTCTCAGAGAAGGGCGTTAAGCAAGAGAATAAATTCTCCGCCGCCAAACAGATATATATTTAATAGAAATCAATCACACCGACTAAAATCCAATGTCAGACACACAGTCCATTTACAAGTCCGTTCTAGGTCTGAACGAAACCGGAGGCACCTAGTACCCCGCATATCCATCGATCTCCAAGTACGTCTGGACAATCACCAACTGTTTCCATCTTCTTGGGTGTACAGCCCAATCAAGATCATCAGTAATCACCCAAGCGACGTGAAGACTTCCGGTCTTCAACCACCGTCTTCATCTTCGACACCACGTCGAAACAGTTATTCAGAATGTGATAAACCCGGTCTTTTTGAATAACTCGCGTATATATTAAACCAGTGTTACACAAACACAACATACGCCTCATTCCAATTCAGAATATTCTTTGGGAAAGGTTCTCATTAATTTTATCAAAGATAAACTCTTTTAAATTTATTCTTTAATCTTCTTTTGAACATCAATTCAAACTAGTCGGGATTAGCGAACCACACCGAAGTAATCATTTATTTTATTTCCCAATCCCAACCTATTCATCCCATGAAGTTAAACTGGTCATACTTCATATCTAACACCACGGTGTTATCGGCAAATTCAATTACCATTTCACGTTCAAATCTAATTAAAGATTTAACTATCGCCTGGAGTAAAACTGGTGATACCCCATTCTCGATCATTTCAATCTAATTAAAGATTCATTAAAACTCCACTTAGTTTTAATCTTCACAGAAATCAATATCCTGTCTTTTACTGGGTTAAAGAACCAATGTCATTTAAAACACGACCCACAATAAACCCAAAATCACATTCATTAATTATCGGGTTAAAGAACAAGTGTTATTTAAAACACTGTTCACGATAAACCCAAAAATCAATATCAATTCAATTAAATATTATTTAACTGGTACACTTCATTAAATCTAAATAAAAAGATTTAATATTTTCTCAATAGGCCTTAAGAACAGTGTTAATGAAGACACCATTCACGACAAACCCAAATCACATTTGATATTAAATACAAGGCTATGAATAGAAAATATATCGGCTTATATTCAACATCAAATTCTACGACCAACAAATATCGTATTGGAAATAACGATATATATATATCTTTCAAATTTCCTTAACAACATCTGTATAATCACGAAATCCAACATCGAAATATTCCAAAGACAATTTCGATTCAAATCCATTTCAATTCAATTATTGGAAATTCTGGTTATATTTCAAAACCATTTCAAACTCACTTTATTTATTTAAAAACAAATAGAATTTCAATTCTAGTTCAAAACTAGTTCATTTCGATAAAAATCTATTTTAATCTTTTCAAACATGGAGTTTTTCATCCCGATTCTTCACAAATCATTTCTTATGATTTTACACAAATTATTACTATTTTTAATAATTTTATCAAGGCTCGTACAGTCGATTTCCATCAACGACCATCGAACTGCACTTACAGCGACCTTTTTCAAATTTGATTTGAACATAATTCCAAATCCAACCGTTAGATTTCTAATTTCTAATATTCGTTAGGAAGCCCTTTTCGATACGAACCCAACGGTTCCGGTTTTAGGAGAATCCGACAGTCGGATCTCCCGTAATATCCGTTCGAAGTCAATGGTCGAAATTCGCGAACTGCCGCGGCGCGGCGCGTTCTATTCAGGCCATTATATTATATATATAATATATATAATATATACTTCGTCGATTTCAATTCAAAACATGCTTTTATAAATCGTTTTAAATTCACTTTCAAAACGGTTTCAACTTCATATTCAATTTCAAATCAAAATTGAATATTCCAATATAAATTCGTTTTAAATTCATTTCGAATCGATTTCAATTCAATTTCACTTCGAATTCATTTATATTCAATTTCAATTAGAATTCATTTCTATTCAATTTCAATTCGAATTCATTTCTATTCAGTTTCAGTTCGAATTTCAATTCTTTTCAAAATATCAGATTTTGAAATCACTTTCGATATTCATTATAAAATGAATAAAATGGATATAAATATCGTTCAAGTCAAAATGGCGTCAATCAAATCAACACAGCTTCATATATTTCTATTTTCAAATATTCTATTTCAAATATCTCTTTTTCAAATATTTCTATTTCAAATATTTCTTTTTCAAATATTTCTTTTTCAAATATTTCTATTTCAAATATTTCTTTTTCAAAACTGGAATGAAGCCCAATCAATTACCATATAATGTTAATTATATGGATTTTCTACACCACAAGTATACAATAACAACGATGAATAATCAACCATCATCCAAAGTGCATTCTACACTGTATAAGCATCAAATATAAATATTCAACGCTTATAACAGTCTATCAATCAATCGATCGACATACAACTAAACAATCGGGATTAGTGTACGTCAAATATCATCCCAATACCCATGTGGGGTTTCAAACAATCAAACACAGATTTTATTTGTGCAGTTGGGCGATGTGTAAAATTTATCGTCCCAATCAGTATCAGTCAATGTGTGTATATAAACAAATCGTCCGATCTATTTATTTTTATTTCATTTCATATACACGTTAATAATTCTATTTTTAACTATAAAATATTTTCCGCTATAAAATATTTTATTTCATTTCACATCACATCACACAATCAATTACACATCAAAATCAAACAAACAAGCATACAAGCCGTCCATGGTCTGTGGACGACGGGTGTCGGGTGCTACTAAACACCGTCTGCATCCTAGTATATATATATAACTAGAAAATTAAATTAAAGAGTGAGAAATTATTCTCACCGATAGCTAATCCAAACGCCATGCCTCTTCATATGTAGAAAATCTTCGCCGTCTGACATTTTCGTTGCCCGAATTCACTACATATATAAAAATCACATTTTTACTTCGCTATCCAATATATAAAAATCATATTTTTACTTCGCTATTCAATATATAAAAATCATATTTTTACTTCGCTATTCAATATATAAGAATCATATTTTTACTTCGCTATTCAATGTATACAAATCATATTTTTACTTCGCTATTCAATATATAAAAATCATATTTTTACTTCGCTATTCAATATATAAAAATCATATTTTTACTTCGCTATTCAATGTATAAAAATTATATTTTTACTTCGCTATTCAATATATAAAAATCATAATTTTACTTCGCTATTCAATATATAAAAATCATGTCTTCCGATACCGCTCTTCATATAAGAAAAATATAATCTTTTATATGCTAAATATATAATCTTTTTAGTTTTTAGAAAACCCGGTCTTTTCCTATTTAAAGATCTAAAAATTTTATTCTATGCATATAATAAAAAAAAAGAATTTTTTTTCTACCCTTAAAAATCTAATCCTTAGATTCATAAAACTCTACTCTTTATATAATATATATATATATTTATATTTATAAAAATTATATCTTTAACTAATTAAAATATTAACTTTAACTAATATAGCAAAACTAATTTTGTTTAAAACTAAATCAGAGGAGAAGTTAACAAAAAAAAACTCACCTACTCGTGTGTGGAGGATGCTCGCTACGTTCGAAGGGGGAGGGGAGGACTGTCGCTGGTGGGTCGCAGTCGGAGGGGGTGGCGTCCAGGTTGAGGCGGCGGTGGGATTTCTATGGTTTGGGGGGTCTTGGGGTTCGTCGAGCGTCGTATGAAGAGAGAGGAGAGGAGAACGAGGAGAGGGAGGGGAGGCGAAGAGGTCTGGGGCGACGGTGGTGGTGGCGGAGCGCAGGCGACGGGAGGGAAGGGGCGGGATCGATAAGAAGAGGGAGAGAGATGTCGGGTGGTTTTTCTCTGATTGAAGAAATGAAAAGGGGAGGAGGGTTTAAGTGTAAAGAATATATATATATATATATTATATTTTAATTTCTAAAAGGGTTGACTTTTATTTTCGAACTCAAAATCGAGCCCACCGACTGTCGTCCTTAGCGCATTACCCTCATTCCGAACGCAATGGGATATGCTACGTAAGCCAGTTTGGCCGTTTCGATCAGTTTTCGTCAAAATCAACATATAACTCTATATATTGAATTTGAACGTGCATTTCAATTTACTGGGATCACATACGGACTCGAAAAATTCCAAAAAAATATTTTTTAACATCGTATTGGCGATACGGTCCTAAAAAAACTAATTTCGTCAAATTCTGGGACCGTTGGAAAAATGGCCAATTTCCAGTCGATTAAAATCAACTGAAAATGGTCAAACGTGTTTTCCTTTGCCACGCTCACATATTGAATCGAAAAATTATGAAATTTGAAACTTAGCAATAACTTTACATCACGAATCCAACAAAAGTGGTTTCGTCGAAATCCGAGGTCGTTTGCAAAATTTCCATTTTTAAGGGCCTGAATTCCATAGCGAATATTCAGAAATTTCAACTGGACATATCTTTTGATTCCTACTATGAAATTTTGATTTTTCGGATTCGTTGGAAAGATATTATCAATTGGATTCAAATATTTTTGGTTTCACTAAAATCCGGTTTATTTTGCACCCGGTACGTTCAATTGAAGTTTGAAATCTAATTATCGAACTACCGCGCCATTTTCAATTCCTTTTATAAATATAAATAAATATTTATATTCTAACGACGATTCAAATGAAAATATACGTTCGAATTCTATTCAAAATAAATTTCTCATCGATATTTTTTTAAAATAATTCATTTTAGAAATCAAAATTCGCTAAAATTGCCGAAATAAAAATTTTAAACTGGCCCAGATTTCCGGGTTATTACAGAAACCAAGAATAACGAAAGGCATTGGTGTTAGGAGGAGTCAAGGTTACAGTAACCAAACCTCTTGGTGTCGAGCTAGCCGCAACTAAATATTCGAGTATCGACACTAGAAACTTAACCGACATTGAGAAAGTTTAAAGCTTGTCGCCGATCAAGTCAAAAAATCAAAAATATTTCAACACCTACAACGACAAACCTACTCCAAAGTCTCGGGTATTGCCCATACCGAAATCAAGACTTTCCGTAACATTTTACACCGTTTCGATACAAATTAGGTCAAAACCAAAAACGGACATCAGGCTTGATATTGGTAAAACTATCACTAAAGGGAATCGATAGCGGGTTGATATTGAATTCACTGGTACCAAAACAGGAACTTCATATTCATGAAAGAAGCTGAAATCCTTCGTAAGTGAAGTTTGCATTTTAAACCCGGAAAAAAAATATCGAGAAGGCATAAATGATAAATCCATATTATCTGCCATTAGTATCTATTTAAGCTACTCCTGTTCATTCAAATTCATTTCTAATGAAGAGCAGAAGGCTATCTAATCTTAAACTGATCCATAATTGAACCTAGGAGAAAACGATTTTTAATCTTAATTTAAAACGATTAAAAACTTACAGTAAAGGGACCAAGTGTAAAGATCTGAAAAGTTTGTGAGAGACTTGAGGATAGGTAATCTCATTTGAATATTGATTCTAATAGGTGAAGAGATGAAAAGGAAGAAGAACTTTTGTATTAAAAAGCACCTCTTAATCCCGACCGCACAGACAAGGTAGAATCAACGAACCAGATCAATTCCAGAAAACCAAAAGGAAGGAAACACTGTGATTTCAAAATAGTACAGTACGAAGGTCAAAGATTTAACTTGGAAAGTAGAAAATACCCCTTTACAAGGGGGCAAATGTTACTACCGGGCTTTGGCACCGAATCCAGGCATAAGTGAAGGGGTATCGAATTGGCACCAGCATCCGAATGGAAGGAAGAAAGGCATAAGGCTGATACCAAAAGCAAAGGAAGGGAAAATATTTGATCTACATGCTACCAACGAAGGAGGTAAAAGCTTGGTACCGATACAGGAAAAATAGTGACAAGGTGACACTGAAGCCAACATGAAAGCAAAATACAACTCAGGATAATATCAATGACGACACTGAAAGCAATCAACCAGATCTCACTTCTGAAGGCAAACCGTCTGATACAGAAACTTAAAGAAGAAAAGGAGAAAGCATGAAACCAATTTGGGATTGAGTAAAGGGACGTCAGTACCAATACACTTGGTATCAACACCGTTACTATGGAGCATCCGCAAAATCATCAGAAGGAATCTCGAAACCAAATCATCAGAAGGAATCCTGAAACCATGCTATCGCAAAGCCATACCAGAACCAAAGATTATTAAAGTAAGCCAAGGCTCATGAGATAGAAGGATTATCCACATTAACTTGCTTAACGTTGATTTCGACACCGAGGAAGATGCCAAAATCGTAAGAAAGAGAGGTATAAAAGAAATAATTGAAAGACACAATAATAGGACGGAGCTTGGAACTTGCTTTCGGAACAGTTGCTATCGAAACAGAGGCTTATCATCGCTACCGAAAGCAGATAAGGAAGCTATATGTACCAATTTGCTTGGTCTTGATACATTGCATGGAGGTGGCACCAACCTCTTAAGTAATACGGGGCCGATAACAACACTTAGAATAGAAATAAGGTCCAAACCCATAAGCTGACACCAAGGCCATTGATGCAGGCCGACACCAAACAGTATTGTCGAAACCGAAAGCACTCTAAACCGGGCTTCTGCTGACCACCAACTAAAGGGGGCCAAATTTGTCTATAAATAACATCCTATGGGTCTCTTATGAGGGGAATTTTCCTCATTCCACAATCTTGTATTCATTTCTTAGAAGAAAAAAACCCTAATTTTTAAATCAATTTGTGGATTTTTTTCTTGTAATTAATTATGTAATCACCCAAATAATCAATAAAAAGAGAATCAACATGTGCGATCAATTCTATGGATTTCCTTATCACTTGTATCATTTATTTTCCTATCAAGACCCTATGACAAGGCTTCATTTGTAAGCCTAATTACCGAAATAACATTCCATAAGTTGTTTAGCTTTCTAACTTGCATTGCTCTTATGGAGCCCTTATACCAAGGTACCTATTGGTCTTTGAGTCTCATAAGCATGATACTTACCTCTTGAAGAAGAGTAACTAACCTTCAGGGTTAAGATCTTGATATCTAGGAAACGGTGAATAAACTCAAGCTTGCAAGGACTAAACATACCCATAAATCCTTTGGATCCACATCCTTAGCAATAATTGTGGTGTTGACGAAAATTATCATTAACTTGTATGGACAGATGTCTGACAGAGTATTTCCAAAGGGTCGCGTACGTTGATTTCTTCAAACGTATCATAGTTGGTAGCAGAGCAAGCAACTTATCTTAGCTTAGCACCTAGAATATTTTTGTGGAAATCAATTAGTGATTTCTGGTGGATATAACAGTGTGGCATTCAAAGTAAATGTGGTATTCTAAAAAGGTAATAGTAACCTCAAGCCTCATCAACCGAGAAATGACAAAAATCGGGCAGGCAGCATGGCTATGTGGGTCGCTCCCATTAGATTGCATTGTCTCCTGATTTAGAGAAAATCCATTTGATTCTTTATTCAATTGATGCTGCATCCTTTCGATAACGGTTGTTGATCTCAACCATTGGTGATAATGCATTCAGTACACTGAAGCAGAATGAGTGTCCGGTCATGCATGGCTTGGTTGCAAGACGTTCTTGTTGATCCCAGTGTATTCCTTTCCGGGGATACACTATCGGAAGGTGGTCCTATACCTTGTCATAGTTGGAAATCCATTCTCTAATAAGTTCCCTAATGTTTTTGATTATATATTAAGTATGTGGTGCGTGAGATGCAAGTGTTCTCAAGATGGTTATTTATTTCATTTAGACATTATTATAAAATTAGGATAGTTTGATACAAAGAGTGTTTTGGGTTATCGTAAGGTAAATATGTATGTGTTTATGTATGGACTGGTCATATGAGTATCCTTTTCTTTAAAAAAAATTAACCTTAAATCAATTGGATGATACCTATAAACTTAGTGAGTTTTCTCACGACGGTTCATCCAACTGATCCATGATGTTTGCAATGCTTGGGTCAGATCGAGTTTTACAGGTTTAAGATTGGATGCTACAGACCTCAGAAGACATGTTGGAAAAGTTTAGACGCATTTGGTTTTATTATTTGCTGTTGTGTGTTGTATATGAGGATAGGTTGTTATAACTGCCCAAATGTATTGGTTATCTGCTTTACTTTGATGCTTATCTCAAGTTCTCAATAAAGATTTATTTCTATTTATATTTATTTTCGTGGTGATGTGAGACTCTGATTCTGTTGTATTATTCTTCTTCTTTTCTTCTATTGTAGTATTTCTTTATTTCTTTTCCCACCCTCTAATTTTTTTCTACTAACTATTTGGTGTTTTTCAATACTTGAGATTTGGCAAGTAATACCAGGATTAAGTTATTGTCGAAATTCGGCCATCAAATTCCGCTGGGTTGTTACACATTTTAACCGTATCTACATTCCATTCAACATGATTAATTGTATTCAAATCCATGATGTCCATAATTTTCGTTTATTATAAATGTTTAAACAATCACTGTTAATTATTATTATTACCATGTTTACAAGAGCCATTCGAAGTCGATTCCGAAATTACAACTTAAGTTCAATTAAGTAACAATCAATCTAATTTATTATATAAGTCATGCTTTGAATTTTATAATTATATGGATCATATTTGAAAAATTATTTTCTTTTATAAATAGAGATTAATTTTTAACAATAACTCCATAACTCGTTTAATGGGGTTTTTTTACTCATAAACCTTATATTTAGTATCAAATCTGTAATTGGAAAAGTATCTGCTTAGAACGAGTCTAACCATTTCAAAAATGTTATGAATATGAAAATTTGGTTAATAGTATATTTAGAAAAAAAAATATTATTATTATTTTCACACATGCACTACAAGAAAAAGTAGAATAGACATCATAGTTTTAACATCGATCGCAAATTCAGCCGATGTCAAAACGTTTTTTAACATTGATAATGTTTAAAGTGATGTAGTTGGTTTCTCAAACATCAATTTATTGAACGACTAATGTCTTAAATACACTTTTAAAAAATTGAACCTAGGCCATACCAGAAATCTTGACTATTACATCGCTAATAAAATAGCTGTTGTCTATTACATCACTTGTTAAATGTATTATTGTTAATGATTAATAATTATTAAATTAAAATTAATGTTTATTTATTATAATTTATAGTAAAATTATGTATTAATTATATTTTATAGTTAATATTTATTAATTATATTTTATAGTTAATATTTATTATATTTTATAGTTAATATTTATTAGTTATATTTTATAGTTAGTTATATTTTACAGTTAGTTAAATTCTATAGCTAATTATATTTTATAGTTAATATTTTATAGTTAATACTTTATAGTTAATATTTATTATTTATATTTCATAGTTAATTATATTTTATAGTTATTATTTATTAATTATATTTTATAGTTAATTATATTTTATAGTTAAAATTTATTAATTACATTTTATAGTTAATTATATTTTTTATAGTTAATTATATTTTATAGTTAATATTTATTAATTTTATTTTATAGTTAATATTTATTAATTATTTTTTATAGTTAGTTATATTTTATAGTTAATATTTATTAATTATATTTTATAGTTAATTTTATTTTATAGTTAATATTTTTTAATTATATTTTATAGTTAATATAAATAAATTGAAATACGCTTTAACATCACTTTCTATGCATCAGCAATTTCCCTCTTCACGTTTCACACTCCCGCTTCACTTTTCACCTTTCGCGTTTTATTCCTCATCCCAAAAAATTAGTTTTCCCCAAAATTAAAATTCAATCCCAAATCTTTTTTGCATGGCAATGAACTTTCCTCCTATAAAAATGTCCTCTTGCGAAACCTAAATCTAGCGATATCTCCTCTTCGTAGCCGCCACGCTCTTCAATTTTTCATCGTTGATGGCACGCAAGAAGATAGCCTCTACAACTGCTTCTTCCTCCTCTGCTACTAGATCGGGGCACCTCTTCTCTACGCCTCGTGTTAAATCTAGCGATGCCGATCTTCTAGATGCTGGTGAGTAGCCCTGTGATGATTCTGTTTATTCAGTGTATTAAGTTGTTTTATTAATTTTTGCCTTTTTGAATATATTTACATTCGTGTAAATATCAGTTCTCTACAGATATATATATATAGGTTCGGATATATTCTTTCTTTAGGTTTTCGACACGAGCATTTTGTCAAATGCAGTTCAGTTAATTATTTGTCATGTTTCAGCCAATGAGTATGGTGTTGCCTGGGGTTGTTGGTTTCAAGCTTTCTGGAAACTGAAAAATGGTGTGACTGCCACAGGCTTAGTTTTAATAGTGACCCAGATACTTCAGAAGCATAGCGTAGTTGGAAAATCTATTGAGTTTTATGGTAATAGAAACAAGTACGTTCTTGTTTATTTTTAACAAATATCTTTAACCATATGAAGTTTAATGATAATTCTTCCATGGATTTGTAGACAGTCTTGCATATTTTTAAGCAATTACAAAGGTGGATACTTGAATCTAGACTTTCGAACAGTAGAGATATAATACGCTCCATTAGCGTAAACAGCGTAGTTGTTGAAAGTCCCACGAATAAAACACTGGAAGAAATGTTGGTGCATCTCGACCTTGAAGTGACCGCGGCTAGATGAGCGAAGCTTGAGGAGCATGGCGAGCTCAATCGTAGGATGTCGTGCGTGAACAATTTGGACATACTAACGTCTGTTGAATATAATATCCAATTTCTAATGTTATTATACTACTATAAACAGAAGAGTTTGCACTTCCTAATACTTTGATAATTCATATCTGTTATTAATAAAATGTATCTAAATGAAAGCTTTGCAAGGATGTTTTGAATTACATATATGTGTGCAGTCTCAAGTAAACACGAATAAGCACGAAATTTGTGCCCATGAAATATTTCTATTTCCTCATTTAGTTTATTGAGAAACCCAAGCAACATTCTCACTTAAAGAGTGCATTAAGTGTTAATATAAGAAAAAGGTTTGTACTTTTCCCTTGTAAGGTGCTAATCTAATTGAAATATTGTAAGGTTTTAGAAAAAACCTGTTATAGAAGTATATGGGAATGGGGTATTTTTGTTTAATAAAGTATAATGGTGAAGTCATGCATGAAAATTACATAAAAATGAATGATTCATGATGGGTATACAACAATATTGCTAGCTAGTGCTTCTTCTAAATGGTCTTCTTTTTGGGTTTATGTTAACTCGAATACTTAACAAGGTCGGCGAGGAGCGCGTCGAAGCAGCACCTAAGGTTTTTCCTGGATGGGAAGGACACGATGTATAGAGCATCGTTCAGAGGTACGAATGAAGGATATAACGAGCATGACTTGGAGAGGAGGGGAGGGCCAATGCTGAGGAACTTGGCTCTATTGGTTGGTTTGTATATAGCTCTTCACTAAGGGAGATGAATATGTATTCAACTATAGTTGTAACACAAACCCAATGTTATATCTTATTTTGAACTGCAACCTAAGTTGCATTAGTTTGATATTGTTAAGAACTACTCTAGAAATGTGCATGATAGGTACAGAATAATGGACAGCCGGAGCACAAGCTAGACAACGAAAATCAAGATCAAGTCAGCTAAAATGATGAGTGTTGTAGTAAGGTGGCAATGTAAAACTGATTGTGTAATGTATTGAATTGTGTATGAGAAATGTGAATGTAAAATAGTTGGTGTAAGAAATTTGTGCTATTTCATATGTTGAAATAAAATATTTTATTAAACTAAAATCCTGTTTGAATATTAAATTATGTGCAATAGTATTTCATTTAATAAATATTGATTTCTGTAAATGAGACGAGAAAACAACATAAACAAGCCATCATAGGTATTAGTATAAAGCTATCATAGATATCAGTCAAAAGCTGATATGATAAAACACTTATTACAACAATTAGTTAATTAATTTATGATGTCTTAAAGCTTCTTTGACATCATCTTTTAACTGATGTAAAAAAGGGGTACTTTAGACATCACCGACAAAGACATCACACTAGAAAAATGAAGACACCATTTTTTAGCCGATGTCTATGTGAAGTTTTCTTGTAGTGATATTTCATGTTTAAAATTCTTAATAAAACCAATTAATTAAAAAAATCTGATAAAAATCCTTGAAATTTTTATTTAAAAATAATTATCTTTTATTAAACCTTAATAAACTTATTTTATTTGTATCTTCATTGTGAATTTCACATAAAACAAAGTCATATATCTTTGTTTGAATATCTTTCTCTTTAAAGTTTCAACATTTTCATATATTGATAATCTCTATTATATAATACTTACAATACAAAATTAACTTTAAAATATCTTTCATTTAATGGAAAACTCTTTCATTTATAAATGGTTTACTTATAAATCATATTATATAAAGTTCTTAGTACATAATTTTCAAAATTCATGGATACATAAGTACGTATACAAAATATTTCATTTAAAATTAGTATTTAATAAGACTAAGTGATAAGTACCATTGTCGTTAAAGCATTCATATTTCAAAAATTCTTCCTTGTTTATTTTCAAGTATAGCTTATACTTACTCTTTCTTCTATATACTTCTTATTTCTAAATCCTTTTTCATTTATTCTGAAATATGATTTACGCTTATATTGTTTTAATAAGGGGGACCCGTATTAATAGTGGGTCGTTCCACTTTTTATTACTAATATGAAAAATGTGTTCTGTATAGGCACAGAATATCCATAGCTGGATTTATAGTGGATAGAAATCTGTACAAAATATAATAGGAATGAAGAAGAGTGTTTCAACTTCTAGATAAAATATGAGCTAATCTCGCTCAACGGAAGAAGAATAAAAACGATTGGAAGGAGATCCAATACCACTAACATCCAAGCGACTTGCAAAGTGAGTGGGTAGGTTCGACACATGAGAGTAACAGTTCCTATCATAGAAAAATTTCCTATCCAAGTATCATCTTCCAGAATAGCCTTATTAATTTCACCAAAAATTCCCCTATCTACATAAAACCATATCATCATCATAGTAATTCAATCGCATACACTCGCCCACATCCCCAATAATGAACATGAAATAATCCTTTTGGATATGATCATAATGCATGTCAAATAGATCATGATTCCACAACTTCTCACGAAAATTTCACTCAATAACATAACTCTTAAGTTGGATCCATAAGAAGAGTATTTGGAACATTGGAAAGCCAAGGAGAGATGGTCTATGCTTAAGCAGATTCCAAACATCCACCAAAGCCTTAAGCTTAATGATAAGTTTAAAAAGGCAACAGAGGAGGGGATCTTAGCTGAAATAGGATCATCGGAAAGAAGTTTACAAGTTGTAGACAAATAGCAAATGGCAAGTAGTGTGTATACCAGGTTGCCGATAGTATTTAACGTCAACAAACATGTCAATTCCTTTAATGGAAACTTTCAGGTTAGATGTGGGAGGATTGTCCAAGTAATCTCAATCAAGGCTTTAGAGAAAAAAGAATTTTTTTTCTGGCTATACTATTAGTAATAAAATTTAAATTTACCAACTCTATTAGCAAGTCAGTTATAGCTTAATACTGTTTAAAGAATAGAGGGGTTACAAATAAAAATTGCCTTAATTGGAATTAAGAGGACTTGCTTTCTTTCTCTATCGACCGTCAGACTTTAAGCTATAATAATAAAAGACTTACTTTTTTAATGGATAGTTCATATTCAGGAAACCTAATTCTTTGTTCCACATTCGAGAATTTGAAGTAAAACAAACCATCCACAAAGTTGACATGCAATCCTTCCTTAAGCTTCCAAACACTTTAACAATGATCATGGATGTCATAATAGGAAGCTTTTGAGTCAAGAAAAAACCCAATCAAGAAGTCCTTTCACATAGAAGCATCCCCTAGTATTATATTGGCTGATGGATTAGGGTTGGAAAGGGATGAATTGAATCCACATGGAGAGTAAACTCCAGCACTCCTTAGTAAAGAAGTAAAAAAGGCATCTATTTGAGCTGAGTTGTGTTCAGATGCGAAGTAGAAGTAGTTGCAGGCCGAAATCCTAGTTCAATAACTATGGGATTTGAAGTGGCATTTACACAAACACTTTGATGGCAAGAAACATAACCATCGTTAACCTTATCTTCTTTATCAGTGTGAATAACCAATCCATCTACGACAACAATATCACCATTCTGAATTCAAGACAATGCATTACCACCTAATTGGCCAATACAACATCATGCCACAGCTCATTAGCGGGCACACCATCAACAAGTAAAGAGGACTGGACATAATTACTTTGCTTTGACAAACCAAAAGGAGGAGCCCAAATTTCTAAAACTACTACATTAGAAGCCAGAGTAGAAAACGTTTATGAGATATTGCCAAAATCCAGTGCCTGAATCTTGCCCCAAATCTGGTTTAAAAGGAAGAGCTGAGCGATAACTTGGCTATGTCCTTTTGATTCCTAGTTGTCAGAGAGGGGAGAGTAGGAGAAGCAGGCTGGAGGAAAGTAGAGCTGGACGAAAACGAGAAGTGAGGTGGAAGACAAGAAGGGAAGATAGGCTAAGCTACAAAGGAATCTAGGTTTCAGAGGATGCCATTGTGGTTGAATTTGAATGATAGGAATTGTTATATTTTTTTAAATAATTTTATTTAAAACACAAGTGTATACATGAATTGTTAAGTTAATTTTATTCACTTATGGATGCATTCATAAAGGATTAAAATAATTAACTACAATAAACTTGATAATATTGTATAAAGAAAATGTAACACACTAAAGCCCACATTTCTCAATGTCACCGGTATAAGGATTTCATTAAGAAAGTATAGAGCATTGTAGGTATAAAGACATAAAACATCACAGAGACTAAGACTTCACAAGACATAAAATGATAAATCTAGAGCGGAAGAAGAAACTTTCATTTTATAAAATACAAAACCATCTTTGTTTCATTTAACCTAACAGTTATAAAATGCCATATCTCAAAATCTCAGTCAAAAACAACATCAGAGTTGAATAATATTATCCCCAGATATTGTCAAAAAGATACATCCTAACCTTGGAAAGGGAACATAAAGTAATCCAACTTGCAGAAATCCATCACAACAAAGCTAACAAATAAATTTAAACTATGTACTTTCTCCTTGTAAGCCTAGGGGAAAGAAAAGAGAAAGTAAGAAAGGAAATGGGCCAGATATAAAGCCAGGTGAGTTGCTGTGATTACCAGCTCGACTTGCTAAGTTAAGTAAAACACAATAAATAGTGGTTCTGGTGTCATAAAAGGGTAAGCGTATGTACATATGTAAAGGTGAATAATAACTGATATGAACTGATAATAAGGACTAGCTATTCTTATAAAAAAAGATAATGATGATAACAACAACAATAATAATAAACTCAGGCAGATTGATTATTTTGCACTTCTATAGATTTAGACAGAAAAAAGTAATTAGGAAGGAGTTTACCTAATGCTACCCATTGATCAACTCCCTAAACAGACACGAATAGCCTGTGTCAACCATGGCATTCGGGGATATCAGTCCTGAACCCATCAACTTTAAAAGACATAGCCCTACCACCATGTTAAAGTGCCTTATCTTCCCCCATCGGACTTATGCACGCTTATGACTCCGCCGGAACGCGCTCGTACCCACCTCCAGAATTTGAACCTATTACAATCATCCAATAGTAAAGTGTGCTCTAGTCTCTACCTGGTGCGAGATTCGTTTGATAACAAAAGAGTACTAATTGATACGGGTTCCAGGCAAACAATAGATTGACACAAGCCACCCTAGGCTTAGCCCCCAAACTAGGATTTTAAGAGACCCCCCAAATATTTTAACAGTAGACATGGACCTCTTAGCTTATTAATTAGACAGGTTTAACTTTGCAGGTTTAAGTTCATTAATAAGCTTAATATAACCCTATGTTATATTTCACAGTGGTAAATAACATTTCTCTTAAATGTAACAAACTTTCCCCAAATCATACAGGCACCTACTCAGATGTTTACATATTACAGTAACATGCTTTAGTTGATATATGTCTGATTCTCATATTTTCCCATGACATATTTACTTAATATTCAATTAAGTATATCTTATTCTGATTCACACGTTTTCCGTTTGCATGTTAATGTGCAATTAAATACCATTAATTCCAATTGACTTGTTTTCCAATGCAAATTACTTAGTGTCATTTTAAGTATAATTAACACGCTTCCCGAATTAACGTCAAATTAACATACTTTCCAAATTAACGTCAAATGAACATGTTTACCAAAATTGGTGTCAAATGAACATAAATGACAAAATAAAATGTTTTCCCAAATAAATGTCAATTGAACATATTTTCCAATTTAATGTCAAACTAGCAAGTTTACAAATTAATGTCAAATAACATGTTCTCCAATATCGGTGCCGAATTAATGTGTTTACAAATTGATGTCAAATAATATGTTTTTCAAATGAACATAAATATATAATTAACACGTTTTTCCCTAATTAACATCAAATGAACATAAATGTTAAACATGTTTCCCCAAATTAACATTAATTAAATGAACATAAATGTCTAATTAACATGTTTTTCCAAATTAACATCAAATGAACATGAATGTCTAATTAACATGTTTTCCAAAATTAACATTACATGAACATAAATTTCTAATTATCATATTTTTCCAAATTAACATTAAATGAACAAAAATGTCTAATTAACATGTTTTCCTAATCAATGCCATATTAATATGTTTACAATCAATGTCAAATAATATGTTTACCTTTGACATGTCCACTTAGTATATAAGTTCAACCTATTCTGATTCACATGTTTACATATTCTTCCTTTACAATAATCCCAATTTACATTCCATCATTCAAAAATTCCAATATGTCTGATTCCCCTTTTTAACATTAATTCATATTATTCCAATTCTACACAACTCAAATGGTAAAGGCATAACAAGACTGTAAATAAATAATGACAGAAAGGGGATAAGAAAAAAGAATGTCCATGTAAACAAATAATAACTGCAAAAGGAGTAGGTAATTGATGGTAATTCAAATGAACAATAACGTGTAAAATATTAAACTTATAAACACTTATACTTTCAGATCCCATATATTTTACTATCAAAAATTATTTTTATTTAGATTACTAATCACTACAACAACTATTGTATTAATTTTAAAATTAACTTAGAAGAAATTTGAAAATTACATTAATACTCACAAAAAATTGCTATAGATAAAAAAAGGCTTTCGAAAAAGAAGTTAAAGCATAATATCCTTTTAGATTTATAATTTGATGGCACCTAGACTTTTTCCCAATTATTTTCAGAACATTATACAGTGGAGGCTAAGAAGATGAAGAAGAATAAATGTGGGGAAAGAGTGAGGGTTGGTAGCCTTTTTATAGTAGAGTTAGTGTCTAGGTACATTAGATTTATTGTCCAAGTTCAATGTATTTTACACATTAGCAATACATAAGCAATTATCCACAACCAGGTTCGAAGGTGGGTCGACCTACTATAGACATGGGTCGGCCCATGTTTCGATATGGTTAAGGGCTGGGTCACTCATTTATCGTTGTTTTATTTTCTATTATTAATTAAATCCTCTATTTAATATCAAACTTTGATTGATCATAACTTGTTCATTTCTTGTCTGATTTACGCAGACTAAAAGTCTATCTGAATCAGAATTTCGTAACGGGCGCAACGGAAAATGTATTTTACTCAATCTCAAATTTTCTAACTAATATTGATTTTATCAGTTTATTACTCGATTAATTAATTATTATTTGTTAAAAAAATTGAATTCTAACATTCTCCCCTCCTTAGAGTATTTTGTCCTTGAAATATCCCCGGCTAGAAGAATATTATGAATGTCAACACCCATTTACTCAATCTTCACCCACTGGCATTCATTGCCCTTAGAATTTATAATTCATTGTATGAACATATGCAGTGTCGTGTATATGTTCCTAAGTTAATGTAAAAATCAGGTGATATACGGATTCAGTTGACCTCCTTAATGCAATTCATGTCTGTGCCATGCATCCAATATGTATGCGAAGAATCCTAATGATACATATAAAATTCTATATATATGCAACAACCATTCATCATAATGCAACATCCAAGTGATAATTCAACCATTATTTCATCCATAATGAAAGTAAATTAAAATGCGCACACATCCATGTGCAATATGTAAGTGTTTGAGCTGATCCCTAATCTAGTGTCTGGCACGTGTATATGCATCCACTAAAAACACCTGCAACCACTTCCAATTATCAAACATAACATGTCTTAAAAATATGTTTCAACCATATCCTATTATCTATAAGATGAAGTCCTAAGATCTACACTTCCAAGGACACACCAGAGGGAATCCCCTAATCAAAGGGAAAAAGTGACAGATAGAATATCAAGGAGGAAATACTTGTCAAAAGAATATAGGTAAGAAACTGGAATCTTTCGGTATAGTCCTCTCATCTTACTTATTATAGTCACTTCAGGGACAAACTCTCAAGTGAACCAATCCAAAAGCTCACCTTTATCCTATAAGTAAAGTCACATTTTTCCTCCTTTCCACATTTCTAGTCTTTACTTTACCCATCTTGTGTTCCTTGGTTCATTGCACTTATATTGTCCAACTCCATAAAGACTTAGTTACCGCCCCACTTATATATATATATTTCCAAACCCTTATTTGGAAAATCTTAATGGGGAAAAATTCGAGATGCAAAAGTTTCTTTTGAAACATATATAGTTGCTTTTATGAAATTTCCAAAATACAAATTTCATATCAAAATACATTAGTCTTTCAAAATTCCTATTCTTTAAAACTTCATACATGTAGGGTTTCAACTCAAAGTGGTTCCACAAGTTTCCATAAAATACCTGCTTGTTACGCTCCTGCCTAGGAACATAATTATTTCAAAAATCCTTTTTACTTGGCAATTTTTCGAAAACCTTTCTAGCATAACTGAAGTCTAACCACTTCCTTGAAATACATATGGAAAGTTCCAACATAAGTGCCACATTATTCTTTTCAAAAGATAGGGTTCAGTGAGTAAGATATTCCAGTCCAACTAATCCCTCCTAGGTCAACACTCGAGTTCGAGTACCCCAAAGAAAGCTCACTTTCCTTCCACCATTTGAGACGACTTATTATAAAGAGAGCTTGCCTAAGCGTCCAACCAATCCATTGATGGTATATTCTCATAGCTAGGAAAGATTCCAGTCAAGACCATGAAACTCAATTCTCTCTTACACTACGTGCTTTATCCAAAAATGCTACAATTTTAGCATTGCCACAAATGCAGATCCAAAAACTAATAGAGATAATCTTTCAATCACTTACTATTCGGAATATATATACATAAAGAGAACTAAACCAATACTTCCTAGAGATGCACTAAGAAAAGTAGGAATATCAACATGACTGACCCTTCGGGACGCTAGAAGTTTCAAAAATTAGTCCTAGCCCGACTATTTTCTTCTTACCGTCAAAATAGCCCCCAGAAACATAACTGGTATTAGGCCCATAACTTTTCCCTATAAGTACATATGTCATATTAAAGCCTACGTCATATTTTAGGCTCGTAATTTACCTCTCATTGGAAATCAATATGTCATATGAGGCCTAATCCTAGCAACCTAATCCATACCCGAAAATGCCCTAAACAACAAGATTTTTAGTTGCAATATCGACTCACCATAGATAAATAGATAACCAAGATGATCCCTATGGGATCCAGAAACTACTACAGAGCCTAAGTGCAAAGCAGTCATTGGGGCTATCATTGCACACTCGGGGATTTACTATATTTCTAAAGGACCACTCCAGTAATGTAATAGCCCGGAAATCTGAGCCAATTTAAAAAAAATTATTTTTGCAATTTTTATGAATTTTGAATATTTAAAATGAATATTTTAAATAAAAATGACGAGAAATTTATTTTGAATGGAATTCTAATGTATATATTTATATAGATCGTCGTTAGAATATAAATATTTATTTATATATATAAAAGGAATTGAAAATGGTGCGGTAGTTCGATAATTCGATTTCAAATTTCAAATGAATGTACCGGGTTCAAAATAAACCGGATTTTGGAGAAACCAAAAATATTAGAATCTATTTGAGAATATCTCTCCAACGAATCCCAAAAATTGAAATTTCATAGCGGAGATAAAAAGTTTTGCCCAGTTGAAAATTCAGAATAGTCGCTATGGAATTCTGGCCCTTAAAAGTGGCTATTTTGCAAACGACCTCGGTTTTCGATGAAACCATTTTTTTTGGATCCGGGATGTCAAATTATTGCTAGATTCCAAACTTCATAATTTTTCGAATCAATATGTGAGAGCGGCAAAGGAAAACGCGTTTGACCAGTTTAAGTTGATTTTAATCGACTGGAAAATGGCCATTTTTCAAACGGTCTCGGAATTCGACGTAATTAGTTTTGTTAGGGTTGTATCATCAATACGAAGCTAGAAAATATTTTTCTGCAATTTTTCGAGTTAGTATATAGCCTCGGTAAATTGGAATGTGCATTCAAATTCAATATATAGAGTTATATTTTGATTTTGACGAAAACTGATCGAAACAGTCGAATCAGCCTACGATACATATCCCATTGTGTTTGGAATAGGGGTAATTAGCTAGGGACGACAGTCGGTGGGCGCAATTTCGAGTTCGAATTTTAAAGTTGCTTTTTAGAAATAAAAAAAAATTATTTAAGCCCTAACGTTACCCCCCCTCCTTATATTCTCCTAGTCAACGCAGAAACAAAATAAAATAAAAAAATACGATCGACGCCCCTTCCTCCTCACGGTCCGCTGCCCCCATCCCCCCCCCCCCCCCCCCCCGCCACCGTCGTGCGCCACCCGTCGCCTCCCCTCCTCCAGCCGAGCCTCTCTCCTTCTTCTTCCTCCTTGCCCCGCTCTCCTCCTCTAATCCGACACCCGTTAGTCCCTCCCCCCAAATCGCCGAACCCTAAATCGCGACCCCCCCGTGCTCTGCCTCCTCCCTCTTCCATCTCCTCTATCTCCCTCTCCTCCGCCTGCATCAAAGATCCGCACCCCCCTTCTTCTCCGCTTGCCTTCCTCCTTCCTCCAGCTCGATGCCTGAAACCGCGAGATCCCCAACGCCGAGTACCATCAAACCATCCCCCTTCGCTGAAATGAAAGTAAGTTTTATTTTAAATTAATTTATTTAATTTCTATAGTATTTTTGTTCAATGCGAAAAGATTTGATTTTGGTTCAATTAAAAAGATTTGACTTTGTTCGATTAAGTAGAGTAGTAAGAGTTCGATTTTTATAATATAGAAAGGTTAGATTTTTAGTAGTGGAAAGGCGGGATGTTTAAAGTAGAAAACAAATGATTTTTATATAATAAAGTTTTAATTTTTATTATCATAAAGGCAGTGGAAAAATATGATTTTTATATTATACAAAGAATAAAAATATGATTTTTATCATATGTGAAATATTATAATTTTTATAAAGTAGAAGTATTTAAAATATGATTTTTATATAGTAGAGAATATAAAAATTTGATCTTTATATATGTAGCGAAATAAAAGTCTGATTTTTATTATATATGTGTTGAGATAAAATGGTGATTTTTATAGCAATGAAATGAAAATTCGATCTTTATATATGAAGTAGAAATATAAAAATATAATTTTTATATAGAAATAAGCATTGTAAAAATATATGAAGTAGAAATAAAAATATAATTTTTATTTATTGAAATGAAGTGATAAGAATATAATTTTTATTGTGAACAGCATGAAAAGAACTACAGCGGAATTTCAAATAGATCCAGACGATTCAGCAGTTCAAAAGCAAAGCACGGCGGAGTGGAACCCTCAGTGAGAACTCCTCACCTTTAATTTAATTTTCTAGTTAAAATATATACTAGTATGGATACGGTGTTTATTAGCACCCGACCCCCGTCGTCCACAGACCATGGATGGCTTGTTTGTTTGATTGCTGTGTTGTGAAATTTAATTGTGTGATTTGAAGTGAAATAAAATATTTTATAGTGGAAAATGTTTTATAGTTAAAAATATAATTTTTAACATGTATATAAAATAAATATTTATAAACAAATCGAATGATTTGTTTATATACACTGATTTGACTGATATTGATTGGGATGATAAATTTTACACATCGCCCAACGACACAAATAAAATCTGAGTTTAATTGTTTGAAACCCCACATGGGTGTTGGGATGAAATTGAACATACACCCATCCCAATAATTAGTAGTATGTCGATCGATTGATTGACAGGCTGTTATAAGCGTTGACTATTTATATTTGATGCTTATACAGTGTAAAATGCACTTTGGATGATGGTTGATTATTTGTCATAGTTAATATATACATGCGTTGTATGGAAATCCATAGAAATAAAATCTATGGTAATTGATTGGGCCTCATTCCAGATTTGAAATAGAATATTTGAAAAGAATATTTGAATAAATATTTGAAAAAGAAATATTTGAAATAGAATATTTGAAAATGGAAATGCGAAGTCGTGTTAAGTAGTTACACGCCATTTTAACACGAACGGGAATTTTTTCGGTTGTATAATGAATATTGAAAGTGATTTCAAAATCAAATATTTTGAAATGAAATTCGAATTAAATTGAATTGAAACGAATTAGAATTCGAATCGAATTGAAATTGAATGGAAATCAATTTGAAATGAATTCGAATTGGAAATGAATTCAAATTGAAATTGAATTGAATTGAAAACGAACTGAAATTGAATTAAAAATCGATTTGAATTGAAATCAATTTGAAATGAATTTAAAACGAATTTGTATGGGAAAATTCAATTTTGATTTGAATTTGAAAAGGAAGTTGAAATCGTTTTGAAAACGAATTTAAAACGATTTATAAAATACGTCTTAAAGGGAAATCGATGAAATATATATATTATATATATATAATGGCCTGAATAGAATGCGCCGCGCTGCGGCAGTTCGCGAATTTCGACCATTGACTTCGAATGGATATTGCAGGAGATTCGACCGTCGGATTCTCCTAAAACCGAAACCTTGGGTTCGTATCGAAAAAAGCTTTCTAACGAATATTAAAGATTTGAAATCTAACGGTTGGATTTCGAATTATGTCCAAATCAAATTTGGAAAAGTTCGCTGTAAGTGCAGTTCGATGGCCGTTGACGGAAATCGACTGTGTGGGCCTTGATAAAATTATTAAAAATGGTATTAATTTGTGTAAAATCATAAGAAATGATTTGTGAAGAATTAGGGTGAAAAACACCATATTTGAAAGGATAAAAATAGTTTTTTATCGAAATGAACTAGTTTTGAATTAGAATAATAATTTATTTAATTTTAAAATAAATAAAGTGGATTTGAAATGGTTTTGAAAATAACCAGAAATTCCAATAATTGAATTGGAATAGATTTGAATCGAAATCGTCCTTGGAATATTTCGATGTTGGATTTTGTGATTATACAGATATTGTAAGGGAAATTTGAAAGATATATATATATATATATATCGTTATTTCCAATACGATATTTGTTGGTCGTAGAATTTGATATTGAATATAAGCCGATATATTTTCTATTTAGAGCCTTGTATTTAATATCAAATGTGATTTGGGTTTGTTGTGAATGGTGTCTTCATTAACATTGTTCTTAAGCCTAGTTGAAAAAAGATTAAATCTTTTTATGTAGATTTAATGAAGTGTGCCAATTAAATAATATTTAATTGGAATTGAATTGGTATTAATTTTTGGGTTTATCGTGAACAGTGTTTTAAATAACACTTGTTCTTTAACCCGATAATTAATGGAATGTGATTTTGGGTTTTCGTGAACGATATATTCAATAATACTATTCTTAGACCCAAAGGAGTTGAGAAAATCAGAAACTAACTGGAGATTAGTTAAGTTGAATGGTTTCTGGGGTATTGATCTGATGTTGGTTTTGGCCTTCGGGGTTAATACTTAGGAATTGCTCACTTGCTAATTTACGGTTAGGGACTGATTGAAATGTGATGTGTTTTTGGGTTTATCGTGAACCATGTTTTAAATGACATGGATTCTTTAAGCCAATTAAAGATTAAAACTAAGTGGAGTTTATTTGAATCTTTAATTAGATTGAAAAGATCGAAAATGGAGTATCACCAGTTTTGTTCCAGACGATAGTTAAATCTTTAATTAGATTTGAACGTGAAATGGTAATTGAATTACCGATAACACCGTGGTGTTAGATATGAAGTATTACCAGTTTTACTTCATGGGATGAATAGGTTGGGATTGGGAAATAAAATAAACAATTACTTCGGTGTGGTTCGCTAATCCCGACTAGTTTGAAGTGATATTCAAAGGAAGATTAAAGAATAAATTTAAAGGAATTTATCTTTGATAAAATTAATGGGAACCTTTCCCCAAGTATGTGAAATTTAGAAACTAACTGTAGGTTAGCTAAGCAGAATGGTTTCCTTGGTATTGATCTGATGTTGGTTTCGGCCTTCGGGGTTAATATTTGGGGAATTATTCTCTTGTTAATTTACGGTTAGTGGCTGATGAATTGGAATGAGGCGTATGTTATGTTTATGTAACACTTGTTTATTATATACGTGAGTTATTCGGAAAGACCGGGTTTATCCCATTCTGAATAACTGATTCGACGATTAGTCGAAGATGAAGACGGTGGTTGAAGACCAGAGGTCTTCACGTCATTAGGATAATTATTGATGATCTTGATTGGGTCGTACACCCAAGGGTAGGGAATCAGTTAGTGGTCGTCCAGACGTACTTGGAGATCGATGGATATGCGAGGTACTAGGTGCCTCCGGTTTCGTTCAGACCGAGAACGTACTTGTAAATGGACTGTGTGTTTGACATTGGATATAATTCTGTGTAATTGATGGATATCGGTTGCATGGAGTGGTTTTCCTATGTGGCATGCTAAGATGCAAATGATCAAGGCTTTTGTTGAAAAGCAAAGTCTTGTGGTTGATGATCAAAGCACAGCCTGTGTGGCATAGCATTGTGTAACGTTGATTCGTGAGCCTCACACCCCGGTAGTGAACCAAAAACGGGAGAAGTACCTCAGGGAGGGCATGCGTTTCCTTCTAGTTAGAAGTGGCGTCAGTGGTTTTACACGCCCTGACGAGTTTGACTTATGTGGTGTTGCTGTTGCGAGGCGCCTCGGATATATCGGTGACTATGTGAAGCCGATGGAATCATTTATTGGCTCATTTACGCCCCAAAGGCCGGGGAAACGCAGTGTTCAGGAATTTTAATCCACATCGGTGGACCGACCCTATCACTCCAATGGTCACTCGAGCTCTGACCTGACACTCGGACTAGACAGTCTCGAATCGGTAGAGGACTATCTTTTGCCACGGTTCACAGATGGAAATCCAATTTCCAAATACGTGACTTTGCAGTTTTGATTGTAGAGCCTAGTATGGCGACATGATATATGGTACCCATGCCGTTTATGATTGATATTTATGATTTGAAGTTGTTTTATACACTATGCACTTATAATAGTATCAAATGATTTGTTTTAAACGTACCAAACATGTTTGGCTATTATAAGGGAAAACCCTATCCCCTGGCTTGTGTTGCATTGTGTGATAGAACCTGGGTCTTATAATAGCTTTATTTTTCCAAAAAGCATTGCGCTGTTTTGTTATATGCACTGGTATTCTTGGGAGGAAACCCGTTCCGTGTTATACGGCGTGGTCCCTTGATATATCTGATTTAAAGTAAAGTTTTAAATAACTGTTTTGGTTCTCACACCAGTCCCATGACTGACCTGGAGTTTATTGTTTTAACCTAAACTTTGGGTGCCCTTATTTTGACACGGGTAGCTAGTAGTTTTGGTTTTGCAGATTTATATTCATAGGATCCTGATTTATAGCTGGAACGATACTCGGAAAGCTTTGTATCCGTGTATTACTTCTAGTTGTGTTTTGTATTATATTTTCCGCTGCTATGTAGTTTATTGTAATCTCTGATATTTATCGAATGTATTTTATTCATTCATACTTTGTATATTCTTGTAATCTGATGAATTGTTGTAATTAATAATGAAATGTTCTTCTATTTGCGTTATTCTGTGTGTTGTCCTCAAAGTATCCGCTCTTTCCTTCCCAGAGAAGTTCGGGTCGCTTCATTTGGTATCAGAGCTTTGGTTTACAGAGCTCGGAGAACAAGACACATTAGAACCAAACAAAAGAATGCATCAGAGTTTGGATTAGTAATGTCCAACGGGAATGACTCGTTAGAGATGGGATAAGTAGTATCCTAGAACGAGTGTGAAGAGTATATTTTTAAAATGAAAACGAATTTTGTTTTGAAAATTTAAACTTTATTCAACGTATTTGAATATTTATTTGTATTGAATTTGGATAGTCGAGTATATAAAGATTTTGCATATATGCCTTGCAAATGTGTATTCAAAGTTTTACTATACTGGATAGATATAGAATCACACTCTAGTCGCCCGGAGATGGTTCTGATGATCGCTATAGTACGTACATCATCAGAATTTATATTCGAGTTTCGAAAGTGAGATTTCTATATATTGCCAATTGACTGGTGTGAGAACCGAAATTAGATAGGGCTTATTGTTGTGATTTGGCACCAAAAATCTGATTTTTGGATATGTATAGAAGTTATGAATTTGAAACGTTAATCAACTAATTGATTGTTGGTTGTGTTGTATGATTATTTTTATCTAATGAAACCATTATGTGAATGAATGGTAGACATAACCAAATTTTGTCGAAAAGTGGAAATTGGTTGCATTTGCATACATATACATGTACTTACATTGAACAGGTCATTGCAAGGAGGCTAGAGCAGAGAATAAAATTGTTTGCCCAACAAATAGGTACAAGTTTGCCATAATTTACTGTTTTGTTTGGGTGATGATGATTTTATGAGCCGATTAGCTAGCCACTTGGCTTTTTCTTTTTCTTTTGGATTGAAGAAGGCCATGGGAGGCAATATGAAATATCCCGAAGTCCCCGGTGCAGGGGAGGTTATGGCGAAATTTTTCTAGAATATAGGGTGTTAGCCAAATTTTTGAAAAACTTGAAAAGTTCTTAAAAACTGAAAAGTTGAAGAACTTAAGCCGTAGAGAAAATACTGGAAGTTGAGTTGATTAGTTAAACAACTTTCGGCTTCGTTCCTTTTCGGGGACGAAAAGTTTTAAATGGGGGAGATTGTAATAACCCGGAAATCTGAGCCAATTTAAAAAAAATTATTTTGGCAATTTTAATGAATTTTGAATATTTAAAATGAATATTTTAAATAAAAATGACGAGAAATTTATTTTGAATGGAATTCAAATGTATATATTTATATAGATCGTCGTTAGAATATAAATATTTATTTATATATATAAAAGGAATTGAAAATGGCGCGGTAGTTCAATAATTCGATTTCAAATTTCAAATGAATGTACCGGGTTCAAAATAAACCGGATTTTGGCGAAACCAAAAATATTAGAATCTATTTGAGAATATCTTTCCAACGAATCCGAAAAATTGAATTTTCATAGCGGGGATAAAAAGTTTTGCCCAGTTGAAAATTCAGAATAGTCGCCATGGAATTCTAGCCCTTAAAAATGGCCATTTTGCAAACGACCTCGGTTTTCGAAGAAACCACTTTTGTTGGATCCGGAATGTCAAATTATTGCTAGATTCCAAAATTCGTAATTTTTCGAATCAATATGCGAGCGTAGCAAAGGAAAACGCGTTTAACCATTTTCAGTTGATTTTAATCGACTGGAAAATGGCCATTTTCCAAACGGTCTCGGAATTCGATAAAATTAGAGTTTTTAGGGTTGTATCGTCAATACGAAGCTAGAAAATATTTTTCTGAAATTTTTCGAGTTAGTATGTAGCCTCGGTAAGTTGAAATGTGCGTTCAAATTCAATATATAGAGTTATATTTTGATTTTGACGAAAACTGATCGAAACAGTCGAATTAGCCTACGATACATATCTCATTGTGTTCGTAATGGGGGTAATTAGTTGGGGACGACAGTCGGTGGGCTCAATTTCGAGTTCGAATTTTAAAGTTGCTTTTTAGAAATAAATTAATTAAAATATATATTTTTATTTAAGCCCTAACCTTACCCCCTCCTTCTATTCTCCTAGTCAACGCAGAAACAAAAGAAAATAAAAAAATACAATCGACGCCCTTCCTCCTCACGATCCGCTGCCCCCCCCCCCCCCCGCTACCGTAGTGTGCCATGCGTCGCCTCCCCTCCTCCAGCCTCCCTTCTCTCCTTCTTCTTCCTCCTCGCCCCGCTCTCCTCCTCTAATCCGACACCCGTCAGTCCCTCCCCCCAAATCGACGAACCCTAAATCGCGACCCCCCATGGTCCGCCTCCTCCCTCTTCCATCTCCTCTTCCTCCATCTCCCTCTCCTCCGCCTGCATCGAAGATCTACACCCCCCCTTCTTCTCCGCTTCCCTTCCTCCTTCCTCCAGCTCGACGCCTGAAACCTCGAGATCCCCAACGCCGAGCACCCTCAAACCATCCCCCTTCGCTGAAATGAAAGTAAGTTTTTATTTTAAATTAATTTATATAATTTCTATAGGATTTTTTTTCAATGCGAAAAGATTTTATTTTGGTTCAATTAAATAGATTTGACTTTGTTCGATTAAGTAGAGTAGTAAGAGTTCAATTTTTATAATATAGAAAGGTTAGATTTTTAGTAGTGGAAAGGCGAGATGTTTAAAGTAGAAAAGAAATGATTTTTAAATAATAAAGTTTGATTTTTATTATCATAAAGGCAGTGGAAAAATATGATTTTTATATTATACAAAGAATAAAAATATGATTTTTATCATATGTGAAATATAAAAATATAATTTTTATAAAGTAGAAGTATTGAAAATATGGTTTTTATATAATAGAGAATATAAAAATTTGATCTTTATATACGTAGCAAAATAAAAATCTGATTTTTATTATATATGTGTTGAGATAAAAAGGTGATTTTTATAGCGATGAAATGAAAATTCGATCTTTATGTATGAAGTAGAAATATAAAAATATAATTTTATATAGAAACAAGCATTGTAAAAATATAGGAAGTAGAAATAAAAATGTGATTTTTATTTATTGAAATGAAGTGATAAGAATATAATTTTTATTGTGAACAGAGTGAAAAGAACTGCAGCGGAATTTCAAATAGATCAAGACGGTTCAGCAGTTCAAAAGTAAAGCGCGACGGAGTGGAACCCTCAGTGAGAACTCCTCACCTTTAATTTAATTTTCTAGTTAAGATATATACTAGGATGCAGACGGTGTTTAGTAGCACCCGACCCCCGTACAGACCATGGATGGCTTGTTTGTTTGATTGCTGTGTTGTGAAATTCAATTGTGTGATGTGAAATAAAATATTTTATAGTTAAAAATATAATTTTTAACGTGTATATAAAATAAACATTTATAAACAAATCAAATGATTTGTTTATATACACTGATTTGACTGATATTGATTGGGACGATAAATTTTACACATCGCCCAACGCATAAATAAAATTTGTGTTTGATTGTTTGAAACCCCACACGGGTGTTGGGATGAAATTGAACATACACCAATCCCAATAATTAGTTGTATGTCGATCGATTGATTGACTGGCGGTTATAAGCGTTGAATATTTATATTTGATGCTTATACAGTGTAAAATGCACTTTGGATGATGGTTGATTATTTGTCATAGTTGATATATACATGCGTTGTATGGAAATCCATAGTAATAAAATCTATGGTAATTGATTGGGCCTCATTCCAGATTTGAAATAGAATATTTGAAATAGAAAATTTGAATAGAATATTTGAAATAGGATATTTGAATAAATATTTGAAAAAGAAATATTTGAAATAGAATATTTGAAATAGAATATTTGAAAATGGAAATGCGAAGCCACTATAAGTAGTTACACGCCATTTTAATACGAACGGGAATTTTGTCGATTCTATAATGAATATTGAAAGTGATTTTAAAATCGAATATTTTGAAATAAAATTCGAATTAAATTGAATTGAAATGAATTAGAATTCGAATCGAATTGAAATTGAATGGAAATCAATTTGAAATGAATTCGAATTGGAAATGAATTCGAATTGAAATTGAATTGAATTGAAAACGAATTGAAATTGAATTAAAAATCGATTTGAATTGAAATCAATTTGAAATGAATTCAAAACGAATTTGTATGGGAAAATTAACTTTTGATTTGAATTTGAAAAGGAAGTTGAAATCGTTTTTAAAACGAATTTAAAACGATTTATAAAATATGTTTTAAAAGGAAATCGATGAAATAAATATAATATATATATATATATTATATACATATAATGGCCAGAATAGAACGAGCCGCGCTGCGGCAGTTCGCAAATTTCGACCATTTACTTCAAATGGATATTGCGGTAGATCCGACCGTCGGATTCTCCTAAAACTGGAACCGTTGGGTTCGTATCGAAAAAAGCTTTCTAACGAATATTAGAGATTTGAAATCTAACGGTTGGATTTGGAATTATGTCGAAATCAAATTTGGAAAAGGTCGCTGTAAGTGCAGTTCGATGGCCATTGATGGAAATCGACTGTACGGGCCTTGATAAAATTATTAAAAATGGTAGTAATTTGTGTAGAATCATAAGAAATGATTTGTGAAGAATTGGGGTGAAAAATCCCATATTTGAAAGGATAAAAATCGATTTTTATCGAAATGAACTAGTTTTGAATTAGAATAATAATTTATTTACTTTAAAAATAAATAAAGTGGATTTGAAATGGTTTTGAAAATAACCAGAAATTAAAATAATTGAATTGGAATGGATTTGAATCGAAATCGTCTTTGGAATATTTCAATGTTGGATTTCGTGATTATACAGATATTGTTAGGGAAATTTGAAAGATATATATATATATATATATCGTTATTTCCAATACGATATTTGTTGGTTGTAGAATTTGATATTGAATATAACCCGATATATTTTCTATTCAGACCCTTGTATTTAATATCAAATGTGATTTGGGTTTGTCATGAATGGTGTCTTCATTAACACTGTTCTTAAGTCCTGTTGAGAAAAAGATTAAATCTTTTTATTTAGATTTAATGAAGTGTACCAATTAATTAATATTTAATTGGAATTGAATTGGTATTGATTTTTGGGTTTATCGTGAATAGTGTTTAAATAACACTTGTTCTTTAACCCGATAATTAATGGAATGTGATTTTGGGTTGTTGTGAACGGTATCTTCAATAATACTGTTCTTAGACCCAAAGGAGTTGAGAAAATCAGAAACTAACTGGAGATTAGTTAAGTTGAATGGTTTCTGGGGTATTGATCTGATGTTGGCTTTGGCCTTCGGGGTTAATAGTTAGGGAATTGCTCACTTGTTAATTTACGGTTAGGGACTGATTGAAATGTGATGTGATTTTGGGTTTATCGTGAACCGTGTTTTAAATGACATGGATTCTTTAACCGAGTTAAATATTAAAACTAAGTGGAGTTTTAATGAATCTTTAATTAGATTGAAAAGATCGAAAATGGAGTATCACCAGTTTTGCTGCAGGCGATAGTTAAATCTTTAGTTAGATTTGAACGTGAAATGGTAATTGAATTACCGATAACGCCGTGGTGTTAGATATGAAGTATTACCAGTTTTACTTCATGGGATGAATAGGTTGGGATTGGGAAATAAAATAAACAATTACTTCGGTGTGGTTCGCTAATCCCGACTAGTTTGAAGTGATATTCAAAGGAAGATTAAAGAATAAATTTAAAGGAATTTATCTTTGATAAAATTAATGGAAACCTTTCCCTAAGAATGTGAAATTTAGAAACTAACTGTAGGTTAGCTAAGCAGAATGGTTTCCTAGGTATTGATCTGATGTTGGTTTCGGCCTTCGGGGTTAATATTTGGGGAATTATTCTCTTGTAAATTTACAGTTAGTGACTGACGAATTGGAATGAGGCGTATGTTGTGTTTGTGTAACACTTGTTTATTATATAGGCGAGTTATTCGGAAAGACCGGGTTTATCCCATTCTGAATGACCGATTCGACGATTAGTCAAAGATGAAGATGGTGGTTGAAGACCAGAGGTCTTCACGTCGTTTGGATAATTACTGATGATCTTGATTGGGCCGTACACCCAAGAGGAGGGAATCAGTTAGTGGTCGTCCAGACGTACTTGGAGATCGATGGATATGCGAGGTACTAGGTGCCTCCGGTTTCGTTCAGACTGAGAACGTACTTGTAAATGGACTGTGTGTTTGACATTGGATATCATTCTGTGTGATTGATGGATATCGGTTGCATGGAGTGTTTGCCTGTGTGGCATGCTAAGATGCAAATGATCAAGGCTTTTGTTGAAAAGCAAAGTCTTGTGGTTGATGATTAAAAAACGGCCAGTGTGGCATAGCTTTGTGCAACGTTGATTCGCGAACCTCACACCCCGGTAGTGAACCAAAAACGGGAGAAGGACCTTAGGGAGTGCATGCGTTTCCTTCTAGTTAGAAGTGGCGTCAGTGGTTTTACACGCCCTGACGAGTTTGACTTATGTTCTTGTTGCTGTTGCGAGGCGCCTCGGATATATCGGTGACTACGTGAAGCTGATGGAGTCATTTGTTGGCTCATTTACGCCCCAAAGGGCGGGGAAATGCAGTATTCAGGAATTTTAATCCACATCGGTGGACCGACCCTGTCGCTCCAATGGTCACTCGAGCTCTGACCTGAGACTCGGACTAGACAGTCTCGAATCGGTAGAGGACTATCTTTTGCCTCGGTTCACAGATGGAAATCCAATTTCCAAATACGTGACTTTGCAGTTTTGATTGTAGAGCCTAGTATGGCGACATGATATATGCTACCCATGCCGTCTATGATTGATATTTATGATTTGAAGTTGTTTTATACACTATGCACTTATAATAGTATCAAATGATTTGTTTTAAACGTACCAAACATGTTTGGCTATTATAAGGGAAAACCCTATCCCCTGGCTTTTGTATTGTGTGATAGGACCTGGGTCTTATAATAGCTTCATTTTTCCAAAAAGCATTGCGCTGTTTTGTAATATGCACTGGTATTCTTGGGAGGAAACCCGCTCCGTGTTATACGGCGTGGTCCCTTGATATATCTGATTAAAAGTAAAGTTTTAAATAACTGTTTTGGTTCTCACACCAGTCCCATGACTGACCTGGAGTTTATTGTTTTAACCTAAACTCTGGGTGCCCTTATTTTGACACGAGCAGCAAGTAATTTTGGTTTTGCAGATTTATATTCACAGGATCCTGATTTACAGCTGGAACGATACTCGGAAAGCTTTGTATCCGTGTATTACTTCTAGTTGTGTTTTGTATTATATTTTCCGCTGCTATGTAATTTATTGTAATCTCTGATATTTATCGAATGTATTTTATTCATTCATACTTTGTATATTCTTGTAATCTGATGAATTATTGTAATTAACAATGAAATGTTCTTCTGTTTGCGTTCTTCTGTGTGTTGTCCTCAAAGTATCCACTCTTTCCTTCCCGGGGAAGTTCGGGTCGCTTCATTTGGTGTCAGAGCTTTGGTTTACAGAGATCGGAGAACAAGACACATTAGAACCAAAGAAAAGAATTCATCAGAGTTTGGATTAGTAATGTCCAACGGGAATGACTCGTTAGAGATGGGATCAGTAGTATCCTAGAATGAGTGTGAAGAGTATATTTTTAAAATGAAAATGAATTTTGTTTTGAAAATTTAAACTTTATTCAACGTATTTGAATATTTATTTGTATTGAATTTGGACAGTACAGTATATAAAGATTTTGCATACACGCCTTGCAAACGTGTATTCGATGTTTTACTATACTGGATAGATATGGAATCACACTCTAGTCGCCCGGAGATGGTTCTGATGATCGCTATAGTACGTACATCATCATAATTTATATTCGAGTTTCGAAAGTGAGATTTCTATATATTTCCAATTGACTGGTGTGAGAACCGAAATTAGATAGGGCTTATTGTTGTGATTTGGCATCAAAAATATGATTTTTGGATATGTATAGAAGTTATGAATTTGAAACGTTAATCAACTAATTGATTGCTGGTTGTGTTGTATGATTATTTGTTATCATATGAAACCATTATGTGAATGAACGGTAGACATAGCAAAATTTTGTCGAAAAGTGGAAATTGGTTGCATTTGCATACATATACATGTACTTACATTGAACAGGTCATTGCAAGGAGGCTAGAGCAGAGAATAAAATTGTTTGCCCGACAAATAGGTACATGTTTACCATAATTTATTGTTTTGTTTGGGTGATGATGATTTTATGAGCCGATTGGCTAGGCACTTGGCTTTTTCTTTTTCTTTTGGATTGAAGAAGGCCATGGGAGGCTATATGAAATATCCCGAAGTCCCCGGTGCAGGGGAGGTTATGGAGAAATTTTTCTAAAATTTAGGGTGTTAGCCAAATTTTTGAAAAATTTGAAAAGTTCTTAGAAACTGAAAAGTTGAAGAACTTAAGCCGTAGAGGAAATACTGGAAGTTGAGTTGATTAGTTAAACAACTTTCGGCTTCGTTCCTTTTCGGGGACGAAAAGTTTTAAGTGGGTGAGATTGTAATAACCCGGAAATCTGAGCCAATTTAAAAAAATTTATTTTGCCAATTTTTATGAATTTTGAATATTTAAAATGGATATTTTAAATAAAAATGGCGAGAAATTTATTTTTAATGGAATTCGAATGTATATATTTATATAGGTCGTCGTTAGAACATAAATATTTATTTATATATATAAAAGGAATTGAAAATGGCGCGGTAGTACGATAATTCGATTTCAAATTTCAAATGAATGTACCGGGTTCAAAATAAACCAGATTTTGGCGAAACCAAAAATATTAGAATCTATTTGAGAATATCTTTCCAACGAATCCGAAAAATTGAAATTTCATAGCGGGGATAAAAAGTTTTGCCCAGTTGAAAATTCAGAATAGTCGCCATGGAATTCTAGCCCTTAAAAATGGCCATTTTGCAAACGACCTCGGTTTTCGACGAAACCACTTTTGTTGGATCCGTAATGTCAAATTATTGCTAGATTCCAAAATTCGTAATTTTTTGAATCAATATGCGAGCATAGCAAAGGACAACGCATTTGACCAGTTTCAGTTGATTTTAATCGACTGAAAAATGGCCATTTTTCAAACGGTCTCGGAATTCGGCAAAATTAGTTTTGTTAGGGTCGTATCGTCAATACAAAGCTAGAAAATATTTTTCTGGAATTTTTCGAGTTAGTATGTGGCCTCGGTAAATTGAAATGTGCGTTCAAATTCAATATATAGAGTTATATTTTGCTTTTGACGAAAACTGATCGAAATAGTTGAATCAGCCTATGATACATATCTCATTGTGTTCGTAATGGGGGTAATTGGTTAGGGACGACAGTCGGTGGGCTCAATTTCGAGTTCGAATTTTAAAGTTGCTTTTAAGAAATAAATAAATTAAAATATATATTTTTATTTAAGCCCTAACCTTACCCTCCTCCTTCTATTCTCCTAGTCAACGCAGAAACAAAAGAAAAAAAATTGATCGACACCCCTTCTTCCTCACAATCCACCGGCCCCCCGCCACCGCCGTGCGCCACGCGTCGCCTCCCCTCCTCCAGCCGAGCCTCTCTCCTTCTTCTTCCTCCTCCCCCCGCTCTCCTCCTCTAATCCGACACCTGTCAGTCTCTCCCCCCAAATCGACGAACCCTAAATCGCAACCCCCCATGCTCCGCCTCCTCCCTCTTCCATCTCCTCTTCCTCCATCTCCCTCTCCTCCGCCGGCATCGAAGATCCGCACCCCCCCTTCTTCTCCGCTTCCCTTCCTCCTTCCTCCAGCTCGACGCCTGAAACCATGAGATCCCCAATGCCAAGCACCCTCTATCCATCCCCCTTCGCTGAAATGAAAGTAAGTTTTATTTTAAATTAATTTATTTAATTTCTATAGGATTTTTGTTCAATGTGAAAAGATTTGATTTTGGTTCAATTAAAAAAATTTGACTTTGTTCGATTAAGTAGAGTAGTAAGAGTTCGATTTTTATAATATAGAAAGGTTAGATTTTTAGTAGTGGAAAGGCGGGATGTTTAAAGTAGAAAAGAAATGATTTTTAAATAATAAAGTTTCGATTTTTATTATCATAAAGGCAGTGGGAAAATATGATTTTTAAATTATACAAAGAATAAAAATATGATTTTTATCATATGTGAAATATAAAAATATAATTTTTTAAAGTAGAAGTATTAAAAATATGATTTTTATATAATAGAGAATATAAAAATTTGATCTTTATATATGTAGCGAAATAAAAAACTGATTTTTATTGTATATGTGTTGAAATAAAAAGGTGATTTTTATAGCGATGAAATGAAAATTCGATCTTTATATATGAAGTAGAAATATAAAAAAATAATTTTTATATAGAAATAAGCATTGTAAAAATATATGAAGTAGAAATAAAAATGTGATATTTATTTATTGAAATGAAGTGATAAGAATATAATTTTTATTGTGAACAGCGTGAAAAGAACTACAGCGGAATTTCAAATAGATCCAGATGGTTCAGCAGTTCAAAAGAAAAGCACGGCGGAGTGGAACCCTCAGTGAGAACTCCTCACCTTTAATTTATTTTTCTAGTTAAAATATATACTAGGATGCAGACGGTGTTTAGCAGCACCCGACCCCCGTCGTCCACAGACCATGGATGGCTTGTTTGTTTGATTGCTGTGTTGTGAAATTTAATTGTGTGATGTGAAGTGAAATAAAATATTTTATAGTGGAAAATATTTTATAGTTAAAGATATAATTTTTAATGTGTATATAAAATAAATATTTGTAAACAAATCAAATGATTTGTTTATATACACTGATTTGACTGATATTGATTGGGACGATAAATTTTACACATCGCCCAACGCACAAATAAAATTTGTGTTTGATTGTTTGAAACCCCACACGGGTGTTGGGATGAAATTGAACATACACCAATCCCAATAATTAGTTGTATGTCGATCGATCGATTGACAGGCTATTATAAGCGTTGAATATTTATATTTGATGCTTATATAGTGTAAAATGCACTTTGGATGATGGTTGATTATTTGTCATAGTTGATATATACATGCGTTGTATGGAAATCCATAGAAATAAAATCTATGGTAATTGATTGGGCCTCAATCCAGATTTGAAATACAATATTTGAAATAGAAAATTTGAATAGAAAATTTGAAATAGGATATTTGAATAAATATTTGGAAAAGAAATATTTGAAATAGAATATTTGAAAATGGAAATGCGAAGCCGCGTTAAGTAGTTACACGCCATTTTAACACGAACGGGAATTTTGTCGATTTAATAATGAATATTGAAAGTGATTTTAAAATCGAATATTTTGAAATGAAATTCGAAATAAATTGAATTGAAATGAATTAGAATTCAAATCTAATTGAAATTGAATGGAAATCAATTTGAAATGAATTCGAATTGGAAATGAATTCGAATTGAAATTTAATTGAATTGAAAACGAAATGAAATTGAATTAAAAATCGATTTGAATTGAAATCAATTTGAAATGAATTTAAAACGAATTTGTATGGGAAAATTCAATTTTGATTTGAATTTGAAAAGGAAGTTGAAATCGTTTTGAAAACGAATTTAAACCGATTTATAAAATACGTTTTAAAAGGAAATCGACGAAATATATATAATGGCCAGAATAGAACGAGCCGCGCTGCGACAGTTCGCGAATTTCGACCATTGACTTCGAATGGATATTACCGGAGATCCGACCGTCGGATTCTCCTAAAACTGGAACCGTTGGGTTCGTATCGAAAAAAGCTTTCTAACGAATATTAGAGATTTGAAATCTAACAGTTGGATTTGGAATTATGTCCAAATAAAATTTGGAAAAGGTCGTTGTAAGTGCAGTTCGATGGCCATTGATGGAAATCGACTGTACGGGCCTTGATAAAATTATTAAAAATGGTAATATTTTGTGTAAAATCATAAGAAATGATTTGTGAAGAATTGGGGTGAAAACCCCATATTTGAAAGGAAAAAAAATAGATTTTTATCGAAATGAACTAGTTTTGAATTAGAATAATAATTTATTTATTTTTAAAATAAATAAAGTGGATTTGAAATGGTTTTGAAAATAACTAGAAATTCCAATAATTGAATTGGAATGGATTTTAATCGAAATCGTCTTTGGAATATTTCGATGTTGGATTTCATGATTATACATATATTGTTAGGGAAATTTGAAAGATATATATATATATCATTATTTCCAATACGATATTTGTTGGTCGTAGAATTTGATATTGAATATAACCCGATATATTTTCTATTCAGAGCCTTGTATTTAATATCAAATGTGATTTGGGTTTGTCGTGAATGGTGTCTTCATTAACACTGTTCTTAAGCCCAGTTGAGAAAAAGATTAAATATTTTTATTTAGATTTAATGAAGTGTACCAATTAAATAATATTTAATTGGAATTGAATTGGTATTGATTTTTGGGTTTATCGTGAACAGTGTTTTAAATAACACTTGTTCTTAAACCCGATAATTAATGGAATGTGACTTTGGGTTGTTGTGAACGGTATCTTCAATAATACTATTCTTAGACCCAATGGAGTTAAGAAAATCAGAAACTAACTGGAGATTAGTTAAGTTGAATGGTTTCTGGGGTATTGATCTAATGTTGGTTTTGGCCTTCGGGGTTAATACTTAGGGAATTGCTCACTTGCTAATTTACGGTTAGGGACTGATTGAAATGTCATGTGATTTTGGGTTTATCGTGAACCGTGTTTTAAATGACATGGATTCTTTAACCGAGTTAAAGATTAAAACTAAGTGGATTTTTAATGAATCTTTAATTAGATTGAAAAGATCGAAAATGAAGTATCACAAGTTTTGCTGCAGGCGATAGTTAAATCTTTAATTAGATTTGAACGTGAAATGGAAATTGAATTACCGATAACACCGTGGTGTTAGATATGAAATATTACCAGCTTTACATCATGGGATGAATAGGTTGGGATTGGGAAATGAATTAAACAATTACTTCGGTGTGGTTCGCTAATCCCGACTAGTTTGAAGTGATATTCAAAGGAAGATTAAAGAATAAATTTAAACGAATTTATCTTTGGTAAAATTAATGGGAACCTTTCCCTAAGAATGTGAAATTTAGAAACTAACTGTAGGTTAGCTAAGCAGAATGGTTTCCTGGGTATTGATCTGATGTTGGTTTCGGCCTTCGGGGTTAATATTTGGGAAATTATTCTCTTGTTAATTTACGGTTAGTCTGACGACCCAAACTCCCCGTATAGGAAAGCCCGGATTTCTTTGAGATCAACACACATCAGAGCATAGAACAGAAGAACATTTTATTGCTGATTACAACAATTACATCAGAGCACAAGAATATAACAGATTATGAATAAATATTTTACATTAGAATTACAATATCAGTTATTTAAATTACATTTAAATAGCAGTGGAAAAATAATACAAGTATACAACCGAAAGTAATACACGGATACAGAGCTTTCCGAATATCGCTTCAGCTGTAGACCAGGATCCTGTAAATATAATATCTGCAAAACAATCTGCTCTACTGCCCGTGTGGAAAATATGGGCACCCGAGTTTTCCAGTGAAACAAACTACAGGTCAGTCATAGGACTGGTATGAGAAATCTAAACTTAACTTATCTAATAATAAGGCTAATCACAGGACCACGCCGCTAACGCGGAACGGGTTTACTCCATTGGATCGCCAGTGCATGAAATAAAGTAAATCGTTAAACAACGCAATGGTTTTTAGAAAAATGAAACCATTATAAGACCCAAGTCCCATCACACAATGCAACGCAAACCGGAGGATAGGGTTTTATCTTATAATGGTCAAAAGATGCTTGATACGTAAAAACGGTATTATTCAAGACGGCATAGCTACCATCTACTATGTCGCTATACTAGTTATATAATCAAATTCGCATGGGCGTATTGGATGTTGGATTTCCATCATGAGTCAAGGCTAGGGAGGAGCTCCTTACCGATTCGAGGCACTCTAGCAATGTCTCAGGATTCGGACGCTGGCGAACCCTTGGATACAGCAGGGCCGGTCCACAAATACTTTAGTGGATTAGTTATGCCTGAACACACGCTCCCCGATCCTATTGGAACTACAAATCGGCCGTGGGCGACCGATAAGAATAAACCGAGGCCTCACAAAAATTCCATCAACCACATAAGCAAATGTCAGCCAGTTTAAGCACCGACACCACTTCTAGCTAGAAAGAAACGTGTGCACTCCCTGCGTTCCCTTCTCCCGTTTTAGACTCAACCGGTGTGTGAGGCTCGCGAAGTCACGATATACACAAAGCTATGCCTAAATTGACTGTGCTTTGATCATCAACCACAAGGCCTGCTTTTCAACAAAGCCTTGATCATTTGCATCTTAGCATGTCACCTTGTCAGACCCTACCATATCATTGATCATCTACCAATGTATATAAAACCTCTAAGCTCATACGTCTTAGAGAAGGATGTTAAGTGAAGAATAAATTCTCCATCACCAAACAGAAATATATAATTAGTAGCGTTCAACAAATACAGTAGAAAGGAATACAATGTCAGACACACAATCCATTTACAAATCCGTTCTGGGTCTGAACGAAACTGGCAATCCGAGCAATCAACAGTACGTCTGGACAACTACTTTTAACCCTTTACTAGGAGCGACCCAGTGCATGGCATCAGTAGTCATCCATTCGATGTGAAGTTCGCTGGTCTTCAATCACCGTCTTTCTCTTCGATTCTTCATCGTCGTAGTAATTATTCGAAATGGGTTAGACCCCATCTTTCTGAATAACTCACGTATTTTATAATTAGAAATTATGTACTATAAAAACACATCAACGCCTCATTCCAATTCAGGATATTCCCTTGATAAAATATTCATATTACTGGGGAAAGGTTCCCACTAATTTTATCAAAGATAAATTCCTTAAAATTTATTCTTTAATCTTCTTTTTAAAATGTTTATTAAAACTCCAATTTGGTTCTAATAACAAAATCATTACTTAATGATTATTATATTTTAAAGGAGTAAATCTTTATCTTCAGCTATTCATTTTGATGAAAATATACTTTTATCCTTTATGTTCATTCAAAAACGAACATAGAAATCATCATTTTATTCTTCGTTGGATATTATTTTTAGAATATTCGTTATTTAAAAATATGTTTCATATAAATAATCTTTTATATAAGAAGATAATTTTCATTAAATATGATTTGACAAATGTGTTGAATCATTTTATAAAAAGAGATAATTTTCATAAAATAAATCTTTTGCATAAAAATGTACTTTTACTTAAAAATGATTCAAAAAGATGTTATTTTACCTAAAAATGATTCCTTTATATAAAATGCTATTTTTATATAAATGATTCGTTACATATAAAATGTTTTATTATAAAACATTATTTTATTATCATTAACATATTAGATGTGACATTTTTAATGCATAAAAATGTAATTAAAAAAAATGATTATTTTATTCTTATTAGTATACAAAAGGTGACATTTTAGTTTGAAATATTCTTTATTCTAAAATGTTCTTTATAAACATTATTTATTGTAAAACGTTATTTATTTTTGAATCGGAATGCGACGCAATCAATTACCGTATAACCTTAGTTATATGGATTTCATACATTGCATGTATATAACAATGATGGCAAACAATCATTAAACAATCCATTCACATCCAGCGTGAAAATTTACAACTGTGTGAGCATTAAACAAATAAATAACGCTCATCACAGACTGTCAATCTATCGACTGACAGTTAACTAAATATTGGGACTAGTGTATGTCAAATATCGTCCCAATACCCTGTGGGGTTTCAGCCAACAACCATTCATATAAATAAATGAATAAATAATTGGTTAATGGATAAATAATAGGTTAATGAATTCAACCAATTTTAATACAGCTAACATGTTGATGATATAAACAGAACATGTTATTATATTCCTGGTGTCGAATAAAAATATATTTTTTATTCGTATAATTTCCTATACACTTCTAATGTCTAATAAAACGTAATTGATTTATATGACATTATTGCTGATGGCATATGAAAAGATAATTTCCATTTTACCTTATTTGTATATAATTGTTCTTAACTACAACACATAAAAGGAATAATCTCATATGTGTATGTTTTCACTGTACGTACGACCAATAATATGATACTTATATTTGAATATAAACTCTAATACAAGTTAGCAGACAAAAATGATTTCTATATTTGCATATAAATTCTATCGTACGTTATGCAAATAAAAATGATTATTATATTTGCATATAACTTCTATTTCAACAAAATGTATAAAAAGTGATATATTCAATTTGTTTATAATTCTATTTCAACAAAATGATTTAAAGGTGGTAGTTACATTTTGTTGACAATTCTAGTTTAACAAAATGAATAAAAAGAGGTAATTCATACTGTTAACAGTTATAATTCAACAAATTGAATATTTTTGTTGTAACAAGAACTATTTAACAAAAATGCTATTTGTGTTTAACGCTTTTGTTTTAACCAAAAATGTCCTTTTTGTTTTGACAATTCTGATGCGAAGAAAAATGATAGTTTTTGTTCTCACTAGTATAAATTGACAAAAGCGCTTATTTTTGTTAAACTATCGTAAATTGACAAAAATGTATATTTTTACTTAACTACTGCAAATTGACAAAAATGAATTTTTTTGCTTAACTATTGCAAATTGACAAAAATGAATATATATTTTTTGTTTCAACTGAAATAAATTTACAAAAGTGATTAGTTTGTTTCATCTAAAGTAAAGTGATTGTTTTGTTTCATTCTTTCAATTTAGACAAAATGAATATTTTGTCTACTTCTAAATAAATAATAAAAATGAATATTTAGTAATTCATTCCTTTACAATGACAAAATGAATATTTTCAATTCATTCTTTTAGAATGCCACCAATGAATGTTTTAATTTTAATGACTATGTTTTTGACAAAAACCATGTTTGGTGTAAACAATGAAATTTAATATTTTATTGTCATTCTAATCTTAAACAAAACCACATTCTGATGTGAACAATAAAATGATTCTAATTTTTTTTGTCAAAACCATGGTTTAATGTAAACAAAAAAAACGAACTTTTTATTGTAATCTAAATTTTTGACATAACAAATCATAACTAGATGGCAAATTAATTTGACGTACACTTTCCTATGTATTCTAATGACAAATAAAAGAATAATTTATTTGTATGTCAAATTTTAAGTTTCTAATGATAAATAAAAAAAATGAATTTTATTGTCGGACAAATTCTAAGTTTCTAATCCAATCATAACAAGTAAAAATGATAATTTAACTTGTTTACAAATTCTAATGACAAAATGAAATTTTTGCATTGGCAACTCTGTTTCAATATAAATAATATGCCTATTTAGTCAATTTTGATTTAAACATAAAAGCCATAATTTATATTGTCAATTTTAATACAACAAAATTGACAATTTATTTCTAACATAACATTATTTTAAAATAAATGACATTTTTGACACAAATGAGAGCTTTTACTTCAACTCACAAGTTTTGACAAGAAATGTTAATTTTCAATTCAATTAACAAGTTTTGACAAAAATATGTGTTCTATTTCAATTAACAAGTTTTGATAAAAAAAAATGTTATTTTCATTTCAACTAACAAGTTTGACAAAATGACTTGTTTGGTTATTATAAACATGTTTTGACAAAAATGATTGTTTGGTTTCAACAAACAATAAATTTTCAATGTTTTGTTTGTATTGTGGTATGCAAACAAAAATGCAAATTTTATTTTCAATGTTTTGTTTGCAATTTGGAATGCACATAAAAGGTACCACTTTAAAATCATGTTATATTTGCATTAGAGAACGCAAACAAAAATATACAACTTTGATTACATGTTTTATTTGTGTTAGAGAACACAAATAAAAATGTACTTTTGTTTTTAATGTTTTATTTGTGTTTGAGAACACAAATAAAAAGACCGTTTATTTTTCTATGTTATATTTGTGTTTGAGAATACAAAATAAAAAGATCGCTTAGTTTTCTATGCCAATTCAATCATATAAACAAAGTTGATAATATTGAATTGACAATCCAATACGGTGACAAAATAATATTATATATTGGATTGGCAAAATAATGTTTAACTTTAAAATTGGCAATTTAGTCCACTTCAACACAAATGATCTAAATAGTGTTTTTATGTATTCACATTTTCTATGGATTCTAATGACATATAAAAGTGTATTTTATATATTTACACTTTTCTATGAATTCTAATGACATACAAAAGAAATGTTTTTGTTCGCATACAATTTGATCTATCTAAATCTGACAAAGAAAAATGTAAATTTATTGGCATACAAATTCCTATCTTTCACTAACAAATAAAAATGACTATTTTTTCTTGTTTACAACTCAATGCTAAATTTTACAATTAAAAATGAATGCTTTTATTTGTGAACAATTCAATGTTAAGATTGACAAATAAAAATCAATATTTTTATTTGTAAATAATCCAATGTCAAATATGATAAATAAAAATCATTGTTTTTATTTGTGAACAGTTTTCTAATTGTTCCATTCAATTCAAATCAACAGACCACACAATCAAGATATTTCATAATAATTCACATACAATACACAACTGAGATTTTGATCAGTGTATAAAATAGAAATTCCTAAATGCAACAAAAAATAATTTATTTTAATTATTGAAAGAAATCTCACCGTGGTCGGTTACGAGAAATCGTTCGTATTCAAAATTTGGCTGAATTTCAACATGCTCTGAATCTTATTTAGTCTGTTCCATACTGTAGTATTTTCCACCACGATCTCAACGTTTCTGAAATCGCTCGATTTCGTTTCTGTATGAGCAAGATATGGATTTTACAATATTGTATACATTAAACGGTAATTAATTAGTAATTAAATAATGTTTAATTAGTTTAATACCCTTGCTCATCGTTCCTCTTCCAGCGTCTAACCAAACCCATCGACGTTTGCTTCTCCCTCTCGCCGCACGCACCACACGCCACCGGAGTCCGATCCATCGCCACCTCGTCGAAGCCGCCGCCGAGCTCCATCACCGCCCCAACCGACGGTGAACTCGCACAACACCTGGCCCCCCAATTTCTGATCGAATGCCGCATCTTTGAGGCGCCGCCACGGCCTCATTGTCCTCCAATACCCGATCACCACCGTACCAAAATGAAGATCTAAACTTGCTCTTCGATTTGGTTATAATCCCATGTTCTAATTCGATGTATACTTGGAGAAAATAAGGATTGAATCTCGGTGTATTCCGGCCATTAAAAACATAGGGTGGCGGCTGTAATGTACGGGCTAGGGTTTATACGATTATACCATGTATTTTTATAATATTATAATTCTAATATTTGCAAAAAAATCCATAAAATTGTAACGACTCCGATTCCAGTCCAACAAGAAATGTCCCTAGCCAATTGCCTCCGTTCCGGACGTAATGGGCTATGTCCGTCAGCCCAAACGGCTATCTGTGGTCTGTATTATTTAATTTAATATTTAAATCCTTTATTAAATTAATCCTGTCGTACAATTAATTTCACTGGGGCCACATACGGACTCTAAAAATTAGAGAAAAAATATTTCTAGCTTTGTTTTGACGATACGGTCCTAAAAAAACTAATTTCGTTGAATTCCGAGACTGTTAGAAAAATAGCCATTTTCAAGTCGATTAAATTTGGCTTAAACTGACAAAACACATTTTCTTTTGCCACGCTCACATATTAATTCGAAAAATTATGAAAATTGAAACCTAGCAATAAAATGACATTCTGGTTCCAACAAATTGGTTTCGTCAGAAACAGAGGTCGTTTGAAAAATGACTATTTTTAAGGGCCATATTTTATATTAAAATATATATAAATTTCACAGCGATTTTTCTGGATTTTAAACTGGGCATAACTTTTGATTTTTAAAACAAAATTTCAAATTTTCAGATTCGTTAGAAAGATATGTTTAAACAGATTTAAATATTTCTGGTTTTGTTCAACTCTGATTTAAAATGAATACGGTACGTTCAGTTAAAGTTTAAATTCAAATTTTCAAACTACCGCGCCATTTCAGGCTCGTTTTCTAATTAAATAAAATTTATTCGTTCTAGTTTGGGATTTAAATAAATTTTTAGTCGCTATTATTTTAAAATAAATTATTTTAAATATTTAAAATCCTTTAAAATTTCTTAAAAAAAAAAATAAATTGGTTCAGAAATTGCGGGTTGTTACAGTTAGTGACTGACGAATTGGAATGAGGCGTATGTTGTGTTTGTGTAACACTTGTTTATTATATACGCGAGTTATTCGGAAAGACCGGGTTTATCCCATTCTGAATAACTGATTCGACGATTAGTCGAAGATGAAGACGGTGGTTGAAGACCGGAGGTCTTCACGTCGTTTGGATAATTACTGATGATCTTGATTGGGCCGTACACCCAAGAGGAGGGAATCAGTTAGTGGTCGTCCAGACGTACTTGGAGATCGATGGATATGTGAGGTATTAGGTGCCTCTGGTTTCGTTCAGACCCAGAACGGACTTGTAAATGGACTGTGTGTCTGACATTGGATATCATTCTGTGTGATTGATGGATATCGGTTGCATGGAGTGGTTTGCCTGTGTGGCATGCTAAGATGCAAATGATCAAGGCTTTTGTTGAAAAGAAAAGTCTTGTGGTTGATGATCAAAGCACGGCCTGTGTAGCATAGCCTTGTGTAACGTTGATTCGCGAGCCTCACACCCCGGTAGTGAACCAAAAATGGGAGAAGGACCTGAGGGAGGGCATGCGTTTCCTTCTGGTCAGAAGTGGCGTCAGTGGTTTTACACGCCTTGGCGAGTTTGACTTATGTGGTTGTTGTTGTTGCGAGGCGCTTCGGATATATCGGTGACTATGTGAAGCTGCTGCAGTCATTTGTTGGCTCATTTACCCTCCAAAGGGCAGGGAAACGCAGTGTTCAAGTATTTTAATCCACATCGGTGGACTGGCCCTGACGCTCGTCACTCGAGCTCTGACCTGAGACTCAGACTAGACAGTCTCGAATCGGTAGAGGACTATCTTTTGCCTCGGTTCACAGATGGAAATCCAATTTCCAAATACGTGACTTTGCGGTTTTGATTGTAGAGCCTAGTATGGCGACATGATATATGGTACCCATGCCGTATATGATTGATATTTATGATTTGAAGTTGTTTTATACACTATGCACATATAATAGTATCAAATGATTTGTTTTAAACGTACCAAACATGTTTGGCTATTATAAGGGAAAACCCTATCCCCCGGCTTGCGTTGCATTGTGTGATAGGACCTAGGTCTTATAATAGCTTCATTTTTCCAAAAAGCATTGCGTTGTTTTGTTATATGCACTGGTATTCTTGGGAGGAAACCCGTTCCGTGTTATACGGCATGGTCCCTTGATATATCTGATTTAAAGTAAAGTTTTAAACTGTTTTGGTTCTTATACCAGTCCCATGGCTGACCTGGAGTTTATTGTTTTAACCTAAACTCTGGGTGCCCTTGTTTTGACACTTGCAGCTAGTAGTTTTGGTTTTGCAGATTTATATTCACAGGATCCTGATTTACAGCTGGAACGTCACTCGGAAAGCTTTGTATTCGTGTATTACTTCTAGTTGTGTTTTGTATTATATTTTCCTCTGCTATGTAATATGTTGTAACCTCTGATATTTGTCGAATGTATTTTATTCATTCATACTCTGTATATTCTTGTAATCTGATGAATTGTTGTAATTAACAATGAAATGTTCTTCTATTTGCGTCCTTCTGTGTGTTGTCCTCAAAGTATCCTCTCTTTCCTTCCCGGGGAAGTTCGGGTCGCTTCAAGTAAGCGTGCAATATAGAAGCTACGCAAGACTCAACTTATTGTGGCTATGGCTCCACGCAGCCACTCCAACCAATATATCAGGGAAAAGGGACAAAATATTCCTAAATATGATTGCAAAAATAGCAGGAACTAAACATAGATAACATTCTTTCTCCCACCAATCCTTGCCTTTCACCATTCTCGCTTAATGCCCAATTTATTACTGCTTATATGTTCCCTATAATCCTTTTGTCATTAGCAAACTCATGTTGACCTTTTACTTTCCATCCTTAATTTCACCTTTTGAGAAGTTCCCTAATTGATTGGTTACTGAAAATGTGTAAAAACATATTTCCATTGTAATAAACCAGAAATCTGAGCTAATTTAAAATTTTTATTTTGGCAATTTTAATGAATTTTGAATATTTAAAATGAATTATTTTAAATAATAGCGACGAGAGATTTATTTTGAATAGAATTACAACGTATATATTTATATAGATCATTGTTAGAATATAAATAATTATTTATAATTATAAAAGGAATTGAAAATGGCGCGGTAGTTCGAAAATTCGATTTCAAAATTCAAATGAATGTACAGGATTCAAAATAAACCAGATTTTGGCGAAATGAAAAATATTACAATCTATTTGAGAATATCTTTTCAACGAATCCGAAAAATTGAAATTTCATAGCGGGGATAAAAAGTTATGCCTAGTTGAAAATTCAGAATAGTCGCTATGGAATTTTGGCCCTTAAAAAAGGAAATTTTACAAATGACCTCAGTTTTCAACGAAACCACTTTTGTTGGATCAGTGAGGTCAAATTATTGCTAGATTCAATTTTCCATAATTTTTGAAAGCAATATGTGAGCGTGGAAAAGTAAAACGTGTTTTGATAGTTTCAGTCAATTTGGATCGACCAGAAAATGGCCATTTTTCAAACGGTCTTCAAATTTGACGAAATTAGTTTTGTTAGGACTGTATCGTCAATACAAATCTAGAAATAATTTTTTTTGAGAATTTTTGGATTCAATATGTGGCTCTGGTAATTTGAAATGTGCGTTCAAATTCAATATATAGATTTATATTTTGATTTTGACGGAAACTGATCGAAACAGCCGAACTGGCTTGTGTGACATATCCCATTGTCCGGAATGGGGGTAATTAGCTAGGAACGACAGTCGGAGGGTTCGATTTCGAGTTTAAAATAAAAAGTTGCTTTTTGAAATTAAATATAATAAAATATTATATAAACCTATCTCTCTCTCCCTCTCTCTTCTATTCATTCCCGAGATTAAAAAGGGGGGCACGGGACCCCAAATCCGCCGCTGCCACCGCTACTGGCGGCGTGAGCCACCGCATCGCCCCCCCAACTCCTCCTCTCCCTCCTCCTTTCCTACGCTGCTCGAGAAGCACCCCCTAGGCCCTGAACCCGCACAACCAACTCAAGACCGCCACCGCCCAATGGCCCTGCCGCCGGACCATCAGAGGGACCCCCGCCTCCTACCGCTACCTCCCCAATCTCAGACCTCCCTCCTCCGCCCCTTCTCTCTCTAACTCGAGCCAAACCCCTTCAAACAGCCCCAAACGCAGCTCCTCCGGCCAATGTGGGCCCTATCGCCGCCTCAGGCGCCACCCCGACCCCCAGCAAGCCCCGGTGCCCTCTGGCTGCCACCAACGAACACCATGGAGCCTCCAACGACAATAAACGTTGATTTTTTTATGTTTTTTAATTATATAAAAAAGGATTTTTTACTTCGAAGAAAGCTATGATTTGGATAGTAAAAAGAAATGATTTTTCATTTTGTAAATGTAATGACCCGCATTGTCAGCGGTATTATAATTAATTTATTTAATTATATGAATGGTGAATTAAAGGATTTAATGGTCATGGAATTAAATAACTAGGAATATTTAATTAAAATAATAAATTAAATAATATATTTAATTCAGAAATAATCAGAATTATTGAAAATCACAATATTCTGTGAACGGGGTCGTCCTTTAGATTTAATTCAGCTTAGAGTTGAATTTTATTGACGAATATATTCAATCGACGATAGTTTGAACATATAATTATATTAAAATTAAAATCGAGCTTGAAATGGCGCTGCAGTTCGCGATTTGGCGATTTGAACTTCAATTGAATGTACATGATTCGTTTTAAATCGGATTTCTGTGAAACAAGAAACGTGTGGAGCTGGTGGAGTATATCTTTCTAGTGGAAGAGAAAAATCGGGATTTCGTCGTGTAGATTTTGATTTACGTCCAAATCAAATTTTAGAAAAGTCGCTGTGGAATTCCTTTATAATTTATAAAGGAAATAATTTTATATTTTAAAAAAAAGGGAATTTATTTTAAATCGAATATCGATTCAATTGGGATTTGAAATATCAAGCTAGAAATTCATAGAGGGATATTCTAGAGCTGTCTGATATTCTGCTGTGAATATATACGATAATATTTATTCTTAAATATTAAATTTAATTATATTTAAATATATTTATATATTTAAATGGGTCATCCAGAACTGTAAAAATAAGCCACTTTTGCAAACGAAGTCGGAATTCGACGAAACTAATTTTGTTGGATCTGCAATGTCAAATAGTTGTTAGATTTCCAGTTTCGTGATTTTTAGAGTCACGGTGTGGTTGTACGGATTTTTAGAGCGGGAAACTGTCAGTATTTTGACAGTTAAAAATACGCTGTGTGAGCAGACGGAGTCAGAATTCGACGAAACCAGTTTCGTTGGGACCGTAATGTCGAACTGTAGCAACATGTCCAGTTTCGTGATTTTTAAGTATCGTGTGTGAGCACACGGATTTTTAGAAGGTAAAAACAAATATAAAATGAATATAATATAAAATATCCTAACAAATATCTAGGATAAATATCTAAATCCCTCTCCCTATAAATAACCCACCCTTCATACTTCTAACCTAATTTCATTTCTGCCAAATAATTCGCCGCCAGTTAAACTCCTCTCAAACCAAAAACGTGGAAAATCAGATCGAAGAAATCCTCTAACGAAATCAAATAAAATCTGTAAAATTCCCAAACAATTTCGTCTTGAATCCTGGCGAGTTTCTCTACGTTCTGGTATGATTATTAAGCCGTTCGATCTCAGTTTGGTTCGCTGTTTTGGGAGACCGCATGAGTATAGTATTTCTAGGGTTCATGTTTGTGAAAAATTGAAGCATCGATTCATGAAGTAGATGTGGTTTTTGAGTTTGTAGTGTGAAATAACATTTGTTTGCAAAGATTTGGCGGATGCCGTGAAGATAAGGTTCGAGGGTTGTCTGAAGCAGTCAGGAGCAGTGCCAAATCGCGGTTGAATGGAGGACGACGAGTTAAATGGAAGTTATATGGTGTTGAAGAGGAATGGAAGAGATGGAGAATGGGATTGGTTTCGAGGAAAACGGTGAAGTATGTGAGGAGAACGCTGAGCAAGAAGGAGCGGTTATGGCTGGAGTTGTGTACAGGAGGTCACTCTGGTTTGTTTTGGGGGAGAAAGGTTGGAATCGGTCTGGGATTTATTGAAGGAAGTGGGCTTTAATGAAGAATTTGGGTTACTTTTGTTTAGTTTATAAAAAACATGTGATGGAGTTGGGTGGAAATAAATCACGGCTTTGGCAATGAAACTTGTACATGACGGGATCTGTATTTGAGTGGAAGAAGGAGTTTCATAGGGGTAAGGAGAGGAAGATGAAATCATGGGTCGGATAAGGGAAAAAGTTATGGCCCTTTTTATTTTAAATCCATATTTTTAATTTGAATTAAAATGTATTAACTTGTTTAAGTCATAACATGGTCATACATGAACGAAATTCAGCGAAACAGGATCCGACAGGATCGTATGGACGACGGCTACAAAATGGCACTGTCTGGGAGTGGAGTGGAGCTCGTTTGAATTTATGGAGAAATAAATTGTTTGATTCAAATCAAATAAACAGTTTATCGTTCTTTAACGATGAACTGCCAAAGTGAGTAAATCTCACTAACTCTGAACAGTTTATAATTTCATGTTGTATTTTTAGAACTGTTAGAAATTGTCTGATTGACTGTGTGTTGACTGTTGATTGAACTGCTAGTCAGTAAATTAAAGATTATATGTATATTTAAATATATATATATATATATAATATATAAACAGTTTGATAGTTATATATATTGATTCTATTTATCAGAATAATTCATATTGAACTGAAAGTGATGACAATCATGTTGTGTAACTTCTGTGGATGCAGGGAAACAGGTTGGAGGAATCCGACTGGATTCCTCAACAGTTATTTTATTGTTTTTCATTTATTTTGATATATGATGTGAATTATAACCTGTTGTTGATTGTGTTTGTATGGACGATATTGGATATCGAAATTTGATATGTTAAATACCGTAACATACCGGAATGTTGATAAGGGAATTTTCAAAGTGATAGTGAAAATAAAATATTTATAAATGGAATATTAATAAATAAGAAATATTTATAAATTGGAATATTAATAAATAGAAGATATTTAGAAAGGAAATAAATTTCAAACCATTTTCTTTTTGAATGGAAAGGACTGTGTGGCGGGTTTGGGGATTTTCCCGATGCTCGCGGTACAAAGGAGGTTATGGCGAATTTTCCTGGGAATATAAGGAGTTAGAATATTTTTCAGAAATCAAAATGAAATAGAAATGTTTGTAAAACCTTTACAAATGAAATTGAAAAGGAGATATATTCGAAATCAAATATAAAGGAAATATATTTGAAAGCAAATATAAAGGAATATATTGGTAAAGCATAAATAAAGAGTTAAAAGAATTTATTTATTTGAGAAATAAATAAAAGTAATAAGGGTTTATTTATTTAGGAAATAAATAAAGATTAAAGGAGATATTTATTTGGTTAATAAATAGGATTAAAAGAAGATATTTACTTGTTAGAATAAATAGGATAAAAGGAATATTTATTTGTTAAATAAATAGAAATCTGTTTTTAACAGATAAATAGAAAGGATTAATTTATAAATAACAGTTTATAAATTAAATTTAATATTTATCATTCGATAATTGGAATATATAAGTTTGTACTTATATAGAGAAGAGATATTGGTTTTAACACCGATAGGTTTAAATAGAATGGATACACAACACTTGTATAAGTGAAGTAACATCATTAAAGAGAACATTTATAAAGTGCAGAACCATTACTAAAAGTAAATCTTTATAAATGAATAAACGTTATCAAATAAGGGTACCCGAATAAGAGAAATCGATCAGAGTTAGAGTTAACCAATTAGGATTAACCAACTAGATTTAATCAAATAGAATTATTCAAATGGAGAAATCGAATATTTGTTATTCGATAGGAGTTAAATCAAGTTAAGCTGAATAAGTCGAGTTAATTAGTTAGGGTTGACCAGTTAGAGTTAACCAGTTAGAGTTAATCAAGTAGGGTTGACCAGTCAGAGTAAATCTGTTAGAGTTAACTAGTTAGAGTTAGGGTTAAACAAATAGAGTAATTAAATAGGGTTAATCGAATTAGAGTTAATCGATTTGAGTTAATCGATTAGAGTTAGTCGAAAAGGAGTTATCGAATTTAGTTATTCGAAAAGGAATTATCGAATTTCGTGTATTCGAAAGGGAAGATTATCGAATATCATTTATTCAAGAGGAGATTATCGTATATGGTTTATTCGAAGGAGTTATCGATTATTAGTTAATCGAAGGAGTTATCGATTATTAGTTTAATCGAAGTGAGTTATCGAATATAGTTTATTCGAAGGAGTTATCGATTATTAGTTAATCGAAGGAATTATCGATTATTAGTTTAATCGAAGGGGTTATCGAATATAGTTTATTCAAAGGAGTTATCCAATTTAGTTATTTGATGGGGTTAATCGATATTAGTTAAATCAAATGAGTAAATCGAATATAGTTTATTCGAATAGAATTAAAGGGAGTTATCGAATATTAGTTATTCGAATCGAGTTAAAATGAGTTGATCGAATTTAGTTTATTCAAATAGAAGTAAAAAGAGTAAATCGATTAGAGTTAAACAAATAGAGATTAAAGGATTTTCGAATATAGTTTATTCGAAAGGAGTTAAGTAAGGGGTGAAGTAAAAAGAGTAAATCGAATAGAGTTAAACAAATAGAGTTTAAAGGATTTTCGAATATAGTTTATTCGAAAGAAGTTACGTAAGGAAGTGTTAAAGAGTTAAAAGATGGACTTAACCTATTTCGAGATTTGAAATGTTGTTCAGTTAAGGTCTGAGAGGTAGTTATACCCCAACTTGATTGACTTCGTTTTAATTTAGAAATGGTTAAGGTTCGAGAGTGAAAGTGGTTAAGTGATTTTGTAAATAAGTATAGTGGTTTAAGTTGACGTCGCGATGTTGATTTAAACATCTGTTTAAATCCAAGTAAAGAAGATTTGGAAATGTTTTCCAAATAGAATCAGAAACGTAATCAAACATAGAAAATAGGAAAATATGAATATACATATATATAGATATATATATGATTGATGATTGATTGATAGAATTTCCATATGGAAATAATATCGTTGTTTGCACACGTGTTTTTCTTCGATAGTTAACTCATCGACTATCGAAGTTTTTGACCAATTTAACGTTGTTAATATGGAGAGACCGATTGGATTATTATCCAATGAACCACTCTGTATTGGCATAAGCATTACGAATCATATATGCCAAAGATAATTGAAGACGGAGTAAAGTGCAAGGGCTATTGTATAAGTCTTAGATAACAGTGCCTAAGATGGATGTACTGAATAGTGCCTTCGGTTCATCCTGTTCCTGGATGACTTGTATGGATGGATGTCTGACAGAGTATTTCCAGACGATCACGTATATTGATTTCTCCAACCGTACCAAGAGTGGAAGCGAAGAAGGAAACTTCTTTTAGCTAACACATAATGTATTGTTGAGGATGTCAAATCGGTGATTGGATGGATCTGATGATGTGACATTCGAAGTGAATTTGATGTGATGATAAAGCGTAGCTTCTAGCCTCATCAACCGGTAAATGACAGAAATCGGGCAGGCAACATGGCTAAGTCGGTCGCACCGAAGTAGGGTGTATAATCACCTATCTAGAGAATATTCATTTGCTTCTTTAATCTATCAATGTTGTCTCATATATATACGGGAAACGGTTGCTGATCCCAACCGTTGGTGATATACATTCGATACACTCAAGCAAAATGAGTGGTCGGTCATGTGTGGCTGAGTTGCAAGATGTTCTTGTTGAACTCCAGTGTATCGTTCCTAGAGTACACTGATCGGAAGGTGGTTCCATACCTTGTCATAGTTGGAAATCCATTACCAAATACGTGCTTGCGGTTTCGACTGTATACTATATGTAGAACGTGAGATGAAAGCGTTTCTGCTAGGTTGATATCTATTTGTAATAGACATTACTATAATGTCAAAAGGTTTTTGATATAAAGATATTTTGGATTCTCATAAGGGAAAAACCCGTTCCGTTATACGGCGTGATCTTAAGAGATATCGTTTACTTGTTCAGACCGTTTTAAACTGTTTTACTCATACCAGTCCCATGACTGACCCAGAGTTTATTTTGTTTTGTTTCCCTAAACTCTTGGGTGCCTTAATTTGTATGGGCAGTCAAGTAGTCAGGATTTACAGATATACTTGAAGAGCTGGAGCAGGAGGCTTCTGGATCATATAGCTATAGTTTATTTCCGCTGTGTTGTAAGTGTTGTACTCTGATAAGTGTTATTGTATACATAACTGTTATATTTCAAAGTTATGTTATATATTATATGTTGTTCGCTCCGCTGTGAGGTTCGTGTTACTCTGATATTGTGTTCTTCTTCTTCTTCTTCTATTCTAAGTTTCTATCTTATCTTTCCTTACCCTCTAATTTCTTTCATTAATTACCGGGATTTTTCGATGTTTTGGTTATCGACATCGAGCTTATGTCGATAACCAAAGTCGCTTAAAAATCCGGGTCGTTACAGTAAAGATAGGATTTTTCATGATATAAAGACTTGATTTTTAATTATATAAAGCTTAGATTTTTAATAGCATAAAGATTTGATTTTTAATTATATAAAAATATGATCTTTATTATGAAGAGAGCGTTATAAAAATACGTTTTTTTATATTATAGAAAGAATAAAAATTTGATTTTTATATTATAGAAAGGATAAAAATATGATTTTTATATTGGTAGAGTATTAAAAATATGATTTTTAATGTACAGAACATCATATTAAAAAAAATGTGATTTTAATATGAACAGCGTGGAGACGACTGCATTGGAAGTACGGGCAAATCCAAACGGCTCAGAAGTTCAGAAGTAGAATGGAGGAGTGGAACCCTTGGTGAGAACTCCTCACTTTTAATTTGTTTTCTAGTCGAAATATATATTAGGATGTAGACGATGCTTAGCAGCACCCGACACCCGTTGTCCACAGACCGACTTGTTTGATTTTGTTGTGTGGTGAAAATTGATTGTGATGTGCAATGAAGGGAAATATATTCATGTGTTGAAATAAATATTTTATAGTTAAAAATATAATTTTTAACGTGTATATAAAATAAATATTTATAAACAAATCGGGCGATTTGTTTATATACACCCATTTGACTGACATAGATTGGGACGATAAATTTTACACATCGCCCAACTTCACAAATAAAATATGTGTTTGATTGATTGAAACCCCACACGGGTGTTGGGATGATATTGACGTACAGTAATCCCAATTGTTTAGTAGTATGTCGACCAATGGGTTGACAGACTGTGTAAGCGTTACTTATCTATATTTATTGCTTATGCAGTTGTGTAGTGCACTTTGGATGATGGTTGATTATTTATCATTGCTATTATATACATGTGTTGTATATAATCCATATAAATAATATTATATGGTAATCGAGTGGGTCTCATTCAAATTTAGAAGATAAAATATATATTCATGTGTTGAATAAAAAGAAAAATCATGTGTTGAATAAAATATATATTCATGTGTTGAATAAAAGAAAATTCATATATTAAAGAAAATAATCATTTGTTGAATAGAATAATGAAGTTATTGAAATATATAAAGCCGTGTTGATTAGATATGCGCCATTTTGACGTGAACGATATCTATATCGATTTTATTCATTTTTATAATGAATTTATAAAAGGAAGTGCTTTCAAAATATAACGTTTTGAAAATATTATCAATTGTTTATCGATGATATAGAATATTCAATTTTGATCTGAAATTGAATAGGAAGTTGAAATTGTTTTGAAAACGAATTGAAAACGATTTATAAAATGTGTTTTAAAAGGAAATCGATGTAATATATAATATATATGTAACGGCCCACAAATCTGTACTATCTGAGTTGACTAATAACACCACACGTCCAACCCAAATTGCATAGAAATACGAATCATTATTAGAAAGAAGTTAGAGGATGAGAAATAGAAAGAAATATTAGAATAGAAGAAAATGAAGATCACAAACTCACAGTGGAACAGATAAAATATATTAAACAACATAACTTTTTGAAATACAAATCAATAACTTTATATATATACCATCATCAGAGCACAACAGTTATTCCTAGAATAGTTATAAACACTTGTTTCCATATACAACACAATAAACAGCGGAAACATGATAGTCTATAGCTAACTGGTGAAGCCTCATGCTTCCATCTCTTCCAAGTGAATCTAAAAAATCCCGACTACATGACTTCCTGTACAAATTTGGGCACCCAAGATTTTAGGGAAACAAACAAAATAAACTCTGGGTCATTCATGGTACTTGTGTGAGTAAACTCCAACCATTGGTTTAACTTAAAAATCCTTTTGAAAGAAAGGATAATAGTAAGACCAATCCACACATAAACATGAACGGTTTTTACCTTACTATAACCCAAAACACTTTGATACGAAAATCCAGTGCTATTATAATAGTGTCTAAATCAAATAAATAACAATCTAGCGGAACACTTGCATCTCAAGCTCCACATACATAGTATAAAATCAAAAACCGCAAGGCACTTATTGGAGATTGGATTTCCAACATGACAAGGTATGGAACCACCTTCCGATAGTGTATCTCTAGAGAGGAATACACTGGGTTCAATAAGAACATCTTGCAACCCGGCACACACATAACCGACACCCATTTCGCTTGAGTGTATCGAATGTATATCACCAAAGGTTGGGATCAGCAACCGTTTCCCGAAAAGGGACAGCATCGAATAGAATAAGGAATTAAATGAATCTCTAGATAGGTGATTATACACCCTAATGGGAGTGACCCACATAGCCATGTTGCCTGCCCGATTTTTGTCATTTCCCGATTGTTGAGGCCCGAGGCTACGATTATTTTCCATTCATTGATAGCACAATCACTTTGAATGCCATATTGTCAGATCCGTTAATCAATAATTGATTTGCACAAATATTCTGGATATTATGCTAAGGGAATAAATCCGTTGCCACCATATATATATTTGTACAGATCAACATATTCGATCATTGGAAATACGTTGTTAGACATTCGTCCATATACGTTCGTTCTGGGATTGAACGAAACCGAAGACACAATTTCCATTAATAGAAAAAGTCCTTGCACTTTACTTCATCTTCGATTATCTTCATATAATATGATTCGCAACGCTACTGCCAATACGTAGTGGTTCATAGATAATAATCCAACCGGTCTCTCCACATTGACAATGATATTGGCAAACACTTCGATAGTCGGTTATTTAACTATTGTAGAAAACAAACAAACATTCATCCATACTATCAAACATTCACTAGCCTCCTTAATTAATATTTTATTAATTAAATCACTTCTCCATTTCCTTGTCAATATTTGTAAACCAAATATTTTCAATAATCGTCTTGCCATCTTACGCTATTTGGAAAGCATTTCCATATTTCGCCATCTTTTATTTTCTACACTTAGAAAATATATTCTATTTGCAATTGAAAACAATTTCATTCACTTATCTCTTTTCCAACTACTTTAATTATACTCAGGATATATTCACTTTTATATTTCCAAAATTCCACTACTTTGGTTAAAACAAATGCTGTGTAAAACATCGTTACAACAACCCAAAATATATTATTCATTAACTCTTATTCAAACACTTCTCTTCGAGACTGGATCTTGCTATTTATCAACTAAAAAAATAAATCAATCTAGTTGGGGTAAAATTACCTCTCAGACCTTGACTGAAAACATCCTCAACTTCAAAACAGACAAAACCACTTACCCCGAATAAACACACCATAAAAACCAATTATTAGTTTTTTAAAACATGTATATGGTTTGCTTTCTATTTCTAATTTATAGATTTCCTTTTTGTTTACAATATTCTATTTTTAATTTCGTTTTCTTATCGAATTCTATATATATCAATACATTGATTTCTAACTATCAAATTATCTTAAAAATATTCTAACTCCTTAAATTTCCGGAAAATTTCGCCATAACCTCCTTTGTACCAGGAGCATCGGGAAAATCCCTAAACAATTACATAGGCCTCTCCAATCAAAAAGAAAAAGCCAAGCGGCTAGCCAATACGGCGCAAAAAATCTCATATGGAATTAAACGTGTACCTTTTTGTCGGGCACTAAATTTATAAACTTCATTCTCTTCATTCCATACCTGTATAACACATATTCACCTGTTTCCAATTTATCCCTACTAAATCCAGTCATTTCTAACTCAAGTTGCTAATTTATTCTTTTAATTAGCTTTTTTGCCAACTCTCTTTAGTTTGAACATATCATGTTCAAATATATTTTATTTCGCTTATAATCACGTCGAGTTTCATTTCTAACTATATTCGATTTCGAATATATATATATATATATACACAAAACTCATTTACTTTTCAATGTTCAATTTCGATTCAAAATTTTCATTACTTAATTATTCTTCAAATTACTTAATTTTATTCGATAGTTAAAAATATGATTTTTGTTTCAAAAATCAATTCATTACTCCACTTGAGTTCAAATATAATTTACAACTCAGATCTGAAATTTTCTAAATAGAAATTCGGATTTTATTCGCTTAAAATCCTTTTATAAAATTAAAATAAACCCTTATGGTTTTTAAATGGTTTTGGCACTGTTTTTCTGAAAATTTAATTTTGACATAACTCCAAATATATACGAAGAAATTCAGAATTTTCTCTTCCATTAGAAAACTATTATCAAATCGGTCCTGGCGATTCTTGTTTCAAAGAATTCCGACTTAATTTGAGTTCTATATACTCAATTGAAGTTCAAATCGCTAATTTACAAACTGCAGCGCGGCGGTGAGTTCGTTTTAATTATATTTATATATATAAACATTTAAACATCGTTTATAATAAGTTCCACTCCTTTGATATATTTTTAATATATATCAAATCCATTTTTCCCAATTCAATATACTATTCCCAATTATCTAAAATTGTCGATTTGTCCCTACTCGATAATATTTGTACTTTAATCTTTATATTAAATTCCAATTCCTTTTATAAATTATAAATCCTTTGGATTTTTTTCTATTCTATTTAAAAAATCCGCATTTTGAAATATATTTTGTCGTTCCCATTTCGAAATGATTTCAACTTTCTATTTTCAAATTCTATTTTCAATTCTATTCAAATTCTATATATTCAATTTGACTTCTATTTAAATAAAATTCGAATTAATCGAATTCAAACCATAAATCCTTATGGATTTATTTTAGTCCAATTTATATTCTGAACATCAGAATACATTCCATCGTTTATTTCTTTAAAACGATTTCCCCATTTCTATTTTTAAATTCACATTTGAATTTAAATATTCAAATTATCCAATGATAATTTTTCTCACTTTATTTCTAAACAATGTTTTTAAATTAATTTCACTTCTCTACATTATTAATTTATAAACCAAGTTAATAAATTCATTACTTGTTCAAAACAAGTTAATATTTCTATAGCTCATTAAAAATTCAATTTCTATTTTTTTGAAAATATATTTCCCCTTTTAAATCTCAAATATCCTTTTCACGATATTTTATATATCAACATTTTGGCCCCAGTGATATTTAAACAATCAAACCACTCAATTATCAACTAACACACCATATATGATAATATATGTGAAAGCAAATAAATAATAATATTTTTGAGGAATCCAGTTTGATACCTCCAACCTGTTTTCCTGCATCCACAGATGTTAGCCAACATAAATAATACCCATCCTGCTTCGTGGCAGGATATCGCGGTATGAAGGTCATCCACTATCATAGCGTGGGGCGCATAGGGTAATCATCCGCTAATGGTAACGCGGACATCCACTAATGATACTGCAGGAAATCCAACCACCAATATATATATATATATATATATATATATATATATATATATATATATAATAGCAACCACCAATCCTAAATAACTAATATATTTAAGGTGCACAATAATATTGAATGCAACCAAGCAAGCAACAAACAATTATTTTTAACTGATAAAAAGAATTTTAAATAAAAGGTGAGTGAGATTTACTCACCATGATTTATTCATCGAAATAGCAACTATTTCACGATTAAATTAAACAAGTATTTAATGTAATCGAAAATTCCAGTTAACCCCAAAGACTCCAAATTCACATGAATGCTTTGCCTTATCCATACATTTCAATGTAAAGTGTTTCACTTAACCTGATAGCATATAAAGTAGTCATAAATTTCACACATTTGTAACTAAATTTGTGTAAATTAAACTATCATTAATTTTACTTAAAAATAAATAAATAAATAAATAAATATTACCTTCTCCATATTCAAATCATATTTTCCAGTACTAAGATTGAACTCTAAAACCCATCCTAACATATGAATGCCATATTCCTCATACGCCTGGCCAAAAGTGTCAAGCATCACCCAACTGTCCTCGACTAGCCGACCTCACACAGTCAGTACGGACCCCATCCTGTCTGCGAGCCTGTTGTTGACCCTATGTCGAACTATACCTCTTCCATCTCCATTCACGATTTATGAATCCGAGCTTCAGGAAGGTACAAATTTGTCCTGGCCTGCTATGGTTAATGACCTTCGCCCCAATTCCATTGCAGCTGTCAGACTTCAGCTTCCAACTCTATGCTCGCTACTCCCTCCTTTTCATCGCATCCCTCGGATTTCTCACGAAACACAGTACAGTCGCGGTTTCATCTTGCTCGACCCCCCTTCAAACTCCCACATGCGATAGTCCTCAGACCGACCCCAAATTCAACCGCAACCTTAAAATCCAACGACGTCAAAACATGTAGTACCCAGGACGAGCAACGACGAAGATCTTAAACCAAATCGAAGACCACCAGACTCGTACTCCTCATGTTATCGCGATCTGGAGTTGCTTCCAGTTGCCACAAAAATTGATGCGACAACTTTAAATTGGAGAAAAACCCAAAACTCCTTTGCTTGCTAATCTCGCCATGGCTTTGAATTCGAGATCAAATCTGATTCCTCTTTTTATTTTATTCGGTGGTAAGGATTTGATTTTGCAAGTAAAAGAAGAGGGCGTGATTTAAATTACAAAAGTGCGATTTTTTTTTGAATGGAAAAGAACCAAGGGAACGACCGATTCCAATTTGATCACTAAAACAATCAACTTCACAAAGAAATGAAGGAGGGGGTTGTCGCGTATACATATATGGAGAATACTTCACTATTAATAAATATGCTAGTACGTATAGGGTAGCTTAAGTACAAGATTTTAATGTGATTTGACTTCGAGATTTTAATCGATTCGAAATAAAGAGATTTTTACCCTTTTTAAATAGATATCGATTTGATTCCGAGACTATCCACAATCAAATATCTCGGGGTCCATTAATTTAAACCACAGAACGTTATTTTAGCGTATAGACCGACATTTAAATGTTATTACATTATTCTGAACTGAATTAAATATATTTTTATATTTAATTTCCAACGTATATACCGCATTAAATTAATATAATATAATTTAAATTCAAAACTAATCAGTTCGCTGGTAATAAAATATTTTTACTATCGTCCATATTCAAAAACAATTAGTATTGATCATCTGAATTGTTTTATTTCAGTTTTTGACTTCAATTTGAATTATTTTTCGTATTACTATAATTCAATATATTCGATATTAAATCGATAACTCAATATAAAAATCGATTTAAAATATCAACTCAATATTTAAAACCATACTAAATATTTAAAAATAAATAGACCAAAAATCCGGGTCGTTACATTCTTCCCCCTTAAAAGAATTTCGTCCCCGAAATTACTAAGGTAGAAAAGTGCTTCAAAACCAATTTCTTTTCATAAACTCATTTATGTTGAACTCAACTCTGAAAATTTCAATAAATTTAATTTCAACCAAAACCTTTGGTTTTCATTCATATTGAATATCAAATTCATTTAAATTGATTTTAATCAATTTAGTCACTTTGATTAACTTGCTTAAATTAAATTTCCAAAATTCAAATCCCTGGGTTTTTATTTCAAATCCTTTTGAAATCACATAAATATATACATATATTTATAACCATCTCAAATTCTAAACATTTGAATTTTTCCAAACTATTTATTTTCTTCCAAACAAATTTCCATCAATTTTTTTTCTCTAAGGTAGAAATCCATCACTTAGTAACTCAAAAATGAACACTGATGAAGCTGCAGTCATCATCAGAATCATTTCCCAGCGACTGAAGTGAGTTCAGTGCTTTATCACTTTAAAAATCCATCTAAATAGATTTTTAATCAAAAACCTTCCAAAAAAAAACTATATTATTTTAATATATTTCAGAAAATATTTTTCCAAACTCCCAGGATTTAAATTCCAAATTCTAGGATGAATCCAATTCGAATTATCTTATTGTATGTTTCATTCATATACATATTATATTTTTGGTTATTCACAACCATTCCAATTTTATAATTTTATTTGATTATAATATTAACATCCAACACATCCATATAATATAATAATTTCAGGAATTATTTCTTCTATATCAAAATAGAATTTTTGGTAAAATTGTTTCATTTACCCACTTAAAACAATATCTTACCAAACTGCTCTGCTCAAGTGTTTAGAAATCCCTATCGACTTCGTGGCATCCCACGATTCGATCAGAATTCATAACCTACTCAACAAACTAGCTAACACAATATAAAACAGTTTTTATATCAAATAACAAATACGCGCTCTCGTATATACACTCAACTCATTCTAGGGTACTACCGACCCTATCCCTAATGAGCACATGCCACACAAGCCTAGGTATTCGCTCTACCTAAGCTCTAATACCAAATATAACGGCCTACAAATCTGTACTATCTGAGTCGACTAATAACACCACACGTCCAACCCAAATTGCACAGAAATACGAATCATTATTAGAAAGAAGTTAGAGGATGAGAAATAGAAAGAAAGAAATATTATAATAGAAGAAAATGAAGATCACGAACTCAAAATGGAACGAATAAAATATATTAAACAACATAACATTTTGAAATACAAATCAATAACTTTATATATTTTTCCATCATCATAGCACAACAGTTATTCCTGGAACAGTTATAAACACCTGTTTTTAGATACAACACAATACACAGTGGAAACATGATAGTCTATAGCTAACTGGTGAAGCCTCCTGCTTCCATCTCTTCCAAGTGAATCTGAAAAATCCCGACTACTTGACTGCCCGTACAAATTTGGGCACCCAAGAGTTTAGGGAAACAAACAAAATAAACTCTGGGTCAGTCATGGGACTGGTGTGAGTAAACTCCAACCATTGGTTTAATTAAAAAATCCTTTTGAAAGAAAGGATAATAGTAAGACCAGCCCACACATAAACATGGACGGTTTTTACCTTACTATAACCCAAAACACTTTGATACGAAAATCCAATGCTATTATAATAGTGTCTAAATCAAATAAATAACAATCTAGCGGAACTCTTGCATCTCATGCTCCACATACATAGTATAAAATCAAAAACCGCAAGGCACTTATTGGAGATTGGATTTCCAACATGACAAGGTATGGAAACACCTTCCGATTGTGTATCTCTAAAGAGGAATACACTGGGTTCAACAAGAACATCTTGCAAGTCGGCCCACACATGACCGACCACTCATTTCGCTTGAGTGTATCGAATGTATATCATCAATGGTTGGGATCAGCAACCATTTCCGAAAAGGGACAACATCGAATAGAATAAGGAATTAAATGAATCTCTAAATAGGTGATTATACACCCTAATGGGAGCGACCCACATAGTCATGCTGCCTGCCCGATTTTTGTCATTTCCCGGTTGTTGAGGCCTGAGGCTACGATTATTTTTCATTCATTGATAGCACAATCACTTTGAATGCCACATTGTTAGATCCGTTAATCAATAATTGATTTGCACAAATATTCTGGATATTATGCTAAGGGAATAAATCTGTTGCCACCATATATATCTGTACAGATCAACATATTCGATCATTGGAAATACTTTGTCAAACATTCGTCCATATACGTTCATTCCGGGATTGAACGAAATCGAAGGCACAATTTCCATTAATAGAAAAAGCCCTTGCACTTTATTCCGTCTTTAATTATCTTCATATAATCTGATTCGCAACTCTACTGCCAATATGAAGTGGTTCATGGATAATAATCCAACCGGTTTCTCCGTATTGACAACGACATTGGCAAACACTTCGATAGTCGGTTATTTAACTATCGAAGAAAACAAACAAACATTCATCCATAATATCAAACATTCACTGGCCCCCTTAATTAATATTTTATTAAATAAATCACTTCTCCATTTCCTTGTCAATATTTGTAAACCAAATATTTTCAATAATCATGTTGCCATCTTATGCTATTTGGAAAGCATTTCCATATTTCGCCATCTTTTATTTTCTACACTTAGAACATATATTCTATTTTCAATTGGAAACAATTTCAATCACTTATCTCTTTTCCGACTACTTTAATTATACTCAGGATATATTCACTTTTATATTTCCAAAATTCCACTACTTTGGTCAAAACGAATGTTGTGTAAAACATCGTTACAACAACCCAAAATATATTATTCACTAACTCTTATTCAAACACTTCTCTTCGAGACTGGATCTTGCTATTTATCAATTAAAAATGAAATCAATCAAGTTGGGGTAAAATTACCTCTGAGACCTTGACTGAAAACATCCTCAACTTCAAAATGGACAAAACCACTTACCTCGAATAAACACACCATAAAAATCAATTATTCATTTTTTAAAACATGTATACGTTCACTTTCTATTTCTAATTTATAGATTTCCTTTTTGTTTACAATATTCTATTTTTAATTTTGTTTCCTTATCGAATTCTATATATATCGATATATTAATTTCTAACTATCAAATTATCTTAAAAATATTCTAACTCCTTAAATTTTCGGAAAATTTTTCCATAACCTCCTTTGTACCGGCAGCATCGGGAAAATCCCCAAACCACCACACAGGCCTCTCCAATCAAAAAAAAGAAAAGAAAAAGCCAAGCTGCTAGCCGATACGGTGCAAAAAATCCCATATGGAATTAAATGTGTACCTTTTTGTCGGGCACTAAATTTATAAACTTCATTCTCTTCATTCCATACCTGTCAAACACATATTCACCTGTTTCCAATTTATCCCAACTAAATCCAGTCATTTCTAACTCAAGTTGCTAATTTATTCTTTTAATTACCTCTTTTGCCAACTCTCTTTAGTTTGAACATATCATGTTCAAATATATTTTATTTCGCTTATAGTCACATCGAGTTTCATTTCTAACTATATTCGATTTCGAATTATATATATACAAAACTCATTTACTTTTCATAGTTCAATTTCGATTCAAAATTTTCATTACCTAATTATTCTTCAAATTACTTAATTTTATTCGATAGTTAAAAATCTGATTTTTGTTTCAAAAATCAATTTATTACTCCGTTTGAGTTCAAATATAATTTACAACTCAAATCTGAAATTTTCTAAATAGAAATTCGGATTTTATTCGCTTAAAATCCTTTTATAAAATTAAATAAACCATTATGGTTTTTAAATGGTTTTGGCTCTGTTTTTCTGAAAATTTGATTTTGACATAACTCCAAATATATACGATGAAATTCAGTATTTTCTCTTCCATTAGAAAACTATTATCAAATCGGTCCTTGCGATTCTTGTTTCAAAGAATTCCGACCTAATTTGAGTTGTATATACTCGATTGAAGTTCGAATCGCCAATTTACGAACTGCAGCGCTGCGGCGAGTTCATTTTAATTATATTTATATATATATAAATGTTTAAACTTCGTTTATAATAAATTCAACTACATTCTGATATATTTTTAATATATATCAAATCCAATTTTCCCAATTCAATATACTATTCCCAATTATCTAAAATTATCTATTTGTCCCTACTCGGTAACATTTATACTTTGATCTTTATATTAAATTCCAATTCCTTTTATAAATTATAAATCCTTTGGATTTTTTTCTATTCTGTTTAAAAAATCCGCATTTTGAAATATATTTCCTCGTTCCCATTTCGAAATGATTTCAACTTTCTATTTTCAAATTCTATTTTCAATTTTATTTGAATTTTCTATTTTCAATTTTATTCAAATTCTAAATATTCAATTTGATTTCAATTTAAATAAAATTCGAATTAATCGAATTCAAATCATAAATCTTTATGGATTTATTTTAGTCCAATTTATATTCTGAACATCAGAATACATTCCATCGTTTATTTCTTTAAAACGATTTTCCCATTTCAATTTTTAAATTCATATTTGAATTTAAATATTCAAATTATCCAATGATAATTTTTCTCACTTTATTTCTAAACACTGTTTTTAAATTCATTTCACTTCTCTGCATTATTAATTTATAAACCATGTTTATAAATTCATTACTTGTTCAAAACAAGTTAATATTCCTATAGCTCATTAAAAATTCGATTTCCATTTTTTTTTTGAAAATATATTTCCCCTTTTAAATCTCAAATATCCTTTTCACGATATTTTATATATCAACATTTTGGCCCAGAGATATTTAAACTATCAAACCACTCAATTTTCAACTAACACACCATATATGATAATATATGTGAAAACAAATAAATAATAATATTTTTGAGGAATCCAGTTGGATCCCTCCAACCTGTTTTCCTGCATCCACAGACGTTAGCCAACATAAATTGTAACGACATGGATTTCGCCCGGACCTAATCAATCGCTAAACCGACCAAGACCGTTCGAATCCCGCATACGCTAACTTTGGGTATACAACACATCAGAACAAATAACAGAAGACTTCTATAAACATCATAATAACGTTACATAAGAGTACAGAATATCAGAGTATATCGAAATATAATACACAGCGGAAGATAAATTTACATAAATGTAAAACAGTGTACAGCGGAAATATAAACTACACAGCGGAAGACTGTAAATGCCTGGACACAGCTTAAAGCTTCAATCCAGAATCCTGCTCAATACATCTGCAAAATAAAACTACTCGGCTGCCCGTGTGGAAAATAGGGGCACCCGAGTTCGCAAGGGAAAAGCAAACTACAAGTCAGTCATGGGACTGGTGTGAGAAACTCTAACAGTTATAATTAACTTATTTGATAATATGGTATGTCACGGGACCACGTCGTTAACGCGGAACGGGTTTACCCCCATGAATACCAGTGTATAAACAACAATCAATATAGATATATGGATCTACTATGCATCAATCAACATGCAATATCCCAATCTACCCACTTAGATTAATCACTACACTTAGATTTTCTAAATCCAATTCAATTTACAGAAATTATTCCTTTGGATTTTATTCCCGATTTCTTATTTCAAATCATTTGAAATACATATCTAACTTTCTATATCAAAGTAGATTTCACTTCGGGATCTCAAATCAAATCGTTTGGAAATGTGAATTCCAAAACATAACAATGCATACAATTAAGTATGCAACCAAATATCGTGCTCCCCATCGACAAGGCAAAGGGTACGCACCTCGCAACTCGATATATAAATGTGCACCTACCCCACATAGGAGTAGGCTACACCGACGATGCACCTCCCACACATGGAGAGCATACACCGCCCTCTCACCCATACTTTTAGTCTCAGGGTTACCTGATTCTTTAGCGACATACTAAATCATTTCATATCCCGAAGTAGGGAAAATCATTTCACAACGTAATAATCACAAGTACTTTCAAAATATAGTACTTCACATCAGTAATTCACGCATATGATCAGTCACTATTAATCACATAACCTTTGAGCTCGTACGTCTCAAAGAAGGGTGTTAAGCAAGAGAATAAATTCTCCGCCACCAAACAGATACATCATCAATAGCAACTAATCGAATATGCGATGAACCACAATGTAACATATAATACATTTCTAAATCATTTTAGAAATCATCGGGTTTTGGGCCTCGAAATCCTTTCTGTTTTATAAAACATTTTTATAAAACATTCCCTGTCCAAAATCGGGAATACATTTCTTTTCACTTAAGAAAAATATCATTTCACAATCATTCATTAAATTTGAAATGGACACAACATCGCTAAACACCTTATCGTCAAATCGTGAAGTGTTTCACAAGGCGTTAGCACATAGATATTTTCAACCCAACCCAATGCTAAACGTAAAAGCATATTCTGCTCATAAACTGGTCGAGCACAATCTAAACAATCAATCAATCCAATTTGACATTAAATAGATGGGTTTGAATGAAGATAGTATCGACTTATATTCAACATCAAATTCTGAAACCAACAGATATCATATCGGGAATAACGATATCGATATCTTCCAAATTCCCATCACAATATCTGTATAATCACGGAATCCAATATCGAAAATATCCAAAGATAATTTCAATTCAAATCTAATCCAATTTATTTATTTATAACCATTGGATTATTTTTCTAGTTAATAACTAGTTCATTTCGATAAAAATATATTTTTATCTTTTCAAATATGGAGTTTTTCATCCCAATTCTTCACAAATCATTTATTATGATTTTAGACAAATTATTGATATTTTTAATGATTTTATCAAGGCCCGTACAGTCGATTTCCACCAATGGCCATCGAACTGCACTTACAGCGACCTTTTCCAAATTTGATTTGGACATAATTCCAAATCCAACCGTTAGATTTCAAATTTCTCATATTCATTAGAAATCTCTTTTCGATACGAACCCAACGGTTCCGGTTTTAGGAGAATCCGACGGTCGGATCTCCCGTAATGTCCATTCGAAGTCAATGGTCGAAATTCGCGAACTGCCGCAGCGCGGCGGTTCTATTCAGGCCATTTTATTATATATATTATATATATAATATATATTTCATCGATTTCTATTTAAAACGAATTTTATAAATTGTTTTTAAATTCGTTTTCGAAACGATTTCAACTTCATATTCAAATTCAAATCCAAATTGAATTTTTTCCTTATAAATTCGTTTTAAATTCATTTCAATTCAATTCAAATTTCAAATTCAATTCAATTTGAATTCATTTTCTATTCAGTTCAATTCGAATTCATTTTCTTATTCAGTTCAATTTGAATTCATTTTTCTATTCAGTTCAATTCAAATTCATTTTCTATTCAGTTCAATTCGAATTCATTTTCTATTCAGTTCAATTCGAATTCATTTTCTATTTAATTCAATTCGAATTCCTTTTCTATTTAATTCAATTCGAATTCCTTTTCTATTAAATTCAATTTGAATTCATTTTCTATTCAATTCAATTCGAATTCATTTTCTATTCAGTTCAATTCGAATTCATTTTCTATTTACTTCAATTCGAATTCATTTTCTATTCAGTTCAATTCGAATTCATTTTCTATTCAGTTCAATTCGAATTCATTTTCTATTTAATTCAATTCGAATTCATTTTCTATTTAATTCAAATTCATTTTCTATTCAGTTCAATTCGAATTAATTTTCTATTCAGTTCAATTCGAATTCATTTTCTATTTAATTCAATTCGAATTCATTTTCTATTCAGTTCAATATGAATTCATTTTCTATTTAATTCAATTCGAATTCATTTTCTATTCAGTTCAATTCGAATTCATTTTCTATTCAGTTCAATTCAAATTCATTTTCTATTCAGTTCAATTCAAATTCATTTTCTATTCAGTTCAATTCGAATTCATTTTCTGTTCAGTTCAATTCAAATTCGTTTTCTATTCAATTCAAATTCATTTCATTTTCTATTTCATATTTATACGTTTTCATATTTCATATATATACGTTTTCATATTTCATATTTATACGTTTTCATATTTCATATATATACGTTTTCATTTCATATATATGCGATATTTTCACTTTCAATATATACGATATTTTCACTTTCAATATATACGATATTTTCACTTTCAATATATATATTATCACTTTCAATATATTCGATATTTTCACTTTCAATATATATAATATTTTCACTTTCAATATATATATTATCACTTTCAATATATTCGATATTTTCATAACACATCAATCAAACAAACAAGCCATCCATGGTCTGTGGATGACGGGTGTCGGGTGCTACTAAACACCATCTACATCCTAGTATATATATATATAACTAGAAAAAGAAATTGAAGAGTGAGAAATTCTCACCGAGGGATCCACTCCGCCATTCTATATTTATGAAATTCAGAACAGTCTGGTTTTGCCCGCAATGCCAACGCAGTCTTCTCTACGCTGTTTATGTATAAAAATCAAATTTTTATCTACACTTCATATATATAAAAACCGAATTTTTATCTACTATATGAATAAATAAAAAATCATATTTTGCTTTGCCTTCTACATAAGGAAGAATCATATTATTACTGTGTTAAAAATCATGTCTTCATCGTGTTAAAAATCCAATCTTTTACCGTATAGAAATATATGTAAAGATCATATTTTTATATTCTAAAGAAAAATCATAGTTTTCTATTCTAAAAACAATGCGGTATATATATTTTCAAAACAAGGCGATGTATATTTTCAAAAGCAAAGTATATTTTCTATTTTCAACAACGGTCTTTTTATTTTTAAAACAATGCACTTTTCTATGCAAAAACAATGCTATTTTCCTATACAAAATCAATGTTATTTTTCTTCATGCTATATATATTTCATAAACAAACTGATTTTATTAAACAAAGGATATTTATATTTTTAAAACAATGGAAATTTTATATTTATAAAATAATGCAAATTTTATATGTAAAACAATGCAATTGAAATTTTAAACAATAATATTCTAAATAAATTTCAGATTTTAATCAATGCCTTTCTAAATAAATTTCAGATTTTAATCAATGCCTTTCTAAATAAATTTCAGATTTTAATCAATGCCTTTCTAAATAAATTTCAGATTTTAATCAATGCAGATTAATAACATAATAAAAACAAAGCTCACGGTACCTTCTTTGACTGCACAGGCAAAATCCGAACTCGTCGTCCCCGTTTAGGGTTCCGTCACCGCACCGCCAGGACAACGTCGGAGGTTGATCGGATGTGTCTGCGTCGAAGGGCTTCACGAGCTCCACCGGCGCCACCCCTCATTCACCAACTCTAACCCCACCCTGGCCCAGAAATCCGCCCTAAAGGCCTCCGCTTCTCGATCAAATTCCGGCCTAGACACCTCATCAGTACCCATCTCCGCCGTTGTTACCCTCGAGCTAGCCAAGCGCAGCGATTTCCAATTGAGAGTTTCCATTTTTATTTGTGGGATTTAGAGAGATCGGAGAAGAAGGAATTGAGCGTTTCGTTCGCCCGTTTCAGAAAGTAAACGCGGCGCTGAAGGATATAACGAGGACTAGGGTTTTGTTGGCTTCTAATTGGCCCATTTATGTTTATTTTATTATTTAATATTATTTTCAATTCAAAAATACTTGTTAATTAGTACTAACTTCAAATCAAAGCCAACGAATGTCGCCCCTAGCCAAATACCGCCATTTCGAACACAATGGGATATGCTTTGTAGACTGATTTGATCATTTCGATCAGTTTCCATCAAAATCAACATATAACTCTATATATTGAATTTGAACGCGCATTTCAATTTACCGGGGTCACATATTAACTCAAAAAATTCCAGAAAAATATTTTCTAGCTTCGTATTGACGATACGGTCCTAACAAAACTAGTTTCGTCAAATTCTGTGACCGTATGAAAAATGGCCAATTTCCAGTCGATTAAAATCAACTAAAACTGGTCAAACGCGTTTTCCTTTGCCACGCTCACATATTGTTTCGAAAAATTATGAAATTTGAAAGCTAGCAATAACTTTACATCCCGGATCCAACAAAAGTGGTTTCGTCGAAATCCGAGGTCGTTTGCAAAATGGCTATTTTTAAGGGCCGAAATTCCATAGCGACTATTCAGAATTTTCAACTGGACATATCTTTTGACCCCCGCTATGAAATTTTGATTTTTCGGATTCGTTGGAAAGATATTCCCAAATAGATCCTATTATTTTTGGTTTCACTAAAATCCGGTTTGTTTTGCACCCGGTACATTCAATTGAAGTTTGAAATCGAATTATCGAACTACCGCGTCATTTTCCTTTCCTTTTATATATATAAATAATTATTTATATTCTAACGAAGATCTATATACTATATACGTTCGAATTCTATTCAAAATAAATCTTTCGTCGTTTTTATTTAAAATAATTCATTTTAAATAATCAAAATTCGCTAAAATTGCTAAAATAAAAAATTTAAACTGGCCCAGATTTTCGGGTTGTTACAATCTCCTCCACTTAAAACTTTTCGTCCCCGAAAAGGAACAAAGTCGAAAGTGGTTTGATTAATCAACTCTACGTTTGATCCGGCTTCCATTCTCCAACTTTTCAGTTTTTGAGAACTTTCAAATTCTCAAAAATTTGGCTAACACCCGGAATTTTTGAAAAATTTCGCCATAACCTCCCCTGCACCGGGAGCCACGGGAAAATCCCGAAATTTCCATATAGGCCTTCTGATCTCAAAAAGAAAAAGAAAAGGCCAAGCGGTTAGCCAATAGGCTCATAAAATCATCATCACCCAAACAAAACCGTAAATTATAGTAAACATGTACCTATTTGTCGGGCAAACAAATTTTATTCTCTGCTCTAGCCTCCTTGCTATGACCTGTTCAATGTAAGTACATGTATATGCAAGCAAATGCGGCTAATTTTCAATACAATTCAATATTTGATACAATTAGGCGTAATGGTTCAAAAATATCAAACCAATAAACAAACAACACAAACATCAATCAATTAATTGATTATATTTTCAAATATATAATTTTATATATTTAAAATCATATTTTCTAAAACCAGATTATATATATAATCACAAATACGTTATTTATAAACAAATAACTCTCGACTCATTCTGGGGCATTTCTAACCCCATCTCTAATGAGTCACTCATTCTAGAATGCTACTGATTCTATCTCTAATGAGGATTCTTTTATAGGACATTATTAATCCTACCTCTGATGAGTCTTTTGTTCAGTTCTAATGAGTTGTACCCCAAAGATTTGAGTTTAACCAAAGCTCCGATACCATATGTAACGACAACGGATTTCGCCCGGACCTAATCAATCGCTAAACCGACCAAGACCGTTCGAATCCCGCATACGCTAACTTTGGGTATACAACACATCAGAACAAATAACAGAAGACTTCTATAAACATCATAATAACGTTACATCAGAGTACAGAATATCAGAGTATGTCGAAATATAATACACAGCGGAAGATAAATTTACATAAATGTAAAACAGTGTACAGCGGAAATATAAACTACACAGCGGAAGACTGTAAATGCCTGGACACAGCTTAAAGCTTCAATCCAGAATCCTGCTCAATACATCTGCAAAATAAAACTACTCGGCTGCCCGTGTGGAAAATAGGGGCACCCGAGTTCGCAAGGGAAAAGCAAACTACAGGTCAGTCATGGGACTGGTGTGAGAAACTCTAACAATTATAATTAACTTATTTGATAATATGGTATATCACGGGACCACGCCGCTAACGCGGAACGGGTTTACCCCCATGAATACCAGTGTATAAACAACAATCAATATAGATATATGGATCTACTATGCATCAATCAACATGCAATATCCCAATCTACCCACTTAGATTAATCACTACACTTAGATTTTCTAAATCCAATTCAATTTACAGAAATTATTCCTTTGGATTTTATTCCCGATTTCTTATTTCAAATCATTTGAAATACATATCTAACTTTCTATATCAAAGTAGATTTCACTTCGGGATCTCAAATCAAATCGTTTGGAAATGTGAATTCCAAAACATAACAATGCATACAAACAAGTATGCAACCAAATATCGTGCTCCCCATCGACAAGGCAAAGGGTACGCACCTCGCAACTCGATATATAAATGTGCACCTACCCCACATAGGAGTAGGCTACACCAACGATGCACCTCCCACACATGGAGAGCATACACCGCCTTCTCACCCATACTTTTAGTCTCAGGGTTACCCGATTCTTTAGCCACATACTAAATCATTTCATATCCCGAAGTAGGGAAAATCATTTCACAACGTAATAATCACAAGTACTTTCAAAATATAGTACTTCACATCAGTAATTCACGCATATGATCAGTCACTATTACTCACATAACCTTTGAGCTCGTACGTCTCAAAGAAGGGTGTTAAGCAAGAGAATAAATTCTACGCCACCAAACAGATACATCATCAATAGCAACTAATCGAATATGCGATGAACCACAATGTAACATATAATACATTTCTAAATCATTTTAGAAATCATCGGGTTTTGGGCCTCGAAATCCTTTCTGTTTTATAAAACATTTTTATAAAACATTCCCTGTCCAAAATCGAGAATACATTTCTTTTCACTTAAGAAAAATATCATTTCACAATCATTCATTAAATTTGAAATGGACACAACATCGCTAAACACCTTATTGTCAAATCGTGAAGTGTTTCACAAGGCGTTAGCACATAGATATTTTCAACCCAACCCAATGCTAAACGTAAAAGCATATTCTGCTCATAAACTGGTCGAGCACAATCTAAACAATCAATCAATCCAATTTGACATTAAATAGAAGGGTTTGAATAAAAATAGTATCGACTTATATTCAACATCAAATTCTGAAACCAACAGATATCATATCGGGAATAACGATATCGATATCTTCCAAATTCCCATCACAATATCTGTATAATCACGGAATCCAATATCGAAAATATCCAAAGATAATTTCAATTCAAATCTAATCCAATTTATTTATTTATAACCATTGGATTTATTTTCTAGTTAATAACTAGTTCATTTCGATAAAAATATATTTTTATCTTTTCAAATATGGAGTTTTTCATCCCAATTCTTCACAAATCATTTATTATGATTTTAGACAAATTATTGATATTTTTAATGATTTTATCAAGGCCCGTACAGTCGATTTCCACCAATGGCCATCGAACTGCACTTACAGCGACCTTTTCCAAATTTGATTTGGACATAATTCCAAATCCAACCGTTAGATTTCAAATTTCTCATATTCATTAGAAATCTCTTTTCGATACGAACCCAACGGTTCCGGTTTTTGGAGAATCCGACGGTCGGATCTCCCGTAATGTCCATTCGAAGTCAATGGTCGAAATTCGCGAACTGCCGCAGCGCGTTCTATTCAGGCCATTTTATTATATATATTATATATATAATATATATTTCATCGATTTCTATTTAAAACGAATTTTATAAATTGTTTTTAAATTCGTTTTCGAAACGATTTCAACATCATATTTAAATTCAAATCCAAATTGAATTTTTCCTTATAAATTCGTTTTAAATTCATTTCAATTCATTTCAAATTTCAAATTCAATTCAATTAGAATTCATTTTCTATTCAGTTCAATTCGAATTCATTTTCTTATTCAGTTCAATTCGAATTCATTTTTCTATTCAGTTCAATTCAAATTCATTTTCTATTCAGTTCAATTCGAATTCATTTTCTATTCAGTTCAATTCGAATTCATTTTCTATTTAATTCAATTCGAATTCCTTTTCTATTTAATTCAATTCGAATTCCTTTTCTATTCAGTTCAATTCGAATTCCTTTTCTATTCAGTTCAATTCGAATTCATTTTCTATTCAGTTCAATTCGAATTCATTTTCTATTCAGTTCAATTCGAATTCATTTTCTATTCAGTTCAATTCGAATTCATTTTCTATTTACTTCAATTCGAATTTCATTTTCTATTCAGTTCAATTCGAATTCATTTTCTATTCAGTTCAATTCGAATTCATTTTCTATTTAATTCAATTCGAATTCATTTTCTATTTAATTCAAATTCATTTTCTATTCAGTTCAATTCGAATTCATTTTCTATTCAGTTCAATTCGAATTCATTTTCTATTTAATTCAATTCGAATTCATTTTCTATTCAGTTCAATACGAATTCATTTTCTATTTAATTCAATTCGAATTCATTTTCTATTCAGTTCAATTCGAATTCATTTTCTATTCAGTTCAATTCAAATTCATTTTCTATTCAGTTCAATTCGAATTCATTTTCTATTCAGTTCAATTCAAATTCGTTTTCTATTCAATTCAAATTCATTTCGTTTTCTATTTCATATTTATACGTTTTCATATTTCATATATATACGTTTTCATATTTCATATTTATACGTTTTCATATTTCATATATACACGTTTTCATATTTCATATATATATCGTTTTAATTTCATATATATGCGATATTTTCACTTTCAATATATACGATATTTTCACTTTCAATATATACGATATTTTCACTTTCAATATATATATTATCACTTTCAATATATTCGATATTTTCACTTTCAATATATATAATATTTTCACTTTGAATATATATATTATCACTTTCAATATATTCGATATTTTCATAACACATCAATCAAACAAACAAGCCATCAATGGTCTGTGGATGACGGGTGTCGGGTGCTACTAAACACCGTCTACATCCTAGTATATATATATAACTAGAAAAAGAAATTGAAGAGTGAGAAATTCTCACCGAGGGATCCACTCCGCCATTCTATATTTATGAAATTCAGAACAGTCTGGTTTTGCCCGCAATGCCAACGCAGTCTTCTCTACGCTGTTTATATATAAAAATCAAATTTTTATCTACATTTCATATATATATAAACCGATTTTTTATCTACTATATGAATAAATAAAAATCATATTTTGCTTTTCCTTCTACATAAGGAAGAATCATATTATTACTGTGTTAAAAATCATGTCTTCATCGTGTTAAAAATCCAATCTTTTACCATATAGAAATATATGTAAAGATCGTATTTTTATATTCTAAAAAAAAATCATAATTTTCTATTCTAAAAACAATGCGGTATATATATTTTCAAAACAAGGCGATGTATATTTTCAAAAGCAAAGTATATTTTCTATTTTCAACAACGGTCTTTTTATTTTTAAAACAATGCACTTTTCTATGCAAAAACAATGCTATTTTCCTATACAAAATCAATGTTATTTTTCTTCATGCTATATATATTTTATAAACAAACTGATTTTATTAAACAAAGGATATTTATATTTTTAAAACAATTGAAATTTTATATTTATAAAATAATGCAAATTTTATATGTAAAACAATGCAATTGAAATTTTAAACAATAATATTCTAAATAAATTTCAGATTTTAATCAATGCCTTTCTAAATAAATTTCAGATTTTAATCAACGCCTTTCTAAATAAATTTCAGATTTTAATCAATGCCTTTCTAAATAAATTTCAGATTTTAATCAATGCAGATTAATAGCATAATAAAAACAAAGCTCACGGTACCTTCTTTGACTACACAGGCAAAATCCGAACTCGTCGTCCCCGTTTAGGGTTCCGTCACCACACCGCCAGGACAACGTCGGAGGTTGATCGGCTGTGTCTGCGTCGAAGGGCTTCACGAGCTCCACCGGCGCCACCCCTCATTCACCAACTCTAACCCCACCCTGGCCCAGAAATCCGCCCCGAAGGCCTCCGCTTCTCGATCAAATTCCGGCCTAGACACCTCATCAGCACCCATCTCCGCCATTGATACCCTCGAGCTAGCCAAGCTCAGCGATTTCCAATAGAGAGTTTCCAATTTTATTTGTGGGATTTAGAGAGATCGGAGAAGAAGGGATCGAGCGTTTCGTTCGCCCGTTTCAGAAAGTAAACGCGGCGCTGAAGGATATAACGAGGACTAGGGTTTTGTTGGCTTCTAATTGGCCCATTTATGTTTATTTTATTATTTAATATTATTTTCAATTCAAAAATACTTGTTAATTAGTACTAACTTCAAATCAAAGCCAACGAATGTCGCCCCTAGCCAAATACCGCCATTTCGAACACAATGGGATATGCTTTGTAGACTGATTTGATCATTTCAATTAGTTTCCGTCAAAATCAACATATAACTCTATATATTGAATTTGAACGCGCATTTCAATTTACCGGGGTCACATACTAACTCGGAAAATTCCAGAAAAATATTTTCTAGCTTCGTATTGACGATACGGTCCTAACAAAACTAGTTTCGTCAAATTCTGAGACCGTATGAAAAATGGCCAATTTCCAATCGATTAAAATCAACTGAAACTGGTCAAACGCGTTTTCCTTTGCCACGCTCACATATTGATTCGAAAAATTATGAAATTTGAAAGCTTGCAATAACTTTACATCCCGGATCCAACAAAAGTAGTTTCGTCGAAATCCGAGGTCGTTTGCAAAATGGCTATTTTTAAGGGCCGAAATTCCATAGCGACTATTCAGAATTTTCAACTGGACATATCTTTTGACCCCCGCTATGAAATTTTGATTTTTCGGATTCGTTGGAAAGATATTCCCAAATAGATCCTATTATTTTTGGTTTCACTAAAATCCGGATTGTTTTGCACCCGGTACATTCAATTGAAGTTTGAAATCGAATTATCGAACTACCGCGCCATTTTCCTTTCCTTTTATATATATAAATAATTATTTATATTCTAACGACTATCTATATACTATATACGTTCGAATTCTATTCAAAATAAATCTTTCGTCGTTTTTATTTAAAATAATTCATTTTAAATAATCAAAATTCGCTAAAATTGCTAAAATAAAAAATTTAAACTGGCCCAGATTTTCGGGTTGCTACATAAATAATACCCGTCCTGCTTCGTGGCAGGATATCGCGGTATGAAGGTCATTCACTGTCATAGCATGGGGCGCATATGGTAATCATCCGCTAATGGTACCGCGGGCATCCGCTAATGATACTGCGGGAAATCCAACCACCAATGTATATATAATAGCAACCACCAATCCTAAATAACTAATATATTTAAGATGCACAAAAGTATTGAGTGCAACCAAACAAGCAACAAACAATTATTTTTAACTGATAAAAATAATTTTAAATAAAAGGTGATTGCGATTCACTCACCGTGATTTATTCGTCGAAACAGCGATTATTTCCCGATTAAATTAACCAAGTGTTTATTGTAATCGAAAATTCCAGTTAACCCCAAAGACTCCAAATTCACTTGAATGCTTTGCCTTATCCATACATTTCAATGTAAAGTGTTTCATTTAACCTGATAGCATATAAAGTAGTCATAAATTTCACACATTTGTAACTTAATTTGTGTAAATTAAACTATCATTAATTTTACTTAAAAATAAATAAATAAATAAATAAATAAACATTACCTTCTCCATATTAAAATCATATTTTCTGGTACTAAGATTAAACTCTAAAACTCATCCTAACATATGAATGCCATATTCCTCATACACCTGGCTAATAGTGTCAAGCATCACCCAGCTGTCCTCAACTAGCCGACCTCACACAGTTAGTACAGACCCCATCCTGTCTGCGAGCCTGTTGATGACCCTATGTCGAACTATACCTTTTCCATCTCCATTCAAGATTTATGAACCCGAGCTTCAGGAAGATACAAATTCGTCCTGGCCTGCTATGGTTAATGACCTTCGCCCCAATTCTATTGTAGCTGTCAAACATCAGCTTCCAACTCTATGCTCGCTACTCCCTCCTTTTCATCGCGTCCCTCAGATTTCTCATGAAACACTACAGTCGGGGTTTCATCTTGCTCGACCCCCTTCAAACTCCCACACGCGATAGTCCTCTGACCGACCCCAAATTCAACTACAACCCTAAAATCCAACGACGTCGAAACATGTAGCACCCAGGACGAGCAACGATGAAGATCTTAAACCAAATCGAAGACCACCAGACTCGTACTCCTCATGTTATCGCGATCTGGAGTTGCTTCCAGTTGCCACAAAAATTGACGCGACAACTTTAAATTGGAGAAAAACCCAAAACTCCTTTACTTGCTAATCTCGCCATGGCTTTGAATTCGATATTAAATTTGATTCCTCTTTTTATTTTGTTCGGTGGTAAGGATTTGATTTTGCAAGTAAAAGAAGAGGGCGTGATTTAAATTACAAAAGTGCGACTTTTTTTTGAATGGAAAAGAACCAAGGGAACGGCCATTTCCAATTTGATCACTAAAACAATCGACTTCACAGAGAAATGAAGGAGGGGTTATCGCATATACATATATGGAGAATACTTCACTATTAAGAAATAGGCTAGTACATATAGGGTAGCTTAAGTACAAGTTTTAATGTGATTAGACTTCGAGATTTTAATTGATTCGAAATAAAGAGATTTTTACCCTTTTTAAATAGATATCGATTTGATTCCGAGCCTATCCACAATCAAATATCTCGGGGTCCATTAATTTAAACCACATACCGCTATTTTAGCGTATTGACCGACATTTAAATGTTATTACATTATTCTGAACTGAACTAAATATATTTTTATATTTAATTTCCAACGTATATACCGTATTAAATTAATATAATATAATTTAAGTTCAAAACTAATTAGTTCGCTGGTAATAAAATATTTTTACTATCATTCATATTCAAACACAATTAGTATTGATCATCTGAATTGTTTTAATTCAGTTTTTGACTTTGATTTGAATTATTTTTCGTATTACGATAATTCAATATATTCGATATTAAATTGATAACTCAATATAAAAATCGGTTTAAAATATCAACTCAATATTTAAAACCATATTAAATATTTAAAAACAAATCGACCAAAAATCCGAGTTGTTACAATATATTCTATACATATATATAATGGCCTGAATAGAACGTGCCGCGCTACGGCAGTTCGCAAATTTCGACCATTGACTTCGAATGGAAGTTACGGGAGATCCGACCGTCGGATTCTCCTAAAACCAGAACCGTTGGTTCGTATCGAAAAGAGCTTTCTAACGAATATTAGAGATTTGAAATCTAACGGTTGGATTTGGAATTAAGTCCCAAACAAATTTGGAAAAGGTCGCTGTAATTGCAGTTCGATGGCCGTTGATGGAAATCGACTGTACGAGCCTTGATAAAATTATTAAAAATAGTAATAATTTGTGTAAAATCATAAGAAATGATTTGTGATGAATTGGGATGAATGATTCCAAATTTGAAAAGATAAAAATAGATTTTTATCGAAATGAACTAGTTTTTAACTAGAATTAAAATCCCATTTATTTTTAAAATAAATAAAGAGGATTTGAAATGGTTTTAAAAGTAACCAGAATTTCCAATAATTGAATTGGAATGGATTTGAATCGAAATTTTCTTTGGAATATTTCAATGTTGGATTTCGTGATTATACAGATATTGTTATGGAAATTTGAAAGATATATTAATATCTTTATTTTCAATACGATATTTGTTTGTCGTAGAATTTGATATTGAATATAAGCCAATATATTTTCTACTCAGAGCCTTGTATTTAATTTCAAATGGGATTTGGGTTTGTTGTGAATGTTGTCTTCAATAACCCTGTTCTTAAACCCAGTTGAGAAAAAGATTAAATATTTTTATTTAGATTTAATGAAGTATACCAATTAAATGGTATTTAATTGGAATAGAATTTGAATTGATTTTTGGGGTTATCGTGAACGGTGTTTTAAATAACACTTGTTCTTTAACTCGATAATTAATGGAATGTGAATTGGGTTTATCATGAACTGTGTTTTAACGACATTCGTTCTTTAACCCGATTTACAGTGAAATGTGATTTGGAATTTATAAATCTTTTGTTAAGATTTAAAGGAGATTTTGCAAAGTAAAGTTTTCCAATTTAATAAAATAAATTGGAATGCAATGGAATTCGACTTGGTAATGATCGAAGTGAATTTTTGTGGAGGAAGACAACTAATATATCTGGAATTTAAAAGACTTTGCCGCTATTCCATTTATATTATTGGTCAGATATGGAAGTTTATATCGATTATATATATCGATTTGTTTTCCATGAAGATTCCATTGTAAATGGAATGTGATTTTTGGTTGTCGTGAATGGTATCTTTAATAACACTGTTCTTAGACCCAACGGAGTTAAGAAAATCAGAAACTAATTGGATATTAGTTAAGTTGAATGGTTTCTTGGGTATTGATCTGTTGTTGGTTTTGGCCTTCGGGGTTAACACTTCGGAAATTATTCACTTGTTAATTTACGGTAAAAGGCTGATGGAATAGAATGTGATTTTGGGTTTATCATGAATCATGTTTTAGATGACACTGGTTCTTTAACCCAGTAAAAGAGAGGATATTGATTTTTGGGAAGATTAAAACTAAGTGGAGTTTTAATGAATCTTTAATTAGATTTAAATGATCGAGAATGGAGTATCACCAGTTTTGCTCCAAAGCGATAGTTAAATCTTTAATTATATTTGAACGTGAAATGGTAATTGAATTTACCGATAACACCGTGGTGTTAGATATGGAGTATTACCAGTTTTTCTCCATGGGATGAATAGAGTGGGATTGGAAAATAAAATAAATGATTACTTCGGTGTGGTTCGCTAATCCCGGCTAGTTTGGAAAACCTTAACATGGTTTGAAGTGATATCCAAAGGAAGATTAAAGAATAAATTTAGAAGAATTTATCTTTGATAAAATTAATGGGAACCTTTCCCTAAGAATGTGAATATTTGAATAGAAGAATATTCTGAATTGGAATGAGGCGTATGTTGTGTTTGTGTAACACTTGTTTATTATATACGCGGGTTATTCAAAAAGGCCGGGTTTATACCCATTCTGAATAACTGATTCAACAATAAGTCGAAGATGAAGACGGTGGTTGAAGACCGGAGGTCTTCACATCGTTTGGATGATTATTGATGATTTTGATTGGGTTGTACACCCAAAAGGAGGGAATCAGTTGGTGATCGTCCAGACGTACTTGGAGATCGATGGATATGCAAGGAATAAGGTTCCTCCGATTTCGTTCAGACCCAGAACGAAAATGGACTATGTGTCTGACATTGGATTTTATTCTGTTTGATTGATTTCTATTAAATATATATCTGTTTGGCAGCGGAGAATTTATTCTCTTGCTTAACGCCCTTCTTTGAGATGTACGAGCTCAGAGGTTATATATTGATGGATATCAATCGCATGGAGTGAATTGCCTGTGTGGCATGCCTAAGTGGCAAATGATCAAGGCTTTTGTTGAAAAGCAAAGTCTTGTGGTTGATGATCAAAGCACGTCCTGTGTGGCATAGCTTTATGTATGGCGTTAATTCGCGAGCCTCACACCCCGGTATGAACCAGAAACGGGAGAGGATACAAGGAGAACATGCGTCTCTTTCTAGTTAGAGGTGGGGTCAATGACCTACCAACCCTGACATTTATATATTTTTCACCTGTGTAGTTGTTGGAATGCGAGGCGCCTCGGATATGGAGTCATTTGGCTCATTTACGCCCCATAGGGCGGGGAGACGTATTGTTCATGGTTTTATTTTAATCCGCTACGTGTGGAACCGCCCTGTGGCTCCTAAGTGCAGTTGCGGCTGTAGCCTGAGACATGGGCTAGATTGTCTCGAATTCGGTAAGGACTATCTTTTGCCTTGGTTCATGACGGAAATCCAATTTTGCAAATATGACATCGTGCGGTTTTGATTGTATACCTATATATGGAGACATAGTGGTATGGGGCTTTAATGCCGTCTATGATTGATACTTATGATTTGAAATTGTTTTTGAAACATATAAACTGTGACAACCCCAAACCCCTGTACTGACGATGGCAAGGGTAATATTTGGAATATAACACATAAGCAGATAATAGCAGAACATAATTAAATAAATACACCAGATAATGTACACATAATACACTGGATAAACATAATCATCAGAGTTACGCAGTATACAGGATCATACTTAGTACAAATACAGTTCAGCTATACATAAATGTCTACAGCGGAAAACAAACATAATATGTATAATAGGAGCTGAACAGCATAAAAAGAGATAAATGATAGAATACATCTTCAGCTCCAGCTATCCAGGAAGAGCCTGCTAAAACCTGAATACAAGGCTGCCCGTGTAGAAAGAGGAGCACCCGAGTTTGCAAGTGAAACAAACTACGAGTCAGTCATGGGACTGGTATGAGAAATCTACGTAACACATTTATAATATAGCTAATCACAGGGCCACGCCACTTTCGCAGAACAGGTTTACTCCATTGGATTGCCAGTGCTTTACAACAAGTAAATCTTTTAAACATCGCAATGCTTTTTATAAAAATGAAGCATTATAAGACTCAGTTCCCATCACACAATGCAACGCAAACCGGAGGATAGAGTTTTACCTTATAATGTCCAAAATATGCTTAATATGAATAAAACAAAAGAATTTGATATTATTACTAGTGTTTATATGTTTCAAAAACAATTTCAATCATAACTATCAATCATAGACGGCATGGGTACCATATATCATGTCGCCATATATATATATATATATATATATATACAATCAAAACCGCACAGTGTCGTATTTGGAAAATGGATTTCCGTCATGAACCAAGGCAAAAGATAGTCCTTACCGAAGACTCTCTAGCCCGAGCCTCCGGAACAGCCGCAACTGCACCTTGTAGCGACAGGGCCGGTCCACTCGATGTGGATTATAGTGCCTGAACAATGCGTTTCCCCGCCCTTTGGGGCGTAAATGAGCCAACGAATGACTCCATCGGTCCCGGATCGATCGATATAACCGAGGTGGCTCGCAATAGCAACAACCACACAGGTGAAAATAATATGAATGTCGGCCAGTTTAAGCACTGACACCACATACTGGGGTGTGAGGCTCGCGAATTCACGTTATACACAAAGCTATGCCACATAGGCCGTGCTTTGATCATCAACTACAAGACTTTGCTTTTCAACAGAAGCCTTGATCATCTGCCACTTGGGCATGCCACATAGGTAATTCACGCTATGCAATCGATTTCTATCGATATATATAACCTCTGAGCTCGTATGTCTCAGAGAAGGGCGTTAAGCAAGAGAATAAATTTTCCGCCACTAAACAGATATATATTTAATAGAGATCAGTCAGCACAGAACAAAATCCAATGTTAGACGCACAGTCCATTTACAAGTTCGTTCTGGGTCTGAACGAAACCGAAGGCACTATATACCTCGCATACCCATCGATCTCCAAGCACGTCTGGACGATCACCACTTATTATCTATATTTAGGGATGCCTCCCAAGCAAGACATCAGTTACCATCCAACCGAGGTGAAGATCTCTGGTCTTCAACCACCGTCTTCATCATCGACTTCTTATCGACGATCAATTATTTGAAATGAGATTTAACTCGGTCTTTTCAAATAATTCACGTATATTTAGAATTTAAATCAATTCATTTCAATGGTTAAATTATTCGACAACAATACATGCCAAACACATTCAACCATCAAATATCACATAAACCAAGAAAATTCAGTTTATTTCCATTCCATATCGTTTATAATATTTTATCACTATTTATCGCTATTTTTATTTGTTTAAAAATAGCCATTTCATTCAAACGATGCTTCGGGCCATAACGCGGCCGTGGCGTTGTTTTTCTTCAGATTTGATTTACATATATCTGAAAACCTAACCATTGGATCTTCACAAATTTTATATCATTAGAAAGATCTTTTCAAAACGAATCCAACGGTTTCAGTTTTGGGAAAATCCGACGGTCGGATCTCCCGGTACACTTGTTTGAAGTTTCGATTTCAAAATACGAACTGCAGCGTCGTTATTCGATTTAATTTAATTATATTTATATAGATATATAAATATTATCGATTCTGGCGCTGTTTTTCTTCAGATTTGAATTAAACATTCCAGACAATCCAACCGTTGGATCTTCACAAAGTAGGTGTCGTTGGAAAGATATTTCCAAGGCGAACCCAATGGTTTCGGTTTCGGGAAAATCCGATGGTCGGATCTCCCGCACTAATCGTTTGAAATCACGATTTCAAAACACGAACGACAGCTTCATTATTCGATTTATTTTAATTATATATATATAATTTATTCTCTGATTTCAAAACAATATTATTTTCATACATTTGATAAAAATGGTATTTTTATCCAACTGACATTTATTTCAACACTTCACTATTTTTCACACTTCACGTATATAATAAAAATGTGATTTTTTTATTGTAAAACAATTTATTTCAAATCACGACTATTTTATATCGTTCATATAGATGATAAAAATATGATTTTTATTATAAAACAATTTCTTTCAAAACACGACTATTTTATATAGTTCATATAGATGATAAAAATATGATTTTTATTATAAAACAATTTATTTCAAAACACGACTATTTTATGTTGTTCATATAGATGATAAAAATATGATTTTTATTATAAAACAATTTATTTCAAAACATGGCTATTTTATATAGTTCATATAGATGATAAAAATATGATTTTTATTATAAAACAATTTATTTCAAAACATGAATGTCGTTTAACACATGAATTTCTATTCAACACATGAATTTCGATTCTACACATGAATTTCTATTCAACACACGAATATAGTTTCAACACATGAAAATAATTCTAACACATGAATATTATTGAAAAATTCGGCAGCATAACGGCAGGGTAGTTAAAACCGGGACCGTCCCTAGTACGGCTCCTCGCTCTACCTTAAAGCCTCACAACTTTTGACAATGTGGATTTCATGCATCAAGTTCGCATGCAGGCGCCATGTTTATTTTCTTTTCCACAAACTAATCCTATGTGGTTTCAACCAAATAATTCTCAACCACAAACGGGTATTTTTCAACCACAATCAATCAATTTCAACCACAAACAATTCTAATCAACGATTCACTATCAACCAATTTTCACACCAATCACAACTAATAAATATCTTCCATGGTTTATGGACGAGGGGCGTATATATATATATATATGTATATATATATATAAGTATATTTCACTTTTATTTCAACACATATATAATTTTTACAACGCATATATAACTTATACATCGAGCATACAACTTATACAACGTTTATACATGAGGTGTACAATGCTTATATAACTCATACTTCGAATATATAATTTATACATCGTCATTTCCATATCGTTTATAATTCAGAAATCTCACATTGGGTTTCACTCCACCAAAAATAGCAGAAGGCTCAGAAAAATATGCGGTCGCTTCTAGAATGTAGAAGACGTTCTCACGAGTCCACTATCTCTTGTTTCACTGAATTTCGTCAAGAAATGAAAAAGGTATGATTTTTACAGTGAAATCATAAACCGTAGTGCTTTAAAGTGCTATTAAATAGTTTAATATAATTTAAACCGTTGCCTCTCTAAACCTGTTCAAAACTAGGTTTTGATTTAAATCCCAATCCGTAGCACTAGGTGGAAATCGAGTTGTACTACGCCATAGAGGGTCGAAAGGCGCACGGATCGAGGGTGGTGTGGTTCCGATCGACAGCGGATCCTGGACGTGGCGGCGCTCGAAAGTCCCAGTCATCCTGGGCTTGGATCTCGCTCCGCACGACACGATAGAGCGCAAGGTTTATATGAATTTGAAGCACTCGAAAATCTCTACAGAACTCTCAACTGGGTCGAGGTGTTTAGTGGAGCGAATTGGAAGAAATCGGCCTGGGAAGTATTGAATAACTTCCGCCGTCGCTGGAGGGTTTAGTCGGGGAGAGAGAATATGAAGTGGACCAATGATATTTTTTATATTTATATATTTTAAAAATCCAAAAATACCCCTTATCTCATATCAACTCCAATCCAAACCCAACGACTATCATCCCTAGCTAAATACCCCCATTTCAAACACAATGGGATATGTTTCGTAGGCCCATTCGACTGTTTCAGTCAGTTTTCCTTCAAATTAAAATATAAAACATTCAATATTTAATTTGAATGTACATTTCAATTTGCCAGGGCCACATACTGATTCTAAAAATTCCCGAAAAATAAATCTAGCTATGTTTTAACAATACGGTCCCAACAAAACTAGTTTTGTCGAATTCTGAGACCGTTTGAAAAATGGCCCTTTTCCGGTCGATTTAATTTAACAAAATCGACCAAACACATTTTCCTTTGCCACGCTCACATACTAGCTTCAAATATTATGAAATTTGAAACCTAGCAATAATTTGACATCCAGGATCCAACAAAAGAGGTTTCGTCGAATTCCGAAGTTGTTTGCAAAATGGCCATTTTCACGGGCTATATAAACTCTATAGCGACCTTTCTGAAAATTCATTTGTCCATAACTTTTGCTTCCCGCTACGAAACTTCGATTTTTCAGTTTCGATAGAAAGATATTCACTAACTGATTTAAATATTTTTGGTTTCACTAAAATCCGTTTTGTTTTGCACCCGGTACAGTCATTCAAAGTTTGAATTCAAATTTTGAAACTACCGAGCCATTTCAGGCCTTGTTTATAGTTAGAATTAATTATATTTATTTTCAACCATCGATTCAAATATACTTTTCGTCGTTATTATTTAAAATATTTATTTTAAATATTTTAAATTAACTAAAATAGCCAAATTAAAAATTTTAAATTGGCTCAGATTTTCCGGGTTGTTACATAAACACTAGTAATAATATCAAATGCTTTTGCTTTATTCGTATCAAGCATATTTTGGCTATTATAAGGTAAAACCCTATCCACCGGCTTGTGTTGCGTTGTGTGATGGGACCTGGGTCTTATAATAGCTTCATTATTCTTTATTTAGAATTGCATTATTGTTTTATGCACTGGTATTCTTGGGAGGAAACCCGTTCTATGTTATACGGCATGGTCCCTTGATTTACCGAACTTTAAAATGAAGATTAATAACTATTTTAGTTATCACTCCAGTCACATGACTGACATGGAGTTTATTGTTTTAACCTAAACTCTGGGTGCCCCTATTTTCCACATGGGCAGCTAGTACTTTTGGTTTTGCAGATTTATATTCACAGGATCCTGATTTACAGTTGGAATGATACTCAGAAAGCTCTGTATCCGTTTATCTCTTTCATTTGTATTTTGTATTATTTTCTGCTGCTATGTAATGTATTGTAATCTCTTATATTTTTCTGATGTGCAATATTTATTCGTACTCTGTATATTCTTGTATTCTAATGGAATTGTTTTAATAAACAATGAAATGATCTTCTGTTTGTGTTAGGGCTGCACACAACCCATATCCAACCCGACCCAACCCACCAACCCGACCCAACCCACATAAACCCAACCCAACCCATCCTAGTTCGGGTCGGATATGGGTTACAATTTGTAACCCATACTATATGCGGGTCGGGTTTGACATTTTGTTCAACCCAACCTCATTTTAACCCAACCCAAACCTATTTAAAAAAAACTAATTTAATATCCATCCAATTAAAATTAGAATAGTATAATCCTAGAATAATGTTTATGTATTCTACAATAAATGTACAAAAGATATATTTCATGTCAATCCAAACTAGATAGAATTTGATAAATATATTTTAAAGAGCATTTTAATGTATTTTAAAATGAAACACTTGCTCAACTATGTAGTAAATCAATTTCATATGATGTGTTTTACAATGAAATTTTAATTATATGTCTTGTAATGAATCGGTTATTTTAAATGCATTATGCTAGCTAAAATCTGATATATTATGCTGAATATTTTAATATAATTTTTAGAAAAAATCCCTCATATTCTCATTTTTTATTGTATTCAAGTGACCCAACCCAACCTTAATTAACCCGACCCAACCCATACTTCAACCCAACCCATATCCAACCTCATATAGGGTCGGGTACGGGTTGAGCTACCTTAAACCCATACCTATGCGGGTCGGATAAAGTATTTGGTCTAACCCGACCCAACCCATACTTTGTGCAGCCCTAGTTTGTGTTCTGATCTGTCTTGTCCCCAAAGTATCCGCACTTTCCTTCATGGGGAAGTTACGGGTCCTTATATCCATAGTATAAGACAATCTATTTTACATAAGTCCATAATTGCAAGATTTTTTTAATTTCTTTAAGTTGGCTGTTAGTGCGCAATTCGATAAAACCCCTATTCTGCACCAATCCATTCATTCTTGTAATGATGTTTTCTACGTTAATTTCAAATCAACCTATGGAAATACTTCCATTTTCTTAACCAATCAATGTAGCTTTTTCTTAACTTCCAAACTATCCTTTTTATCCCTAAACTAATAAGTTAGTTCCATTATGATTAGCCCTTTTAAATATTCTTCTATCAGCAAGTTCCTTTTTAACACCGACCTTTCTCAACTACCCAGCTGAATGGTTTTGTAAATTAATCAAATTTCAACCTGTAAAGGAAAGCTTAGATATAATGCCTTATAACTAAACTAAAAAGATAAATATTTACAAAGAGTCAATGGAAGGTTGTAACTGACTGTAGGGATATTTAATTTCCAAAAGTAACTTTTGATTTCTGAAATATGCATTTTCTTTTGAAAAATGTTTCTTTTAAAACAAAATTTTAATGATCTTGGTAGCCTTGGGCTCCGATACCAAATATAACACCCCACCTTTCTTAATGTCACACGTATAAGGATTTCATTAAGAAAGTAAGGAGCATTATACGTATAAAGACATAAAACATCACAGAAACTAAGATTTCACAAGACATAAAATAATAAATTTACAGCGGAAGAAGAAACTTCATTTTGATAAAATACAAAACCATCTTTGTTTCATTTAACCAAACAGTTATAAAATGACAAGTCTCAAAATCTCAATCAAAAATAACATCAGAGTAAAATAATATTATCCCATAATTATAGTCAAAAGGATACAACCTACCCTTGGAAAGGGAAGAGGAAGTAATCCCACTTGCAGAAATCTGTCACGACAAAGCAATTTGAATTATGTACTTTCTCCCTGTAAGCCTGGGGAAAAAAGAGAAAAGAAGAAATGAAATGGGTCAGACATAAATCCTGTGAGCTGCTATGATTACTAGCTCGACTTGCTAAGTTAAGTAAAACAGATAAATAGTGGTTCTAGTGTCATAAAAGGGTAAGTGTCTGCACATATGTAAAGGTGAACAGTAACTGATATGAACAGTTAATAAGTACTGGCTATTCTTATAAAAAAACAACGATGAAACAGATAATAATAATAATTAGATCAGGCAGATTGACTGTTTTGCACTTCTACAGATTCAGAAAAAAAAATTAGGAAGGATTTTTCTTAGTGCTACCCATTCATCGACTCCCTAAACAAACACGAATAACCTATGTTAGCTATGGCATTCGAGGATATCAGTCCTGAACCCATCAATTTTAAAAGATACAGTCCTACCTACTAGTGTTACAGTGTTTTAACTTCCTCCATCAGACCGACGCACACTCATGACTCTACTGGAGCGCGCCCGTACCCTACTCCAGAATTTGAACCTCTTACAATCATCCATCAGTAAAGCGTGCCCTGGGCTTTACCTAGTATGAGGCTCGTTTGATAACAGGAGGGTACTGATTGATATGGATTCTAGGAAAACATCAAATTGACACAAGCCACCCCTAGACTTGTCCCCTAACCTAGAATTTTAAGAGTTTCCTAAATATTTTAACAGTAGACATGGACCTTTAGCTTATTAATCAGACAGGTTTAACTTAGCAGGTTTAAGTTCATTAATAAGCTTAATATAACCCTATGTTGTATTCCACGGTTGTAAATGACATTTCTATTAAATGTAACAACCCTTCCCCAAAATATACAGGAACCTGCTGAGATGTTTACAGATTAGATAACATGTTTAACTTGGTATACATCGGATTCTCATATTTTCCCATGACATATTTACTTAATATTCAATAAAGTATATCTTATTCTGATTCGCACGTTTTCCACTTTCATGTTAATGTTCAATTAAATACCATTAATTCCAATTAATATGTTTTCCTATGCAGATTATTAATGTCATATTAAGTATAATTAACATGTTTTCCGAATTAACGTCAAATTAACATACTTTCCAGATTAACGTCAAATGAACATGTTCCAAAACTAGTGTCAAATGAACATAAATGAAAAACTAACATGTTTTCCCAAATATATGTTAATTGAACATATTTTCCAATTTAATGTCAAACTAACATGTTTACAAATTAATGCCAAATAACATGTTCTCCAATATCAATGCCAAATTAACTTGTTTACAAATTGATGTCAAATAACATGTTTTCCAAATGAATATAAATGTCTAATTAACATGTTTTTTTCCAAATTAACATCAAATGACCATAAATGTCTAATTAACATGTTTTCCCAAATTAACACTAAGTGAACATAAATGTCTAATTAACATGTTTTCCCAAATTAACATTGAATGAACATAAATGTATAATTTATATGTTTTCCCAAGTTAACATTAAATGAACATAAATGTCTAATTAACATGTTTTCCTAATCAATGTCATATTAACAAGTTTACAATCAATGTCAAATAACATGTTTACCTACAACATGTCTACTTAATATAATTAAGTTCAACCTATTTCGATTCACATGTTTACATATTCTTCCTTTATAATAATCCATATTCATCGTCCATGATTCACAAATTCCAATATGCCCAATTCCCTTTTTTAACGTTAATTCATATTATTCCAATTCTACGCAACTCAAATGGTAAAGGCCTAATATGATTGTAAATAAACAATGATAGAAAGGGGATACAGAAGAAGAATGTCCATCTAAACAAATAATAACTGCAAAAGGAGTAGGTATTGATGGCAATTAAAATGAACAATAAAGTGTAAAAGATTAACCTTTTAAACATTGATACTTTCAGATCCAATATATTTTACAGTCAAAAAATCCTTTTCATTTGGATTGCTAATAACTACTACTATTATTTTATCTATTTTAACATTAAATTAGAAAAAAAAAATCTGAAAATCACAGTAATACTCACATAAAATTGTTGTAAATCCATAAAAAGGCCTTTGAAAAAGAAGTTGAAGCAGAATATCCTTTTAGATTTATAATTTGATGGCACCCAGATTTTTTCCCAATTTATTTTCAGAACATTATATATGGAGGCTAAGAAGATGAAGAGAATAGACGTGGGAGAAAGAGTGAGGGTTGGTAACCATTTTATAGTAGAATTAGTGTCCACGTTCATTAGATTTATTGTCCAAGTTCAATGTATTTTACACACAAGCAATTATCCATAACCAGGCTCGAAGGTGGGTCGACCCACCTTAGACATGGGTCGACACCTGGGTCGACCCTTGTGTCGACCCAATTAAGGGTTGAGCTGCCCATTTACCATTGTTTTATTTTCTATTTATTAATTAAATTCTGTAGTTTAATCTCAAATTTTAATCGATCATAACTTGTTCGATTTACGCAAATTAAAAGTCTATCCGAATCAAAATTTCGTAACGGACGCAACAGAAAAATCTATTTGACTCAATTCTCAATAATTTTTATTAATATTTATTTTATCAGTTTATTTCTCGATTAATTAATCAATGAATTAATTATTTCTTGTCAAAAAATTGGATTGTTACAAAAAATTGCTTATAAATTGGTTAGATAACGTTTTATAATCACATACGATAGTTACTTCTCACAAACTAGTCGAAAACGACTAATCCAACAATAACTAATCCAAAAATATAGTCTTAGGTAAGATTATTTCACTTACTTATTTCAAAAACAACACTATGTTGGTTTGCCCTATTTAAGAATTTAGAAATTCTTATCGATACCATGGCTTCTCACATAACAATCAGAATTCATAAATACTCAACAAACCAGATTAACATAATATATAACACATGCTTTTATAAAAATGTATGTATATTAAAGTACGTACACACACTCAACTCCTAATACAACACACCATTACCCTATCTCTAAATGAGTTAGCCCCAATAGGCTTGGTATTCTCTTAACCAAAGATATGATACCAACTGTAACGACCCACCATTTTAAATGATTTAGATCGACAATAAACCATACATGACTACCCCAAAACCATTCAAAATGGAAGATTGTTAATGTGGATTTAAAATATAAGTGAAATGACATGAACTCGCCTTTAAGGGAAAGCCAGTTTGAGTTGAGAACACGACAAATCAGAATATAAACAGAAGAACATTTCATTGCTTATTACAACAATTACATCAGAGTACAATACTATATAGAGTATGAATAAATAATGTACATTTGACAAATATCATAAATTTACATATTACAATGCAGTGGAAAATAATACAAGACACAACTGAAAGAGATACACGGATGTAGAGCTTTCCGAATATCGTTCCATCTGTAAACCAGGATCCTGTGAAAATAATATCTGCAAACCCAAAACTACTAGCTGCCCATGTGGAAAATAGGGGCACCCAGAGTTTAGGTTAAAACAATAAACTCCAGGTCAGTCATGTGACTGGTGTGAGAACTAAAACAGTTATTTAAAACTTTACTTTAAAATTTGGTAATTCAAGGGACAACGCCTATAACACGGAACGGGTTTCCTCCAAAGAATACCAGTGCATAGAGTAAACAGCGCAATGTTTTTTGGAAAAATGAAGCTATTATAAGATCCAGGTCCCATCACACAATGCAACGCAAGCTGGAGGATAGGGTTTTACCTTATAATTGCCAAACATGCTTTGTACGTTTAAAACAAATCATTTTGATACTATTATAGTGTAAAGTGTATGAAAACAACTCCAAATATAATTGTATCAATCATAGACGGCATAGTATCCCATGCTACTATGTCGCCAATACTAGGCTTTACAAATAAAACTGAATGCCACGTACTGGAAATTGGATTCCATCTATGAGTCGACGCCAGGGATGGCTCCTCACCGCTTCGAGACACTCTAGCCAATGTCTCAGGACTACACACTCTGGGCAACCCTTGGATCAGTTCGATCGGTCCTCTTTTACGTTTGAGGATTATTATTCCTGAACACATGTTTCCCCGCCCTATGGGGCATCTATGAGCCAGATGACTCAATATCCATCAGCTACGTCGAGATCGATATATCCGGGGCGCCTCGCAATCCAACAACCACATATGTAAAATGTCTGGGCTCCATACCATGACACCACTCCTAGTTAGAAAGAAACGTCATGTTCTCCCAGCGGTTCGATCCCGTTTTGACTCATATCAAGGTGTGAGGCTCGCGAATTAACGTTATACACAAAGCTATGCTATATTAAAGCCATGCTTTGATCATCAACCACAGGACTCTTCTTTTCAACAGAAGCCTTGATCATCTGCATCTCAGCATGCCATATTAACAATTCACGCGATGCAACTGATGTCTATCGATATATAACCTCTGAGCTCGTACGTCTCACAGAAGGGCGTTAAGCAAGAGAATTAATTCTCCGCCGCAAAACAGATATATATATAATAGAGATCAATCAACACAGAATAAAATCCAATGTCAGACACACATCCATTTACTAGTTCGTTCTGAGTCTGAACGAAACCGGAGGCACCTTATTCCTCGTCCCGTGTCCAATACAGGAGAGAGGTCCTCGCATATCCGGTCGATCTCCAAGTACGTCTGGACGATCACCACTTATTACCTTGTCTTGGGTGTACAGCCCAATCAAGACATCAGTAATCTCCGGCCTTTAACCACCGTCTTCATCTTTGACTTATCGTCGAATCAGTTATTCAGAATGGATATAAATCCGGCCTTTCCGAATAACTCACGTATATAATAAACAAGTGCTATAAAAACACAACATACGCCTCATTCCAATTCTGAATATTCTTTTATTTAAATATTCATATCCTTTGGGAAAGGTTCCCATTAATTTTATCAAAGATAAATTCTTTAAATTTATTCTTTAATCTTCCTTTGGATATCAATTCAAACCATATTAAGGTTTATCCAAACTAATCGGGATTAGTGCACCTTACCGAAGTAATACTTTGTTTAATTTTCGAATCCTAATCTATTCATCCCATGGAACAAAACTGGTAATATTCCAATCTAACACAACGGTGTTATTGGTAAATTTAGTTACCATTTCATGTTCAAATCAAATTAAAGATTTAATTATCGCTAGGAGCAAAACTGGTGATACTCCATTCTCGATCATTTCCCAAATTTGATAATTTAAATTGTCAATTCCCATTTCAATCTAGATTAAGATTCATTAACACTCCACTTAGTTTCAATTTTCCCAAAAATCAATATTTATGATTATTTAACTTTGGAAACACTAACACGCCGCATCGAAAATCTACACCGTACTATTGATTTCTACCAATATATAACCTCAAAGCTCGTACGTCTTAGAGAAGGGTATTAAGCAAGCGAATTTATTCTCCTCCACCAAAGAGATATATATTTAGCAGTGATCAACCATAAAGTTCGATATACAATGTTAGACATGTTATCTTGTCTTTTACTGGGTTAAAGAACTAATGTCCTTTAAAACACAGTTCACAATAAACCAAAATCACATTCCATTAATTATGGAATCCTCATGAAAAACAGATCAAGATATATAATCGATATCAATTTCCGTATCCGACTAATAATATAAATGGAATAACGACAAAGCCTTTTAAATTCCATATATATTAACAGTCTTCCTCCATAGAAGCTCATTTCGATTATTATCAAATCGAATTCCATTCAATTCCAAATTAATCTATTAAATTGGAAAATTTTACTTAGGAAAATTCCCTTAAATCTTAATAAAAAGATTTATAAATTCCAAATCACATTTTATTGTAAATCGGGTTAAAGAACGAATGTCATTTAAAACACAGTTCACAATAAACCCAATTCACATTCCATTATATTCCAATTAAATGTTAATTAATTGGAAACACTAATAATCTTAATTAAAAGATTTATTCTTTCCACACAGGGTTTAAGAACAGTATTATTTAAAACACCATTCACGACAAACCCAAAATCCAATTCAATGTTAAATACAAGGCTCTGAATAGAAATTATATCGACTTATATTCAATTTCAAATCCTGAAATCAACAAATATCGTATTGGGAATGATGATATATATCTTCCAAATTCCTCCACAATATCCGTATAATCACGGAATCCAATGTCGAATATTCCAATGATAATTTCGATTTAAATCCATTCCAATTCATATATTGGAAATTCTGGTTATTTTAAAACCATTTTGAATCCAATTTATTTACTTAAAAACATTGGGTTATAATTCTAGTTCATAACTAGTTCATTTTGATAAAATATATTTTTGTCTTTACAAACATGGAATTTTTCACCCAGATTCTTTTCAAATCACTTATTATGATTTTACACAAACTATTGATATTTTTTATAATTTTAAGAAGGCCCATACAGTCGATTTCCATAAACGGTCATCGAACTACACTTATAGTGACCTTTTCCAAATTTGATTTGGACATAATTCCAAATCCAACCATTAGATTTCAAATCTCTTAAATTCGTTGCAAAGCTCCAATACGAACCTATCGGTTCCATTTTAGGAGAATTCGATGGTCGGATCTCCCGTAATGTCTATTCGAAGTCAATGGACGAAATTCGCGAACTACCGCGGCGCGGCGCGTTCTATTCAGGCCATTATATATATATATATATATATATATATATATATTATATACTTCGTCGATTTCCATTTAAAACATATTTTATAAATATTTTAAATTCGTTTTCAAAACGATTTCAACTTCATATTAAATTTCAAATCAAAATTGAATATTCCATATCATTAATATATAAATGATAATATTTTCCAAACATTAGATTTTAAAATCACTTCCTTTTTGACATTCATTATAAAACTGAATAAAATCGATATAAATATTGTTCACGTCAAAATGGTGTTAATGTAATTAACATGGCTTTATATATTCAAATATTTTTGTGTCCATCTCAAATTGGACATCAAAATCATATTTTGATCCATTACTGAATATTATTTTAAAATATTCCTTATTTTAAAATATTCATTTTTTAAAAATATTTGTTCTTTCTGAATTGGAATCAGACACAGTCAATTACTATATAATTTTATTTATATGGATTTCATACGCACATGTACACAACAGTAATCAAACACAGTCAACCATCATTCAGAGTGCATTACACAACTGCATAAGTGTTAAATATAAATAATCAACGCTTACAACAGTCTATCAACTAATTGATTGACATATAACTAAATATTGGGATTAGTGTATGTCCAATATCATCCCCATACCCGCGTGGGGTTTTCAAACAACAAACATTGATTATTATTTTTGCAGTTGGGCTATGTGTAACATATATTGTCCCAATCAATATCAGTTAAATGTGTGTATATAAACAAATCGTCCAATTTGTAAATGAATATTTATTTTATTCATATACACGTTAAAAATTATATTTTTAACTATAAAATATTTATTTCATCTCATGAATATTTTATACATTTCATTTATACAATAAAAATGATATTTTTATTGTTCTAATATTTTTAGAAAATTTTGGCAGCATAACGGCGCGATACTAGAACCGGAATAAGGTCTAGCCTTATCCCTCGCCTAATAATGGCTCGCGCCATGTACATACCAATTATAATCAATTCAATTCATTTCCCAAACCAAATTCAAAGTACTAAACCAAACAACCAAGCAAACATGGTTTCAAACAAAGGTGTCGGGTGCTACTAAGAACCGTCTGCATCCTAGTATATATTTTTAACTAGAAAAAAAATTAAAGTGAAAAGTTCTCACCTTTGGAATCCACTCCGCCGTGCCTTTATTGTCGCTCAGATTCGCTGTTCTAATTCCAACGCAATCTGTTTAATGAAATTTATATTAAAAATAATATTTTTAACAACGCTACTATATATATAAAAATCACATTTTTATGACGCTACGTGTATATAAAAGATTATATTTTTATATCGCTACATGTATATAAAAGATTATATTTTTATATCGCTACATGTATATAAAAGATTATATTTTTATCTTGCTATCTATATAGTAAAAATCATATTTTTGTTATTGTGCGGTCTACATAAAAATTACTTCTTTTTATAACTAAAAATCATTTCTTTTTATGATTAAAAATCCTAACTTTATGTAATTAAAAATCTATACTTCTTACGAATAAAAATCTAAACTTTATACGAATAAAAATCTGTACTTCAAATGAATAAAGATCTAAACATTATATGAATAAAAATCTAAACTTCATATTGATAAAAATCTAAACTTTATATGAATAAAAATCTATATTTCATATTGATAAATATCTAATCTTTATATTGATAAAAATCTAATCTTTATAGATTGTTATTCTATATAAAACAATGCTATGTAAATATAAAACTGAATTTTTTCTTCATAACATTGTATATATAAATTAATTAAAATTACCTTTTCTTTTTCACCGTTGACATGGTGGCCGGATAGGGCAATGGGGGTGGCGCGGACCAGACATGGCTGGGGGGAAGCGGAGCTGACCTGAGGTAGCTGGGGTTTGGACTGGCAGCGGTGTTCTTTTAGAGTTTTTTTTTGGGGGGGGGGGGGGAGGGGGTTCGAATGGAGAAGGGGAAAGAGGAGGTGCGAGAGGAGGAGAGGGTGTTCAGGGACCGCGACCGAAGGCGCGGCGGCCTGGTTGATGTGGCGGCGCGGATCTCGATGGGGAGGGCTCCGTCGTTCTTCGCTTTTTTTATTCTTTTATCTGATCGAAGGATTTTGGGGGAAGAGAAAGGGTTGACCCCCCTTTATAAATATATGTATTTAATTTATTTTTATTTCCAAAAAGTTGATTTTTCATTCCATCTCCAAATCGAACCCACCGACTGTCGTCCCTAGCTAATTACCCTTATTCCGAACGCAATGGGATATGTTTCGTGACCCAATTCGGCTATTACGATCAATTTTAATTTTAATTAAAATATAAATCAATATATATTCAATTTAAACGCACATTTTAATTTACTGGGGCCACCTACCGACTCCAAAAATTTCAACAAAATAAATCTAGCTTTGTTTTGACGATACAGTCCTAACAAAACCAATTTCGTCGAATTTGGAGATCGTTTGAAAAATGGTCATTTTTCAGTCTATTAAATTCAAACTGAATTGACCAAACATGTTTAAACTCACCGCGCTCACATATTGATTCCAAAATTATGAAAATTGGAATCTAGCAATAATTTGACATTTCGGATCCAACAAAAGTGGTCTTGTCGAAAACGGAGGTCGTTTGAAAAATGGCTATTTTTAAGGGCTATATTTCCATAGCGGCCATTCTGAATTTTCAACTGGATATAAGTTTTTATTCCCGCTATGAAATCTGGATTTTTCATATCTGTTGGAAAGAAATTTTCAAATAGATTCAAATATTTCTGGTTTTACAAAAATCCGATTTATTTTGAATCCTGTAAATTCATTTGAAATTTGAAATCGAATTTTCAAACTAGCATGCCATTACCAATTCCTTTTATTTTTAAAATAAATATTTATTTTCTAACTTCGATTTAAATTAATTTATACGTTCCAATTCTATTCAAAATAAATTTCTAGTTGTTATTATTTAAAATAAATCATTTTAAATATTCAAAATCCGTTAAAATTGCTAAAAAGGATTAAATTGGTTCCGGTTTTCTGGGGTGTTACAATCTCCTCCACTTAAAATCTTTTCGTCTTCGAAAAGGAATGAAGGTGAAAGTTGTTTTACTAATCAACTCAACTTTCATTCTGGCTTTCATTCTTCAACTTTTCAGTTTCTTAGAATTTTCCAATTCTTTAAAAATTTGGCTAACACCCTAAATTTTAGAAAAATTTCGCCATAACCTCCTTTGTACGGGGAGACATTTAAAACCGCAACTAGCCACGCAGGGCCCTCATCGTCCAAAAATAAAAAGAAAAAGCAAAGCGGCTAGCTAATCGGCTCATAAAATCATCCAAACCCTAGAAATATAGTAAGCATGTACTATTTGTTGGGCATACTATTTTATTCCTCTTCTCTAGCCACCTTGCTATGACCTGTTCACACATATATATATGTACATGCAAGCATTTTCCAAACAATTTTCAACTCAATTTCAGATTTGATATAATTTGGCTAAATTTACTTTCCTTCACGTGTTGGTTTAAATTAATAATCACATAACACAATCAACAATCAATTAGTTGATTAACATTTCAAACACATAACTTTAATACATAGTCAAAAATCACATTTTTGGTGCCATATCAAAAAAATAAATTCTAACTATGTTTTTGGTTTTCACACCAGTCAATTGGAAATATATAGATATCTCACTTTCAAAACTCGAATATAAATTTTGATGATGAAGCTTCAATCATCAGAATCATCTCCGGGTGACTATAGTATGATTCTCTATCTATCTAGTATATTTGAGGATTTGAATTATCATATACACGCTAGTTAGCCGTATATGCAAAATATCTATATACTTGATTGTCCAAATTCAATAAAAAATAATAATATTCAAATACGTATAATAAGATTTAAATTTTCAAAACAAAATTTGTTTTCATTTTTATTTTTAATAAATAATACTCTTCAAACTTGTTCTAGGATACTACCGATCCTATCTCTAATGAGTAATTCTCATTGGATATTACTAATCCAATCTCTGATGGATTCTTTCGTTCGGTTCTAATTTGTCTTGTTCTCGAGCACTGTAAACCAAAGCTCTGATACCAAAATGAAACGACCCGAACTCGCCCTTAAGGGAAAGCTCGGATTGAGTTGAAAACATGAAAATCAGAACACAAACAGAAGAACATTCCATTGCTTATTACAACAATTACATCAGAGTACAAGACTATACAGAGTATGAAAAAATAATATACATTTGATAAATATCATAGATTTACAAATTACAGCGTCGTGGAAAATAATACAAAACACAACTGAAAGAGATACATGGATACAGAGCTTTCCAAATATCATTCCAGCTGTAAACCAAGATCATGTGAATATAATATCTACAAAACTAAAACTACTAGCTGCCCATGTGGAAAATAGGGGCACCCAGTGTTTAGGTTAAAACAATAAACTCCAGGTCGTCATGTGACCGGTGTGAGAACTAAAACAGTTATTTAAAACTTTACTTTAAAATTTGGTAATTTAAGGGACCACGCCGTATAATACGGAATGGGTTTCTCCCAAGAATACCAGTGCATAGAATAAGCAACACAATGCTTTTTGAAAAAACGAAGCTATTATAAGACCCAAGTCCCATCACACAATGCAACGCAAGCCGGAGGATAGGGTTTTACCTTATAATAGCCAAACATGCTTGGCACGTTTAAAGCAAATCATTTTGATACTACTATAGTGTAAAGCATATGAAAACAACTTCAAATATAAATGTATCAATCATAGACAGCATAGTATCCCATGCTACTATGTCGCCAATACTAGGCTCCACAAGTAAAACCGAATGTCACGTACTGGAAATTGGATTCCATCTATGAGTCGAGGCCAGGGATGACTCCTCACCACTTTGAGACACTCTAGCTAATGTCTCAGGACTACACACTCTGGGCAACCCTTTGATCGGTTGGGTCGGTCCTCTCTTACGTTTGAGGATTATTATTCCCGAACACACGTTTCCCCAACCTATGGGGCGTCTGTGACTCAGATGACTCAATATCCATCGGCTCCGTCGAGACCGATATATCTGAGGCGCCTCGCAATCCAACAACCACATAAGTAAAACGTTTGGGCTCCATACCATGACACCACTCCTAGCTAGAAAGAAACGTCATGTTCTCCCAGCGGTCCGATCCCATTTTTGACTCATATCGAGGTGTGAGGCTCACGAATTAACGCTATACACAAAGCTATGCTATATTAAAGTCGTGCTTTGATCATCAACCACAAGACTCTTCTTTTCAACAGAAGCCTTGATCATCTGCATCTCAGCATGCCACACTAACAATTTATGCCATGCAACTGATGTCTATCGATATATGACCTCTAAGCTTGTTCGTCTCAGAGAAGGGCGTTAAGCAAGAGAATAAATTCTCCGCCGCAAAACAGATATATATTTAATAGAGATCAATCAACACATAATAAAATCCAATGTCAGACACACATCCATTTACTAGTTCGTCTGGGTCTGAACGAAACTGGAGGCACCTTATTTCTCATCCCGTGTCCAATACAGGAGAGAGGTCCTAGCATATCCGGTCGATCTCCAAGTACGTCTGGATGATCACCACTTATTACCTCATCTTGGGTGTACAGCCCAATCCAGACATCAGTAATAATCCAAACGATGTGAATACCTTTGGCCTTCAACCACCATCTTCATCTTCGACTTATCATCAAATCAGTTATTCAGAATGGGTATATACACGGCCTTTCCGAATAACTCGCATATATAATAAACAAGTGCTATAAAACAAAACATACACCTCATTCCAATTCTGAATACTCTTTTATTTAAATATTCATATCCTTTAGGAAATGTTCCCATTAATTTTCTCAAAGATAAACTCTTTAATCTTCCTTTGGATATCAATTCAAACCATATTAAGGTTTATCCAAACTAGTCGGGATTAGCACACCTTACCGAAGTAATCCTTCATTTAATTTTCCACTCCCAACCTATTTATCCCATGGAACAAAACTGGTAATATTCCATATCTAGCACCACTGTGTTATTGGTAAATTTAATTACCATTTCATGTTCAAATCTAATTAAATATTTAACTATCGCTCGGAGCAAAACTGGTGATACTCCATTCTTGATCATTTCCCAAATTTGATAATTTAAATTATCAATTCGCATTTCAGTCCAATTAAAGATTCATTAAAACTCCACTTAGTTTTGATCTTCCCAAAAATCAATATTAATGATTATTTAACTTTGGAAACACAAACATGCCACATTGACAATCTACACCGTACTATTGATTTCTATCGATATATAACCTCTAAGCTCGTACGTCTTAGAGAAGGGTGTTAAGCAAGAGAATAAATTCTCTGCCACCAAACATATATATATTTAGCAGAGATCAACCATACAGTTCGAAATACAATGTTAGACATGTTATCCTGTCTTTTACTGGGTTAAAGAACTAATGTCCTTTAAAACACAGTTCACAATAAATCCAAATCACATTCCATTAATTATGGAATCCTCATGGAAAATAGATCAAGATATATAATCAATATCAATTTCCGTATCCGACTAATAATATAAATGGAATAACGACAAAGCCTTTTAAATTCCATATATATTAATAGTCTTCCTCCACAGAAGCTCATTTCGATTATTATCAAATTGAATTCCATTCAATTCCAATTTAATATATTAAATTGGAAAACTTTACTTTGGAAAATTCCCTTAAATCTTATAAAAAGATTTATAATTTCCAAATCACATTTTATTGTAAATCGGGTTTGTTAGATCCAAAATTGGCTCCAACACCCAAATTGTTCAATTATACGAAGATTAATATCAGAAAAAATGCAAGAAAAGTAGGAAAGACACGAGATTTATAGTGGTTCAGCGTTAATGAGCCTATGTCCACTTTATATCTATGATTATACTTAAAATTCCAGTACAATAGATGATTTATCTCTCAACCTTACTTTTACAATGTTGGTTCACTCAGTAAATTTGAGACAACCCTGAACAGGAATAATAGAGATATGATAATGGTGGAATCAGAGCTCAGAATTACCAAAAGGATCCTGAAAAATGCAAAGTCTTGGGCTATTTATAGCTGATATTTGCGGACAGATCGCGGTCATATGTGGCACAAATCCCGAGAATCTCGGACTGGTTCATGGCTTGATGAAGAAATAGTCAAAATAGCCGTTATGGATAGATGTCATGAGATCCTGCATTCTCAGATAGAGGCAGACTTGGTCTCGACCTTTATCCTGGTTTCTAGGACCCGACCGTGAAGAGGCAGAGGGAACGGATCGGATCGTTCTGCTGTGAATGGATCGAGTCGTGGTCTTCATCTTATCTTCTAGGGTTGGATCGGATCGAGAAGACATGGACGGGTCAGATTGTGGCTACAGGGGACGATCGCGAGTCGTTGTTGGGTACCACAAGCAGGGGTCGTGATGGTGGACCACGATTGAGTTTCCGAGGGTCCTGACGAGTGAGGTTCCATATGTTTTTGGTCTTAGTGGCTTGGTCCAAAAGCTAGCCAATAGTTTTCCCCCTCAAAGTATGTTTTATCAAGGTTGGAACATGCTTCGAAATTGCTGAACCAACTCTTCGTGAAACGACACGAATCAATAGTCGAGTTTGTTTGGGATGTCGTACTTCTTCAAAGGGTCATGTTCTTCAACGGATATAAATATTGGACTAAACCATCCACCATTTCTTTATTCGTCGCTCAAATTCCCACTCTTAAATTTAATAGCAGACCGTGGTCAACCCATTAGGTAATCTTGGAATTCCATGAGTGTTTTCATATCTCTCCCCCCTCTCTTTCTTCTTCTCTTTCTCTTTTTTTTACAAATACTTCAATATTCGCTATTTGGTGATCGTGCTTAAGCTCGGGTCACCAGAGCACTGTTCTTTTTGTATACTTGAACTTATATCACGGTCTGGAAGGCAAGCAATGGCCATATGAGCCATGATGGGATTTTTTCGAGTGTTCACGGTCTATTAGGTTTTATGGTATGGGCTGTATCACAAGATGCTATAGGCGTTCACGGCCCGTAAGCCACCAAGGACCCTAATGAGATAAGAAAAGTAATTTCAAAAGCCACTGCTATTCCTATATAAGCCGTCCCTTCTCCCACTTTTCCCTTTCTTCATTTTTTTTCCCTTCGCAACCGCCACCCAATTCTCCAACAAAAACCCTAATTTTTCCTTTATTAAAAATCAAGATTTCCCTACAATCAAAAGGTAATGGAGCTGACATCATTTCACATTTTGTTTTGTTTCTTTTTCGCTTCTCTTCATTCCCCTTGAATTTTCATTAATATGGTGATGGTGATGACGAGGAATTTGGGTTTAGCGATGGTGGTAATGGGTTCGATTACATGGATCTACGGATGGAGAGGAGAAATGAAAGGGAAGAAGGAGCAGGTCGAGTCGATTCGTGGGCGAGGTTTTGGCTCGGGTCGCGGAAACAGGAGGACCGGAGAGGAAAATGTGGTGTAATAATGGACAGCGGATCAGATCGCGATAATAGAAAAGGATTGGGTCGTGGCACTGGGCATTAATTTGGATCATGGGGGGTATTTCACGATCCGATCATATACTTCGTACCGAACTGTATCACGACCCAAAGTCCATCCGCTGGCGAGACTAGTGGGCGACCCGTTCTCCACGATCCGGCATGAGTCCCACGATCCGAGTGAACTGCAATTCGACCTCAAGGTTTCAACGAACCAGAATTGTCGACGGTCCCAGGCACATATTGACATAAACAATGCATCATAATCACAATATATTGGACAGTTAGGTTAGAGCCTTCGAGATGAGTTTTCCGGACTGAACAACAGTATAACTTAATAGCATACAACAGCCATTATCTGTTTATTTGATTGACTTCATTCTTTTCTTTAATGTATGCACAAGCACACACTTTCACTTATACACATGGGGAACGGGTAATTTGTATCCTAATTTTTTCTTGCCAACACAGCCATGTCTGACAAGCAAGTGACTGAGACATCAGAGGCGAGCACTGAACCAGAGACATCAGTACATCATGACCTTGATGTGCTTTCTTCAGATTCAGATGAGGAAAAATTCGATCCTGATTACGAGACGAATACCGATGTGGAGTAAACGACTTCCGATGGCACATCCCTTGAAGATGAGGACGATCGGGCTCCTGATGAGATTCCGGGTGTTAAAGAAATAGAGAAGTTCACCGATTCTTTACCCTCTAAGTTAGACGATATAAAACTTAAGAAGATATGTTTAAGACATGGAATTACATGTGAAAGTTCTAGGAAGTGATGATAGGCCTCATTCTACCCCACAGGGGTACATAACTGTTAGTCGACTCATGTGCTGGGTAGGGGCTATTCCTCCTTTTCCTCCGCTTGTTGTCGACCTCTTAAGACAGTTACACATTGCCCCCATGCAACTCAATCTGAATGCCTATGCGGCTCAATATACTCTGTATATTGCTTATATGGAGATTCTGCAGACTGAACTTACCCTTAAAAATCTGAAGTTCTATTATCATTTCAAGCATCGTTCCGCAGGAGCTCCCAATTTCTCTTTCTTCGAATCAATTGCCAATAGAAAAGTTGTGACAGATGGTTACAGTAATATAGGGGATGTCAAATCTGACTGGTTCTATATAAAACATCAAGCCAGATAAGCGAGTAAGTGGCTACAAGCAAGTATGTTTTCAACATTCCCGCGTTTAATTCAAATGCATAATTTTAGTGCTAATGAATCATTTTGTTCCATACAGATCACAATTTTGAGAGAACGGACGGATCGATGTGCGAAGACCGAATGTCTCGCCTTCTCAAGAGTAACTCAGATTTCTTAAGGATTAAGAAATGTATCACCGACGAGAACCTTCACAAACACCGTCTTTTAGACATAAGATTCGGACTTGGAGCGAGCGACAAACCTTACAAGTATATACCTCCGACTGATGGAGAAGGAACTTCTCAAGCTGTAAAAAAAACTACCCTTCATAAGAGTCCTTTGCTAATGATTAATCAAGATGACGAGGATTTAAATGTATACAAAGGAGACGAGGGGCAAGCCGACGAATCAAGGAAGGTCCCGACCTCTGAAGGGCAGTATCCCTTAAGAACTTCATCACAGGTTGAGTCTGTCGCTCAAATTGAACTAACGGAGGAACAAATAATCGGGGAATTAAATAAGATTCCTTTACTACACGATATCTATACTCAGGAAGATTTCAGAGGGGAACCAATTTTTCCCATCTCTAAAGAGACAAGTGCCCCAGTTGGAGAAAAATACGTCACCCAAACGATCCTAATTCCGGGCCTTGGTCCGTTAAAAAGGGGATTTCACAGGATGCACAAATCACACGCACCATTTATCATAACACTCTTTTACCGCTGTCGTTCACAGTTTTAACATGCACTTTTTTCTTTTGTAGGAAAAATGTCTCGCAGATGGTCTTATTCTTACCGTTCCCTTCGCGAGGGCACACCAAGCCTCCTCCCCGATCCCGAACATGCTCGCAGTGATGGTCAGGGAAGGGATAGTCGTCGGCCTCGGGATTCTCATCAACCTTATTCCATGCGGTCTCGATCTCCATCAAAGCAAGGTTCTGAAAGGCGTCAAAGTCGTTCATCGTTAACAGCTGGGGGAAAACAACTTCCTAGAGATTTGACCTCTTCGAAAAGTATGCCTTCTCATGTCCAGCCTTCTAAAAAACACCACAAGCCAGAGGACATAAACAAAGATGAGGGTAGGATTATGGAGAAGGGGAACACAACTCATGTTTCCTCTAGTGAGCACGGCTTGGATACTACTGCCGCAAAGGATGTTTCCCTCAATTTTGAGATTATGGCCAGGCTGGAGCGCTTGCGAAAGCAATTCCCTGACATTTTCTTTGAGAGGATGATGTTTGTTCTAGATCTTGAACCTGTCCCAGAGGATTGGGACACAAAGATGATAGGGTATGTGTGTCATGTGGCTAAACAATATGGGGTAATGAAGAAGCATGTTGCTACACTTTCTACTATCATCCGCCAGATGGAGACAGAAGTGGCGAGGGCCAGAGTAAAGATTGATAATGATGCAAGGGCTAGGAGAAAAATGGAAAAGGAACTAGAGGATGCACAGGCCCAACTGGCTTTAGCTCAGCAGGATGCAGAGAGTTACAGGTCCGAACTGGAGAGTGCTAGGGAGCGTTTTCGCAGTGAGCTTGACTTAAACAGCCAGGAACGAGTAGCCCTAAGAAAGGAAGTGGAAGATCTCAGGGCAATTAATACTGAACTGAAGACAACACAGGAATGCTTTGCTGCTGAGAAAGATGCCTGGGAGAGAGAGAGAGAGGGTGAGCTTAAAAGATGACCTCGCTCTCGCAAAAAAGGAAAAGGAGGTTTTAAATGATCAACTTACCCAAGCTGAGGAGCGTGCGTCTCTCGCTGAAAACAATGCCAATAATGCTCTAGAGTCGGCCACCGCTGCTGCCGATAAGCTCGCCGAAAAGAGAAAGATATAGATGGTTTTGAGGAGTTGTTATTCGACTTCTTTGGTCAAGTCATCAAGAATCGAGACATCTCTTGGATTCCAGACTATCACGTTACTTTGGCCAATGTATGGGATGCAATTGTCGAAGGTGAGAAGCGGCGATTTATGGTCGATAAGATTGACGAAAACCAGCTAATGCAGACCTTCCTTAGAGGTGAAGAACCTGAGGCTTTGTAGAAAGGTAGACGCCTAATCCATGAGGAGATCGAGAGGGAGAAGAGTAGGCTCAAGGGAAAGGATAAAGTTGGCGAAAGCTCGAGCTCAGTGGTGGAGCCCAAGCCTATGGAGTTGAGGAATATAACCCTGATGATCCATTAATCCCCTTGGCTCCAACCTCTCCAATTGTCGGGACTACCACTACAAATCTGGGAGATGAGCCGGCCGAAGGTAGCTCTATATTCTCTCCACAGTTCATCAAAGCAATCATAACTTGTCGTCACCTCATGGGACAGACAGCTGACATGGCCATATCTCCTCCTGATTCACTAACCTTTACTTCTCATGGTGTAGGTACCAAAGTGGTCGAAAAAGGTGCAGGGGAGAAGATAGTGGCATAGAAAGTTGATGCCCCCCCAGGTTCTGGTATTGAAGTTCCCGAGATTCCAAAGCAGACCGAAGACACGACAAGTGAGAGAGTTACAGTAGAACCCATGGAATCTAGCACCGGCGCTCCTACAGACGCTGAGATTATTGCTGCTTTGCATGACACAGATGGCGGTTATGGAGATGAGGAAGAGGAGGTAGAAATCATAGACGAGGCCGAGGATGATGATAGTGAGACCTTGGCTGACATACAGACTAGGAAAGAGAGGTAGTTGGTTCTTAGGAAGGGGGAACATGATCCTGTATTCGTGCCCCCTATTTCTGAAATTGACCCCAAGACTAGGTTGGTTATAAGATTCTCTTCCAAATCAATAACTTCACAACTTGCCTCCCAACCTTCCAGTCATCCCTCGGAGCCTCTTGTTGATAAGAGGAAGAGGAAGAAAAGTGACAGCTCTGGTACTGATAAAGAGGAGTTGGAGAAACATAAGAAGGAAAAGAAATCAAAGTCATCTCCCAAGTGTAAATAGAATTCAGTTATTAACTCATATTTTAGTTTTAGGATTTCCTTTGGCCAAAAGATGTAGTCATGAGAGTGGCCCTCACTTTTGGTTAGCTTCTCCTTCTTGTAAATCTGCTTTCAGTAAATGAAGATCTATTTCTTTTGCACCACTGCATTCCTACAAATTCATCACGTTAGCAGAGTTTAAATGGTCATAGCCGAAACATTCAAAGTTAAATATTAAAGTCATAAGTAACAATTATTAATCATAACCGAAACAATCATCGAGAAATACACGTGCTAAGTAAATGTGTAGTGGTGCACGTATATGCCCCCAATCAACCGCCATTATAGTGCCTGTCCAGGGCTTGTTGGCGTTCGATTAGGATTATATTTTTACTATCCCGATCTTTCAGCGGGTAATGGTTCTTGTGGCGCTACGTCTCTAACGCCTTTATACTCTCCCGATCCTTCAGTGGGATAGAGTTCTCATGGCACTAAGTCTCTAGCGCCTTTATACTCTCCCGATCCTTCAGTGGGTTAGAGTTCGAGCTCGATTCTTGGTCTGCTCACCGATCCTTTAGCAGGGCAGAAGTTCTGGAGGTGCTAAGTCTCTAGCGCCTTTATACTCTCCCGATCCTTCAGCGGGTTAGAGTGTTATTAAGGCGGTTTTATCATGGTGCACCTTCACGCCTTAGGGATGTCATCTTCACGTCCTTTATACTCTCTCCATGATCTCGGGAGTTAGAGTGCAATCAGTAGTGCGATTTACCTCACTGCACCTTTTGGAGCTTTAGTTACCTTGATCCTCCCGATCTGGTAGACGACATTTTGAATTAGATATTTTGAGATTACTGCATAATTTAAACAAATTTCGAAATGGTAACTGTTTATATTGATTAAAGTAAAAGAGTAGATAAGAGATGGTGTAGTAAAGGTAAATGACACTAGATATTTTTATAGTGGTTCGGTCGAATCATGACCTACGTCCACTTTATAATCTTTTGTTCAAACAACCAGACTGTTCTAGGCAAGTCGAGCCTTTTTACATGGTTCTAAAAACAAAAGAGTAAAACTAACACTTTTATGTCAGATAAGGCCGCAAATGTTGGGCATACCACACTCTGGGGATTTCATCTCCATCTACGGTTGCTAGCTTGAAGGTTCCATTATCAAGCCTTCGTAAAATGGAGTACGGTCCTTCCCATTTTGGGCCCATATGTACTGGGGGAGGAAAGACGCGCTTCAGAACCAAGTCTCCGGGTTGAAATGTTCGAGCTCAGACTCTTTTGTTGTAATACCGAGCTATTTGTTGTTCATGCCTCAAGGCACGTAAGTCGGCTTCGTCCCTTTTTTCTCAACCATGTTCAGGGATTCAAGGAGCAGCTTATTGTTGGTCAACAGATCGTAATAAATGGTTCGATGTGTTGGTATCTCCAACTCGACCGGAATGACTGCTTCAGCTCCTAAAGCAAAGGAAAACGGGGTGTGACCCATCGTCGACTTGTACGTTGTTCTATAGGCCCATAGTTCCAAGGGTAATTCATCAACCCATATGGCTTTGGCCCTCTTCAATCTTTTCTTTAGAATGGATTTGATCACCTTGTTTGCCGCTTCAACTTGTCCTTCGGATGTGCTACAGAAGTGTATCTTTTCTCGATGTGATACTTCCGACAGAAATCTTAAAACTCGGCGCTATTGAATTGGGTCCCATTATCGGTTACGATGACTTTTGGAATCCCAAATCGACATATAATGTTCTTAACGACAAAGGTGATCACTCGCTTGGTTGTGATCGTGGTCAAAGGCTCTGCTTCTACCCATTTAATGAAATAATCCACGACCACAATAGCGAACTTTGCTCCGCCCTATGTTATCGGAAGACTCCCAATAATGTCGATTCCCCACATAGCAAAAGTCCACGGGCTTGTCAATGTCTTCAACTGGCTAGGTGGCGCCCCAGGAATCTTGGAGAATTTCTGGCAAGTGTCACAACGTCGTGCATACTTGGTTGCATCCTTGTTTATGGTGGGCCAGAAATAACCGTATCGCAATATCTTCTTTAACAATGTTTTCCCTCCAGTGTGGTCGCCACACTCACCTTCGTGGACTTCCTTCAGTACAAGCTTGATGTCGTCATGGGCGATGCACCGGAGGAAAGGCATCGAGAAACCTTGTCTGAACAGGACTTCGCCTTGCAACACATACCGGGAGGCCTTTTGGATAACTGCACGCCTCTCACTTTTCTTTGCTGGAAGCATTCCATTTATCAAAAAATTCTTTAGGGAGGTCATCCATGAATCCCTTTCAGGTTCAATCTCTAGTACCAGATCAACTTCCATCTGGTCCACGCTAGGGAACTGTAGTACTTCAATCAGGACTAGCTCCATATGTTCTGGATTATCGAAACTAGCCATCTTCGCTAACTTGTCTGCTCTTTGATTCTCCGCCTGAGGAATGTGAGATATGCTATGGTGATAAAAACTATCTACCAACTTTTCACTTTTTCCAAATATGATATCAACCTTGGACTCTTGGCCTGAAACTTTTCATTAACTTGGTTCACAACTAAATTGGAGTCACAAAAGATGTCTAGCTTTGTTATCCCTAATTCTTTTGCAAGCTTCAACCCTGCAATCATAGCTTCATACTCGGAATCATAATTAGTTGCGTGGAACTCTAATCTAAGGGCGTAATACATTAGCCGTTTCTCTGGAGTTTCAAGAACTACTCCGGCACCAGATCGTCTGTTATTTTTAGCTCCATCAGTATATAGTTTCCAGGCATTTGGGTCAAGGAGTAGCTTTGGCGGATTGTCTTCCTCGGTTACCAAATCATCTTATGGGATGGTAAACTCTGTTATGTAGTCTGCAAGTGCCTTCCCTCTTATCGACCTTCAGGGTTGGAAGTTCAGGTCGAATTGACTCAGCTCAATGTTCCATTTAAGCAACCTTCCTGATGCTTCTGGCCTTTGTAGGACTTGCTTAAGCGGGTGATCAGTGTAAACAGTGATGGGATGAGCCTGGAAGTAGTGACGAAGCTTCCTAGATGCAATTAGCAAACTGTACGCAAGCCTTTCTATTTTTGGGTAATTCTGTTCTACGGCTGCCAATTTCTTACTCACATAGTACACCGGTATTTGCATCTTATCCTCCTCTCTTACCAAAGTCGAACTGAATGCGTAGGATGACACTGCCAAGTACATAAATAAATCCTCGTGATCCACAGGCTTAGACAGTATCAGGGGTCTTTCTAGATGATTCAATAGATTCTGGAATGCTTTTATACAATCAGGAGTCCATTTAAAGTTGCATTTGCCTCGCTTTATTAGCTCGAAAAACGGGATGTATTTATCGGTAGCTTTTGAGATAAATCTGCTAAGTGCTACCACTTTCGAGCAAGGCTTTGCACATCTTTAATCTGCTTTGGTTCTTGAATATTTCGGATTGTCGTAATTTGATATGGATTGATCTCAGTTCCGTGCGAGTTGACAATGAACCCTAGGAATTTTCCAGATGCTACCCCAAATGGACATTTCAAAGGATTCAGTTTCATCCCATATTTTCGGAGAATCTCAAACATTTCTGCTAAATCGTTAGTATGATCGAATGACTGTCTGGATTTTACCAACGTATCGTCGACGTATACCTCCATGGTTTTCCCGATTTGGTTGTAGAGCATCCTATTCACCAATCACTAATATGTAGCGCTGGCATTTTTCAAGCCGAAAGGCATTACGACATAGCAGCATAATCCCAGATCTGTAATGAAACTGGTTTTCTCTTGGTCTGGGACATGCATGGGGATCTGATTGTACCCTGAGTAAGCATCCATAAAAGAAAGAAGCTCATGGCCCGCGGTTGAATCTACTAATTGATCGATTCTAGGCAATGGAAAGTTATCCTTTGGACAGGCTTTGTTTAAATCTGAGAAGTCGATGCACGTACGCCACTTTCCATTGGCCTTCTTTACCAAAACCGGGTTTGAAATCCAGTCAAGGTATGTTGAATCTTTAATGAACCCGTTACTTCTCAGCTTTTCGACTTCTTCTTTCAAGGCAGCAGACCTCTCTGGGCCATGCATTCACCTCTTTTTTTTGATAGGAGGATGTTTCGGGTTGATGCTTAACGAATGACTCATAATTGAGGGAGATATCCTACACATGTCTGCGTGGGTCCAAGCGAATACATCTAAGTTTGTTTTCAGGAAATTTGTTAATTCCTTGGCTCGAACAGGATCCAACTGGGAACCAATCTTCAGGACCTTCTCTGGGTCACTTTTATCGATTGATACATCCACAGTCGCTTCATTGGGAGTCACCATTCTGCCCCCAGGCTCTTCATCCTCTCTGGAATCTATGTCCTCGGGAAGCTCTCTGGGCGACCCTCCTAGAGGTATTTTCTTTAGTTGCTACGACGATTCCTCCCTCGGAGGGGAAGAACCACCTTTTGCTTCTACATCTTTCCCTTTGCGGAGCAACTTTAACTCTACGATGTAGCATGCTCATGCAACAACTTGATCTCCTCTAACTATACCCACACCGGCATCCGTTGGGAACTTCAACAATAAGCACCAGGGTGCGATACAGGCCCTGAATTTGGCTAGGGCCAGCCGGCCTAAGAAGGCATTGTACGGCGACTCAATATCCAGGACCACGAAGGGAAGGATCCTCACTCTCTGGCGTTCTCCGTCCCTAAGGGTTACTGATAATTCCACGTATCTCATTGGAGCAGTCGAGGCCCCATTAAATCCACGTATCCGACCCTCGCATGGTCTCAAATCCTTCGGCTCGAGTTTCATTTGGTCGAATGTTTTCTTGAACATAATGTTGATCGAACTTCCGTTATCCACTAGAACTTTATGGACTGTAGCTGGGCCGATGGTGACGATGATCACCAATGGGTCCTCAGTTGGGGAGTGTACTCCAATACTCTCTCGCTCGCGAAATATGATGTCATCGGACATTGTTTTTTGTTGCTTAACCGGAGTGTTGTCCTCGGGGTTGCTACATTCCCCCACTCTGAAATGTTGTTTAGCTGCATTTACGTATTGATCCATAGCTCTGAAACTGTGCCTTGCCAGGTGAAGTCCACCAACTATGGTATTGATAACGATATTTTTTTCCTTTTTGCTGAGCCGTCGGTTTGGCAGTAGGTTGGCTTTGGTTCGGGGCTTGAACAGCTTACCCCCATCCCTAGGAGTCACCTTATATTCATCAAGCTTCCCTTCTCAAAGCAGTTTTTCAACCACATCTCTCAAATAACGACATTCATTTGTGGAATGACCATGGACCTGATGAAAAAGACAGAATTTCCCAATTTCACACTCTTTCTCTGTAGAATCTCTCGGAGGAGGCCTTTTGTATTAGAGGACATTATAGGTATCCAGGAAAATGTTCTCCAACGTATCATTTAACGGTGTGAAGCTCTCAAATGGTTTGGGCCGGGATCTCCTCTGAGAGTCATTTCCTCAATTTCTTTTCCGATTATTGTTATTACTATTCCCCGATTGGCGACCATTGCCTTGATTCTTGTTCCCGATGTTAACTTCAACTTTTCTTGAGCTATCCCCGGTTTGCTTGATGGCCACGTTGCTCTGGATATCTTCCTTATCAGTAGCCTTTCTTTTTCGATTAGCGTATATCTCCTCTCGACGCAGGCGAACATTAGCTTTTTCATATAATATTTCTCTGGTCAGGGGTGGTTTGCCGGCCAGATATCTCCCAAACTCGGTATCTTTATCGACACCATCAATCAGAGCCATCAACACAGTTTGCTCATGCGGATCTCTGACTTCTGTGACAGCCAAGTTGAAACGATCCAAATACGACCTCAGGCTTTCATCTGGTCGTTGTTTAATAAGGGATAGCTCAATCTCATTCTTAGACCTCTGGGCGTGAAGACGGAACTGGTTCACAAATTTCTCACTCAATTCCCTGAAGCTGGATATTGATCGTGCTGGCAAGCGGGTAAACCACAATAACGTCACATCTTCTAGGAACATAGGGAATGCTTTACATTTTACCGCATCTGTTGCTGCAGCGACATTCATCGACCAGGAGTATCGCATAAAATGCTGGACTGGGTTAGTCCTGCCCGTATAGCGATTCATGGTTGGCATATTGAAGAGCCTCAGGAATGTAACATCCAGTATGTCGTCAGTAAAAGGCGTATGACTGCGATGTATGCCCCAATCTTCGTTCCTCTGTCCACGACTATCTACCATGACTTGCCTAATCATTGCTTCAACCTCTGCATGGGTCAGGTTAGATTCGGATCAGCACTTTTTGCCTGACGGCCTCCTACAGCATTTCATTGACGTGCTGCTACAAAGTCTAGGCCCTGAGCAGAATTCCCTTGCCCCCTGTTGCCGTGGTCAATCGTGCGATGAGCGGGAGGAACGCCGTTCCTCAGTGGTAGAGCAGGCTCATCTAAGTTGTGGTTACTAGTTCCCTGATTAAGCGCCTCTTCTTCTAGAGATGGAAGTGACCCAAATCGAAGATGCTCTATGTTCTTAGCCCTTTCTAATGGGGGCCATCGTCGGTTCCTCCGAGGTTCTTCAGATGACGATGTATGTTCTGAGGGATAAAGGGTAAGCTGGAGGTGGTGAAACCTGCCTTTGAATATCATCAATTCGTCTACCTAGGGCAGCAATATTCTGACGCAGCAATGAGCTCTCCTGCCTCTGAGCAGCCAATTCATCGGTTTGCCTGTCCAATGCTTCAAGTATTCGAGTCAGATGTCCTTCGGTAACTGGGGCAGAAGGGTCGAACTGGTCATCTTCATCTTCTCTTATATGCAATGAACTTGAACCGAGTTAAGAAGAAGTTCCAGCACGAGCAGAACGAGCCATAATTTCCTTCCCAGATCGGGTAAAAGTCTGATTGTCAGTTCAGATCGTGTTCCTCCTAGGCTGGTGGCTTGTGGTACCCTCCTAGCGTCGGTTCGTGGTAGTCCCCTGGGATCGGATCGTGGAAGGGTTAGTAGGGGGATAGCGACGTTATCTTGGGATCTAGTCGTGACACGATCAACTGCTCGGGTCGCCACACCTTCATTAGATCAGATCGCCCCCTCCTCTCCATGATCCAGGGATAGAACCTTGAGCTTCTCCTGAGCGCTCTCTTCAATTGCTTCGTTCGTAGCTTCAGTCGCTTGGGAAGCTCGTACTTCCTTAGACTTCTTTCCAGCCATGATATCTGAGCTTTACTGAAATCTTCAAAAATCGAAATAGTGAGGTTTTGGACTGTTTCCTTCGGACTTAAATATCCAAACAATAGAGCAACAATCCAACGCGCTGAGACTACGAACTCTCAGTGAATGCACCAAAATGTTAGATCCAAAATTGGCTCCAACACCCAAAATTTTCAATTATACGAAGATTAAGATCAGAAAAAATGCAAGAAAAGCTGGAAAGACACGAGATTTATAGTGGTTCGGCGTTAACGAGCCTAAGTCCACTTTATATCTATGATTATACTTAAAATTCGAGTACAATCGATGATATATTTCTCAACCTTACTTTTACAATGTTGGTTCACTCAGTAAATTTGAGACAACTCTGAAAAGGAATAATAGAGATATTATAATGGTGGAATCAAAGCACAGAATTGCCAAAAGGATCCTGAAAAATGCCAAGTTTGGGGCTGTTTATAGCTGATATTTGCAAACGGATCGCGGTCAAACGTGGCACAAATCCCGAGAATCTCGGACTGGTTCATGGCTTGATGAAGTAGTCAAAATAGCCGTTATGGACAGATGTTGTGAGATCTTGCATTCTCGGATCGAGGCAGACTCGGTCTCGACCTTTATCCTGGTTTCTAGGACCCGACCGTGAAGAGGCAGAGGGAACGGATCGGATCGTTCTGCTGTGAATGGATCGAGTCGTGATCTTCATCTTAGCTTTTGGGTTTGGATCGGATCGAGAAGACATGGACGGGTCGGATCGTAGCTACAGGGGGCGATCGCGAGTCGTTGTTGGGTACCACAAGCAGAGGTCGTGATGGTGGACCACGATCGAGTTTCTGAGGGTCCTGACGAGTAAGATTCCATATTTTCTTGGTCTTGGTGGCTTGGTCCAAAATCTAGCCAACAAGGTTAAAGAACAGATGTCGTTTAAAATGCAGTTCACAAAAAACCCAATTCACAATCCATTTTATTCCAATTAAATGTTAATTAACTGGAAAAATTAATAATCTTAATTAAAAGATTTATTCTTTTCACACGGGGTTTAAGAACAGTGTTATTTAAGACACCATTCACAAAAAACCCAAAATCCAATTCAATGTCAAATACAAGGCTCTGAATAGAAATTAAATCAGCTTATATTCAATATCAAATTCTGAAATCAACAAACATTGTATTGGGAATAACGATATATATATCTTCCAAATTCCACCACAATATCCGTATAATCATGTAATCCAATATCGAAATATTCCGAAGATAATTTCGATTTAAATCCATTCCAATTCATATATTGGAAATTCTGGTTATTTTTAAAACCATTTCGAATCCACTTTTTTTTTTTTTTGAAAACATTGGGTTATAATTCTAGTTCATAACTAGTTCATTTTGATAAAAATATATTTTTATCTTTACAAACATGGAATTTATCACCCAAATTCTTTCCAAATCATTTATTATGATTTTACACATATCAAGGCCCATACAGTCGATTTCCATAAACGGTCATCGAACTGCACTTATAACGACCGTTTCCAAATTTTATTTGGATATAATTCCAAATCCAACCGTTAGATTTCAAATATCTTGAATTCGTTGCGAAGCACTTTTTGATACGAACCCAATGGTTCCAGTTTTAGAAGAATCCGATAGTCGGATCTCCCGTAATGTCCATTCGAAGTCAATGGTCGAAATTCGCGAACTGCCACTGCGTGGCGCATTCTATTCAGGCCATTAAATATATGTAATATATATACACATATTATATATATTTCATCGATTTCCATTTAAAATGTATTTTATAAATCATTTTAAATTCGTTTTCAAAATCATTTCAACTTCATATTCAATTTCAAATCAAAATTGAATATTCCATATCATTAATATATATAAATGATAATATTTTCCAAACATTAGATTTTGAAATCACTTCCTTTTCGATATTCATTATAAAAATGAATAAAATCGATATAAATATCGTTCACGTCAAAATGGTGTTAATGTAATTAACACAGCTTTATATATTCAAATATTTTCGTGTCCATCCCAAATTGGACATCAAAATCATATTTTGATCCATTACTGAATATTATTTAAAAATATTCCTTATTTTAAAATATTCATTATTTTAAAATATTTGTTCTTCCTGAATTGGAATCAAACACAATCAATTACCATATAATTTTATTTGTATGGATTTCATACGCACATGTACACAACAATAATAAAACACAGTCAACCATCATCCAGAGTGCATTACACAACTGCATAAGCATTAAATATAAATAATCAACGCTTACAACAGTCTGTCAACCAATCGATTAACATACAACTAAATATTGGGATTAGTGTATGTCCAATATCATCCTTATACCCATGTGGGGTTTCCAAACAACAAACACTGATTATTATTTGTGCAATTGGGCGATGTGTAAAATATATCGTCCCAATCAAAATCAGTCAAATGTGTGTACATAAACAAATCGTCCGATTTGTAAATGAATATTTATTTTATTCATATACACATTAAAAATTATATTTTTAACTATAAAATATTTATTTCATCTCATGAATATTTTATACCGTTCATTTATACAATAAAAATGATATTTTTATTGTTTTAATATTTTTAGAAAATTTCGGCAGCATATCGGCGCGATACTAGAACCAGAATAAGGTCTAGCCTTATCCCTTGCCTAATAATGGCTCGTGCCATGTGCATACCAATTATAATCAATTCAATTCATTTCCCAAACCAAATTCAAACAACTAAACTAATCAACCAAACAAACATGGTTTCAAACAAGGGTGTCGGATGCTACTAAGCACTGTCTGCATCCTAGTATATATTTTTAATTAGAAAATAAATTAAAGTGAGAAGTTCTCACCTTTGGGATCCACTATGCTGTGTTTTATTGTCGCTCAGATTCACTGTTCTAATTCCAATGCAATCAGTTTCACGAAATTAATATTAAAAATCATTTTTTTAACAACGCTACTATATATATAAAAATCACATTTTTATGATGCTACATGTATAGAAAAGATTATATTTTTACATATCTACATGTATATAAAAGATTATATTTTTATATCGCTACATGTATATAAAAGATTATATTTTTATATCGCTACATGTATATAAAAGATTATATTTTTTCATGCTATCTATATAGTAAAAATCAAATTTTTATTATCGTGTGGTCTACATAAAAATCACTTCTTTTTATAACTAAAAATAATTTCTTTTTATGATTAAAAATCCTACCTTTATGTAATTAAAAATCTATACTTCATATGAATAAAAATCTAAACTTTACATAAAGAAAAATCTATACTTCATATGAATAACGATCTAAACTTTATATAAATAAAAATCTATACTTTATATTGATAAAAATTTAAACTTTATATGAATAAAAATCTATACTTCATATTGATAAAAAATCTAATTTTTATAGATCATTATTCTATATAAAACAACGCTATGTAAATATAAAACTGGATTTTTTCTTCATAACATTGTATATATAAATTAATTAAAATTACCTTTTATTTTTCATCGTTGACATGGTGGCCGGAGAGGGGCAATGAGGGTGGCGGCGGACCTGACATGGCTGGGGGGAAGCGGAGCTGACCAGAGGCGGGTTGGGGTTTGGACTGGCGGCGTTGTTCTTTTAGGGTTTGGCGGCGGCGCGGATCTCGGTGGGGAAGGCTCCGTCGTTCTTCGTTTTTTTTTTTATTATTCTTTTATCTGATCGACGGTTTTTGGCGGAAGAGAAAGGTTTTACCCCCCTTTATAAATATATATTTAATTTATTTTTATTTCCAAAGAGTTGATTTTTCATTCCATCTCCAAATCGAACCCATCGACTGCCGTCCCTAGCTAATTACTCTCATTCCCAACGCAATGGGATATGTTTTGTAACCCAATTCGGCAGTTACGACCGGTTTTCATTTAAATTAAAATATAAGCCAATATATATTCAATTTAAACGCACATTTTAATTTACTGGGGCCACATATTGACATCAAAAATTCCAGCAAAATAAATCTAGCTATGTTTTGACAATATGGTCCTAACATAACTAATTTCGTCGAATTTGGAGACCGTTTGAAAAATGGTCATTTTTCAGTCGATTAAATTCAAACAGAATTGACCAAACATGTTAAAATTCATCACGCTCACATATTGATTCCAAAAATTATGAAAATTGGAATCTAGCAATAATTTGACATTCTGGATCCAACAAAAGTGGTCTCATCGAAAATGGAGGTCATTTGCAAAATGGCTATATTTAAGGTCAATATTTATATAGCGACTATTCTGAATTTTCAACTGGACATAACTTTTTATTCCTTCTATGAAATCTGTATTTTTCACAACCTTTAGAAAGATATTTTCAAACAGATTCAAATATTTTTGGTTTACTAAAATTCGGTTTATTTTGAATCCTGTACAATCATTTGAAATTTGAAATCGAATTTTCAAACTACCACGCCATTTCCAATTCCTTTTATATTTAAAATAAATATTTATATTCACTTCAATTTAAATAAATTTTTACGTCCTAATTCTATTCAAAATAAATTTCTAGTCGTTATTATTTAAAATAAATTGTTTTAAATATTCAACATCCGTTAAAATTTCTAAAATAATTTTTTTAAATTGGTTCGATTTTCCGAGTTGTTACAATAAGAATGAATGAGATGAGAAAGAAACATATAACAAAGTCTACAACAAAAGGACAAAATGTAATAATCACTAAATAAATCATAAAATTGTTTACAGTATACAAATTACAATATTATAGTTAAACAATCAACGTATACATCAAGTAATGCAGCAGAATGATATTAGTAAATACGAACTATCAATCTTTATGTCCACCTTCAGAACACTATCTTCAATAATCGAAAACAAGACCCCAACATAATGAAACAAAATATACTCCAGTCAGAACTAAAAATGTTTCATGTAAGTCAAATCAAAAGCATGAATCAAGGTGCAAGTAACTTGAGAGATTTTATGAGATTTTCCATCACATAAGGATCCGTTAAATTATCTGATATATAGTAAGATATGTTGTATATATAATGTTTATTAGTAAAATAAATATTAAAATAGTGTTGAGGTTTTATATAATCCACCTTAACACATTTTATAACATGTAGTCTACGCGGAATATAACACAACCAGTAATGTTGATAGCAAGAGTGAGTCCCTTATAGGTACAATGCTATAACAAACTCATAGTAGGCTCGTATAATAATAAAATATGACAAGGCACGTGGGGCAATACTCAAGGTAGGATTTGTAATGGCCTAGATTTTTAACCGTCTAATTTAATATTTAAAATGGTTTCAGACATTGTTTTGGAGATTTAATGACTTGAAATTTAATGATTTTGATTATTTTATAAATATAAACGGAATAATAATAATTTAATTCTAGAATAGTAGGGTTTAGTTAAATTTACTGTATAATGTAAACTGGACAATATAGATATATTTATTCTAGATTGTTTTAAATTATAATAACGTATTCATTTATCAAACGATATTAGAATGTATAATTTATAAATTTATTATAAAATGAGCTGAAGTACTGCTGTAGCTCATAATATTACGTTTGGAACCTTAATTGGACATACAGGATCCAATATAGGTCGGATTTCTTTGAAACAAGAACCGTCTGAATCTATTGGATTATATTTTTCTAATGAAACGGAAAATTCAAGTTTTCATGTTATAGATTTTGTTTTATGTCCAAATCAAATTTTTAAATAGTCATTATGGAATCCGTTTATAAATTATAACAATCTATTATATAAAATAAAAGGATTTTTAATATACTGATTAATGATTTGGCTTGGAATTCAACCCGGAGTATTTTATTTTGAAATTACATGAAATTCTACTCGAGTCTGACCGATTATTATATTTTATTATTATATTGAGGTATTTTAAAATTAATTTAATTTAATTTAGTTTGGACCTTTTAAAAGGGACTTTATTCATACAATCTCCATTTTCAACGAAAATGAATTTTTTTAAGGTCGTAATGGCTTATTATTGCTAGATTTCAAGTTTCGCGTCAATTGGGGTTATTTTGTGAGCGTAGCAAAATTAAATGTAAGTAAACCGACTATTTGACTCGAATGAGCGCCGTTTGAGAAAACAGACTCAGAATTCGATGATACAAGTTTCACTAGGATCATAATGTCAAATTATACACTGATGTCTATTTTTGTCACGAACGAAGTTTGTATGTGATCATAGGAATGAATAAACATTGATTACAAATGGCGATAGACACGGATAAAAATATCGTTAGTCACTGTCACAAAAACATCTTAAGTTACTGTCATGAAAATAAATATATCTACCAACTTTTTCTCCTCTATAATTTCACTATAGGGTATCATGTGTAGAAAAAATATCCTGTCTATCCTTACTTAAGCATGACTGAAAGCGACACCTTCTTATATAAATCTATCTTTGTTTCTATATTTTATTTCAACACTTCATTCTTCTTCAAAATGAGAAGCCATCGTTCTTTCTTTTTCATCCAAAAATCAGCCGAGCTCTAAAAAAAGGGCTTTAAACCGAAGCCTACTCTCCTGTTCTTCTTCCATCGAAAAATTGGGAAAAAATGAGTTAAGCTATTGTTTCTGAAAATTATAAAAAATTCAAAAAACAATGAAATCATTCGTAATCACATTCGTTAAACTCGTCTAAATATGGGCTTCACTTCCATATACTTTATACTTGATTCAACAAAAAAACTGGCATGGGAAAATTTATGGCAGCGAGAAGTCGAGTTTGATTTTCAGGGACCAGGTGGCGCGGAAGACCAGTACAAGGTGGTAGTAGCAATCTGGGTGGAGGCGCATCCTTCGCCAAATTTTTGTGGGGTATTATGGAAATTTTTTTTGCAAGGTCTTGCTGAAACGACGATGTTGGACTGGAAAACTCAACGGAATTGGGAACTTCGACCACGGCAAGAGGGTAATGGCTGGGAAGGCAAGTGACAAGATGATGATTGGAAGTGGTTTCGTTTGAATTCATGGTGCGTGGGAAGGTTTAGGCATGTAGCTGTGGGAAGGGGTACTAGGGCATTGTTATAACGTTGGGAGAAGAGGACGTAAATACTGGAGAAGAAACACTGGAGGGGATGCGGGCAGTGAAAATGTCATGGTAGGCTACGGACGTAATAAGAAAAAAAGAAAAAAGAATGAAGGAGAACGTTTATTTCAACACGACATTGGATTTCTTTCGTCACAGAATGGGCATGGTGTCAAATGGAAGAAAGGTTAGCGGACCATCAATTTTTGTTGATGGGCTCAGCGATTGGAAACAAAGGGAGGAGTTGGTTTGGATACTTTTGCATGGACAGGGAAAAAGAAAAATGTGTGGGCTTAATAAGGTAATCAACGGTAAAACATAATTAAGTGATTATTAAAAAATTAGAGTTTTAAATTTAGTCAATTTAATTTATGTATAAATGTGCAATCGCGATAACTTAACCATATATTATCAGAATCACATGAAACCAGTTACGTTGGAATTGCAGGGAAGAGCACTACACTACTGAGCAAGTTAGGAAAGGATTTGAAAGCTATCGGATTTTCATTTAATTTTAAATGCTTGTTTTTAAATTAAACAAAATAACGCACGAATCGTCAACCAAAAACAAAACGGTGAGTTAACTCTCACACTTTTCTGGAATCCTATGATGTGTTTAGATTCTATAATTTAATTTAATTGTTTATAGTATAAATTGGATATTTGGATGTCGTGGATGCCTATTATTGATTTAATGGTTGATATTAATTATATTATCATTGCTTATTATATTGGGTTGAAATTATATCTTATATATTATTATGAAATGTTATAATGAACTGTTATCCAGGGATGAACAGGTCGGAGGGATCCAACCGGATTCCTCAACTATTATATGTACTATCTGTTTCATGATACTTATACATGAACTAATTGAACTCCATTGACATTAAAACCTGTTTGGTTATTGACCGTTGAATTGCAATTCAACGTTATTGTGATTTAAATCAATAGACAATATTAATTAAGGGATTGACAGTAAATGACCTCAAATCCACTTTTTGTTTAAACGTGGATTTGCCGTTAGGCAAATTAATGAAGTTAAGTTATAAAATTTATTACATAACTGGATCGAAATTTTTAATTATATTTTATACATTATAATGAAATTTTAAAAATCAAAATAAAATAAATTGATGTTTATAAATGAGTTTTATTAAAAGTATTATAAAATGATTATATAATAAGGATTTGACGTTTAAATCAATTTTATAAGAAAATGAAGCTGTAATTAACCTACGGGTTAATATTTTGGTATAATTATATTTAAGTAAATGATTAATTAATATTATTAGATCAATTTAATTAATATAATAGGAAAAAGTAATTGAAATCAGTTAATGAATTAACCAATGGGTTTAAGTTGATTACGTCAACTGTTTGATCATAAGTAATGAATAGTTGTTTGAATTAAATAAGATTTACTTAAATATAATTTATTTTTATATAAACAATTATTTAAAGTTATTAATGTGATTAGTTACGGTTTAATAATTTCAAAGGAAATTAACTGACCAATTTTAGTAAATGAAACAAGTAGATTGCTTTTACTTCAGTTAATGATGAAGTTAATTATAATGAAAGAAAGTACTTCTCAAATGAATTAACTTAAGAAGTAAATGGATATGAATTGAAATTCAGTTTATTTTAAAAAGAGAATTTCTAAATGGAAATCCGGGTTCATGAACGAAATTATAAAAAAGAGATATTCGCTAACGCAACAATTAATATTTGGTTTGATATTTTAATTGATAGTTTGAAATCAAAGGAAGGTTCTTTTCAAGAAATACTGATCGGCTTTGAGAAAGGAAATGGTTTAATGGATTACTAATATCCAAGTTGAGTTATAATAAGACGCTAAATGATTTTGTGTGAAGAAGTTGGTAAATAGATTTTATTTATAAAATCCATGAATTTGTTTATAATATGATCTAAAATATTTTCGAGTGAAGTATTTTGAAAATGGATTAATATAATTCTGATTATAAGCAGAAATGTATAATGAAATTTATAATGGAAAAGTTAATACTAAGTAAAACGGTCGCAAGTGACCAAGATTTCTAAGAGTAAGAAATATGGTTCGTGAAACCATGTTTTAAAATAAAAATATAAGATTGATTGATAGTATATAATTATTGGTTTTTAGGTGTAATGACCCGGATTTTCGAACAGTTGATTTTAAATATTTAATAAGGTTTTAAATATTGAGTTGATAATATAAACAACATTTTATATTGAGTTATCTATTTAATAATCGAAATACGATTTATTTTGATTACATGTAATTATCGTAATGCGACGACCCCAAACCCCGATGAGACGGTGCAAGGGTAATCTTTGGAATATAACACATAAATAGATAACAATAGAACAGAAATAATTAAATACACCAGATAATGTACAATAGAATACAATGGATATTCATAATCATCAGAGTTACATAGTATACAGAATCATACTTAGTACAAAATAAGTTCAGCTATACATAAATGTCTACAGCGGAAAACAAAACATAATATGCACAATAGGAGCTGAACAACATAAAAAGAGACAAATGATAGAACCCATCTTCAGCTCTAGCTATCCAGAAAGAGCCTGCTAAAACCTGAATACAAGGCTGCCTGTGTAAAAAAAGGGGCACCCGAGTTTGCAAGTGAAACAAACTACGAGTCAGTCATGGGACTGGTATGATAAATCTAATTAACACATTTTCAAATATGGCTAATCACAGGACCATGCCACTTTCGCGGAAAAGGTTTACTCCATTGGATTGCCAGTGCTTTAAAACAAATAAATCTTTTAAACATCGCAATGCTTTTTATAAAAATGAAGCTATTATAAGACTCAGTTCCCATCACACAATGCAACACAAACCGGAGGATAGAGTTTTACCTTATAATGGCCAAAATATGCTTGATACGAGGAAAATAAATCATTTGAAATGTAAATTTTATTGTTTAATTCTTAATTAGACTCCAACCGTAAACTAGTAAGAGAACGATTCCCTAAGTATTAACCCCGAAGGCCGAAACCAACATCAGACCAATACCCAGAAAACCATCCGTCCTAGCTCATTTCCAGTTAGTTTATAATTTTAGATACAATCATAAATATCAATCATAGACGGCATGGGTACCATATATCATGTCGCCATATATATATATATATAAAATCAAAACCGCATGATGTCGTATTTGGAAATTGGATTTCCGTCATGAACCAAGGCAAAAGATAGTCCTTACCGAATTCGAGACGCTCTAGCCCGCCCATCAGGCAAGCGTGCAGGCAAGCCTTGGATCGTTAGGGCCGATCCACCGATGTGGATTAAAATTTCTGAACACTGTGTTTCCCCGCCCTATGGGGCGTCACTGGCCATATCTGACCACACCATCGGCTCCGAAGAGACAAAAGCAAATCGAGGCCTCGCTTTCCATCATCCATATAAGTAAAATACTCAGGCGTGCAAAACCCAAAGCACCACTCCTAGCTAGAAGGAAACGCATGTCCTCTCTGAAGTCCGTCTCCCGTTTCTGGCTCATACCGGGGTGTGAGGCTCGTGAATTAATGTTATACACAAAGCGATGCCACACAGGCGTTGCTTTGATCATCAACCACAAAGCTCTGCTTTTCAACAAAAGCTTTGATCATTGCATCTCAGCATGCCACACATGCAATTCACTCCATGCAACTGACGTCTATCAATCACACAGAATGAAATCCAATGTCAGACAAACAGTCCATTTACAAGTCCGTCCTGGGTCTGAACGGAACCAGAGGATCTTTATTCCTCACACATCCGTATAATCAACATGTACGTCCGGACGGCTACTACTTCAACCCCTTCTAGGTAGCTACTCCTATCATGAGCACTAGTAGCACCCCTCCATTCGACGTGAAGATAATCGGTCTTGCATCGTCTTCATATCTTCGACTTTCGATTGTCGATCAACTAATTGAAATGAGAATTAACTCGGCCTTTTCAAATAATTCACGTATATTTAACAATTTCAAATCAATTCATTTCAATGGTTAAATTATTCGATATCACTAATTCTGTTCTTTAGTGTAATTTTCACGCCAAACACATTCAACCATCAAATATCACATAAACCGAGAAAATTCAGTTTATTTCCATTCCATATCGTTTATAATATTTTATCACTATTTGTCGCTATTTTTATTTGTTTAAAAATAACCATTTCATTCAAACGACGCTTCGGGCCATAACGTGGCCGTGGCGCTGTTTTTTTTTTTCAGATTTGATTTACACATATCTGAAAATCTAAGCATCGGATCTTCACAAATTTTATATCATTAGAAAGATCTTTTCAACACAAATCCAATGGTTCCAGTTTTGGGAAAAATCCGACGGTCGGATCTCCCGCACTAATCGTTTGAAATTACGATTTCAAAATACGAACTACAGCGTCGTTATTCGATTTAATTTAATTATATTTATATATATAAATATAATCGATTCTTTTGGTGTTTTTCTTCAGATTTGAATTAAACATTCCAGACAATCCAACCGTTGGATCTTTACAAAGTTGGTGTCGTTGGAAAGATATTTCCAAAGCGAACCTAGCGGTTGTGGTTTCGGGAAAATCCGATGGTCGGATCTCCCACACTAATCGTTTGAAATCACGGTTTCAAAACACGAACTGTAGCTTCGTTATTCGATTTTTCAGATTCGTTAGAAAGATATTCACAAACAGATTTAAATATTTTTTGTTTCACTAAAATCCGTTTTGTTTTGCACCCAGTACAATCTGTCAAAGTTTGAATTGAAATTTTAAAACTGCCGCGCCATTTCAGGCCATGTTTATAATTCAAATTAATTATATTCATTTTCAAACATCGATTAAAACACACTTTTCGTCGTTATTATCTAAAATAATTATTTTAAATATTTAAAATTCACGAAAATAGCCAATTTAAATTTTTTAAACTGGTTCAGATTTTTCGGGTTGTTACACGTAATATGAAAATGAATTTAATTGAATTCAAAATTTAAAACTGAATTCAAAACAGCTAAGATGATCAATACATACTTCTGTTTGAATTAGAATAATAATATTAATTTATTATCAAGAAATTTATTTGTTTTAAATATAATTTATATTGATTTAAATTTATATCTTCTCCATATGGTCGATTAAGGCTTTCTAACATGTCCTAACGTGTTAAGAATAATGGTTTAACCCTAGGAAGACCTATTGTTGGGTTCAGAAAGGAGTTCGGAATCACGGAGTAATTTAAATTTAATATTGTACCGTTTCTAAAATAAAATATATAATAATTGTAAATTTACTTCCTTCTACCCTAAGTAATGAAGTACACAACTTACCCTAGATGGTATAAATGCAGGCCTACTGATGTCTTTTTCTTTCCCATCGCGTACGAAATGTCCCCCAGCTTCACTACGAAGTAAAACATGGCTTTAATGGATGTGTACATAATCTCCATTCGCAGCTATATAAGCGAGCCATTTGCCTTCGTTATTCCTATTTCCTGAAACCAAATTCAAAGTCCTTAGTAACGTTTCCCCCAATTCAATTAATTTGTGTTGTCCTTTCCTCCTTATCAACGCAAAAACAAAATATAAGACATTGTTTCATTTTATTCCTTCCAGTCATCAAAATCCAAATCGATTCACTTCAAGAGAATTTTTTTTATAGCATCGTGATATAAAACAGCGAAGTCCCTTGAATCTCGATCCAAGCTGGGAGCGCTCGCGATAGGAGATGGATTATCGGAGGTGGTAGTCGTCAAGGTTAGGTCGTCTCTGCTCAAGTATATGGAAGAAAGCAAGTTTCCTAGGGTTCTATTGGTTCGTGAATTCTTTTTGGTTTAAGGAATTCAGTGTGGCTCTGGTACTTTTGTAACAACCCGGAAAATCAAAGCCAATTTAAAAATTTTAATTTGGCTATTTTAGTGGATTTTAAATATTTAAAATAAATTATTTTAAATAATAACGACGAATAGTCTATTAGAATCGATGTTTGAAAGTAAACATATTTATTTTAATTACAAACAAGGCCTGAAATGGCACAGCAGTTTGAAAATTTGAATTCAAACTTTGAATGACTGTACCGGGTGCGAAATAAAACGGATTTTTGTGAAACCAAAAATATTTAAATCTGTTTATGAATATCTTACTAACGAATCTGAAAAATCGAAGTTTCATAGCAGGAATCAAAAGTTATGGCCAAATGAATTTTCAAAAAGGTCGTTGTAGAGTATATATAGCCCTTGAAATTAGACATTTTTGCAAACGACCTCTGTTTTCGACGAAACCACTTTTGTTGGATCCGAGTTGTCAAATTATTGCTAGATTTCAAATTCCATAATTTTTGAAATTAATATGTTAGCGTGGCGAAGGAAAATATGTTTGGTTGATTTTAGTTAAAATTGGATCGACCAGAAAATGGCCATTTTTCAAACGGTCTCAGAATTCGATGAAATCAGTTTTTTTGGGACCATATCGTCAGAGCATAGCTAGATTTATTTTTCTGGAATTTTTGGGATCAGTATGTGGCCCCGGCAAATTGAAATGTACGTTTAAATTAAATATTGAATGTTTTATATTTTAAATTGATGAGAAACCGACTGAAACAGTCGAATGAGCCTACGAAATATATCCCATCGTGTTCGAAATGGGGGTATTTAGCTAGGGATGATGGTCGTTGGGTTTGGATTGGAGTTCGTGTGTGGAAGGGGGTATTTTCGGATTTTATAAAAATATATATAAAAAAAGAAGCCAATCACAATTTCCTAAACCATCTTCTCTATCCCCGATCCTTCATCACGTACGGTGGAAACAACTTCAAAACTTCCCAGCCCGATTCCTCTCAAACCACTCCACGAATTCAAGTGCCACGGTTAAGGTTTTTGAAGAGCACCACGAGAGCTTCAAATCAAGACCAAGATTGTATTTTTTGGTTGAGTGTTCGTTGAGATCAGACGCTGTGAAGTCGGCGACTTCTACTCGCCGCTGCCACCTCCTACCGCGATCGAAGTGGGCCCCACCACTGTGCATCAGCACGCCTCTCCAAGCTCTTCAAGGTGTCGTTGGTCGATCGCCACCATGCTCGACGGATTTCGCGAAAAACGAGACCCTAGTTTTGAACAAAACAGAAGAGGTACGTGTTTGATAATTTTGAACTGATTTCCACATTTAAAAGCATAGCGAACTTCCAAAAATCATATCTTTTTGCTATGTGGTCGAAATCCAGTGAAACAAGAGACACTGGACTCGTGTGGATGTCTTCTACATTCTAGAAGAGACCGGATATTTTTCTGAGCCTTCTGCAATTTTTGGAGAAGTGGAACCCAATGTGAGATTTCTGATTTATAAACGATATGGAAATGACGATGTATAAATTATACAGTCGATGTATGAGTTATATAAGCATTGTACCCCTCATGTATAAGCATTGTATAAGTTGTATGTTCGATGTATAAGTTATATATGCATTGTAAAAATGATATATGCGTTGAAATGAATTGAAATATATTGAAATGAAATTGAAATATAGTTATATACGTATATATATATATATACACACACACACACTCCCCTCGTCCATAGGCCATGGACGATATATATTGGTTGTGATATTGTTTGGGTTTGGTTGATGTGAAATTTGGTGAATATCTTGAATGGTTGATTGGAAATGATTGATTGTGGTTGAAATCCTAATAGGATTAGTATATGGGAAAATTCGTCTGCGTACGAACTAGATATTGAAATCCCCATCGTCAAAAGCTGCGAGGCTTTAAGGTAGAGCGAGGAGTCATACTAGGGACGGTGTCGGATTTAACTACCCTGCTGTTATGCTACCGAAATTTTCTGAAATATTTCAGTGTTTGATTTATCTTCCTGTATTGAAATATATTCATGTGATGAATGAAGTGAAATGGTTTGAACGATAAAAATAACATTTTTATCGAATGAACGAAATGAATATGGTTTTGAAATCGAGGAATGAATTATATATATATATATATATATATAATTAAAATAAATCGAATAATGAAGCTACAATTCGTATTTTGAAACCATGATTTCAAACGATTATTGCGGGAGATCCAACCATTGGATTTTCCTGAAACCGAAACCGTTGGGTTCGCTTTGGAAATATCTTTCCAATGACACCAACTTTGCAAAGATCCAATGGTTGGATTGTCTGGATGTTTAATTCAAATCTGAATGAAAACAGTGCCAGAATCGATTATATTTATATATATATATATATATATAATTAAAATAAATCGAATAACGATGCTGTAGTTCGTATTTCGAAATCGTAACTTCAAACGACTGTATCGGGAGATCCGACCGTCGGATTTCACCCAAAACTAAAACAGTTGGATTCTTTTTGAAAAGATCTTTCCAATGATATAAAATTTGTAGAGATCCAACGGTTAGATTTTTAGATATGTGTAAATCAAATCTGGAGAAAAACAGCGCTATGGCCGCGTTATGGCCTGAAGCGTTGTTTATATAAATTGGCTATTTTTAAATAAATAAAAATAGCGATAAATCGTGATAAAATATTATAAGTGATATGGAATGGAAATAAACCGAATTTACCCACTTTATTGGATATTTGATGGTTAAATGTGTTTAACGTGAAGATTACATTAAAGAACAGAATTATCGATGTCGAATAATTTAACCATTGAATGAATTGTTTTGAAATTCCAAATATACGTGAATTATTTGAAAAGGCCGAGTTAATTCTCATTTCAAATAATTGATCAATGGTTAGAAGTCGAAGATATAAAGACAGTGCAAGACCAACGATCTTCACATTGAATGGATGGGTACTACTGATGCTCACGATGGGAGTAGCTACCTTGAAGGGGCTAAAGTTGTAGCCGTCCAGACGTACTTGTTGATTATACAGATGTGCGAGGTATAAAGTGCCTCCGGTTTCGTTCAAACCTAGAACGGACTTGTAAATGGATGTGTGTCTGACGTTGTATATTGATGACGTGGCATGCAGAGATGCTGTGATCCAAGCTTTTGTTGAAAAGCAGAGCTTTATGGTTGATGATCAAAGCACGATTTTGAATAACTAGCGTTGTGTTTAGCTTTGTTTCGCGAGCCTCACACCCTGATATGAGCCAGAAACGGAAGAAGGACCTCAGGGAGAACATGCGTTTCCTTCTAGCTAGGAGTGGTGCTTTGGGTTTTACATGCCTGGGCATTTTACTTATGTGGATGATGGGTTGCGAGGCGCCTCGGTTAGTTCGGTTTCTTCGGAGCCTATGGTTTGGTCGGATATGACTAGTTGACGCCCCATAGGGTGGGGAAACGTAGTGTTCAGGCATTTTAATCCACATCGAGTGGACCGGCCCTGACGATCCAAGGGCCCACCTGAGTCTGGATCCTGAGACACGGGCTAGAGCATCTCAAAGCAGTAAGGATGATCCCTTGCCTTGGTTCATGACGGAAATCCAATTTCCAAATACAACATCATGCCGTTTTGACTGTATACCTATATATGTCGACATAGTGGTATGGGGCATTAATGCCGTCTATGATTGATATTTATGGTTGAAATTATTTTTGAAACATATAAACACTAGCAATAATATCAAATGATTTGTTTTGCCCATATCAAGCATATTTTGGCCATTATAAGGTAAAACTCTATCCTTCGGTTTGCGTTGCATTGTGTGATGGGAACTGAGTCTTATAATGGCTTCATTTTTATAAAAAGCATTGCAATGTTTAAAAGATTTATTTGTTTTAAAGCACTGGCAATCCAATGGAGTAAACCCGTTCCGCGTTAGCGGCGTGGTCCTATGATTGGCCATATATTAAAGTAAGTTAAGTAGATTTCTCATACCAATCCCATGACTGACTCGTAGTTTATTTCACTTGCAAACTCGGATGCCCCTATTTCTATACAGACAGCCTTGTATTCAGGTTTTAGTAGGCTCTTTCTGGATAGCTATGGAGCTGAAGATGGATTCTATCATTTCTTTCTTTTTATGCTATTCAGCTCCTGTTGTACATATTATGTTTTGATTCCGCTGTAGATATTTATGTATAACTGAACTGTATTTTCTACTAAGTATGATCCTGTATACTGTGTAACTCTGATGATTATGTTTATCCAGTGTATTATGTTGTACATTATCTGGTGTATTTTTTTCTGTTGTTATTTGTTTATGTGTTATATTCCAAAGATTACCCTTGCCACCGTCGAACGGAGTTTGGGATTGTCACAATTTTTGACGATGAGAAGAACATCGTGTTCACGAATTTCAACAAGGATTTAGAGCGATTAGTTACAGGTGATGTAGGGGATTGCATGGGGTCAGTTTCAAAGTCGTGGTTTTCTGGGAAGGCGTTTGAACTATTTGAAGCAGAAGAGGAAATTTCAAAGTCTTTAGGGTGGTTGAGGTCTGTAAAGGGAGAGTTGGGTTTGATCATTTGGAGGGGGAAGTCCAGGGAAGGGATTGTAAAATTAAGGGAATACGAGTTGTGGATTTTGGAGGTGAATGCAAGTAGGAATGGTCGTCATTGAAGATGGGTTAAGAACTTGGAGCCAGGATTTGATACAGTGGGAAGGAGAATTTTAAAAAAAGATTAAGGTATATTCTTTGATTTTGAAATTTAGAACTTATATGGAGATTAGTTTTTATAATTAGAAGTTGATTAAGTTAACTAGTATAAACTTATATAATTTAGCTAATAAGGTGAATAAGTTGTAAACTAATAGTTGAGTATAAGAATTAAGGATTTATTTGGAAATATTTCACAAGTGGGTAATTATTTAAAATAAATTTGTATAATTCGATAATTAAAAATTTATTTATATTGTTTTACATTTGAAAAAAAACAGATGTATGAAGAAATCACTGGAAAATCTATATAATAAACTTCATTGGGTATTCGGCAAACAAAAATCAAGGTGAGTAAATCTCACTCCGTTTTTATCTAGAATTATTTTTATTAGTTAAAAATAATTATTTGTTGATTGTTTGCATGCAATGAAATATTTTTATGGCTATCGTATGTATTAGTTATTTAGGATTGCTGTTTGTGGCTATTATATATATATTGGTGGTTGGATTCCCGCAGTACCATTAGCAGATGCCCGTAGTATCATTAGCGGATGACTCTATATGCCCTACGCTATGATAATGGATGACCTTCTACACCGCGATATCCTGCCTCGAAGCAGGATGGGTATTATGTATGTTGACTAACGTTTGTGGATGTAGGGAAACAGGTTGGAGGGACCCAACTGGATTACTCAAAAATATTATCATTTGTTTGGTTTCATATATGTTATCATATATGATGTGTTAGAAAAACCTGTGATTTGATAATTTGGTATTTTGGATTTTTGAAATATCACTAGGCCTAAATGGTAATTTATAGAAATATCGTAAAATATGGTTTTGAAATTTAAAAAGGGAAAAATCTATTTATCTAAAATAGAATTGGAATTTAGAATGGGCTATAAAAATATTAACTTGTTTTAATATATAAAACAAGTACTGAATATATGAACGTCGTTTATAAATTAAAAATGCGGGATTTGAAGTGAATTTATAAACGTTGTTTACAAATAAAATGGAATGATTTTCATTGGATAATCAGGAAATTTAAAATGAATTTATCAATGGTGTTTATAAATAAAGTGGAAAAATTATCATTTGATAATTCGAATATTTAAATTCAAATGTAAATTTAAAAATAGAAATGGGGAAATCATTTTAAAGAAATAAACGATGGAAGTTATTCTAATGTTCAAAATATAAATTAAACTAAAATTAATTCGTAAGGATTTATGATTTGAATTCGATTAATTTGAATTTATTTAAATAGGAGTTAAATTGAATATGAAAATAAATTGGGTGTTATATGTATAAGTTTTTATAAATAGAAATTTCCAAAATAAGATGTTGGTTTTAAATAGCTTTCGAAATAGACTTGTTTGAATATAAAACAAGGAAATTTATAAAATGGTATTCATAAATATGAAGAATTAATTATCAAGATATAATTTGAATATTTAAATTCAAATATGAATTTAAAAATGGAACTTGAATATAGAAATTTCAAATGGAATTTGAATATAGAAAATTCAAATGGAATTTGAAAATAGAAGATTCAAATGGAATTTGAATATAGAAAATACAAATAGAATTGAAAATAGAATTTGAAAATAGAAAGTTAAAATCATTTCAAAATGGGTACGACGAAATATATTTCAGAATGCGGATTTTTAAACAGAATAGAAATAAATCCAAAGGATTTATAATTTGTCAAAGGAATTGGAATTTAATATAGAAGATCGAAGTATAAATAAATTTATTCCCAAGTTAAGGAAAAATCGAAAATTATAGATAATAGAAAATATTATGTTGAATTGGGAAACTAATTTGATATATATTAAAAATATATCAGAATGGAGTTGAATTTATTTTAAAACGAAGTTTAAAACGTTTTTATATTAAATAAAATTAAAACGAACTCGTCGAAGCGCGGCTATTCGTAAATTGGCGATTCGAACTTCAATTGAGTATATAGAACTCAAATTAAGTTGGAATTCTTTGAAACAAGAACCGTCAGGACCAATTAGATAATAGTTTTCTAATGGAAGAGAAAAATATGGATTTCGTCTTACAGATTTTGAGTTATGTCAAAATTAAATGTTTAGAAAAACAGCGCCATAACCATTATAAAACCATAACGGTTTATTTAAATAAATAAAGGGATTTTAAGTAAATAAAATCCGAATTTCCATTAGAAAAATCCATACTTGAGTTGTAAAATAAATACGAACTCAGGTGGTGTAATGAAATGATTTTTGGAACAAAAATCATACTTTATATTATTGAATAGAACTAATAAATTTGAAAAATAATTAGTAAATTGAAATTTTATAAGAAATTTGGCTTTGAATAAGTAAAGGTGGTTTGAGAAATTATATTCGAAATCGAAAAGGAAACTTGAGTTGGAAATGAGATTCGACTTGTTTAAAGGCAAATTAAAAATATATACGAACATGATATGTTCAAATAAAAGTGAAATGGGCAAATTAGCTAATTAAAGAATAGACCAGCAAATTGAGTTAAAATGACCGGATTGAGTTGGGATAAATTGGGAAACAGGTGAACATAGATTAGACAGGTATGGAATGAAGCATATGAAGTGTACGAAGATTTATAATTCGTGTGCCCATCAAAAAGGTTCACGTTTAAATTCCATATGAGGTTTTATGCACCGAATCGGCAAGCCACTTGGCTTTTTGATTTTCTTTTTAAATGGAGAGGGCCTGTGTGGCGGTTTGGGGACTTTCCCGATGCTCCTAGTACAAAGGAGGTTATGGCAAAAATTTCCGGAAATTTAAGGAGTTAGAATATTTTTAAGATAATTTGATAATTAGAATCTATATATCAATATATATAGAATCCGGTAAGGAAACGAACTTAAAATATATAATATTATAAACAAAAAGGAAATCGAAAATTTGGTAATAGAAATAGAAATATATATATATACATTCTTAAAAAATGAATAAGTGGTTTTTATGGTATTAATGAATTGAGATAAGTGGTCTTGTTTGTTTTGAAGTTAAAGATGTTATTCAGTCAAGGTCTGAGAGGTAATCATAGCCCAACTTGATTGATTTCATTATTAACTGATAAACATCAAGATTCAGTCCCAAAGAGAAATGTTTAGAGAGTTTACTTGAATGCAGTGTTTTGGGTTATTGTAACGATGTTTTACACAACATTCGTTTTAACCCAAGGAAGTGGAATTGTTGAAATATAATAAATATTTCCCGAGTATAGAAATGAACGAGCGTGAAAGAGGTAAGTAAGTGGAATGTTCTCCAATTATAAATAGAAAATATTTTCTAAGTGTAGATAATAAAAGAAGGCGAGATATGGAAATGTTTTCCAAGTAGCATAAGAGGCCAATATGTATATTGAGAATATTGTGTTAACGAATATTGACAAGGAAATGGAGAAGGGTTTTAATTAATGAAATATTAATTAAGAGGCCCAGTGATTTGTTTGATGGTTGGAATGTTTGTTTATTTTTCTTCGATAGTTAAATAACCGACTATCGAAGTGTTTGCCAATATCGTTGTCAATATGGAGAGACCGGTTGGATTATTATCTGAGAACTACTCCGTATTGGTAGTAACGTTGTGAATCAAATTATATAAAGATAATCGAAGACGGAGTAAAGTGCAAGGACTTTTTCTATTAATAGAAATGGTGCCTTCGGTTTCGTTCAATCCCAAAACAAACGTATATGGATGAATGTATGACAGAGTATTTCCAATGATCATATATGTTGGTCTATTTAAATGTATATGGTGGCGGAGAATTTATTCTCTTAGCATAATATCCAGAATATATTTGTGCAAATCAATTAATGATTAACGGAACTGACAATGTGGCATTCAAAGTGATTGTGTTACCAATGAATGATAAGTAATCGTAGCCTCAGGCCTCAACATCCAGGGAATGACAAAAATCAGGCAGGCAGCATGGTTATGTGGTTCGCTCCCATTAGGGTGTACAATCACCTGTCTAGAGAAAATTCCTTTTACTTCTTTAATCTATCGATGTTGTCCCTTTTCGCGAAATGGTTGCTGATCCCAACCGTTGGTGATATACATTCGATACACTTAAGCGAAATGAGTAGTCAGTCATGTGTGGGCCGAGTTGCAAGACGTTCTTGTTGAACCCATTGTATTTCTCTCTAGAGATACACTATTGGAAGGTGGTTCCATACCTTGTCATGCTGGAAATCCAATCTCCAATAAGCACCTTGCGGTTTTTGATTTTATATTATATATGGAGCGTGAGATGCAAGCATTCCATTAGATTGTTATTTATTTGATGTAGACATTATTATAATATCACTGGATTTAATATCAAAAATATTTTGGGTTATCGTAAGGTAAAAACCATCCGTGTTTATGTGTGGATCGATCTTACGATTATCATTTTTTCTGAAAGGATTTTTAAAGTTAAACAAATGACTGGATTTTACTCACACCAGTCTCATGACTGACCCAGAGTTTACTTTTTTTTTGTTTTCCCTAAACTCTTGGGTGCCCAAATTTGCACGGGCAGTCAAGAAGTCAGGATTTTACAGATTCACTTGGAGGAGTTTGAAGCAGGAGGCTTCACCATTTAGCTATAGACTATCATATTTTCGCTGTGTACTATGTGGTATCTGGAAACAGGTGTTTATAACTGTTCCTGGAACAACTGTTGCGCTCTGATGATGGTACGTATATTAAGTTTCTAATTTGTATTTCAAAAGTTATGTTATATAATATATTTTATTCGTTCCGCTGTGAGTTTGTGACCTTCGTTTTTCTTCTATTTTAGTATTTCTTTCTTTCTATTCCTTATCCTCTAACTTCTTTCTAATAATGATTCATATTTCTGTGTCATTTGGGTTGGACGTGTGGTGTTATTAGTCAACTCAAAGGATATAGATTTGCGGGCCATTACAGTTGGTATCAGAGCTTAGGTTGAGCAAAAACCTAGGCTTGTTGGCATGTGCTCATTAGAGATAGGGTCAGTTGTACCCTAGAATGAGTTGAGTGTATATATACGAGAGAGCGTATTTGTTAATTTATATTAAAAATTGTTTTATATTGTGTTGGCTAGTTTGTTAAGTGGCTTATGAATTCAGATCGAATCATGGGATGCCACGAAGTCGATAGGAATTTCTAAACAATTGAACAGAAAAATTCGACATGATATTGTTTTAAAGTGGGTAAATGAAATAATTTTACCCAATATTCTATTCTGAAATTATTATGATATATGGATGTGTAGATTGCTATTATTATAATCAAAATGGATTATAAAATTGAAATGGCTAAATATAACCAAATAGAATTTGTATAAGAATGAGATATACAAATAAAATGAATTGAAATTAGATTCAGAATTAGAATCAAGATTTTAAAATCCTGGGTGTTTGGAAATATTTTCTGGAAGTATATTGAAGTAATATAGCATTTTTTAAAGGGGATTTTTGAATAGAAATCATTTTATATGGATTTTGAAAGTAATAAAGCATTGAATTCACTTTAGTGGCTGGGAAATAATTCTGATGATAACTGCAGTATCATCAGTGTTCATTTTCGAGTTTCTAAGTGATGAATTGCTACCTTAGAAAAAAATTGATGGAAATTTGTTTGAAAGAAAACAAGTTGTTTTGAAAAATTCAAATGTTTTGAATTTGTGATGGAAATAAATATATGTATATATTTATGTGATTTCAAAGGATTTGAAATAGAAACCCGGGAATTTAAATTCTGGAATTTTAAATTTAACTTAAGCAAGTTAAATGGATTGAAGTGAATTATTTGATCAAAATCAATTTGAAAGGGATATGAATTGGGTGTGAACATATTGAATGTAAATGTACTGAATGTAGATCACTCGAATTAAATGAATGAAAACCAAAAGTTTTGGTGGAATTAAATTTGTTGAAAGATGAAGAGTTGAGTTTTAACATAAGTGGTTTTTGAAAAGTAATAGGTTTGTACCACTTTCCTAACTTAGCAATTTGGGGACGAAATTATTTTGAGGGGGGAAGAATGTAATGACCCAGATTTTTCGAATAGTTGATTTTAAATATTTAATATGGTTTTAAATATTGAGTTGATAATATAAATGATATTTTATATTGAGTTATCTATTTAATAATCGAAATACGATATATTTTGATTATATATAATTATCGTAATACGAAAATGAATTTAATTGAATTCAAAATTTAAAACTGAATTTAAAACAGCTAAGATGATCAATACAAACTTCTGTTTGAATTTGAATAATAATATTAATTTGTTATCAAGAAATTTATTTGTTTTAAATATAATTTATATCGATTTAAATTTATATATTCTCCATATGGTCGATTAAGGTTTTCAAACATGTCCCAGCATGTTCAGAATAATGGTTTAACCCTAGGAAGGCCTGTTATTGGATTCAGAAAGGAGTTCAGAATCACGGAGTAATTTAAATTTAATATTGTACCATTTCTAAAATAAAATAAAATGTATAATAATTATAAAATTACTTCCTTCTACCCTAAGTAATGAAGTACACAACTTACTCTAGAAGGTATAAACACAGGCCTACTGATGTCTGGTTCTTTCCCATCGCGTACGAAATGTCCCCCGGCTTCACCACGAAGTAAATCATGGCTTTAATGGATGTGTACGTAATCTCCATTCGAATCTATATAAGCGAATCATTTGCCTTCGTTATTCCTATTTCCTGGAACCAAATTCAAAGTCCTTACTTACGTTTTCCCTAATTCAATTAATTCGTGCTGTTCTTTCCTCCTCATCAATGCAAAAACAAAATTTAAGACATTGTTTCATTTTATTCCTTCCAGTCATCAAAATCCAAATCGACTCACTTCAAGAGAAAAAAAATTATAGCATCGCGACCTAAAACCACGAAGTCCCCTGAATCTCGATCTAAGCTAGGAGCGCGCGTGATAGGAGATGGATTATCGAAGGTGGTAGTCGTAAAGGTTAGGTCGTCTCTGCTCAAGTATATGGAAGAACGCGAGTTTCCTGGGGTTCTATTGGTTCGCGAATTCTTGTTGGTTTAAGGAATTTAGTGCGGCTCTGGGATTTTTGACGATGAGAAGAACATCGTGTTCACAAATTTCAACAAGGATTTAGAGCGATTAGTTACAGTTGATGTAGGGGATTGCGTGGGGTCAGTTTCAAAGTCGTGGTTTACTAGGAAGGCATTTGAACTGTTTGAAGCAGAAGAGGAAATTACAAAGTTTTTATGGTGGTTGAGGTCTATAAAGGGAGAGTCAAGTTTGATCATTTGGAGGGGGAAGTTCAGCAAAGGGATTGTCAAATTAAGGGAGTACGAGTTGTAGATTTTGGAGGTGAATGCAAGCAGGAATGGCCGTCATTGAAGATGGGTTAAGAACTTGGAGCCAGGATTTGATACAGAGGGAATGAGAATTTTAAAAAAAAGATTAAGGTATATTCTTTGATTTTGAAATTATACCCTATATGGAGATTAGTTGTTATAATTAGAAGTTGATTAAATTAATTGGTATAAAACTTATATAATTTAGCTAATGAGGTGAATAAATTGTAAACTAACAGTTGAGTATAAGATTTAAGGATTTATTAGGAAATGATTCACAAGTGGGTAATTATTTAAAATAAATTTGTCAAATTCGATAATTAAAATTTTATTTATATTTTATTACATTTGAAAAAAAAAACAGATGTATGAAGAAATAACAGGAACATCTATATAATAAACTTCATTGGGTATTCGAAAAACAAAAATCTGAGTAAATCTCACTCTGTTTTTATTTATAATTATTTTTATTAGTTAAAAATAATTATTTTTTGATTGTTTACAAGCACTAAAATATTTTTATGGCTATCATATATATTAGTTATTTAGGATTGGTGTTTTTGACTATTATATATATATTGGTGGTTGGATTCCCGCAGTACCATTAGTGGATTCCCGCGGTATCATTAGCGGATGACCCTATACACTCCACGCTATGATAGCGGATGACCTTCTATACTGCAATATCCTGCCTCGAAGTAGGATGGGTATTATTTATGTTGACTAATGTCTGTGGATGCAGGGAAACAGGTTGGAGGGATCCAACTGGATTCCTCAAAAATATTACTATTTGTTTGGTTTCATATATGTTATCTTATATGATGTGTTAGAAAAACCCGTGATTTGATAATTTGGTATTTTGGATGTTTGAAATATCACTAGGCCTAAATGGTAGTTTATAGAAATATCGTAAATAAGGTTTTGAAATTTAAAAAGGGAAAAATCTATTTATCTAAAATAGAATTTGAATTTAGAATGGGCTATAAAAATATTAACTTGTTTTAATATGTAAAACAAGTACTAAATGTATGAGCGTCGTTTATAAATTAATAATGCGGGATTTGAAGTGAATTTATAAACGTTGTTTATAAATAAAATGGAATGATTTTCATTGGATAATCAAGAAATTTAAAATGAATTTATCAACAGTGTTTATAAATAAAGTGGAAAAATTATCATTTGATAATTCGAATATTTAAATTCAAATGTGAATTTAAAAATAGAAATGGGGAAATCGTTTTAAAGAAATATACGATGGAAGTTATTCTAATGTTCAGAATATAAATTGAACTAAAATAAATCCATAAGGATTTATGATTCGAATTCGATTAATTCGAATTTATTTAAATAGAAGTTAAATTGAATTTGAAAATAAATTGGGTGTTATATATATAAGTTTTAATAAATAGAAATTTCCAAAATAAGATGTTGGTTTTAAATAGCTTTCGAAATAGACTTGTTTGAATATAAAACAAGGAAATTTATAAAATGGTGTTTATAAATATAATGAATTAATTATCAAGAGATAATTTGAATATTTAAATTCAAATATGAATTTAAAAATGGAACTTGAATACAGAAAATTCAAATGGAATTTGAATATAGAAAATTCAAATGGTTTTTGAATATAGAAGATTCAAATGGAATTTGAATATAGAAAATTCAAATAGAAATGAAAATAGAATTTGAAAATAGAAAGTTGAAATCATTTCAAAATTGGAACGGCAAAATATATTTCAGAATGCGGATTTTTAAATAGAATAGAAATAAATCCAAAGGATTTATAATTTATCAAAGGAATTGGAATTTAATATAGAAGATCGAATTATAAATAAATTTATTTCTGTGTTAAGGAAAAATTGACAATTACAGATAATCGAAAATATTATGTTGAATTGGGAAACTAATTTGATATGTATTAAAAATATATCAGAATGGAGTTGAATTTGTTTAAAATGAAGTCTAAAACGTTTATATATTAAATATAATTAAAACGAACTCGCCGCAGCACGGCAGTTCGTAAATTGGCGATTCGAACTTCAATTGAGTATATAGAACTCAAATTACGTCGGAATTCTTTGAAACAAGAACCATCAAGATCAATTAGATAATAGTTTTCTAATGGAAGAGAAAAATCTGGATTTCGTCGTATAGATTTTGAGTTATGTCAAAATCAAATGTTCAGAAAAATAGCGTCATAACCATTATAAAACCATAATGGTTTATTTAAATAAATAAAGGGATTTTAAGTAAATAAAATCTGAATTTCCATTAGAAAAATCCAGACTTGAGTTGTAAAATAAATACGAACTCAAGTGGTGTAATGAAATGATTTTTGGAACAAAAATCATATTTTAAATTATTGAATAGAACTAACTAATTTGAAAAATAATTAGTAAATCGAAATTTGATAAGAAATTTGGCTTTGAATAAGTAAAAGTGGTTTGAGAAATTTTATTAGAAATCGAAAAGGAAACTTGAGTTGGAAATGAGGTTCGACTTTTTTATAGGCGAATTAAAAATAAATACGAACATGATACGTTCAAATAAAAGTGAAATGGGAAAATTAGCTAATCAAAGAATAGATCAGTAATTTGAGTTAAAATGACTGGATTGAGTTGGGATAAATTGGGAAATAGGTGAACATAAATTAGATAGGTATGGAATGAAGCATATGAAGTGTATTGTGACGGCCCGCCCCGCACCAACCGACATTTACTCCAAAAGTGCGCTGTACACATGTCCAGTTAGCACGGAATGGTCATCAAAAGAAAAGAAAGAAGAGAATGACCTAATCAAGGAACCTGTAGAATGTCTCACAATGCATAGGATAAAATATAATAACAACATACTTGACATAAAACAGGTGAGACAGTGCATAAGCTGAAAATAAACTAACATAGCAGCGGAAAATCCAAGTACAGCTTATGATCCAAAGCCAACATTATTACAACTTTTCAAACTGTCTCAACAAAAAAAAGCAAGATAAAGGAGGTACACTACTAATGCCCAAGTAGCGACCACCGGCGACACAGGGAGAATATCTATATATCATACGTGGAAGCCTCCTGCTCGCCTCCGAATCAGCTACTCGTGCATCACCAGCTAACCATAACCTGTCTCTAGTCTGCTCGTGTGAGCACCCAGAGTAATAAAAGGAGACATAAAACTCTGGGTCAGACATAACCCCTGGTATGAGCGATAAGCAACAAAACAGAACAATAACAGGTATAATCCAATCATACCTGAACCTAGACCTACAACCAAAGAGTTAGCACTACATACTGTACAATACTCTAAGGTGCCATATCAACGGTGTAAAGATACGGAGGTGGGGGTGTGCATGTCATAGTGATGGCAAACAATCAAACATAGCAACCATCTTCACATCTCTCACTCAGTGCGTAAAGCATACGATATTCACCACTTGGGTCACCTAATACTTTGGGCCATGACGAAATCCAATCCCGTGTAACTATCACTACAAGCCCACTATCCATCTCTCAGTGGTGAACCAAAGTTATGAATACCGACAACCCCTTTGCACACGTCCCGCAGCAAAGCCCAACCATGAAGTGAACTCATTGGTTCCCAACTGGATCCTGAGCTATAACTTCCATTTGGACTACCTTTGCATCTCGGGTTTTAGTCATCATCTTCATCCGGGTCAGTCTCCACTTCACCTTGCTTCGAATCGTGGTCATCACCCTCGCTCGGGTCGGATCATGGTCTTCACTTCAAGTCCAAGCATCTCGGATCGGGTCGGTCGTGCTCCCTCCATCGGATCGAGTCGTTCCATACGGATCGGGTCGCACCATCGGTTCGTGGCTTCTAAAGTGGATCGGGTCGGTCGGTCAAGAACCTTTCATTCTGATCGGTTTTAATCATCTCTACCCTGGTCGGTCAGTATTGCCCCTGGTCGGTCGAACACTTCACCATTCCTGGTCGGTCGTACTTCACCATCCCCGGTCGGTCGAACACTTCACCATTCCCGGTCGGTCGTACTTCACCATCCCTGGTCGGTCGAACACTTCACCATTCCCGGTCGGTCGTACTTCACCATCCCTGGTCGGTCGAACACTTCACCATTCCTGGTCGGTCGTACTTCACCATCACTGGTCGGTCGAACACTTCACCATTCCTGGTCAGTCATATACTTCACCATCCCTGGTCGGTCGAACACTTCATACTGGGTCGGTCGTGAGCTCGGGTCGGTCGGTCAAAACCTTCCCCTGGTCGGTCTAACTCGACCCAAAGAAAACCTGCACCATTTCAGCAAGCTATTTTCGCCTCTCGACGGCGTTATCAACCATTCCAACTATTCTAAATAATCATAAAGCATACCATACAGTCATAGCAACATGTATAAACATCCACAAACAGCAAAACAACAATATGGTATGTTAAAACGGATCAAACATAGCCAAAAATCCCATATTTTCCCTTAATCCCTCTTAATCACATTTAAGCAAATCTAATGATAGGATTAACAAAACTTAACCAAATCAGCCAAATTTTCTAACATGTGCCTAAAATAATATTTAGCAATTTATAAATATTTTTCCAGATTTTTAACATGCATAAATTCGCTAATTATCACTAATCACACCTTAATCCCCTAAATTCCGAGATTTGCATAATTACTCGAAATTAACCCAAATTCATATCAGAGGCATAAAATGATGTTTTAGAATTTTAGGATTTTTTCTAGATTTTTCTGAGCCATAATTTCGCTAATCTTCGCTAATTACCATAATTAGCCGTAATTAGTGAAAAACAATGCAAATCACTCACCTTTGCCACAAGTAAACTATAGATCTGAAATGATTCTCTGTTTGGGTCAAACTCCAATGCTTAGCAGCAGCTCCTATCTTGATTTGATGCTAATCCGCCTTGATTTGGTGTAGATCTTGCTAATATGTGATTAGGAAAGCCAAAAGGATGTTTTGAAGAGATTTAGAGAGTGGAGGCCATTACTAGGGTTTCAAGAATGAAAGTGGCGGCTCAAAAACTGAAATGAAATGATTTCCCAAACCCTATCAGCCTCCCCATAACCCTAATCCCGAAATGGGTTATGGGCCTAGCTGTTAACTACCCGGTTTAGCCCAATTAAGCTGTTTTTCACTTTCTAAACCTTGTTTCAGCCATATCTCCCAAACGGTAAGTCCGTTTGGCTGTTGTAACCACTCTACGGAAAGAGAAACCATCATTCGAATCCTTTCTAATCAAAAGTTATGGACGGAACAAGACCAGCTAGGGGCAAAACGGTCATTTAAAAATCGGCAAAAATCATGAACATGGGAAATGAATCCAATAGTCGTTTCCCAAAGCCACATGACCATACGACTTCGTATAAGAAAGAAATATATATTCTACGATCCTTCGATGCGTAGAATGCGGGTTGTTACATTCTCCCCCCCTTAAGAAATTTCGCCCCCGAAATTCCCTAACCAAAACACACAAAGGGTCCCGCATGCCTATCAACCATAAAACAACAATCAACATGCAAAACAAGTCTATCCTAGCATGCGGTTTACTAACAAGGGAAGAAACTATCACTATCAAAACCTTACCAGGCAAAGAGTTCTGGATACTTCTTCCTTATATCCACCTCTGTTTCCCAAGTACAGTCTTTTTCATTCTCACCCCACTGGACTTTGACTAGTTTCACCGTCTTCCTTTGAAGCTGCTTCGTATCGTTCCCAACAATAAGCATAGGCTTGCGGTTCTCAACCGCCTCGGGTTCAACCTCAATATCGTCCAACTGATCTGGTGAAATAGCCACATTAGGGTCTTGCACAAACTTCCTTAACTGGGAAACATGAAATACGTTGTAAACTCCCGCCATCTTGTCAGGTAGCTCTACTTCATACGCCAAATTCCCAACTTGCTCGAGGACTGGGAATGGACCAACAAATCTTGGTGCTAGCTTACCTCTCCAACCAATCCGAATCACATTCTCAATGGAGAGGTCTTGACGAACACCAAGTCGTTAACGAAGAATTCCAAATCTCTTCGTCTCTTATCGAGATAAGTCTTATGTCTATCTTGGGTAGCCTTCATTCTCTAATATACAATTCACTCAAATACCATCATGACCTGACCTAGTCCTTGGTAAACTATCAATGAAATCCATTGAGACTTGTTTCCAATGGTTGTGACAAACCACTAGGCTTCTTTTTGCTCAGCTTTAACTAACTGGCAATTTATGCATTTGGACATAAACTTCCCAACGTCTTTCTTTATCCTTTCCCAGTAGTAGGTCTAATCCATGTCTCAATACATTTTGTTACCACCGGGATTCATAGTCAATTTCGAGTGATGAAATGCTCTAAGCACTTCATCTCTCAGTCCATCTACGTTGGGTACAACTAGTTCTCCATTCTTTTGAAGCCATCCTTCTCGATCAAATCCTTGCTTGATCATTCTCTTTCCATCGATACCCATCTCTACCCTAGAGATGATTTCCAATAGGTTAGGATCGTCCTTCTAACTGGACCAATCCACTCAATCAAAATCTATCTAATCGTCAAGCTTACTAGTGTTTCTGAATCCAATTCACTCTTGGGTCTGAAATCATATCCTGTGATATACTCTAGTTGCTTCCAACCCAGAAACATACGCCTCTAGACTGGCATGCCTCCCACTCAATGCAACTATTACCACATCCAAATCCTTTACTATGATCACTCTGCCCCATGGAGTCATGGCGACTCCACTGCACTGGTCCATAGCCACTAGTCCTTTGCTATGTCCACTCTGCCCCATGAAGTCATAACAACTCCACTGCACTGCCTCATAGCCTTACTAATCCTTTACTATGTCCACTTTGCCCCTCGAGTCATGACGACTCTACTGCACTGGCTCATAGTCCTACTACAATCATTTTGTTCCCCATCGCTGGAACCCTACAGGTGATAATCTACTCAAGGAAAGAAAAATAGGAACAAACATAGCAACCATAACATCCATCAAACAAGTCCTACCTATCACCTGCTAAATTCATAAGCACATCGACTCCAACATGATTGGTCTAACCAATCCCAATATGTCGATTCTAGTATGTCTGGTCCAACCAACATCAATAACTAATGGAAGCCCAGCCTCCATACATACACAGATGCCTACTTAACTGGTCCAACCAATCCTAGGCCAATGGAAGCACCGCCTCCCTACGGACTACCGTACGTCCAACGTACGTTTATCCTCCAAGGATAACTAGATCACGTCCAACAGATCCAGGGTAACGGGCGTCCCCAGATACCCCTGCTTTTAGTCCGCCTAAAATACTTGAGTCCAACCCAAGTCTATCCATTGTCTTGCTGCCCTCTCGAGTCCAACCCAAGCCGAATCCAATTCCTTGCAGCCTTCTCGAGTCCAACTCGAGTCAATCTATAACTCAGACCCACTCTTGAGTATCCATTAGTGAAAAACTCTTATCCAACGTGAGTCGTCTCCCTATTCGTTGCATCTCCAAGATCAACGAACACCCATTTTCTTTTACGAGTTCAAGTCCAACTTGAATCGCCCTAATCTTCGTTGTATCTTCCATGATCAACGAACACATCCTATTCCTTCAAAATTTTACTATCCAATAGAGAACATCAACATAGGGTCCTAAACAATCCATTACTTTGCATCTTTCCCGAGTCCCACTCGAGCAATCTCATAACCCTATCGAGTCTAACTCTGGGCAGTCTATACCATTGAACAGTCTCATCATGTTCTGTCTGCCCATCACTCCTCGAGTAAACCAAGATATCATCCAATGAAAAATCACAACAACTATTTACCCCTCACGCAAACCATCCTAGTCGAAATCGACATTCCCCAAGCACAAGCCCCAAAGACCTAAACCAATATCAGACATGCACCCAAGGAACATCTCCTCCGAGTTCGGACAACCCACGTGAGGTGATACTAGCAAAACAATCTAGCACTGGAGTACTCAATTGCCTCCCAGAGAACAACTAGAACTTATTACAACGATAACCTCTTAGCTTCCTTAACTCCAGTTACTATCGCCATCACTAGGTAGGTACCTAATACCACCCTATTATTTTAGAGTAAACCCCCAAAATAATGCTAAACCCAGTAAAGCCCAAAACAAAGCAATCACAAGGAAACATACATCCATGACTCGATAAGACCAAACCACAACAAATCATACTAAGATCAGTCGAACCACCTATCGGGTACGTCACAATTAGAGGTCTATCGACTATCTCGGGTTTGTCAAACAATACCCGAACAGAAACATCTTAAATAGAAAGCATACCTTTTATAACGACACCCTTTCCCTCCTGCGCCGCACTTGGAGCATTTGACGAAGAAGGAACAGCGTTGATAGCATACGCTTTCACAATCTGCTTCTCCCTCGAGGTTGTGGGCAATCATCCTTGTGATGTCCCACCTGGCCGCAGTTAAAGCACTTCCTTTCCCCAGGCTTTTCTGGACAATCTCTGGCATAGTGGCCCTTCTTGCCACAACTAAAGCATTCGCCATCTTTCTTATTTTTCTTATTCTGACCATCCTTGGTCGGGTTCTGCTTCCTCTTGTTCTGAGAATTCTTCTTGCCTTCACCGCCTGCTTGCGGCCTTGGCTCCTCTGCAGATGCCGTAGCAACCTCAGTCTTCGACTTAGGGAAAAGGCTCTCTGACCTTAATGTCTTTCCTACAATAGACTCGAACGTCTCATCGATATGATTTATAAGTCTTTCCCCCAAGTACCCATCCAAGCCGGTTATGAACTTCTCGTTCTTCTTTTCGACTGTATCGATAAGGGACCATCCATATTTCGATAAAGTGTCGAATTCAGCGATATACTCCGAGACTGCTCTACCGTTCTGCTTAAGCTCCAAGAACTTCCGGAACAGTTCTGATTTATGAGCAACTGGAATAAACTTATCACAAAAGCGAGTCTTAAACTGATTCCAAGTAACTTTATCTTCTGGAGTAGCTGTTCTAATGGCATTCCACCAATTCATCGCTCGCCCTTGCAGTTGACGAGACGCTAGCCTTCTCTTCATCGCATCCTCGATACCCAAGTCGTCGAAGATACGATCACAGCTATCCAACAATTCCTGAACATCTGTGGCCGACTCCGTTCCGTGGAACGGCTTCCCACCAAGGTTAGTGTAATCCTTGCACAACTTGGAGAAGTCGACCCTAGGCGCCTGCACTACTGGACCACCACCATTTACGGGATTAGGAACTGCTCCCAGAACATCCCTAAGCATCTCCCTCATGAAGTTAGTGAACATCGTCCTCATGTCAGGAGCATTTCCATTATTGGTCCCTCTACCAGCACCTCTTACGTGTCGGCTTATCGTTCAATCTGTAAAGAGAAAACGATTAACGACCCCATAGTGGTGCTAGTGCAGTACGACTTCATTCTTATACTACTAATAGTATATACGTATAGCTTTTGAAAACCAAAGTAATCACAAATACGCTCTCTCATATACGTACTATCTCTCCCTAGTGTCTTTCCCTAGGTTAACTGTGCAACCTAGAGCTCTGATACCAAGTGTGACGGCCCGCCCCGCAACAACCGACATTTACTCCAAAAGTGCGTTGTACACATGTCCAGTTAGCACGGAACGGTCATCAAAAGAAAAGAAAGAAGAGAATGACCTAATCAAGGAACCTGTAGAATGTCTCACAGCGCATAGGATAAAATATAATAACAACATACTTGACATAAAACAGGTGAGACAGTGCATAAGCTGAAAATAAACTAACATAGCAGCGGAAAATCCAAGTACAGCTTATGATCCAAAGCCGACATTATTACAACTTTTCAAACTGTCTCAACAAAACAAAAGAAAGATAAAGGAGGTACACAACTAATGCCCAACTAGCGACCACCAGCGACACAGGGAGAATATCTATATATCATATGTGGAAGCCTCCAGCTCGCCTCCGAATCAGCTACTCGCGCATCACCAGCTAACCATAACCTATCTCTAGTCTGCTCGTGTGAGCACCCAGAGTAATAAGAGGAGACATAAAACTCTGGGTCAGACATAAAGCCTGGTACGAGCGATAAGCAACAAAACAGAACAATAACAGGTATAATCCAATCATACCTGAACCTGCAACCAAAGAGTTAGCACTACATACTATACAACACTCTAAGGTGCCATATCAACGGTGTAAAGATACGGAGGTGGGGGTGTGCATGTCATAGTGATGGCAAACAATCAAACATAGCAACCATCTTCACATCTCTCACTCAGTTCGTAAAGCATACGATATTCACCACTTTGGTCACCTAATACTTTAGGCCATGACGGAATCCAATCTCGTGTAACTATCACTACAAGCCCACTAACCATCTCTCAGTGGTGAACCAAATTTATGAATACCGACAACCCCTTTGCACACGTCCCGCAGCAAAGCCCAACCATGAAGTGAATTCATTGGTTCCCAACTAGATCCTGAGCTCTAACTTCCATTTGGACTATCTTTGCATCTCGGGTTTTAGTCATCATCTTCATCCGGGTCGGTCTCCACTTCACCTTGCTTCGGATCGTGGTCATCACCCTCGCCCGGGTCGGATCGTGGTCTACACTTCAAGTCCAAGCATCTCAGATCGGGTCGGTCGTGCTCCCTCCATCGGATCGAGTCGTTCCATACGGATCGGGTCGCACCATCGGTTCGTGGCTTCTAAAGTGGATCGGGTCGGTCGGTCAAGAACCTTTCATTCTAATCGGTTTTAATCATCTCTACCCTGGTCGGTCAGTATTGCCCCCTGGTCGGTCGAACATTTCACCATTCCTGGTCGGTCGTACTTCACCATCCCTGGTCGGTCGAACACTTCACCATTCCCGGTCGGTCGTACTTCACCATTCCTGGTCGGTCGAACACTTCACCATTCCCGGTCGGTCTTACTTCACCATCCCTGGTCGGTCGAACACTTCATATAGGGTCGGTCGTGAGCTCGGGTCGGTCGGTCAAAACCTTTCCCTGGTCGGTCTAACTCGACCCGAAGAAAACCTGCACCATTTCAGCAAGCTATTTTCGCCTCTAGACGGTGTTTTCAACCATTCCGACTATTCTAAATAATCATAAAGCATACCATACAGTCATAGCAACATGTATAAACATCCACAAACAGCAAAACAACAATATGGTATGTTAAAACGGATCAAACATAGCCAAAAATCCCATATTTTCCCTTAATCCCTCTTAATCACATTTAAGAAAATCTAATGATAGGATTAACAAAACTTAACCAAATCAGCCAAATTTTCTAACAGAGGCCTAAAATAATATTTAGCAATTTATAAATATTTTTCCAGATTTTTAACATGCATAAATTCGCTAATTATCACTAATCACCCCTTAATCCCCTAAATTCCGGGATTTGCAAAATTAGTCGAAATTAACCCAAATTCATATCAGAGGCATAAAATGATGTTTTAGAATTTTAGGAATTTTTCTAGATTTTTCTGAGCCATAATTTCGCTAATCTTCGCTAATTACCATAATTAGCCGTAATTAGTGAAAAACAATGCAAATCACTCACCTTTGCCACAAGTAAACTATAGATCTGAAATGATTCTCTGTTTGGGTCAAACTCCAATGCTTAGCAGCAGCTCCTATCTTGATTTGATGCTAATCCGCCTTGATTTGGTGTAGATCTTGCTAACATGTGATTAGGAAAGCCAAAAAGATGTTTTGAAGAGATTTAGAGAGTGGAGGCCATTACTAGGGTTTCAAGAATGAAAGTGGCGGCTCAAAAACTGAAATGAAATGATTTCCCAAACCCTATCAGCCTCCCCATAAATCTAATCCCGAAATGGGTTATGGGCCTAGCTGTTAACTACCCGGTTTAGCCCAATTAAGCTGTTTTTCACTTTCTAAACCTTGTTTCAGCCATATCTCCCAAACGGTAAGTCCGTTTCGCTAATGTAACCACTCTATGGAAAGAGAAACCATCATTCAAATCCAATGGAAGTGGTTTCAGGTCAAAACTCCTTTCTAATCAAAAGTTATGGACGAAACAAGACCAGCTAGGGGCAAAACGGTCTTTTAAAACTCAGCAAAAATCACAAACATGGGAAATGAACCCAATAGTCGTTTCCCAAAGCCACATGACCATACGACTTCGTATAAGAAAGAAATAAATATTCTACGATCCTTCGATGCGTAGAATGCGGGTTGTTACATGTATGAAGATTTATAATTCGTGTGCCCGTCAAAAAGTTACACGTTTAAATTCCATATGACGTTTTACGCGCCGAATCGGCAAGCCACTTGGCTTTTTGATTTTCTTTTTATCGAGGGCCTGTGTGGCGGTTTGGGGATTTTCCAATGCTCCCGGTACAAAGGAGGTTATAGCGAAATTTTCCGGAAATTTAAGGAGTTAGAATATTTTTAAGATAATTTGATAATTAGAGATCTATATACTAATATATATAGAATCCGGTAAGGAAACGAAATTAAAATATAGAATATTATAAACAAAAAGGAAATTGAAAATCCGGTAATATATATATATATATATATATATATATATATATATATATATATATATATATATATACATACGTTTTTAAAAAATGATTAAGTGGTTTTTATGGTATTGATGAATTGAGATAAGTGGTCTTGTTTGTTTTGAAGTTAAAGATGTTTTTCAGTCAAGGTCTGAGAGGTAATTATGCACCAACTTGATTGATTTCATTATTAAATGATAAACATCAAGATTCAGTCCTAAAGAGAAATGTTTAAAGAGTTTATTTGAATGCAGTGTTTTGGGTTGTTGTAACGATGTTTTACACATCATTCGTTTTAACCCAAGGGAGTGGAATTGTGGAAATATAATAAATAAATATTTCCCGAGTATAGAAATGAACGGGCGTGAATGAGGTAAGTAAGTGGAATGTTCTTCAATTATAAATAGAAAATATTTTCTAAGTGTAGAAAATAAAAGAAGGCAAGAAATGGAAATGTTTTCCAAATAGCGTAAGAGGCCAAGAAGAATATTGAGAATATTGTGTTAACGAATATTGATAAGGAAATGGAGAAAAGTTTTAATTAATGAAATATTAATTAAGAGGCCCAGTGATTTGTTTGATGGTTGGAATGTTTGTTTATTTTTCTTCGATAGTTAAATAACCGACTATCCAAGTGTTTGCCAATATCGTTGTCAATATGGAGAGACCAGTTGGATTATTATCCGAGAACCACTCTGTATTGGCAGTAACGTTGCGAATCAAATTATATGAAGATAATCGAAGACGAAGTAAAGTGCAAGGACTTTTTCTATTAATAAAAATGGTGCCTTCGGTTTCGTTCAATCCTAGAACGAACGTATATGGACGAATGTCTGACAGAGTATTTCCAATGATCATATATGTTGGTCTATGTAAATGTACATGGTGGCGGAGAATTTATTCTCTTAGCATAATATCCAGAATATATTTGTGCAAATCAATTAATGATTAATGGAACTGACAATGTGGCATCCAAAGTGATTGTGCTATCAATGAATGGTAAGTAATCGTAGTCTCAGGCCTCAACAACCAGGGAATGACAAAAATCGGGCAGGCAACATGGCTGTGTGGGTCGCTCCCATTAGGGTGTATAGTTACCTATTAAGAGAAAATTCATTTTACTTCTTTAATCTATCGATGCTGTCCCTTTTCGAGAAAAGGTTGCTGATCCCAACCGTTGGTGATATACATTCGATACACTCAAGCGAAATGAGTGGTCGGTCATGTGTGGGTCGGGTTGCAAGACATTCTTGTTGAAACCGGTGTATTCCTCTCTAGAGATACACTATTGGAAGGTGGTTCCATACCTTGTCTTGTTGGAAATCCAATCTCTAATAAGCACCCTGCGGTTTTTGATTTTATATTATCTATGGAGCGTGAGATGCAAGCGTTCCGCTAGATTGTTATTTACTTTATGCGGACATTATTATATTATCACTGGATTTGATATCAAAAATATTTTGGGTTATCGTAAGGTAAAAACCAACCGTGTTTGTGTGTGGATCGATCTTACGATTATCATTTTTTCCGAAAGGATTTTTAAAGTTAAACAAATGATTGGAGTTTACTCACACCGGTCTCATGACTGACCCAGAGTTTATTTTGTTTTTGATTTCCATAAACTCTTGAATGCACAAATTTGTATGGGTAGTCAAGTAGTCGGGATTTTACAGATTCACTTGGAGGAGTTTGAAGAAGGAGGCTTCACCATTTAGCTATAGACTATCATATTTCCACTGCGTACTATGTGGTATTTGGAAACAGGTGTTTATAACTGTTCCAGGAATAACTGTTGTGCTCTGATGATGGTGTGGATATAAAGTTACTGATTTGTATTTCAAAAGTTATGTTATATAATATATTTTATTCGTTCCGCTGTGAGTTTGTGACCTTTGTTTTCTTCTATTCTAATATTTCTTTCTTTCTATTCCTCATCCTCTAACTTCTTTCTAATAATGATTTGTATTTCTGTATCATTTGGGTTGGACGTGTGGTGTTATTAGTTAACTCAAAGGATAAAGATTTGCAGGCCGTTACATTAGGTTACAGACTTCTACCTATTCTAAGATAAGAACGTTGTTGATTAAGGTCTGAGAGGTAAATAAAATACCCTAACTTGAACGACTTCATTATTATCGAGGATATGTCAAGATTAGTTTATTATTCCATAAGAATAATATTGTAACGACCTAGGGATTTTCGGCCCCGAAAGTTGACATAAATACCTTTACCATAACTTATGCTGACCTTCCAAACACCGAAAACATTGGAACGTTTATAGAAAGAAATTAGAGGGTGAGATAAGAAAGAAAAATATTGGAATAGAAGAAGAAGAAGAAGAAGAACCAACACAGAGTCTCACATCGCAGTGGAACAAAATATAATTCAGAAATAAATCTTTATTGAGAGCTTTTAAAAATACTTACAATACTAGAGTACATCAACATCTGAACACCTATAATAATATGTCCTCATGTATAATCACACAGCGTAATAGTAATCATATCACACATCTGAACACCTTCAGCTTGTTACTGGACTTCACAGTTCCTGATAACCTGAACCTGTATACCCCGGGCTAACCCGAGCATTTACAAAACACCGGGTCAGTCTGGTGAACCAGAGTAAGAAAAACTCACACAGTATTAATGTATCACACAACTTGATTTTAAAGTTAAAATCCTTTCGAAAGAAAAAGATGATTGTAAGACCAAATCCACACATAAACACGGACGGTTTTCACCTTACGATAACCCAAAACAGTTTTGAAATCAATATCTATTCCGATATTATCATAGTGTCTAAATACAAGTAAATATCAATCTAGCGGAACACTTACATCTCACGCTCCACATATATGGTATACAATCAAAACCGCGGGCGCTTATTGGAGATTGGATTCCTACTATGACAAGGTATGGGACCACCTGTCGATCGTGTATCTCTAGAGGAGAATACACTGGGTTCAACAAGAACGTCTTGCAACCCGGCCCTCACATGACTGACCACTCATTTCTCTTGAGTGTATCGAATGTATATCACCAACGGTTGGGCTCAAACCATCGTTTCTCGAAAAGGGACAACATCGAAATAGATTAAGGAATGAAATGGATTTTCTCTAGATAGGTGATTATACACCCTAATGGGAGCGACCCACATAGCCATGCTGCCTGCCCAATTTTTGTGATTTCCCGGTTGATGAGGCTTGAGGTCAGAACACATTTGGTCATCATATACTTTGAATGCCACATTGTCAGATCCGCCAAATCACTAATTGACGTCCAACAAAATTATTTTGGTCGTTAAGCTAGAGAGGTGCCCCTCTCCGCCACTAACAGAGATACATTTGTAAAAATCAACGTATGTGACCCTTAAGAAATACTCTGTCAGACATTCGTCCATACAAGTCTTCCAGGAACAGGATGAATCGAAGGTACTCTCCTACCGCATCCAATATAGGAATCACCCCATGGATCAGTAGCGAGTAGTCCTTGCAAATCCACCAATTTCAAACACGACAGAATCCCAGTATATCTCCGGGTTGAATCAGAGATTGTAAGTGGTCCTTCCGTTTTATGAAGATCTATGGCCTTCACATGCTCCATCTCGATCGTCTCTTAATATCTTATATATATTTCGTATTGGTTGGTTGGAATGGTTTTCGAATATATATTTGATCCCGGTCTTTCCATACCAACAGTCGTAAAGGTCAGACTTGATAGTCGGTTATTTAACTATCAAGTAAACATCCATGAAATCATAAAAACAGATTCACTGGTCTGGTACTCAGCATCACTTGGCTTTTAAAATTTATTGCCCAATCTCCTTTTAATTCGTTACTAGGTAAAATATCCTCTCATATCATTTCCACTACTTTGGAAATCTTAACGTACATTCTTGCCATTACCAACTAATTCCACCCTTGGATAGTCCCGAAGTCGTTCAAGTTGGGGTATTTTAACTACCTCTTAAACCTTGATCAACAACGTTCTTATCTTCAGATAAATACGAGTTATAATTCAAGAACCGATATTAAACACATCCCACTATTTAAAATATCGCATATAGTACTCTTTATCCATTAGAATTTTCTGTTTAAATATAATTAATATCGCTTAATTTGTTATTTGAATAATTCCTTACTGAACATCACTTTATTTACTCTCGACTTATTCAAATGACTTTGTTTCACAAACTGAATTACAAATCCTATTTCCAACCTTGTTTACCAAGCTAAAAAGAAACCCCTTTTTCAATCCCCTTTTCTCTCAGGAAATTCCCTTTCAATTCCATTGATTCAACTTAATACTATTATTATGTATTTCCAATTTAAAACACTCCTTTAACTCCCATTCATTTAAAAACCATGTTTATAAGTTTTAGGTTTAATATACACCCTTTACCTCTTCACCTCCTTTTACTTAATTCAAACGTTAAGTAAAACTTTCCATTTAAGCTATCGTCTCCATCTAGCACTCTTTATTTCTTGATTAAAAACTCGAGTTCAAAATATGAAATTCATCCATAGCTTCTTTCCAATACTCAACTATATTTCACTTCAAATTTGGTCACTTAAATGTGTTTCATTTAATTAGTGCTTACTTAAAACTATAACAACTCATTTCCTTCAACATTTTTCATTACAAATCTACTAACTCCTTTATTTGCTAAATAATAAATTCCCTTTTTAAAACCCTACTAAAATTAACCAATTATTCATTAAGTTATTTCACCAATTTAAAAGTGTAACTTAATTTAAATGGTCGACTTAGTCAACACAGAACATGATTACTCTTCAAACCAATTCTATTTAATTCCTCTTTTAAATTAAAAAAATATAATTAATTTAAATAACTTCATTTAATTGTTCACGATTAATCAAATACTTAACCGCTAGGTTATTTCCTGCTCATTTATTCATAATTCTTATCAACGTAAGAAATTGTTTAATAAAACAAATTCCATAATTACTTATAAACTTTACCAAATAATTAATTAATGTTTATTTCCTTTTCAAAATAACTTTCATTGAAGTAACGGCTTTCAAAAACATCTTTTAGTTATAAGATATATTTATAACTTCACTCTGTTAATTCACAGAAAAAAAAATCATTTTTAAAAATCGATTGATTTCTCGACCAGGTGATGCCAATTACTCATCCCGTACCATCCAAATGTTGAAATAAGGTTCAACAATTAATAATAATAATCAACCATTCCTTTTTATTTGCTTGGTATAACAATCACCAATCAATTAACAGCCAATTCAGACAATTCAAGCACATTTGTAAATGTGACCAATCAAGGTAAACTACCTTATTCGGGTCAAATCAAAATGATTTGTATTTTTATGAAATTAAACGACCGTTTAATATCAGTGGTTAAGTCAACAACAAATATATTTACTAGCAAACAGTCAACCACTAACAACTAGAACATGCAAAATAAAAACCCAATTTATAAAAATATAAATGGGAAGAGCTGAGTGAGTTTAACTCACCTTGATTTGAATCCGTCGATAAACAGTCTATTATTAGTCAAATTAAATTGACGTTTAATTTGAATAAAAATTCCAGTTACTTCGGATCCGGACTAGACCTGTTCAATCTCGAAGTTCTCGTCTCTGCGGTACCAACGCAACTGACCATGCGTAAATCTGATATCATATGTGCAAGAAATCATATTACAAAATTTTATAAACTAATTAAAATTTTAAAATAAGGGTTCCTTTTAATTTTAAAAATGGGTTTTACCTTTATCAGCCGGCCCAACAATCCAAACCCGCTTCACATCTTAAAACCCTTACATCCGTAACCCTCGTTCTTATTTCAACCGCCAACTCCACAAATTTCCCAAATCAAAAGAAAACCCTAAGCCCCCTTTCTGTCACCACCGGTCGAAGCTCAGCAACGTCGCAATCCCCTCTACCTCCATCACTGTTCCGCGGTCAACCCCCCCTCGCCATCACATGGCATCAACCTCCTAGTTTTTGAGCGAACCAGATCGAGGCTGGGGTCTTCGACTGCGAACGGCTTCAACAGAGATTGGTCCGAGAATCCTCCAGATCGAACGCGCACCACTTCGAATAAAGCTAAGTAATTTACTCAATTTTTTTTTCTACTGAATTATTTGTTTGATTTTTTTCCTTTTGGTGGTTTTCGAATTATTTTCTTGTTACTGTGTTTGTTTGTGGTTCTGGCATGTCTGAAACACCTATGTGCAACCCGTATTTATAGTAGTTGGAAACTTATATAAGATCATTGTCTTTCAATGGCTAGCCGTAGGTAGTCTAGCTTAGGCCATATGTTGTCATCTCCTTTGTTGTATGGTTTGATGGTGCGTGATATTGATCTGTTAGAAATGGATTCTGATTGCACTAGTTCAGCTGTATAGCTTAGGTGATGAATTGTCTATTCAATTCAGAGATTTCGACTGTATGTTTTGTAGATTTCTTTTCTGATTTCCACGAACTGTTGATGACCCTTTGATGGCTTTGTGATGTTGATCTGTTTGAAATGGGACATTCTGTTCACACTGGTATAAGTTAGGTGACAGTGAAGTTATGAATTTTCAATTCAAATCAGAGATTTTTTGAAACTGTATTGTTAGATTTTATGTACCATTTTAGATACATAGCACAGTGAATTTGCATCAGAGATTTACTGTATGCATGTGAATTTACTGTTTGATTTAGCTATAAAGATTTGGTGTACTCATATTAGTCCTTTCTTAGCTGTTTATTTTAATTTTTTTCACTGCTCATTCTTTTTTTTTTTCTTTTTTTTCTATGTTGTTCATTGCTGTCATGAATCACCCTTTTGATGGGTTTTCTTCTTCTTTTTCTGTAGGCGCGTGGAAAGTGCTTTGGAGGATAACCATTGAAGTTATGGTACTTCAGTTACCAGTATTTGTTAGTACTTCTGTGCAGTGTCCATGTTTTTAGTTGTCTTATTTAGCTGTAAAAATGTACAAATATATTGCTATAAAAGTTTGATGTTGTAAATATATATATTCACTGGATTTTATTTATTCAGCCATTCATGATGTGAATATATCGATGTATGAATATGTTTATTGTTTTCCTGAAAGCACAATGTTTGCTAAGTTTTGAAATTCTAAAATGAGTTGTATTTTCCTTTCTTGGGTTTGCATACATACAGACCCTTATGTAAATGATTTCCTTTATATTGATATTTTCCAGCTTTTAGTTTTTCTTATTTATGTAGCAGCTTATATTTTTAAGTATGATGTATGTTTGGTTTTTATATTCGTTTGGCCAAACCGAGCGAGAATGTAAATAAATATATACATATATATTAAATTCAAGAAAACTAAATTTAACGAAAATAAATAAAATATCATCGTATTTACTGAATTAACAACTTCAAATTTCATTCAGAATGGCATTCAACTAGACATAAAATTCTAGTTTTAAATAATATTCCATTTACATAAAAATCTTTTAATATAAATAAATAAATCGTTATAATTTAAAAAGGAATTCCATAGCAACTATTTAGAAATTTGAATTGGGCGTAACTTGAAATCTATAAGTTGAAATCTCGATTTTTCTCTTTCATTATAATTGAACCAGTCCCAACGTGTCTTGCTTCACAGAAATCCGACTTATATCGGATCCTGTATATTCAGTTAAAGTTAAAATCAAAAATTTCGAACTACCACAACATTTCGAGCTCGTTTTAATTAATTTATAAATATATATATATTCGAACTTCGTTTTAAAGAAACAAATTCGATTGAAATCTATTATAATTTCAATATAATATATAAACTGATTTAAATATTATATTTTAAATGGTCGAAAAATCTGGGATGTTACATTCTTGGTCCCTTAAAATAATTTCGTCCTCGAAATTGCAAAGTAAGAAGAATACTCCGAACCCTATTATTTTTAAAATTATTACTTTTGAATTATCATCAAAGTAAATTCAGATTCTAAAAATTTCCGAGGATTTCGCCAACATCTCCTTTGCATGGCTCGATCGATACGACTACAACTGCTATTCTGGGCCTCAATTTCTTCGAAAAGAAAAATCAAAATCCAAATGGCTACCCACTTATGGTATAAAGAAATTGCTTAACTCATAATATAAGGTTTACTTTTTTGTCGGCATTCGAACTCAAATTCCAACTTTCAAGCGTATCAAGTAGCCGTTCATCGTCTGCATTTGCAGTCTGTATACCCAAATCATCTCTACAATCTTCAGAATTATGCACTTATTCCACTTATAATACAAATAATAAATTTGGGTTAATTAATTTTGTTTCCACTTCAAAACCAATCTTATTTCCACTCCACTACACTGGGATTTATCCATCCATACTATTCCTTATTAACTCAACTGGTTAAATTCGATTAATGTTCAATATCAGGTTCGCATTTGCTTTGGTTTAACTTCCATTAATATTAATCGATTAATGTCAAATTAATCCCTAATATTTATCCTTTAAATTTTCAAAATCTCAATTTATTTTATTTTGAATTCATTCTCAAATTGATTTTACTTAACCAGGTTCAGTTTCACATTCATATTTGATTTAATTGACTAATTGATTTTTTTAATCAGTTCAACTTTATTTCATATTTCAAATTTGATTTCAAATCAAATCAATCCGAATAAACAAACAACTCACACTGTCATAATATAGAAAATTATCTCCCTTTTCTATATAAAAATATACCCTAGGTAAAATTATTTCATTTACCCCCTTTTTACAAAACAATATTGTATCAATTCACTAGTTCAATGCTTCTCAACACTTGAACCAGTCAAATAACACAATACAAAACATTTGTATATAAAATCTCACAAATACGCCCTCATATATATACACTCAAGCTCAATCTAGGGTGTTACTAACCCCATCTTTATTGAGTTACGACACAGAGCCAAGGTTATTACTCAACCAATAGCTCTGATACCACTGTAATGACCCACGGATTTTCGGCCCCGAAAATCGACATAAATACCTTCACCATAACCTATGTCGACCTTCCAAACACCGAAAACACTGGAACGTTTATAGAAAGAAATTAGAGGGGGAGATAAGAAAGAAAGAAATATTGGAATAAAAGAAGAAGAAGAACCAACACAGAGTCTCACATCGCGGTGGAATAAAATATAATTCAAAAATAAATCTTTATTGAGTGCTTTAAAAATACTTACAATATCAGAGTACATCAACATCTGAATAGTTATAATAATCTGTCCTTATATATAATCACACAGCGGAATAGTAATCATATCACACATCTGAACACCTTTGCCTTTTCACTAGGCTTCACAGTTCCTGATAACCTGAACCTGTACACCCCGGGCTAACCCGAGCATTTACAAAACACCGGGTCAGTCTGGTGAACCAGAGTAAGAAAAACTAGCACAATATTAAAGTATCACACAACTTGATTTTAAGGTTAAAATCCTTTCGAAAGAAAAAGATAATCATAAGACCAAATCCACACATAAACACAGACGGTTTTCACCTTACGATAACCCAAAATAGTTGAAATCAATATCTATTCTGATATTATCATAGTGTCTAAATACAAGTAAATATCAATCTAGCGGAACACTTGCATCTCACGCTCCACATATATAGTATACAATCAAAACCGCGGGCGCTTATTGGAGATTGGATTCCTACTATGACAAGGTATGGGACCACCTGCCGATCGTGTATCTCTAGAGGCGAATACACTGGGTTCAACTAGAACGTATTGTAACCTAGCCCTCACATGAGCGACCCCTCATTTCTCTTGAGTGTATCGAATGTATATCACAAACGGTTGGGCTCAAACCACCGTTTGCCGAAAAAGGACAACATCGAAATAGATTAAAGAATGAAATGGATTTTCTCTAGATAGGTGATTATACACCCTAATGGGAGCGACCCACTTAGCGATGCTGCCTGCCCGATTTTTGTCATTTCCCGGTTGATGAGGCTTGAGGTCAGAACACATCTGGTCATCATATACTTTGAATGCCACATTATCAGATCCGCCAAATCAATAATTGACATCCACAAAAAATATTCTGGTCGTTAAGCTAGAGAGGTGTCCCTCTCTGCCACTAATAGAGATACGTTTGTAAAAATCAACACACGTGACCCTTAAGAAATACTCTGTCAGACATTCTTCCATACAAGTCATCCAGGAATAGGATGAACCGAATGTACTCTCCTACTGCATCCAATATAGGAATCACCCCATGGATCAGTAGCGAGTAGTCCTTGCAAATCCACCGATTTGAACCACGACAGAACCCCAGTATATCTTCGGGTCAAATAAGAGATTGTAACTGGTCCTTCCGTTTTATGAAGATTTATGGCCTTCACATGCTCCATCTCGATCGTCGTCTGATATCTTCTATATATCTCATATTGATTGGTTGGAATGGTTTTCGAATATATATTCGATCCCGGTCTTTCCATACAAACAATCGTAAAGGTCAAACTTGATAGTAGGTTATTTAACTATCAAGTAAACATCCATGAAATCATAAAAACAGATTTACTGGTCTGGTACTCAGCATCACTTGGCTTTTAAAAATTTATCGCCCAATCTCCTTTTAATTCGTTACTAGGTAAAATATCCTCTCATATCATTTCCACTACTTTGGAAATCTTAACACACATTCTTGCCATTGCCAACTAATATTACCCTTGGATAATCCCGAAGTCGTTCAAGTTGGGGTATTTTAACTACCTCTCAGACCTTGATCAACAACGTTCTTATCTTCAGATAAATACTAGTTGTAATTCAAGAACCGATGTTAAACACATCCCATTATTTAAAATATCACTTACAGTACTCTTTATCCTTTGGAAATTTCTCTTTAAATATAATTAATATCGCTTAAATTGTTATTTGAATAATTCCTTACTAAACATCACTTTATTTACTCTCAACTTATTCAAATGATTTTGTTTCACAAACCGAATTACAAAACCTATTTCCAACCTTGTTTATCAAGCTCAGAACAAACCCCTTTTTCAATCCCCTTTTCTCTCAGGAAATTCCCTTCCAAATCCATTGATTCAACTTAATACCATTATTACGTATTTACAATTTAAAACACTGCTTTAACTCCCATTCATTTAAAAACCTTATTTATAAGTTTTAGGTTTAATATACACCCTTTACCTCTTCACCTCCTTTTTCTTAATTCAAACGTTAAGTAAAACTTTTCATTTAAGCTATCGTCTCCATCTAGAACTCTTTATTTCTTGATTCAAAACTCCGGTTCAAAATATGAAATTCATCCATAGCTTCTTTCCAATACTCAACTATATTTCACTTCAAATTTGGTCACTTAAATGTGTTTCATTTAATTAGTGCTTACTTAAAACTATAACAACTCATTTCCTTCAACAATTTTCATTTCAAATCTACTAATTCCTTTATTTTCTAAATAATAAATTTCCTTTTTAAAACCCTACTAAAATTAACCAATTATTCATTAAGTTATTTCACCAATTTAAAAGTCTAACTTAATTTAAATGGTCGACTTAGTCAACACAGAACATGATTACTCTTCTAACCAATTCTATTTAATTCCTCTTTTAAATTAAATAAAAATATAATTAATTTAAATAACTTCATTTAATTGTTCACGATTAATCAAATACTTAACCGCTAGGTTATTTCCTGCTCATTTATTCATAATTCTTATCAACGTCAGAAATTGTTTAATAAAACAAATTCCATAATTACTTATAAAATTTACCAAATAAATAATTAATGTTTATTTCCTTTTTAAAATAACTTTCATTGAAGTAACGGCTTTCAAAAACATATTTTAGTTATAAGATATATTTATAACTTCACTCTGTTAATTCACAGTAAAAAAATCATTTTTAAAAATCGATTGATTTCTCAACCAGGTGATGCCAATTACTCATCCCATACTCCAAATGTTGAAATAAGGTTCAACAATCAATAATAATCAACCAATCCTTTTTATTTGATTGGTATAACAATCACCAATCAATTAACAACCAATTCAAACAATTCGAGCACATTTATAAATGTGACCAATCAAGGGAAACTACCTTATTCAGGTCAAATCAAAATGATTGGTATTTTTCTGAAATTAAACGGCCGTTTAATATCAGTGGTTGAGTCAACAATAAATATATTAACTAGCAAACAGTCAACCACTAACAACCAGAACATGCAAAATAAAAAACCAATTTATAAAAATATAAATGGGAAGAGCTGAGTGAGTTTAACTCACCTTGATTTGAATCCGTCGATAAACAGTCTGTTTTTAGTCAAATTAAACTGATGTTTAATTTGAATAAAAATTCCAATTACTTTGGATCTGGACTAAACCTGCTCCATCTCGAAGTTCTCGTCTCTACGGTCCCAACAAAACTGACCGTGCGTAAATATGATATCATATGTGCAAGAAATCGTATTACGAAATTTTATAAACTAATTAAAATTTTAAAACAAGGGTTCCTTTTAATTTTAAAAATGGGCTTTACCTTTATCATCCGGCCCAACAATCCCAACCCGCTTCACATCTTAAAACCCTTACATTCGTAACCCTCATTCTTATTTCATCAGTCGACTCCACAATTTTCCTAAATCAAAAGAAAACCATAAACCCCCTTTCTGTCACCACCGGTCGAAGCTTAGCAACGTCGCAATACCCTCTACCTCCATCACTGTTCCGCGGTCAACCCCCCCCTCGCCCATCGCTATCACGTGGCATCAACCTCCTAGTTTTTGAGCGAACCAGATCGAGGCCTGGGTCTTCGACTGTGAACGGATTCAAGAGAGATTGGTCCAAGAACCCTCCAGATCGGACGCGCACCACTTCGAATAAAGCTAAGTAATTTACTCAATATTTTTACTACCGAATGTTTGATTTTTTTTCCTTCTAGTGGTTTTCGAATTATTTTCTTGTTACTGTGTTTGTTTGTGGTTCTAGCATGTCTGAAACACCTATGCGCAACTCGTATTTATAGTAGTTGGAAACTTAGATAAGATCGTTGTCTTTCAATGGCTAGCCGTAGGTAGTCTAGCTTAGGCCATATGCTTCCTTCTCCTTTGTTATATGTTTTGATGGTGCGTGATATTGATCTGTTCGAAATGGATTCTGATGGCACTAGTGTTGGTGTATAGCTTAGGTGATGAATTGTCTATTCAATTCAGAGATTTCGACTATATGTTTTGTAGATTTCTTTTCAGATTTCCAAGAACTGTTGATGACCCTTTGATGGCTTTGTGATGTTGACTGTTTGAAATGGGACATTCTGTTCGCACTAGTATAAGTTAGGTGACAGTAAAGCTATGAATTTTCAATTCAAATCAGAGATTTTTTGAAACTGTATTGTTAGATTTTATGTACCATTTTTAGATACATAGAACAGTGAATTTGCATCAGAGATTTACTATATGCATGTGAATTTACTGTTTGATTTAGCCATAAAGGTTTGGTGTACTCATATCAGTCCTTTCTTCTTAGCTGTTTATTTTATTTTTTCACTGCTCATTCTTTTTTTCTCTTTTTTTCTATGTTGTTCATTGCTGTCATGAATCACCCTTTTGATGGGTTTTCTTCTTCTTTTTCTGTAGGCGCGTGGAAAGTGCTTTTGAGGATAACCATTGAAGTTATGGTACTTCAGTTACTAGTATTTTTTAGTACTTCTGTGCAGTGTCCATGTTTTTAGTTGTCTTCTTTAGCTGTAAAAATGTACAAATATATTGCTGTACAAGTTTGATGTTGTAAATATATATATTCATTGGACTTTATTTATTCAGTCGTTCATGATGTGAAAATATCGATGTATGAATATGTTTATTGTTTTCCTGAAAGATCAATGTTTGCTAAGTTCTGAAATTCTAAAATGAGTTGTATTTTCCTTTCTTGGGTTTGCATACATACAGACCCTTATGTAAATGATTTCCTTTATATTGGTATTTTCTAGCTTTTAGTTTTTCTTATTTATCTAGCAGCTTATATTTTAAGTATAATGTATGTTTGGTTTTTATATTCGTTTGGCCAAACCGAGCGGGAATGTAAATAAATATTTACATATATATTAAATTCAAGAAAACTAAATTTAACGAAAATAAATAAAATATCATTGAATTTACTGAATTAACAACTTCAAATTTCATTCAGTATGGCATTCAACTCGACATAAAATTCTAGTCTTAAATAATATTCCATTTATATAAAAATCTTTTAATATAAATAAATCGTTATAATTTAAAAACGAATTCCATAGCGACTATTTAGAAGTTTGAATTGGACGTAACTTGAAATCTTTAAGTTGAAATCTCGATTTTTCTCTTTCATTAGAAAAATATAATCGAACCGGTCCCAACGTGTCTTGTTTCACATAAATCCGACTTATATCGGATCCTATATATTCAGTTAAAGTTCAAAACGAAAATTTCGAACTACCGCGACGTTCTGAGCTCGTTTTAATTAATTTATAAATATATATATTCAAACTTCGTTTTAAATAAATAAATTCGATTAAAATCCATTATAATTTCAATATAATATATAAACTGATTTAAATATTATATTTTAAATGGCCAAAAAATCTGGGACGTTACAAATATGCAACATTAGTTGCGAGATTTTGAAATAGAAATAATATTGATTGGTTTTAAAGTAAATAATTTTATATTGCTTGGCCTGTATAAGAATCGATAATTGGTTTTATACCATTAAGTTATAATTCATATCGAGATGTCCAAATTCAAGGGATACTAAGATGATTTTGAGAATGCAAAATAATATTTCCAAGATCAAGGAAATGGAAAGAGTTCTATAGAAATGTGGTGAAACTTTTCGAAGTAAAAAGAAATAAATGTGAGATTGGTAAATACGTATATTCTTAAGAGTTAAGAATCTAGTTTTATCGAGATAACTAATTAAAATCGATTTTCAATCGATGATTATAAGGAGTTTTAATGAAAGATTTCAAATCATAAGACCTAAGCTGCCAATCTACTTGACAATACTAGTTTCAATTGATAGTTCAAAAGCCCAACTATCAATGAAATATATTATTGGACTTTTGACGTGTTGTTTCGAAGAGACTGGGATGGGAACTAGACCCAAAACCAGTTATAACCAACGTAGCGCTCGAAACTAATCCGCAGGGATACTTATAAAGATGGAGCACTAAAGAAATAGATCTTCATAAAATAGAAGAACTACTTAAAACATCTAGCTGATCCCAAAAAATATATTGTGGTTCTATTGTGGTTGAAATCTATAGATAACAAGGACTACTCGCTACTGATCTATAGGGTGATTTTTAGGATGTGGCAAGAGGGTGTCTTTGGTTCATCCTGTTCCTGGATGACTTGTATGGATGAATGTCTGACAGAATATTTTCAGAAACTCACGTACGTTGATTTTTACAAATATACCAAGTTTGGTGGTGGAGAAATTCTCTTGCTTAATACCCAGAGTATATTTATTGACGTCAATTAGTGATTTAACGGATATGACGATGTGGCATTCAACGTTATGAGATGTTCTCTGAAAAGGAAAATGTAACGCAAGCCTCACAACCGGAAAGTGACAACAATCGGGCAGGCAGCATGGCTAGTTGGGCCGCACCCAAGCAGGGTGTATTATCACCATCTAGAGAAAATCCTTCTTTGTTTCTTCTGTCGAATTTGTGTCTTACGAAGTATGGTTGGACAACCGACAACCATAGGTGATAATATATTCGACACACTCCAAGCTGAACGAGTGGCCAGTCATGTGTGGCCGGGTTGCAATATGTTCTTGTTGAACCCTAGTGTATCCCCTCTAGAGTACACTGATCGTAAGTTGGTCCTATACCTTGTCATGTGGGAAATCCAAACTCCAATAAGCGCCTTGTAGTTTTTGATTATATAATGAATATGTGATGTGGAGCGTGAGATGCAAGCGTTCTGCTAGATGGTTATTTATTTGTGATTTGATAGGCACTATTATAATTGTTAGAGATGAGAATCGTGGATCTAAAGGCAACTCTAACACTAGAGGGGGATAAATAGTGCTTTAAAGAGATTATGGAAAACTTAAACAATTAACGATTATTCAAACAACTATATGAATCACAAAATGAGTATCACAATAGAAACAATCACAGATGCAAATATAAACAGAAATAAAATGTAGAAAAGAAAAGAACACACGGATTTTATACTGGTTCAAGTTACTCCTACGTCCAGTCTCATGCAATGCTAGATTGCATAGAGTTTTATTAATATCAGAATCTATAACACCCCACACTTTTCTATGCCCAAATTTCGACAAAAATCAAAACTCAAACACATCCAAGCATGAAGCGTGTATATTTGGTACATGCAAATAAATGAGCATGAGCATAACCAGAGTAAGATAAGAAAACTCATAGCGGAAACAAAAATAGGATAAACTGGTATTAACTCAAGTAACTACCTTTTTCAAAGTAAGTCACTTTGCCAATACCGAGCATGAGAGAAAATGAGAACCTAAAGCCAAACTTAAACATCTATGAGACCCGATCTTCTCTAGAAAACCTGGGTGGTTGTAATGAGGAGGGGGTTAGAACAACAAAATTCTGGTGAATAGGAAATGTACATCACAAATTATAATACACAGATGTATCCCGTTTGGTTCAACTCAAGATGCATGCCAACCATGTTTAGTGAATCTAACCTAACCTTGTAAGTTTAATTACTCACAACACTACGACCCTTCCTAAGGTAGCATTTCCAAAGTATAATACCAAGATAGAATGTTTACGCATATATTTATGAAGCCTTTATACTAGAACATGGCTGGCTATTTAATCGAGGATAAACCCCTAATTACGGAGTGTTTATATATATATAGATATACATATATATATATATATATGTATGTACGTATGTATGTATGTATATATATGTGTGTATGTGTGTGTATATATGTGTATATATATATATCTCTCTCCCTTGGCTCATCCTTTATCATTTAATGCCTCAATATCAATGATAGATAGGGTGGATCTCCTTGATCGCTTAAGACCCTAGGCGAGCCTATTGGTCACTAATTATTCCTCGATAATTTATTTAACGTTAGCATGAACTAGTGGGCACTAGCTATGGGACCTACTGGTTAAGGCTTCCGTCATTCAATCATATACCCTTGCCCGTGCAAGGTGAGAGATGGTATTTTATCGCTCGTTATACCATCTAACTGACCTTATTACATAATCTCCTTAGTCACTTACTACTTCCCGTATGGTAGGTAGCCATTTTTGTCACTTTTAGTTTCCAGGTTTGGGTACGCCCCACATATACGCCATTTAAGACACCTAAACTAAAAAACCTACTCTCAGGTGGACTCCTCAACCTAAGCCACTTAAGACACAAGGAAGCGGACTATACGCGAAGATTATTATGTTTGCACCCCATTATCCTTTAACACCTTTCCCTATGTGGATAAAGTGGGCTACGTTGTAAAGTCATTCCCGTTTAGTTTATTTTTACGGAAATACTATACGTACGCGATTAATTGTCATCACGGGTTCCTATGGTTAATAATGTTTCATATCAATAACCTGCTAAGTCTTTTTCTAACTTTTAATTATAAGCTCGAATTGTAAATAAGGAAAGTTATATCCTCCTTAACCTAGGATATTTAATTAATTATTTCCCCAATTGGACTTTCTATTTAAATAACAGTCAATACCTATTAATCCCCTTTTTACACCATTTACTTCTGTTCAAAAGTTTATTGCCATTTATGACCATAACGGTCATATTTTCCTAAGGCAACCATTTACATGGATATCCTTATTTTATCAGTCTCGAAGTATCTATTTGTTGTACCCCAACAGACAGTTATTATTCTTATTTATTTATTTATTTGTTGCCTGTTATATATATATATATATATATATGTGTGTGTGTGTGTGCACCGGACTTCTCACATTAAGTTGACCCTTGTGGATGCTGGATTTGGTAGTCGGTTCCGGGCAGACTTCTATCACTAGTTGAACTTAACTTCGTGTCTTAGTACACTTATATTTACACATTAGATCCCTCACATTAAGCTGACTACCTATGGATGTTATATTTGTCGGCGTTTCCGGGCAGACTTATACCACAAGTTGAACTTAACCTCGTGTATAAATGCGGTTAAAATTCAAATTTCCTAATTGGGGCTTACAACATTAATCCTAATCAATTTAGGAATTGTAACCATTACCTTATTATTTCCATTTTCCCCTCAATCAAAATCAGTCACAATTGCTATTTATTTATTTGTGGCCCTATTTATAGCAATTAATTATATTGATTGATACAATGGTCACCACAAATATATTAATCCAATAAGGATTACATTTACATGTATAATTACGTAATTGAATATCGTTCACACGTTCAAACATTCAACACAAGGCATATTTTATCATTTTACACAGATTTGGATGGATAATGTATATGTTTATATTTACATTTTTCATGTGGTTATGTAATGGCTGGATTTTTCAAGCTTCTGATATCTATTTTAATAAGATATTAAAATATATTTGGAGGGTTCAACCGGTTTAAAATGTATATAATCACCTATATATATGAAAATATATATATGATTTATACTATAACTTAATATATACAGGATATATTAAATATGAGTGATATAACTACTTAAGAAAATATTTGTAACACTTGTTTATAGCACTGAGAAATGTGAGAAATATAGCACTATAAACTAGTGGGGAAAATGCTATGTGCAACAAGCATAAGTAAGTTATCATTTTATAAGCAAACTAATACATACAAGCTTAAGGAACTAAACTCTTATATATATATATATAATTATATATATGTAGTGTATCATGACAAAGGGGTGTATATATATATATACATATATACTACGGCCTATATGTGTATATATAATGTATACATGAAATCAATTCAACAAAGGAATTAACAACAAGACAAATAAGTTAAAAGAGTTTAACCATCTCATAATCACCCTATACAAATATCTGCGGCGAAGTAAGAGTGCAAAACAATTATCCAAGCTATGGAATGGCCATTCTCTTGAGTTGATGGAAAGAGTAAGGTTTGCATTTAATGAAGGCAAGATGAGCATTTAATGAAGGTGTAAGTCTTGTGTACTTATAGGAGAGGAAAAGGGGTTGGCAGAATTTTCTTTTGTGCAATGTACTTTGGTATATGCTGTAACATTCGTGAGCCATTCGAAGAGAGAGAGAAGGGGTAGGTAGGAAAAAGTGCTTTTTGATGTAGAAAACTATAGTGAGACATTGCCTATAAATACCACTACATATCCATGCATTTTCCTTTACACAAATACAAGTCTTTGCGGAGTTAATATCCATCTACAAGCTAGAAAATACAGGAGCTTATTTACGGGTGAGTAATCACTCGCTCATGACAAGTTGATTTGCAAGTTTACTGATTAAACAGTTTTATATGTTTTCATGTTTATATATTACTGCAAGTTCTATCATGTTGTTAAAAACCTTATAGATGCTAGAAACACCAAGTATATCATCAGTAAACCCTATATACTGGTGATAAATAGAAATGGTAATGAGTTCATCACTATAACTTGATCAAGGAAAATACAGTTTTGTTTCCTGTCAAGAACATACTCTGTTTATTTGAAACTACACATTGATCATTCCAAACACCAAATATACAAGTATATTCAGTAGTAATTTGTATACAAAACATCTACAACCTTTTCGAAAGCATTAAACAAGAGGAACTTGCTTTGAAAGGCCAAGAACAACAGAGAAGCAGGATGTTCTCTATCTCAAACTTAATCACCAAATTTTCAAACATCATAGAAATGAATTACAGGGTTATAGATGTAATCGTAGCACTAAATAATGATTTTTAAAAGTAATTTCATGATTTTTAATGTTGAGATGAGGAAGAATGATTGAGATAACCGAAAATGGCACTTTGACCAAATTCCGGCGATCGGTGACGATGATGGTCGGGGCGTGGAGCGTGAAGGAGCTGGTCACATCGGGGAACACGAGAAAAATGCCCCATGATTTTTCCAGTGAGTGATTCGAGCTGTCGAGCTCGATTTGCATTTTCAATGGCCGAATGGGTTCATCGGTTTGGAGGCGACGTGGGGGACCCCACGGTGGTGCGAGTTGGCCAGGAATGAACGTGGAGCGGCGTTGGGTCTTGGCGGAGCTGACGGCGGCGGTACGAGGTGCTCAGGTGGTCGGAGGCGATGGGTCGAGCTGGGTTTAGGTGGGGTACTTTTCGAGCTGTGTACTGGGAGTTTTGGTGGAGTGGCAAAATCGAGGAGCATGCGACGTACGGTGGTGGCGAGTCGTCGGTGGTGATGGGGGGACGAAGTGGAGTTTGTGGGTGGTGGTCCGGTGGTGGCATGGTGGCGTGGGGAGGCGTGCACGTGCACAGCTGTGCACGTTTGCACACCAATGTCGAGCAAGGTTTGGCACTTGGATTTCGGGGTGATCAGCAAGGCTTGGCACGAAGGTTTGGCAACATGGTTTGGCAAGGAGATCGGAGTGATCCTTCAGTGTTTTCGCATGGTTTCCGAAGTGATCGGAGTGGCTTGGCACGAGAGCTCGGCACGTGATTTTTGGCAAGTGAAAATCGGTGATCACCCCGTGGTGATCATTTGATTTTGAGATGCCAAGGATCCGATTTGGCAAATGCAAGAAAGAATAATTTTAAATGCAAGAATTTAATTAAATCGAATTTAATTAAATCGAATTTAGTTAAATTAAATAATTTAATATAATTAATTAGTAATTAATTTTTTTAAATAAATATATAGTTTTTATTTAAATATAGCATAGATCAGTGAAACGGTCAAGACGACAGTGCGGTCCCAGAATCAAAGTTGTTCGAAGGAGTTCGTCGAGTTAGAACTTGAGTTTTAAAAGATAATTTAATTTAAATAAATTATAAAACAATTTATTTAAGTTTACATAAAAGAAATAAATACTTTACAAAACGAATCGGAGTATAGAACATCGTCTCAACGTCGATGGTACGCGAGGTAAAATACTGTGCGCGAAGCACGGGCTTTTTCTATACATCAATAAAATGATAAAAACTGTATAACAACTTGTGTGCGACGCACACACTTCAACTATACATTTGTAAATGATATTTAAGATATGCAGAGATGAACCAAAGAATTTTAAACTGTGTATATAATTATAATTACAGGATGTGCAACTGAATTAAAGACAGTAAGCTGATAATAAATTATCGACTATAAAAGATATTTTGTACATCGTTTCGAAGAGTCCAGAATTCACATTTCCACTTCGACTCGAATATTACGACGTATACCGGAAATCGATAAAGATGAAGAATGCAAGGACTATTTCAAAATAGTATCTACGGTCTGTTAAATCCCAGAACAGATCCGAACAGTCGGATGTCTGACAACGTATATCAATCAGATTTTACACATCGACTTTACATAAGTGTATTATGTTGGTGGCGGAGAGATTCGTTTCTTTAGCCTTATACCTAGAATATGTTTGTGGAAACAAATGAGTGATCTGTTAGATAGGACGGTGTGATATTCAAAGACGTTGAAGAATAACCCGTCAAATGGTAACGTGACTTCAAACCTCGCAACCCGAGAAAGACAATAGTTGGGCTAGGTGGCATGGCTTGTTGGGTCATACCCAAGCAGGGTGTATTATCACCATCTAGAGTAATTCCTTTTGTTTCTATATCTATATTCACTTCTGTTACCTTCGGTAATCGGTGGGTCATTCCCGACCGTGGAGGTGGTAATATATTCGTTACACTCAAGCTAAATGAGTGGACGGTCATGTGTGGCCGGGTTGCAGGATGTTCTTGTTGAACCCCAGTGTATCTTCTCTAGAGTACACTGATTGGTGGGTGCTCCCATACCCTGTCAGTTAGAAACCAAATTCCAATAAGCGCTCGACGGTTTTAGATTTTTTTATGTACGTGAACGTGAGATGCAAGCGATTCACTAGATGATTATTTATTTGATAAATACTATCGTAAATATCAAACGTTTTGATATCAAAATACAAGGGTCATTTTCCATATGTTAGTTATGGAATTGGGTTTAAGATTTCTAAAGTAATTGAATCTATTAATAACGGAACACCTTATTCCTTATTTCCCTGTTTACATCTTTTTAACTGTGTTTACTCACACCAGTCCCCTGACTGACCCGGAGTTTATTTTCTGTGTTTTCCCTAAACTCTTGGGTACTCATAATATTTATTATGAGTAGGCAAGTAATTCAGGTTGGAAAATGGAACCTTACGAAATTCAAGTTGCAGGACAAGTCTAGTAGTTTTAACTACACCTATGTATCCAGTTAGATTTGTATTTCCATATCATGATGTATTATTATGTGAATGTACTATGATGATGTAAGTTGTTGATGTATTATTGTAACGACCCGTATTCTACGCATCATAGGATCGTAGGATATTTATTCCTTTCACATACGAAGTCGTATGGTCATGTAACTTTGGGAGACGACTATTGGGGTCATTTCCCATGTTCATGATTTTTCTCGATTTTTAAATGACCATTTTACCCCTAGTTGGCACTGTTTTGGCCATAACTTTTGACTGGAAAGGAATTTTGACCTGAAACCACTTCCATTTGCTTCGGATGATGGTTTCTCTTTCCGTAGAGTGGTCACATTAGCCAAACGGACTTACCGTTTGGGAGATATGGCTGAAACAAGTTTCAGATGGTGAAAAACAGCTTAATTGGGCTTAACCGGGTGATTAGCAGCTAGGCCCAGAGGGGAATTTCGGGTTTAGAGGTATAGGCGGGCTGATTAGGGTTAGGTTATCACTTTCATTTCAGTTTTGAGCCGCCACAAACCTTCTTGAGACCTTAGTAATGGCTTCCATCCTCTAAAACCACTCCTAAACACATTTTTGGTGAAAATTAAGCCTAGACTACATCAAAACAAGGCCAAATAGCAACAAAGCAAGGTTGGAGCTGCTGCTACACATAGGAATTCGACCCAAACAGAGAGTATTTCAGATTTGGTGTTCTATTTTGTGGCCAAGGTGAGTGATAGCATCATTTTGACAATAATTACAGTTAATTAAGGGTAATTAGTGAAGATTAGCGAATTTATATACTAATAAATTCTGGAAAAATGTTTAGAAATTCTTAGATAATATTTCATGCCCCTGTTAGAAAATTTAGACGATTTGATTAAGTTTTACTAAGTATGTGCTTAAACATGATTAAGAAGGATTTTGGGAAAATACGAAGTTTTAGTCATTCTTGATCCCTCTTGATTCATTTGAATTGTTGTTTGCTGTTTGTGGTTGCTATTACATGTTGCTATGACTCTATGGTATGTTTTATGATTGATTAGAATAGTTAAATTGGTCGAAAACGTCGTCGAATGGCATAGAAAGCTCGCAGGAAAGTTGTAGAAATGTGCAGGTCCCGAACCGGTTCGGGTCGAAGCAGGGGTCGGATCGGACTAGTGAACTGACCAAGGGAATCCGAACTGGATTGGGACTTGTCACTGGAAGAAGTTTGGCAGGAAGGAAGGCCATTGCTTAGAGTTGGAGTTGGACAGAAGATCGGATCGGAGCAATGGAGCAGATTGGATCGGAGCAATGGAGCAGATTGGATCGGAGTAAGGGAGCAGACCGGATCGGAGCAGGCAAACAAGTCAAACAGAAAGAATCGGATCGGATGAACGACCCCCGAACCGAACTCAAGCAGAAACACACCCGAACCGAACCGATATCTGGAGGGGGAGAATCACTGAACCGACCCGACCCGGAGGAGGACACCGACCCGACTCGAAGTGGAGTATCCGACCCGAACCGAATGAAAGGATGACTATCAAACCGAACCGTGTTATACGTGTATATCCGAACCGAACTGAATTCAGGACCACTTCTATGCGACGACTCTTTTGAAGACCAACTCCAACTCGATCAAAACCCGAGATGCAAAGGAAGTCCAAGTGAGAAGTTAGAGCTCAAGATTTAGATGGGAATCAACGAGTTCGCTTCATGGTTGGGCTTCGCTGCGGGACGCGTGCCAAGGAGTTATCGATGTCTATAACTTTGAACCACTATGGTAGGAGGTACGAAGACGGATTCAGGGCCATTATGGCATCGGTAGAACCAAGGGCTACAACCAATGAAGTGGGTCATTGAAATATTTGGTCATGACTCCATATGTTTAGCTTGGTCATAGCAGGGTTTCTACAAGTCGGGATTCGTCGTTACCTCAATTTGTCTAGTGTTCCAAAGTGGTAGATATCGTATGCTTTACGCACTGAGTGAGAGATGTGAGGATGGTTGCTATGGATGATTTGTTTTCTATCATTGTGACATGCACACCCCACCCCCGTATTCTTACACTATTTATTATGGCACCTTGGAGTATTGTACGGTATGTGGTACTAATTCTTTGGTTGCAGGTCCAGGTTCAGGTATGGTTTAGTATACCTGTTACTATTCCGTTTAAGATGCTTATCGCTCATACCAGGCTTTATGTCTGACCCAGAGTTTTATGTCTCCTCTTATTACTCTGGGTACTCACACGAGCAGACTACAGACATGTTAGCTGGTGATGCACGGGTAGATGATCCGGAAACGAGCAGGAGGCTTCCATGTACCATATACATAATATTCTCCCTGTGTTGTTGAAGATCACTGCTTGGGCATTGGTGGTGTATCTTCTAATTTAGTTCTCCTTTGTTTAGAGACAGTAAATTTGGAAAATTGTAATAAGCTGTATTTCGATTTCCGCTGCTCTGATGATTGATGTTGATTTTAGTTGTCAGCTTATGCACTGTCTCACCTGTTTTATGTCAAGTATATTGTTATTATATTTTATTCCATGCGCTGTGAGACATTCTACAGGTTCCTTGACTAGTTCATTCCCTTCTTTGGCGACCGTTCCGTGCTAACTGGACATGTGTACAGCGCACTTTCGGAGGAAATGCAGGCTGGTGCGGGGCGGGCCGTCACATTTGGTATCAGAGCTCTAGGTTGCGTAGTTAACCTAGGGAAGTCATCAGGGAGAGATAATATACGTATACGAGAGAGCGTATTTGTGATTACTTTGGTTTTAAAAAGCTATATATATATGTACTATTAGTAGTATAAGGATGAAGTCGTACTGCACTAGCACCACTATGGAGTCGTTAATCGTTTCCTTTTTCAGATTGACGATGAGCCGATATACTAGAGGTGCTGGTAGGGGAGCCAACAATGGGAATGCTGCTGACATGAGGACGATGTTTACTGACCTCATGAGAGAGATGCTTAGAGATGTTCAGAGGGCAGCTCCCAATGGTGGAAATGGTGGTGGTCCAATAGTGCAGGCGCCAAGAGTCGACTTCGCCAAGCTGAATAAGGATTATACTAGTCTTGGTGGGAAGTCATTCCACGGAACGGAGTCGGCTACGGACGTTCAGGATTGGTTGGATAGTTGCGAACGTATCTTCGAGGATTTGGGTATCGAGGATGCGATGAAAAGAAAGCTAGCGTCCCGTCAGCTGCAAGGGCGGGCAATGAATTGGTGGAATGCTATAAAGGCAGCTACTCCCGAAGATCAGATTACTTGGGAGCAGTTTAAGGCTCGCTTTAGTGAGAAGTTCATTCCAGCTGCTCAGAAGTCAATGCTGTTTAAGAAGTTCTTGGAGCTCAAGCAGAATGGCAGAGCTGTCTCGGAATATATTGCTGAATTTGACACTTTGTCAAAATATGGGTTATCTCTTATTGATACTGCCGAGAAAAAGAATGAGAAATTCATAACTGGTTTGGATCAGTACTTGGGGGAAAAACTTATTAACCACATCGATGAGACGTTTGAATCGATTGTGGGGAAAGCGTTAAGATCAGAAAGTCTCTACCCTAAGTCGAAGACTGAGGTTGTATCTGCAGAAGAGCCAAAACCACAAGCAAGTGGTGGAGGCAAGGGTGGTTCCCAGAATAAGAGAAAGCAGAGTCAGACTAAGGATGGCCAGAAGAAAAAGAATAAGCAAGATGTGGAGTGCTTCAGCTGTGGTAAGAAGGGCCATTATGCTAGTAATTGTCGGGCCAAGCCAGCGGATAGGAAGTGCTTCAACTGTGGCCAAATGGGACATCACAAGGACAAGTGTCCACAGCCCCCTAAAGAAAAGCAAATGGTGAAAGCATATGCCCTTAATGCTATTCCTTCTTCGTCGAATGCCCCAACTGCGGCGGAGAAGGGAAAGAATGTCGTCATTCAAGGTATGCTCTCTGTTTATGATGTTCCTATTAGAGTTTTGTTTGATACCGGAGCTTCCAGTTCTTTCATATCTAGTGACCTGGTAGATAGGTTGGGATTGGAGCCCGAGATTGTCGATAGACCTTTAGTAGTGACGAACCCGATTGGTGGTTCGACTAGCCTTAGCATGATTTGTCGTAATGTGGTCTTATCGAGTCATGGATGCATGTTTGTTTGTGATTGCTTTGTTTTGGGCTTTACTGGGTTTGGCATTATTTTGGGAGTAGATTGGCTCCGAAGGTATGGGGTGGTGGTAGACTGTGAGGGCTTTTTGGTGACAGCTAGAGCGGATGATGGGCGGAGGATAGTGTTTGGTGGTCTACCCAGTAAGGGGGTATTGGCTAGTTTTCTAAACTCCCTCGATATTCCGCATAGTGAGTTGTCAGGTTTGCCCGTGGTTGGCTAGTATCCGGATGTTTTCGAAGAAGTGACCGGACTTCCACCACACCGAGAGATTGAGTTTCGTATTGATTTGGTAAAGGATGCCAGGCCAATAGTGATGCCACTTCGTCGTATGGCACCAAGGGAGCAGCGAGAGCTCGAGGTGCAAGTCAGCGATCTTTTGAAGAAGGGATTTATCAGAAGGAGTGTTTCTGAATGGGGAGCACCAGTTGTATTTGCTACCAAGGCGGATGGTTCCCTTCGTTTGTGTGTAGACTACCGCGAATTGAATAAAGTGACGAGGAAGAATAAGTATCCTCTACAGCGGATAGATGATTTGTTCGATCGGTTGAGTGGCGCGAGGATATTTTCTCAGTTGGATCTCGCGACAGGTTTTCATCAGCTTAGAGTGGAAGCTGAGAGTATAGCTAAAACGGCATTTCGAACGCCGTCTGGATTTTATGAATGGTTGGTTATGCCATTTGGTCTGACCAATGCCCCAGCATATTTTGTGGATCTTATGAATAGGGTATTCAGAGATCAGTTGAATAAGTTCGTCCTTGTGTTCATTGATGATATTTTGGTCTATTCGAGGACAGAGGAAGAACACAAGGAACATCTAAGAGTAGCGATGGAGGTGTTGAGAAAACACCAATTGAAAGCCAAGTTTTCTAAGTGTCACTTCTAGAAGAGGGAAGTGAGGTTCTTGGGCCATGTTGTATCAGAGAACGGTATTGCCGTGGACCCAGCAAAGGTGGCTACGGTACAAGATTGGCCTACGCCCAAGAATGCAACAGATGTGAGAAGTTTCTTGGGATTAGCTGGATATTATCGTAAGTTTATCCAAGGTTTCTCCAAGATAGCAGCACCATTGACCCAGTTGACCAAGAAGAATCAAGCTTTTGTCTGGGATGAAAGGTGTGAGGATGCATTTAAAAGTCTAAAGGACAAGTTGACAAGCGCACCAGTGTTAGTCATTCCTAAAGGGGATGAAGAGATGACGGTATACACGGATGCCTGTGGTACCGGACTGGGAGCTGTATTGATGCAAGGCGGTAGGGTTGTAGCTTACGCAAGTCGGCAATTGAAACTGCACGAGAGAAGATACCCTACCCATGATTTAGAATTGGCAGCGATCGTGTTCGCGTTAAAGATGTGGAGACACTATCTCTTGGGAGAAAGATTTGAGCTGTTTACAGATCATAAGTCGTTAAAGTATCTATTCTCCCAGAAGGATTTAAATCTCCGTCAGCAGAGATGGTTAGAGTTCTTAGCTTCCTATGATTTTGACATCGCATATACACCGGGAAAGGGCAATGCGGTGGCTGATGCATTGAGTAGAAGACATGCCAGCTTAGGGGCTATGTTCCTTGAATGGAAGCAACTGGAGTTTATCGCGGGGTTTGATTTCAGACCAAAGTGCGAATTGGATCCAGAAATGTTAGCAAGTTTGACGATCAGACCCACTTTGATTGAACGAATCGGCTCTATTCAGAGGGACGATCCTAACCTATTGGAAATCATCTCCAAGTTAGAGATGGGTATCGATGAGGAGATGAACAAGTATGGGCTTGATCGAGATAGATGGCTTAGAAAGAATGGAAAGCTTGTTGTACCCAATGTCAATGGATTGAGGGATGAAGTGCTTAGAGAATGTCATCACCCAAAGCTGACTATACACCCCGGTGGTAATAAGATGTATCGAGATATGAAGCAGACCTACTACTGGGAAGGGATGAAACAAGACGTTGGGAAGTTTATATCCAAGTGCATGAATTGCCAGCTAGTTAAAGCCGAGCAAAAGAAGCCTAGTGGGTTGTTACAGCCCTTAGAAATTCCCGAATGGAAATGGGAGCAAGTCTCGATGGATTTCATCGATGGATTACCAAGGACTAGATCGGGATATGACAACATTTGGGTAATTGTAGATCGACTGACTAAAAGTGCAAGGTTTATACCAGTCAAATCGACCAGAACGGCAGCTAAGTTAGCAGAATTGTATATGAAGTGGGTAGTGAGATTTCATGGAGTACCTAAAGGCATTGTGAGCGACCGAGACCCGTTGTTCACTAGTGGGTTTTGGAAGAGCTTACAAGAGGCTCTAGGGTCAGAATTACATCTCAGTACCGCATATCATCCTCAGACCGACGGTCAGACGGAGAGGGTGAATCGTATTTTGGAAGATCTCTTGAGAGCATGTACATTGGATTTTGGTGGATCATGGGATGACCATTTACATCTAGTAGAGTTTGCGTATAATAATAGCTACCAATCCAGTATCGGTATGGCTCCGTTTGAAGCTTTGTACGGAAGGCCGTGTAACTCACCATCATGTTGGATAGAGACTGGCGAGAAGTTTATGCTTGGACCAGATGTGGTGAGGGAAACTTCAGATAAGATAAAGATCATTCAACAACGAATGAAGGCAGCCCAAGATAGGTAGAAGAATTATGCTGATAGGAGGAGAAGAGACCTAAAATTCTCCGTTGGTGACTTGGTGTTTGTCAAGACTTCTCCGTTGAAGAGCGTAATACGATTCGGCAGGAGAGGCAAGTTGGCACCAAGATTCGTTGGCCCATTCCCTGTTCTTGAACTAGTCGGGGATTTGGCATATAGAATCGACTTACCAGAGAAGATGGCGGGAGTTCATAACGTATTTCATGTTTCCCAACTAAGGAAGTTCGTTCACGACTCAGATATGACTATTTCACCTGATCAGTTAGAGGAATTCGAAGTAGAACCCGAGGCGGTTGGGAACCGTAAGCCGGCCCGTATTGTCGCACACGACATGAAGCAACTTCGAAGGAAGGCGGTGAAGCTAGTCAAGGTACAGTGGAGCGAGGACGAGAATGATTGTACTTGGGAAACAGAGGAGGACATAAGGAAGAAGTATCCAGAACTCTTTGCATGGTAAGATATTGACTTTGATTTAGTTTTCCGCATGCTAGGATAGGCTTGTTTGCTTGTTTTGCATATTTGATTGTTGTATATGGTTGTTAGGCATGCGGGATCCCTTGTATGTTTTGGGTTAAGGAATTTCGGGGACGAAATTTCTTAAGGGGGGGAGAGTGTAACGACCCGTATTCTACGCATCATAGGATCGTAGGATATTTATTCCTTTCACATACGAAGTCGTATGGTCATGTAACTTTGGGAGACGACTATTGGGGTCATTTCCCATGTTCTTGATTTTTCTCGATTTCTAAATGACCATTTTACCCCTAGTTGGCACTGTTTTGGCCATAACTTTTGACTGAAAAGGAATTTTGACCTGAAACCACTTCCATTGGCTTCGGATGATGGTTTCTCTTTCCGTAGAGTGGTCACATTAGCCAAACGAACTTACCGTTTGGGAGATATGGCTGAAACAAGTTTCAAATGGTGAAAAACAGCTTAATTGGGCTTAACCGGGTGATTAGCAGCTAGGCCCAGAGGGGAATTTCGGGTTTAGAGGTATAGGAGGGCTGATTAGGGTTAGGTTATCACTTTCATTTCAGTTTTGAGCCGCCACAAACCTTCTTGAGACCTTAGTAATGGCTTCCATCCTCTAAAACCACTCCTAAACACATTTTTGGTGAAAATTAAGCCTAGACTACATCAAAACAAGGCCAAATAGCAACAAAGCAAGGTTGGAGCTGCTGCTACACATAGGAATTCGACCCAAACAGAGAGTATTTCAGATTTGGTGTTCTATTTTGTGGCCAAGGTGAGTGATAGCATCATTTTGACACTAATTACAGTTAATTAAGGGTAATTAGTGAAGATTAGCGAATTTATATACTAATAAATTCTGGAAAAATGTTTAGAAATTCTTAGATAATATTTCATGCCCCTGTTAGAAAATTTAGACGATTTGATTAAGTTTTACTAAGTATGTGCTTAAACATGATTAAGAAGGATTTTGGGAAAATATGAAGTTTTAGTCATTCTTGATCCCTCTTGATTCATTTGAATTGTTGTTTGCTGTTTGTGGTTGCTACTACATGTTGCTATGACTCTATGGTATGTTTTATGATTGATTAGAATAGTTAAATTGGTCGAAAACGTCGTCGAATGGCGTAGAAAGCTCGCTGGAAAGTTGCAGAAATATGCAGGTCCCGAACCGGTTCGGGTCGGAGCAGGGGTCGGATCGGACTAGTGAACTGACCAAGGGAATCCGAACTGGATTGGGACTTGTCACTGGAAGAAGTTTGGCAGGAAGGAAGGCCATTGCTTAGAGTTGGAGTTGGACAGAAGATCGGATCGGAGCAATGGAGCAGATTGGATCGGAGCAATGGAGCAGATTGGATCGGAGTAAGGGAGCAGACCGGATCGGAGAAAGGGAACATGACGGATCGGAGCAGGCAAACAAGTCAAACAGAAAGAATCGGATCGGATGAACGACCCCCGAACCGAACTCAAGCAGAAACACACCCGAACCGAACCGATATCTGGAGGGGGAGAATCACTGAACCGACCCGACCCGGAGGAGGACACCGACCCGACTCGAAGTGGAGTATCCGACCCGAACCGAATGAAAGGATGACTATCAAACCGAACCGTGTTATACGTATATATCCGAACCGAACCGAATTCAGGACCACTTCTATGCGACGACTCTTTTGAAGACCAACTCCAACTCGATCAAAACCCGAGATGCAAAGGAAGTCCAAATGAGAAGTTAGAGCTCAAGATTTAGATGGGAATCAACGAGTTCGCTTCATGGTTGGGCTTCGCTGCGGGACGCGTGCCAAGGAGTTATCGATGTCTATAGCTTTGAACCACTATGGTAGGAGGTACGAAGGCAGATTCAGGGCCATTATGGCATCGGTAGAACCAAGGGCTACAACCAATGAAGTGGGTCATTGAAATGTTTGGTCATGACTCCATATGTTTAGCTTGGTCATAGCAGGGTTTCTACAAGTCGGGATTCGTCGTTACCTCAATTTGTCTAGTGTTCCAAAGTGGTAGATATCGTATGCTTTACGCACTGAGTGAGAGATGTGAGGATGGTTGCTATGGATGATTTGTTTGCTATCATTATGACATGCACACCCCACCCCCGTATTCTTACACTATTTATTATGGCACCTTGGAGTATTGTACGGTATGTGGTACTAACTCTTTGGTTGCAGGTCCAGGTTCAGGTATGGTTTAGTATACCTTTTATTATTCCGTTTAAGATGCTTATCGCTCATACCAGGCTTTATGTCTGACCCAGAGTTTTATATCTCCTCTTATTACTCTGGGTGCTCACACGAGCAGACTAGAGACAGGTTAGCTGGTGATGCACGGGTAGATGATCCGGAAACGAGCAGGAGGCTTCCACGTACCATATACATAATATTCTCCCTGTGTTGTTGAAGATCACTGCTTGGGCATTGGTGGTGTATCTTCTACTTTAGTTCTCCTTTGTTTAGAGACAGTAAATTTGGAAAATTGTAATAAGCTGTATTTGGATTTCCGTTGCTCTGATGATTGATGTTGATTTTAGTTGTCAGCTTATGCACTGTCTCACCTGTTTTATGTCAAGTATATTGTTATTATATTTTATTCCATGCGCTGTGAGACATTCTACAGGTTCCTTGACTAGTTCATTCCTTTCTTTGGCGACCGTTCCGTGCTAACTGGACATGTGTACAGCGCACTTTCGGAGGAAATGCAGGCTGGTGCGGGCCGGGCCGTCACAATTATGATGTATCAGACCCTATGATGTAATGTATTTGTATTTTAAAATTCCGCTGTGAGATTTCTGATAACTTCTTATTCTTCTATTCTATTAGTTCTATCTTTTCTATCTCATCTTCTAATTTCTTTCAATAATGACACGGTTTTCGGAGGGTCGAAAATCGCGCCGTTACAGTTGGTATCAGAGCCTATGTTCTTCGGAAACATTTAGGCTTTGAAATAGTAAGAGAGCGTATTTTTACTAAAAACTATATTTTTAATATAGGTAGATCGTAGTACTTAGGTAATACCTCAACATATTTTTCCAATTTAGTTAATAAAATTTCAATCCGTGTACTCAAGGAGTTGAAAATGAGTTCTCGTGGAGGAAGAGGCCGAGGAGCAAGCGGAGCAACTACGACAAACGGACACACTGTTAACCAGACCCAAGTGGATACTACTGAAGTAATCCGAGCACCAACTCAACCTAACTTTGCTATGGTCTGTAAGAATTACACAACTCTGGGAGGAAAGATTTTCAGAGGTACTGAATCACTGGTCGGAGTCCAAGCATGGATTAGGTCATGTGAGAAGATTTTTAAAGGACTGAGGTTGGATGACGAGCATAAGCGTCTCTTAGCTTCATGGAATCTGGAAGGAGCCGCAGCAATATGGTGGGATGCCCAGACTGCTAACACTCCTGAGGAAAACTTTACTTGGCCCATGTTCAAAGAAGCTTTTGAAGGTCAGTATCTACCTGCTACTGGAAGGACAAGGATGTACCGAGACTTCATTGACTTAAAGCAGGGAAGCATGTCTGTCGCTGAGTACGAAAACCTTTTCAACGCACTTTTAATCTTTGGACCGGAGCTGATAAATACTCTTTTGAAAAAGAACGAGATGTTTGTTGCTGGTCTTAGAGATAATCTGCAAGGAAGGATGATGGGACATTTGAAGGATCCATTTGTGGAACTAGTAGACCTAGCACTCAGATACGAAGCACTAGATACAAAGAAACCAGGAGCGAGGATCCAGACTGGGGAGACGAGTGGGGTGAATATCATGAAAAGAAAGGTCAACCCAGATTGGAATGATAATCAGGGTCAAGCTAAGACGGGGCAACAGACTGTGGAAGGTAAATTTAAGAATGTGGTGTGTCACAACTGCAAGCAAAAGGGACACATTGCACGATTCTGTAAACAAAAGGGGAACCAGAAACCCCAGCAATACCCACAACAGCAACAGAAACCCTAGCAATACCCACAACAGCAACAGTAACCCCAGCAATACCCGAGACAGCAACAGAAACCTCAGCAACAGAATCAGAACCAGAACCAGAATCAGAGGAACGAGATGGTAGTGAAGAATCTCTGTTTCAACTGTCATCAACCAGGACACATGGTGAGAGACTGTCCATTGATGAAGAGGGCACCACAGCCTAGGGTTTTTACATTCAAAGATGAACCGTCTACTTCTCAGAATGTGAAAGGGAAGGGAGTGCTGGAAGGTACTTTACAGTTTAATAGAATTTACCTTCGTGTTTTATTTGATACCGGCGCTTCACACAGTTTTATTTCAGCCGAAACCATAGATCAGTTTGACCTTAAACCAATTATATCACCAAACCCCATTTGCGTATCAAACCCCATAGGGGGAAAAACTGAGCTTAAAATGTGTTGTGAGGATATAACTCTCTTATATCTCTCACACTCTTTTCGATTTGACTTCTATGTTCTAGACTTCAAAAGTTTCAATTTTATACTTGGATTAGACTGGTTAAGCAATTTCCAAGCCAAGATAAAATGTGATAAAGAAATCATAACCCTTATAACTAGCTTAGAGCGAAAAGCTAGAATAACTTGTGGGAAACCGGGAATTCACACCTGTAGTTTTCTATACGCTTTAGAAGCACCTCAAGAAAGTCTCGACACTTTGGAAGTAGTAAGAGAATTCAAGGACGTATTCGAGGAAGTCGGAAGTTTACCTCCGCATCGAGAGATCGAATTCCGAATTGATTTAGTCCCAGGAGCTAGACAAATGATTCAACCAAAGAGACGGATGGCTCCCAAGGAAGTTCAGGAATTAGAGAAACAAACTCGGGATTTGCTGAGTAAAGGCTTAATCCGACCTAGTTTTTCTAGTTGGGGCTCTGCGGTAGTTTTTGTAGTAAAGTCTGATGGGTCCTTACGACTGTGTGTGGACTACCGAGAATTAAATAAAGTAACCATCCGAAATAGATATCCATTACCTAGAATTGATGACATTTTCGATCAATTACACGGAGCATAGGTATTCTCCCAGATGGATTTAGCAACAGGATTTCACCAATTGAGAATCTCTGAAGATTGTATTCCTTTAACAACATTCAGAGGCCCAGATTTCTTTTATGTGTAACGGTTCGGCATTTTCTACGTTTTAAACTACGACTAAATCAAAATTTGTCTCCAATGTTAGCGGTCGATATGAAAGAAAGAAAAAAGTTATTTTGGTATGCGTCCATTTAAAGATAGAAAATGTTAAATTTTCTTCAGTAAATTTAAAAGTCCATTTAGTAGCGTTATTTCAGCGTAAGCCAGTTCAAATATTGAGCGAACGAAGTCATTTCTGAAACCTAAATATCTGCACATAAGAAAAATATTTTGCTCGTTCTGATGACGATGGCGTAATTCGTATCGCGAAATTCGGACGTTTCTAGCTCCGTTTGAATTTTTCCGCACGATTAACAGTGTACCGTAATTTAAAATTTGGAATTTTGATAGAAGAGTCACGACACTGATAATTTTGTACCATTGCGTTCGTCTCGTCGCGCTGATCATCATGATATATTCATTTGCGCATTTTGGTGTCCAACAGACAGCCGTAATAATAAAACAGTGTATTATATCGGTACTCTGTCCTATGTAATTTTTTTTTTTTTTTTTTTTTGAGTTTTGTGTCCATACTTGTGTCCTTTTGGAGCGCTCACGTGCCCTACATTATGTTTTCACCATTCTTTTGGACACCATCGTTTAAATTTCTTGAAAATTTGAATTTTTCTCTACTCTCATGGAAGTGGGACAAATGTGAGGCGCATGGCACAATTTCAATTTGCATGTTACGTGGATATCTTCTTTTCATCCATATTGTTTTGTTTGTTTTCCAAATTCAAGTGCAAACATGACTTTCAATCTATGCTGCACCTTCACCAATTCAAATTTATTTGAAAAGTTCGTGAGGTCCTATTCTTTTTGCGCAAGAATCTGACACGATGTATCCATGAGAATTGTTTGGGATGCAAATATGAGTACTGTTCATCTTCATTTTTTTAAACATTTCTCCTGTAGCCATTTTGCTCCACTAATACCAAACCTTCCTACATCAAATCTCCCGAAAAAAAAATCCTCTCCTTAAATTACAAAACCCATTCTGTTCCTCAACATTTTCTTCTTGCAATTTTCGGTTCGCTACAGATCCTCATCCACGCGAGGTAAATTTACATTTTTCCTCTCTTTCTTTCTCATATCTTTTGTTGTTGTTGTAATTAAACGCTTCCTAAAATAAGCATGCCATCGCCATCGGAACCCACCTTCCCTTCGCCTTTCCATCACCACAGCCAACAAATCCGATGTCGATCAACCTAGATCCGGCAAACCGACGCCGACCACCCAAGCAAACCCATCTCCTCCCTGTTTTGCTTTAAAACCAAACTGCTAATAAATAAAAACGTGACTAGTCAGTTCCTCCCTCGTTGACGAGCCACCCTGACACCCGCGCCTCCGACCAACGTCCGACACCTCTCCGACCTAACGCCGACGGTGACCAGACCCACTAACATGCAGCCGAGATCCACTCTTGCCGAGACTGAAATGGGAAACCCAAGTTTCTTCTTTTTATAATGGGTTTTGCTATTTCTAAATGGTCGGAACTTTGCTACTGTGAAGTTTTAAACTTGTGAAACTGAGATTGGGTTTGGGCTTGATGTACTAGTTTGAGAGACCATAGTTTATATATATGTATACTCTTTAGTTTTGTACCCGTTCCTTGTCCATTACCATTGTCTTATAAAAAAAAAGGGACGTTGGCATGAAATTACATCATGCGTTAATACATGTGACATATTGCTGTAGCATGGAATTTGTTCATACGTTGATACATGGGAACATGCATATAATGTTATGTATATTAAGTCATGGGATAATAAAGCTCTGCACTTGCTCTTGCTGAAACATTTGAGAGAAAAGAAAAACAAAAATTTTATTGTTTATTTTTGTACCTGGCACATGCATATAATATATATATATATACACGAACTGTGTCATGAAAGAAATGGACATTTAGTTTGTTTAGCATGGCCTTTTACTTCCATGCATGGATACATAGCCAACGTGTATAAAATAACAAGTTGGAAACCTGGAAGCATGCAAACAAAGATTTGGATAGATATAGAATAGGAAAGTAACATGCATCTTTTACATAAAAAGGGAAATTTCATTGTTATAGTATGTGACTTGCGGATGAATTTTTTTTAATTAGAATGGAAACAAAATTTTGTACCCCTAGCCTTTAATTGCGTGTATGTATATGTAGAAAAAAAAGGGTTTTATTTTAAAATCAAACTTTGTTGAATTTGTACGTGTCTTGACCGTAATTTATTTGTCCAGTTCGGTGACGTTTCGGTGCCGTTCTTTTTTTCAGCATCTATTGGTTGTTATCTCTATTCTACGCCACTAAGGTGAGTTGTTCAACTCACACCTGACTAATATTTTCATGGAAGTGAAATAACTGTATTTGAAATGTTATTGAAATGCTAGCACTCTATATGCAAATATGACACACCGACACACACATGACTTGAAATGATATTATGTGAACTTGATGATTAATCGTGTTCTGAGCTTATTTAATTGCTGAAATTTGCACTGCAAGTTTCCCGTAGCTTAGAAAATCATTGTGGGTTGAAATGATAGATACCCGAATCACTGTATCGATTTAGGGACAAACTGAATCGATTTGGGATGCGGGTTGAAATGATACACACCCGGAATTTGAAACTTGACGGATTGAAATGATATACATCCGTATTACTTGATCTACGTAGAAAATTATTATATGGACACCGCTGGTCTATTTTTGAAATTTTTCTAAAATAATAAAACATTTTACTTATAAATTATTTTGGATTTTAGATTTTATTATGCTTTTGGTTAATAAAAGTTAAAATATGTATATGTATTTTTAGAAGTTAACAAATCAGTTTTATTCAAATCTAGAGTTTTCTTTTAAAGTAAATTATTTTTCAAGGTATTTTATATACAAATAAAGTAATAAGCTTTTAAGTAATTTAACAAATATTTTATTTTAACTTATTATACATATGTTTCTAAAAATTATTTAAATCTAAGATATCCTATAAACGATTTATAAAGTAATTATAAACAATGACCATGGTGTGAAAAAAAGTAAACGATTGGTTGTTAAAGAGACCGGGATCGGCTATTGTCATACTCTCTGCCAATACCGAAAACCACTTTAACAACTGTATACGCGGTGGAGTTCCAGAATGAAGTAGGATGTTTGACGAACGCTACTGGAATGAAGTAAGAGAACGATAATGGATAGCCTTGACTTTCGGGTCATAATTAAAATGACTAAAACAGGAGCTACACCGAGACCAATGGGGTCATACCCCTTATCGAGCATGCTTCTTCGAACCCATTCTATTACTTTTGTGATCGATTTGGTGCGCACCTTTGATTCGAAGTATGTTCGAGGTGGGCGGTAGTTGCGGCTATGCGTCACCACCAGTCCGGTTCTGTAAATGGTAGAGTCCTACCCCGGGTATTGCCTCGCGTGCCTTGTCATATTTATCCTGATCGCGCCCACTACGAGTTTGTTTTGTACCGTACCTATGGAGTGCTCTCTGAGTATCCCGCCGGTTTGGAGGGGCTTACAGTACTGTATGGACTACGGGAATATATATAAACGGTGTAAGGGTAATATGGTAATCCCGCTTACACTATTTTGATAATTTACTTTACTGATAGACATTATCGTACATATCGTATCCTATTATGTAGTAAATAGTTTAACGGATCCTTAAAGGATAGTGATCCCAAATATCCTTTAAGTTACTTTGCATTTCAGTTGACATTTCACTTGAGTTCGTTTACTTCATGAGGATATTAGTCCTGACTCGAGTGTTTTGTTTTACTTTACTCTCGGGTCAGCCTGAGTGTTGCAGCTTTAGGCATTCTTCTTGGAGCTGAAGTCGTTGGAGTTCGCTGGATATTTATCTATTCAGTTTTCTGTTATTCAGTTATTTCCGTTTAGACTCATGTTATTTATTTTGTTAGCAACTTCGCTATTTTGGACCTTTCTTATGTACTTGTTTTGAGACTTTGTTTATTCCTAGTAGCTTCATGAACTACTATGTTGTTATTTCCGCTGCAAATGTTGTAATACTCTGTGTCTGCAATCTGTGATTCTGTGATTGGTTTATTTGCTGTATATGTTAAGTATTGCCAATTTACATAACAATTTACTATTTTGAGCAATTCAAGTCAGACATGTGTGGATTATTGTCGATTTGAATCGTTTGAAATGGTAGGTCGTTACAAGTGGTATCAGTGCCAGGTTTTAGGCAAACTTAGCATATAGAGTAAATCTCATTAGAGATAGGGTACTAATACTCTAGAGTGAGAAAATTAATCATAGAATTATATTCGTTCGACCCTCAAACCCTCGATGTTGATTTCTTTTGTTTCTTTTGACTATAATCTTTACCCCTTGTTCTAAAGATTCGTTTGAACCTTTCCAGATGAGTACTAGAAGGAATGCCAGAGGTAGGGGTCGGGGAGATGGCCCAGCTGATCCCGCAGCAGTTATTCAGCCAGCCCAACCAACCAAGTTTACTAAGCTTTGCAAAGAGTATGATCAGCTAGGAGGTACCAAATTCACGGGTTTAGAAGGCGTCGTAGAAGCTGAGCAGTGGTTGGATAATCTCGAGAGGATTTTCACCGGTCTTGTTATCACTGATGCTCAGATGCGTCAATTAGCTGCTTGGCAGATGAAGGGTGTTGCCTATAATTGGTGGCGGACAGTTACAGCTAATACCATCGAATCAAACATCACCTGGCAACAGTTCAGGGATGTCTTTGTGACAAAGTGGATGCCTGACTCGGGGAAGACTCAGCTTTACAGAGAGTTTTTGGATTTAGAGCAGGGTGATATGACTTTCGCGGAGTACGAAAGAAAATTTAATGAACTCTCAAAATATGGTCCCAATTTGATTGAAACCCCGCTGCAGAAGAATGAAAAATTTATTCGTGGTGCCAAACCAGAGTTTTATGACCGTTTGATTAGCCATGTCCGTGGAACTTTTACTGATCTTGTGGATATGGCGATCAGATTTGAGAATCCCAGCAATAAAGGAAAGCAGAAACAGGCGGTGCAGTCATCTCAGTCACACGGAAGTTCTGACAATTCTAAGAAAAGGAAGTCGAAATTTGAGCAGCAAAAGATTAACTGGCAGAAGACTCAGGGCATTGGTAAGAAGCCTACCGACTTATCTACTATCACCTGCTTCAAGTGCAATCAGAAGGGCCATTATTCCACCAATTGTCCAACCAATTCCAAAGCCGCAATCCCTCCACCTCAGACGACTCGGTCCAACTTATGCCACATTTGCTTGCAGCCTGGTCATTTTAAGAAGGACTGTCCCACCCAGCAAAGAGGCAAGGCGAGTGGAGTCTTTGCCATGACATCTTCTACTACTCCCGCTACTCCTGATGACCAAGGTACCCTTCAGAGCACTTTTACTTTATTCGATTTGCCTATTCGTGTTCTTTTTGATACTGGAGCCTCGCATAGTTTTATTTCTATTGACCTTTGTGATAAGTTTGAGCACCTTTTGCATCCTCAAGTAGCAACTGAACCTTTATGTGTATCTAACCCTATTGGCGGTCCCGCCAACCTGAGTATGATTTGTAGAGGGGTAAAACTCCTTTACAAAAGACGTCGTTTTACTGGAGATTTCTATGTTTTGGGTTTTGATGCCTTCGACATTCTGCTTGGTGGCGATTGGCTTAGGAAGTATGATGCCACTATTTCCTGCAAGGCCCGAACTGTTTCTTTGGTAAGTGATCTTGGAGAATCCTTAGTAATCGAATGTCGAATGCCTCGGGACTATGCCGGCAGCTTTATATTCTCTCTTGACTCTCATCCTAGTGACCTTGACTCTACTCCTATAGTCAAGGATTTTCGCGATGTATTTGGTGAGGTCACTTCTCTTCCACCTAAGCGCGAAATTGAATTTCGTATTGACCTTATTCCTGGAGCCCGTCCAGTTGTCCTTCCTCCCAGACGAATGGCACCTAAGGAGAAAGTCGAATTGAAGAACCAGATTGATGATTTGTTTTCCAAAGGTCTGATTAGGCCTAGTTTTTCTGAATGGGGAGCTGCTGTTGTTTTTGTCACCAAGTCTGATGGTTCTTTACGGATGTGTGTTGATTATAGAGAGCTGAACATACTCACAATGAAGAACCGTTATCCCATGCCTCGTATTAATGACATGTTCGATCAGCTTTATGGAGCTAAAGTTTTCTCCCAGCTTGATTTGGCTACTGGTTTCCACCAGCTTAGAGTAGCCGAGGAGAGTATTCCTAAGACAGCTTTCCGAACCGATAGTGGATTTTTCTAATGGTTAGTAATGCCTTTTGGATTAACCAATGCTCCAGCTTTCTTTGTTGATCTTATGAATCAAGTTTTTCGAGATGTTCTTAACCAGTTTGTCCTTGTCTTTGTCGATGACATTCTTGTGTTTTCTAAATCTGAGAAGGAGCATCTAGCACACTTGACCTTTGTCCTTCAAACACTTAGAAACCATCAGCTGAAAGCCAAATTCTCTAAATGCCATTTCTGGAAAGATGAAGTCCGATTCCTAGGACACATTGTTTCAGAGAATGGAGTTTCTGTTGACCCAATTAAGATCGCTGCGATTAATGTAAGTATTTCCACCTTTCTTTTGTTATTTGAATTCCTTTCATTCTTCAAAACTCGTTCACCCTATTCTATTTCAGGAGTGGGAGAGACCTAGGACTCCGACTGACATCCGTAGCTTTTTAGGCCTAGCCGGTTATTATAGAAGATTTATCGAGAATTTTGCTCAAATTTCTGCCCCTCTTACTGCTTTGACTCGGAAAAATGCCAAGTTTGATTGGAGTGATAAGTGTGAAGCTGCATTTAATGAGTTGAAGCAAAAGCTTACCTCTGCTCCTATTCTTACCGTTCCAAATGGAAGTGAAGGATTAACAGTATACACTGATGCTTGTAAAGAAGGATTGGGTGCTGTGTTGATGCAAAATGGGAAGGTAATTGCTTATGCTAGTCGCCAGCTGAAGACGCATGAAGTTAATTATGCCACTCATGATTTGGAATTGCTCGCTGTTGTGTTTGCTTTGAAGTTATGGAGGAACCATCTTTTAGGTACTAAGTTTGAACTCTTTACCGATCACCAGTCGCTTAAGTATATATTTTCCCAGAAAGATCTGAATCAGAGGCAAGTTAGGTGGCTCGAGTTCTTAGCAGCTTATGACCTCGACATTAATTATACACCAGGGAAAGGCAATGTGGTAGCGGATGCATTGAGTCGAAAGAAGGCCATGTTGTATCAGATAGTGGCTACTTCATCTCTTATGGACCGTATAATAGCCAAACAAGATGATGATAAAATGCTTAAGCTCATGAGGGATAATATTCAGAGTAGAGAAGGAGAACAACATAATGCAGAAGGGGCTCATATTGATCAACATGGGGTTTTACGAATAAATAATCGTATTTGTGTTCCGAATGTTGATGGCTTGAGGCAAGAAGTTCTTAAGGAGAATCATCATTCCAGACTTTCTATCCATCCCGGTGTCACGAAAATGTATCAGAATATGAAGAAGTTGTATTGGTGGAGAGGCATGAAGCGGGATATCTCCACATACGTCAGTAAGTGTGCCACTTGCCAACAGGTCAAGGCTGATCACCAGAAGATCGCTGGATTGTTGCAACCTCTTGAGATCCCTATCTGGAAGTGGGATCAGGTTTCTATGGATTTTATTGATGGTTTTCCTAGGACGAGGAGAGGTAATGAGAGTATTTGGGTAGTAGTTGACCGATTGACCAAATTCGCTCATTTTATTCTAGTCAAAGCTAGCCGCACAGCTACGAGCTTAGCAGAGATTTATATGAAGGAGATTGTAAGGTTTCATGGTGTTCCATCCAGTATAGTTTGCGATCGTGATCCTATCTTTACTAGCAAATTTTGGAAAGCTTTTCAAGAAGCTCTCGGTACCCGTCTAAATCTCAGCACTGCCTACCATCCTCAAACTGACGGTTAAACGGAACGTGTAAATCAGGTTCTAGAGGATCTTCTTCGTGCTTGTGTTCTTGATTACGGAGGATCTTGGGAAGATCATCTCCATCTCGTTGAATTCACCTATAATAACAGCTATCAGGTATATCTTTTATTTAGATTTAGAATCAGCCATGTTTAAATCAAATTTTGATTCAATTGGATTCCGTTCTTTTAAATTCAGGCAAGCATCGAGATGTCTCCGTTTACCGCTCTTTACGGACGACCTTGTAAATCACCAGCTTGTTGGATTGAGTCGGGCGATCGCCTTGTTCTTGGACCTGATATGATATTGGAAGCAACCGAGAAAGTTGAGGAGATTAGAAGAAAGATGCGAATTGCTCAGGATAGGCAGAAGAAATACGCGGACAGACGGAGGAAGGATCTTGAATTTGCTGTAGGGGATCAAGTTTTCCTTAAGATCTCACCGTTGAGGAATGTGATTCGCTTTGGTCGAAAAGGGAAGTTAGCTCCTAGATTCATTGGTCCTTTTCGTATCTTGGATAGAGTTGGTTCTTTAGCTTATAGATTGGAGTTGCCCGAGAAATTGTCGGGAGTGCACAACGTGTTTCACGTATCGCATCTTCGTAAGTACCTTCATGATCCTTCCTTATTTGTTCAACCATCTATATTAGAGATATTGGATGTGGAGCCGAATCTCACTGTAGAGAGGAAGCCACTACGTATCGTCGATAGTAGTACGAAACATCTAAGAAGAAAATCTGTCAACTTGGTCAAAGTACAGTGGAGTACAGATGATCGGGATTGTACCTGGGAGACTGAGGAAAGCATACGTGCTTCGAACCCAGAACTATTTGATTCAGGTATTCTTATTTTCAAATCTAACAATTCCGTTCTATCTTGTAAGTTACTTTCCCATTCCATTTCTTTTCGAGGACGAAAAGTTTCAAGTGGGGGAGAGTGTAACGGTTCGGCATTTTCTACGTTTTAAACTATGACTAAATCAAAATTTGTCTCCAATGTTAGCGGTCGATATGAAAGAAAAAAAAGTTATTTTGGTATGCGTCCATTTAAAGATAGAAAATGTTAAATTTTCTTCAGTAAATTTAAAAGTCCATTTAGTAGCGTTATTTCAGCGTAAGCCAGTTCAAATATTGAGCGAACGAAGTCATTTCTGAAACCTAAATATCTGCACATAAGAAAAATATTTTGCTCGTTCTGATGACGATGGCGTAATTCGTATCGCGAAATTCGGATGTTTCTAGCTCCGTTTGAATTTTTCCGCACGATTAACAGTGTACCGTAATTTAAAATTTGGAATTTTGATAGAAGAGTCACGACACTGATATTTTTGTACCATTGCGTTCGTCTCGTCGCGCTGATCATCATGATATATTCATTTGCGCATTTTGGTGTCCGACAGACAGCCGTAATAATAAAACAGTGTATTATATCGGTACTTTGTCCTATGTAATTTTATTTTTTTTGAGTTTTGTGTCCATACTTGTGTCCTTTTGGAGCGCTCACGTGCCCTACATTATGTTTTCACCATTCTTTTGGACACCATCGTTTAAATTTCTTGAAAATTTGAATTTTTCTCTACTCTCATGGAAGTGGGACAAATGTGAGGCGCATGGCACAATTTCAATTTGCATGTTACGTGGATATCTTCTTTTCATCCATATTGTTTTGTTTGTTTTCCAAATTCAAGTGCAAACATGACTTTCAATCTATGCTGCACCTTCACCAATTCAAATTTATTTGAAAAGTTCGTGAGGTCCTATTCTTTTTGCGCAAGAATCTGACACGATGTATCCATGAGAATTGTTTGGGATGCAAATATTAGTAAAGTTCATCTTCATTTTTTTAAACATTTCACCTATAGCCATTTTGCTCCACTAATACCAAACCTTCCTACATCAAATCTCCCGAAAAAAAAAATCCTCTCCTTAAATTACAAAACCCATTCTGTTCCTCAACATTTTCTTCTTGCAATTTTCGGTTCGCTATAGATCCTCATCCACGCGAGGTAAATTTACATTTTTCCTCTCTTTCTTTCTCATATCTTTTGTTGTTGTTGTAATTAAACGCTTCCTAAAATAAGCATGCCATCGCCATCGGAACCCACCTTCCCTTCGCCTTTCCATCACCACAGCCAACAAATCCGATGCCGATCAACCTAGATCCGGCAAACCGACGCCGACCACCCAAGCAAACCCATCTCCTCCCTGTTTTGCTTTAAAACCAAACTGCTAATAAATAAAAACGTGACTAGTCAGTTCCTCCCTCGTTGACGAGCCACCCTGACACCCGCGCCTCCGACCAACGTCCGGCACCTCTCCGACCTAACGCCGACGGTGACCAGACCCACTAACATGCAGCCGAGATCCACTCTTGCCGAGACTGAAATGGGAAACCCAAGTTTCTTCTTTTTATAATGGGTTTTGCTATTTCTAAATGGTCGGAACTTTGCTACTGTGAAGTTTTAAACTTGTGAAACTGAGATTGGGTTTGGGCTTGCTGTACTAGTTTGAGAGACCATAGTTTATATATATGTATACTCTTTAGTTTTGTACCCGTTCCTTGTCCATTACCATTGTCTTATAAAAAAAAAAGGGACGTTGGCATGAAATTACATCATGCGTTAATACATGTGACATATTGCTGTAGCATGGAATTTGTTCATACGTTGATACATGGGAACATGCATATAATGTTATGTATATTAAGTCATGGGATAATAAAGCTCTGCACTTGCTCTTGCTGAAACTTTTGAGAGAAAAGAAAAACAAAAATTTTATTGTTTAGTTTTGTACCTGGCACATGCATATAAAATATATATATATATACGAACTGTGTCATGAAAGAAATGGACATTTAGTTTGTTTAGCATGGCCTTTTACTTCCATGCATGGATACATAGCCAACGTGTATAAAATAACAAGTTGGAAACCTGGAAGCATGCAAACAAAGATTTGGATAGATATAGAATAGGAAAGTAACATGCATCTTTTACATAAAAAGGGAAATTTCATTGTTATAGTATGTGACTTGCGGATGAATTTTTTTAATGAGAATGGAAACAAACTTTTGTACCCCTAGCCTTTAATTGCGTGTATGTATATGTAGAAAAAAAAAGGGTTTTATTTTAAAATCAAACTTTGTTGAATTTGTACGTGTCTTGACCGTAATTTATTTGTCCAGTTCGGTGACGTTTCGGTGCCGTTCTTTTTTTCAGCATCTATTGGTTGTTGTCTCTATTCTACGCCACTAAGGTGAGTTGTTCAACTCACACCTGACTAATATTTTCATGGAAGTGAAATAACTGTATTTGAAATGTTATTGAAATGCTAGCACTCTATATGCAAATATGACACACCGACACACACATGACTTGAAATGATATTATGTGAACTTGATGATTAATCGTGTTCTGAGCTTATTTAATTGCTGAAATTTGCACTGCAAGTTTCCCGTAGCTTAGAAAATCATTGTGGGTTGAAATGATAGATACCCGAATCACTGTATAGATTTAGGGACAAACTGAATCGATTTGGGATGCGGGTTGAAATGATACACACCCGGAATTTGAAACTTGACGGATTGAAATGATATACATCCGTATTACTTGATCTACGTAGAAAATTATTATATGGACACCGCTGGTCTATTTTTGAAATTTTTCTAAAATAATAAAACATTTTACTTATAAATTATTTTGGATTTTAGATTTTATTATGCTTTTGGTTAATAAAAGTTAAAATATGTATATGTATTTTTAGAAGTTAACAAATCAGTTTTATTCAAATCTAGAGTTTTCTTTTAAAGTAAATTATTTTTCAAGGTATTTTATATACAAATAAAGTAATAAGCTTTTAAGTAATTTAACAAATATTTTATTTTAACTTATTATACATATGTTTCTAAAAATTATTTAAATCTAAGATATCCTATAAACGATTTATAAAGTAATTATAAACAATGACCATGGTGTGAAAAAAAGTAAACGATTGGTTGTTAAAGAGACCGGGATCGGCTATTGTCATACTCTCTGCCAATACCGAAAACCACTTTAACAACTGTATACGCGGTGGAGTTCCAGAATGAAGTAGGATGTTTGACGAACGCTACTGGAATGAAGTAAGAGAACGATAATGGATAGCCTTGACTTTCGGGTCATAATTAAAATGACTAAAACAGGAGCTACACCGAGACCAATGGGGTCATACCCCTTATCGAGCATGCTTCTTCGAACCCATTCTATTACTTTTGTGATCGATTTGGTGCGCACCTTTGATTCGAAGTATGTTCGAGGTGGGCGGTAGTTGCTGCTATGCGTCACCACCAGTCCGGTTCTGTAAATGGTAGAGTCCTACCCCGGGTATTGCCTCGCGTGCCTTGTCATATTTATCCTGATCGCGCCCACTACGAGTTTGTTTTGTACCGTACCTATGGAGTGCTCTCTGAGTATCCCGCCGGTTTGGAGGGGCTTACAGTACTGTATGGACTACGGGAATATATATAAACGGTGTAAGGGTAATATGGTAATCCTGCTTACACTATTTTGATACTTTACTTTACTGATAGACATTATCGTACATATCGTATCCTATTATGTAGTAAATAGTTTAACGGATCCTTAAAGGATAGTGATCCCAAATATCCTTTAAGTTACTTTGCATTTCAGTTGACATTTCACTTGAGTTCGTTTACTTCATGAGGATATTAGTCCTGACTCGAGTGTTTTGTTTTACTTTACTCTCGGGTCAGCCTGAGTGTTGCAGCTTTAGGCATTCTTCTTGGAGCTGAAGTCGTTGGAGTTCGCTGGATATTTATCTATTCAGTTTTCTGTTATTCAGTTATTTCCGTTTAGACTCATGTTATTTATTTTGTTAGCAACTTCGCTATTTTGGACCTCTCTTATGTATTTGTTTTGAGACTTTGTTTATTCCTAGTAGCTTCATGAACTACTATGTTGTTATTTCCGCTGCAAATGTTGTAATACTCTGTGTCTGCAATCTGTGATTCTGTGATTGGTTTATTTGCTGTATATGTTAAGTATTGCCAATTTACATAACAATTTACTATTTTGAGCAATTCAAGTCAGACATGTGTGGATTATTGTCGATTTGAATCGTTTGAAATGGTAGGTCGTTACATTATGAATGGTTGGTTATGCCGTTCGGACTAACCAACGCACCAGATTTCTTCGTAGATCTGATGAACAGAGTCTTTAGGAAAATTCTTAATAAATTCGTTCTCGTTTTCATTGACGATATCTTAATCTTTTCAAAAACCGAAGAAGAGCACCGTGGTCATCTTAGAGTAGTGCTAGAAACTCTATGGAAACACGTGTTGAAGGCAAAGTTTTCAAAATGCCACTTTTGGAAATCGGAAGTGAGATTTTTGGGGCACATAGTAAACGGAGATGGGATATCAGTAGACCCAGTTAAAGTAGATGCAGTACAACTATGGAAACAACCTCAAACACCAACATATATTCGTAGTTTCCTAGGACTGGCAGGATACTATCGAAGATTTATCCGAGACTACTCCAAAATATCGTCACATCTGACCAAGTTAACAAAGAAGGGCCAAAAGTTTATTTGGGACCCAAAGTGTGAAGAATCGTTTCAAGAACTAAAGAATAGATTAACGGAAGCACCAGTATTAGTTGTTCCCGATGGAACGAGCGGATTTGCAGTTTACACCGATGCTTGTGGAAGGGGAGTAGGAGCAGTGTTAATGCAGAAGGGACAAGTGATTTCATATGCAAGTAGGCAGTTAAGGATTCACGAGAAGAATTACGCAACTCACGACCTAGAGTTATTGGCAGTTGTTTTCGCATTAAAGATGTGGAGACATTATCTTCTGGGTGAGAGATTCGAACTTTTCACCGATCATAAACCATTGAAGGATCTGTTTACTCAAAAAGATTTAAATCTGAGACAACAGCGGTGGTTAGAATTTCTTGCATCATATGACTTGGATATCATTTATACACCGGGAAAAGCGAATGTAGTGGCAGATGCCTTGAGTAGAAATGCGATATTATCACTTTTGGAAGTCACACTGACTCTCCAAGAAAGGATAATGAGTAATCAGAAAAGGGATCCCAAACTGGAAAAGATTATTCAAGGAGTCACAAACGGAAAAGAGACTGACTTCGAGTTGGACAATCAAGGAGTATTGAGAATAAACGGCAGATTATGCGTACCTAACGTGGATGGGATAAGACAGGAGATTTTAAAAGAATGCCATGCATCAAAGTTGAGCATCCATCCAGGAATTCATAAAATGAATCACGATATGAGACGAGTATTCTGGTGGTCAGGAATGAATAAAGATATCATTACTTTCGTAAATGAATGTCTATGTTGTCAGCAAGTCAAGCGAGACCATCAAAAGACTACTGGACTATTACGGCCATTAGAGATTCCCAACTGGAAGTGGGAAATGATATCAATGGACTTCATCGATGATTTACCAAGAACAAGGAGAAGCATATAAAGAAATTATACCCAGATTTTCCTACGGGTTAGGTATGATTTACTTTGGTATAGTTAAATGTAATGAAATTTCGATTTCTACATTTCTGGGAGCATTTGCATGTGTGTTTTATGGATTCAGTTTATTAGGACTTATGAACTCTCTTGTATGTTTACATCGCTGATGAGTTATATATTCTTTCTTACGTGTTAGATGGCTCCAGTGTGGAAGACCACGGCAAGAAAGAGGGTGACACCACTCCAGTTTCTTATGCTGCGAGCAAAGAGACAAAGAGTAGGAGATTCCGACAACAACCGAGAGAGATCACCCATCGACGACGAAGGTACACACATATCATCAGAAGGATCAGTGCTTGGCAGGAACGAACCATTAGAACAAGATGGAGGACACCAAGACTTTACTGATGAGGATGAAGTGTTAGGAGATGAAGGGAGTGTTGACGGTTATGGGGAAGGAGATGAGGGTGACGAGGAGGAGGAAGAAGTTGAGTATATGGACGCTGAAGAGGAAGAAGAGGAAGAATACGAAGAAGAAGAAGAAGAAGAGGAAGAAGAAGACCAAGTTGTTCCGGGAACCCCAGTCATTGCTACGGGAAACCAGCAAGAAGAGCAAGTAGCCCAAAGGACAACGATATGGAATAGATTGGAACAAGTTCTCGTCGAGTTTCGCATAGCAGGAGGAGGAGTACAAGTATTCGGTGAGTATGGATACCCCGTGGTGAGGCTATATTTAATACCACCAGTGGGTCTGATTTATATAGAGGATGATGAGGAGGAGACTGATGAGAAGACGTAGTTGAAGTCCTTAATATATCTGATGACGAGGAGGTCGTAGAGATAATAGATATCTCTGACGACGAGTAGTAGGACAGAGACTGGATGAGGATAGTTACGAGTGTATATTTTGGGGCAGTTTAGAACTTGAGTAGTCAAGTCTAGTATTATTGTATGGATCAAGACTAGTGCTAGTATAGAACTAGTCGTATGTGTATGTGCACTAAAACAACCAGTTTATGAAATATTTTCTGTTGGAAACTTTCTACCGTTCTTGTGTAATTTCGGGGCGAAATTCTTTTAAGTGGGGTAGTCTGTAATGGCTGGATTTTTCAAGCTTCTGATATCTATTTTAATAAGATATTAAAATATATCTGGAGGGTTCAACCGGTTTAAAATGTATGTAATCACCTATATATATATGAAAAAATATATATGATTTATACTATAACTTAATATATACAGGATATATTAAATATGAGTGATATAACTACTTAAGAAAATATTTGTAACACTTGTTTATAGCACTGAGAAATGTGAGAAATATAGCACTATAAACTAGTGGGGAAAATGTTATGTGCAACTAGCATAAGTAAGTTATCATTTTATAAGCAAACTAATACATACAAGCTTAAGGAACTAAACTCTTATATATATAATTATATATATGTAGTGTATCATGACAAAGGGGTGTATATATATATACATATATACTACGGCCTATATGTGTATATATAATGTATACATGAAATCAATTCAACAAAGGAATTAACAACAAGACAAACAAGTTAAAAGAGTTTAACCATCTCATAATCACCCTATACAAATATCTGCGGCGAAGTAAGAGTGCAAAACAATTATCCAAGCTATGGAATGGCCATTCTCTTGAGTTGATGGAAAGAGTAAGGTTTGCATTTAATGAGCAAGATGAGCATTTAATGAAGGTGTAAGTCTTGTGTACTTATAGGAGAGGAAAAGGGGTTGGCAGAATTTTCTTTTGTGCAATGTACTTTGGTATATGCTGTAACATTCGTGAGCCATTCGAAGAGAGAGAGAAGGGGTAGGTAGGAAAAAGTGCTTTTTGATGTAGAAAACTATAGTGAGACATTGCCTATAAATACCACTACATATCCATGCATTTTCCTTTACACAAATACAAGTCTTTGCGGAGTTAATATCCATCTACAAACTAGAAAATACAAGATCTTATTTACGGGTGAGTAAACACTCACTCATGACAAGTTGATTTGCAAGTTTACTGATTAAACAGTTTTATATGTTTTCATGTTTATATATTACTGCAAGTTCTATCATGTTGTTAAACACCTTATAGATGCTAGAAACACCAAGTATATCATCAGTAAACCCTATATACCGGTGATAAATAGAAATGGTAATGAGTTCATCACTATAACTTGATCAAGGAAAATACAGTTTTGTTTCCTGTCAAGAACATACTCTGTTTATTTGAAACTACACATTGATCATTCCAAACACCAAATATACAAGTATATTCAGTAGTAATTTGTATACAAAACATCTACAACCTTTTCGAAAGCATTAAACAAGAGGAACATGCTTTGAAAGGCCAAGAACAGCAGAGAAGCAGGATGTTCTCTATCTCAAACTTAATCACCAAATTTTCAAACATCATAGAAATGAATTACAGGGTTATAGATGTAATCGTAGCACTAAATAATGATTTTTAAAAGTAATTTCATGATTTTTAATGTTGAGATGAGGAAGAATGATTGAGATAACCGAAAATGGCACTTTGACCAAATTCCGGCGATCGGTGACGATGATGGTCGGGGCGTGGAGCGTGAAGGAGCTGGTCACATCGGGGAGCACGAGAAAAATGCCCCATGATTTTTCCAGTGAGTGATTCGAGCTGTCGAGCTCGATTTGCATTTTCAATGGCCGAATGGGTTCATCGGTTTGGAGGCGACGTGAGGGACCCACGGTGGTGCGAGTTGGCCAGGAATGAACGTGGAGCGGCGTTGGGTCTTGGCGGAGCTGACGGCGGCGGTGCGAGGTGCTCAGGCGGTCGGAGGCGATGGGTCGAGCTGGGTTTAGGTGGGGTACTTTTCGAGCTGTGTACTGGGAGTTTTGGTGGAGTGGCAAAATCGAGGAGCAGGCGACGTACGGTGGTGGCGAGGCGTCGGTGGTGATGGGGGGACGAAGTGGAGTTTGTGGGTGGTGGTCCGGTGGTGGCATGGTGGCGTGGGGAGGGGTGCACGTGCACAGCTGTGCACGTTTGCACAGCAATGTCGAGCAAGGTTTGGCACTTGGATTTCGGGGTGATCAGCAAGGCTTGGCACGAAGGTTTGGCAACATGGTTTGGCAAGGAGATCGGAGTGATCCTTCAGTGTTTTCGCATGGTTTCCGAAGTGATCTGAGTGGCTTGGCACGAGAGCTCGGCACGTGATTTTTGGCAAGTGAAAATCGATGATCACCCCGTGGTGATCATTTGATTTTGAGATGCCAAGGATCCGATTTGGCAAATGCAAGAAAGAACAATTTTAAATGCAAGAATTTAATTAAATCGAATTTAATTAAATTAAATAATTTAATATAATTAATCAGTAATTAATTTATTTAAATAAATAAATAGTTTTTATTTAAATATAGCATAGATCAGTGAAACGGTCAAGACGACAATGCGGTCCCAGAATCAAAGTTGTTCGAAGGAGTTCGTTGAGTTAGAACTTGAGTTTTAAAAGATAACTTAAATAAATTATAAAACAATTTATTTAAGTTTAAATAAAAGAAATAAATACTTTACAAAACGAATCGGAGTATAGAACATCGTCTCAACGTCGGTGGTACGCGAGGTAAAATACTGTGCGCGAAGCACGGGCTTTTTCTATACATCAATAAAATGATAAAAACTATATAACAACTTGTGTGCGACGCACACACTTCAACTGTACAATTGTAAATGATATTTAAGATATGCAGAGATGAACCAAAGAATTTTATACTGTATATATAATTATAAATACAGGATGTGCAACTGAATTAAAGACAGCAAGCTGATAATAAATTATCGACTATAAAAGATATTTTGTACATCGTTTCGAAGAGTCCGGAATTCACATTTCCACTTCGACTCGAATATTACGACGTATACCGGAAATCGATAAAGATGAAGAATGCAAGGACTATTTCAAAATAGTATCTACGGTCTGTTAAATCCCAGAACAGATCCGAATAGTCGGATGTCTGACAACGTATATCAATCAGATTTTACACATCGACTTTACATAAGTGTATTATGTTGGTGGCGGAGAGATTCGTTTCTTTAGCCTTATACCCAGAATATGTTTGTGGAAACAAATGAGTGATCTGTCAGATAGGATGTTGTGATATTCAAAGACGTTGAAGAATAACCCGTCAAATGGTAACATGACTTCAAACCTCACAACCCGAGAAAGACAATAGTTGGGCTAGGTGGCATGGCTAGTTGGGTCATACCCAAGCAGGGTATATTATCACCATCTAGAGTAATTCCTTTTGTTTCTAAATCTATATTCACTTCTGTTACCTTCGGTAATCGGTGGGTCATTCCCAACCGTGGAGGTGGTAATATATTCGTTACACTCAAGCTAAATGAGTGGATGGTCATGTGTGGCCGGGTTGCAGGATGTTCTTGTTGAACCCCAGTGTATCTTCTCTAGAGTACACAGATCGGTGGGTGCTCCCATACCCTGTCAGTTAGAAACCAAATTCCAATAAGCGCTCGACGGTTTTAGATTTTTTTTATGTACGTGAACGTGAGATGCAAGTGATTCACTAGATGATTATTTATTTGATAAATACTATCGTAAATATCAAACGTTTTGATATCAAAATACAAGGGTCATTTTCCATATGTTAGTTATGGAATTGGGTTTAATATTTCTAAAGTAATTGAATCTATTAATAACGGAACACCTTATTCCTTATTTCCCTGTTTACATCTTTTTAACTGTGTTTACTCACACCAGTCCCCTGACTGAAACAGAGTTTATTTTCTGTGTTTTCCCTAAACTCTTGGGTACTCATAATATTTATTATGAGTAGGCAAGTAATTCAGGTTGGCAAATGGAACCTTACGAAGTTCAAGTTGCAGGACAAGTCTAGTAGTTTTAACTACACCTATGTATCCAGTTAGATTTGTATTTCCATATCATGATGTATTATTATGTGAATGTACTATGATGATGTAAGTTGTTGATGTATTATGATGTATCAGAACCTATGATGTAATGTATTTGTATTTTTAAATTCCGCTGTGAGATTTCTGATAACTTCTTATTCTTCTATTCTATTAGTTCTATCTTTTCTATCTCATCTTCTAATTTCTTTCAATAATGACACAGTTTTCGGAGGGTCGAAAATCGCGCCGTTACAGGTTAACGTAGTTATTTTCCTTATTATCATATTAATTAATTTAATAATTTGGTTAAATCAATAACCAGACATTCCTTTTTGGCATCCAATCTTGACAAAAGGTTCCAGATGTTTCAAAAAGACTGTTACCTATGATTAATGTAAATTATGCTTGATTTATGGAATTGACATATTTTCAAATCACAAGAAATACATGTTAGTGTATATTTTGGAATAGTTGATGCAAACTACGCACAAATATGTATATTTATATTTGTACGTACATTTGCACCACTTTCCCTTTTTTAATCTTTTTTTCATATCTCTTGTGAATTCAAAATAATGTCTTTTTACTCAAAAAGAAGGAAACTGCATATTTACACCAACTAAGGCAAAACGTAACAATATCGAATACAAACAGGCATATTTCTTTTAACACTACAATCACACAATTCACCATTGTATCTTTTCATCCAAATTCACGTAATTTATCTTTCAACACTAAAACTAGAGATCTGGAATATAACATCTTAATGGTGTTTAATGGGACCGATTTTCCAGATCTATAGTGTTTTGCAATAATCACAATATATTTTACGACATAATTGTAGGAAATATGTATAGACAAATTTACGAATCCTTCAATTAACATCATTCCTAACCACAATTCAAAATTTACAAATTTTAACAATGTTTACAACTAGTCGTGATAGGTGTCAATTCAATTACAACAATATTATGAACAAACCTGATGGAAATAGGCATATATTTTGAGATCTAATTCAAAAAAGATGTATAGGCTATTACAGCTGTATATGTAAATTTCCCACTCACCTGAAAGCATCCAAATCCGAAGTTCGAATTATTTAGGCCTACAATTCCCAAATTCTTATAAATCTACAATTTATCTGAAAAGGGGATAATTTCATATCTGTATATGTGTAAGAAAATTGGAAGAGATGAGAGAATCTGATTTGGAGCATCAATTCACATTCTTTTCCATTGAATCTGATAATACTCTCAATTCTATACGATTTTTTGTATATGAATATATTTTTAATTAAGAAATTAGGTTACAAGAGGGAGGAAAATGGTAGAGCTTCGTGTTGCCCACAGATTTGTGTGGAAAAGAATGAGACATTACCCCTTTATTAATAGTAGTGGAATTGGCCTTGAATCGTTAGATTCATTTTAGTTTATATCCGTACATTCGTTTAATAGTATATTATAATATAACCTCTTAACCCTAGCTGTCACTAGGCGTTCTGACGCCCAGTGGTTTGAACTCTTAGGTCGTCAATTTCCCAGTAAGGCTAATTAAATAAGGTATATAATATTTAATTATTTTTATTTATTTATTTTTCGCTCGTTGTCGTATTTCATTCATAACTTTTTCATACGGCTTCCTTTCGCAAAACACCAAACATGAAAGTTGACCAGAATTCCGAGATGAATGCATCGGTTAAAGTCTCATGGTCAAAATCCATCGTTTGTAGAAATTCCTATTTTTGAAATTCTAATAATTAATTCCTACTGCCAAAATTCAGGGTTGTTACTTTCTTCCCCGCTTAAAAGGAATTTCGTCCCGAAATTCTGACACATATTACTCTATCCTATGCAACCATGTTGTGTACATTCACTTTGCAACCATGTATATATCTGCATAGTGTACATAATGCAATTTCAACCCTAAAACATGCAAAAGATGATTCTACATCGGATCCTCCTATATGTATGCATTAAAATTTTGAAATTCTTTTAAAAGCATGATACAAAAAATCCTAATTATACTGGCAGTTCGACATGAATGCAAACTTTGAAAACCCTTTTTGATTCATTACCTTCACACAATTACGAATAATAGTGTAAAGCGATCAATTTTGCATCCAAACCCTACCATCCAAAATGTCATGCAATCTAATTGTTTCCTATTTAATTTCTCCTAAACCGGAAAAAGGAAATCAAAATGAATAATTTTAATGTTTACTCCTCTTACAAATAATCCATTTCCACCCTACAGTGGAAATTTCATAGAAGTTACCCAAAATACTGCAAAGATTTCCATCTGCAGACTGTAAAGGAGGCTTAAAACAAGCTCTAAAACATCAAACGAGTTAACTAATAACCCGCGCACATCGTTGATAAGATGTGGAGACAATGTTTCCAAGGCTAAAACAGCCTTTTCCTTGTTATTGTTATCGTTTTTATCGTATCATTAGTCCTACTACATCGCTAAAACGTGCACAAAAATCATCCGAACTTCTTCCTTAAGCTATTGATGTGACCAAAAATCAAAATTCATCAAAAAAAATCTGCTTTAAAACTTCTTATATTTATTTTGAAAATTTATTTTCAAAACCTTTTCACTTTCCTATAAAAATAAGAAAATGATAAAAGGCTTTTTTTTCAAACAACATTTTCCAAAACTTCAAAAAATGTATTTTGCGGAAACTTAAATGATTTAAGTCACATGTTGGCAAAAAAGGAAGCCAGTCGCGTAAAAATGCGAAAACCAAAATCACACAGAAGACCAAAATAAATTTTAGCTTTAATATAGAATGGTGATTTATTTATTTATACACCCATGACGTAGAACCGGTCCTTTACTTAAATTTATCCAACACCGAATTCTGTTCTTTTCTGCCTTAAGACAAATTCTAGTTTATGAACGAGATTTCATTCAAATAGATATGCGTGAATGGAAAAACAATTTCAGACGTAGAAATATCATTAACCAACATCGTGCGATTTTTCAATACAAGTAGTTACAACACTACAACAACAAAGATAAAGAAAATGCTGGAAAGGAAAACATACGGTACAAGATACAATATACTTAAGGCATACACTAACAATGACCACCCGCAGTAGGCTGGTCAAGCTCCGCAGCCAGAGCCTAATCCATTTCCACGCCCGCGCTAGGAGCGTAGTATGGAGGAGATGCAGCCAATCTCTTGCGCCTGTCGGTGCTGCTCCTTGCAAACCTCTCGGAGCTCGGCCTGGATGTTGCAGAGGGTGGAGAGCACTGGGCCTACTAAGCTAGAGCGGGTGGTGTGGGGACAGGAGCATCGGGCAGCTAAATTCCCATCTTTCGGAGAGTGGCGTGTCTAATGGCGGTCGGCGTATTCTTTACCGCCGTCTCCCCAAAATATATCACCTAGAAGTGTCGGAAGACATGGGTGAGAAGGTGACTATAAAGAAAATGGCTCTGTGGGGTGCCGATGAGGGGCTCATGAAGGTGTATCATAAGCACATACGCCCAATTGACGGTTATGCTGCCAAGAATAGCATTGGTAACGCTATGAACAGAAGGATAAATCTTCTCTAAGCTTCTCGCCTTGGGGATGATGTAGTGCTGTAGGATGTTCACAACTACTCGGGCGATGGTTCACAAATTGGTGGTGGTCCAAGTTCCAGGAGCTTCCAGGAAGATACGCTAAAGGATCTGAGTGTCCTCCATCTCGATAGCATCAAGCTCGGCTCCGACTGCCAAGATGTCCAAAATTTGAGCTAAGCTGTCATCAGTGAACTCAATGTAGGTACCCATAACCTAAGATCTGATGACACAAGACTCGTCATCGATGTCGACATTGATCTGAGCATCAACAAACGGACACAGCGTAGATACAGTTCGCGCTTAAAGGTGTCAAAGCACAGGATTGGTGCTAGGCCTGCGATGACAAAAAGCTCTTCTAAACCAAAGGCGGCGAAATCAGCGAACTTCACTGGTCGACCAACTTAAAAATCATAACTGGCTATGGATAAGTAGTGCTTCACCTTCCCCTCACCGCGGTCTAACCAAGCAGCTTCATGAGGCGTGAGATCGGGTTGTCGAGAAGGCGCCATGGGGGAATCGGCAAATTGGGCAAAGGAAACTGCAAATCCAGAGTATAATTGGGTAGAGACCTACACGAGAAGGATTTTGGTGCTAATTAGGGGCAAAACGGAGTGGGGGTTGCTTGGATTCGAGCTTAGGAATAGGGAAGGTTTTTGGTTCGGTGGAAATTTGTGGTTAGGGAAGGAGAAGTTGACTGGAACAATATATATATTATTCCATCTGAATTGGGTCAAGTTACAGGCCACGTCCTCTGATGTGGAGCAGTCGACCTGGCCCTAAAAGGGCAGTGGACCACTTAACGTCGACCGCTAGCACTTAAAGGGGCACGATACGAACCTCGGCCCAACGGCTTATATAAATTATATATTAAAATAAAATTTGTATTACATCTAAACAACTTCCGCTCCCAAATCGACTTCCATCACTCGTTGAGTTAAGAAATTTAATTTTCCAACGCCTTTTTCCTTGCCTCCAAAAAGGTTTTGGAAACCGAAACGAACGAACTTAAAACAGGAAATAAGCTATAAATCGAAAATAAAATTTAAAATGGATTCCCCCCTTACTGGCCGACATAAGCTAAAAGATTCAAAATCAAATACCCCAAAAATTTGGATGAATGATTTTCCTTAGCCTTTTCGAAGAAAAATTTAGAACTTTTCCAAAAATAGAATTTATTATTAACTAGCTATTTCGTATTTATAGATCAAATTCATAATTATTATTTATATTCCCATTTAGATTACAAACTGAAAAACCTTTTTGTGTCCAAAATGTTGGGGCTTTAAAAATCTCAATGTTTAATCATGATAATTTCAATAAAATATCCAATACATTTAGGAAGAAGGAATGCTAAAAATTACAAGGAATGGATATTTATTATTTTTAAGTTTAGCGGCATATTCCTTGTCATTTCAAATTCCTTCTTCCTACCAATCGGATGACATTTATTAAAATTACACAATAGCCCTACTAATTTTGAAACACAAATAGGTTAAAATTTAAAAATCGTATCTTTATAAAATCATGCCTTTGTAAAACCATTTTCCCAAAATGGTATTACAAAATCTTTGAAACCTATTTTTTATTTTTCCAAACAGTTTTAAAAATAATTTTTTTTCAATATAAGGCTAAGGACTCGATTAAATGTTTCAATGAAGGTAGATTCGGAAATTTAACGAAGTATCAAATAGATATATACCTCGTAATTACATTCTCGAAATGGATACGACATGCTAACGTGAACTTTATTCATTTTGGATTGAAAAATGATTTTAACCGGAATTGCCAATGAAACCAAAAACTACAAATTGTGACTATCTCGGTTGTAGCAAGATTTTTGTCCTATGACGACCCCAACTTCCGTGGTGCGAAAGTAAGGATAATCAAAGGAACATAACATAATTAAAACAACAACAGATCTCAGATAATAGCAGAACTTATAAATCATTGCAGCAGAAATGGAAATATCATCACAACATATCATCATAGACATCAGAGTATGCAATAAAGGATACACTTAGCAAAATAGATGTCTAAAACAAGGAAAGAAATGAAGTCTCAAACTCCAACAAAATACGTCAACACTCAGTACTGTCTAAATGTCTCAAGAAATAAATAAAAAGATAAAAGCAAAAGAGTCTTCATCTTCTTCCTTAGCAAGCTCCAGTCCAGAAAATATCCATATCTAAAAACCTGTCATTTGGCTGCCCGTGTGGAAAGAGGGCAACCGAGTTTGCAAGTGAAACAAACTACGAGTCAGTTATGGGACTGGTATGAGAAATCTTACCTAACTAACAATATGGCTAATCATTGGACCACGCCGCTAACACGGAACGGGTTTACTCCATTGGATTGCCAGTGCATAAGTTATATAAATTTTAAGTGAAAAACAACGCAATGCTTTATAGAAAATGAAATCATTATAAGACTCAAGTCCCATCACACAATGCAACGCAAACTGGAGGATAGAGTTTTACCTTATAATGATAAAAAATGCTTGATACGTAGAAAATAATATTTTTAATATTATTATTTGTGTCTAATCAGTATTAAAATACTTCAAAGTAAATGTACCAATCCTAGACGGCATAGTACCCCATCCTACTATGTCGCCATATATAGGTTTACAATCAAAACCGTAATGTCATATTGGAGATTGGTTTTCCATCTTGAGTCAAGGATAGGGATGATCTCCTAACCGATTCGAGACACTCTAGCAATGTCTCAGGATCAAACCTAAGGGCAACCCTTGGATCCTGCAAGGCCAGTCCACAAATAACGCTAGTGGATTGGCAATTCCTAAACACACGCTACCCGATCCTATTGGACCTATAATTTGGCCATTGTCGACCAAATAAAATCGAGGCGCCTCATTCCATCAACCACAAAAGTAAAAATGTCGGGTCTTGTAAAAACCCAAACATCACTTCTAGCTAGAAAGAAATGTGTGCACTCCCTGCGTAACCTTGTCCCGTTTTTGAGTCCACCGGGGTGTGAGGCTCGTGAGGTATCGTAACACACAAAGCTATGTTGAAATAGGCTATGCTTTGATCATCATCCACAATGCTCTGCTTTTCAACAAAAGCCTTGATAAATTACATCTTGGCATGCCCCATTGACAATTCACGCCATGCGATCGATAACTACCAATATATAACCTTTGAGCTCATATGTCTCAAAGATGGGTATTAAACAAGAGAATAAATTCTCCGCCACCACAGATATATATTAATAGATATCAATTTAATTCCATGAAATGAAATTCAATGTCGGACACACATCCATTTACAAGCCGCTCTGGGTCTGAATGAAACCTCAGTCACCATATTGCTCGTCCCACATGTCCAATACGAAAGAGAAGTGCTCGCATATCCGGACAATCAACAAATACGTCTGGACAACTACCACTTTAACCCTTTATTGGTAGCTACCCAATGTGGGGCATCAGTATTTATCCATTCGATGTGAAGATTGTCGGTCTTCAATCGCCATCTTTATGATCTTCAATTTAGATGGTCGTTCAATCATTTGAAATGAGATTTAACTCGGTCTTTTCAAATGATTTTCGCATATATATAGTTTAAGATCACTCTATATCTTTAATAGTGTTTAATAACGTTTATCGCTATTTTTATTTATATAAAAATAGCCAAATTTATTTAACGAAGCTATAGGTCAATAGGCGGCCCTGGCACTGTTTTTATCAATTTTTTATTTACACTTATCTCAAAATCTAACCGTTGGATTTTAACAAAATTTATATCGTTGGAAAGATCTTCCCCAAGTGGTCCCATCGGTTCCAGTTTTGGGAAAATCCGACGGTTGGATCTTTTGGTATAACCGTTTAAAGTTACGATTTCCGAAACCCGAACTACCGCGCGCGATTCGTTTAATTTTAATTAATATTTTTATATGTATAAATATAATTCGTTTGGCGATTTCAACTACATTCAATCAATTACTTGCAAGCCAAGTACCGTCCATATTCATGTTAGAGATTTTACATATGATTTTCTTAATTCTAACTACATGATAAAAAAATTATCAGCTCAGAATTACTTCTAGTCAGAACAGCAGCGTAGATCTTGGTTTCATGATCGTACAGGATCTGAAATCGCTCAATTTCGAAGTCGTATGAATTAGCTATGATTTAAAAAAGATTGATAATATTTTTAAATTAAGTTATTAAAATAATGTACGGATTTACCCTCTTCTTCCTCCACACAGAACAAGGCCGTGGTTTTTCAGATTTTGTTCAATTCTTTGATCGGAGTTTTCACAAAAACAAAAGCACAAGGGGTCGATCGGATTGTTTGGGGTTGAGGGGCTCGGGGAGGCGCGTTGGCCTAGGGGGAGTGGACCAACTCGACGGCGGGTTTAAGGGGATGCGACGGCGGCAAATTCGAGGGTTTAGAGCCACGTTTTTCATCCAATACTCCACTAAAAAATCCAAACTCTGTGTGGATTTAAACCTCAAGAAAATCTCTACAAAAAAGTCTAAAGCAGCAGGAGGATTTAATGTAGAGATTGTAGGGAATTAGTGGAGGAAGGTGGGAGCTTTACTGTCCATGGATTTTCAAAGGGGGTGGCGGCTTTGTTAGGTCTTTAGGGTTTTGTAGAAGATAATTTTGTTTTTATAATATTTTAATGTTAATTTTACAAAAAAAAACATAAGTTCTAAATAATTCCAATTTCAATCCAATAGGGGTTGACCTGACCCAATAGGGCCCTTTCCGGATTCAATGGGCTAGGTTCTGTCATCCCAAACGACCATTTGTGGCTTGAATTCTTTAATTTAAAATTTAAATCCTTTATTAAATTAATTCGATCGTATATTTAAATCCACCAGGGTCACATACGGGCTCTGAAAATTCCAGAAAAATTATTTTTGGCTTTGTTTTGACGATACAGTCCAAACAAAATTAAATTCATCGAATTCCGAGACCGTTTGAAAAATGGCCATTTTCAAGTCGATTAAATTTGACTAAAATTGACAAAACACATTTTCTTTTGCCATGCTCACATATTAATTCCAAAAATTCTAGAAAATCAAACTTAGAAATAATTTGACATTATGGATCCGAGAAAAGTGTTTTCGTCGAAAACGGAGGTCGTTTGAAAAATGGCCTTTTATATGGGCTATAATTTATACTATAGTGACTGTTCTGAATATTCAACTGGCCATAACTTTTGATTTCCTCTATGAAATTTCGATTTTTCGCATTCGTTTGAAATATAATTTTAAACAGATTAGATATTTTTGGTTTCACTAAAATTCATTAAATTTTGAATCTGGTACAATCATTCAAAGTTTAGGTTTGACTCTTCAAACTGCCATACTATTTCTAATTCCTTTTGAAATTAAAATAAATATATTCACTCGAACTTCGATTAACATAAATTTTAATCGTTATTATTTAAAACAAATCATTTTAACTATTCAAAATTCACTGAAATAACCAAAATAATTTTTTTAAATTGGTTTAGATTTTCCGGGTTGTTACATTCTCCCCCACTTAAAAGCTTTTCGTCCCCAAAAAGGAAACAATGGTAAAGTAGGAAACACAACGGAAAATGTAAGGTATTGTAAATGTACCTCAGCACAAGAGTCGCTCGAAGATGTCCACTCTGCACTTGGGATAGGCCTGTTTGATGCTATCCTCAGTCTCCCATGTACAGTCTCTAGGATCCCCGCTCCACTGCACCTTGACCAAGTGGGTCCTCTTGTTCCTCAACACTCGGGTCTCTTTTCCAACAATTTTCATTGGCTCCCTTCTCACCGCCAAGCTCGGTGTAATCTCCAAATCTTGTTGTGCTGCTTCTTCCACAACTAAGTCTGGATCATGAACATGCTTCCGAAGTTGGGACACATAGATGGAATACATCGGGAACCCCTGACAAGCAGTCAGGAAGCTGCACCCTATAAGCGAGAGTCCCAATCCTTTCAAGAATAGGAAATGGACCGATGAATCTCGACGCCAACTTTCCAGTCTTCCCGAATCGAATTACACCTCTCAGTGGGGAAACCTTCATGTATACAAGATCACCAACAAAGAATTCTAAATCCCTTCTTTGAGCATCTGCATGGCTCTTTTGTCGGCTTTGAGCAGCCAGTAATCGTTTCTTAATAAAATCAACTTTATCTGCTGCTTCACGAATCATGTCGGGACGCAGTACTAATCGATTGTCGGGTTCCACCAAACATGCAGGAGATCTACATGGCCTGCCATATAAAGCTTCAATTGGAGACATCTGCAAGCTTGCCAGGTAGCTGTTATTATAAGAGAATTCAACCAAGTGCAAATGATCTTCCTATGACCCACCAAAATCTAGAATGCACGCTCGCAACAAGTCTTCCAATATGCGTTTCACCCTCTCAGTCTGGCCATCTATCTGAGGATGATAAGTGGTGCTAATATTTAGCTTAGTCCCTAGCTCTTCTTGGAAATCTTCCCAGAATTTGCTAGAAAATATCGGATCACGGTCACTAACAATGCTATTGGGAACTCCATGTAGTCTGACAATCTCTCTAAAATAAAGTTGTGCCAAACTTCGAGTTGTTCTATTAGATTTGACAGGGATGAAATGGGCAGTCTTTGTGAAGTGATCCACAATCACCCATATACTGTCATTGCCTTTCCTAGTCTAGGGAAAGCCATCAATAAAGTCCATAGAAATTTCGTCCAACTTCCAACATGGAACCTCTAGCGGTTGCAACAGACCTGCAAGCTTTTGCTGATCGCTTTTGACTTCCTGGCAGGTGGGACACCTAGCAACATATATAGAAATTTCTATCTTCATCGCCTTCCACCAAAAGGTATGCTTAAGATCATGATACGTCTTGCTTACTCCTAGATGGATGCTGAGCCTAGATTTGTGACATTCATCCATAACTTCTCTCTTTAGCTCGGGGATATCTGGCACACATATTCGCGCTTTTAGTCTGAGGGTTCCCTTGCTGTCTATTTGGAAGCTTGGCGCTTCGCCCTTTCGAACTCGCTCACTAATCATCTGAATAAATCTATCACCTTTTTGAAGAGTAGAGATCTTGTCGACCAAAGTAGGGGTAATAATGAGATTGGCAAGGATAAGATTGGTGTTGGCCGTATTCTTCCTGCTGAGAGCATCTGCCACTACATTGGCTTTCCCTGGAGTATATAAGATTCCCAGGTCATAGGGTGCAAGGAATTCAATCCAACCCTGCTGCCTCAAGTTCAAATCTCTTTGGGTGAATAGATACTTTAAGGATTTATGGTCAGTATATAGCTCGAATTTCTCGCCCAAGAGATAGTGCCTCCATATCTTTAGAGCAAATACGATGGCCATTAGCTCAAGATCATGAGTGGCATAATTCTTCTCATGTGGTTTTAACTAGCGGCTAGCACATACGACTACTTTGTCTCTTTGCATTAGCACCGCACCAATACCTTAAATAGATAAAAGGATAACATGTTAAAATAAGATTTGACATTAGAAAAATGTCATTTCTGACATGTTTATTTAGATGAAAAGAATAACCTTCTCTAGAAGCATCTGTCCAGACTTTCAGATCCTGATTGCCATCAATAATGGTCCACACAGGAGTAGTGATCAACCTCTATTTCAGCTCTTGGAAAGTTGCCTTACATTCGGGTGTCCAAATGAACTTTGTATGCTTCTTAGACATCTTCGTAAATGGACAAGATAATTTCAAAAAATCCTTAACGAATTTCTGATAATTGCCAGCCAGTCCTAATAAACTTCTGACTTCTGTGGGCGTGCTAGGCTGCTTCCAATCTTAGATGGCTGAGATCTTTCGTGGATCTACTGAGGTGCCTTCCTCAGATACAACATGGCCGAGGAATTTCACCTATTCTTGCCAGAATATGCACTTAGAGAATTTAGCTTTCAACATATTTCTACGCAAAATCTCCAAGACTTCTTTCAGATGCTTTTCGTGTTCAGCAGTGGATTTAGAAAAGATTAGGATGTCATTTATGAACACTAGCACAAATTTATTTAAAACATCTCGGAATACTCTATTCATCAGATCTTCGAAGTATGTTGGAGCATTGCATAAGCCGAAGGGCGTCACTAGCCATTCATAAAATAAGTCTGGTCCTCTGAAAGCTATCGAAGGCACACATTCCTCGGCAATGCGTAATTGGTGGAAACCTGTAGTTAGGTCCATCCTAGGGAATACTCGTGTTCCATTCAAGCGCTCTAGCAGATCATCAATGCATGGCAGTGGGTATTTATTTTTCAGTGTTTGTTTATTTAGGTCACAGTAGTCCACACATAGCCTGAGGGTACCGTCCGACTTTGGGACAAAAACCACTGCTGCACCCCATCTCGAGAAGCTAGGCCCGATCAGACTATTCCACAAAAGTTGCTTAGTTTGATTTTTTAATTCGTCTTTTTCTTTCAGTGACATTCTCGGAATAGGGTGTACAACGGGCCTTGCATTCGGAACTAAGTCAATTATGAAATCGATTTCTCTGCGCGGAGGTAAGCTGTCAACTTCTTTAAACACATCCGCATAGTCTCTGACGATAGGAATATCCTCAATAGAAGCAGGAGTGACTTTTAGAGAGGACCAAAATTCTTTTCAATCTTTGGCTGAGTCGTGGCATGGAATAGCAATAATATCTCCAAATTTGGTTTTGATTCTGACTACTCTTTCAGCGCATAGTAACTCAGCCTCATACTTTGTTAGCCAGTCCAGCCCAAGTATGATATCGTATCCAGAAAAACTCATATCGATCAAGTCAAAAGGAAATTGGAAGTAAGAGTAAGAAATAGGCACTTTACAGTATTGATCGAGAATAAGTGAACCTCCTATCGGACTATGGGCTCTAATCGGTGCTTTAAGTTTTCTTGGATTCAATTTAAGCTTTTTAATCGTGTCACTAGAAATAAAACTTCTTGATGCACCCGTATCAAACAAAACTATTATAGGAATGTTCTTAATATTAAGAGTACTTCCTAAAACATCAGGTTTACCTGCTCCTTTAGAAGAAGCCGGTGCAGTTGCCCCGTCATAGACATGTGCCACTTCAGATTTCTTAAGTAGAGGGCAATTTCTGATAAAGTGTCCAGTCTTGTGGCAGTTAAAGCATTTCCTTGGGCCATGGGGATTCTGTCCATTGTTCTGACTCGGTCCAGACTCATTTCTTCTAGGCTTCTTCGGGGCTCGGCACTCATAGTCAAAATGCCCTATCTTCTGGCAATTGAAGCACTTCACCATAAACCTGTCTCTTTTCTTCTTCTCTTGGGGCTTGGAGGTAGAAGAGCTGCCCGCCTCAGGCTTCTTATCAGACCCTTTCCTCTTATTATTGGCTTGACTCTTTTCTCGATCTTGCTGAGAACCTTTCTGGTCAATCTCCTCATATCTGCAGGCCATCTCAATCACTTTAGCAAATGGACGCTCGATGTGTATCGTCACTTTATTATGATACCTCATCGCAAGACCATTAATAAATCTCTTATTCTTCTTAAGCGAGTCTTGAACTAACTCAGGGGCATATCTGGAGAGCTCGTCGAATTTCTTCACATGTTCAGCAATAGTCATACTTTCCTATTGGAGGTTGGCGAACTCATCATGAAGGCGTTCAACTTCGTGAGGTGGAATATACACTTCTCGTTGAAAAGCTCTTTAAATTTTTCCTAAGTTATATTAGCTTCATTTCCACCAATCATAGCCGTTTCCCACCAAATCTGAGCCTGGTCCTTCAGGAACCATGTCGCCATAAATCGCTTCCTATGATCTTCTAGTTCTAATCCTCCCAAGATTTTCTCAATTGTCTTAAGCCATGCATGCGCCCCTGTCGCCGTCTCTCGGCCCCTGAAATGCACACCTCCTAGATTCTTGATTTTCTTTGCCACCTTGTCTAGATCAAAAGCACATGGAGGTGGTGGTGGTGGAACCTCAGCATCCAAATTAGGTTGGTCCTGAGCAGTTGGGACTGTATCTCTTTCTCTGTCTCTGCCTGGTGCTCCACCTCGACCCCTTCCTCTAGTTCTGGCTCTCGGACTCATTTTTCACTCAGTCTCTATCATCAAGGAAAGAGTAAAACTAAGAGAAACAATAATTTCAAAGGAAAGTTAAAAGTAGAGACATATGATAAGATGATAATGAAGTAATGACTGATTAATTTGTGTTATTCTACTGTGCTCATTCTAGGACATTACTAAATCCTATCTCTAATGAGCTTACTCGTCTTAGAATACTACTGATTCTAACTAGACGAACGGTTCTAAAAGTGTTATACTCTGAAGCTAAGGTTAACCTTTAGCTCTGATACCAACTGTGACGACCCCAACTTCGGTGGTACGAAAGTAGGGATAATCATAGGAGCATAACATAATTAAAACAACAACGGATCTCAGATAATAGCAGAACATATAAATCATTGCAGCGGAAATGGAAATATCATCACAACATATCATCATAAACATCAGAGTACGTAGTACAGGATACACTTAGCAAAATAGATGTCTAAAACAAGGAAAGAAATAAGGTCTCAAACTCCACCAAAATACATCAATACTCAATACTGTCTAAATGTCTCAAGAAATAAATAAAAAGATAAAAGAAAAAGAGTCTTCATCTTCTTCCTTAGCAAGCTCCTGTCTAGAAAATATCCATACCTAAAATCCTGTCATTTGGCTGCCCATGTGGAAAGAGGGCACCAGAGTTTGCAAAGTGAAACAAACTACGAGTCAATCATGGGACAGGTATGAGAAATCTTACCTAACTAACAATATGGCTAAACACTGGACCACGCCGCTAACGCAGAACGGGTTTACTCCATTGGATTGCCAGTGCATAAGTTATATAAATTTTAAGTCAAAAACAACGCAATGCTTTCTAGAAAATGAAATCATTATAAGACTCAAGTCCCATCATATAATGCAACGCAAACCCGAGGATAGAGTTTTACCTTATAATGATCAAAAATGCTTGATACGTAGAAAATAATATTTTTAATATTATTATTAGTGTTTAGTCAGTATTAAAATACTTCAAAGTAAATGTACCAATCCTAGACGGCATAGTACCCCATATGGTTTACAATCAAAACCGTAATGTCGTATTGGAGATTGGTTTTCCATCTTGAGTCAAGGCTAGGGGCGATCTCCCAATCGACTCGAGACACTCTAGCAATGTCTCAGGATCACTCCTATGGGCAACCCTTGGATCCTGCAGGGTCGGTCCACAAATAACGTTAGTGGATTGGCAATTCCTGAACACACGCTCCCTGATCCTATTGGACCTATAATTTTGCCATTGGCGACCAAATAAAACTGAGGCGCCTCATTCCATCAACCAAAAAAGTAAAAATGTTGGGTCTTGTAAAAATCCAAACACCACTTCTAGCTAGAAAGAAACGTGTGCACTCCCTGTGTTCCCTTGGCCCATTTTTGACTCTACCGGGGTGTGAGGCTCGTGAGGTATCGTTATACACAAAGCTATGCCAAAATAGGCTATGCTTTGATCATCATCCAAAAGGCTGTGGTTTTCAACAAAAGCCTCGATCAATTGCATCTTGGCATGCCACATTGAAATTTCACGCCATATGATCGATAACTACCAATATAAAACCTCTGAGCTCATACGTCTTAAAGAAGGGTGTTAAGCAAGAGAATAAATTCTCCGCCACCAAAGATATATATTAATAGATATCAATTTAATTCCACGGAATGAAATTCAATGTCGGACATGCATCCATTTACAAGTCCGTTCTGGGTCTGAACGAAACTGGAGTCACCTTATTCCTCGTCCCGTATGTCCAATACGGAAGAGAGGTACTCGCATATCCGGACAATCAACAAGTATGTCCGGACAACTACCACTTTAACCCTTTATTAGTAGTTATCCAATGTCGGGCATCAGTAATTATCCTTTCAATGTGAAGATTGTCGGTCTTCAATTGCCATCTTTAAGATCTTCAATTTAGATCGTTGTTCAATCATTTGAAATGAGATTTAACTCAGTCTTTTCAAATGATTCTAGCATAAATATAGTTTAAAATCATTCCATATCGTTAATAGTGTTTAATAATGTTTATCGCTATTTTTATTTATATAAAAATAGCCAAATTTATTTAACGATGCTTTGGGTCGATGGGCGGCCCCAACGCTGTTTTTATTAAATTTTGATTTACACTTATCTCAAAATCTAACCATTGGATTTTAACAAAATTTATATCATTGGAAAGATCTTCCCCAAGCGGTCCTAAGGGTTCCAGTTTTGGGAAAATCCGATGGTTGGATCTTTCGGTGTAATCGTTTAAAGTTGTGATTGCCGAAACGCGAACTACCGCTCGCGATTCGTTTAACTTTAATTAATATTTATATATAAATATAATTCGTTTAGCGATTTCAACTGCTTTCAATAAATCACATGCAAGCCAAGTACCGTCATATTCATGTTAGAGATTTTACATATGATTTTCTTAATCCTAACTACATGATAAAAGTGACAATTTGAAACAAATCATGTTTTAGCATCTAATTCTTTTCAATGGAAACTAAATAACATTGAATTTTTTTTAATGTTCACTCTTTTTGTTGAAACCAAACGAAAATAAAAACATGATTTTTAATTCTACTATTTTTATTTCATCTAAAATTGACCATAAAAATGTGACATTTAAATCTATTCTTTATTGCATAACAAATGTCAATAAAAATATAACATTTAATTCTATTCTTTTTATTTTATCTAACATGACAATTAAAATGTAACCTTTATTTCTATTCTTTTTACTTCACCTAAAATGACATTAAAAATGTAACATGTAATTCTATTCTTTTCATTGTCTCTAAAATGACAATAAAATGAAACATGTAATTCTATCCTTTCTATTTCATTTAAAATGATAATAAAATGAAACATGTAATTCTATCCTTTTTATTTCATCTAAAATTATATTGAAAAGGTAACACATAATTCTATTCTTTTTCTTGTCTCTAAAATGACAATAAAATGAAACATGTAATTCTAACCGTTTTATTACATATCTAAAATGTCATTAGAAATGTAACTTTTGATTTTACATCTAAATTTTCAAAAAATGTAACTTTTGATTTCACGTCTAAATTGTCAAAAAATGTAACTTTTGATTTTACATCTAAATTATCAAAAAATGTAACTTTTGATTTTACATCTAAATTGTCCATAAAAACGTAACTTTTGATTTTACATCAAAATTATACATAAAAATGTAACTTTTGATGTATTCTTTCATTTACGTCTAAAATGTAAATAAAAATGTAATTTTGATTTTCTTTCTTATTATTATCTCTAATTTGACAATAAAAATGTAACTTTTTATCTATTCTTTTATTTGCACCTAAAATGCCAACAAAATTGTAACTTTTTAATCTATGTTTTTATTTACGTCTAAAATGCAATTAAAAATGTAACTTTTTAATCTATGTTTTTAATTACATCTAAAATGCAATAAAAAATGTAACTTTTTAATCTATGTTTTTAATTACATCTAAAATGTAAATCAAAATGTCACTTTTAATTCTATGCTTTTTATTGTCTCTAATTTTGACAATAAAAATATTACTTTTAATTCCATTCTTTTTATTACATCTAAAATGTAAGTAAAAATGTAACTTTTAAATTCTATTATTTTTATTGTCTCTAATACGACAATAAAAATACAACCTTTAATTCTATCATTTTTACTACAACTAAAATGTAAATAAAAATGTAACTTTTAAATACTATCTTTTATTTACATCTAAAATGTAAAAAAAATGTAACTTTTTAATCTATTCTTTTATTTACATCTAAAATGTAAATAAAAATGTAACTTTTTTCTACTCTTTTATTTACATCTAAAATGTAAATAAAAATATGACTTTTTAATCTACTCCTTTATTTACATCTAAAATGTAAAAGAATTTTTTTTTTTTTAATTTACTCCTTTATTTAGATCTAAAATGTAAATAAAAATATAACTTTTTATCTATTCTTTTATTCTTAGCATTAAAATTGTATATTTTAATGAATTCATGTTTTGATTTAAAAACATGAACATTTCCTCTATTTGCATAAATTTCATTTTTGGTGTCACAAGTTCAATAAACAAAAATAAGGTTTTTTGTTTAACCAAATTTTCTATTTACCCAAATGTCAGTTTTTGTTGCAAGTTTAATTTTAACAACCAAAAACAATATTTTTATTGGATTATAAATTCTAATTAAATCCAATATTAACAAAGGTGATATTTTTATTTGATTGAAAACTCTAATTCAATCCAACATTAACAAAAGGTGATATTTTTATTGAATTGCAAAATCCAATTCAATTAAACAAAATAAACAAAGTGATATTTTTGTGTTGAATTGAAAGTTCCAATTCAATTCAACAAAATGAACAAAGTTATATTTTTGTATTGAATTGAAAGTTCCAATTCAATTCAACAAAATAAACAAAGTTGAAATTTTCATTGAATTGAAAATTCTAATTCAATTCAACAAAATAAAGGTAAAATATTTATCGAATTGAAAACTCTAATTCAATTCAATAAATAAACATAATACTCCATATTTGTTTAATGTATATGATTCAACAAAATATTAAAAAAATGATTCAACAAAATATTAAACAAAATGATTTATTCTAATTTATCCATCACATACAGATCTATATTAACAAAAATATCTAAACTGACAGATCTATATTAATACATCACAAATGAACAGATCAACAATTCTAAATTTCATAACATCACAGATCTAAATCATTAACATACATACAACTATTTAGATCGTGAGAAAAATAATTAAATTGATTAATTATTTAAATCAGAAATCTCACTCTCGTGTGAATCTAAATTGTTCGGATCCACAACTTTGGCCAAAATTTTATCAGCTCAGAATTACTTCTAGTCAGAACAGCAGCGTAGATCTTGGTTTCACGTTCGTACAGGATCTGAAATCGCTCAATTTCGAAGTTTTATGAATTAATTATGATTTAAATAAGATTGATAATATTTTTTAAATTAAATTATTAAAATAATATATGGATTTACCCTCTTCTTCCTCCACACAGATCAAGGCTGTGGTTTTTCAGAATTTGTTCAATTCTTTGATCTTATTTTTCACAAAAACAGAAGCACAAGGGGTCGATCGGATTGTTTGGGGTTGAGGGGCTCGGGGAGGCACGTTGGCCTAGGGGGGAGCGGACCAATTCAACAAGGGTATTTGGGGGTGCGGCGGCGGCAAAGTCGAGGGTTTGGGGCCACGGTTATCATCCAATACTTCACTAGAAAATCCAATTTCCGTATGGATTTAAAGCTCAAGAAAATCTCTACAAAAAAGTCTGAAGGAGCGGGAGGATTTGATGTAGGGATTGAAGGGAATTAGTGGAGGAAGGAGGGAGCTTTACTGGCCATGGATTTTCAAAGGGGGCTGCGGCTTTGTTAGGTCTTTAGGGTTTTGTAGAAGATAATTGTGTTTTTATAATATTTTAATGTTAATTTTACAAAAAAAAACCCATAAGTTCTAAACAATTCCAATTTCAGTCCAACAGGAGTTGGTCCTACCTAATAGCCCCCGTTCCGGATTCAACGGGTAGGTCCCGTCAGCCCAAACGACTATCTATGGCCTGAATTCTTTAATTTAAAATTTAAATCCTTTATTAAATTAATTTGATCGCATATTTAAATATATCGGGGCCACATACAGACTCTAAAAATTCCGAAAAAAATATTTCTGGCTTTGTTTTGACGATACGGTCTTAAAAAAATTAAATTCATCGAATTCCGAGTCCGTTTGAAAAATGGCCATTTTCAAGTCGAGTAAATTTGACTAAAATTGCCATGCTCACATATTCTTTTGCCATGCTCACATACTAATTCCAAAAATTCTTTAAAATTTAACTTAGCAATAATTTGACATTCCGGATCCGACAAAAGTGGTTTCGTCGAAAACGGAGGTCGTTTGAAAAATGGCCTTTTATACGGGCTATAATTTATACTATAGCGACTTTTCTGAATATTGAACTGGCCATAACTTTTGGTTTCCGCTATGAAATTTCTATTTTTTGCATTTGTTGGATAGATAATTTCGAACAGATTTAGATATTTTTGGTTTCATTAAAATCAGTTAAATTTTGAATCTGGTACATTCAGTCAAAGTTCAGGTTTGACTTTTCAAACTACCATGCTATTTCTAATTCCTTTTGAAATTAAAATATAAATATTCACTCTAACTTCGATTAACATAAATTTTAATCATTATTATTTAAAATAAATTATTTAACTATTCAAAATTCACTGAAATAACCAAAATAAAAAATTTAAATTGTTACAGATTTTCCGGGTTGTTACATATCCAGTCTCCAAACTCGAATAACGAAATCCACCATATGTTGTTCACATGCACTTCACGATGAGATCACCAACGTACTGTGGGGTAGACCTGGCAATCGTGTCATTTCGTGTACTTTCGTTTCGTGTACTTTCATGTTTTTGTGTACTCAGAGCTAAAACCGAAAACGACCCGAAATCATTCCGTGTACCTATTTACCCGATCCGAACACGAAACGAAATAATTCGTGTAGACACGAAACGACACGAAATTAATTTCGTGTACTTTCGTGTACTTCCTGTTCATGTACTTTCGTGTACTTTTCGTATACTTTCGTGTACTTCCTTTTCATGTACTTTCGTGTACTTTTGTGTACACGAAAAGTACACGAAATTAATATATTATATGATATATAAAAAATAAAAATTATATATAAAATATTTCGTGTACTTTCGTATATTGAAAGTGAAAACCCATATCCGACACAAAATTTATCGTGTAATTTCGTGTTCGTGTACTTTCGTGTTTTGTATACCAAAAATCAAAACCCATAACAGTTTATTTCGTGTCGTTTCGTTTTGTGTTAGCGTGTCACATGTCAAATTGCCAGGCCTACTGTGGGGTAAGACGGGATTGGCTAAAAACCCGAACTCAACATATTTCGACTCTTGGTTTCTTAAAGCCCATTTTACCAAAATTAGCCCTACAACTAATTCATCATCGAAATAATTTAAAGTCGAGTAAGAAAGACGAAGGAAAACAGAAAAGAAAATCTAATTACGTTCTCGCAAGAGTCTTAAGTTAACTAATTACTCTGATCGTTTAACCTAAAATTTGATACCAAATGTAACACCCCACACTTTTCTGTGCCCAAATTTCAACAAAAATCGAAACTTAAACACATCCAAGCACGGAGCGTATATATCTGGTACCTGCAAATAAATGAGCATGATCATAATCAGAGTACGATGAGAAAACTCACAGCGGAAACAAAATAGGATAAACTACTATTAACTCAAGTAACAACCTTTTTCTAAGTAAGTCAATTTGCAAATTTCGAGCATGAGAGAGAACAAGAACCGAGAGCCAAACTTAAACACCTGTGAGAACCCGACCTTCTCTTGAAAACCTAGGTGATTACAATAAGGAGGGGGGTTAGAACAACAAAATTCTAGTGAACAGGAAATCTGCAACATAGATTATAATACACAGATGTACCCTGTTTGGTTCAACCCAAGATGTATGCCTACCAAGGTTAGTGATTCTAACCTAACCTTGTAAGTTTAATTATGCACGATCCTACTACCCTTCCCAAGATAGCATTTCCAAAGTATAATATCAAGATAGAACGTTTACGCATATATTTGTGAAGCCTTTATACCAGAACATGGCTAGTTATTTAATCGAGGATAGACCCCTAATTACAGAGCTTATATACATATATATATATATATATATATATATATATCCTCCTTGGCTCAACCTTTATCATTTAATGCCTCACTATCAATGATAGATAGGGTGGATTCTCCGTGATCGCTTAAGACCCTAGGCAGACCTATTGGTCACTTATTGTTCCTTGATAATTTATTTAATGCTAACATAAACTAGAGGGCATCAGCTACGGGACCTACTAATTAAGGGTTCCGTCATTCACGCATATACCCTTGCCCGCATAAGGTGAGAGAATGTATTTTATCGCTCGCTATACCATCTAACTGACCTTATTGCATAATCTCCTTAGTCACTTACTACTTCTCATAAGGTAGGTAGCCATATCTGACTTTTTAATGTCCAGGTTTGGGTAGGCCCCACATACATGCCATTTAAGACCCATAACGTGAACAACCTACTCCCATGTGGACTCCTCAGCACATGCCACTTAAGACCAAAGGAAGCGGACTATACACGAAGATTATTAAGTTTGCACCCCCATTAGCCTGTAATACCTTTCCCTATGCGCATAAAGTGGGCTATGTTATAAAGTTATTCCCGTTTAGTTTCTTTTTACGAAAATACTATACGTACACGATTAATCATCGTCACGGGTTCCTATGGTTCATAATGTTTCACATCACTAACCTACTAAGTCCAATTCTAACTTTTAATTATAAGCTCAAAATATAAATAAGGAAAGTCGACTACCTGTGGATGCTGGATTTGTCGAGCGGTTCCGAGTAGAATTCTACCACAAGTTGAGCTTAACCTCGTGTCTAAATGCAGTTAAAATTCAAAAGTTTTAATTAGGGTTTACAACATTAATCCTAATCAATTTAGGAATTGTAACCATTACCTTAGTATATTCACTTTTCCCCCTAATTAACATTGGTTACATTGTTATATATTGATTTGCAACCCAATTTGTAGCTATTAATTATATTGATTGCTACAATGGTCACCAGAAATATATCAATCCAATATGGAATACATTTAGATATATAATTCCATAATTAAATATTGTTCAAACGTTCAAACATTCAACGCAAGGCAGATTTTAACATTTTACATAGATTTGGACGAATAATGTATATATTTATATTTTTCATGTGGTTAACATAGTTATTTTCCTTATTATTATTTTAATTAATTTAATAATTTGGTTAAATCAGTAACCAAACATTCCCTTTTTGCATCCAATCTTGCCAAAAGGCTCCAGATATTTCAGAAAGACTATTAGCTATAATTATTGTAAATTATGCCTAATTTATGGAGTTGACATTTTTTTCAAATCACAAGTAATACATGTTAGTGTATATTTTGGAAAGTTGGTGCAAACTACGCACAATGTATATTTATATTTATACATATATTTGCACCACTTTCAACTTCTTTAATCTTTTTGCCATATCTCTTGTGAATTCAAAATAATGTCTTTTTATACAAAAGAAGGAAAATGACATATCTACAACAACTAAGCCAAAACCTAACAATATTGAATAGAAACAGGCATATTTCAGATCTGTAGATGTGTAAAAAAAAATAGGAAGAGAGAAGAGAATCTGATTTGGAGCATGATTCCCATTCTTTTCCATTGAATCTGATAATACTCTTAATTCTATATGATTTTTTGTATATGAATATATTTTTAATTAAGAAATTAGGTTAGAAGAGGGTGGAAATTGGCAGAGCTTCGCTGCTTCCCATAGATTTGTGTGGAAAAGAATGAGGCCTTACCCCTTTATTTATAAGAGCGGAATTGGCCATGAACCGTTAGATTCATTTTAGTTTATTGCATCCATTCATTTAATGATATATTATAATATAACCTCTTAACCCTAGCCGTCACTGGGCGTTCTGACGCCTAGTGGGTCGACCGCTAGCGGGTTGATCGCTTGGGGCGTCAGTTGCCAAGTAAGGCTAGTTAGATAAGGTACATAATATTTAATTATTCTAATTTGCTTATTTTCCATCGTTATCGTATTTCATCCATAATTTTTTCATACGGCTTCCGTTCGCGAAACTCCAAACATGAAAGTTGACCAAAATTCCGAGACAACCACAGCGGTTAAAGTTTCATGGTCAAATTCCATCGTTTGCAAAAATTCGTATTTTTGAAATTCTAATAATTAATTCCTATTTCCAAAATTCCGGGTTGTTACATAATCCAATTACAACACCCTTGATTTCACGACTATAAGGTTAACACCGACCCACCATGCTCTATTTCATGGCTACAAGCTTAATGCTCCTTTCCTTGATTTATCGGCTACAAGGAACGCACCCTTTCTCGAAATAATTCCTAAACAAGTACAATCGCCCTAGAACTCTTGAATAGCACTTTCAATCAGAGAGTATTTGATAGAGATTGAGAATAGAAAGAGTGTTAGACCGAAATTTGGGCCTAACACCCAAACTCTATGTGAAATCCTCACAAATCACAGATGACAGATAAAAAGCAGTAAAAACAGGGAACACACGAGATTTTTATAGTGGTTCGGCTCAATCCAAGCCTACGTCCACTTTATAGTTTCTCATATCCTGAGGAATTACAATTACAATGGTGTCTCACAATCTGTGAGATTCGATTATACACAATAGCCTTGTGTTGTAATGAAGAAGAGGAGAAAAGAGATTGAATTTATGCACGATAGCCTCGTGTTTGATTGAGTTGAGGAGTACCCAAAGTCCTTGAATACCTGGTAATGGTGGTCGGGAAATGTTAGTGCCGGGAAAAGTCCCTTGAAACGACCATCTCGTGGTGTATTTATAGGCGTAGAGGAGCTGCTGGGAGTCCTGAATCGGATCGGATCGGAGGGGTACGTGGCATGTGGAGAGGCCATCCCGGAGATAGTGGAGATGTGGTCTTCAGATCGTGCTAGGACAGGTGTAAGCCGATCCGGATTAATAGGAGGTAGTTACTCCTTGAGAACAGGTCAAAGTTGAGGTGTAGCAGCAGGTCGAAGCGGTTCGGTTCGGGTCCTCTTCCTTCCGAACCGATCCGGAGTATTCCAACCGAAGGCGAGACGTGTTGCTATACACCTGGTGCAAGGCGAGTCGGTTCGGACTTCCGATCCGAACTGATTTGTTGTCTTCGATCCGAAGAGTGGAAGCACTTCAGTGCAGTGTGTAAGGTGGGTCGGTTCGGTTGTCCGATCCGAACCGAGTTGGTGTCTTCAACCCGAAGACTTTGTGCTTTTGTGAGGATCCGATGCGAAGCGGGTCGGATTACTCCATTCCACCCGATCCGAACCGAGTCTGAGCTCTGCCAAAACCATCCAATGCTATGCTTCTTCGAAGAGAGGAGTCGGAGCGGGTCCGATCCGATCCGGGAGGTCAAGCCAATTTCCAAATTCCAAGTTTCCGGTTTTGCATGCGTTCACGGAAACGGGCATAACTTTCAAACCGTAAGTCCGATTGATCCAAACCAAAGCTCAAACTGAAGATGATTCAGAGATCTACAAGAGTTACTGAGCTCAACTTTGTAATCACTGTTTTCGGGCCCAAAAAAGGTCATCTGGTAGGAGTTCCGGGCCTTTCTTTGTTTGTGATGCGATTTCAACCAAATCACTTCATGTCTTCTGACGATATTCCCAACACTGGAGCGTATTGTTGATCAGAGCTTTCATGTGTGACTGCTTTGACTAAAAAGCGGGTCAACATTTTGCCCCTCGGAACATATCTTGCTGAATGAATGAAGGAAGATGTGTTATGGATAATCCAAGGCCACGCCGGGCCTGCCAGCTGCAAGTATAATCCATACCTGCGAAGAAAAGAGAGCAGAAAGGTGTGTCAAATCCTGACAAAACTAATTACACTTTCGAGCATAAACCATGCTTGGGCGCTTGTTCGAGCGTAAACCATACTCAACACACGTTCGAATCATCCTGCCAAAACCTGACGAGGGACCTAACCTTCCGGGTATAAGCCATACCAGGAAGTTCAAACTGAGCATAAACCATACTCGAGTTTTATTGAGTTCCTTTGCCAAATCCTGACAAAACAATAAGCCGTTCCAGAGTATAATCCATACTTAAGAGTCCTAGTGAGTACAATCCATACCCATGTCGGGATAGAGCTATGCTTGCCAAGACCTGACAAGACAGTCTGTCCCTAAGCATAATCCATGCCTAGGGGTCCGAGATAAGTATAAGCCATACTTTAGTTGAGATTGAGAATCCTGCCACAACCTGATAAGGTACTTAAATTGCCAAACATAATCCATGCTCGGAAAGTCCTTCCTTATTCAATTCAAAGTACAAAATCAAAGCAAATCCTGATTGGTTTGTTATCGAGTGCAGCGCACGCTTTGGAGTTAAATCCTAACCCCAAACGTGTGTACTCCGATTTAGCCAATCGGAAAACCTAAAGAAAGCAAAGAAACATATCTTAAATCCTAAGAAATGTTGAAAATGCATAGTGATCCAATCCAGATCAGTTGATGACGAGCCGATGGGAGCTCGTTCCAGGGTCATTCCCTCTCCGGGGAGCAGGTGGCGGCAGCACAGGTACAGGTGCTGTTGGTTGTTTCACATACTCGGGTAGCTCTCCACGTCTAACCCGTTCCTCAATCAGATCTCGCAAGTGTCTACAGTCATTTGTGTCATGACCGTCCATATCGTGAAATATGCAATATTTCCCAGAATCGCGTTCTCTTTGTGATGGCTCCCTCCTGGGAGGCTTTGGATAGGAGACGTCACCGTTTGTGTTCACGTAGATGTCAGTTAGTGACGAATTGAGTTCTGTGTACTTTTCATATCTGGGCCCTCTCCGGGGCTGAGCGTTGGGGTTATTCTTGATGGCAGCTTTTCCTTTGCCTTTATCAGAATCAGACGGTTCTCCATCTTTGAGCATGTTAACATCGAGAACTTTCTTCTCGGAGGTTGCGTCTTCTTCACGCAAAAACCTATCCGATTCAAGGTAGAATTCGCTGAGATTCCTTGGTGGGTCCCGGTACAAGGATTTTTTGAACTCCGAGTTGTCCAGAACACCGGATACTGCCACCATCAATACCATAGATGGCTCAGGTCGATCAACTGATGCTGCTGCAACGTTGAACCTTTCCAAAAATGACTGCAGAGTTTCTTTGGGCCTCTGCTTGATTGTAGTTAGTGACATTACATTCTTGGGTCGAGCGATATGGACCCGAAATTGTTCAATAAAGCGAGCGACCAACATGTTCCAGTTGTTGATCGATTCAGATTCCAGCTGCCGAAACCACATAGCAGCAATATCAGTCAAAAAGAGGGGAAAGCATTTAGCCATGACATTTTCCGACGCTGATTGAACTTCCATATGCCGTTTATAGCGCATTAGGTGCACGGTAGGATCTGTCCTGCCGTTGTAGGGTTCCAGTTGTGGAAGTTTTGAAATCTGGAGGATTGCGGGAATTCCTGATTTCCTATGTGAATGGATTGTGATTGACATCATCCATGTCATTCTGATAAGTGCGGCCTCTCGATAGGCATTCAATGAGGTTGGCGAGCCGATCGCCTTCAAAGAGCTGTTGCAAGCTGCTAAAGCCAGAGCTGGTGCCCCCAGCGTTGAGTTCAGTAGAGTGTGGAAGAGTATAAGGAGCTTGGCAGGTCATCCGGTTCGGTTCGGAGGTGCCCCCTTGCTGCGGCTCGGAGAAGCGAGGGAGGTTATGGAGAGGTGCACGGTTCGGATCGGAGGTGCCGATCCGAACAGGTTTGCCTGTTCCGAACCGGCGAGCTTGATGCTGAATTTGTGTGGTATTTCCGACCCGAACCGGTGCGGATGTAGGTCGAACAGGAGCGAAGCCTTGATTTCCAGAGGGGAGGCTGCTGCCCCCAGGCTCATGCAGGGTTGCTGTTCGGATCGGGTCCGAACCGATCCGGTGGGGAATGTCTCCCATTTCCATCTGCGTTGGATTCAGATTTTGGCCCTCGGTTCGGATCGGATCCGAACCGATCCGGTTTGTTATTCCTGCTGGAGCCATTTCAGTACCATTTCCAGTGAGTTGTGCATTGCCGCTCGGCCTGCCTTCCATCCGAGAGAAGAATTGGTCAATCATCTCCTGTTGTTTGCGGAGGAGATCATCTTGCCTTGCCATTTGCGTTCTCAATTCAGCAAGAACGCCATCCATCTCTTCTCTGGTTAAGTATGCTGATGGATTTTCAGGAGAGGAAGCCTCCTGGCTTGCCTCGTTCCTTGTGCCTTCAGTGCAAACATCCTCAGCACGAGAGAAGGTTCCGTCTTTCTTTCGCTTGACCATTGATCCAATAGCCAAATAATCCGCTTCCGTTCAAGCTAGTAGAAGAAGTTGTATCGTGTGCTCCCCTACCTGGCGCGCCAAAATGTTAGACCGAAATTTGGGCCTAACACCCAAACTCTATGTGAAATCCTCACAAATCACAGATGACAGATAAAAAGCAGTAAAAACAGGGAACACACTAGATTTTTATAGTGGTTCGGCTCAATCCAAGCCTACGTCCACTTTATAGTTTCTCATATCCTGAGGAATTACAATTACAATGGTGTCTCACAATCCGTGAGATTCGATTATACACAATAGCCTTGTGTTGTAATGAAGAAGAGGAGAAAAGAGATTGAATTTATGCACGATAGCCTCGTGTTTGATTGAGTTGAGGAGTACCCAAAGTCCTTGAATACCTGGTAATGGTGGTCGGGAAATGTTAGTGCCGGGAAAAGTCCCTTGAAACGACCATCTCGTGGTGTATTTATAGGCGTAGAGGAGCTGCTGGGAGTCCTGAATCAGATCGGATCGGAGGGGTACGTGGCATGTGGAGAGGCCATCCCGGAGATAGTGGAGATGTGGTCTTTAGATCGTGGTAGGACAGGTGTAAGCCGATCCGGATTAATAGAAGGTAGTTACTCCTTGAGAACAGGTCAAAGTTGAGGTGTAGTAGCAGGTCGAAGCGGTTCGGTTCGGGTCCTCTTCCTTCCGAACCGATCCGGAGTATTCCAACCGAAGGCGAGACGTGTTGCTATACATCTGGTGCAATGCGGGTCGGTTCGGACTTCCGATCCGAACTGATTTGTTGTCTTCGATCCGAAGAGTGGAAGCACTTCAGTGCAGTGTGTAAGGCGGGTCGGTTCGGTTGTCCGATCCGAACCGAGTTGGTGTCTTCAACCCGAAGACTTTGTGCTTTTGTGAGGATCCGATGCGAAGCGGGTCGGATTGCTCCATTCCACCCGATCCGAACCGAGTCTGAGCTCTGCCAAAACCATCCAATGCTATGCTTCTTCGAAGAGAGGAGTCGGAGCGGGTCCGATCCGATCCGGGAGGTCAAGCCAATTTCCAAATTCCAAGTTTCCGGTTTTCAATGCGTTCACGGAAACGGGCATAACTTTCAAACCGTAAGTCCGATTGATCCAAACCAAAGCTCAAACTGAAGATGATTCAGAGATCTACAAGAGTTAAAGAGCTCAGCTCCGTAATCGCCGTTTTCGGGCCCCAAAAAGGTCATCTGGTAGGAGTTCCGGGCCTTTCTTTGTTTGTGATGCGATTTCAACCAAATCACTTCATGTCTTCTGACGATATTCCCAACACTGGAGCGTATTGTTGATCAGAGATTTCACGTGTGACTGCTTTGACTAAAAAGCGGGTCAACAAAGAGAATGATATAATTCGTATTGAAATTGGATAATTATAAGTGTATAAATCAAGAAATTAAAGTATAATAATGGTGGTAAGAGTAAGTATGAAAAAGGAGAAGATAAAGTAGTTAAAAATTTGGAAATGATCCCTTTATCTAGAGTTCCAAAGGTTGCAATAGTTATGAAATGTTTCAAATAATGAAAAGATACTTCCTTTGAATTTTAAAATTTTGACGGTTATATGTCGACATGTACATTATGGTATGTCAACATGCGTAGGATTTTTGGATTTTAAAACATTTTTATAGTATTTAAATTATTACAATTATATATATTCTGGAAATTCTTGAATTAAAACTAATGTTTCTACGAATTTTCTAAAGTGTAAAAACATAATAAAAATAGTACTATATTTATAAAATTATATGATATAAATTATATATTATAATTATAAACATATATAATATAATTATAAAAGTTTAGATTATATATAAACTATATAATAAACATATATATCTGAAATCATAACTAAAATTCTTAATAATTTGAAATCATGTAGAAAGGAGTTTGAAATAATTTTGAATTCAATTTGAAAATGAATTTGAAAGTGCTAACCGGAGTTTTACATATTAACTAGACTCTAGTACTTTGATAACCTTGAACTCTTGAAATCTTGATTTCTTGATACTCATGAGTCTTGAATCTCCTTTGAGAACTTGAACTCCTTGATATCTTGAATCTCCTTTGAGAACTTGAATTTCTTGATATCTTGAATCTCTAAAACTATACAGTCTTCAAAATTTATTTCCAGTATATATTCTGGATAAAGATGTTAGCATATATTTTATAATCAATAATGTTAATAACTGAAACAAGGCTATTGTCATCAAAATTCCATTCTCCAACAATCTACCCATTTTTGATGATGATAACCTTGGTTTATAAAATATTCATACTTGATATTACCTGTTGGTCTGATTCCTTGATTACCCCCTTTTCACCATGAATTCCTTCTAAGTTCCCCTTAAACTATTCCTATACTAATACTTGTTTATTATTTTATAATTTCTCCCCATTTTAATCAACAAAAACTATACTACAATATACCATACTCCATCTAAATCTATGCTATATAACTCCTCCTTATTCTATGACAATACTAAAGAAATAAGAGTTTAACCAAGCGATTTAATTCAATATTTACAAGCAATTTGTTCAACCAATCAATCCAAGCATTATATATAAATCAAACTAAACAATATGTATAACAATTTCAAACTTATTTAAACAAAGCATACCAGTCAATTCAAACAAATTTAAACATTTCTTGGAACTTCCACCCATCCATCTCCTCCAAAGATTGGATCCTTCTTGATGACTTCCCAGTCTTCGTCTTCCTTGGTGAGAGGTGCTCTAGTGACGTAATTATCTTCATCTCTGGAAAGAGAAGAAATCATCCATTTAATGGAAACAAATCTTAATTTGACTTAATTCTAAATGACGCTGATTATGGAGGATTATAAATAGGACATTCTTAAAGGAATTAAGAATTTCTTCAAGATTTTCACTTAGATTGTGAATAGGATTGGCCATAATTTGATTTCATAGAAAGGGAATAATCAGAGAAGTAAGATAGAAATAAAACTAAGTTTTTCTGGAAGAAAAACGTATTTATAAAGTCTAGAATTCATTTGAAATGAAGAGACATAAGGTAATTATTTAAAAATTCAAATTTGAAATAATTTGAATTTCCTAACAATTATATGTCGATAAGTTAAAACATACGTGTCGACATGCATATTAAATTTTGGGTATTTGACTTTTTGCTTAATTTTTGAGTCGTTTCTTATTGTATTATAATATTTAATTTAATTTTAATGTTTTTACATATATTTAAGATCAATTTTGATAGCAAATAAGATCATTCATTACTACTAAAAAAGAAATACATTCAAATGATACAAGTACTAAGTATGAGATTCGAAAAGGAAATACAAGAAAATATGAAAAGATAACTTAATAAACCTAGATTTCAGTGGATGAAGACGAGGAAGATGATAATCGAAGTTTTTTTTTTCAACTTTGCCGAAGTACTTGTTCGTTTTAGAAGACATTTTGTTGAGTGACTTCATTATCTTCTTTTGGTTCTTGGCTAACTTGACTTGCTTTTGGACAAGTAATACTTTGGATATGGCTCTACTAGTTGTTAGGCAATCTACACTTTCCAAAGAGGATTCTTCTTCTTCATTGATTTCCATTGGATTTTCTTCTTGTTCCATTCGAGCTTGTTTATCGACAAATGTTTCATAAGGCTTAAAAGTGATTGGAATTTGCATAAGGGATATATATCCGAAGTTAAAAAACTTTCTTGGCAAAAATTCCTCTATTTTGAGATCTACTCCAAAATATTTAAAGATGCGGTAAGATAAACACCATGATAGAGAGTATTTTCTTCTGTGGACATTTCTTTGGGTTTAAATTGTTTCAAAATTACATCGACCCAATTAATATCGTAGTTGCCAAAGATGGCAAAAGGGGCTTTTTGGACTTTGAGGGTAGGGTTATTGGAATTTCCAAAACGGGGAGTGGGAGTATGTCGAAGTAGGAGGTTGAAAATTCGTGCTTTTGGGCGGAAAAAGTGATTAAAATCCATATGTTCATTGCTTTCAAAAATGTTACGAAATGTTTCCAAATCTTGTTCGTCAATTCCAAAATTCGAAAATCTGAACCTGTACTCATACAATTTAAAATTGTTCCCAAAATATCACAATCCAAAACAATTTGAGTGCCTTTTACACTACTCCAAACTTGATTTTCATTTCCTTCGTAATAACCACGATTCAAATTCCCATAAAATATTTTGACTAGATTCGGGTAACATACTTCATCATTATCCTGAGAATATATCAAGCTTAAAACTTCATTTTATTCAAAAAGAGAACAAAGGTCATAATAAGGGAAGTCTTCAAAGATAGCAAAAATTCCTGTATTGACTTTTCCATTAGTAGCATAGTAAATATAGGCTTGAATAGCATCCGGATCATTATAAAAATGACCTTTGAGAGTTTTGGTCAATCTCATTGATTTTGGTGTACTAGATGAAGCCATTAACGATAACTTTTTTAAGAGAATAGAATAAATAAGTAGTTTTGAAATTTGAATGAAAGGTAGATAGAATAAGGTTGACTGATAAATTAATAGAGAGTAAATGACACATCTTTCTAAGTAAAAGGACACCTTTTTAGACCTTGGGAGTTGGTAAAAAGATTGAGGAAAGTTTTAAAATTCAAACTTTTGAAATTCAAATTTTGAATTCCAATTTCTAAGGTATACGTCGACGTGTCATTATATGCATGTCGACATATGCATATTTTTTCAAAAGAAACATTGATTTTTGACTTTGTGGTTTTATATTCTTTGTTTTATTATTTTTTGAGATGTTATTAATTTCGAAACTATTTAAATTTAATATCTGTGTAACAACCCGGAAATTCTGAGCCAATTTTAATTTTTTATTTTGGCAATTTTAGCGAATTTTGAATATTTAAAATGATTTATTTTAAATAATTCGACGAGAAATTTATTTTGAATAGAATTAGAACGTATATATTTATATATGTCGTCGTTAGAATATAAATATTTTATTTTAATTATAAAAGGAATTGAAAATGGCGCGGTAGTTCGATAATTCGATTTCAAATTTCAAATGACTGTACAGGATTCAAAATAAACCGAATTTTAGCGAAACCAAAAATATTAGAATCTAATTGAGAATATCTTTCCAACGAATCCAAAAAATCGAAATTTCATAGTGGGGATAAAATGTTATGCCCAGTTGAAAATTCTATATAGTCGCTATGGAATTCGAGCCCTTAAAAGTAGCCATTTTGCAAACGACCTCGGTTTTCGACGAAACCACTTTTGTTGGATCCGCGATGTCAAATTATTGTTTGGTTTCAAATTTCATAATTTTTCGAATCAATATGTGAGCGTGGCAAAGGAAAACGCATTTGACCATTTTCAGTTGATTTTAATCGACTGGAAAATGACCATTTTTCAAACGGTCTCAGAATTCGATGAAACTAGTTTTGTTAGGACCGTATCGTCAATACGAAGCTAGAAAATATTTTTCAGGAATTTTTAGAGTTCGTTTTTGGGCCCAGTAAATTGAAATACGCATTCAAATTCAATATATAGAGTTATATGTTGATTTTGACGAAAACCGATCGAAACGATCGAATCAGCTTACGATACATATCCCATTGTGTTCGGAATGGGGGTAATTAGCTAGGGACGACATGCTGTGGGTTCGATTTCGAGTTCGAAAATAAAAGTTTCTTTTTGAAATTAAATAATTAAAAATAAAATACTCCTCTCTCTCCTCCTTATTTCCTCTTAGCCATCCCCCCCCCGTTATTTTCCACTTCAGATTAAAAAAACGCATGAAGCCCTAGCACCCCCGCGCGCCAAGACCCTCTGTCGCCGATGATGGCGATAGACTCCCCCACGATCGCCATCCCCAGCCACTACCCCTCACGCGCTTCTCTCTCCCCCTTCCTGAATGAAAACCCACAACCCATCGCCCTGTTTCTAACGCCGTCCACCGTGCCTCGCGCGCTTGCCACCGCCGCTCCTATGAGATGCCCCACCGCTTCTAAACCTCCAGCGCAACATCCCCCTTCGACGATTCCATCTCCTCCCTCTTCCTAGGTGAGATTCCCTTTTTGTTAATTCAGTTTTTATATATTTTATTGTTTTAAAAAAAATTATATATAAAATATATGTAGATTGATACTAAAAATGTAATTTTTCATATAAATTAGCGTTGTGAAGAAAAGATTAGATTTTTAATAGAGTTTTAATAGTGAAAGAATAGATTCTTAGTATGCAAAAAGACTCGGTTTTTAATTCAAGAAAGGTGAAATCTTTATGATGTTAAAGGCGGAGTTTTTAATATATAAAAGATCGGATTTTTAAATGTGAAAAGATCGAATTTTTAACTATGAAAAGTTCGGATCTTTATATATAGGAAGACTAGATTTTTGAAAATTTAAAATATACTTTGTTTTGAAGAAATATAAAAATATAATTTTTATATATGTTGTAGCGAAATAAAAATATGATTTTTATATAGGTATGATAATAAAAATTCGATTTTTATAAGTATGAATTGAAGATAAAAATTCGATTTTTATATATACGAAGTGAAGATAAAAATTCGAGTATTATATATATGAAGTGAAGATAAAGATGTGGTCCTTATAGAAGTAGCGTTGTTAAAAATATAATTTTTAACATATACCGCGTGAAACAGATCTCGTTAGAAGCACGGCGAAGATGTTCTACATATGAAGAGTCGTGGCATTTGGTTCAGCTAGTCAGTGAGAATTTCTCACTTTAAAATTTTCTTTTCTAGTTTAAATTATATACTAGGATGCAGACGGTGCTTAGTAGCACTCGACACCTGTCGTCCACAGACCATGGACGGCTTGTATGCTTGTTTGATGTGTTGTGAAATTTGTTTGTGATGTTGATGTGAAATCGATAATAAAATGTAGATGGTTGAAATAAATTAATTATCATTAAAAATATAATTTTTAAAATGAATGTGAATAAATAAATATTCATTTACAAACCGGATGGTTTGTTTATGTACACCTATTTGAAGGATATTGATTGGGACGATAAATTTTACACGTCGCCCAACTGCACAAATAATATTCAGTGTTTGTGGATTGAAACCCCACACGGGTGTTGGGATGATATTTGGCGTACACTAATCCCAGTTATTTAATTGTATGTCGATCGATTGGTTGACGGACTGTGTAAGCGTTAATTATTTATATTTAATGCTTATGTAGTTGTGTGGTGCACTTTGGATGATGGTTGATTGTTGATCGTTACTATTATATACATGTGTTGTATGGAATTCATATAATTAACGTTATATGGTAAATGATTGGGCCTCATTCCATTTGAAAAAATAAAGAATATTATAAAATAAAGGTTCATGTGTTGACAGTACTCATTCGTTGAGATTAGTCATGTGTTGAACGAAATATTTTAACAACAAAATTTACATCTTTATCATATATAAAATTAGAAACTAATTGGAAAATGGATAAGATGAGTGGTCTCCTGGATATTGATCTAATGTTGGTTTCGGCCTTCGGGGTTAATATTTAGGGAATTGCTCTCTTGCTAATTTACGGTTAGAGTTTGATTAAAAATTAAACAATAGAAATCATAATTTTATAAAATATATTTAATAACAAAAATAGTCACGTGTTGACGGTACACATTTATTGAGATTAGTTATGTATTGAAAGAAATATAGATTCATGTATTGAATAGGATAAATATTCATTTGTTGAATAGAATAACGAAGTTATTGAAAAATGTAAAGCCGTGTTGATTAGAGATGCGCTATTTCGACGCGAATGATATTTATATCGATTATATTCGTTTTTATAATGAATATTGAAAAGAGATTTAAAATTTTAATATAAAATGAATTCGAATTGAATTGAATATAAAATGAATTCGAATTAAATTTAATATAAAATGAATTCGAATTGAATTGAATATAAAATAAATTTGAATTGAATTGAATATAAAATGAATTCGAATTGAATTGAATATAAAATGAATTCGAATTGAACTGAATATGAAATGAATTTGAATTGAACTGAATATAAAATGAATTCGAATTGAATTGAATATAAAATGAATTCAAATTGAATTGAATATAAAATGAATTCGAATTGAATTGAATATAAAATGAATTTGAATTGAATTGAAATGAATATAAAATGAATTCGAATTGAATTGAATATAAAATGAATTCAAATTGAAACGAATATAAAATGAATTCGAATAGAATTGAATATAAAATGAATTTGAATTGAAATGAATTCAAATCAAATTGAAAACGAACTGAAATTGAATTGAAATTGATTTGAATTGAAATCAAATAGAAATGAATGTAAAATGAAATTATGATATGAAACATTCAATTTTTATTTGAAATTGAATATGAAGTTGAAATTGTTTTGAAAACGAATTTAAAACGATTTATAGAATACGTTTTAAAAAGGAAATCGACGAAATATATATAATATATATATATATATAAATATTATATTTATAATGGCCTGAATAGAATGCGCTGCGCCGCGGCAGTTCGTGAATTTCGACCATTGACTTCGAATTGACATTACGGGAGATCCGACCGTCGGATTCTCCTAAAACCGAAACCGTTGTGTTCGTATCGAAAAGAGTTTTCCAATGAAGATTTGAAATTTGAAATCTAATGTTTGGATTTGGAATTATATCCAAAACAAATTTGGATAAGGTCGCTGTAAGTGCAGTTCGATGGCCGTTGATGGAAATTGACTGTACGGGCCTTGATAAAATTATTAAAAATATCAATAATTTGTGTAAAATCATAATATGTGAATTGGAAAGAACTGGGATGAAAAATTCCACATTTGAAAAGATAAAAATAGATTTTTATCGAAATAAACTAATTTTGAACTAGAATTAAAATCAATTTATTTTTGAAATAAATAAATTGAATTTGAATTGGATTTAAAAATAACTAGAATTTCCAATATATAAAGTGGAAGTGGATTTGAATCGAAATTGTCTTTGGAATATTTCGATGTTGGATTCCATGATTATACAGATATTGTTATGGGAGTTTAAAAGATATATTTATATCGTTATTTCCAATAAGATATTTGTTGGTTTCAGAATTTGATATTGAATATAAGCCGGTATATTTTCTATTCAGAGCCTTGTATTTAATATCAAATGTGATTTGGGTTTGTCGTGAATCGTGTTTTAGGTGACATTGGTTCTTTAACCCAGTTAAAGACAGGATATTGATTTTTGAGAAGATTAAAACTAAGTGGAGTTTTAATGAATCTTTAATTAGATTGAAAGTGAATTGATAATTTAAACTATCAAATCTGAAAAGTGATCGAGAATGGAGTATCATCAGTTTGCTCCAAGGCGATAGTTAAACCTTTAATTAGATTTGAATGTGAAATGGTAATTAATTTTACCGATAACACCGTGGTGTTAGATATGGATTATTACCAGTTTTGCTCCATGGGATGAATAGGTTGGGATTGGGAAATAAAATAAATAATTACTTCGGTGTGATTCGCTAATTCCGACTAGTTTGGAAAACCATAATATGGTTTGAAATGATATAAAAAGGAAGATTAAAGAATAAATTTAGAAGAATTTATCTTTGATAAAATTAATGGGAACCTTTCCCTAGGAATGTGAAAATTTGAATAAAAGAATATTCTGAATTGGGATGAGGCGTATGTTGTGTTTGTGTAACACGTGTTTATTATATATGCGGGTTATTCGAAAAGGCCGGGTTTATACCCATTCTGAATAACCGATTCAACGATATGTCGAAGATGAAGACGGTGGTTGAAGACCGGAAGTCTTCACATCGTTTGGGTGATTACTGATGGTCTTGATTGGACTGTACACCCAAGATGAGGGAATCAATTGGTGATCGTCCAGACGTACTTGGAGATCGATGGATATGCGACGAAAGTGCCTCCGGTTTCGTTCAGACCCAGAACGAACTTGTAAATGGATCATGTGTCTGACATTGGATTTTATTCTGTGTTGATTGATCTCTATTAAATATACTCTGTTTGGCGGCGGAGAATTTATTCTCTTGCTTAACGCCCTTCTCTGAGACGTACGAGCTCAGAGGTTGTATATCAATGGACATCAGTCACATGGCATGAATTGCTTGTGTGGCTCGCCTAAGTGGCAATTGATCAACGCTTCTATTGAAAAGCAAAGTCTTGTGGTTGATGATCAAAGCACGGCCTGTGTGGCGCAGCTTTATGTTTAGCGTGAATTCGCGAGCCTCACACCTCGGTATGAGTCAAAAACGGGATAGTGACTGCAGGGAGAGCACGGCGTTTCTTTCTAGCTAGTGGTGGTGTCAGTGCTTAAACTGGCTGACATTTTTATACTTTTCACCTGTGTGGTTGTTGGAATGCGAGGCGCCTCGGATATAGGTCTGTTAGGACCGGGAAACGTGTGTTCAGAAATAACTAATCCTCAAAAGTAAGAGAGAATCAGCCCTGAAGATCCAAGGATCATAGTGGGGTCATGAGACATTTGCTAGAGTGTCTCGAATCGGAGAGGAGCTTGCCCCTTGCCTCGACTCATAACGGAAATCCAATTTCCAATACGTGATATTGTGGTTTTATTTGTAGAGCCTAGTATGGCGACATGATAGATGGTACCCATGCCGCCTATAATTGATATTTATGATTTGTATTGTTGTGACACTATACACCTATAATAGTATCAAGTGATTTGTTTTAAACGTACCAAGCATTTTTGGCTATTATAAGGGAAAACCCTATACTCCGGCTTGCATTCATTGTGTGATGGGACCTGGGTCTTATAATAGCTTCATTTTTTGAAAAAGCATTGCGTTGTTTATTCTATGCACTGGTGTTCTTGGGAGGAAACCCGTTCTGTGTTATACGGCGTGGTCCCTTGAATTACTCTTTTTTAAAGTAAAGTTTAAATAACTGTTTTAGTTCTCACACCAGTCACATGACTGACCTGGAGTTTATTTTTTTAACCTAAACTCTGGGTGCCCTTATTTTCGACACAGGCAGCTAGTAGTTTTGGTTTTGCAGATTTATATTCACAAGATCCTGGTTTACAGCTGGAACAATGCTCGGAAAGCTCTGTATCCGTGTATTACTTTCAGTTGTGTTTTGTATTGTTTTTCCCTGCTATGTAATTTATTGTAATCTCTGATATTTATCGTATGTGTAATATTCATTTATGCTCTGTAGTTTCTTGTATCTGATGGAATTGTTGTAATAAACAATGAAATGTTCTTTTGTTTGCGTTCTATTTTGTCGTTTTCTCAAGGCAATCCGGGCTTTCCTTGCCGGGGGAAGTTCAAGTCGCTACAGCTGGTATCAGAGCTTTGGTTTACAAAGCTCGAGAACAAGACACATTAGAACTGAACGAAAGAATCCATCAGATATTGGATTAGTAATATCCAATTAGAATAACTCATTAGAGATGGGATCAATAGTATCCTAGAACGAGTGTGAAGAGTATATTTTTCAAATGAAAACAATATTGTTTTGAAAATTTAAACCAGTTTATACGTATTTGAATATTTTATTTGTATTGAATTTGGACAATCCAATATATAAAGATTTTACATATACGCATCATGAACATATATTCGAAGTTTTAATATACTGGATAGATATAGAATCACACTCCAGTCGCCCGAAGATGATTCTACTGATGACTATATAGCATCAGTAGTGTGTGTTCGAGTTTCGAAGGTGTGATTTCTATATATTTCCATTAGACTGGTGTGCGAACCAAAATTAGATAGGTTTATTTGTTGTGATTTGGCATCAAAACATGTTTTTCTGTATATATATATATATATATCAAAATTATGAATTTGAAACGATAATCCACTAATTGATTGCTGGTTGTGTTGTTTGATTATTGTTTGATTAATTATATTTTGAACCATTTAAGCCTAATGGAACCGATTATTGAACTGTATTGAAAAATGATTACAAATGCAGGCATATACATGTATATCCATTGAACAGGTCATAGCAAGGAGGCTAGAGAAGAGGAATAAAATTGTTTGCCCGACAAATAGGTACATGTTTACCATAATTTACTGTTTTGTTTGGGTGATGATGATTTTATGAGCCGATTGGCTAGCCGCTTGGCTTTTTCTTTTTCTTTTGGATTGAAGAAGGCCATGGGAGGCTATATGAAATATCCTAAAGTCCCCGGTGCAGGGGAGGTTATGGCGAAATTTTTCGGAAATTTAGGGTGTTAGCCAAATTTTAGAAAAATTTGAAAAGTTCTTAGAAATTGAAAAGTTGAAGAACTTTAGCCGTAACGAAAATAAATGAAAGTTGAGTTGATTAGTTAAACAACTTTTGGCTTCGTTCCTTTTTTAGGACGAAAAGTTTTAAGTGGGGGAGATTGTAACAACCCGGAAATTCTGAGCCAATTTAAAATTCTCATTTTGGCAATTTTAGCAAATTTTGAATATTTAAAATGATTTATTTTAAATAATTCAACGAGAAATTTATTTTGAATAGAATTAGAACGTATATATTTATATACGTCATCGTTAGAATATAAATATTTTATTTTAATTATAAAAGGAATTGAAAATGGCGCGGTAGTTCGATAATTCGATTTCAAATTTCAAATGACTGTACAGGATTCAAAATAAACCGGATTTTTGCGAAACCAAAAATATTAGAATCTAATTGAGAATATCTTTCCAACGAATCCGAAAAATCGAAATTTCATAGCGGGGATAAAAAGTTATGTCCAGTTGAAAATTCAGAATAGTCGCTATGGAATTCGGGCCCTTAAAAATAGCCATTTTGCAAACGACCTCGGTTTTCGACGAAACCACTTTTGTTGGATCCGCGATGTCAAATTATTGCTTGATTTCTAATTTCATAATTTTTTGAATCAATATGTGAGCATGACAAAGGAAAACGCGTTTGACCATTTTCAGTTGATTTTAATCGACTGGAAAATAGCCATTTTTCAAACGGTCTCAGAATTCAATGAAATTTTGTTAGGACCGTATCGTCAATACGAAGCTAGAAAATATTTTTCAGGAATTTTTAGAGTTCGTATGTGGGCCCAGTAAATTGAAATGCGCATTCAAATTCAATATATAGAGTTATATGTTGATTTTGACGAAAACCGATCGAAACGATCGAATCAACTTACGATGCATATCCCATTGTGTTCGGAATGGGGTAATTAGCTAGGGACGGCAGGCGGCGGGTTCGATTTCGAGTTCGAAAATAAAAGTTGCTTTTGAAATTAAATAATTAAAAAAATTAAAAATAAAATACTCCTCTCTCTCCTCCTAATTTCCTCTTAGCCCCCCTGCTCCCCCCCCCCCTCCGGCGTTATTTTCCACTTCAGATCAAAAAAAATGTGCATGAAGCCGTAGCACCCTCGCGCGCCACCGCACGCCAAGACCCTCTGTCGCCGATGACGGCGATAGCCTCCCCCACGATCGCCATCCCGAGCCACTACCCCTTGCGCGCTTCTCTCTCTCCCTTTCCTGAATGAAAACCCGCACCCCATCGCCCTGTTTCTGACGCCGTCCACCGCGCCTCGCGCGCTTGCCACCGACGCTCCTATGAGATGCCCCACCGCTTCTGAACCACCAGCGCTGCACCCCCCCTTCGACGATTCCATCTCCTCCCTCTTCCTAGGTGAGATTCCCTTTTTGTTAATTCAGTTTTTATATATTTTATTGTTTTAAAAATTGTTTTTTTATATAAAATATATGTAGATAGATATTAAAAATGTGATTTTTCGTATAAATTAACGTTGTGAAGAAAAGATTAGATTTTTAACAGAGTTTTAATAGTGAAAGAATAGATTCTTAGTATGCAAAAAGACTCGGTTTTTAATTCAAGAAAGGTGAAATCTTTATGATGTTAAAGGTGGAATTTTTAATATATAAAAGATCGGATTTTTAAATGTGAAAAGATCGAATTTTTAACTATGAAAAGTTCGGATCTTTATATATAGGAAGACTAGATTTTTGAAAATATAAAATATACTTTGTTTTGAAGAAATATAAAAATATAATTTTTATATATGTTGTAGCAAAATAAAAATATGATTTTTATATAGGTATGATAATAAAAATTCGATTTTTATAAGTACGAAGTAAAGATAAAAATTTCGATTTTTATATATATGAAGTGAAGATCAAAATTCGTTTTTTATATATATGAAGTGAAGATAAAGATGTGGTCCTTATAGAAGTAGCATTGTTAAAAATATAATTTTTAACATATACCGCTTGAAACAAATCTCAGTAGAAGCACGGCGAAGATGTTCTACATATGAAGAGTCATGGCGTTTGGTTCAACTAGTCGGTGAGAATTTCTCACTTTAAAATTTTCTTTTCTAGTTTAAATTATATACTAGGATGCAGACAGTGCTTAGTAGCACCCGACACCCGTCGTCCACAGACCATGGACGGCTTGTATGCTTGTTTGATGTGTTGTGAAATTTGTTTGTGATGTTGATGTGAAATCGATAGTAAAATGTAGATGGTTGAAATAAATAAATTATCGTTAAAAATATAATTTTTAACGTGAATGTGAATAAATAAATATTCATTTACAAACCGGATGGTTTGTTTATGTACACCTATTTGAAGTATATTGATTGGGACGATAAATTTTACACGTCGCCCAACTGCACAAATAATATTCAGTGTTTGTGGATTGAAACCCCACACAGGTGTTGGGATGATATTTGGCGTACACTAATCCCAATTATTTAATTGTATGTCGATCGATTGGTCGACGGACTGTGTAAGCGTTAATCATTTATATTTAATGCTTATGTAGTTGTGTGGTGCACTTTGGATGATGGTTGATTGTTGATCGTGGCTATTATATACATGTGTTGTATAGAATCCATATAATTAACGTTATACGGTAATTGATTGGGCCTCAATCCAATTGGAAAAATAAAGAAAATTATGAAATAAAGGTTCATGTGTTGACAGTACTCATTCATTGAGATTAGTCATGTGTTGAACGAAATATTTTAACAATAAAATTTATATCTTTATCATATATAAAATTAGAAACTAACTGGTAAATAGATAAGATGAGTGGTCTCCTGGATATTGATCTGATGTTGGTTTCGGCCTTCGGGGTTAATATTTAGGGAATTTCTCTCTTGCTAATTTACGGTTAGAGTTTGATTAAAAATTAAACGATAGAAATCATAATTTTATAAAATATATTTAATAACAAAAATAGTCACGTGTTGACGGTACTCATTTGTTGAGATTAGTCATGTGTTGAAAGAAATATAGATTCATGTGTTGAATAGGATAAATATTCATTTGTTGAATAGAATAATGAAGTTATTGAAAAATGTAAAGCCCTGTTGATTAGAGATGCGCTATTTTGACGCGAACGATATTTATATCGATTATATTCGTTTTTATAATGAATATTGAAAAGAGATTTAAAAATTTAATATAAAATGAATTCGAATTGAATTGAATATAAAATGAATTCGAATTGAATTGAATATAAAATGAATTCGAATTGAATTGAATATAAAATGAATTCGAATTTAAATGAATATAAAATGAATTCGAATTGAAATGAATTCAAATCGAATTGAAAACGAACTGAAATTGAGTTGAAATCGATTTGAATTGAAATCAAATAGAAATGAATGTAAAAAGAAATTATGATATGAAATATTCAATTTTGATTTGAAATTGAATATGAAGTTGAAATTGTTTTGAAAATGAATTTAAAACGATTTATAAAATATGTTTTAAAAAGGAAATCGATGAAATATATATAATATATATATTATATATATAATGGCCTGACTAGAACGCGCCGCGCCGCGGAAGTTCGTGAATTTCGACCATTGACTTCGAATTGACATTACGGGAGATCCGACCGTTGGATTCTCCTAAAACCGGAGCCGTTGGGTTCGTATCGAAAAGAGCTTTCCAATGAATATTAGAAATTTGAAATCTAACGGTTGGATTTGGAATTATGTCCAAATCAAATTTGGATAAGGTCGTTGTAAGTGCAGTTCGATGGCCGTTGATGGAAATAGACTATATGGGCCTTGATAAAATTATTAAAAATATCAATAATTTGTGTAAAATCATAATATGTGAATTGGAAAGAACTAGGATGAAAAATTCCACATTTGAAAAGATAAAAATAGATTTTTATCGAAATGAACTCGTTTTAAACTAGAATTAAAATCAATTTATTTTTCAAATAAATAAATTGAATTTGAATTGGTTTTGAAAATAACCAGAATTTCCAATATATAAAGTGGAAGTGGATTTGAATCGAAATTGTCTTTGGAATATTTCGATGTTGGATTCCGTGATTATACAGATATTGTTATGGGAATTTGAAAGATATATCTATATCGTTATTTCCAATACAATATTCGTTGGTTTCAGAATTTGATATTGAATATAAGACGGTATATTTTCTATTCAGAGCCTTGTATTTAATATCAAATGTGATTTGGATTTGTCGTGAATCGTGTTTTAGGTGACATTGGTTCTTTAACCCAGTTAAAGAAAAGATATTGATTTTTGAGAAGATTAGAACTAAGTGGAGTTTTAATGAATCTTTAATTAGATTGAAAGTGAATTGATAATTTAAACTATCAAATCTGAAAAGTGATCGAGAATGGAGTATCACCAGTTTTGCTCCAAGGCGATAGTTAAACCTTTAATTAGATTTGAACGTGAAATGGTAATTAATTTTACCGATAACACCATGGTGTTAGATATGGAGTCTACCCGTTTTGCTCCATGGGATGAATAGGTTGGGATTGGGAAATAAAATAAATAATTACTTCGGTGTGGTTCGCTAATCCCGACTAGTTTGGAAAACCATAATATGGTTTGAAATGATATCCAAAGGAAGATTAAAGAATAAATTTAGAAGAATTTATCTTTGATAAAATTAATGGGAACCTTTCCCTAGGAATGTGAAAATTTGAATAAAAGAATATTCTGAATTGGGATGAGGCGTATGTTGTGTTTGTGTAAAACATGTTTATTATATACGCGGGTTATTCGGAAAGGCCATGTTTATACCCATTCTGAATAACCGATTCGACGATATGTCGAAGATGAAGATGGTGGTTGAAGACCGGAAGTCTTCACATCGTTTGGGTGATTACTGATGGTCTTGATTGGGCTGTACACCCAAGATGAGGGAATCAGTTGGTGATCGTCCAGACGTACTTGGAGATCGATGGATATGCGAGGAAAGTGCCTCCGATTTCGTTCAGACCCAGAACGAACTTGTAAATGGATTGTGTGTCTGACATGGGATTTTATTCTGTGTTGATTGATCTCTATTAAATATACATCTGTTTGGCGGTAGAGAATTTATTCTCTTTCTTAACGCCCTTCTCTGAGACGTACGAGCTTAGAGGTTGTATATCGATGGGCATCAGTCACATGGCATGAATTGCCTGTGTGGCACGCCTAAGTGGCAATTGATCAAGGCTTCTATTGAAAAGCAAAGTCTTGTGGTTGATGATCAAAGCACGGCCTGTGTGGCGCAGCTTTGTGTTTAGCGTGAATTCGCGAGCCTCACACCTCAGTATGAGTCAAAAATGGGATAGTGACTGCAGGGAGAGCACGATGTTTCTTTCTAGCTAGTGGTGGTGTCAGTGCTTAAACCGACTGACATTTATATACTTTTCACCTGTGTGGTTGTTGGAATGCGAGGCGCCTCGGATATAGGTCTGTTAGGACCGGGAAATGTGTGTTTAGGAATAACTAATCCTCAAAAGTAAGAGAGGACTGGCCCTGAAGATCCAAGAATCATAGTGGGGTCCTGAGACATTTGCTAGAGTGTCTCGAATCGGAGAGGAGCTTGCCCCTTGCCTCGACTCATGACGGAAATCAAGTTTCCAATAAGTGATACTGCGGTTTTATTTGTAGAGCCTAGTATGGTGACATGATAGATGGTACCCATGCCGCATATGATTGATATTTATGATTTAAATTGTTGTGACACTATACACCTATAATAGTATCAAGTGATTTGTTTTAAACATACCAAGCATGTTTGGCTATTATAAGGGAAAACCCTATCCTCCGGCTTGCATTGCATTGTGTGATGGGACCTGGGTCTTATAATAGCTTCATTTTTCGAAAAAGCATTGCATTGTTTATTCTATGCACTGGTGTTCTTGGGAGGAAACCCGTTCCATGTTATACGGCGTGGTCCCTTGAATTACTCTCTTTTAAAGTAAAGTTTAAATAACTGTTTTAGTTCTCACACCAGTCACATGACTGACCTGGAGTTTATTATTTTAACCTAAACTTTGGGTGCCCTTATTTTCGACACGGGCAGCTAGTAGTTTTGGTTTTGCAGATTTATATTCAAAAGATCCTAATTTACTGCTGGAACAATGCTCGGAAAGCTTTGTATCCGTGTATTACTTTCAGTTGTGTTTTGTATTGTTTTTCCGCTGCTATGTAATTTATTGTAATCTCTGATATTTATCGTATGTGTAATATTCATTTATACTCTGTATTTTCTTGTATCTGATGGAATTGTTGTAATGAACAATGAAATGTTCTTCTTTTTGCGTTCTATTCTGTCGTGTTCTCAAGGCAATCCGGGCTTTCCTTGCCGGGGGAAGTTCGGGTCGCTACAATTTGTTATTTTATTATTATTTTGAATTTTAAATTTCAAATTTGAATTTTAAAATTCAAGTTTGAATTTTAGAATTTAAATTTCAAATTTCCAAACAAGGCAAGCAAATAAAACATCCATTCAACCAATTCAATCAAAAATTAATTAAGGCATACCTGATTTTTAGATACATTTCTTTGATATTTTCTGAATTCTAAATCGATATGAAGCACATATTTGAATTTCCAGTTTTTGGCCCTTCGTCACTTGATGATGAATCCGAGTCATCTAAAATTGCTGCGTATGCGCTTTTCCTCTTCTTTCACGAATTGTTGTCTGCTTGTTGATTTGATTTATGAGGATATGGAAACATCCTTTTTATATGACCTGGTTTGTTGAAATTGTATCATCTATCATCATTTCTTCCCGAATTTTCTTGATTATCTTTCTGAAAATTATTTCTCCTTTTATATCTCAAATATTTTCTAAAATTCCTTGCCATTAAGGCAATTTCTTCATCATCCTCACTGCTGGAATTAGAACCACCAGTTGTTGCTTTGAATGTTATAGATTTCTATTTTGTTGGCTTATTTTCCTTTCTTTTCTATAACTGTACTTCAAACGACATCAGATTTCCTATTAACTCCTCAATTTTCATTTCACTGATATTATTGGCCTCTTCAATCACCAATTTTAATTTTTGATCCCATTCTAGAGTTAGAGAATTTAGAATTTTTCTGACTTGACCTTCCTTCGAATAATTTTTTCCCAAAGCCATTAATGAATGTACAATTTCCTGAAACCTGCAGCACATATCGGAGACAGATTCATTCTGATTCATTTTAAATAACTCAAATTGATTAGTTAATATTGATATCTTGGTTTGTTAAACTTTATTGGATCTTTCATGAGTAACTTGCAATGTTTTCCATATATCATGAGCATATTTACAAACTGACATTCTATTAAATTCATTTATGTCTAATGAATGGAATAACATATTCATAGCCTTTGAATTACTTTGTGTAGTAGCCTTTTGTTCATTAGTCCATTGCGCAAAATTGGTAGTGGGTTAAACATATGCAGTTTGTGTACTATTCCGAGTGTTTAATCCTACAGGTTGAAAATATATTTTCATCCTACATACCCAATAAGAATAATTACTTCCATTAAACAGTGGTGGTCTAACAGTGGATTAACCCTCTACAAATGACTATCATTACTAGAAATTCCAGTGTTGGTTGCCATTTAATATTTCCAAAATTAAGGTTACGAAATCTTGAAAACCTAGACTCTGACCAATTGTTAGAGATGAAAATCACATATCTTAAGGCAATTTTAACACTAGAGGGGGGTGAATAGGGTTTTAATGAGATTATGGAAAACTTAAACATAACGATTATTCAAACAACTATGTGAATCATAGAATGAGTATCACAACAGAAACAATCATAGATGCAAATATAAACAGAAATTAGTGTAGAAAAGAAAAGAACACACTGGATTTATACTGGTTCGGTTTACTCCTACGTACAGTCCTACGCAATGCTGGATTGCACGAAGTTTTATTAATATCAGAATCCAATTACAATACCCTTGATTTCATGGCTACAAGGTTAACACCGATACCACCACCCTTAGTTTCACAGCTACAAGGTTAACACCGCTCCCTTTCCTTGATTTCTGGGCTCCGAGGAACACAACCTTTCCCAAACAATTTCAAAACAAGTACAATAGCCCTAGAACTCTTGAATAGTACTTCCAATTAGAGGGTATTTGATAAAGATTGAGAATAGAAAGAGAATGATACAATTTCGTACGAGTGTATAAATCAAGAAATTAAAGTATAATAATGGTGGTAAGAGTAAGGATGAAGAAGGAGAAGATAAAGTCATTAAAAATTCGAAAATGACCCCTTTATATAGAGTTCCAAAGGTTGCAATAGTTTTGAAATGTTTCAAATAATGAAAAGGCACTTTCTTTGAATTTTAAAATTTTGACGGTTATATGTCGACACATACATTATGGTATGTCGACATATGTAGGGTTTTTGAATTTTAAAACATTTTTGTAGTGTTTAAATTTATATATATATATATATATATATATGTATATTCTGGAAATTATTGACTAGTGTTTCAAATGAATTTTCTAAAGTGTAAAAACATACAAAAACATAGTAATATACTTATAAAATTATATGATATAAAACTATATATTATAATTATAAATATATAATATAATTATAAAACTTTGGATTACATGTATACTATATAATAAACATATATATTTGAAATCATAAGTAAAAACCTTAATAATTTGAAATCAAGTAGAAAGGAGTTTGAAATAATTTTGAAATCAATATGAAAATGAACCTGAAAACAGAATTTGAAAGTGCTAACCGGAGTTTTACATATTAACTAGACTCTATTATTTTGATAATCTCGAACTCTTGAAATCTTGATACTCATGAGTCTTAAATCTCCTTTGAGAACATGAATTCCTTAATATCTTGAATCTCTAAAACTATACAGTCTTCAAAAAAAAATTCCTATATATATTCTGGATAAAGATTTTAGTATATATTTTATAATCAATACTGTTAATAACTGAAACATGGTTGTTGTCATCAAAATTCCATTCTCTTAAAATTATATCATTGGATTTTGATATATCAAATGTTTTGGTTATCTTAAGGTAAAAACCATCCATGTCTAAATGTGGACTATTCTTTAGATTATCCATTTCTTTCAAAAAGGATTTCTAAAGTTAAGCAAGTTGTTTGTCATGTGAATTTATCACTGAAAGTATTCCAGACTGATCTAGGTGAATTTTGATTTGCTTCAATTGTGCTCGGGTCAGAACGAGTATATTTCCAGGTTAGGTATCGCTTGAAGCTTCAGAAGAGGAGCTGGAGTCGAGGCGTATACCCATGGTTACTGGTATTAGTTTATCCTGTTGCATGTATTAATTGATATGAATGTATGCTATGATGTTGTAATCACTTATGTATACAATTTTCTTTGAATAAAATATTGTTGTTATATTATATTTTGTTCATTCCGTAGTAAGACTCTGATCTTCTTATTCTTCTTTTCTAATATTTCTTTCTTCTCTCACCCTATAATTTCTTTCTCATAACTAGCTGCTTTTCTGTGCAATTTGAGTTATACGTTGTCAGATGTTGGCTTAAACTGTATGGAAAAAGTGGGTCGTTACAAGATTCTACCATTTTACCCTTTTTTGTCGGTCATAACCCATAACGGTTGACCGCAAACAACACCCACAAATATAATTAGGGTGCACCAATCTAATCACAAGTCGAGTGAGTAATACGAAAAGATGTCCCCAATAGACGTAGCTAGCCTCAGTGGACAGACATAGGCTCCTGTTTTAGTTATTTTAATTTTGACATAAGTGTCAAGGCTATCCATCATCATTCACTTATTTATTCCAACAAAAGTTCGTAATCAGCCACTTCATTCTTAAACTTCCTCTACGTACATAATTGTTATAGTGGTTCCAATATTTATAGAGAGTATGGCAATATACAGCGTTAGTCTCTTTAATAGCCAATCATCATTTAATACAATATGGTTATTTTATATTTATATAAGAACCACATATTTTCATTTTAAATTATTTCTAATAGAAAATATTTTGCAATAAAATAATATAGTAGAAATAGTTTTAACAAAAGTAGTTTTAAGTTAAAATAGTGCTACTTGAAAATATTTAGAATAAAATGATATATTTTCTTTTAAACCATTTGGACCTGATTTCAAATTCTCAAAATTTCACTTTAACCGTTTAAGATCTCATATTCAAATTTAAAAAAATTCAAATCATTTTAAATGTCACTTTATGGTCCATTCTAACATTAATTTCCGTTCAAAATCAGCTTCAATTCAACGGTTCAATCTAAATTTCCAATTTAAACATGTTATACTGTTTCAACTTAAATTCAAATTTCTAAACCCATTTCCATTAAATTGGTTCAAAAATTATAAATTATAATATTTAACATATTTACAGTAAATTGTTTTCAAATTTTAATTTCAAATTACGCATTTGGATTTATCCAGTTTCGGTGGATTCAATTTAAATTTTGATATCAACTTTTAAGACTAAATCCTATAATTTACTACATTATTTGAAAGTGCAATCTTCATCTAAAGACTTATTGGTTCTGATTTTGTTAAAAAAAATTGATGACATGTGTCCAGAAAAATATATCAACAGTGGCAAAAGTGAGTTCATACATATGTCACTCTTGTTTTCCTACAATAACATTACTTCAACCCACTTTTAGACATTTATAGTCTAAATCTTCGTTAATTAATACTAAAAAGTAACTGATCTGTAGTCGTTTTTAATGTACTTGCTAATATTATTGTCATTTACACTCTTCATTATCATTATTGTTATTACTATATTTGTTATACATTTCAAAAGAATTAATTTAATGCTTTTATGTCTAAGAAATTTTCTATATTAGTTTTAGAAAAATCTCATGTGTAGAATTAATATTCAAATCTTTTCATTCCTATATTTTTATCATCTATACGTTCAAATTTTCACTAATCACATGTATCTATTTGTAATGACATATATTTTACTACGGAATATTTAATTTATTCAAATATTTAAAAATGATTTATTTTAAGGATTAACGACTTGGAATTTATTTGATTTAAGGTTTTATGTGTAATTTATAATATAATTAAAAACGGGCTCGCAGCAGTGCGGTAGTTCGTAATATTACGTTTTGAACTTTAAACGAATGCATAGGATAAAATATAAGTCAGAATTCGTCGAAACAAGAAACATTTAAATCTATTGAACTATAATTTTCTAATGAAAGTGAAAAATCGAGATCTCATCTTGTAGATTTCGAGTTATGTCCAAATTAAATTTTCAGAAAGTCGCTATGGAATCATTTATAAACTAAACGTTCTATTTAATAAAATAAATAATATTTTTATAATAAATTAAATATCAATTCAACTTAGATTTCGAAATATCGAGTTATAAACCCAATTATGTTTATTTTGGAGTTGTATGATATTCTGTTCAGTTATATGTAATAATATTAATTTATTATTACTTAACTGAATTGTTTTTTAATTGAATTATATTTTATCAATTTAATTTAATATTAGAAAATATTTATTTTGTAAACGACCTCCGTTTTTAATGAAACCAATTTTATCAGATCCGTAATGTTCAATTATTGTAAGATTCCAAATTCAGGGTCAATCGAAGTTAAACGTTCATTGTAAACATATATGAATATAAAATCAATAATTTAAGCTCGAGCTAGTGCTATTTGAACAAACATACTCGGATTTCAACGAAACAAGTTTCGTTAGGACCATAATAACAAACCATAGCTGTATATCCAATTTCACCGCCAAAGGAGTTCGTATGTGTTCGTGCGAATTGATAAACGACGAATGGAGATAGCGGTTGAATAAACATCAATAAAACAAAATATGAAGCTTCACCTATAAACTAACCTACCCTAAAAATATCTCGCCTATAAGTACCCTACCCTAAGCCTAACATAACCAATCCCTATCAAACTATTAACAATTGGTGAAAGTCAACAACATGAAATTGTAGATTGGGTTGAGGCCGACACGCTGACCAAATTTCATGGCCAATGGTCACCTGAGGTGGTTTGAAATTGCCAAGAACAACGAACTGCACACTTTTGGATTTTATGGGTTTGCTTGCAAATGGTGCAGGGTTAGGTGATGGTATCAACTAGGAAGTTGGAGAGGGGAGGATTGCTTACAAGTTTCATGTTGGGACGGTGACCTAATATGGCCGGTGGTGGTGGTTGCGAGGTAAACGTGGGGGTTCATTATTTTGGAGCAGCGATCGGGTTCGGCCAATTTCTGGTCGGAGGAGCGAGATTCAGGCGAGGCGGCCAAACAAAAAGGTGGAAGGGGGTAAGGCGGCACGTCAAACCGTGGTTATGACATGTCAAACGAGGGTCAATAGGGGTTGGATTTTTTTTCTCACGAACAGATTTGGTTCGAGCTCAAAATTTGAGATATAGGCAACTGTAACAACCCGGAAAATCAGAACCAATTTAAAATTTTTATTTTGGCTATTTTATTGAATTTTGAATAGTTAAAATGATTTATTTTAAATAATAATGATTAAAAAATTTATTTAAATCGAAGTTATAATGAATATATTTATTTTAATTTTAGAAGGAATTAGAAATAGCGCGATAGTTTGAAAATTTAAATTCGAACTTTGATTGAATGTACAAGATTCGAAATAAATTGGATTTTAGGAAAACCAAAAATATTTAAATCTATTTAAAAGTATCTTTCCAATGAATCCGAAAAATTGAAATTTCATAGCAGGAATAAAAAGTTATGACCAGCTGAATATTCAGAATAGTCACTATGGAATTTAATATAGTGAAAATTAGGCTCGCATCCCTAAAACGAAACTTATTCACACCACATCCACCAAACTATTCATGCATTTCCGGTCCCTAAAATGAAGATGCCGCCCAAAAATTTTGGTCCCTTCTGCCTCCTGCTTCTCCCCCTTCGCCTTTTGCCATTTCGAATTAGAAAAAAATGCATCAGCCACTAAAAAAATAATCAAAAAATAGGAAATATTCCCAGAAGCGTTCGCCAAAAAAAAAGTTGCATACTTCTGTGCAACTATTGCCTATAGTAGCATACATATATGCATGTATTAATGTAGTGTATTTATGCTGAAAATATGGACCAATATACGCATACATGTATGCAACTATTACCAAATAACTGCATACATGTATGCATACAAAGTTGAACTGAGATTTATGTGTTACGAAATGTTGCATACATGAATGCAACTATTCCGTATATATGCATGCATGTGTGCAACAAATTTAAAAGGGACGACGGCTTCTGAATATGCGCATGAATGCATGCATGTATTTTGTACAAGAGCATAAATGTGTGCAACAATGTCTGAAAACGACGAATGGTTGAAAAAACAGGCCAAATTTGAACATATGCATAAAACGATGCATATATTGATGTTTAGCTGCATATATGTATGCATTTATACTGCAGTTTGGTGCAACACTGAAATATAAGCATGAATGTATGCAACTATGTACGAATTTTTGCATCTATTGAATGCAAAAATCTGTTGTTTCGCTGTTTTTGTGTTATTTTGGGTTTTGATGTGGTTTTTGATTGTTTTTCCACCTTAATTTTTTGGCATGAACGTGTTTTATTTTATAATGAATTTTCATGATTTTTTTATATATATTTTATATTATTTTAATATGTTTTTGAAAAATAAGGACCTAATTTACAATAAGTTTAGCACCGGATGTGAGCCTAATTGTGAAACTTAATACGGACCTATGAAAAACGGACCCTTTAATATAATATATAGCCCGTATAAATAACCATTTTGCAAACGACCTCCGTTTTCGACGAAACCACCTTGGTTGGATCTGGAATGTCAAATTATTGCAGGACTCTAATTTTCATGATTTTTGGAATTAATATGTGAGCGTGGCAAAAGAAAATGTGTTTTGACAATTTAAGTCAATTTGGATCGACCAGAAAGTAGCCATTTTTCAAATGTTCTCCATATTCGATGAAATTAATTTTGTTAGAACCGTATTTTCAAAACATAGCTAGATTTATTTTTAGGGAATTTTTGGAGTTAGTCTGTAGCCCCGGTAAATTAAAATGTACAATCGAATTAAATAATAAAATGTATTATTGTTAAATTTAAAGAAAAGTGGACTGAAATAGTTAGATGGCTAATGAGATCTAGTCCATTGTGTTTGGAACAGGGGTAATTATCTAGGGGCAATAGTCATTGGGCCTCGTTTGGAGTCTGGCCCGACAAACAAATAATTTATAAATTAAAATTAGATTAAATAGTGTATATATATATATATATAAGAATTCCTTTTTGTCGTATCTATTCAAACCCTCATCGCCTCCAAATCGATGGTGACTATTTCTCGAATGTTCCCCCTCAAATAACTTTTAATCCATTCAACAAAATCGGACACTCCTTTAGGGAATTTTGTAGAGCTCTCTATCCTCTTCAATTCCATACCCGATTTGCCCCTATTGTTGCGTGTTTCTCGAAATTGGAGGCCCCGAAGCCATGCCACATCGCACGCCCTAGCGCCCACCACCGACGATCGATCGGGACATCGCCACCACCAAACGGAGCGCCGCTCCTAGCCCTACAGCGTGGCCTATTCTGATCGACGCCACGTGTCTCGTGTCGCGCGCCAAATCGAACCCTAGGTTTGAACCTGGGTTTAGAACTTTCGGATTTATTTTTGAAGGAGGTTAACCTTTTTTTAGTTAACTTTAAAATTATCGTGAAACTTTGAAAATACACAAATTTTTGATATGATGTCGAAATCTGATGAAATAGGAAGCATCGGAACTGTAAATTCGAGATCTACATTTCAGAAGAGACCACAGAATTTTTGGAGCACTCTACAATTTTAGAAGAAATAAAAAGCGATGTGAGATTTCTGAATCCGAATTAAATAAATAAAATTATATTAAGTTGCAGAGGAGTTTAGAAACTCCCGACAACCGTCGTCCATAGACCATGGACGACTTGATTGTATTATGATGTGGAGTTGGTTGATTTTTGGTGGTTAATTGTGAATGAAATGAAATCGACCGTGTTTGTGGAAAATTCAATTGTGTAGAGAAAAAAATTGTATTAGGAAAAATAAAACCCTTGTATTGCTACAAGGCCTTATTAGTGCGAGGATCCGTACTAGGGATGGTGCCGGTTTTAATTACCATGCCGTTATGCTGCCAAAATTTTCTGAAATATTTGTGTGTTGTGAAATATTCATGTTATGATATAAAATTGTTTAAACAAAAAAATTAGATTTTTATTGTATATAAAAACAAAAATAAACATTGTGACATAAAAAATGATATACATTTTTAATATAATGAAACATTAAAAATAGACATTGTTATAAAAAAATGCGTTTATATTGAAATATACATTTTTAATGTAATGCAATATTAAAATTAGATATTGTCATAAAAATGTGTTTATATTGAAATATACATTTTTAATGTAATGCAACATTAAAAATAGACATTGTTATAAAAAAGTGTGTTTATATTGAAATATACATTTTTAATGTAATGCAATATTAAAAATAGATATTGTTATAAAAAATGTGTTTATACTGAAATACACATTTTTAATGTAATGCAACATTAAAAATAGACATTGTTACAAAAAAATGTGTTTATATTTAAATATCCATTTTTAATGTAATGAAACATTAAAAAAATAACATTGTTAAATAAAAATGTATTCACACTGGATTTTACATTTTTAAGGTATATGAAACATAAAAAAATTAACATTGTTATAATAAAAATATTTTACGTTGAAATTTACATTTTTATGTAAATGAACCTTTTAAAATAGTATTATAATAATAAAAAAATTTACATTGAAAATATCATTTCTAGTGTAAATGAAACATTAAAAATATATTCACTTTGAAATTTACATTTTTATTGTAACTGAAGCATTAAAAATTTATTCACTTTGAAATTAACATTTTTATAGTAAATGAAACATTAAAAATGTATTCACTTTGAAATTTACATTTTTAATGTACATGAAACATTAAAAATGTATTCACTCTAAAATTTATATTTTATTGTAAATGAAACATTAAAAATAACCATTCATATATAAAAATGTATTTGCTTTGAAATTTATATTTTAAGGTACATAAGACATGAATAAAAAGATTTCATTTTTAATGTAATAAAAGAAATGAACAAAAAGATTTCATTTTTAATGTAATAAAAGAAATGAATAAAAAGATTACATTTTTAATGTAAATAATGATTCAATTACAATATTCATTTTGATAAAAATGTTCTCACATTAAAAATCACATTTTAATGTAAAGTACGAACCATTACCAAAAATCACATTTTTAATGTAAAGTATGAATCACTAGCAATATTCATTTTGATAAAAATGTTCTTACATTAAAAATCACATTTTAATGTAAAGTATGAACCATTACCAAAAATCACATTTTTAATGTAAAGTATGGATCATTAGCAATATTCATTTTACAAATGAAAGAGCTAAACATTAAAAATTTACATTTTTAATGTAAAGAGGATTGATAAAAATATTTATAGTTTAATGAAAGGTTAAACATTAAAAATTTACATTTTTAATGTAAAGAGGATTCATATAAAAAGATTATGATTTAATGAAAATGTGTATGACATAAAAAATTACATTTTAATGTAATATATGATTTCACATAAAAGAAATCAATGTTGAAATGAAAATGGTTTGAAATTGTTGGAAACAGCGCCAGGGCCATGTAATGACCTGAAGCATCGTTAAATTAAAATGGCTATTTTTATATAAATAAAAATAGCGATAAATCGTTATAAAATATCATAAACGATATGGAATGAAAATAATTGATTTAAATTATATATTTCGAGAATTATTTGAAAATGCCAAGTCAAATCTCATTTCAAATAATTATACGACGATTGGAAGTCGAAGATTTGAAGACGGTGATTGAAGACCGGGGATCTTCACATCGAATGGATGACTACGGATGCCTTTGATTGGAATTATTGCCTTGAAAGGGTTACAGTGGTAGTTGTCCGGACGTACTTGTTGATCGTCCGGATTTACGAGAGACTCTCTTCCGTATTGGATATATGGAACGAGGAACAAGGTGTCTTCAGTTTCGTTCAGACCCAGAACAGACTTGTAAATGGATGTACGTCTGACAATGGATTTTATTCTGTGGTGATTGATTTCTATTTAATATATATCTGTTTGGTGGTGGAGAATTCATTCTCTTGCTTAACACCCTTCTCTGAGACGTACGAGCTCAGAGGTTATATGTTGATAGATATCAGCCGCATGGCGTGAATTGTCAGTGTGACATGCCAAGATGCAAATAATCAAGGCTTATTATTAAAAAGCAGAGCGTTATGGTTGATGATCAAAGCACAGCTTTATTTAGCATAGCTTTGTGTACAGCGTTACGTCGCGAGTCTTACACCCCGGTATGAACTAGAAACGGGAGAGGGACCCCGGGGAGGACATGCGTTTCTTTCTAGCTAGAAGTGGTGTCATGGTATGGAGCCCAGACATTTTTACTTATATGGATGATGGAAAGCGAGGTACCTCGGATTTGAGTCCCTAGCGGCTCTTTATTTACGCCCCATAGGGTGGGGAAACGTATTGTTCAGGCATTACTAATCCACTAACATATTTGTGGACTAGCCCTGGCACTCTTAGGTGCAGTTGCGACTGATCCTGAGACATGGTAGGCTAAATTATCTCGAATTCGGTAAGGACAATCCCTTGCCTTGGTTCATGATGGAAATCCAACTTCAAATACGATCCTTGGTTTTGATTGTAAACCTATATTTGTGGACATAGTATATGGTAGCTATGCCATATATGATTGATACATTATGATTGAATTGATTTTGCAACATATATACACTAATAATAATATCAAATCCGTTTTTATCGTATCAAGCATTTTTGACCATTATAAGGTAAAGCTCTATCCTCCGGTTTGCGTTGTATTGTGTGATGGGACTTGAGTCTTATAATGGTTTCATATTTCTAAAAAGCATTGCATTGTTTAACGATTTAGTATATTTATGCACTAGTGATCCAATGGAGTAAACCCGTTCCGCATTAGCGGCATGGTCCTGTGATTAGCCTTATTTTTAAATAGGTTATATAAGATTTCTCATACCAGTCCCATGACCGACTCATAGTTTGTTTCGCTTTGCAAACTTGGGTGCCCTCTTTTCCACACAGGCAGCCTTGTATTCAGCTTTTAGCAGACTCATCCTGGATAGCTATGGAGATGAAGATGGATTCTACCATTTCTATTATGCTGTTCAGACTTCATTTAGTATATTATATTTGATTCCGCTGCAGACATTTTATATTAAGATGAGAACTGTATTATGTACTAAGTATTATCATATTATGTTGTGTAACTTTGATGATATATTATTCCTAGTGTGATTTGATGTACTTCATCTGCTGTAATTCTATATTTCTGTTCTGTTGTTATTGTTTATGTGTAATATTCCAATGATTATCCTTGCTTTCATACTGTGAGAGTTTGAGGTCATCACAGTTGGTATCAGAGCTAGGTGAATAACTCATTATAGATAGGATCACTAATGTCCTAGAATGAGTAAAGCAGAATAAAATACACCCCTATAGATTCATGAACATTTAAATATATGTCTCTATGTTTTACAATATCTTTAATGTTGGCCTGACTCTTTGTCTGCTATTTGCAGACATAGTAGAAAATGAGTGGCATAAACAGAAGAAGTAATTCTATGGTTCGACAATCTAATGAGCCAATCGTGCTCCCACAGCCAGAACCCAATCTAGAAGCTCTAGTAAAGAAGTATCAAAATCTGGGTGGAGTACAATTCTCAGGCAAAGAATTCGTGATTGAAACACAAGCGCGGATGCGTTCTGCTAAGAGAATTTTTGAAGGCTTAAAGTTGAGAGATGATCATAAAAGATTACTGACATCTTGGGCACTCAAAGACGAAGCTCTAATCTGGTGGGAAACTGTTACTGAGGAAAATCCAGAAGGTAATATTACCTGGGATAGATTTAAAGAAATTTTCAAAGAAAGATTTATTCCTCCAGAAGCAACTGAGTGACTATATGATGAGTTTTACAATCTGAAACAAGGAGATATGACCATCCAAGAATATCGGAATGAATTTAATGAACTTTCTTGCTTTGCCCCAGAACTAGTTTGAGATCCTACAAGGAAGAATCTGATATTTATCAAAGGACTTCAAAAGAAATATGAAGGTAAAGTACTCGCTCATCTGAACCTTCCTTTTTCTAAGACGATACAAATGGCTTATCGCTATGAGTATATTGATAAGCAACATGGTTGGGAAGATGAAGAGGAAGGCAGCTCTAGCAGTAAAAGGAATTTTGAAATTGATAGCCCTGAGGCAAGTACGAAGCCTGAGGTCATTAAAAAGCCTAAAGTCAGTCAGAAAAAGGTAAAGATGGTCGTATGTCTCAAGTGTAATAAGCAAGAGCATTCGATAAGAAATTGCAAATTGTCGAAGAAACAAAGGAAGAATGGATCTAAATCCAATAAGAAGTCCCAAGAGAATAGAGAATGCAATATTTTCCATAAGTTAGGTCATATAAGTAGAGACTGCTGACTTTTGAAACAGATCAAAGAAGCTCAAGTCAATAAAGTGGCAGAAGCTCCAGCACCTTCAGCTAAAGAGCAAAGGCCAGATGTTTTGGAAGGGACCCTTACGGTCAACAATATTCCAGTTAAAGTATTCTTCGATAAAGGCGCATCACAAAGCTTTATTTCAAGTAATACAGTTAAGGAGTTGAAGTTAAAACTAAGGAACCTTAAGGAATCGGTTAGAGTTCATAATCAGATAGAAGGTTCTCTTATTCTCAGTATATATTATAGAGTGTCTATTTCCTTTTCCCGTTACCAGTTTTCTTTTAATTTGATCGTTATGGATTTCTCTGAATTTGACATCATTCTCGGGTTGAGCTGGTTAACCAATATGAAGCCGAAGTTAAATGTGTAGAAAGAGTTGTTAGAATTAAAATGAAGCTTGCCAATGTTGTTATACCTTGTGTAGGCTCAGATTCTAGCATAAAAGAATTTTGGGCCGCTCTTGAGGTTTCTCCCACTGCTACTGAAGATATTCATGTTGTTAAGAATTATGCGGATGTGTTAAAGAAGTTGATAGCTTACCTCCGCGGAGGGAAATTAACTTCAGAATCATTCTAATTCCGAATGTGAGGCCAGTTGTGCATCATATTCGAAGAATGACATGGAAAGAGAAAGAAGAGTTGGGCAATCAAACTAAACAGCTTTTATGGAAAGGTCTGATCAGGCCTTGCTTTTCAAATTGGGGTGCAACAATGGTGTTTGTTCCAAAGTCAGACAGTACTCTTAGATTATGTGTTGATTACCGAGACCTCAACAAGAAGACACTCGAGAATAAGTATCCATTGCCCCGTATAGATGATTTATTAGATCGTTTGAATGGAGCAAAAGTGTTTTCTAAAATGGACCTAGCTACAGGTTTTCATCAACTGTGAATTGCTGGATAATGTGTTCCTTTGACAGCTTTCAGAGATCCAAATATATTTTATGAGTGGTTAGTAATGTCGTTCGGCTTATGCAACGCTCCTGCTTATTTTGTCGATTTAATGAACAGAGTATTTCAGGATGTTTTGAATAAATTTACCCTGGTTTTCATTGACGACATCTTAATCTTCTCTAAGCCAACTAACAAGCATGAAAAGCATTTGGAAAAAGTTTTGAAAATTCTGAGAAAGAATGTATTAAAGGCCAAATTTTCTAAATGCATATTCTGGCAAGAAGAAGCAAAATTCCTCGGTCATGTAGTATCGAAGGAAGGAATTTCAGTGGATCCTAGCAAAATCACAGCCATTCAAGATTCGAAGCAGCCTAGCACTCCTACAGAAGTCAGAAGTTTCCTAGGATTGGCTGGTTATTACCGGAAATTCATTAAATATTTTTCGAAACTATCTTGTCCATTAACGAAGCTTATAAAGAAGCACACAAAGTTTAATTGGACACCGGAATGTGAGGCAGCTTTCCAAGAGCTGAAATTGAGATTGACTACTGCTCCAGTGTTGACTATTATTGATGGCAATCAAGATTTGAAAGCTTGGACAGATGCTTCTATTGAAGGTATTGGTGCGGTATTAGTGCCAAGAGACAAAGTAGTTTCTTATGCTAGCCGTCAATTGAAGCCACAAGAGAAAAGATATCCTACTCATGATCTTGAGTTATTGGCCATCGTGTTTGCTTTAAAGATATAGAGGCATTATCTTTTGGGTGAGAAGTTCGAATTATATACAGATCATAAATCTTTGAGGTATTTGTTCACCCAAAGGGACTTGAATTTGAGGCAGCAATGTTGGTTAGAATTTCTTGTGTCTTATGATATAGACATCTTATATACTCCAGGAAAGCCAATGTTGTAGCCGGTGCGCTCAGCAAAAAGAATGCTGTCGTCACCAATCTTATCATCGCCAATCATATCATTACACCTTTATTGATTGACAAAATCTCTACTCTTCAGAAGTATGATGAATTTATACATAGAATTATTAAAAGAGTTCGGGAAGGTGAACCCTCAATTTTTCAAATTGATAACAATGGAATTCTGAGGTTATAAGGCCAAATTTGTGTTCCGAATAACCCTGAGCTTAGAAGAGATGTAATGGATGAATGTCACAAATCCAAGCTTTGTATTCATCCAGGGGTGAGTAAGATGCATCATGATCTCAAGCGCACATTATGGTGGAAATCAATGAAAAGAGACATTTTCATTTATGTCAAAAGGTGTTCTACTTGCCAGCAAATCAAGAGTGATCAGCAAAAACCTACGGGCCTGTTACAACCACTAAAAGTTCCAAGTTGGAAGTGGGATCAAATATCCATGGATTTTATTGATGGCTTGCCCCGAACCAGGAAAGGTAATGACAGTATTTGGGTGGTCGTAGACCGTTTCACGAAGTCTACCCATTTTATTCATGTCAAATCGACTAGGACAGCTCAAAGTTTGGAAAAAATTCATTTCAAAGAAATTGTCAGACTACATGGAGTTCCCAGTAGCATTGTTAGTGACTGCGATCTGATATTCGCTAGTAAATTCTGGGAAGCATTCCAAGAAGAGCTGGGGACAAAATTAAATCTGAGCACCGCATATCATCCTCAAACAGAAGGCCAGACCGAGAGGGTGAACTGTATACTGGAAGACTTGTTGCGGGCATGTATTCTTGAATTTTGCGGATCGTGGGAAGATCACTTGCATTTGGTTGAGTTCTCTTATAATAATAGTTACCAAGCAAGCTTAAAAATGTCGCCATTCGAAGCATTGTATGGCAGGCCATGTAGATCTCCCGCATGTTGGGTAGAACCAGGCAATAGACTAGTATTGGGTCCCGACATGATTCGCGAAGCTTCGGATAAAGTTGATTTCATTAAGAAGCGATTACTAGCAGCTCAGAGCCGACAGAAAAGTTATGCAGATTCAAGAAGAAGGGATTTAGAATTTTCTGTTGGTGATTATGTATACTTGAGGGTTTCCCCATTGAGTGGAGTAATTCGTTTCGGGAAGACGGTGAAGTTGGCTCCTAGATTCATTGGTTCATTTCATATTCTATAAAGAATTGGAACTCCCGCTTACAGGTTTCAGTTGCCTGATTGGTTGTCAGGGGTACATGATGTATTCCACGTGTCTCAACTTCGAAATCATGTACATGATCCAGACTTGATTGTGGAGGAAGCTGCACAGCAATATTTGGAGATTACCCCGAGCTTAGCAGTAAGAAGGGAGCCGGTAAAGATAATTAGCAAAGATACCCGAGTTTTGAGGAACAGAAGAATTTACTTAGTCAAAGTGCAGTGGAGCGGAGATCCTAGAGGTTGTACATGGGAGACTGAGGATAGCATCAAACAAGCTTATCCCCAGTGCGGAGTGGATTTCTCTGACTAGCTCTAGCGCAAGGTACATTTACAATGTTTTACATTTTCCGTTTTGTTTCCTACTTTATCGTTGTTTCCTTTTCGGGGATGAAAAGTTTTTAAGTGGGGGAGATTGTAACAACCCGGAAAATCAGAACCAATTTAAAATTTTTATTTTGGCCATTTTATTGAATTTTGAATAGTTAAAATAATTTATTTTAAATAATAACGATTAAATATTTTATTTAAATCAAAGTTAGAATGAATATATTTTATTTTAATTTTAAAAGAATTAGAAATAAACCGGCAGTTTGAAAATTTGAATTCGAACTTTGACTGAATGTACAGGATTCAAAATAAATCAGATTTTAGGAAAACCAAAAATATTTGTATCTATTTAAAAATATCTTTCAAACGAATCCAAAAAATTGAAATTTCGTAGCGAGAATAAAAAGTAATGGCCAATAGAATATTCAGAATAGTCGCAATGGAATTTAATATAATATATAGCCCGTAGAAATAGCCAGTTTGTAAACGACCTCTGTTTTCGACGGAACAACCCTGGTTGGATCCAGAATGTCAAATTATTACAGGATTCCAATTTTCATGATTTTTGTAATTAATATGTGAGCGTGGAAAAAGAAAATGTGTTTTGACAATTTCAGTCAATTTGGATCAACCAGAAAATAGCCATTTTTCAAACGGTCTCCAAATTCGACACAATTAATTTTGTTAGAACTGTATCATCAAAACATAGCTAGATTTATTTTTTGGGAATTTTTTGTGTCAGTCTATGGCCCCGGTAAATTAAAATGTATGATCAAATTAAATAATAAAATGTTTTATTATTAAATTTAAATAAATGTGGACTGAAACAGTCGAATGGTAGAATGAGACCTAGTCCATTGTGTCCGGAACAGGGGTAGTTAGCTAAGGGCAACAGTCGTTGGGCCTCATTTGGAGTCCGAGCCAATAAACAAATAATTTATAAATTAAAATTAAATTAAATAGTATATATATATATATATTAAAATAAGAATTCCTTTTTGTCGTATTTGTTCAAACCCTCGTCGCCCCCAAATCAATGGCGGTTGTTGCTCGAATGTTCCCCCTCAAATAACATTCAATCCATTCAACAAAATCGAACACTCCTTTAGGGAATTCTGTAGAGCTCTCCATCCTCTTCAATTCCATACCCGATTTGCTCCTATAGTTGCGTGTATCTCGAGATTGGAGGCCCCAAAGCCACGCCGCATCGCATTCCCTAGCGTGCCCCACCAACGATCGATCGGGACACCGCTACCACCAAAAGGTGCGCCGCTCGTAGCCCTACAGTGTGGCCTATTCTGATCGACGCCACGTGTCTCGTGTCGCACGGCAAATCGAACCCTAAGTTCGAACCTAGGTTTAGAACTGTCAGCTTTGTTTTTGAAGAAGGAGGTTAACCTTTTTTTATTTAATTATTTTATTAATTAAATTTAAAATTATTGTGAACCTTTGAAAATACACAACTTTTTGATATGATGTCGAAATCGTATGAAACAGGAAGCATCGGAACCGTAAATTCGAGATCTACATTTCAGAAGAGACCGTAGAATTTTTGGAGCACTCTACAATTTTCGAAGAAATAAAAAGCAATGTGATATTTTTGATTTCGAATTAAATAAATAAAATTATATTAGGTTGCAGATGGAGTTTAGAAGCTCCCGACACCCGTCGTCCACAGACCATGGACGACTTGATTGTATTGTGATGTGGAATTAGTTGATTTTTGGTGGTTGATTGTGACATAAATGAAATTGATCGTGTTTGTGGACAATTCAATTGTGTAGAGAAAAAAAATTTGTATTAGGAAAAAAAACTTGTATTGCTGCGAGGCCTTATTAGCGTAAAGTGCCGTACTAGGGACGGTGCCGGTTTTAATTACCCTGCCGTTATGCTGCCGAAATTTTCTGAAATATTCATGTTATGATATAAAAATGTTTAAACAATAAAAATTAGATTTTTATATTATATTGAATTAAAATAAACATTGTGACATAAAAAATGTGTTTATATTGAAATATACATTTTTAACGTAATGCAACATTAAAAATAGACATTATTATAAAAAAATGTGTTTATATTGAAATATACATTTTTAATTTAACGCAATATTGAAAACAGATATTGTCATAAAAAAACGTGTTTATATTGAAATATACATTTTTAATGTAATGCAACATTAAAAATAGACATTGTTATAAGAAAATGTGTTTATATTGAAATATATATTTTTAATGTAACGCGATATTAAAAATAGATATTGTCATAAAAAATGTGTTTATATTTAAATATACATTTTTAATGTAATGCAACATTAAAAATAGACATTGTTATAAAAAAAATGTGTTTATATTGAGATATACATTTTTAATGTAACATTAAAAAAATAACATTGTTAAATAAAAAAATGTATTCACATTGGATTTTACATTTTTAACGTATATGAAATATAAAAAAATAAACAATGTTATAATAAAAATGTTTTACATTGAAATTTACATTTTTATATAAATGAACCTTTTAAAAAAAGCCATTACAATAATAAAAATGTTTACATTGAAAATATCATTTCTTATGTAAATGAAACATTAGAAATGTATTCACTTTGAATTTACATTTTTATTGTACATGAAACATTAAAAATGAATTCACTTTGAAATTCACATTTTATTGTAAATGAAACAGTAAAAATGACCATTGTTATATAAAAATGTGTTTGCTTTGAAATTTACATTTTTAAGGTAAATCAGACATGAATAAAAAGATTTCATTTTTAATGTAATAAAAGAAATGAGTAAAAAGATTTCATTTTTAATGTAATAAAAGAAATGAATAAAAAGATTTCATTTTTAATGTAATAGAGAAATTAATAAAAAGATTACATTTTATTTTATGTAAGATAGAATGTTTAAAAGACCTAATTTGAATAAAATTATGTTTACATTAAAAATATTTCATTTTTAATGTATAGAAGAATCATACAAAAAGATTCAAAATTTATTATTTGGAAATATGTTGTAACATTAAAAATTACATTTTAATGTAAATAATGATTCATTTACAATATTCATTTTGATAAAAATGTTCTTACATTCAAAATCACATTTTAATGTAAAGTATGAACCATTACCAAAAATCACATTTTTAATGTAAAGTACGAATCATCAGCAATATTCATTTTGATAAAAATATTCTTACATTAAAAATCACATTTTAATGTAAAGTATGAACCATTACCAAAAATCACATTTTTAATGTAAAGTATGAATTATTAGCAATATTCACTTTTGAAATGAAAGAGTGAAACATTAAAAATTTACATTTTTAATGTAAAGAGGATTGATAAAAATATTTATAGCTTGATGAAAGGTTAAACATTAAAAATTTACATTTTTAATGTAAAGAGGACTCATATAAAAAGACTATGATTTAATGAAAATGTGTATGACATTAAAAATTACATTTTAATGTAGTATATGATTTCACATAAAAGAAATCAATGTTGAAATGAAAATGGTTTGAAATCGTCGAACGATTTAATATATATATATATATATATATATATATATATGTATGTATGTATGTATGTATTTATGTATGTATGTATACGTATATATAAACTGAAATAAAACAAATCGTGCAGCTGCAGTTTGCGATTTGGAATCGTAACTTCAAACGATTATACCAAGAGATCCGACCGTCGGATTTTCCCAAAACTGGAACCGTTTGGTTCGCTTTGGAAAGATCTTTCCAATGATATAAAATTTTCTAAGATCCAACAGTTAGATTTTGAGAAATGTGTAAATCATTTTTTTATGAAAACAGCGCCAGGGCCATGTAATGAACTGAAGCATCGGTAAATTAAAATGGCTATTTTTATATAAATAAAAATAGCGATAAATCGTTGTAAAATATTATAAACGATATGGAATGAAAGAATTATTTTAATTATATATATTCGAGAATTATTTGAAAAGGCCGAGTTAAATCTCATTTCAAATAATTATATGACGATTAGAAGTAAAAGATTTGAAGACGGTGATCGAAGACCGGCGATCTTCACATCTAATGGATGACTACTGATGCCTTTGATTGGAGTTGCTGCCTTAAAAGGGTTATAGTGGTTGTTGTACGAACGTACTTGTTGATCATCTGGATTTGTGAGAGCCTCTCTTCCATATTAGACATATGGAATGGGGAATAAGGTGTCTCCGATTTTGTTCAGACCCAGAACGGACTTGTAAATGGATGTATGTCTGACATTGGATTTTATTCTATGCTGATTGATTTCTATTTAACATACATACATATATATATATATATATCTGTTTGGTGGCGGAGAATTCATTCTACTTCTTAACACCCTTCTCTGAGACGTACAAGCTTAGATGTTATATATTGATAGATATCAGTCGCATGGCATGAATTGTCAGTGTGACATGCCAAGATGCAAATGATCAAGGCTTATTGTTGAAAAGCAGAGCATTGTGGTAGATGATCAAAGACAAGCTTTATTTAGCATAGCTTTATGTATAGCGTTACTTCACGAGCCTCACACTCTTATATGAACCAGAAACGGGAGAAGGACCCTAGGGAGGACATGCGTTTCTTTCTAGCTAGAAGTGGTGTCATGGTATGGAACCCAGACATTTTTACTTATGTGGATGATGGAAAGCGAGGTACCTCGGATTTGAGTCCCTAGCGGCTCTTTATTTACGCCCCATAGGGCAGGGAAACATATTGTTCAGGCATTGCTAATCCACTAACATATTTGTGGACCAGCCCTAGCGCTACTAGGTGCAGTTGCGACTGATCCTGAGACATGGTTGGCTAGATTGTCTCGAATTCGGTAAGGACGATCCCTTGCCTTGGTTTATGATGGAAATCCAACTTCCAATACGATCCATACGGTTTTGATCGTAAACCTAAATTTAGTGACATAGTATATGGTACCTATGCCGTCTATGATTGGTACATTATGACTGAATTGTTTTTGCAACATATATACACTAATAATAATACTAAATCCGTTTTAATCGTATCAAACATTTTTGACCATTATAAGGTAAAACTCTATCCTCCTGTTTGTATTGACCATTGTGTGATGGGACTTGAGTCTTATAATTGTTTTATTTTTCTAAAAAGCATTGCGTTTTTTAACGATCTACTTTATTTATGCACTGGCAATCCAATGGAGTAAACCCATTCTGCATTAGCGGCACGGTTTTTTGATTAGCCTTATTTTTAAATAGATTATATAAGATTTCTCATACCAATCCCATGACTGACTCGTAGTTTGTTTCACTTTGCAAACTCGGGTGCCCTCTTTTCCACACGGGCAGCCTTGTATTCAGGTTTTAGTAGACTCATTCTGGATAGCTATGGAGCTGAAATGGATTCTACCATTTCTATTATGCTGTTCATACTTCATTTAGTATATTATGTTTGATTCCGCTGTAGACATTTTATATTAAGTTGAAAACTGTATTATGTACTAAGTATGATCCTGTTATGCTGTGTAACTCTGATGATATATTATTCCCAGTGTAATTTGATGTACTTTATCTACTGTAATTCTATATTTTTGTTCTGTTGTTATTGTTTATGTGTTATATTCCCATGATTATCCTTTCTTTTGTACTATGGGAGTTCAAGGTCATCACAGTGACAATGATTGATGTAGGTGGCAGTGGTTAACAATGGAAGAGGAAGGAAATTATAAAGGTTAATGATTTTATTAATTAAATTAATGTATTTAAAAGTTTGAATAGTTAGATCTCGCCTGTATGAGCTCAGAATTTGACGAAACGAGTTGCTATGGAATTCTGACGAAGAATACTACATGTGCAAACTGATTAGGATGAGATATGAGCTATCTGGAATTTTGAGTTAAATTAAACCCGCGTTTAATTTAATTTAAAACGATCGTTACTACAACAGTCAAAAAAGATTGTAAGAACTCTTTTGATTCAACTTGAAAGTTATTATAATTGTCAACTGATTATATATTGATTGCTAGTGGTTGCTTTATTGCTTCGTGGGTGATGGATGTTTATTAAAGTTTTATTTATACTGTTTATATACGTATAAGCGTTAATAGTTATAACGCTTATGATTTTACCGTTGTTTGATGGATGATTACTTTTTGATTGTTATTATAATTGTTCACACAAGTTAACACCATGAATATGAAATAATTTGGGAATTGATTGAGTCTCTTTCCATTGGAGTTTTAAATAAATAATATATTATTTAAGTGAAATAAAGCGTGAAAATGGAAAATGGATTTTTATATCCAAAACGATTTAAAAATGAAATTGTGATGATTTCAAACAACTATTGAAAAGATTGAAATGGATTTGAAAGAATTTTAAATTGGAAATAACTTGTTCTAATTTAAAATAGAATTTGAACAGTAAATTCAAAATTGAATTTGAGTTAGATATGTAAACGATGTTTTTAACCCAAATTGATTACTTCAAACACCTTATATGTTTTTTAAATGGATTTTTACAAAGTTTGAATTTCAAAAGATTTAATTTTAAAAAATATTACTATTTTAATACAATAATAATAGACAATTCAATTTTGATTTATAATTGAATTTGAAGTTGGAATCGCTTTTAAACGAGTTTATAAACGTTTTATGTAACATCCCATAATTTAATACATCATAATTGTACTATATAAACAATAAAATGAACATTATATAATTAAATATTCATAATTAATAGAAACCGACTTTGCTGTTGCGTTTGTCTCAGAATTCTAGTTCAAATAAACCTCGAGTTTACATGAATCAGATAACATATAAAGAAGATATGAGCTTTCAAAGTTGAAATAACATTTTGAAATTCAAATAGCGAAATTAACGCACGAAGCAACGGTCTGGGCCGACCCCGCCTATACCTGGGTCGACCACTGAGTCGACCCATGTCTAAGGTGGGGTCGACCCATGGTTTGACATGGTAGGTGGTGGGCCAACCCACACGCATGCAGGACAGATTCTGAGTTTTGAATTTGGACTTTTTTACATATAAGGTTCATGGGTTGGGTTGTATGGTTGGATTTGAAAACCTAAAATCTAACGGTATGGAATTATTCTAGGTAGTCTATATAAAGGCTAGCACTCTCATTGTTTTCTACACACAAACTATTCTTCATTTCTTCTTTCTCCAATCCTATATTCTGAATTAAAACATGAAGATAATGAGATGTTGCCTTAGCCTAGATTAGAAAGGACATCTCTTATTCTTCTACTATAAATCTAAAAAGGTTATTTCTTCAAAAATCGGCATATAAAAGAGATTTTTTCTGTACTTCAATCCAACAATGTGAGTTAGGTTATTTTTAGATTTGATAATTAAACAATAATTTGGACAGTAAATAAATCTGAATCTGAGATTATACATGTTTATATATTGTAATTTTATTATTTCATAACTATTCAGTTTTAAGTTGTTATATAATACATGTATATTATATTATCCTTTTTCTTGCCTTGTTTACAGTATTTTTCCTATTTTATTCAATTTATGTGTTTTTGAATTATATCTATGTCTTTCTCATTTTCCTTTTATCTTGCGATATTCCTAGGCTATCTAATGCTTAGGCTATTCATAATGGAATTATGCAATTGGGATAATAATTGGAATAACATAAATTGACAGTAAAATGGAGAAGTTAGGTATATTGAACATGAAACCCAAGGAATGTAAAAATTTGGGATAATATGAAAACATGTTAGGATGAACTTAATTAAATAATTAAGTAGTACATGTTGGAAGAACTAGATGTATTTAAGTAAAATGAGTAACTTAATCTATACATGTCCATACATCCGGACAGGTGCTTATTGGGGGAAGGTGTTGTGCAAAAAATAACATTTATAGGGAATGTCATTTTACAACCATGCTTATTAATAAACTTAAACCTGCTAAGTTATTACTTGATTAATAAGCGAAGAGGTCCCACGGTCTTATTATTAGTATCCGGTTTTGGGACTCTTAAAATCCTATGGTGGGGGCACAAGCCTTGGGGGTTGGCTTGTGTCAAATTGTGTGGATCCAATATCAGTCAATATCCCTATTGGTATCTTAGAGAGGGGCCTCGCACTAAGAGGGGGCCAGGGCATGGTTTACTAATCTAGATTGTAAAAGGTTCAAGCGGAAGGTGGGTACGGGCGCGTTTTGGCAAAGTCATGAGCGTGCATGGGTCCGATTAGGAGAAACTAAGTTGTTGTAACACCAACAAATAGGCATGTGTCCTATAAGTCGTTAGGTTAGGGACCGATACACCCTACTACCGGGGCTGACTCAGGATATTTGTGTAGTAGGGAGCCGATCACATGGGTAGTAATTAGGGTAACACCTAATCTTGACAGTTTACTAGTGATGCAGTATTTTATTTCTTGGAATATGAATGAGAAGCATACATGACATTTACCCTATTTCTTTATCATATTATCTCGTACTCGTTTATTTTACTATAGTTTCATGTTTAGCATTGTTTACCTATCTTGTTACTTTTTATCTTATCATATTGCTGAAAATCACTAGAGCTCTCCAGACTTTATGTCTGACCTATTTTGTTTTGTTCTTTCTCTTCCTTGCCCCCTCTTCAGGTTCTCAGGCTGGTAGTCAGCAGCAATTAGGATTTATTTTCAGCTTGGATCGGGACTTATGTCTTTTTAAAAGGGATATAGTTTTACATTTTTGTACTCTAATGTTTGGCATTATAAGACAGATGGTGTCATTTGAAGTATTTGGTATTTGACGACGTAACTAGTTTGGAACAATGTTTTTCTTTTAACAACAAAATTAATTTTTCCGCTGCATATTTACATCTATCTTGTGAATTTTAGTTGCTGTTTACCTATTACGCTTCAAGAAACTTAATGCATTCTCTTATGACTGACATTAACGGACGTGAGGTGTCACATTTTATAAAATATATTCCAACTGAATCAAAGGAGTTTTATTTTAAATAAAAATATGGTTTGAATGGAATGTGTTGCGCAACGACAGTTCGCGAATTTCGACCATAGACTTCAAACGAGCATAACTAATGCAATTTAAGTCGAATTTCCCCAAAATGAAAAAAAATTGTTTTTAATTGATAGTAGCTTTCAAATGAAATAGTAAATTTAGGATTTCAACTTATGGATTTCAAGTTATGTTTAAATCTATTTTTGAAAAGTTTGCTGTAAATATAGTTCGATGACCGTAATTGGAAATAAATCAAAATTCCTGTATAAACATTATTAAAAATATGGAAAAATTGTGATAAATCATAATAAATGACTTTAAAGTGATTTGAGAAAGAAATACGAAGTTTCGAATTATATTTTGATTTTTGTGCTTTTTGCCTCACTTGCTGAATACGGTAAAACGACGTTTTGGAAATTTAAGTTAAATGAACTTAAGTTATTTGATTTCTCAAATATAAATGTTGTTTCAAAAGATATGTTTAGGTAAATCTTTTGATTTAGAAACTTTTTTCAATTTAAATAATTTGGATTTGGATAGAAATGATCTTCTGATATTTGGTATTGATTTCCATTATGTAGACGTTTACTATTTTGAGGAATTTGGAAGATGTTTATATCATTATTCCACTTATAGTATTTGTTGATTACGAGAATTGGTGTTGAATATAAATGGATGTAAATTTTGTTTAAATCTTATATTTAATACCAATTGGTTTGTTGTTTGTCGTGAATGATGTCTTTGACAACATCGTTCTTTAACCTAGTTAAAGATGAAGTTACGTTTGGAATTTTTGAAAGTTAAAGTCTTTGTTAATTAATTGAATCTTTGTTTTTAAGATTTAAAGAGGTTTCTAAAGTTAATTTTTTCAATTAATGAATTAATTTGAATTGAATGGGAATTGATTTAGTGATAATCGAGATGGGTCTTTATGGATGAAGACATTTACTATTGAAGGAATTTAAAAGGATTTGTCATTATTCCATTTATAGTATTAGTCCGATATGGGAATTCATATCGACTATAAGATAATATGATTTCCATGAAGATTTCATTTAGAATGAAAGTTGATTTTGGGTTTATCGTGAGCGTTGTTTTAAATAACGTTTGTTAGTTTACCCATGTAAAGGAAAAGATATTTTTCCAAGATAAGTTGAAATGAAATATTTGTTTAATTTGAATATAAAGATTTAATGAAAGAGTTTTCTCTAACAAATGATAATGGGAACAAGTTTAAGTATCGCTTAATAGAAGATAAGTAGGTTTTCCGCGTAAAGATGGTATCAAGAAATCATAAGTATGATTTTGGGCAAGGAATATGGTAGTGGAAAGATAAAGTAATATAACTTAATCAATGATCAATGAATGGGATGTGTTTGGATAAATATGTTTTCTTGTAAATATAATTGAAATCTTTAATCAGATTTGAAATGAACGAGGTAATCAAACCTACAAAATACAAGGGTAACTAGATATAGAGTATTGCCAATTTTGCTCCATGGGATGAACATGATGGGAATAGGATAAAGATTTGAGAAATTACCCTTCTCACAGGATTAAATAATCTTGATTAAGCATAGAAACCTTAGTTTGGGTAAAATTTATGAAAAGAGATTTTATAATCTTTTGAAATGATTTCCAAGGAAAGATTTTAACTAAATAATGTAAATCTTTAATAAGATTTAAATGGGTATGCCTAAATTAAAGAATGATTTGAGTTAAAGAATATTCTGAGATGAAATGAGACTCACGATATTTTGTATATCAATTATGATTTGTAAAGATGCGCTGGTTATTTCGAAAAGAACAGGTTCCAACCCATTCTGAATAACTATGCGATGAGTATTGAAGATACTAAAGACGGTGGTTGAAGATCGGGATCTTCACATCATTTGGATTAATTATTGATTTCTCGATTGGGGGTGTACAGCCAAGACGATGTTATAAGTGGCAGTCATCCAGACATAATTGGAGATTGTCCGGATTTGCAAGGGCCTCTCTCTTTTATTCGACGAGGAATAAGGTGTCTTCGATTTCGTTCACAACCCAGAATGAACTTGAAAATGGATGTGTGTCCGAAATTGTATTTTACGGCATAACAATTTGATTTTTATTGATGATGATATATCGGTTGGTGCCTAAGTTTCGATCCTCTAAGATTAAACCCTCCTCTGAGACTTGGGTATCATAGGGTTATATATTAATAGAAACTGATTATATGTTGTGAATTAACAATGTGGCATGCTAAGTGATGAGCAATTGATGATCAATCTTTTTCTTGAAAAGCAGAACTTTGTGTAAAACGTGACTTCAGGGCCTCACAACCAGTAATGAGCCGAAACAGGATGAAGTACAGCAGAGATATGGACTAAGGTTTGCTTTTAATTAAAAATTGATGCAACGGTATGGAGCACAGGCAATTTACTTATGTGGATGATAGATCGAGGCGCCTCAGATGAAGGTCAACAACAACAGGAAGACGTTACGTTCACAATAAACCCGAACATCACCAGTTATAGGTGGGCCGGCTTTGCCGATACAAAAGGAGCATTTGTTGATCCTGGGACATCCCGCTAGAGGTATTCCGAATCGCAGAAAAGAAGATCCTTTGCCATGGTCATTGATGGAACCCAACTTCCAATACGAGCCTTTCGCGGTTTTAGTTGTAATATATGTATTTAGACGTAATATGTGGTTCCTACGTCTTCTAAGGTCTGTACATTTACTTTCGAAAGTGATTTCAACACTGTCTATTAGTAATAATAAAAAAAGACTTTCACATACTGAGCATATTTGGTTATCACCTCCTTTGGTGTTTGTTGCATTATCTGATAGGATGCGAGTCTTATAGTAGCTTCAACATTTAAAAAGCATTATGAGTTGTTATGACTGGTATTCATAAGCGGAAACCCGTTTCATGTTATACGGTGTGGTCTTATTATTTACCCAACTTTTAAAAAAGGTAAATAACTGTTTTAGTTATCACACCAATCTCATGACTAATCCGGTTGTTCTTCCACCTAAACTTTGGGTGCCCATATTTTCCATATGGATAACCTAGTAGTTTTGGTTCGCATATATTTTATAAAGCATGTGCTAGATTAAAGCTAGAACTGCGTCCAGAGAATTTTATTTCTTCCGCTAAGGGTTTATGTTTTCTATTGTGTATATGATACACTTTGATATAGTTATTTCCGTTGTGCATGTATTTATTATTGTACTCTGATATAAGCTATACTCTGATGTAAAAGTTATTGTAATGATAATGAAAAGGTTGTTATTCGATTCTTAGGCGTTGTAATTCCAAGCGATACATCTTGTTAATTGTTTTAAGTCAGTTTAATTATCTGTTTCAACCGGGCAGGAAGGTGGGTCGTCACACATGGTATCAGATATTTGGTTTATACAAAGTTTTGGGGTACAACTCATTTGAAAAGAAGGAAAAGGCTCGTTAGAGATATGATAGTATATCCTAGAAGAGTAACTCATTAGAGATAGGGTTAGTAATACCCTAAAATGTAACAACCCGGAAAATGCGGGCCAATTTAAAAAATTTATTTTAGCAATTTTAGCGAATTTTGAATATTTAAAATGAATTATTATAAATAATATCGACGGAAAATTTATTTTGAATATAATATAACGTATATATTATATACGTCACCGTTAAAATATAAATAATTATATATAATTATAAACAGAATTGAAGATGGCGCGGTAGTTCGATAATTCTATTTCAAACTTCAATTGAATGTACCGGGTGCAAAATAAACCGGATTTTAGTGAAACCAAAAATAATAGGATCTATTTGGGAATATCTTTCCAACGAATCCGAAAAATCAAAATTTCATAGCGGGGGTCAAAAGATATGTCCAGTTGAAAATTCTGAATAGTCGCTATGGAATTTCGGTCCTTAAAAATAGCCATTTTGCAAACGACCTCGGATTTCGACGAAACCACTTTTGTTGGATCCGGGATGTAAAGTTATTGCTAGCTTTCAAATTTCATAATTTTTCGAATCAATATGTGAGCGTGGCAAAGGAAAACGCGTTTGACCAGTTTCAGTTGATTTTAATCGACTGGAAAATGGCCATTTTTCCAACGGTCTCAGAATTCGACGAAACTAGTTTTGTTAGGACCGTATCGTCAATACGAAGCTAGAAAATATTTTTCTGGAATTTTTCGAGTTAGTATGTGGCCCCCGTAAATTAAAATGTGCGTTTGAATTTAAAATATAAGGATGTATATTTTAAATTTAATGAAAACCGATCGTAACGATAGAGTTGGCTAATCAGACATATTCCATTGTGTCCGAAATGGGGGTATTTGGCTAGGGGCGACAGTCGTTGGGATTGATTTTGCATCCAAATGAAAAAAAACCCTAGTTTCCAAATTAAATCATATAAAAATAATATATAAATATATATATTTTCCTTTATAAAGCCCTAGTCAACCTCGTTCTAGGTCAAAATGGTCCAGCCGCCTTTAACCCTTTAAACGACGGATATATCTCCTCGTTCTTTTACTAATTTCGTTCAATCTCTCCTCCGATTTGCAAATCGTTCAATGTGAAAATGAAAGAGCGGACACCATCTTTCGATCCTTGCCACCCTCATCAGTTATCGTTGGGTTTCTCATTCGAATTTAAGCCACAAAGGGCGGTCGTTCGTGGGTTGTTTCAGGGGGATACGGTGTTGCGAGTTCGCCATGCTCGCTGGCGATGGTGGAGGACGTTGGAGGCTAGGCGACGCTGGGTTCCGATCATCTTCAGGTCGCCCGTGGTGGTTGCAGTGAAGAGGGAGAGTGGAGAAGCAAGGTTTCAGCGCTGTTAATGATGATGAAATGGGTAATCCCCTTAGTTAATTTGATTAATCATTTTATTTTAAATTTATACCATTGATGTTTAAAGCATTTGTTTTAGTAAATAAAATCAGCATTTGTTTTGTAAATAAAATTTGCATTTTTTTTAGAAAATATAAATATATGTTGTTTAGAAAATGTAAAGAGATCATTTTTGAAAATGTAAAGAGATAATTTTTGAAAATGTAAAGAGATAATTTTTGAAATTATAAAAAGATGATTTTTGAAAATATAAAAATGAGATTTTTTTTATGTAGATAGTATAGCAATATAAAAATAGAATTTCTATATATTATGGCGCATAAAAATACGATCTTTGATAGAATAGAAATGCGGTCTTTGTTTTTATTAAAAACATGATTTTTGTTTCTATAAAAATATGATTTTGAAGTGTGTGTATATATATATATATATATATATATATATATATATATAGCGGTGTATCAAAAATGTGATTTTTATATTATAGAGAAATTCAAAATATATGAAGTGAAATAAAAATCTGAACTTTATTTTATCGTGAAGTAAAGAGAATATAAAATTGTGATTTTTATACATATAGTGAATGCGAGCAACGAATGTGACAAAAGACGAAAAGGTGAAGATTTCCTACACAAGAAGAGTCGCGGTGTTTGGGATAGCTTTGATGAGAACTTCTCACTCTAAATTTTTTTTTCTAGTTATATATATATATACTAGGATGCAGACGGTGCTTAGCAGCACCCGACACCCGTCATCCACAGACCGTAGATGGCTTGTTTGTTTGATTGATGTGTTGTGAAATTTGGTTGTGATGTGGATGTGAAATGAAATAAAATATTTATATAGTTAAAAATATTTTATCGTTAAAAATATATTTTTAACGTGAATGTGAATAAATAAATATTTATAAACAAATCGGCCGATTTGTTTATATACACTGATTTGACTGATATTGATTGGGATGATAAATTTTACACATCACCCAACTGCACAAATAAAAATCTGTGTTTGATTGTTTTAAACCCCACACGGGTGTTAGGATGATATTTGGCGTACACTAATCCCAATAAATTAATTATATGTTGATCGATTGGTCGACAGACTGTGTAAGCGTTGATTATATATATTTGATGCTTATGCAGTTGTGTTGTGCACTTTGGATGATGGTTGAGTATTTGTCATTGCTGTGATATACGTGTGTTGTGTGGAATCCATATAATTAACATTATATGGTAATTGATTGGGCCTCATTCCAATTGGGAAAATAAAGAATATTATAAAATAAAGTCACATGTGGACAGTACTCATTTGTTGAGATTAGTCATATGTTGAAAGAAATATATATTCACGTGTTGAATAGAATAAATATTCATTTGTTGAAAAGAATAACGAAGTTATTGAAGAATATAAAGCCGTGTTAATTAGAGATGCGCTATTTTGACGCGAACGATATTTATATCGATTATATTCGTTTTGAAAAAGAATATTTAGAAATCGAATTGAAAATGAATATTTAGAAATCGAATTGAAAATGAATATTTAGAAATCGAATTGAAAATGAATATTTAGAAATCGAATAGAAATTGAATTAGAATAGAATTGAATAGAAATTGATTTCGAATAGAATAGAAATTGAATTCGAATAGAATTGAATTGAAATCGAATTGAAATTGATTTGAATTGAAAAGGAAGTTGAAACTGTTTTTGAAACGAATTTAAAACGATTTATAAAACTCGTTTTAAATAGAAATCGATGAAATATATATTATATATATATAATATAATGGCCTGAATAGAACGCGCCGCGCCACGGCAGTTCGCGAATTTCGACCATTGACTTCGAACGGACATTACGGGAGATCCGACCGTCAGATTCTTCTAAAACCGGAACCGTTGGGTTCGTATCGAAAAGAGCATTCCAATGAATATTAGAAATTTGAAATCTAACGGTTGGATTTGGGATTATGTCCAAATCAATTTCAGAAAAGGTCGCTGTAAGTGCAGTTCGATGGCCGTAAATGGAAATCGACTGTACGGGCCTTGATAAAATCACTAAAAATATCTATAATTTGTGTAAAATCATAATAAATGATTTGGGAAAAACTGGGATGAAAAACTCCATATTTGAGAAGATAAAAATAGATTTTTATCGAAATGAACTAGTTTTGAACTAGAATTAAAAATCAATTTATTTTTGAAATAAATAAATTGAATTTGAAATGAGTTTTAAATAACCAGAATTTCTAATATATTTAATTGGAATTGAAATAGAATGTGATTTGGGTTTATCGTGAATTGTGTTTTAAATGACATTAGTTCTTTAACCCAGTATATGAAGTTATAATGAATCTTAATTAGATTGAAATATGAATTGATAATTTAAATTATCAAAATTTGGAAATGATCGAAAGGGGAGTATCACCAGTTTTACTTCTAGCGATAGTTAAATCTTTAATTAGATTTGAACATGAAATGGTAATTAAATTTACCGATAACACCATGGTGTTAGTCATGGGGTAATAACAGTTTTGCTCCATGGGATGAATAGGTTGGGATTGGGAAATAAAATAAATAATTACTTCGGTGTGGTTCGCTAATCCCGACTAGTTTGGAAAACCATGATATGGTTTGAAACGATATCCAAAGAAAGATTAAAGAATAAATTTAAAAGGATTTATCTTTGATAAAATTAATGGGAACCTTTCCCTAGGAGTGTGAATATCTGAATAGAAGAATATTCTTAATTGGAATGAGGCGTATGTTGTGTTTGTATAACAATTGTTTATTATATACGTGGGTTATTCAGAAAGGCCGGGTCTATACCCATTCTGAATAACCAATTCGACGATAAGTCGAAGAGATTGAAGACGGTGCAAGACCGACGATCTTCACATCGAATGGATGGGTGCTACTGACGCTCACGATGGGAGTAGCTACCTTGAAGGGGGCTGAAGTAGTATCCGTCCGGACGTGCTTGGAGGTCGACGGATATGCGAGAAAAGTGCCTCCGGTTTCGTTCAGACCCAGAACGGACTTGTAAATGGATGGTGTGTCTGACATTGTATTCCTTTATATTGTATTCGTTGATCTCTGCTAAATATATATCTGTTTGGAAGCGGAGAATTTATTCTCTTGCTTAACGCCCTTCTCTGAGACATACGAGCTCAGAGGTTATATATTGGCAGAAATCAGTGGATACGATATGGATTGATAGTGTGGCATGCTGAGATGCAGTGATCCAGACTTTTGTTGAAAAGCAAAAGTTTGGTGGATGATGATCAAAGCGTAGCTTTAATATAGCACGGCTTTGTGTATAGCGTTGATTCACGAGCCTCACACCCCGGTATGGTGGTAAACTGATGGTTTGATCAGTATGCTTTTTAGTGGATGGGCACCTTAGTGGTGTCGTGGATTCGGTCGACCGAGATTGAGCTTAGTGCTCAGAGGGATAGGGTAAGCGGTGTTTTCTCTCGCCGGGACGTAAGCCGCAGTGATACTCGGTTTCCCAAAAGTGCGGATGTGCATTACGGTGTTTTCTCTAGCCGAGACGTAAGCCGTTGAGATGGCACTACGCGATCGATCTTTCGAATCAGCAGCCACCATGATGGAAATCCAATTTCCAAATATGACATTTTGCGGTTTTGATTGTAGAGCCTAGTATTGGCGACATGATATATGGTACCCATGCCGTCTATGATTGATATATTTATATTTGAAGTTGTTTTCTTCACTTATAGTAATAATATAAGATGAAATTTTGCGTATCAAGCATATTTGGCTATTATAAGGGAAAACCCTATCCTCTGGCTTGCGTTGCATTGTGTGATGGGACCTGGGTCTTATAATAGCTTCATTGTTCTTTATTTAGCATTGCGCTGTTTGTTTTCTGCACTGGTATTCTTGGGAGGAAACCCGTTCCGTGTTATACGGCGTGGTCCCTTGATTTACCTAACTTTAAAAACAAAGATTAATAACTGTTTTAGTTCTCACACCAGTCACATGACTGACCTGGAGTTTATTGTTTTAACCTAAACTCTGGGTGCCCCTATTTTCCATACGGGCAGCTGGTAGTTTTGGTTTTGCAGATTTATATTCACAGGATCCTGATCTACAGCTGGAACGATATCCGGAAAGCTCTGTATCCGTATATCTCTTCTAGTTGAGTTTTGTATTATTTCCGTTGCGATGTATTTAAATGTAATTTAAATCTCTGATATTTTCTATGTAATTTATTCAATTATACTCTGTATATTCTTGTATTTGATGGAATTGTTGTAATAACAATGAAATGTTCTTCTGTTTGCGTTCTATTTTGTCGTGTTCTCAAAACAATCAGGCGTTTCGAAAGGTTTAGATCGGTTTAGCGACTGATTCGGATCGAGCGAAATTCCTTGTTGTCACAGTTGGTATCAGAGCTTTGGTTTACAGAGCTCGAGAACAAGACACCTTAGAACCATACGAAAGAATTCATCAGATATTGGATTAATAATATCCAATTAGAATGACTCGTTAGAGATAGGATCAGTAGTATCCTAGAACGAGTGTGAAGAGTATATTTTTCAAATGAAAACAATTTTGTTTTAAAATTTAAATCGCTTTATACGTATTTGAATATTTACTATTTTGAATTTGGACAATCGAGTATATAAAGATTTCGCGTATACGCGTCATGAACGTATATTCAAAGTTTTAATATACTGGATAGATATAGAATCACACTCTAGTCGCACGGAGATGATGTTGATAATGACCATGGCATCATCAATATTTATGTTCGTGTTTCGAAGGTGTGGTTTCTATATACTTCCATTAGACTGGTGTGAGAACCAAAACTAATATAGCTAGAATACATTGTTGTGAATTGGCATCAAAAACATGATTTTTTACTATGTATCAATTATGAATTTGAAACTCTAATCCACTAATAGATTGATGTTTGTGTTGTTTATTTATTTGTTTGATAGTTTTGAATCATTTAGCCTAATTGAATCACATATTGAATTATATTGAAATTTGGTTGCATTTGCTTGCATATACATGTATATCATTGAACAAGTTATTGCAAAGAGGCTAGAGCTGAAGAATAAAATTTGTTTGCCCGACAAATAGGTACGTGTTTACCATAATTTACTGTTTTGTTTGGGTGATGATGATTTTATGAGCCTATTGGCTAGCCGCTTGGCTTTTTCTTTTTCTTTTTGAGATCAGAAGGCCTATATGGCAATTTCGGGATTTTCCCGTTGCTCCCGGTGCAGGGGAGGTTATGGCGAAATTTTTCGAAAATTTAGGGTGTTAGCCAAATTTTTGAAGAATTTGAAAATTCTCAGAAACTGAAAAGTTAGAGAATGGAAGCTAGATCGAATGTAGAGTTGATTAATCAAACCACTTTCGACTTTGTTCCTTTTCGGGGACGAAAAGTTTTAAGTGGGGGAGTGTAACAACCCGGAAAATCTGGGCCAGTTTAAAAATTTTATTTTGGCAATTTTAGCGAATTTTGATTATTTAAAATGAATTATTTTAAATAATATTGTCGAGAAATTTATTTTGAATAGAATTCGACGTATATATTATATACGTCGTCGTTAGAATATATAATAATTATATATAATTATAAAAGGAATTGAAAATGGCGCGGTAGTTCGAAAATTCGATTTCTAATTTCAAATGAATATACAGAATTCAATATAAGTCAGAATTGAACGAAACAAGAAATATTTGAATCTGTATAACTATATCTTTGTAACGAAATTAACAAACTGAGATTTCATCTTAGAAATGCTAAGATATGTCCAGTTTAAAATTAGAAATAGTCGCTGTGGAATTTATATATATTTTTATATATATAAGGCCCTTAAAAATAGCAATTTTGCAAACGACCTCGGATTTCGACGAAACCAGTTTTGTTGGGTCCGTGATGTTAAGTTATTGCTAGATTCCAAATTTCATAATTTTTCGAATCAATATGTGAGCGTGGCAAAGGAAAACGCGTTTGACCAGTTTCTGTTGAATTTAATCGACAGGAAATTGGCCATTTTGCAAACGGTCTCAGAATTCGACGAAACTAGTTTTGTTAGGACCGTATCGTCAATACGAAGCTAGAAAATATTTTTCAGGAATTTTTCTAGTTAGTATGTGGCCCCGGTAATTTGAAAAGTATGTTTAAAATTCAATATAGTAATTTAAATGAAAATTCAACGGAAACTGATTGTAACAGCCGAATCGGCTTGCGATACATATCCCATTGTGTTCGGAATGGGGTGAAACGCTATGGACGGCAGGCGGTGGGCCTCGTTTAGAGGTCGTACGTAAAAGTCAACTCTTAGCTAAATTAAATAATTAAATAATAAATAAATAAAAAAATCATCTCCCTCCCTTTATCTTCGTTCTGGCCCCCCCCCCCCTTTTTCATTTCGATTTTAAACAGAATAAAAAAAAAGAAAAAAAAAGGAGGAAAACCCTAAGCGAATCGCGCCGCCTGAACCCCGAGCCGCTGCCCTTACCTTCGAAGCCGCCTCCTCCTCCGAGCGCCCTCACCCCGAAGACCCAAGCCGCCACCAGACCCCAAGCATCGCGACGCTCCCCCCTGGAAGAAAACGCCTGCCGCCTCCGCCTGAAGTCGCGCACCTCCTCCGTCGAAGGGCAGATCGAAGTAAGTTGTTTTTTTTTTTATTTTATTCTTAATAAAAAAAAAACTGATTTGGTTTTTAAAAGTATAAAACTGTTTTGATTTATAAACATAATAAACTGATTTTAAAAGCATAATAAAAACTGATTTTTATATGAAATTAAAACTGGTTTTTCTTATTAGTAACAAAACTGATTTTGTTTTAAAAAGAAAAAAAACTGATTTTATTAAAAGAGTAAAAACTGTTTTTTTTTAGTATAGAACTTTTTTTTTTAAGGGTTTAAACTGATTTTTGTTTTAAGAAATAAAACTGATTTTGTTTTTTTTAGAAATAAAACTGATTTTGTTTTTAAGAAAAATAAAAACTGAATTTTTAAGAAAAATAAAAACTGAATTTTGTGAAATGATTTTAAAACTGATTTTAAAATGATTTATAAACTAAAGGGAGATCAGAAATTTAAAAGTAAAAATCAGATTTTTATCTATTGAACTTTGAATTAAAAATTCGATTTTTATATATTGAACTTTGAAATAAAAATTCGATTTTTATATATTGAACTTCGAAGTAAAAATTCGATTTTTATATATTGAACTTCGAAGTAAAAATTCGATTTTTATATATTGAACTTTGAAGTAAAAATTCGATTTTTATATATTGAACTTTGAAATAAAAATTCGATTTTTATATATTGAATAGCGAAGTAAAAATTCGATTTTTATATATGTAGTGATTACGAGCAACGAAGATGACGAAGATGCGATAGCAATGAAGATTTCTATCGATGAAGTGCCGTGGAGCTAGGATAGCTATATGTGAGAATTTCTCACCTTTCAAATTTATTTTCTAGTTATATATATATACTAGGATGCAGACGGTGTTTAGTAGCACCCGACACAATCGTCCACAGACCATGGACTTGTTTGTTTGGCTGTTTGGTTATTGATTGCAATATTGGTTTGAATGTGGTTTGTGGTGTGAAAAATCGAATCGATAAATTGGTTAGGATTAGACGTGCGCCGTTATAAGGCGAAGGAGTAAGGCTAGGTTAGACTCTTACTCCAAATTTTGTGGTTTGCATAATGAAATTGATTTGATTGATGTGTGAATGGCGTGGGCCTTCACTAGACCGGGGATAAGGCTAGGCCTTGTCCCGTTTCTAGTATCGTGCCGTTATGCCGCCGAAATTTTCTAAAATGTGTTAGAAAATAAAAATATCATTTTATTGTGTAAATGAATTGAATAGAAATTCATAGGTTGAAATAAAATGTTTTATCGTTAAAAATATAATTTTTAACGTGAATGTGAATAAATGAATAGTTATAAACAAATCGGCCGATTTGTTTGTATATACACTGATTTGACTGATATTGATTGGGTCGATAAATTTTACACATCGCCCAATTGCACAAATAAAATCTGTGTTTGATTGTTTGAAACCCCACACGGGTGTTGGGATGAAATTTGAAGTCCACTCATCCTGATTGATTAAATATGTCGATCGATTGATTGACAGGCTGTTATAAGCGTTGAATATCTATATTTGATGCTTATACAGTGTAGTGCACTTTGGTTGATGGTTGATTATTTTCAATGCTATTATATACATGTGTTGTATGAAAATCCATATAATTAATTTTATATGGTAATTGATTGGGCCTCATTCCAATTTAGAAAATAAAGAATATATAAAATAAAAGTTCATGTGTTGACAGTACTCATTCATTGAGATTGGTCATGTGTTGAACGAAATATTTTAATAATAAAGTTTACATCTTTATCGATATAAAATAAAAGTTCATGTGTTGACAGTACTCATTCATTGAGATTGGTCATGTGTTGAACGAAATATTTTGATAATAACAACTATTTTGAAAAAGAGATATTTGAAATAAAATATTTGAAAATAGAAATTTATGGAGCCGTGTTGATTAGATTGACGCCATTTTGACGTAAACGATATTTATATCGATTTTAACGATTTCGAATAGAAATGAATTGAAAACGATTTCGAATAGAAATGAATTGAAAACGATTTCGAATAGAAATGAATTGAAAACGATTTCGAATAGAAATGAATTGAAAACGATTTCGAATAGAAATGAATTGAAAACGATATCGAATAGAAATGAATTGAAAACGATTTCGAATAGAAATGAATTGAAAACGATTTCGAATAGAAATGAATTGAAAACGATTTCGAATAGAAATGAATTGAAAACGATTTCGAATAGAATTGAATTGAAATTCGAATTGAATAGAAATGAATTTTGAAACGAATTTATAAAGAAGAATTCTATTTTGCTTTGAATTGAAATGGAAGTTGAAATAGGTTTTGAAACGATTTTAAAACTATTTATATAATTCGTTTTAAATAGAAATCGACGAAATATATATTATATCTATAATATAATGGCCTGAATAGAACGCGCCGCGCCGCGGCAGTTCGTGAATTTCGACCATTTATTTCAAACGGACATTTCGGGAGATCCGACCATCGGATTCTCCTAAAACCGGAACCGTTGGGTTCGTATCGAAAAGAGCTTTCTAAAGAATGTGATAAATTAGAAATCTAACGGTTGGATTTGGAATTATGTCCAAATCAAATTGGAAAAAGGTCGCTGTAAGTGCAGTTCGATGACCGTTGTTGGAAATCGGCTGTACGGGCCTTGATAAAATTATTAAAAATAGTAATAATTTGTGTAAAATCATAAGAAATGATTTGTGAAGATTTGGGATGAAAAACTCCATATTTGAAAAGATAAAAATAGATTTTTATCGAAATGAACTAGTTTTGAACTAGAATTATAATTCTATTTATTTTTAAATAAATAAATTGAATTCGAAAAGGGTTTTGAAAATAACCAAAATTTCCAATGTTTGCATTGGAGTGGATTTGAATCGAAATTGTCTTCGGAATATTTCGATGTTGGAATTCGTGATTATACAGGTGTTGTTATGGAAATTTGAAAGATATATATTTATATCGTTATTTCCAATACGACATTTGTTAATCGTAGAATTTGATATTGAATATAGGCCGATATATTTTCTATTCAGAGCCTTGTATTTAATATCAAATGTGATTTGGGTTTGTCGTGAATGGTGTCTTCACTAACACCGTTCTTGAACCCAGTTGAGAAAAGATTAAATCTTTTTATTTAGATTTAATGAAGTGTACCAATTAAATAATATTTAATTGGAATTGAATCGATATTGATTTTTGGGTTTATCGTGAACAGTGTTTTAAATAACACCTGTTCTTTAACCCGATAATTAATGAATGTGATTTTGGGTTTATCGTGAACTGTGTTTTAAATGACACTGATTCTTTAACCCAGTCAAAGATTAAAACTAAGTGGAGTTTTAATGAATCTTTAATTAGATTGAAATAATCGAAATGGAGTATCACCAGTTTTGCTCCAGGCGATAGTTAAATCTTTAATTAGATTTGAACGTGAAATGGTAATTGAATTTACCGATAACACCGTGGTGTTAGATATGAAGTAAAGCCAGTTTTACTTCATGGGATGAATAGGTTGGGATTGGGAAATTAAAACAAATGATTACTTCGGTAAGGTTCGCTAATCCCGACTAGTTTGAATTGATATTCAAAAGTAGATTAAAGCATAAATTCAAGAATTTATCTTTGATGAAAATTAATGGGAATCTTTCCCTATGAATGTGAAATTTAGAAACTAACTGTCGGTTAGCCAAGCAGAATGGTTTTCTGGGTATTGATCTGATGTTGGTTTCGGCCTTCGGGGTTAATATTTGGGGAATTATTCTCTTGATTAATTTACGGTTAGTGACTAATGAATTGGAATGAGGCGTATGTTGTGTTTGTGTAACACTTTTATAAAATATACGCGAGTTATTCGGGAAGACCGGGTTTATCCCATTCTGAATAACTGATACGACGATAAGTCGAAGATAAAGACGATGGTCGAAGACCGGAAGTCTTCACGTCGTTTGGGTGATAACTGATGATCTTGATTGGGCTGTACACCCAAGAAGATGGAAACAGTTGGTGATCGTCCAGACGTACTTGGAGATCGATGGATATGCGGGGTACTAGGTGCTCCCGGTTTCGTTCAGACCCAGAACGGACTTGTAAATGGACTGTGTGTCTGACATAGGATGGTTTGCCTGTGTGGCATGCTAAGATGCAAATGATCAAGGCTTCTGTTGAAAAGCAAAGTCTTGTGGTTGATGATCAAAGCACGGCCTTTGTGGCATAGCTTTGTGTAACGTTTACCTCGCGTGTTTCACACCCGGTATGAACCAAAAACGGGAGACGGACGTCAGGGAGGGCATGCGTTTCTTTCTAGCTAGAAGTGGCGTCAGTGGTTTTACACGCCCTGACGAGTTTGACTTATGTGGTTGTTGCTGTTGCGAGGCGCCTCGGTTATATCGGTTTCGGCCGAATGCATTCTGGTCGGCTGACGGACCAGACTTACACCCCATAGGGTGGGGAGACGTAGTGTTCAGGCATAATAATCCACTCCGTGTGGACCGGCCCTGAGGATCCATGGGGCAGTTGCGGCTGTTCCTGAGACATGGGCTAGATTGTCTCGAATAGGTTGAGGACTATCTTTTGCCTCGGTTCATAGACGGAAATCCAATTTCCAAATACGTGACTTTGCGGTTTTATTTGTAAACCTATATATGGCGACATAGTGGGATGGGGCACTTATGCCGCCTATGATTGATACTTATGATTTGAAGTTGTTTTAAATACTATGCACTTATAATAGTATCAAATGATTTGTTTTCAACGTATCAAGCATGCTTGGCTATTATAAGGTAAAAACCCTATCCTCCGGCTTGCGATTGCATTGTGTGATGGGAACTGGGTCTTATAATAGCTTCATTCTTCTTTATTTAGCATTGCGCTGTTGTTTTATGCACTGGTATTCTTGGGAGGAAACCCGTTCCGTGTTATACGGCGTGGTCCCTTGATTTACCTAACTTTAAAAGAAAGAATTATAACTGTTTTAGTTCTCACACCAGTCACATGACTGACCTGGAGTTTATTGTTTTAACCTAAACTCTGGGTGCCCTTATTTTGACACGGGCAGCTAGTAGTTTTGGTTTTGCAGATTTATATTCACAGGATCCTGGTTGACAGCTGGAATGATATCCGGAAAGCTTTGTATCCGTATATCTACTTCTAGTTGTGTATTGTATTACTTTCCGCTGCGATGTATTTAAATGTAATTTAAATCTCTGATATTTCTGTGTAATATTCATTTATACTCTGTATATTCTTGTAATCTGATGCATTGTTGTAATAAGCAATGAAATGTTCTTCTGTATGTGTTCTGCTGTGGTTTGTTCTCGAACTATCCGACGCTTTCCTTTACGGGGAAGTTACGGGTCTTCACAGGGAGATTGTAACAACCCGGAAAATGCGGGCCAATTTAAAATTTTTATTTTAGCAATTTTAGCGAATTTTGAATATTTAAAATGAATTATTTTAAATAATATCGACGGAAAATTTATTTTGAATATAATATAACATATATATTATATACGTCGTCGTTAAAATATAAATAATTATATATAATTATAAACAGAATTGAAGATGGCGCGGTAGTTCGATAATTCGATTTCAAACTTCAATTGAATGTACCGGGTGCAAAATAAACCGGATTTTAGTGAAACCAAAAATAATAGGATCTATTTGGGAATATCTTTCCAACGAATCCGAAAAATCAAAATTTCATAGCGGGGGTCAAAAGATATGTCCAGTTGAAAATTATGAATAGTCGCTATGGAATTTCGGTCCTTAAAAATAGCCATTTTGCAAACGACCTCGGATTTCGACGAAACCACTTTTGTTGGATCCGGGATGTAAAGTTATTGCTAGATTTCAAATTTCATAATTTTTGAATCAATATGTGAGCGTGGCAAAGGAAAACGTGTTTGACCAGTTTTAGTTGATTTTAATCGACTGGAAAATGGCCATTTTTCTAACGGTCTCAGAATTCGATGAAACTAGTTTTGTTAGGACCGTATCGTCAATACGAAGCTAGAAAATATTTTTCTGGAATTTTTCGAGTTAGTATGTGGCCCCGGTAAATTAAAATGTGCGTTTAAATTTAAAATATAAGGATGTATATTTTAAATTTAATGAAAACTGATCGTAACGATAGAGTTGGCTTATCATACATATTCCATTATGTCCGAAATGGGGGTATTTGGCTAGGGGCGACAGTCGTTGGGATTGATTTTGCATCCAAATGAAAAAAAAAACCTAGTTTCCAAATTAAATCATATAAAAATAATATATAAATATATATTTTCCTTTATAAAGCCCTAGTCAACCTCGTTCTAGGTCAAAATGGTCCAGCCGCCTTTAACCCTTTGAACGACGGATATATCTCCTCGTTCTTTTACTAATTTCGTTCAATCTCTCCTCCGATTTGCAAATCGTTCAATGTGAAAATGAAAGAGTGGATCACCATCTTTCGATCCTTGCCACCCTCATCAGTTATCGTTGGGTTTCTCATTCGAATTTAAGCCACAAAGGGCGGTCGTTTGTGGGTTGTTTCAGGGGGATACGGTGTTGCGAGTTCGCCATGCTCGCTGGCGATGGTGGAGGACGTTGGGGGCTAGGCGGCGCTGGGTTCCGATCATCTTCAGGTCGCCCGTGGTGGTTGCAGTGAAGAGGGAGAGTGGAGAAGCAAGGTTTCAGCGCTGTTAATGATGATGAAATGGGTAATCCCCTTAGTTAATTTGATTAATCATTTTATTTTAAATTTATACCATTGATGTTTAAAGCATTTGTTTTAGTAAATAAAATCAGCATTTGTTTTGTAAATAAAATTTGCATTTTTTTTAGAAAATATAAATATATGTTGTTTAGAAAATGTAAAGAGATAATTTTTGAAAATGTAAAGAGATAATTTTTGAAAATGTAAAGAGATAATTTTTGAAATTATAAAAAGAGGATTTTTGAAAATATAAAAATGAGATTTTTTTATGTAGATAGTATAGCAATATAAAAATAGAATTTCTATGTATTATGGCGCATAAAAATACGATCTTTGATAGAATAGAAATGCGGTCTTTGTTTTTATTAAAAACATGATTTTTGTTTCTATAAAAATATGATTTTGAAGTGTGTGTGTATATATATATAGCGGTGTATCAAAAATGTGATTTTTATATTGAATGAGAACAAATAAAAATATGATTTTTATATTATAGAGAAAATCAAAATATATGAAGTGAAATAAAAATCTGAACTTTATTTTATCGTGAAGTAAAGAAAATATAAAATTGTGATTTTTATACATATAGTGAATGCGAGCAACGAATGTGACAAAAGACGAAAAGGTGAAGATTTCCTACATAAGAAGAGTCGCGGTGTTTGGGATAGCTTTGGTGAGAACTTCTCACTCTAATTTTTTTTTTCTAGTTATATATATATACTAGGATGCAGACAGTGCTTAGCAGCACCCGACACCCGTCATCCACAGACCATGGATGGCTTGTTTGTTTGATTGATGTGTTGTGAAATTTGGTTGTGATGTGGATGTGAAATAAAATAAAATATTTATATAGTTAAAAATATTTTATCGTTAAAAATATATTTTTAACGTGAATGTGAATAAATAAATATTTATAAACAAATCGGCCGATTTGTTTATATACACTGATTTGACTGATATTGATTGGGATGATAAATTTTACACATCACCCAACTGCACAAATAAAAATCTGTGTTTGATTGTTTTAAACCCCACACGGGTGTTGGGATGATATTTGGCGTACACTAATCCCAATAAATTAATTGTATGTTGATTGATTGGTCGATAGACTGTGTAAGCGTTGATTATATATATTTGATGCTTATGCAGTTGTGTTGTGCACTTTGGATGATGGTTGAGTATTTATCATTGCTGTGATATACGTGTGTTGTGTGGAATCCATATAATTAACATTATATGGTAATTGATTGGGCCTCATTCCAATTAGGAAAATAAAGAATATTATAAAATAAAGTCACATGTGGGCAGTACTCATTTGTTGAGATTAGTCATGTGTTGAAAGAAATATATATTCATGTGTTGAATAGAATAAATATTCATTTGTTGAAAAGAATAACGAAGTTATTGAAGAATATAAAGCCGTGTTGATTAGAGATGCGCTATTTTGACGCGAACGATATTTATATCGATTATATTCGTTTTGAAAATGAATATTTAGAAATCGAATTGAAAATGAATATTTAGAAATCGAATTGAAAATGAATATTTAGAAATCGAATAGAAATTGAATTCGAATAGAATTGAATAGAAATTGAATTCGAATAGAATAGAAATTGAATTCGAATAGAATTGAATTGAAATCGAATTGAAATTGATTTGAATTGAAAAGGAAGTTGAAACTGTTTTTGAAACGAATTTAAAACGATTTATAAAATTCGTTTTAAATAGAAATCGACGAAATATATATTATATATATAATATAATGGCCTGAATAGAACGCTCCGCGCCACGGCAGTTCGCGAATTTCGACCATTGACTTCGAACGGACATTACGGGAGATCCGACCGTCGGATTCTTCTAAAACCGGAACCGTTGGGTTCGTATCGAAAAGAGCTTTCCAATGAATATTAGAAATTTGGAATCTAACGGTTGGATTTGGGATTATGTCCAAATCAATTTCAGAAAAGTTCGTTGTAAGTGCAGTTCGATGGCCGTAGATGGAAATCGACTGGAAGGGCCTTGATAAAATCACTAAAAATATCTATAATTTGTGTAAAATCATAATAAATGATTTGGGAAAAACTGGGATGAAAAACTCCATATTTGAGAAGATAAAAATAGATTTGTATCGAAATGAACTAGTTTTGAACTAGAATTAAAAATCAATTTATTTTTGAAATAAATAAATTGAATTTGAAATGAGTTTTAAATAACCCGAATTTCTAATATATTTAATTGGAATTGAAATAGAACGTGATTTGGGTTTATCGTGAACTGTGTTTTAAATGACATTAGTTCTTTAACCCAGTAAGTGAAGTTATAATGAATCTTAATTAGATTGAAATATGAATTGATAATTTAAATTATCAAAATTTGGAAATGATCGAAAGGGGAGTATCACCAGTTTTACTTCTAGCGATAGTTAAATCTTTAATTAGATTTGAACGTGAAATGGTAATTAAATTTACCGATAACACCATGGTGTTAGTCATGGGGTAATAACAGTTTTGCTCCATGGGATGAATAGGTTGGGATTGGGAAATAAAATAAACAATTACTTCGGTGTGGTTCGCTAATCCCGACTAGTTTGGAAAACCATGATATGGTTTGAAATGATATCCAAAGAAAGATTAAAGAATAAATTTAAAAGGATTTATCTTTGATAAAATTAATGGGAACCTTTCCCTAGGAGTGTGAATATCTGAATAGAAGAATATTCTTAATTGGAATGAGGCGTATGTTGTGTTTGTATAACAATTGTTTATTATATACGTGGGTTATTCAGAAAGGCCGGGTCTATACCCATTCTGAATAACCAATTCGACGATAAGTCGAAGAGATTGAAGACGGTGCAAGACCGACGATCTTCACATCGAATGGATGGGTGCTACTGACGCTCACGATGGGAGTAGCTACCTTGAAGGAGGCTGAAGTAGTATCCGTCCGGACGTGCTTGGAGGTCGACGGATATGCGAGGAAAGTGCCTCTGGTTTCGTTCAGACCCAGAACGGACTTTTAAATGGATGGTGTGTCTGACATTGTATTCCTTTATATTGTATTCGTTGATCTCTGCTAAATATATATCTGTTTGGCGGCGGAGAATTTATTCTCTTGCTTAACGCCCTTCTCTGAGACATACAAGCTCAGAGGTTATATATTGGCAGAAATCAGTGGATACGATATGGATTGATAGTGTGGCATGCTGAGATGCAGCGATCCAGACTTTTGTTGAAAAGCAAAGTTTGGTGGATGATGACCAAAGCGTAGCTTTAATATAGCACGGCTTTGTGTATAGCGTTGATTCGTGAGCCTCACACCCCGGTATGGTGGTAAACTGATGGTTTGATCAGTATGCTTTTTAGTGGATGGGCACCTTAGTGGTGTCATGGATTCGGTCGACCGAGATTGAGCTTAGTGCTCAGAGGGATAGGGTAAGCGGTGTTTTCTCTCGCCGGGACGTAAGCCGCAGTGATACTCGGTTTCCCAAAAGTGCGGATGTGCATTACGGTGTTTTCTCTAGCCGAGACGTAAGCCGTTGAGATGGCACTACGCGATCGATCTTTCGAATCAGGAGCCACCATGATGGAAATCCAATTTCCAAATATGACATTTTGCGGTTTTGATTGTAGAGCCTAGTATTGGCGACATGATATATGGTACCCATGCCGTCTATGATTGATATATTTATATTTGAAGTTGTTTTCTTCACTTATAGTAATAATATAAGATGAAATTTCGCGTATCAAGCATATTTGGCTATTATAAGGGAAAACCCTATCCTCCGGCTTGCGTTGCATTGTGTGATGGGACCTGGGTCTTATAATAGCTTCATTGTTCTTTATTTAGCATTGCGCTGTTTGTTTTCTGCACTGGTATTCTTGGGAGGAAACCCGTTCCGTGTTATACGGCGTGGTCCCTTGATTTACCTAACTTTAAAAACAAAGATTAATAACTGTTTTAGTTCTCACACCAGTCACATGACTTACCCGGAGTTTATTGTTTTAACCTAAACTCTGGGTGCCCCTATTTTCCACACGGGCAGCTAGTAGTTTTGGTTTTGCAGATTTATATTCATAGGATCCTGATCTACAGCTGGAACGATATCCGGAAAGCTCTGTATCCGTATATCTCTTCTAGTTGAGTTTTGTATTATTTCCGCTGCGATGCATTTAAATGTAATTTAAATCTCTGATATTCTCTATGTAATTTATTCAATTATACTCTGTATATTCTTGTATCTGATGGAATTGTTGTAATAACAATGAAATGTTCTTCTGTTTGCGTTCTATTTTGTCGTGTTCTCAAAACAATCAGGCGTTTCGAAAGGTCTAGATCGGTTTAGCGACTGATTCGGATCGAGCGAAATTCCTTGTTGTCACATAAAATGAGTTTGAAGAGTATTGTATATAGAAGAGAACGAAATTGCGTAATTATAAAAATGAATTTGGGTTTGAAAGAATATATTTTTGAAAAGGGGGTTTAGAAAGTAAACATGGTTAGCATACCTGATTATCTTATAATAAGAGTTTGAGTATTTTATTAGATTTCGAGGCTGGAATATCGAGTATAAGAAGATTTTGAACATACGCCTAGTCGACGTACATACGTAATCTCAAATGCACTGGATACATAATCACATTCTAGTCACTGGGGGATGATTTTAGTGATCGTTGCAACATCATCACTATTTATTTTTGTGTATTAAAAATGGGATGACTATATGATTCCAATTGAAATATCGGGATATGCTTACACGTAATTAGACAAGTGTTTTAAAATAATTTGAATTGCTAAGATAAAGGAAGGAATAGCCAAGCTAAGAACTTGGTTAAAATTTAATGTTTGTAATCTTGGAAATGATTAAAATGATTTGAGCTTTAAATTTAATTGGTAAAAGCTAAATGGATTAAAAAAAAAGGGAACCAAATGACTTAAAATTTAACTTAAGTGAAGCTAAATAAAATTGGAAGAATTTGGAGGAAATTAAATTTCATAGTCAATTAATTTGGAAATTAATTAGAATTAGATGTATATATTTAACAAGTTATAGAATGGAAGCTAAGATGATAAATAAAATTGATTGCTCATCTAATAGTACATGTTTTACAGTATTAGTTGGTTTTGACGATTTTATGAGCCTAGTTGATAAGCTGCTTGGCTTTCTGATTTTCTTCGGGATCGGTGAGGACCTAGAATGGTGAGTTGTAGTTATACCGATTGATCCGTACAAAGGAGGATATGGAGAAATTTTAAGGCGTTAGCAAAATTTCGAGAATTGGGAAATTTTTTTAAAAAATTAAAAGCTGAAGAACTTAAGTTAGTTGGAATGAAGGATTTGTTAGTTAAGTTAACGACCTTTAGTTCCATCTTCGATTTTGAGGATGGAATTGTAACGACCTGGTTTTCGTGATCCTGGTTATCGACATAAACTCAATATCGACTACCCAAGCATTGGAAACACTGGATAGTCCATGAAAGAAATTAGAGGGTGAGAATAAATAAGATAGAAACTTAGAATAGAAGAAGAACATACAACATTATAGTAAATACGAATCTCACAGCAGAACGAACAACATATAATAGATACATAATTTTGAAATAAAATCAGTATACGTATACAGTAACATTATCAGAGTATAACACTTACAACACAGAGGAAATAAACAATAGCTATATACCACTTACAACACAGAGGAAATAAACAATAGCTATATACTCCTGAAGACTCCTGCTCCAAGCTTTCCAAGTATATCTGTAAAATTCTGACTACTGGGCTGCCCGTACAAAATTGGGCATCCTAGAGTTTAGGAAAAACAAAACAAAACAAACTCTGGGTCAGTCGTGGGACCGGTGTTAGTAAAACAGTTTAAAACAATTTGAGCAATTAAATGATATCGCATAAGACCACGCCATATAACGGAATGGGTTTTTCCCTTATGTGAATCCAAACTAATCTTTATATCAAAATTCTTTTGATATTATCATAGTGTCCATCAACCACAATATAATAATCATCTAGCAGAAACACTTTCATCTGACGTTCTACATATATAGTATACAATCAAAACTGCGAGCACTTATTGGATAATGGATTACCAACCATGACAAGGTACGCAATCACCTTCTGATAGTGTACCTCTAGAGAGGAACACTCTGGGTTTAACAAGAACATCTTGCAACCCGGCCACATGTGACGACCCAAACCCCGTACTGACGGTGGCAAGGGTAATCCTTGGAATATAACACATAAACAGATAATAGCAGGACAGAATTAAATAAATACACCAGATAATGAACAATAGAATATACTGGATAAACGTAAACATCAGAGTTACACAGTATACAGGATCATACTTAGTACAAATACAGTTCAGCTATACATAAATGTCTACAGCGGAAAACAAACATAATGTACAATAGGAGCTGAATAGCATAAAAAGAGATAAATGATAAAATCCATCTTCAGCTCCAGCTATCCAGAGAAAGCCAGCTAAAACCTGAATACAAGGCTGCCCATGTAGAAAAAGGGGCACCCGAGTTTGAAAGTGAAACAAACTACGAATCAGTCATGGGACTGGTATGAGAAATCTACTCAACACATTTAAAGTATGGCTAATCACTGGACCACACCACTTTCGTGGAACGGGTTTACTCCATCGGATAGCCAGTGCTTTAAAACAAATCATTCTTTTAAACATCACAATGCTCTTTATAAAAATGAAGCCGATAAAAGACTCAGTTCCCATCACACAATGCAACGCAAACCGGAGGATAGAGTTTTACCTTATAATGGCCAAAATATGCTTGATACGAATAAAACAAAAGCATTTGATATTATTACTAGTGTTTATATGTTTCAAAAACAATTTCGAATCATAACTATCAATCATAGACGGCATGGGTACCATATATCATGTCGCCATATATATATACAATCAAAACCGCACAGTCACGTATTTGGAAATTGGATTTCCATAATGAACCAAGGCAAAAGATAGTCCTTATCGAATTCGAGACAATCTAGCCTACCATGTCTCAGGAACAGCCGCAACTGCCCCCTGGGTCGTCAGGGCCGGTCCAACCGATGTGGATTATTATGCCTGAACAATACGTCTCCCCGCCCTATGGGGCGCAAATGAGCCAACGAATGACTCCATCGGTCCCGGATCGACCGATATATCCGAGGCGCCTCGCTATCCATCATCCACATAAGTAAAATGTCAGGCCGTGTAAAAACACCGACACAACTCCTAGCTAGAAAGAAACGCATGCCCTCCCTGAGGTCCTTCTCCCGTTTCTGGTTCATAACGGGGTGTGAGGCTCGCGAATTTACGTTATACACAAAGCTACGCCACACAGGCGGTGCTTTGATCATCACCACAAGACTTTGCTTTTCAACAGAAGCCCTGATCACTGCATCTTAGCATGTCACACAGGCAATTCATACCATGCAATTGATGGCTATCTATCACATAGAATAAATTCCAATGTCAGACACACAATCCATTTACAAGTCCGTTCTGGGTCGGAACGAAACCAGAGGCACTATATACCTCGCAAACCCATCGATCTTTACGTACGTCTAGACGATCACCACTCATTATCCATATTTCGGGATGCCTCCCAATCAGGACATCAGTTACCATCCAAACGAGGTGAAGATCTCCGGTCTTCGACCACCGTCTTCATCTTCGATTTCTTATCGTCGATTCAGTTATTCAGAATAGGATAAACCCGGTCTTTCTGAACAACTCGCGTATATGATAAACAAGTGCAACACAAATACACATACGCATCATTTCAATTCATTAGTCACTAACCGTCAATTAGTAAGAGAACGATTTCCCAAATATTAACCCCGAAGGCCGAAACCAACATCAGATCAAAATCCAGGAAACCATTCGACTTAGCTAACCTTCAGTTAATCTCTAAATTTCACATCCATATCGTTTATAATATTTTATAACGATTTATCGCTATTTTTATTTATTTTAAAATAGCCAATTTATTCAAAACGACGCTTCGGGCCATAACGCGGCCGTGGCGCTGTTTTTCTTTAGATTTGATTTACACATATCTGAAAATCTAACCGTTGGATCTTCACAAAATTTATATCATTAGAAAGATCTTTTCAAAACGAATCCAACGGTTCTAGTTTTGGGAAAATCCGACGGTCGGATCTCCCGGTACAATCGTTTGAAGTTTCGATTTCAAAATATGAACTACAGCGTCGTTATTCGATTAAATATAATTATATTTATATATATACATATATAATCGATTCTGGCGCTGTTTTTCTTCAGATTTGAATTAAACATTCCAGACAATCCAACCATTGGATCTTTACAAAGTTGGAGCCATTGGAAAGATATTTCAAAAGCGAACCCAACGGTTGCGGTTCCGGGAAAATCCGATGGTCGGATCTCCCGCACTAATCGTTTGAAATCATGGTTTCAAAATACGAACTGCAGCTTCTATATTCGATATATTTCAATTCTATTTATATATATATCGATTCTTCGATTTCAAAACCATATGAATTTCATACATTTGATATAAATTATATTTTTATCTAACTGTTTTCTATTTCAACACTTCACTATTTTAAACAATTCATGTGTATAATAAAAATGTGATTTTTAATGTAAAATAATTTATTTCAAAACTCGACTTTTTTATATAGTTAATATAGGTGATAAAAATAGGATTTTTATTATAAAACAATTTATTTCAAAACTCTACTATTTTATATAGTTCATATAGATGATAAAAATATGATTTTTATTATAAAACAATTTACTTCAAAATATGAATACCACTCAACACATGAATTTCAATTCAACGAATGAATTTCTATTCAACACATGAAGGTTTTCTATAGTTTGTATATATAGATAAAAAGGTGATTTTTATATTTAAAAACACGAATACCATTCAACACATGAATTCTATTCAACGAATGAATTTCAATTCAACACATGAAGGTTTTCTATAGTTTGTATATATAGATAAAAAGGTGATTTTTATATTTAAAAACACGAATACCATTCAACGCATGAATTCTATTCAATGAATGAATTTCAATTCAACACATGAAGGTTTTCTATAGTTTGTATATATAGATAAAAAGGTGATTTTTATATTTAAAAACACGAATACCATTCAACACATGAATTCTATTCAACGAATGAATTTCAATTCAACACATGAAGGTTTTCTTTAGTTTGAATATATAGATAAAAAGGTGATTTTTATATTTAAAAAGATGAATACCATTCAACACATGAATTCTATTCAACGAATGAATTTCAATTCAATACATGAAGGTTTTCTATAGTTTGTATATATGGATAAAAAGGTGATTTTTATATTTAAAAACAAGAATACCATTCAACACATGAATTCTATTCAACGAATGAATTTCAATTCAGCACATGAATGTTTTCTATACAACGAATAAATATAGTTTCAACAAATGAAAATAATTCTAACACATGAATATTATTCAAAATTTCGGCAGCATAACGGCAGGGTAGTTAAAACCGGGACCGTCCCTAATACGGCTCCTCGCTCTACCTTAAAGCCTCGCAGCTTTTGACAATGGTGAATCATGCATCTAGTTCGCACGCAGGCGGCATGTATATTTTTTTCATGTCCACAAACTAATCCTATGTGGTTTCAACCAAATATTTCTCAACCACAAACGGGTATTTTTCAACCACAATCAATCAATATCAACCACAAACAATTCCAATCAACCATTCGCTATTAATCAATTTTCACACCAATCACAACCAATAAATATCGTCCATGGTTTGTGGACGAGGGGCGTGTATATATATATATATATTTATATATATATATAGCATTACACTTCTATTTCAACACATATATAATTTTTACAATGCATATACAACTTTTACATCGAACGTACAACTTATACAACGCTTATACAAGAGGTGTACAATGCTTATATAACTCATACATCGACTATATAATTTATACATCATCGTTTTCCATATCGTTTATAAATTAGAAATCTCACATTGGGTTCCACTCCACCAAAAATAGCAGAAGGCTCAGAAAAATATGCGGTCTCTTTTAGAATGTAGAAGATGTCCTCACGGTCCCGGTGTCTCTTGTTTCACTGAATTTCGACAAGACACGAGAAAGTTATGATTTTTATTCGATAATCCTAGTTTGCGACACTTTTAAATGTTTAAAACAGTTCAAAATTTCAAGGCCGATTACCTCGTTTTACTGTTCAGATCTAGGTTTTGAATTTGCTCGCAGATCTTTGCACGAGGACGGAATCAGGTCGCGCCACGTGGTAGGGGGTCGAGAGGGCTTCCAGGCGGCGGTGCTGACGTGGAGTTCGACGGCGGCTACTGGCCTAGGCGGAGCTCGAAACGCATCCACTTGGAGGACCTCGATCTGGCCAAATACTGAACGGGGAAAGGTGAATCGGGTATAGGTTTGAAGAGGGGATCACGAGCTTCAAAATGAGCTAAGGAGCGCTCGATTTCGTGGAGAAATGGAAGAGAAATCGAAGAGGGAAGTTTTGACCAATTTCCGCCGTCGATCGTGAAGAGGAGCGGGTTTGACTCGTGGTCAACGCGGAGTGAGGAGAATGGATTTGATTGGCCTGTATTTTTATTTATTTATATATTTTATAAAATCCGAAAATACCCACTTACACATACGAACTCCAATCCAAACCCAACGACTGTCATCCCTAGCGTTTTACCCTCATTCCGAATACAATGGAATATGTTTCTGAGGCCCATTCGTCTGTTTCAGTCAGTTTTCCTTCAAATTAAAATATAAAACATTCAATATTCGATTTGAACGTACATTTCAATTTTCCAGGGCCACAAACGGATTCGAAGAATTCCATAAAAATAAATCTAGCTATGTTTTGACGATACGGTCCCAACAAAACTAGTTTCGTCGAATTCTGAGACCGTTTGAAAAATGGCCCATTTCTGGTCGATCCAATTTAACTGTAATTGACCAAAACACATTTTCCTTTGCCACACTTACATACTAGCTTCAAAAATTATGAAATTTGAAACCTAGCAATAACTTCAAATCCCGGATCCAATAAAAGTGGTTTCGTCGAATTCCGAGATCGTTTGCAAAATGGCCAATTTCACGGGCTATATAATTTCCATAGCGACCTTTCTGAAAATTCATTTGGCATAACTTTTGCATCCCGCTATGAAACTTCGATTTTTCAGATTTGTTAGAAAGGTATTCACGAACAGATTTAAATATTTTTGGTTTCACTCAAATCCGCTTTGTTTTGCACCCGGTACAGTCAGTCAAAGTTTGAATTCAAATTTTGAAACTACCGCGCCATTTCAGGCCTTGTTTATAATTAGAATTAATTATATTCGTTTTCAAACGTCGATTCAAACTCACTTTTCATTGCTATTTAAAATATCTATTTTAAATATTTAAAATCCATTATTTTAGCCAATTTAAAAATTTTAAATTGGTTCAGATTTTCCGGGTCGTTACAATCTCCCCCACTTAAAACTTTTCGTCCCCGAAAAGGAACAAAGTCGAAAGTGGTTTGATTAATCAACTCTACATTCAATCTGGCTTCCATTCTCCAACTTTTCAGTTTTTGAGAATTTTCAAATTCTTCAAAAATTTGGCTAACACCCGGAATTTTCGAAAATTTTCGCCATAACCTCCTTTGTACGGAGAGAGGTTTGGAAATTTATTGGGCCGTATTAGGTACCTAATAAATCCTAATAAGCATGCACATATTTATAGTGATATATTCTGGTGTTTACAGGAGAGCGTGTATTGATAATAACTCCAGAGAATAAATTCTCGTCACCTTGTCAAAGCCTGAGGGAATGTGTATTTTAATTGCTCAAGAGGATAAATCCTCGTCACCTCGTCCCGTGTGGGAAATAAATAGTCAATGTGTCGTATCTAATAACTAGAGAGACGTGATTATTGTCAACTCCAGACCCGTGTGGGGTTTTTATTAATCTGGCAATTTCATCGTTACAATTTAAATAGTCCATATCAGTCATCAGTTCAACCTGTAAAATATAGTCATCGCCATACAAGCCTCTCGCTCGATGGTAAATCTTCCACCTCGTCACACAAGCTCCAAATGCTTATGTGGTATATGATGAAGTATGCCTATCTTCAGAAGTATGCCATGTAATGTAGTTCAAAATTAATTGTTACTATCCTATGGCGACGTTTATTATTTCACACAGAACAACCAGCACTTCGCATCCAATGGCATTCACAGGAGTTGATATAATAATATTTCGCATCCAACTCATTAAGGTTTACCTATTTGTCAGGCACGCAAATAAAATCTTTACTCAACAGCTATCCAATTACCTATTCAAACATATATAATGCACATGTATATATTTCTATCTATTCTCTAATCAGTTCAATGTGTGATTTAATCGAATAAATTCTACTATTCATTCTATTACTGATTAAATTAACTATCATTTTAATAATTTTAATTAATCAAATCTACTATCACACAACACAAACAACAATCAAATTGTTTTTAATTTTTCAACCTTTCAAATATATATCTTTTATATATTCAAAATTATATTTCTAAAACTAGACTATATATATTATCACAAATACGTTATTTAAAAACATATTACTCTCGACTCGCTCTGGGGCACTTCTGACCCCATCTCTAACGAGTTGTTCTGATTCTGCTATACTCATACTAGGATATTGCTGATCCTATCTGTAATGAGTTGCCCGTCCTAGAACACTACTGGTTCTATCTCTGACGAGTTCGTTAATATGTTATATTCCAAAACTAAGCTTAATCAAAGCTCTGATACCAGATGTGACGACCCCAAACCCCGTACTGATGGTCGCAAGGGTAATCCTTGGAATATAACACATAAACAGATAATAGCAGGACACAATTAAATAAATACACCAGATAATGAAAAATAGAATATACTAGATAAACGTAAACATCAGAGTTACACAGTATACAGGATCCTACTTAGTACAAATACAGTTCAGCTATACATAAATGTCTACAGCGGAAAACAAACATAATGTACAATAGGAGCTGAACAGCATAAAAAGAGATAAATGATAGAATCCATCTTCAGCTCCAGCTATCCAGAGAAAGCCAGCTAAAACCTGAATACAAGCCTGCCCATGTAGAAAAAGGGGCACCCGAGTTTGAAAGTGAAACAAACTACGAGTCAGTCATGGGACTGGTATGAGAAATCTACTCAACACATTTAAAGTATGGCTAATCACTGGACCATGCCACTTTCGTGGAACGGGTTTACTCCATCGGATTGCCAGTGCTTTAAAACAAATCATTCTTTTAAACATCACAATGCTCTTTATAAAAATGAAGCCGATATAAGACTCAGTTCCCATCACACAATGCAACGCAAACCGGAGGATAGAGTTTTACCTTATAATGGCCAAAATAAGCTTGATATGAATAAAACAAAAGCATTTGATATTATTACTAGTGTTTATATGTTTCAAAAACAATTTCGAATCATAGACGGCATGGGTACCATATATCATGTCGCCATATATATATATATATACAATCAAAACCGCACAGTCACGTATTTGGAAATTGGATTTCCGTCATGAACCAAGGCAAAATATAGTCCTTACCGAATTCGAGACAATCTAGCCTACCATGTCTCAGGAACAGCCACAACTGCCCCCTGGATCGTCAGGGTCGGTCCACCAATGTGGATTATTATGCCTGAACAATACGTCTCCCCGCCCTATGGGGCGCAAATGAGCCAACAAATGACTCCATCGGTCCCGGATCGACCGATATATCCGAAGCGCCTCGCTATCCATCATCCACATATATAAAATGTCAGGCCGTGTAAAAACACCGACACAACTCCTAGCTAGAAAGAAACGCATGCCCTCCCTGAGGTCCTTCTCCCGTTTCTGGTTCATACCAGGGTGTGAGGCTCGCGAATTTACGTTATACACAAAGCTACGCCACACAGGCAGTGCTTTGATCATCACCACAAGACTTTGCTTTTCAACAGAAGCCCTGATCACTGCATCTTAGCATGTCACACAGACAATTCATACCACGCAACTGATAGCTATCAATCACATAGAATAAATTCCAATGTCAGACACACAATCCATTTACAAGTCCGTTCTGGGTCGGAACGAAGCAGGAGGCACTATATACCTCGCAAACCCATCGATCTCCACGTACGTCTAGACGATCACCACTCATTATCCATATTTCGGGATGCCTCCCAATCAGGACATCAGTTACCATCCAAACGAGGTGAAGATCTCCGGTCTTCGACCACCGTCTTCATCTTCGATTTCTTATCATCGATTCAGTTATTCAGAATGGGATAAACCCGGTCTTTCTGAACAACTTGCGTATATGATAAACAAGTGCAACACAAATACACATACGCATCATTTCAATTCATTAGTCACTAACCGTCAATCAGTAAGAGAACGATTTCCCAAATATTAACCCCGAAGGCCGAAACCAACATCAGATCAAAATCCAGGAAACCATTCGACTTAGCTAACCTTTAGTTAATTTCTAAATTTCACATCCATATCGTTTATAATATTTTATAACGATTTATCGCTATTTTTATTTATTTTAAAGTAGCCAATTTATTCAAAACGACGCTTCGGGCCATAACGCAGCCGTGGCGCTGTTTTTCTTCAGATTTGATTTACACATATCTGAAAATATAACCGTTGGATCTTCACAAAATTTATATCATTAGAAAGATCTTTTCAAAACGAATCCAACGGTTCCAGTTTTGGAAAAATCCGACGGTCGGATCTCCCGGTACAATCGTTTGAAATTTCGATTTCAAAATACGAACTGCAGCGTCGTTATTCGATTAAATATAATTATAATTATATTTATATATATATATAATCGATTCTGGCGCTGTTTTTCTTCATATTTGAATTAAACATTCCAGACAATCCAACCGTTGGATCTTTACAAAGTTGGAGCCGTTGGAAAGATATTTCAAAAGCGAACCCAACGGTTGTGGTTCCGGGAAATTCCGATGGTCGGATCTCCCGCACTAATCGTTTGAAATCACGATTTCAAAATACGAACTACAGCTTCGTTATTCGATATATTTAAATTCTATTTATATATATATATATATATATATATATATATATATCGATTCTTCGATTTCAAAACCATATGAATTTCATACATTTGATAAAAATGATATTTTTATCTAACTATTTTCTATTTCAACACTTCACTATTTTTAACAATTCATGTGTATAATTAAAATGTGATTTTTAATGTAAAACAATTTATTTCAAAACTCGACTTTTTTATATAGTTAATATAGGTGATAAAAATAGGATTTTTATTATAAAACAATTTATTTCAAAACTCGACTATTTTATATAGTTCATATAGATGATAAAAATATGATTTTTATTATAAAACAATTTACTTCAAAATATGAATACCACTCAACACATGAATTTCAATTCAACGAATGAATTTCGATTCAACACATGAAGGTTTTCTATAGTTTGTATATATAGATAAAAAGGTGATTTTTATAATTAAAAACAGGAATACCATTCAACACATGAATTCTATTCAACGAATGAATTTCAATTCAACACATGAAGGTTTTCTATAGTTTGTATATATAGATAAAAAGGTGATTTTTATATCTAAAAACACGAATACCATTCAACACATGAATTCAATTCAATGAATGAATTTCAATTCAACACATGAAGGTTTTCTTTAGTTTGTATATCTAGATAAAAAGGTGATTTTTATATTTAAAAACACGAATACCATTCAACACATGAATTATATTCAACGAATGAATTTCAATTCAACACATGAAGGTTTTCTATAGTTTGTATATATAGATAAAAAGGTGATTTTTATATTTAAAAACACGAATACCATTAAACACATGAATTCTATTCAACGAATGAATTTCAATTCAATACATGAAGGTTTTCTATAGTTTGTATATATAGATAAAAAGGTGATTTTTATATTTAAAAACAAGAATACCATTCAACACATGAATTCTATTCAACGAATGAATTTCAATTCAGCACATGAAGGTTTTCTATACAACGAATAAATATAGTTTCAACAAATGGAAATAATTCTAACACATGAATATTATTCAAATTTTCGGCAGCATAACGGCAGGGTAGTTAAAACTGGGACCGTCCCTAGTACGGCTCCTCGCTCTACCTTAAAGCCTCGCAGCTTTTGACAATGGGGAATCATGCATCTAGTTCGCATGCAGGCGGCATGTATATTTTTTTCATTTCCACAAACTAATCCTATGTGGTTTCAACCAAATATTTCTCAACCACAAACGGGTATTTTTCAACCACAATCAATCAATATCAACCACAAACAATTGCAATCAACCATTCGCTATCAATCAATTTTCACACCAATCACAACCAATAAATATCGTCCATGGTTTGTGGACGAGGGGCGTATATATATATATATATATATATATATATTTATACATAGCATTACACTTCTATTTCAACACATGTATAATTTTTACAATGCATATACAACTTATACATCGAACGTACAACTTATACAACGCTTATACAAGAGGTGTACAATGCTTATATAACTCATACATCGACTATATAATTTATACATCGTCGTTTTCCATATCGTTTATAAATTAGAAATCTCACATTGGGTTCCACTCCACCAAAAATAGCAGAAGGCTCAGAAAAATATGCGGTCTCTTCTACTTAGAAGACGTCCTCACGGTCCCGGTGTCTCTTGTTTCACTGAATTTCGACAAGACACGAGAAAGTTATGATTTTTATTCAATAATCCTAGCTTGCGACACTTTTAAATGTTTAAAACAGTTCAAAATTTCAAGGCCGATTACCTCGTTTTACTGTTCAGATCTAGGTTTTGAATTTGCTCGCAGATCTTTGCACGAGGACGGAATCAGGTCGCGCCATGTGGTAGGGGGTCGAGAGGGCTTCCAGGCGGCGGTGCTGACGTGGAGTTCGACGATGGCTACTGGCCTGGGCGGAGCTCGAAACGCAGCCACTTTGAGGACCTCGATCTGGCCAAATATTGAACGGGGAAAGGTGAATCAGGTATAGATTTGAAGAGGGGATCAAGAGCTTCAAAATGAGCTAAGGAGCGCTCGATTTCGTGGAGAAATGGAAGAGAAATCGAAGAGGGAAGTTTTGACCAATTTCCGCCGTCGATCGTGAAGAGGAGCGGGTTTGACTCGTGGTCAACGCGGAGTGAGGAGAATGGATTTGATTGGCTTGTATTTTTATTTATTCATATATTTTATAAAATCCGAAAATACCCCCTTCCACATACGAACTCCAATCCAAACCCAACGACTGTCGTCCCTAGCGTTTTACCCCCATTCCAAACACAATGGAATATGTTTCGTAGGCCCATTCGTCTGTTTCAGTCAGTTTTCCTTCAAATTAAAATATAAAACATTCAATATTCGATTTGAACGTACATTTCAATTTTCCAGGGCCACAAACGGATTCGAAAAATTCCAGAAAAATAAATCTAGCTATGTTTTGATGATACGTTCCCAACAAAACTAGTTTCGTCGAATTCTGAGACCGTTTGAAAAATGGCCCATTTCTGGTCGATCCAATTTAACTGTAATTGACCAAAACACATTTTCCTTTGCCACACTCACATACTAGCTTCAAAAATTATGAAATTTGAAACCTAGTAATAACTTCACATCCCGGATCCAATAAAAGTGGTTTCGTTGAATTCCGAGGTCGTTTGCAAAATGGCCAATTTCATGGGCTATATAATTTCCATAGCGACCTTTCTGAAAATTCATTTGGCCATAACTTTTGCATCCCGCTATGAAACTTCGATTTTTCAGATTTGTTAGAAAGATATTCACTAACAGATTTAAATATTTTTGGTTTCACTCAAATCTGCTTTGTTTTGCACCCGGTACAGTCAGTCAAAGTTTGAATTCAAATTTTGAAACTACCGCGCCATTTCAGGCCTTGTTTATAATTAGAATTAATTATATTCGTTTTCAAACATCGATTCAAACTCACTTTTCATTGCTATTGTTTTAAATATTTATTTTAAATATTTAAAATCCATTATTTTAGCCAATTTAAAATTTTTAAATTGGTTCAGATTTTCCGGGTCGTTACAATCTCCCCCACTTAAAACTTTTCGTCCCCGAAAAGGAACAAAGTCGAAAGTGGTTTGATTAATCAACTCTACATTCAATCTGGCTTCCATTCTCCAACTTTTCAGTTTCTGAGAATTTTCAAATTCTTCAAAAATTTGGCAAATACCCGGAATTTTCGAAAAATTTCGCCATAACCTCTTTTGTACGGAGAGAGGTTTGGAAATTTATTGGGCCGTATTAGTTACCCAATAAATCCTAATAAGCATACACATATTTATAGTGATATATTCTGGTGTTTACAGGAGAGCGTGTATTGATAATAACTCCAGAGAATAAATTCTCGTCACACTGTCAAAGCCTGAGGGAATGTGTATTTTAATTGCTCCAGAGGATAAATCCTCGTCACCTCGTCCCGAGTGGGAAATAAATAGTCAATGTGCCGTATCTAATAACTAGAGAGACGTGATTATTGTCAACTCCAGACCCGTGTGGGGTTTTTATTAATCTGGCAATTTCATCATTACAATTTAAATAGTCTATATCAGTCATCAGTTCAACCTGTAAAATATAGTCATCGCCATACAAGCCACTCGCTCGATGGTAAATCTTCCACCTCGTCACACAAGCTCCAAATGCTTATGTGGTATATGATGAAGTATGCCTATCTTCAGAAGTATGCCATGTAATGTAGTTCAAAATTAATTGTTACTATCCTATGGCGACGTTTATTATTTCACACAGAACAACCAGCACTTCGCATCCAATGGCATTCACAGGAGTTGATATAATAATATTTCGCATCCAACTCATTAAGGTATACCTTTTGTCGGGCACGCAAATAAAATCTTTACTCAACAGCTATCCAATTACCTGTTCAAACATATATAATGCACATGTACATATTTCTATCTATTTTCTAATCAGTTCAATGTGTGATTTAATCGAATAAATTCTACTATTCATTCCATTATTGATTAAATTAACTATCATTTTAATAATTTTAATTAATCAAATCTACTATCACACAACACAAACAACAATCAAATTGTTTTTAATTTTTTAACCTTTCAAATATATATCTTTTATATATTCAAAATTTATATTTCTAAAACTAGACTATATATATTATCACAAATACGTTATTTAAAAACATATTACTCTCGACTCGCTCTGGGGCACTTCTGACCCCATCTCTAACGAGTTGTTCTGATTCTGCTATACTCATACTAGGATATTGCTGATCCTATCTGTAATGAGTTGCCCGTCCTAGAACACTACTGGTTCTATCTCTGACGAGTTCGTTAATATGTTATATTCCAGAACTAAGCTTAACCAAAGCTATAATACCAGATGTGACGACCCCAAACCCCGTATTGACGGTGGCAAGGGTAATCCTTGGAATATAACACATAAACGGATAATAGCAGGACAGAATTAAATAAATACACCAGATAATGAACAATAGAATATACTGGATAAATGTAAACATCAGAGTTACACAGTATACAGGATCATACTTAGTACAAATACAGTTCAGCAATACATAAATGTCTACAGCGGAAAATAAACATAATGTACAATAGGAGCTGAACAGCATAAAAAGAGATAAATGATAGAATCCATCTTCAGCTCCAGCTATCCATAGAAAGCCAGCTAAAACCTGAATACAAGGCTGCCTGTGTAGAAAAAGGGGCAGCCGAGTTTGAAAGTGAAACTACGAGTCAGTCATGGGACTGGTATGAGAAATCTACTCAACACATTTAAAGTATGGCTAATCACTTGACCACGCCACTTTCGTGGAACGGGTTTACTCCATCGGATCGCCAGTGCTTTAAAACAAATCATTCTTTTAAACATCGCAATGCTCTTTATAAAAATGAAGCCAATATAAGACTCAGTTCCCATCACACAATGCAAAGCAAACCGAAGGATAGAGTTTTACCTTATAATGGCCAAAATATGCTTGATACGAATAAAACAAAAGCATTTGATGTTATTACTAGTGTTTATATGTTTCAAAAACAATTTCGAATTATAATTATCAATCATAGACGGCATGGGTACCATATATCATGTCGCCATATATATATATACAATCAAAACCGCACAGTCACGTATTTGGAAATTGGATTTCCGTCATGAACCAAGGCAAAAGATAGTCCTTACCCAATTTGAGACAATCTAGCCTACCATGTCTCAGGAACAGCCGCAACTGCCCCTGGATTGTCAGGGCCGGTCCATCGATGTGGATTATTATGCCTGAACAATACGTCTCCCCGCCCAATGGGGCGCAAATGAGCCAACGAATGAGTCCATCAGTCCCGGATCGACCGATATATCTGAGGCGCCTCGCTATCCATCATCCACATAAGTAAAATGTCAGGCCATGTAAAAACACCGACACAACTCCTAGCTAGAAAGAAACGCATGCCCTCCCTGAGGTCCTTCTCCCGTTTCTGGTTCATACCGGGGTGTGAGGCTCGCGAATTTACGTTATACACAAAGCTACGCCACACAGGCGGTGCTTTGATCATCACCACAAGACTTTGCTTTTCAATAAAAGCCCTGATCACTACATCTTAGCATGTCACACAGGCAATTCATACCATGCAACTGATGGCTATCAATCACATAAAATAAATTCCAATGTCAGACACACAATCCATTTACAAGTCCGTTCTTGGTCGGAACGAAACTGGAGGCACTATATACCTCGCAAACCCATCGATCTCCACGTACGTCTAGACGATCACCACTCATTATCCATATTTCGGGATGCCTCCCAATCAGGACATCAGTTACCATCCAAACGAGGTGAAGATCTCCGGTCTTCGACCACCGTCTTCATCTTCGATTTCTTATCATCGATTCAGTTATTCAGAATGGGATAAACCCGGTCTTTCTGAACAACTCGCGTATATGATAAACAAGTGCAACACAAATACACATACGCATCATTTCAATTCATTAGTCACTAACCGTCAATTGATAAGAGAACGATTTCCCAAATATTAACCCCGAAGGCTGAAACCAACATCAGATCAAAATCCAGGAAACCATTCGACTTAGCTAACCTTCAGTTAATTTCTAAATTTCACATCCATATCGTTTATAATATTTTATAACGATTTATCGCTATTTTTATTTATTTTAAAATAGCCAATTTATTCAAAACGACGCTTCGGGCCATAACGCGGCCGTGGCGCTGTTTCTCTTCAGATTTTATTTACACATATCTAAAAATCTAATCGTTGGATCTTCACAAAATTTATATCATTAGAAAGATCTTTTCAAAACGAATCCAACGGTTCCAGTTTTGGGAAAATCCGACGGTCGGATCTCCCGGTACAATCGTTTGAAGTTTCGATTTCAAAATACGAACTGCAGCGTCGTTATTCGATTAAATATAATTATATTTACATATATATATAAATATAATCGATTCTGGCGCTGTTTTTCTTCATATTTGAATTAAACATTCCAGACAATCCAACCGTTGGATCTTTACAAAGTTGGTGCCGTTGGAAAGATATTTCCAAAGCGAACCCAACGGTTGCGGTTTCGGGAAAATCCGATGGTCGGATCTCCCGCACTAATCGTTTGAAATCACGGTTTCAAAATATGAACTGCAGTTTCGTTATTCGATATATTTCAATTCTATTTATATATATATATATATATATATATATATATATATATATATATCGATTCTTCGATTTCAAAACCATATGAATTTCATACATTTGATAAAAATGATATTTTTATCTAACTGTTTTCTATTTCAACACTTCACTATTTTTAACAGTTCATGTATATAATAAAAATGTGATTTTTAATGTAAAACAATTTATTTCAAAACTCAACTATTTTATATAGTTAATATAGGTGATAAAAATAGGATTTTTATTATAAAACAATTTATTTCAAAACTCGACTATTTTATATAGTTCATATAGATGATAAAAATATGATTTTTATTATAAAACAATTTATTTCAAAATATGAATACCACTAAACACATGAATTTCAATTCAACGAATGAGTTTCGATTCAACACATGAAGGTTTTCTATAGTTTGCATATATAGATAAAAAGGTGATTTTTATATTTAAAAACACGAATACCATTCAACACATGAATTCTATTCAATGAATGAATTTCAATTCAACACATGAAGGTTTTCTATAGTTTGTATATATAGATAAAAAGGTGATTTTTATATTTAAAAACACGAATACCATTCAACACATGAATTCTATTCAACAAATGAATTTCAATTCAACACATGAAGGTTTTCTATAGTTTGTATATATAGATAAAAAAGTGATTTTTATATTTAAAAACACGAATACCATTCAACACATGAATTCTATTCAACGAATGAATTTCAATTCAACACATGAAGGTTTTCTATAGTTTGTATATATAGATAAAAAGGTGATTTTTATATTTAAAAACACGAATACCATTCAACACATGAATTCTATTCATCGAATGAATTTCAATTCAAAACATGAAGGTTTTCTATAGTTTGTATATATAGATAAAAAGGTGATTTTTATATTTAAAAACACAAATACCATTCAACACATGAATTCTATTCAACGAAAGAATTTCAATTCAACACATGAAGGTTTTCTTTACAACGAATAAATATTGTTTCAACAAATGAAAATAATTCTAACACATGAATATTATTCAAAATTTCGGCAGCATAACGGCAGGGTAGTTAAAACCGGGACCGTCCCTAGTACGGCTCCTCGCTCTACCTTAATGCCTCGCTGCTTTTGACAATGGGGAATCATGCATCTTGTTCGCACGCAGGCGGCATGTATATTTTTTTCATTTCCACAAACTAATCCTATGTGGTTTCAACCAAATATTTCTCAACCACAAACGGGTATTTTTCAACCACAATCAATCAATATCAACCACAAACAATTCCAATCAACCATTCGCTATCAATCAATTTTCACACCAATCACAACCAATAAATATCGTCCATGGCTTGTGGACGAGGGGCATATATATGTATATATATATTTTTATATATAGCATTACACTTCTATTTCAACACATATATAATTTTTACAACGCATATACAACTTATACATCGAACGTACAACTTATACAACGCTTATACAAGAGGTGTACAACGCTTATATAACTCATACATCGACTATATAATTTATACATCGTCGTTTTCCATATCGTTTATAAATTAGAAATCTCACATTGGGTTCCACTCCACCAAAAATAGCAGAAGGCTCAGAAAAATATGCGGTCCCTTCTAGAATGTAGAAGACGTCCTCACGGTCCCGGTGTCTCTTGTTTCACTGAATTTCGACAAGACACGAGAAAGTTATGATTTTTATTCGATAATCCTAGTTTGCGACACTTTTAAATGTTTAAAATAGTTCAAAATTTCAAGGCCGATTACCTCGTTTTACTGTTCAGATCTAGGTTTTGAATTTGCTCGCAGATCTTTAAACGAGGACGGAATCAGGTCGCGCCACGTGGTAGGGGGTCGAGAGGGCTTCCAGGCAGCGGTGCTGACGTGGAGTTTGACGGCGTCTATTGGCCTGGGCGGAGCTCAAAACGCAGCCACTTGGAGGACCTCGATCTGGCCAAATACTGAACAGGGAAAGGTGAATCAGGTATAGATTTGAAGAGGGGATCAGGAGCTTCAAAATGAGCTAAGGAGCGCTCGATTTCGTGGAGAAACGGAAGAGAAATCGAAGAGGGAAGTTTTGACCAATTTCCGCCGTCGATCGTGAAGAGGAGCGGGTTTGACCCGTGGTCAACGCGTAGTGAGAAGAATGGATTTGATTGGCCTGTATTTATTTATATTTGTATATTTTATAAAATCCGAAAATACCCCCTTCCACATATGAACTCCAATCCAAACCCAACGACTGTCGTCCCTAGCGTTTTACCCCCATTCCGAACACAATGGAATATGTTTCGTTGGCCCATTCGACTGTTTCAGTCAGTATTCCTTCAAATTAAAATATAAAACATTCAATATTCGGTTTAAACGTACATTTCAATTTGCCAGGGCCACAAACTGATTTGAGATATTCCAAAAAAATAAATCTAGCTATGTTTTGACGATACGGTCCCAACAAAACTAGTTTCGTCAAATTCTGAGACCGTTTGTAAAATGGCCCATTTCTGGTCGATCCAATTTAACTGTAATTGACCAAAACACATTTTCCTTTGCCGCGCTCACATACTAGCTTCAAAAATTATGAAATTTGAAACCTAGCAATAACTTCACATGCCGGATCCAACAAAACTGGTTTCGTCGAATTCCGAGGTCGTTTGCAAAATGGCCAATTTCACGGGCTATATAATTTCCATAGCGACCTTTCTGAAAATTCATTTGGCCATAACTTTTGCATCCCGCTATGAAACTTCGATTTTTCAGATTCGTTAGAAAGGTATTCACTAACAGATTAAATATTTTTGGTTTCATTCAAATCTGCTTTGTTTTGCACCCGGTACAGTTAGTCAAAGTTAGAATTCAAATTTTGAAACTACCGCGCCATTTCAGGCCTTGTTTATAATTAGAATTAATTATATTCGTTTTCAAACGTCGATTCAAACTCACTTTTCATTGCTATTATTTAAAATATTTATTTTAAATATTTAAAATCCATTATTTTATACAATTTGAAAATTTTAAATGGTTTAGATTTTCCGGGTCGTTACACCGCACATGACCGACCACTCATTTCGCTTGAGTGTATCGAATGTATATCACCAACAGTTGGGATCAGCAACCATTTCCCGAATGGGACAGCATCGAATAGATTAAAGAATGAAATAATATCTCTAGATAGGTGATAATACACCCTAATGGAAGCAACCCACATAGCCATGCTGCCTGCTCGATTTTTGTCATTTCCCGGTTGTGAGTTTAGAGGCCATGCTTATCTCTGATAGATCACACAATTATTCGCTTTGAATGTCACATCGTCATACCCGCCAAATCACAAATTGATTTCCCCAAAAATACCACAGGTATATAGCTAAGAGAAACAAATTCTTCCGCCACCAAACGTAAATACGTTTGAAGAGATCAACTTACGCGATCTATTAAATATACTCCGTCAGACATTCTTCCGTACAGGTTGTCCTAGGACTGGACAAACCGAAGGCACTATTCTAAAAACAAGACAGCCCTTGCATAACTCCATCTTTAATTATCTTCATCATATTTAATTCGTAATGCTAATGCCCGTATTGACAACTGAAAAGTGGTCAAGAATGTTAATAGTCGGTGATTTAACTATCAAAGAAAAACATGTGTGCAAATAACGATATTATTTCCAGATGGAAATTCTATCAATCAGTCATCATTTAACATTTATCTCTTTAATTCGTTAATTTATTTATTTCCTGTTTCCATATATTCAACATTCCTTGTTTTCTAAATTTAGAAAATATATGTTATTAATCATTGGAAAACATTTCCATTTTTATTCTCATCTCTTATTTTCTATATTAGAACACATTTCTGATTCTTATTTGGAAAACATTTCCAAAACTCCTTCATGGGATTTAAACCGATGTTTAAATAAAACATCACTAAGCCAACTCAAACCATTACCCTCATTAACTATATTCGCTTAACCAAACTTTACTATCAAACCTTAAACATTCCTTAGTTAGAACGAAGTCAATCAAGTTGGGGTATAATTACCTCTCAAACCTTAATTGAACAACATTTCTAACTTCGAAATAGGCAAAGTTCACCTTTAAAATCTTTAACAAACTTCCTTACGTAACTATCGGATTCTATTTACGAATCCACTCCTTTTACAGAAATCATTTAATTATAACAATAGTGTTATGATCCCATGCTTCCGAAATATAATGATTTAAATATAACTCTTATTTATTAATTTGGATAAATAAACAAATAACTAATTTATTAATAATAAATAAGTCTTGATTAAAAACGGAAAATGAATAGTACTTTCTTGAATTCGATATAATCGAATTTCAACGTATAACTCACTTTCGAAAAATCTCTATTCAATAACTCCTCTTCGAATAAATTATATTTGATAACTCTTTCCTTCGAATAAACTATATTCGATAATCTTTCTTCAAATAACTATACTCGATAATCTCTCTTTCAAATAAACTATATTCGATAATCTTTCTTCGAATAACTATATTCAATAGTCTCTCTTTCTTCAGTTAACAAATACTCGACTAACTCTAACTCGATCAACCCTTATTTGAATAACTCTATTCGATTAACTCTAATTGATTAACTCTAATCAATTAGCTATAACTGCTTAACTCTAACTGATTAACTCTAATTGATTAACTATAACTGATTAACTCCAACTGATTAACTCTAATCGATTAACTCTAATCGATTAACTCTAATGGATTAACTCTAATTGATTAACTCTAATCGATTAACTCTAACTAATTAACTCTAACTGATTAACTCATACTCGACTAATTCTATTCGAATAACTCATACTCGACTAATTCTATTAGAATAACTCATACTCGGCTAATTCTATTCGAATAACTCATTTTTCCTTTTATAATCCTACTTACTTTTCAAATATTTCCTTTTATGATATCTTATTTATTTTCTAAATAAATATTCCATTTATCTTTGTAATGAGTCTAGGCTTTTCAACCATCAACCACTGGGCTAACCTCCCAGCGTGGCACTACAGAGATACCTCAGAACTGCTTTTACGGCCAGCCTCGCGACTCGACCAACCCACACTGTCGGGAGATGTAGGGGTAAGAGTCTCCCGTTCGCCACCAAACGCGAAGCGAGAACCCTCTATCATCCGTACCAATTAAGCAACCAGCTCTGATACCACAATGAAACGACCCGAAATCCCCGTTTCCGGGAAATCCCGGATTGAGTCGAGAACAAGCTACAGAAGGACGCAAACGGAAGAACATTTCATTGTATATTACAACAATTCATTTGATACTATTATAAGTGCATAGTGTATAAAACAACTTCAAATCATAAATATCAATCATAGGCGGCATGGGTACCATATATCATGTCGCCAATACTAGGCTCTACAAATAAAACCGCAAATGTCACGTATTTGGAAGTTGGATTTCCATCTGTGAACCGAGGCAAAAGATAGTCCTCTACCGATTCGAGACAGTCTAGCCCGAGCCTCGGGAACAGCCGCAACTTCCCCTTGGAGCGACAGGGCCGGTCCACCAATGTGGATTAAACTTAAACCCTGAACATGCGTTTCCCCACCATATGGGGCGTAAATGAGCCAACGAATGACTCCTTCGGACCCGGATCGTCCGATCAAACTGAGGCGCCTCGTAATACCAACAACCACATAAGTCAAACTCGTCAGGGCGTGTAAAACCACTGACGCAACTTCTAGCTAGAAAGAAACGCATGCCCTCCCTGAGATCTGTCTCCCGTTTTTGGTTCACACCGGGGTGTGAGGCTCGCGAATCAACGCTACACAAAGCGATGCCACAAAGGCCGTGCTTTGATCATCAACCACAAGACTTTGCTTTTCAACAAAAGCCTTGATCATTTGCCACTTAGGCACGCCACACAGGCAATTCACTCCATGTGATGGATATCCATCAATATATAACCCCTGAGCTCGTACGTCTCAGAGAAGATCGTTAAGCAAGAGAATAAATTCTCCGCCGCCAAACAGATATATATTTAATAGAAATCAATCACACAGACTGAAATCCAATGTCAGACACATAGTCCATTTACAAGTTCGTTCCGGGTCTGAACGAAACCGGAGGCACCTATTACCCCGCATATCCATCGATCTCCAAGTACGTCTGGACGACCACCAACTGTTTCCATCTTCTTGGGTGTACATCCCAATCAAGATCATCAGTAATCACCCAAACGACGTGAAGACCTTCGGTCTTCGACTACCGTCTTCATCTTCGACTTATCGTCGTATCAGTTATTCAGAATGGGATAAACCCAGTCTTTCCGAATAAATCGCGTATATTTTAAATAAGTGTTACACAAACACAACATACGCCTCATTCCAATTCATTAGTCACTAACCGTAAATTAATCAAGAGAATAATTCCCCAAATATTAACCCCGAAGGCCGAAACCAACATCAGATCAATATCCAGAAAACCATTCTACTTAGCTAACCGACAGTTAGTTTCTAAATTTCACATTCATAGGGAAAGGTTCCCATAAATTTTATCAAAGATAAATTCCTTGAATTTATTCTTTAATCTTCTTTTGAATTTCGATTCAACTAGTCGGGATTAACGAACCTTACCGAAGTAATAATTTGTTTTAATTTCCCAATCCCAACCTATTCATCCCATGAAGTAAAACTGGTAATACTTCATATCTAACAACACAGTGTTATCGGTAAATTCAATTACCATTTCACGTTCAAATCTAATTAAAGATTTAACTATCGCCTGGAGCAAAACTGGTGATACTCCATTCTCGATCATTTCAATCTAATTAAAGATTCATTAAAACTTCGCTTAGTTTTAATCTGTGACTGGGTTAAAGAATCAGTGTCATTTAAAACACGGTTCACGATAAACCCAAAATCACATCACATTTCAATCAGTCCCTAAACGTAAATTAGCAAGTGAGCAGTTCCCTAAGTATTAACCCCGAAGGCCGAAACCAACATCAGATCAATACCCCAGAAACCATTCAACTCAACTAATCTCCAGTTAGTTTCTGAATTTTCTTAACTCCTTTGGGTCTAAGAACAGTATTATCGAAGATACCGTTCACGACTACCCAAAATCACATTTCATTAATTATCGGGTTAAAGAACAAGTGTTATTTAAAACATTGTTCACGATAAACCCAAAAATCAATACCAATTCAATTCCAATTAAATATTATTTAATTGGTACACTTCATTAAATCTAAATAAAAAATTTTAATCTTTTTCTCAATTGGGCTTAAGAAAAGTGTTAATGAAGACACCATTCACGACAAACCCAAATCACATTTGATATTAAATACAAGGCTCTGAATAGAAATTATATCGGCTTATTTTCAATATCAAACTCTACGACTAACAAATATCGTATTGGAAATAACGATATAAATATATCTTTCAAATTCCCATAATAATATCTATATCATCACGAAATCCAACATCGAAATATTCCGAAGACAATTTCGATTCAAATCTATTCCAATTCAATTATTGGAAATTCTGGTTATTTTCAAATCCAATTTATTTATTTAAAAATAAATAGAATTTTAATCCTAGTTCAAAACTAGTTCATTTTGATAAAAATCTATTTTTATCTTTTCAAATATGGAGTTTTTCATCCCGATTCTTCCCAAATCATTTCTTATGATTTTACACAAATTATTACTATTTTTAATAATTTTATCAAGGCCCGTACAGTCAATTTCCATCAATGGCCATCGGACTGCACTTACAGCGACCTTTTTCAAATTTGATTTGGACATAATTCCAAATCCAACAATTAGATTTCTAATTTCTCATATTCTTTAGAAAGCTCTTTTCGATACGAACCCAACAGCTCCGGTTTTAGGAGAATCCGACGGTCGGATCTCCCGTAATATCCGTTTGAAGTCAATGGTCGAAATTCGCGAACTGCCGCGGCGCGGCGCGTTCTATTCAGGCCATTATATATTATATATATAATATATATAATATATACTTCATCGATTTCCTTTCGAAATGAATTTTATAAATGGTTTTTAATTCGTTTTCAAAGCGATTTCAACTTCTTTTTCAAATTCAAATCAAAATTGAATTTTCCCTTACAAATTCGTTTTAAATTCATTTCAAATCGATTTCAATTCAAATTGATTTCTAATTCAATTTCAGTTCGTCTTCAATTCAATTCAATTTCAATCCGAATTCATTTATATTCAATTTCAATTCGAATTCATTTATATTCAATTCGAATTCATTTATATCCAATTTCAATTCGAATTCATTTCTATTCAATTTCAATTCGAATTCATTTATATTCAATTTCATTTCGAATTCATTTATATTCAATTTCAATTCGAATTCATTTCTATTTAATTTCAATTCGAATTCATTTATATTCAATTTCAATTCGAATTCATTTCTATTTCAAATATTTCTATTTCAAAACTGGAATGAGGCCCAATCAATTACCATATAATGTTAATTATATGGATTTTCTACAACACATGTTGTAACGACCCAGATTTTTGAATAGTTTATTTTAAATATTAAATATCGTTTTAAATATTGAATCGAGGATAAATAAAATTTTATATTGTGATATCGATTTAATAATCGAAATACGATTTAATAAAAACTATCGTAATACAAAATCAAAATATAATTAAATTTGAAGATAAAACTGAATCGAAACGATTCAGTCGATTCATGTAAATTCTGTATTGAGTTAGAGTGATAATAATTACTTATTTTCAATGAATTAAATTGTTTTAAAATCAATTTATATTTTTATTCGAATGTTATTTAAATCGTTAATTTAAAATTTTAATCCCTTATGTACAGTTAAATTAAATTTCAGAACTGTTCCGTTCAATTGAGAATAATGAATAACATTGGGAATATCAGTCGTTACGGTTGAATAACAGTTTGGGGTTTCGAATTAAGGCAACGAAATAATTTGATTATAAAAATCAAATAAAATTTAATTAACATACTTCTAGGCCGACCTATACATTTACTCTCGCAGAGCTATGGTTGACATCGCGATACCTATATTTGCCTCGAGCTCAAAAATTTGTCTCCTGTCTTCTACATCTTGGAAACCAGAAATTAATGGCCATGTACTTCTTGCTCCCTTTCGCTTCTATATATATTGACCCTACGCTTCGTTAATTCATTCGCTCCCAAACCCCGAATGAAACCTTATGCCCTTTTTTTTTCCAGAAAATCGAAAACCCCAAAGCCTACGAATCAAAATGGAAATCGGAAATCAAAATTTGAAGACCGTGAGTTCCCTGAGTTCGACAGCATCTGGAAAGCGCGATAGCAACGTTGCGATTTGAGGAAAAACCCCCAAGTCTCTGGAAGCTAGACGTCAGTCTCGAGATGCTCGAATGATGGGGCCGCGCTGTGTCTGGAAGGGCGCGATGCTTCCTAGTAGCTCGAGTTAGGTATTCGAAGTCGTGGCCTAAGGTGAGTCTCGAATTGGGGCTTCGGGTGGGTGGTGACTGGTGGCGATTAATGTTGGTGATGTTGAGGGCAACAGTGGGTTTGGAGTGGATCATTGCAGTCAGCGATTTGCTAGGGTGTTGAATTGGTCGAGGCGATAAGGTAATCATTTTAACGAATTAAATTTACATAGTATAATTGATTTATTCACTATCGTATTTAATTTAAATAAATAAATGATTTATCGATGGATAAAAATTTAAATAAATCATAGGTGCGAACTGGATTCAGTTGAGACAATTCGAGTTAGAAGTGGTTTGAAATTTGTTCGAGCTAGCAAGAGTTTAAATTTAATCGAACGTGGTTTGATTTACTCGGAATGCAAATGAAATCGAGGTGAGTAAATCTCACTCACCTTTTATTTTAATTATTTTTATTTCGTTAAAAATAATTGTTTGTTGCTTGTGTGAATATTTTCTGCTTGCTTTTTATATATTAGTTATTTAGGCTATTATATATATATATATATTGGGTTGATTGGTTGGTTGGATTCCCGCAGTTTCATTAGCGGATGCCCGCAGTTTCACAGCGGATGATTACCCTATACGCCCCACGCTATGATTAGTGGATGACCTTCTATACCGCGATATTCTGCCACGAAGCAGAATTGGTATTATTTATGTGCTAACATCTGTGGATGCAGGAAACAGGTTGGAGGAATCCAACTGGATTCCTCAAAAATATATTATCTATTTGCTGTTTGTTTGATTTCATATATATGCATATATGATGTGTTAAAATCAAATAATTGGGAATTGATTGATTTGGTTGTTTAAATTATCACTGGGCTTGAATATTGATTTATAAAAATATCGTGAAAGGATATTGAGATTTAGAAAGGGTAAAATTCTATTTTTAAATAGAATTTGAAGTTAAATGGAAATAAAAATATAAACTTGTTTTGGAAAAATAAAACAAGTAGTTTCTTTTTAAGCGAAGTTTATAAATAATTCTTTTATAACGAAGTTATAAATGAAGTGAAAGGAATTATCATTTGATAATTCAGAAATAGAAATACAAGCATGGAATTGGAATTTGAAATGAAATTTCAAAATAGGATTTGAAATGTAATTTTTAAATATATAACTCAAATGAAATTTGGGTATAACATTTGAATTTTAAAAGGAATTTAAATATTTGAAAAGAAAAAGGAGATTGAATATTAGAAATTCAAAATAGAAGTTCAAATAGAATTTGAGTAGACAAAACTAGAATGAAAAATAGAATTTGAATTCAAGGAATAAAATAAAAATTTGAATTCAAAGGAATTCGAATAAAGAAATTCAAATAGAGAATTTCAAAATAGAATTTGAAATATAGAATTTCAAAGAAGAATTGAAGAGAATTTAAAATATAGTATTTCAAAGAAGAATTGAAATATGAAATTTGAATAGAGATTTGAAATGGAATTCAAATATGAAATTTGAATTGAGATTTGAAATAGAAATTCGGGTATTGAATTTGAACGTGGAATTGAATACAGAAATTCAAGTAGAAATTTGAATATGAGATTTCAAAATAGAATTTGAAATAAACTTTGAAAATAGGATTTTCAAAGTAGAATTGGAAATAGAATTTCAAATAGGATTTCAAATAGGAAATCCGAAGGATTTTGAAATGGAATTTGAATTCAAGGGAATTCAAATGAATTTTGAATATTAGAAATTCAAATGGTATTGAAATGAATTTGAATATTAGAAATTCAAATGGGGTCGGAAATGGAAAATGGAATTTGAATATAAGAGATTCAAATTGAATTCAAATCGGATTTGATCTATGGAATTTGAACATGAAATTCAAATGGGTCTTAACTATGGAATTTTGAATATAGAATTTAAAAAGGAGTTTGAATATTTGAACTTCAATAGAATTCAAATATAGAAATGGAAATATAGAAATTCCAAGGGAATTTAAATATAAAGTTTGAATAAAAGAATTCAAAGGAATTCAAGTATTGAATTTGAATATAGGGAATTCAAATAGAAATTCAAATATTAAGTTTGAATGTCAAATAGAAAAGGAATTGGGATTTGAAATATAGAATTCAAAAGTGAGATTGGAATTTGAATCAAGGAATTCAAACGAAGTTGAATTCATTTTTAAGAAGTTTATAAAGTTTATATATATAAATATAATTAAAACGAACTCGCCGCAGCGCTGCAGTTCGTAAATTGGCGATTCGAACTTCAATTGAGTATACAGAACGCAATTGAAGTCGGATTTCTTTGAAACAAGAAACGTCAGGACCGGTTTGAAAATAGTTTTCTAATGAAGAAGAAAAATATGAATTTCGTCGTATAGATTTTGAGATATGTCAAAATCAAATTTTCAGAAAAACAGCGCCAGAATCGTTTTAAAACCATAACGGTTTATTTCATTTATAAAAGGATTTTAAGCAAGAAAATCCGAAGTTTTTATTTAGAAAATCTCAGAGTTGAGTTGTAAAATATATGCGAATTCAAGTGGTGTAAATGAATATGATTTTTGAAAACAGAAACCAGACTTTGATTTATTGAATGGAATTAACTAAATTGAATTGAAATTAGTTAATGAATTTTCGAATTAATATTGGGCTTTGAATAAGCGAATTCGATTTGAAAATGTATATTCGAAAGCAAAGAAGGAAACTAGAATTGAAATTGAAATTCAATTTGGTTAGGAACGAGTTAAATATTTTGTTGAACATGTTATGTTCAAACGAAGGAGTAAAATAGGCAAAATGGCCGATTTAAAGAATAAATGGCGAAACTGAATTCAAACGATTAGATGGTATTGAATTGAATTGAAAACAGGTGAACATGTGTAAGCAGGTTTGTTATGAAGTACATGAAGATTTTTATTTATGTGCCCGACAAAAAGGTACATGTTTAATTCATATATGGGTTTTATGCGCCGTATCGGCAAGCCGCTTGGCTTCTTCTTTTTCTTTTTGATTGAGGAAGATACCGGGAAGCTATTTGAAATTTCCCGATGCCCCGATACAGGGGAGGTTATGGCGAATTTTTCCGGGAATTTAAGGAGTTAGAATATTTTTAAGAAATTTGACAATTAGAAATCTATATATCGATATATATAGAATTCGATAAGGAAACGAAATCAAAAATAGCGTAAAAGGCCAAGATTGATTATTGAAATATTTGGTAAACAAATATTGTTAAGGAAATGGAAAAGAGATTTAATTAATGAAATATTAATTAAAGAGCCCAGTGATTTGTTTGATATGTTTGGATGAACACTTGTTTTTATTCGATAGTTAAATCACAGACTATCGAAGTTTTTGACCATCGTTGTCAATATGGAGAGACCGGTTGGATTATTATCCGAAGAACCACTCCGTATCGGCATAAGCGTTGCGAACCAGGTATGCTGAATATATTGAAGACGGAGTGAAGTGCAAGGGCTTTTCTAGTAATAGAAATAGTGCCTTCGGTTTCGTTCAATCCCAGAACGAACGTAAATGGACGAATGTCTGACAGAGTATTTCCAATAATCAAATGGGTTGGTCTGTATGAATATATATGGTTGCAACGGATTTATCCCTTAGCATAATATCCAGAATATTTGTGCAAACTCAACTAGTGATTAACGGATCTGACAATGTGGCATTCAAAGTGATTGTGTTATCGATGAATGGTAAGTATGCGTAGCCTCAGGCCTCAACAACCGGGAAAGGACAAAAATCGGGCAGGCAGCATGGCTATGTGGGTCGCACCCATTAGGGTGTATAATCACCTATCTAGAGAAATTCCTTTTGTTTCTAAATCTATCGATTCTGCCCATTCGGGAACGGTGGTTTGAGTCCAACCGTTGGTGATATACATTCGATACACTCAAGCGAAATGAGTGGTCGGTCATGTGTGGGCCGGGTTACAAGATGTTCTTGTTGAACCCAGGTGTATTCGCCTCTAGAGATGCACTGTCGGAAGGTGGTCCCATACCTTGTCATGTTGGAAATCCAATCTCCATTAAGCGCCATGCGGGTTTTTGATTTTATAATATATGTGGAGCATGAGATGCAAGCGTTCTGCTATTTGGTTATTTATTTGATGTAGACATTACTATAATATCACTGGATTTGATATTAAAGTGTTTTGGGTTATAGTAAGGTAAAAAACCATCCATGTTTATGTGTGGGCTGGTCTTACTATTATCTTTTCTTTCGAAAGGATTTTTAAAGTTAAACAAGTTGTTGGAGTTTACTCACACCAGTCCCATGACTGACCCAGAGTTTATTTTGTTTTGTTTTTCCCTAAACTCTTGGGTGCCCAAATTTGTACGGGCAGTCAAGTGTTTCAGGCTTTTACAGATACACTTGGAGGAGCTTGAAGCAGGAGGCTTCAACGTTAGTTATTTAGAGTTACTTCCGCTGGATCAAATGTTATGTGTACTCTGATGATGGTATGTATATATGTATCAAACAGATTTGTATTTCAAAGCTTATGTTATATAATATATTTTCTTCGTTCCGCTGTGAGTTGTGATCTTCGTTTTTCTCCTATTCTAAGTTTTCTATCTTATCTATTCTCACCCTCTATCTTCTTTCTAATAATGAGTCGTATTTCTGTGTTATTTGGGTTGGACGTGTGTTGTATTTAGTCAACTCAGATAGCTCGGATTTGCGGGCCATTACAGTTGGTATCAGAGCTTAGGTTGAGTGAACACCTAGGCTTGTGTGGCATGTGCTCATTAGAGATAGGGTCAGTAATACCCTAGAATGAGTTGAGCGTATATATACGAGAGAGCGTATTTGTAATTTGATATAAAAGTTGTTTTATATTGTGTCGACTTGTCTGTTGAGTAGTTTATGAATTCTGGTCGAATCGTGGGACGCCACGAAGTCGATAGGGATTTCTAAACACTTGAACAGAGAAATTCGACACAGTATTGTTTTAAAGAAGGTAAATGAAATAATTTACCCCAAAATTTCTATTTGATATAGAAAGAATAATTTTCTAGAATTATTATTATATGGATGTGTTGGATGTTGATGTTATAATCAAATGAGATTATAAATTTAGAATAGTTATTTATAACCAGAGTAGAATTTGTATAGGAATTAAATATACAAATGAGATGAATTAGAATTTAATTCAAACCAGAATTAAGAATTCAAAATCCTGGGAAGTTGAAAATATTTTTCAAAGTATATTAAAGTAATATAGCTTTGTTTTAGAAGAATTTGAAAGGAAAACCCAGGAATTTGAATTCTGGAATTGAAATTTAACTTAAACAAGTTAAATGGGTCGAAGTGAATCAATTAACTAGAATCAATTTGAATAGGTTTAATGGAATATAGATTGGATATAAATGGATTGATCGTAGATCATTCGAATCAAATGTGTAAAGACCAAAAGTTTTGGTTGAAATTAAAGTCATAGAAATATGAGGAATTGGGTTTCAACATAAGTGAGATGTTGAAAAGAAATGGATTTATACCCTTTTTCCTACCTTAGCAATTTCGAGGACGAAATTATTTTAAGGGGGGAAGAATGTAACGACCCAGATTTTTGAATAGTTTATTTTAAATATTAAATATCGTTTTAAATATTGAATCGAGGATAAATAAAATTTTATATTGTGATATCGATTTAATAATCGAAATACGATTTAATAAAAACTATCGTAATACAAAATCAAAATATAATTAAATTTGAAGATAAAACTGAATCGAAACGATTCAGTCGATTCATGTAAATTCTGTATTGAGTTAGAGTGATAATAATTACTTATTTTCAATGAATTAAATTGTTTTAAAATCAATTTATATTTTTATTCGAATGTTATTTAAATCGTTAATTTAAAATTTTAATCCCTTATGTACAGTTAAATTAAATTTCAGAACTGTTCCGTTCAATTAAGAATAATGAATAACATTGGGAATATCAGTCGTTACGGTTGAATAACAGTTTGGGGTTTCGAATTAAGGCAACGAAATAATTTGATTATAAAAATCAAATAAAATTTAATTAACATACTTCTAGGCCGACCTATACATTTACTCTCGCAGAGCTATGGTTGACATCGCGATACCTATATTTGCCTCGAGCTCAAAAATTTGTCTCCTGTCTTCTACATCTTGGAAACCAGAAATTAATGGCCATGTACTTCTTGCTCCCTTTCGCTTCTATATATATTGACCCTACGCTTCGTTAATTCATTCGCTCCCAAACCCCGAATGAAACCTTATGCCCTTTTTTTTTCCAGAAAATCGAAAACCCCAAAGCCTACGAATCAAAATGGAAATCGGAAATCAAAATTTGAAGACCGTGAGTTCCCTGAGTTCGACAGCATCTGGAAAGCGCGATAGCAACGTTGCGATTTGAGGAAAAACCCCCAAGTCTCTGGAAGCTGGACGTCAGTCTCGAGATGCTCGAATGATGGGGCCGCGCTGTGTCTGGAAGGGCGCGATGCTTCCTAGTAGCTCGAGTTAGGTATTCGAAGTCGTGGCCTAAGGTGAGTCTCGAATTGGGGCTTCGGGTGGGTGGTGACTGGTGGCGATTAATGTTGGTGATGTTGAGGGCAACAGTGGGTTTGGAGTGGATCATTGCAGTCAGCGATTTGCTAGGGTGTTGAATTGGTCGAGGCGATAAGGTAATCATTTTAACGAATTAAATTTACATAGTATAATTGATTTATTCACTATCGTATTTAATTTAAATAAATAAATGATTTATCGATGGATAAAAATTTAAATAAATCATAAGTGCGAACTGGATTCAGTTGAGACAATTCGAGTTAGAAGTGGTTTGAAATTTGTTCGAGCTAGCAAGAGTTTAAATTTAATCGAACGTGGTTTGATTTACTCGGAATGCAAATGAAATCGAGGTGAGTAAATCTCACTCACCTTTTATTTTAATTATTTTTATTTCGTTAAAAATAATTGTTTGTTGCTTGTGTGAATATTTTCTGCTTGCTTTTTATATATTAGTTATTTAGGCTATTATATATATATATTGGGTTGATTGGTTGGTTGGATTCCCGCAGTTTCATTAGCGGATGCCCGCAGTTTCACAGCGGATGATTACCCTATACGCCCCACGCTATGATTAGTGGATGACCTTCTATACCGCGATATTCTGCCACGAAGCAGAATTGGTATTATTTATGTGCTAACATCTGTGGATGCAGGAAACAGGTTGGAGGAATCCAACTGGATTCCTCAAAAATATATTATCTATTTGCTGTTTGTTTGATTTCATATATATGCATATATGATGTGTTAAAATCAAATAATTGGGAATTGATTGATTTGGTTGTTTAAATTATCACTGGGCTTGAATATTGATTTATAAAAATATCGTGAAAGGATATTGAGATTTAGAAAGGGTAAAATTCTATTTTTAAATAGAATTTGAAGTTAAATGGAAATAAAAATATAAACTTGTTTTGGAAAAATAAAACAAGTAGTTTCTTTTTAAGCGAAGTTTATAAATAATTCTTTTATAACGAAGTTATAAATGAAGTGAAAGGAATTATCATTTGATAATTCAGAAATAGAAATACAAGCATGGAATTGGAATTTGAAATGAAATTTCAAAATAGGATTTGAAATGTAATTTTTAAATATATAACTCAAATGAAATTTGGGTATAACATTTGAATTTTAAAAGGAATTTAAATATTTGAAAAGAAAAAGGAGATTGAATATTAGAAATTCAAAATAGAAGTTCAAATAGAATTTGAGTAGACAAAACTAGAATGAAAAATAGAATTTGAATTCAAGGAATAAAATAAAAATTTGAATTCAAAGGAATTCGAATAAAGAAATTCAAATAGAGAATTTCAAAATAGAATTTGAAATATAGAATTTCAAAGAAGAATTGAAGAGAATTTAAAATATAGTATTTCAAAGAAGAATTGAAATATGAAATTTGAATAGAGATTTGAAATGGAATTCAAATATGAAATTTGAATTGAGATTTGAAATAGAAATTCGGGTATTGAATTTGAACGTGGAATTGAATACAGAAATTCAAGTAGAAATTTGAATATGAGATTTCAAAATAGAATTTGAAATAAACTTTGAAAATAGGATTTTCAAAGTAGAATTGGAAATAGAATTTCAAATAGGATTTCAAATAGGAAATCCGAAGGATTTTGAAATGGAATTTGAATTCAAGGGAATTCAAATGAATTTTGAATATTAGAAATTCAAATGGTATTGAAATGAATTTGAATATTAGAAATTCAAATGGGGTCGGAAATGGAAAATGGAATTTGAATATAAGAGATTCAAATTGAATTCAAATCGGATTTGATCTATGGAATTTGAACATGAAATTCAAATGGGTCTTAACTATGGAATTTTGAATATAGAATTTAAAAAGGAGTTTGAATATTTGAACTTCAATAGAATTCAAATATAGAAATGGAAATATAGAAATTCCAAGGGAATTTAAATATAAAGTTTGAATAAAAGAATTCAAAGGAATTCAAGTATTGAATTTGAATATAGGGAATTCAAATAGAAATTCAAATATTAAGTTTGAATGTCAAATAGAAAAGGAATTGGGATTTGAAATATAGAATTCAAAAGTGAGATTGGAATTTGAATCAAGGAATTCAAACGAAGTTGAATTCATTTTTAAGAAGTTTATAAAGTTTATATATATAAATATAATTAAAACGAACTCGCCGCAGCGCTGCAGTTCGTAAATTGGCGATTCGAACTTCAATTGAGTATACAGAACGCAATTGAAGTCGGATTTCTTTGAAACAAGAAACGTCAGGACCGGTTTGAAAATAGTTTTCTAATGAAGAAGAAAAATATGAATTTCGTCGTATAGATTTTGAGATATGTCAAAATCAAATTTTCAGAAAAACAGCGCCAGAATCGTTTTAAAACCATAACGGTTTATTTCATTTATAAAAGGATTTTAAGCAAGAAAATCCGAAGTTTTTATTTAGAAAATCTCAGAGTTGAGTTGTAAAATATATGCGAATTCAAGTGGTGTAAATGAATATGATTTTTGAAAACAGAAACCAGACTTTGATTTATTGAATGGAATTAACTAAATTGAATTGAAATTAGTTAATGAATTTTCGAATTAATATTGGGCTTTGAATAAGCGAATTCGATTTGAAAATGTATATTCGAAAGCAAAGAAGGAAACTAGAATTGAAATTGAAATTCAATTTGGTTAGGAACGAGTTAAATATTTTGTTGAACATGTTATGTTCAAACGAAGGAGTAAAATAGGCAAAATGGCCGATTTAAAGAATAAATGGCGAAACTGAATTCAAACGATTAGATGGTATTGAATTGAATTGAAAACAGGTGAACATGTGTAAGCAGGTTTGTTATGAAGTACATGAAGATTTTTATTTATGTGCCCGACAAAAAGGTACATGTTTAATTCATATATGGGTTTTATGCGCCGTATCGGCAAGCCGCTTGGCTTCTTCTTTTTCTTTTTGATTGAGGAAGATACCGGGAAGCTATTTGAAATTTCCCGATGCCCCGATACAGGGGAGGTTATGGCGAATTTTTCCGGGAATTTAAGGAGTTAGAATATTTTTAAGAAATTTGACAATTAGAAATCTATATATCGATATATATAGAATTCGATAAGGAAACGAAATCAAAAATAGCGTAAAAGGTCAAGATTGATTATTGAAATATTTGGTAAACAAATATTGTTAAGGAAATGGAAAAGAGATTTAATTAATGAAATATTAATTAAAGAGCCCAGTGATTTGTTTGATATGTTTGGATGAACACTTGTTTTTATTCGATAGTTAAATCACAGACTATCGAAGTTTTTGACCATCGTTGTCAATATGGAGAGACCGGTTGGATTATTATCCGAAGAACCACTCCGTATCGGCATAAGCGTTGCGAACCAGGTATGCTGAATATATTGAAGACGGAGTGAAGTGCAAGGGCTTTTCTAGTAATAGAAATAGTGCCTTCGGTTTCGTTCAATCCCAGAACGAACGTAAATGGACGAATGTCTGACAGAGTATTTCCAATAATCAAATGGGTTGGTCTGTATGAATATATATGGTTGCAACGGATTTATCCCTTAGCATAATATCCAGAATATTTGTGCAAACTCAACTAGTGATTAACGGATCTGACAATGTGGCATTCAAAGTGATTGTGTTATCGATGAATGGTAAGTATGCGTAGCCTCAGGCCTCAACAACCGGGAAAGGACAAAAATCGGGCAGGCAGCATGGCTATGTGGGTCGCACCCATTAGGGTGTATAATCACCTATCTAGAGAAATTCCTTTTGTTTCTAAATCTATCGATTCTGCCCATTCGGGAACGGTGGTTTGAGTCCAACCGTTGGTGATATACATTCGATACACTCAAGCGAAATGAGTGGTCGGTCATGTGTGGGCCGGGTTACAAGATGTTCTTGTTGAACCCAGGTGTATTCGCCTCTAGAGATGCACTGTCGGAAGGTGGTCCCATACCTTGTCATGTTGGAAATCCAATCTCCATTAAGCGCCATGCGGGTTTTTGATTTTATAATATATGTGGAGCGTGAGATGCAAGCGTTCTGCTATTTGGTTATTTATTTGATGTAGACATTACTATAATATCACTGGATTTGATATTAAAGTGTTTTGGGTTATAGTAAGGTAAAAAACCATCCATGTTTATGTGTGGGCTGGTCTTACTATTATCTTTTCTTTCGAAAGGATTTTTAAAGTTAAACAAGTTGTTGGAGTTTACTCACACCAGTCCCATGACTGACCTAGAGTTTATTTTGTTTTGTTTTTCCCTAAACTCTTGGGTGCCCAAATTTGTACGGGCAGTCAAGTGTTTCAGGCTTTTACAGATACACTTGGAGGAGCTTGAAGCAGGAGGCTTCAACGTTAGTTATTTAGAGTTACTTCCGCTGGATCAAATGTTATGTGTACTCTGATGATGGTATGTATATATGTATCAAACAGATTTGTATTTCAAAGCTTATGTTATATAATATATTTTCTTCGTTCCGCTGTGAGTTGTGATCTTCGTTTTTCTCCTATTCTAAGTTTTCTATCTTATCTATTCTCACCCTCTATCTTCTTTCTAATAATGAGTCGTATTTCTGTGTTATTTGGGTTGGACGTGTGTTGTATTTAGTCAACTCAGATAGCTCGGATTTGCGGGCCATTACACATGTATACAATAACAACGATGAATAATCAACCATCATCCAAAGTGCATTCTATGTTGTATAAGCATCAAATATTCAACGCTTATATCAGTCTGTCAATCAATCGATCGACATTTAGCTAATTATTGGGACTAGTGTACGTCATATATCGTCCCATTACCCGTGTGGGGTTTCAAACAATCAAACACAGATTTTATTTGTGCAGTTGGGTGATGTGTAAAATTTATCGTCCCAATCAATATCAGTCAAATATGTGTATATAAACAAATCGTCCGATCTGTTTATTTTTATTTCATTTTATATACACGTTAAAAATTCTATTTTCAACTATAAAATATTTTAACTATATAAATATTTTATTTCATTTCACATCACATCACACAATCAACTACAGATCAAAATCAAACAAACAAGCATACAAGCCGTCCATGGTCTGTGGACGACGGGTGTCGGGTGCTACTAAACACCGTCTGCATCCTAGTATATATTTCAACTAGAAATAAATTTAAAAGTGAGAAGTTCTCACCGACTAGCTAATCCAGATGCCTCGACTCTTTGTATGTGGAAAATCTCCGCCGTTTCTTCTTTCATCACTTTCGTCATCCGTATTCACTACATATATAAAAATCAAATTTTTTACTTTGCTATTCAATCTATAAAAATCGAATTTTTACTTTTCTATTCAATATATAAAAATCGAATTTTTACTTTGCTATTCATTATATAAAAATTGAATTTTTACTTCGCTATTCAATATATAAAAATCGAATTTTTACTTCGCTATTCAATAAATAAAAATCGAATTTTTACTTCGCTATTCAATATATAAAAATCGAATTTTTACTTTGCTATTCAATATATAAAAATCGAATTTTTACTTTGCTATTCAATATATAAAAATCAGTTCTTTCATATCTAAAATTCTCGTCTTTTACATACTAAAAATCTCGCCTTTCACTTACTAAAAATCTCGCCTTTTACTTACTGAAAACCTCGCCTTTTACTTTAACTCATATAACAAAAAAACTGAAAATAAAAGAAATTAAATTCGGATTTAATAATAAAACTAAATGGAAATAAATTAAAACTCACATTCATTGAGGGGATTGGGTCTTGGCCGCTGGTGGGGGAAAACGGCGCTCGCGGGAGGTGGAGCAGGCGGCGCTGGTGGTGAGGGGAGGCTACGGTGGTGGTCCTTCCGATGCGGCAGCGGTGGATTCAAGGAAAGGGGGTGAAGGGATCGAATGGGGGGGGGGGGCTAGCGTGGGGAAGGGAAGGAGGATGGGCTATCGACGGAGGGGGGAGGGGTTTCTGGAGAGGCGGCGGCGCCTAGGGGGGCGCGATCTTGATTTTGGGTTTCCTTTTTTTTTTCTATTTCGATTTTCAGATCTGAGAGAGGAGGGAGAGGTGAGAGTTTTATATATTTTATTTAATTAATATTTTATTCCTTCTAAAAGTAACTTTTATCTTCGAACCTGGATCTGAACCCACCGACTGTCGTCCCAAGCGTATTACCCACATTCTGAACATAATGGGATATGTATCGTAGGCTGATTCGACTGATTCGATCAGTTTTCATCAAAATCAAAATATAACTCTATATATTGAATTTTGAACGCGCATTTCAATTTACCGGGGCCACATACTAACTAGAAAAATTCCAGAAAAATATTTTCTAGCTTCGTATTGATGATACTGTCCTAACAAAACTAGTTTCGTCAAATTCTGAGACCGTTGGAAAAATGGCCATTTTCCAGTCGATTAAAATCAACTGAAACTGGTCAAACGCGTTTTCCTTTGCCACGCTCACATATTGATTCGAAAAATTATGAAAATTGGAATCTAGCAATAATTTGACATCACGGATCCAACAAAATTGGTTTCATCGAAAACAGAGGTCGTTTGCAAAATGGCTATTTTTAAGGGCCAGAATTCCATAGCGACTATTCAGAATTTTCAACTGGGCATATCTTTTGATTCCCGCTATGAAATTTCAATTTTTCGGATTCGTTGGAAAGATATTCACAATTAAATTCAAATATTTTTGGTTTCACTAAAATCCGGTTTATTTTGCACCTGGTACATTCATTTGAATTTTGAAATCGAATTATCGAACTACCACGCCATTTTCAATTCCTTTTATAATTTAAAATAAATATTTATATTCTAACGACGATCTATATAATATATACGTTTGAATTATATTCAAATTAAATTCTCGTCGTTATTATTTAAAATAATTCATTTTAAATAATCAAAATTCGCTAAAATTGCCAAAATAAAAATTTTAAATTGGCCCAGATTTCCGGGTTATTACAATCTTTCTATTTATTTTCCCAATATATTCCTTTTATCTTTCTATTTATTTCCTAAATAAATATTCCCTTTCAATTCTATTTGTTCAACAAATATTTCCTTTTACATTTGTTTTACATATATTTCCCTTTATATTTCTCTATTTTTATTTCCCAAATAAATATTCCCTTTTATAAAATCTTATTTATTATATAAATAATTCCTTTTATAAAATTCTATTCATTTTAAAAATATTTTTTTATATAAAATCCTTTGATTTTATAAATATCTCTTTTTATAAAATCCTTTGGCTTTATATATATTTCTTTTTCAATATAACATTGAAAATTCCCTTTTTATATTCCAGTATTTCTTATGGTATTTAAAATACCAAATAACAATGTTCAATATCATTCTAACACACATCATCAACAACAGATTTTATTTCACACCATATATCACCATATATGAAAAACAGTAAAATAAATGTTGAGAAATTCAATTGGATTCCTCCGACCTGTTTCCCTGCATCCACAGATGTTACACAATATAATTAACATCAATTTCATTTCAATATGAAATATTTTGATAAACAGAATCAATGTTTGATTAACGATTTATATATATATATATCGTTATCCATAATTTCAACCAATACATAGGCAATTCAACCAAACAATCATCACACAGTAGTCAATCAGCATTTATCATTACTAGATTATCTTTATAAAAATATAAACTGATAGAGTTAGTTAGTTTTACTCACAGTATTTGCAGTTGATGATTCTGCTTTTTTTTTAAAATCAAATAGCATTTGATTTTTCGCTGAAATTCCAGTAGCTCAATTCTCAACCACCTCAGTTCTAAAATGTACATCTTGTCGTTACGATTCCGGCATGACCGGTTTCGACAGATTCTGATAAAGAACGAGCAAATTATATTTTTTTTAAAGATTAAATGAATATTATAATCCAACTACAATTAACTAAATTTTGTTTTAATTAGTTTAACTTAACCTAAAAGTTTGGTCGCTCTACCAGGAATTGAATCACGAATTTCAGTTTTGCCGTTCATCGTTTTGCAAAGAGGCGATTAGCCAACTATACTCGTGATTAGCAAATCACAAAATCCCTTAACCATTAATTTGTTTCTTTAATCTTCCTTCTTCCCACTAATTCCCTACTACTGCTGCATCACACTTTCAATGTTGTGGTTTTCCTTCATCCTTCCCCGTTATATTCAAACACTACTTCCATTTTAATCAATAATTTATTCTCTGCTGCTTTCCATAATGGTCATTGCCGATACCTACTCCATCCCATTTATCCCTCCATACTATTCGCGATACTCGAGCTACACTTCTTAGCTTTATTGGGAACATGGACTCGCGACTTCCAGATCGAAGTTCGTTACCATACTAACCACCAACTGCAGTGCCTACCATTCGCTAGTCGCCACCAACCACCCACCATCGTCACCCTCGTTCCAAGACGACCCTTCACCAGAAAGCACGTGCCCCCTCTCTCCCCCAAATCGCCTGAATATCCATCCTAGACAACGGACTTTAAGTCACTGCCACAGACGCCAAAGGCCGTCGAGTTTGACCCCATAACCACCACTAGGAGCATTGCTCCTCCCTCTCTCTTTCTTCTTTAGATTCCACCCCTCATCGATGCCTTTAATGGTGGCAAACCGTAACCCTAGGTTTCCTGAAGAACATCGACGAGCCCGAAAATGAATCGAGTTCAACGTAACCCATTCCAAGTTGAAGAAGAACACATGGTGAATCTAAGTATACATAGATCATGATTTTAGGGATTTGATTCCATTTTCTAATGAATTTTGAAACTCACGATGGATGAGTTTGGGGAGAATTTGTCGGTGGATTTATCTGTTGACTTAGGGAGGAATTACTTAGGGTTAGTAAAAGTATGGGTATTTATAGATAAGTATAATATATTTTATTCGAATATTATATTCAATTTTAATCCAACGCTGTTTATATTTATCCTTTAAAATTCCTATGATCATATACAATATCCAAAAATCATGAAAATGGACTTCAATTCGACATTATAGACCCAACGAAACTTGTTTTGTCGAATTCCGACTTCGTTTGCTCACACAGCGTATTTTTAACAGTCAAATTATTAATTGTTTTTTACATTAAAATCCCGTACGGCCACACACTGACTCCAAACGAAACTTGAAATCTAACAATAATTCAATATTACGGGTCCAACAAAATTAGTTTTGTCGAAAACGGAGTTCGTTTGCAAAATTGACTATTTTTAAAGCTCTAAATAACTCATTTAAATATATTTAAAAATAATTAAATTAAATATTTAAAAATAAATATTATCGTATTATTCACAATAGAATATCATACAGCTCCAACTGGATTTATAACTTGATATTCAAATCTCTGTTGAATCGATATTCAATTTATTTTGAAAAAATCCATTTAAAATATAAATAAATCGCCATAAATTATAAAGGAATTCCATAGCGACTTTTCGAAAATTTAATTTGGACATAAATTAAAATCTACACGATGAAATCCCGATTTTTCTCTTCCATTAGAAAAATATACTTCACCAGCTCCAAACTTTTCTTGTTCCACAGAAATCCGATTTAAAACGGACTCGGTATATTCATTTAAAGTTCGAATCGCCAAATAGTGAATTGCTGCGCCATTTTGAGCTCGATTATAATTATAATATAATTATACATTCAAACTGTCGTTATTTAAATATATTCGTTATCGTAATTCAATTTTAAATTGAAATATATATTTTGAATTGTCCAGTTCACACTATATCGTCAATTCACTATTTTCGACTATTTTGAAATTAAATATATTATTCTATTATGTAACAACCCGGAAATTCTGGGCCAATTTAAAATTTTTATTTTGGCGAATTTAACGGATTTTTGATTATTTAAAATAAATTGTTTTAAATAATAACGACGAAAAATTTAATTTCGACAAAGTTAAAAAGAATAAATTTATTTTAATTATAATTCTAGCCTGTAATGGCGTGTTAGTTCGAAAATTCGATTTCGAATTTCAAATGAATATACAGAATTCATTATAAGTCGGAATTGAACGAAACAAAAAATATTTAAATCTGTTAGTGAATATATTTCTAAGGAATCTGAAAAATCGAAGTTTTGTAGTGGGAAGCAAAAGTTATGGCCAAATGAATTTTCAGAAAGGTCGCTATAGAGTTTATATAGCCCGTGAAAATGGCTATTTTGCAAACAACCTCAGAATTCGATGAAACCACTTTTGTTGGATCCGGGATGTTAAATTATTGCTAGGTTTCAAATTTCATAATTTTTGAAGGTAATATGTGAGTGTGGCGAAGGAAAATGTGCTTGGTTGATTTCACTTAAATTGGATCGACCAGAAAATGACCATTTTTCAAACGGTCTCAGAATTTGATGAAATTTGTTTTGTTAGGACCGTATCGGTAATACAAAGCTAGAAATAATTTTTCTGGAATTTTTAGAGTCAGTATGTGAACCCAGTAAATAGAAATGTGCGTTTAAATTAAATATACATTGATTTATCTTATAATTTAAAGAAAAACTGATTCAAACAGTCGAATTGGCTTACGAAACATATCCCATTGTGTTCGGAATAGGGGTATTTGGTTAGGGGCGACAATCGTTAGGTTTGATTTGGAGTTCGTAGGATTGGACAACTATTTTTGGAACTAAAATAATAATTAAATATATATAAATATAAAAAAACCTCATTCTCTCGTTAAAACCCTAGCCGCCAGAACGATTTCAAGGGCTGCAATATTTCAAACTTTAGTCCCCAAATTGATCGAAATCCACGAATAATTTCAGTGGCTCATTAAGGGAAAATTAAAGAGCTTTCTTCAAGCTTTAAATTTGTATAGGTATGATCGATTTTAGGCTAGCGGGTTTATCGATTTTGATGCGGGAAGGGGCGAAGTTCACGGGGGTTTTCAGGGCGGCTCTGGCCACCGAGCCCGAAGCTGGTGGTGGCCCAGGGACCCCTCATCGAGGCGCTTCTTATGGGCTCCTCCGATCTGAGTAACGACGATAGTGGCAGGCGCAAATTGGAGATAGAGGAAGTGAGGTAATGGGTTTCACAATGCGATGGCTACAAGGTATCACGTGTAGAAGGAAAGGGTCAAGGCCCATAATTTTTCAGTAGAGGGTAATTAATATTTAACTATGTTCATTAATAACAATTGTGTTCAATATTGTAAAAATCATAACTTTTACACACGTTATCGAAATTCAGAGATTTCAGTTGCGTTGTAATCGTGGCTGAGAATTCTACATTTCAGAACTGACCAGAACGGAAAAGGAGCAGATTTGAATTTTAGCCAAATTCAAAACCAATCAGAACAGAAATCTTCGAATAAAAACTGACGGAGTGAAACCAATCAATGTGAGAAATTCTCTCACTATAATTTTCTGTACAGTCAGTTATTAACTGCATACATGAACTGTTCCCCGTCGTCCACAGACCATGGACGACTTGTTTGATTGTACTGTGTTGTGATTGTGATGAGAAATGTAAATAAAAATATATATATGTATTGAAATAAAAATATATATGAGTTGAAATGAATATATATATATATATATGAGTTGAAATGAAAATATATATTTATGAGTTGAAATGAAAATATATATGAGTTGAAATGAATATATATATATACGAGTTGAAATAAAAATATATATGTGAGTTGAAATGAAAGTATATATGAGTTGAAACAAAAATATATATGAGTTGAAATATATATATTTGAAATTAAAATGAATATATATGAAATGGAAATAATATTTGTTTGAAATGAAAGTAATATATATATATAATGTGAATAACATATATATGAGACGAGAATAATATATATATGAAATGAAAACGATTTATATATATGAAATGAAAACGATATATATATATGAAATGAAAACGATATATATATGAAATGAAAACGATATATATATATATATATATATATGAAATATGAAAACGATATATATGAAATGAAAACGATATAAATATTAAATGTGAAAATGATATATATATATATATATATATGAAATGAAAATGATATATATATGAAATGTGAAAACGATGTATATATGAAATGAAAACGATATATATATATATATGAAATTTGAAAATGATTTGATTGTTAAAAATATAATTTTTAACATATATATACACTGTATAAAATTGTCGTATATATGGAATATTCAATTTTGATTAGAAATTGAATATGAAGTTGAAATCATTTTGAAAACGAATTTAAAACGATTTATAAAATACCTTTTAAAAAGGAAATCGACGAAATATATATTATATATATAATATAATGGCCTGAATAGAACGCGCCGCGCTGCGGCAGTTCGCGAATTTCGACCCTTAACTTCGAACGGACATTACAGGAGATCCAACCGTCGGATTCTCCTAAAACTGGAACCTTTGGGTTCGGATTGAAAAGAGCTTTCTAACGTATATTAGAAATTAGAAATCTAACAGTTGGATTTGGAATTATGTCCAAATCAAATTTGGAAAAGGTCGATGTAAATGTAGTTCGGAAGTAGTTATTGAAAACCGACTGTACGGGCCTTGATTAAATTATTAAAAATATCAATAATTAGTGTAAAATCATAAGAAATGATTTGGAAAGAACTGAGATGAAAAATTCCATATTTAAAAAGATAAAAATATATTTTTATCGAAATGAACTAGTTATTAACTAGAAAAATAATCCAATATTTTTAAATAAATAAAATGGATTGAGATGTGGTTTTAATAGAACCAGAAATTTCCAATATAAGAACTGAAATAGATTTGAATCGAAATTATCTTCGGAATATTTCGATATTGGATTCCGTGATTATACGGACATTGTGGAGGAATTTGAAAGATATATATATATCGTTATTCCAATACGATATTTGTTGATTTCAGAATTTGATATTGAATATAAGCCGACATATTTTCTATTTAGAGCCTTGTATTTAATATCAAATTGGATTTGGGGTTTTTCGTGAACTGTGTTTAAATGACATTAGTTCTTTAACCCGCATAAAAGCAGGATTAATTTCCAAAATGTAGAACAATCAATATGAAATGATTTTAGAGATGATAACAATTAGGGTTTGAATAAATCTTCAATTAGATTTGGATGAATGAATGGTGATTAAATTCACCAAAACATGTGATGGGATTAAACCAAATTTACTTAGTTGTTGATATTGATTGTGGTTGATTGATTGTTTGGATGGTGCTCGACCAGTTTATGAGCAGAATATGCTTTTACATTTAGCATTGGGTTGGGTAGAAATACTGGAATGCTAACACCTTGTGAAACACTTCACGATTTGACGATAAGGTGTTTAGCGATGTTGTGTTCATTTCAAATTTAATGAATGATTGTGAAATGATATACTTTTCTTAAGTGGAAATAAATGTATTCCCGATTTTGGATAGGGAATGTTTTATAAAAATGTTTTATAAAACAGAAAGGATTTCGAGGGCCTAAACCCGATATTGTCGAAATGATTTGGAAATATATTATGGTTTTACATTGTAGTTCATCACATATTCGATTAGTTAATATTAATGATGTATCTGTTTGGTGGCAGAGAATTTATTCTCTTGTTTAACACCCTTCTTTGAGACGTACGAGCTCAAAGGTTATGTGATTAATGGTGACTGATCATATGTGTGAATTACTGATGTGAAGTACTATATTTTGAAAGTACTTGTGATTATTATGTTGTGAAATGTTTTTCCCTACTTCGGGATATGAAATGATTTAGTATGTGGCTAAAGAGTCGGGTAACCCTGAGACTAAAAGTATGGGTGAGAGGGCGGTGTATGCTCTCCATGTGTGGGAGGTGCATCGTCGGTGTAGCCTGCTCCTATGTGGGGTAGGTGCACATTTATATATTGAGTTGCTGGGTGCGTACCCTTTGCCTTGTCGATGGGGAGCACGATATTTAGTTGCATACTTGTCTGTATGCATTGTTATGTTTTGGAATTCATATTTCCAAACGATTTGATTTGAGTTCCCGAAGTGAAATCTACTTTGATATAGAAAGTTAGATATGTATTTCAAATGATTTGAAATAAGAAATCGGGAATAAAGTCCAAAGGAATAATTTCTGTATATTGAATTGGATTTGGAAAATCTAAGTGTGGTGATTAATCTGAATGGGTAGATTGGGATATTGCATGTTGATTGATGCATAGTAGATCCATATATCTCTATTGATTATTGTTTATACACTGCCATTCATGGGGGTAAACCCGTTCCGCGTTAGCGGCGTGGTCCTGTGATTTGTCTTATGATTAAATAAGTTAATTTTAACTGTAGAGTTTCTCACACCAGTCCCATGACTGACCTGTAGTTTGCTTTTCCCTTGCAAACTCGGGTGCCCTTATTTTCCACACGGGCAGTCGAGTAGTTTATTTTGTAGATATATAAGCAGGATTCTGGATCGAAGCGGAAAGCTGTGTCCAGAGTATTGATAGTCTTCTGCTGTGTTAGTTTATATTTCCATTGTGCATTGTATTTCATTTATGTAAATTTATCTTCCGCTGTGTATTATTTTTGATATACTCTGATATTCTGTACTCTGATGTAACATTATTATGATGTTTATAAAAGTCTTCGGTTATTTGTTCTTATGTGTTGTATGCCCAGAGTTAGCGTATGCGGGATTCGAACGGTCTTGATCGATTTAGCGATCGATTAGGTCCGGGCGAAATCCGTGTCAATAAAGATGATATCAGAGCTTTGGTTTACAGAGCTCGAGAATAAGACACATTATAACCAAACGAAAGAATTCATCAGATATTGGATTAGTAATATCCAATGAGAATTGCTCGTTAGAAATAGGATCAGTAGTATCCTAAAACGAGTGTGAAGAGTATATTTTTCAAATGAAAACAATTTTGTTTTGAAATTTAAATCATTTTATACGTACTTGAATATTTTATTTGTATTGAATTTGGACAATCCAATATATAAAGATTTTTCATATACGTGTCATAAATGTATATTCGAAGTTTTAATATACTGGATAGATATAGAATCACATTCTAGTCGCCCGGGGATGATTCTGATGATCGCTATAGTACGTACATCATCAGAATTTATATTCGAGTTTCGAAAGTGTGATGTCTATATATTTCCATTAGACTGGTGTGAGATCCAAAACTAGATAGGATTTATTGTTGTGATTTGGCCTCAAAAACATGATTTTCTGTATATGTATCAAAGTTATGAATTTGAAATGATAATCAACTAATTGATTGATGGTTGTGTTGTTTGTTTATTTGTTTGATAATTTTGAACCATTTGGGCCAAATTGAACCAAATATTGAACTGTATTGAAAAATGATTACAAATGCATGCATATACATGTACTTACATTGAACAGGTCATAGCAAGGAGGCTAGAGCAGAGGAATAAAATTGTTTGCCCGACAAATAGGTACATGTTTATTGTATTTCTTGGGGTTTGGATGATTTTATGAGCCGATTGGCTAGCTGCTTGGCTTTTTCTTTTTCTTTTGGATTGATGAGGGACATGGGAGGCTATTCGAAATATCCCGAAGTCCCCGGTGCAGGGGAGGTTATGGCGAAATTTTTCGAAAATTTAGGGTGTTAGCCAAATATTTGAAAAGTTCTTAGAAACTGAAAAGTTGAAGAACTTAAGCTGTAATGAAAATAATGGAAGTTGAGTTGATTAGTTAAACAACTTTAAGCTTCGTTCCTTTTCGGGGACGAAAAGTTTTAAGTGGGGGAGATTGTAACAACCCGGAAATTCTGGGTCAATTTAAAAAATTTATTTTGGCGAATTTAACGGATTTTTAATTATTTAAAATAAATTGTTTTAAATAATAACGATGGAAAATTTAATTTCAACAAAGTTAAAACGAATAAATTTATTTTAATTATAATTCGAGCCTGAAATGGCGTGGTAGTTCGAAAATTTGATTTCGAGTTTCAAATGAATATACAGAATTCATTATAAGTCGGAATTGAACGAAACAAAAAATATTTAAATCTGTTAGTGAATATCTTTCTAACGAATATGAAAAATCGAAGTTTCATAGTGGGAAGCAAAAGTTATGGCCAAATGAATTTTCAGAAAGGTCGCTATAGAGTTTATATAGCCCGTGAAAATGTCCATTTTACAAACGACCTCAGAATTCGACGAAACCACTTTTGTTGGATCCGGGATGTTAAATTATTGCAAGTTTTCAAATTTCATAATTTTTGAAGGTAATATGTCAGCGTGGCAAAGGAAAATGTGTTTGGTTGATTTCAATCAAATTGGATTGACCAGAAAATGACCATTTTTCAAACAGTCTCAGAATTTGATGAAATTAGTTTTTTTAGGACCGTATCGTCAATACAAAGCTAGAAATAATTTTTTTGGAATTTTTAGAATCAGTATGTGACCCCAGTAAATAGAAATGTGCGTTTAAATTAAATATACATTGATTTATCTTATAATTTAAAGAAAAACTGATTCAAACAGTCGAATTGGCTTACGAAACATATCACATTGTGTTCGGAATGGGGGTATTTGGCTAGGGGCGACAATCGTTGGGTTTGATTTGGAGTTCGTAGGATTGAGCAACTATTTTTGGAACTAAAATAATAATTAAATATATATAAATATAAACAAACCTCATTCTCTCGTTAAAACCCTAGCCGCCAGAACAATTTCAAGGGCTGCGATATTTCAAACTTTAATCCCCAAATTGATTGAAATCCACTAATAATTTCAATGGCTCATTAAGGGAAAATTAAAGAGCTTTCTTCAAGCTTTAAATTCGTATAGGTATGATCGATTTTAGGCTAGCGGGTTTCTCGATTTTGGTGCAGGAAGGGGCGAAGTTCACAGGGGTTTTCAGGGCGGCTCTAGCCACCGAGCCCGACGCCGGTGGTGGCGTGGGGACCCCTAGTCGAGGCGCTTCTTATGGTCTCCTCCGATCTGAGTAACGACGATGGTGGTAGGCGCAAATTAGAGAGAGAGGAATTGAGGTAATGGGTTTCACGGTGCAATGGCTACAGGGTATCGCATGTAGGAGGAAGAGGTCAGGGCCCGTAATTTTTGATTAGAGGGTAATTAATATTCAATTATGTTCATTAATTACATTTTATTGTGTTCAATATTGTAAAAACCATAACTTTTACACACTTTATCAAAATTCAGAGATTTCAGTTGCGTTGTAATCGTGGCGGAGAATTCTACATTTCAGAACAGACCAGAACGGAAAAGGAGCAGATTTGAATTATAGGCAAATTCAAAACCAATCAGAACAGAAATATTCAAACAAAAACTGATGGAGTGAAACCAATCAATGTGAGAAATTCTCTCACTATAATTTTCTGTATTGTCATTTATTTTTATAACTGCATACATGAACTGTTCCCCGTCGTCCACAGACCATGGACGACTTGTTTGATTGTACTATGTTGTAATTGTGATGAGAAATGTAAATATATATATATATATATGTGTTGAAATAAAAATATATATATGAGTTGAAATAAATATATATATATATGAGTTGAAATGAAAATATATATATGAGTTGAAATGAAAATATATATAAGAGTTGAAATAAAAATATATATATGAGTTGAAATGAAAGTATATATGAGTTGAAATAAAAATATATATGAGTTGAAATATATATATTTGAAATGAAAATGAATATATATGAAATGGAAATAATATATGTTTGAAATGAAAGTAATATATATATAACGTGAATAACATGTATATGAGACGAGAATAATATATATATGTGAAATGAAAACGATATATATATATGAAATGAAAACGATATATATATATATATATATATATGAAATGAAAACGATATATACACGAAATGAAAACGATATATATATATATATGAAATATGAAAACGATATATATGAAATGATAACGATATATATATGAAATGTGAAAACGATATATATATATGAAATGAAAACGATATATATATGAAATGTGAAAACGATGTATATATGAAATGGAAACGATATATATATATATATATATATATATGAAATGCGAAAATGATTTGATTGTTAAAAATATAATTTTTAACATATATACAAATTGTATAAAATTGTCGTGTATATGGAATATTCAATTTTGATTAGAAATTGAATATGAAGTTGAAATCATTTTGAAAACAAATTTAAAACAATTTATAAAATATATTTTAAAAAGCAAATCGACGAAATATATAATATATATATAATATAATGGCCTGAATAGAACGCGTCGCGCTGCGGCAGTTCGCGAATTTCGACCACTAACTTCGAACGGACATTACGAGAGATCCGACCGTCGGATTCTCCTAAAACCGGAACCGTTGGGTTCGTGTCGAAAAGAGCTTTCTAAGTATATGAGAAATTAGAAATCAAACGGTTGGATTTGGAATTATGTCCAAATCAAATTTGGAAAAGGTCGCTGTAAATGTAGTTCGATGGCAGTTATTGAAAACCGATTGTACGGGCCTTGATAAAATTATTAAAAATATCAATAATTAGTGTAAAATCATAAGAAATGATTTGGAAAGAACTGAGATGAAATTTTCCATACTTGAAAAGATAAAAATAGATTTTTATCGAAATGAACTAGTTATTAACTTGAAAAATAATCCAATATTTTTAAATAAATAAAATGAATTGAGATGTGGTTTTAATATAACCAGAATTATCCAATATAAGAATTGAAATAGATTTGAATCGAAATTATCTTCGGAATATTTCGATATTGGATTCCATGATTATACGGACATTGTGGAGGAATTTGGAAGATATATATATCGTTATTCCAAGTTATTCCAATACGATATTTGTTGATTTCAGAATTTGATATTGAATATAAGCCAACATATTTTCTATTCGGAGCCTTGTATTTAATATCAAATTGGATTTGGGGTTTGTCGTGAACTGTGTTTAAATGACTAGTTCTTTAACCCGCGTAAAAGCAGGATTAATTTCCAAATGTAGAACAATCAATATGAAATGATTTTAGAGATGAAACCAATTGGGGTTTGAATAAATCTTCAATTAGATTTGGATGAATGAATGGTGATTAAATTCACCAAAACACGTGATGGGATCAAACCAAATTTACTTAGTTCTTGATATTGATTGTGGTTGATTGATTGTTTGGATGGTGCTCGACCAGTTTATGAGCAGAATGTGCTTTTACATTTAGCATTGGGTTGGGTAGAAAAACTGGTATGCTAACACCTTGTGAAACACTCCACGATTTGACGATAAGGTGTTTAGCGATGTTGTGTTCATTTCAAATTTAATGAATGATTGTGAAATGATATATTTTTCTTAAGTGAAAAGAAATGTACTCCCGATTTTGGATAGGGAATGTTTTATAAAAATGTTTCATAAAACAGAAAGGATTTCGAGGGCCTAAACCCGATATTGTCGAAATGATTTGGAAATATATTATGGTTTTACATTGTAGTTCATCACATATTCGATTAGTTACTATTAATGATGTATCTAATTGGTGGCGGAGAATTTATTCTCTTGCTTAACACCCTTCTTTGAGACGTATGAGCTCAAAGGTTATGTGATTAATAGTGACTGATCATATGTGTGAATTACTGATGTGAAGTACTATATTTTGAAAGTACTTGTGATTATTATGTTGTGAAATGTTTTTCCCTACTTCGGGATATGAATGATTTAGTATGTGGCTAAAGAGTCGGGTAACCCTGAGACTAAAAGTATGGGTGAGAGGGCGGTGTATGCTCTCCATGTGTGGGAGGTGAATCGTCGGTGTAGCCTGCTCCTATGTGGGGTAGGTGCACATTTATATATCGAGTTGTTGGGTGCGTACCCTTTTCCTTGTCAATGGGGAGAACGATATTTAGTTGCATACTTGTCTTTATTCATTGTTATGTTTTGGAATTCATATTTCCAAATGATTTGATTTGAGAACCTGAAGTGAAATCTACTTTGATATAGAAAGTTAGATATGAATTTCAAATGATTTGAAATAAGAAATCGGGAATAAAGTCCAAAGGAATCATTTCTATAAATTGAATTGGATTTGGAAAATCTAAGTGTGGTTATTAATCTAAATGGGTAGATTGGGATATTACATGTTGATCGATGCATAATAGATCCATATATCTTTATTGATTATTGTTTATACACTGCCATTCATGGGGGTAAACCTGTTCCGCGTTAGCGGCGTGGTCCTGTGGTCTTATGATTAAATAAGTTAATTTTAACTGTAGAGTTTCTCACACCAGTCCCATGACTGACATGTAGTTTGCTTTTCCCTTGCAAACTCGGGTGCCCTTATTTTCCACATGGGCAGTCGAGTAGTTTATTTTGCAGATATATAAGCAGGATTCTGGATCGAAGCGAAAAGCTGTGTTCAGAGTATTGATAGTCTTCCACTGTGTTAGTTTATATTTCCGCTGTGCATTGTATTACATTTATGTAAATTTATCTTCCGCTGTGTATTATTTTTGATATACTCTGATATTCTGTACACTGATTTAACATTATTATGATGTTTATAAAAGTCTTCTGTTATTTGTTCTGATGTGTTGTATGCCCAGAGTTAGCGTATGCGGGATTCGAACGGTCTTGGTCGATTTAGCGATCGATTAGGTCCGGGCGAAATCCTTGTCGTTACATATTATTTATATTAATTAAATATTCAATATTATTTAATTTAACGACCATTTAATTCTCTGAGTCACTGTTTAAATAATTAAATTAATTAATTATAATATCGTAAAAATATGGGACATTACAGGAATCTTTTTAAGTGGAGGAGATTGTAACAACCAAGATTTTATTAAGGAATATTTAATTTATGTAAATATTTAAAAGCGATTTATTTTATGAGTTAAAGACTTGGAATTTATTTAATTTAAGGTTTGAGCGTATAATATATAATATAATTAAAACCGAGCTCACCCCAGTGCAGTAGTTTGTAATATTATGTTTTAAACTTTAAATGAATGTACAAGTTCCAGTATAAGTCAGAATTCATTGAAACAAGAAACATTTGAATCTATTGAATTATAGTTTTCTAATAAAAGTGAAAAATCGAGATTTCATCTTGTATATTGTAAGTAATGTCCAAATAAAATTTTCAGAAAGTCGTTATGGAATCGATTATAGACCATAAAGTTTTATTAAATAAAATTCAAAGGATTTTTATAATAAATTGAATCTGGATTCAACTTAGATTTTGAAATAACGAGTTATAAACCCAAGTATGTTTATTTTGGAGCTATATGATATTCTATTTGGATATATACAATAATACTAATTTATTATTATTAAGTTGAATTGTTTTTGAATTAAAATATATTTTACCGATTTAGTTTAATATTAGAAAAGAGCCATTTTGCAAAGGCCTCCATTTTTGATGAAACCAATTTTATTAAATCTGTAATGATTAATTATTATAAGATTCCAAATTTCGGGTCAATCGAAGTTAGTACGTGCCCGTGCGAGCTATACATGTTCAATGTAAAGACGTATGAATATAAAATAAATAATTTAAACCTGAACAAGTGCAATTTGAGAAAACGGACTCCGATTTCCTTGAAACTAGTTTCATTAGGGTCGTAATGATAAACCATAATTGTGTATTTATTTTCACCCTCAATGGAGTTTGTTGTGATCGTATGAATCGATAAACGACGAACGGAGGTTGCCACTGAATAAAAAATAATAAAATAATATATGAAGCTTCACCTATAAGCTAACCTACTGTAACAACCCGGAAATTCTAAACCAATTTAAAATTTTTATTTTGGCGAATTAATGAAATTCAATTATTTAAAATGAATTATTTTAAATAATAACGATGAAAAATTTAATTTCGACGAAGTTAAAATGAATAAATTTATTTTAATTATAAAACGAGCTTGAAGTGGCGTGGCAATTTGAAAATTCGATTTCGAATTTCAAATGAATATACAGAATTCAATATAAGTCAGAATTGAATGAAACAAGAAATATTTGAATCTATTTGATGTTATCTTTCTAACGAAGTTAAGAAACAGAGATTTCACTTTAGAAATGAAAAGTTACGTCCAGTTTAAAATTCAGAAAAGTCGCTGTGAAATTTATATATTTTTTAATATATATATAAAGGCCCTTAAAAATAGAAATTTTGCAAACGACCTTCGTTTTCGAAGAAACCACTATTGTTGGATTCGGGATGTCAAATTATTGCTAGATTCCAATTTGCATAATTTTCTGAATCAAAGCGTGCAGAAGTAAAACGTGTTTTGATAGTTTCAGTCAATTTCGATCGACCAGAAAATGGCCATTATTCAAATGGTCTTCAAATTTGATGAAATTAGTTTTGTTAGGACCGTATCGTCAATACAAAGCTAGAAATAATTTTTCTGGAATTTTTAGAGTCCATATGTGGCCCCGGTAAATTGAAATGCACTTTCAAATTGAATATAAATTGATTTATATTTTAATTTAGAGAAAAAGTGATCGTAACAGTCGAAGTGGATAGGGGAGACAACCGTTGGGTTCGATTCGGAGATACGATGAAAATTCAACTTTTTAGAAATAAATTATATATATATATTATTATATTCCTTCAAAGCCTTATCTCCCTTTTCCTCAGCTCGTTCCTCCAGATCGAAAAAGTGAAATAAAGAAGAAAAAACCCTACAAAAAAAAAATCACGTGCCCTAGCATCCTTCGCGCCGCCGCTCCACGCCGGAGGATCACCACCGCCTCCACCCTCGACCACCCCCTCTCTCGCTCCTCCTCTCTCTCGCTTCTCCTCTTTTCCTCCCTTCAAACCCCGTCCCAAACAGAAGTAACCACCGACGCCCAACTCTGACAGGGCGACGCGCCAGAGGCACCCCACGCACCACCTGCTGACCCCCAGCGCCGCTCCAACACCCTATTTCCGATCTGTGGACCCTCCTCAAACCAAGAATCGATTTTTACAGCAAATGTGAGTTTTTTATCGTTAATTTAGTTTTTATTTTTATAAAACAACATCGTTTTAAAATCAGTTCTTATCTATATTAATTAGCGATGAAAGGTGAGATTTTTATATACATGAAAGGTAGGATTTTTATAATGAAAGTGAACATATAAAAATGTGATTTTCATATATATAACGATATGATAAAAATATGATTTTTTTAATATATAAAGATTAGATTTTTTAGGAATATAAAGATGAGATCTTTATAGATGTAGAGATATAAAAAATACAATTTTTAATATATGAATGGCATATTAAAAATGCGATCTTTAGTATGAATTATAGAAAGAATAAAAATATGATTTTTATAGTATAGAAAGAATAAAAATATGATTTTTATTTTATAGAAAGAATAAAAATATTATTTTTGTAATATAGAAAGAATAAAAATATGATTTTTATAATATAGGAAGAATAAAAATATGATTTTTATATTATAGAAAGAATAAAAATATGATTTTTATAGTATAGAAAGAATGAAAATATGATTTTTATGGTATAGAAAGAATAAAAATATGACTTTTATAGTATAGGAAGAATAAAAATATGATTTTTATATATGTAGCGAAATAAAAATCTGATTTTTATTATATATCTAGCGTTGAAATAAAAATGTGATTTTTATAGCATTGGAATAAAAATGTGATTTTTAACATCGTCTGCGTGGAAATGATGACGATGGAACGAACCGAAATCAATGCGAAATCCTAACCGTTCAGAAATAAAGAATGATGGAGTGGATCCCAAAGGTGAGAACTCCTCACTTTTATTTTAAATTCTAGTTGAAATATGTACTAGGATGCAGACGGTGCTTAGCAGCACCCGACACCCATCGTCCACAGACCATGGACGACTTGTTTGATTTTGTGTGTTGTGAAAACTGATTGTGATGTGTGTTGAAATAAAATATATATTCATGTGTTGAAGTAAAATATATATTCATGTGTTGAAGTAAAATATATATTCATGTATTGCAGTAAAATATATATTCATGTGTTGAAGTAAAATATATATTCATGTGTTGAAATAAAATATATATTCATGTGTGGAAGTAAATTATATATTCATGTGTTGGAATAAAATATATATTCATGTGTTGAAATAAAATATATATTCATGTGTTGAAGTAAAATATATATTTGTAACAACCCGTATTTTCAATAACCTGTTATAACATAAATCGAGGCAGAATTTAATTTATAAATCTGAATCAAGGGAAACGGGCTATGCCATTGCGTTCGTCTCGGAAAAATACGCGAAATAGAGTCCGAGTTTTCGAAAATCGGAGTCCGTATGACCCGATTAAGGCCCAACGAAGTTTTCAGAAAATTTCAAAGTAAAAACAGATTTCAAATTCAAGTTTGAATTTGGAAATTAGGGCAGATTGGGCTAGGCGGGAAAATTCCCGCCAGAGCACCCAAGTCGACAGCCCTGTCGACTTGGGAGTCGACTTGGTTGGACCCAAGTCGACAGCCCTGTCGACTTGGCTGTCGACTTGGCTCAGCCGGGCAGTTTTGCCTGGTGCACCATTTTGGAGTTGTGTTGAGTTTGGGGGCCAGATTCGGTTTTGAGGGCTGAGATTGGAACTAGGGTTTAATCCTAAGGCTAAGACTAATCCTAATCTCTATAAATAAGACCCTAACCTAACCCTAAATCATCATTATTCATTCAAGTAACTAAACTATGGCAAAATCAATCCTCTCATGGCCTCCACTCTCTTCATAAAATTCCTAAGTCATTTCTATGAGAGATTTTCAATGCATACAAGTGTTTTCAAGCTTGTATGAGCATCATTAGCTTGCATTCAAGTCAAGTTTCCATACATCATAAAGCAAGGGTTTTGATCATTTTGGCTCAAGGGTTTTTCTATTAGAGCTTGCATTTTGGGTCTATTTGATTGCATAAGGGCTTTGTCATATTTTTGTGTCTTCATAAGCATTGTAAGCCCTTTTCTACTTTCATATTTAAACTCTAAAGTTAAATGAATGATGCAAGTTTGGTTGATCATTATGAGATGCAAGTTTTCCATGATATGCAAGTTTACTATGTCATGCTATGCAAGTTTGATATGTTATGATATGCAAGTTTGCCATGTTATTATATGCAAGTTAATCATGTTATGTTATGCAAGTTAGCCATGTTATGTTATGCAAGTTTGCCATGTTATGATATGCAAGTTTATCATGTTATGTTATGCAAGTTTGATATGCAAGTTTGTCATATGATATGCAAGTTATGTTATGCAAGTTTGGGTTGATCATTTTGTTCATGTTATCATGTTATGCAAGCTTATCTTGGGTTTATGAGCTTAAAGCTTCAAGCTTTATGCTAAAAGTTGCATTTTGGCAACATGTAAGTTATCATATCCCTTATGATAACTTGCATGTGAGGCTAAATGCGAACTTATGGCCATTTCTACATGTCATTTATCACCATGTATCACCAATATGCTAAGTTTGGTTTTATGCATGCTTTTGAGGCCTAAAAATGTAATATGCAAGTATATGAACATATGTACATTTCATATGCCACCATGTTAAACTTGTGGCTTCAACACCTTTATGTCATGATTATGCCAAGTTCCCTCTTTCTATCCTTTATGCGCTATTGCGATATGTAAGCGATGGGATTGCGTTTGGGGTTGGGTAAACTTAAAAGACATAAAAACATAAGATTGGGAATTTACCTATTAAGTTAGGTCTACCCATTGGGAATTTACCTATTAAGTTAGGTCTACCCAAATGCTTGAAAATTTGTAATATGTTTTGGAAACATGATGGACATGACACTTAGAAAAGATAAGTGTGACCAACTCGAGGTTGGGTTGAGTTTGTAGCGTAAACCTACCCGGAACCGACCGGCTTAACTAGTTGCTACAAACAATAGGACCCAATGTGAGAAGTTAGTCATATTGTACCTTGAACCCGAGGTTAGACCAAGTTGTGGTGTAAAGCTACCCGGACCCGCCCGGCTTAACTAGTAACCGCAACAAAGTCTAATGTGAGAGGTTAAGGCACATTAATTAATTAATGCCTCATGTTTAGGGTTAAGTCATGGTCCACTTAATACTTAACCAATTTGGGCTTGGTAGATTAATCAGGGTTAAGTCGTGAACTCATCGTTACACTTAACCAAGTTAATCCATGATTAGCAAGAGGGTTAAACCGTACTTAACCCACTAGAAAATCCTAGCAATGGGGGTCCACTCCAGCAGTAATCCCAAGTTTGTATCATTAAGACCCTAGGGACTAGGCTAGGGTGGGGGCACGATTACTGGACTTGAGGTAAGTGACCAAAAACGACGGCAGGGTGGTACGCCGGTGTAGTTCCGGACGGACTATGGGAGTGCACATAGTCCGTAGCCGGAGAAAACATGCCCGGGTACCAGTAGATCGAGACTGTGCACTTATGTTTATGGTGTCCAGGGGTTTACACCCTAGGGCTTGATACACCCGAAGGGTGGACCCGGCACAGTTTGACTACAATTATGTTTGGGCCGTTTTGACACCAACACGTGACGAGTTAGGCTTAGGGAGCCGATCGACTAGACCGTTTGGTTGGACCTCGTATTAGGGTCATTTCATGTTATTGGACCTCGTATTAGGGTCACTTCATGTTATTGGGCCAAAGCTTGGGCCAAGGGATCAATACTTGTTTATTCAAATCATGTTAGTTTGCTAGTACACCTGTGGTGCAAAAACCTTAAACCTGATTATGCGATGACACCTTTATCTATCATGCCAGTATGTAGTTATCCTTATGTTCATCCCTGCTTCTCATGCCAGTTAACTTTATCAGTTTACATTGATTGTAGTAGGGCCTACTCAGTCTTTTGACTGACCTGTTTTTCTTTCGCCTCTTTTCTTCCGTTCCCCCCCCCCCCCCCCCCGTAGGTTCTCAGGGTGGTAATATTGGAGCTTAGCTTGGATTTCTGATCGCTTGCTTGTGGGATTTTAGCTCATGTACGGTCTTGACATGAAGCTAGCTATGGTTATCACTTATTTTGGGGATAGTACTTATGTATTTCAGTTTTTCAGTAATGTTGTTTTTATCTAGACTTGTGTATTTGGAAAGTTGACATTATGTTGTACCAGACTTGTTTTGAAATGGTTTGAAATCTTCCGTTGTTTTATCTATGTTATTTACTCTGTTTACATATATACATATGTTCTTGTTCTGCCTTGATATATCATTATGCATGTTTACCTGATTCAAACGCCCCTCCAAAGTCAGAGTGCTTGCAAGAGCCACCCTGGCGGAGGTGGGGTGTTACATTTGGTATCAGAGCATATGGTTTACGAGAAGGAATAAAAAGGTTTTTAAAAACTTTTGGAAAACTATTTTCAAAACAAAGTATAAAGTATTTTCCAAAGAAAAGTCTAGTTTATTTTAAAGGCTATTCCCCAAAAAGCCATTAGCAAAATTCCTTCGTTTTTCTCTATTCTGAATCTGTCTTTTTCTTCGTTTTCAGTATGGCCGATAACTTTGCTATTCCGGAGGGAGTACACGTACCTGTTTGGTATAGGAGACTTTTGGAGGCTAGGGCGACCGAAGCCGGCCCCGCAGATGTTCCTCCTCCTCCTCCGGTAGTTAATGTTCCTCCTCCTCCTGTCGCTGATGTTCCTCCTCCTCCTGTCGCTGAGGTTCCTCTTCCTCCTCCCCCTCAGCATCCTCAAGTTGACTTCGCAAAGACTTGCAAAGATTTCAAAGCAATGGGTGGCAAGAACTTTCAAGGCACTGAGACTTTTGTAGAGGCCAGAAATTGGTTGAAAGAGACCGAGGATTTATTTGCTATCTTTGGGTTAGACGATCAGAGGAAGATCTTGTTGGCGGTTTGGCTTATGAAGGATGAAGCCGCTTATTGGTGGGAAGTCACCAATGGTACTAGGCCTGTTGAGACTTGGGCCGATTTCAGGGCAAGGTTCGTGCTTAAGTTTCTATCTTCTGCTGAGGAGAATCTACAAATGGAGAGATTCATAACTTTGAAACAAGGAGATATGTCTGTCAAAGAATATGTGAACAAGTTCAATCAGTTAGCTCGTTTTGGCTTGGATATGGTGAATACTCCTCAGAAGAAGGCTCTTCGTTTTGCTAGAGGATTGAATGAGCCGTTGCAGGGATTGGCTATGTCACATATTCCCCATGGGGCCACGTTTGAGAGCTTGGTTGATATGGCGTTACTTTAGGGAGATGTCAAGAAAGAGATCAAGGTGAATGATACTCAAGCCAAGAAGACTGATTCCCAGTGGAAAGGAAATCAGGGTAATCCAAGTGGTCAGAGCAGTCAAGGCAATCAGAACAAGAACAAGAACAAGAGTCAAGGCAACAAGGGGAACAACAACAAGGGCAAGAACAACAAGGGGAAGTGCCATTATTGCGGTTCAGTTGGGCATCTTATTAAGGATTGTAAGAAGAGGAAAAGGAAGAATGGTGAATGCTTTTTCTGCGGTGAGACTGGACATTTCAGTAAGGATTGCCAGAAGAAGCAAGGGCAAGGCCAGGGTCAGACTCAGCGTGCTGGACCTTCAGGAGGGCAAGTTCATGCTCTCAATACCGCTCCAGTTCCCGATCGAGGTAGTATTTCTGTTGAGAGCCTTGTATATATTTCTGATTTTCCAGTTCGTACCTTGTTTGATTCTGGTGCATCGCATAGCTTTATCTCGTCTGATCTTGTTGATAGTTTGCACCTTAGTACTAGCTTGGTAGATGATCCCGTTTGTGTCTCAAATCCTATTGGGGGTTCCGCCCATCTGTCTATGATATGTGGGGATTTGAGGATCTCTATACTGAGTGTAGAGTTCTTGTGTAGTGCTTATGTTCTTGGTTTTAGGGGATACGGATTGATATTGGGCATGGATTGGTTGTCCAGATATGGAGCCATCCTTGATTGTGAGCATAGGGTTGTGAGGCTCGTGACTCGCCTCGGAAACACCCTAGAAATTTCTTGTAATCCGAGAGGTCCCGTCATGTTGTGCTATCTTGAATCACTCGACTCGTCAATGGAAACTCTTCGGTCTGTGAGAGTGGTTCGAGAGTATCCGGATTTTTTCGATGAAGTTAGGGGGTTGCCCCCTAAGCGAGAGATTGATTTCCGCATTTATCTGGTGGATAATGCAAAGCCGGTTTCTTTGCCCGTTCGGCACATGGCTCCACGTGAAAGGCGGGAGCTAAGTAAGCAAGTGAAGGAGTTGCTTGGGAAGAACTTCATTAGACGAAGTATATCTGAATGGGAAGCGCCTGTGGTATTTTCTACCAAGGCAGATGGTTCTCTCCGACTTTGTGTTGACTATCGAGAGTTGAATAAGCTGACTAAGAAGAACAGACACCCGTTACCGAGGATTGATGATCTCTTTGACCAGCTTATCGGTGCTTCTGTTTTCTCTCAGCTTGATCTTTCTACTGGATTCCATCAGCTCAGGGTAGCTGAAGATAGTATAGACAAGACTGCGTTCAGAACGCCAGATGGATTCTTCGAATGGCTTGTCATGCCGTTCGGCTAGACTAATGCACCCGCATATTTCGTGGACTTGATGAGTAGGGTGTTCAGGGAGTTCTTGAACAAGTTTGTCGTGGTCTTTGTAGATGATATTCTGATCCTCTCTAAGGATGAGGAAGAGCACGCAAGGCATCTCGTGGAGGTGATGGATACGCTTAGAGCGCATCAGTTGAAGGCCAAGTTCTCCAAGTGTCACTTTTGGAGAAGGGAAGTTAGATTCCTTGGGCATATAGTATCTAAGCAAGGCTTAGCGGTGGATCCCGCTAAGGTAGTTGCATTTCAGGATTGGAAGACTCCAAGGAATGCAACCGAAGTGAGAAGTTTTCTAGGTCTTGCAGGCTTTTACCGGAAGTTCATCAAGGACTTCGCGAAGATTTCTGCTCCTCTCACTAAATTGACGAAGAAGAATTTGGTTTTTGCTTGGAGCATAGAATGCGAGCTTGCTTTTCAGAAGCTCAAGAGAGCTCTCACATCAGCACCTGTTCTAGCTTTGCCCGATGGACGGAAGGTTATGTGTTCCAATGGTAGAAGATTTAGTAAGAAAAGTTCTTGAGGAAGCGCATCGCTCTAAGTTGACTATACATCCGGGCGGAGATAAGATGTATAAAGATATGAAGCGCATTTTCTTTTGGCCTGGGATGAAGAAGGATGTGGCAGAGTTTGTCTCTAGATGTATCATTTGCCAGCAAGTTAAGGCCGAGTCGAAGAAGCCCGGTGGGCTATTGCATCCTCTAGACGTTCCACTATGGAAGTGGGAGAGTATTTCCATGGATTTCATCGATGGGCAACCAAGGTCAAGTAAAGGGAATACGAGCATTTGGGTTATTGTGGACAGACTTACGAAGAGTGCTCATTTCATTCCGGTGAAGAGCAAGAGGACCGCATCTTGGCTAGCGTCTGTATATCTTCGTGAGATTGTGAGACTACATGGAGTCCCTTCTAGTATAGCCAGTGACCGTGACCCAATCTTTACAAGTCAATTCTGGAATAGCTTGCAAGAAGCTATGGGCACGAGGTTGAATCTAAGTACGGCTTATCACCCACAGATGGACGGTCAAACCGAAAGGGTGAATAGGGTACTCGAGGATCTGTTGAGGCTTTGTATTCTGGATTTTGGTGGTACTTGGGAAGACCATCTTCCTCTTGTTGAGTTTGCATATAATAACAGTTATCAGGCAAGCATAGGGATGGCACCATTTGAAGCTTTATATGGGAGGCCGTGCAAGTCGCCTACATGTTGGTGGGAGACTACAGATGAGCTTATACTTGGGCCTGATATGATCAGAGATACATCCGAGAAGGTCGAGTTGATTCGGAGACGGATGAAAGCGGCCCAAGACCGACAGAAATCCTATGCTGATAAGCGAAGAACTGATTTGGAGTTTGATGTTGGGGATATGGTTTTCGTGAAGGTTTCTCCTTTGCAGAATGTGGTCCGATTTGGAGCCGTTGGGAAGTTAGCACCGAGGTTTGTTGGACCATTCCCTATTATAGAGAGGATCGGGCAGATGGCTTATAGAGTGGAGTTGCCCGAGAAGCTTGCCGGAGTACACGATGTTTTCCATGTCTCGCATCTCCGGAAGTGTTTACATGAATCAGCCGAGGTTGTTGAGCCAAGTGTTCTGAAAGATGTGGAAGTGGAGAAAGAGGCTACCTTGAGGAGAGCTCCGATTCGTATCTTGGGGACGAAGACCAAGAAGCTAAGGAATCGAGAGGTCAAGTTGGTGAAGGTTCAATGGGGTGAAGCCGAAGAAGACGCAACTTGGGAAACCGAGGAGAAGATGTGTGGGCTTTATCCATTCCTTTTCGAGGGTACACTCTCAATCTCTTTTCTTTGTTAGCATATCTTTCTCTTTGCTATCCATGTTTATCTAGTTTATCGTGTTAATCTTGTCATGAGAACCTTAGGTAGAAACCCTTTGGATGAAACATGTGTTTGAAACATGTTATGCTTGATGTTTGCAAGTGGTTGCAAGTGTTTGCAAGTGGTTACTCGTGGATGCATTATACACATTAGGCACTAGATCGGCTCACACACTCCTCATATTGCATATGCATGAGTGTTTATGCTTATTCATGGATGAAAATTTTTGTGTTATCACATGGATGTTGCATATGGATGTATGTTATGTGCACACATATAGATGTTATACATTATGTTAGGAATTGCATACATATGGATTCATTTCACTAACATAATTTGCATTGATGATATTTGCATTAGATAAGTACATATACACACACCTTTGCATATGTTCATACAACATTTAGAATCTTGTAAGGACAATGATTGCTCGTGGATGATGTTTTGAGTAGATGGATGTTGGATGGTAGGATACGTTCTTCCTAACTTGAAGATTTCGGGGACGAAATCCTTTAAGGAGGGGAGAATGTAACAACCCGTATTTTCAATAACCTGTTATAACATAAATCGAGGCAGAATTTAATTTATAAATCTGAATCAAGGGAAACGGGCTATGCCATTGCGTTCGTCTCGGAAAAATACGCGAAATAGAGTCCGAGTTTTCGAAAATCGGAGTCCGTATGACCCGATTAAGGCCCAACGAAGTTTTCAGAAAATTTCAAAGTAAAAACAGATTTCAAATTCAAGTTTGAATTTGGAAATTAGGGCAGATTGGGCTAGGCGGGAAAATTCCCGCCAGAGCACCCAAGTCGACAGCCCTGTCGACTTGGGAGTCGACTTGGTTGGACCCAAGTCGACAGCCCTGTCGACTTGGCTCAGCCGGGCAGTTTTGCCTGGTGCACCATTTTGGAGTTGTGTTGAGTTTGGGGGCCAGATTCGGTTTTGAGGGCTGAGATTGGAACTAGGGTTTAATCCTAAGGCTAAGACTAATCCTAATCTCTGTAAATAAGACCCTAACCTAACCCTAAATCATCATTATTCATTCAAGTAACTAAACTATGGCAAAATCAATCCTCTCATGGCCTCCACTCTCTTCATAAAATTCCTAAGTCATTTCTATGAGAGATTTTCAATGCATACAAGTGTTTTCAAGCTTGTATGAGCATCATTAGCTTGCATTCAAGTCAAGTTTCCATATTTACATCATAAAGCAAGGGTTTTGATCATTTTGGCTCAAGGGTTTTTCTATTAGAGCTTGCATTTTGGGTCTATTTGATTACATAAGGGCTTTGTCATATTTTGTGTCTTCATAAGCATTGTAAGCCCTTTTCTACTTTCATACTTAAACTCTAAAGTTAAATGAATGATGCAAGTTTGGTTGATCATTATGAGATGCAAGTTTGCCATGATATGCAAGTTTACTATGTCATGCTATGCAAGTTTGATATGTTATGATATGCAAGTTTGTCATGTTATGATATGCAAGTTAATCATGTTATGTTATGCAAGTTAGCCATGTTATGTTATGCAAGTTTGCCATGTTATGATATGCAAGTTTATCATGTTATGTTATGCAAGTTTGATATGCAAGTTTGTCATATGATATGCAAGTTATGTTATGCAAGTTTGGGTTGATCATTTTGTTCATGTTATCACGTTATGCAAGCTTATCTTGGGTTTATGAGCTTAAAGCTTAAAGCTTTATGCTAAAAGTTGCATTTTGGCAACATGTAAGTTATCATATCCCTTATGATAACTTGCATGTGAGGCTAAATGCGAACTTATGGCCATTTCTACATGTCATTTATCACCATGTATCACCAATATGCTAAGTTTGGTTTTATGCATGCTTTTGAGGCCTAAAAATGTAATATGCAAGTATATGAACATATGTACATTTCATATGCCACCATGTTAAACTTGTGGCTTCAACACCTTTATGTCATGATTATGCCAAGTTCCCTCTTTCTATCCTTTATGCGCTATTGCGATATGTAAGCGATGGGATTGCGTTTGGGGTTGGGTAAACTTAAAAGACATAAAAACATAAGTTTGGGAATTTACCTATTAAGTTAGGTCTACCCAATGGGAATTTACCTATTAAGTTAGGTCTACCCAAATGCTTGAAAATTTGTAATATGTTTTGGAAACATGATGGACATGACACTTAGAAAAGATAAGTGTGACCAACTCGAGGTTGGGTTGAGTTTGTAGTGTAAACCTACCCGGAACCGACCGGCTTAACTAGTTGCTACAAACAATAGGACCCAATGTGAGAAGTTGGTCATGTTGTACCTTGAACCCGAGGTTAGACCAAGTTGTGGTGTAAAGCTACCCGGACCCGCCCGGCTTAACTAGTAACCGCAACAAAGTCTAATGTGAGAGGTTAAGGCACATTAATTAATTAATGCCTCATGTTTAGGGTTAAGTCATGGTCCACTTAATACTTAACCAATTTGGGCTTGGTAGATTAATCAGGGTTAAGTCGTGAACTCATCGTTACACTTAACCAAGTTAATCCATGATTAGCAAGAGGGTTAAACCGTACTTAACCCACTAGAAAGTCCTAGCAATGGGGGTCCACTCCAGCAGTAATCCCAAGTTTGTATCATTAAGACCCTAGGGACTAGGCTAGTGTGGGGGCACGATTACTGGACTTGAGGTAAGTGACCAAAAACGACGGCAGGGTGGTACACCGGTGTAGTTCCGGACGGACTATGGTCGTGCACATAGTCCGTAGCCGTAGAAAACATGCACGGGTACCAGTAGATCGAGACTGTGCACTTATGTTTATGGTGTCCAGGGGTTTACACCCTTGGGCTTGATACACCGAAGGGTGGACCCGGCACAGTCTGACTACAATTATGTTTGGGTCGTATTGACACCAACACGTGACGAGTTAGGCTTAGGGAGCCGATCGACTAGACCGTTTGGTTGGACCTCGTATTAGGGTCATTTCATGTTATTGGACCACGTATTAGGGTCACTTCATGTTATTGGGCCAAAGCTTGGGCCAAGGGATCAATACTTGTTTATTCAAATCATGTTAGTTTGCTAGTACACCTGTGGTGCAAAAACCTTAAACCTGATTATGCGATGACACCTTTATCTATCATGCCAGTATGTAGTTATCCTTATGTTCATCCCTGCTTCTCATGCCAGTTAACTTTATCAGTTTACATTGATTGTAGTAGGGCTTACTCAGTCTTTTTGACTGACCTGTTTTTCTTTCGCCTCTTTTCTTCCGTTCCCCCCCCCCTCCAGGTTCTCAGGGTGGGAATATTGGAGCTTAGCTTGGATTTCTGATCGCTTGCTTGTGGGATTTTAGCTCATGTACGGTCTTGACATGAAGCTAGCTATGGTTATCACTTATTTTGGGGATAGTACTTATGTATTTCAGTTTTTCAGTAATGTTGTTTTTATCTAGACTTGTGTATTTGGAAAGTTGACATTATGTTGTACCAGACTTGTTTTGAAATGGTTTGAATTCTTCCGCTGTTTTATCTATGTTATTTACTCTGTTTACATATATACATATGTTCTTGTTCTGCCTTGATATATCATTATGCATGTTTACCTGATTCAAACGCCCCTCCAAAGTCAGAGTGCTTGCAAGAGCCACCCTGGCGGAGGTGGGGTGTTACAATATTCATGTGTTGAAGTAAAATAAATATTCATTTACAAATCGAATGATTTGTTTATGTACACCGATTTGACTGATATTGATTGGGACGATAAATTTTACACATCACCCAACTGCACAAATAAAATATGTGTTTGATTGATTGAAACCCCACATAGGTATTGGGATGATATTTGACGTGCACTAATCCCGATCGTTTAGTTGTATGTCAATCGATCGGTTGACAGACGGTGTAAGTGTTAATTATTTATATTTAATGCTTATGCAGTTGTGTGGTGCACTCTGGATGATGGTTGATGATTTATCGTTGCTATTATATACATGTGTTGTAGGGAGTCCATATAATTAACATTATATGGTAATTGATTGGGCCTCATTCCAATCTGGAAAATAAGGAATATTATAAAAGTAAATTCATGTGTTGAATAGAAACTAAATTCATGTGTTGAATAGAAAGAAAAATCATGTGTTGAATAGGAAGAAAACATTCATGTGTTGAAAAGAATAAATATTCATGTTTTGAATAAAATAAATATTCATGTGTTGAATAGAAGAAAACATTCATGTGTTGAAAAGAATAAATATTCATGTGTTGAATAAAATAAATATTCATGTGTTGAATAGAAGAAAACATTCATGTGTTGAATAAAAGCCGTGTTGATTAGATTGACGCCATTTTGACGTAAACGATATTTATATCGATTTTATTCATTTTTATAATGAATAAAGAAAAGGAAGTGATTTCAAAATATAATGTTTTGAAAATATTATTATTTGTATATCGACGATGTGGAATATTCAATTTTGATTAAAAATTGAATATGAAGTTGAAGTCGTTTCGAAAACGAATTTAAAACGATTTATAAAATACGTTTTATAAGGTAATCGAAGAAATATATATAATATATATATTATATATATTAAATGGCCTAAATAGAACGTGCCACGGCGCGGTAGTTCGCGAATTTCGACCATTGACTTCAAATGGATATTACGGGAGATCCGGCCGCTGGATTCTCCTAAAACCGGAACCGTTGGGTTCGAATCGAAAAGAGATTTCTAACAAATGTTAGTGATGCGAAATCTAATGGTTGGATTTGGAATTATGTCCAAATCAAATTTGGAAAAGGTCGCTGTAAGTGCAGTTCGATGGCCGCTGATGGAAATCGACTGTATGGGCCTTGATAAAATTATTAAAAATATCAATAATTTGTGTAAAATCATAGGAAATGATTTGTGAAGAATTGGGATGAAAAATTCCAAATTTGAAAAGATAAAAATAGATTTTTATCGAAATGAACTGGTTTTGAACTAGAATTAAAATCCATTTATTTTTAAAATAAATAAATTGGTTTTAAAATGGTTTTAAAAGTAACCAGAATTTCCAATAATTGAATTGGAATGGATTTTAATGGAAATTGTCCTTGGAATATATCGATGTTGTATTTCGTGATGATACAGATGTCGTTATGGGAATTTGAAAGATATATTAATATCGTTATTTTCAATACGATATTTGTAGGTCGTAGAATTTGATATTGAATATAAGCCGATATATTTTCTATTCAGAGCCTTGTATTTAATATCAAATGTGATTTGGGTTTGTCGTTAATGGTGTCTTCATTAACACTGCTCTTAAACCCAGTTGAGAAAAAGATTAAATCTTTTTATTTAGATTCAATGAAGTATACCAATTAAATGATATTTAATTGGAATTGAATTGGAATTGATTTTTTGGGTTTATCACGAACGGTGTTTTAAATAACACTTGTTCTTTAACCCGATAATTAATGGAATGTGATTTTGGGTTTATCGTGAACCGTGTTTTAGATGATATTGGTTCTTTAAACTAGTTAAAGATAGGATATTGATTTTTGGGAAGATTAAAACTAAGTGGAGTTTTAATGAATCTTTAATTAGATTGAAGTGATCGAGAATGAAGTATCACCAGTTTTGCTCCAGGCGATAGTTAAAACTTTAATTAGATTTGAACGTGAAATGGTAATTAAATTTACCGATAACGCTGTGGTGTTATATATGAAGTATGGCCATTTTTACTTCATGGGATGAATAGGTTGGGATTGGGAAACAAAATAAATGATTACTGCGGTGTGGTTCGCTAATCTCAACTAATTTGAATTGATATTCAAAGGAAGATTAAAGAATAAATTTAAAGAATTTATCTTTGAGAAAATTAATGGGAACCATTCCCAAAGTATAAGAATATTTGAATTAAAGAATATTCTGAATTGGAATGAGGCGTATGTTGTGTTTGTATAACACTTGTTTACTATATATACGCGAGTTATTCAGAAAGACCGGGTTTATCCCATTCTGAATAACTGATTCGATGTGGTGTCGAGGATGAAGACGGTGGTTGAAGACCGCAGGTCTTCACCTCGTTTGGGAGACTACTGATGATCTTGATTGGGATGTACACCCAAGAGGAGGGAATCAGTTGGTGATCGTCCAGATGTACTTGGAGATCGATGGATATGCGAGGTACAAGGTGCCTCCGGTTTCGTTCAGACCCAGAACGGACTTGTAAATGGACTGTGTGTCTGACATTGGATTTTATTCTGTGTGATTGATTTCTATTAAATATATATCTGTTTGGCGGTGGAAAATTTATTCTCTTGCTTAACGCCCTTCTCTGAGATGTACGAGCTCAGAGGTTATATATTGATGGATACCAAACGCATGGAGTGAATTGCCTGTGTGGCATGCCTAAGTGGTAATATGATCAAGGCTTCTGTTGAAAAGCAGAGTCTTGTGGTTGATGATCAAAGCATGGCCTGTGTGGCATAGCTTTGTGTATAACGTTGATTCGCGAGCCTCACACCTCTGTTGTGAACCAAAAACGAGAGAGGACATCAGGGAGGACATGCGTTTCTTTCTAGCTAGGGTGGTGTCAGTGACCTACCAGTCCTGACATTTATATTATTTTCACCTGTGGGGTTGTTGCTGTTGCGAGGCACCTCGGATATATCAGTGACTATGTGGATCCGATGGAGTCATTGGACTCATTTACACCCCAAAGGGTGGGGAAACGCAGTGTTCAGGCATAATAATCCGCATCGGTGGATAGGCCCTGACGATCCAAGGCTTGCCTGCGCGCTTCCCTGAGGGGCGGGCAAGAGCGTCTCAAATTCGGTAGAGGACGATCCCTTGCCTCGGTTTACAGATGGAAATCCAACTTCCAATACGTGACTTTGCGGTTTTGATTGTATACCTATATATGGCGACATATTGTTATGGGGCACTTATGCCGTCTATGATTGATACTTATGATTGAAATTGTTTTGAAACTATAAACTTATAGTAATTATAACACATGAAATTTAGCTTATCAAGCATTCTATTGCCATTATAAGGTAAAAACCCTATCCTCCGGCTTGCGTTGCATTGTGTGATGGGACCTGGGTCTTATAATAGCTTCATTGTTCTTTATTTAACATTGCGATGTAGTTTTATGCACTGGTGTTCTTCGAAGGAAACCCGTTCCGTGTTATACGGCGTGGTCCCTTGATTTACCTAACTTTAAAATAAAGATTAATAACTGTTTTAGTTCTCACACCAGTCATATGACTGACCTGGAGTTTATTGTTTTAACCTAAACTCTGGGTGCCCTTATTTTGACATGGGCAGCTAGTAGTTTTGGTTTTGCAGATTTATATTCACAGGATCCTGGTTTATAGCTGAAACAATACTCGGAAAGCTCTGTATCCGTGTATTACTTTCAGTTGTGTATTGTATTATTTTCCGCTGCGATGTATTTAAATGTAATTTAAATCTCTGATATTTTCTGTGTAGTATTTATTCATACTCTGTATATTCTTGTATTCTAATGGGATTGTTGTAATATACAATGAAATGTTCTTCTGTTTGTATCCTGATTCGTCTTGTCCTCAAAGTATCCGCTCTTTCCTTCACGGGGAAGTCACGGGTCTTCACAGTTGGTATCAGAGCTCTGGTTTACAGAGCTCGAGAACAAGACACATTAGAACCATATGAAAGAATTCATCATAGATTGGATTAGTAATATCCAATGGGAATGACTCGTTAGAGATGGGATCAGTAGTATTCTAGAACGAGTGTGATGAGTATATTTTTTAAAATGAAAACAAAATTTATTTTGAAAATTTAAAACTTATTCAACGTATTTGAATATTTATTTATATTGATTTGGACTATCAGATATATAGAGATTTTAATATACGTCTGATATGCGCATATTGGAAGCCTCCAATATACTGGATAGATATAGAATCACATTCTAGACACCCAGGGATGATTCTGATGTTGTGGCCACATCATCAGTATTTATATTCGAGTGTCGAAAGTGGGATATCTAAATATTTCCATTTGACTGGTGTGAGAAACAAAATATAATTAGAATATATTGCTGTGACTTGGCATCAAGAATATGATTTTCTGTATATATATCAAGTTATGAATTTGAGAAGATAATCAACTAATTGATTGCTGATTGTGTTGTTTGATTATTGGGTGATTAATTAGAATTTGAACCATATAACCAAATTGTATCAAAAAGTGAATTGTATTGAAAATTTATCGCATCTGCATGCATATACATGTACTTACATTGAACAGGTCATAGCAAGGAGGCTAGAGAAGAGGAATAAAATTGTTTGCCCGACAAATAGGTACATGTTTAAAAATTTATTGGGTTTCTGATGATTTTATGAGCCGATTAGCTAGCCGCTTGGCTGTTTCTTTTTCTTTTTGGATTGGTGAGGGCCATGGAAGGCTATTTGAAATATCCCGAAGCTCCCGGTGTAGGGGAGGTTATTGCGATTTTTTTTGAAAATTTAGCGTGTTAGCCAAATTTTTGAAAAATTTGAAAGTTTTTAGAAACTGAAAAGTTGAAGAACTTAAGCCGTAATAAAAATAATGGAAGTTGAGTTGATTAGTTAAACAATTTTCAGCTTCGTTCCTTTTCAGGGATGAAAAGACTTTAAGTTCGAGAGAATGTAACAACCCGGAAATTCTGAGCCAATTTAAAATTTTTATTTTGGCGAATCAATGAAATTTGATTATTTAAAATGAATTATTTTAAATAGTAACGATGAAAAATTTAATATCGACGAAGTTAAAACGAATAAATTTATTTTAATTATAAAACGAGCTTGAAATGGCGCGGCAGTTTGAAAATTCGATTTCAAATTTCAAATTTCAAATGAATATACAGAATTCAATATAAGTCAGAATTGAACGAAACAAGAAATATTTAAATCTATTTAATGTTATCTTTCTAACGAAGTTAAGAAACTGAGATTTCACTTTAGAAATGAAAAGTTACGTCCAGTTTAAAATTCAGAAAAGTCGCTGTGAAATTTATATATATTTTAATATATATAAAGGCCCTTAAAAATAGAAATTTTGCAAACGACCTTCGTTTTCGAGAAACCACTTTTGTTGGATTAGGGATGTAAAATTATTGCTAGATTCCAATTTGCATAATTTTCTGAATCAATATGTGAACGTGGCGAAGTAAAACGTGTTTTGACAGTTTCAGTCAATTTCGATTGACCAGAAAATGGCCATTTTTCAAACAGTCTTCAAATTTGACGAAATTAGTTTTGTCAGGACCGTATCGTTAATACAAAGCTAAAAATAATTTTTCTGGAATTTTTAGAGTCCATATGTGGCCCCGGTAAATTGAAATGTACTTTCAAATTGAATATAAATTGATTTATATTTTAATTTAGAGAAAGACTGATCGTAACAATCGAATTGGATTATGAAACTTATCCCATTGTATTCGAAATGGGGGTAATTAGCTAGGGGCGACAACCGTTGGGTTCGGTTCGGAGATATGATGAAAATTCAACTTTTTAGAAATAAATTAAATATATATATATTATTATATTCCTTCAAAGCCTTATCTCCCCTTTCCTCAGCCCGTTCCCCCAGATCGAAAAAGTGAAATAAAGAAAAAAAAAACCGACAAACAAAAAATCTCGTGCCCTAGCATCCTTCGCGTCGCTGCTCCACGCCAGAGGATCACCACCGCATCCACCCTTGACTACCTCCCTCTTTCTCGCTCCTCCTCTCTCTCGCTTCTCCTCTTTTCCTCCCTCCAAAACCCATCCCAAACCGGAAGTAACCACCGACGCCCAACTCCGACAGGCCGCCGCGCCAAAGGCACCCCACGCACCACCTGCTGAACCCCGGCGTCGCTCCAACACCTTATTTCCGATCTGTGGGCCCTCCTCAAACCAAGAATCGATTTTTACAGCAAATGTGAGTTTTTTATCGTTAATTTAGTTTTTATTTTTACAAAACAACATCGTTTAAAATCAGTTCTTATCTATATTAATTAGCGATGAAAGGTAGGATTTTTATCATGAAAGTGAACAAATAAAAATGTGATTTTCATATATATAACGATATGATAAAAATGTGATTTTTTAATATATAAAGATTAGATTTTTTAAGAATATAAAGATGGGATCTTTATAGATGTAGAGATATAAAAAAATACGATTTTTAATATATGAATGGCATATTAAAAATGCTATCTTTAGTATGAAGTATAGAAAGAATAAAAAATATGATTTCTATAGTATAGAAAGAATAAAAATATGATTTTTATTATATAGAAAGAATAAAAATATGATTTTTTTTATAAAGAAAGAATAAAAATATGATTTTTATATTATAGAAAGAATAAAAATATGATTTTTATATTATAGAAAGAATAAAAAAATGATTTTTATAGTATAGAAAGAATAAAAATATGATTTTTATAGTATAGAAAGAATAAAAATATGATTTTATATATGTAGCGAAATAAAAATCTGATTTTTATTATATATCTAGCGTTGAAATAAAAATGCGATTTTTATAGCGTTGGAATAAAAATGTGATTTTTAACATCGTCTGCGTGGAACAGATGACGATGGAATGAACCGAAATCAAAGCGAAATCTGAACCGTTCGAAAAAAAAGAATGATGGAGTGGATCCCAAAGGTGAGAACTCCTCGCTTTTATTTTAATTTCTAGTTGAAATATATACTAGGATGCAGACGGTGCTTAGTAGCACCCGACACCCGTCGTCCACAGACCGTGGACGACTTGTTTGATTTTGTGTGTTGTGAAAATTGATTGTGATGTGTGTTGAAATAAAATATATATTCATGTTTTGAAGTAAAATATATATACATTGTTGAAGTAAAATATATATTCATGTGTTGAAGTAAAATATATATTCATGTGTTGAAGTAAAATATATATTCATGTATTGAAATAAAATATATATTCATGTGTTGAAATAATATATATATTCATGTGTTGAAGTAAAATTTATATTCATGTGTTGAAGTAAAATAAATATTCATTTACAAATCGAACGATTTGTTTATATACACCGATTTGACTGATATTGATTGGGACGATAAATTTTACACATCGCCCAACTGCACAAATAAAATATGTGTTTGATTGATTGAAACCCCACACGGGTATAGGGATGATATTTGACGTGCACTAATCCCGATCGTTTAGTTGTATGTCAATGGATGGGTTGATAGACTGTGTAAGCGTTAACTATTTATATTTAATGCTTATGCAGTTGTGTGGTGCACTCTGGATGATGGATGATGATTTATCGTTGCTATTATATACATGTGTTGTAGGGAATCCATATAATTAACATTATATGGTAATTGATTGGGCCTCATTCCAATTTGGAAAATAAGGAATATTATAAAAGTAAATTCATGTGTTGAATAGAAAGTAAATTCATGTGTTGAATAGAAAGTAAATTCATGTGTTGAATAGGAAGAAAGCATTCATGTGTTGAAAAGAATAAATATTCATGCGTTGAATAAAATAAATATTCATGTGTTGAATAGAAGAAAACATTCATGTGTTGAAAAGAATAAATATTCATGTGTTGAATAAAATAAATATTGTAACAACCCGTATTTTGATAACGTGTTATAACTATAAATCAAGGCAGAATTAATTTTTAAAATGAGAATCAAGGGAAACGGGTTATGCCATTGCGTTCGCCTCAAAATTCTACTTGGAAACGAGTCCGAGTTTTCGAAAATCGGAGTCCGTATGACCAAGTTATGACCCTTCGAAGTTTTCAGAAAATTTCAAGTTCAAAACAGCTCATAATTCGAATTCGAATTTCAAATTCAAACCACAGAACAGACCGGGCGGGAAATTTCCCGCCCAGGACCAGGTCGACCTAGGGGTCGACCATAGAGTCGACCTGCCCAGGACCAGGTCGACCATAATGTCGACCTGGTGGCCGAGCCCACTTTTGAAGCTGGATTCACTTTGATGTTTCTGGCCTCGTTTATGTCTACATTCGTTGACCCGACCCTATATAAACAGCCCCTAACACTAGTCTCTCTACACAAAATTCTCTCTGACCTTATGCTGCTCTAATTCTGGTTGAAAAGTTAGAGAAAGGGACTACTTCTTCTACGTCGAAACAGCGTTAAGAGAACTGCTGATTTGGGGATTTCTGTTAGGACTTGACTAAGCATATAAGGATTCAACAACGACTTTCTTTTTCTAATTCTCGAACCACGATTTGTAAGCCCTAGTAACTTTTAGATTTAAACTGTAAATGCAATATGAATATGTTGTAAATTGAAATTGGACCTGTGTATGATGACGGTTTTACATCCATTCTTGTTCATCTTGGATCTTGACTTTTGGGTATATTACTATGACATTGATTTGGGGCCTATTCATGTTGTGAATCAAAAAGAAAAACCCCTCATATTATCATGCCAACAATGTTGAATCTTCTATTAGTCACAAGTTTATGACTATCATCTTATGTCAACCGTTACCATGACTATACTATCACCTTATGTCAACTGTTATCTTGACTAGTACCTTATTTTGCTAGATTTGGAATCTTTATGTTTGAGGCCAATATTCCATATGCCAGAAATGTTATAATCATTTATCTCAAGTCATACCATGCTATGCTAGTAATCACTTTTGCCAACTTATACCCGTCCCTTCCTATGTTGTTCCCTAATTAGATTTATTTGTATTGATTTTAGTTTAAGTGCGATGGGAATACGATTTGGGTAGATTAGGTAAATCATGAATTGGCTTTGAACATGAACGTTATTATAACTTGAACCTATATATGGACAAGAACTTGACATGAAATTTACATGAAACCTGACATGAAAACTCGACATGAATTTTGACATGAAAACTTGAACATGGGCATGACACTTAGATAAACTTGAAAATGGCCAACTCGAGGTTGGGTTGAGTTTGCAGTGTAAATCTGCCCGGAACCGCCCGGCAAATCCAGTGACTGCAAACAATAGGATCCAATGTGGGTAGTTGGTCATATCGCACGTAAAACCCAAGGTAAGACTATGTTGTGGTGTAAATCTGCCCGGAACCGCCCGGCAAATCCAGTGACAACAACAGTTAGTCTAATGTGAGAGATTGGGTGCATTAATGAATTAATGCCACATGATAGGGTTAAATCATGAACCATTTGAATATACTTAACCAACTTGACACGATGATTTGATAGGGTTAAGTCATGAACCGCTCGAACACACTTAACCAAATTGATACATGATATGGATAGGGTTAAGTCACGAATTTGAATGACAATACTTAACCTATTAGAAACCCTAGTTACGCGGTCCTTTTCAGCAGTAACCCACTTAGATGTATCACGATACCCTCGGACTAGGCAGGGTGGGGCACGATTACTGGGCTGATTGTAAGCGACCAGAACGACGGCTGAGTAGGTGCACCAATGTAGGTTCAGGCGGACTATGGTCGTGCACGTAGTCCGGAGTTGAAAAAGCTGGCATTAGGCACCCATAGGTTTACACTGTGTGTGCTTGATTCATGTCGGTGGTTGGCACCATAGGGCTTGATACACCCTATGGTGGACCTAGCACAGGTGATTACATTTCAAGATAGGGCCATATGACACAGACACATGGCGAGCTAGAACTTGTAGGGAGCCGATCGATTAGTAGATCGTACCGTAGGACCCCGTAATGGGTCACTTCATGATACTGGGCCAAGGGATCATTTCATGATTAATACTTGACATGGGTTAGAATACTAGTACAGTTGGTGCAGCGAATCTTGAATATGCGATGCTAGACTTGACTTATCTTGTTTATCATATCAGTCCTGTTATCATCCTTATGTTTAATTCAAGTTTTCGCATGTCATTTTACCTTTACTAGTTTTTATACTGAAAGTCACTAGGGCTTACCAGTCTTATGACTGACCCTTTTTCTTTTGCCTCTTTTTCTTTCGTTCCCCCCCCAACCCAGGTTCTCAGGGAGGAAACACTAGCTCTTAGCTTGGATTTAGCTTGCTTTCTGACAGCTCATGTACAGTTTGGTCTTGAGTTATGCTATAGCTGCTTCTGCTATTTATGGGGAATAATTTACTTTTGTTATCTTAAGTTTATGCTTCTTTATTTGGAACTTGATGTAATGGAATAATTTGTACCTTGGATATATGGGGTTTTGACACTTTTCTTGAAAGTAATAAAAATTTGGTTTTTAATTTCTACCGCTACTTTATTTATGTTCTGCCTTGTGATATCTCTATGTATGTTTACCTAGATAATACTCCACCAAAACTAGTGCATTCCCTTTGTGAGTGACCCTAGCGGAGGTGGGGTGTTACATTTGGTATCAGAGCAGATGGTTACCAGGCTGGGCAAAAAGTTTTAAAAAAAATCTTCTGAAACTATTTTCAAAACCAATTATAAATAAGCATTTTTCAAGAAAAGTTTTATGTTTAAAAAGGCTTTTCCCCAAAAAGCCATTAGCACTTTCCTTTGTTTCCTCGTTTGAATCTTTTTCTTTTCGTTTTTCAGCATGGCTGGTCTTAACCTGCCTGAGGGAATACCCGTGACTGGATGGTTCTAAAGGTACTTAGAAGCCAGGGCCAACGGCGCGGGCCCGGCAGACATCCCTCCTCCTCCTCCACCAGTGGTCGCGATTCCTCCTCCTCCTGGTACCGCCTTTGCCAAAATATGCAAAGACTTTAAAGCAATGGGCGGCAAGAACTTCGTTGGAATTGAAACCTTTGTTGAGGCATGAAACTGGCTAAAGGAGACTGAAGACTTGTTCATTATCTTTGATGTGGAGGACCATAGGAAAGTTCAGTTGGCAGCATGGTTGTTGAAAGAGGAAGCTGCATTTTGGTGGGAAGTCACCAACGCTACCAGGCAAGTTGAGACTTGGGCAGACTTTAGAGAGAGGTTTGGACTTAAATTCTTATTTCATCAGAAGAGAACCTTCAAATGGAGAGGTTCCTAGCACTCAAGCAAGGGGACATGTCTATTAGGGAGTACATGAATAAGTTTAATCAGCTTGCTCGGTTCGGTTTGGATTTGGTCAACACGGCCCAGAAAAAGGTTGTACGCTTTGCTCGAGGATTGAACGAGCTACTACACAGTTTGGCCATAACTCATATACTCATGGGGGCGACCTTTGAAAGCTTGGTGGATATGGCTCTACTTCATGAGGAAGACAAGAATAGCAAGAAGGAGGTTAAGCCTAATGAGACTCAGAATAAGAAAGCTGACTTTAAAAAGGGGGGCAACAAGAATAACAAGAATAACAAGAGCAACAACAAACCATGTGAGACACGGAAGTGCAACTTTTGTGGTATTACGGGACATCTAGCTAAAGACTGTAGAAAGAAGAAGAGGAAGTTGGGTGAATGCTTTCATTGTGGAGATACTAGACACATCAGCAAGGATTGCCCTAAGAAGCAAGGGCAGGGGCAAGGGCAGACCCAGCAAGCAGGACCTTCTGGAGGGCAGTTGCATGCTCTCAACACCACTCTAGCTCTTGACCGAGGTAGTAATATTTCCGTAGAAAGCCTTGTTTACATTTCTGACTTTCCTGTTCGAACCTTATTTGACTCTGGCGCATCGCATACTTTTATTTCTTTGTATATTGTTGAAAATCTGCACCTAAGTACTAGTCTGGATGAGGATCCCGTTATAGTTTCAAATCCAATTGGGGGCTCCGCCCATTTATCTATGATGTGTATGGATTTGAGGATCTCTATCTTAAGCGTAGAATTCACGTGTTATGCTTATGTTCTCGGATTTATGGGATACGGTTTGATCCTAGGTATGAATTGGCTGTCCGATTATGGAGCCATTCTTGATTGTGAACAAAGGGTAGTGAGGCTCATGACTCGCCTTGGTAATAACCTTGAAATTTCTTGTAACCCTAAGGGTCCGGTCATGTTGTGTTATCTTGAATCTCTTGACTCGTCCGTCGATAATTTGCAATCTGTAAGAGTGGTCCGAGAATATCCAGATGTCTTTGATGAGGTGAGGGGGTCACCTCCTAAACGCGAGATAGACTTCCGAATTTATCTTGTTGATAATGCCAAGCCAGTTTCATTGCCCGTTAGGCACATGGCCCCGCGAGAAAGAAGAGAGCTCAGTAAACAAGTTAACGAGTTGCTTGAGAAAAATTTCATAAGACGAAGCATTTCTGAATGGGGTGCTCCAGTGGTATTCGCTACTAAGGCAGATGGATCGCTTCGTCTATGCGTAGATTATCGTGAGTTAAACAACCTAACTAAGAAAAATAGGCACCCACTAACAAGAATCGACGATTTGTTTGACCAACTTGTGGGAGCATCTTTTTTCTCTCAACTCGATTTAGCCACAGGATTCCATCAGCTTAGAGTGGCTGAGGATAGCATTGACAAAACTGCGTTTAGGACTCCAGATGGGTTCTTCGAATGGCTCGTCATGCTGTTTGGGTTAATGAATGCACCTGTGTACTTTGTAGATTTGATGAGTAGGGTGTTTCGGGAGTTCCTTAACAAGTTTGTGGTAGTTTTCATGGATGATATTTTGATCTTCTCAAAAGATGAAGAAGAGCATGCTAGACATCTCAAGGAAGTCATGGAAACACTTAGAGCACACCAGTTAAAGGCTAAGTTCTCCAAATGCCATTTTTGGAGGAAGGAAGTTCGGTTCCTTGGACATGTAGTTTCTAAGCAAGGCATAGCCGTGGACCCCGCAAAGGTAGTTGCGGTACAGGACCGGAAAATTCCTAAGAATGCAATGGAGGTAAGGAGCTTTCTCGGTTTGGCAGGCTACTACAGAAAGTTCATTAAGGACTTCGCTAAGATTTCAGCCCCTCTTACTAAGTTAACAAAGAAGAACCTAGCTTTTGAATGGGACATAGAGTGTGACGCTGCTTTTCAGAGACTCAAGAGAGCCCTCACCACAGCTCCAGTTTTGGCATTACCTGACGGTGGCAAGGTGTTTACGGTGTACACAGAAGCGTGCGACACGGGATTAGGCACCGTCCTAATGCAAGAAGGAAGAGTAATATGCTACGGGGGCAGACAACTTAAAGTTCATGAGAAAAACTATCCCACGCATGACCTGGAGTTGGCCGCGATCGTTTTTGCACTTAAATCTTGGTGCCATTATCTTCTAGGGGAGACGTTCGAGCTGTATACCGACCACAAATCGCTCAAGTACCTCTTCTCACAGAAAGATTTGAATCTGAGACAATAGCGGTGGATGGAATTCTGGGCATCATATGACTTCGATATAGCTTATACCCTTGGCAAGGGTAACGTGGTGGCGGACGCGCTAAGTAGAAAAAGGTTGACTTTGAGCCCCTTGTTTGTTGAAAGGAAAAGCCTTGAGTTTATAGCAACCTTTGATTTTACACCTGCTGTTGAGTCATTGACTGCTACGTTAGCATCTCTTGAGTTAAGACCTACACTTTTAGATCAAGTAGGGACTTCACAGAAGGAAGACCCACAGATAGTTTAAATCATGGACAAGTTGATTAGTGGTGAGACGTCAAGTCACCTCGGTAGGTATGCCATAGATAACAAGGGATGGCTAAGGCGTGATGGAAGGCTATGTGTCCCACAAGTGGGAGACCTAGTAAGGAAAGTCCTCGAAGAGGCGCATCACTCGAAGATGACCATACATCCGGGAGGGGATAAGATGTACAGAGATATGAAACGCATTTTCTTTTGGGCTGGAATGAAAAAGGACGTGGCAGAGTTCGTTTCGAAGTGCATGGTGTGCCAACAAGTAAAGGCCAAGTCGAAGAAGCCCGGTGGGCTATTACATCCTTTGGAGGTTCCGCAATGGAAATGGGAGAGTATCTCGATGGATTTCGTGGATGGACTGCCTAGGTCAAGGAAGGGAAATACTAGCATATGGGTCATAGTTGATAGACTCACGAAAAGTGCTCACTTCATTCCGGTGAAAAGCAAGAGGACCGCATCATGGCTAGCGTCTATTTACCTTCGAGAGATAGTACGGTTGCATGGGGTTCCTTCTAGTATAGTTAGTGATTGTGACCCGATTTTCACTAGCCAGTTTTGGAATAGTCTGCAAGAAGCCATGGGTACACGACTAAGTTTAAGCACGGCTTATCACTCGCAGACGGATGGACAAACCGAAAGGGTAAATAGAGTACTAGAAGGTCTCCTGAGGCTATGTGTTCTTGACTTTGGTGGTACTTGGGAAGACCATCTTCCTCTCGTGGAGTTTGCATATAATAACAATTACCAAGCTAGCATCGGAATGGCACCATTCGAAGCGCTGTATAGAAGACCGTGCAAGTCGCCAACTTGTTGGTGGGAGACAACGGACAGGCTTATACTTGGGCCTGACATGATAAGGGACACTTCTGAGAAGGTTGAGTTGATACAAAGACAGATGAAAACGGCCCAAGATAGACAGAAATCTTATGCGGACAAGAGAAGGACAGACCTAGAGTTTGAAGTCGGAGATATGGTCTTTATAAAAGTTTCTCCGTTACGCAATGTAGTTCGTTTTGGAGCAGTTGGAAAGCTAGCACCAAGGTTCGTATGACTGTTCTCTATCACTGGGAGGATTGGACGGATGGCCTATAAGGTAGACTTACCCGAGAAGCTGACTGGAGTGCACAATGTCTTTCACGTCTCGCATCTCCAGAAGTGCTTGCATGAGTCAGCCGAAGTGGTTGAGCCAAGCATCCTTGAAGACGTAGAAGTGGAAAAAGAAGCAACAATTAGGTGAGTTCCGATTCGTATCTTAGGAACGGAGATTAAGAAGCTAAGGAATCGAGAAGTCAAGCTAGTTAAAGTGCAGTGGAGTGAAGCCCAAGAAGACGCAACTTAGGAAACTGAAGAGAAGATACGCGCGCTTTACCCATTTCTTTTTGAGGGTACATTCTCGATTTCTTTTCCCTATAAACTTGAAAACCTTTTCTTATCATGCTTCTACTACCTACGTTTGTCTTGTTATCTTCTTGATCTTATCTTGAGAACCTTAGGAAGAACCATATGGATTTAAACATGTGGTTGAAACATGTTATGGTTGATGTTTGCAAATGATTGCAAGTGTTTGCAAGTGGTTGCCAGTGGATGCATGACACACATTAGGCACTAGATCGGCTCAGTCACATTTTCATGTTGCATATGCATGAGTGCTTATACTTGTACATGGATGGAACCTGTTATGCTATCACTTGGATGTTGCATATGAATGAATGTTATGTGCACTCATGTAGAGATTATAAATTATGTTAGGAATCTGCATACATGTTGGATTCATTACACTAACATATTTTGCATTAAGGAGGTTTATTGAATCAGTAACCGCCTGATCTTCTGCATTAGATAAGTACATATACACACACTTTCTGCATATGTTCATACAGCACTAGAAATCTTTTAAGGACAATGGTTGCTTGTAGATGATGCTTTGAGTAGATGGATGATGGATGGTAAGACACATCCTCCCTAACTTAGAGATTTCGAGGACGAAATCCTTTAAGGGGGGGAGAATGTAACAACCCGTATTTTGATAACGTGTTATAACTATAAATCAAGGCAGAATTAATTTTTAAAATGAGAATCAAGGGAAACGGGTTACGCCATTGCGTTTGTCTCGAAATTCTTCTTGGAAACGAGTCTGAGTTTTCGAAAATCGGAGTCCGTATGACCAAGTTATGACCCTTCGAAGTTTTCAAAAAATTTCAAGTTCAAAACAGCTCAGAATTCGAATTCGAAATTCAAATTCAAACCACAGAACAGACTGGGCGGGAAATTTCCCGCCCAGCACCAGGTCGACCTGGGGGTCGACCATAGAGTCGACCTGGGGGTCGACCATAGAGTCGACCTACCTAGGACCAGGTCGACCATAGTGTCGACCTGGGGGTCGACCTAGTGGCCGAGCCAACTTTTGAAGTTGGATTCACTTTGATGTTTCTGGCCTCGTTTCTGTCTACATTCGTTGACCTGACCCTATATAAACAGCCCCTAACACTAGTCTCTCTACACAAAATTCTCTCTGACCTTATGCTGCTCTAATTCTGGTTGAAAAGTTAGAGAAAGGGACTACTTCTTTTACGTCGAAACTGCGTTAAGAGAACTGCTGATTTGGGGATTTATGTTAGGACTTGACTAAGCATATAAGGATTCAACAACGACTTTCTTTTTCTAATTCTTGAACCACGATCTGTAAGCCCCAGTTACTTTTAGATTTAAACTGTAAATACAATATGAATATGTTGTAAATTGAAATTGGACCTGTGTATGTTGATTGTTTTACATCCATTCTTGTTCATCTTGGATCTTGACTTTTGCGTATATTACTATGACATTGATTTGGGGCCTATTCATGTTGTAAATCAAAAAGAAAACCCCCTCATATTATCATGCCTACAATGTTGAATCTGCCATTAGTCACAAGTTTATGATTATCATCTTATGTCAACCGTTACCATGACTATACTATCACCTTATATCAACTGTTATCTTGACTAGTACCTTATTCTGCAAGATTTGGAATCTTTATGTTTGAGGCCAATATTCCATATGCCAGAAATGTTATAATCATTTATCTCAAGTCATAACATGTTATGCTAGTAATCACTTTTGCCACCATATACCCGTCCCTTCTTATGTTATTCCCTAATTAGATTTATTTGTATCGATTCGAGTTTATGTGCGATGGGAATATGATTTGGGTAGATTAGGTAAAACAAGAATTGGCTTTGAACATGAACGTTATTATAACTTGAACCTATATATGGACAAGAACTTGACATGAAATTTACATGAAACCTGACATGAAAACTCGACATGAATTTTGACATGAAAACTTGAACATGGGCATGACACTTAGATAAACTTGAAAATGGCCAACTCGAGGTTGGGTTGAGTTTGCAGTGTAAATCTGCCCGGAACCGCCCGACAAATCCAGTGACTGCAAACAATAGGATCCAATGTGGGTAGTTGGTCATATCGCACGTAAAACCCGAGGTTAGACTATGTTGTGGTGTAAATCTGCCCAGAACCGCCCGGCAAATCCAGTGACCACAACAGTTAGTCTAATGTGAGAGGTTGCGGTACATTAATGAATTAACGCCACATGATAGGGTTAAGTCATGAACCATTTGAATATACTTAACCAACTTGACACGATGATTTAATAGGGTTAAGTCATGAACCGCTCGAACACACTTAACCAACTTGATACATGATATAGATAGGGTTAAGTCACGAATTTGAATGACAACACTTAACCCATTAGAAACCCTAGTTACGCGGTCCTTTTCAGCAGTAACCCACTTAGATGTATCACGATACCCTGGGACTAGGCAGGGTGGGGCACGATTACTGGGCTGATTGTAAGCGACCAGAACGACGGTTGAGTAGGTGCGCCATTGTAGGTTCAGGCGTACTATGGTTGTGCACGTAGTCCGGAGTTGAAAAATCAGGCATTGGGCACCTATAGGTTTACACTGTGCGTGCTTGATTCATGTCGGTGGTTGGCACCATAGGGCTTGATACACCCTATGGTGGACCTAGCACAGGTGATTACATTTCAGGATAGGGCCGTATGACACAGACACATGGCGAGCTAGAACTTGTAGGGAGCCGATCGATTAGTAGATCGTACCGTAGGACCCCGTAATGGGTCACTTCATGATATTGGGCCAAGGGATCATTTCATGATTAATACTTGACATGGGTTAGAATACTAGTACAGTTGGTGCAGCGAATCTTGAATATGTGATGCAAGACTTGACCTATCTTGTTTATCATATCAGTCCTGTTATTATCCTTATGTTTAATTCCAATTTTCGCATGTCATATTACCTTTACTAGTTTTTATACTGAAAGTCACTAGGGCTTACCAGTCTTATGACTGACCCTTTTTCTTTCGCCTCTTTTTCTTTCGTTCCCCCCCCCCTAGGTTCTCAGGGAGGAAACACTAGCTCTTAGCTTGGATTTAGCTTGCTTTCTGACAGCTCATGTACGATTTGGTCTTGAGCTATGCTATGGCTGCTTCTGCTGTTTATGGGGAATAATTTACTTTTGTTATCTTAAGTTTATGCTTCTTTATTTGTAACTTGATGTAATGGAATAATTTGTACCTTGGATATATGGGGTTTTGACTCTTTTCTTGAAAGTAATAAAAATTTGGTTTTTAATTTCTACCGCTGCTTTATTTATGTTCTGCCTTGTGATATCTCTGTTTATGTTTACCTAGATAATACTCCACCAAAACTAGTGCATTCCCTTTGTGAGTGACCCTAGCGGAGGTGGGGTGTTACAAATATTCATGTGTTGAATAGAAGAAAACATTCATGTGTTGAATAAAAGCCGTGTTGATTAGATTGACGCCATTTTGACGTGAACGATATTTATATCGATTTTATTCATTTTTATAATGAATATAGAAAAGGAAGTGATTTCAAAATATAACGTTTTGAAAATATTATCATTTGTATATCGATGATGTGGAATATTCAATTTTGATTAAAAATTGAATATGAAGTTGAAGTTGTTTCGTAAACGAATTTAAAACGATTTATAAAATACGTTTTATAAGGAAATCGATGAAATATATATAATATATATTATATATATTAAATGGTCTGAATAGAACAACCGTGCCATGGTAGTTCGCGGATTCTGACCATTGACTTCGAATGGGTATTACGGGAGATCCGACCGTCGGATTCTCCGAAAACCAAAACCGTTGGGTTCGTATCGAAAAGAGCTTTCTAACGAATGTTAATTTGAAATCTATCGGTTGGATTTGGAATTATGTCCAAATCAAATTTGGAAAAGGTCGCTGTAAGTGCAGTTCGATTGTCGTTGATGGAAATCGACTGTACGGGCCTTGATAAAATTATTAAAAATATCAATAATTTGTGTAAAATCATAAGAAATGATTTGTGAAGAATTGGGATGAAAAATTCCAAATTTGAAAAGATAAAAATAGATTTTTATCGAAATGAACTGGTTTTGAACTAGAATTAAAATCCATTTATTTTTAAAATAAATAAATTGGATTTGAAATGGTTTTAAAAGTAACCAGAATTTCCAATAATTGGAATGGATTTGAATCAAAATTGTCTTTGGAATATTTCGATGTTGGATTTCGTGATGATACAGATATTGTTTTGGGAATTTGAAAGATATATTAATATCGTTATTTCCAATACGGTTTTTGTTGGTCATAGAATTTGATATTGAATATAAGCCGATATATTTTCTATTCAGAGCCTTGTATTTAGTATCAAATGTGATTTGGGTTTGTCGTTAATGGTGTCTTCATTAACACTTCTCTTAAACCCAGTTGAGAAAAAGATTAAATCTTTTTATTTAGATTTAATGAAGTATACCAATTAAATGATATATAGTTGGAATTAAATTGGAATTGATTTTTGGGTTTACCGTGAACGGTGTTATCAATAACACTTGTTCTTTAACCCGATAATTAATGGAATGTGATTTTGGGTTTATCATGAACTGTGTTTTAGATGACATTGGTTCTTTAACCCAGTTAAAGACAGGATATTGATTTTTGGGAAGATTAAAACTAAGTGGAGTTTTAATGAATCTTTAATTAGATTGAAGTGATCGAGAATGGAGTATCACCAGTTTTGCTCCAAGCGATATTTAAATCTTTAATTAGATTTGAACGTGAAATGGTAATTAAATTTACCGATAACACCGTGGTGTTAGATATGAAGTATGGCCACTTTTACTTCATGGGATGAATAGGTTGGGATTGGGAAATAAAATAAATGATTAATGCGGTGTGATTCGCTAATCCTATAACAACCCGGAAATTCTAAGCCAATTTAAAAAAAATTATTTTGGTAATTTTGATTATTTAAAATGAATTATTTAAAATAATATCGACAAGAAATTTATTTTGAATAGAATTAGAACGTATATATTTATGTACGTCATCGCTAGAATATAAATATTTATTTATAATTATAAAAGGAATTGAAAATGGCGTGGTATATCGATAATTCAATTTCAAAGTTCAAATGAATGTACCGGGTGCAAAATAAACCGGATTTTGGCGAAACCAAAAATATTAGAATCTAATTGAGAATATCTTTCCAATGAACCTGAAAAATTGAAATTTCATAGCGGGGATAAAAAGTTATGTCCAGTTGAAATTTCAGAATAGTCGCTACGGAATTCTGGCCCTTAAAAATGGAAATTTTGCAAATGACCTCAGTTTTCGACGAAACCACTTTTTTTGGATCCATGATGTCAAGTTATTGCTAGATTCCAAAATTCATAATTTTTCGAATCAATATGTGAGCGTGGCAAAGGAAAACACGTTTGACCAGTTTTAGTTGATTTAATCGACTGGAAAATGGCCATTTTTCAAACGGTCTCAGAATTTGATGAAATTAGTTTTGTTAGGACCGTATCGTCAATATGAAGCTAGAAAATATTTTTCGGGAATTTTTAGAGTTCTTATGTGGCCCCGGTAAATTGAAATGTGCGTTCAAATTCAATATATAGAGTTATATTTTGATTTTGTCAAAACGATCGAATCAGCTTATGATACATATCCCATTGTGTTCGGAATGGGGGTAATTAGCTACGGACGACAGGCGGTGGGTCTTGTTTAGAGCTCGAAATTAAAAGTTGCTTTTTGGAATTAAATAAATAAATAACCCTCACCCCTCTCCTATACCCTCACCCCCCCCCCCCCCCCCCCGCGTTCAGATTCAATTCACAGAGAGAAAAAAGGGGGGAATCGCGATTCACCCCCCCCCCCCCCCCCCCGTTCAGATTCAATTCACAGAGAAAATAAAAAAAGGGGGTGAATCGCGATTCACCGCTGCCCCCCCCCCCCTCGATTGGTCCGCCGCCGCCTCAAGGTGGGGCGCCACCTCCGCACCTACCCCCCCTCTCGCTGCTCTCCTCCTCCTTCCTCCTCGCGCTGAGCGCACCCCCCCATTTCCCCCTAAACCCTAGCCGACGCCGCAACCACCCCACGTCGCCCCTACCACCTTCTCCGACCAACCGCCACCCGCGCAGCACCCCTAGCCCTTCCTCCAACCGACAACACAGTGAGCCTTCATTTTTTAATTACATTGTTTTAATTTCGTTTTTTTTCTTTATTGAATAACATTGCTATGAAATTTAGATAGTATAGATTTAAAAATACGATTTTTATTTATATAGTGGCGTTATAAAAATTGGATCTTTTGTATGTATGTAGCGACATGAAGAGTTGATTTTCATTATATGAACATCGGTATAAAGGTTGGATTTTTATCAATATGAAGTAACGATAAAGAATTGATTTTTAATGATGAACAAGATATGATATTAGCAATGAAAGGCTATGATTTTTAGTTTAGCAAAGTTGAAATTTTTATTTATAAAAAGCTTTGATTTTTATATAAAGTTATGATTTCGATTTGAATAAAAATATGATTTTATATAATGTAGAGTAATAAAGATGTGATATTTATAAAAGTAGCAATGTAAAAATATGATTTTTATATTATGGAAGTATTAAAAATTCGATCTTTATTATGTAGAAGGAACAAAGATGTGATTTTTATATGAATGGCGATATAAAAATATAATCGTTATTATATGAACACCGTTATAAAAATATGATTTTTATCTATATAGTAGCGGTGTAAAAATATAATTTTTATCTATAAAGTAGTGGCATAAAAATGTGATTTTTTTCATATAGAGCGATTATAAAAATGTGATTTTTATATTCATAGCAACAATATAAAAATGTGATGTTTATATATTAGTGGCTACGGACAATGAAAGTGACAAAAGGCGAGTACAACGAAGATTTCTACATATGAAGAGTCGTGGTGATTGGTTTAGCTAGTCGGTGAGAACTTCTCACTTTAAATTTTCTTTTCTAGTTAAAATATATACTAGGATGCAGACGGTGCTTAGCAGCACCCGACACCCGCCGTCCACAGACCATGGATGACTTGTATGCTTGTTTGATGTATTGTGAAGTTTGTTTGTGATGTTGATATGAAATGGATAATAAATATTCATGTGTTGAAATAAATTAATTATCGTTAAAAATATAATTTTTAACGTGAAAGTGAATAAATAAATATTCATTTACAAACCGGACGGTTTGTTTATGTACACCTATTTGAAGGATATTGATTGGGACAATAAATTTTACACGTCGCCGAACTGCACAAATAATATTCAGTGTTTGTTGATTTGAAACCCCACACGGGTGTTGGGATGATATTTGGCGTACACTAATCCCAATTATTTAGTTGTATGTCGATCGATTGGTCGACAGACTGTGTAAGCATTAATTATTTATATTTGATGCTTATGTAGTTGTGTGGTGCACTTTGGATGATGGTTGGTTATTTATCGTTGCTATTATACACATGTGTTGTATGGGATCCATATAATTAACATTATATGGTAATTTATTGTGCCTCATTCCAATTGGGAAAATAAAGAATATTACAAAATATATATTCATGTGTTGAATAGAATAAATAGTCATGTGTTAACGATGCTCATATGTTGAGAATATTCATGTGTTGAAACTTATCATGTGTTGAGTAAAATATTTTAACAATAAAATTTACATCTTTATCATATTTAAGATTAGAAACTAACTGGAAACTAGATAAGATGAGTGGTTTCCTGGGTATTGATCTGATGTTGGTTTCGACCTTCGGGGTTAATACTTAGGGAATCATTATCTTACTACTTTACGGTTGGAGTCTGATTAAAAATCAAACGATAGATACCATAATTTTATAAAATATATTAAATAATAAAAATAGCCATGTGTTGACAATGCTCATATGTTGACAATATTCATGTGTTGAAAGAAATATAGATTCATGTGTTGAATAGAATAAATATTCATTTATTGAACAGAATAACGAACTTATTGAAATATATAAAGCTGTGTTGATTAGAGATGCACTATTTTGACGCGAACGATATTTAAATCAATTATATTCGTTTTTATAATATTTATAGAAAAGAAAGTGATTTCAAAATATAACGTTTTGAAAATATTATCATTTGTATGTCGATGATGTGGAATATTCAATTTTGATTAGAAATTGAATATGAAGTTGAAATCGTTTTGAAAACGAATTTAAAATGATTTATAAAATAAGATATTTGTTGATTTCAGAATTTGATATTGAATATAAGCCGATATATTTTCTATTCAGAGCCTTGTATTTAATATCAAATGGGATTTTGAGTTCGTTGTGAATGGTGTCTTGAATAACACTGTTCTTGGACCCAGAGTAGAAAATATTAAATCTTCCTATTTAGATTTAATGAGGTGTACCAATTAAATAATATATAATTGGAATTGAATTTGAATGTGATTTTGCGTTTATCGTGAACCATGTTTTAGATGGCATTGGTTCTTTAACCTAGTTAAAGACAGGATATTTATTTGTGGGAGGATTAAAACTAAGAGGAGTATTAATGAATCTGTAATTAGATTGAAATGTGAATTGATAATTTAAATTATCAAATTTGGGAAGTGATCGAGAATGGAGCACCACCAGTTTTGCTCCAAAGCGATAGTTAAATCTTTAATTAGATTTGAACGTGAAATGGTAATTAATATTTACCGATAACACCGTGGTGTTAGATATGGAGTATTACCAGTTTTGCTCCATGGAATAAATAGGTTGGGATTGGGAAATAAAATAAATAATTACTTCGGTGTGGTTCGCTAATCCCGACTAGTTTGGAAAACCATGATATGGTTTTAAATGATATCCAAAGGAAGATTAAAGAATAAATTTAGAAGAATTTATCTTTGATAAAATTAATGGAAACCATTTCCTAATAATGTGAAAATTTGAATAAAAGAATATTCTGAATTGGAATGAGGCATATGTTGTGTTTGTGTAACACATATTTATTATATACGCGGGTTATTCGGAAAGGCCGGTTTTATACCCATTCTGAATAACCGATTCGACGATATGTCGAAGATGAAGATGGTGGTTGAAGACCGGAAGTCTTCACATCGTTTGGGTGATTACTGATGATCTTGATTGGGATGTACACCCAAGATGAGGGAATCAGTTGGTGATCATCCAGGCGTACTTGGAGATCGATGGATATGCGAGGAAAGTGCCTCCGGTTTCGTTCAGACCCAAAACGAACTTGTAAATGGACTATGTGTCTGACATTGGATTTTATTCTGTGCTGATTGATCTCTATTAAATATACATCTTTTTGGCGGAGGAGAATTTATTCTCTTGCTTAACACCCTTCTCTAAGACGTACAAGCTCAGAGGTTGTATATCGATGGACATCAGTCGCATGGAGTGAATTGCCTATGTGGCATGCCTAAGTGGCAGATGTTCAAGGCTTCTGTTGAAAAGAAAAGTCTTGTGGTTGATGATCAAAGCACAACCTGTATGGCATAGCTTTGTGTATAGCGTGAATTCGCGAGCCTCACACCTCGGTATGAGTCAAAAACGGGATAGTGACTGCAGGGCGAGCACGACGTTTCTTTCTAGCTAGTAGTGGTGTCAGTGCTTAAACCGGTTGACATTTATATACATTTCACCTGTGTGGTTGTTCGAATGCGAGGCGCCTCGGATATAGGTGTAACACCCCGCCTCCGCTAGGGTCACTCGCAAAGGAATGCACTAGCTTTAGAGGGGCATTATTGGTAAACATGCACAGAAATATCACAAGACAGAACATATAAAATAGCGGAAGTAAAATCAAACTTTCATAACATGAATAAATAAGGTCTAAAGCCTTTTACATCAGAGTACATCAAAACCTGTCTTGCAATAGTAAAGAAGCATAAAGACATTTTCATAAATTATTCCCCAAGTAAAAACAGTAAAGTAGCCATTAGCCAAGAAAAGTCCAAGCCATCCATGATGACCTTCAAGCAGAAGAAGTCCGAACTAAACAACAGTATTTCCTCCCTGTAACCTGGGGGGGGAACGGAAGAAAAGAGGCGAAACAAAACGGGTCAGTCAAAAAGACTGAGTAAGCCCTATCTACTATTAGCATAAAAACTAGTAAAGTTAACTGACATGAGAAACTGAGATGAACATAAGCATGATAACAAGATAGGTAAGCTAAATCAAAATAACAGGATGAACTACTGAACTCAGATAAACTAAGGTGTCATGATAAATTACGATGTCAAGATAAAACAAGGTATCACATCGTCAGGTTTCTATCAAGTATAATATCCCCAAGATATCTGTCACGTATAACGCCCCGTGATATCTATCCTGTATTTTAGCTCTGCACCTACCGTACTAGTATCCCCACCGTGTCATGTGTTAACCAAGAATGACCCTCACTCAAAAGTCGTGTAATGGTCCATGTCAACCTAATATATCGCATATATAGGTTACTCAACTTGTATGTTTTATTCCATGTAAATGTTCAGTCCCTTGCCGTAGACCATACGGGCTTTCCCATGAGATTCTATATTACTTTAACATAGTTCCATGATCCTTAAGATCGGTTTGGACTGTTACCCTAAACCTAGCTAGGGTCTTCCAACATGAATTATTGTTTGTACAACTAGGACTTATGCTACCTAGGGCTGCTAGGGATTATGCTTACCTATTGCACGTTTTCGTATCTCGGTTTGGGTTCAACCACCTAGGGCCACTAGGGATTACGCTAACCGCCAACCGCGCCCTTTTTCCCACGCACTCATCGTGAATCGCTTTTCCATGACTGTATGCACATGTATCACATCGTGCCATCCGAGTCCTTTCACAGGGCAAATCAAGAAATACAGGACTCGGTCGGGAGCTTTCGATTTATCTACCGATGCAGATGCTAAGGTCTGTTTTTCTTATACGTGGCTATGGTCCCACGAGACCACTCCCTCAACTAGTGAAAGACAAGACAGGATAAATCCTGTATGAGAACACAACACTGGCCAACCCACATCCAAGCCTTACCGCAACCATAATTAGATAGCAATTATGGTCTTTTGGGTGTTCTCTACCTTTCCGCACGTACACGCTTGACCAAAGATGGTAGGTAGCCTGACGAAATGCTATCTAGGGTACGACCGTGTATCGTCGACTATCCCCTATCCATCCCCGTCTTTAGGTCGCTCGTATAGCAACCAAGGCATACTCTTGGTTCTTCTAACGCAGACCTTAACCTCTCATGAGCCTAGTATAATCACCTGGCAGCTCATAGAGGGATACCAAGAATATCCTCACGTTCCCCGAAGCCGCTGCTTCGTTACCCAGTTCGTTGGAGCCTTTATCTAAATCAGATACTTGCTCCTACTCGTATACTTATACGATGACCTACCGTATCAGGTTACTCATCTATCTATGAACTGGTCAAAATTTCCTTGACTAAAAATCATTACTTAGTTATTCTTCAACTAAGGTTTACCACTTAGCATTGTTCCCGTTATCCTTGTTAACTACGGTTATCCACCTAATCCTCAGAACTAGGGTTTACATAATGGATTAAGTGTCACTTAAGTTCATGACTTAACCCGTCTACAAATCCTGTCAAAATTGGCTAAGTATCCAAGTTCAAGGCTTAACCCTACAAACCACGCTCAAGTTGGTTAAGTATATTAAGCAATTCACGACTTAACCTCGTCCGATTATCATTCTAGATTGGTTAAGTATATATTAACTTGACCCTATCAATTTACTTAGTCAAATCGGTCAAGTGTATTCAAGCGATTCGTGACTTAGCCTTATCATGTTTCCACGTTATATTGGTTAAGTATTGGTTAACTTAACCACAATAAATTAACGAGTTAGATTGGATAAGTATAGGTCACTTAACCACATCAATTCATCATGTTTAGATTAGTTAAGTGTTTAACTTAACCCCATTAAACTACCAAGTGGGATTAATTAAGTCTAGGCTAACTTAACCCCATCCGATTTCCATGTTTAGACTAGTTGAGTCTAATCTAAACCCCATTCGTTAACCATATTTTTCGATTAAGCGTCATTAAGAAAACTTACTTAACCTTACCAAGTTATCGCGTTGGATTGATTAAGTGTTGGTTAACTTAACCCCATCCACTAGTCATATAAAAATGGTTAAGTGTCATTAGGCAAATCAAGTTACTTAACCTACCCAACCTTTTCATGTTTTGTTAAGTATCATTAGCCTAATCAAATTACTTAACCCATTTGTCCATGTCATATTTGGTTAAGAGTCATTAATCAAATTAACTTAACCCTATCATGTGGCATTAATTACTTAATGCACCTTCACCTCTCACATTAGACTTTGTTGTGGTTACTAGTTAAGCCGGTTGGTTCCGGGTAGCTTTACACCACAACTTGGTCTAACCTCGGGTTCAAGCACAACATGACCAACTTCTCACATTGGGTCCTATTGTTTGCAACTACTAGTTAGGCCGGTCGGTTCCGGGTAGTTTTACGTTGCAAACTCAACCCAACCTCGAGTTGGCCACACTTATATTATCTAAGTGTCATGTCCATCATGTTTCCCAAAACATGTTACAAGTTTTCAAGCATTTGGGTAGACCTAACTTAATAGGTAAATTCCCAAAGGGTAGACCTAACTTAATAGGTAAATTCCCAAGCTTATGTTTTTATGCATACTTACATGTCAACTTCCATGTTATATTTCAAGTCATGTTTTCAAGTTGTATTTTCATGTCATTAGAAATTACCCATAACATAACCCAACGCTTTTAAACTCGCATATACGTTCGCGACAACGTAATGGATTAAAAGAAGAGACTTGGCAAAGGCATGACAAAAATGGATATTAAGCCACAAGTTAATCATGGTGGCAAATGAGGCACAAATGTGTTCATTAACTTGCATGTTACATTCTTAAGCCTCAAAACATGCATAAACCCAAACTTGGCACATAAGCGAATCATGGTGACAAAAGATATGGAATGATGACTAGTAACTCGCATATATCATCATATAAGGGTTATGACTTCATATGCAAGTTGACATAAAGGTTATGAGGGTTCTCATGTTGCCTAATGCAACATTTCAACATAAAGATTGTAGCTTTTAGCTCACAAGATCAAGATAACGACTTCATAAACTTGCATGACATGATAGCATGTATCATACTCAATGATCAAACCCAAACTTGCAACATGAACATTTAACTTCATAGTTAATATCTAAGAGTAGGGAAAGGGCTTACATTGCTATGAAGGCACAAAAGATATGACAAAGCCCTTATGCAATCAAATAGACCCAAAATGCAAGCTCTAACATAAAAACCCTTGAGCCAAAATGATCAAAACCCTTGCTTTATGATGCAAAGATAGAAACTTGACTTGAATGCAAGCTAATGACACTCATACATGCTTGAAAACACTTGTATGCATGGAAAATCTCTCATAGAAACCATTTAGAAATTTTATGAAGAGAGTGGAGGCCATGAGAGGTAAAATTTTGCCATAGTTTAGTTGCATGAATGAATAATGAGGATTTAGGATAGGTTAGGGTCTTATTTATAGATTAGGCAAGTGTTTTAGGCCATAGGATTAAACCTAGATTCAATCCAAGCTATCAAAGCATGTATTGGGGAAGAAGTCAAGTGTAGGAACCATCTAGGGCCTTTAGATTAAAGATGAACCATGAGAACCATCCAAATGCAAAATCTGCATTTGAGCGAATCGGCCCACGGGTTGACAGCCAAACACCCTGGATTAACCCCTAGTCGACCCAGCGAGCTCGGGTCGACCTCAAAAATCGGCCGGTTCGGTTATTCCCCTCTCCCAATTCGCTGTTTTGAACATTTTTGCATATTTATTTATTTAATTTTCAATTATATATATATATATATATATCAATATATATATATTTCTCTGCGCAACCCATTTCACTTAATAAAGTATACTTTAATTTGGGAATTTTTCGTGAAACTTCGCGAGGCCATATCTTGGTCATACGGACTCCGATTTTCGAAAACTCGGACTCTATTTCGCGTATTTTTCCGAGACAAACGCAATGGCATAGCCCGTTTCCCTTGATTCAGATTTTACAGTTTAATTCTGCCTCCATTTATGTTATAACAGGTTATTGAAAATACGGGTTGTTACATTCTCCCCACCTTTTAGGATTTCGTCCCCGAAATCTCCAAGTTAGGAAGAACATATCCTACCATCCATCATCCATCTACTCAAAACATCATCCACAAGCAACCATTGTCCTTAGATGATTTCTAATGCTGTATGAATATATGCAAAACGTGTGTGTACATGTTCCTTAGCTAATGCTAATGATCAGGCCTGAATAATCTTTCTAATGCAAAATATGTATAGTGCCATGAATCCAACATGTATGCAAATAGTCCTAGTCATATAGATACTATATGCGTGCACAATCATTCATTCATATGCAACAACCGCATGATAATACATTCGATTTCATCCATAAACAAGTATAAATACTCGTGCATATGCAATATGAAATGTGACCGAGTCGAGCTAGTATCTAATGTGTATTCGCGCATCCACGAGCAACCACTTGCAACCATATCAATCATAACATGTTTCAAATACATGTTTACATCCATAGGGTTCTACCTAGGATTCCCTGAAACAGGGTCAAGAAGATAAACAGGACAAACTCCTTACAGGGTTTGTAACGGAGAATAGGACCGAGAGGATGTCCACAAAAGATAGCCTACAAGTAAGCTCTACAGAAAACATGGATCAAGGATATACTCCCAAAAAGAGATATCATGTGCGTATCTAGTCTTTGACCATCAAAGTCGTCTTTTAACTTCGCAATTTTGTAGCTTCTTATTCATGTTTCCATAACATGAGTTGGAACTCATTTCTTCGTCGCCTCTCGTTCCACTTGCACTTATCCTTTTCCTAGAATACTTGACGCAAACATGACTGCGTACTCATGATCTCATGCAAGCTTTCCAAAATTCACTAGTGAATCTTGGATCTCGTTTATATACTATAAGGCATTCCATGTAGAAGAACTTTCTCTTGAAAGTAAACAGATGTCAATCATGTTATCATGCGCACTTACTAGGGTGATCTCTATAACCCATGCATAAATGAAGTAAACCATCCGTCTTATTGGCGAACACCACTCGATCGGGCTTCAAATTTCCAATAAAGGCATCAAGGGATTCTAAGTAACTAGTCATGACAGAACCTCAAAAAGGTTACCCGATACTTCGAGGGCATTACCAAGGCTAGTCAAAAGGTCTAACTACCCTCCTATCAAAACCGAGAGTGGCACCCCCTACTGGATAACCACTTCATCCCTAGAATCCATCCATAGCTTATAAACATAAGCATTATTTCCAAACTCAACACTTGGCATAGACATTCCCAAATCCAAACAAGTCATGTATAAATGGACTGATTCTCCAATAGGACTTTGAGACAAAAATGGGATTCTCTATTACGCTAGTACTTAAGGTGCAGAGACTCAACTACCGAAGCGGACTTAAATGATGCGGGGATCAAAACAAAGTCTTGGCGGGATGATAGAAAAGAATAACTAGATCTTCAACAAGGATGTTATCCCCCTACTCAGGTACTCTAGTGAGGGTATACAATTATCTTCACGATGATCTTGTCCTTGTCCCACAATACTTAACTATCCGTCCCGTTTCACCATACCAAAGATACTTTTTCGTTATGGGTTGAGCCATACCAACAAGTTGCTCATCCTTAAGCTCGTATCCTTTATCCTTCTTTCTCACGATCCTTTCTTATAACGCGGCCACTGGTCTCTCGAGAACCACCTCCATCGCATGGAAAGCACTTTCGTAGATAGAAAAGACTAGTCGCAGTTAAAACTACTGTGACTACAGATGGAGGAAAGAAAGGAGAAGAGATTCAATTAAGGAAACAAGGATAGTGCTAATGGCCTTTGGGGAATAGCCTTTTTCTTTTAAAAGAAAATTTTCTTAAAAAATGCTTCTTTGTAAACGGTTTTTTTTTTCAAATAGTTTTCAGAAGGTCTTTAAAAACTTTTGCCCAGTCTGGTAACCTTCTGCTCTGATATCACGTGTAACACCCCACCTCCGCTAGGGTCACTCGCAAAGGAATGCACTAGCTTTAGAGGGGCATTATTGGTAAACATGCACAGAAATATCACAAGACAGAACATATAAAATAGCGGAAGTAAAATCAAACTTTCGTAACATGAATAAATAAGGTCTAAAGCCTTTTACATCAGAGTACATCAAAACCTGTCTTGCAATAGTAAAGAAGCATAAAGACATTTTCATAAATTATTCCCCAAGTAAAAACAGTAAAGTAGCCATTAGCCAAGAAAAGTCCAAGCCATCCATGATGACCTTCAAGCAGAAGAAGTCCGAACTAAACAACAGTATTTCCTCCCTGTAACCTGGGGGGGAACGGAAGAAAAGAGGCGAAACAAAACAGGTCAGTCAAAAAGACTGAGTAAGCCCTATCTACTATTAGCATAAAAACTAGTAAAGTTAACTGACATGAGAAACTGAGATGAACATAAGCATGATAACAAGATAGATAAGCTAAATCAAAATAACAGGATGAACTACTGAACTCAGATAAACTAAGGTGTCATGATAAATTACGATGTCAAGATAAAACAAGGTATCACATCGTCAGGTTTCTATCAAGTATAATATCCCCAAGATATCTGTCACGTATAACGCCCCGTGATATCTATCCTGTATTTTAGCTCTGCACCTACCGTACTAGTATCCCCACCGTGTCATGTGTTAACCAAGAATGACCCTCACTCAAAAGTCGTGTAATGGTCCATGTCAACCTAATATATCGCATATATAGGTTACTCAACTTGTACGTTTTATTCCATGTAAATGTTCAGTCCCTTGCCGTAGACCATACGGGCTTTCCCATGAGATTCTATATTACTTTAACATAGTTCCATGATCCTTAAGATCGGTTTGGACTGTTACCCTAAACCTAGCTAGGGTCTTCCAACATGAATTATTGTTTGTACAACTAGGACTTATGCTACCTAGGGCTGCTAGGGATTATGCTTACCTATTGCACGTTTTCGTATCTCGGTTTGGGTTCAACCACCTAGGGCCACTAGGGATTACGCTAACCGCCAACCGCGCCCTTTTTCCCACGCACTCATCGTGAATCGCTTTTCCATGACTGTATGCACATGTATCACATCGTGCCATCCGAGTCCTATCACAGGGCAAATCAAGAAATACAGGACTCGGTCGGGAGCTTTCGATTTATCTGCCGATGCAGATGCTAAGGTCTGTTTTTCTTATACGTGGCTATGGTCCCGCGAAACCACTCCCTCAACTAGTGAAAGACAAGACAGGATAAATCCTGTATGAGAACACAACACTGGCCAACCCACATCCAAGCCTTACCGCAACCATAATTAGATAGCAATTATGGTCTTTTGGGTGTTCTCCGCCTTTCCGTACGTACACGCTTGACCAAAGATGGTAGGTAGCCTGACGAAATGCTATCTAGGGTACGACCGTGTATCGTCGACTATCCCCTATCCATCCCCATCTTTAGGTCGCTCGTATAGCAACCAAGGCATACTCTTGGTTCTTCTAACGCAGACCTTAACCTCTCATGAGCCTAGTATAATCACCTGGCAGCTCATAGAGGGATACCAAGAATATCCTCACGTTCCCCAAAGCCGCTGCTTCGTTACACAGTTCGCTGGAGCCTTTATCTAAATCAGATACTTGCTCCTACTCGTATACTTAAATGATGACCTACCGTATCAGGTTACTCATCTATCTATGAACTGGTCTAAATTTCCTTGACTAAGAATCATTACTTAGTTATTCTTCAACTAAGGTTTACCACTTAGCATTGTTCCCGTTATCCTTGTTAACTACGGTTATCCACCTAATCCTCAGAACTAGGGTTTACATAATGGATTAAGTGTCACTTAAGTTCATGACTTAACCCGTCTACAAATCCTGTCAAAATTGGCTAAGTATCCAAGTTCAAGGCTCAACCCTACAAACCATGCTCAAGTTGGTTAAGTATATTAAGCAATTCACGACTTAACCTCGTCCAATTATCATTCTAGATTGGTTAAGTATATATTAACTTAACCCTATCAATTTACTTAGTCAAATCGGTCAAGTGTATTCAAGCGATTCGTGACTTAGCCTTATCATGTTTTCACGTTATATTGGTTAAGTATTGGTTAACTTAACCGCAATAAATTAACGAGTTAGATTGGATAAGTATAGGTCACTTAACCACATCAATTCATCATGTTTAGATTAGTTAAGTGTTTAACTTAACCCCATTAAACTACCAAGTGGGATTAATTAAGTCTAGGCTAACTTAACCCCATCCGATTTCCATGTTTAGACTAGTTGAGTTTAATCTTAACCTCATTCGTTAACCGTATTTTTCGGTTAAGCATCATTAAGAAAACTTACTTAACCTTACCAAGTTATCGCGTTGGATTGATTAAGTGTTGGTTAACTTAACCCCATCCACTAGTCATATAAAAATGGTTAAGTGTCATTAGGCAAATCAAGTTACTTAACCTACCCAACCTTGTCATGTTTTGTTAAGTATCATTAGCCTAATCAAATTACTTAACCCATTTGTCCATGTCATATTTGGTTAAGAGTCATTAATCAAATTAACTTAACCCTATCATGTGGCATTAATTACTTAATGCACCTTCACCTCTCACATTAGACTTTGTTGTGGTTACTAGTTAAGCCGGTTGGTTCCGGGTAGCTTTACACCACAACTTGGTCTAACCTCGGGTTCAAGCACAACATGACCAACTTCTCACATTGGGTCCTATTGTTTGCAACTACTAGTTAGGCCGGTCGGTTCCGGGTAGTTTTACGTTGCAAACTCAACCCAACCTCGAGTTGGCCACACTTATATTATCTAAGTGTCATGTCCATCATGTTTCCCAAAACATGTTACAAGTTTTCAAGCATTTGGGTAGACCTAACTTAATAGGTAAATTCCCAAAGGGTAGACCTAAATTAATAGGTAAATTCCCAAGCTTATGTTTTTATGCATACTTACATGTCAACTTCCATGTTATATTTCAAGTCATGTTTTCAAGTTGTATTTTCATGTCATTAGAAATTACCCATAACATAACCCAACGCTTTTAAACTCGCATATACGTTCGCGACAACGTAATGGATTAAAAGAAGAGACTTGGCAAAGGCATGACAAAAATGGATATTAAGCCACAAGTTAATCATGGTGGCAAATGAGGCACAAATGTGTTCATTAACTTGCATGTTACATTCTTAAGCCTCAAAACATGCATAAACCCAAACTTGGCACATAAGCGAATCATGGTGACAAAAGATATGGAATGATGACTAGTAACTCGCATATATCATCATATAAGGGTTATGACTTCATATGCAAGTTGACATAAAGGTTATGAGGGTTCTCATGTTGCCTAATGCAACATTTCAACATAAAGGTTGTAGCTTTTAGCTCACAAGATCAAGATAATGACTTCATAAACTTGCATGACATGATAGCATGTATCATACTCAATGATCAAACCCAAACTTGCAACATGAACATTTAACTTCATAGTTAATATCTAAGAGTAGGGAAAGGGCTTACATTGCTATGAAGGCACAAAAGATATGACAAAGCCCTTATGCAATCAAATAGACCCAGAATGCAAGCTCTAACATAAAAACCCTTGAGCCAAAATGATCAAAACCCTTTCTTTATGATGCAAAGATAGAAACTTGACTTGAATGCAAGCTAATGACACTCATACAAGCTTGAAAACACTTGTATGCATGGAAAATCTCTCATAGAAACCATTTAGAAATTTTATGAAGAGAGTGGAGGCCATGAGAGGTAAAATTTTGCCATAGTTTAGTTGCATGAATGAATAATGAGGATTTAGGATAGGTTAGGGTCTTATTTATAGATTAGGCAAGTGTTTTAGGCCATAGGATTAAACCTAGATTCAATCCAAGCCATCAAAGCATGTCTTGGGGAAGAAGTCAAGTGTAGGAACCATCTAGGGCCTTTAGATTAAAGATGAACCATGAGAACCATCCAAATGCAAAATCTGCATTTGAGCGAATCGGCCCACGGGTTGACAACCAAACACCCTGGATTAACCCCTAGTCGACCCAGCGGGCTTGGGTCGACCTCAAAAATCGGTCGGTTCGGTTATTCCCCTCTCCCAATTCGTTGTTTTGAACATTTTTGCATATTTATTTATTTAATTTTCAATTATATATATATATATATATATATATCAATATATATATTTCTCTGCGCAACCCATTTCACTTAATTAAGTATACTTTAGTTTGGGAATTTTTCGTGAAACTTCGCGAGGCCATATCTTGGTCATACGGACTCCGATTTTCGAAAACTCGGACTCTATTTCGCGTATTTTTCCGAGACGAACGCAATGGCATAGCCCGTTTCCCTTGATTCAGATTTTACAATTTAATTCTGCCTCCATTTATGTTATAACAAGTTATTGAAAATACGGGTTGTTACAATAGGTCTGGTGGGACCGGGAAAGGTGTGCTCAGGAATAACTAATCCTCAAAAGTAAGAGAGGACCGGCCCTGAAAATCCAAGGATTGCTGTGTGCGGTCCTGGGACATTTGCTAGAGTGTCTCAAACGGAGAGGATCTTGCCCCTTGCCTCGACTCATGACGGAAATCCAATTTCCAATACGTGACATTGCGGTTTTATTTGTAGAGCCTAGTATTGCGACATGATATATGGTACCCATGCTGCCTAGGATTGATATTTATAATTGAAATTGTTTTGACACTTTACATTTATAATAGTATCAAATGATTTGTTTTAAACGTACCAAGCATGTTTAGCTATTATAAGGGAAAACCTATCCTCCGGCTTGCGTTGCATTGTGTGATGGGGCCTGGGTCTTATAATAGCTTCATTTTTTCAAAAAGCATTGCGCTGTTTTGTTATATGCACTAGTATTCTTGGGAGGAAACCCGTTTCGTGTCGTACGGCGTGGTCCCTTGAATTACTCTCTTTTAAAGTAAAGTTTTAAATAACTATTTTAGCTCTCACACTAGTCACATGACTGACCTGGATTTTATTATTTTAACCTAAACTTTGGGTGCCCCTATTTTCGACTCGGGCAGGTAGTAGTTTTGGTTTTGCAGATTTATATTCACAAGAACCTGGTCTACAGCTGGAATGATATCCGAAAAGCTCTGTATTCGTGTATCACCTTCAGTTGGGTTTTGTATTATTTTCCGCTGATATGTAATTTATTGTAAACTCTGATATTTATTGAATGTGTAATATTTATTCATACTCTTTATATTCTTGTATTCTGATGGAATTGTTGTAATAAACAATGAAATGTTCTTCTGTTTGCGTTCTGATTGGTCTTGTTCTCAAAGCAATTCGTGCTTTCCTTACCGGGGAAGTTCGGGTCGCTGCAGAGTGTATAATCACAAAATCCAACATCGAAATATTCCCAAGATAATTTCGATTCAAATCATTCCAATTCATATGTTGGAAATTTCTGGTAATTTTAAAACCATTTCAAATCTAGCTCAAGACAAGTTCATTTCGATAAAAATCTATTTTTATCTTTTCAAATGTGGAATTCTTCATCCCAGTTCTTTCCAATTCAAATATTATGATTTTACACAAATTATTAATATTTTTAATAATTTTATCACGACCCGTACAGTCGATTTCCAATAACAGTCGTCGAACTACACTTATAGCGACCTTTTCCAAATTTGATTTGGACATAATTCCAAATCCAACCGTTAGATTTCAAATTTCTAATATTCATTGGAAAGCCCTTTTCGATAGAACCCAAAGGTTACAGTTTTAGGAGAATCCGATGGTCGGATCTCCCGTAATGTCCATTCGAAGTCAATGGTCGAAATTCACGAACTATCGCGGCGCAGCTCATTCTGTTCAGGCCATTTAATATAATATATATATATATATATTATATATATTTCATCGATTTCCTTTTAAAACATTATCACAGTGTTATCAGAGCTTTGGTTTACAGAGCTCGAGAACAAGACACATTAGAACCATACGAAAGAATTCATCAGAGATTGGATTAGTAATATCCAATTAGAATTACTCGTTAAAGAAAGGATCAGTAGTATCCTAGAACGTGTGTGAAGAGTATATTTTTCAAAATGAAAAAAATATTGTTTTGAAAATTTAAACCAGATTATACGTATTTGAATATTTTATTTGTATTGAATTTGGACAATCGAGTATATAAATATTTTACATATACGCGTCATGAACGTATATTCGAAGTTTTAATATACTGGATAGATATAGGATCACACTCTAGTTGCCCGGGGATAATTCTAGTAATGCGGCCGCATTATCATTATTTATGTCTGTGTTTCGAAGGTGTGATTTCTATATATTTCCATTAGACTGGTGTGAGAACCAAAACTAGATAGGTTTATTGTTGTGATTTGGCATCAAAACATGATTTTCTATATATATGTATTAAAATTATGAATTTGAAACTCTAATTCACTAATTGATTGATGGTTGTGTTGTTTGATTATTGGTTTGATATTTTTAACCATTTAGCAAAATTGAACCGAATATGTAACTGTATTGAAAAATGATCGCATATGCATGCATATACATGTACTTACATTGAACAGGTCATAGCAAGGAGGCTAGAGCAGAAGAATAAAATTGTTTGCCCGACAAATAGGTACATGTTTATTGTATTTCTTTGGGTTTGGATGATTTTATGAGCTGATTGGCTAGCCGCTTGGCTTTTTCTTTTTCTTTTGGATTGAAGAAGGCCATGGGAGATATATGAAATAACCCGAAGTCCCCGGTGCAGGGGAGGTTATGGTGAAATTTTTCGGAAATTTAGGGTGTTAGCCAAATTTTTGAAGAATTTGTAAAGTTCTTAGAAACTGAAAAGTTGAAGAACTTAAGCCGTAACGAAAACAATGGAAGTTGAGTTGATTAGTTAAACAACTTTCAGCTTCGTTCCTTTTCGGGGACGAAAAGTTTTAAGTGGGGGAGATTGTAACAACCCGGAAATTCTGAGCCAATTTAAAATTTTTATTTTGGCAATTTTGATGAATTTTGATTAATTAAAATGAATTATTTTAAATAATATCGACGAGAAATTTATTTTGAATAGAATTAGAACATATATATTTATATACGTCGTCGTTAGAATATAAATATTTATTTATAATTATAAAAGGAATTGAAAATGGCGTGGTAGTTCGATAATTCGATTTCAAAGTTCAAATGAATGTAACAGGTGCAAAATAAATCGGATTTTGGCGAAACCAAAAACATTAGAATCTAATTGAGAATATCTTTCCAAAGAACCCGAAAAATTGAAATTTCATAGCGGGGATAAAAAGCTATGTCCAGTTGAAATTTCAGAATAGTAGCTATGGAATTCTGGCCCTTAAAAATGGAAATTTTGCAAACGACCTCGGTTTTCGACGAAACCACTTTTGTTTGATCCGTGATGTCAAGTTATTGCTAGATTCCAAAATTCATAATTTTTCGAATCAATATGTGAGCGTGGCAAAGGAAAATGCGTTTGACCAGTTTCAGTTGATTTTTAATCGACTGGAAAATGGCCATTTTTCAAACGGTCTCAGAATTTGATGAAATTAATTTTGGTAGGACCGTATCGTCAGTACGAAGCTAGAAAATATTTGTTGGCAATTTTTAGAGTTCATATGTAGCCCGGTAAATTGAAATGCGCGTTCAAATTCAATATATAGAGTTATATTTTGATTTTGACGAAAACTGATTGAAATGATCGAATCAGCTTACGACACATATCCCATTGTGTTCGGAATGGGGGTAATTAGCTATGGACGACAGGCGGTGGGTCTCGTTTAGAGGTCGAAATTAAAAGTTGCTTTTTGGAATTAAATAGATAAATAAATGAATAAAACCTCACCCCTCTCTCCTATACCCTCACCCCCCCGGTTCAAATACAATTCACAGAGAAAATAAAAAAAAAAGGAGGGGAATCGCGATTCACCCCCCCCCCCCCCCCCCCGCGATTTGTAACACCCCGTATTTTTAATGTAATCAAAAATGTATATATATCCACAGATAGGATTAATATGGTGATGTATAATGAAAATTAATTAATATATGAAAAAAAAAGATTGTTTGCATGCGATGTAAATATGTTGCATGCACTGATTTGCAAACATAATGCATTAACATTAAAAGAAAAAGATTCATGCATTGGTTTAATTTAAGTATAACATGAAAAAGAGAAGTAAGGAAAGAACAATAATTATCATTGTTCTAAGACTTATTAACAAAAGACTTTGTAGCTCAGTTGGTTAAGGCATTGGATTTGTAACATGGAGGTCGGGGGTTCGAACCCCGGCGGCAGCATAATTTTTATCTCTGTTTTAAAGAGGGCTAACTGAACATGCAAATATATGTACATATACAAATTCAAAATTTGAAAGGATAAGAACGTACATATAAGGAAATAAAGAAAATATATGTATATACATGAGAATATATATATATATATATATATATATATATATATATATATATATATATATATATATATATGCAGAAATATATGCATACGAAAGATAAAATTTAAGACAAGGCTATAGTAAATGAAATATGGCAAGAATTAAATAACGGTGCAACATTGTTTGAATTTTGAAAATAAAATGAAAGTTGTGCGTATATATATACGCGTAAAATGGTCGTTAAAGGAATTGTATACATATAAGAATATTTCATGTGAATAAAACAGTTAAATAAATTCCAGAAATTCAAAAGTTCGAAATTCAAATTTCTACGCCAAAATAGCTTGTGGGACCCAATGCTGACTTAGCACTGCATGTACGATAAGATTTGGCTAGATTCATCTACGAACCTGGACTATTTTCTTAACTAGGTTCAATGCTGACTCAGAGATGCGTGTATGATAAGGTCTTGAGCAACTATATAAACAGCCCTGGTCTTCTTCTCTATTCACAATTCTTTTTTTCTACCCTTATGCTGCGAAGATTCTAGTTAGACATGGCTTCTTCTCCTCCTCTAAAATATATAAATAAATAATATATATAAAATAAAACAAGACGAGGAGATGCTGCTCAAAAGACTTTCAAGAAGAAGAGATTCAAGCTAGGATTCAAAAGGAGGTTCAAACGACTTCAACGAATGATTTTCTACGAATTGTAGCAACGCCATCTTTATTTTCTAATCTAAATCTCTGTAAGTCAGTTATTTCTAGATTTGAACGTTTTTTCTTTGTTCATGACATGAAATTGAAGGAATGAAAGAATATGCCAATTCTCTTTCTTTCTATTCGAATATGTGCCTATCTCTTTGGACCTAATTAAGAACTGTCATGATTCAAAGTCAAATAAGACCGTGACTATGAAACTATGGACCTAAAAACCATATGCCTATGACTATGAACATTTGCCTATGACTATGGACATTGCCTATGACTATGGACACCGCCTATGACTATGAACATTGCCTATGATTGTGACTATGACTATGAGGATTACTTCCTTGACAAAACCTATGCCTTTGATTAACATAAACTATTGCCTGTGACATAACAAGGACATCTGTGATTAAACCTCCATGATTCCTGACTAGGAAAGTGTTGCTTAAGTTCTGTGATTTTGAGATTTGGGGTTAAACCCGATTATTTATTCTGCTTGTCCTTGGTTTTCTTAAGTTTTAGACTATGGGAATTTACCTATTAAGTTAGGTCTACCCATGTTCTTGAACCTGTTCTGTCTATTCTTGGTTTTAGACCTTGGGAATTTACCTATTAAGTTAGGTCTACCCATATTCTTGAACCTACGTCGTTATTCAAAACCATTTTATGCCAGTTGTTATATCTATCCTTTTTATAGCAATCTTTGGTTCATTCCCTATTTTCTGCGAATCTATAATTTAGATTGAATCACGATTATACGAGCGGTGGGAATGCGATTTGGGACAAAATATGAAATTTACTAAAACGTAGTTCAACTTGGAAATTGGCATAAATTGGGAACATGTATTATGGCATGTTCATAGAAATGCAAATTGGATAAATTTGACATAAATTATAAGATGTGTAATTTGAATCATGTATTGTGAACTAGAGTAATAAGTCTAGTTTGACATGAATTAGAATGTTAAATCAGAATTGGATTAGCTAATTTGGCTCGATAAGTATATTGGCATAAAATTGGCCATAATTGGGAGTAATTGTCAGGATTAGCAAAATCATGCTTAGTGACACTTCATTTGGTATGGTTTACATACCAAAAAGCATAAACATGATATAGAGGGGAAAATGGGCTGTAAGAATAAATGTTGACAACTTACATTAAAAGAGTAATTGGGAAATAAGTAAATTAGGATTAATTTACTTATAAAATTTGTCCTAAATGAGGAAATGTTAATTTAGACAAATTAAAGGTTGGTTAACGACATCTCTTTTAATAATAAACCAGAAAGTTCTAGGCTGACAGAGAGGATAGTGTCTAGGCTTGAGTTTGGAAAATACAAGTTTCCTGCTCTCCCTGGCTATCCCTAACTGATCCGACGGACGGGATGGTTACTTTCAAAACCTGATTTGAAAATTAATCAAAACCCCTTGAACTAGAAAACACGAATAGGCCTAACCCGAGGTTAGACTGAGTTGCGATGTAAACCTGCCCGGAACCAACCGGCACATCCAGTAATCGCAACAATATCTGTCTAATGTGAGTGGTCGTGGCTTTAATTTATTTAGTTAAAGCTAGAACAAGAATGCTAGGGTTAAGTTAACTAAGACACTTAACTAACTCAACATGATAACAAGACGGGTAGGTGGGGTTAGGTTCATACAGTTAAGCTAGAATGGGAGGGTTAAGTCCATAGGAACACTTAACCAACTTAAGCTCAGTTAAGCTAGAACGGAGGGCTAAGTCCACAGGGACACTTAACAAAACTCACGGCAACAAGACGAGATTTGTAGAGGTTAAGTAACTAAGAAAACACTTAGCCAAATTAACATGTTAACTAGTCTAGAAAGTGGGGTTAAGTAAAGTTAATACACTTAGCCAAATTTACATGTTAACTAGACTAGAGGTTGGGGTTAAGTAAGATTTAATACACTTAGCCAATTTGATATGTTAGCTGGGCTAGACCGTAGGGTTAAGTAAACTTGAACACTTAACCATCAGATGGTGATAAAAGAATAGGGGTAAGTCTAAACATGAAGGGATAATACTTAACCATTAATAACATGTTAGACAGACGGGCAAGGTTAAGATAAAAAGGAACACTTAACCAATATAGGGTGAATGGGTAGGGTTAAGTAATAAGAAATACTTAACCAATATAACTTGGTTTGTGGTGGGGTTAAGTCAACATGAATTACCGATAACACTTAACCAGTATAACAGGATGAATGAAGAGGGTTAAGTTGGCTTGAATTGACTAATGACACTTAACCAATCCAAATTGACGGGAAAGGGAACTAAGTAGTAAACCTTAGAAAACAACGATTCTGGAAACTAAGTGTTAAATCTTAGTTAGTACAACTAAGTAGTAATTCTTAGTATAACACGGGAAGGAGCGAATGTCCGTCTGAATAGAGAGAAGGCTCCAACGAATTGGGTTACGAAGCCCGAGGCTTCGAGGGGACGTGAGGGTACTCTTGGTATCCCTCTGTGAGGCTGCAGATGATCCGCCTGGGCCCACAGAGGTTAAGGTCTGCGTAGAAGAACCAGGGGTATGCCTTGGTTGCAATACATGGCAACCTAAAGACTAGGATGGACCGACGTGATTCGGCGAGCAAACGGTAGCCCTGTGATAGCAACTCGTCGTCTACCATTCATCTTGAGTCAGTCGTGATACGTGAAGCGGAAAGGCGGAGAACTCCAAAAGACCATATACTTGCTATCTAGTTATGGTTGCGGATGGCCATAGGATAGTGGGGCACCGGGGGCCGGCGTATAGTTCTCATTTTACAAGGTGTGCCTTTCATTAGTTGAGGGAGGGGTCAAGTGGGACCATAGCCACCGGAATAAAAACAGACTTTAGCATCTGCATCGGCAAATATCTGAAAGCTCCCCACCGAGTTCTGTATTCCTTGATTTGCCCTGTCACAGGACTCGGACCGCACATTACAGGACATGTGCATTAGACAAGCGATAACGATTCGCGATACATGCGTAGGGAAGTATAGGAACATATACCACTCTAGGTAGTGTGTCCTAGACTTGGGGGCATCGTTCGACAGGTAGCGTAATCCCTAGTTGAACTAGGTGGCAAAAACCCTGAACTCGAGAAGCGTTCAGCAGATAGCATAAACTCTAGTTAAACCTAGAAAGCACTTGATAGAAAACCCTAGATTGGATCTAGGTAATAAATAATAAATGTATGCCGTAAGGAAATGGAAAATACAGGGATTGGGATCACGTTATCATTACTAGTTGGGACACTAGATAGGTGGTGCAGAGATATAGAAACCATTATAACAAGGAAATAGCGAAGTAGAGAAAGTATTGAAGTATATCCAGTTTATCTTGCCTTAGTATATCTTGTGGTAATCTTATCTTATCCTGTTGACCCTATCATCATGGTATTGTCTTGTATTCAGTTAATTCATGTCGTTTCATTTTTTCCTGTTCACATGCTAGAAGTTACTGACTTACTCAGGCTTTATGTCTGACTCTGTTTTTCTTTCGCTTCTTTTCTTCCGTTTCCCCCCCATGTAGTTGAGGAGGGAATAGTGTAACTCAGGATTAGATTGGACTGTTGCTCTTTCCCCAACTTGAAGATTTGACGAAGTCATCCTTGGATTCTCTTTCAGATGCTATGGCTGGCTCTTGCTACATTGGGGAATATAAAATGTTGTTTTATGCTTCTTTATTTTGTAAAGACAGATGATACTCTGATATTGTAAAAGAATCTTGTACAGACTATTTTATCAACAAAGCAAAGTTCTATTTTCCGCAATTTAATATTTGTCTATCTTGTAATTTATCCGCATCTTTTACCCAAAATGCTCCACAGAACTTAGTGCATTCCCTTTGTGAGTGACACTAACGGACGTGGGGTGTTACACGTGGTATCAGAGCTGAAGGTTACCGGATCAGATAAAAGATTTGAAAAATTATTTTCAAAAGGTTTTTAAAGAAGCATTTTTAAAAGAAAGGATTTGTTTTAAAGGCATATTCCCCAAAGCCATACGCATTATCTCCTCTTCCTCTGTTTGAATTCTTGTCTCCTTCTTTCTTGAGTCTCTGGGGCTCCTGGCTTTCTGGGAGGTAACCTCATCGAAGGGCGAAGTAGTGCCTGACTTCCATCTATAGCCGTAGTTGTTTCACTTACGGCCAGTCTTCTTTCAAAGCTTATAAGGTTTTCCGGATGATGGAGGCAGTTTTCGAGAGATTTGTCAACATGACTACACACGGAAGGGGATGAGGAGTTTGGCTAAGGAGCATAACCCTAGGATGAGGAATTCATGGATGTAGACTTAGCACACGAAGGAGGAAGAAATTATAAAACCTAAGACAAGAGGAAGTATCTTTACTAGGGTATGATAGGGCATATACTTAAGGACAAGGGCAAGAACGAGGACGAGATTTTCAGAAGGACAAGTACATGCTTTCGCCACTAAGCGTACCTAGGAGAAAGGTAGTCCGGTTGGAAGAGTCTAGTTTTCTGTTCGTGCTATTTCCTTAGGTTCTAGCGCTTCTCATTTGTTCATATCCACTTCCATAGTTGGGTCTCTGCACCATAGTACTTGTATAGTAGAAAGATCCCACTAGAGTCTCAAATCCAATTGGTGGTCCGACCAGTTTATTTTTTTTGTTAGTAGGGATTTGAGAATAGCTATCGAGTTTGCTTATATCATCTCACGTAGATCGTCTAAATTCGGGGGAGATATTCCTTGGGTGCTTGTCTGATATTGGTTTAGGCCTTTGGGGCTTGTACTTGAGGAATGTCAAGTTCGGTTTGGATGGTTTGCGGGAGAGATGAATAGTTGTGGTAGGCACTCCAAAGGGCACGTAGTGACCTTTCGACTCTTATAGTTATGGCATGACGGATAAGAGGGAAACCTCTAATCATCTTAGTACGTATACTTGGTACCGTGATTGACATCTGTTTATTTTGGAATTGGAGGTCGGAAACTTCACAATCGTGAAGTTAAATTAGTTAAGATACAGTGGAGTAAAGCTCAAGAAGGCAAGATACTAGCGTCATACCCTTTTTCTTAAGGGTGTATCCTTGATTTCTTTGTTTAGGAGCTTTACGCATAATTGTTTCTCTCTTTCCAAAGTATATCACCTTGGTCGTATCTTCGATCCTTAGGTAGAAGCCAATGGATGTAAACATGTATTTGAAACATGTTATGGTTGATGGTTGCAAGTGGTTGCTAATGGTTGCTTGTGAATGCATATGCATACGTATTTGACACTAGATCAGTTCAGACGTTTTCATATTGCATTTACAGATATGTATTTAAGTTGAGCCTGATATGTTATCATATGGATGTTGCATATGGATGAATGGCCGTGCACGCATGTAGTATTTACGTAACTAGGGATGCTTGCATACATGATTGGACGCATGGCACCGACATGATTCGCATTAAGGAGGTCGACTGAATCAGTAGACCGCTTGATTTTACAGTAGATAAAGACATATACACACACTATGCATATGAACATGAAAGCATTAGAAATCTTTTAAGGACAATGGATGCCTGTGATTGGATGGCTGAGTAGATGGGTGATTGGATGGTAGGACACATTCTTCCAAACTAGAAGATTTCGGGGACGAAATCCTTTTAAGTGGGGGAGAATGTAACACCCCGTATTTTTAATGTAATTAAAAATGTATATATATCCACAGATAGGATTAATATGGTGATGTATAATGAAAATTAATTAATATATGAAAAAAAAAGATTGGTTGCATGCGATGTAAATATGTTGCATGCACTGATTTGCAAACATAATGCATTAACATTAAAAGAAAAAGATTCATGCATTGGTTTAATTTAAGTATTGTAACTAACATGAAAAAGAGAAGTAAGGAAAGAACAATAATTATCATTGTTCTAAGACTTATTAACAAAAGACTTTGTAGCTCAGTTGGTTAAGGCATTGGATTTGTAACATGGAGGTCGGGGGTTCGAACCCCGGCGGCAACATAATTTTTATCTCTGTTTTAAAGAGGGCCAACTGAACATGCAAATATATGTACATATACAAATTCAAAATTTGAAAGGATAAGAACGTACATATAAGGAAATAAAGAAAATATATGTATATACATGAGAATATATATATATATATATATATATGCAGAAATATATGCATACAAAAGATAAAATTTAAGACAAGGCTATAGTAAATGAAATATGGCAAGAATTAAATAACGGTGCAACATCGTTTGAATTTTGAAAATAAAATGAAAGTTGTGCGTATATATATACGCGTAAAATGGTCGTTAAAGGAATTGTATACATATAAGAATATTTCATGTGAATAAAACAGTTAAATAAATTCCAGAAATTCAAAAGTTCGAAATTCAAATTTCTGCGCCAAAACAGCTTGTGGGACCCAATGCTGACTTAGCACTGCATGTACGATAAGATTTGGCTAGATTCATCTGCGAACCTGGACTATTTTCTTAACTAGGTTCAATGCTGACTCAGCGCTGCATGTACGATAAGGTCTTGAGCAACTATATAAACAGCCCTGGTCTTCTTCTCTATTCACAATTCTTTTTTTTCTACCCTTATGCTGCGAAGATTCTAGTTAGACATGGCTTCTTCTCCTCCTCTAAAATATATAAATAAATAATATATATAAAATAAAACAAGACGAGGAGATGTTGCTCAAAAGACTTTCAAGAATAAGAGATTCAAGCTAGGATTCAAAAGGAGGTTCAAACGACTTCAACGAATGATTTTCTACGAATCATAGCAACGCCATCTTTCTTTTCTAATCTAAATCTCTGTAAGTCAGTTATTTCTAGATTTGAACGTTTTTTCTTTGTTCATGACATGAAATTGAAGGAATAAAAGAATATGCCAATTCTCTTTCTTTCTATTCGAATCTGTGCCTATCTTTTTGGACCTAATTAAGAACTGTCATGATTCAAAGTCAAATAAGACCGTGACTATGAAACTATGGACCTAAAAACCATATGCCTATGACTATGAACATTTGCCTATGACTATCGACATTGCCTATGACTATGGACACCGCCTATGACTATGAACATTGCCTATGATTGTGACTATGACTATGAGGATTACTTCCTTGACAAAACTGTTGATACCGAAAATTGGTATAACAACCAAAATGGTATTTCTAAACACGTTACCTAATCAGAGGCGAGATGCTTAGAAAGCACGTCACCTTTTCAGAGGCGGGGCGTTAGAAAACCTTTAGAGTTATGTGAGGCCATATCTAACATTCAAAAGCATCAAAATACCAAAATAAGGAAAGAAGACAAGAATTTTATAGTGGTTCGACTCTTAATCGAGTCTACGTCCACTTTGAAGGTTGGATTTCATTAATCACCAAAAGATTACAACATTTGCTCCATTATACATTCGTACAAGCTCCTTTGACATGCATTTGTCCTTACAATCGATTGAAAGAATGGATGAAAGCTTGAAGTATTTTATGCCAATCCCTCCATGGAAGCCATAGATGAAAGCTCCTTAGGTCTTTGGGTGAATGATCAAGAAGAAATGAAGAAGTGCGTGAAATGCTTATGCTTTTTCCTCCATGAAAGCTATGCTCCACATGCTCCAATGTTCCATAGACTCATGATCGATGATAGAGAAGAGATGTAGGAATGCTTGGAGAAATCCCGAAAGCAATTAGATAGCACCTCCTCGTCGTTCCAGAAAAAGTTCCCCCAAAATGATGGAGGTAGGGTCCTATTTATAGGTGGAGAAATGGCTGAAATCTTGTATTCAGGGGTCTGATCGGTATTTCAGTATTTACAGAAATGCCACTGCCAGTTGTCACCAGTTGTTTCCAGCTGTCACGCCATCACATGTCGTTCTAGCGCTTTGGCCGACCAGGAGCTTCCGCCAGAAGAAAGGACGACCAGGAGGCTAGAATGTGGAGCGGACCGACCAAAGAATGACCAAAAGCTCGACCCAAAAACGGTCCGACCAGAGATGGCGCTACCTTCCAGAAATGTGCGACCATGATCGAGAACACATCGGAATTGGTTCCCTCAAAAATGGGGTCGGTCTCCAGAGAAGGACGACCAGCTGCCCTTTGCATTTGGAGCGATCAGAGATCTTCTTCATCTGGAGCGACCAAAGATCTTCTGTATTTGGAGCGACCAGACGATTTATCAAGCCTTTTGGCTCAAGCCATGAGTTGAGAAGGAACGACCAGTCCTGTGGCATTGCAGAACCGACCCTGTAGCTTTTATCCAAAGACAGAGCGACCAGGTGTTTAAGGAAGGGAATGACCAGTAGAGTTTAAAGAAAGGAACGACCAGACGATGACCGACCCCATGTAATAACTTCAGGACCGACCCTTTCTTCAAATGCACCAAACCGACCCATACAAGCTTATTGATAACCCATTGATCGATTTAAGCAGATAACATTTTGCCCCTCGGAGTTTCATAATTTTCAAGAAAAATTATGGACTTCGAAGTATTAGCGGATCGATCAGGTTGGACCGGGGGCCGGTTTTGAACATGGTACGTAGGGGTCGGTTTTGACAAAGCGGCTGGTCGTCTTGGCTATATATCTTCTTTTTGACCCTTGGTGTTCCTTACTTTCCCAACTCCAGAACTTTCTTACTTTAATGGCGGCGGTTTCTTGAAGAAAATTCTCCAATCTTTTTCTTGCTTCTCCAATCCAATCCAGGGAAACAATCCATCCACAATCACTCTCCCCGATTCTCTGCCAAGTGCTCGAATCTGTTCCTCGCCAAAGCCCAGAAATTCCATCCAAACTTTTTTTTTCCAGCAAGTTGGTTTGATTGCAGGTACACATTTTCTATCTCTTTGTTAATTCGAGAATGATCGACGCTGTCCTTTGAATTTGGCTGGATTTTTCGGGGTTAAACTGTATTTGGATTAGTTTTCATGTATGATTGCAACTTGATTGTAAAATCCTTGAATTCAACACTCTTTGCATATTGGAATGCTTAACAGTAAGATAGAAACCAATCTGTTCAATTTGAATTTGCGGATGATGTTTTTGCAATAAAAAACCTTTGCAGTTCTTTCTTATTACGATGATAATCACAATGTAAATTCTTGAATGGCTCGCGCATGCATGATTTCTTGTTTAATCCATCATTTTGCGATATAATGCCTTTGTATCATATCTAATTTCTAAGATATAACCAACCTGGTTGATCTTGTGCTGTGTCCATCTTGAGCGATTTTTCATGGCCCTATTGGTCAATTTCCGGTTTAGCCAACCATTTTGTGTGGACCAATCAGCTTTATTACCAACCCAAGTTATGACCAATTTAACAACGACCAAGTCTTGAATGACTTAGAATCATCCAGAGCTGAATTGGTTTTTTGGTCGATCGGGAATTGATCGTCACTAGACTAACTAGGATTGGGGTTAGCTTTGGACGATCAGGATTTCGCTAATTTTGAGCGACCAGGGCCTGACCAGCTTTGAGCGACCAGGGCCTGACTAGTCTTGGACCGACCAACCTCTAGCCTGCCATGACCGACCGTGCCTGTACTTTGTTTCCCCAATGTACTTGTTTGATGTTTATTTATTAACTTAAATATACGAACAATGTTTTCCTTTTACACAGGATGGATTTAACACCTGACCGGATGAAAAGACACTTTGATCTGGACGAAGAGAATACTGGCCAGCCCTCAGTGACTTCTCCTGTGCTCGTTGGCCCCACCTATTCAGAAATTCAATCAGTTATAAACAGGCTTCCTTATGCATTGAGGGCTTGCAATTCCAAGCTGGCTAAACGGCTCCCTGATTGGGATTTATATGGGGTGTCTTCCGACTATGAGATATCTCATAGTGATCGGCAGATGACATCCTGTGACGTCATGGTGGCAAAAACCAGGCTGATGGAGCGCATGGACGACGCCTTGTGCCAGTTTGAGAAGCAAATGGATTTGCTCAGAGACCATACTACGAGGAAAATTCATGGCTGGCATGGTTTGGCTGAAGATCTTCAAAGACTTCACTGAGAGAGTCCTTATCGTGTTGTTGCTCTGGAGGCTGATAAGGTCAAGTTGATCCGTGCTTTGAGGAACCGAGATGCTCTTGTTGCTGCCCTTCCAATGGGGGACATTGAATTGGTGGGACCTTACAAAAGGGGATCGGTTGGTGAAGCTTCCACATCTGGGTCTGCCCTGGTGAAAAGGAAGGTAGGACGGCCCAGGAAGAACCCAAAGGCATAGCTTGTTCTCTCTTGATGACTTTTGGCTTGGTGGATTTTATGTCTAGACCGGTTGTATTAAGCGAGTCCTGGTCCTCGCATTTAACTTCTATGTTTATTTTGTGTTGGTACACTATGATCTCTATGACTGTGATGTAGGTTGACTTTCTGTGTTTGAATGTGACGTGGTGATACTCTGTGTTTCAGCATTTGTAACCTTGTCGTTACTTTCTTCCGCTTGTCCTGGTTTGCATACCACACTTGCACATCTCACTTTACACACATGGCTTGTTTATGGATTTTTCAACTATGTATAATTGCAGTGATCCTTTGGCATGTAAAGAATCAAGTAGTCACTTTTGCTATATGCCCCCGTACCAATGGGATATTTCAACTTTAATATATTGAAAATAGATTTGAGATTTGGATGTTTTTAAGTTGTGATCAGAATTTAGGAAGCGTCTGTCATTGCATTGTGACATTTGGAGCTTTTTCATTCTTCATACGACCTTCGCATGCTTTGTTTGGAATTCTCCATCCTTTGCGTCCTAATGCGTTAGATATTCGAGAAATGTTTGAATGCCTTTTGAAGGTTTTCCTTGTCAAAGACTCATTAATATCGTAGTCAAGTTTTATCTGACTTTGATTTATTGACTGAGCACCCCTGGAGAAGACTCAGTTTATTATTCGACTGAGAATCCTCGGAGAGGGTTTGGGTTAAAAAACTCGGTTATAACGCAATCAGATTTTGTCCGACTTTGGGTTGTTTGACCGAGCACCCCTGGAGAAGACTCAGTTTATTATTTGACTGAGAATCCTCGGAGAGGGTTTGGGTTAAGAGACTCGGTTATAACGCAATAAGATTTTGTCTGACTTTGGGTTATTTGGCCGAGCACCCCTGGAGAAGACTCAGTTTATTATTCGACTGAGAATCCTCGGAGAGGGTTTGGGTTAAGAGACTCGGTTATAACGCAATCAGATTTTGTCTGACTTTGGGTTATTTGACCGAGCACCCCTGGAGAAGACTCAGTTTATTATTCGACTGAGAATCCTCAGAGAGGGTTTGGGTTAAGAGACTCGGTTTGCTGACCGAGTACCCCTGGAGAGAACTTAGTTTATTATCCGACTAAGAACCCTCGGGGAGGATTTGGGTTAAAAGACCCGGTTTGCTGACCGAGTACCCCAGGAGAGAACTTAGTTTATTATTCGACTAAGAACCCTCGGGGAGGATTTGGGTTAAAGGACCCGGTTTGCTGACCGAGTACCCCTGGAGAGAACTTAGTTTATTATTCGACTAAGAACCCTCGGGGAGGATTTGGGTTAAAGGACCCGGTTTGCTGACCGAGTACCCCTGGAGAGAACTTAGTTTATTATTCGACTAAGAACCCTCGGGGAGGATTTGGGTTAAAAGACCCGATTTGCTGACCGAGTACCCCTGGAGAGAACTTAGTTTATTATTCGACTAAGAACCCTCGGGGAGGATTTGGGTTAAAGGACTCGGTTTGCTGACCGAATACCCCTGGAAAGTATCTCAGTTTGGCAATAACAAGGTCAAGTTTTGTCTGACTTCGAGTTATTTGACTGAGAACCTTCGGGGAGGATTTGGGTTAAAGGACTCGGTTTGCTGACCGAATACCCCTGGAAAGTATCTCAGTTTGGCAATAACAAGGTCAAGTTTTGTCTGACTTCGAGTTATTTGACTGAGAACCTTCGGAGAGTATTTGGGTTAAGCTAGTGCATGTTTTTGGACTTTCCCTTTGGTGAATTTATAGCAAGTTCTTCGTAGGAAAGCCGGCCAGCAGATTTATCGTGTCCCATAACCAAATCTGTGCTGCTTTATTTGCATTCATGTAATCCCATATGTACAACATTTGTCGAAGAATTACAAGTCACAAAGCTATTTGAAATAACGGCGGAGGTGATCGTTGTTCCATGCTCTTGGGAGCTCTACTCCATCTGTAGTTTTGAGTTTAAAGGTACCGTCAAGAAGCTTTTGATTGACAATAAACGGCCCTTCCCAATTGGGGCCAAAGACTCCTGTTGCGGTCATGATCTTTTTTAACACTAATTCTCCTTCTTCGAATGTTCTATGCCTGACCTTCTGGTTGAAGTGTCGGGCTATTCTTCTTTGATGGGAGACCATTCTAAGCTCTGCTTCGGTTCTTTTTTCCTCAAGTAGATCGAGAGCTTCAAGTTGCAGCTTTTCATTCTCTTCTTGGCTAAAGTGTATTCTGCGGTGAGTAGGAACTTCCAATTCCACAGGTATCATTGCTTCCGAGCCATATGCCAAAGAGAATGGAGTATGCCCTGTTGCAGTTTTATGGGTTGTACGATAAGCCCATAGTGCCAGTGGCAATTCTTCAATCCAGTTGCCCTTAGCTTTCTCGAGACGCTTTTTAATGGTGGACTTCAGGATTTTGTTGACTGCCTCAACTTGCCCGTTGGCCTGCGGGTGGGCAACTGCTGCAAAGCTTTTCTGAATATGATATTTGTTGCAGAAGTCCTTGAATTCATCACTTTCAAATTGCGTGCCATTGTCGGTGATAATTTTCTGTGGAACCCCAAACCTGCATATGATATTTTTCAATACAAAGTTGATTACCTTCTTCGATGTGATAGTTGCCAATGGTTCGGCTTCAGCCCAATTGGTAAAGTAATCCACGACCACTATAGCATATTTGAAGCTCGATTTTGCGGTAGGTAGTGCTCCAATCAAGTCTATGCCCCAGACAGCGAATGGCCAAGGACTCAACATCTGTGTCAACTCAGTTGACGGAGCTCTTGGAATTTTTGCAAATTTCTGGCAACGGTCGCATTTCTTAGTGAATGTCATTGAGTCGAAGTTCACATCGGGCCAAAAATAACCATATCGAAGGACATTTTTGGCAAGAGTCTGTCCACCAACATGACCTCCACAGTCTCCTTCATGTAGCTCCGCCAAAATCGCTTTAGATTCCTCCTTTGTTACACATCGTAGTAATGGCGTTAAATATCCTCTCCTGTATAAATGACCATCTTGGACGAGATATAGGCGAGACTTTCGGAGCAGTTTTCTGCGATCCTTTGGTTTCTCAGGAAGTGTTCCGTGAAGTATATAGTTTTTTATAGGGGTCATCCACGAGTCGGGCTCGTTGGTGGCTTCCATAACCCAGTCTATATCGGATTCCTCAATGCTGGAACTAGATAATACTTCCACAGGAACTAGATCGAAGATTTGAGGATCTCCGGTGCTAGCCAGCTTTGATAAGGAATCTGCCTTCCAATTTTCTCTGCGGGGAATATGAGAGATAGAATAATATTCCAAGTTGTTGAGAAGTTCTTTGGCTTTAAGCAGATATGTCGGAAGCCTTCCCATCTTAGTCTGGAATTCACCTTTGATTTGAGAAACCATTAGCTGTGAATCGCTGAATATTAGTAGACTTTTCAAGCTTAATTCTTTTGCAACCCGCAATCCTCCAAGTAATGCTTCATATTCGGCCTCGTTGTTGGTGATGGGGAATTCGAATCGCAGAGCACAGCATACATGTCATCCTTCTGGGGTTTCGAATACTATCCCTGCCCCAGCACAATATTCATTCTTAGCGCCATCAACAAAAAGTTTCCACCTAACGGCCAATTCGTTAGTTTCCTCCATTTCCTCTCCCCTGTCAGTGAATTCAGCGATAAAGTCGTCCAGAGCTTGCCCATTTATTGCTTTTCTGGGGTAGTAAGTGATATCATATTGGCTGAGTTCAATATTCCATTTCAGGAGTCTCCCCGAAGTTTCTGGACGGAACAATACCTGTTTCAAGGGTTGGTCGGTAAGGACTTTAATAGAGTGGGATTGGAAATAGGGTCTGAGCTTTTGTGATGCGATGAGCAAGGCATATGCAAGCTTTTCTATCCTTGGATAATTCATTTCTGCCCCGGTAAACCTTTTGCTAATGTAGTATACTGGCCACTGCACTTTGTCTTCCTCTCTAACGAGTGCTGCGCTCAACGCATGGGATGACACTGCAAGGTATAAGAGCAAGCTTTCTCCATCCCTAGGCTTCGATAGCATCGGAGGGGATTCCATGTGCTTGATGAGATCTTCAAATGCTTGTTGGCATTCAGGAGTCCACTGGAAGCTTTTCTTTTCCATTTTTAATGCATCAAATAGGGGAATGCACATGTCCGTTGCCCTTGAGATGAAGCGGCTTAATGCTGCTACCTTGCCATTTAAGCATTGGAGTTCTTTCTTAGTCCGTGGAGCTTGCATTTCTCGTAAAGCAATCACTTGTGCTGGGTTTGCTTCAACGCCCCGAGCATTTACCATGAAACCAAGAAATTTTCCTGATGCTACGCCGAACGAGCACTTAAGTGGATTGAGCTTCATGCCGTATCTCCTCAGGATTTGGAACATTTCATCAAGATCCTCTATATGATTCTTTGCCTCTTTGGATTTTACCAGCATGTCGTCAACACAAACCTCCATAGTCTTTCCAATTTGAGTTTTGAACATCGCGTTCACCAAGCGTTGGTAGGTGGCACCTGCATTTTTCAAACCAAATGGCATTACCTTATAACAATATAAACCACGATCAGTTATGAAACTGGTACTATCCTGGTCTGGCTCGTGCATCATAATCTGATTGTATCCAGAATATGCATCCATGAAAGACAATAGTTCATGCCCCGCTGTTGCATCAACAAGTTGATCGATTCGAGGTAGGGGGAAGCTATCTTTTGGGCAAGCCTTATTCAAGTCAGAATAATCAACACACACTCGCCATTTGCCGTTTGATTTTTTCACAAGGACCAGATTGGACACCCAATTAGGATAGGTGGATTCTCGAATGAAATTATTCTTCAGTAGCCTATCCACTTCATCTTTCAAAGCTTCAGACCTTTCTGGGCCCTGCATCCGTCTTTTCTGCTTCACCGGGCGCACGTTGGGGTCAATATTCAGCTTATGCACTATTACGTCTGGAGGTATCCCGCACATATCTGAGTGACTCCAAGCGAAGACATCCAAATTTGATTTCAAAAAAATAATCAATTCCTTTTGCAGCATAGGGTCCAATTGGGAGCCTATCTTTATTAGCTTATCTGTATCACTATCATGGATTTCTATGGAAATGGTAGCTTCAGCTAGTGCTACCTTTTCATCCCCTGCACTGATTTTTCGTGGGTCCATATCTTCCTGCATGTCGTTATATACTCCAGGGCAGGGGGAGGTCATTAATTGCTATAAAGGAGCTTCATGGATGCAGAGATGAGTCTCCGCATCCTTCTGAATTTCGTATTTCTGAGCTTCAATCAGTTCTGCCATATAGCATTCTCTCGATTCCTGAGGATCCCCTTTGATAACTCCCACCCCATTTGCGGTCGGGAACTTCATCATCAAGCACCAAGGAGCAAGAGCTATCCTGAAGTCGGCAAGTGCTGGCCTTCCTAAGAATGCATTATACCCTGAAGGTGAGTCAATTATAACGAAAGATTGTATCATGGAGACTTGCCTCTCTCCCTCTCCTAGCTCTACAAGGAGATCAATCACACCTATTGGCTGAGTTGGTATGCCAGTGAACCCGTGTATTTTGTCTTTGCTAGCTCGCACATTATCCATGGATAGACCCATTTTAGAGAAAGTACTGTAAAACAGAACGTTCACGGATGCTCCGTTATCAATCAACACCTTCTTTACTATTGCTGGACCCAAGCCAATGGTGATCACCATTGGGTCAACAGTTGGAACCAACATTCCGTCGGAATCCCGATCCCGGAAGATAACATCTTCGCAGGATGTTTTAGGCATTTTTCGACGAAGAGATTTATTGCAAACCTCAAAACCGTCTCCTTTTAGAACGCTTCTTGGTTCATTAGTATACCTGATCATATCCTCCCAAGTATCCCCTGCAGGATGGGGACCACCACTAATCGTATTGATTATTGATCGGGAGTCACTTGCAGGTGCTCTTCCATCTTGAGTCGGACGAGTTTGCTGTCCCTGAGTAGGCTCGGCATCTGTTGACCGCTTTACGTACTCTTGGAGGCGATTTTTCCTTATTAATTCTTCAACCAAATTCCTCAAGTGTCGACACTCATTCGTGTCATGGCCTGGTCGATTATGAAATCGGCAAAACCTTCAAGAGTTCGCAGCTTCTTCGGACACCCTTACTGGCTTTGGGCTCGGATAGCCCTCCGCATCCTTCGTTGCCATATATATGTGCTCGATTGTATCATTCAACGGAGTAAAATCCGTTGGCTTGAAGAAACGTCGTTTCTTGGAATCCTTATCATTTCTAGCATCATTACTGCTTCCTCTCTTTTGACCTTCCCCAAAATTTTCTTGACTATTCTTTTTGGGAGCTTCCTTCCTTTCCGGGACCACCTTAGCTTTGACATTGCCAACGGAATAGATAGGATCATCTTCAAGACACATGTATTCCTCGGCTTTGTCATAAAATTTCTCTAGCGTCTCAGGTTTTTTCCTTTTTAGCCACCTTCCGAACTCAGACAGCTTATCAATGCCCCCCCTTTAAGGCCATTAGAATTAGCCTTGGCTCGTGGGTCCCTACTTATGCAGCAGCAGCATTAAAACGATTCAAGAAAGACCTTATCGTTTCACCAGGAGCTTGTTCTAGTTCATTGAGGGACATGATATCTCTGACTTTTGTTGTTTGGAGGCGGAACTGGTCTCGGAAGCATCTTGCCAATGTGGTAAAGTTATCAATAGATATGGGAGGCAACTTTGTGAACCATAATGATGCAACCCCCTCCAAATACACCGGGAAGTACAAGCACTTAAGCTCGTCAGTTGCTTGTGCCCCATCCATATGTTGATCGTATCGGAACAAGAACACATTAGGGTCTCCTGTCCCATTATAAGCTTGGATGGTGGGCGGTTTGAACTTTCGCGGGAAGGTCGTTTTCTTGATTCTTTCGGTAAGGGGGGTTTTAGATGGCGCGAATTCCCATTCTGCTTCATTGTCGTTTCGGTGCTTGTCCTCCTTCATGATCTGTCGGACCATCTTCAGAAGGCGATCCTTCTCGTCGAGGCTTTCTGCGGGGCGGACGCCTATGTCTTGGCCGGAGGCTTGCCTTTGCAAACCTTCACGGTTGCGACTTAGGGGCCCTGGCCTTTCTCGATTGGAAAGTGACCCTTTGGCAGTATCGGCAACTCGACAAGAAGTATCTTCTCCATTATGGTTCCAAGCGGCTTGCTTTGGATTATCGGGCTTTCCTTTACCAGGATTAGAGATTTCTTGAAAAGATTTTTCTCGATTTGGACTAGAAGAAGAAGAACCAGCATCCTCTGCACGAATGGGCTTAGAGGCCACCTTTGCCGTAGCGGCCTGAAGAGCAAAGAGTGAATCAAGTTTTGTCAACATGGCTTTGTTAGCTATCTCTAGCTGTTGCGTCAATCCAGCGACAGCTTGATCAAGCTCGCCCCTTGTGACATTCATGCCTCCATTTGATGTTTCGCCTAATTCAAATTGGTTGATCATGGGGGTTTCCTCTCGATTTCTTTCATTAGATATCCTAGTTCTCGCTTCCTTGCTCACTTTTGGTGGCATTATTTCAGAAAGCAACTTGAACTTTGAGGAGAGTTCGTTGGAAGGTCCAAATCGCAAGCTGGAGCGAGCTATTTTAAGGCTTAGCTTCAAGATCTCAAGATCTTCGTAGTATATTTGATGCCAGAAAGTAGATCTGGCCCCACGGTGGGCGCCTAATTGTTGATACCGAAAATTGGTATAACAACCAAAATGGTATTTCTAAACACGTTACCTAATCAGAGGCGAGATGCTTAGAAAGCACGTCACCTTTTCAGAGGCGAGGCGTTAGAAAACCTTTAGAGTTATGTGAGGCCATATCTAACATTCAAAAGCATCAAAATACCAAAATAAGGAAAGAAGACAAGAATTTTATAGTGGTTCGACTCTTAATCGAGTCTACGTCCACTTTGAAGGTTGGATTTCATTAATCACCAAAAGATTACAACATTTGCTCCATTATACATTCGTACAAGCTCCTTTGACATGCATTTGTCCTTACAATCGATTGAAAGAATGGATGAAAGCTTGAAGTATTTTATGCCAATCCCTCCATGGAAGCCATAGATGAAAGCTCCTTAGGTATTTGGGTGAATGATCAAGAAGAAATGAAGAAGTGCGTGAAATGCTTATGCTTGTTCCTCCATGAAAGCTATGCTCCACATGCTCCAATGTTCCATAGACTTATGATCGATGATAGAGAAGAGATGTAGGAATGCTTGGAGAAATCCCGAAAGCAATTAGATAGCACCTCCTCGTCGTTCCAGAAAAAGTTCCCCCAAAATGATGGAGGTAGGGTCCTATTTATAGGCGGAGAAATGGCTGAAATCTTGTATTCAGGGGTCTGATCGGTATTTCAGTATTTACGGAAATGCCACTGCCAGTTGTCACCAGTTGTTTCCAGCTGTCACGCCGTCACAGGTCGTTTCTAGCGCTTTGGCCGACCAGGAGCTTCCTCCAGAAGAAAGGACGACCAGGAGGCTAGAATGTGGAGCGGACCGACCAAAGAATGACCAAAAGCTCGACCCAAAAACGGTCCGACCAGAGATGGCGCTACCTTCCAGAAATGTGCGACCATGATCGAGAACACATCGGAATTGGTTCCCTCAAAAATGGGGTCAGTCTCCAGAGAAGGATGACCAGCTGCCCTTTGCATTTGGAGCGATCAGAAATCTTCTTCATCTGGAGCGACCAAAGATCTTCTGTATTTGGAGCGACCAGACGATTTATCAAGCCTTTTGGCTCAAGCCATGAGTTGAGAAGGAACGACCAGTCCTGTGGCATTGCAGAACCGACCCTGTAGCTTTTATCCAAAGATAGAGCGACCAGGTGTTTAAGGAAGGGAACGACCAGTAGAGTTTAAAGAAAGGAACAACCAGACGATGACCGACCCCATGTAATAACTTCAGGTTCGACTCTTTCTTCAAACGCACCAAACCGACCCGTACAAGCTTATTGATAACCCATTGATCGATTTAAGCAGATAACAAAAACCTATGCCTTTGATTACAATAAACTATTGCCTGTGACATAACAAGGACATCTGTGATTAAACCTCCATGATTCCTGACTAGGAAAGTGTTGCTTAAGTTCTGTGATTTTGAGATTTGGGGCTAAACCCGATTATTTATTCTGCTTGTCCTTGGTTTTCTTTGGTTTTAGACTATGGGAATTTACCTATTAAGTTAGGTCTACCCATGTTCTTGAACCTGTTCTGTCTATTCTTGGTTTTAGACCTTGGGAATTTACCTATTAAGTTAGGTCTACCCATATTCTTGAACCTACGTCGTTATTCAAAACCATTTTATGCCAGTTGTTATATCTATCCTTTTTATAGCAATCTTTGGTTCACTCCCTATTTTCTGCGAATCTATAATTTAGATTGAATCACGATTATACGAGCGGTGGGAATGCGATTTGGGACAAAATATGAAATTTACTAAAACGTAGTTCAACTTGGAAATTGGCATAAATTGGGAACATGTATTATGGCATGTTCATAGAAATGCAAATTGGATAAATTTGACATAAATTATAAGATGTGTAATTTGAATCTTGTATTGTGAACTAGAGTAATAAGTCTAGTTTGACATGAATTAGAATGTTAAATCAGAATTGGATTAGCTAATTTGGCTCGATAAGTATATTGGCATAAAATTGGCCATAATTGGGAGTAATTGTCAGGATTAGCAAAATCATGGTTAGTGACACTTCATTTGGTATGGTTTACATACCAAAAAGCATAAATATGATATAGAGGGGAAAATGGGCCGTAAGAATAAATGTTGACAACTTACATTAAAAGAGTAATTGGGAAATAAGTAAATTAGGATTAATTTACTTATAAAATTTGTCCTAAATGAGGAAATGTTAATTTAGACAAATTAAAGGTTGGTTAACGACATCTCTTTTAATAATAAACCAGAAAGTTCTAGGCTGACAGAGAGGATAGTGTCTAGGCTTGAGTTTGGAAAATACAAGTTTCCTGCTCTCCCTGGCTATCCCTAACTGATCCGACGGACGGGATGGTTACTTTCAAAACCTGATTTGAAAATTAATCAAAACCCCTTGAACTAGAAAACACGAATAGGCCTAACCCGAGGTTAGACTGAGTTGCGATGTAAACCTGCCCGGAACCAACCGGCACATCCAGTAATCGCAACAATATCTGTCTAATGTGAGTGGTCGTGGCTTTAATTTATTTAGTTAAAGCTAGAACAAGAATGCTAGGGTTAAGTTAACTAAGACACTTAACCAACTCAACATGATAACAAGACTGGTAGGTGGGGTTAGGTTCATACAGTTAAGCTAGAATGGGAGGGTTAAGTCCATAGGAACACTTAACCAACTTAAGCTCAGTTAAGCTAGAACGGAGGGCTAAGTCCACGGGGACACTTAACCAAACTCATGGCAACAAGACGAGATTTGTAGAGGTTAAGTAACTAAGAAAACACTTAGCCAAATTAACATGTTAACTAGTCTAGAAAGTGGGGTTAAGTAAAGTTAATACACTTAGCCAAATTTACATGTTAACTAGACTAGAGGTTGGGGTTAAGTAAGATTTAATACACTTAGCCAATTTGATATGTTAGCTGGGCTAGACCGTAGGGTTAAGTAAACTTGAACACTTAACCATCAGATGGTGATAAAAGAATAGGGGTAAGTCTAAACATGGAGGGATAATACTTAACCATTAATAACATGTTAGACAGACGGGCAAGGTTAAGATAAAAAGGAACACTTAACCAATATAGGGTGAATGGGTAGGGTTAAGTAATAAGAAATACATAACCAATATAACTTGGTTTGTGGTGGGGTTAAGTCAACATGAATTACCGATAACACTTAACCAGTATAACAGGATGAATGAAGAGGGTTAAGTTGGCTTGAATTGACTAATGACACTTAACCAATCCAAATTGACGGGAAAGGGAACTAAGTAGTAAACCTTAGAAAACAACGATTCTGGAAACTAAGTGGTAAATCTTAGTTAGTACAACTAAGTAGTAATTCTTAGTATAACACGGGAAGGAGCGAATGTCCGTCTGAATAGAGAGAAGGCTCCAACGAATTGGGTTACGAAGCCCGAGGCTTCGAGGGGACATGAGGGTACTCTTGGTATCCCTCTGTGAGGCTGCAGATGATCCGCCTGGGCCCACAGAGGTTAAGGTCTGCGTAGAAGAACCAGGGGTATGCCTTGGTTGCAATACATGGCAACCTAAAGACTAGGATGGACCGGCATGATTCGGCGAGCAAACGGTAGCCCTATGATAGCAACTCGTCGTCTACCATCCATCTTGAGTCAGTCGTGATACGTGAAGCGGAAAGGCGGAGAACTCCAAAAGACCATATACTTGCTATCTAGTTATGGTTACGGATGGCCATAGGATAGTGGGGCACCGGGGGTCGGCGTATAGTTCTCATTTTACAAGGTGTGCCTTTCATTAGTTGAGGGAGGGGTCAAGTGGGACCATAGCCACTGGAATAAAAACAGACCTTAGCATCTGCATCGGCAAATATCTGAAAGCTCCCGACCGGGTTCTGTATTCCTTGATTTGCCCTGTCACAGGACTCGGACCGCACATTACAGGACATGTGCATCTAGACAAGCGATAACAATTCGCGATACATGTGTAGGGAAGTATAGGAACATATACCACTCTAGGTAGTGTGTCCTAGACTTGGGGGCATCGTTCGACAGGTAGCGTAATCCCTAGTTGAACTAGGTGGCAAAAACCCTGAACTCGAGAAGCGTTCAGCAGATAGCATAAACTCTAGTTAAATCTAGAAAGCACTTGATAGAAAACCCTAGATTTGATCTAGGTAATAAATAATAAATGTATGCCGGAAGGAAATGGAAAATACAGGGATTGGGATCACGTTATCGTTACTAGTTGGGACACTAGATAGATGGTGCAGAGATATAGAAACCATTATAACAAGGAAATAGCGAAGCAGAGAAAGTATTAAAGTATATCCAGTTTATCTTGCCTTAGTATATCTTGTGGTAATCTTATCTTATCCTGTTGACCCTATCATCATGGTATTGTCTTGTATTCAGTTAATTCATGTCGTTTCATTTTTTCCCGTTCAGATGCTAGAAGTTACTGACTTACTCAGGCTTTATGTCTGACTCTGTTTTTCTTTCGCTTCTTTTCTTCCGCCCCCCCCCCCTCAGGTAGTTGAGGAGGGACTAGTGTAACTCAGGATTAGATTGGACCGTTGCTCTTTCCCCAGCTTAAAGATTTGACGAAGTCGTCCTTGGATTCTCTTTCAGATGCTATGGCTGACTCTTGCTACATTGGGGAATATAAAATGTTGTTTTATGCTTCTTTATTTTGTAAAGACAGATGATACTCTGATATTGTAAAAGAATCTTGTACAGACTATTTTATCAATAAAGCAAAGTTCTATTTTCCGCAATTTAATATTTGTCTATCTTGTAATTTATCCGCATCTTTTACCCAAAATGCTCCACAGAACTTAGTGCATTCCCTTTGTGAGTTACACTAACGGACGTGGGGTGTTACACGATTGGTCCACCGCCGCCTCAAGGTGGGGTGCCACCTCCGCACCCCTCCCCCCTCTCGCTGCTCTCCTCCTCGCGCTGAGCGCGCCCCCCATTTCCCCCTAAACCCTAGCCAATGCCACAACCACCCCACGTCGCCCCTGCCACCTTCTCCGACCAACCGCCACCCGCGCAGCTCCCCCAGCCCTTCCTCCAACCGACAACACAGTGAGTCTTCTTCTTTTTAATTACATTGTTTTATTTTCGTTTTTTTCTCTTTATTGAATAATATTGCTATGAAATTAAGATAATATAGATTTAAAAATATGATTTTTATTTATATAGTGGCGTAATTAAAATTGGATCTTTTGTATGTATGTAGTGACATGAAGAGTTGATTTTCATTATATGAACATCGGTATAAAGGTTGGATTTTTATCAATAAGAAGTAACGATAAAGAATTGATTTTTAATGATGAACAAGATATGATATTAGCGATGAAAGGCTATGATTTTTAGTTTAGCAAAGTTGAAATTTTTATTTATAAAAAGCTTTGATTTTTATATAAATTTATGATTTCGATTTGAATAAAAATATGATTTTATATAATGTAAAGTAATAAAGATGTGATCTTTATAGAAGTAGCAATGTAAAAATATGATTTTTATATTATAGAAGTATTAAAAATTCGATCTTTATTATGTAGAAGGAGCAAAGATGTGATTTTTATATGAATGGCGATATGAAAATATAATCTTTATTATATAAACACCGTTATAAAAATATAATTTTTATCTATATAGTAGCGGTGTAAAAATATAATTTTTATCTATATGGTAGCGGCATAAAAATGTGATTTTTTTTCCATATAGAGTGATTATAAAAATGTGATTTTTATATACATAGCAACAATATAAAAATGTGATTGTTATATATGTAGTGGCTACGGACAATGAAAGTGACAAAAGGCGAGCACGACGAAGATTTCTACATATGAAGAGTCATGGCGATTGGTTTAGCTAGTCGGTGAGAACTTCTCACTTTAAATTTTCTTTTCTAGAAAATATATACTAGGATGCAGACGGTGCTTAGCAGCACCCGACACCCGTCATCCACAGACCATGGATGACTTGTATGCTTGTTTGATGTGTTGTGAAGTTTGTTTGTGATGTTTATGTGAAATAGATAATAAATATTCATGTGTTGAAATAAATTAATTATCATTAAAAATATAATTTTTAACGTGAAAGTGAATAAATAAATATTCATTTACAAACCAGATGGTTTGTTTATGTACACCTATTTGAAGGATATTGATTGGGACGATAAATTTTACACATCGCCCAACTGCACAAATAATATTCAGTGTTTTTGATTTGAAACCCCATACGGGTGTTGGGATGATATTTGGCATACACTAATCCCAATTATTTAGTTGTATGTTGATCGATTGGTCGAAAGACTGTGTAAGCATTAATTATTTATATTTGATGCTTATGCAGTTGTGTGGTGCACTTTGGATGATGATTGGTTATTTATCGTTGCTATTATACACATGTGTTGTATGGGATCCATATAATTAACATTATATGGTAATTGATTGGGCCTCATTCCAATTGGGAAAATAAAGAATATTATAAAATATATATTCATGTGTTGAATAGAATAAATAGTCATGTGTTGACGATGCTCATGTGTTGAGAATATTCAAGTGTTGAAACTTATCATGTGTTGAGTAAAATATTTTAACAATAAAATTTACATCTTTATCATATTTAAGATTAGAAACTAACTGGAAACTAGATAAGATGAGGGGTTTCCTGGGTATTGATCTGATGTTGGTTTCGACCTTCGAGGTTAATACTTAGGGAATCATTCTCTTACTATTTTACGATTGGAGTCTGATTAAAAATCAAATGATATATACCATAATTTTATAAAATATATTAAATAATAAAAATAGTCATGTGTTGACAATGCTCATGTGTTGAGAATATTCATGTGTTGAAAGAAATATAGATTCATGTGTTGAATAGAATAAATATTCATTTGTTGAACAGAATAACGAAGTTATTGAAATATATAAAGCCGTGTTGATTAGAGATGCGCTATTTTGACGCGAACGATATTTGTATCGATTATATTTGTTTTTATAATAATTATAGAAAAGAAAGTGATTTCAAAATATAACGTTTTGAAAATATTGTCATTTGTATATCGTTGATGTGGAATATTCAATTTTGATTAGAAATTGAATATGAAGTTGAAATCGTTTTGAAAACGAGTTTAAAACGATTTATAAACTACGATATTTGTTGATTTCAAAATTTGATATTGAATATAAGCAGATATATTTTCTATTCAGAGCCTTGTATTTAATATCAAATGGGATTTTGGGTTCGTCATGAATAGTGTCTTGAATAACACTGTTCTTGGACCCAGAGTAGAAAAGATTAAATCTTCCTATTTAGATTTAATGAGGTGTACCAATTAAATAATATATAATTGGAATTGAATTTGAATGTGATTTTGGGTTTATCGTGAACCGTGTTTTAGATGACATTAGTTCTTTAACCCAGTTAAAGACAGGATATTTATTTGTGGGAGGATTAAAACTAAGAGGAGTTTTAATGAATCTGTAATTAGATTAAAATGTGAATTGATAATTTAAATTATCAAATTTGGGAAGTGATCGAGAATGGAGTACCACCAGTTTTGCTCCAAAGCGATAGTTAAATATTTAATTAGATTTGAACATGAAATGGTAATTAATATTTACCGATAACACCGTGGTGCTAGATATGGGGTATTACCAGTTTTGCTCCATGGGATGAATAGGTTGGGATTGGGAAATAAAATAAATAATTACTTTGGTGTGGTTCGCTAATCCCGACTTGTTTGGAAAACCATAATGTGGTTTGGAATGATATCCAAAGGAAGATTAAAGAATAAATTTAGAAGAATTTATCTTTGATAAAATTAATGGGAACCTTTCCCTAAGAATGTGAAAATTTGAATAAAAGAATATTCTGAATTGGAATGAGGTGTATGTTGTGTTTTTGTAACACGTGTTTATTATATACGTGGGTTATTCGGAAAGGCCGGGTTTATACCCATTCTGAATAACCGATTCGACGATATGTCGAAGATGAAGACGGTGGTTGAAGACCGGAAGTCTTCACATCGTTTGGGTGATTACTGATGATCTTGATTGGGCTGTATACCCAAGATGAGGGAATCAGTTGGTGATCATCCAGACGTACTTGGAGATCGATGGATATGCGAGGAAAGTGCCTCCGGTTTCGTTCAGACCCAGAACGAACTTGTTAATGGACTGTGTGTCTGACATTGGATTTTATTCTGTGCTGATCGATCTCTATTAAATATACATCTGTTTGGCAGCGGAGAATTTATTCTCTTGCTTAACGCCCTTCTCTGAGACGTACGAGCTCAGAGGTTGTATATCGATGGACATCAGTCGCATGGAGTGAATTGCCTGTGTGGCATGCCTAAGTGGCAGATGATCAAGGCTTCTGTTGAAAAGCAAAGTCTTGTGGTTGATGATCAAAGCATAGCCTGTGTGGCATAGCTTTGTGTATAGCGTGAATTCGCGAGCCTCACACCTTGGTATGAGTCAAAAATGGGATAGTGACTACAGGGTGAGCACGACGTTTCTTTCTAGCTAGTGGTGGTGTCAGGGCTTAAACCGGCTGATATTTATATACTTTTCATCTGTATTGTTGTTGGAATGCGAGGCGCCTCGGATATAGGTCTGTTGGGACCGGGAAACGTGTGTTCAAGAATAACTAATCCTCAAAAGTAAGAGAGGACCGGCCCTGAAGATCCAAGGATTGCTGTGTGCGGTCCTGGGACATTTGCTAGAGTGTCTTGAATGGAGAGGAGCTTGCCCCTTGCCTCGACTCATGACGGAAATCCAATTTCCAATACGTGATATTGTGGTTTTATTTGTAGAGCCTAGTATGGCGACATGATATATGGTACCCATGCTGCCTAGGATTGATATTTATGATTGAAATTATTTTGACACTATACACTTATAATAGTATCAAAGTATTTGTTTTAAACGTACCAAGCATGTTTGGCTATTATAAGGGAAAACCCTATCCTCCAGCTTGTGTTGCATTGTGTGATGGGACCTGGGTCTTATAATAGCTTCATTTTTTTCAAAAAGCATTGTGATGTTTTGTTATATGCACTAGTATTCTTGGGAGGAAACCCATTCCGTGTGATACGGCATGGTCCCTTAAATTACTCTCTTTTAAAGTAAAGTTTTAAATAACTATTTTATTTCTCACACCAGTCACATGATTGACCTGGAGTTTATTGTTTTAACCTAAACTCTGGGTGCCCCTATTTTCGACACGGGCAGCTAGTAGTTTTGGTTTTGCAGATTTATATTCGCAGGAACCTGGTCTACAGCTGGAATGATATCCGGAAAGCTCTGTATCCATGTATCACCTTCAGTTGGGTTTTGTATTATTTGCCGCTGATATGTAATTTATTGTAATCTCTGATATTTATCGAATGTGTAATATTTATTCATACTCTGTATATTCTTGTATTCTGATGGAATTGTTGTAATAAACAATGAAATGTTCTTCTGTTTGCATTCTGATTGGTCTTGTTCTCAAAGCAATTCGTGCTTTCCTTACCGGGGAAGTTCGGGTTGCTATAAATCCCGACTAATTTGAATTGATATTCAAAGGAAGGTTAAAGAATAAATTTAAAGAATTTATCTTTGATAAAATAAACGGGAACCTTTCCCAAAGTTTAAGAATATTTGAATAAAAGAATATTCTGAATTGGAATGAGGCGTATGTTGTGTTTGTGTAACACTTGTTTATTATATACGACAGTTATTCAGAAAGACCGGGTTTATCCCATTTTGAATAACTGATTCGACGTCGTGTCGAGGATGAAGACTGTGGTTGAAGACCGGAGGTCTTCACATCGTTTGGGTGATTACTGATGATCTTGATTGGGTTGTACACCCAAGAGGAGGGAATCAGTTGGTGATCGTCCTGACGTACTTGGAGATCGATGGATATGCGAGGTACAAGGTGCCTCCGGTTTCGTTCAGAACCAGAACGGACTTATAAATGGACTGTGTGTCTGACATTGGATATTATTCTGTGTGATTGATTTCTATTAAATATATATCTGTTTGGCGGTGGAGAATTTATTCTCTTGCTTAAAGCCCTTCTCTGAGATGTACGAGCTCATAGGTTATATATTGATGGTTATCAAACGCATGGAGTGAATTGCCTGTGTGGCATGCCTAAGTGGCAATATGATCAAGGCTTCTGTTGAAAAGCAGAGTCTTGTGGTTGATGATCAAAGCACGACCTGTGTGGCGTAGCTTTGTGTATAATGTTGATTCGCGAGCCTTACACCCCGGTTGTGAACCAGAAACGAGATAGGACATCAGGGAGGACATGCGTTTCTTTCTAGCTAGGGTGGTGTCAGTGACCTACCAGCCCTGACATTTATATTATTTTCACCTGTGTGGTTGTTGCAGTTGCGAGGTGCCTCGGATATATCGGTGACTATGTGGAGCCGATGGAGTCATTGGACTCATTGACACCCCAAAGGGTGGGGAAACGCAGTGTTAAGGCATAATAATCCACATCGGTGGACCGACCCTGACGATCCAAGGCTTACCTGCGCACTTGGCTGAGGGGCGGGCTAGAGCATCTCGAATTCGGTAGAGGACGATCTCTTGCCTCGGTTCATAGATGGAAATCCAACTTCCAATACGTGACTTTGCGGTTTTGATTGTATACCTATATATGGCGACATAGTGGTATGGGGCACTTATGCCGTCTATGATTGATACTTATGATTGAAATTGTTTTGACACTATACACTTATAGTAATTTTAACACATGAAATTTAGCGTATCAAGCATTCTTCGGCCATTATAAGGTAAAAAACCCTATCCACCGGCTTGCGTTGCATTGTGTGATGGGACCTGGGTCTTATAATAGCTTCATTGTTCTTTATTTAGCATTACGCTGTTGTTTTATGCACTGGTGTTCTTGGGAGGAAACCCGTTCCGTGTTATACGGCGTGGTCCCTTGATTTAACTAACTTTAAAATAAAGATTAATAACTGTTTTAGTTCTCACACCAGTCACATGACTGACCTGGAGTTTATTGTTTTAACCTAAACTCTGGGTGCCCTTATTTTGACCCGGGCAGCTAGTAGTTTTGGTTTTGCAGATTTATATTCATGGGATCCTGGTTTATAGCTGGAACAATACTCGGAAAGCTCTGTATCCGTGTATTACTTTCAGTTGTGTATTGTATTATTTTCCGCTGCGATGTATTTAAATGTAATTTAAATCTATGATATTTTCTGTGTAATATTTATTCATACTCTGTATATTCTTGTATTCTGATGGGATTGTTTTAATATACAATGAAATGTTCTTCTGTTTGTGTCCTGATTCGTCTTGTCCTCCAAGTATTCGCTCTTTCCTTCGCGGGGAAGTTACGGGTCTTCACACCTACCTAAAAATATTTCACCTATAAGTACCCTACCTTAAGCCTAAGGCAAGCAATCCCTATTCCCCAAATCAGCAAAATTTTGAAATAAAAATCCACTTTCTCATTTTAATATATTCCCCTCAAACCATTAACAACTGATGAAAGTCATCAATATGAAAGTTATAGATCAGGTTGAAGCCGACAAGCTGACCAAATTTCATGGCTAACGTTCACCTGAGGTGGTTGGAAATCACCAAGAAAAGCGAACTGTTCACTTTTGGATTTTATGGGTTTGCGTGCAAACGGTGGACAGTTAGGTGATGGTGTCAAATAGGAGGTTGGAGAGGGGAGGAATGCCTACAAGTTTCATGTTGGGGTGGTGACCTAATATGCTTGGTGGTGATTACGAGATAAACATGGGGGTTTATTATTTTGGAGCAGCGATCGAGTTGGTCTAATTTTTGGTCGGATGAGTGAGATTCAGGCGAGGCGGCCAAACAGAAAGGTTGAAGGGGTAAGGCGGCACGTCGAACTGGGGTGATGACATGCCAAACGATGGTCGATGGCGGTTGGAATTCCCTAACGAACAGATTTAGGTCGAGCTCTAAATTCGAGACAAAGGCGGCTGGAGGTGGATGGCGCTACTAGGAGGTGGCGCGCCTTAGAACGCCGGTCACGGTGATAGCCGTCGTTGATGGTCTGGTGATCTTTAGCGACGACAACGATAATCTATGGTGGTGGTAGTGGTTAACGATGGAAGAGAAAGAAAATTATAAAGGTTAATGATTTTATTAATTAAATTAATTAATGTGTTTAAAAGTTCAAACAATTATATCTCGCTCGTATGAGCTCAGAATTGGACAAAACGAGTTGTTATGGAATCGTGACGAATAATACTATATGTACAAACTGATTTGGATGAGATTGGAGCTACCTGGAATTTTGAGTTAAATTAAACCCACGTTTAATTTAATTTGAAACGATCGTTATTGTCATGACAAAAAATCAATGTGAGAACTCTTTTGATTCAACTTGAAAGTTGTTATAATCGTCAACTGATAAATTTGGATTGCTTGTGGTTGCTGTGGTTGCTTCATGGATGATGGATGTTTATTACAGTTGTATTTATATTGTTTATGTAAGTATAAGCGTTAACAATTATAATGCTTATAATTTAACTATGGCTTGATGGATGATAATTATCGTGGTTGTTATTATAATTGTTCACACAAATTAACACCACGAATTTGAAATAATTTGGGAATTGATTGAGCCTCGTTCCTTTGGATTTTTAAATGAATAATATACTAGTGTGGGCACGCAATGGGCAGTTTTAGATTATGAATGTATATATATAACGACGTATGAAGGTTTTAATTATTTTATTTTCATTTTTCAAGCCCAGTTCACCGAGAAATTTTTAATTTTAATTTAATGTTAAATTTTTGATCATATCATTCTTTCATAAAGAAAATTATATGATCTACAATGATGAGTACAACTTTAGGTTAGTTATTTCCTAAACGCTCAGGTATATGGCTATCTACTTTTGTCAATGTTACTTCCATTTGTTAGACATGTTATTAAATTTACATATTCATTAGCTTATTTACTTAATTACATTTTATGTTGTAAAATCATTTTATATGAATGTCAGAAAGTGTTGTGTAGATTTTAAATTTACAATAGACCTCGGTTAATTATATAATTTATTGATGATTGATATTCATCATAAGTTTGTTTGATATATAATTTCATTGACCTTGTGCGTTTTCTAGTTTGTTCATAATGCATTATGTTGTACAATTATAAGAATATCTTTCTTAAAAAACTTGGTCCAATGCATCAATTTATTTTCATTTGAATTATCACCATAAAGGATGAAAACAAAATCTGCATTGAGTTCATCATCCACTGCACAATTTTTTTTCCTCCTGTTGTAAATCTAAGAATCAATCAAAAAATGTCTATTAAGGATGGCCATAGGTTGCGGGCATATTGACATTTGTAGGTTCAGCAGTTGAATTATCATTATTGTTCACGGTTTCAAACTATATGTTGACATTTGTAGTTGTGCATTTTCTTAATTTGTTACAATTTTTGGTGTTTTGATAAGATTAGGGGACTTGATGGGACATGCAAAAATGAGCATATCACGTTCATATTTCTGTACTTCTGTGGTCTTACCATGACATTGAAATAAAATTATAAACGTTATAGAGGAAACAAATATTTAAAATGAAAAAAAGATGGGTAATGTAAAACCTCCATAAATAAAGCTACAAATTAATCTTTATAGGATGTTTCGCTTCTTTTTTGGATATGATATAAATCTGCTTTTGATATAATATATCTTCTATTTTTCTAATTTGATACAAATTCTTTTTTCACACAATTGTATGCAGATGATGATAAGTAACTCCAACAATCTTTTTAGCATCTCTTTTTGGTCATTGCGTATAGTGCTACTACACTCTTTTGCTCCGGATAACAACTCAAACAATAGACAAAAGATGTGTTGGCTCTTATATGCAAACTGATAATGGTTCCTATATATCAGATATATAAATTTATCAAAGACTTCTGGTCAATTTGTAATGAGATTAGATTGTTACACATAAGAATTACCAAAGAACCAACATCAGAATATTATGTGGGGACGTATGTATTATGTATGGAAATTGAAAAGACAACAAATTTACACATACTGAAATGCATACAGATGGTGTCATCATAATTATAGCTGATAAAAACATGGCGAAGGAGACAACTCAAAAACCAAGTAGGCAGAGGAGCATTAGCATAGTAAGAAAACTCCACTACCTAAGCCATATTGAGTGAACACATAATTACATATGCTTATGCCTATGTAAACTTAAGTCATATTTCAAGTAAGGATGGTAAAGGCGAGATAGTCCAATGACTATTTTGTTGGAATATGTAGCGATACAATATTCAGTTCGAGATTTAAGGATCATTTACGCTACCAACAAAATAACATAATTGCTTACATCATTTTTATCATACATATCCTTAATTGTGCACATAAAATATGATACTTTTCTATAAAATAGAAACAAAAGTAAAAAAATATTTTTTTAGAGAATATAATCCCAAACAGATGAAGATTTGGAAAAGGTTTTTATAGAGGAAAAAAGAGACCCACTTGTAGCATCAACAATCCATTATAGAGCTAGTTTATTTTACCTCCTTACTCTAACATTTTCATATTTAAAATGTTTTTCTCAAAGGTGAATCAGTTCAGCAATGAATTAAAATGGAGTTTCTATACATTTCCAAATCCTCAGTTTCAACATAGAAAATTAGATCACTTTAGTTTTTTTAATGATTCATCGTCGTAGGAAAAAAAGAGTAATACCCATAATTTACTTTCCTCATTATTCTTTATCTTTAAGGATGACGTCAAATGACAGTAATACAAAAGGATGCTAAAATATGTGTGAAAATATACGGAAAACGAAATTACAATGGAAAACTTATTTGCTATGGTTGCTTCGTGGATGGTGGATGTTTATTACATTGTATTTATACTGTTCATGTAAGTATAAGTGTTAACTATTATAATGCTTATAATTTAACTGTTGTTTGATGGATGATAACTATCGTGGTTGTTGTTATAAATGTTCACACAAATTAACATCACGAATTTCGAAATAATTTGGGAATTGATTGAGCTTCGTTCCTTTGGATTTTTAAATGAATAATATATTTATTAAAGTGAAATAAGGCATGAAAATGGAAATTGAATTTTTATATCTGAAACAATTAGAAAATGAAATTGAGATGATTTCAAACAACTATTGAAAATGTTGAAATGGATTTGAAAGTGTTTTAAATTAGAAATGACTTATTCTAATTTAAATAGAATTTGAATAGTAAATTCAAAATTGAATTTGAGTAGATATAACATCGATGTTTTTAAATCAAATTGACTATTCCAAACATCTTATATATTATTTAAATGGATTTCTGCAAAGTTTGGATTTCAAAAGATTTAATTTTGAAAAATATTAGTGTTTTAATATTATAATAATAGAATATTCAGATTTGATTTATAACTGAATTTGAAGTTGGAATCGTTTTTAAACAAATTTATAAACGTTTTATAAAATATATTACAACTGAACTGGACGAGTTTTATTTTAAATGATAATATGGTTTGAATAGGACGTGTCGCATAGCGACAGTTCACGAATTTCGACCATAGACTTCAAACAAGCATAACTAATGCAATTTAAATCGAATTTCCTTGAAAGGAAAAACGTTTGTTTCTATTGACAGTAAATTTCAAATGAAATAAGAAATTTTAGATTTCAACTTATATATTACAAGTTATATCTTAATCTATTTTTGAAAAGGTCGTCGTAAACACAGTTCGATGACCGTAATTGGAAATCGATCGAAATGGCCTTATAAAAATTAGTAAAAAATATGTAAAAAATATGATAAATCATAATAAATGATTTTAAAGTGATTTGAAAAATAAATATGATGTTTTGAACTACATTTGGTTTTTGTGCTTTTAGCCTAATCACTGAATACCGTAAAACGAGGATTTGGGAATTTAAGTTAAATGAACTTAAATTATTTGATTTCTCAAATATAAATGTCGTTTCAAAAGATATGTTTTGGTAAATCTTTTGATTTAGACAATTTTTCCAATTTAAATAAATTGGATTTGGATAGAAATGATCTTCGGGTATTTGGTATTGATTTTCGTTGTGTAGACGTTTACTATTTTGAGGAATTTGGAAGATGTTATATTGTTATTCCACTTATAGTATTCATTGATTACGAGAATTGGTGTTGAGTATAAGTGGATGTAAATTTTGTTTAAATCTTATATTTATTACCAATTAGTTTGGTGTTTATTGTGAATGGTTTCTTCAACAACATCGTTCTTTAACCTAGTTAAAGATGAAGTTATGTTTGGAATTTTAGAAAGTTATAATTTTTGCTAAGATTAATTGAATCCTTATTTTAATTTTTAATGAAGTTTCCAAAGTTAAGTTTTCCAATTAATGAATCAAACTGGAATAGAATGGGAATCGAATTATTATTAATCGAGATAGGTCTTTGTGGATGAAGGCCTTTACTATTTAAGGAATTTCAAAGGGTCATTATTCCGCTTATAATATTAGTCCGATATGGGAATTCATATCGATTATAAGCTGATATAATTTCCGTGAAGACTTCATTTTGAATGAAAGTATGATTTTTGGTCTATCGTGAATGATGTTTTAAATAATGTTTGTTCTTTAATCCATTTAAATGAAAAGATAATTTTCCAAGATAAGTTGAAACGATATCTTTATTTAATTTGAATATAAAGATTTAATGAAAGAGTTTTCCCTAACAAACAATAATGGAAATAAGTTTAAGGATCGCTTAAAAGATGATAAGAAGGTTTTTCGCATAATAATGATATTAAGAAATCGTAAGTATGATTTTGGGCAAGATATATGGTAGAGGAAAGATAAAGTAATATAACCTAATTAATGATCAACAAATGGGATGGGTTTAAGTAAACATGTTTTCCTGTAAAGATAATTGAAATCTTTAATCAGAGTTAAAATGAATGAGGGTAATCAAACCTACCAAAATACGAGGGCAATTAGATATGAAGTACTGCCAATTTTGCTCCATGGGATGAATAGGATGTGAATGGGATATAATTTGAGAAATTACCTTTTTCATGAGATTCATAGTCTTGATAAAGTGTAGATACCCTGGTTTGGGTTAAATTTATGAAAAAAGATTTTGTAATCTTTTGAAATGATTTCCAAGGAAAAAATTAAACAAGGGTTTAAAGAATGTAAATCTCTGATAAGATTTAAATGGGTATACCTAAATTAAAGAATGATTTGAGGAAAAGAATATTCCGATGGAATGAGACTCACGATATTTTTGTATATCAATTATGGTTTTAAAGATGCGATGGTTATTTCGAAAAGACCAGGCTCCAACTCATTCCGAATAACTATATGACAAGTATTGAAGATGGTGACTGAAGACCGGGAATCTTCACATCGTTTGGATTAATTGCTGATGTCTCAATCGGGGTGTACACCCAGCACGAGGTTAGAAGTGACGATCATCTAGACGTACTTGGAGATTGTCCATATTTGCAAGGGCCTTTCTCCTTTACTTGATGAGGAATAAGGTGCCTTTTGTTTCGTTCACAACCCAGAACGAACTTGTAAATGGATGTGTGTCTGACGTTGTATTTTATGGCATAACCAATTGATTTTTATTTATGATACATCAGTTGGTGGCGAAGGTTTAATCCTCTTAGCTTAACACCCTCCTCTAAGACTTAGGTACTTAGTGAGTTATATATTAATAGACATCGATTATATGTTGTAAATTAACAATGTGGCATGCTAAGTGATGAGCAATTGATGATCAAAGCTTTTTGTTGAAAAGCAGAGCTTTGTGTAAAACATGACTTCAGGGCCTCACAACCAGTAATGAGCCAAAACAGGATGAAGTACAATAGAGATAAGAACCAATGTTTCCTTCTAATTAAGAAGTGTTGCCATGGTATTGAGCCTAGACAATTTACTAATGTGGATGTTAGATCGAGGCACCTCGGATAAAGGTCAATAACGACCGGGAGATGTTACGTTCGGGAGAAGCCCGAACATCACCTAGTATAGGTGGGTCGGCTTTGCTGATACAAAAGGAGCATTTGTTTATCCCGGGAAATGCCTCTAAAGGTGTTACGAATCATGGAAAAGAAGTTCCTTTGCCTTGATCATTGATGGAACCCAATTTCTGATACGAGCCTTTTATGGTTGTAGTTATAATCTATGTACGTAGATATAATACATGGTACCTATGTATTCTAATATTTATACATTTACTTTCAAAAGTGATTTCCACACTATGCACTAGTAATAATAAAAGAGGCTTTCACTTATCAAGCATATTTGGTTATCATAAGGCAAAACTAGCCCCTTTGGTGTGTGTTGCATTGTGCGATGGGATGATAATTTATGGTAGTTTCATTTTTCAAAAAACATTGCAAGTTGTTATGACTAGTATTCATAAGGGGGAATTCATTTCATGTTGTACGGCATGGTCTTGTTATTTACCCAACTTTAAAATAAAGTAAATAACTATTTTAGTTCTTATGCCAGTCCCATGTCTGATCCAGAGTTTATTTTTCTTCCACCAGAACTCTGGGTGCCCATATTTTCCACATGGGAAGCACAGTAGCCATGGTTTGCAGATATTTTATAAAATAGGTGCTGGATTGAAACTAGAGCTGTGTCTAGAGCATTTTATTTCTTCCGCTGAGATCTTATGTTTTTCGCTGTGTACATGATACACTCTGATATAGTTATTTTCGCTGTGCATGTATTTATTATTGTACTCTGATATAAGTTGTACTCTGATGTAAAGTTATTGCAATGATAATGAAAAGGTTGTTTCGTTTAGTTCTTATGCATTGTAACCCCAAGGATATGTCTTGTTGATCGGTTTAAGTCGGTTTAATTAGTAGTTACTACTGGGTAAGAAGATAGTTCGTCACATATTTCACTCTACTATATTTATATGTAAGAAAGTCCATATGAGGCTATTTGGCATTATTTTCTTCTCAGTCAATCCAAATTCATATACAATGTAATTTTAAAAAAAAATCATTTTTCCCTCTAAATGTAAAATAATTTTTTGCACTATATTCTATTTTAAAAGTTAAGGGTTGCACTTTTACTCCCATTATTTGAACTAATCTAACTCTATTCTTTCTCTAGCATGTTGATTGAAGTAATTTAATTTTCTCACTTTCTTTACCTCCCTGGTTTGACTATATCTTCTCCATGAACCAATAATAATTCATGCTTCCAAATTCTTTTACAGCTAAGGAAAAAAATCACAAAATCAGAAAATAAAAATAAATTCCTTAGAGTTCATCTTCATTAACTCATTGTATTACGCATTAAAATTTCAACTTTTATTATGCAAAATCTATTTGCATTATACTATATATCCTACATCTGCGGAAATAATCATTTCCATAAATTCTCGACTATATTTTATCCATCAAAATTGTTTTTTTTTCTTTAACATATGCAATTGATTTATATTTTTTTATAAGATTTAAATTAATGCATAAGGTTTGTTAAATTATAGTATATTAAAATTTTCTTATTCATTTACGTATTGTTATTTTATTTTCTTAATATTATTAAATTTGAATCGAATTATTCATTATTGTTTTATGAGTGCATCCCCTACTTTTCGGTCAATCTCAATATGCTAACCTCTTACAGTTTTATAAAATCATTGGCTAAAATAAATATTTACATTATTCTTTTATATTTTGGGAAAAGTAAGATTGCGCTTTCTCCTCAGTTATTTGTATTAATTTACTTCAATTCTTTATCTATTACTCTATCAAACTAATTTCATTTTCTCATGCCCTTATTTCCATGACTTTTATTACATCCTCTCTCTACGCCAATAATGTTATATGCTTCTGATCCACCTAATTATTTTACTTCTAAAAATTGACAAAAATAAAAATAAAATAAAATTCTCGAGAGTTCATTATGACTATCTCATTGTACTATGCATTAAAGCCTCAACAGTACGCTAATGTGTGCTCGGAAAAGTAAATAAACAGTAGACAAGCGAGTTCAACAAATGCATCCCTTAGTTTCCTATAGTAACGTAACTTGCTCACTTTAGATATTTATAATTTAAATTTCTTGAATTAATATTAAAAAGTAACTATTTTGAAATCCTTTTCCCCAGCATGCTAAAAAGAATGTCGACTGAAAGTTTCATTACCAATCTTATTATTACATTTATTATATAGTTCAATTGAATTAATTTTTATCTTTTAACTCGAAGAAATTTTCTATGATAATTTTATAAAAATCACATATAAATTCAAAACTAATATTCAAATTTTCCATTTTAGATTTTTAGCATTTAAATATTCAAATTGTCCTAAATCCCATGTATTCATTTTGTTCAATTATATGTAGGAAAGAGAATACAAGGCCACTAGGATCTCTGCTTCTCAGTCAATCTCAACTCATATACCTCTTCAATTTATTTCAGAAAAAGCATTAGCTCCTATACTTGTAAAAGAAATATTTGTACTATTTTTTATTTCGGGAAATCAAAATATGCACTTTCCCTTTGGTTTTCTGGATTAATTTATTACTATTCTTTCTCTACCACTTCGATCAAACAAATTTCATTTTCCCATGTCCCTACTTTCATGGCTTTAACTACATCTTCTCCCTGCATCAACAATATTTTATGATTCCTACCTCGCTAATTCTTTTACTTCTAAAATAAATTTCATAAAATCAAAAGATATTCTCAAAAGTTATCGTGATTAACTCATCGTACTAATATTTCAATTTTTATCATGCAATATCTATATGCTTTAGCTTCATCTCACTGCGATGAAGGTAATCATTTCCCCAAATTCTTAGCTAAATATTTTATCCATTAGAATTGAAATTGTTTTCATTTATTTCAGTAGTTCTTTTTTAATTGTTAACCGAATGGTTCTTTATCATTCTTATTATTATATTTATTATACAGCTTAATATAATTAATTTTAATTCTTCAAATCTAAGCAATTTTCTATGTTTGTTTTAGAAAAGTCATATGTAGATAAGCTCAATGATTTATATTCAAGTGTTTCCGTTTCTATATTTCTAAAATCTAAATATTCAAATTTTTGCCATTCATAAATTTATTTTTATTCTATTATATGTTAAAAAAAAGTATGAAATTATTAATATTCTTTTCTTATTACTCAGTCTCAACTTATATGCATGTTTGATTAGTTTTAGGAAAATCATTAGCTCCTCTAATTGTAAAATAAATATTCGCGCTATTATTCTATTTTATAAAATCAAGGGCGTTAGGGAATGTGGAGTGGATCGTTAAGACAAAACAAACACTAGAGGGGGGTGAATAGTGTTTGTGATAATTTAAACAAAATCAAAAACTTATGTGAACTACGAGATGAATCAAACACCATAATCACAATAACAGAGACACATATACAAAATTAACAGAAATAAAGATGCAGAAAAGGAAAGAACACACCTGATTTTATACTGATTTGGATTGCTCCTATGTCCAGTCCCACGCAACTCTGGATTGCACAGAGTTTTATTACTTTATCAAAATCCAATTACAACCTCCTTGATTTCACGGCTACAAGGGATACCATTGATTCCAACCTCCTTGATTTCACGGCTACAAGGGATACCACCGATTCTAACCTCCTTGATTTCACGTCTACAAAGGATACCACCGATTCCTCTTTTACTCAACCCAAACAATTACAAGCAGCCCTATAACTCTTCAATAGCACTTGATTCAGAGAGAGATGAGAAGAGAGTATACAGAGAAGATGTTTGATCAAAACAGAATTGAATTCGTTAGAGTGTAAGTGTAGAAATCATAAAAATAATTAAGAATGATTATATAATGAAAGAGGATGAAAGTGGAGAAGAAGAGATGTTTAAAAATTATGTTTTAACCTCTTTTTATAGAGTGCGAAAGGTTGCAACGGTTCTGAATCGTTTCAAATAGTGAAAAGACACTTCCTTTCAAAATTGAAGAAGTGACAATTATATGTCGACATGATGTTTTTGGTATTTCGACATACCCTAGTGTAATTTATTATTTCAGAGCATTTTTCAAGTGTTTTGAAATTAATATAATTTTGGAAAATCTTGAGTAAAAATCTAGTGTTGTAAATTAATATTATATAGTAGAAAAACATATGAAAACATAAATTTAAACTATATAAATATATTTATAAAATTATAACATTATAAGGTTTCAAACTATATAAATATAAGAAGTATAATATAAAATTTAAGTTTGAAAAACAAAGAAGAATAAGAAAAGATAAAAATAAAATAGGGAGGATTGAGGATAGAATTGAAAATCAAAATTTGAAAATTTGAATTTGAATTTGAACCTGGAGTGCTATTTAGAGTCTTGCAAAATCTAAACTCTATAACTATATTAATCTTGAACTCTTGAAATCTTGAATGCTCATGAGTCTTGAAATTTCTATGATCTTTGAATATCTATTATCTTTAAAACTGTAAAGTCTTCAGTGATATTTCTGGTGTGTGTGTGTGTGTGTATATATATATTCTATACAAAAAGTGTTAGTATATATTTTATAATCAATGATAATTGAAATAAGGTTGTTGTCATCAAAACTCCATTCTCCAACAATCTCCCCCTTTTTTATGATGACAACCTTAGTTTATAAAATATCATACCCATATATACCTGTTGATGATGATCCTTCTAATACTCCCCCGTTTGTAATAATCCTATAAACTATGTCTATATTTTATAATTTCTCCCCTTTTGTCTTTATCAAAAAGAGATTCTAAACATACTCCCCCTAAATCTTATGCATATCCAAATAATTCCTATATTAAAGTAAAGTACTTCCTCTAAAATTTTGCTTATATAATATTCTTATATTTATGTTTAGAAGGTTACAACCAATTAAACCATAAACATAAATGACAATTTTATTAATAAGATGTACAAATACATGAGTTTATACAAATATGACTTATCGTAGGAATGCAATAAAACGAAAGAAAAAGAAAACCGTTAAACACTTTATTATTTAACAATGGGATATTTGTGAATTGGACAATTTGGATAATGGAGACAGAATTCTCCATTCTTTTCAATCACATTCCTAATTTCATCAAATAGAACCTCTCATACGCACTCCACGTTATCATCTTCGTTCGTAACCATTGGTTGAGTCTCTTGTTGTTCTTCCTCCTCCATTGTTTCTTCTTCCTCTTCTGTTTCTTCCTCTGGTACTTCTTCTGGTTCTTCCTCCTCTTCCATGTCTTGATTATCATCATTGATGATAATTGGATTAGTCTCGTTATCCATTATAAACTTTTGAAAACTTCTCGTTACTTTTCCTTGCTTGTTTTTCTCTTGACTCATTCTAATTTGGAGCACTTGTATCTCATCCATCATTTGCAATGCATTCTCCATTTTCTTTTCGATTTTGATAACCCTAGATAGCGTAGATCGTTGAAACGGACCCTCAAATGGTCCAACGTATGAATCAGAGTTAATCTGAGTATTTGGATTAGTGGAGGCCATTATATTTTTTAATTTAGAGTTTTTGCAGAGAAGAAGAATGAAAATGAAGAAGAAAAGTCGAAATAAAAAGTTTAAATAGTTGAAATAATTAACTTTTGGTGGGAATTAAATTTGAAATTTTTAGCAGTTATATGTCGACATACCAAAAACTCTATGTCGACATAGTCTTGTTTAAATTTCATTATTTTGGTCTCTTATTTTACTTATATATATTAATGTATTTAATTATTCTAACTCAGTTAATGAACATATGCCTAACTCTCTCCTAAATTTAGTGAATGTTGCTTCATTTAATGGTTTAGTTAATATATCTGCAATTTGTTTATCAAATTCTATAAATTCAAGTGAAATCTTTCTTTTACTTATGTTATTTCTTAGAAAATTATGTCTCACATCTATATGTTTAGTTCTCGAATGATGAGTTGGATTGTTGAAATTTACGGAATGGAGAGTGATGGTATGGAGGAGAAGGTTAATAATTCTTGCTTTTGGACGTAAGAAACGATTTTTGAATCCCATTGGAGCAATATCTTCGAAAATACCATGATAGGTTTCCATATCGGTTTCTTTGGTAGCAAAAGTTGAAAAATTCGAGCCCATGCTTCTACAATTTAGAATAGTGCCTAAGAGTTCGACATAGAGAACAATTTGAGTTCCTTTAACACTACTTCAAATTTGGTTTTTGTTGCCTTCGTAAAATCCACGATTGAGATTTGCATAAAACATCTTCACGGGTTTGGGATAACTTACTTCGTCTTATCACGAGAGTCAATTAGACTCAACACTTCATTGTGTTCGAAAAGAGAGACGAGATGATAAAAGGGAAATTCGCTAAAGATGGCGAAAACACCCGGGTTCACTTTAATATTTGCTAAATAGTTACCATAGGTTTTGATGGCGTCTTTGTCATTATGAAGATAGCCTTTGATGGTTTTGGTTATCTTCAATTTCTGAGATGAACATGAGGAAGCCATTGATTTGATAATTTTTGGAAGAGAATAGATATGAAGAATTATAGTTTTTAGTTGTGAACGAAAGGTAGAATGGATAGATATATATATATAGAGATTAAATGGACATGAATTGAATGAATATGAATTGAATAGGCACAACTTTTCAGATTGAAATGACACATTTTCATACCTTGGGAGTTGGTGAAAAGTTTGGAGGGAAGTTTAAAATTTTGAAATTCAGAACTTAAATTTCAAAACTGGTTAAAAATGTTGACATATACTTTTCTGTATCTCGACATACTTGACTCATTTCGAAGGAAATTGGATTTTTATATTTTGAAAATGATTTATATTTCAGGTTTGACGATTTCCTGAAATAATTCTAATCCTAATAAACACTCAAACAATTTTATTTTATTAATTTATTGGTTATTTAATATTATATTATTATTTTGAATTTCAAATTTCAATTTTTTTTTTAAGTTTTAAATTCAAACCCAAACAAACAAAGCAACTATTCAATCAAACAAAATTAAAATTTAATTAATGCATACCCATTTTTTCGATCCTTTTCTTCATGATTTTCTGAACTCTGAGTTACCATAAAGCATATATTTGTATTTTCGGTTTATGGTTCTTCATCACTTGATGACAAATCTAAATCATCTAATGTTGTTGTGTATGTTATCTTTCTTTTCTTTGACGAATTGCAGTTGTCCATTTATTAAGTCGATTTGTCTGGATATGGACACATTTTCTTTATATGGCCTGGTTTGTTGTAGTTAAAATATCGATCATCATTGATTTTTGAATTTCCTTGATTATAACTCTTCCTTCTATATCTTAGAAATCTTCTAAAGTGATTTGTCAGAACCGTTGTTTCTTCATCATTGTAACGATATGGATTTCGCTCGAACCAAATCGATCGCAAAATCGACCAAGACCGTTTGAATCTCACATACGCTAACTCTGGGCATACAACAAATTAGAACAACTAACAGAAGACTTTTATAAACATTATAATAATGTTACATCAAAGTACAGAATATTAGTGTACATCGAATATAATAATACAGTGGAAGATTAATTTACAATGCAGCGGAACCAATAAACTAACACAGCGGATGACTATCAATGCTCCGGACACAACTTTAAGCTTTGATCCAAAATCCTACTTAATAAATAAATAAATGCAAAACAAGTTTAACACCCCATAATTTTAAAATATTAAAATTAACAGATTAAAGAATACTTGATTTTTAGAAGAAGAATTAAGGGAAATGGGTTATGCCATTGCGTTCGTCTTAGAATTCTGCTTTGGATAGAGTCCGGGTTTGCGTAAATCGGATATCGTATGGAGAAGTTATAAGCCTTAGAAGTTTGTATACGCATAAGGATATATATATACCTTCAAAACAGTTCAAAAATCAAAACCAACCAAAGCGGGCTGAGAGGGAAAATTCCCACTCGTGGGTGTCGACCCCCCACCCAAGGGAATGTCGACATGGGTGTCGACCCCCCTTAGGGGTGTCGACCCCCCCGGGCAGATCTGGGTAGAATTGATTTTACGTACCTGGACTTGATTCTGAGTCTGATTCATTGGTTCTGGGCTATAAATATGGTCCTCTATTCTCCTATTTTCTTCATTGGAGACATGGGAGCCATATGCTGTCGGGTTGCAAACTGAAACAGAATCAAATCCTATAACAACGGTTTAGCTAATCAAATTCAGAATTCAGATCTAGTCCCTCTCAATTCTTTAAACGTAACGCTGTGAGTTTCTAGTCACTTTTAGGTTTAAATAGATAAATGTGAATTATGAAAGGCTGTGAATTGGGTATATATTGTAAATCATGAACCTATGCAAGTATATTATGTCATTTTCCCTAGATCTAATATGATTATGGACATTCTACTATGTTGCCTATGTAGATCTTGATAGCTAGATCTGAAATAATTGTGGTTGCCCTATGATGTTGTTTATGTAGATCTTAACTTGTAATTGTATTATGGAAAAGGTGAATATGTTAATTTGGACAAGTTATGACATTGAATAGTTCTGGTTCTTTATATAAATCACCTTTCACCATTCATATTATGATAAATCTAGACATGCTGTAAGATTGGACATGTGAATTTATCCTTAGATCTAAAAATGCCACTATATCACCCTCACTATGTTGGATCTGAATTGTTGGATATTTAAATGATTGGTTTAGATCTCATATTAGTTCACTTTGATATCATAGAAATTTTCACAAGTTCATATGACAACCTTATGACTATATTAATCTATGTTATGCCAAATCAAATTCAATGATCACTTGTGTTACATCCCGATTAGCTTTCCTTTTCATCGCTTATGGCTACGATAATTATTTATCCTAGGAATGCCGTCAATTTTGTGAGGATGTTAGTTAGAAATGGGGAAAAAAATAAATATTGACAAATTTGGGAAATAAACATTTTTGGACTAGTAATTCAAATTGTTGATAGAATGGGCAATAACACCCAAAAAAGTAAGATTAATTAATTGGTAAATTAATTAATAAATGGAATGTTTAGCAACTATAATTAGGAATTATATTAACACTTATGACACGAGGCTAGGTTACATTAGTGGTGGAAGTCTGCCCGGACCCGACCGGCATATCCAGCAGCCACTAATGTTGAACCTAATGTGAGAGGTCTAAGTGTGTAAATACGACTCGGGCTAAGAAAAGAGTTAGGCCCAACTGTGGAATAAGACTGCCTAGACCCGACCGGCATATCCAGCATCCACACGTTGTAGGCCTAATGTGGGAGGTCTAGCCCAATATAACCATAATTGGACATGGTAATGAGAAAGGACTACTTAACCTAATTTGATCCATAAGAACTATATGATTATGAACATATGTTAGGGTTAAGTAAAATGGATTGGAGAGTGGGTGGGTTAAGTATAACTAAAGGGGGTAGGTAATATATATATATATATATATATATATATATGTTAGATCAAAATTTGGACCTAACACCCAAATTGTTCTGAATCTTATATAGTTTTAACTGGAGAATGAAGAAAAATCAGAAAACACACAGGATTTATAGTGGTTCGACGTTAACGAGCCTACGTCCACTTTATATGTTATCGATTATACTTTGAATGCTAGTACAATCAATTATCTCTCTCTAGCTCACTTTTACAATTGTGATTTCTCTCAGTAATCTAGTAATAAAACTGGTAAGAAATGGTAGTATGACAATAATGGCGAAATCAAAACTCAATATTGCCAAAGGATCCTCAAAAATGCCAAGCTCTGGGCTATTTATAGCTGATTTTGTCAGGCGGATCGCGGTTACACGTGGCACGAATCCCGAGAATATCGGATCGTATCGCAGCCGATGAAGAATTAGTCAAATTAGCCGTTGTGGACAGGTGTCGCGATCCCCTTGAATATCGGATCGAGCAAAGGGGGAGAATCAGTCAAAATGACAGTTGGGGACACGTGTCGCTGGATCAGTGCATCTCGGATCGCCGAAGACTAGCTCATGCTTGAACGGGTCAGAGGCTTCGCCGCGCATCAGGGGATCGGATCGGTCTGTACTGGGTAGTAGTGTATGTACGGATCGAGTCACATAGAAGTGGTCGTATCGCTGATGCAATAGGGGGCGATCCGTTGAGGTGCGATCCGATGAGGGGCGATCCTCTGGTGCGATCCGTTCCTTCATGTACTTAGGGAACGTAGTTTCATACTTTCTTCTTGTGAGTGAACCTGGTGGCTTGGTCAAAAAGCTAGCCAACATTTTGGCCCCTCGAAGTATGTTTTATCGATGATGGAACATGCTTCGAAATTATAAAAACGTCTTTTCATAAAGAGATGCAAATCAGTGAACAATTCTTTTTTAGGATCTTTCAGAGTCTTCATCATCGAATCTATCAGGTGCATTTTTGAATTTTTATTTCTGTCGGTCATTTATCGATTCGGATCGCATGCGCGAGTCGCGGTCCGTTAGCGAGTCATTCGCCTCGTCCTTTTTTGAGCACTTGGGCCTCTTCACGAAACGGAACGAGGTGGGCTTCTCTTCAAGACGTGGTGGGCTTTTGGTTCGCGGCACGTCTATTTTCGCGGATCGAATAAAACAGAAAAGGGGAGACAAACGGTCGCCCTTTTACCTATATAAGTCGATCCTCACCCTCATTCTTCTCTTCTTCTTTCTTTGTTCACAGCCGCCGCCAATTTTTCTGAGAAAAACCCTAACTTCGATTTTCGAATTCCCAACCAACCTCAAATTTTAAGAAGGTAATTAAACCGCTTTTCTTTAATTTCTAGCTTGTTCGCACTAATTTAGAAAGGGGAGACAGCGGAAATTCGTAGGATTCGATGATAGTGAATGCGAGCGTGCCTGGTGCGAAGAGGAGAGTTGAGGAAGAAGAAGGAAGGGATGACCAGGTCGGTTCGTGGGCGAGGTCTGAGTTCGGAGTGGTGGCAAGACGAGGGGAGAGGGTACGGAACTGGAAAGTTGATTTGGGTAGCGGATCGGATCGCGGAAATGACAAGGCTACGATTCGTGTGAGTATCGGATCGCGGAGATACCAGAGCTTCGGGTCATGGAGGATGGGGGGCGATGCGGATCGCCAAGAAGCCATCGCGATCCATTCAGGATGAATTGGTGCGCATCACGATTCGAAGCTTTTCCCTGATCTAATACCCTTCCGCGTACCGAGTCCTTCACCACGATCCGTCCACACTTCGCGATCTGAACCTGTCTTGCGATCCGACCAAACGATCTGATGCGCACGCTGACTAAATAATATGATGCAACTCTAACACATTGATGAACAGTTAGGTTAGAGCCCTTGAGATGAAAACTCCAGATTGAACAAATGCATAATCTACCAACCGAACAATGACCAATGTCTGGATGATTTTATTGACCCCTGTACTTTTCTTTAATGCATGCACATGTACACACACCGGCACTTGCACACATAGGGGGGACGGGTAGTTTTAATCTCATTTCTTATGTTTTCTCGCCCTAACAGTAATGTCGGATAATCATTCCTCTTCAAGATCCGTCACAGAAACGGAGTCCGAGGCTCCTGAGCAACACAACCGCGAGGTCCCTCCAATTAGCCCAGGGGGTGAAGATTCCGGATCTGAATACGAGGCAACGGAATTGGATCCGTCTGAAAGTACTTCATCTAGTGAAGAGTCTGAAACAGACAGGCGAGCTCCCGATGAGATTCCTGGCACGCTCGGGATAGAGAAATTTTCTGACTCTTTAGCATCTAAACTCGATGACATAAAGCTTAAAAGAATCTGCCTGAGACATGGGATCCCTTGGGATGATGTGAAGACACCCGTTAGCGAAGATAAACCCCACTTAGCTCCGGAAGGGTATATGGCAGTCAGCCGAACTATGTGCTTGGTAGGAGCTATTCCTCCGTTTCCTCCAATCGTCATCGAGACCTTAAAACGACTGGGTATCGCTCCGATGCAGCTTCATCCTAACGCCTACGCGTCTCTATACACCCTATATATTGCATACGCGGAGATCCTGCATACCGAACTCACATTTAGAGACTTGACATTCTTTTATCTTTTCAAGCATCACTCCTCGGCAACCCCAAATTTCTCTTTCTTTGAATCTGTGGCGAATAGGAAGCTTCAGTATGACGGATACAGCAATATAGGGGATCCCAAGTCTGATTGGTTCTATATAAAGAAACAGGCCGGGTGCTCAAGAAGATGGCTTAAATCAAGTAAACTTTAATCTTTTGAGTGAATATCCTGCTCAAGAAGCCAAAGCATTAACATCCTCCCCCCCCCCTTTTTTTGTTTTAAACAGATCACGTCTTCCCCAAGACGGAAGGCCCGTTATACAATAATCGATTGTCTATTCTTCTACAAAGCAGATCCGATTTCCTAAGGATCAAGAAGTGCATCACTGACGAGAATCTTCATAAGCATCGCCTTCTGGATATAAGATTTGGACTTGGCGCTGGCGGCAAACCCTACAAATACGTGCCCCCAACGGAGGGAGAGGGAACATCTCGGGCAGCAGAAACAACTAAATTCCGTAAGAGTCCTTCCCCGATAATCATCCAGGATGACGAGGACCTGAACATATATAGAGGAGATGAGGCTCGTGGTGACAAGCCTAAGGAAATCCCAGTCTCTCCGCGAGGTTTCCCCTTCAGGGCTTCCCTTCCGATCGAACCTGCTGCTCCTGATGATTTGACAGATGAACAACTATTTAAAGAGCTGAGCAAAATTCCTCTGCCCGATGATGTATACACAGAGGGGGACTTTGAAGGGGAGCCATTTTTCCCTGCTTCTGAGGAGACCACCGCTCCAATTAAAGAACAAGAAACTACTCAGATGAGCCTGACTTCAGGCCCGGGTCTGTTAGGGGGAATTATATGGGATGCACAAATCACACACACTGCCTGACCCCGCACTTTTATATCAACAGTATTCAAAGTTTTAATATGCTCTTTTCTCCTTTGCAGGAAAGATGTCTCGCAAGCGGTCTTATTCCTATCGCTCTCTTCGTGAAGGCACACCCAGTCTCCATCCAAGTACTGAGCGCTCTCGCGGCCTTTCTCACAGGCCTTCTTCTTCGCAACCCCGGTCTCCACCGAAATCCACATCTGGCAAGCTTCCCAGTTATCCGGTAGCTCCTGCAGGGGGAAAGCAACTTCCTAAAGAGTTAACTCCTCCGAAGAGTGCACCCTCTCACAGCAGGTTGTCAAAAAGACATTATGAGCCTAAGGATAAAAGCAAGGATCCAATTAAAGATTCTGAAAAGGAGAGGAGTGACATTGTCCCTTCCAGCCAGCCAGAGTTGGCTGCCCCCGGGTCACGGGATTACATCCATGGTCCCGAGACTCAAGGTAGGCTGGAAAAGTTGCGGGAACAATTCCCCAACATCTTCTTCGACAGGATGACGTTTGTTCCAGCCTTGGAGCGAGTCCCTAGGAACTGGGATAATGAAGTTGTCGGGCACATTCGCCATGTAGCCAGGCAGTATGAGATGATGAAGAAACATGCAGTTAATCTTTCAGAAGTCATTCGAACGCTTGAAATAGAAGCACATAGATCTAAGGTGAAAATTGATAACAATGAAAGGGCGAGGACAAAGATGGAGAAGGAGGTAGAAGATCTCAAAATGGCCAACATTGAGTTGAAGACAGCACAAGGCCATTTTGAAGCTGAGAGAGCTGCTTGGGAGGCAGAAAAAGCAAGTTTGAAAGAAAGTTTAGCTTTGGCTGAAGCGGAAAAGGTGATTCTAAATGATCAAGTCGCGGATGCGGAGAGGCGCGCGGCTCTTGCCGAAAAGAATGTTGAAAGTGCCATTGAAATGGCTACTGTTTCTAACAATAAGCTCCTCGAGAGAGAGAAGGATATCGAGGGGTTTGAAGAGATGATTTTTGACTTCCTGGGCCAAGTCCTCAAAACCCGCAACATCTCGTGTGTCCCGGACTACCACGTTACTTTAGCCAATTTATGGGATGCCATCGTTGAGGGTGAGAAGCAGAGATTGGGAGTCGAAGAAATCGACGAAGATGAGCTGATGAAGACCATCCTCAGGGATAACGAGCCCGAGGATCTGGCAGAAGGTCGTCGTCTGATTCAAGCGGAAATAGAAAAGGAGAGGGGCCTGGCTAAGGGCAAAAGCAAGGCTGACGAAGGTTCGAGTTCAGCCGTGGAGCCCAAGACCTCCGGAGTTGAGGAATACCATCCTGATGATCCGTTAATCCCTTTGGGCCTAACTCCTGTGGTTGTTGGAGCTCCTGCAGCTACCCTAGATGGAGGATCTGCGGAAGGTATCTCCCTCTTTTCCCCACAATTTGTCAAAGCAATTGTGAATTGTCGTCGTCTGGTAGAACAACCAATTGAATTAGTAACATGTGTTCCCCATAATAAAGGTGGTGAGCCCGTCGACAAGGGTGTTGAAAAAGGGAAAGAGGCGGAGAAGGAGGTCGTCTCGCCAGGTGCCGGTGTTGATATATCGAAACAGGCTGAGGGTGCAACAGCAGAGAAAACCGTCCTGGCACCCAGTGCGGATGTGCCCAAGGATGATGAAACCATCGAGGCCTTGAAAGATATGGATGGGCGCCATGTAGAGGACGAGGAGGATATTATTAGCGCCAAAGAAAACGAAGACGATGATGACGAAACTTTGGCCAACAGAAAAGCCAGGCAGGAAAAGGAGATGGCTTTGAAGAAGGCGGGACAAGAGCCTTTGAACATAGTCCCTATCGCAGAATTTGATCCCAAAACTGGGATGATTTTGAAAATCCAGCCCAAATTCATCAGCAGACAGCTTCATTTTGCGAATCCTGATGATTTCCCAGCTTCCCTTACTGATAAAAGGAAGAGAAAGGAGGCGGAAGAGGAATCTTCTGAAGAGTCGGATGTTCCTCTCATAGACAAAAGGAAGAGAAAGAAAGGAGATCAATCCGACGCTGACAAGGCGAAGCTGGAGAAACAGAAGCAGGAGAAGAGGTCAAAGCATAAATAGGATATTGTCGCTTGTTTATATTTTGTCTTTAGGTTTCCCACTGGCCAGGAAATGTAATTATGAGACTGGCCCTCACTTTTGTTTTCTAGATTATTTTTCACTTTGTAGGCTTGCAGTATATAAATAAAAGTTTATCTCTTTTTGCATCATTGTGTACCTGTATTCAAATAAACTTTTCATGTTTAGTCATAGACCATCTAATTATAACTACAAATCAGTCAAACAACAGAAAGAAAGATTAAAAAAATTCGCGTTGCATTGCTGCATTAAAGTTCATGTGTATATGCATATGGCCCCCAATCAATCGTTAATGTAGCGCTTAACTAGGGCTTATTAAAGATTGATTAGCATTATTCGCATGTTGCCCCCTATTTCTGAATATGGGGGACTTAGAAAATTTCATAAGATGACTGTTCTTGTGGTACTGAACTTCTGGCACCTTTCTCAGTGCTTAACCATAGACTTCTTTATACTCCCCTGGCGATCGCCGAGGTTAGAGTTCAAATTCAATAGTTCAGTCAGTTCCTGTTCCTTCAGCGGGGAAGGAGTTCTTTCTCAGAGCTCAATCGGAGACGCTTTTATACTCTCTCTCTCTGGAGAGTTAGAGTTCGAGCTCAGCAGTTCAATCGCTCCCCGATCCTTCAGCGGGGAAGGAGCTCTTTCTTAGCGCTCAATCGGAGACGCTTTTATACTCCCTCTCTCTCTAGAGAGTTAGAGTTCGAGCTCAACAGTTCAATCGCTCCCCGATCCTTCAGCGGGGAAGGAGCTCTTTCTCAGGGCTCAATCGGAGACGCTTTTATACTCTCTCGGCGGTCGCCGAGGTTAGAGTTCTGTCAAGGCGGTTCCGATCATGGTACACCGCCATGATTTACGGACATCGGCTTCATGTCCGTTATGCTCTCTCTCGGCTCTAGAGAGTTAGAGCGCTATCAACGATATAATTTACTTTATTGCATCCTCAGAATTTTGATGAGTGATTACATTTCATTCCGATGGAAGGCATCTATAATTATATGCTTCTGGGATCGTTGCATTATTCACAGCAATTTCCATAAAAATAAAAAGGCAGATAAATAATGGTGCAATAAAGGTAAATGACACACAATATTTTTATAGTGGTTCGGTCGAATCATGACCTACGTCCACTTTATAATTTTTTGCTTTAAGAAATCAGATTATTCTAGGCAAGTCGTGCCTTGTACATGGTTCTCAACAAAGCAAAAGAACAGATTTGAAATTTTTTTGTTAAGTATGGCCGTAAATGTTGGGCATTCCACACTCTGGGGATTTCCTTTCCATCTACGGTTGCCAGCTTGAAGGTTCCATTATCAAGCTTGCTCAGAATGGAGTACGGTCCTTCCCACTTCGCACCCATATGAGTTGGGGGTGGAAAGACACGCTTCAGAACCAAGTCTCCGGGTTCCAAGGTTCGGGCTCGAACCTTTTTGTTGTAGTATCGAGCGACCTGTTGTTTGCATCTCAAGGCACGCATGTCTGCTTCATCCCTCTTTTCTTCGATCATATCCAGGGATTCAAGGAGCAATTCGTTATTAGTCATCGGATCGTAATAAGTCACTCGGTGAGAAGGTACTTTTATCTCAACCGGGATGACTGCTTCTGCTCCAAAAGCAAGGGAGAAGGGGGTATGCCCTATTGCCGATTTATACGTTGTCCTGTAGGCCCATAGTGCCAAGGGTAATTCATCAGCCCACATGGCTCTGGCCCGCTTCAGTCTCCTTTTCAGAATGGATTTAATCACTTTATTCGCCGCTTCGACTTGTCCGTTCGATTGCGGGTGCGCCACAGAGGTGTATCGTTTCTCAATGTGGTATTTCTGGCAGAAGTTTCTGAATTCAGTGCTATCGAACTGAGTTCTGTTATCAGTTATAACAATCTTTGGAATACCAAATCGACAGATGATGTTTCTAACGATAAAATTGATCACTCGTTTGGTTGTGATTGTAGTCAGCGGTTCAGCCTCGACCCACTTAGTGAAATAATCTACGGCTACAATAGCGAACTTTGCTCCGCCCCTAGCTATGGGGAGACTTCCGATGATATCAATTCCCCACATAGCGAAAGGCCATGGGCTCGTCATTGTTTTTAACTGATTGGGAGGTGCTCTAGGTATCTTTGAAAATCTCTGGCACGCATCACACCGTCGTGCGTATTTCCCCGCATCCTTGTTTATGGTAGGCCAGAAATAACCATGCCGCAACACCTTTTTCGCCAATGTTTGCCCTCCAGTGTGATCGCCGCATTCACCTTCGTGTACCTCCTGCAGCACACGCTTGATGTCATCATGAGCTATACACCGAAGAAGGGGCATCGAAAATCCTTGTCTGTAAAGAACTCCGCCTTGCAGAACGTATCGGGCAGCTTTACGAATTACTTTACGCCTCTCGCTTTTCTTGGTCGGAAGCGCTCCATTCATCAAGAAATTCTTTAGAGGGGTCATCTACGACTCCCTTTCTGGTTCTGTCTCTAGTATTGGATCGATTTCCATTTGATCTATACTAGGGGACCGAAGTACTTCAACGGGGGCTAGCCCGGTCTCTTCAGGATCGTCGGAACTAGCCATCTTTGCCAACTTATCTGCCTGCTGATTCTCTGACCGCGGAATGTGAGATATGCTATAGTGATCAAAGTCGTTCAGCAACTCCTTCACTTTCTTCAAGTATAAAATCAATCTTGCACTTTTAGCTTGGAATTTTCCAGTAACCTGGTTCACAACTAACTTGGAATCGCAAAAGATGTCCAGCTTTGTGACTTCTAACTCCTTTGCGATCCTTAGTCCGGCTATCAGGGCTTCATATTCGGAGTCGTTGTTAGTGGCGTGAAACTCCATTCGGATAGCGTAGGATATCAATCGTTTCTCGGGAGTTTCAAGCACCATTCCAGCGCCGGATCTCTCGTCATTCCTAGCGCCATCAGTATACAATCTCCAGGCACTGGGATCGAGAAGTAATTTTGAGGGGTCAACTTCTTCGTTTGCTATATCCTCCTCCGGGACGGTAAACTTTGCTATGAAGTCGGCTATCACTTGCCCCCGAATTGACCGTTGGGGCTGAAAGTTCAGATCAAATTGACTTAACTCAATGTTCCATTTGAGTAATCTTCCATATGCTTCTGGTCTCTGTAGAACTTGCTTGAGTGGATGATCGGTGTATACGGTAATGGGATGCGCCTGAAAATAATGTCGAAGCTTTCTAGAGGCGATCAGTAAACTATACGCCAACTTTTCTATCCTTGGATAATTACGCTCTGCTGCCGTCAATTTTTTGCTCACGTAATATACAGGTCTTTGGACCTTATCTTCTTCTCTTACCAACGCTGAGCTGATCGCGTGGGATGACACAGCCAAGTACACGAATAAGTCCTCGTGATCCATCGGCTTAGATAATATCGGAGGTTTCTCCAGGTGTCTCAGCAAGTTCTGAAACGCTTCTACGCAGTCGGGCGTCCATTTGAAGTGGCGTTTTCCTCGCTTTATCAATTTGAAGAATGGGATGCATTTGTCCGTAGCCCTAGAGATAAATCTGCTTAGTGCGGCTACTTTTCCTGCAAGGCTTTGCACATCTTTAATTTGCCTAGGTTCCTGAATGTCCCTGATTGCTGCGATCTGGTCTGGATTAATCTCAATCCCACAAGAACTGACAATGAATCCCAAAAAATTTCCGGAGGACACCCCGAATGAACATTTTGTTGGGTTGAGTTTCATCCCGTACTTTCGAAGAATGCCAAACATTTCTGCCAAGTCCGTAGTGTGATTGGAGGATTGTTTGGATTTAACCAGCATGTCGTCAACGTATACTTCCATTGTTTTCCCAATCTGGTTATAGAACATTCTGTTCACTAACCGTTGATATGTAGCGCCTGCGTTCTTCAAGCCAAAGGGCATTACTACATAGCAATACAATCCCAGATCCATAATAAAACTAGTGTGTTCTTGATCTGGAACGTGCATTGGAATCTGGTTATATCCTGAATAAGCATCCATAAATGAGAGAAGTTCATGGCCCGCCGTCGAGTCCACCAACTGGTCGATCCAAGGTAACGGAAAACTGTCTTTTGGGCAGGCTTTGTTCAAATCCGAGAAATCAATACACGTTCGCCACTTTCCGTTGGCCTTCTTTACCAGGACTGGATTTGAAATCCATTTTGGGTAAATTGAGTCTCTAATAAATCCATTACTTTTTAGCTTTCCAACTTCTTCCTTCAAGGCAGCGGACCTCTCTGGGCCCAGCATTCGCCTTTTTTGTTTTACCGGAGGATGTTTAGGGTTAATGCTTAATGAATGGCTCAAGGTTGATGGACTATTTTTTAAGAAATTCGTCAGTTCTTTAGAGAGATTCGGATTTAACTGGGATCCAATCTTAAGGACCTTCTTTGGGTCACTATCATCGATCGGTACATCCATAGTTGTTTCGTTGGGAGTCGCCATTCTGCCCCCAGGTTCTTGGTCCTCTCTGGGATCTATATCCTCGGGCAACTCTCTAGGCGACTCTCCTACGGTTATCCTCTTTAGTTGCTATAAAGTCTCCGCCCTTGTAGGGGGAGAAGCGCCCTTGGTTTCTATGTCCCCTCCATTGTGGAGTAGTTTTAGCTCTGCAACATAACATGCTCGTGCGGCAACCTGATCTCCTCTGACAATACCAACGCCAGCTTCCGTAGGAAATTTCAATAATAAGCACCAGGGGACTATACAGGCTCTAAACTTTGCGAGGGCCGGTCGGCCCAGGAAGGCATTGTAGGATGATTCACTCTCTGGCGTTCTCCTTCCCCAAGCGTAACTGGTAACTCTACATAACCCATTGGAGCAGTGGATGCTCCGTTAAATCCACGGATCCATCCCTGACAGGGCTTCAAGTCTTTTATCTCGAGGTTCATCTGGTCGAATGTCCTTTTGAAAAGAATGTTGACGGAACTCCCGTTGTCCACCAAAACCTTATGAACAGTGGCTGGTCCAATAGGTACTATGATTACAAATGGATCTTCAGTCGGAGCATGGACTCAATGCTTTCTCGTTCGCGGAAAACGACATCGTCGGACATCATCTTTTGTTGCTTTACTGGGATATTGTCCTCGGGGTTGCTACACTCCCCTACCTCGAGGTGTTGCTTGGCTGCATTGACATACTGATCCAATGCCTTGGAACTGTGTCCGGCGAGATAAAGCCCTCCGATTACGGTATTGATAACGAGGTCTTTTCCCTTTTGCTGGGCAGTTGGCCTGACAGCAGGTTGATTCTGGTTCTGATTTGGGGCCTGTACGGCTTGCCCCCTATCTCTGGGCGTTACTCTGTATTCATCTAATTTTCCTTCTCGAAGAAGCCTCTCGACTACATCTCTTAGGTGACGGCATTCATTTGTCGAATGGCCATGAATCTGATGAAAGAGACAAAACTTCCTCGTTTCGCGTTCTTTCTCCGTCGACTCTCTGGGAGGTGGCCTCTTATTCTGGAGGACATTGTACGAGTCCATTTCTGGGAGCAGAAGGGTCATATTGATCATCATCAATTTCTCTTATGCGCAAAGAGCTTGAGCCAGGTCGAGCGGAGGGGCCAGGACGATTGGAGCGAGCCATAGGCTCCTTTCCAGGTCTAGTTGTAGTCTGATCATCAATTCGGATCGCTGTGGATCGAGGAAGGTGGCTCGCAGCGCCCCCCTGGGATCGGTTCGTGGTCACGGTTCGCGGAGGATTCGAGGCGTTATCACGGGATCGAGTAACAACCCCTTCAATAGTTCGGATCGCCTCGTCCTCGTCGACTCGGAGCGTGGTACCTTCATCGGATCGGTTCGCACCTGGCACTCCGCGATCCAAAGTTCCCTCGTTGCCTAGCTCATGCAAACTTTCTTCAACTGCTTCATTCGCGATTTCATTGGTTCGTGAAGCGCGTACTTCCTTAGATCTCTTTCTAGCCATGATATCAGATGTCGCTGGAATCTTTAAAGAACTGAATAGTGAAGTTTTGGGACTGTTTTCTCAGTGAAAGCACCAAAATGTTAGATCAAAATTTGGACCTAACACCCAAATTGTTCTGAATCTTATAGAGTTTTAACTGGAGAATGAAGAAAAATCAGAAAACACACAGGATTTATAGTGGTTCGGCGTTAACGAGCCTACGTCCACTTTATATGTTATCGATTATACTTTGAATGCTAGTACAATCAATTATCTCTCTCTAGCTCACTTTTACAATTGTGATTTCTCTCAGTAATCTAGTAATAAAACTGGTAAGAAATGGTAGTATGACAATAATGGCGGAATCAGAACTCAATATTGCCAAAGGATCCTCAAAAATGCCAAGCTATGGGCTATTTATAGCTGATTTTGTCAGGCGGATCGTGGTTACACGTGGCACGAATCTCGAGAATATCGGATCGTATCACAGCCGATGAAGAATTAGTCAAATTAGCCATTGTGGACAGGTGTCGCGATCCCCTTGAATATCGGATCGAGCAAAGGGGGAGAATCAGTCAAAATGACAGTTGGGGACACGTGTCGCTGGATCAGTGCATCTCGGATCGCCGAAGATTAGCTCTTGCTTGAATGGGTCAGAGCCTTCGCCGCGCATCAGGGGATCGGATCGGTCTGTACTGGGTAGTAGTGTATGTACGGATCGAGTCGCATAGAAGTGGTCGTATCGCTGATGCAAAAGGGGGCGATCCATTGAGGTGCGATCCGATGAGGGGCGATCCTCTGGTACGATCTGTTCCCTCATGTACTTAGGGAACGTAGTTTCATACTTTCTTCTTGTGAGTGAACCTGGGTGGCTTGGTCAAAAAGCTAGCCAACAATATATATATATATATATATATATATATATATATATATATATATATATATATATATATATATATATATAGGCCCACAAACTTAACCCGGTTAAGTTTTGTAATTAAAGATCACCCTTTTAGGTTAAGCATAACTGGTATAGGGTTATGTAATTAAAGATCACCCATTAGGGTATACATAGTCAGTGGAAAACCTAGTGGGGATACAAGACAAAAGGGGAGAGCTTGTATCATATTGTGTGGGACCCATTTTAGTCAGTAACCCGTATTCGGTATCAGAGTAGTGAACTCCGTACTAGGTGGAGAAGGGGCACGCTTACTGATTGATTATAAGAGATCCAAACATGGTGGGTGGTGTAGACGGTGCAAACCGACCGGCGACATGTGCGTGCATAGGCCGAGCAGAAGGGGACAAGATGACCGTGGCACCAATAGATATAACTGTGCACATATTGGGTTGCCACTTTTGGGAAATGATACCCCTACTGTGGGACTAGTAAAGGTTATCTACATAGTAGGGAGTTGATCAATTAGGGTAGTGGTTAGGGTACACTCGGATGTATGTCCTAAGTCTACCAACTTATAGTGGAAGGGATCATTTCATTTTAAATTATACTAGTAATAGTGCAGAGTAGTCATTAGTGAAGCATGTATACACCTTACCTTATCTGCCTTGTGTAACACCCCACGTCCGTTACTGTCACTCACAAAGGGAATGCATTAAGTTTTGTGGAGCATTTTAAGTAAACAGAATGGAATATTACAGGATAGAAAAAGTAGTACTTGAAAATTTTGTAATTTTATTGCAGCGGAAATAGAAATAAGTTTGATTACATTTCCAAATACCAAAATTAAGTACGTAATAATAGTCTTGTACAAAACCTTTAGAGTACATAATTTTAAAGCCATAATCCCCAATAGAAAAATGCCATACGTAGAATCAAAGCCAAGCAATACACCTTTCAACTTCAAGCTGGAAGAAAGAGATATCTGAACTAAGCTTAAGTATTTCCTCCCTAAGAACCTGGGGGGGAATGGAAGAATAGAGGCAAAACAAACTAGGTCAGACATAAGTCTAGTGAGTCCAGTGACTTTAATAATATAATCATTAAAGTAACAGGATAAGAACATAATCTGGAAAGCAAGAAATGAGTGTAGAATAAACAGGCATGACAAAGCAGACAAGATGAACAAGATATAACATTGATTGCGCTTCTATTCACAACAGGATAATTACTACACTACACCAATGTTAGTAACACCATATCATTACTAGTTACACTGCCCCCTTACTAGTCCCATACTAATAGTTGATCCCGCTTACTAATCATGATATTGGTAGTTTTGTGTACTCCTAGCTGCTATCGTAGGTGCCCCTTTTTGCTTCTACACCCACGAGTTGTACCCACTACCTTCCTCGTTTGATCGGCTCCCTAACTCGCATGTATTTATTACTTGTGTCATTCGACCTTGCTTGTATGTATTCATTACTTGTGTCATTCGGCCCCTCTTGTATGCAGATACATGTGCTGGCCCCATCATGGGGTGTATAAATTCCCATGATGGCAACCCGACACGATTCAAGATGCACAGTGTATACTACTGATGCCCAGTGCCGGCTTTTTCCACTCTGGAGCACGTGCACGCCCACACTCCATCGGAACCTACACTGCTACACCACTCGCCACTATTTTGACCACTTATAATCAGCCCAGTAATTGTGCCCCACCCTGCCTAGCTCAGGGTACCATGAAATATCTTTGTGGGTTACTGCTAAAATGGGTCCCGGTTACTAGGGTTTCCTAATCAACATGTTATAATGGTTAAGTGTTCTCAATTTAACATAACCCCGCCCATTTGCTCAATTAACATGTTGTACTGGTTAAGTGTTGCTTATTCATATATTACTTAACCGTCTCACTGATTCATGCATGTTTATTTAACGGTTAAGTTTGTAGGCCTATATATACTAATATTACCCACTTACCCAAGATTTACTTAACCATTCTCTTTATCAAGTCCATATGTATTATTGGTTAATCTTGCCTTAACCTTATCCACTTTGTTCATGTAATATTGGTTAAGTTATCTTCTTGTCCATGTTAACTTAACCTACCCACCTAACATGTTATATTGGTTAAGTGTCGCCTATTCATATGTTACTTAACCTTTCCATTTTTAGCATGTCTGTTCCTTAGCTTTAATTTATTCATTAAAGCACCAACCTCTCACATTAGAACTGTTATTTGCGGCTGTTGGATGTGCCTAGCATTTCTGGGCAGACTTCTACTGCAAACTCATTCTAATCTCGGGTTTTTGGGCTTAATGCGCTAACCTCTCACATTAAATCTATGTTGTTGCGGCCGCTGGATGTGCCGAGCGATTCCGGGCAGTTTTACACCGCAACTCAATCTAACCTCGGGTCAGGCACGTTCATCTTTTAGCCAATTTACATATTTACCATTCATGTCCAAGTTTATATGTAAATTATCCATAAGTGTCGTCAATTCAAGTTATGCCACATTTTCTAGTTATGCCCAAAATTAATTATATGATTACAACCCGTTTTTATGCCAATTTCATAATATTCAACTTCTACCCAAACTTTTCCCCAATGTTCCCACGTCGTTCGTACGTATAGTTCATGTGATACGTTAGGCCCGCAATTAGCCCAACTCATAAAAAAAAGGGAAGAAACACATGACATCATAACTAGCATAAACAATATAGATCTAAGACTGCATAAATCTAGTAAACATATAAAATAGATCCAATCAACATATGAAATGCGAACTAGCATAAATTTAAACATAAACTTGCACGGATTTAAACATATGAACTGGTATGGATCTAATCATATGAACATGTAGATCTAAACATATGAACATATAGTTCTAAACATATGGACTGATATGGATCTAGTCATATAAACATGTAGATCTAAATATATGAACATACAGTTCTAAACATATGGACTGGTTTAAACATGTAGATCTAAACATATGAACATATAGTTCTAAACATATGGACTGATATGGATCTAATCATGTAAACATGTAGATCTAAACATATGAACATATAAAATATGATCTTACATATATGAACACGATTTTCATATAATCTTTCATAACTTGCATAGATCGAGCAAACTTGCATACATAACTTGCATATGTAATTAGGCATATGAATTAACATAGAACATAACTTGCATATAATGAATCAAATCAAGCATAAATCAAAACATAGTTTGCAAAGACGTAAACTTTATATGATTTACAAACATTTTCATATAATCCAATTCATAACTCATCACAATTACGTTTAAACAATTATCTTGTGAAAATAACTGCACTCACAGAAAACGGATCTTGAATTCTGGGATCTGATTTCTGAAAATGCTAAGCTAATCCGTTGATGTAGGCATTGATTCATTCATTGTTGTTCTAGAATTCCTTTTTGCAATTCCTAGGCTTTGAATCTTTATCTCTTATCTTTTTATCTTTAATCTAGAATTTGATTTGTTATGGTGGCGGCTAGGTTAGTTTGTAGTTGAACAGCATGATGACATCATAGTTTAGGGTTGTGAGGTCTAGGGTTGAGGTTTGGGGTGATTATATAGAAGTTTAGGATTAATATGGGCCTTTAGATCAACCTAGGAGTCATCAAAGCCATCCAAACCGAAGTGAGCCAACCAGAACATGATACATATGCCCTAACACCTCAGAAAATCGTCACTGTCCAGATCAGCTTGCTGGAGTCGACCCCTACAGGGGGGTCGACACCTATGTCGACATCCCTTCGACACCTGTGTCGACACCCCTAGGAGGGTCGACACCCTATGGCGGGAATTTTCCCGCCCAGCCTTCTCTGCAGATTTGAATTTCGAACTCAATTTATTTAACTATAAATTTAATTTAATTTCTTCTTAAACTTGAAAACTTTAACATCCATAACTTCTTCATACGGAGTCTGATTCACGTAAACTCGGACACTATCTCATGCAGAATTCTGAGACGAACGAAATGGCGTAAGCCAGTTTCACCCAATTCTTCTTTTAAAGATTATTTTTTTTAATTATCTCTTATGTCCCGTTTTAAAATTATGGGGTGTTACACCTTGTCACACCTGCCATTTGTATAGTGATCTCTCTTATCCACTTTATGCCTGTCATGATTACCTTTATTTATTTACTGGCTAAAAGTTACTAGACTTGGCAGACTTTATGTCTGACCCCTTTTGTTTTTCCTTCTCTCTTTCATTTCCCCTCCTCCCCCTCCCACCTCCCCCCGGGGTTCTCAGGGAGGAAACATTCAGGCTTGACCATGATTTTGCTTGATTGCTAGAGCCGTCGATATGTATGGATCAAGCTCCTATTCTCGTTGCAATGACTATTTTATTATTGGGGAATTTTCTTTCTTTTATGTACTCTGATATTTCTGAAGTACAAGATAGTGGTTTTTATGTTGTAATGGGTTTTTATATTTCAAACAAATGATGCTTTGGACCATGGTATTTTGATGATTAATAAAGTTGTTTATTTCCGCTGCAAAAAAATTTATATTTGTCTTGTTATATTCTGTGACTGTTTACCTAAACGCTTCATGAAACTTAATGCATTCCCTTTGTGAGTGACATTAACGGACATGGGGTGCCACACTTGGTATCAGAGTTGAAGTTTACCATATTAGATAAGAGTTTTTGAAGAATATTTTCAAAATGAGTTTTAAAAGAAAGTATTTTCAAAAAGAAAAGTCTGTTTTGAAAAACATTCCCCAAAAAGCCATATGTAATAACCTTTGGTCCTTTATCTATGTTTCTTCCTTTTCCTTTTTTTAAGCATGTCTGGGGAATAAAACATCCCTAATATCCCAGAGGGTGTCACTATACCTGGATTGTTCCGTTAGTATTTGGAGGCCACGCGCCTGCCGAAGGCCAAAGAGACGTTCCTCTCCCATCCGCACCAGTCATTCCTCCTCCTCCCCCTCCCCCTCCAAGAGCAGATAACTTCGCCAAGATCTACAAGGACTTCTGTGCTATGGGAGGGAAGCCATTCCATGGGAATGAGTCATTCATAGAAGCTCGGAATTAGCTCAAGGAGACCAAGGATTTATTCGTAATATTTGAAGTGGAGGATCGAAGGAAAATTCAATTAGCTGCCTGACTGTTAAAGGACGAAGCCTCATTTTGGTGGGAAGTCACCCAAGTTGGACGTCCGGTAGAGACTTGGAAAACTTTAGGCAGAGGTTCGAAATGAAATTTCTTTCCCAAGCGGAACAAAGCATACAGATGGAGAGGTTCTTAGCACTCAAACAAGGAGATTTGACGGTGAAGGAATATGTGAACAAGTTCAACCAACTGGCAAGGCTCGGTCTAGAGTTGGTCGACACACCGCACAAAAAGTCCTTTCGGTTTGTTAAAGGGCTGAATGAGCCTCTACATGGTTTAGCCATGTCCCATCTTCCAATGGGGGCCACGTTTGAAAAGCTTGTTGATATGGCCCTATTGCATGAGGAGGACAAGGGGAAAAGAAGGGAGCGAAAGATAAGGATTCATCGCAGAATAAGAAGGTGCGGCCCAAGAAGGGGCAGTAGCAACATCAACGGCAACAGCAGCAAAAACAATAACAACAACAACAACAGAAGAAAGGAGGGAAGAATGACAAAGACAAGGATAAGAGAAAATGTCACCATTGTGGGAAGGAAGGTCACTCGGTTAAAGATTGTAAGAAAAGAAAGATCTGTTGCTTTAATTGTGGAGAGCTTGGACACTACTCTAAAGAGTGTCCAAAGAAACAAGGACCGCAGGGACAAAGTCAAAGAGATGGAACTTCTAGAGGGCAGGTGCATGCTCTCGCAATCAGTGCTCCTGAAAGAGGTAGAAAGATTTCCATAGAAAGTTTAGTTTCTCTTTCAAATCATCCAATTAGAACACTTTTTGATTTTGGTGCTTCACACTCGTTTATATCTAGTTCTATAGTTGAGTCTTTGCACTTAATTACTAGTATCGTAGTAGATCCCATAGTTTTTTCAAACCCCATTGGTGGTTTGGCTCATTTATCGATGATTTTTCGGGGTTTGAAATTATCTGTGTTAGGCATCGAATTTGAGTGTGACGCTTATGTGCTCAGGTTTATGGGTTGTGGATTGATTCTAGGAATGGACTGGCTTACTATGTATGGGGCCATTTTGGATTGTGTAAGGAGGGTTGTCAGGCTCCTGACTTGTCATGGGAGGACCCTCAAAGTTTCTTGTGACCCACAAGGTTCTATTATGCTTAGTTTCTTAGAATCTCTTGTTGCATCTATAAAGGATTTGCAATATGTCCCAGTAGTCCGAGATTTTTCTGATGTTTTTGATGAGGTACGAGGTTTACCTCCGAGATGCGAGATCGACTTTCATTCAAAACCAGTTGCATTACCCGCACCACATGGCTCCAAGGGAAAGGAGAGAACTGAGTAAGCAAGTAGGGGAGCTGCTTGAGAAAGGGTTTATCTAACGAAGCATATCCGAATGGGGTGCTCCAGTAGTATTCGCAACTAAGACAAATGGTTTGCTTCGTTTGTGCATTGACTACAGAGAGTTGAATAAACTCACCAAGAAAAATAGACACCCGCTTCTGAGGATTGATGATTTATTTGATCAGCTTGTTGGTGCCTCGGTGTTTTCTCAGTTAGGTTTGGCTATAGGGTTCCATCAGCTGAGGGTGGATGAAGACAATATAGATAAAACTGTTTTTAGAACTCCAGACAGTTTCTTTGAATAGCTAGTGATGCCTTTCGGGCTGATTACCCGCCTATTTTGTTAATTTAATGAGTAGGGCATTTTGGGAATTCCTAATCAAATTTTTCGTAGTCTTCGTTGATGATATTTTGATCTTCTCCAAGAACGAAGAAGAGCATGCCCAACATCTGAGAGAAGTCTTGAAAACTCTCTGTGACCATTAGCTTAAAGCAAAGTTCTCCAAATGCCACTTTTGGAGAAAGGAAGTGAGATTCTTGGGGCATATAGTCTCTAAAGAAAGGATAGTTGTAGATCCCGCGAAGGTGATTGCAGTGCAAGATTGGCAGATTCCTAAAAAAGAAACCAAGGTGAGAAGCTTCCTTGGGTTGGCAGGTTACTATAGGAAGTTCATTAAGGACTTCGCGAAGATATCAGTCCCTCTCACCAGGCTGAAAAAGAAGAATTTGATGTTTTCATGGGATATAGACCGTGATGTTGCTTACCAACGATTGAAGAGGGTTCTGACAACAGCCCCAGTCTTGGCCTTACCCGATGGAAGTAAAGTATTTACCGTTTACACTGATGTGTGTGGTACAGGGCTTGGTGCATTTCTAATGCAAGAGGGGAAGGTAATATGTTATGGGGGTAGGCAGTTGCGGGTTCATGAAAAGAACTACCCCACCCATGATCTACAGCTAGCTGCCATAGTATTCGCGTTAAAGACATGGCGTCATTATTTTCTTGGAGAAAGGTTCGAGTTGTACATCGACCATAAATCTCTCAAGTATCTATTCCCACAAAAGGATCTCAACTTAAGGCAACAACGGTGGATGGAGTTCTTAGCTTCATATGATTTTGAGATTGCATACACCCTAGGCAAGGGTAATGTGGTGGCAGATGCACTAGGTAGGCAGAGGGTGTTCGTGAGCCCTCTGTTTGTGGAAAGAAAGAACTTGGAGTTCACACCAGCTTTTGATTTTAGACCCCCTATCGAAGTTTTGCCTGATTTATTTGCATCCTTGGAGATACGACAGACTCTTATGGAGCAGATAGGAGCTTCACAACAAGATGACCCACAGATTCTAGACATCATGGATAAGCTCAGAAGAGGGGAGACTTCTAGTTACCTCAGTAGGTATGCCATAGATGAAAAGGTGTGGTTGTGACGAGATGGAAGACTTTGTGTTCCTCAAACTGGAAGCTTAATAAAGGCAGTCCTAGAAGAAGCCCACCATTCTAAGATGACTATACATCCAGGCGGTGACAAGATGTATAGAGACATGAAGAGAGTTTTATTTTGGGCTGCAATGAAGAGGGACGTGGCTGAATTTGTTTCTCAATGTTTAGTTTTCCAGCAAGTCAATGCTAAGCAAAAGAAGCCCGGAGGATTGCTTCATCCGTTGGAGGCCCCGCAGTGGAAATGGGAGAGCGTCTCTATGGATTTCATAGATGGTTTGCCTAGATTGAAGATAGGTAATACCAGCATTTGGGTGATAGTGGACAGACTCACTAAGAGTGCTCACTTTATTCCAGTTAAAAGTAAAAGGACAGCACCATGGTTGGCAATAATTTATGTTCATGAGATAGTTCGTCTCCACGGAGTTTCTCCAGCATCGTGAGCGATCGTGACCCCATCTTTACCAGCGAATTTTGGAGGAGTTTGCAAGAAGCATTGGTTACATAGTTGTGTTTGAGTACCGCTTATCATCCTAAGACCGATGGCTAGACGGAGAGGGTGAATAGAGTTCTAGAAGATCTTCTGACGCTGTGTTTCCAAGACTTCGGAGGGACTTGGGAAGAACATCTTCCCTTAGTAGAGTTTGCCTATAATAATAGCTATCAAGCCAGCATCGATATGGCAACCTTCGAAGCATTGTACAGTAGATCCTGTAGGTCTCCAACTTGTTGGTGGGAATCTACAGAAAGATTGTTACTTGGGCCCGATATGGTTAGGGAGACGTCTGAGAAGATTAACCTTATTCGACGGCGAATGAAAACAGCTCAAGATAGGCAAAAGTCCTATGCAGACAAGAGGAGAACCAGCATCGAGTTTGAAGTGGGAGACTTAGTTTTCATCAAAGTATTACCTCTAAGAAATGTGGTCCGCTTCAGTTCAGTAGGGAAGTTGGCACCTAGGTTTGTAGGACCCTTTCCCATAACCGAGAGAATTGGCCAAATGGCCTATAAAGTAAAACTCCCAGAGAGTTTGTCCAGTGTTCATAGTGTTTTTCATGTTTCTCATCTGCAGAAGTGCCTGCATGACACCGTAGAAGTTGTTGAGCCGAGTATGTTGGAAGAAGTGGAGGTGGAATGGGAGGTGACAGTCAGACGAGTCCCTACCCGTATACTTGGATCGGAAGTTAAGAAGTTTTGCAATAAAGAAATCAAGTTGGTAAAGGTTCAATGGGGTGACAACCCCGAAGACGCAACTTGGGAAACCAAAGATAGAATTTGTGCTTCGTACCCTTTCCTTTTTGAGGGTATGTTCTTAAATCCTTTTCCAAAGCTTTATTTGTACCTATTTTTGTCAATTGAGCATATCTTATCCCTAATGTTTCCGACCTTTAGATAGGAGTCCTATGGATGAAAACATGTGTTTGAAACATGTTATGTTTGATGGATGCTAGTGGATGCAAGTGTTTGCTAGTGGTTTCATGTGGATGCATATACACACATTAGCACTAGATCGGCTCAATCACTCTCTCATACTACATATGGATGCGTGTGAATTTTCTTTACTTTTATGGATGAAAATGGACGATTTAACATATGGATGTTGCACTTGGACGAATGGACATGCACACATATAGAACTTATATATTATAATAGGATTATTTGCATACATATTGGATTCATGGCACTAATCATACATCGCATTAAGGAGGTCAACTAGATCAGTAGACCGCCTGATTTTCGCATTAGTATTGGGACATATACACACACCTCTGCATATACACATATAAGCATTAGAAATCTTTTAAGGACAATGGATGCTTATGGATGATGGATGAATAGATGGATGATGGATGGTAGGATACGTTCTTCTTGAGTTGAAGATTCCGGGGACGGAATCCGTTAAGGAGGGGAGAATGTAACAACCCGTAATTTTAAAATATTAAAATAAACAGATAAAATAATTCTTAATTTTTAAAAGAAGAATTAAGGTAAATGGGCTGCGCCATTGCGTTCGTCTCGGAATTCTGCTTAGGATAGAGTCCGGGTTTGCGTAAATTGGATAACGTATGGAGAAATTATAAGCCTTAGAAGTTTGCATACGCATAAGGAAATATATATATACCTTCAAAGCAGTTCAAAAATCAAAATCCAACCAAAGCGAGCTGAGCGGGAAAATTCCCGCTCGTGGGTGTCGACCCTTTCCCTAGTTGGTGTCTACATGGGTGTCGAACCCCCTTAGGGGATGTCGACGGGGGTGTCGACCCCCCCCCCTCCCCGGGGCAGATCTGAGTAGAATTGATTTTACGTACCTCGACTTGATTATGGGTCTGATTCATTGGTTCTGGGCTATAAATATGGTCCCCTATTCTCCTATTTTCTTCATTGGAGATCATGGGAGCCATATGCTGTCGGGTTGCAAACTGAAACAGAATCAAATCCTACAACAACAGTTTAGCTAATCAAGTTCAGAACTCTGATCTAGTCTCTCTCAATTCTTTAAACGTAACGCTATGAGTTTCTAGTCACTTTCAGGTTTAAATAGATAAATGTGAATTATGAAAGGTTGTGAATTGGGTATATATTGTAAATCATGAACCTATGCAAGTATATTATGTCATTTTCCCTAGATCTAATATGATTATGGACATTCTACTATGTTGCCTATGTAGATCTTGATAGCTAGATCTGAAATAATTGTGGTTGTCCTATGATGTTGTCTATGTAGATCTTGACTTGTAATTATATTATGGAAAAGGTGAATATGTTAATTTGGACAAGTTATGACATTGATTAGTTCTAGTTCTTTATATAAATCACCTTTCACCAATCATATTGTGATAAATCTGGACATGTTATAATATTGGACATGTGAATTTATCCTTAGATCTAAACAAGCCACTATGTCACCCTTACTATGCTGGATCTAAATTGATGGATATTTAAATGATTGGTTTAGATCTCATTTTTGTTCACTTTCATATCATAGAAATTGTCACAAGTTCATATGACAACCTTATGACTATGTTAGTCTATGTTATGCCAAATCATATTCAATGATCACTTGTGTTACATTCCTATTAGATTTCCTTTTCATTTCTTATGGCTAGGCTAATTATTTATCCTAGGCATGCCATTAATTTTGTGAGTACGTTAGTTAGAAATAGGGGAAAAAGTAAATATTGGCATAATTGGGAAATAAAAAATTTTGGACTAGTAATTCAAATTGTTGATAGAATGGGCAATAACACCCAAAAAGGTAAGATTAATTAATTGGTAAATAAATTAATAAATGGAATGTTTAGCAAATATAATTAGGAATTATATTAACACTTATGACACGAGGTTAGGTTACATTAGTGGCGGAAGTCTGCCCGGACCCGACCGGCATATCCAGGAGCCACTAATGTTGAACCTAATGTGAGAGGTCTAAGTGTGTAAATACGACTCGGGCTAAGACAAGAGGTTAGGCCCAACCGTGGAATAAGACAGCCCGGACCCGACCTGCATATCCAGCACCCACACGTTGTAGGCCAAATGTGGGAGGTCTAGCCCAATATAACCATAATTGGACATGGTAATGAGAAAAGACTACTTAACCTAATTTGATCCACAAGAACTGTATGATTATGAACATATGATAGGGTTAAGTAAAATGGATTGGATAGAGGGTGGGTTAAGTATAACTGAAGGGGATGGGTAATATTTATATATATAGGCCCACAAACTTAACCCGGTAAAGTTATATAATTAAAGATCACCCTTTTAGGGTAAGCATAGCTGGTATAGGGCTATGTAATTAAAGATCACCCATTATGGTATATATAGTAAGTGGAAATCCTAGTGGGGATACAAGACAAAGGGGAGAGCTTGTATCATATTGTGTGGGACCCATTTTAGTCAGTAACCCGTATTCGATATCAGAGTAGTGAACTCCGTACTAGGCGGAGAAGGGGCACGCTTACTGATTGATTATAAGAGATCCAAACGTGGTGGGTGGGGTAGACGACGCAAACCGACTGGAGACATGTGCGTGCATGAGCCAGGCAGAAGGGGACAAGACGGACGTGACACCAGTAGATATGACTGTGTACATGTTGGGTTGCCACTTTAGGGAAGTGATACCCCTACTGTGGGACCATCACAGGGTATCTATAGAGTAGAGAGCCGGTCAATTAGGGTAGTGGTTAGGGTACACTCGGATGTATGCCCTAAGTCTACCAACTTATAATGGAAGGGATCATCTCATTTTAAATTATACTAGTAATACTGCAGAGTAGTCATTAGTGAAGCATGTATACACCTTACCTTATCTGCCTTGTCACACCTGTCATTTGTATAGTGATCTCTCTTGCCTATCATGATTACCTTTATTTATTTACCAGCTAAAAGTTACTAGACTCGCCAAACTTTATGTCTAACCCCTTTTGTTTTCCCTTCTCTCATCTGTTTCCCTCCTTCTCCTCCCCCCCCTCCCAGGTTCTCAAGGAGGGAACACTCAGGCTTGACTATGATTTTGCTTGATTGCTGGAGCTGCTGATATGTATGGATCAAGCTCCTATTCTCATTGTAATGGATATTTTGTTATTAGGTAAATTTCTTTTTTTATGTACTCTAATATTTCTGAAGTACAAGATAGTGGTTTTTATGTTGTAATGGGTTTTTATGTTTCAGACAAATGATGCTTTGGACCACGGTATTTTGATGATTAATAAAGTTGTCTATTTCCGCTACAATTTTTTTTATATATGTCTTGTAATATTTTGTCTGTTTACCTAAACGCTTCACGAAACTTAATGCATTCCATTTGTGAGTGACATTAACGGACGTGGGGTGTCACAACAAGCCACTCGACTGCCCGTGTGGAAAATATGAGCACCCAAGTTTGCAAGTGAAACAAACTACGAGTCAGTCACGGGACTGGTATGAGAAATCTAGCAGTTAAAAATTAATATATAAATGTGCAGCATATCACAGGACCAAGCCGTATATCACGGAACGGGTTTACTCTACATGAATGCCGATGCACAAACACTAATCATAAATAATAGTCATATGGATCTACAATGCATCATACAACATGCAATTTTCCAGTCTAGCTATTTAGGCTTAACCCTAAATTTAGATTTTTCAAATCCAATTCATTTTACAGAAATTATTCCTTTGGACTTTATTTCCCGATTTCCTATTTCAAATCATTTGAAATACATATCTTGCTTTCATAATAAAATAGATTCCACTTTGGGATCTCAAGCCAAAATCGTTGGAAAATATGAATTTCAAAACAAATGCATACAAATAAATATGCAACCAAATATCGGTCATGTTCCCTTAGACAAGGCTACCAGGACGCACCTCTACAACTCGATATACATATACATACATATATATATATATACGCGCACCTCCCATCTAGGAGAAGGCTACACTAACAATGCACCTCCCACACTCCGGGGAACTACGCTATGACGATCCCAAAACCCCGTGACACGGTGTTAAGGATAATCATTGGAATATAACACATTAATCATCATTAGCAGATCACAAATAATAGCATAAACGAGAAATAGAATAATTTATACACATATGACAGCGAAATCATATAGATATCACCACATCAGAGAGAACGGTGCAGGATACAACTTAGTGCATAATAATACATAACCAGTCATCATCGCCAGAGGCGGAATCATACATAAAGAGTATACAAACTAAACATCAGTCTACATCGCCAGTGGCGGAATCATAATACATATACAATAATGGCAGAAAAAGACATAGTCAGCACGGTGTAGTCAAGCCTCGCCATGAGCCAAAAGTGCACCAGATACCTGTAACTAGGTTGCCCGTGTGAAAATGAGGGCACCCGAATTTGCAAGGTGAAATAAACTACGAGTCAGTCATGGGACTGGTATGAGAAATCTACTTAACTTATTAACAACAATAATAAGGCAAATCAAAGGACCACGCCACTTTCGCGGAACGGGTTTACTCCAATGAGTTCTAGTGCATGAAATAAAGTAAATGATTAAATCATCGCAATGCGTTTTATGAAATGAAGCCATATAAGACTCAGGTCCCATCACACAATGCAACGCAAGCTGAAGGATAGAGTTTTACCTTATAATGGCCAAAAATGCTTCATACGTATAAAACAAAAGTGTTTGATATTATTACTAGTGCATATATGTTTCAAAAGCGATTTCAATCCAAAATATCAATCCTAGACGGCATGGGTACCATATATCATGTCGCCATACTAGTAATACAATCACATCCGAAATTTCGTATTGGAAATTGGATTCCATCATGAGTCGAGGCAAGGGGCAAGCTCATCTCCATTCGAGACACTCTAGCAAATGCCCCAGGATCGCACACGGCGGTCCTTGGAATCGGCTGGGCCGGTCCTCTCTTACTTTTGAGGATTGGCAATTCCTGAACACACGTTTCCCGGTCCTTACAGATCTATAATCGAGGCGCGTCGCATTCCAACAACCACACAGGTGAAAAGTTTATATAATGTCAGGGATGGTAGGTCACTGACACCACCTTAGCTAGAAAGAAACGTCGTGCTCTCCTAGCGGTCCGTCTCCCGTTTTTGACTCATACCGGGGTGTGAGGCTCGCGAATTCATGTTATACACAAAGCTACGACACACAGACCATGCTTTGATCATCAACCACAAGACTTTGCTTTGCAACAGAAGCCTTAATCATATGCCACTTAGGCGTGCCACACAGGCAATCCACTCCATGCGACTGATTTCTATCAATACATATCCTCTGAGCTCGTACGTCTCAGAGAAGGGCGTTAAGCAAGAGAATAAATTCTCCGCCGCCAAACAGATGTATATTTAACAGAGATCAATCAGCACATAACAAAATCCAATGTTAGACACACAGTCCATTTACAAGTTCATTCTGGGTTTGAACAAAACCGGAGGCACCAATTCCTCGCATATATACACGATCAACAATACGTCCGGACGGCTACTACTTCAGCTCCTTCAAGGTAGCTACTCCAATCACGAGCATCAGTAGCGCCCATCCATCCAATGTGAAGATCATAGGTCTTCAACCGTCTTCGACTCTTCGACTTCTCAATGTCGATCGATTATTTGAAATGAGAATGAACTCGGCCTTTTCAAATTACTCACATATGTTTAGATTTTCAAATCAACTTTTCACATGGTTAAACTATTCAACATTCACATTTCAGTTCCTTAGTATAATTTTCATGTTAAACACATTCAGCCATCACATATCAAGCAAACACAACAAAATTGGTTTATTTCCACTCTATATCATCTATAGTATTTTATAACGATATATCGCCATTTTTATTTATTTAAAACGACCATATTTAATTAAACGACGTTTCAGGTCATGCCGAGGCACTGGCGCTGTTTTTCACTAAATTTGTTTTACACATATCTTAAAATCTAACCGTTAGATCTTCACAAATTTTATATCATTAGAAAGATCATTTCAAAACGAATCCAACGGTTTCAGTTTTGGGAAAATCGGACGGTCGGATCTTCCACACTAGTCGTTTGAAGTTACGATTTCAAATTACGAACTACAGCGTCGTTATTCGATTTAATTTAATTATATTGATATATATATAAATAAATATAATCGTTTCTAGCGCTGTTTTTCTTCATATTTGAATTAAACATTCCAGACAATCCAACAGTCGGATCTTTACACAGTTGGTGCCGTTGGAAAAATATTTCCAAGGCGAACCCAACAGTTGTTGTTTCGGGAAAATCTGATGATCGGATTTCCCCCATTAGTCATTTGAAATCACGATTTCAAAACACGAACTGCAAGGCCACGATTCGTTTTAATTTTATTTATATTTATATATTTATATAAATATAGTTCATTCGAAAATTCCAATATCGTTTTCACTTCAAATATTTCACTAACGCCTTTAAATTTTGGAAAATTTCGACATAACCTTCTTTTTACGGGAGGGGCTGGGAAAATTCCCAAATAGCCACACGGGCGTCTCATCTCAAAAAGAAAAAGAAAAAGCCAAGCGGCTAGCCAACAGGCTCATAAAATCATCACCCAAACAAAACAGTAAAAGTGTACCTATTTGTCGGGCACAAAATTTTATTCCTCTTCTCTAGCCTCTTTGCTATAACCTGTTCAATAAATATGCATGTACATATATGCAATTCTTATCACTTATCATTTTCCATTCAACTTCATATTTGATTCAATTTGGTTTATAAACACCATTCATTCTAATGTTGCATGCATAGGCAAAAATCATATCATTAGCTAATTAATGAATATTTCAACTCATGCATATTTATTTGAACAAGTGGTTATTTTTAACACTTCAATGATAATTTTGGTGAACTAAAATATATTTCAACACATGACAATTTTATTTAGTTCCTATGCATGTTAAAAATAATATCTCTTTCACAAATATTTATTTCAATGCTTGCATATCTTTAGCAAATCACATACATGATAAAAATGGTATTTTTATCATCTAAAATATTTATTCAACACATGAATGTTTTTAACACTTCATAATTTCAATAAAAATGTAATTTTTATTGTTCGATCTTTTTATTCAGCACATGAACTTTTCCAATACACACACTTCTCAACACATGAGCATTTCCACACATGGATATTTTATATAGTTTGTTCATATAAGAAAGATGAAATTTTTATTGTTGAAACTATTTATATATAAGGCGAATATTTTACTTACTTCATATATATTATAAAAATGTGATTTTTATTGTTTATACACTTTATTCATTCACACATGAATTTAATTTTCCTACATCACTTCTCAACACATGAGCATTTCCACACATGGATATAGTTTCAACACATGATTTTAATTTCATCGCATGAAAATAATTTCAACATATCAAAATAATTCTAACACATGAATATTATTTAAAATTTCGGCAGCATAACGGCAGGGTAGTTAAAACCGGCACTGTCCCGAGTACGGCTCCTCGCTCTACCTTAAAACCTCGCGGTTTTTGACAATGAGGATTCATGCATCTAATTCGCACGCAGGCGGCATGTTTTATTTTCATTTCCACAATTATTTCCAATTTATTTCAATCACCAATGGGTATTTTTCAACCACAAACAATCATTCAACCATTCGCATTTTTCATCCAATATTTCACACACTAAATATCGTCCATGGTTTGTGGACGAGGGGAGTATATATATATATATATATTATTTCTATATTTCACTTGCATTTCAACACACATATCATTTATACTATGCATGTATAATTCATACTTCGCTCATATAGCTTACACAATGCATGTACATGAGGTATACAACACGTGTATAATTTATACTTCGCTTGTATAATTTACACATGACATTTTCCATTCAATTTCATTTAATTTAGATTTCTCACATTGGTTTTCGGTGTGCTAAAAATCGTAGATGGCTCAGAAAAATCCGCGGTCTCTTCTATGTGGTAGAGAGCCTCCTTGCAGTCACGATGTTTCCTGTTTCATCGAATTTCGTCAACACACCATAAAGATATGATTTTTCAAGGTTCAGATAAAATAAAGGTCTCACCTTTCAAAGTGGTTCGAACTAGGGTTCGGATTTTTCAAAAAATCCGTGAATCGATGGTCCGATCAGAGGGTGGGACGTGAAAGAGGGGAGCGAGGCGGTCCTGTCGGTGGTCGGAGGAGCAGGTGCGATCGCCTCTAGCGATCGTGGCGTTGACGTGAAGTTGGCGACTTCCTGGGCATCGTTCTCGACGCTGGCGAAGGGAGAAAGGGCAGGGGTTGGTCGGATTTGAAGAGGGAGGTGGGCGCCGTCGTGTCAGGGTGGTGGCGTTGACTGGCGTCGCCTGTCGCGGCGGGATTTTCGTCGGGAAGGAGCGAACGGTTTTCCGCCGTTAAACGAGAAAGGCGGCAAGGGTTTTGAGTTTTTTTTTATTTTTTAAATTATGAAAGGAAATTTCCTATTAGCCGATGCTTTATAGAAATTTTTAAATAGTGTTACTCCATACAGTCACCAATTCAAGCCCAACGACTATCGCCCCTAGCTAAATACCCCCATCCCGGACCCAATGGGATATGTTTAGTTGGCCAATTCGACTGTTACAGTCCGTTATTTTTCAAATTAAAGTATAAAACATTTAATATTCAATTTGAACATACATTTCAATTTGCCAGGGCCACAAACTGATTCGAAAAATTCCAGAAAAATAAATCTGGCTATGTCTTGACGATACGGTCCCAACAAAACTAGTTTCATCGAATTATGAGATCGTTTGAAAAATGGCCATTTTCTTGTCGATCCAATTCAACAGAATTTGACCAAACACATTTTCTTTTGCCACACTCACATCCTAGCTTCAAAAATTATGAAATTTGAAACCTAGCAATAGTTTGACATCCCGGACCCAACAAAAGTGGTTTCGTCGAATTCCGAGGTCGTTTGCAAAATGTCTATTTTCAAGGGCTACATATTCTATATAGCGACCTTTCTGAAAATTCATTTGGCCATAACTTTTGATTCCCGCTATGAAACTTCGATTTTTCAGATTTGTTAGAAAGATATTCACTAACAGATTTGAATATTTTTTATTTCACTAAAATCCGTTATATTTTCCACCCGGCATAGTCAGTCAAAGTTTGAATTCAAATTTTCAAACTGCCCCGCTATTTATAATTCACTATTTTATTGAAATATTCTATTTCAATTGTTCAAATTGCATTGAAATAACCAATTTAAAATTTTTAAATTGGCTCGTATTTTTCGGGTTGTTACAATCTCCCCCACTTAAAACTTTTCGTCCCCAAAAAGGAAACAATAGTAAACTAGGAAACAAAATGTAAATGCAAAGTATTGTGAAGGTACCTTGCACCGGAGTTAGTCAGAGATGTCCACTCTGCATTTGGGGTAAGCTTGCTTAATGCTCTCCTCAGTCTCCCAAGTACAGTCTCTAGGATCAATACTCCACTGCACTTTAACTAAATGAACCTTTTTGCTTCTTAGCTCTCTAGTTTCTTTGCCAACAATCTTTAATGGCTCTCTTCTGACTGCTAATTCTGGAGTTATTTCCAAGTCCTGTTGCGCTGCTTCTTCTACAACAAGATCCGGATCATGCACATGCCTTCTAAGTTGTGATATGTGAAATACATCATGCACTCCAGGCAACCAATCTGGTAATTGAACCCTATAAGCAAGAGTTCCAATTCGTTCAAGTATAGGAAAGGGACCAATAAATCTCGGTGCCAACTTCCCAGTTTTGCCAAATCTGATTACTCCTCTCATCGGAGAAACTTTCAAATAAACATGGTCACCAACAACAAATGTCAAATCTCTTCTTCTAGAATCTATGTAACTTTTCTGTCGGCTTTGTGCGGTTCTCAATCGCTTTTTGATGAAGTCGACTTTATCAGACGCTTCTCTAATCATATCAGGTCCTAACACAAGTCTGTTGCCAGGTTCTACCCAACACGCTGGAGATATGCACGGTCTGCCATATAATGCTTCAAATGGGGACATTCCCAAACTTGCTTGATAGCTATTGTTATATGAGAATTCGGCCAAATGCAAGTGATCTTCCCATGACCCACAAAAATCAATTATACAAGCCCGCAATAAATCTTCTAGAATTCTATTCACACGCTCTGTTTGGCCATCTGTCTGAGGGTGATAAGCGGTGCTCATATTCAGTTTTGTTCCCAATTCTGTTTGGAATGCCTCCCAGAATTTGCTAGTAAATATTGGGTCTCTATCACTGACTATGCTGATGGGAATTCCATGCAGCTTAACGATTTCTTTAAAATATATCTGTGCTAGACTTTGAGCGGTTCTATTGGATCTGACAGGTATGAAATGGGCAGTCTTCGTGAAGCGATCTACGATTACCCAAATGCTGTCATTACCTTTCCTGTTTCGCGGCAAACCATCTATAAAATCCATGGAAATCTGTTCCCATTTCCAACCTGGGACTTCCAATGGTTGCAACAATCCAGCTAGCTTCTGTTGGTCGCTCTTGACTAATTGACAAGTAGGGCATCTGCTAACATACGAAGAAATATCCCTTTTCATTGCCTTCCACCAGAAAGTGCGTTTGATATCGTTGTACATTTTACTTACGCCAGGATGAATGCAAAGTTTGGACTTATGGCATTCATTGAGCACCTCTCTTTTGAGCTCTGGAATGTTGGGAACACATATTCTCCCTTTCAGTCTCAGAACTTCTTCTTTATCTATCTGAAAACTTGAGGGCTCGCCCTTCTGGATTCTCCCTCTAATCCTTTGAATGAAGTGATCATTCTTCTGGAGAGCAGATATCTTATCAATCAAGCCAGGTGTAATTATAAGATTGGCAATGATTGCGGTTTTTCTACTAAGCGCATCCGCTACGACGTTAGCCTTTCCCGGCGTATACAGAATATCCAGATCATACGCGGCCAGAAATTCTAGCCAACGCTGCTGTCTCAAATTCAGATCTTTCTGGGTATATAAATACTTCAATGATTGATGATCTGTGTACAGTACAAATTTCTCGCCCAATAAATAATGCCTCCAGATTTTCAAAGCAAAAACGATAGCTAGCAACTCAAGATCATGAGTTACATAATTCTTCTCATGCGATTTCAGTTGGCGGCTTGCATAAGCGACTACTTGGCCTCTTTGCATTAACACTGCACCAAGACCTCTAATAGAAGCATCTGTCCAAACCGTCAAATCCTGATTGCCATCAATAATGGTTAAAACTGGAGCAGTTGTCAGCTTCGATTTCAAATCCTGGAAAGCTTCCTCACAGTCGGAAGTCCACTTAAATTTCTCATGCTTCTTCGTGAGTTTCGTTAACGGACCGGATATCTTCGAAAAATCCTTAACGAACTTTCGATAATAACTAGCCAACCCCATAAAACTTCTAACCTCTGTGGGTGTAGTGGGTTGTTTTCAGTTTTGAATTGTTGTTATTTTGCTCGGATCGACAGAAATCCCTTTCTTTGACACGACGTGGCCAAGGAACTTCACCTCTTCTTGCCAGAAGACACATTTTGAGAATTTGGCTTTGAAAACGTTCTTTCTTAGAATCTCCAATACTTGTTCTAAGTGTTTTTCATGCTCGGGTTTTGATTTGGAGTAGATTAAAATATCATCAATGAATAGGAGGACAAATTTATTCAGAACTGCCCTGAACACTCTATTCATTAGATCGATAAAGTATGCTGGAGCATTGCACAGGCCGAACCGCATTACTAACCATTCATAAAATATGTTTGGACCTCTGAAAGCTGTCAAAGGAACACACTCCTCTGCAATTCTCAATTGATGAAAACCCGTAGCTAGGTCCATTCGGGAAAATGCTCTCGCCCCATTTAACTGGTCTAGCAGATCATCGATGCGGGGTAATGGGTATTTGTTTTTGAGCGTCTGTTTGTTGAGGTCTCGGTAATCAACACACAATCGAAGAGTACCGTCTGACTTTGGGACAAACACTATAGCTGCACCCCAATTAGAAAAGCTAGGTCTGATCAGACCCTTCCACAACAGTTGGCGAGTTTGATCGCCTAATTCTTCTTTTTCCTTTGGAGTCATTCTTCTAATTGGATGTACCACTGGTCTGGCATTGGGAATTAGATCGATTCTGAATTCTATTTCTCTTTGCGGAGGTAAGTTTTCAACTTCTTCAAACACATCTGCATAGTTTCTAACAACAGGAATCTTTTCTAAGGAAGTGGGGATAACTTCTAATGCAGACCAAAATTCCTTTCTATCTGGATTCGAACCATGACATGGTACAGTAATATATCCAAGCTTCGTTCTAATTTTTACTATCCTTTCTGCACACTTCACCTCAGCTTCGTATTTTGTTAACCAATTAAGCCCGAGAATGATATCGAATTCGGGAAAATTCATGATGATTAGATCAAAAGGAAACTTGTATCGAGAAAAAGAAGCAGGTACTTTACAATATGAACTGAGAATAAAGGATCCTCCTATCGGATTATGAACTTCAACCGATTCTTTCAGCTTTCTTTGTTTTAACTTTAATTTGTGAACTGTGTTACTAGCAATAAAACTATGTGATGCACCCATGTCAAACAATACAGAAACAGGAATATTTTTAATTGTAAGGGTACCTCGTAAAACATCGGGTTTACCTGCTCCTTCGGAAGCAGCCGGCGGGTTCGTCCCGTCATACACGTGAGCTACTGCGACCTTCTTAAGCAAAGGACAGTCTTTAACAAGGTGATCCGTCTTGCGGTAATTAAAGCAGGAGCGAGGGTTCTGAGAGCCCTGGCTTGAACCTTGAGAATTTGTCTTCTGCCTCTTCGGGGCTGTGCAAACATTAGAGTAGTGCCCCACCTTGCCACAATTATAGCAGCTTACTTTTGGCGGCTTGCCAGTCTGTGGTTTCGAGGATGCTGCTTGGTTTGACTCCGCTTGATTCACAGTGGGCTTGCGTTTATTTCCCGTTTGGCTTTTAGCACGATCCTGTTCCAGGTGCCTTTGATCCAGGTCTTCGTAGTTGCACTCCATTTCCACCAATTCATTAAAACCCAGTTTAATGTGGGCCATGGCTCTATCATGGTACTGTCGCTTCAGCCCGAGGATGAACCTCTTATTCTTGGACTTTGCAGTGGCGACGAGCTCTGGAGCATAGCGGGACAATTGTGTGAACTTATTCAGATAATTTTGCACCGAGAGATCCCCCTGCTGGAGGTTGGAAAAGTCATCGTGCATGCGCTCAAGGGCTTGCTTTGGGACATACTTCTCTTTGAATAGTTCTTTGAATCCGTCCCAGGTTCTACCAGCATTTCTATTCCCGGCGGTGAGAGCTTCCCACCATAGTTCAGCTTCTTCTTTAGGAGCCAAGCGCCCATAAAAGCTTTATCTTGATCTCCAAGCCTTAGGCCTTCTAGTATCTTCTCGCATGTTTTCAGCCATGCAAGGGCCCCTATTACTGTGCCAGTTCCAGAGAAGGTTTTGCCTCCTAGGTTCTTCTACCTCTTAGCCATGCGGTCCAGCTCAAACTGTTGAGCGGCCGGGGGTTGTATCAAGGGTCCTACTTCAACTGGGACTTCTCCTCGTCCTCTGCCACGGCCAGCACGGCCTCCTCTAGCAGCGGCTGCTCGGGTAGCCATTGTTCAAATTCTGTATAAGCAAGAAAAGAGTCAGCCTACAGAAATGATAATTTTATTGTATGGTTAAGCAGAAAACTTAAGGAAAGATGACGATGGACTGATCAAATTGTTTTTGCTATTCTTCTTGGCTCATTCTAGGCCATTACTAGTCCTATCTCTAATGAGCTACTCGCCTTAGAATACTACTGATTCTATTTTGACGAAGTGTTTAATGTGTTAGACTCCATAACTAAGGTTAACCTAAGCTCTGATACCAGCTGTGACGATCCCAAAACCCCGTGACACGGTGTTAAGGATAATCATTGGAATATAACACATTAATCATCAATAGCAGATCACAGATAATAGAATAAACGAGAAATAGAATAATTTACACACATATGACAGCGGAATCATATAGATATCACAACATCAGAGAGCACAGTGCAGGATACAACTTAGTGCATAATAATACATAATCAGTCATCATCGCCAGAGGCGGAATCATACATAAAGAGTACACAAACTAAACATCAGTCTACATCGCCAGTGGCGGAATCATAATACATATACAATAATGGTGGAAAAAGTCATAGTCAGCATGGTGTAGTCAAGCCTCGCCATGAGCCAAAAGTGCACCAGATACCTATAACTAGGCTGCCCGTGTGAAAATGAGGGCACCCGAGTTTGCAAGGTGAAATAAACTACGAGTCAGTCATGGGATTGGTATGAGAAATATACTTAACTTATTAACAACAATAATAAGGCAAATCAAAGGACCACGCCACTTTCGCGGAACGGGTTTACTCCAATGAGTGCTAGTGCATGAAATAAAGTAAATGATTAAATCATCGCAATGCTTTTTATGAAATGAAGCCATTATAAGACTCAGGTCCCATCACACAATGCAACGCAAGCCGGAGGATAGAGTTTTACCTTACAATGGCCAAAAATGCTTCATACGTATAAAACAAAAGTGTTTGATATTATTACTAGTGCATATATGTTTCAAAAGCGATTTCAATCATAAATATCAATCCTAGACGGCATGGGTACCATGTATCATATCACCATACTAGTAATACAATCACATCCGAAATTTCGTATTGGAAATTGGATTCCATCATGAGTCGAGGCAAGGGGCAAGCTCCTCTCCATTCGAGACACTCTAGCAAATGCCCCAGGATCGCACACAGCGGTCCTTGGAATCGGCTGGGCCGGTCCTCTCTTACTTTTAAGGATTGGTAATTCCTGAACACACGTTTCCCTGTCCTTACAGACCTATAATCGAGGCGCGTCACATTCCAACAACCACACAGGTGAAAAGTATATATAATGTCAGGGCTGGTAGGTCACTGACACCACCTTAGCTTTAAAGAAACGTCGTGCTCTCCCAGCGGTCCGTCTCCCGTTTTGACTCATACCGGGGTGTGAGGCTCGCGAATTCACGTTATACACAAAGCTACGTCACACAGACCATGCTTTGATCATCAACCACAAGAATTTGATTTACAATAGAAGCCTTGATCATATGCCACTTAGGCGTGCCACACAGGCCATCCACTCCATGCGACTGATCTCTATCAATACATAACCTCTGAGCTCGTACGTCTCAGAGAAGGGCGTTAAGCAAGAGAATAAATTCTCCACCGCCAAACAGATATATATATTTAACAGAGATCAATCAGCACAAAACAAAATCCAATGTCAGACACACAGTCCATTTACAAGTTCGTTCTGGGTTTGAACAAAACCAGAGGCACCAATTCCTCGCATATCTGCACGATCAACAATACGTCCGGACAGCTACTACTTCAGCTCCTTCAAGGTAGCTACTCCAATCACGGGCATCAGTAGCGCCCATCCATCCAATATGAAGATCATCGGTCTTCAACCGTCTTCGACTCTTCGACTTCTCAACGTCGATCGATTATTTGAAATGAGAATGAACTCGGCATTTTCAAATAACCCACATATATTTAGATTTTCAAATCAATTTTTCACATGGTTAAACTATTCAACATTCACATTTCAGTTCCTTAGTATAATTTTCATGTTAAACACATTCAACCATCACATATCAAGCAAACACAACAAAATTGGTTTATTTCCACTCTATATCGTCTATTGTATTTTATAACGATATATCGCCATTTTTATTTATTTAAAATGGCCATATTTAATTAAACGACGTTTCAGGTCGTGCTGAGGCACTGGCGCTGTTTTTCACTAAATTTGTTTTACACTTATCTGAAAATCTAACCGTTGGATCTTCACAAATTTTATATCATTAGAAAGATCATTTCAAAACGAATCCAACGGTTTCAGTTTTGGGAAAATCCGACGGTCGGATCTTCCACACTAGTCGTTTGAAGTTACGATTTCAAATTACGAACTGCAGCGTCGTTATTCGATTTAATTTAATTATATTTATATATATATATATATAAATATAATCGTTTCTGGCGCTGTTTTTCTTCAGATTTGAATTAAACATTCTAGACAATCCAACCGTCGGATCTTTACACAGTTGGTGCCGTTGGAAAGATATTTCCAAGGCGAACCCAACGGTTGCTGTTTCGGGAAAATTTGATGATCGGATTTCCCCCACTAGTCCTTTGAAATCACGGTTTCAAAACACGAACTGCACGGCCACGATTCGTTTTAATTTTATTTATATTTATATATTTATATAAATATAGTTCATTCGAAAATTCCTATATCATTTTCACTTCAAATATTTCACTAACGCCTTTAAATTTTGGAAAATTTCGCCATAATCTCCTTTGTACGGGAGGGGCTGGGAAAATTCCCAAATAGCCACACGGGCATCTCATCTCAAAAAGAAAACGAAAAGGACAAGCGGCTAGCCAATAGGCTCATAAAATCATCACCCAAACAAAACAGTAAATGTGTACCTATTTGTCGGGCACAAAATTTTATTCCTCTTCTCTAGCCCCTTTTGTAACAACCCGTATTTTCAATAACCTGTTATAACATAAATGGAGGCAGAATTAAACTGTAAAATCTAAATCAAGGGAAACGGGCTATGCCATTGCGTTCGTCTCGGAAAAATACGCGAAATAGAGTCCGAGTTTTCGAAAATCGGAGTCCGTATGACCAAGATATGGCCTCGCGAAGTTTCACGAAAAATTCCCAAATTAAAGTATACTTAATTAAGTGAAATGGGTTGCACAGAGAAATATATATATATATTGATATATATATAGATATATAATTGAAAATTAAATAAATAAATATGCAAAAATGTTCAAAACAGCGAATTGGGAGAGGGGAATAACCGAACCGGCCGATTTTTGAGGTCGACCCAAGCTCGCTGGGTCGACTAGGGGTTAATCCAGGGTGTTTGGCTGTCAACCCGTGGGCCAATTCGCTCAAATGCAGATTTTGCATTTGGATTGTTCTCATGGTTCATCTTTAATCTAAAGGCCCTAGATGGTTCCTACACTTGACTTCTTCCCCAAGACATGCTTTGATGGCTTGGATTGAATCTAGGTTTAATCCTATGGCCTAAAACACTTGCCTAATCTATAAATAAGACCCTAACCTATCCTAAATCCTCATTATTCATTCATGCAACTAAACTATGGCAAAATTTTACCTCTCATGGCCTCCACTCTCTTCATAAAATTTCTAAATGGTTTCTATGAGAGATTTTCCATGCATACAAGTGTTTTCAAGCTTGTATGAGTGTCATTAACTTGCATTCAAGTCAAGTTTCTATCTTTGCATCATAAAGCAAGGGTTTTGATCATTTTGGCTCAAGGGTTTTTATGTTAGAGCTTGCATTTTGGGTCTATTTGATTGCATAAGGGCTTTGTCATATCTTTTGTGCCTTCATAGCAATGTAAGCCCTTTCCCTACTCTTAGATATTAACTATGAAGTTAAATGTTCCTGTTACAAGTTTGGGTTTGATCATTGAGTATGATACATGCTATCATGTCATGCAAGTTTATGAAGTCATTATCTTGATCTTGTGAGCTAAAAGCTACAACCTTTATGTTGAAATGTTGCATTAGGCAACATGAGAACCCTCATAACCTTTATGTCAACTTGCATATGAAGTCATAACCCTTATATGATGATATATGTGAGTTACTAGTCATCATTCCATATCTTTTGTCACCATGATTCGCTTATGTGCCAAGTTTGGGTTTATGCATGTTTTGAGGCTTAAGAATGTAACATGCAAGTTAATGAACACATTTGTGCCTCATTTGCCACCATGATTAACTTGTGGCTTAATATCCATTTTTGTCATGCCTTTGCCAAGTCTCTTCTTTTAATCCATTACGTTGTCGCGAACGTATATGCGAGTTTAAAAGCGTTGGGTTATGTTATGGGTGATTTCTAATGACATGAAAATACAACTTGAAAACATGACTTGAAATATAACATGGAAGTTGACATGTAAGTATGCATAAAAACATAAGCTTGGGAATTTACCTATTAAGTTAGGTCTACCCTTTGGGAATTTACCTATTAAGTTAGGTCTACCCAAATGCTTGAAAACTTGTAACATGTTTTGGGAAACATGATGGACATGACACTTAGATAATATAAGTGTGGCCAACTCGAGGTTGGGTTGAGTTTGCAACGTAAAACTACCCGGAACCGACCGGCCTAACTAGTAGTTGCAAACAATAGGACCCAATGTGAGAAGTTGGTCATGTTGTGCTTGAACCCGAGGTTAGACCAAGTTGTGGTGTAAAGCTACCCGGAACCGACCGGCTTAACTAGTAACCACAACAAAGTCTAATGTGAGAGGTGAAGGTGCATTAAGTAATAAATGCCACATGATAGGGTTAAGTTAATTTGATTAATGACTCTTAACCAAATATGACATGGACAAATGGGTTAAGTAATTTGATTAGGCTAATGATACTTAACAAAACATGACAAGGTTGGGTAGGTTAAGTAACTTGATTTGCCTAATGACACTTAACAATTTTTATATGACTAGTGGATGGGGTTAAGTTAACCAACACTTAATCAATCCAACGCGATAACTTGGTAAGGTTAAGTAAGTTTTCTTAATGACGCTTAACCGAAAAATACGGTTAACGAATGGGGTTAAGATTAGACTCAACTAGTCTAAACATGGAAATCGGATGGGGTTAAGTTAGCCTAGACTTAATTAATCCCACTTGGTAGTTTAATGGGGTTAAGTTAAACACTTAACTAATCTAAACATGATGAATTGATGTGGTTAAGTGACCTATACTTATCCAATCTAACTCGTTAATTTATTGTGGTTAAGTTAACCAATACTTAACCAATATAACGTGAAAACATGATAAGGCTAAGTCACGAATCGCTTGAATACACTTGACCGATTTGACTAAGTAAATTGATAGGGTCAAGTTAATATATACTTAACCAATCTAGAATGATAATTGGACGAGGTTAAGTCGTGAATTGCTTAATATACTTAACCAACTTGAGCATGGTTTGTAGGGTTAAGCCTTGAACTTGGATACATAGCCAATTTTGACGGGATTTGTAGACGGGTTAAGTCATGAACTTAAGTGACACTTAATCCATTATGTAAACCCTAGTTCTGACGATTAGGTGGATAACCGTAGTTAACAAGGACAACTGGAACAATGCTAAGTGGTAAACCTTAGTTGAAGAATAACTAAGTAATGATTCTTAGTCAAGGAAATTTAGACCAGTTCATAGATAGATGAGTAACCTGATACGGTAGGTCATCGTTTAAGTATACGAGTAGGAGCAAGTATCTGATTTAGATAAAGGCTCCAGCGAACTAGGTAACGAAGCAGCGGCTTCGGGGAACGTGAGGATATTCTTGGTATCCCTCTATGAGCTGCCAGGTGGTTATACTAGGCTCATGAGAGGTTAAGGTCTGCGTTAGAAGAACCAAGAGTATGCCTTGGTTGCTATACGAGCGACCTAAAGACGGGGATGGATAGGGGATAGTCGACGATACACGGTCGTACCCTAGATAGCATTTCGTCAGGCTACCTACCATCTTTGGTCAAGCGTGTACGTACGGAAAGGCAGAGAACACCCAAAAGACCATAATTGCTATCTAATTATGGTTGCGGTAAGGCTTGGATGTGGGTTGGCCAGTGTTGTGTTCTCATACAGGATTTATCCTGTCTTGTCTTTCACTAGTTGAGGGAGTGGTCTCGTGGGACCATAGCCACGTATAAGAAAAACAGACCTTAGCATCTGCATCGGCAGATAAATCGAAAGCTCCCGACCGAGTCCTATATTTCTTGATTTGCCCTGTGACAGGACTCGGATGGAACGATGTGATACATGTGCATACAGTCATGGAAAAGCGATTCACGATGAATGCGTGGGAAAAAGGGCGCGGTTGGCGGTTAGCGTAATCCCTAGTGGCCCTAGGTGGTTGAACCCAAACCGAGATACGAAAACGTGCAATAGGTAAGCATAATCCCTAGCAGCCCTAGGTAGCATAAGTCCTAGTTGTACAAACAATAATTCATGTTGGAAGACCCTAGCTAGGTTTAGGGTAATAGTCCAAACCGATCTTAAGGATCATGGAACTATGTTAAAGTAATATAGAATCTCATGGGAAAGCCCGTATGGTCTACGGCAAGGGACTGAACATTTACATGGAATAAAACATACAAGTTGAGTAACCTATATATGTGATATATTAGGTTGACATGGACCATTACACGACTTTTGAGTGAGGGTCATTCTTGGTTAACACATGACACGGTGGGGATACTAGTACGGTAGGTGCAGAGCTAAAATACAGGATAGATATCACGGGGCGTTATACGTGACAGATATCTTGGGGATATTATACTTGATAGAAACCTGACGATGTGATACCTTGTTTTATCTTGACATCGTAATTTATCATGACACCTTAGTTTATCTGAGTTCAGTAGTTCATCCTGTTATTTTGATTTAGCTTATCTATCTTGTTATCATGCTTATGTTCATCTCAGTTTCTCATGTCAGTTAACTTTACTAGTTTTTATGCTAATAGTAGATAGGGCTTACTCAGTCTTTTTGACTGACCCGTTTTGTTTCGCCTCTTTTCTTCCGTTTCCCTCCCCCCCCAGGTTACAGGGAGGAAATACTGTTGTTTAGTTCGGACTTCTTCTGCTTGAAGGTCATCATGGATGGCTTGGACTTTTCTTGGCTAATGGCTACTTTACTGTTTTTACTTGGGGAATAATTTATGAAAATGTCTTTATGCTTCTTTACTATTGCAAGACAGGTTTTGATGTACTCTGATGTAAAAGGCTTTAGACCTTATTTATTCATGTTATGAAAGTTTGATTTTACTTCCGCTATTTTATATGTTCTGTCTTGTGATATTTCTATGCATGTTTACCAATAATGCCCCTCTAAAGCTAGTGCATTCCTTTGCGAGTGACCCTAGCGGAGGCGGGGTGTTACACGTGGTATCAGAGCAGAAGGTTACCAGACTGGGCAAAAGTTTTTAAAGACCTTCTGAAAACTATTTGAAAAAAAAACCGTTTACAAAGAAGCATTTTTCAAGAAAATTTTCTTTTAAAAGAAAAAGGCTATTCCCCAAAGGCCATTAGCACTATCCTTGTTTCCTTAATTGAGTCTCTTTTCCTTTCTTTCCTCCATCTGTAGTCACAGTGGTTTTAACTGCGACTAGTCTTTTCTACCTACGAAAGTGCTTTCCATACGATGGAGGTGGTTCTCAAGAGACCAGTGGCCGCGTTATAAGAAAGGATTGTGAGAAAGAAGGATAAAGGATACGAGCTTAAGGATGAGCAACTTGTTGGTATGGCTTAGTCCTCAAAGGAGGGAGAAAGATGAACAATGAAACCCATGACGAGAGAGTACCTTTGGCATGGTAAAACGGGGCGGATAGTTAAGTATTATGGGACAAGGACAAGATCATCGGGAGGGCAGTAGTATGCTCTCATTTCTAGAGTACCTCGGAAGGAGGGTAACGATCTTGTTAAAGGTTTAGCTTTTCTTCTCTATCATCCCGTTAGGACTTTGTTGTTCGTATCATTTAAGTCTGCTTCGATAGTTGAGTCTCTGCACCTTAAGTACTAGCGTAATAGAGAATCCCATTTTTGTCTCAAAGTCCTATTGGAGAATCAGTCCATTTATACATGACTTGTTTGGATTTGGGAATGTCTATGCCAAGTGTTTAGTTTGGAAATAATGCTTATGTTTATAAGCTATGGATGGATTCTAGGGATGAAGTGGTTATCCAGTAGGGGGTGCCACTCTCGGTTTTGATAGGAGGGTAGTTAGACCTTTTGACTAGCCTTGGTAATGCCCTCGAAGTATCGGGTAACCTTTTTGAGGTTCTGTCATGACTAGTTACTTAGAATCCCTTGATGCCTTTATTGGAAATTTGAAGCCCGATCGAGTGGTGTTCGCCAATAAGACGGATGGTTTACTTCATTTATTCATGGGTTATAGAGATCACCCTAGTAAGTGCGCATGATAACCTGATTGACATTTGTTTACTTTCAAGAGAAAGTTCTTCTACATGGAATGCCTTATAGTATATAAACGAGATCCAAGATTCACTAGTGAATTTTGGAAAGCTTGCATGAGATCATGAGTACGCAGTCATGTTTGCGTCAAGTATTCTAGGAAAAGGATAAGTGCAAGTGGAACGAGAGGCGACGAAGAAATGAGTTCCAGCTCATGTTATGGAAACAGGAATAAGAAGCTACAAAATCGCGAAGTAAAAAGACGACTTTGATGGTCAAAGACTAGATACGCGCATGATATCTCTTTTTGGGAGTATATCCTTGATCCCTGTTTTCTATAGAGCTTACTTGTAGGCTATCTTTTGTGGACATCCTCTCGGTCCTATTCTCCGTTACAAACCCTGCAAGGAGTTTGCCCTGTTTATCTTCTCGACCCTGTTTCAGGGAATTCTAGGTAGAACCCTATGGATGTAAACATGTATTTGAAACATGTTATGATTGATATGGTTGCAAGTGGTTGCAAGTGTTTGCTCGTGGATGCGCGAATACACATTAGATACTAGCTCGACTCGGTCACATTTCATATTGCATATGCACGAGTATTTATACTTGTTTATGGATGAAATCGAATGTATTATCATGCGGTTGTTGCATATGAATGAATGATTGTGCACGCATATAGTATCTATATGACTAGGACTATTTGCATACATGTTGGATTCATGGCACTATACATATTTTGCATTAGAAAGATTATTCAGGCCTGATCATTAGCATTAGCTAAGGAACATGTACACACACGTTTTGCATATATTCATACAGCATTAGAAATCATCTAAGGACAATGGTTGCTTGTGGATGATGTTTTGAGTAGATGGATGATGGATGGTAGGATATGTTCTTCCTAACTTGGAGATTTCGGGGACGAAATCCTAAAAGGTGGGGAGAATGTAACAACCCGTATTTTCAATAACCTGTTATAACATAAATGGAGGCAGAATTAAACTGTAAAATCTGAATCAAGGGAAACGGGCTATGCCATTGCGTTCGTCTCGGAAAAATACGCGAAATAGAGTCCGAGTTTTCGAAAATCGGAGTCCGTATGACCAAGATATGGCCTCGCGAAGTTTCACGAAAAATTCCCAAATTAAAGTATACTTAATTAAGTGAAATGGGTTGCACAAAGAAATATATATATATTGATATATATATATATATATATAATTGAAAATTAAATAAATAAATATGCAAAAATGTTCAAAACAGCGAATTGGGAGAGGGGAATAACCGAACCGGCCGATTTTTGAGGTCAACCCGAGCCCGCTGGGTCGACTAGGGGTTAATCCAGGGTGTTTGGCTGTCAACCCGTGGGCCGATTCGCTCAAATGCAGATTTTGCATTTGGATGGTTCTCATGATTCATCTTTAATCTAAAGGCCCTAGATGGTTCCTACACTTGACTTCTTCCCCAAGACATGCTTTGATGGCTTGGATTGAATCTAGGTTTAATCCTATGGCCTAAAACACTTGCCTAATCTATAAATAAGACCCTAACCTATCCTAAATCCTCATTATTCATTCATGCAACTAAACTATGGCAAAATTTTACCTCACATGGCCTCCACTCTCTTCATAAAATTTCTAAATGGTTTCTATGAGAGATTTTCCATGCATACAAGTGTTTTCAAGCTTGTATGAGTGTCATTAGCTTGCATTCAAGTCAAGTTTCTATCTTTGCATCATAAAGCAAGGGTTTTAATCATTTTGGCTCAAGGGTTTTTATGTTAGAGCTTGCATTTTGGGTCTATTTGATTGCATAAGGGCTTTGTCATATCTTTTGTGCCTTCATAGCAATGTAAGCCCTTTCCCTACTCTTAGATATTAACTATGAAGTTAAATGTTCATGTTGCAAGTTTGGGTTTGATCATTGAGTATGATACATGCTATCATGTCATGCAAGTTTATGAAGTCATTATCTTGATCTTGTGAGCTAAAAGCTACAACCTTTATGTTGAAATGTTGCATTAGGCAACATGAGAACCCTCATAACCTTTATGTCAACTTGCATATGAAGTCATAACCCTTATATGATGATATATGCTAGTTACTAGTCATCATTCCATATCTTTTGTCACCATGATTCGCTTATGTGCCAAGTTTGGGTTTATGCATGTTTTGAGGCTTAAGAATGTAACATGCAAGTTAATGAACACATTTGTGCCTCATTTGCCACCATGATTAACTTGTGGCTTAATATCCATTTTTGTCATGCCTTTGCCAAGTCTCTTCTTTTAATCCATTACGTTGTCGCGAACGTATATGCGAGTTTAAAAGCGTTGGGTTATGTTATGGGTAATTTCTAATGACATGAAAATACAACTTGAAAACATGACTTGAAATATAACATGGAAGTTGACATGTAAGTATGCATAAAAACATAAGCTTGGGAATTTACCTATTAAGTTAGGTCTACCCTTTGGGAATTTTCCTATTAAGTTAGGTCTACCCAAATGCTTGAAAACTTGTAACATGTTTTGGGAAACATGATGGACATGACACTTAGATAATATAAGTGTGGCCAACTCGAGGTTGGGTTGAGTTTGCAACGTAAAACTACCCGGAACCGACCGGCCTAACTAGTAGTTGCAAACAATAGGACCCAATGTGAGAAGTTGGTCATGTTGTGCTTGAACCCGAGGTTAGACCAAGTTGTGGTGTAAAGCTACCCGGAACCGACCGGCTTAACTAGTAACCACAACAAAGTCTAATGTGAGAGGTGAAGGTGCATTAAGTAATAAATGCCACATGATAGGGTTAAGTTAATTTGATTAATGACTCTTAACCAAATATGACATGGACAAATGGGTTAAGTAATTTGATTAGGCTAATGATACTTAACAAAACATGACAAGGTTGGGTAGGTTAAGTAACTTGATTTGCCTAATGACACTTAACAATTTTTATATGACTAGTGGATGGGGTTAAGTTAACCAACACTTAATCAATCCAACGCGATAACTTGGTAAGGTTAAGTAAGTTTTCTTAATGACGCTTAACCGAAAAATACGGTTAACGAATGGGGTTAAGATTAGACTCAACTAGTCTAAACATGGAAATCGGATGGGGTTAAGTTAGCCTAGACTTAATTAATCCCACTTGGTAGTTTAATGGGGTTAAGTTAAACACTTAACTAATCTAAACATGATGAATTGATGTGGTTAAGTGACCTATACTTATCCAATCTAACTCGTTAATTTATTGTGGTTAAGTTAACCAATACTTAACCAATATAACGTGAAAACATGATAAGGCTAAGTCACGAATCGCTTGAATACACTTGACCGATTTGACTAAGTAAATTGATAGGGTCAAGTTAATATATACTTAACCAATCTAGAATGATAATTGGACGAGCTTAAGTCGTGAATTGCTTAATATACTTAACCAACTTGAGCATGGTTTGTAGGGTTAAGCCTTGAACTTGGATACTTAGCCAATTTTGACGGGATTTGTAGACGGGTTAAGTCATGAACTTAAGTGACACTTAATCCATTATGTAAACCCTAGTTCTGACGATTAGGTGGATAACCGTAGTTAACAAGGATAACGGGAACAATGCTAAGTGGTAAACCTTAGTTGAAGAATAACTAAGTAATGATTCTTAGTCAAGGAAATTTAGACCAGTTCATAGATAGATGAGTAACCTGATACGGTAGGTCATCGTTTAAGTATACGAGTAGGAGCAAGTATCTGATTTAGATAAAGGCTCCAGCGAACTGGGTAACGAAGCAGCGGCTTCGGGGAACGTGAGGATATTCTTGGTATCCCTCTATGAGCTGCCAGGTGATTATACTAGGCTCATGAGAGATTAAGGTCTGCGTTAGAAGAACCAAGAGTATGCCTTGGTTGCTATACGAGCGACCTAAAGACGGGGATGGATAGGGGATAGTCGACGATACACGGTCGTACCCTAGATAGCATTTCGTTAGGCTACCTACCATCTTTGGTCAAGCGTGTACGTACGGAAAGGCAGAGAACACCCAAAAGACCATAATTGCTATCTAATTATGGTTGCGGTAAGGCTTGGATGTGGGTTGGCCAGTGTTGTGTTCTCATACAGGATTTATCCTGTCTTGTCTTTCACTAGTTGAGGGAGTGGTCTCGTGGGACCATAGCCACGTATAAGAAAAACAGACCTTAGCATCTGCATCGGCAGATAAATCGAAAGCTCCCGACCGAGTCCTGTATTTCTTGATTTGCCCTGTGACAGGACTCGGATGGCACGATGTGATACATGTGCATACAGTCATGGAAAAGCGATTCACGATGAATGCGTGGGAAAAAGGGCGCGGTTGGCGGTTAGCGTAATCCCTAGTGGCCCTAGGTGGTTGAACCCAAACCGAGATACGAAAACGTGCAATAGGTAAGCATAATCCCTAGCAGCCCTAGGTAGCATAAGTCCTAGTTGTACAAACAATAATTCATGTTGGAAGACCCTAGCTAGGTTTAGGGTAACAGTCCAAACCGATCTTAAGGATCATGGAACTATGTTAAAGTAATATAGAATCTCATGGGAAAGCCCGTATGGTCTACGGCAAGGGACTGAACATTTACATGGAATAAAACATACAAGTTGAGTAACCTATATATGCGATATATTAGGTTGACATGGACCATTACACGACTTTTGAGTGAGGGTCATTCTTGGTTAACACATGACACGGTGGGGATACTAGTACGGTAGGTGCAGAGCTAAAATACAGGATAGATATCACGGGGCGTTATACGTGACAGATATCTTGGGGATATTATACTTGATAGAAACCTGACGATGTGATACCTTGTTTTATCTTGACATCGTAATTTATCATGGCACCTTAGTTTATCTGAGTTCAGTAGTTCATCCTGTTATTTTGATTTAGCTTATCTATCTTGTTATCATGCTTATGTTCATCTCAGTTTCTCATGTCAGTTAACTTCACTAGTTTTTATGCTAATAGTAGATAGGGCTTACTCAGTCTTTTTGACTGACCCGTTTTGTTTCGCCTCTTTTCTTCTGTTCCCCCCCCCCCCCCAGGTTACAGGGAGGAAATACTGTTGTTTAGTTCGGACTTCTTCTGCTTGAAGGTCATCATGGATGGCTTGGACTTTTCTTGGCTAATGGCTACTTTACTGTTTTTACTTGGGGAATAATTTATGAAAATGTCTTTATGCTTCTTTACTATTGCAAGACGGGTTTTGATGTACTCTGATGTAAAAGGCTTTAGACCTTATATATTCATGTTATGAAAGTTTGATTTTACTTCCGCTATTTTATATGTTCTGTCTTGTGATATTTCTGTGCATGTTTACCAATAATGCCCCTCTAAAGCTAGTGCATTCCTTTGCGAGTGACCCTAGCGGAGGCGGGGTGTTACATCTTTGCTATAACCTGTTCAATAAATATGCATGTACATATATGCAATTCTTATCACTTATCATTTTCCATTCAACTTCATATTTGATTCAATTTGGTTTATAAACACCATTCATTCTAATGTTGCATGCATAGGCAAAAATCAAATCATTAGCTAATTAATGAATATTTCAACTCATGCATATTTATTTGAACAAGTGGTTATTTTTAACACTTCAATGATAATTTTGGTGAACTAAAATATATTTCAACACATGACTATTTTATTTAGTTCCTATGCATGTTAAAAATAATATCTCTTTCACAAATATTTATTTCAACGCTTGCATATCTTTAGCAAATCACATACATGACAAAAATGGTATTTTTATCATCTAAAATATTTATTCAACACATGAATGTTTTTAACACTTTATAATTTCAATAAAAATGTAATTTTTATTGTTCGATCTTTTTATTCAACACATGAACTTTTCCAATACACACACTTCTCAACACATGAGCATTTCCACACATGGATATTTTATATAGTTTGTTCATATAAGAAAGATGAAATTTTTATTGTTGAAACTATTTATATATAAGGCGAATATTTTACATACTTCATATATATTATAAAAATGTGATTTTTATTATTTATACACTTTATTCATTCACACATGAATTTAATTTTCACACATCACTTCTCAACACATGAGCATTTCCACACATGGATATAGTTTCAACACATGATTTTAATTTCATCGCATGAAAATAATTTCAACATATGAAAATAATTCTAACACATGAATATTATTCAAAAATTCGGTAGCATAACGGCAGGGTGGTTAAAATCGGCACTGTCCCGAGTACAGCTCCTCGCTCTACCTTAAAACCTCGTGGTTTTTGACAATGGGGATTCATGCATCTAATTCGCACGCAGGCGGCATGTTTTATTTTTATTTCCATAATTATTTCCAATTTACATCAAGCACCAATGGGTATTTTTCAACCACAACCAATCTATATCAACCACAAACAATCATTCAACCATTCGCATTTTTCATCCAATATTTCACACAATAAATATCGTCCGTGGTTTGTGGACAAGGGGAGTATATATATATATTATTTCTATATTTCACTTGCATTTCAACACACATATCATTTATACTATGCATGTATAATTCATACTTCGCTCATATAGCTTACACAACGCATGTATATGAGGTATACGACACGTGTATAATATATACTTCGCTTGTATAATTTACACATGACATTTTCCATTCAATTTCATTTAATTTAGATTTCTCACATTGGTTTTCGGAGTGCTAAAAATCGTAGATGGCTCAGAAAAATCCGTGGTCTCTTCTATGCGGTAGAGAGCCTCCTTGTGGTCACGATGTTTCCTGTTTCATCGAATTTCGTCAACACACCATAAAGATATGATTTTTCAAAGTTTAGATAAAATAAAGGTCTCACCATTCAAAGTGGTTCGAACTAGGGTTCGGATTTTTCAAAAAATCCATGAATCGATGCTTCGATCAGAGGGTGGGACGTGAAAGAGGGGAGCCAGGCGGTCCTATCGTTGGTCGGAGGAGCAGTTGCGATCGCCTCTAGCGATCATGGCGTCGACGTGAAGTCGGCGACTTCCGGGGCGTCGTTCTCGACGCTGGCTAAGGGAGAAAGGGCGGGGGTTGGTCGGATTTGAAGAGGGAGGTGGGCGCCGTCGTGTCAGGGTGGTGGCGTTGGCTGGCGTCGCCTGTCGCGGCGGGATTTTCGTCGGGAAGGAGCGAACGGTTTTCCGCCGTTAAACAAGAGAGGCGGCTAGGGTTTTGAGTTTTTTTTTTAATTATGAAAGGAAATTTCCTATTGGCCGATGCTTTATAGAAATTTTTAAATAGTGTTACTCCATACGGACACCAATTCAAGCCCAACAACTGTCGCCCCTAGCTAAATACCCCCATGCCAGACACAATGGGATATGTTTTGTTGGCCAATTCGACTGTTACAGTCAGTTATTTTTCAAATTAAAGTATAAAACATTTAATATTCAATTTGAACGTACATTTCAATTTTCCAGGGCCACAAACTGATTCGAAAAATTCCAGAAAGTTAAATCTGGCTATGTCTTGACGATACGGTCCCAACAAAACTAGTTTCATCGAATTCTGAGATCGTTTGAAAAATGGCCATTTTCTGGTCGATCCAATTCAACAGAATTTGACCAAACACATTTTCTTTTGCCACGCTCACATACTAGCTTCAAAAATTATGAAATTTGAAACCTAGCAATACTTTGACATCTCGGACCCAACAAAAGTGGTTTCGTCGAATTCCGAGGTCGTTTGCAAAATGTCTATTTTCAAGGGCTATATATTCTATATAGCGACCTTTTTGAAAATTCATTTGGCCATAATTTTTGATTCCCGCTATGAAACTTCGATTTTTCAGATTCGTTAGAAAGATATTCACTAACAGATTTAAATTTTTTTGATTTCACTAAAATCCGTTATATTTTCCACCCGGCACAGTCAGTCAATGTTTGAATTCAAATTTTCAAACTGCCCCGCTATTTCTAATTCACTATTTTATTGAAATATTATATTTCAATTGTTCAAATTGCATTGAAATAACCAATTTAAAAATTTTAAATTGGCTCGTATTTTCCGGGTTGTTACATACACGGCCATCACCCACTACCATCCCCCGTCATTTTAGTCGTCCGGGTCACCCTCATCTTTAGTCACATACTAAATCATTTCATATCCCGAAGTAGGGAAAATCATTTCACAACATAATAATCACAAGTACTTTCAAATCTATATAGATTTCCACTTCCAAATCATTTCGAAATCATCGGGTATAGCCCTCGAAATCCTTTCTGTTTTATAAAACATTTTACAAAACATTCCCTGTCCAAAATCGAGAATACTATTCTTTTGACTTAAGAAATATCATTTCAAAATCATTTATTAAATTTTGAAATAAACAACATCAATAAACACCTTATAGTCAAATCGTGAAGTGTTTCACAAGGTGTTAGCACATAGATATTTTTACCCAACCCAATGCTAGTTGTAAAAGCATATTTTGCTCATAAACTGGTCGAGCACAATCCAAACAGTCAATTCATCACAATCAATATCGGCAACCAAGTGTATTTGATTCAATCACATTTCATGTTTTGGTAATTTAACTACCATATGTGCAATCATAATCTAATTAAAGATTTATTAAACTCCAGTTGGTTTCAATCTCTAAAATCATTTCTTATGAACATGCCAATTTTATTAGTGAATCATTTTATACATTAAAAATGTTTCTTTTTAATGTTTAACAATATACTAATAAACATGTTACTCTAAATAATGAATCATTTCAACATGCACACAATAAGAAGGATGTTTTATTGTTTAACAATTTCTACGTTAACATGTATACAATAAAAAGGATAATTTATTGTTTAACAAACTCTACATTAACATGTATATAATAAAAAGTATAATTTATTGTTTAACAAACTCTACATTAACATGTATACAATAAAAAGGATAATTTATTGTCTACACATCCTATGTTTCATATGTATAAAAATAAAAAGAATATTTTATTTTCTACACATCCTATGTTTAACATGACAAATAAAAAAAAGAATTTTTATTTGTATACAATTCCTATGTTCAACATAACAAATAAAAAGAAGAATTTTATTTGCATAACAATTTCTATGTTTCTAATGACAAATGAAAAGAGAATTTTATTTGCATAATAAATTCTATGTTTCTAATGACAAATAAAAAAGGGAATTTTATTTGAATAACAATTCATATATTTCTAATGATAAATAAAAAAAGAATTTTATTTGCATAACAAATTCTATATTTCTAATGACCAATAAAAAGAGAATTTTATTTGCATAATAAATTCTATGTTTCTAATGACAAATAAAAAGAGAATTTTATTTGCATAACAATTTGTATGTTTCTAATGACAAATAAAAAGAATATTTTATTTGCATAACAATTTCTATGTTTCTAATGACAAATAAAAAGAATATTTTATTTGCATAACAATTTATATGTTTCTAATGACAAATAAAAAGAATATTTTTTTATTTGCATAACAATTTCTATATTTCTAATGACAAATAAAAAGAGAATTTTATTGTTTACATAACAATTTCTATGTAATACCTATGTTTACATACGTACAAATAAAAGAGAGCTTTATTTGTATAACAAATTTCACCAATTCTATTATCAACATATACAATAAAGAGAATTATTTTATTCTATAACAAGTTTTGCTAATTCTATTATCAACATATACAATAAAAAAAATTCTTTTATTGTATAACAAATTTTACCAATTTTATTATGAATATATACAATAAAAAAGGATTATTATATTGTCTAACAAATTTTGCCAATTTTATTATCAACTATACAATAAAAAAGAATTATTTTATTGTAAAACAAATTTTGCCAATTCTATTATCAGCATATACAATAAAAAGAATTCTTATATTGTATAACAAATTTTGTTCGATCCTATTATTCATGCATATACAACAAATCAACACAATCAAGATATTTCAAATCAAATCACGTACAATACACAACTGAATCTCAATGGCAGATATATAAAAGTTTCCAACAATTAACTTTAACTTTAATTTTTAAATAAGAAATCTCACCTTGATCGGATTCAGAAATCGATTAATAACGACTGTTATCAAATTTTCCAATTGCTCATGTTTTTGTTCCAGTTAGTTCCACGGTGTAGTGTTCGAAATTACGGTTCCAATGCTTCATAAATCGTCTGATTCTGTTTCCGAACGAACAAGACATGGGGTTTATAACATTGAACAACTGAATTAAATAATTAACCAGGTTTAATAAAGTTTGATTAACTGTAACAACCCGGAAAATCTAAACCAATTTAAAAAATTTATTTTCACAATTCTAATGAATTCTGAATATTTAAAATGAATTCTTCTAAATAATAACGACGGAAAATTTATTTTTGACGAAGTTAAAACGAATAATTTTATTTTAATTATAAAAGAAATTGGAAATGACGCGGTAGTTTGAAAATTCGATTTCAAATTTCAAATGAATGTACAAGATTCAAAATAAACCAGATTTTAGCAAAACCAGAAATAATTGAATCTGTTTGAATATATCTTTCCTACTAATCCGAAAAATCCAAATTTCATAGTGGGAATAAAAAGTTATGCCCAGTTGAAAATTCGGAATAGTCGCTATGGAAATATGGCCCTTAAAAGTAGCCATTTTGCAAACTACCTTCGTTTTCGACAAAACCTCTTTTGTTGGATCCGAGATGTCAAATTATTGCTAGATTCCAATTTTCATAATTTTTGGGATTAATATGTGAGCATGGCATAAGAAAACGTGCTTTGACAGTTTCAGTCAACTTGGATCGACCAGAAAATGGCCATTTTTCAAATGGTCTTCAATTTTGATGAAACTATTTTTGTTAGGACTGTATCGTCAATACGAAGCTAGAAATAATTTTTCTGGAATTTTTGGGGTCCGTATGTGACCCCAGTAAATTGAAATGTATGTTTAAAATTCAATATAATGATTTAAATGTTAATTGAAATGAAAACTAATCGAAACGGTCGAATTGGCTAGCAGGACATATCCCATTGCGTTCGGAATAGGCATAATTAGCTAGGAGACAGTCGTTGGGCTGATTTGGGGATAGGATTAATAAACGAAAGATTCTGGAATTAAATCAAATTAAATAAAATAAAAAATATATAAATATGGGCCAAGCCCTAGTTTAAACGGTCAAACCCGTTATCGTGGTCAACTACCTCCTTCAGCCCTCCCCCCTCGTTCAAAACGATATCGAACAAATATATATATATATATATATATATATATATATGAAAAGAAAAAAAGAAAGGGGGGCGCGCCCTTCTGCTCCTCCCCATCGCGGCAGCGCCGTCGTCGCTCACCGGACCCACGCACCCCACCTCCGGTGATCGGCCCCCACGCCCTCCCCTTAGTTCCACCGTCCTCTTCTCCTTCAACCTCTTCCCTCCCCATCCCCAATCTGTCGACTCCCTGTTCCCCCGACGCCACCTCCAACTCCTCTGACCGCCACTTTACCCGTGAACCCCCCAATAAGTTTGTTTATTTGGTTTTGTCTACTTAATTTTATTTATTCAAAGTAACTAATTTAAAAATAAAATCAGATTTTATATGAAGTAGCATGAAAAAAATTTAGATCTTTTATTATATGAGTATGGAAATAAAAATACAGTTTTTATGTGTTAAGATCTGAAATAAAAATGCGGTTTTTGTATGAAAAATCTTATGATAAAGATTTGATTTTTAGAAAGGATAAAGATTTGATTTTTATATACATAGCAAATAAAAATTTGATTTTTATATATGTATATAGCGAATAAAGATTTGATTGTTATGTATATGAATAGCAACATAAAAATATGACTATTATAGTTTGAAAGGAATTATAAAAATATAATCTTTATCGATATGAAGTCATTATAAAAATATAATCTTTATTGATATGAACACCGTTGTAAAAATATAATTTTTATATAGAAAGTAGCGTTATAAAAATATAATTTTTATAACGAAGTAGCGATGTGACAATTTCACTTTTATCATGGAGTAGCGTATATAAAGATTTGATTTTTATTGTTGAAATGGTAAAGTAAAAATATATAAACATCATAATAAATAGGTGATTTTAATAATGAACAGCATGTAAGTGCGATGGAACTGACCGAAAGCGAAACTGAATCCAGACCGTTCAGAAATAAAGAATGGAGGAGTGGAACCCAAAGGTGAGAACTCCTCACTGTAATTTTCTTTAAACAATTATTTATTTTATAACTACATATATGAACTGCTCCCCGTCGTCCACAGACCATGGACGACTTGATTGCATTGTGTTGTTGTGATTGATTGTGATATGGAATGGAATGTAAAATATTCATCGGTTGAAATAAAATATTTTATCGTTAAAAATATATTTTTTAACGTGTATGTGAATAAAATAAATATTCATTTGCAAACCGAACGATTTGTTTATGTACACCTATTTGACTGATATGGATTGGGACGACAAATTTTACATGTCGCCCAACTACACAAATAAAATATGTGTTTGTTGTTTGAAAACCCCACACGGGTGTTAGGATGATATTTGACGTACACTAATCCCAATTGTTTAGTGCTATGTTGATCGATTGGTTGACAGGCTGTTGTAAGCATTAATTATTTATATTTAATGCTTATACAGTGTAGAATGCACTCTGGACAATGGATGATTGTTGATTATGGTTGTTATATACGTGTGTTGTATGAAATCCATATAAACAACATTATATGGTAATTGACTGTGTCTGATTCCAATTCAGAATGAACGAATATTTTAAAATAACGAATATTTTCAAATAATGAATATTTTAAAATAAAATTCAAAAAGAATCAAAATATGATTTTGATGTCCAATTTGGGATGGACACGAATATATTTAAATATATAAACCCGTGTTGATTAATTTTACGCTATTTTGACGTGAACGATATTTATATTGATTTAATTCATTTTTATAATGAATATTTAAAAGAAATTGATTTCAAAATCTAATGTTTTGAAAATATTATCATTTATATATTAATGATATGGAATATTCGATTTTGATTTGAAATTGAATATGAAGTTGAAATCGTTTTGAAAACGAATTTAAAACGATTTATAAAATACGTTTTAGATGGAAATCGATGAAATATATATTATATATATTATATAATGGCCTGAATAGAATGCGCCGTGCTGCGACAGTTCGCGAACTTTGACCATTGACTTCGAATGGACATTACGGGGGATCCGACTGTCGGATTCTCCTAAAACCGGAGCCGTTGGCTTCGTATCGAAAAGAGCTTTGTAACGAATATTAGAGATTTGAAATCTAACAGTTGGATTTGGATGTGAAAACCCGTAACTTCCCCGTAAAGGAAAGCGTCGGATAGTTCGAGAACAAACCACAACAGAACGCATATAAAAGAACATTTCACTGTATATTACAACAATGCATCAGATTACAAGAATATACAGAGTATAAAAGAATATTACACAGAAATATCAGAGATTTAAATTACATTTAAATACATAGCAGCGGAAAATAATACAATACACAACTAGAAGAGATATACGGATACAAAGCTTTCCGGATATCGTTCCAGCTGTAAACCAGGATCCTGTGAATATAAATCTGCAAAACCAAAACTACTAGCTGCCCGTGTCAAAATAAGGGCACCCAGAGTTTAGGTTAAAACAATAAACTCCAGGTCAGTCATGTGACTGGTGTGAGAACTAAAACAGTTATTAATCTTTATTTTTAAAGCTAGGTAAATCAAGGGACCACGCCGTATAACACGGAACGGGTTTCCTCCCAAGGATACCAGTGCATAAAACAAACAGCGCAATGCTAAATAAAGAAAAATGAAGCTGTTATAAGACCCAGGTCCCATCACACAATGCAACGCAGCCGAGGATAGGGTTTTCCCTTATAACAGCCAAAGAATGCTTGATACGTTTAAAACAAATCATTTGATACTATTATAAGTGCATAGTGCATAAAACAACTTCAAATCATAAGTATCAATCATAGGCGGCATGAGCGCCCCATCCCACTATGTCGCCATATATAGGTTATACAATCCAAATCGCAAAGTCACGTATTTGGAAATTGGGTTTCCATCTATGAACCGAGGCAAAAGATAGTCCTCAACCGATTCGAGACAATCTAGCCCATGTCTCCGGAACAGCCGCAACTGCCCCTTGGATCGTCAGGGCCGGTCCACCGATGTGGATTATAGTGCCTGAACAATACGTCTCTCCGCCCTTTGGGGCGTAAGTCTGGTCCGTCAGCCGACCAGAATGCATTCGGCCGAAACCGATATAACCGAGGCGCCTCGCAACAGCAACAACCACATAAGTCAAACTCGTCAGGGCGTGTAAAACCACTGACGCCACTTCTAGCTAGAAAGAAACGCAAGTCCTCCCTGAGGTCCGTCTCCCGTTTTTGGTTCATACCGGGTGTGAAACACGCGAGGTAAACGTTACACAAAGCTACGCCACAAAGGTCGTGCTTTGATCATCACCACAAGACTTTGCTTTTCAACAGAAGCCTTGATCATTTGCATCTTAGCATGCCACACAGGCAAACCACTCTATGCAACCGATATCAGTCACACAGAATGAAATCCAATGTCAGACACACAGTCCATTTACAAGTCCGTTCTGGGCCTGAACGAAACCGGAGGCACCTAGTACCCCGCATATCCATCGATCTCCAAGTACGTCTGGACGATCACTAACTGTTTCCATCTTCTTGGGTGTACAGCCCAATCAAGATCATCAGTTATCACCCAAACGACGTGAAGACCTCCGGTCTTCGACCATCGTCTTCATCTTCGACTTATCGTCGTATCAGTTACTCAGAATGGGATAAACCCGGTCTTTCCGAATAACTCGCGTATATTTTAAATAAGTGTTACACAAACACAACATACGCCTCATTCCAATTCATTAGTCACTAACCGTAAATTAATCAAGAGAATAATTCCCCAAATATTAACCCCGAAGGCCGAAACCAACATCAGATCAATATCCAGAAAACCATTCTGCTTGGCTAACCGACAGTTAGTTTCTAAATTTCACATTCAAATCTAATTAAAGATTTAACTATCGCCTGGAGCAAAACTGGTGATACTCCATTCTCGATCTTTTCAATCTAATTAAAGATTCATTAAAACTCCACTTAGTTTTAATTTTTGACTGGGTTAAAGAATCAGTGTCATTTAAAAACACGGTTCACGATAAACCCAAAATCACATTCATTAATTATCGGGTTAAAGAACAAGTGTTATTTAAAACACTGTTCACGATAAACCCAAAAATCAATACCAATTCAATTCCAATTAAATATCATTTAATTGGTACACTTCATTAAATCTAAATAAAAAGATTTAATCTTTTCTCAACTGGGTTCCAGAACAGTGTTAGTGAAGACACCATTCACGACAAACCCAAATCACATTCGATTAATTATCGGGTTAAAGAACAAATGTTATTTAAAACACTGTTCACGATAAACCCAAAAATCAATATCAATTCAATTCCAATTAAATATTATTTAATTGGTACACTTCATTAAATCTAAATAAAAAGATTCAATCTTTTCTCAACTGGGTTCAAGAACAGTGTTAGTGAAGACACTACTCACGACAAACCCAAATCACATTCGATATTCAATACAAGGCTCTGAATAGAAAATATATCGGCTTATATTGAATATCGAATTCTACGACTAACAAATGTCGTATTGGAAATAACGATACAAATATATATCTTTCAAATTTCCATAACAACACCTGTAATATCACGAATTCCAACATCGAAATATTCCGAAGACAATTTCGATTCAAATCCACTCCAATGCAATCATTGGAAATTTTGGTTATTTTCAAAACCATTTCAAATTCAATTTATTTATTTAAAAATAAATAGAATTATAATTCTAGTTCAAAACTAGTTCATTTCGATAAAAATCTATTTTTATCTTTTCAAATATGGAGTTTTTCATCCCAAACTTTCACAAATCATTTCTTATGATTTTACACAAATTATTACTATTTTTAATAATTTTATCAAGGCCCGTACAGTCGATTTCCAACAACGGCCATCGAACTGCACTTACAGCGACCTTTTTCGAATTTGATTTGGACGTATCTCCAAATCCAACCGTTAGATTTCAAATTTCTAACATTCGTTAGAAAGCTCTTTTCGATACGAACCCAACGGTTCCGGTTTTAGGAGAATCCGACGGTCGGATCTCCCGTAATATCCGTTTGAAATAAATGGTCGAAATTCGCGAACTGCCGCGGCGCGGCGCGTTCTATTCAGGCCATTATATTATATATATAATATATATAATATATATTTCGTCGATTTCTATTTAAAACGAATTATATAAATAGTTTTGAATTCGTTTCAAAAGCAATTTCAACTTCCTTTTCAATTCAAATCAAAATTGAATTCTTCTTTATAAATTCGTTTCAAAATTCATTCCTATTCAATTCAAATTTCAATTCAATTTGAATTCATTTCAATTCGTTTTCAATTCAATTCATTTCGAAATCGTTTTCAATTCAATTCATTTCGAAATCGTTTTCAATTCATTTCGAAATCGTTTTCAATTCATTTCGAAATCGTTTTCAATTCATTTCGAAATCGTTTTCAATTCAATTCATTTCGAAATCGTTTTCAATTCATTTCGAAATCGTTTTCAATTCAATTCATTTCGAAATCGTTTTCTATTCAATTCATTTCGAAATCGTTTTCAATTCATTTCGAAATCGTTTTCAATTCATTTCGAAATCGTTTTCAATTCAATTCAAAATATTCGATTTCGAAATCACTATTCAATATTCATTTTTAAGATGAATAAAATCGATATAAATATCGTTCACGTCAAAATGGCGTCAATCTAATCAACACGGCTTCATAAATTTCTAATTTCAAATATTCTATTTCAAATATCTCTTTTTCAAAATAGTTGTTATTATCAAAATATTTCGTTCAACACATGACCAATCTCAATGAATGAGTACTGTCAACACATGAACTTTTATTTTATAATATTCTTTATTTTTCAAATTGGAATGAGGCCCAATCAATCACCATATAAAGTTAATTATATGGATTTTCATACAACACATGTATATAATAACATTGAAAATAATCAACCATCAACCAAAGTGCACAACACTGTAAAAGCATCAAATATAGATATTCAACGCTTATAACAGCCTGTCAATCAATCGATCGACATATTTAATCAATCAGGATGAGTGAACTGCAAATTTCATCCCAACACCCGTGTGGGGTTTCAAACAATCAAACAAATATTTTATTCGTGCAGTTGGGCGATGTGTAAAATTTATCGTCCCAATCAATGTCATTCAAATAGGTGTACATAAACAAACCGTCTGGTTTGTAAATGAATATTCTATTTTATTCACTTCACGTTAAAAATTATATTTTTAACGATAAAACATTTTATTCCAACATATGAATTTCTATTCAGTTCATTCTTTAAATAAAATGATATTTTTATTTTTCTAACACATTTTAGAAAATTTCGGCGGCATAACGGCACGATACTAGAAACGGGACGAGGCCTGGCCTTATCCCCGGTCTAGTGAAGGCCCACGCCATTCACACATCAATTAAATCAATTTCATCTCACCAAACAATTCAATTCAAACAAATAACTCAACTAATCTATGCAACCAAACAAACAAGTCCATGGTCTGTGGACGATTGTGTCGGGTGCTACTAAGCACCGTCTGCATCCTAGTATATATATATATAACTAGAAAAATAAATTGAAAGGTGAGAAATTCTCACATATAGCTATCCTAGCTCCCCGGCACTTCATTTGCAGAAGTCTTCGTCGTTTCGCCTTTTTGTCACCTTCGTTGTCCGCTTTCACTACATATGTAAAAATCGAGTTTTTAGTTCGCTATTCAATATATAAAAATCGAATTTTTTATTTCGATGTTCAATATATAAAAACTATATCTTTCTATCGAAGTTCAATATATAAAAACTATATCTTTCTATCGAAGTTCAATATATAAAAACTATATCTTTCTTTCGAAGATATCGTCTTTCCACATTTTAAAAATCTAACTTTTTTGCATTTTAAAAATCTGTTTATAATCATTTTAAAAATATGTCTTTAACATTTTTTAAAAAAAACTGTTTTAAACATTTCAAAAAAAACTGTTTTAAACATAAAAAAAACTGTTTCTAACATTTCAAAAAAAACTGTTTTAAACATTTCAAAAAAAACTGTTTCTAACATTTCAAAAAAAACTGTTTTAAACATTTCAAAAAAAACTGTTTTTAACATTTAAAAAAACTGTTTTAAACATTAAAAAAAAACTGCTTTAAACATTTAAAAAAACTGTTTTTAACATTTAAAAAAAACTGTTTTTAACATTTCAAAAAAAACTGTTTTAAACATTTAAAAAAACTGTTTTTAACATTTAAAAAAAACTGTTTTAAACATTTCAAAAAAAAACTGTTTTAAACATTTCAAAAAAAACTGTTTTAAACATTTAAAAAAACTGTTTTTAACATTTAAAAAAACTGTTTTAAACATTTCAAAAAAAAAACTGTTTTAAACATTTCAAAAAAAACTGTTTTAAACATTTAAAAAAACTGTTTTAAACATTTCAAAAAAAAAACTGTTTTAAACATTTCAAAAAAAACTGTTTTAAACATTTAAAAAAACTGTTTTAAACATTTCAAAAAAAAACTGTTTTAAACGAAAATAAATAAATAAATAAATAAAACAAAACTTACAGGGGGCGCTGGTCATAGGCGGTGGCGGCGGGTTGTGATGCTCAGGGCGCGGCTAGGGTTTGTGGATTGGGGGTCTCGGGGTTCCTTGAACAGAGCTCGGTGGAGAGGAGAGGGAGGGGAGGAGAGGCGTTAGCGTGGAGCAGGGCTCGTGGGGGGTGGCGCTGCCACGATGGGCGGCGGATCGGTGATTGGGGGGGGCTTCGATCCGTTCTTCTTCTTTTTTTTTTTTTTTTCCTTTTTCGATTTCTGTTTACACGGGGGGGGGGGGGGCCTGGTAGTTAAGGGAGAAAGGTTTTTTTTTTTTTTTTTTTTTATTTTCTATTTTGGCCAAAAAGTTGACTTTCACCTACGACCTCGAAACGAGGCCCACCGCCTGTCATCCATAGCGTTTCACCCCCATTCCGAACTCAATGGGATATGTACCGCAAGCTGATTCGATCGTTACAATCAGTTTCCTTTTGAATTTTCATTTAAATCACTATATTGAATTTTAAACGCACATTTCAAATTACCGGGGTCACATACTAACTAGAAAAATTCCAGAAAACTATTTTCTAGCTTCGTATTGACGATACGGTCCTAACAAAACTAGTTTCATCGAATTCTGAGACCGTTAGAAAAATGGCCAATTTCCAGTCGATTAAAATCAACTGAAATGGTCAAAACACGTTTTCCTTTGCCACGCTCACATATTGATTCGAAAAATTATGAAATTTGGAATCTAGCAATAATTCGACATCACGGACCCAACAAAACTGGTTTCGTCGAAATCCGAGGTCGTTCGCAAAATGTCCATTTTTAAGGGCCTGAATTCCATAGCGACTATTCAGAATTTTCAACTGGACATATCTTTTGATTCCCGATATGAAATCTTGATTTTTCGGATTCGTTGGAAAGATATTCACTATTAGATTCCATTATTTTTGGTTTCACTAAAATCCGGATTGTTTTGCACCCGGTACATTCAATTGAAGTTTGAAATCGAATTATCGAACTACCGCGCCATTTTCAATTCTATTTATAATTATATATAAATATTTATATTCCAACGACGACGCGTATAATATATACGTTCGAATTATATTCAAAATAAATTTCTCGCCGATATTATTTAAAATAATTCATTTTAAATAATCCAAACTCGCTATAATTCACAAAATAAAAATTTTAAACTGGCCCAGATTTTCCGGGTTGTTACAATCTCCCCCACTTAAAACTTTTCGTCCCCGAAAAGGAACAAAGTCGAAAGTGGTTTGATTATTCAACACTATATTCGATCTGGCTTCCATTCTCCAACTCTTTAGTTTCTGAGAATTTTCAAAATCTCAAAAATTTGGCTAACACCCTAAATTTTTGAAAAATTTCGCCATAACCTCCCCTGCACCGGGAGCATCGGGGAATTTCAAATAGCTTCCCCGGTCCTTCAGATCTCAAAAAGAAAAAGAAAAAGCCAAGCGGCTAGCCAATAGGCTCACAAAATCATCATCACCCAAACAAAACAGGAAATTATGTAATAAACATGTACCTATTTGTCGGGCAAACAAATTTTATTCTCTGCTCTAGCCTCCTTGCTATGACCTGTTCAATGTAAGTATATGTATATGCAAGCAAATGCGACCAATTTTCAATATAATTCAATATTTGGTTCAATTAGGCATAATGGTTCAAAATTAGCAAACAAATGAACAAACAACACAAACATCAATCAATTAGTGAATTATCATTTGAAATTCATAACTTTTGGTACATATACTAAAAATCATGTTTTGATGCCAATTCACAACAATGTGTTCTATCTATATAATCTTTGGTTCTCACACCAGTCTAATGGAAATATATAGATATCACACCTTCGAAACACGAATATAAATACTGATGATGTGGCCACATCATCAGAATTATCCCCGGGTGTCTAGAATGTGACTCTATATCTATCCAGTATATTAAAACTTCGAATATACGTTTGCAAGGCGTATATGCAAATTCTTTATATACTGAATTGTCCAAAATCAATATAAACAAATAATCAAATACGAATAGTTGATTTAAATTTTCAAAACAAAATTTGTTTTCATTTGAAAAATATACTCTTCACACTCGTTCTAGGATACTACTGATCCCATCTCTAACGAGTCATTCTCGTTGGATATTACTAATCCAATATCTGATGAATTCTTTCGTATGGTTCTAATGTGCCTTGTTCTCTAAGCTTTGTAAACCAAAGCTCTGATACCAACTGTGAAAACCCGTAACTTCCCCGTAAAGGAAAGCGTCGGATAGTTCGAGAACAAACCACAACAGAACGCATATAAAAGAACATTTCACTGTATATTACAACAATGCATCAGATTACAAGAATATACAGAGTATAAAAGAATATTACACAGAAATATCAGAGATTTAAATTACATTTAAATACATAGCAGCGGAAAATAATACAATACACAACTAGAAGAGATATACGGATACAAAGCTTTCCGGATATCGTTCCAGCTGTAAACCAGGATCCTGTGAATATAAATCTGCAAAACCAAAACTACTAGCTGCCCGTGTCAAAATAAGGGCACCCAGAGTTTAGGTTAAAACAATAAACTCCAGGTCAGTCATGTGACTGGTGTGAGAACTAAAACAGTTATTAATCTTTATTTTTAAAGCTAGGTAAATCAAGGGACCACGCCGTATAACACGGAACGGGTTTCCTCCCAAGGATACCAGTGCATAAAACAAACAACGCAATGCTAAATAAAGAAAAATGAAGCTGTTATAAGACCCAGGTCCCATCACACAATGCAACGCAGCCGAGGATAGGGTTTTCCCTTATAACAGCCAAAGAATGCTTGATACGTTTAAAACAAATCATTTGATACTATTATAAGTGCATAGTGCATAAAACAACTTCAAATCATAAGTATCAATCATAGGCGGCATGAGCGCCCCATCCCACTATGTCGCCATATATAGGTTATACAATCCAAATCGCAAAGTCACGTATTTGGAAATTGGGTTTCCATCTATGAACCGAGGCAAAAGATAGTCCTCAACCGATTCGAGACAATCTAGCCCATGTCTCCGGAACAGCCGCAACTGCCCCTTGGATCGTCAGGGCCGGTCCACCGATGTGGATTATAGTGCCTGAACAATACGTCTCTCCGCCCTTTGGGGCGTAAGTCTGGTCCGTCAGCCGACCAGAATGCATTCGGCCGAAACCGATATAACCGAGGCGCCTCGCAACAGCAACAACCACATAAGTCAAACTCGTCAGGGCGTGTAAAACCACTGACGCCACTTCTAGCTAGAAAGAAACGCAAGTCCTCCCTGAGGTCCGTCTCCCGTTTTTGGTTCATACCGGGTGTGAAACACGCGAGGTAAACGTTACACAAAGCTACGCCACAAAGGTCGTGCTTTGATCATCACCACAAGACTTTGCTTTTCAACAGAAGCCTTGATCATTTGCATCTTAGCATGCCACACAGGCAAACCACTCTATGCAACCGATATCAGTCACACAGAATGAAATCCAATGTCAGACACACAGTCCATTTACAAGTCCGTTCTGGGCCTGAACGAAACCGGAGGCACCTAGTACCCCGCATATCCATCGATCTCCAAGTACGTCTGGACGATCACTAACTGTTTCCATCTTCTTGGGTGTACAGCCCAATCAAGATCATCAGTTATCACCCAAACGACGTGAAGACCTCCGGTCTTCGACCATCGTCTTCATCTTCGACTTATCGTCGTATCAGTTACTCAGAATGGGATAAACCCGGTCTTTCCGAATAACTCGCGTATATTTTAAATAAGTGTTACACAAACACAACATACGCCTCATTCCAATTCATTAGTCACTAACCGTAAATTAATCAAGAGAATAATTCCCCAAATATTAACCCCGAAGGCCGAAACCAACATCAGATCAATATCCAGAAAACCATTCTGCTTGGCTAACCGACAGTTAGTTTCTAAATTTCACATTCAAATCTAATTAAAGATTTAACTATCGCCTAGAGCAAAACTGGTGATACTCCATTCTCGATCTTTTCAATCTAATTAAAGATTCATTAAAACTCCACTTAGTTTTAATTTTTGACTGGGTTAAAGAATCAGTGTCATTTAAAAACACGGTTCACGATAAACCCAAAATCACATTCATTAATTATCGGGTTAAAGAACAAGTGTTATTTAAAACACTGTTCACGATAAACCCAAAAATCAATACCAATTCAATTCCAATTAAATATCATTTAATTGGTACACTTCATTAAATCTAAATAAAAAGATTTAATCTTTTCTCAACTGGGTTCCAGAACAGTGTTAGTGAAGACACCATTCACGACAAACCCAAATCACATTCGATTAATTATCGGGTTAAAGAACAAATGTTATTTAAAACACTGTTCACGATAAACCCAAAAATCAATATCAATTCAATTCCAATTAAATATTATTTAATTGGTACACTTCATTAAATCTAAATAAAAAGATTCAATCTTTTCTCAACTGGGTTCAAGAACAGTGTTAGTGAAGACACTACTCACGACAAACCCAAATCACATTCGATATTCAATACAAGGCTCTGAATAGAAAATATATCGGCTTATATTGAATATCGAATTCTACGACTAACAAATGTCGTATTGGAAATAACGATACAAATATATATCTTTCAAATTTCCATAACAACACCTGTAATATCACGAATTCCAACATCGAAATATTCCGAAGACAATTTCGATTCAAATCCACTCCAATGCAATCATTGGAAATTTTGGTTATTTTCAAAACCATTTCAAATTCAATTTATTTATTTAAAAATAAATAGAATTATAATTCTAGTTCAAAACTAGTTCATTTCGATAAAAATCTATTTTTATCTTTTCAAATATGGAGTTTTTCATCCCAAACTTTCACAAATCATTTCTTATGATTTTACACAAATTATTACTATTTTTAATAATTTTATCAAGGCCCGTACAGTCGATTTCCAACAACGGCCATCGAACTGCACTTACAGCGACCTTTTTCGAATTTGATTTGGACGTATCTCCAAATCCAACCGTTAGATTTCAAATTTCTAACATTCGTTAGAAAGCTCTTTTCGATACGAACCCAACGGTTCCGGTTTTAGGAGAATCCGACGGTCGGATCTCCCGTAATATCCGTTTGAAATAAATGGTCGAAATTCGCGAACTGCCGCGGCGCGGCGCGTTCTATTCAGGCCATTATATTATATATATAATATATATAATATATATTTCGTCGATTTCTATTTAAAACGAATTATATAAATAGTTTTGAATTCGTTTCAAAAGCAATTTCAACTTCCTTTTCAATTCAAATCAAAATTGAATTCTTCTTTATAAATTCGTTTCAAAATTCATTCCTATTCAATTCAAATTTCAATTCAATTTGAATTCATTTCAATTCGTTTTCAATTCAATTCATTTCGAAATCGTTTTCAATTCAATTCATTTCGAAATCGTTTTCAATTCATTTCGAAATCGTTTTCAATTCATTTCGAAATCGTTTTCAATTCATTTCGAAATCGTTTTCAATTCAATTCATTTCGAAATCGTTTTCAATTCATTTCGAAATCGTTTTCAATTCAATTCATTTCGAAATCGTTTTCTATTCAATTCATTTCGAAATCGTTTTCAATTCATTTCGAAATCGTTTTCAATTCATTTCGAAATCGTTTTCAATTCAATTCAAAATATTCGATTTCGAAATCACTATTCAATATTCATTTTTAAGATGAATAAAATCGATATAAATATCGTTCACGTCAAAATGGCGTCAATCTAATCAACACGGCTTCATAAATTTCTAATTTCAAATATTCTATTTCAAATATCTCTTTTTCAAAATAGTTGTTATTATCAAAATATTTCGTTCAACACATGACCAATCTCAATGAATGAGTACTGTCAACACATGAACTTTTATTTTATAATATTCTTTATTTTTCAAATTGGAATGAGGCCCAATCAATCACCATATAAAGTTAATTATATGGATTTTCATACAACACATGTATATAATAACATTGAAAATAATCAACCATCAACCAAAGTGCACAACACTGTAAAAGCATCAAATATAGATATTCAACGCTTATAACAGCCTGTCAATCAATCGATCGACATATTTAATCAATCAGGATGAGTGAACTGCAAATTTCATCCCAACACCCGTGTGGGGTTTCAAACAATCAAACAAATATTTTATTCGTGCAGTTGGGCGATGTGTAAAATTTATCGTCCCAATCAATGTCATTCAAATAGGTGTACATAAACAAACCGTCTGGTTTGTAAATGAATATTCTATTTTATTCACTTCACGTTAAAAATTATATTTTTAACGATAAAACATTTTATTCCAACATATGAATTTCTATTCAGTTCATTCTTTAAATAAAATGATATTTTTATTTTTCTAACACATTTTAGAAAATTTCGGCGGCATAACGGCACGATACTAGAAACGGGACGAGGCCTGGCCTTATCCCCGGTCTAGTGAAGGCCCACGCCATTCACACATCAATTAAATCAATTTCATCTCACCAAACAATTCAATTCAAACAAATAACTCAACTAATCTATGCAACCAAACAAACAAGTCCATGGTCTGTGGACGATTGTGTCGGGTGCTACTAAGCACCGTCTGCATCCTAGTATATATATATATAACTAGAAAAATAAATTGAAAGGTGAGAAATTCTCACATATAGCTATCCTAGCTCCCCGGCACTTCATTTGCAGAAGTCTTCGTCGTTTCGCCTTTTTGTCACCTTCGTTGTCCGCTTTCACTACATATGTAAAAATCGAGTTTTTAGTTCGCTATTCAATATATAAAAATCGAATTTTTTATTTCGATGTTCAATATATAAAAACTATATCTTTCTATCGAAGTTCAATATATAAAAACTATATCTTTCTATCGAAGTTCAATATATAAAAACTATATCTTTCTTTCGAAGATATCGTCTTTCCACATTTTAAAAATCTAACTTTTTTGCATTTTAAAAATCTGTTTATAATCATTTTAAAAATATGTCTTTAACATTTTTTAAAAAAAACTGTTTTAAACATTTCAAAAAAAACTGTTTTAAACATAAAAAAAACTGTTTCTAACATTTCAAAAAAAACTGTTTTAAACATTTCAAAAAAAACTGTTTCTAACATTTCAAAAAAAACTGTTTTAAACATTTCAAAAAAAACTGTTTTTAACATTTAAAAAAACTGTTTTAAACATTAAAAAAAAACTGCTTTAAACATTTAAAAAAACTGTTTTTAACATTTAAAAAAAACTGTTTTTAACATTTCAAAAAAAACTGTTTTAAACATTTAAAAAAACTGTTTTTAACATTTAAAAAAAACTGTTTTAAACATTTCAAAAAAAAACTGTTTTAAACATTTCAAAAAAAACTGTTTTAAACATTTAAAAAAACTGTTTTTAACATTTAAAAAAACTGTTTTAAACATTTCAAAAAAAAAACTGTTTTAAACATTTCAAAAAAAACTGTTTTAAACATTTAAAAAAACTGTTTTAAACATTTCAAAAAAAAAACTGTTTTAAACATTTCAAAAAAAACTGTTTTAAACATTTAAAAAAACTGTTTTAAACATTTCAAAAAAAAACTGTTTTAAACGAAAATAAATAAATAAAACAAAACTTACAGGGGGCGCTGGTCATAGGCGGTGGCGGCGGGTTGTGATGCTCAGGGCGCGGCTAGGGTTTGTGGATTGGGGGTCTCGGGGTTCCTTGAACAGAGCTCGGTGGAGAGGAGAGGGAGGGGAGGAGAGGCGTTAGCGTGGAGCAGGGCTCGTGGGGGGTGGCGCTGCCACGATGGGCGGCGGATCGGTGATTGGGGGGGGCTTCGATCCGTTCTTCTTCTTTTTTTTTTTTTTTTTCCTTTTTCGATTTCTGTTTACACGGGGGGGGGGCCTGGTAGTTAAGGGAGAAAGGTTTTTTTCTTTTTTTTTTTTTTTTTTATTTTCTATTTTGGCCAAAAAGTTGACTTTCACCTACGACCTCGAAACGAGGCCCACCGCCTGTCATCCATAGCGTTTCACCCCCATTCCGAACTCAATGGGATATGTACCGCAAGCTGATTCGATCGTTACAATCAGTTTCCTTTTGAATTTTCATTTAAATCACTATATTGAATTTTAAACGCACATTTCAAATTACCGGGGTCACATACTAACTAGAAAAATTCCAGAAAACTATTTTCTAGCTTCGTATTGACGATACGGTCCTAACAAAACTAGTTTCATCGAATTCTGAGACCGTTAGAAAAATGGCCAATTTCCAGTCGATTAAAATCAACTGAAATGGTCAAAACACGTTTTCCTTTGCCACGCTCACATATTGATTCGAAAAATTATGAAATTTGGAATCTAGCAATAATTCGACATCACGGACCCAACAAAACTGGTTTCGTCGAAATCCGAGGTCGTTCGCAAAATGTCCATTTTTAAGGGCCTGAATTCCATAGCGACTATTCAGAATTTTCAACTGGACATATCTTTTGATTCCCGATATGAAATCTTGATTTTTCGGATTCGTTGGAAAGATATTCACTATTAGATTCCATTATTTTTGGTTTCACTAAAATCCGGATTGTTTTGCACCCGGTACATTCAATTGAAGTTTGAAATCGAATTATCGAACTACCGCGCCATTTTCAATTCTATTTATAATTATATATAAATATTTATATTCCAACGACGACGCGTATAATATATACGTTCGAATTATATTCAAAATAAATTTCTCGCCGATATTATTTAAAATAATTCATTTTAAATAATCCAAACTCGCTATAATTCACAAAATAAAAATTTTAAACTGGCCCAGATTTTCCGGGTTGTTACATTGGAACTATGTCCAAATCAAATTTGGAAAAGGTCGTTGTAAATGCAGTTCGATGGTCGTTTATGGAATTCGACTGTATGGGCCTTGATAAAATTATTAAAAATATCAATAATTAGTGCAAAATCATAAGAAATGATTTGGAAGGAATTGGGATGAAAAATTCCATATTTGAAAAGATAAAAATAGATTTTTATCAAAATGAACTAGTTATGAACTAGAATTATAATCCAATTATTTTTAAATAAATAAATTGGATTTGAAATTGTTTTAAAAATAACCAAAATTTCCAATATATGGATTGGAATGGATTTGAATCGAAATTATCTTCAAAATATTTAGATATTGGGTTCCGTGATTATACGGACATTGTGGAGGAATTTGGAAGAGATATATATCGTTATTCTAATACGATGTTTGTTGAGTTCAGAATTTGATATTGAATATAAGCTGATATATTTTCTGTTCAGAGCCTTGTATTTATTATCAAATGGGATTTTGGGTTTGTCACGAACGGTGTCTTCACTAACACTGTTCTTAAACCCAATGGAGTTAAGGAAAATAGAAACTAACTGGAGGTTACTAAGTTGAATGGTTTCCTGGGTATTGATCTGATGTTGGTTTTGGCCTTCGGGATAAATACTTTGGGAATTGTTCTCTTGCTAATTTACGGTTAGAGACTGATGGAATGGTGTCTTCATTAACACTGTTCTGATACCCCATGTGAAAAGAATAAGTCTTTTAACTAAGATTTAAAGAAGAATTACCAATTAATGAACATTTAATTGGAATTGTAAATCGGGTTTATCGTGAACTGTGTTTTAACAACATGTGTTCTTTAACCCGATTTGTAGTGAAATGTGATTTGAAATTTATAAATCTTTATTTGAAGATTTAATAGAATTTCCAAAGTAAAGTTCTCCAGTTTAATAATATGAACTGGAATGAAATGGGATTCGATTTGATAATAATCGAAATGAACTTCTATGGAGGAAGACTGATAATATATATGGAATTTAAAAGGCTTTGTCGTTATTCCATTTATAATTTTAGTCGGATACTGAAATTGATATCGATTATATATTGGTTTGTTTTTCCGTGAAAATTCCATAATTAATGGAATGTGGTTTTGGGTTTATCCTGAACTGTGTTTTAAATGACATTAGTTCTTTAACCCATTTAAAGACAGGATTTACTTCCTGAATTGGAAAAATCATTAAGTAATGATTGTTGGAAATTAAAACTGAATTAGAGTTTTAATGAATCTTTTAATAGATTGAAAGTTGAATTTGATAACTAAAATCATCAAATTCGAGAAATGATCGAGAATGGTGTTTTACTCCAGGCAATAGTTAAATCTTTAATTAAATTTGAACATGAAATGGCAATTGAATTTACTGATAACTCTATGGTGTTAGGTATGAAGTATTACCGGTTTTACTTCATAGGATGAATAGGTTGGGATTGGGAAATTAAACAAACGATTACGTCGGTAAGGTTCGCTAATACCGACTAGTTTGGATAAACCATAATTTGGTCTGAATTGATATCCACAGGAAGATTAAAGAATAAATTTAAAGAATTTATCCTTGATAAAATTAATGGGTAGCTTTCCCAAAGTATAAGAATATTTGAATAAAAGAATATTCTTGATTGGAATGAGACGTATGTTGTGTTTGTGTAACACTTGTTTATAGAATACGCGAGTTATTCAGAAAGACCGGGTTTATCCCATTCTGAATAACTGATACGACGATAAGTCAAAGATGAAGATGGTGGTTGAAGACCAGAGGTCTTTACATCGTTTGGATGATTACTGATGTTTGATTGGGTTGTACACCCAAGATGAGGTAATAAGTGGTGATCGTCCATACGTACTTGGAGATCGACGGATATGCAAGGGCCTCTCTCCTGTATTGGACATAAGGGACGAGGAATAAGGTGCCTTCGGTTTCGTTCAGACCCAGAACGAACTTGTAAATGGATTGTGTGTCTGACATTGGATTTTATTCTGTGCTGATTGATCTCTATTAAATATACATCTGCCTGGTGAAGGATAATTTATTCTCTTACTTCACCCTTCTTTGAGACGTATAGGATCAAAGGTTGTATATCGATAGACATCAGTCGCATGGAGTGAATTGCCTGAGTGGCAAAGGATCAAGGCTTCTGTTAAAAAACAGAGTCTTGTGGTTGATGATCAAAGCACGGCTTTAATATAGCATAGCTTTGTGTGTAGTGTTAATTCGCGAGCCTCGCACCTAGGTGTGAACCAGAAACGGGAGAGGACATCAAGGAGGGCATGCGTCTCCTTCTAGCTAGGAGTGGTGTCTGGGTTTTGCACGCCTAGGAGTTTTACTTATGTGGATGATGGATAGCGAGGCGCCTCAGTTATATCGGCCTCTACGGAGCCGATGGACGGTATGGTCTTTATACAGACCAATTTTACGCCCCATAAGGCGGGGAAACGTAGTGTTCAGGCATTTTAATCCACTCCATGTGGACCGGCCCTGACGATCCAAGGTGCAGTTGCGGCTGTTCCTGAGGCTCGGGGTAGACAGTCTCGAAACGGTAAGGACGATCCCTTGCCTTGGTTCACAAATGGGAATCCAACTTCCAATACGGGACAATTGCAGTTTTGATTGTAGAGCCTAGTATTGGCGACATGATATATGGTACCCATGCCATCTAGGATTGATACATTTATATTTGAAATTGTTTTATACACTATGCACTTATAATAGTATCAAATGATTTGTTTTAACGTACCAAGCATGTTGGGCTATTATAAGGGAAAACCCTATCCTCCGGCTTGCGTTGCATTGTGTAATGGGACCTAGGTCTTGTAATAGCTTCATTTTTTCAAAAAGTATTGCGATGTTTTGTTATATGCACTGGTATTCTTGAAAGGAAACCCGTTCCGTGTTATACGGCGTGGTCCCTTGATATATCTAATTTTAAAGTAAAGTTTTAAATAACTGTTTTAGTTCTCACACCAGTCACATGACTGATCTGGAGTTTATTGTTTTAACATAAACTCTGGGAGCCCCTATTTTCCACACGGGCAGCTAGTAGTTTTGGTTTTACAGATTTATATTCATAGGATCCTGGTTTACAGCTGGAATGATATTCGGAAAGCTCTGTACCCGTATATTCCTTTCAGTTGTGGTTTGTATTATTTTCCGCTGCATTGTAATTTGTAAATCTTTGATATTTATCAAATGTATAATATTTATTCATACTCTGTATATTCTTGTACTCAGATGGAAATTGTTGTAGTAAGCAATGAAATGTTCTTCTATTTATGTTCTGGTTTGTCGTGTTCTCAACTCAATCCGGACTTTCCTTTACGGGGAAGTTCGGGTCGTCTCATTTGGTATCGGAGCTTTGGTTTACATAGCTCAAGAACAAGACACGTTAGAACCAAAAGAAAGAAATCATCGTAGATTGGATTAGTAATATCCAATGAGAATGGCTCGTTAGAGATGGGATCAGTAGTATCCTAGAATGAGTGTGAAGATTATTGTTTTAAAATAAAAAATAAAAAACGAAATTTGTTTTGAAAATTTAAACATTATTCGACGTATTTGAATATTTATTTGTATTGAATTTGGACAATCCAATATCTAAAGATTTTGCATATACACCTTGCAAACGTATACTCGAAGTTTTAGTATACTGGGTAGATATAGAATCGCACTCTAGTCGCTCAGGGATAATTCTGGTGATGTCCGGACATCATCAGTATTTGTGTTCGAGTTTCGAAAGTGGGATTTCTATATATTTCCAATTGACTGGTGTGAGAACCAAAACTAGATAGGGTTTATTGTTTGTAAATTGGCATCAAAAGTATGATTTTTGACTATGTATCAAAGTTATGAATTTTAAAATTTAATCAACTAATTGATAGCTGATTGTTGATTGTGTTGTTTGATTATTCATTAAATCAACATGCGAATTAAAGGCAAATTTAGCCAAATTGTGTCAAATATTGAACTAAATTAAAATTTTATTGAAATTGCATATGTATACATGCATATACGTTGAACAGGTAAATGGATTTTCTATTGAGTAAAGAATTTATTTGCATGCCCGACATATAGGTAAGCCTTAATGAGTTGGATGCGCAATTTTATTTATTATACAAACTACTGTGAATGCCATTAGATGCGGATGTTGGTTGTTCTGTATGAGATTATAAACATTACCATAAGATAGTAACAATTAATTTTGAACTACACTACATGGCATACTACGTAAAGATAGCATACTCTATCATATGCCACATAAGCATTTGGGATTTATGTGACGAGGTTGAAGATTTACCACACAAGCGAGCAGCTTGTATGGCGATGAATGTATTTCAGGTTGAACCGAAGACTGATATGGACTATATAAAATGTAACAGTAAATTGCCAGATTAATAAAAAAACCCACACGGGTCTGGAGTTGACAATAATCGCATCTCACTAGTCATTAAGGCACAAAAACAATTTATAGGGTGATGAGAATTTATTCTCTGGAGTTATGATATATACACACTCCCCTGTGGACACCGGAATATATCACTATAAATATGTGTATGCTTTTTAGGATTTATTGGGTGCCTAATATGGCCCAATAAATTTTCAAACCCCTCCCCATACAAAGGAGGTTATGGCGAATTTTTTTGAAAATTTAGGGTGTTAGCCAAATTTTTGAAAATTTTGAAAATTCTTAGAAACTGAAAAGTTGAAGAATGAAAGTTGAGTTGATTAGTAAAACAACTTTCAGCTCCGTTCCTTTTCGAGGACGAAAAGATTTTAAGTGGGGGAGATTGTAACAACCTGGAAAATCTGAACCAATTTAAAAATTTTATTTTGGCAATTCTAATGAATTTTGAATATTTAAAATGAATTCTTTTAAATAAAAACGATGGAAAATTTATTTTCGACGATGTCAAAATGAATAATTTTATTTTAATTATAGAAGTAACTGGAAATGATGCATTAGTTTGAAAATTCGATTTCAAATTTCAAATGAATGTACAGGATTCAAAATAAACCGGATTTTAGCAAAACTAGAAATATTTGAATCTGTTTGAAAATATCTTTCCAACGAACCCGAAAAATCCAAATTTCATAGCTCCACCATCACCGCCGGTATGGGCGAACTCGCTGCCCTCCCCTAACCGGAAATGACCTGCGAACAGTCATGTTTTGGAGCCCAAAATCGCCTCCGTTTCGTTATGAAAATCAATCATAACCTTATTGATTTGTAGATGACGAAAGCCTCTTTGATTTTCACTCTGGAACGATGTATTAATTCTCAATGGATTTAGATATTTTAAGGATTAAAACTGGGACAGTTTCGGTCATAGAAAAGGAGGATAGCGGCTGTTGATATTGGGGTCCTACGGTTTAAGTATTTTTAGGGTTATTTATAATATAATATTATTTAGTTCATTAATTCACAAAAAAGCCCGTTAATTTCAAATAACTCCAAATCCATCCCAGCGAATGTTGCACTAGCCAAATACCCATATTCTAGACACAATGGACTAGGTCTCATCATCCCATTCGATCGTTTCAGCTCATTTTTCTTTAATTTAAAATATAAAACATTTAATTATTAAATTTGATCGTACATTTCAATTTACTGGGGCCACATACTGATTCCAAAAATTCCCAAAAAATAAATCTAGCTATGTTTTGATGATACGGTCCTAACAAAATTAATTTCGTCGAATTTGGAGATCATTTGAAAAATGGCCATTTTCTAGTTGATCCAATTTGACTAAAATTGAGAAACACGTTTTCTTCTGCCACGCTCACATATTAATTCCAAAAATTATGAAAATTGGAATCTTGCAATAATTTGACATTCCGGATCCAACCAAAGTTGTTTCGTCGAAAACGAAGGTCTTTTACAAAATGGCTATTTATAAGGGCTATATATTATATTAAATTCCATAGCAACAATTCTGAATATTAAACTGGTCATAACTTTTTCTTCCCGCTATGAAATCTGGATTTTTCATATTCGTTGGAAAGATATTTTCAAACAGATTTAAATGTTTTTGGTTTTACTGAAATCCGATTTACTTTGAGTCTTGTAAACTCAATTGAAATTTGAAATCGAATTTTCAAACTACCTGCCATTTCAGGATCGTTTTATAATTAAAATAAATTTATATTTTCTAACTTTGATTTAAAAAAAAAATAGTCGTTATTATTTAAAATAAATCATTTTCAATAATAAAAATCCATTAAAATTACTAAAATAAAAAAATTTAATTGGTTCAGAATTTCCGGGTTCTTACAATCATCTTCACTACTCGAGTCAGAATCATTTGTTGTTTCTTTCAGTGCAATAAATTTCTTTTAGTTGATCTATTTTCTTTTCTGTAATTGGACTTCATAAGACATCAAATTTCCAATTAACTCTTCAAACTTCGTTTCATTGACATCACTGGATTCTTCAATAGCCAAAATCTTCTAACCCCATTCTGAAGTTAATGAATTTAATATTTTTCTGACTTGATCTGATTCGAAATAAGTTTTTCCAAGTGTTGTTAACGAATGCACTATCTTTTGAAATCTGCAATACATATCTGAAATAGACTCATTCTCGTTCATTTTAAATAATTCAAATTGATTAACTAACATGCCTATCTTAGTCTGTTTAAATTTACTAGTTCCTTTATGAGTAACTTGTAAAGTTCTCCAGAATTCATAAGCAGTTTTACATACTGATACTCTATTAAACTCATTCCTATCTAATGAACAGAATAACATACTCATAGCTTTAGAATTGCTTTGTGCAACAACCTTTTGTTCATTTGTCCACTGTGCAAATGCAGTTGTGGATTCAACATATTCATTTTGAGTACTATTCCATGTGTCTAAACCTACTGTCTGTAAATAATTTTCATTCTACATGCCCAATATGAATAATTACTACCATTAAACAATGGTGGTCTAACAGTGGATTGACCCTCTATAAAAGAACTATTATTGCGACCAATGTTGGTTGCCATTATCGCTATTTTCAAAAATCAGATTATGAACTTTTTTGAAAAAACTTTCTCTGATACCATTTGTTAGGGGATGCGGAATGGATCGTTATGGCAAAACAAACATTAGAGCGGGGTGAATAGTGTTTGTGAGAATTTAAACAAAATCTAAAACTTATGTGAAGTACGAGATGAATCAAACACCACAGACACAATCACAGACAAAATAAACAGAAATAAAAATTAGAAAAGGAAAGAAAACACATCGGATTTTGTACTGGTTCGGATTGCTCCTACGTCCAGTTCAATACAACTATGGATTATGTAGAGTTTTATTATTATATCAAAATCCAATTACAACCTCCTTGATTTCACGGCTACAAGGAATACAACCAATTCCAACCTCCTTGATTTCATGGCTACAAGGGATACCACCGATTCTAACCTCCTCGATTTCACGGCTACAAGGGATACCACCGATTCCTCTTTTACTCAACCCAAACAATTAAAAACAGACCTATAACTCTTCAGTAGCACTTAATTTAGAGAGAGATGAGAAGAAAGTGTAGAGAGAAGAAGTTTGATCAAAACAGAATTGAATTCAGCAGAGTATAAGTGTAGAAATCATAAATATGATTAAGAATGATTATATAATGAAAGAGGATGAAAATGGAGAAGAAGAGATATTTAAAATTTTGGTTTTAACCTCTTTTTATAGAATGTGAAAGGTTGCAACGATTTTGAATCGTTTCAAATAGTGAAATGACACTTCCTTTCAAAATTGAAAAAGTGACAGTTATATCTCGACATGGTGTTTTTGGTATGTCGACATACCCTAGTGTAGTTTTGTAATTTAAAGCATTTTTCAATTGTTTTGAAATTAATATAATTCTGGAAATTCTTAAGTAAAAATCTAATGTTGAAAATTAATATTATATAGTACAAAAACATATGAAAACATAAATTTAAACTATATAAATATATTTATAAAATTATAACATTATAAGGTTTTAAAATATATAAATGTATAAAGTATAATATAAAATTTAAGTTTGAAAAACAAAGAAGAATAAGAAAAGATAAAAATAAAATAGAGGGGATAGAGAATAGAATTGAAATTCAAAATTTGAAAATTTGAATTTGAATTTGAATTTGAATCTGGAGTGCTGTTTAGAGTCTTACAAAGTCTAGACTCTATAACTACATTAATCTTGAACTCTTGAAATCTTAAATACTCATGAGTCTTGAAATTTCTTTGATCTTTGAATCTCTATTATCTTTAAAACCTTACAGTCTTCAGTGATATTTCCTGTATATAATTCCATTCTCCAACAAAGGGTTGCGCTTTTCTTTCAATCATTTGGATTAATTTAATTCCGTTCTTTCCCTACCACTCGATCAAGCTAATTTCATTTTCTTATATCCTTGGTTCCATAGCTTTAAATGAATTTCTTTAAACACAAACAACATTTTACGCTTTCTACCTCCTTGATTATTTTACTACTTAAAAATTCACAAAATCATGAAATAGTACACATTTCTCTAAATTCATCGTGACTAAATCATTATAAAATTGCACTAAAATTTCAACTTTTAGTATGCAAAATCTTTATGCATTATTTTTCATTTTACATATTAATATTCAAGTGTTTCTATTTCTAGGTTTTTGTCATTTAGATATTTAAGCTGCCCTAATCATACATTTATTTTATTATATTATATATAGAAAAGAGAATATGAGATCATTGGTATTCTTTGCTTCTTAGTCAATCTCAACTCACCTCCTAATATCTTTGGGAAAATCATTAGCTCCTCTAGTTATAGAATAAGTATTTTCATAGTTATTCTATTTTAAAAATCGAGAATCGCTCTTTCCCTTTAGTTATTTGGATTAATTTAATTTAATTCTATTATTTCTCCACCACTCAATCAAACTAATTTCATTTTCTTGTGTCCTTGCTTCCACAGCTTCAAATACATTTCACCATACACTAACAATATTTTATGACTAACTAATTATACTGTGCACTAAAATCTCAACTTTTATTGTGAAAAATATATAAGCCTTTATTCCATCTTACATAAGTGTAATGAACCAACAAATTCCCGATTCTGATTATCAACACAAATACCATATCAACTAACGAAGCACCGGAAATTACTGGATCATTTATAGAAAGAAGTTAGAGGGTGAGAAATAGAAAGAAAGAAAACTTAGAATAGAAGAAAAAAAGAATATAATAACACGGAAACAGAGTAGACACAATCTCACAGCAGAACAAATAAAATAAATTACTTAACATAACCTTTGAATTACAAATTGTAACTACATATACATAACATAATCAGTACAATATATACAACACAGTGAAAATAAACAGTTGTGATCTAGTGCTGAAGCCTCCTGCTCTAAGCTCCTCAAAGTGTATCTGTAAAATCCCGATTACTTGACTGTTTGTACAAATTTGGGCACCCAAGAGTTTAGGGTAAAACAAAACAAAATAATCTCCAGGTCAGTTGATTGACATTGAAAAGTGTTTATTTTATGACTCTTGTGCTTTATCTTTTGTAAATAAATAAATGATACTTTGGGTATTTTTTATGTGTTTTTACAGATTTCAAGCGTTGCCTCCTTCAATTCAAATTAAAGGCCAACTACAAGAAAGAGCTACTTCCTCACATCAAATTCATTTCAATTGCAAAAGAAGTAGTAGCTCACTGGTAAAGGCATAGGAATTGGTGCTGAGAGACCCGAGTTCGAACCCCGTCGAGCTCACTTTTTGCCAAAGAACAGAACGCGTTCACACTGGCCCTTTGCTTTGAGGAACATTTGGATTAGTGTTATGTTATATATATACATACACATATTCATGTGTATGTATGATGTGCACCAATTAACATTTCAGCAATAGCCATATTCTTATCATGGAATTAAAATCAAATCATTCAATTTCAATTAGAAGAATTTCTGATTGAATTGTTGCCAAGAAGAAAAATCAATTTTGAAGATTTTATCTTATATTGCCTTTGGAGTCTGATAAGCGTCCTTGTTTGGAAGAATTAATTGCAATCTTTTATCAATCAATTAGCCACATGGGAGAATTGAAAGATATGGAAAATATTTACCATGATATGCCCAGATTTTCTCCAATCAAGTTAGTCAAGGAAGGCAAGAGATAATCATGAATGAGGAGGCCCATTTATTCACAGACCTAATTAGGGTTTTGCCATTCTCATCTATAAATATGTGTTGTAACCATTGTAAAAAGGATTCATTTCTTCTGTACTCTCTTTTAGTTTTAATAAAGCTTTCTTTTCTTTAGTTCCTGCATTTTATTTTCGTGGCAAATTGTGTTGTCTAGTCAATTAGATTTGCTAGAACACAATTTGCTATTGCTTCTATTTTTCTTACTAGTGATTGACCGTCTGATTAGATTCAGCGGTAATCCTAGTTTTTATTTTCAGTTGTTGATTTCTTTTCTGCAATTTTATTTCCAGTGTTCTATTTTATTTTAATCATTGAATTTATTACAGATCCGATTAGATTCGAATCTGTAGTGAATTTAATTGCATCTTTTATTCGTAGTTTCAGTTTTTATTTTGCTTTGCGAAAAAAATCAACCTCTAAGCTTTGTCTAACTCGCCCAAGAGATTAGATAAATAATTGATTTAATTCACCTCCCTGTGTTCGCCTGTATGCTTGCAGAATTTATTACAAATGGCGCGCTTTTCTAATTCATAGACTAGCGTCGATCATCAGTCATGAGACTGGTGTGAGTAAACTCCAACCATATGATTTAGCTTTTAAAATCCTTTTAAAAAAAGGATAATCGTATGACCAATCCACGCATAAACATGAATGGTTTTTACCTTACGATAACCCAAAATATTCTTTGTATCAACACTATTCTAGTACTGTAATAGTGTCTAATCAAATCAATAGAAATCTAGCGGAACGCTTACATTTCACGCTCCGCATACATAGTATACAATCAAAACTGCGGGCGCTTATTGGGTAATGGATTTCCAACTATGACAAGGTATGAGACCACCTTTTGATAGTATATCTCTAGAGAGGAATGCATAGGGTTCAACAGGGACATCTTGTAACCTAGGCCACACATGACCGACCACTCATTTCGTTGATTGTACCAAATTTATTATCACCAACGGTTGGGATAAGCAACCATTACCGAAATCATACAGCAACATTAGAATAAAGAAGCAAACAGATTTTCTCTAGATAAGGTGACAATACACCCTAATGGTAGCGACCCACTTAGCCATGTTTCTTGCCCGATTTTTGTCATTTTCCGGTTGTGAGGCTTGAGGCCATACTTGCCTTTTTAACACCATCGCATCATTCACTTTGAATGCCACAACGTCAAACCCCGGCAAACCATTTATTAATTTCCCAAAAATATTACGGGCATAAAGCTAAGAGAGTAGAATTCCTCTGCCATCAATGTAAATACGTTTGAAGAGAACAATGTAGATGATTTGTTGGCATACTTTGTTAGAAATTCGTCTATATAAATTGTTCTGGGACTGGACAAATCGAAGGCACTATCCCATCAATCCATATTAGGCAATTTCTACCTAGGATTAACATAACAGCCCTTGCACTTTACTCCATCTTAAATTATCTTCGGCATATTTGATCCGCAACGCTTATGACCATACAAAGCGATCTTCAGATAATAAACCTGATCTCAATCTCTACGTATTGACAACGGAAATATAAAATGGCCAAAACTTTTATAGTTTGCTATTTGACTATCAAAGGGAACAACCAATGATCATATTTCCAAATGGAAATTCTATGGATCAAGCATTGAGCAACACTGAGCCCCTTTAAATTAATTTCTTATTAATTTATCATTACCCAACTTCTCATTTCCCGCTTTCTATATTTATCCCCGGATATTTCTCAAAACTCGTTTGACTTCTCACAATTTTTGGAAAACATTCCCATATATCATAAACTATTTATTTTCTATATTACAAAAATAGCTATTAACATCAGAAAGCATTTCCATTTCTTATTCATGCATCATTATTCTTCCATAATCATTAGTCCCAAACCGTAAACTAGTAAGAGAAAAACTCCATAAGTAAAAAACCCGAAGGCCGAAACCAACATCAGATCGACACCCAGGAGGTCATTCAACTCGACTAATTTCCAGTAAGTTTCTAATTTCCTTAACTCCATTTCTTAACTTCTTATCAATAAAATTATTTCATTCCTATGCTTAGAAAACATCTCTAATTATATTTGGACAACTTTTCCAAAACTCGTTTACTTGGATTTAAACAAATGTTGTATAAAACATCATTAGGACCACTCAACCCATTAATCACTCATTAACTAACCATATCTCTAATCAATGCTCGTTACTAACCTTAATCATTCCTTAGTCAATAATGAAGTCAATCAAGTTGGGGTATAATTATCTCTCAGACCTTAACTAAACATAATTCTCAACTTCGAAATAGACAATGTTCATAATCCCAATTACTAGCAAAACATTTCTTATGCAACTCTCATATCCAATTTAAGAATCTACTTCTTTTACGGAAAACATTGATTATAACGATAGCTTTAAAATCCCTTCTTTCGAAATATTAAATCTTAAAATATAACTTTTATTCATTAATTTGAATAATTACTAATTAAATAATTAATTTAATAAATAACTAAATCTTGATTAAAACGAAAAGTAAATAGTACTTTCCTGAATTCGATATAATCGAATTTAAATATATAACTCTCTTTCGAGTCATCTCTATTCGATAACTCTCTTTCGAATCATCTCTATTTGATTAACGTTCCGAACTTCGGAATAAATTACCGTTTCAGGTTAACTCAGTTTCCATTTTCATTTAAATTCACCTTTGAAATATCACATCTGTAACAACCCGAGTTCTGACAGACCGAATTTTTTTCAAAAATCCAATATATCGAAACTCGAGTTGGGTGCTCTGGTATCCTGCAGAAAAAGATAGAGATAAAGAAACATGTCAGAACTCGTAAAGCATCTCACAGCAGAAGGAAATAAAGTATAATATATTCAAATATAGCCTTACCTTATTAACAATATTGCTAAACCAATATCCAAAGCTATACCATCTCTGTCATGAACCTAAACTGGAAGTATGTAATGAGGAGGGGGTCAGAACATAAGTTCTGTGTGACTGGACTTAGAATAAACTTCTGTATAATCCAACATATACCATTCAGTTACATTTTCTTGGTTATTAGGTTGTTAACAATGTTAGCTCTTTAAGCTATACTTATCCATCCATTAGTAGATTAACCTAATACAATGCATATGTAGTTACCCCCTACTCATGTCCTTTTTTCATGTGTACGCAGTCCCTTATCCAACTCGTGTCATCATGTCATATGTACGCAGTTCCTTATCCAATGTCGTACGTTGTACGGGCTTTCATGTATATATATATATATACATATATATATATATATATATATATATATTCTCACTAAGTCTACGTAAAACCACCATCCATGTGTTGCTTAAGCGTTTGGACTGCCAACCTAGGTCTTACTAGGTTCTGTTATTGAATACTACCTAGATCCAACTAGGGTTTACCATCGAGTGTTGCCTAGGTCCAACTAGGGTTTACTTTATCGAACGCTTCCTAGGTTCAACCAGGGTTTACGCTACCTAGGTCCAACTAGGGTTTATGCTACCTATCGAGCAATGCCCTCTAGTCTAGGACACACTACCCCGAGCAATATGCATTCCTAGACTTCATGTCCCAACATATCGTTAAACATGATAGATTTCTAGTTGCACATGTCCTCTATATGTGCGACCCGAGTCCCATGGCAGGGCAAATCAAGAAACACGGAACTCAGTCAGGAGCTTTAATTTATCTACCGATGCAGATGCTAAGGTCTGTTTTTACTGTGGCTATGGTCCCACTTGACCCCTCCTTCAACTAATGAAAGGCACCCATGAATATCAAGAATGAGAACTGTACGCGGGCCCTCTATGCCCCCACAAACCTATTAACCAACCTCGCTCATAACTAGATAGCAAGTATATGGTCTTTTGGGGTTCTCCGCCTTTCCTCTTTTCGTGCTCGACTTACTCAAGATGGTAGGTAGCCGATGACGTGCTATCACAGGGCCAATTGGTTATCGCCGACTCACGCTGGTCCATCCTAGTCTTTAGGTTGCCTTATTATTGCAACCAAGGCATACTCTTGGTTCTTCTTACGCAGACCTTAACCTCTGTGAGCCCAGGTGGATTATCTGCATTCTCACAGAGGGATACCAAGAGTATCCTCACGTCCCCTCGAAGCCGCGTGCTTCGTAACCCAGTCCGTTGGAGCCTTCTATATGATCAGATGGACGTACGCTACCCCTCGCGCCCTACGGCACCGTGATGATCTACCGAGTTTGGTTATTCATCCCCTATCGTACGGACTGGTCTAAGCGCCTTATCATTTCGTACTATCAAACCTTATGTCTAAACTTCTAATTATGCGCTTGCTTTGTCTTCTTAACTTGGTTATCCTCGTTTATGTTGTCCTTCAATTCTAATTACCAAGTTTCTCTTTAACTAAGGTTTATTACTTAGTCCTCTTCAACTAAGGTTTACTTACTTGGTTATCTTTACCGTTGCTTGCTTAGTTCTCTAAATAAGGTTCGTTACTTCGGTTGTCATTTTACTTAGTTTTCTAACTAAGGTTCATTACCCAGTTGCCATCATCATTATTTACTTAGTTCTCTAACTAAGATTCAACACTTGGTTAACTTCGTCTTTATTTACTTAGTTCTCTAACTAAGGTTCAACACTTGGTTGACTTTATCATTATTTACTTAGTTCACTAACTAAGGTTTACCAATGAACTCAAACATGACTTAAGTTTTCTTTATCAAATGATAGCGTATGGGTGCTTTCCCACCTTTTTAGCTTAGATTAACTTATTTCATAGTATAAGTCTCCCACCCTTCAAGTCTTGTATTACATCTTAAGTCATAATCTTCCCTTGTCCCAAGGACAAGTTTACCTATTGTTTAATTTTACATTACCGCAACACTGGTTTATAATAGGTAGTTATCATTCCCCATTACTGTGTTGGTTAAGTTTGTCCATATGTCAAGTTTTACTTAACCCTACCTTCCCGCTCATGCATTACTCGTATATTCCACAAATTTGGTTAAGTGTTGTCTTTCAGTTCATATTGACTTAACCCACCCACGCATCATGTCAAATTGGTTAAGTGTGGTTAACCTAACCTTACTAGCATGTGTCATTAGCATAAATTGATTATTAATGCACCAATCTCTCACATTAGACCTATTGTTGCGGTGGCTGGATGTGTCGGGCGGTTCCGGGCAGTCTTACACCACAACTCAATCTAACCTCGGGTTTAAGCGCGTTATGACTAACTTCTCACATTAGACCCTGTTGTTTGCGGCCACTGGATATGTCGAGCGGTTCCGGGCAGAATTACACTGCAACCTCATTCTAACCTCGAGTTAGTCATGTTTGATCTTTAGCCAATTAACAATTTTTATGAGAATGTTAAGCATCAATTTCTAGTTATGAGTTAGGTTTCATAATCACATAAGAGGTCTCATAATCGCATAAGCTAAATTTTATCCATTCCTTTATCAACTTAGGATTCTTACCTTTAGATTCGTTTTTCCCAAAACCCAAAATTTAAACTTATAGTTTAAAACATCAATCCTGCAATTATAGATTTGAAATAAATCACTTCTTCCCAATCCCATTCCATATTCAATAATTCCAATTAAATTTACACAATTTCAGGTTAACATTATAAATAGTTGCGCACTATTCAGCATAGATTCATGTTTCCAAAACATACCCAAAGATTCATTATTGAAATACGCTCCAAAATTTCCAATTCAAACTTTATTTCATTGAATAATCCCAATATACAATTGGCCAATTGTCCCAATATTTGCAATAATAATTGTTATGCCACAATCCCCAAATTACATATTATATTCCTCAATTGCATAAAATAAATTATGCCCCAATATTCCCATATTTCAATCGTACGTATGTATAATAAGATTTCGTCTAGGTTCAAGATAACCTAGATCCAAAAATAAAAAGGGGAAGGAGAATAAAAGGACAATTATTATAACATGAATCTTGAATGGAATTTATAACTAGGGAATGACGAACAATAATAATACTATTATGCAACAAATTTTTTGTAATTCCACTCACTGATTAAAGAACGGATCTTGAATTCTGGGATCTGATTTTCTGAATTTGAATCGCTACTCCTTTGATGTAAAATCCAATTCTTATTATCCAATTCGCGAACTCCAATTTGAAAGATCTAACTTTGATTATTGTCTAAAAAACTCTAATTTGATTTGATTTGATAGAGGCTAGGTTAGATTAGAGTTGAGTAGCATGGTGACCCCATTACTTTGATTAATGAATTTAGGGTTAGGTCTAGGTGTGTTTATACAGGTGCTCAAGACCTTATCGTACACACAACGTTGAGTCAGCATTGAACCCAGTTAAGGAAATAGTCCTGGTTCGCAGATGAATCTAGCCAAATCTTATCGTACATGCAGTGCTAAGTCAGCAATGGGTCCCGCAAGTTGTTTTGGCACAGAAATTTGAATTTCGAACTTTTGAATTTCTGGAATTTAATTAACTGTTTTATTCACATGAAATATTCTTGTATGTATACAATTCCTATAACGACCATTTTACGCGTATATATATACGCACAACTTTTGTTTTGTTTTCAAAATTCAAATGATGTTGCACCGTTATTTGATTCTTGCCATATTTCATTGACTGTAGCCTTATTGTAACAACCTGGAAAATCTGAGCCAGTTTAAAATTTTCAAATTGGCTATTTTAGTGGATTTTAAATATTTAAAATAAAATATTTTAAATAATAACGACGAAAAGTATGTTTGAATCGATGTTTGAAAATAAATATAATTATTTTAAATAATAAACCAGGCCTGAAATGGCGCAGCAGTTTCAAAATTTGAATTCAAACTTTGACTGATTGTACCGGGTGCAAAATAAAACAGATTTTGGTAAAACCAAAAATATTCAAATCTGTTAGTGAATATCTTTCTAACGAATCTGAAAAATCGAAGTTTCATAGCGGAAGTCAAAAGTTATGGCCAATGAATTTTCAGAAAGGTCGCTATAGAGAATATATCGCCCTTGAAAATAGACATTTTGCAAACGACCTCGGAATTTAACGAAACCACTTTCGTTGGATCCGGGATGTCAAATTATTGCTAGGTTTCAAATTTCAAAATTTTTGAAGTTAATATGTGAGCGTGGCAAAAGAAAATGTGTTTGGTGAATTTCTGTTAAATTGGATCGACCAGAAAATGGCCATTTTTCAAACAGTCTCAGAATTCGTTGAAACTAGTTTTGTTGGGACCGTATCATCAAAACATAGCTAGATTTATTTTTTGGGAATTTTTGGGATCAGTATTTGGCCCCGGCAAATTGAAATACACGTTCAAATCGAATATTGAATGTTTTATGTTTTAATTTGAAGGAAAACTGACTGAAACAGTCGAATGGGCCTGCGAAACATATCCCATTGTGTTCGGAATAGGGGTATTTAGCTAGGGCCGACAGTCGTTGGGTTCGAATTGGTGTTCGTTTACGAAAACCCTATTTTTCGAATTAATATAAATGACGGCCAATCAGATTTTTTATTAAAAAAATATATTAAAACCGCTTGTCTCTCCCCGATCAGCGAAACCGAAAGCGGAAAGGAGCTCCATCCTCCCCGACCAAATTCCGGCGAACAAGTTGAATCAGCCCCTGCCCCAGTTCAACTTTTTAAAGATCTCTTCCTTCTCTTCAAACCCATACCAGTGGCACCCCTCCTCGTCTCGTATTGCGTGCGAACAACCTCCCCGAAGTCGCCACCTTGAAACCGCCGCCACGCGCGCGCCTGACCACCGAACAAGATCGCACCTCCTTGCGCCAGAGCGCCTCTCGCCCCTCTCCGAGGTGGTATACTCCAATCGTGTCAATGTGCTACGGATTTGCAGAAAATCGCGGCCCTAGTTTTGAACAAACTGCTGAGAGGCACAGCCTATATTTATTTTAACTTGTTTCGACAAATAAAAGCGTTGCAAACTTATAAAAATCGTATCTTTTTGCTATATGGTTGAAATCCAGTGAAACAAGAGATAGTGGGACCGTGTGGACGTCTTCTACATTCGAGAAAAGACCGCAAATTTTTCTAAGCCTTCTGCTATTTTTGGTGGAGTGGAACCCAATGTGATATTTCTAATTTATAAACGATATGGAAAACAATGATGTATAAATTATATAGTCGAAGTATGAGTTAAATAAGCATTGTACACCTCATGTATAAGCATTGTATAAGTTGTATGTTCGATGTATAAGTTATATATGCGTTGTAAAAATTATATATGCGTTGAAATGATTGAAATGAAGTGAAATGAAATTGAAATATATTTATATACGAATATATATACTCCCCTCATCCACAGACCATGGACGATATTTATTGGTTGTGATATTGTTTGAATTATTGGTTTATGTGAAATTTAGTGAAAATCATGAATGATTGATTGTGGTTGAAAAATACCTGTTTGTGGTTGAAAATTATTTTTGATGAAACCACATAGGATTAGTTTGTGGAAAAGAAAAATAATCATGCTCGTCTACGTACGAATTAGATGCATGAAATCCCCATTGTCAAAAACCGCGAGGTTTTAAGGTAGAGCGAGGAGCCGTACTAGGGACGGTGCCGGTTTTAACTACCCTGTCGTTATGCTGCCGAAATTTTCAATAATACTCATGTGTTAGAATTATTTTCATGTGTTGAAAACTATATTCATGTGTTGGATAGAAATTCATGTGTTGAATGAAGTTCATGTGTTGAATAAATTCTTTGAAAGATAAAAATAACATTTTTATTATATATATAAAATATTAGTATTTTAAATAAATTGTTTTAACACAAAAAATAACATTTTTACCTTATGTATGAACTATATAAAATAATCATATTTTGAAATAAATTGTTTTACAATAAAAATCACATTTTTATTATATATATAAACTATAGAAAGGATTCATGTGTTGAATAAAGTACTAGAACGATAAAAATCATATTATTGTCGTGTGTGTTAAGTCGAAAACATTCATGTGTTGAATATATAGATTGAGCAATAAAATCTACATTTTTGTTGTGAAAATGAAGCGCTAAAAATATTCAAGTGTTGAATAAATATTTTGATGATAAAAATATCATTTTTATCAAATATATAAAGTGAAGATGGTTTTGAAATCGAAGTAAGAATTATATTTATATACATTTATATAATTGTAATTAAAATAAATCTAATAATGAAGCTTCAGTTCATGTTTTGAAACCGTGATTTCAAACGATTAGTGCGGGAGATCCGACCATCGGATTTTCCCGAAACCGAAACCGTTGGGTTCGCTTTGGAAATATCTTTCCAATGACACCCACTTTGTGAAGATCCAATGGTTGGATTGTCTGGAATGTTTAATTCAAATTTGAAGAAAAACAGCGCCATAATCGATTATATATGTATATAAATATAACTAAATTAAATCGAATAACGACGCTGTAGTTCGTATTTTAAAATCGTAACTTCAAACGATTGTATCGGGAGATCCAACCGTAGGATTTTTCCCGAAACTGAAACTGTTGGATTCGTTTTGAAAAGATCTTTCTAATGATATAAAATTTGTGAAGATCCAACGGTTAGATTTTGAGATATGTGTAAATCAAATCTGAAGAAAAACAGTGCCACGGCCGCGTTATGGCTTGAAGCGTCGTTTGAATGAATTGGCTATTTTTAAATAAATAAAAATAGCGATAAATCGTGATAAAATATTATAAACAATATGGAATGAGAATAAACTGAATCTGCTTGGTTTATTGGATATTTGATGGTTGAATGTGTTTGGTGTGAAAATTACATTAAAGAACAGAATTATTGATGTCGAATAATTTAACCATTGAAATGAATTGATTTGAAATTCTAAATATACGTGAATTAATTGAAAAGGCCGAGTTAATTCTCATTTCAAATAATTGATCGATGATTGAAAATTGAAGATATGAAGATGGTGCAAGACCAATGATCTTCACGTCGAATGGAGGGGTGCTACTAATGCTCATGATAGGAGTAGCTACCTTGAAGGGGCTGAAGTAGTAGCCGTCCGGACGTACTTGTTGATTGTACGGATATGCGAGGTATTGAGTACCTCCGGTTTCGTTCAGACCCAGAACGGACTTGTAAATGGACTGTGTGTCTGACATTGAATTTTGTTCTGTGCTGATTGATCTCTATTAAATATATATCTGTTTGGCGGCAGAGAATTTATTCTCTTGCTTAACGGCCTTCTCTGAGACGTACGAGCTCAGAGGTTATATATCGATAAAAATCAGTCGCATGGAGTGAATTGCCTGTGTGGCATGCCTAAGTGGCAGATGATCAAGGCTTCTGTTGAAAAGCAAAGTCTTGTGGTTGATGATCAACTCACGGCCTGTGTGGCATAGCTTTGTGCATAACGTGAATTCGCGAGCCTCACACCCCAGTATGAGCCAGAAACGGGAGAGGATGGCAGGGAGGACATGCGTCTCTTTCTAGCTAGAGGTGGTGTCAGTGACC